>CM034151.1:776040809-778818309 GCA_019776745.2 Taxus chinensis
GATGGGTTGCTGTTCAGACTTGGAGTCGCCAAATGTATTCAAGTGCCCCCCCAAAAAGGGCCTGAATTGAAATCGTTCACAGGAAAACACACAAACCTACAAAAAGATGATGAAGTGGGAAAGACCTCTAAAGTCCCACAGGGCGTGCTATAAAAGTAGTGACAGAATCACAGCACCCCCGGGATTGTTGAAATCAGATTTCTCGTTTGATCAATACTAGACATCCAGTGTGATGGACAACATGGAATCTTTATCCAAGTGTGGGACTTGCAAATATGAGAAAGGAATCTTCCGGAAAGGCTGGTTCTACTCCTAAACTAACTAACCCAAGCTATACTAGTGTAGCAGCTAATTATAATTCTAATCTAACCACCAAGGAAGATAGGGAGGAGAGAGAGAAGAGAAAGAAAAAAGAACAAAAAGCCCTACACTTTAGAAAGGTGATACACCAGAGAAGGAGAAGTTGAACATCTATCAAAACTACCATGGAACAAGGAGAGGGAGCACTGGGAGGCCATGGACAGATGCAATCACAACCCAAGGATTAAGTATTTCACACGAACATGTCCCAAAACTCATGAACACAGCTCCACGACCTTTATAATGAACATTAGAACATGCAAAAATACCTACAATGACGAGAGCTAAAGAAGAGACAAAAAAGAACGAGAAGGGATGGACATATTGCATCACAAAACACATTTTTTGTTGTCCAGAAGTTTGCACAAAACATAATTTCAAAGTTAAAAGGAAAAAAAAAACAAACCATTACAGAGTAGGGAGGAGGTTCGAACTCCATTTTCAACCTTGGAGAAGAAAAGAAGGAGGGCAGACGCTGAAAAGATGAACCACCTTTAGAAAGAAGCTCCCTCCTTTACAATTTATAGGAAGAATGAGAGAGCGGAAGAGAGAGGAAATCTTGAATCACCCCAACCACCTCTTAGGGTGCCTTTAATTATCTCATTATAGCGGTGGGTGAGAAACCGAGCAAAAAGCGGCGAAATGTATTTGCCATTAAAGTTGGTGTTGTGTAACATCCTCATTTTTTACTTTAGACAAGGAATTTTTTTTTTTTTTGATAATTGCATACTGGTTCTAAATACATAATTTAGAACTCACATTCAAATAACCATTCATATAACAAGCAACATATGCAGCTGTATGACTCGGAGTACTTCCCGATCTATTCATTCCATGACTCGGTAATCTACCGATCTATTCATGAGTAATAAAGTCGGTGTTTTATTAACCACATCACTCTTGCGGTTCTCTTCCCTAATCTGGGAATTCAGAATGCTCTGTCTAAGGAATCTAACTGAATAACTGTTACCATATTCATCGGCATCTCATCCCTTAGACTAGGTTGAATCAGGGACAACGCAATCAGCAGCTTGCGATACTTTGGCCAAGATTTGGAAACATACTGTTCATGTCTCGTATTCCTTAACGGCATACTCGTCAATATGGAATACGTCCTTCACCCCATTCATATGTATATAGAATGTCTTATACTGATTACTGTCAGTCCTTCCTTCCCAACAACTGAATCACTCGGAGGCAGATTAACAAGGTGATAATGTTATATGGAAACCCACGAGGGTTAGGGATATGATGACATACTGGTTCAACCTTGCAGTTCAACCAGTGTGTCATGACACCCCCAAATCTCCGAGGCAGTCATATAACATGACCACGTTCTTAATCGGTCCCAGGGTAACTCGTGCGAAATCAAGTGTAAATCTCAACGATCAATGCAAGGGGTGTCGGCCATAAGTCACCTGCATTGTTTGTACTTTGAGAAGATCCTAATCTTCTCGGAGGTACAGCCCTTCGCAGTCGACTTTATGCCGTCAACCTTTAGATCCGCCTCGAGAAGATCTACCCAAAACAAGCGTTACGCACTAGAGTTTAATTACCTTTTTTTTTAAGACCTTTCCCTAAGGTTAGCCTTTCCAAATCCCTGGATTCATTTTCTTAAGACGACCCTCCTCTATTAATCCATTACTTGGTAGAGGTATTAAGGTCTAGTTTCTATCAAGGAGTCATTAGAATACATCTGATTCTAAGCAACAGATTCAGACAATATCTCATAACCTATGCTTGAGATTGCACCTGACACTCCATTGATTGCCTATCAGTTCTCTTAACTGAATTCATATCATACTTTTCATTTTAAAGCTATGAATGATTAAGAATCCAATCTACTATTGTCCTGGTATACTTAGGACTAGGGATTAGTAATTCAATCCAGCTCGTTCAGCGTTCTCTTTTAGGCTCAATTTTTAACCTATCTTCTAGAGAGACAATAATTAAATTACAATAATGCTTTTGCTAGAACAAATCAGAACTACTAAATACTCATAAGAATTTAGTCTAATTACTTACAAGCTTTCATGTCAATCACAAAAGCATCCATAATATACAAAGATAAGTATGGCCCCTTCGTTACATAGACCGAAGAAGCTCATCCTTCAGAATATATACAACACATAAGTATCAAACGCTATTTTCATTCCTTTCAAAAACTCATACAATACATATAGCAACAACATACTTGATATAATGCTAACGGAAAAGAAACATCTTTTCACAATAGTACATCTATAAACTCAAGCTGTAATTCTTTATAATCAAATAAAATATTGATCAGACTGCCAGATCTGCATTGTTTTACCTCTTACGGCAACCATCTGCAAAAATAGTCAACATGAGTCAGTTCAATGAACTGAGCATGATAAGCACCAACTTTTAAAACAATTGCAATCCATCAATTGTTTCCATTAAACACCCTGTTTTAAATGAGATCAAATATCCAATAAGAAAACATATTCAGACTATGTCCTTGTAATACAAAATGATTACAAACATGTAACTCTATCATTGTTACAGAATAGTCTTAAACACTTTCTAATATTTCATCAAATATTAAAGAGAAACAAGAACGAATGCATATAAACATCATTGAATCCAAATCACGACACTGGTCAGATGGTTGCATTCTTCCAAAAAGGAAAAACATAACAATTGGAATCCCTACCAAAACGTTACCAAATTAATTTCCCACTGTTAAACAAACATCAACCAAAGTGGAATCAAGGACGAGAAGAGCCAATCCTTCATACTTCCTTTCAATTAAGTTCATCACTGACCGCCTTCACCTATGAAAACATTCAACCAGAATATAAATGAACAATTTAGACAAGCCGCAAGCCAGATCGCTGTTCTAAATTAAGAAATAGAACACCGGCAATCCTAGACAGCAACTGACACAACAACAATCCATAAATCAGTCTGATGTCACAACTAGGTTTCTCCTAAACACAGTAAGGCTTTCGAACCAAGTTCGAAATCAAGAACTTCAAGCGTATTGCTGTAATCAACAACTCTATAACATTAAGCCTTTTAAGGTTTCGAGGAAGAGAAAACTATGCTATGATGACCACACATTGGTTCCAATTCATGTTCAGTCAATCAGAACTGAACAAACAGAAAGGAACTTAGCATACTTATACTTTCTCAGTCTATCGGGCTGAACAAACGGAAAGGAACACCATCAATCGATCCCTACCTTGGTGCATGCAAATCCCTAGTGCAACTCACCCAAACAGGGCCAGAAACACGAAAACAGTCATCAATGACGCATATAAAAAATCAGACAAACAATCAAGCTCTTATTTCAACCAAGAAACCCGACTGTACTCTGCCAAGTATTTTAGCACAAATAGAACAGGTTGAATATGTAGTTGATCACCTAAGGAATCTTGTACCACCAAAGCAACATGCAACACAAAGTACTCCACAGAAATACAGGGTCTTCAGCACAGATTTTCCCTTCAAGTCACTGGATCAACACTTAACAACTATATATACACATTTTAACTTGAACAGTGACCAAAATAGAAATAGAACATGAAACGTCTCCTCACAGTCGTTCAGAATTCAATCCTAATAAATCCACTAATACACACTACATACTGATAACGGATTTGCGCCCATAATCACAAACCCAACAACAGTATAAAATAGAATTAATTGATAAATCCTTCCATGCCATTCAAGACAAACATTCCGAATGAAACAAGTATAAGCAAATCAATATACTCATTCCAAAACAATGAAATAAACTGAGCTGCTTCGAAACCTTCGAACAATTTTCACAAGGAAAGGCAATACATCCACATAAAGTCAATACTCAGTATTTACTACAATAACAGTAGCCACAAAACCTGTCTTTTCCACAAGGCTTCCACGACAATATAATAACAAAACTCAAGATGAATCTACATTCACAACAGTAGATTACTATAAACGATTCAATCATGAAATCCCACTGAGTCGTTAAACGAAGTAAAGATGTATATATTGTACCACAGTCAACAATAATCCCGTTTCCACCACAACAAGGAAAACACTTCCGCTGAGTCGTTAAAGACTACGGTAACACAACAGTTGCCTATTCCAAGCCAGAAATTAGAAAACAATGAAACCCACAAAGTATCATTAGTCGCTGTAACAAAACCACGACAGAGCTTTCGAAAATCTTCAAAAACACAGAACAATCAAATGGTACACCAGTATCCTTCCCTACTGTCTCACAACAGCATTGACGATCAAAAGTCGACAGCAAAACAGTGATCTATACCTTCACAAGTATATTCGACGGGCTCTCGCCAAACAGGCCGAGCATTCAACCTTTATAAATATAATCTCTCATATTTAAACCAGAAGGAATACACAACAAACAGAGTTGAATTCGATTTCAACAAACACCCAACAAGCGGAAATTGCCAAAAATCGAACCAGAAGAGATACAGAGCCAAAATCAACTAAATCTTCATAGAAAATTTATCTAATCTTCACAAACAAATGAACAGAGTTGTTTTAATGAAGACATTTGAAAGACAGCAAAATATTTAAAGGATAGGGCCTAGCAGCCTGTATTTTGATCGAATTTCCGAAGAAGACCACAGGAAGAGCTCAAACTTCCTTTTCTTTTTCCCAAATACAGCGACCAACAAAATTTCGCTTGTCCCATTTACAATATATCCTCCATGGCAGAGAAAAGAGCCAGAGAAATTCATTCTCGCCATGCAACTCAAAGAGAACTGGTGCGATGAACCAGTTAAACTAGCAGAGAGAGAGAGAGAAGACCGAAAATCGCGATACACCAAACAAACCTTCCACTTCTCGTTTGCATGCCGTTTCGCGAGCTCCGGGCTCGACTCCCTAAACATTAAATGCCATTAAACCAATTTTCCCCGCTAATCTCAACTCCCACCGACCGCCAAAATTTGGCGACAGTCCATCAAAATCTCAAGTTCATTTCCAAACTTAGTAATTGCCAAGTCTGCCAAGGTTAGCCGCGCCTAAGCCTCCGCCATATGCACTGGCCCTCATCCTTAATCCTTCCCATTTATTGCCATAGAGAATAGCGCCCATGGTTCGCCACCCTTCAAAGGCCCCTTCCCATAAACTCTTAGTTAGCTAGGTTAGTATCTTAGGTTAGAGTTTTAGGGTAATGACCATGCTAACCATTTTACACTTAGTTTTTTTATTTTAGGATCATAACACATAGCCTAGGTCTAGGTTAGACTAACAATAATCTAACCCCTAGGTTAGGTTATTGTTTTAGGTTACTAACCCTTAGTAATTCAGTTTGGTCCTTCTCCTGAAAACTCTGAGAGACCTGTATCATACTTTCTGAACAGAGCCACTCCTGTTCTTATTACAGATTGTATGTCAATGAATTATTACCTGGTCTTTAATCGAGACCTTCCAGATATACTAGATATCGGGAACCATTTCATTTCTCAAGATCAGCCTTGAGTCATACTCCTGACCAGCTTTCTAAATGCTTCCATACCTTGCAACCTGTTCAAGGTTCGTGATCTAATTTATCACTTCACAAAATTAAAGCATTACTTGGATCAATTCCTCTGGTCCAAGTCTGATATTATTGATGAATACCTGTATAATTCATTCCGTGATCAGATTAATATTCAGTCACAAAATGAAATAAATAAAAGAGTCTATTAATATTTTGACTCAGTCAAGATCTGCAATCTGCAAGAAATTTAATACATATCAAGCATGATTTCCGAATCGAGGTACACAATCCATTTTATTAGAAATCACATATCAACACTTGAATGCTTAGGAGAAAGTAACAACAGTTCAGGGTGGTTACATGCTTCCCTCCTACAAGGATTCATCGTCCCGATGAATTACATAATAACTTGACCTTCCGGTCAATCAATTTATTAGTACACAAAAACAATGTGTTTACTTCCATATTTAATAGTTTCAGAATCAATGTCACCTCACTTTTATTCAACCGAATAAAGTCTGCCTTAATCAGGCTTTCATTAAATACTTAAAAACAATCAGTTCATAAACAGATTTCATCAACAGATTTCATTCTGTTGCAAAAAGAGAAGGAAAAGCAGTTTTCATCTCTTCCAGGTTTTCCCAAGTTGCCTACTTTCTTCGCTAAACTGGTCCCACTGGACTTACATTGCTGAATATCACGATTCCTTAATGCAACTGGCGAGTTTCCAGCACTCTTGTGGGTTTTAACCACGATTATTCCTGGGTCTTGGACCCTGCAAGGAATCCCATTTTACAACTGTGACAGATCTGAAACGTATTTCTTAAGCAAAGAAATATGGAAAACATCATGCATACGAATAGAGCAGGAGGCAATGCTAAACGATAAGCTACAGGATTGATTATCTCGACAATTTCAAAAGGTCCCACATATCGTGGTGACAACTTGGCAGCCTTGCCAAAGTTATAGAACTCTTCTCTGGGTTAACACGCAGAAAACCTTATCACCAAACTCAAACTTTCTATCAAACCCGCTTAAGGTCAGCATAGCTCTTCTGTCTATCCGCTGCTTCCTTAATCATTCACGAATCAGCTTAACCTTGCTGTTCCATCTCTGTGAGAATCTCTGGTCCAATTACCACTCTATATCCTCTACACTGTCCCAACTTACAGGGGTTCTGCACTTTCTTCCATAAAGTGCTTCAAAAGGTGCCATCTTAAGAGATGAGTGATAAGTGTTGTTGTATGCGAACTCAACTAATGGGAGATACTCTTCCCACTTATACTGTTGATTCCATGCAATACATTCGCAACATGTCCTCCAACACTTGATTTACCCTCTCAGTTTGCCCATCCGTTTCTGGATGATATGCAGAACTGAAGTTTAGTTTCGTTCCTAGGGCTGCGTTCAGCGTTTGCCAAAACCTTGACGTCATTCTAGGAATCCTCGTCAGAAATAATCAGTTTCAGGTACACCATGGCAATCTGAAAATTTCGTGTACGAACCTCTTGGCTAGCACTGGTGAATCATCCTTTAGATTTCCAGCGATGGGGAAATGAGCTACCTTAGTTAGCTTATCTACAACTACCAGGATAAACATCATGTTTATTCCTGGACATAGGTAGTCCTTGTACAAATCCATGGTTATTACTTGCCATTTGTACTGCGGTATGTTATGAGGATACAACAATCCAGCAGGGATGCATATGCTTCTACTTTCACCCGCTGACATTCCAGACAATGAGTCACAAAATTTATCACATCCTTTTTCATACCTTTCCAAGAAGTATTGCTGTTTCAAATCAGCTAGCATTTTTGTGATACCCGGGGTGCCCAGAGAAAGGTGAATTATGAATTCAACTAACAACTTCTTTCTCAAATCATCCAGCACAGGAACATATACCCTATTTTCAATAACGCAAGATTCCTTCATTATCTAAATGAAAACCTTCATACCTTTTATCTTTAGGTTCTGCAGCAAGCGCTGCTTTTTACTTGCTGAAAATATGTATCTGATTCTGAGGCACTCTTTACCTCGTCTTTAAACTGAGTTCTTAAGTGTTATAAGAGCAGAAATGTGCCTCCTACGACTTAGAGCATCAGCTACTCTATTCTCCTTTCCTTTGATATAGCTGATATCAAAGTCATATTGTGATAGAAATTCTAACCACCTTCTTTGTCTGGCATTCAGATGGGCTGAGTAAAATATATTTCAGTCCAAGTGATCAGTTTTCAACTCAAACGGTTTCCCTAGTAAGTAGTGTCTCCAGACTTGAAGTGTGTGACAATCCTGCAGCAAGTTCCAAATCCATGAGGGGCATAATTCAGCTCATGAATCTTAAGTTTTCTACTCTATAAGCAATGACTTGATCATTTTGTAGCAAAACACCCCCAAGACCTTCCCCAGAAGCATCAGTTACAACAGTAAAATCGTAGGCTTTCCGAAAAGTCCAACCTTGTGTGAATCGGAGCTCCCAGTCAAAAGTTATGGCCATCTGAATATCTGGGTCAGGGTCTGCTTCCTGTCAGCGCTCAGAATGTTGCGCCTCCTGAAGGTGCGCCTTGGCGCATCCATATGCATGTTGACAATCCTTTTCGTGTGCCAAAGGCGCAAAAATTTGTGTCGACAACCCTTTTTGTGCGCCAAAGGCGCATTCATTTGCATGTCAACACTCTTTTTGCTGTGCGCCAAAGGCGCAAATATGTTTGTGTCGACACATGTTTACGTGCGCCACTTTACCTGCGCCAGGCGCAACTTTTTCCGTGTCAACATTCCTTTCTGTGCGCCAAGGGCGCGTCTATTTCTATGTTGACATCTTCTTCTGTGCGCCAAGGGCGCATTTACATTTGTGTCGACATCCTCTTATGTGCGCCAAGGCGCAACTTTTTTTCCCTGTTGACACTCATTGTTATGCGCCATTTCCGTGCGCCAAGGGCGCATCCTTTACATTGTCGACATCCATTTCTGTGCGCCACTTTTTCCTGCGCCTTGGCGCATATTTTCTCATGTTGACACTCATTGTTATGCGCCTTTTTGTGCGCCATGGGCGCATTCATTTTCTGTCGACACTCATTGTTGTGCGCCCCTTTTGTGCGCCATGGGCTGAGGTTTGAATTTTTGAATTTCTTTGGTTTCCATATTCTCCTGCTTGTCTATATCTACCCGGGGGGAAGATATATACAACAATTTTGGTGACTCAACGGGATCACCTGCCTGCTAGGTAGAAGATCAGTGGCCCTTTTAGAAATCCATTGGGCATGGAGTCATAAGCAATACTTGAAACCAACTTGATCTCTGATCCGAGCCTGAAACCGCAACTCCTTCTCCGACAGCACTTTGAACTGTAGACAAGACTTACCCGAGCCCTTCAGACCCGAAATGCCTCAAAAACAGTCCTACAACCATATTTTTACATTTTTTCCATTCTTTCTAACTCATTGGGATTTCTTCTTGGATGGGAGAGTTAGAAAAAAGGCCGAGGGGACCTCGCAAAACATGATTTCAGGCCTTAAATCAATCTATTTGCTCAGGACTGAATAATCTGATGCATGTTATCAAAATTACCCTGGGGGTGAATTTTGGATAACAATTTGGCGACTCAGCGGGGTCATCTGCCTACCAGATGAAGAATGGCCAGTTGCTTGTAGCAATCCATTGGGCATGGAGTCTGTTTGATAACCTCTTAGCTGATCTGAAATTTTAAAAACCTATGTCCTTGAGCTATTGAAACATTTGTTGATCTGGTTCTCTTGCGGCTGCAAATTCTTTTCCAGGAGCTTGATGACCTGCAAACATGCACATACTAGAAGCAATTGTGCACAAGCACTTAGGGGAATAAAACTACTCTAACAGTAGTACAATGTGAATAAGCACTTAGAGGAATGGAAATTCTAAATTAATATTTACAAGGGTTAAAAGCTATCTTTCTAGTAGCAACGTTTGAGATAGATCCCATTGACTGGAATCTACAATTCTTCACCATCCAATTTAGCCAGTCGGAAGGCATTTCTACTTTTTCATTCAATGATCATGTATAGGCCACTCTAGATGGCATCAAACTTGGAATTCTTTCCCAGCTTTACACGATCTGCATCCCATTTCAACACTAGATATCCAATTTGGAAGGTTCTAGCCTTGGCTTTCCTATCAAAAGTATTCTTGATCAAGACTTGATCCTTCTCTATCGCCTGGGCTACATGCTCTTTAATTTCTTGGAGCTCCATTAATTCTGCATATCTAACCTCCATGGGTTCAAACTCAGCTAGTTCCAATCGTTTCATGAGTTCCAATGTTGGCAACTCGAGTGATATAGGTAGAACTGCCTCTTTCCCGTACACAAGCTTGTATGGAGAGCTTCCTGTAGACTTCTTGGGTGTGATCCTATCAACCGATAGGGCTGATTTGAGCTTTGCATGCCAAGTCCTTTGATTCTCATCAAGAGTCCTTCTGATGATTCTTAGTAGATTCTTGTTCGTAGACTCAGCTTGGCCATTACCCTGAGGGTAATAATTCGACGAAGTGCTGAGATACACACAATTATTGACTGCCCATTCAGTGATCTTTGTGCCAAGGAATGCCAATGCATTGTCTGATATGATAGTGGTAGGGGCACCAAACCTTGTGACTATCCCTTCATAGAAATCTAAGATATTAGATTCATTTGCCTCCTTAAGTGCCACTGCTTCGGTCCACTTGGTGAAATAGTCTGTTGCCATAAGTATCCACTTGTGATCTTGACTTGAATTGGGATAGATAACCCCAATGAAGTCCAATCCCTATTGCATGAATGGCTGATTTACTAAAATTGGACGAAGGGGCAGTGCTGCTAACCTCTCTTTCCTGTGAAGAATGCACATCTCTTCATTTTTTGACCCATGAGTAGCAATCGTTGAACATAGTAGGCAAATAGTAACCAGCTCTCATGATTTTGAGAGCTATCACTCGTGGAGCAAAGTGGCCTCCTGCTTCCCCGTCATGGAACTCGTGTAAGATCTTCTCAACTTGACCTGTTCCAATGCATCTTAATAGAACACAATGGATGTCTTTCTTGAACAAGATACCATTAATGAGTACATACGGGATAGCTTGTAATCTAAAGTATCTCCTCTTCGCCTTGCTCACTTCTGGAGGGCACAAGCATGTTTGTAGGTAATGCACCAAGTCTTGAGTCCAACATGGGATGAGTGCATCATCAACTGGTTGTTCTTGATTATTCTGTAGTAGTAGGACAACATCTTCTTCACCTTTTGAGCCGTTTGGTTATTTGGAAGCAAGCTGCTCACACAAACCCTTTCCCCACGAACTAGCTTGGTCACTTTGATTTCAATATCATATTCCATCACCCGAGTGATCCAACCTTCTCTCTTCTCATTTAAATCCTTGTTTAGGAGGAAGTCCTTAACACCAGCATGAGACACCAACAGTTGAATCTTATTGTTCGAGACCAAGTGTCTGAACTTCTTTAAGCTCTTGATGACGGAAAGGACATGATTTTTTATGAAAGAATACTTTATCTCGTAATCTTCCAAGGTTTGACTGAAGAATGCTATGGGTTGTTCTGAACCTTCTCTATTTAGATGTGTCAAGATAGCTAAGATTGTATCTGATCTTCCAAACGCATACAACATGAAGTCTTTTGAAAATTCTGTGTTGATAAGATTTGGAGCTTGTGATATTGTATGCTTGATGTTTTCAAAACTCTCTTTGCCTTCTGCTATCCATTTGAATGCCAGACTCTTCTTCAACATCATTGTTAAAGGCTTCACAAGAGTGGCAAAACTAGGCACAAATTTGGGGACAAAGTTTATCCTTCCTAAGAAGCTTTGAAGATATTTCTTATGGTGTGGCAATGGGAGTGTTCGGATGGCTTCAACCTTTTCAGGATTAATTGTTAGCCCTTCCCTAGAGACAATGTGACCCAACAATTTTCCTTCGTGTGCCAAGAATATACACTTCTTTGGATTCAATGACACTTCCGAACGTTCTACACCTCTAAAACACTTGCCTGAGGTGAAAGAGATGGTCTGCTGCATTCTTTGAGAAGACAGTGATATCATCTAGGTATACCAAGACTATATTGTTGATCAAGCCTTTGAACACCATATCCATAGCTCGCTGGAATGTTGCTCCTGCATTTGACATTCCAAATGGCATCTTCTTGTAAGCATACGTGCCCCATTTTGTAGTGAAGGCCATCTTGAATTGATCTTCTTCTTTCACCATTATCTGATTATAGCCTGAATATCCATCTAGCAATGAAAACTTTTTGAACCATCTACAACCTGTAATATTTGTTCCATTGATGGAAGCGGATAATGATCCTTGAGTGATGCTCTATTTAGATCGCGAAAGTCCACACACAATCTTATTTCTCCATTTCTTTTTCTTACTGGCACCAAGTTTGGAACCCAACTTGAGTGTTTCATGGGGAACATGATACTGGCCTCAATGAGCTTGCTTAACTCTTTTCTCATGAGAGGTTCGATATGAGGATTTACTGGCCTTTTCTTTTGCCTGACAGGCTTGGATTCTGGATCCAACTCAATAGTATGTTGTGCCAACTTTGGGTTGAAACCTCTTAAATCTTTGTAAGTCCAAGCAAAGACATCTGGGAACTCTTGACAAAGCTGAACAAAATCAGATTTCTCTTCTGGAGTACTTACTTTGCTGATTTGCAATGTCTTGCCTTCTTCCACTAAAATAGGCTCTGAATCTTCACCCTTTACTTGAATGTTCACTTTCTCCTTCCGGAACTGATCATTCGGGTTGAAGATTGAATCCAAGGTTATGAGGCCTTTTGGTAATTTTTTAGTTCTCAGCTGCACCACTTGGTCACCATAGTGCTGCTCCATCTTGTCTTGATTTCTGGTGGAGAACTCAGCTTAATCTTGTAGGAAATTAACAATTTGTTGATCATGCTCGAAGACTTGCCAACTTGTATTGTTATCCGAAACAGCTGGTCTCACAACAAATTTGATATGAGGCTGAGATTTCTCACTTTTGATATTTTCTACAACATCAAACGCAGCCCCAATTGCTTCCACTCTGTCTGCTACTTCATTCCTTTTTCTTGGGATGGAATTGATGCTAAAAGCTTCAAAATCTTCCATAAGATCCCATACCTGATTTTTGTAGCACTTGAGCAGATTATTCTTGAAAGCATGCTGCCCCTTAACTTGGTTTGTGATCAGCTCACTATCACCAAATAAATGCAAATTCTTGATGCCTTTCTTCTTTGCCCAGTGCAGTCCATGAATTAAGGCTTCATACTCAGTTGTATTGTTTGAGCAAGAAAACTAAAAATGGAAGGCAGAGTAATACTTTGTACCTTGCGGAGAAATGAGCATAGTTCCTCCTCCTGCACCTTGTCTACTCCTTGACCCATCAAAGAACAATTGCCATACTTCATTCTTGTCTTTATGATCTGGCTTGGTGATGCTGGGGAGAGGTTTATTCTCTTCATGTAAACAATAAAATCCTAGCTCAGATTCTTCTAATTCTTGATAAGGATCAAAAGCATGCACCTTGCTCACCCATTCATCAAGAGTCAAATCTGGGATGCTTCCAACCTTAGTGTCAGCTTCATCAGTGCTTGGATAATCTTCTTGATCAAACGTTGAACAATTAGTATTGATTTGGCTTGGAGTGTAAGGCTCAATGTGAAAGTTTACAATAGGTTCAGATCTGATTGTGGCCTTAGTTCCATACCTTGTTCTAAACAACATGTGTGACCAATCTACTTAAAGATAGCCTCCAATTTTAGCAGTGAAGTCTCTTGACAAGCACAATGCAAAGAGTGGTGGCAAGTCTATGACTGACACATCTTATAACACTATTACGTTGGGACATGCGTACAGTGTGAGGCTCAAACCTTTGATTACTCCAACCGTTGTCACTAATGTCCCGTCTAATTACACTACACCCTTGGAGATGACTTCATACTGGAGTCCTAGCTGATTAGCTATTTTATTGGGCATCACTGAGCTACTTGCGCTGGAATCAATGATGAAATTGTGCACCAATTGGTTTCCAATGATTAATGAGACATAAAAAGGAGGGGGCTTCAACGTTTTACCTTGCTATCCTTCATGATTTCCTTTAGGCTGGGCATCATTTGTGAGTACCTTCTCTTGCATTTGGACCTGTTGATTTGAAGTTGACCAGTCCTTCATGGCAGCTTGTAGCAAATATCTTTGTCATGGGATAGATAGTGATTCCCACATTGATATGTTTACATTTGTCTTCCTCATCTGATCAATGATACTAAATGGAGATGAAGTATCCCTCTGCTGTCCCTTGGCCTGCACATTCATTCTTTGTACATGGGTAGCAGCAACTAGTATTTGAGTTGGTTTAGGAGCTGGTTTGGGTGCCCCTTGCGTGTTTGGAACTACATTTTGTTTGCCAACGGCTTGTGGAGTGGTAGAAGGTTGTGGATTACTTGCGGCTAATGGCTGTTCTTCACCCAAATTTCTCCTCTTTGACCTTGTGTTGGCTGTAACACTTTGAGAGGCTATTTGATTCATACCACAGAAATATTCAGCCTGCCAATTTACAAGAGTAGTTTCATTCGGAGATGTTCCTTGCTGAGGTGCTTCATGCTACTGATCCTCTTCGTGGTTGGACTCTTGTGACCCACCAATGGTTTGCACCATAAGAGCTTGATTTAATGCACCGTTAAAGCACATTGATTGGTTATGTGGCTGACCTGCATGGGAAACACGAATCATATTCTTGGGCCATGTTATTTTGGACTGGCACTAATGCTTTAGAAGCAGATACGACATTGGGGTTATAGGGCTGAAATGGTCCATTAGTGGGAGGCCTTACTTGGCTTTGATTTTGATTTACACCCTGAGTTGGTAACCTATTTTGTTGGTATGGGGGCCTAGCCTGGTACTGCGCTTGAGGATGATACGGTCTAGCAATTTGAGCTTGCTGTCTTTTGATAGTAACCAACTCATTTCCCAAATTTTTCAATTGTTTCATGACCTCTTGGAGTTCATTTGAAGTACTAGAGGATGAAGTATAAGTCTCATTTAAACTTTGATTTCTAGGAGTGGGAATAGGAGCCAAAGTGGGTTCTTGACTAGTGCTTGGATTTTCTAAGTTTGGATACAAGGGGATGGGAGGCCTAGGAGCCAGTTTACCAGCTTGAATAAGACAATTTTCGGCTCTAATGGCAATGCTATAAGCAGCAGGTAAGGTTTTGCCTCCCATAGATTGAATTAACATAGAAATATTCAAATTCAAAGCCTTAAGATAGTATAGAAAAGCACCTTCTGCTGCTCTCTTTACTGCCACTGGAATCCTATCCCAAGACATTTGAAATTTAAAGTTGAAGTCAGTCAACTGCTCGTTGGGAGCTCTCTTGATAGTTGTCAATTGTTCTAGTAGAGACAAATTGTCTCCCTTTTCCCCAAACTGCTCATGGAGAACTATGCATAACTGATTCCAATTTGTGATAGAACCAGCTCCAAGGCTTCTAAACCATTGCAATGCCTTCCCTTTGAATGAAGATGCTAGCAAATTTGACGGCCACATCCATTTCATTTATCTCATGGATTGCATAGATGTTAGCAATGTCCTTGACATGATCACCAGGAGTGGTATGATTTTCTCCAGTGAAAAATGGAATGTTCTTCAACGCTGCAATTGGAACTGGATTCTGTGCATTAAGGGCAAGTGGGCTACTGCCAGTGAAATTGACAAAGGGATTCGGTTGTTGCGCCATTCTGATTGGCCTGAGAACCCTTGTTGATTGGACGAAAGGTCTACCAGATGGAGGTGGAGAGAGAGTTCTGTTCGGTGGAGATGGTGATCCTTGAGCTCTTCTTCCCCTTCTTTCTCTTCCTAGAGATAGGTGCAGATAAACAAACAATCCTTCCTCCCTAGTTCTTGACTTGGTCCGTATTCTTCTCATAAATTTTCCAGGCTTGGACTGCTGAAACCAGCGGATTATGCCTCTTTTAGAGTCACCAGATGTGCAATTTCAAAGCTCCTTCAAATCTGGAACATGGAACCAGTGTACATCGATCTTGTTGTAATGAAGGTGAAGACCTCTAATGTCCCACCGGGTGTGCCAAAACTGTTAGTAGAGATTCACAACACCCATGGATGTTGATCAGATTTCTAGTTTGATCATACTAGCAATCCCAGTGTGATTGCACAACATGGACTCCTTTCTCCAAGTGTGGGACTTGCAGAAATGAGAAAGGAATCTCTAGAGAAGGCTGGTTCCTAATCCTCTGTTCAGATGCACACGAAAAATGCAGAGGGGTTTACTCAAAACCTAATCTAACTTTCCAAGTAGACAGGGTAAGAAGATGCATAAAAAATAAACCTAAGCTAACAGAGGTGATACACCGAGGAATGAAGAACACCTCTCTTGCCAATAAACACAAACCATTCAAATGTGATGCAAGATCATGCACAAATAACAAAATTTGTAGTGAAAGATCAGGACGATGCAAATGAACATAGAGAGGGTTAAGAATCATCCACAGACATGCATTGCTTACTCCAAAGATTGATATAATACACTACAAAATGCCAAGAAGAAAGGTTGCATTACAGTTTTAAATGGGAGGTTTGAACTCCACAAATTTGCCTGCCAAAGAGAAGAAGGGAGGGGCAAAACAAGAATGTTCAACCCTTAGAAAGAAAACCCCTCCTTACAATTTATAGGAAGAATGAGAGAGGGAAGAGAGAGGAAATCCAGATCTACCCCAACCACTTCTAGGTTGTATTTAATTCATCTCATTATGGTGGTAGGTGAGAACCCTAGCAAAAGCGGCGAACTGTATTTTGCATTTAAGCTAGTTGTGGAAACATCATTTCTGGCCATTATCACATACCAGAGGCGTGTTTTAATTTTCTCTCTCCAAACTGAGCTGAAATGCAATATTGACCCCGGAATAGTGTAGATAATTTTACCAGCTTTCCATTGATATAAAGAACGTGAAAATCTGAGCTCTGGATCAAAAGATATGGCGATTTGAAGATTTAGGGCAAAAAAAGGCCAAAACGGATCGGCGGGAAAATATTTGAATTTTTTCCGCACTTTGTAACTTGGATGACACATGTTAGGCTCTGATTCGTCTATGGGCTCATCCTCTGAAGATTCATTTTGGGCCATTAAACTTGGACACGTGGCACTATTTTATTGGTTCGGGCCTGAGGGGCGCACTTTGTCCTTTTAAAATTTGGTATTTTTTACTTTGGGAAAATTTTCCCCACGCTCCACCACTCAAGTGCCACATGGCATGATTTCATTGGACGCGGGCCCTTCATTGGCAGCTCTTTCATCTTTTCGCGTCCCTCGCATCTATCATGTACCTTTGGCCTGGCTGTCCCAAACTACCTGGGAAAAATATCTCCAAACCGCCCGATTCAGGCTTCCTTGTTCCTGTTTGAGGTGAAGACATGTGGCGAGATTCCATTCGCTGGCGGCTCTTTCAGCTTTTCGCACCCCACGCGTCCTTTTGGCCCAACTATCCCAGATGAAAGTCCCCTGTTTCAGCCGAATCGGTCGGTTCATGTCCTCCGTGTACTTTTGGCCTTGATGTCCCAGACCGTCTGGGACAAATATCCCCGAACCGCTCGAAATGGACCGACTTGCGCCAAACCGGCCAATCCGCATCCCGCGCGTACATTTGGCCCGGACATCCCAGACCGCGTGAAACAAGACTTAGGCAATTTTTTCCCTTTTGTTTTTTCGGCCTCAAGTTTGGAACGACAAACCTCAGTTCAACCCAAAGTGGTACGACCTGAGCCCTTCAGACCCGAAATGCCTCAAAACAGTCCTGCAACCATATTTTTTGCATTTTTTCCATTCTTTCTAACTTGTTGGGATTTCTTCTTGGATGGGAGAGTTAGAAAAAGGCCGAGGGGACCTCGAAAAACATGATTTCAGGCCTTAAATCAATCTATTTGCTCGGTACTGAATAATCTGATGCATGTTATCAAAATTACCCTGGGGGGTGAATTTTGGATAACATGAACCTGATTTCATACATTTGCATCTACTTGGGGGGGATGTGAATCTTATCATTCCATTTTGCATTCCATTCCATCCATTCACCCATAACATGCTACATATTATGGTTTGTTATACTCTTTCTTACATTTGTTGTTCATGATCAAATTATTACACATTCTAGTTATCTTACTTATGTCATTTATATATATCATACACACATGCGTGTTCACACCTTTTATAGTTGTGATCGTAGATACAGGTCTATTACAACTAGCATGAATGCTCGCCCTCTACCCTTCCTAGATTGGTCACTAGGGGCATCCACATTTGTCTCTACCAGGTGCTATTGTGTCATTTTGTACTTAGAAATTTACATTACTTTCTTATATATATTTTTGCATACTATTTATCTCTCTAACATGGTAATGCTGGTTCATGTGCAACATTTGTTATGAAGGGACATTGGCTTCAATACTTGTTTGTTACATTGTCTACTATTGTTTTCGGACCATGCCCTATGTTTTGTGTACAAACTTTATTATTTTTTGTGGCAACGATGGCCTTGCATGTATTGCAACATCGTGAGTGATGCCCAATGTTTAAAACCCACTTTGTACATCTTACTTTTCTTCTTGTGTGTTTATACTATTGTTTTTAGTAGTTTTTACATTGTTTGTGTGCTTTACACATTTTCTTCTTACATGCATGTATTTTTGTACTAAGAATTATTTTGGCTTGACATCCCCCATTGTGCACACCATGGTTTCTACAAAGTGCATTCCCTTCCCCATTCAGGGCAGAGATATAGAGTACATGTGGTTGGTCCTCTTTTACAGATGCATACTTGTATCAACAACATCACATGTTCCCCCAAAGAGGGGGAGAATAATTTGGCGGCATTACATACTAATACAACGTATTTACAAAATTTCATTTATACACAGTGAGTGAGTTTAGACCAGTTCACAAACCCCATACATAACCTATTTTACAGGAAATGGTGTCCTTAGCATTTTTTGGAAGCAGTTACAGGCTTGGATGCTCCAATGGGTGTGCCTCTCTAAAATACTTTGGCCAGTGGTGTCCGCTCGCCGAAAAAAATAGGAAGATAGAGATATCTCTTCACACATACTCAACAGAGTGGTTAGAGTTTATATGACATAGAGCATTTCCTCCCTACACTTCTCCAGTCAGGGTGGCATGAGATTTCTTGAAAAACTCATAGTACAAAATATCCTTATAAACTCTCTCTCAACATGGATTAGGTGCACATGTTCCATTTACCCTTACATTTACATTTTTCATTTAGATTAGTGTATTTTACATAGACATGTAACTTTTACATAAAATGTTTACATTTACATACATACATATTTGACTACTTGATGGTTTTCTCCTTGTAGGTCAATCCATATGAGAGACATGCAGTCACATGGGGGCAACATCAACAACACCAATAATAAAAATGTTCTACAACAACAAACATCCTTTACTAACCATGTAGGTACACAATACATTATGGTAGCTACACATACACGTTCCACCCTAGATTCAGTCTCATCACTTTTTATTTGCACATTCTTCATCTATAGTTTCCATGCTCCTCCATTATTTTTTCATTCCACACTTTTTTCTAGTCCTTTGGAACATTTTCTATTACACTCTTCATAGACATTAGTTAAACATCTATATCTACTTTATGTTACCAACCTTTCCACTAACTAACATATTATGGGAGAAAAATATAAACAAAAAATTGTGCACTTTAGACATTTACTTATCCTGGTCTCATACCACTATTTAGAAGTTTGTTAAGTGAAGAAAGTATGATTTAAACCCCATCCTTTTGGCCATATTATTTATTTTAATTTGTAATTTGTGACCTATCTCATTCATATACATAGCAATTTCTAGACATCCCACGTTATTTTAGCCTCGGCTAGGGCACCCTGATTTAGTACTGGGGGGGCCATGGTTGCCCTAGTCCCACATGAGGGAGCCCCGATCCATTAAAACTTTCCCACCACATTTTGGGCCTATTCTATCCATTTTTCATCTTTATCATTTTTTTGATTGACCTTTTTAGGGTTGATTATGGAATTAGAGCAATATAAAGTTATCAATATAAAATTTTGAGAACATAATGAGGGACCTAACATCATCTAATACTATCAATCCATCTAGAGTTACGTACATCTATTGCATTAGAATCCACATAGCTCCATCATCAAGGAACAAGATAGGATATCTGTATCACACATCATAGGGGGTGATTTTATTCTATTCCATGCACTCATTCTGTTAATTTTTCTACATTTAGTTATTTCTCTTTATTTTACAAAGTTTTATTGGCACAAGAGCACCTAGGGCACGAATTTCACACACACACCAGAAATACATTTTGGTCTAAAATGTAGTACAATGCTTAGTTTGGTAATCCTATCATTGTGGAAGTTGTAGTTAGTCCAACCCTTTCATTTGCATAGTTACCTTTTTAGGGTTTTAATACATTCTTTTGGGTGTTTTGTAGGTTATTTTTCCTCTTGGAATATCTAGAGCATCCAACACAGTATAGAGAAATTAATGCGCAAAATAGTGAAAATAGTAATCTCCTAGACTTGTGAAGACCAGTTCCATACCTTTTCCCCAGACCAGGGTGCATGTTTTACTTACCAAACTGCTTGTGGGTTACTGTTGACCAAAATAAGATCACACTTATTTTTTATTAGATAACACCATTTCCCCCCCTTTTTGTGATTCAAAGTGAATTTTTATATATTTTAAGCACTTAAGGTCCCCTAAAAGCATTTCCATCAGATAGGAAATTTCTTCCCCTTTCCAGAAATATAAAGAAGTCCTTCTAACTCATATTTTGCAAATGGTGGGCCTTGGAAGGATTTTTTTCCTAAAGCAGGTCGGCATGCCTGGGGATTACTTTTCACTAATAGGAAGATTATGGACTGGCAGGGTAGTGGGATACTTTTTCATTTTTGCACTTTTTGCAAAAGGCACAAGTGGAAAATTCGGGATGGCAGGGCCAGGGATGATTTCTTTTACTAAGCAGGTCTGCGGGGTTGTGGAGAAATTTTTTCCCAAGTCTAAATTCAGATCAACGGGTCTCTGAGGCATTTTGGAATATTTGCACTTTCTAAAAGTGTGGTTTGTAAGGTCTGACCCATGAGCTCGAGGAGGTTTTTTTCACCAATCAGAAAATGAGAAGTTGTGAAGCCACGGCCCTAGAGAAGTCTATTCACCAAATGAAAATTTGAACACTGTTGGAAGGTGCCATGTGCCTCATTGGCACAATTTCAAAGGTGCCACCCAAAGGAGAGACTCAAATTTGTGTTAGATCTCCATGTGTCTAGGGTCCAATAGAAGTCAAATGGGTAGTAGATCCAAATTGAGTAAGTATGGAAGGGCTAGGGGAAGATGCCACATGTCTCATCGACACACCTTCAAGGGTCAAAGAAAAAGGTGGTCCCCAGACAAGTGACATCCCTCCATGTGTCCATTTCTTGAAAAGGGGACACTAACCATTGCAAATTCCATCCTCGGGATAGGCCATCGGAAGCCTCCACATGTCATATTGGTGTAACTTTGAAGGTAGAAACTGAATTCATGTCCAAACTATGTTCTGAGCCTCCACGTGTCTAGGGTGAGACATATGGTCCCGCAAAACAAAAGGGACTTAGTAGAAACACAAAGAAATAGGGCAAAGCCACGGAAGGTGCCACGTGCCTCATCGGTGCAACTTCAAAGGCGCGACCCAAAAGGTAGTCCCGAAACAAGCACCAACCTGCCACGCGGTCAAAGCCTCAAATGGTAAGGTCAACCATTGAAAATTCTAAAAGCCTAAGGAGGCCTCCACATGTCTCGGGTCAGGCATAATGTCTCCTCCAATAGGAGAGACTTGGGTAGAAAACAAAGGAAATAGAACAGGCCAGCAGATGACAGTACATGTCTCTTCGGTGTAACTTCAAGAATGTAGAGGATGGGGTAAAATATCAAGGTGTGTGGGGGTGCTATATGGGTTTTGCACGGATGTACTCTTTTAAATATTATGAGCCCATGACCCTGATCTTCAGACAACCATATCTTTCTATTGGAAGCTCAGATTCAAGTGGGAGAGGGATTTTTGGAAATCTCTCAGTGCCTTCTATCCACCTGCCACCATTAATGTTTCAGCCTACCATTTTTTAGGCTTTCAAGTCTCCCAACTGCCACCATGATGAAGAATCGGTGTCCTTCTTTCCTAGCAAGGAATATCACATGAAGGCATGAAATCTATCAGGGAACCCATCATTGTTGTAGACCAATTTCAATGCTTTTGGGTGGTTGGACTAGGTGAATTCAATGCATTACAGGGGTGGTTGAAATAGGATTTGAATTCTTCCTTCTCTCCTTCTCTCATTCTTCTATATATTGTAATGAAGGGGCATATTCAAAGGGTTGGTCGTTGTTTCTCCTCTGCCCCCCTCTCTCTTTCTTGCTTAGGGTAGAATGCGGAGCCTAAGCCTCCTCCCATGGCTTTGTAATGGTGTTTTCTTGCCTCTTGCCCACTGATGATGTACTGTGTAACATTTTGGAGCAATAAAATCTGTTTCGTGATGCATCTGTCCATCCTTGGCTTATTTTGTTGTCTCTTCTTACCTCTCATCGTTGCAGGGTATACTGTGCATACTTTGATGTTTGTTGCAGGTTCTGGGAGCTGTGCTTAATGGGTTTTGAAGTGGTGTTCCGTGTGAAATCTATCTTTGGTCTATGGTGCATCTTGTCCACCCTCTCCTCTGCTCACCTCTCTCCACTCTGGGCAGTCGGATTTGTGATTCAATCACTTCCTTTTCTGGTGTATCACCGCTTAGTGTAGGCTCTTTCACCCTCTCTCTCTCTCTGTACCCTTGGAATGGTTAGATTAGGATAGAACAGGTTCTGCCTGCCCCGGAGTAGCTTGTGGCAGGTAGATTAGGAAGCAAGAACCGGCTTTCTCCGGAGGTCCATCTCAAGTTTTGCAAGTCCCACAACTTGAGAGATGGTCCCATGTTGTGCAATCACACCGAATGCCCCACTCCACACCCAAGCCATTCGGGGGTGTTGTGATTCTGCACTAACAATTATTATGGCAGAACTTGAGCATGTTGTTTTTAGCATGCCTACAGACCCTGATGGTTTTCCTGCTGAAACGTTTCAGCATTTCTGGCACATTATCAAGAATGATCTTTTGATTGTTGTGGAGCCATTCTTAAGGCTACAAATAATATTTTATTGTTGAGCCCATGAAAGATACATCCAAATACCTTTTCTGATATTCATCCCATTTCTCTATGCAATACCATATACAAAATACTTTCTAGGCTTGTTATTGAGCATCTCAAGCCCTTGCCTCCCAAATTAATCTCTGCTGAACAAGTAGGCTATGTTCAAGGCTGAAAAGTTATTAATGGTAGCTTTGTGATCCAAGAGTTGCTTTGTTATATTGGTAAATCTGGTCAACCTTTTATAGGCAATCAAGTTCGACAGATCTAAAGCATATGATGAAGTCAACTGGTCTTTTCTCTCTTCAAAGCTTATGAAATTTGGGTTTCATATGCTTTTGTCTCTTGGTTGGAAAGCTGTTTTTTAACCGTAATTTTTCTATTCTTGTCAATAGTTCCCCTTCTAGTATTTTCAATGCATCTAGAGCTTTCTGTCAATGGGATCCTCTTTCTCCCATTCTATTTATTCTCATGGTAGAAAGATTGGGCAGGCTGATTAAAAGGGACTGTCCTCTATAAATCCCTTCAAGGGGTTGGTATTTCGTTTCATCTTCCTCCTTTCTCCCACACCTTCAGTTTGTTGATGGCTCCTTCTTAGTTGAAGTGGGTAACCAAAGGGGACCTTTCAATATATTTCTGTTTCTTTACAATCTTATATCCAGGCTTTTGGACAAGAAATCAATACTGATAAATCTCTCATTTCTTTCTTTAATACAGAGCTGACCATTTAGCACATAATCACTGCTATGTTGGACTTCAAGAAAGCTTCGTTGGCCACAAAGTACCTAGGTGTTCCCTTGATTATTAAAGTTCCTTGTAAGGAACTGACAGGACCTGTTTGACAAGGTTTGCTGTAAACATGGCAGTTGGGCTAACAAATGGTTACCCTTTGTGGGAAGGATAGTTCTTCTTAAATCTGTATTGCAGGCTTTACCCATATATCTTTTTGCTTCTTTGTTGGCTCCTAAGCCATTTTTAAAACAATTTGGTCCTTCCCTCAAGAGTTTGTTTGGTCAGGGAAAGGAAATATACGGAAGAGGCATCTTGTGAGATGGGATATATTTTGCCTTCCTAATGACAGTGGGGCTTGGTATAAGATCGTCAATATTGAACAACCATGTTGTCAATGCAAAACTATTATGTAGATTTTGCTCAAGCACTCAAGCTATTCGGATAAATATTATTCTTCATAAATCAAGTTCTCCCATTTTCTAGTTTGGTTCTCCCACGTGAAACTCAGCGAGGAAAGGAAAAGAGATTGTTTTTCTTAGTATATTTTGGAAAGTAGAACTTGGTATGGTTTTGGGAAGGTTCTAGGGAGTACTTCCCTCCTTCAATTATTACTTATCCTCAACTGGAGCCTTTAAAGAATGCATTTTATAACATTGGATGGTTTACTCTAGATTTTTACTATGCAGATGTTGATATTTGGGGTATTCTTAAAAGGCAATGGAAGAATCCTTCCACATTGCCTAAAGTGAATGAGAATTTAAAAGATTCATTATGGTCTACTATTATCAGTAGTCCCTAGGTTTCCTCGTCAAGACATGCTACAGTTATAGTCTCTTCATTGGATGCAATCATGCAAGGTTTCCTTTTTGGTTACTAATGTTATGCTCTTTAACAAAACATGAGAACAAACTGAAAACTTTGCATGCAATCTTAACTACTTCTATTTACAGGAACTATGAACATTAATCAAAACTGTAATGCATAAAAGGCTAGGGAAATAAGACTTTCATTAATTAAAAAGATAAGATATTGCACTAGTCTATTACTGCAGACCCAACCTTCTGCACACGGTTTCTTGCATTCCTTATATTCTTTCTTATGACTCCTGTTATTCCCAATGAATCCTTTCCTCTTCTCTTCTTTCTCTAAGAGTGTTACATTCTTCTGTCTTTTTTCAATACAAAATGATACAAACTATTACTTTGTGTGAGCCTTATACTTTGACAAAATAATATATATAGTTGGCCTTGGTCCTAAATTACCTTCCAAACACTTTCCTGTACATAAACAGTTGTCTTATTCTGAGACAAAGATGTAGCAGCTGTGTTGTGTTGTGATGCTTCGTTGTAGTACCCTTTTGTTGTATTTCCCTGCCATGCTCCATATTTGAATTTTGTACTGTCCGTAGTCTTGCAAGGAACAACATTTATTGGTTTTCATTCCTTGCATACTACTTAGCTGCCCGTTCAGTTTTCGATCGACCAAGTAGGGAACCAATCGAAGAGCCCTTTTGGGTTTTCAACATGTTGGTTAATCTCGAAGGCTGCCCTTTATGGGTTTTCAACCTCCGTGGCCCTACTTGCAGTTGCTTTCTATATTCAATACTTTGAGCCAAAAAAAATTTCAGGTTTTTTTACGGTCCCTTTACTTGCTCATCGTTGGTGGAGGTGGTATGGTGTCCTTCTGCTGAGAGGGCCCTTCTTGCTTTCATGTTTGCACTCTTGGAATTGGCTTATGTAGGGAAATGCTTTTGGAAGTCTCCCCCATCAGGGCTTGAAGGTGCTCCCCCATTTTTTGTGCTTGAATATATATATATATATATATTAAGCACTTAAGGTCCCATGAAATCATTTCCATCAGATAGGATTTTTTTTCCTCTTTCAAGAAATATAAAGTAGTCCTTCTAACTCCTCATATTTTGCAAATGGATGGCCTTTGAAGGATTTTTGCCAAAAGTGGGCCGGCGGGCTTGGGGAAAACTTTTTTCCAATGGGAAGATTGCGGACCGATGGGGTGGTGGGAGATACTTTTGCATTTTTGCACTTTTCGCAAAAGGAACAAGTGGAAAATGTGGGCCAGCAGGCCCTGGGATGATTTCTTTTTCTAAGCTGGGTCTGTGGGGTTGTGGAGGAAATTTTTTCCCAATTTTAAATTCAGGTCAGTCGATTTACGAGGTATTTTGGTAATTTTTCACTTTCTAAAAGTGTAGTTTGCAAGTGCATGACCGCTAGCCCGAGGAGGTTTTTTTCACCAATCAGAAAATGAGAAGTTGCAAAGTTACGGGTGCAGAGAAGTCTTTTCACCAAATGAAAAGTTGTAGTCCCTCAGAAGGTACCATGTGCCTCATCAACACAATTTCAAAGGCACAACCCAAAGCTGGGACTCAAATGCACATCTACTCTCCACGTGTCTAGGGTCCAACAAAAGTAAAATGGGTAGTAGGTCTGAATTGGCTAAGTATGGAAGGGCTAGCGGAAGCTGTCATGTGTCTCATTGGTGCACCTTTAAGGGTTGAAGACAAATACGGTCCCCCAGACAAGTGCCAGCCCTCCATGTGTCCGAGGCCCAAAAATGGGACACCGGCCATTGAAAATTCCAATCTTGGGACAGGCTGACGGAATCCTCCACGTGTCATCTTGGTGCAACTTCGAAGGAAAAATCCAGAGGGAGGTCCCAAATGTATGTCGAGCCTCCCTTTGTCCAGTGTCAGACATATGGTCCTACCAAAAAAAAGGGACTTAACCAAAACATAAAGAAATAGGGTAGAGCCGTGAAAGGTGCCATGTGCCTCATCAGCACAATTTCAAAGGTGCGGCCTAAAAGGTAGTCCCCAAACAAGTGCCAACCCACTACATGGTCAAAGCCTCAAAAGGTAAGTTCGGTCGTTGAAAATTTGAAAAGCCTGTGGAGGCCTTCACATGTCTTATCTATGCAACTTCGAAAGCAAAATATGGGTGCAGTTTCCAAATGAGTGTGAAGCCTCCACGTGTCTAAGGTTAGGCATAGCATCTTCGCCAATGGGAGGCACTTGAGTATAATATAAAGGAAAAAGAGTAGGCCCATAGATAATGCCATGTGTCTCTTTAGCGCAACTTCAAGAGTGCAGAGGAAGGAGTGAAATCTCAAGGCACGCGGGGCTAGTCTTGCATGGATGGACTCTTTTTTTAATATTGTGAGCCTGCAGACCTGATCTTTGGATAGCCATATATTTTGATTGGAAGCTCGGATTCAACTGGGAGAGAAATTTTTGGAAAGCTATCAGTTCCTTCTACCCACCTGCCACCATTAATGTTTTGACCTGCCATTTTTTAGGCTTTCAATTCTCCCACCTACTGCCATGATGAAAAATGGGCCTCCTTCTTACCCAAAAAGGAACAACATGTGAAGGCATGGAATCTATCAGGGAACCCATCATTTTTACTAGCCTATTTCAATGCTTATGGGTGGTTGGAGTAGGTGAATTCAATGCATTTTAGGGGTGGTTAAACAGTGGATTTGAATTCTTCCCTCTCTACTTCTCTCATTCTTCTATATATTGTAACAGGTGGGGAATATTTAAAAAGGTTGGTCATTGTTTGTCTCCTGTCCCTCTCTCTCTTTCTTCCTTAGGATAGAATGTGGAGTCTCAGCCTCCTCCCTTGGATCTCTAATGGAATTTTCTTGCCTCTTTCTTATTGATGATGTACTGTGTGACTTATGGAGCAATAAATTTAGTTTTTTGATGGATCTTGTCCATCCTTTGATTATTTTATTATCTCTTCTTGACTCTCATTGTTGTAGGGTATACCATGCATACTCTGATGTTTATTACAGGTTATGGGAGCTGTGTTTAATGGGTTTTGAACTGGTGATTCATGTGACATTTATCTTTGGTCTGTGATGCATCTTTCCATCCTCTCCATTTCTCATCAATCTCTATTTTAGGCATTTGGATTTGTGATCATCCAATTCCTTTTCTGGTGTATCAACCGCTTAGTGTAGGCTCTGTTTTTATGTATTTCTCTCTCTTCCTGTCTCCTTAGAAGGTTATATTAGGATTAGATAGTTTTCCTTCACTAGAGTAGTTTGTGGCAGGTAGTTTAGGAAGAAGAAGTCAGCTTTCTCTAGAGGGCCATCTCAAGTCTGTAGGTCCCACAGCTTCAAAGATGGTCCAATGTTATGTAGATCACACCGAATGCCCCACTCAAATCCAAGGCCATTCAGTGGTGCTGTGATTTTGCATAAATAGTTCTCTAGTCCTCTCCTATGCAACCCACTCCATCGAGATCACCTATATTTGTCCTCTGTGGGACCCTGACATAGTCATTCCTACTTTCTAATTTTTTGGTCATCGCCACGAAACAGTCTGACATGATCCTCTTATCAATCCAAGTTCTTTCCTATTCCCTCTTACACATTAGGGTTTATTATTTTGTTTTATAGGATATCTTAGATCACTAAAATAGTTCTTTACTACATTTATTTACTTTAGTACAGTTGTGCATAACTTAGATTAACTACCTTAGCACTACATAGTCCAATTTTAGGTAATCCTGATCACTTTACCATTTACTCATGGCCAACCTCCTTATCATCCTCCAAAAATATCAGGGTCACCTATATTGATATTACCATCGAATAAATGGAGATGATGAAAATGACTTCTATGCTTTAGAATGAATAATAAATCATCTTAAGTATCAAGGGTTTATCTCATTTGTAAAAGAAAATTTTATTGCCTTCCCATCTACAAATGCTACAATCCAAATGGGATCCTAAATATAATTCATCTATATCCAATGAGCATTATGCTATTATTTATAACATTTCTTCTTCGCTCAGTAGATCGTTTCCCAAGCAAGCAACTCTTAAATTAATCTAATACCTCTTCATCTTAGTCATTTTTGGCATCATCAAGTCAAGCTAAGAAACCACCTTGCAAAATAAATCCTCCTTCTCCTAACAAGTTTTCTACAGTGTTACCAAACAAGAAACCAATCATTAAGAAACATGAACAAGATCTAGTTGTCTTCTTTAAACATCTATAATTCAAGGCCCCTTGGAAATCCTCAATTCATCATCTAATCACTTTTATTAAGGAAACTAATCCTTAAATTGACCCACCTAGTGTCATGTAATAGACCACCATCACTAACATACTTTGGGGGAATCATGCCTATTCTCCTCCCTTGCATTTTTATTAAATTTTGCTATCATCACATGCACTTGGCGCTTCGCACTTAATGACTAATTTTCTCTAAGAAAAGTAAACATCCTGATACATTAGTATTTCCATTACCTGATAATGATTATTTTTTTTTGGTTCATAATTGGCTGTTGATGGCATCCAATACACATAAATCATAGACACTACACACTTCATACATTTTGTACATGACATATTCTCTCGTAACATCTACTACACACTTTGCTTCTAATTCACTCTATACATTCAGAAGACATCCTCCTTACATATTATTTTATGCACTGCGATTATTTACCTATGAATAATTCTATTTCCACAATTCATAATTAGTTGTTGATGGTTTTAATCTATAATGAACATCACCACACCCACTCACACAATATCTATGCATTACGCTTTATTGATTACATCTTTCTAGCATACACATTCAAACCCCTTCCTGATGGTGCCATCTTGTATTGCGGTTCATCTCAAATGTCGAGGGGGAATTTATAAATAAACCTCATCACATGCATACACATCCACTCAAGGGCCATGTTATTCCTATCACACTCATACTGCATTACATTACGTCTCATCCATAACATTCTGCACATGTTGGTCACCTTTAGTTTTACTTCGATTTAATTATTACATGTAAACTTTATTACACACACTATATATATTGTATGCTATTATATTTATCATATACACATGTGCGTTCACTTTCTATTTAGTTGTGATCACAGATTCTACAGATGCACACACAAAGGATGAATTTTTAGCACAATACCTATGACTAGTACCACCACGGCTCAAAGAGGCATCCACTTTCATACACTACAAGTGTTATTTTTTCATTTTTCATAGCACAATACTTTATTATACTACACACTACTTGACATATATTTTATATTTCTATGATGTTATTAATGTTTTCTTCATGTGCAACATTTTTTGTGTAGGTTTACTTCCTACCATGGTTGTCTGATAATTTTATTTTCATTTCTTTATATTTATATGCCTTTTGTTATGGGTTTTTTCCCTTTTTCTTGTGTGCACATTGTCTACTATCTTCCATCTCATCCTCCATTTTCTTATGACATTGTGATTGGTGTCCCATGTTTTCCACCCACTTTTCACAGTCTACATTGTTTTCATGTGTCTTAGCTTACATATTTTATTTTATATGTGTGTTTGTCTTTAATTCAACTAAATTGTCTCCTAGAATTTTTTTTTTTTGTGTGCCTTAGTTTCTATAAAGCACACTCCCTTCATATAGTGCATTTCTTTTAGTGCAATGGGTTTTCTTCCTATTGGCTCCATATTCCTTAGTGACGCCGCATGCACCCAAAATGAGGGGGGCACCATTTGTGTGAATAATTCAATCCATTCATAAATATATTTACACATTTCAACATAATATAGTACCATCACATTAAAGTGGTCATCTTAAAACAAATCTCAAAATAAAACTTTGGTTCTAGCACAACACTGAAAACAGTGCCTAGACTAGAAGAGTAACACCTATGTGCTCTAACCCTTCATGGATGCCTTTGACTAGGGGGAAGTTACAAAACATTTTTTAATCCATTACAATTTAAACCACTTAACACATACTCTTTTACAAGGAATATATTCCTTAGAACTTGACATGTATATAATATACAACATTCTTCTACATTCCTGTTGGATCGAAACTGTTTGAAACGGGTCAGATTTTTACACAGCATATGTAATGGTGTTCACATTTCAAGAAGTGATTAAAGGTTGGAGGATTAGATATGACTTTTCTCCCTAAAATTATTCCATTATGGGGTTGACATTTCCCAAAAAACTCACATTCAATGCAACTAGCATGAGATCTCCCAAAAAACATGTTAGTCTACATCATCTTCAATATCTTTTCTATCTCTTTTATCATCATCAATTAGGTGCACATGTTCATTTTTTTCTGTTTTTCATATTTTAGATACTTTTTACACATTTTTATCATATACATGCATATATTACTACTTGTTCGTTCATCTCTTTTGTAGGTCTATCCTTACCAGAAGCGGTTGTCACACATCAATGAAAACACATCAATAACAATCAACATCATCAAGAGGTACAACACGACATCAAAACATACACTCTCACCTGAGGGTCATATTCATCATCTCTTTTTGTACTTTCTCCTCCTTAGCACCTACACTTCACAATTTATCATTCCATGGTTTTTCTTATGTCTCTCGACATGTTTTTCACCATATATTTACATGGTTATTAGTTATGCATCTCTTATCTACTTTATGTTATAGAGAATTCTCTAAACAATATAAAGTGAGGGAAAGTGTAGACATAAAATCATGCACTTTTGGTATCTATCTAGTCATTATTACGTACTACTATTCATATGATTCCTAAGTAAGAAAATTTCTAACTAACCCATGTCCTTGGCCATATTTGGTTTCTTTTTTTTGTCACTTTTGGTCTTATTCTCTTTATATCTCAATCTAACTTTTCATAAATGGGAATTTCTCATCCTAGACATGAGTGCCTAGCCAGGACACTAGGGACATGCAACCCAGTCCAGTCTAGGTACCACTGACCTCTTTGTACTTTGTACACATATTTTGGGTCTTTTATAGTGATTTGGGCATCTTATATTTTTCGTACTCATAATTTTAGGGTTTAATTACAAAATTCAAGAAAGGGAATCACATTAAAATAATGTTATGTGATAAAATAAAGCACCAAACACTAAGCATCAGCTATCACCACGTAAGGTTGCATCTAAAGGCCATTCAAGAGCATTCAAACATCCATTCAAGGGAAATACACTACATTGTTCTACATATACTTCATAAGAGGGGGAGTTCATTCTAATCCATGCACACATATACTTACATATTCTACATTATTCACATCTTTTTGGTCCTTTCTATCCATTAGGGCATTTTATATTTTTGGTACTAAAAATTTTCTGGGATAATTACGTAACTCAAGCAAGGGAATCGTATAAATATAAAGTTATGTGATCATAATAAATGATGAAGCACTAATTATTAGCAATCACCACCTAAGGTTACATCCATAGGATATTCAAGAGCATTCAAGCATCCATCCAAGGGAAAGGTAATTCATATTTTAGCATAAACTTCATACAAAGGGAAATAATCTCTATTCCATTCTAAATTATATCGTCTACATATAGCTATGTACTGTTATCAAATGCAAGATGCACACAAGCCACCTATGACAAGATTCCACACATAAACACCTAGAACTTCATTAGTTCAAAAATGTAGTGCAACACTAATTGGTTTGAAAATTGAGGACATTCCAACCCCTAATTTGCATTATTTAATTTATAAGATTTGATGTACTTATGAGGGTTTTGGAGTTCATTCTTTCATTACGGATGTTAGGGACATCCGCAATCATTTTGTGACATAATAGTGATCAGAAGTGAAGGAAAAAGAACATCCCATGATCCTATGAAGGAGGTTTTCTAAGTTTTGGAGAAATCATAGGTGCCCATAGAAGGTTTGTGATGCGTGTAGGTGCCCCTGACCCATTCCACATGACCCAATCTATGCAGATCTTCAGCTCACACATTTTTTTAAGGCTCTTTGCAACACTTCTTCCTCTTTCTTCATTTTCACATCACTTCAGCACAGGTGATATTTGGTTGTGAATCAGCTAAGTTATCTTATCTCTTCTTTGCAACTAGGGTTTTTATATTTACTAGCTTGATTTTCATTGGTCTACTATGTACTTCATTTCTTCTTCATTTATTGCTAATTTGTAATCATATTTAGGCATCTATTTATTTTAATATTTTCTTAATTAGTTGGTGAAATAACACTTTCCTAATGTGTAAAATGGTTGTGCGCTACATTTTATAATGTTATGGGTGTGTTCATCTTGTTCCATAATGAGAAGGGTTGAACGTACCTCAAATTTCTGTTATTGTTACTTATTGAAAGTTTCTAATGTGGTCAATGAGAATACAACTTGAATTGGTGATTAGAAATACACTTTAGCTCAGCAATCATCTAAACGTTTGAGTCAAAAATGCTGGATGGTAAATGATTTTGTTATACCATAGCTTTGAGTTAGTGTTATTTAATGGAGTTCCACCTTCTTAAATTCATACATAGGGATAATTTTGTGTCTGTAAGGTCCACTAAAGTGATTTGCATTGAAGGCATCCTTTAGTGTTCTATTTAGTGTACACATAGAGAATTACAACCATTTCATTGACATTTCCCCATAACTACTTATTGAAATTATCCAGTGGACACAATGGGAATGAAAATTTGATTCATGACTATACAAACTACGTGTAAGTCACTAATAACCTAAGATTTTGAGTCCAATATATTTTATGTTCTAGACGCAAAACATTTCATATATTTTCTTATATTAACAAATTTAATAGTTACTAATAAATATGGATATATTTAGTAGTTATCATTTACAATAAATTTTGTATATTATGAGTTCATACCCCTAATAGATATATATTTCTACTTCTTTTATACATCAACCTTTATTTTATATAAAACTGAGGGAATGGACCAAATTATATCATTTATATATGTGCATTATTGTGTTGTATTCTTCTTGTAAGGTAGGAATTTAGTTATCATCGACATCTAATATTAATATATTGATAACCATTCTATAACAAAATTATTGTATATATTTATTTAATAGTACATACATATACATATATTTTTTTGTTATGATCCTCACGTGTGGATTTTACTAATCCCTCAAGGTTTTGGTGTAACGGTTCATTACATTTAGTATCAAAGTGACCACCCATGTTTGAATCCCACTCAGTTAGTTACGTCGTGTAGCTGGGGCCCGTGGGGCACCTAAACGTCGGTGAAGCAGGGATCATACATATGGGAGTGTGGACGCAAACCCATCCCGAGTTAGGATCTATGGAAGCATGGTGGTATGTTATGATCCTCATGTGTGGATTTAATTAATGCCTCAAGGTTTTGGTGTAACAGTTTGTTACATTTTTTAGTAGTGTAAATTTTTCAATAATAGTCAAGAAACAACTGTTGACAATTTTTGCACTTGTGCAAAAATGGGCAACTCAAAACTTTGTTAGGATGGATAGCATTAGTGAAGTATACCTAAGCTAGGGGAGATTATATCCAGATTATGTCGTTACTGCTGATTTATTTAAAATATTACATGTTATCTGCACATATGTGTGCTGTTATAAAACGTAACAGATCACATAGTCTACAATTTGATGACCATCCTCAGCAAAAGAACACAAGCCTCAAAGGACAATTTTGTTGTCTTAATGAGGACATCTAATTACAGAATAGGTGAAGTGTAAAGTTTTGGAACAACAAACATAAGTGCAGATCACAAAAAATCAGAGTTCGTTACTGAATGTTACAAGTTCTTTTCAATGTTCTTTGCTTTATGATTAATACATTCTATTATTTTATTGAGTTGTTTAGTTCATTATACAATACATACATAAAGAAGAAATGCAGAAAGAGATATATAACTCATTTACAGAATTCAATGCTATATTCATAAGGAGTTTTGAAATGTTTCCTAGACAAGCCGTGGGATGTAACTGAAAAGTAAAGTACAAATATTGAAAATAAAGATACACATACATGCAAGAGAAAGCAAAGGAGTATGAGTGAACCCATCATTTCCTTGGGGATTTCTTTCTTTGATCGAAGCATCTTTACTCCATCCTTTTCTTCATTTCTATTGAAGAAGCCTTGTACCTAAAAAGAAAAGAGGTGAACTATTAGTTACGAGCTGAGGGATCAATTCATATTCCTACACTGTCCTACTTAGTGCATATGAATCTTCCCCAAGAAGGAGTTCTATTCTACTTGAAGGACAAACTGCATGCATTATTTATTCACTTAGAAGGAAGAAAGTGAAAAGAAAGAAGAAAACATGGACATAAGAGAGGCCAAAAAGCATAATTATTTTCTAACTATTTTCCTGAGTGTGCAGGTACATCTTGCATCGAAAGGAAAATAAACAAGTCATAAGTGAATGCATAAAGGAAAGAATGTAACTAAAAGTTCCAACAACTATTCTGAAATGGAAGAGCTTAGAGTACAAAAGAGAGAGTGGAATATAGAAACACTTGTTCTAGTTGCAGCAGAAGAGGGAGAATCCGTTTTCAAGAAGCTGAAGCTAAATGGAAAGAAGGGATTACAACTGAAGCAAGATGAGAGAGAAGATTCTGGGAAAATTTTGACAGGGCTTCACCATGTAAAATGGACATTTACAACTTTTCATCATGTCTTTTTCAATTAATATGTGCTTTAAAGGAACTATGCAAATCAAATAAGTGATACAGGAAGAAGAAAAGCATCACATGATCAAGATAAATATTTAGAATATTTTTAGTTCTCAAATTACTATATCAGTTCAGCAAGAAAAGTGTTACTTTTTGTATTCTAGATCAGAAAATAAAACTACTATTTTTGGAAAAAGCATTATAGAAATGATTCTAGGAAAATTTTGATGGGGCTTCACCATTTAAAATAATTTTTTTAAATTTTCTAGAATGCCAAAAATACCACTATCAAGGAAATAAAAGCATCTAAGTAAAAGAAAAAATTACAATATTTCAATAAAGCATCTGAATCAAGGATTATGCCTGAAACTGATGTTACAGTAGGTGAAGAACTGTTAAAATTTCTAGAAAGCCACTTACAAGATTATGAAGGACCTTTTAAAAAGTTCAAATAAAGAAATACAAAAGACTACAAGTTTAGACTTCGAAATTTTTTACAGATTATCAAATTTAGAGTTTAGTTTTGCATCTAAAGTAAATAGTATTACATACTATCAAGAACAATAAGGGAAACATGTAGAACATCGTCACCTACTCCAGGAAAAGATAAAACTCATACTAAAAAGGATAAATTGTGCATCAAATTATCATCTTCAGAACACAAAATAAATACCCACGCAAATGGCTCTCATATCCAAGTTAAAGAGTTACAGAAAAGTCATAAAATTAGATATCAAGTCTCAAAAGGAAAGGATACAAACCTTTAGCAAGGTTCCAACCCATAAAGGATTCGAGTCAAGACACTATATACTCAATAAATTATAGAGGAATGTTTGAGTAATCAGTGTAATATGAGATCCCATATCTAGGTATTAGAGTCAAACAATATAGGTGTAGTTTTGAGCAAGGTAACACTTCATGTTTTTTCAAAAGAACTAATATATTGTAGTCCCAAGATGATGAAAGAACCAATTTTATGAGTTTGGAGTAGTTACAAGGAAATTGAAGTGAATATAAAGCCATCTACAACTAGAATGAGGATCTATATGAATTTTGAGATCAAAAATACAAAGCTTCAAAAATCAGAATAAGAAACAGAACTCACCAATTAACATTGAGTTGTCAAGGGCTCAGAGAACCATCAACTTTAGGGCTATGAAAATTCATAATAACCTAGATTTAAAGAATAACCACATTTTCATAACAGTGATATCAATTCAGGCTCGGAGTAAAGGAGACAATTATAACTCAAGACTATAATCAAAGAATCAACTCTCAGCCAAAGAACAGGTATATCAATTCATGCTCAGAGTAAAGGAGATTATTATAACTCAATACTGTAATCAAATAATCAACTGTCAGCCAAAGAATAGAGAAAAAAAATTCTACAAGATCATTATGAAAAGAGACAAGAAGGAGGTCCAAATTATCCATAGATAAAGTTAATGGCCATATATACAAGTTACAGAATCACCCTTAGAATTTAAAAGTATGGACTAAATGTACCAAGAGGCAACATCAAGAAACCTTGCAAAGCTTAAATGGTTAATAAACAGTCAGGAAAACAGAGAGAGATTACAACAATGGAGGAAGCACCTACAACCACCTCACACATAAGATTCAAACAGAGTAAAAGTAAACACACTTCAAGCCAAGAAAATGACAATTTGGTTATAACATAGTGGTAATTCATGACACTATGAGTCAAAATAATGATGATATACAACAAAAGGGATGTATATTCTATACAATTATCACTACTAAAGTGGTCAAATAAATAAGTCAAGTTCAGAGAAAAATTAAAGTACTTACTGGTATTTAAGTTGAATAAATTCGAAGTCATCAAGTTTAGAGAAGATCATCCAATTCAGAGAGGATCATCAAGTTTAGGATGGGTTTTGCAAAATTGAAAACAACCAAGGTAAGCCATGAAAATCTAAAAAAGTGAAAGCACAGAACTAAGTATTAGTGTCATATCAACAGCTAAGAATGGAATCATTTTCATGTTCAAAATAAAATGGATTACCCTTTGGAGCACTTACGAAAACCAATAGATTTGCAAGAAGCTCGAAATAAAATGAACAACCCAAAAAATCTCGAAATAAACAAGCTTGAACTCACACAATGGCGGTCATTAAAATAAATCCAGCAAAAGCAAAGATCTCAAATACCCAGAAGCTCACACGAATCTGTAGAAGGTGAAAATACAGACCGATCTCAAAAATCACTAACATTGAAGGCCATGCAAAGACCATAACAGGCTGAGCTCCAAAAGAACAACAATGGCATTGAAAAGAATTTCTACGTCTTTTCCCGCATACCAGAAAACCGAATGAAATGATCATCAAACCCAAGATTTCTTGTGCCACCCGAGCCCAAGTATGAGTTAAGTTCAAACCCAACCATGATTTGAGATCAACGATCAGGCTTCATAAAGTACAAAGATCAAAGGCTCAGGATTAAGCTTAGAGATCAAAATAGGTAATTGCGATTAGTTCTCACAGACAAAATTAATTACAAAGTTACAAACCCTAACCACAGGTTAGAGATCAATGACATCAGGCCAATTGGTACAAATATCAGAGCAAACTTGGCCTAGGTCAAATTGCCACCGACAAAGTGTAAGAGGGGTGAGTCACCATGGGGAAGGGGCTAGCCCACGTCATCAATTAAAAAATAGAATCATTGTAATTCAAATGTCAAAAGATAAACCATAGTCTAAGTGTCCAATGTGACAAAATCTGACCAAATAATTATATAATGATTATATAAAAGGTATTTCTAACCTTTTCCCTTCAAATAATGCCAAGGCTGACAACTATGGGGCAGCAAGTATATACCATAGCATGTGTTACCAAGGTGAATGAGTAAATCATGGTGGCCCTTTTTACCAAGTGACCCACATGCACATTTAGACATAATAATATGCTAAGTACACATAGATGGCCAACCATGGAGAAGTGCAGAGGTGTTCCCCTACATTGGATGTTTACCTTGCAAATATTACAAATATTTTGATTTATTTACTCACAGGAAGAGAGTTGATTTTTTACATGCCTTCACAACAGGATAGAATAGAGAAGAAGACAAAGTTGCATGTTCATGGAGAGGACTTTCCTGATAAGCAATCTATTTTTGGCAAAATTATTCACTCAACCTTATTAAAATAGAACAGTTAACTTCAGTTGACTAATATGTAATCAATGGCTATTAATGCCTCTTGTACTAGTTTGTATTATTTTATCCTTTTATTTAATATTAAATAAAGGATAAAATTAGGATGCATGGGCGAGTACAACTTCAGGCTATTTTTAGGAAGGGTGGGAAAATTTATTTTGCTATATATTGTGTGCCTTTTCAAAGCACAAAATGGGATTCTTCTAGAGGGATTTTGGATATAGGAGTACTGAAGAATATTTTGCTAGTTTTTCCTTCTGTGTCGGAAGTATTTTCTTCCTTTCTAATTATTTTCAGTCTTTTGTATCTTTCTATTAGTATTTTGAATGCGAATTCCCTGACCAATCATCTTACCTTGCTGCAAAATTCAGTATTTTCTACTAAATTTTAATGTGCATGTTAACTTATTAGTACTGTTGTGATTTTCCCTCAGTAAAACCAAGTGTTTCCCTTAAACATTCTGTAGAAAACTATTGGCTCGTGCATCAAGAATTCTTCTCATAGCAATATTGCATATACTTAGTCAAAGCCCTCATATAAATTTTGTGTATCACCCCAATCCAGTTATTTCATAGCCATCTTTTAACTTTAACCCCATGTTATCAGCCAATTTTGACTGCGCAAAATTGTCAAAAAACAATTAAATAATTAAAAATTAGAAAATTTTGAAAAGTATTACTTTGCGTGGTTCATTGGACTCCTTGCGATCATCTTATTTTTGTGATAGTTTCGGTCTTTGTTTCATGATTTTCAGGCAATAACTCTTCCCGCCAGGCTATAAAACGCATTAAAATAATTAATTAATATTTAATTAATTAATTGCTCCTTGTTTGATTAAATTAATTTTTAAAAAATCACTTAAGGATTATTTAATTAAATAAATATAAATTAAGGTTCATCTGACAAGTTTTAGTGCCGGGGAAGTAAGCTTTTGTTTCCAACTGCCGGGTTGGCATCCCGAACCCGGATTTCCACTTTCCTGGCAATTTCATTCAAATTTCCCTGCACGTGGGTTTTTCCTCTGCCAATTGCCAAATCATGGATTGGCAAACGGGCATAAAATTCCCCAATTTCCCACATGGGGAAATTGGATGGGGGATTGCCAACCCATTTTTCCATTCCCGTTGGCAATTGCCCATTACTTTTCCCATTTCCCCCTGGCACTCAAGCCACTACCCGAGATGAGAGGAAGTTGAATTAATCCTCGTAACTTCCTCCATCAAACCCAGTGGAAAAAGTCAGAAGCTTCTTTTTCTTCAGGAAGACATAATCTTTTTGTTTAACATTATGCAAGAGAAAGCCCATGCCATTGTGAGCAAAAGAAATTAATCACAGCAAAAAGACTAGAAGGCAAGTGCATGCGCATTGCTTGAAGGAAAAGTTTCCATGAAGAGATAAAGAACAATTTTAAAAGTGCCACGCCTGGGAGAATGAGAAAGGAACAGAATTTTTTAAAACACAGTCCAATAAATATAGTCCACACACGTTTTTGAGGGGGGCGCCTGATATATGTGGATAGTTTTTAATAATAAAGGAGCTTTGTTTTCAGCCGCCCATGCATAAGAGAAACCCCCACCGCATTTGTTTTAACCTATGTTCCACCCAACAAGAACATACAAACATACGATTGCCATACATCTGTTTGCAGCATTTGATGGAGTGCAGACAAGCATTTGTGATTTTGGGAAAAGTTTAGGAAGCATACGGAACAGTGCACGACAAAGTTTAAGAAGCATACGAAACAGTGCGGGGTGAAGTTTAGGAAGCATACGAAACAGTGCGCGATCCATACTCCTGGAGAACATCATCGATTGATCCTACGCTGATACTGTCAATACTGTTTGCATTATTATACGATGGCCTGTAGCTTAAAAAAAAAGATAAATAAATAAAAAGAAGCGAGCGCAGACAAGCATGGCGATGGGCAAAAATTCTTTTCCACACAGCTATTAGAGATAAGAACAGTTTCTAAAAAGCTACGCATTCATCAAAGGAGGTGCCTAGCTGGAGAAAGAACAATTTTTTAATATAAAAAAAGGGGAAAGAGTTCCTTGTGCTAGATTGGAGGAGTTTTTAATAAAAAAGATTTAAAATCTTCTTGCTACACATAGAGAAAGAATGGGACAGCTAAAGACAATAAAGTTTCCACGCCTTAGCCAAGGAAGAGGAATTAATTATTTAGCCAGAGTGGAAGAATACACACGTGCTAGGGAGAAGATTAAAAACAGTTCAAATGCAGTTCAAGAATATCTCCAACGTCGGCTAGGGAAGAGAGGAAACTCCATTCACGAAAAATATTAAAATCGGGAGATTTTAATTGTTATTGTCAGAGTTAGAATTCGAGCTTGGTCTCGATTTGTTTTTATTGACATATTAAAAGTTTGTAATTCAAGACAATTATTATTATTATTATTAGTATTTTAAATAATAATAATAATAATAATATTATAAAGGAAATATTTTTCTTGCATTGACGGGGTGTTGGAGACTGAGACCCGGACCCGTTTGCATTGTCTGGCGTGCCTGAGTCACTGCTTTTGTTAAATTCATAATGGCATAAAGATCCAAATCTGCAGGGAGATTGAGGAAGCCAGTGGAAAAATATAATAAATCTGCCCTGAAATATGAATTCCAAGGAATTATTCCTCCCAGCTCCATTAAGTCGGCATATGACAACATCACCGATACAAATCTGTGTCATATCAACGTGCAACAGTTTTGCGAGCGAGTGAAAACTGAAGGCAAGACCATTTTCTCTTATAGGCTTTACCACAGTGGCCTACCTCAAGCAGCAGCATTCCCTGTCTCGGTGCAGTGTCCGGAATCGGTGATTGCTTGTGCAGAGCATTACGATCCTGAGAGATGAGGAATTTATAAAAACAACCGCGAACCTTTCCTCTTAATCACACCTGAACACATTGAGCAGTTGCTCGAGATACCTGATTTTCCTGAGAATGCACATATCACTCACCAGTCTGCGTAAGATTTCTAGGACGAGGAACCCCTAAGATGGAGCAAAACGGTTAACAACAATTGGCTGGTAACCAAGAGACCTTGGATTGACAGGATCCCTAAAGAACTGTACCACGTTGAGTTTGTGGAAGAGATTGGAGATATGATCACTCTCCTAAGTCGAGTTTTTGGTTTACCTTCTGCAAGGGTCTTCCACCCATGGATGTACCAGTTTATCTGTATCATCCTAGCCAAGAAGGAGTTTGTGGACTGGGCCACCATCATTAGCAACACCATTCACAAGCAATTGATAGAAGTCAAAATGACTTGATGCTTCTACATGACCTCATATCTGACCTATGCAGTAGCACGAAGAAAGCTATTTTCGGGACTTGAAACGAGAGGAACCCTGGGGTCATCAAACAACGTTTTTCACTATTACCCTCAGCTCAGCTTCAAAAATAGTTCTCACCATTTTAGAAGAGTCAACGATGCATTCACCTTCCGCATAATCCGGAACTTGAATCAAAATATCGAGGAAAGGTTTTCCAAAGATGCCATGAGTGTCATTTCTCAATGGGGAACCTGGTTTATACAATTTTACTCTTTTTCCTACATCCACGTGAGTGGCTTTACTGGGACCCCGTGGAAACTTCCCAAGTACGTCAGTGATAGGTGGGCGTTAATGGAGCTGGCGCGACAATTGTTCCAAGTTCACTGCTTGCTTAGTGACAAGCACCGCCCAGGAATTCATTTCCCGATCCAAATCGGGGAATACCAATGCCCAAACTTATTCAGTGCAAAACTAATGGAAAAGGAGTTTGCTCTCATAACTATCCATCCATATGTGAAGAGAGCCCAGTTCGATATCAATGGTTATATGCAAACGATTATGGGAGTGAAGTATCAACATAATCCTACCATGGAGGATTTTTGGGCCGCTTGCTCAGATGAACATGAGGTAAGGAGACGGGAGTACTCTCGCCTAACACTTGCTCAGATCAAGGCCTTCCACATCCGGAGTCCTCCCGATTCATTCATAACTGACGATTAAGATGTCGTTGATCCCTCGTACGATGCCATTGCCTTCACACCGTTGCCTCGAATCGACTGGAGCAAAAGAGATGAATTTTCTCTCGATGGCAAGAACCAACCAATTATCGAGAAAATCATATCTTGGTATGATAAGGAACTTGCCAAATTTCAATCAATTCCGAATCCCGTTTCAGAATCACAAAAATTCCGTATATCAAGACACCTCCATTCGACTAAGGTTTCTTCTCGATCAACTTCGTTACCATCCGATCATACACGACATACAAGAAAAGAATGGTTGCCGAAATGCACTTCGCCGAGCAACGTGTCACGAAGAGAGAGATCCAGAGATCCAAACCCTGAAGAAGGAAAGGAGCGTGTGTCTGGATTTTCTACCTCGAGTAGAGATTCTTCCACTCACATCATTAATAGCACTCATACACTAGTAGCAAATGATCCTCAGGCATGCTTCGAACAAACACCCACTCAAGTGCAAGTAATTCAAATATCAAATACTTCGGAGCACGTAGTTCATGAAGAGATTTCCCAAAATCTCCTGAATGATCAGGAATTGGACATTGAGGTTGTGTCTCTTCAAATTGAGGCCATTGATAGGATTCAAGAAGGATCTCATGATGTCAGGGATGATGAGGATATTGATTCAAGCTCCAGGATTCTATATGCCGATATAGTAAATGAAACTCCTTCTTGGGTTGATTCAAAAGTGAAGAAAAGGAAGAGAGTTGTCAAGCCAATCAACATTGATTTTGATGCCCTTTTCAAACTGTCGAATGAAGCCATTCCTAAGAAGCCCACGATACTTTCTCGAATAATGGTGGATAATGATGGAAACAAGTTTGCAGACCTTGCCATGCCACAAGTGGATAAAGAGCATAATGCTATGATGCCAGTCAACTATGATGTTTCAAGACTAGGACTTGGGAGATCCACGTTAGAAAGTGACATGGCGATGGCTCGAGATTCAATTGATATTGTGCTAAAAATATTGGAGAAATAGAAGTCCCAAAATTCTCGGCTCAAGGCTGAAAAGAGTCAATTGGTGGAGTATGTTCAACATTTGATAAATCCCATATCATCCACCTTCCCAGTACCTGATGTGGTGGCTGCCCCAGATGAAGAGACTCTTAATTTGTCAAAGGAAATAAACACGTTGGGCCATGTCACTAAAACTTGGCTTTCGGAGATTCTCGTTTTGGGCCAGGGAGCGATCAAGACTGCAGTTAAGCTTCATGAAGATATCAGTGTATATCTAGATCCAAATCTTTCTTTCAAAGAAACTTTTGTTTCTACGATATCAAATTTGGATGAGATATTGCCCAGTTTGCAGGAGATGATAAGTATGGAATCTTCAGTGTTGGCTATTGAAGGGATTATCGAATTTGAACATGGAGGGACCCGTTTCCTTTGGTGTCTACATCTCAAATCGAGAAAGACACTTCTTGTGGATTCTATGATCCATTATGACAACATGTGCAATGAAGTTTTCGCTTCACTTTCCTCGATCCAGGATTTCATAGCTGCGATTCCTTGCAACCTAGTAAATGAGCATAATCAAAGGTGTTCATTGGAGTAGGTGGAAGAACAATTATCACGATTGTTCAAAGACATGTACACTCCTGCCAACAATTTCTTGTCGGTTTCCATGGAACAGTGTATCAAATTGAAGAACTTGTTTGAGAATGCTCAATCTAAAATTGTTAATTTTAATGATATGCCAAGTAGAATTCTTGAATTGCAGGTATTTTGTGAGGCTATTCTTTGGCCAAGTGAACCTCCAGAAGAGGAAAAGATGTTTGAAACTTTGGGAAGGTTTAGATCCTTTCAATTATCAAAAGCAGCAGATCCTAATTTCACCGGCGGTGTAGGAAGTTGATTTTCTTGATATCTAGCGAATTGGGAGAGTCCATTTCTCATACGTTTGAGATAGGCGGACCCCGTTTCAATGGATAAGGCACTGGTTATTATTGTATATTTTTTTAAAGGTGTTGTTATTTGGGAAACATTGGATATTTTAAGTAATTTCTATTTTTGGGTTATATTTAATAAAGTTGGTTAGAAAAAGTCAAAGGTCACTTAAGTGCCTTATTTAATGATCATATTAAACCGTAACTACTTTGTAACCAACTTTTGGGTTATAAAAGGAAGTGAGGGGCTCATTTGTAAGGGCTCATTTGAGAGAGGAGAAGAAGATACTTTTGTGCAAGCTTTGTTTCCAGAAGAAACTTTGTGTTCTTTGAAAAAAACATTTTGGAGTTAATAGAATAAGAACTTTGTGTCTCATTCATTGTCTCTTGCAGTTTGGTGTTCTTATGTTCATTAGATGTTAGGTGTTTGAATCTTGCATGCGAATATTATCTTTGATCTTATTGTCAACATTAGTAATCAGTTGTTCTAGTTCACAGTGATCAAGCTCTGACTATCTACTTGCTCATGTGTGTTCCCTTTTGCATGTTCTTGTTTGGCTAACTCAAACTCCATTTTATTTGTGTTGGTTATTCATCTTTTCTCTTCATGCAATATTAGGCTCTGTTTTTACCTAACTCTTGCATGTTCTTTTAGTCCATTCCATTCCACTCCTTTCTTTCATTTCATTCCATTTCCTTCATTCACTTTTCTTCCATTGATGTTCCAAAACACCCCCCACATACAATTTTGAATGTACAGATGTAAATACAGTTTTGGTTTTGAATAAAGGTAGCCTCACCTTCATTGAGGAGGGACTTCATTCCCACACTGTTGCATGTCATTTGCATGCGTGCAAATCCATATGCTAACAGTTTTTTGGCAACTCCGCTGGGGATTCAGAAATTGTTAACCAGTGCTTGGTTAAATCTTTATGACTATCCCCTCTACACAAGCTCCAGTTCTTCAACCGAACCTTGTGCCCGATGAATATTTCGAAGGAGACATTGCTACCAACCTTCGGATAGTAGCTTGGGAAAATCGTGAAAGCTTGCAGTAATTTGTAGCTGTTGATAGAGCCATTGACATAGAAATCTACATCGAAGACCTTAGAAGAAGAGCACCCGCACTCCTGGCCAGAAGACCTCTTGGGCACGTGTTGATAGTTGTTCACCAATGCGGTCCTCTTCCACCCAGGTAATAAGTTGTATGACTATTATAGATAACCTACCTATCTTGCAACAAAATCTTGTTTTTGCAGATACTCAAGAAGACATATCATCATATTTGAGGCAAGTTATTTGGGAAAAGCACACAAGTAACCATCATTTTCATCTTGCCGCATCAGTACTAGATAACGAAGAAGAGAAAGCTGCGAGAGTTGTTAGATTTATTCAAGCACAAATAGCTCAAGAAAGAGAGCAAAGAGAAAAGGCTATAGCTAGTTGGAACACGCCAGTGATCTCTTCACCATAAATATTCCAAACTGGAAGGAAAGAGGTTTACACGAGGAGAAAAAGCTAAAGGTAGATCTGACCCTACTTTTGACTTTCAAGGAAAATTTGGTTTCAAGTTATCTCCTCCCAAGAAGAACACACCTCGTAGATCTGCGATCCTTGCATCAAGTCCTGAAAGAGAAAGCAAGAAAGGAATCACTACCAATCAAGCACTTTTCCTTGCTCACATTGTTTTACCTATGCTTACCACCTTTCCTCCAATGGAAGCCAATGTACCATGGGAAATGCCATAGGCCCATTGGCCTTACCTGCTCGACATGAACTCCCACGAGGATCAAGAAAGATTCTTCCCAAGTTCGACGGAGATGGGAAGATGTCACCAGAGGATCATATTTCTACCTTCTTCGCTGCATGTGCTATTTTTTCAGTAGAATACGAAGATGTTGCTATTCATCTCTTCATCGAGACATTGCATGATATTGCTGCGGATTGGTTTCATCATCTACCCAATGGATGTATTACAAGTTGGGATGATATGAAAACCAAGTATGAAAATCAATTCAAAACAGCGGAAGATGAACATGCTCTTCTTGCCCAACTATCTCAGGCAAAGAAAGAGCCAAATGGACTGGTCTCATGCCATGATTCCCATCAATGGAGAAATGAAGAAACTTATGCCAGAAGCTCAGGAAAAGTTCACAGTAACTAAAACTGAAGATCCTCGCGCACAGATCCTTTTCCAAGGCTCAAGTATAGGTAATTATATGACGACTACAGAAGTTCATACCCCTGAGATCACTTGCCAAAATTCCAATGAGATTTGGAATCTTGAGTTCGATGGAAGTTGTTGCTCAACGGGCTCTGGTGCAGGAGTGGTGCTCATATCTCCAAATGGTAAAATCTTTCCTTTTTCCTATAAACTCAAATTTTCAAATACTAATAACACTGTAGAGTACGAGGCATTAGTCCTTGGCCTCCACGTTGCAGAAGAGAAAGGGATCAAAAATCTGGAAGTCTTTGGAGATGTGGAAATGATCGTGAAACAAGTAAAAAATCAGTTCCAGGTAAAGAACGATCGTCTGAGACACTATAGAAATAAAGTTTGGGATGCTATAGAAGTTTTCGACACTTTTTCCATTAAGTCTATCCCTCATGAAAAGAATGACAAAGCGGATTCTCTAGCAGTCTCAGCTTCATTAAAGATTCCTCATTCAGAATTTGATCAAGACAAATACACCATTGAAATGGTTTTTAGGCCAAGTGTTCCTGACAATGTAGAAAATTGGCAAGTATTTAATGATGATCAATAAATTATTGCCTTCTTGGAAAAGAGAGAAAATTTTAAACAGTTGTACTTTGAAGGAAGTGATTCGGCATTTCGTGAATCAACTACCTCACCCATTCAGGGAGGATTTGAGGACAAAAATCCTGGTGATGGCATTATTCAACTCAAAGGAAATAAAATTCCCAAAGGGTTGGTTTCACTCGAAGAAATTTTTGACAAACATGACAGGTTTATTAAAGAGAAAGAGGAGGCAGGACCTGCAAATTCTGCTGGCTATGAGCAAATTAATATTGGCACTAAGGATAAACCTCACCTGATCAATATTGGTAAATGTTGCTCACCTGAGGAGTGCAGGAAATTCATAAATCTCCTTACCAAATACTCTGATGTCTTGGCATATTCATACGAAGACTTGAAGTCTTTCCAACCTAGGGAAATGGAGCATGCCATACCCTTGAAGCCTGGTGCAGTTCCATTTAGGCAGAATTAAAGACAATATAATCCCAAGATTGCAGGGACAAAATTTCATGAAGTTCAAAAGATGCTAGATGCACGAATAGTTTTTCCTATTCGACATTCGACCTGGATAGCTTATATTGTACCGGTTCACAAGAAAAATGGAGAAATTAGGATTTGTGTGGATTTCTACAATCTTAATCAGGCATCCTTGAAGGATAACTACCCACTGCCAGTCATGGACCATATTCTGCAGGTAGTAACTGGATCGGAAATGCTATCTATGCTAGATGGTTTCTCTGGCTATAATAAGATTGAGGTGGCTAGAGAAGATCAACATAAAACTGCATTCACTACACCCTGGGGTACATTCGCATATAGAAGAATGCCCTTCGGTTTGATCAATGCTGGTCCAACATTTCAAAGGGCCATGGATATGGCGTTTGCAGATTATAAGGACAAGATCATTGTGATATACCTAGATGAATTGACAGTGTTTTCAAAGAAGCGAGAAGATCACTTAAGATATTTAGAGAAAATTTTGCAAAGGTGTAAACTTCATAAGATTTCTCTGAATCCAAAAAAATCTATGTTTGGAGTTACAGAAGGTAAACTCCTAGGTCATATTGTTTCTAAGGAAGGAAATAAGATTGATCCGGAACGCGTTCAAGCTATAAACAATCTTTCCTTGCCTACAAGTAAACCTGGAGTCAACTCTTTCTTTGGAAAGGTGAACTTTTTGAGAAGGTTCATGCCAGATTTTGCCGAGCTGACTAAAGAAATCGCTGATATGATGAAAGGAAAAGAATATTTCAAATGGTCAAAGGAAGGTAGAGAGGCATTTGAGAAAATCAAGGGTGCTATTACAAAAGATCCTACATTGGTGTGTCCTGATTTTAAGAAGGATTTTATAATTTATTGTTATGCTTCGCCACACACAATCTCTGCCATTTTGACTCAGATCAATCAAGAGGGGATTGAATCTCCTATCGCATTCATGAGTTTGGGATTCAAGAAACATGAACTTAATTATACTTCTCTTGAGAGACATGCGTACGCGGTGGTAAGAGCCCTAAAACACTTTAGGTATTACGTGTTGAATTCTCACACCAAAGCCTTAGTTCCAGACACCGCAGTAAAATCAATGTTAACACAACAGGAACCGGGATCTAAAAGAGGTAATTGGGTCTCCAAGATACAAGAATATGATCTGGACATCAAGCCTACCAAGTTGGTTCGAGGGAGAGGACTCTGCCAACTCATTGCAGAGAATGAACCATGAGATAACTCTGAAGAAGAACTAGTTGAAGGAAATTTACCATTGGCAGTTTTTGTCAGTACCACGGATGAATGGTATTCTGATATTGGCTACTTCCTCACATACGGCGAGTGTCCAGAAAATCTGACAACTAAAGAGAAACGAGAAATCAAACTAAGAGCTGCCAGATACTTTATTTGGGATAACACGTTGTTCAAGAAAGGAATTGACGGCATGTTCCTCAGATGTGTTGATAAAGAACAACAGCCTAGGTTGCTGGAAACCTTCCACAATCATGCTTGCGGCGGTCATTTTTCTAGCCCAGTAACAGCCCATAAAATTTTGAGAGCACATTATTACTGGCCCACTATGTTTTCTGATGCTCAGAAATGGGTGACCAAATGTGAGGCCTGTCAACAATTTGTCGGAAGACCAAAGTTGGTAGCATTTCCTTTGAAGCTAGTTGTCATTGAAGAACACTTTCAACAATGGGGTTTAGATTTCATCGGGGTCTTGAACCCTAATTCCAGCACTGGTCATACCCACGTGCTCACTGCCAGTGATTACTTTACAAAATGGGTAGAAGATATACCGGTGAAACAAACATCTACTGCAGTAATCTGTGATTTCATCAAAGAAAACATATTGGTTCGTTGTGGAATTCCTCACAAGATTGTGACTGACAATGCCTCCAATTTTTCTTCTACAGAGATGATAGGTTTTTGTTATGGATATGGGATATCTTTTTCTCATTCATCAGATTACTACCCAAAGGGAAACGGTTAGGCTGAATCCAGCAACAAAAACCTCATTACCATTGTGCGCAAGTTAGTCGAAGAGAATCAAAGAACTTGGCACAAAAATTTATATGATGCATTGTGGGCTAACCGCATAACTCCCAAAAGGGCAATTGGGATGTCTCCATTTCAACTTCTGTATGGAACTGATGCTCAAATTGCCATCACATTGGAGCTACCAGCATTAAAATTAGCTCATGCAGTTGATGATGAATGCTTCACCAATGCATTAGATAAAAGGGTGATGTTTCTAACCAAGCTTGAGGAACAAAGAAGTCAAGTGGCCAACAGGATCGAGGAACATCAATCCAAGGTAAAGAAGTTTGTTTGACAGGAAAACTAGAGAGAGACAGTTTCAAATCAATGACTTAGTTCTTCTCTGGGATAAAAGACGTGAGCCGAAGGGAAAGCATGGGAAGTTTGACTCGCTGTGGCTGGGACCTTTCAAAATAAGACACTTCTGTGGAGATAGTACCTACTACTTGGCATATCCTGATGGAAATCATTTGCCTTTTTCCCTACAGTGGGAAGTATCTCAAATATTACCAGAATTGAAAACGGGTTGTTCCCCGTATGTACATAGGTAATTAGGATTTTGGTTTGTTTGTTTTCCCTGTTTCTTGGTCTCCTCTCCTTGTGTCACCCCATTTTTTGTGCCCCATCTTTTCTATGATCATGTTCATGACTATTTTTGGTCGTGGGTCCGTTGTTGCGTCCATGAAGTCCTTGTCCCCAATCAGAGCCAGCTGTTATCAGCCAATTTTGACAGCGCAAAATTGTCAAAAAAAAAAAAAAAACAATTAAATAATTAAAAATTAGAAAATTTTGAAAAGTATTACTTTGCGTGGTTCATTGGACTCCTTGCGATCGTCTTATTTTTGTGATCGTTTCGGTCTTCGTTTCGTGATTTTCGGGCAAGAACTCTTCCCGCCAGGCTATAAAACGCATTAAAATAATTAATTAATATTTAATTAATTAATTGCTCCTTGTTTGATTAAATTAATTAATCACTTAAGGAGTATTTAATTAAATAAATATAAATGAAGGTTCATCCGACAAGTTTTAGTGCCGGGGAAGTTAGCTTTTGTTTCCAACTGCCGAGGTTGGCATCCCAAACCCGGATTTCCACTTTCCTGGCAATTTCTTTCAAATTTCCCGCACGTGGGTTTTCCTCTGCCAATTGCCAAATCATGGATTGGCAAACGGGCATAAAATTCCCCAATTTCCCACATGGGGAAATTGGACGGGGATTGCCAACCCATTTTGCCATTCCCGTTGGCAATTGCCCGTTACTTTTCCCATTTCCCCTGGCACTTAAGCCACTACCCGGGATGCGAGGAAGTTGAATTAATCCTCGTAACTTCCTCCATCAAACCCGGTGGAAAAAGTCAGAAGCTTCTTTTTCTTCAGAAAGACATAATTTTTTGTTTGGCATTATGCAAATAAATCCCACGCACTGGAGCAAGAAACATTAATTCTTTTAAAGAATAGAACAAGTTTTTTGGATAAAGAACAGTTTCCAGAAGAGACAAATCAAAATAGGCCTGTGCATTGGGAGAAGCAAAGAAAGAATTCATTCCCACACAGCCCAAACCGCTGTCCACACACTGATGTGGAAAGGAAAGAAAAGGGAACAGTCTTCCATGCAGGCCGCGCCAGCAAACAAAAACATACGCACTTGCCATACATCTGTTGCAGCATTTGATGGAGCGCAGCTCAAGCATTCGTGAGTTGGGCGCGAAGTTTAGGAAGCATGCAAAGCAGTGCGAGGGCGCGCGGGGTCTGAAGTTTAGGAAGCATACATGCAGAACAGTGCGCGTGTTTTTCTGTAGAGGAGGAAGCCAAACCACTGTACAAAACAGTGTGCAGGAAGCATATAGAACAGTGCACAGTGTGCGAACCATACTCTCGAGAACTTCATCGATTGATCCTGCGCCAATACTGTTTTTACTGTTTGCATCATTATAAGGTTTGCCTGTATTTTATAAATTTTGAACCGTGGGCAAGTAATAAAAATAAAAATTGTTTTTGCGACTTGTTATATTCTGCATTTTCATCAGCCTTCAGGAAGAATGCATAATATTGCATATGGATGGATCTGGGGCCCTGATAAAGCTTACAGCTTAATTGCTAAAGGCTGCAAATCAAATAAAGAATATAATAAAAAATTCTTTTCACACACAGCTATTAGAGATAAGAACAGTTTTTAAAAAGCTACGCATTCATCAAAGGAGGCGCCCAGCTGGAAGAAAGAACAAGTTTTTAATATAAAAAAGGGGAAAGAGTTCCATGTGCCAGATTGGAGGAGTTTTTAATAAAAAAAGATTTAAAATCTCCTTGCTGCGCATAGAGAAAGAAGGTTTTATAAAACACAGAAATAAAGATTATTTCTCACGCCTTGGGAGAAAAGCACATAGCTAGAGGCAAAATACATCAAAACAAAAGCCACGCCGAAGCACAGGAAGTTCCCACTCCTGGAAAAGAGATAGGAACAGTTTTCAAATAAAGTTTCCACACTCATTTAGCCAAGGAAGAGGAATAAAGACAATAAAGTTTCCAATTATTTAGCCAGAGTGGAAGACTACACACGTGCCAGGGAGAAGATTAAAAACAGTTCAAATGCAGTTCAGGAATATCTCCAACGTCGGCCAGGGAAGAGAGGAAACTCCATTCACGCAAAATATTAAAATCGGGAGATTTTAATTGTTATTGTCAGAGTTAGAATTCGAGCTTGGTCTCGATTTGTTTTTTATTGACATATTAAAAGTTTGTAATTCGAGACAATTATTATTATTATTATTATTTTTTAAAATAATAATAATAATAATAATATTATAACGGAAATATATTTCTTGCATTGACGGGGTGTTGGAGACTGAGACCCGGCCCCGTTTGCATTGTCTGGCATGCCTGAGTCACTGCTTTTGTTAAATTCATAATGGCCAAAAGATCCAAATCTGCAGGGAGATCGAGGAAGCCAGTGGAAAAATATAATAAATCTGCCCTGAAATATGAATTCCAAGGAATTATTCCTCCCAGCTCCATTAAGTCGGCGTATGACAACATCACCGATACAAATCTGGGTCATATCAACGTGCAACAGTTTTGCGAGCGAGTGAAAACTGAAGGCAAGACCATTTTCTCTGATAGGCTTTACCACAGTGGCCTACCTCAAGCAGCAACATTCCCTGTCTCGGTGCAGTGTCTGGAATTGGTGATTGCTTGTGCAGAGCATTACGATCCTGAGAGATGAGGAATTTATAAAGACAACCGCGAACCTTTCCTCTTAATCACACCTGAACACATTGAGGAGTTGCTCGGGATACCTGATTTTCCTGAGAATGCAGATATCACTCGCCAGTCTGCGCAAGATTTCTGGGATGAAGAACCCCTAAGATGGAGAAAAATGGTTAACAACAATTGGCTGGTAACCAAGAGACCTCGGATTGACAGGCTCCCCAAAGAACTGTACCGTGTTGAGTTCGTGGAAGAGATTGGAGACATGATCACTCTCCTAAGTCGAGTTTTTGGTTTACCTTCTGCAAGGGTCTTCCACCCATGGATGTACCAGTTTATCTGTATCATCCTAGCCAAGAAGGAGTTTGGGACTGGGCCACCATCATCAGCAACACCATTCACAAGCAATTGATAGAAGTCAAAATGACTGGATGCTTCTACATGACCTCATATCTGACCTATGCAGTAGCACGAAGAAAGCTATTTTCGGGACTTGAAACGAGAGGAATCCTGGGGTCATCAAACAACGTTTTTCACTATTACCCTCAGCTCAGCTTCAAAAATAGTTCTCACCATTTTAGAAGAGTCAATGATGCATTCACCTTCCGCGTAATCCGGAACTTGAATTGAAATACCGAGGAAAGGTTTTCCAAAGAAGCCATGAGTGTCATTTCTCAATGGGGAACCTGGTTTATACAATTTTCATCTTTTTCCTACATCCGCGTGAGTGGCTTTGTTGGGACCCCGTGGAAACTTCCCAAGTACGTCAGTGATAGGTGGGCATTAATGGAGCTGGCGCGACAATTGTTCCAAGTTCACTACTTGCTTAGTGACAAGCACCGCCCAGGAATTCATTTCCCGATCCAAATCGGGGAATACCAATGCCCAAACTTATTCAGTGCACAACTAATGGAAAAGGAGTTTGCTCTCATAACCATCCATCCATATGTGAAGAGAGCCCAGTTCGATATCAATGGTTATATGCAAACGATTATGGGAGCGAAGTATCAACATAATCCTACCATGGAGGATTTCTGGGCCGCTTGCTCGGATGAACATGAGGTAAGGAGACGGGAGTACTCTCGCCTAACACTTGCTCAGATCAAGGCCTTCCACATCCGGAGTCCTCCCGATTCATTCATAACCGATGATGAGGATGTCGTTGATCCCTCGTACGATGCCATTGCCTTCACACCGTTGCCTCGAATCGACTGGACCAAAAGAGATGAATTTTCTCTCGATGGCAAGAACCAACCAATTATCGAAAGAAGCATATCTTGGTATGATAGGGAACTTGCCAAATTTCAATCAATTCCGAATCCCGTTTCAGAATCACAAAAATTGCCTATATCAGGACACCTCCATTCGACCAAGGTTTCTTCTCGATCAACTTCGTTACCATCCGATCATACACGACATACAAGAAAAGAATGGTTGCCGAAATCCACTTCGCCGAGCAACGTGTCACGAAGAGAGAGATCCAGAGATCCAAACCCTGAAGAAGGAAAGGAGCGTGTGTCTGGATTTTCTACCTCGAGTAGAGATTCTTCCACTCACATCATTAATAGCACTCATACGCTGGTAGCAAATGATCCTCAGCCATGCTTCGAACAAATACCCACTCAAGTGCAAGTAATTCAAATATCAAATACTTCGGAGCACGTAGTTCATGAAGAGATTTCCCAAAATCTCCCGAATGATCAGGAATTGGACATTGAGGTTGTGTCTCCTCAAATTGAGGCCGTTGATAGGATTCAAGAAGGATCTCATGATGTCAGGGATGATGAGGATATTGATTCAAGCTCCAGGATTCTATATGCCGAGATAGTAAATGAAACTCCTTCTTGGGTTGATTCTGAAGTGAAGAAAAGGAAGAGAGTTGTCAAGCCAATCGACATTGATTTTGATGCCCTTTTCAAACTGTCGAATGACGCCATTCCTAAGAAGCCCAAGGTACTTTCTCGAATAATGGTGGATAATGATGGAAACAAGTTTGCAGACCTTGCCATTCCACGAGTGGATAAAGAGCGTAATGCTATGACGCCAGCCGACTATGAAGTTTCCAGACTAGGACTTGGGAGATCCACGTTAGAAAGTGACATGGCGATGGCTCGAGATTCAATTGATATCGTGCTAAAAATATTGGAGAAATACAAGTCCCAAAATTCTCGGCTCAAGGCTGAAAAGAGTCAATTGGTGGAGTATGTTCAGCATTTGATAAATCCCATATCATCCACCTTCCCAGTACCTGATGCGGTGGCTGCCCCAGATGAAGAGACTCTTAATTTGTCAAAGGAAATAAACACGTTGGGCCATGTCACTAAAACTTGGCTTTCGGAGATTCTCGTTTTGGGCCAGGGAGCGATCAAGACTGCAGTTAAGCTTCATGAAGATATCAGTGTATATCTAGATCCAATTCTTTCTTTCAAAGAAACTTTTGTTTCTACGATATCAAATTTGGATGAGATATTGCCCAGTCTGCAGGAGATGACAAGTATGGAATCTTCATTGTTGGCTATTGAAGGGATTCTCGAATTTGAACATCGAGGGACACGTTTCCTTTGGTGTCTACATCTCAAATCGAGAAAGACGCTTCTTGTGGATTCTATGATCCATTATGACAACATGTGCAATGAAGTTTTCGCTTCACTTTCCTCGATCCAAGATTTCATAGCTGAGATTCCTTGCAACCTAGTAAATGAGCATAATCAAAGGTGTTCATCGGAGCAGGTGGAAGAACAATTCTCACGATTGTTCAAAGACATGTACACTCCTGCCAACAATTTCTCGTCGGTTTCCATGGAACGGTGTATCAAATTGAAGAACTTGTTTGAGAATGCTCAGTCTAAAATTGTTAATTTTAATGATATGCCAAGTAGAATTCTTGAATTGCAGGTATTTTGTGAGGCTATTCTTCGGCCAAGTGAACCTCCAGAAGAGGAAAAGATGTTTGAAACTTTGGGAAGGTTTAGATCCTTTCAATTATCAAAAGCAGCAGATCCTAATTTCACCGGCGGTGTAAGGAAGTTGATTTTCTTGATATCTAGCGAATTGGGAGAGTCCATTTCTCATACGTTTGAGATAGGCGGACCCCGTTTCAATGGATAAGGCACTGGTTATTATTGTATATTTTTTAAAGGTGTTGTTATTTGGGAAACATTGGATATTTTAAGTAATTTCTATTTTTGGGTTGTATTTAATAAAGTTGGTTAGAAAAAGTCAAAGGTCACTTAAGTGCCTTATTTAATGATCATATTAAACCCTAACTACTTTGTAACCAACTTTTGGGTTATAAAAGGAAGTGAGGGGCTCATTTGTAAGGGTGACTTTGAGAGAGGAGAAGAAGATACTTTTGTGCAAGCTTTGTTTCCAGAAGAAACTTTGTGTTCTTTGTGAAAAACATTTTGGAGTTAATAGAATAAGAACTTTGTGTCTCATTCATTGTCTCTTGTAGCATTTGGTGTTCTTATGTTCATTAGATGTTAGGTGTTTGAATCTTGCATGCGAATATTATCTTTGATCTTATTGTCAACATTAGTAATCAGTTGTTCTAGTTCACAGTGATCAAGCTCTGACTATCTACTTGCTCATGTGTGTTCCCTTTTGCATGTTCTTGTTTGGCTAACTCAAACTCCGTTTTATTTGTGTTGGTTATTCATCTTTTCTCTTCATGCAATATTAGGCTCTATTTTTACCTAACTCTTGCATGTTCTTTCAGTCCATTCCATTCCACTCCTTTCTTTCATTTCATTCCATTTCCTTCATTCACTTTTCTTCCATTGATGTTCCAAAACACCCCCCACATACAATTTTGAATGTACAGATGTAAATATAGTTTTGGTTTTCAATAAAGGCAGCCTCACCTTCATTGAGGAGGGACTTCGTTCCCACACTGTTGCATGTCATTTGCATGCGTGCAAATCCATATGCTAACAGTTTTTGGCGACTCTACTGGGGATTCAGAAATCGTTAACCAGTGCTTGGTTAAATCTTTATGACTATCCCCTCTGCACAAGCTCCAGTTCTTCAACCGAACCTTGTGCCCGACGAAGATTTCCAAGGAGACATTGCTGCCAACCTTCGAATAGTAGCTTGGGAAAACCGTGAAAGCTTGCAGCAATTTGTGGCTGTTGATAGAGCCATTGACAGAGAAATCTACATCGAAGACCTTAGAAGAAGAGCACCCGCACTCGTGGCCAGAAGACCTCTTGGGCACGTGTTGATAGTTGTTCACCGACGCGGTCCTCTTCCACCCAGGTAATAAGTTGTATGACCATTACAGGTAACCCACCTATCTTGCAACCAAATCTTGTTTTTGCAGATACTCAAGAAGACATATCATCAGATTTGAGGCAAGCTATTTGGGAAAAGTGCACGAGTAACCATCATTTTCATCTCGCCGCATCAGTACTAGATAACGAAGAAGAGAAAGCTGCGAGAGTTGTTAGAGTTATTCAAGCGCAAATAGCTCAAGAAAGAGAGCAAAGAGAAAAGGGCTAGAGCTGGTCGGAACACGCCAGTGATCTCTTCACCATAAATATTCCAAACTGGAAGGAAAGAGGTTTACGCGAGGAGAAAAAGCTAAAGGTAGATCTGACCCTACTTTTGACTTTCAAGGAAAATTTGGTTTCAAGTTATCTCCTCCCAAGAAGAACACACCTCGTAGATCTGCGAGCCTTGCATCAAGTCCTGAAAGAGCAAGCAAGGAAGGAATCACTACCAGTCAAGCACTTGTCCTTGCTCACATTGTTTTACCTACGCATACCACCTTTCCTCCAATGGCAGCCAATGTACCATGGGGAAATGCCATAGGCCCATTGGCCTTACCTGCTCGACATGAACTCCCACGAGGATCAAGAAAGATTCTTCCCAAGTTCGACGGAGATGGGAAGACGTCACCAGAGGATCATATTTCTGCCTTCTTCGCTGCATGTGCTGTTTTGTCAGTAGAATACGAAGATGTTGCTATTCATCTCTTCATCGAGACATTGCATGATATTGCTGCGGATTGGTTTCATCATCTACCCAATGGATGTATTACAAGTTGGGATGATATGAAAACCAAGTTTGAAAATCGATTCAAAACAGCGGAAGATGAACATGCTCTTCTTGCCCAACTATCTCAGGCAAAGAAAGAGCCTACAGAACCCATGAGGAATTTCGTGGCCAAATTCAACAAGATGGTAAACAAAGTTCCCACCGGGATTCGTCCCAACCTTGATGGACAAAAATGTTTCTTTATTAACGCACAACAACCAGAAGTGTGCTATCAGCTAAGAAGGGCCAGGGTGGCTACTTTGGAACTTGCTCAATCTTTGGCCATAGAAATCGAAGATGACTTAATCATGGCTCAGGAAAATTCAAGAAAAATTCCCTCAAAGGAAAGAGTCAAGAAACTCCCAACGTTTCAGAAACTATACTCACTAAGTTGGCTAATGATATGCTAGCTTTGAAGAAGCAAGTTGCTCAAAGTAGTAAACCTGCTCCTTACAAAGATATCCCACGAAAAGGGTACGTTCCCAACAAAGCCAGGATTGCAGGTGCTCCAACGAGGCTTGCTATTGAAGCAGCTCCCGCAACTAATTCCAAATGTGATGTCATTGAAGAAAGCGATGATGAGATTGAGTTCATCGAGGTTGATGAGGAAGAGCCTGATTCTGAGACATCTGAACCTACAGTTGAAGATCCTGAGGAAGAAAGCAATAATCATTTCTTTGAGTACCGTTCCGATGAAGAAGATGAATATGAAGAAATTATAGAAGATATGAATAGTCAATCCTTCGTTGTCTTCACACGCTCTCAGAAAAAGGACCAAGATACCACCAAGGTGGGAGATAGAGAGGTTTCCAAGGAAACTCTCAAAGGATCCAAGATAAAGGAGGCTCCTAAAGAGTCCAGAGATACTGAGGTTTCAAAGGTCAAGACTATCTTAAAGAAAGGAGAGCCTTTGTTAGATCAATCAGTTAGTAAACCAATTACGAAGAAAACTCCTTCTTCCACATCCGTATCAACCAAGCCCGAGACCAAGGTCAAAAGTGTGCCATCATCAAGTTTGAAAGAACCCATATCTGAGACTTCAAGTGCAATTACTTTGCCTAAATTTGATATCATCGATCATATCAATAAAACAAAAATTTCCATGTCACAGGCAGAGTACTTGAAGTCCAACAAGGATCAGCTCGAGAAGTTGGTCCAGTTTATCAAAGGCGACTCTACTGTTCATTCCTCTAAAGGAATTCTAAAAACTCCCAAAGATGGGAAAACTCAAAATATTGTGGCGGCCACTACACCTTCAAATGAAAAGATCGAACCTTTCTTTGTGTCTTTTCTGATCAACGGATGCAAGTTAAGTAATTGCATTATAGACTCTGGAGCCTCGGACAATGTGATGCCGGAAAAAGTAGCACATGCTCTTGGTTTGACTTGTACGAGAACATTCGGATCGTGTTACTCTATGGAAACCAAGCAAGTTCCTCTGATCGGGTAGATTAAGGACGCCCAAATGGTTTTAGCCCAATTCCCTCAAAAGCGAGTTAAGGTAACTATTTTAGTTGCTGATATCCCCGCCTCGTATGGAATGTTGTTAAGCAGGAAATTTTGTAGGGATTTGGGTGGTGAGATTCAAATGGACTGGTCTCATGCCATGATTCCCATCAATGGAGAAATGAAGAAACTTATGCCGGAAGCTCAGGAAAAGTTCACAGTAACTAAAACTGAAGATCCTCGCGCACAGATCCTTTTCCAAGGCTCAAGTATGGGTAATTATATGATGACTACAGAAGTTCATACCCCTGAGATCACTTGCCAAAATTCCAATGAGATCTGGACTCTTGAGTTCGATGGAAGTTGTTGCTCAACGGGCTCTGGTGCAGGAGTGGTGCTCATATCTCCAAATGGTAAAATCTTTCCTTTTTCCTATAAACTCGAATTTTCAAATACTAATAACACTGCAGAGTACGAGGCATTAGTCCTTGGCCTCCAAGTTGCAGAAGAGAAAGGGATAAAAAATCTGGAAGTCTTTGGAGATGCGGAATTGATCGTGAAACAAGTAAGAAATCAGTTCCAGGTAAAGAACGATCGTCTGAGACACTACAGAAATAAAGTTTGGGATGCCATAGAAGTTTTCGATGCTTTTTCCATTAAATCTGTCCCTCGTGAAAAGAATGACAAAGCGGATTCTCTAGCAGTCTCAGCGTCATTAATGATTCCTCATTCAGAATTTGATCAAGACAAATACACCATTGAAATGGTTTTTAGGCCAAGTGTTCCTGACAATGCAGAAAATTGGCAAGTATTTAATGATGATCAACAAATTATTGCCTTCTTGGAAAAGAGAGAAAATTTTGAACAGTTGTACTTTGAAGGAAGTGATTTGGCATTTCGCGAATCAACTACCTCACCCATTCAGGAAGGAGTTGAGGACGAAGATCCTGGTGATGGCATTATTCAACTCAAAGGAAATAAAATTCCCAAAGGGTTGGTTTCACTCGAAGAACTTTTTGACAAACATGACAGGTTTATTAAAGAGAAAGAGCAGGCAGGACCTGCAAATTCTGCTGACTATGAGCAAATTAATATCGGCACCAAGGATAAACCTCGCCTGATCAATATTGGTAAATGTTGCTCACCTGAGGAGCGCAGGAAATTCATAAATCTCCTTACCAAAATATTCTGACGTCCTTGGCATATTCATACGAAGATTTGAAGTCTTTCCAACCTAGGGTAATGGAGCATGCCATACCCTTGAAGCCTGGCGCAGTTCCATTCAGGCAAAAGCAAAGACAATATAATCCCAAGATTGCAAGGACAATATTTCATGAAGTTCAAAATTATGTTAGATGCACGAATAGTTTTTTCCTATTAGAAATTCGACCTGGATAGCTAATAATGTACCGGTCCGCAAGAAAAATGGAGAAGAATTAGGATTTGCGTGGATTTCCGCAATCTTAATCAGGGCGTCCTTGAAGGATAACTACCCACTGCCAGTCATGGACCATATTCTGCAGGCAGTAACTGGATCGGAAATGCTATCTATGATAGATAGGTTTCTCTGGCTATAATCAGATTGAGGTGGCTAGAGAAGATCAACATAAAACTGCATTCACTACCCCCTGGGGTACGTTCGCATATAGAAGAATGCCCTTCTGTTTGATCAATTGCTGGTGCAACGTTTCAAAGGGCCATGGATATGGCGTTTGCAGATTATAAGGACAAGATCATTGTGATATACCTAGATGACTTGACAGTGTTTTCAAAGAAGCGAGAAGATCACTTAAGAGATTTAGAGAAAATTTTGCAAAGGTGTAAACTTCATAAGATTTCTTTGAATCCAAAAAAATCTGTGTTTGGAGTTACGGAAGGTAAACTCCTAGGTCATATTGTTTCTAAGGAAGGAACTAAGATTGATCCTGAACGCGTTCAAGCTATAAAGAATCTTTCCTTTGCCTACAAGTAAACCTGGAGTCCACTCCTTCTTTGGAAAGGCTGAATTTTTTGAGAAGGTTTGTGCCAGATTTCACCGAGCTGACTAAAGAAATTGCTGATATGATGAAAGGAAAAGAATCTTTCAAATGGTCAAAGGAAGGTAGAGATGCGTTTTAGCAAATCAAGGGTGCTATTGCAAAAGCTCCTACATTGGTGTGTCCCCGATTTTAAGAAGGATTTTATAATTTATTGTTATGCTTCGCCACACACAATCTCTGCCATTTTAACTCAGCACAATCAAGAGGGGATTGAATCTCCTATCGTATTCATGAGTTCGGGATTCAAGAAACATGAAACTTAATTACACTCCTCTTGAGAGAAATGCGTACGCAGTGGTAAGAGGCCCTGAAAACACTTCAGGTATTACGTGTTGAATTCTCACACTAAAGTCTTAGTTCCAGGACACCGCAGTGAAATCAATGTTGACACAACAAGAACCGGGATCTAAAAGAGGTAATTGGGTCTCCAAGATACAAGAATATGATCTGGACATCAAGCCTACCAAGTTGGTTTCGAGGGAGAGAACTCTGCCAACTCATTGCAAAGAATGAACCGCGAGATAAATCTGAAGAAGAACTAGTTGAAGGAAATTTACCATTGGTAGTTTTTGTCAGTACCATCGGGATGAATGGTATTCTGATATTGTCTACTTCCTCACATACGGCGAGTGTCCAGAAAATCTGACAGCTAAAGAGAAATGAGCAATCAAACTAAGAGCTTCCAGATACGTCATTTGGGATAACACGTTGTTCAAGAAAGGAATTGACGACATGTTCCTCAGATGTGTTGATAAAGAACAACAGCCTAGGTTGCTGGAAGCCTTCCACAATCATGCTTGCAGTGGTCATTTTTCTGGCCTAGTAACGGCCCATAAAATTATGAGAGCACATTATTACTGGCCCACTATGTTTTCTGATGCTCAGAAATGGGTGACCAAATGTGAGGCCTGTCAACAATTTTGTCGGAAGACCAAAGTTGGCGGCACTGCCTTTGAAGCCAATTTTCATTGAAGAACCCCTTTCAACAAAGGGGTTTAGATTTCATCGGGGTCTTGAACCCTAATTCCAGTGCTGGTCATACCCATGTACTCACTGCCACTGATTACTTTACAAATATGGGTAGAAGCTATACCCAGTGAAACAAAACATCTACTGCAGTAATCTGTGATTTCATCAAAGAAAACATATTGGTTCGTTATGGAATTCCTCACAAGATTGTGACTGACAATGCCTCAAATTTTTATTCTGCAGAGATGATAGGTTTTTGTTATGGATATGGGATATCTTTGTCTCATTCATCAGATTACTACCCGCAGGGAAACGGTCAGGCTGAATCCAACAACAAAAACCTCATTACCATTGTGCGCAAGTTAGTCGAAGAAAATCAAAGAACTTGGCACAAAAATTTAAACGATGCATTGTGGGCTGACCGCATAACTCCCAAAAGGGCAATTGGGATGTCTCCATTTCAACTTCTGTATGGAACTGATGCTGAAATTCCCGTCACATTGGAGCTACCAGTGTTAAAATTAACTCATGTCGTTGATGATGAATGCTTCACCAATGCATTAGATAAAAGGGTCATGTTTCTAACCAAGCTTGAGGAACAAAGAAGTCAAGTGGCCAACAAGATCAAGGAACATCAATCCAAGGTAAAGAAGTTGTTTGACAGGAAAAATAGAGAGAGACAGTTTCAAATCAATGACTTAGTTCTTCTCTAGGATAAAAGACGTGAGCCCAAGAGAAAGCATGCGAAGTTTGACTCGCTATGGTTGGGACCTTTCAAAATAAGACACTTCTGTGGAGATAGTACCTACTACTTGGCATATCCTGATGGAACTCATTTGCCTTTGCCCTACAGTGGGCAGTATCTCAAATATTACTAGAATTGAAAACGGGTTGTTCCCCGTATGTTCATAGGTAATTAGGATTTTGGTTTGTTTGTTTCCCTGTTTTTCGGTCTCCTCTCTTGTGTCGCCCCATTTTTGTGCCCCATCTTTCTGTGATCATGCTCATGACTATTTTGGTCTGGGTCCGTTGCTGCGTCCATGAAGTCCTTGTCCCCAATCAGAGCCAGCTTTTATCAGCCAATTTTGACTGCGTAAAATTGTCAAAAAACAATTAAATAATTAAAAATTAGAAAATTTTGAAAAGTATTACTTTACGTGGTTCATTGGACTCCTTGCGATCGTCTTATTTTTGTGATCGTTTCGGTCTTCGTTTCGTGATTTTTGGGGAAGAACTCTTCCCGCCAGGCTATAAAACGCATTAAAATAATTAATTAATATTTAATTAATTAATTACTCCTTGTTTGATTAAATTAATCACTTAAGGAGTATTTAATTAAATAAATATAAATGAAGGTTCATCCAATAAGTTTTAGTGCCGGGGAAGTTAGCTTTTGTTTCCAACTACCGAGTTGGCATCCCAAACCCGGATTTCCACTTTCCTGGCAATTTCTTTCAAATTTCCCGCACGTGGGTTTTCCTCTACCAATTGCCAAATCATGGATTGGAAAATGGGCATAAAATTCCCCAATTTCCCACATGGGGAAATTGAACGGGGATTGCCAACCCATTTTGCCATTCCCGTTGGCAATTGCCCGTTACTTTTCCCATTTCCCCTGGCACTTAAGCCACTACCTAGGATGTGAGGAAGTTGAATTAATCCTCGTAACTTCCTCCATCAAACCCGGGGGAAAAATTCAGAAGCTTCTTTTTCTTCATAAAGACATAATTTTTTGTTTGGCATTATGCAAATAAAGCCCACGCACTGGCCAAGAAACAATTTTTTTAAAGAATAGAACAAGTTTTTGGATAAAGAACAGTTTCCAGAGGACAAATCAAATACCTGTGCATTGGGAGAAGCAAAGAAAGAATTCATTCCCACATAGCCCAAACCACTGTCCACACACTGAGGGAAAGGAAAGAAAATAGAACAGTCTTCTATGCAGGCCGCGCCAGCAAACAAGAACATACGCACCTGCTATACATCTGTTGCAGCATTTGATGAAGCGCAGTCAAGCATTCGTGAGTAGGCACAAAGTTTAGGAAGCATACAGCAAAGGCGCGAAGTTTAGGAAGCATACAACACAGTGCCCGGGCACAAGAAGCATACAAAACAGTGGGCAGGAAGCATACGTGACAAAAACGTGACCCATACTCTCGAGAATTTCATCGATTGATCCTACGCCAATACTGTTTTTACTATTTGCATCATTATAAGGTTTGCCTATATTTTATAAATAAAAAATCGTTACCCAATTGAACCGTGGGCAAGTATATTAAAATCAAATAAAGAATTTAATAAAAATTCTTTTCCACACAGCTATTAGAGATAAGAACAATTTTTAAAAAGCTACGCATTCATCAAAGGAGGTGCCCAGCTGGAGAAAGAACAAGTTTTTAATATAAAAAAAGGGGAAAGAGTTCCTTGTGCCAGATTGGAGGAGTTTTTAATAAAAAAGATTTAAAATCTCCTTGCTGCGCATAGAGAAAGAAGGGGACAGCTAAAGACAATACAGTTTCCATGCCTTAGCCAAGGAAGAGGAATTAAGTATTTACCCAGAGTGGAAGACTACACATGTGCAAGGGAGAAGATTAAAAACAGTTTGAATGCAGTTCAAGAATATCTCCAACGTCGGCCAGGGAAGAGAGGAAACTCAATTCACGCAAAATATTAAAATCGGGAGATTTTAATTGTTATTGTCAGAGTTAGAATTCGAGCTTGGTCTCGATTTTATTTTATTGACATATTAAAAGTTTGTAATTCGAGACAATTATTATTATTATTATTATTATTTTTAAATAATAATAATAATAAAAATAATATAATGGAAATAATTTTCTTGCATTAATGGGGTGTTGGAGACTGAGACCCGGCCCCGTTTGCATTGTCTGGCGTGCATGAGTCACTGCTTTTGTTAAATTCATAATGGCTGAAAGATCCAAATCTGTAGGGAGATCGAGGAAGCCAGTGGAAAAATATAATAAATCTACCCTGAAATATGAATTCCAGGGAATTATTCCTCCCATCTCCATTAAGTCGGCGTATGACAACATCACCGATACAAATCTGGGTCATATCAACGTGTAACAGTTTTGCGAGCGAGTGAAAACTGAAGGCAAGACCATTTTCTCTGATAGGCTTTACCACAGTGGCCTACGTCAAGCAGCAGCATTCCCTGTCTCGGTGTAGTGTCCGGAATTGGTGATTTCTTGTGCAGAGCATTACGATCCTTAGAGATGAGGAATTTATAAAGACAAACGCGGACCTTTCCTCTTAATCACACCTAAACACACTGAGGAGTTGCTCGGGATACCTGATTTTCCTGAGAATGCAGATATCACTCACCAGTCTGTGCAAGATTTCTAGGACGAGGAACCCCTAAGATGGAGCAAAATGGTTAACAACAATTGGCTGGTAACCAAGAGACCTCGGATTGACAGGCTCCCAAAAGAACTCTCACCTAACACTTGCTCAGATCAAGGCCTTCCACATCCGGAGTCCTCCCGATTCATTCATAACCGATGATGAAGATGTCGTTGATCCCTCGTATGATGCCATTGACTTCACACCATTTCCTCGAATCAACTAGACCAAAAGAGATGAATTTTCTCTCGATGGCAAGAACCAACCAATTATCGAAAGAAGCATATCTTAGTATGATAAGAAACTTGTCAAATTTCAATCGATTCCGAATCCCGTTTCAGAAACACAAAAATTGCCTATATCAAGACACCTCCATTCGACCAAGGTTTCTTCCCGATCAATTTCATTACCAGCCGATCATACACGACATACAAGAAAAGAATGGTTTCCGAAATCCACTTCACCGAGCAACGTGTCACAAAGAGAGAGATCTAGAGATCCAAACCCTGAAGAAGGAAAGGAGCGTGTGTCTGGGTTTTCTACCTCGAGTAGAGATTCTTCCACTCACATCATTAATAGTAGTCATACGCTGGTAGGAAATGATCCACAGCCATGCTTCGAACAAACACCCACTCAAGTGCAAGTAATTCAAATATCAAATACTTCGAAGCACGTAGTTCATGAAGAGATTTCCCAAAATCTCCCGAATGATCAGGAATTGGACATTGAGGTTGTGTCTCCTCAAATTTAGGCTGTTGATAGGATTCAAGAAGGATCTCATGATGTCAGGGATGATGAGGATATTGATTCAAGCTCCAGGATTCTATATGCCGAGATAGTAAATGAAACTCCTTCTTGGGTTGATTCTGAACTGAAGAAAAGGAAGAGAGTTGTCAAGCCAATCGACATTGATTTTGATGCCCTTTTCAAACTGTCGAATGACGCCATTCCTAAGAAGCCCACGGTACTTTCTCGAATAATGGTGGATAATGATGGAAACAAGTTTACAGACCTTGCCATTCCACGAGTGGATAAAGAGCGTAATGCTATGATGTCAGCCGACTATGAAGTTTCCAGACTAGGACTTGGGAGATCCATGTTAGAAAGTGACATGGCGATGGCTCGAGATTCAATTGATATCGTGCTAAAAATATTGGAGAAATACAAGTCCCAAAATTCTCGGCTCAAGGCTGAAAAGAGTCAATTGGTGGAGTATGTTCAGCATTTGATAAATCCCATATCATCCACCTTCCCAGTACCTGATGCGGTGGCTGCCCCAGATGAAGAGACTCTTAATTTGTCAAAGGAAATAAACACGTTGGGCCATGTCACTAAAAATTGGCTTTCAGGGATTCTTGTTTTGGGCCATGGAGATATCAAGACTGCAGTTAAGCTTCATGAAGATATTAGTGTATATCTAGATCCAATTCTTTCTTTCAAAGAAAATTTTGTTTCTATGATATCAAATTTGGATGAGATATTGCCCAGTCTGCAGGAGATGACAAGTATGGAATCTTCATATTTGGCTATTGAAGGGATTCTGGAATTTGAACATCGAGGGACACGTTTCCTTTGGTGTCTACATCTCAAATCGAGAGAGACGCTTCTTGTGGATTCTATTATCCATTATGACAACATGTGCAATGAAGTTTTCACTTCACTTTCCTCGATCCAGGATTTCATAGCTGAGATTCCTTGCAACCTAGTAAATGAGCATAATCACAGGTGTTCATCGGAGCAGGTGGAAGAACAATTCTCACGATTCTTCAAAGACATGTACACTCCTGCCAACAATTTCTCGTCAGTTTCCATGGAACGGTGTATCAAATCGAAGAACTTGTTTGAGAATGCTCAGTCTAAAATTGTTAATTTTTATGATATGCCAAGTAGAATTCTTGAATTGCAGGTATTTTGTGAGGCTATTCTTCGGCCAAGTGAACCTCTAGAAGAGGAAAAGATGTTTGAAACTTTGGGAAGGTTTAGATCCTTTCAATTATCAAAAGCAGCAGATCCTAATTTCACCTGCGGTGTAAGAAGTTGATTTTATTGATATCTAGCGAATTGGGAGAGTCCATTTCTCATACGTTTGAGATAGGCGGACCCCGTTTCAATGGATAAGGCACTGGTTATTATTGTATATTTTTTTAAAAGTGTTGTTATTTGGGAAACATTGGATATCTTAAGTAATTTCTATTTTTGGGTTGTATTTAATAAAGTTGGTTAGAAAAAGTCAAAGGTCACTTAAGTGCCTTATTTAATGATCATATTAAACCCTAACTACTTTGTAACCAACTTTTGGGTTATAAAAGGAAGTGAGGGGCTCATTTGTAAGGGTGACTTTGAGAGAGGAGAAGAAGATACTTTTGTGCAAGCTTTGTTTCCAGAAGAAACTTTGTGTTCTTTGAAAAAAACATTTTGGAGTTAATAGAATAAGAACTTTGTGTCTCATTCATTGTCTCTTGCAGCATTTGGTGTTCTTATGTTCATTAGATGTTAGGTGTTTGAATCTTGCATGCGAATATTATCTTTGATCTTATTGTCAACATTAGTAATCAGTTGTTCTATTTCACAGTGATCAAGCTCTGACTATCTACTTGCTCATGTGTGTTCCCTTTTGCATGTTCTTGTTTGGCTAACTCAAACTCCGTTTTATTTGTGTTGGTTATTCATCTTTTCTCTTCATGCAATATTAGGCTCTGTTTTTACCTAACTCTTGCATGTTCTTTCATTCCACTCCTTTCTTTCATTTCATTCCGTTTCCTTCATTCACTTTTCTTCCATTGATGTTCCAAAACACCCCCCACATACAATTTTGAATGTACAGATGTAAATACAGTCTTGGTTTTGAATAAAGGCAGCCTCACCTTCATTGAGGAGGGACTTCGTTCCCACACTGTTGCATGTCATTTGCATGCGTGCAAATCCATATGCTAACACCCCATAAAATCAATTTAGGATACATCAATAAGGAACTGACCTTTTAATCCTTGAGACTCATCTCAAAATAGGTATACCCATAGACATGAGGTGTTTCCATTGTATCTACGAAAGAGAGATCAATTTTTGCAAGACTAAAAAACTTGCAGCTATCTCTCTACAGGGTGCACTTTCGAGAGATAACAATAACGTGATATGTTCATATCATGGAAAACTTGACATATTTATAAAGTAACTTTTAAAGGTTAAGTAAGTGTTGAGTCTTAAAAATAACTCTCAACAAGTTAAATATATTTTGGCCATGAAGAATTTTCCCTAAAAAAATAATCGTCATGGAATAGTGTGGTATTTTAAGAATTTTTTTTTGATACATTGTGATTAATTTTTGTTATGAGAGAATATCCAATGTAAGTGTTTCAATGCTTCTCTCATTAATTAGTAAGTACATTTTGGTAGGCAATAGAAATACATGATTATATTTCTCTTAGAGGGATCTATTCATAATTAAAGCACCGCATAAATATGAGCCTATATTTCATTCTAATGTACAACATAAATTAAAGGTGACTACTCTAAGGTCTACTTCTTGTATGATAAGATTATAACAATAATTGGTTATATGTTTATAGTCTTTAGACACTTGGTAATTTTAATAAATATTTTTATCCACATTAAAATATATTTATTATATAAATAAACACATAATACATTCTATTTAGATCTAACTCACTTTTCATAAATGTCAATAAACTAAATTAAGAATGTGTGTGCAATATATATATATATATATATATATATATATATATATATTCTTACAGAGATATTTGTAATAATTTGAAAAGAAATGTCTTGGCATTGTGATGAGGAATTCCATCCTTAAGTTGTTTGTATCATGCATTATTATCTGTCCAAAGTGCACCTTGATATAGATGGATATATGACTCTTACTTTGGCTGGTACAATGGGATATTCTGTGTGTTTTGGGTGCCTCAGAATGAGGATAACCTCCAGTCCAGTGTGGTTCCCTTGATGATTCACTTAAAACTACTATTCTAGTGGGGTTCTGGGATATAAAACAAAAAAAACTGAATGGAATTGGGAAAATATGTTCATACACCAATGATTTGGGAGCTCAAATCTTCACATGACACATTAATTGACCGGTAATGACCTGCAAGTTTTACTTCATCTAATGTGTGATTCTCCTTAACACTAAAAGAATTCATGCACAAGCTCTTAGTCAAGCGTGGTAGGGTGCTATTCCACTTCCATGATGATGGATACACTAAATTTGTACTTAAATGATCTTTAAAAGCTTCATAATAACTCAAAGAAGGTGTTTGACAATTTCCTAAGCATGAAAAGGAAATAATATTTCACTAAAACATACCATAAGTTGTTTCTACACACTACTCAAAAGCCACAAGTGGAGGAAATCATTCTTTATTCATTAAATAGGTGATTCAGTACAAAACTTGGCATGATATAAGTACATAACCAGAATAATGAGCCCCCATACCTTTGACAAAAGCAAGGTATACATATACAATACCATCCCTAGCTCTCCAAAATTATCTCATGTATCCAAAAATAACTCTCCCTTTCATGCATTCTTCTAGCCTTTCAAAATACAAATTTTTAATGAATAAAAGACTAAAAAAAACCTTCATGGTCTATTTCAGTCCCTGGTCAAATTTTTTTAACCCTTCAAACATGCCTTTTGTATGAACCCTCCTAGAAAGTAATGTAGTAAAATAGTTCCTCTTAACACATGAAAAAGGCAATTTTTGTCGTATCTGGGAGACTATTTTTGGCAAAAACTACTTTGTCATTATTTTTTGCAACATTCTATATTGGATTACTCTACAGTTGGAAAATTATGCATGGTTCACTTTTTTCTTTTCCAAACTCTACCTTGGCAGGCATGCATGTAAGTTTTCATTGGTTAACATGATGCCTTTGGATTTGATATTTGGTAGATATTGGCTTTTAGATTTTCTCCATATGCAATTCTTGATAGAAATAAAAACATTTTTATTCATGTGTCAACTCATGAGTAATGAAAAAATAAGGCTTAAAATTATTACCAAAATTCAAACTAGCATAGGTAAAGTTGACCTCAATTTGACGATTTGGTTTTTTATGGCTGATAACCCTAAAAATCTCATTTTCCAATTCATGGATTTTGGGTAGAATCTAGAAACTTTGTTGTTTAGTAAACTTAAGTTGCCATTGCTTTTGGTTTCTTTGTGAAGCCTCTATAAGAGACTATGCATACTATCCTTCCATTGATGGGACTCAAAGTTTGTATTTTCCTTTTTCTGGACCTCCTTATGCCATATCATTAGCTTGGTATGTGTTATTATTTCATGGCCATTTATTTTTTGTTTTGTTTGAGATGATTAGAGAGATTTGTTTTGTGCATTATCATAAGGATTTATATTTCCTTTAAAATGGATTTTGTATAATTATATCAGCTCGGCCATGGGGTTATTTGGGTTTCTGTCTAATAATAAGCTTTATATTGTAACTCAACCTGTGGATATAGGTGCCCCTGATATGGTTCGAATCATATTTTCATACTTTGTTGCTACCTTACTGAAGGGTCAATTTGTTTATGTTTTGATTTACCTAGATCTTTGTATTTAATTTTCTACCACTTGTTTCACCATTTTACACCCAGATTTAATTTATTGTAGTGATTGAAACCATTGATAAATATTTGGACCTCTTTATTATGGTTTTATTCTCAGATCTAGGGTGTATTCATTACTACTATCATCTTTGCATTGTTCCATTGGTTTCTTGGCACTCTATCTTGAAATGATGATGGTGGGTGATTATTTCTTAGCTCGCCATTTGCATAATACCCATGGATGATTTTTTTTACACTAGGTTTTGTTATCCATTTTTTTCCCTCAAGTAAAATGGATAGACATGAACCTACATAATATGAAAATGGAGGGCCATTTTTGTAATGTTGGATAATTTTCCTTTGCACCCTCCCTTCTTCTCTTGTTTGTAATTGAATTTGTGGAGTTTCAAACCTCCCATTCAAGCTGTAATGAACGTTTTTGTCTCTTCACCACTGTAATGTATTGTATCAACTTTTTGGAGAAATAATATAATTTTGTCGATGATTTCAACCCTCTCTTGTGTTCATTTCATTCCCATGATCTCTCATTGCAATCTTAGTTATTTGTGCATGGTGGTTGTATTACATGTTTAACGATTTGTGTTTAGTGGTTAGTGGATTAATATGTGGTGTGTTTTCATCCTCCTTAATCTAGTTTTGGTTTTAATATCCATGCAAAGTAGGTGTTCAACATTCCATTTTGTGCATCAACTCTATTAGTTAGGTTTAATTTCTTGTAATCTTCTTAACCATGTCTCCTTGAAAAGTTAGAATATATTTCAAAGGATATCCTCTATTATTTGAGTGTGTGTATCAGAATAGAGGAATAGGAACCAACCTTGATCTAGAGAGCATTCCCAATTGTAAATTTTGACACTTTGGAAAAAGCTCTATGTTATGTAGTCACACTGACAATTTCAACCTTTTGAGTTGCAAATAGAAAGGGGTGTTGTGGTTACACATCAATATCTAATAAATCTAATAATACCATAAAATAAGTCTTATAAGTCAATATAGAGTTCTCTTAATATGATATAATCATTTTTTTTTTAGGTTAGAAAATGGTGTAGTTTGTATTTGGTAGAGTTAGTCAATTTAGGATCTAGTTGCGCTTTTCAAGGAGCTAATATAGGGGTTGAATTAGTAAATGATCAAATTTTGGATCAATAATTCATGGGAGAATGATTAGTAAAACGAATTCTAATGTAAATTAAGTAATTTGATGTTTTGGAAATGATAATATACCTCTATTTGTTTGTATTTTTATATTTTCATGGAATGTGTACATGAGGGTTTAGACTGGAAATGAGAAACAAACCCTAAAGTGGAGAAAATTAATCAAAGACGTTGACTGTTACCTTGAAGAGATAAAGGAAAGGATTATAAGCTCAACACCATTTATTTGATCCCTTGAAAATAATTTTTGAGGGTTTAATATGTCTGTTTGTGTCCATGGGTTAAAATTAAGGTAGGCCATAATTTATTTTTGTACCCAATATAATTCATTAAAACTTGAAACAAATATATACACTATTGAGATAAGGAAGTGTACCAAATTTCATATCTATGTCATTTGTTTGAAGGGATATATCATTGAAATAAAATTATGTAGGCCTATGTTAAGAAACAATGTACATGGGAGAATTGTAAATACTGCAAATTTTCTTAAAATAGAATATTCAAGACACAAGGATCTATAAGATTCATGTTTGAATAATTTTTAAAGTCTTATTAAGTTTTACAGATATTATTTAAACCCGTTATGTTCAAATATCACTCATTAGTCCTAAACTAGGTCAAATAAAAAATTGTATAGGTTCCCTATGTTCTAAAATTTCTACCTAAGGAAACCATAAGAAAATTTCAAGCATGATATAAGGCCTTATAAAAGGCATGAATTAAGTGTTTATACGTGTATGAATAAAAATACCATTTCTCTAGTGAAAGGTTAGAATGAAAAATCCATAATTGGGAATACCTACAAGCTCATTAGTTACACATGAGAAAAGTGTTGTTATGAGGATCATACGGGAGTTGATATAGTGAAATTGCCATGTTTGATTCTCTCCTAGAAGGTAAATCCTAAAAAATATTAAAAGGAAAGAGTTGGTATTATTTTAAGCCTAGGAATGAAGTTAGTGGTAGTTAGTTAAAACTAGAGTGACTTAATTAAGATATGACCTCATTGAATCTAAGACATATGATCTAGTGATGATAGGATAGAAGATATAATTTAAATCATTTCAAGATTGGGAATATATTAATACTAAGACATGTTGGAACAAAATAGAAGGATCATGCATTCAAGGTTCAAATTTGTGATTAGATTTGAACCGAGTTAAAATGGAATCATCACTCCTTAGAATAGTTTGTCTCATCATGAAAGAATCAAATTTATTGTATAATTTCTTGGGTGAAATTTTCAATCTAAAAAATCATTTGAGGAGCTTGAAAACTAATGATTTTTCACTATTTTATACAAATCCTTCATGTTGTTCAACATATATGTATATATAAATACTTCTAAATATACATATAATAATGTAGTTTCAAAATATAAGTAGTCCTACTCTAAATCAAGTAAAATAAATAGTGTTAAGACTACTCAAATTGAAACATTGTTTACTACTGGTGAAAAGATTTCATGAAAATCAAGACGTTATTTCTATGCAAATCATTTTACTACTAGTCTCTCCTTGAACCTTTAAACATTGTCATCAATTTATATAAATTGTATTTTTTAAACCCATTTACAACCAACATTTTTTCTAGCTTTGGTAATCTCTACCAGGTCCCATGATATTTTATTTTCTAATTCATCCATCTCATCCTGAATTTCCATTTTCTGTTTGGAACTATCCACATTCTCTAATGCTTCTTGATAAAAACTAGGTTCCTCTTCATTAGGAATCAAAGAAATTGAAATGTTGGGAATATAATTATGATTAGGATACCTAACTTGTGTAAATATCCATACTTTCTATGGAGGTGCTTCCTCATGTTCTTATGACCTCCATACCAACTACTTAGTTGTTTTTTAAATTGTTTGACAATCTTCAATATATTCAACATTTTCAAATGGTTGTTTTTATTTGTTTAATATATCTGAAGATAGTTTAATTTCAACCCTCACATGTTAATATTTAGGTTCTTGTTCTTCTTTGATTTTGAAATTTAATTTTAGTAGAGGATATTCCTAAAAATCTACATCTCTACTAAGGACGATTTTGTTAGTAGCAAGATTGCACACTATGTATCCCTTAACACCATCTAATTCACCATAACAAACATAAATTTAGTTCTTGGATATTCAGTCTAACTTTTAATAATGTTTCTTTATCAGTAACATCATAACACTTTCAAATTTAAAATATCAAGTTTGAATAATCATATGAATGTGGTGTCTATACCTCTTCCCGAATATTGCAGTCTATTGTAAATAATGGTGAGTGATTTATTAGATAATTTTTTTACAAAATTCTTCTAACAATAAATGCTGATCCAAATTAAAATATTTGGGTATGCTCCTTGGTCTCTCTAAAATAATCTTATTTATGCATTTAACAACCCCATTTTTATGTCGAGTATGTCTAGTGGTTTTATGCCTTTCAACCCCAACTTCCTTGCAATAGTTTTGAAATACCAAGGATTTGAATGCACTTCTAGTATCGTTTATTACACATTTGATAAACTTGTTAGTGAAATTTTCAACCAAATATTTAAATTTCTTAATTATGTTGAAAACATCATATTTTCAATTAATAAATTAGACCCATAGATTTTTAGATTAATCATCTATAAAAGTAACAAAATAAAAAGTTTATCCACATGATATTTAAGGTGTTTGAAACAAAATATTGTAATTAATATTATCAAGAATACCTTTAATTACATGAATTCTGTATTTAAAATTTTGTCTACATTATTTCCAAAAAACATAATGATTGTAGAAAATGAACTCTAGAAACTTTAAATTAGGGAACAACGTATGATCTTTCAATAATTTTAATAATTTATTGCTTATATGCCCCAAATTTAGATGCCATAAATGATTATAATATTTTTTTTTTTTACATACCACATCTTCTTAACTGATATTTGTACTCCCTTGCAATATGTAAAGGTTCGATAAAATTAGAGACTTCATTACAACTAAGGTACCCTTAAGACAAATTTAAAGGTCCAATTTGAACTTTGAGCTTATAACCATTGGAGTCCAATTCGGTAAATCATACTAAAGACGTCCGCACGAGACCTAAGAACAACCTAGGTTTAGTTAGAAAAATTATGGAATTTTTTTTTTTCAAAAGTCTGCCCACATACATGCTTCGAAACTACAGTTGTCATAATAATGTTTCAAAGTCAATTATATTTAATAATTAAATTTTTCCCATTATAACCAAATATTAAACCCATATTAAATGAGTGGATTTAGTCCAAGAAAGATTTAGTTCACTCTAAGTGTTAATTTAATAAATAATTAAATTCCTACTATAGTCAATATTCCATATTTAAACTTAGAGGGTTAAAGGTGTCAAATCAAATAAATATCCTAGGTATTTAATTCCACAAGGTTTGTAAAATTAACAAGGTTCTGATTTTTACATGGGTTTAGAATAACGAACACTTCCCTACCCCATAATAATAAAAATATGAGATAGACCCGAAATAATAAAAAGTAGTGATTTAAATATATGTATATTTATATACATATACATATACATATATATATATATATATATATATATATATATATATATATATAATCATATTATATATATAAAGATCAGTTTGAGAAAACATTAGGTTCAACCACGGAAGGAGGACATGTGCAGTTTGCGCAGAGGAAAAGTTCGGCCTTGACTACAATGTATGTGCATTGGTTAAGGTAAAACCTACATGTGTTTTAATGCATTGGAGCTGTTTATTGGGGGGGTTAATGTTTTTGGGGCTGGGGAGGGGTTGGAGACCCAAACCCCCACCTGATTTAATATTAAATGGGGTGGGTGATGGTGCCACCAACCCCACATCCAATACAATAAAACACAGGTGCCCACAACCTTTATGAATTTAAACACATATATTTCAGTCACTTCATTTTGTCTAAATTGACACAATTTGTAGTGCCCACTTCCCTTCCACACCTTTTTTCTTTAATTTCGATACTGTCAACTACACTTATGGACATTGCTATAGATTTTTGATTTAGCATGATACTAAATGTTTGATATGTTGGACTGTTGTTTATTTCGATTCATATATGATGCATGTGGATTGTTAGAGACATTTTATATTGATGTTGATACATGCTGTGGACATGGTTATTTATATACATATTTTGACATGCGATATACTTTCTATCACCATGAGTAGGTGTTGATAATTGAATTAATGTTGCGATAATTTTGACATGGGTGAAACGTTGGATAAAAATGTTACTAGAAATTTGTAAATGATATTGTAATTTCCTAGGTGATATTTGATTCGTATATAGATGAATTTTGGATTTATATGGTACATATTTTATCATAGATGTCACTAATGTGGCCATGAGGCCAAAGGAGGTATTTTGGTAGTTTTTCAGGTAAAATTATTCACAATAAACATCAGGGGGATTGGAGACCAACCACATTTGAATTCTAGATGAATTCAACAAGGGTCACCACGGCAACATGTTATTGTTTGTGTGTGTTAGGATTATTTGGCTAGGGGGAAATTTGTGACCAAGGGGGTCATGTGTTGTCCTTTGTATTAGTTACCCTTTAATTGATGATTAGTATGTGGTTCCTTTTAGTTATGTAATTTACTTGTTTTAATTATTTAGATTTTGGATGTATGTTCTGCCCCTTTATCTTAAGGGGCCAAAGTGTCGTATTAAAGTTAAATAAATCTTGTCCTAAACTAATTATAGATGTGACCAAAGGAAGATCATTTATTAGACTTGATTTTCTCTTGGAGTTTGTGTTATGTGTTGAATGCTTGAGATCTTGAGTGTTGTACACTCTACCCCTTCATAGTGAAACTCGAATTTGTCCTTAAGGGCCAATTTTAAAGGCTTGTGGTACAAGTTAAACTTGTCCCGACACCTCTTAAATTGCTATACCAACCCTACCTATGGGTTGGGGGGGGTAAAAATTAGACCCCATTAGGTGTTTTAGGAAGATAAGAAGGTGAAATGCTTATTGCACTTTCTTTCAAGTAATTAAGTTTTGTCCTTAAGGTGAGTATGGGCTTAGATTGTTTGTGTAAGTAACTTGTCATTCCTCTCACCCACCATATTTATTGTGCATTGGGGTTGAGGTTTGAATTGCTTAGGTGGAGTTGAGGATGAGTGATGTGTCATCCTACATGGAGCCACCTCATCCTCCTTTCTACCTTTTCTATTTATTGAATATTTTTTTTCTTGTTTTGGGGTTACTTCATTATTGTTGTGCTCAGGTATTTTTGAAGAGTTGAAGAATTGTTGAGAGTTCTTGTGGATTGTTGGAGCTTCTGGATGCTTGCTTAGTTTTGACGAGCTTTGAGACTTACTCTTGGAACAAGCTCTATACTATGGAAAGGTAGGAGCTTTACCTTGCTTATGTTATGCTTTATTTTGTGTTTACATGTCCTTGTGTTGAGTATTGTTTTATTTGGAATGTTTGCTGGGTCTGGGTAGAATTCCTGAGGTTTGGAGTAGAAGGACGATACCATGGGGAGATTTCATGTAGGGAGGCATAAGAGTTTACCATTTTGTTTTGAGGGATTTTGGGTTGGGTGTCCCCACCTTGTACAGAAAATACTAATATTGCTTTCATGTTTCTTTTATGAGGGAGGCATAAGAGATTGAGGGAGGCATATGAGTATGTGGGAGGTATAAGTGGTACTTGAGGTAGGAATAAGAGTATGTAGGGGATTTGAGATTTTCATTAGAGGATTTAATGTGGGAACCCATTCGCATTGAGAGGCATAAGTGGCCTCCCCATAGGTCTTGCTCCTTTGGCTTTAATTTTAAGCCTTGTTTTTGTTGTTTTGTTGTTCTTATTTCTTGTGTTGTAGTTGATTTGACTGTGGTTGAAATGGTTGTGAAATATTTTTTTGTATTGTGGAAGCTTGTTGTTGCAATGTGTTGGAATTATCTCGCATTGTGATGTGGTTGGGGCTCGGGGGAAAATGGAGAGGATGGCTTCTCCTCTTCATTGGATATCTTGGTTGGGTGGAGATTGTTGTCTCTCCCCCCATTTTGTTGTGAATAAAACATACCATGAAGAAGCTATATTGTTGGTCTCGTGAAGCTTGGAGCTTTTGGTGGAGTCCCTAAGAAGATCCTTCTAGTAACAAAAATTCCTTTGTATTATCCCCACTTAGAGTGGAGGAACTTGTAATATTGAATTTTACTTTTAGTTTATATTCTTACATGATTTCCCACTTTAAGTGGAGGTCATTGTATTGAACTTGTGAAGGAAAATAGCATTCCATTGTTGATTATGAAAGTTGTATTATATATTGAAAAAGAGAAGAAATATTTGTGTTGTAAAGTTAATTTAGTGAATTAGAAAAGAAAGTGATTCTTGTGATTGGAATTTGGTTGTTTTGTGTGAAAGGAAGTTCCTTGTTTTGAAATAAATGGGTCATACTCAATGGAAAAGATAGTTTAATTTCATTTTGAAATTGTATTGTTGCAATGAGAAAGTCAGAATAGAAAATTTGCAATATGTTAAAAGTATGCATAGTAAAGTTGAATGTAAAAGAAAGTTAGTGTAGTTATTTTGGATATTTGAGTATAGTGAAAATGAAAGAGATAATAAAATTGAGATAGGGAATTGTTTCTTTTTGCATTTGAAAAATAATAATGTTGAAACGGATGTGAATCTTTTATATTACTCTTGAAATACAAAGAAAGTTAGTTCATAAAAAAGGAAATTATCTTGTAAATAGTAATGTTCTATTGGAATTGATGATGGTTAAAATGAGAATTTTTAACTAAGAAATGATAAAATGGAATGAAATCACAAAACTAAAAACCATAGATGCATAAAATCAAGTTCAAAATGTAATTTGGAACATTATAGTAACTTTTTAATTTTTGTAAAATTCTCATACTAAAGGTTCTATTTTTCAGAAATAGGACCACCACCATATGCAGAGTGACGGTCACATAACCGCCACTTAGGCTAAGGTGGCGGTCTCAAAACCACCACACAGTAGCGTGGCAGTCTTAAAACTACCACATAGTATGGAAGTAGTCCATGGTTTTCCACCGAGGTAGGGCGGAAGTCTCGGAACCGCTGGTCTACTCTGGGTGGTGGTTCTATCACTTGCGACATAATTCCTAGGATCCGTTCCTGTGTAAGTTTTTCACTAGTTTATACTAATTTTTAAACAACAAATTTAACAAGGAAATGACCAATAATCAAATAATGCTCCAATCTTGTTATATAAAGTAGTTAAACCTACAAATGATGCATCTAAAACATTCCTTCTCATTTCTATTCATGGGAATAGTGTTTTCCCCAAACTTGAGAACCCATATACAAATAGCTTGAAGTAAAACAAGATTGGTGAAGGAAATCCCTCCCAATCCTTGAATGTAAGTAATAGCAACAAATAAAACTTTAATCTAAACTAATATAAACTAGATATCCTTGTAGAATCCTCCATATCTCTTCCTCCTTTGCTTCGATGGCTCCCTTCTCTCCATTTTGTAATTTTTAACAAAAAAATAAGACCAAATGAGGAGAATAAAATGAAGGAAAGGTTTTAATAGAAATTCATAAGGAAATTGTTGGGATAGTTTGGAACCCTAGGATCTAGTGGCCAAGATTGTTTTGATCTAAGGGTGGAGGTTTCAACCTACTTTTGTTTGGTAGAAATGTAAATTAAATGTGTAAATTAAATCCTTAATTGTATGTGTAATTGGGGAAAGGGGCCTTTTAATTGCCATAGAGTGCTAAGTCATGGTTATTTCTTAGCAAGATTTGGGTAATTATTAGAAAGGCCTCTAAGTTAATAAGATAATGAATTTAATTAAATAAACATAAGGTTAACCTCTCCAAGATTGAACATTAACTCATGAGAAGAAAACACCTAACTTTGTAAATTAATCTATGGTACCATCCTAATGAATAATTGATTTATGGACCTTAGAGATAAATTGAGATTATGTTAACCTTTTCTCTAGACCCGGTTCTACAATCAAAAAGTGTAGTTAGTGGTGTTAGTTAGTTGTTGTACCCTAGGGGATAAACATCCTTGTAACCTATTTTATCCCCTTACCTTTATCTTGTAACATTTTTTTTTTGCAATTTTTAGGTTGAGTATTAGGTTTAAGCGTGTTCCTTGAATGTTATTTTTATGGGCATTATATTTTGTATCATAGCCATGGGTTCAAAGCTTGGACACTTGGACACACCTAGAAAACATGAGACATGAAATTTCAACCTAGTGCAAAATTGTTCTTTTAAATCTAGAAAACCACACTAGCTGATATTTGAATAGTTTTAAAACACATAGAAAACTAAAACAAGACCTAGAACAATTAACTAAATCTTGGCTTAATATGTGTAGGAGGCGCAAATCAAACTAGGGGTCTTTTCACATAGACTTAGACATACCACTGCCAGATCAGGTTGTAGCACCCATCCTTCCTCAGATTTTATAGACGCTTCAGGATGTCAATGCCACTATATGCGAAGGATCCCTAGGAGGAAAACTTGCTAGACAAGATATGGAGCCATCAATGGGGGCTATGGAATCTCCTTGATACATTGAGGAGAATGGGGCAGAGCACTTCTGCATGGAGATAGTTAAGGAAGAGTCACAATAGAGAGGGCATGGAGATAGGATTTCAGAACATAGGGATCTAGATCTTGGAGCCATAGATAGAGGGAGGAGCATGTAGAAAGACCTAGGGCTTATCAGTCATCGGCTGTAGACCATATCAGGGAGATCCTGAAGCTACGACCATCTCATTATTCAAGAGATACAGGATGTTTTCAGGTAGAGGCTTGGTTGGTGAGCTTGAGAAAATGCTTCAAGCTCTCCCCTTGTAATAGCAACATGAAATCTCATGTTCCAATCCATCTTCTGATTAATGGAGCAGTAATTTGGTGGAGGAACTAGGAGAAAAATCTCCATGTTGACTCGAAAACAATTACCTAGGAGCTTTTTCAGGAGCATTTCAGGAGAAGGTATTTTCCTAGGAGGTTTATTCAGTAGTGGATAGACGGGTTTCATGACCTTCACCAGGCATATATGACCATAGCTAAGTATGAGAGTTAATTTATGGACCTACTCTAGTATGTCGACTAGATATAAGATGAGAAGGTATGGATTCACAGGTTCATACAGGGCCTGAATTTGGATTTGGGTGGTGCGGTGCACTGTCACTGCCCATAGACATTAGCTGAGGCCAAGGAGAAGGCCTATAGAGGAGACGTGAGTGAAGATGAAATAGGATAGAGATAGAGTTTAGAGCCGCATCTAGCAAATGTAGGATAGCAGATTAGGGGGGTCATTTCCTCCTCCTCGTGGTGGAAAGATTTTGGGAAAGTCTTCCTTCAGGCCACCTCAACAGCCACCTCTATAGTAGTAGAAAAAATAGACCTACACAACTTATAGACCTCCTCAGATATTCGATGCACAAAGGGAGCGAAGTATGGGTCCTCCTCCTAGGGGTCCCATTAGGACACACGTTGCACAAAGAGCTTAGTCAGTAGGATTTCATCAGCAGAGATCTTAGTAGTCCATAGCTGGGTCGATAGGATCCACAACATAGACCTCTAGAGTACCGGTTAGAGGTACAACCCACTGGAGAGGACCAGGAAATTTTTATGGTTGTGGAGTTGTGGGACATCATTGGAGAGAGTGCACACTGAACCCTAGAAACAATGGTAATACATAGATCTCAAAGTCTACTGTTAGAGATATGGCATGGAGTCATCAGACCTATGCAACAGTCGAGAACCGCCACAATGAGAACTAGAGTACCGTGATAGATATGATAGGTAGTATTTGTGATATTTCCACCTCTATATTATTTGATTCCGGTTCATCTGATTCTTTTATTACACCATCCTTAGTAGAGTGTTGCAGGCTAGTGGTATTTAGGCAAGGTCATAGTTGGGATGTTGATATGGCTTCTAGAGCCAAAATTTCTGTAGACTCCTTAGTTAAGGACTTTTTAGTGGATCTAGGACCCTTCACCACTAACTTGGATCTTTGAATCCTTTGATTGGGTTATTATGGTATCATCTTGGGCATTGACTAGTTTTCTACACACAGAGCTAGAGTGGACTGATACCATAAGTCTATTACTTTTACATATGATCTACGAGTGGAGTCATTGATAATATGGGTTAGGAGGCCCATTTCTATTCGCACCATCTTCGCTATGCAGCTTAAGCGGTGTGTGTGACGGGGTTGTCAGATGTGTACTGTTACAGTTAGTGACAGATCCAAGGATGAGTCTAGTGGACCATCCCTTGATGACCATACCATCTTGAGGTATTTTTCTAATTTTTTTATAGGGGAGATACCACGGTTACCTCCCCCACGTGAGATATATTTTCACATAGATCTAACTTCAGGAATCGAGCCTATCTCACAAGCACCTTATCGGATGACTACTCCTGAGCTATGTGATCTCAAGATGTAGCCTAAGAGCCTTGTAGACAAAGGCCTAATCTACCCTAGTGTATCCTCTTGGGGTGCACCGGTGATCTTTTTGAAGAAGAGGAATGGATCTCTATGGTTGTTTATTGATTACCACCAACTGAACAAATTAATAAACAAGAATCGTTACCCCCTTCAGTGCATTGATAACTTGTTTGACTAGATTAAGGGGGCCACATTTTTCTCTAAGATAGATCTTAAGTCAGGGTATCATCAGCTGAGGATCACAGAGGAATATTTATAAGACCACCTTCTGTATGCGATATGGCCACTACGAGTTCACAGTGCTATGTTTTGGTCTGATGAATACCCTCGCAGTGTTCATGAGCTTGATAAACAGGGTATTCAGGAATTTTCTAGATCACTTCATGCTCATCTTCCTTAATGACATTTTTATTTACTCATGCACCTGTGAGGAGCATGAGGAGAACCTTCACTAGGTTCTTCAGTGTCTTTAGGAGCGTCATCTTTATGGGAACCTGGAATAGTGTGCATTCTTTTAGACAGAGGTGCAGTATTTGGGCCACATCATTTCTGGGGAAGGCATCACAGTTGATCCTTCCAAGATTCGAACTATCATGGATTTTCCTTCACCCACCAGTGTGACCAAGGTTTATAGCTTCATGGGTTTGGTAGGTTATTACACGACATTTATTTAGTACTTTTCTTAGATTACACACCCCATCACTTCACTTTAGTGGAAAGGGAAGAAGTTCATATGGGTAGATAAATGTGAGCACGCTTTTAATACACTGAAGGAATGCCTCATGACAACACCTATTCTAGCATTTCCAGATCCTTAGGGTGAGTTCTATGTTTACGCAGATGCTTCTTTGGCAGGACTTGGAGGTTTGTTGATGCAGAAGGGTAGAGTAGTGGCTTTTTACGACCGCGATCCTTTGTACACTTCCCATTTCTGGATCACCTTCTAGCATGCTCTCAGGACAAAGATCAATTTAAGCACAACATATCACCCTCAGACAGATGGAAAGACTAAGTGGGTGAATCAAATCCTGGATGACATGCTTAGGATGTACGTTATGAACCACTAGTCGAGATGGGAGGAGTATCTATACTTGGTTGAGTTTTCCTACAACAATAGTTTCCATAGTTAAATAAGCATGGCTCTTTTTGATGAACTTTATGGTAGAGAGTACATTATACCTCTTAGTTAGGACAGGTTAGACGATAGGGTTTCTCTTGGGCCAGCCTTATTGTAGGACATGGATTAGTAGGTTGTTTTGATCAGACAGAGACTACAAGAGGTATAGGATAGGTAGAAGAAGTATGTGGATCAACAGAGGATAGATCGTAGTTATGAGGTGGGCATGAAGGTATTCCTTCGTGTTAGACTACATACCAACCATATCCATTATGGAAAAGGTTATAAGCTGACTCATAGGTTTGTGGGTCCCTTTGAGATCTTGGATTGCATCGTTTCCTTGGCCTATCATCTAGAATTGCCACCTAGCTTGTCCCGCATCCATAATGTGTTTCATGTTTCTATTATTAGGATCACATTATAGGTGCAGAATCAATGATAGGTGATGGTGGAGTCCATCTGCATTATAGAGTGTAAAACCCTAGGCCTTTGTGGCAGAGAGATTGACCAAATTTGGGTCTAGTGGGAAAGGTATGATGAGACTTATGCTATATGGGAGGATGCTACTTTACTACGAGTTTAGTTTCCACACCTGTTCAAGTGACTTCCAGGAGGAAGTTGAGTCTAAGGGTAGGGGGATGTAGTTCCCACTTCCCTTCAACACCTTTCTTCTTTGTTTTCAAGACTATCAACTACACTTATGGAAAATTTTGTAGCAATTTGATTAAGCATGATACTAGATGTTAGAGATACTAGACTATTGTTGATTTCAATTTGTATATGATGCATGTGGATTATTATAGACATTTTATATTGATGTTGATATGTTGTGGACATGATTATTTATATATATTTCTGACATGTGATATACTTCAACCACCATGAGTATATTTTGATAATTCAATTATTGTTGTGATCATTTTGACATGGATGAAACGTGGATAAAATAATGCTTGAAATTTGTAAATGATATCATATTTGCCTAGATGATATTAATTCATATATAGATGATTTTATATTTATATTTCATATTTTGGGATAGATGTTTTAATGTTTCCATGAGGCCGAAGGAGGTATTTTTGTGTTTTCCAGGTAAAATTATTCACAACAAACATCGGGGGGAGTGGAGACCTACAACATTGGAATTCTGGATGAATTCAACAAGGGTCACCATAGAAACATGTAATTGTGTGTGTGTTAGAATTATTTGGTTAGGAGAGAATTGTGACCAAGGGGTCGTGTGTTGTCTTTTGTTTTAGTTTCCCTTTTATTAATGTAAGTATGTGTTTCCTTTGAGTGATGTAATTTACTTGTTTAATTATTTAGATTTTAAATGTATGTTTTTTCCCTTTATCTTAATGGGTCTAAGTGTCATATTAAAGTTAATAAATATTTTCCTAAACTAATTAAATATTGGAAAAAAATAAGTTCATTTATTAGAATTGATTTTCTCTTGGATTTTGTGTTGTGTGTTGAATGCTTGAGATCTTGAGTGTCGTACACTCTACCCCCATGAGAAATTCAAATTTAGTCTTAGGGACTAGTTTTGAAGGCATGTGGGACAAGTTAAACTTGTCCCAAATGACTTAAATTGCCATACCAACCCTACCTATGGGTTTTTGGGGGTAAAAATTAGACCCCACTAGGTGTTTTGGGAAGATAAAAAGGTGAAAGGTTTATTCCAATTTCTTTCAATTAATTAATTTTGTCCTTAAGGGGGTGTTGGCTTAGTTTGTGTGTGTAAGTAACTTGTCATTCCTTTTACTCACATATTAATGGTGAATTGGGGTTGAGGTTTGACTTCTTAGGTGGATTTGAGGATGAGTGATGTGGCATCCTACATGGAGCCACCTCATCCTCCTCTCTCCCTTTTTTATTCATGGAAGTTATTTTGATTGTTTGGGGGTTACTTCATTATTTTGTGCTCTTGTATTTTTGGAGAGTTACATAATTATTTAGAGTGCTTGTGGATTTTTGGAGCTTTTAGATGCTTGATTGGTTTTGAGGATCTTAGAGATTTACTCTCGGAAAAATATCTATGATGGAAAGGTAGAAGCTTCACCTTTCTTATGTTATGGTTTATTTGTGTTATTGTGCTTGTGTTGAGTATATTTTTCTTTGGAATTCTTGTTGGGTGTGGGTAGATTGCCGAAGTTTCGAGTAGGAGGATACTATGGGGAAATTTCATGTAGGGAGGCATAATATTTTACATTTTTTTTGGAGCGAGTTTCGGTTTAGATTCCCATCTTTTACAAGGATTGCTTGCATTTTTTTCTTGTTTCTTTTATGAGGGAGGCATAAGAGATTTAGTGAGGCATGAGAGTATGTGGGAGGTATAAGGGGTACTTGAGGGAGGTATAAGAGCATGTAGGGGATTTGATATATGCATTGGAGGCTTTATGGTGGGCACCCATTCCCATTAAGAAGCATAAGTAGCCTCCCCATAGGTCTTTCTGTTTTGGCTTTCATTTTAAACCTTGTTTTTGTTGTTTTATTGTTCTTATTTCATGTGTTGTTTTTTATTTGAATGTGGTTGAAATGGTTGTGAAATATTTTTTTGTATTGTGGAATATTGTTGTTGCCATGTGTTGGAATTATATCCCATTGTGATGTTTTTGGGGTTTGTGGGCCAATGGAGAGGATGACTTCTAGTATTCATTGGATATATTTGTTGGGTGGAGAGTGTTGCCTCTCCAACCATTTTTTTGTGAATCAAACATACCATGAAGAAGCTATCTTATTAGTGTCATGAAGCTTGGAGCTTTTGGTGGATTCCTTAAGAAGATCCTTGTTGTAACAAAATTTCATTATTGTTATCCCCACTTAGATTGGAGGAACTTGTAATATTGCATTTCACTTTTAGTTTATATTCTTGCATGATTTCCCAATTTAAGTGGAGGACATTGTATTGAACTTGTGAACGAAAATTGCATTGCGTTGTGTGCTATGAAAGTTGTATTATATACTGAAAAAGAGAATAAATATTTGTGTTGTAAATTTAGTTTAGTGAAATAGAAAAGAGGGAAATTATTGTTATTGGATTTTCGTTGTTTTGTGTGAAAGGAAGTTCCTTGTTTTGAAAGAAATGGGTCATACTCAATGGAAAAAAAGAAAAAAAATTCATTGTGAAATTGTATTGTTGCAACTGATAAAGCAAGAATAGAAAAGTTGCAATATGTTAAAAGTATGCATAGTAAACTTGAAAGTAAGATAAAAATTTTGTAGTTATTTGTGATATTTGAATATAGTGAAAATGAAAGAGACAATAAAACTAAGATAGGGAATTATTTCTTTTTGTATTTGAAAAGAAGTAATGTACAAATAGATGTGAATATTTTTTCTTACTCTTTAAATAGAAAGAAATTTAGTTGATTAAAAAGGAAATGATCTTGTAAGTAGTAGTGTTCTATTGGAAATGATAATGCTTAAAATGAGAATTTTTAAATAGGAAATGATAAAATGGAATGAAATCAAGAAAATGGAAACTATAGATGCATAAAAACAAGTTTAGAATGTAATTTTGAACATTTTAGTAACTTTTAATTTTTGTAAAAATATTGGATTAAAGGTTCTATTTTTCAGAAACAGTACCACCGTCCTGTGTAGAATGGTGGTCCCAATTTTTCCGCTCTGGCTGAGGTGGCAGTCTTAAAACTGCCTTTCAGTAGGGAAGCAGACCATGGTTTTCTACCCAGGCATGGTAGCGGTCCCAGGACTTCCGGTTTTCTCTAGGTGGTAGTTATTTCACTTGTGATAGAATTCCTCGGATCCAAGCCTGTGTAAGTTTTTCACTGGTTTATGCTAATTTATAAACTATAAATTTAACAAGGAAACTACTAGTAATCAAAAAATGCTCCAATATTCTGTTATAAAGTAGTTAAACCTAAAAATGATGCATCTAAAACATTGCTTCTCATTTGTATTCATGCGGATAGGGTTTGCCCCAAACTTAAGAACCCGTATACAAATAGCTTGAAGTAAAACTAGATTGGTGAAGAAACTCCCTCCCAATCGTTGAATGTAAGTAATAGCAACAAATAAAACTTTAATCTAAACTAATCTAAACTAGATCTCCTTGTAGAATCGTCATATATCTTCCTCCTTTGCTCCAATGACTCCTTTCTCTCCAACCTACAATTTTTAACAAAACAAATAGACCAAATGAGGAGAATAAAATGATGGAAACATTTTAATAGAAATTGATAAGGAAATTTTAGGGCTACTTTGGAACCCTAGGATCTAGTGGCCAAGATTGTTTTGATCTAAGGGTGGATATTTGACCCTACTTTTTTTTGGTAGAAATGTAATTAAAATGTTTAAATTAAATCCTTAAGTTTATGTGTAATTGGGGAATGGGGCCATTGAATTGCCATAGAGTTTTAAGTCATGGTTAGTTCTTAGCAAGCTTTAGGTAGATATTAGAAAGGCCTCTAAGTTAATAAGATAATGAATTTAATTAAATTAAGATAAGGTTAACCACTCTAGGATTGAACATCAACTCAACAGAATAAAGCACCTAACTATATAAATTAATCTATGGTACCTTCCTAATGAATAATTGATTTATGGACCTTAGAGATAAATTGAGATTATGTTAACCTTTTCTCTAGACCTGGTTCTGCAATCAAAAATTTGAGTTAGTGGTGTAGTTAGTTGTTGTACCCTAGCGGACTAACATCCTTGTAACTTGTTTAATCCCCTTACCTTTATCTTGTAACAAAAAAAAATTGTCGCAATTTTTGGGTTAAGTGTTAGGTTGAAACATATTCCGTGAACGTCATTTTTGTGGGCGTTACACACTTAACATTATTATTTTTTAAAATATGTATATATATAAATAAACACATATATGCATATATATATATATATGTATATATATATATATGTATATATATATATGTATATATATGTATGTATGTATATATGTATGTATATATATATATATCTTTATATATATTGTAGCATAAAAACTAGTCAAAAATAGAAAAATTAATTTAATATTAATAAAACTAATTCCACTAATAGCACATTAGTATTAATATGTATTAATATTAATAGATTAATAATATTAATACTAGTCATTAAATTTAAATGAGAATCTAAGATATTAGCACACTTATCATTAAGTGGTAATAAATTCATGGATATCAAAATCTAGTAAGTCACAATTTGCACAAAGTTTTCTTCCAAAAACAATTTAAACAAATATTGCAAAGAGTGTAAAATGAGAAAGATTCCACTTCTTTTAACAACTAATAAAATATTTGCAATAACTTTTTATTGAGGATTACCCACTAGAAATTAGCACTAGACTATTTCAATGATTCAAGTGGGAAACAATTTCAATAAGAGCTCTTTCCATAAAAAATACAAGAACAAGTATACATAGTATAACCTTTGCAATATATGTATTTCAATAAAAAAAGGAATGTAATATTTCTTAATACATGTTTCAAACATTCTCAAAGGAGAGTTTATTAAAATATTTCCTATAGTATGTATATATAAGAACACCCTTTTTTTTTTAGAAAATAAGTCAACTTCAATGGAATTAAATAATACCTTTTTACATCTCAATTTTTAATATACAAAAAAACTTGAAATTCAAAAATAAAATAGGACTTTTATGTCCAAAAATCAACACAAATTTTCATTACAATTACTAGTAAAATGTCCTACACTTTAAGTGGGAAATATTATACAAGATTTAGCTAAAATGGAATGCAATATTATAGGTTCTCCACTCTAAGTGGGAATAACAGAAGGATTCTCAAAAGAATGAATTTCTTAAGGATTCCAACAATATCTCTGAGCTTCACAACACCAACAAGATATCTCCTTGACATTTAACTTGATCCACAACAAAATGCGGGGAGAGGCAACACTCTCCACCCGACCAAAATATCCAATGAGGGGGAGAAGCCATCCCCCTCGTTGGCCTTCGAGCCCCAACCACATTACAATGAGAGGTTATTCCAACACATGGAAACAAGAAAATTCCACATCACAAACCAAGTATTTCACAACCATTCAAAATGCACATTCAACTCAACCACAACACAAAAAGAAATATAACAAAAATAACAAGGATTAAGAAATGAAAGCCAAAGGAGTAAGAAACTATGGGGAGGTCACTTATGCCTCCCAATGGGAAATGGGTGCCCACCTACAAACCCTCCAATAAACATCTTAAATTCCCTACACACTCTTATGTCTCCCTCAAGTACCTCTTATGCCTCCAACATACTTTTATGCCTCCGTCATACTCTTATGTCTCCCTCATATAAGAACAAGTAATAAATGTGAGAATTCCTTAATCAAGGTGGGGAACCCAACCCAAACACCCTCCAAAACATGAAATAAATCTTATGCTTACCTACATGAAATCTCCCCATTGTCCCCTCCTACACCACACTTAGGTAATCTACCCAAACACCCAACAATCATTCGAAAACAATCAACAAAACAAACACATATACATAAATAAAGGAAAACATAAGAAAGAGTAAATCTTGTACCTTTCCATAGTAGATCTTGTTTTAAGAGTCAATATTCAAGCTCCTCCAAACCCAAGAACTCTAAAAACCAATAAGCTCCAACCAAGACCACAATCACTCTATAAATCCTCCCACTCTCAAAATGTAAGAGCACAAAATAATGAAGTAACCCCCAAACAAGAAAAAGAACTTGAATAAATAGAAATATGCAGGGAGGAGGATGATGTGGCTCCAACTAGGATGCCACATCATTAATCCTCAACTCCACTTCACATGTCAAACTTTAAAATCTAAAGCACAATTAACATGTGGTTGAAGAAATTACATTTTAATTACACACATAATCCATCCCCACACCCCTTAACCACCAAAAGTAATTACATGTAAGAAGGTGCAATAAAGAATTACATTTTGTCTTCCCAATACACATAATGGGGTCTAATTTTTACCCTTCAATCCACAGCTAGGGTTGGAATAGTAATTTAATGGGTGTGGGACAAGTTTAACTTGTCCCACAAGTCTTAAAAATTGTCCCTTAAGGAAAAATTAGAATTTCCATGAGGAGGTAGAGTGTACAACATGCAAGATCACAAGGACTCAATATTAAAACATAAAACCCAAGAGCCATCTAGTGTAATAATTGAAGAATTTTTTTCACATCCACAATTAATTTATAACAAGATTAATTAACTTAAATAGGACACTAAAATATATTAAGATAAAGGGGAAGAATACATCATTTTCTAAAGAATTACAAACAAGAAATTTACATCACTAAAATCACATACTCCATTAAGTAAAGGAAACTAAAAAAAATACAACACATAACCCCTTGGTCAAAATTTCCCCCTAACAATATTTCAAACACACACACAAAAACACATGTTTCCATGGTGACCCTTGTTGAATTCATCTAGGATTCCAATGTGTTAGCTCTCAAATCCCCCTTATGTTTGTTGTGACATGTTTACCTACAAAACACATAACACCTCCTTTAATCTCATGGCTGCATCTAAAACATCTAGGATAAAATATAGAATATAAATCGACAGTCATCTATATATGAATCAAATATCATCTAGGAAAATATGATATTATTTACAATTTCTTGCAACATTTCTATTCTACATCTCATCCATGTAAAAATGATCACAACATTAGTTTAATTATCAAATCCTACTCAGTGTGAGGAAATATCGCATGTCTAAAATATATATATATGTCAACAACATATTAACATCAATATAAAATGTCTCTAATAATCCTTATGCATCATATATGAATCGAAATCAACAAAAGTGCATAATATCTAAATTCTAATCATCATGCCAAATCAAATGATACAATAATATCCATAAGTATAGTCAACAATATCATAATCAATAGCTAAAAAGGTGTCGAAGGGAAGTGGGCACTACATCCCCCTCCAATTAGAGTACAATTCCTCCTTGAAGTCATTGAAATAAGTGTGGAAACTGAACTCGTAGCAATGTAGCATCCTCCCATATAGCCGCACTCTTATCATACCTATCCTACTGCACTCAAACCTGGTCAATCTCTTTCCTTCAAATGCTTAGGGCCCTGCGCCTTAAAATACGGACGAGCTCCACCATCACCTACCCCTGATCCTGCACCTAGAATGAGGTCCAATCCAACACATGAGAATGATCTTTAATATATCTCCTAAGTACTAAAACATGAAAAACATCATGGATGCGGGACAAGCTAGGTAGCAACGTTAAATAGTAGGCCAAAGGACTGACACGCTCAAAGAGCTCAAAGGGACCCACAAATCTAGGAGATAACTTAGAGCCCTTTCCATATCGGATAGGGATCGTATGTGGCCTAATATGAAGAAACACCTTTGTGCCCACCTCATAAATATGATCTTTCCTATACTGATCCACATACCTCTTATGCATGTCTTGAGCCTCCTACAATCTCTGCCTGATCATAACAACCTATTGCTCCATATCCAATAGTAACATTGGACCAAGCGAAACCCTGTCCTCTAACATGTCCCAACTAAGAGGTGTCATGTACTCTCTGCCATATAATGCCTTAAAAAGAGCCATGCCTATTGAATTATGACAACTATTATTATAGGCGAACTCCACCAAGTAAAAGTACTCCTCCCATTTCGAATAGTGATCCATGACGTACATCTTAAGAATTTCCTCATAAATCTTATTCACCCACTTAGTATGTCCATCATTCTTAGGGTGATATGTTTTGTTGAAATTGATATTCGTCTCGAGGGAATGTTGCATGGTAGTCAAGAATTGGGAAGTATATAGAGGATCACAGTAACAAATGATTTTCCATGGAGTCCCATGCAACATGATGATCTCATCGAGATATAACTGTGCCACTACATTAGCTATGTAGGTGGTCTTTTCCGAAGAAAAAATAGCCACTTTTGTCAATTTATCCACCGTGACCATGATGTCATCATGGTGGTAACTCAACAACAGTAACCAAACTACGAAGTCCATGGAAATGGTGTCCCATGAGGAAAGAGAAGGCCACCTGAATGTTGATGCTCAACCTTTACCTTTTGACACTCTAAACAACATGACACAAACTTAGTCACGTCTCTCTAAATTCCCCTCTAATGGTACAACTGTCTCAAAGTGGCATGCATCTTCTTCACCCTGGGATGGGCTGAATAGGGTGCACGATGAGCCTTTTTTCAAAATTTCCTATCTCAAGCCTCCATCTCTAGCAACATAAATCTGACCTTTGTGCCTAAAAAGGTCATCTATGTTTAGGGATAATCCATCAAAATTATCCTCAAGGGGTCTCTGAGACTCAATCTATGATCTGGATGCAAGGTAGAAGTTGTTGTGAGGAGGCTACTATAATATCCTTCTCCACAAGTCTATTCCCACTGAAGTGGCCATAACCACATGTCTTCATCTACTAAGAGCATCTGTAACCACATTATATTTCCCCTTCACATGCTCTATCTCCATGTCATACTCACAAATCATCTCTATCTAATGCAGTTGACAAGAGTTGAGATTGGGTGACATGAAGAGGTGGTGAAGACTCAAGTGATCAGTCCTGAGTTTAAATCTCCAGCCAAGGAAGAAGTGTCTCCATTTAAAAAAGGCATGAACAACTGTCACAAGCTCAAGATCATGAGTCAGATAATTGAGCTCATAATATTTGACTTTGTGAGACTCAGAATCAACCACTCTGCCTTCCTGCATCAACACCCCTCCAAGTCTTGCCAAAGAAGCATCTATGCATACAAAAAATTCACCCTGAGCATCTGGCACTACAAGAATAGGAATTTTCGCAAGGCATTCCTTTAGTTCCCTGAAGGCCTTCTCACATCTATTTAACTAAACAAAATTCTTCCCTTTCCTCTAAAGGGAAGTGATGGGGTGTGCAACCTGAGAGAAGTCCTGAAAAAATATCATGTTAAACCCATGAAGTTATGCACCTTTGTCACACTAGTGGGTGCCGGCCAATCCATAATAGCTCGAATCTTGGAAGGATTGACTATGATACCTCCCCTAGAAATGATGTTGTCCAAATACTACACCTCTGTCTGAAAGAACGCACACTTCTCCAGGTTCTCAGAAAGATGTTTCTTACGAAGACACTAAATAACTTGATGAAGGTGATCCTCATCCTCCTCACGTGTACGTGGATAAATTAGAATGTCATCAAGGAAGAGGTGCACAAAGTGATCAAAGAATTTCCTAAATACCCCATCCATCAAGCTCATGAACACTACAGGGGCATTCGTCAAACCAAAAGGCTCTATAGTGAACTCGTAGTAGCCATATCTCAAACGGAAGGTGGTCTTCTGAATATATTCCTCCGTGATCCTCAGTTGATGATAACCTGAATTAAGATCTATCTTCAATAAAATTGTGGCCCCCTTCATCTAATCAAATAAATTGTCAATACGCGGAAGGGGGTAATGAATCTTGATTGTTACCTTGTTCAAATTGAGGTAATTATTACACAACCGCAAAGATCTGTCCTTATTCTTCACAAAAATCATCGGTGCACCCCAAGGGGATACACTAGGATGGATTAGGAATTTCTCCAGAAGGTCCTCAAGATGCAACTTGAGCTCATAGAGCTCAAGGGTAGTCATCTGATATGATGCTCGTGAGATAGGATCTCCTCCCAGAACTAAATCTATGTGAAAATCTATCTCACGTGGGGGTGGTAACCCATGTAGCTCCCCTGGAAAGACATCTAAAAAATCTATCAAGATGGTGTGATCATTAAGGGATGATCCACTAGACTCATCCTCTGATCTGTCACTAACCATATTAGTATATATTTGAAATCCTTATCGAACACCACTTAAGCTGCATAGCGGAGATGGTGCAAATAGAAACAGGCCTTCTAACCCCTACTATCACCGACTCAACTCTTACATCATTTGTACATGATATAGTTTTATGGTAACGGTCCACTCTGGCTCTATGTGCAGAAAACCATTCCATGCCCGAGATGACTCCATAAGAACCTAGAGGGAGGATGTAAAGATATGAGGTAATGGTGAAGTGTCTCAAAACCACTACATACTCCTTTACTAAGAAGTCTATAGAAATTTTGTCTCTAGAAGCCATTTCAACATCCCAAATAAGACCTTGCCTAACTGTCAGTAGCTTGTAACACTCTACTAAGTATGGTGTAATAAAATAATCGAATGAACCAGAATCAAACAAAATGGAGGTAGGGATACCACCAATGCTACCTATCGTATCTATGATGGTACTCTAGTGCTCAGCCTGGCGGTTCTTGACTGCTACATAGATCCGATGGCTCCACCCCATGTCACCAACAACAGGCTCAGAAATCTATTTCCTACCCTTGTTACTAGCATTTTTTGGGCACTCCCTACAATTAATTTCATAAAAACCAAAACCATAACAATTACCTAGTCCCCTCTAATGAGATGCAGCTCTAACCGGTACTCTAGATGATCCAGTTATGGACTTTTGAGGTCCTTCCTACAAACTGCGCTCTCGACGCACCCTGTGTCATAATGGGACCCCTAGGAGGCCCCATACTCCATCATGTCTGTGCGTCAAACCTCGTAGTAGGCTTAAATGGTGGTTGAGTGTGCTATTTCTACTACTGAGGTAGCTATTGTGGTGATCTGAATGATGACTGTACTAAACCTTTTCCACCACGAGGAGGAGGAACTAACCCCCTTGATCTAACATCCTACTTCTGATGGATGCTGCTCTAAACTTTGTCCCTAGGCTATTGCATCTTTCCTCATGTCTCATCTACAATATAGAACTTCTCCATGGCCTCTACTAAGGTCTGTGGGTAGTGAATGCACACCACACCACCCAAATAAAAATTCAGGCCCTTGATGAACCTATGAATCCGTACTTCTCATCTTGCATATAGTTGACATACTGGAGTACGTCCAAAAATTGACTCTCATACTCAGCTATAGTCATAGATGCTTGAAAGAGGTCATGGAACTCATCTATCCACTGTTGAATAAACCTCTCAGATAGGTACCTACTCTTGAACTTCTCCTTAGTCCTCCACCATACACTAGCTCCATCCCTTAGAAGATGGATCGCAACATGATCTTTTGTGTTGCTAGTACAATGGTAGAGCTTGAAGCACCAACTCAAGCTCACCAACCAAACCTATGCCTGAAATCCACCTGTATCTCACGAATAGTGAGATGGTCGTAGCTTCATGATCTCCCTGATATGGTCTGTAGTTATAGACTAGCGACCCCTAGGCCTCTTTGCATGCTCATCTCTAAGTTTAGGGATCTGAGACCTATCCTTGTGCCCTGAGATCCTGTCTCCCTGTCCCCTCTGCCATGACTCTGCTTTGGCCAACTCCATGTAGAATTTATTTTCCCTATGCTCCTTTCTATGTCGAGGATATGCATGAGCCTCAATGGATGGCTCCCTATAATGTCTCGTTGATCATCCTCCTAAAGACCCTTCGCATATAGCGGCATTGATGTCTTGAAGGTTCTGTAAAATATGGGGTAGAATGGCCGCTGTGGCCTGCTTTGGAGGTGGTATATCTAGGTCTATGTAAAGGGACCCCTCGTCTCATTTGCACCTCCTTCACAGACCAAGGCAAGAGTTATTTCATCATTCCAGGTTTTATTCCATTTTTCTATGTTTACTTAAATGTACAATCTTTCAAACAAGTTGTTTTTGAGGTTTAGTATTGTGTTAGGTTTAATATTGTACTAGGTTTAATGTTCGTGTCTCATGTTTTCCTATGTGGCCAATTATCTAAGATTTGAACACACGGCTCTAATACCAAGCATAACACCTGCTAAAAATATCTGCATGAGACCTAAAAACAACCTAGGTTTAGTTAGAAAAATTATGGAATAATTTTTTTATAAAAGCGTGCCCACATACAGGCTTCAAAACTATAGTTGTCACAATAATGTTTCAAAGTCAATTATATTTAATAAATAAATTTTCCCATTATAATTAAATATTAAACCCGTATTAATAACAGTGAGTATGTTTAGTCCAAGCAAGATTTATTTGACTCTAACTGTTAATTTAATAAATAATTAAATTCCTACTATAGTCAATATTCCATATTTAAACTTAGAGGGTTAAAGGGGTCAAATTAAATAAATATCCTAGGTATTTAATTCCACAAAGTTTGAAAAATTACCAAGATTCTCATTTTACATGGGTTTAGAATAATGAACACTTCCCTACCTCATAAAGTAACCCCTTAAAAGTCAAACCATAATTTTGAAATTAAACCATTTAAATTAAAAAATTAATTTCCACTCACCCACTCTCAACCTAGTTTTTTTATGGATGAATCTCATCCCTTGGATGGATTCAATTTGGTCCCTTGATATGGAAAAAAGGTAACTAACCCTAAAGCATCCTTATGAAGTGTTCTTTCACATTTCATTTGATTCATTATTTGTTTTTTTTTTTTTTTGCAGGTTGAAAGAGGAGGAAGAGAAGCCATTAGAGACCATCCTAAGCTCTTGGAAGAGGCTTCCAAGCCCCATTATTTGTCTATTTTTTTGATACCCTCATTAGGGTTTGAAAATGTATTTATTCATTTAATTTAGTTCATTTTCTTGTATTTGCCCAAATGGGCTTGTGGGTATTTTCCCATTTTATTTATAAAGTTACATTTAGTATGCTTTTTCATTTTGGTAGAGTATATATACAATCTAAATGTGTATATACATTTATAACCATTTGTATTTACTTTTGTGTGTGTGTATATATATATATATGTATATATATATGTAGTGATGTATAATATATATATATATATATATATATATATATACATATATCGATATGACATATATATATAGGTATCGGCCATGTATGTATGTATATGCGCAGTATATGTATAGGGTATATGTATAGCCTATGACTGTATATGTATGTATATATGGTTAGGGTAATACTCGCATGGGTATATAATGTATATGTAGTATGTATATGTAGGGGGTATGTATAGTTATGGGCGGAGGGGAGGGGTCGGCGACCCCATACCGCCACCCCCATATAATATTATATGGGTTGGGGGTGGGGGTCACCGATATCATCCCCATCCCACATATACTATCTATATATATATATAGGTGGCCGCATACCTATAGCACTATATATATATATATATATCAGTCACTATCATTAAGCTCCATGTTAACAGGCACTTATAAATTTTTGTTTTAATAAATATCGGGCCATATAGAAATACAGTGCACATATGTATTTATACGAATGTGTATAGGTTTCAAGTATATGTATGCATGTATGAGATGTATGTACATCTATATTTTTATTAGTCGGGTATGTATGGTTTATATGTATGTATATATATATATATTTCTATATACATACTCCCCTCCCCACCCATATACCTATATATACATATATACCAATATATGGCATATGCCACTATATATATATTTTTTCATATAAATACATTTAAATATATATATATATAGTATACAGGCCGCACTATATACATATATACAGTGCACTCCATATATGTATATATATATATATATATATATAGATACTTTTTTTGTCTATACTATATAGTATCATACGATATATCTTTTTAAGTATATATATATAGTATATATAAATCTTTGTGTTTAGCATTATATGCATACTTTATATTATATATAATAATATAATATGCAATTAAATATATTAATATTAATAATTCCACTATTAGCACGATTAATATGTTATCATGTAGTTAATTTCCCTCTTAATAGATTATTAATATTGATATTAGTTAATAAATGTTAAAAGATTGTATCTAAAACTATTAACACAGGTAAAAATAAGTGGTAATAAATGTCATGGATAACAGTAGTCAAGTTGATTTTTTTTTTGCACTATCAGTTTTGTTCTCAAAAACCATTTAAACAAATATTAATAAAAAAAGTAAGAGGAAATAGCATTCCACTTCTTCCATTAACAAATTTTGTGATGTATTAGTCAATGAGTCTGTCTATTTAAAACTTGCATCCACTAGAAAATAACAAGTAGAGTACTTGATAGGCATTACTTGAAGTGGGACAATTTTTTTAATATGAGCACCTTTCCATCGAACAATACAAGAACAAGTATAAATAGACTGACTTTTACAATACATGTCTTTCAATAACAAAAGAGAATGTAATATTTCTTAATACATGTTTCCAACATTCTGAAGGGAGAGTTTTCTACAATATTTCCAAGAGTATGTATAAAATAAGAACACCCATTTTTTTTAGCAAATAATTCAACTTCAATACAATGAAATAATTCCTTTTTTACATCTCCCTTTTTAATACACAAAACAGATTGAAATTCAAAAATAAAATACAACTTTTATGTCAAAGAATCGACACAAATTTTCATTACAATTACTAATACAATGTCATCCACTTTAAGTGGGAAAAATTATACAAGAGTGTAGCTAAAATGGAATGCAATGTTACAAGTTCTCCACTCTAAGTGGGAATAAAAAAAAGGCTTCTCACGAGAATGAATTTCTTAAGGATTCCAAAAAATATTCTAAGCTTCACAACACCAGCAGGAGATCTCCTTCATGTTACACTTGATCCACACCAAAATGGGGGGAGAGGCAACACTCTTCACCCAACAAAATGATCCAATGAGGGGGAGAAGCCATCCTCCTCATTGGCCCCCAAGTCCCAACTACATTAAAATTAGAGGTGATTCCAACACATGAAAACAACAAGATTCCACATCACAAACCAAGTATTTCACAACCATTCAAAATGCACATTAAACTCAACTACAACACAAACAGGAATACAACAAAAATAACAATGCTTAAAAAATGAAAGCCAAAGGAGCAAGAAACTATGAGGAGGTCACTTATGCCTCCCAATGGAAAATTAGTGCCCACCTACAAACCCTCCAATAAACATCTCAAATCCCCTAGACACTCTTACTCCTCCCTCAAGTATTTCTTATGCCTCCCACATACTCTTATGCCTCCCTCATACTCTTATGCCTCCGTCATACAACAACAAGTAATAAATCCAAAAATTCCTTTTCCAAGGTCGGGCACCCAACCCAAACTCCCTCCAAAATATGAAATATTTCTTATGCCTCTCTACATGAAATCTCCCCATAGTCCCCTACTACACCACACTTAGGTAATCTACCCAGGCACCCAATAAGCATTCCAAAACACTTAAAAAAATGACTAGCACATATACACAAATAAAGGAAAACATAAGAAAGAGTAAAGCTCGTACCTTTCAATAGTAGAGCTTATTCCAAGAGTCAATCTCCAAGATCCTTCAAACCCAATCAATCACCAAAAATCTCCAACCAAGACCAAAAGAACTCTAAAAATTCTCCCACTCTCAAAAATTCAAGAGCACAAAATAATAAAGTAACCCCCAAACAATAAAAAGAACTTGAATAAATAGAAAAAGGGAGGGAGGAGGATGATGTGGCTCCAACTAGGATTCCACATTAATCATCCTCAACTTCATCTCACAAATCAAAATTCAATCTCCAAAGCATAATTAATATGTGGTTGAAGAAATGACATTTTACTTACACACACAATCCATGCCCACACCTCTTAAGGATCGAAAGTAATTACATGTAAGAAGGTGCAATAAAGTCTTACAATTTGTCTTCACAAAACCCATTATGAGGTCTAATTTTGACCCCCAACTTATAGCTAGGGTTTGCATAGCAATTTAAGAGGTGTGGGACAAGTTTTACTTGTCCCATAAGCCTTCAAAATTGGCCCTTAAGGCCAAATTCAAATTTCCATGAGGGGGTAGAGTTCACAACACTCAAGATCAAAAGCACTCAATCTTACAACATAAAACCCAAGAGCCATATAGTCTAATAAATGAAGAGTTTTGGTCACATCCACAATTAATTAATAAAAAACTTAATTAACTTAAATAGGACACTAAAATCTATTAAGATAAAGGGGAAGAATACATCATTTTCTAAAGAATTAAAAACAAGTAATTTACATCACTATAATCACATACTACATCAAGCAAAGAAAACTAAAAAAAAATACAACACATAACCCCTTGGTCAAAATTTCCCCCTAACAATAATTCAAACACACACACACACAAACACATGTTGCCATGGTGACCCTTGTTGAATTCATATAGGATAATAATGTGGTTGGTCTCTAATCCCCCTGATGTTTTTTGTGACATGTTTACCTAAAAAACACATAAAACCTCCTTCGGCATCATGACCACATCAAAAACATCTAGGATAAAATAAGAAATATAAATCCAAAGTCATCTATATATAAATCAAATTTCATCTAGAAAAATATGATATCATTTACAATTTCTTGCAACATTTATATTCTATATATCATCCATGTCAAAATGATCACAACATTAGTTCAACTATCAAAGCCTACTCAGTGTGACGTAATATCGCATGTCTGAAATATATATATATATATATATATATATATAATATATATTATATATATATATATATATGTCAACAACATATTAACATCAATATAAAATGTCTCTAATAATCCACATGCATCATATATGAATCGAAAATCAACAACAGTCCATGATCTCTAACATCTAATCATCACGCCAAATCAAAAGCTACAATAATATCCATAAGTATTGTTGAAACTATCATAATCAATAAAAAAAAGGTGTTTAAGGGATGTGGGCACTACAAATTCACTCAACGTATACAAGTTTATTTGTATTCCTTGTACATGTATTACTTATGTTAGTTTCATTACTTTACCATTAAATTTTTTTATCTTGATGTGACCAATCCCTTCAGTCTTGTAAGACACATTATTTCTGAAAAGATAAGAACTACTCTCAAGGGTTGTGTTATCAAAGTAAAATATCATGTTGTAAATTGTTGAGTTTTCATAAATATTACAGGGCTAAGTACCTCTGTCTTGTAGATGTCTTCTCAAAATATATGGGTTCTATCAACCTTTTTCTTCTCGAGAAAATTAGTCCTGATCTTTTCAAAAACTCCCAACCATTTGCATGAAAAATTCGTGCCATTTATAACATTTCCAATAGATCCCATTCCTCTAAAAAGACATAAACTTTAAATGCACCAGTTCTCACCATGATTCTTTCATGATTCGAAGAATAAGATCTGTAAAACTCTCTAGGTGCTCGAGGAAAAATCTCTTTGATTTCTTCTCGCATTCAAATCCTTTCCATGGTAGATTACTCCTCCTTCAATTTTCCAACCACTTTCATCCCATATCAATCAAATCTGGTCCCTTGCGTTCTCAAGAGAAAAAAAATGGAAAACCAGATCAGGCTTGAGAGTTAGACCATTTTAATGGCGAAAGATGTCTCTAGATCTCTCCCACAAAATTCTAGATATCAAAATTAACTCACTCCTCTGTTTGGCGTGTAGAAAATAATAAAAAATCATGAAGACTCACACTTTCAGGAGCTTTACATAAAAAGTGTGGGGTAAATCAGATGTAGATGCTCAGCAGCTGTTGATATTTTATTTTGAATGTGCATCGTCCACGTGGAAGATGAAAAAATAGGCTCGAGGGCTTCCTTTCACATTTTTTGACCCTTTTCAAAAAATGAAAAAATTTCCCATTTTTCTCTACACCTCCACTTTTGAAAAATTGGCCTGACATGTGTCCTAACGTGGGCCCCAAAAGAAACGCAGAGAAATTATGTCACTTGACTCTCTTTTGGAAAAAGGAAAAATTTCCAAGTTTTCCCCGTAGCTCCGCCCTTGAGAAATACTTTTGAAACGTGTCCCAATTGTGGTCCCTGTGGAACTACATGTCCCCTTTTAATTTTAACTCATTTTTTTAAAAGGAAATTTTTCCAATTTTCCTTCTTGGGTCTACACCTCCACCATTGAATGGGGCAAAAAATTGACTATTTCCCATCGGAATCGCAGCCATTTTTTATATTTAAACCTTTATGAAGTAAAGAGGTGAAAAGTTTGAATTTCCTCCAATGGTCTACCTCCCCGCCCTCTATGAATTTTAAAATTACCATGTGTCACCACAACACACACCTTGAGGCAGTCCCAAAAATTTTATACCTTGAATGAGCACGGGCTCGCCACATGTCCTACTCTAGAAAAATTTGTTTGAAATCTTGAAGCTCAGTGGAAGGTGCCACTTGTCAAGCTCTGAGGAAGTCTCCTTTTGATCATTGAAAAGTCTAAGTAAAATGCAAAGTGAGTGGAGTGCCCCATGTGTCCTCATGGTGCATATCTAAGATAGTGCCCAAGTATAAGACCCTAAACGAGCACGAGCTTGCCACGTGTCCCTATTCCACCAAATTGTTTCCATCTACATAAATGTTTTTCTATATATGGGAAAGTAGCAAAATCCTCCATGTGTCCTCCCCGGCGCTACTCTAAAGCAAAGCCCAAAAGAAGATCTTCAAATGAGCATCGTTCCTCCACATGTCTTTTAATTCCTAAAAACCTTTTTAATTTTGTCTAAGTATGGGAAACCTAGCCGAATCCTTCATGTGTCCCTTTCCTACCAATCCTCCACGTGTCCTCCCGGTGCTTCAAAGTCAAACCAAAAATTTGATTCTCAAACAAGAGTCATCCCTCCAAGTGGACACATTTTAAAGTTGAGGCTTTTTATAGAATTTTTGAAGTGACCAGAAAATTCGTGTCCAACCAAAGGATGCCACATTTCCCTATTGATATAAGGATGAAAATATGATTGGGGGAAATGCCTGTCAAACCGTAAAAACACAGATAAATGACCATTTGAGCTTGAAAGTGAAATTTTCTTCAAGGACATAAATTTTAGAAATGTTGCAAGACTCAAATACGTTCCTCGGGGACACATCAATTCATTTCTCCTTGATTAGTTAGGGAAAAGATGGTAGGGACGACAAATCTTGACTGTGGAAAATGGAGGAAATGAGAAAATGTGTGTTTTGAACGAACATAGCACGAGAGACTCAAAATACAAAGCTTTTCAAGAGGAAAAAAGAAACAAGGAGATAATTAAGGACCCATACATGATCTTTGACCAAGAAGCAGATTAAAATGGCAACAAATACTGGCCAAACACAATACGGGGAAGGATAAAATGACAGAGGCTGTGAATTAATAAATCTTTAAGGGCACAAATGGGGCAAGACAATTCTAAGCACCAACATGGATAACATGTAGAACTCATCTATGTAATCTTGCACTATTTGTAAGTTCTATCTGAGAATCTAAATCCTCCTGTAAAGGGTTTGTGCATAATACACAGGAAGAAATTTATCTTTCAGCTTCTTCTCCATCTTACTCCACGTCCTAATTCTTTCTTTCCCCCTTTCTTGACCAGTCTTTTTGTAGGTGATCCCACCATAACATAGCATGACCTTTCTATTTCATGCATGGAAATTTTTCCTTCTATTTTTCTTATGTATCCTTCAATTGAATTTTTTTTTCCCATGCTAGTTCACCAGTCTATCAGGTCCTCTAGTTTTAGACTACCACCATACTCTGAAATATCAACTCTTATCCCATCATTCTTTCCTTCTAATGCTCGAAGCATCTGTTCTTTAAAATATAATGGTGGCACTTGCATTTCCTCCTCTTTAAAAAACTTCTTATTAATCTGTGTCATCTCCACCATGATTTCCTCTATGGGTTATCATTGCAACAAGAATGACAACTTACCTCTGTATATTTTACATATTTCTATTCACCTGGGCAATACTGCCTCCTCTTCCTCTTCCTGCCATTTTTTAAAGACTCAAACCAGCTTTGATACCATATAATGTAGCTGAATTCTAAACAAACTTGATATACTGCAGATAATATGAACTCCAAAATAAAATAGATCTCCTTCTTCATTATTGAATAATTAATTACAATATTTCCTAAATAGGAAAACAACTCCCAACGTGATTTTCCAAGAAAACCCTAACTAACTTTGACTAAATCTACTCTAGGTGGCGGAATTTACTATATTTAGCAGTTTACTAGAACCTGCTATTCTTAGTAACTTCTCATACTTATTCATATGGGCACAAAAATTTCCAAGCATATTCTACATTCCTAAAATAGATTAATTTCCAACTTTCTAACTCATAATGTAACTAATAGACTAAAATTAACTAATGTCTAAAAAGAGGAAATAACTGAACTACAACTTAAATCCTAATTTTTGGCCTCAAGATGGTGGATTTAGGGCCCAAAAATGTGCCAAAAATTTCCCCAATTAGAAGGGATAGTTACCGGCGTGTTTGTATCATCAAAACATGTGGTTTAAAAAAAAACACACTCAAACAAACACCTGAAGCTCAAGTTATGACCTTTTAAAGCTCTTACCAATTTTTGGAGCATCAAATAGCAAGGTAGGGACTTCACCGATGCTATCTTAGTGCTATTTTGTTGTAAAAAGGATTGTAAATGGTTTATTGTTGCATAATTTGGTTTGGGGATATAATTTTCTTTAGGTTGTGTAGGAGAAAATGAAATCAAGATATTTTATAGGGAGGTATAAGAGTATCGTTGTGAATCTTTGGAGGAAATGGGTTGAGTGTCCCACCTTTATAGATAAGTGAAATTTGTGCTTAGATTGTATGTTTTATTAAGGGAGATATAAGAGTTGAGTGAGACATAAGAGTTTTGGAGGGAGGCATAATATTCTTACTGGTATGTGATTTGAGTTTTCTTAGAGGCTTTAAGGTGTTCAGTCAACCCCTTTGGGAGACATAAGTGAATCCTCTTGTTTCTTTTTTTCCCTCTTGGCTTGATATTGATCCTTTGTGCTTAGGAAAATGTTATCTGTGTTGTTACTTTGCATTGTGCTCTTTATGAAAAAAATAAAAATAGAAACAAAAAAATTGTATGTATGATTGTTGTGGAAGCCATGTGAATGTTGTATTGGTTGCATTTTACCTCTTATTGCTTCATTGTTAGGGCTCAGGGGCCAAAGAGGAGGAATAATATTTCTTCTCATTGGATTATTGGTCTGGTGGACAATGTTGCCTACTCCCCTATTTAGTATTTGTGTTGGATATTGAATAAAATGGTCAATTTCAAGTGAGGTTTTGGGACATTGTTGCATTTTAAAGAAGACAAGGAGAAATACTACTCACGTAAAATATTTTTCATGTTATCTCCACTTATGTGGAGGGATTTTGTAACTTCTATTTTAAAGCTTCATCTTCATGTAATAGTATTTTGTAAACTTAATTTGTATTGAATATTAAAGAAGCACTCATGTTGGAAAGGAGGCATGTAATGTTGCATGTTGTTATTATACCTCCTCCAACTTGTTTAGTTTATCAAGAGTGTATTCGATGTAAACATGTTTTTTAAATGGGTTATTTCCTAAAAAATGAAACTATCAATTCTTGTATTATTTAGATGAATTAAAGACCTTGAAATGGTTTTTGAAATGAAAATTAAACGTTCTCAATCTAAGATTAAATTCAACTTAAATAGTTTTCTCAAAAGTGTAATATCTCTCTTTTTAAAAGATTGATGTTCTTGCATGTAAATATACTTGTTGACGTGAAATGGATGTCATTTATTCTATTGTTAAATAAATGAAATATTGTCTTATTTTATTATAAAAATGAGAATTTTAAAATGTTGAAACTATAGTTAAATCTCATACTATGTTATTAGAAAAGAAAATAGTTACTTGGGGTTTTAAGATAAGGGAAAATGTCCTCTTTACTAACATAATACGCAGAAACTAAAATGGGGCAAAATACCCATACCCAACTGGGGTAAATACAAATAAATACACAATTAAAATATAATAATATGAGAATACCCTAGTAGAGGGTTGTAATTGAAATTAAATAACTAAAAATGTGTATATGCACCCTTGAGCTTTGAGCAACCTTTCATGGCCTCCATCCTCCTCTTCCTCCCAAACCTTCAAAATGAAAATGAGAAAATAGGGTAAAAGAAATGAATAATAACACCTCATAAGGATGTTTAAGGTTATATTGAATACCTAAGATCTAAGGGCTTTAAATGGATCAATCTAAGTGTTGGGAACCAATCCTCCATTTTTTAGGTGATGATATTTTTGTGTGAGTATGGTTTTAAATTAGAATGGATGTGTAACTTATAAAGGGGGGCACATAGTAATTTAGTGTTTCAAGTTAAAATGTACCCTTTTTGGTATGGTTTAGTAAATGATAAAATGACATTAAACTATATAATTTAAAAAATGAATTTTTGTATAAATATTATAGTTAATGACTTAAGGAGATTAATATAATTAAAGGCCATTGTTTAATAAATGTGGAATATGGTTATTAATTGAATAAGGGAAACGAATTTAATCGAAACAAATTAATTTATCAATACATCACTAAATGATTACAACCAGAAATATATTTGGAAGAGGATTAACAATATTTAACTATTAATCTAAGCTAGATCAAACCTAATGTAATATAGAAAATTATAGATAAAAGTTAGATAAATTCACTCTAGGGTTAACATCCTTATAATAAAACACACTATTCCCTAAATTTCCTAACTAATTATTGGGTTTTATTATCGGTTTTGTGTGGGAAAAATGTGGGCATTGCACTTGGTATCAGAGACATGTGTTCAACACTTAGACCCTTGGGCACATTTGGAAACACAAATAGTTGACCTAGATCAACCTAGAACTAGACACACCACATTGCATGATATATATATATATATATATATATTGAATGTATAAAACCTAGAAAACTCAAACCAGACCTAGATGATGATAAATTAACTCCCATATTTGTTTGTACAAGAGGCAAAAACTAGACAAGATAATTTTTTGTGTAGCGTTAGATATAGCATATCAATATCAAGAAGTTGTCACTATATTTTTGTAGATTTTGCAAACCTTACAGGAGGTCAATGCAGTCATACAAGGTGGAGAAGTAAGAAATTACCTAGCCAAAATGATAGGGATCCATCACATGAGGCTTAACAAGAAAAAGTGATGATCATAGGGAAGAGAAATCCAAAGTGGAGTCAACTAGAGAAAAATCACCTGAGAGAAGGCATAGAGATAGGGTTATAAGACACAAAGATAGATCAAATAGCCATCGGATGAAGGATGAGCATGTAGAGAGACCTAGTGTTTGACATACATCAGTTGTAGATCATATGAGAGATATCCCTAAGCTACCCCCATCTCATTATGTTGGTGATATATGAGGTTTTTTAGGTAGAGGCTTGGTTAGAGAACTTGAGAGGTTGCTTCAAGATTTTTCCATGTACTAACAACACAAAGCATCCTGTTGTGATTCATATTATTAGGGATGGAGTAGTATTTTGGTGGTGTACTAAAGACAAGAAGCTCCATGTGGACTCAAAGAAGATTAATTGGGAGATCTTAGAGGAATGGATCAGGAATAGATACATATCTAGGAGGTTCATCTAGCAGAGGATATATAAGTTTCATCACCTACACCAGGAATCCATGACAATAATAGAGTATGAGAGTCAGTTTCTAGAATTTCTTCTGAATGTCGACTACATGAAGGATGAGAAGGTTAGGATTCACAGGTTCATCAGGGTCTTTAACTTGGATATGGGAAGTGTTATATGCATTCATTATAGGAAGACCTTAGTTGAGGTCATTGAGAAGGCCTACATTGAAGAGGAGACTATGGGGAAGAAATAGAACGAGGAGTCATATTCAGTAGATGTTGCATAGTAGGTCAAGGGGGTTAGCTCCCCCTCCTCATGGCAGACATGGTTTAGCATAGTCTTCTTTTAGGCCAACACAACAGCGACATTAGTAGCAGTAAAATACTCGTCCACCATTTACACCCCCATAAATATTTGATTCTTAGATAGGATGAAGTATGGGGCCTCCCCCTAGAGAACCCATCAGGACATAGGGAGCACCTCAAGCTCAGTCAGTAGGAGCTTGTCAATAGTGACCACAACAGTCCATGGAAGGTTAATCAATATTCACAATAAAAACCATTAGAGTATGCTAGATCCACATCTCATTGGAGTGGAGAAGGTAGTTTTTATGGATACAATGTACTTGGACACCATTGGACAAAGTTCCCATAGAACCCCAATAACAAGGGTAAGGTACCTAGTTAAAATCCTGTAGTCAGTAACATGGGACGTAGCCATAAAATTTATGTAGTGATTGATAACCACTAAGTAGAGCATCAAGGTACAGTGATAGAGGCTATAGGTAGCATTGGTGGTATCCCTACCTCTATATTGTTTGATTTTGGTTCTTTTGATTCATTTATTGTGCCATCTTTAGAAGATCGATGCAAGATTATGGTAGTTAGGTAAAGCCTTAGTTAAGATGTTTAGATGGATTTATGGGCCAAGTTCTCTTCTGACTCCTTACTTAAGGAGTGTGTAGTTGACCTAGGACCCTTTAACACTACCTTCAATATTCATATTATTTTTTTGGGTTCACATGGAATTATCTTTGGCATGGATTGGTTATCTGTACACTTAGCTAGAGTTGATTGTTACAGAAAGATTATATCTTGTGTAGATAATTTGGGATTTGAGCCAATCCTATTTGGAGTTATGAGACCCATCTCTATTCCCATTGTTTTCGATATGAATATTAAACATTGTGCATGGAATAGATGTTAGTTGTATGCTATTATAGTTAGTTATAGTTTTGAGAATGAGACAAGTGGGCCTTTAATTGATGATCATCTTATTTTGAGGGAGTCTGTAGATTTTTTTCCAAGTAAATTACCTCGGTTACCTCCCCCATGTCAAATAGAATTTCATATTTATTTAGTGCTTGGAGTAGAGCCTATCTCATAAAATCCCCTTAGCTATGTGAGGTCAAGATGTAGTTGAGAGACTTCTTGAGAATGGCCTAATCTATCCTAGTGTATCTTAGGTGCACCCATTGATAGTTTTTGAAAAAGGATGGATATTTGCATTTATGTGTGGACAACAGGTAGCTAAACAAAGTAACAATAAAAATTTGACAACCCCTTTCCACGCATTGATGATTTGTTAAATCAGATGAAAGGGACCACAATGTTTTATAAGACAGATATTAAGTCTAGTTATCATTAACTGAGGATTATAGAGGTGGATATCATCAAGATAAATTTCTACATGAGACATGTCTAGTACAAGTTCATAGTTTTTCAATTCATTTTGACGAATTCCCTTGCAGTGTTAATGAGTTTGATGAACGGGGTATTCAAGAAATTTCTAGATAATTTTGTGCTCATATTTGTAGATGATATTTTTATCTACTCACGCACATGTGAGGAGCATGAGGAACATATTTTTTAGGTTCTATAGTGCCTTTGTGAGAAGAAACTATATAGGAACCTATAGAAGTGTGCATTTTTCTAGTCAGCAGGTTTAGTATTTAGTTCACATTATTTATGTGGAAGGTATTGTTGTCGATCCTTCCAGGATTAAAGCTATCATGGATTAGCCAACACCTACCAGTGTGACTGAGGTGTGTAGTTTTATGGGATTTTCATGTTATTGCATGAGGTTTATTTAGTATTTCTCCTATATTGCACATCCCATCACTTCCCATAAGTGGAAAGGGAAGAATTTTTTTTGTCAGATTGATGTGATCAAGCCTTTAGGAAAATAAAGGAATTCCTAATGACAACACCTACTCTAGAAATGCTAAATCCACAGGGAGATTTTTTTATATGTACTGATGCTTCTATGGTAGGATTGGGAGGTGTATTGATGTAGGAGGGCCATGTAGTAGCATTTAAGTCTCACAAACTCAAGGATTATGAGCTCAATTATATAACTCATGACCTTGAGCTTACAGCAGTTGTGCATGCCTTAGTTTGATGGAGATGCTTCCTTTTGGGAAGGAGGTTCATTCTCAAGATAAATCACTTGAGTCTTGGACATCTCTTCACACAACCCAATCTAAATTCCCATCAATGGAATTTAATGGAGCTTCTTTGTGAGTATGATATGGAGATATTGTATTTGAATGGGAAGGATAATGTGGTTAAAAATCCCTTGAGTCATCATAGATACTTGGTTATGGCTACAATAGTTTGTACAAACTTGACCACCTGAATCTTGTAAAAACTTCCACATCATAACTTCTACCTTTCAGTTAGAGTAGAGATCGAGTCTCAAAGACACCTTGAGTGAAATTTTGATGGATTTACATTAGAGGTAGATGGTCTTATTCAACATAGAGGTTAGATATATGTACCTATACATGGAGGATTGAGGCATAATATCCTTCTTGAGGAACATTGTGTACCTTATTCATCCCATATTGGGGTGAAGAAGATGAATGCCACATCGAGAGATTTATATCATTGGAGAGGGATGTAGAGAGATGTAGCTCAATTTTTGTCTCTTTATTTAGAGTTTCAGAAGATGAAGGCTGAGTATCAGCATCCATCTTGCCTTATATATCCTCATGCTATACCGAAGTGGAAATGATACACCATTTTGTTGGATTTTATAATAGGGATACCTACGTTGAGATATCGCCACAACACCATCATTGTCATAGTGGATGGATTGATGAATGTGGATCATTTTTCTCTAATGAATACTACCTATACAACTAGTTTAGTGGCATGAGTATACTTGCGTGATATTTTCAAGTTGCACGTGATTCCACGGAAGATTATTGTGACCGTGATCCCTTATACACCTCTCATTTTTGGATTACTATGTAGCATGCCCTACGGGATGAAGATCAACTTCAATATAGCCTATCACCATGAGACAGATGGACAAAAATAGTGGGTGAATCATATTTTAGAGGACATGCGTCAGATGTACAACATAGACCATCAGTCGAGATGGGAGGATTATTTATACTTGTTAGAGTTTTCTTACAATAATAACTTTTAAATTTCTATTAGTATGGATCCATTTCAAGCACTGTATGGTAGGGAGCGTAGGACATCGATGAGCTGGGAAAGATTAGGGGACAAGGTATCTCTTGGGCCATCTTTATTACATGATATGGAGTAGCATGTTTTCATGCATAGACAAATATTGCAAGAGGCTAAGGATAGACAGGAGAAGTATGCAAATCAATGGAGGACAAAGCATAGTTTTGAGGTGGGCATGAAGGTGTTTTCTTCATGTCAAGCCTCATAAGATCCCTATCCATTATGGAAAATTCTCTAATCTAGCTCCTAGATTTGTGGGTCCCTTTCAGATCTTGAAATGAATTTGTCTCTTGGCCCTACCATTTAGCATTTTCACCGAGGTTGTCTTACATCCATGATGTATTTCATGTTTCTATTTTTAATAGGTACATTCCAAATCCTTTTCATGTATGATATTTTACAACACTATAGGTGTAGGATCAACAATAAGTGATGGTGGATCTCATGTGCATTTTAGAGTAGATGACCCTCGGCCTTTGAGGCTGAGAGATTGATCAGGTTTGTATCTAGTGGTATTTAAATGATGAGAAAATGACCACATGGGAGGACACCACACATTTGAGAGCATAGTTCCCACACTTATTCGAGTCACTTCTAGGAGAAAGTTGAGTCTAAGGGGAGGGGGATGTAGTGCCCGCTTCTCTTTGAAATTGATATTAATATAATTTTTACATATTTTGGGTTACATTCATAGACATTTTTACCATATTTGATCATTGGAAATTGATAGATGGATATTATTATATTTTATTAACCTATTTGATAGATAGTATTGATGTTTTAGAGTTTTGACATAGTGCAACTTATGTGATGGATTACATGCATGGATTGACATATCATTATTTGATGATCTAGAGTTATTACTTTATATATATACTAAAAAATTGTATTTGATATATATATTTTGTTAAAAATGTTATTTAGTCTTGTGATCTTATTGCTAATTGATGAAATGATAGAATCGAAATATTTGAATTTGTGAACAATTGGTGAAATTATTTGATTTTAGTGATGGTTTAGTTATGATATTTAATGATATAATTTAATATGTATATGTGTGTTTTATGGTCTCGATGTCCTTAATATCGCCATGAGGTCAGAGAGGTATTGTTTTAATTTTTGCAAGAACCTGTAACACAATAAACAAAAAGGAGGTAAGAGACTAACAATGAAGAAATTTGGGGTATAGACAATAGGTCACCTTGGAAAATTTTATATTTGTATGTTATTCATGGTGATAGATTGTTAGGAGGTCTCTATTTGGGGGGGTGGCCTCAAATGCGACCTTGGGAAAATGCATTTTTTCCCTTTTGTTTAATTATTTCGTGAGTATTTTAATTATTTTAGTATTTTTATTCACCTTTATTATTGTTCATTAATTTGTGCTCCATTTAAGTTGATAAATTTTATTTATTAATTATAATGTAAGATGTGAAAAAATGGGGTATTTGATATTTGTAGATTATCCTTGAATTTTTGTTGGACTTGAAAGTATTTTATTAATTTTATGTGTTGTGTACTCAACCTTGCATGTTAAACTCGTATTTTGGCTTAAGGGCCATTTTTTAGGCTTGTGGGATAATTCAAGCTTGTCACACACCCCATTATGTGATTTATAAGGTTAAAAGGTGATATTTATTGCAATTTCTTACATGATTTTTTAATTGTGTCCTTTAGATGTGTGGGTAGGAGTTTGTTTGTGTAAGACTTTTGTCATTTCCTCAACCACTAACTTATGAACTTTGGATTTGGTATTGAACCATGTATTGTGGGAGGAGGAGAAGTGAGGTGGAATATTAGATGGAGCAACATCAACGCTTCCTCCTAACTTTTCTATTTATGTACGTTCTTTTTCAGGTTTTTGGGGTTAGATGTTTTATTTTCTCTCTTTCATTTTGGAGGAGCTTGCTTTTGGAGTTGTTGTTTCAATCTAGGGAATTGGTAGGTGCTTTATTGGGACTTGGAAAATCCTGGAGCTTGTGCTTGTGATTGGATACTCTTGCAATGACAAGGTAGGGACTTCACCCAAGCATTCTTAGTGATATTTTGTTGTGCAAATGATTATAAAGGGATAATTGTTGTATGTTTTGGTTTCAGGGATAGACTAGCCTGTAAGTTGTGTACAAGGAAAAGAAATGGGGATATTTTTTAGGGAGGAAGAAGAGTATTTTTGTGTATCTTGCGAGGGAGTTGGGTTAAGTTTCCCACCTTTGTAGATAAGTGAAATGTATTCTTATGTTGTATATTTTATTGAAGGAGGCACAAGAGTCTCGTTTCTATGTGGTTTTAGTTGTTTTGGAGGCTTTAAGTTTGTCACTCAACTCCTTTGTGAGGTATAAGTGAATCCCCGTGTTTCTTTTCTCCCTCTTAGCTCTATATTTAGCGTTTGTGCTCTGGAAAATGGTATGTATGTTCTTACTTTGCATTGTGCTCTTTGTGAAATAAATAAATAAAAAAATTGTATGAATGATTGTTTTGGAAGCCATGTGAAGGTTTTCTTGGTTGACTTATAGCTCTCATTGATTCATTCATAGGATTCGACGGACAAAGAGGAGGAAGGATTCTCTTTCTCATTGGATTATTGATTGGGTGGAGAGCGTTTTCTACTCCCCTATTTTGTTTTTGTGTTTTTGGATATTGAATAAAACGGTGGAGCTCAAGTGAGGTTTTGTGAAATATTTGCATTTTGAAGAAGACAAAATATTTTTTATGTTGTATCCACTTATGTGGATGGATTTTCTAACTTTTATTTTAAATATTCATCTTCTTGTAAAATTATTTTGTAAAATTAATCTGTATTGGATACTCAAGAAATAATCCTGTTTGTAAAGGAGGCATGTGAGGTTGCATCATGTTGTTATTATACGCCATCAAACTTTTTTAGTTTGTGAAGAGTGTATTGGATGTAAACATGCATTTTAAATGGGTTAGTTCTTGCAAAATGAAATTATCAAGTATTGTATTATTTAGATGAAATAACTACCTTGAAATGCTTTTGGAAATAAAAATGAAGCTCTCTCAATCTAAGCTTATATTCAACTTAAATATTTTCCTCAAAAGTGTAATATGTTTGATTTTAATTTTTTTTTTCTTGCATGGAAATATAATTTTTTTCTTGAGAAGGACATCATTTATTCTATTGTCAAAGAAAGGAAATATTATCTTATTTTATTATAAAACTGATTATTTTGAAATATTGAAACTATAGTGTATGGGGAAGATCCCATTACAAAATGTAAACTACTTAAACTACCTAAATTTTGTGCGTGGCCATTATGTCAGGGATCACACAAGAAAACTCTACCGAACCTATCGAAAATTCTCATATGAGGTAAAAGGGAAGAATTTCCATTGAAGAGACGTAAAGGGATGTTGGGGAAATAAAAATATAGAGGGTAACTGTTATAAGTAAGATTGTAAAATTCACATACAATAACTAGAGTGATTTCACATCTAATTAGAATAACACAGCAATGAAAACCATGATAAGACATAGAAAATCATATAAAAAAATTGCGATTGATTCATTTATCAAAGTTATATACACGTTTCTTGGTTTTATAAGATTATCACATATGTAAAGATGAAAAGTGAGAGTAGACGAACCTTAACAAACAAATAGAAGAATTAAAACTTTATTGGTTGATATAGAAGTGGTAATCTCAACAAAATACATTCAATCAATAATTTCCAACCATTTTGAATGAAGAATCCATTCCAATTTATAGCACTATAAACAGTCCTGTCATCTACCCCTAAGATGAATATTCACCTATCCTCATAGGTTGTGACATTTATATTCATAGGACATGTGTTTTTTTTATTGGAACAATGAATCTTGTAATCTTTATCGAAGGGTCACATAAGAGAATAGGACATAATAGAAAAAAGTACATTCTTAATTAAAAATTAGAATATGGAAATAGAGAGAGGGGATAAAAAGAAGGGATTAAATGATCTGATGAAGATAAGCTTTGTTGATAAATATGTTTTTGTTCTAAGGAATGGTAATCAAAATTTTATCCTTTTGTAAGATGCGCACACTCCATAATTATGAATGAGTGTTTAGAAACACTATTATAAAGATTTACAATATGACCCTGAGATAACTGTGGGCATCACTCATGATGGTTCCTTCTTGATCTCACAGTGAGAGTGAGGATCACTTTATTACTTGGTATGCTTTCACAAATGGATCCAATGATCATTAGATACAGTTCCATGATGCTTAAACCTCTTGATTCTTATCCTCCTATTACTTAGACGAGTCTTCATCATGTGGGTGAAAGAATTAACCTTGAATGAAAATCTTGAGAAGTGGACACTAGTTAGGATGAAATGATATGAAATCAATGGTTGTCCTTCTTGAGATAAACTAACATAACAATGACATAGATGACTGTTTAAGAACACTACCAAGTGGGTGGATGAAAATGAAACAAAGATGATTTCCCATTCTTGTACACATAATTCTTTGAATGAATATCATTATGTGCTTAAATTTTTCTAGATCTAGAATATTTTTATACACCTCCTATTCACCAAATTCTCATGGGAATTTTTCCTCCATCGAGAAAGATACACCTAAATGTTATTGCAGAGAAGGAGGCTATGATGGATCACTCTTACATGATTCAAGATGCTTTACTGTATTCACAATGAATCTTACCTCCTAATGAATCCTCATGAAATATTGAACCACTGTCGAATCTCTTTTCTTTATCTTCCTTTCCAAATATTCTTGTTTAATAACTCTAGGTTGCACTTGTAATTTGTTATCCATTGGGGAGTGACCGAAATCATAGGTTTTTGATTAATTTTTTAAGAACACTATGACATGAAATGAATTTGGGACGATTTCTTATTATTTCATTCACGTTTCCACACATGAAACTCACCTATTTAGCATTCATTAATCTGGAGTACTTGACTGGAATAATTCTTGTGATGTTTGCATACCTTCGAGTTCAGATGTTTATGATGAGTAAAGAGGATCCTTTGATTATTCACATATGATTTCCTAGATACTTTTATGAGTTGATTATCTAACTTCAACTTGCTTCTCTCTTGAAGGATAATGGATTCAAGGAATGTTGTTTCCTAGCTTTCTTGAAGAGTTTTCTCATTTCAATTATGATCATGAAAAACATACTTTGAGGAATCATGGGTTACAATGGGGCACTTGACTCTTGTTACATTCTTTTTCCACAACACAATCTCCTTTAATTTCACCTATTGCGCCTTGATATTCTTAGTCTTGTTCCTCGACACAAATGTGCTCAAAATGATGCTTTAGGATGCTTTTGGGGGTTAATTTTATTTTTCTCACTATGATATAACTTGAAAACCATGTGAGGATGGAAAAAATTAGCAAGATGAGTTAAAATGGAGCCAACAACAATGTTCTAAATTAGAAACTGAAACTTACTTTTTTTGGTAAGTGGGATCACGAGCTGCAATTTTTTTACTTTTTTTGTTTAAATTTTGTCTTCTAAATCTCCAAAAACACTTATATTACCTCAATTGATGATGTATTAGCATTTTAGGAAAATTGAATTTATATCAAGCTGATTTTTTTGAACTTGCTATTTTACGAGAATTGTTTGTTTTTCCCTGTTTCTTGTTTTGCACTATTTCTGATCATTTTGAATGATTGAAGCTTGATGTTTTGTGATCATTAATATTGGTAGTATGTCACTATCAAAATCATGTTATATTTTTATTAATTTAAGAATTTCATTATCATTTTGAAATCAAAACATTCTCATCAGATTCAACTATGCACTAGGATCGCGTGCTCCAATTTTTGTCGTGTTTCTTCGGCTGAAACACATTGAAAGAAAAATGGAAACTTTTGGATGGAAATTTAGAGGGTTTATACTATATAAAACTAGGGATTCACCTGGTATGAAGCTTCAGTGATCATAAAGGTGCTATGAATTTTTTGTAAGTAAGAATATTAAATTGCATTGGATACTCAAAAATAGGTATTACATCTAAATATATACATGCAGAAGAAGGGATGGAATCCCAACGGACATGTGCTGGAGGTGGAAGGTCAAGAGACCCGCAGAGGAAGGTGAAGCACCACGACTACAATGTAATATGCCAATAAAACCCCCCCTTATTACATGCTGATCTTAAGAACATTATATTTTAAGATAATAGACCCCCCCTTATTCCAAACACAGTAAAAAGTTTATGACACATCTCCTTGTATCATGTGCTCACCTTTGACGGTGCCATGTTAGCATTCTAGCTTCTTAGTCTTTATGACACCTTGTTTTTTCACCACACGGGATTATCATAAAGCTTAGAAGTGACTTGAGCACATCCAACCTTGAGAACACCTCGGTGGTTTTTGGTTTCCCTGGATTACCACGAACCCATATGGTTTTCTGACTGCAGGCTCACCATGAACCTGGAGGTGACATGATCCCTTAGTTGAACACTTCGGTGGTTTATCATGGATTTCCACAAACCCTTTACACAAGAACCAAGTGTTACTTAGTGTCTTTTTCACGCCTCATAATGTCCTTCATTCCATGAGGTACCAAACTGGGAATTTTTTTGGCACCTTTATTGAACAACACATGCACATAACACACACCCAAAACCACATTACGAACAACAAAATATAGAACAAAAACACAAATGTTTCACTAAATCTATGTTTCGACCCCATCGTAGGTGACTGACAAGAGGATACCAAATGTCCTCCAACCTCCTTGTATCCTCTAGCCTCAAGTATGTTACTACTTAATTAGCGGATATAGCTTTGAGGCTCATTGATTCAAAACAATTTCCACGTATCTCTAATCTCCTATACCGCTATGAACAGAACCATTTTGCGAAGCTCCTCCATTCATATCAGTTTTATCAAATAATCATAGGTGTCACATACTTATTTCTCTCTTTTCAGATATTAGCAATGAGAATACAAGGATCATAGGCATTTTTAGTCGAAAGCAATTATAACAAGATCATCCAAAATGAATACATAATTTCCTCCCCAAATATGAAGGCTCACATAACTTCATATGCACACTTTCACCAAACACTACTTTTGTAACTCTGATCAAGAAAGATAGATGATGCCACACATATTACGCTCCAACAAGAGAGATAGACGTTGCAGATTTCAATACCACTATTTTGTTTGTGCGGGGGCGTTTTTCCCATTCTACCAAAGTACAGAGAAACTCAAATGCATTTCAGGTCTTCTCCGGGTCAACAAAACATATGAAACTCAAATGCCTTCTGACGGCCAATACGTCCTACTCTACCTATTATCCCTTGCATTTCCAAAACATGAATAGAAAATGTTTGATCTCCTTTGTAAAAAATCCATGCAGGTATGTTAGCAATCATTCCACGCAAGTATCCCAATGCAGTCACACCACATAGGTCACATGGACACCTGCGAAGGCTCCATCGACGACCAATTTCAAAATGAATCTCCAACTATTATCGCCTATTCAAATTAATAGAAATACAATACGGCCAAAATAACATTGTACAATTTCAATGCTTCATTCAAAATATAAATCAATGCATTAGCTCTAGGCCATAACTGCCTATAATTAATAAGAAACAGTACATGTCTGTCTATTTGAAATGTCCAGCATACAAGTCTGAGAAAGGAAAAACTTGGGTGCTAATAGAGAATATTTCTCCTGGCAGAAATATGAAATGTCCATTCTCAAGCCAATGACAAAATCATCTTCTCCACATCCATAGGCTATTCTGCAGTGCCAAACAGAGAAAAAACAAACCTTTTACCAAACTGTTTCACTTAGCTGGAAAACACCAAAAATAAAAGATGCTAAAATATCTTCCCATGCCAAGGATTGATCGTTCCAGCCAAGATGGTCTCTTCTTGCAGATCCAGATCACATCACTGTGATACCAATGTTTGTAAATAAGAAAGATTAAATTGCATTAGGTACTCGAAAATAGGTATTACATCTGAATATATAAATGCAGAAGAAAGGATGGAATCCCAACAGACAGGTGCAGATGTGGAAGGTCAAGAGATCCATAGAAGAAGGTGAAGCACAACGAACACAATGTAATATGTCAACAAGAACGAAAAAAATTAGATAATATCTCAGTGGGATCATATTTCTTGATAGCGAGTTATGCTAAAAACTTGGTTTTTGCAGTCATGTATGGTCTGAAACATATTGGGTAGCATGTCTATCATATTCTGATGTTATTTTAATCTTCAAAAATTTGCATAAATGGTTGATGGTCGAAATGTGCAGAGGATATGGATCGAGAAACATAATTTTTTGCTTTCTGCTTCCACGTTAATTTTTATTCGACCATGGTTAAATGACAACTGAGCGTGTTTAGAGATGGGGTTAAATGGGGTGCTAAAAATGATGCATTTATTATACACTTTTTACCCTTTGAAAAAAAGGGAAAAGTGGTGAAAAATTTGGAACCCCATCAAGATCATGTTATGTGTCACAATCAGGTCAGGTGTGGATATGGAGGGGTTAGCCATGTAAGCCCCCGGGAGCTAGAAATTTTGTCTTATGGAGAACCAAAAAGGGAGCTTGCATTGGGGGTGACATTTGTTCCACTTTACAAGAGGGAAATAGGGGCAAAAATAGGCACCTTATAATGATTGTGGCCACTTGGCGAGATCTGGTGCAATGCTTAAGAGTGGGAGATAACGAGAGAAGCCCCCCAACGGAGCTGGGGAGGGCCATATGAGGAATAAGGAGATATTCTTGCAAGGGAAAAAAATATTATTTCCCCCTTGGTAAAGGGATAATAGGGATAAAAATTTGAAAATCAGCAAAATTTTTACATGTCGAATGTGAAAAAAAGACTAAGTATAGGATCAATATAGCTTGCATTAGATGAAACTTGAAAACAACATTCGCGGAGCTAGGAGAGGTCTTTTGAGATGAAAATTTATATAATTCTAACTACAAGGAACATTATATGATCAATGGAATATGTTTCTAAACCCAATTCTTCTTATAATGAAAAAAAAAAATCCACTGGGATTAGAATATCGAGTTGTACCTTGAAAGTGTGAGCTACCTCTATAAGTGCTTAGGTATTCGGAAAAATGTGATGTTACCAAAAATTTATAGCGATATTTTATCATTTCTTTTCATATTCTATTTCCTCCTAACTCCTTACAGAGCTCAAGGAATGATCTGCAGAAGTTCAGGTTCCTATTTTGACCAAACATTCCTTACACCTAAAAAACACACTTTTCCACAGTCTCTCCCTAAACCACGAAATCATATGTAAATCTTCCTAAATCACTTCAAAATCCTTATTACCTATCCAACAGCACAAAAAGTTTTTAATTATCATTTTCAATGTTTCCAAAGGATGCACAATTGCATTGAATAGCCAAATTTTGCCTTTCTAGGTCTGCCAGAGAACTAGTCTTTAGGTGTACTTTACCGGATTAAAGAACCAAACTTGTCAAAGAATTTGAAAGGCATAAATGTGATTGTTAAACATATCAGGAGGACCTCCATGTTTTGTAAGATCATGGCATGGAATAAAAATTTACCTTGAGAGGGATTTAGGAGGATACGAATCAATTTTTTTAAGTTTTGGGCTTGCAAAAAAGAATGAAAAGATTTGGGTCTAACTCAGGGACATTGGAATGTAAATGGAAACACATAGCCTCAATACTCTTCAGTGAGAATACAAGTCCGTTATTAAAATTTGGAAATATAGTTATTGTATCACCACTAACATAAGTAACAAGCACACACGAGAGAAAAAAATGAACACATTAATGGAAGGGAAACATACTAAAATTTGGAAAGAAAACACATAAAAGAAGGGAAACTATGTCTATAGGGGATGGAAATTCTTTGAGGTGGGAGAAGAATGTACACACACCTAGAAAACGTTTGAGATAAGTACATACAATCATTGAAGATGGGGTTGAATTCAAACCTCTGAAGCTTAAAGATCACTATTTGATCATGACATGCTCTTGTGATGGCTCTTCATGTTTTGAGAAGAAAGAGAGAAACCAATATTCCATCTTCATACTTATATTGCATAGATAGAAATTTTCATTCATTTACCACTTTATTTCTTGTTTGAAAGTATTACCTCTTGTAGTATTTATTTGACGCTTTGTGAATATGAGAAACCAGGTCTCCTTGTTCTCAAAAATGAATTCAATGTTTTTCTCATGAAATAATTTCACATCCTTAAGTTAATGTTACAATATGGACTATTATCAAAATAAGTAGGGGATTTAGAAAAATTTAAATAAAGATTATTCTAAACCCAATAACAAAACTCTCACACGTTCTAAATTTATTTTTTTGAGCAATTAATTTCGAAAACAAACTAGCTTAACATCAGTATTAGTATTATTTTCAATTATGGAGGTGTTATCTTCATAACTGAAAATTTCCATAGGAGATTCGAGGATCTCATTTCCTTTCCATTCATAGTCTTCCTCAGAAAATAGGAAAGGGAAAGACTCATCTTCACATGCACTCTCATCCACCAAGGATTCAAAGAAAATTTTGAGATTACTCTTTTTTTATATTCCATTTTTGTACAGTGGGACATCAAAAGAAGGATCATGAATGAAACCATACTTACCTTCCATTTTTCATGACCTGTGTCAACATTTCGAGACTTATTTGAGTGTTTTCCATGTCTTTTGCACTTTTTAAAGATGTCTTGTATGGATTCCTTATTGCGTATGTTGATAATCCTATTATTAAATGTAAACTACTTACACTACATAAAATCTTTTGTGTAGCCAATAGGCTAGGGATGACACACGAACAATAAAATTAACCTGTGGATAATGATTTAATGATGTAAGAGGGGGGAATTTGTGGTGAATATATGTAAAGGAAAGTTGGGGAAATAACGAGAGTGAGGGTTAATATTTTTACTAGGATTACAATATTCAAATATAATAACCCAAAGTGAGTTCACATACAATTAGAAGCACACAACAATACAAAACCACAATAATCCATAACAAGACATAGAAAAAAAATTCCAGTGATTCATTTATCAAAGGCATAGACACATTTCTTGTTTTTACAAGATTTTTATACATGCTAATTTTGAAAGAGAGAGTCAAAAAACATTGAAAAAGAAATAAATTAATTGCAGCTTTATTGCTTGATACAAAAGTGGTAATCTCAATAATATCCAACCATTTCAAATGTAGAAGACATTCCAATTTATATCATTCGAAACTATCCTCTCATCTAACCTCGACAAAACTCTTCACATATCCTCATCAGTCATGACCTTTCATATTCCTAGGAAATGAGTCTTTTTCTTATTACTAGAAAAAGGACACTTACAATTTTTAGCTAATGATTTCCTCATTGAATAGGAAAAAATAGAAAAAAGTAAATTCTTAATCAAAAATTAGAATATGGAAATAGAGAGAGGGGATCAAGAGAGTGGATTGACTAATCTGATAAAGAAAAGTTTTTCTGATTAAGAAATTTTTTATCTAAGGCACGGTAATCATAATTTCATAATTATGTAAGATATATGAACAGTCAAGACTCCTAAATGAGTGTTTAGAAACACTAATTGTGAAGCATTACAATATGATCCTGACATGACTGTGGGAATCACTCGTGATGGTTCTTTCTTGATCATACTGTGAGAGTGAAGATAACTTTCTTGGTTGTTAGGATTTCATAAATGGATCAAATTATAATGAGATACAACTCGATGATTCAAAAAATTCTTGATGCTTATCCTTCTCTTACTGATATGAGTCTTCATGACGTCAGTGAAAGAATGACCCTTGAGTGGAAATCTTGAGAATTGGGAACTAGTTGGAATTGATGATATGATGAAAATGTCTCTCCTTCTTGAGCTATTCTCATGATAAAATTCCTTATATGAGTGTTCAAGAAAACTATTGAGTGGAACGTAGATAATGAAACAAATATGATTTCCCTTGTACAGACAATTCTCTGAATGAATATCATTGCCTTCTTTATTTTTCTGGCTTAAGAATTTTTTTATACACCTCTTGTTCACATGATTCTCATGGGAATATTTCCACCACTAAGGAAGATACACATGAATTTTCTTGAATTGAATGAGGGTACAGTGGATCAATCTTACATGAGTCAATATGCTTTATGTTATTCACAATGAATCTTACCTTCTTATGAATCCTATTCGAATATGGAACAATTGTGAACTATCTTCTCATTATCTTCCTTTTAAAATAATCTTGTTTGATAGATCTTAGTTACACTTTCAATGTTTTATCCTTTGGGGAGTGACCCCCAAAAAATGTTTTTTTTTAATTTTTTAAGAACACTTGATATAAAATGAAATTGGGATGAAATCTTATTCTTGCATTGATGATGCCACACATGAACCTCACTCATTTAGACTTCCCTACTCTAGATTAATTGAATGAAATCATAACTAGGATTATTCCACACCTTAATTCTTATATTATTCTGATTATAAAGGAGGATCCTTTGATTCTTCAGATATGATGGTCTGAATACTTTCATGACTTGACTAGTTCAATCCATCTTGCTTCTAAGATGAAGGACAATGAATTCAAGCCATGATGTTTATCAACATGTCTCGAGAGTATTTAATTTAAAATATGATCATGATAACATCCTCTAATGAATCACGGGTTCTAATGAGGCACTTCAATCTCGTTATGTTCTTTTCCAACTACACAATGTCCTTGAATTTCCACTTGTTGTGCATCAATATGCTTTGTCACGTTCCTTGAAACAAATGTGCTAAAAACTATCATTTTAGATCCTTGTGGAGGGTGAGTTTTGTTTTCTGAGTTATGGGAAAAAATTTAAACCATGTCATAATGGTATAAATTAGTGAGATGAGTGAAAACAGAGAGAAAAATAACTTTATGCACTATAAAACATAAACTTCCTATTTTTGGCAAGTGGGACCCAAAGCTGCTATTTTGGAAATGTTTAGTTTTTAAGAAAAATTTTTTGTTATGAAGGTCCTAAAAAACTTATATTTCCTCCATTAATGATGCTATATAATTTGAGGAATTTTTTATTTATAGAAAGTAACTTTTTAAAAACCTATTATTTTGGGGAAAATATATGTTTTTCCTTGTTTTGTACTGTTTTTGAATGATTAAATCTTGATGTTTTGAGAGAGTAATTATTTTTAGTAGGTCCCTGTATAGATAATATTTTATTTTTTAGTAATTTTGATTTCTAGTATCTTTTTGCAACAAAAGCATTCTCGTTGGATTAGGTTATGTACCAGGATCACGTGCTCTAATTTTTGTTTTGTTTCTTCCACTAGATCTCAGGGAAATTAAAAAAGAAACTCTTAGATTTAGGGTTACAATTTATATAATATAGAAAACTTGAGAATAATTTTTTAGGAGGCTTCAAGTGTTCAAAAAAGTACTTGAAATGACAAAAAATCATTGAAATTCTCAGTGCAATAAAATTTCTGGATAGGGAGTTATGAGAAAAGCTCCATTTTTGTAGTCATAGGCTGGTCTAAATTTTTTTTGGGTAGAATATATATAATATTGTGATGTTTTGGGAATATTTCAAATTTCCATCAATGGTGGATCATTTAAGTATGTAGAGGAAATAGTTTTAAGACACTTAATTATTTACTTTGTTCTTCCTTGTTAACTATAATTTGACCATTGTTAAGTGGGCAGAAAAGTGTGTTTAGAGAATGGGTTGAATTGGTTTCCCATGGGTTCCATTTTTTATCCTCTTTGTCCCCTAGAATAACGGATAGGAGGTACAAAAATGGGCACCTTAGAAAGATCATTCCATGTGTAACAATTTGGTTAGGTGTGCATATGAAGGGGTTATATGGGTAAGCCCCAGAGAGCTTTAAATTTAGTCGTATGGAGAACCAAAAGGGAAGTTACATGGGGAAACCATTTTTGTCCCTCTTTTTCCCCTTGTAAAGACATAAAAGAGGTATGAAAATGGGATTTTCTAGAAGTATGGTGTAACTTGGCTAGACCTGGCTGTAATGTGCAAGAGAGGTGGAGATAGACAAATAAGTACCCAGTGGAGCTAGGGAGGGTAATATGAGGAACCAGGACATGTTCTTGCAAGAGAGAACATGTTTTGTTCCCTTAGTTCTATTATGAAAGTTAAGAGAGGGAAAAAAAATGGGCAAAAGGACTGAAATTTTTAAATGTGGCACTTGAAAAGATGTCTAATTATGGGATCAACAAACCTTACACTAGAGGAAACTTGAAAAAAACATTCCTGGAGCATGGAGAGGTATTTTGATATGAAATTGTATATGATTCAAAATCCAAGAAAAATTATAATATCTATGGAATAGGTTTAAGAACCAAAGCATCCCTAGAACTCCAAAAAATTGATCCTTTTTAATCAGGCCAACGATGTGTCCATACAAAGATTGAGCTTCCTTCAAATGTACTTAGGTATAATGAAAAAATGTTAAGTTATAAACATGTAGAGGGTTATTTCAAATTTAAAATTTCCACTTAAATTATTATGAAGCTCTCATAGTCATATGTAGAAGTTAAGGTTCCTATTTTGACCATTCATTCCTTACACATGAAAACCCTACTTTTGCACAATTTGTCCCTAAACCACCAAATAATCCCTCAATATTCCTAACTCCATTTAAAACACCTTATTTGGAATTTGATAGCACTTACAGATGATTATGATCCTTTGTAACCTTCCTGAAGGATGCATACCTTCCTTGAAATGGCCAAAATTGATGTCTTTAGGCCTGTTGGAGAACTAGTCTTCAGTTGTACTCTGCGAGATGAAATAATTGATATCTTTACATAATTTAAAATATCTATAAACACTTTTTCAACATAAAAAAGGACTTGTAAGGTTGGGATGATCATGACATAGAATACAAACTAACCAAGAGAGGGGTTTAGGAGGATTTTTGAAGTAATTTTTAACCTTTGTCGTACTTGTCATAGCTTGAGTTTTGAATTTTTGGGCTTGAAAAAATGAATGACAACAGGTTGCGTAAGAAGAAAACCAACCTCTATGTGAAAACATATGATTTGTAACACAATAATATAACAACCATTTATGATGATATGAGTAACGATTACAAACGAACAAAACTTTATCAATCATACTTTCACTCGTTTCTACTTGTTTTGATTCCTTGGTAACATAATATTTATTTTTGATTCTTTCCTCTTCAAGAAATCATTCTTAACATGCCCTAATTTTCCATAGCACTAGAAACTTGGCTTTGTCTTCCCTTCTTATAACTTAGATCTAGATATGCATCTTTAGGTTTGACCTCTTTCTCTAGATATTACTCTAGCAAATATGGCTTCATGTGAAGAGGTATCTCCACTTTATTTTCTTCTCATTTCCTCAGCCATGATTCCTTCCACAAAAAAACTCATAGTTAGGGCATTAGGAGTACTTAAAATAATATAATTTACTATATGATCCCAAGAATCCTGTAAAGTACATAACAAGGTGAGTGCATTGTCTTCATCCTCTACTTTCATACCAATACTAGTGAACTGACATAATCGAGTATTAAAAATATTTAAATGACCAACAATTTTTATACCTTCTTTCATCTGCAAGGTATACAACTACCTCTTTAGGTAAATATGACTTGTTATAGATTTCATCATTTAAAGACTTTTTAATCTCGTCCATAAGCTTACCACATTCTTTTCTCCATTTATATTGAAGAGAGCCTCATCCGCTAAACAAAAGTGTATTGAACAGAGAGATTTTTTTTTCCAGTTTTTCCCACTCATCATATACATCCCTGTCTATTTCTAAATCATTTCCATCCATTTATTTTTAGAGCCCCTGTAGCACTATTATATCATGTGTTTTGAGTTTCCATTACTCAAATTTGTTCTTGTCATTAAAATTCCCCTCAAACTTTACACTTGACACTTTCGCCATTCGATGTAATAACAATACCAAATACAAAATGATTGTTGGAAATCTAGAAAACATCCATATGATACCCCTTGTTAGAAAACCATTGACTTTGCAACAATGAATAAGCAAAAAGTGAAATAAGATAAAAATAGTTTATAGAGATAGAGATAATTGAAATATACAAAATACCAAACATGCAAGAGAAAAACACCATATTTATGTGGTAAAAACCCCATAATGTGTGCGTAGGGAATTATCCGCATTGCAAGATATCAAGCTTTTATTAACTCAAGATCAACAAATTATGTGTGAAATCATTATGAGCTATTTTTGATCTCCACAACAATAAATACAACTAATTGGCGAAGTACAATTATGATTCTTCCTAAAACTAGAGTGCAAAAACACCATTAGAATTTTCTTTCGTAAAAAATAGAAAATTGTTGAATTCTTATTTCTAGAAATAACGGTTGGACATTCCTGTGACATGAGTAAGGGGGATCGCCCCCCCCACACACGCCCTTCCAGAAGTGAACTACAAATCGCTCGTAAATGGGACCGAAAATTCAACTTTGTTGTAACATATCTAACAAATACCTCATCGATTTTTACATTACATTTTTCGTTTCTGTTTAACAATCTTTATGGTAAACTATTATTAATAATTAAAAATATTTCTTTGTAAAAATATATATTTATACCCATCCCAATAAATTCTATAAAATATTAGGGAAAACTAGTTGCGAAACACACATTATTATTTTTAATTGCAAAAGCCTCCTCAAAAGCATATGCCAACTTACGAACAGTTCTTTATAACAATAGAACGCATTTCTAAATATTTTCCTTACAAATATATGTAACACATTTTTATATATTAAAATATAAAGCTTACATCAACTATAGCAACCTTAGATATTGGTTGCGGCGTATGGAATACACGTTATAGTTTAGAACATAATTTACAGATATTTGAGAAACAGAATTTGCATATTATAACTACATGAATAACTCGAGAGAATAATCATATATAACACTACATTTGCGTTTATGGCGATTTGCATATGATCCATATTCTTGCTAAGGTAGCCCATTTTTTTTTTCCGTCCATCCGAACATCAATATTTTTGGCCCATTTCTTCTTTATTCCAACTATGGCTTTCCGGCATGCACAATTAAATACAAAAAAGCATTACTGTAGCTTCATGCGCATGAATTGCCTGCCCAGCATTAATATTGTCAGCGCAAGAATAGAGAAAATTGATCACGATCACTATTTAGAAAATCTAAATATGAATAATGCGCGGCAATTAAAACACATTTTAAGCAGCTGAATTTTATATTCCACATTATTATCAATTAAAACCTCTAATTAAGTCGTAGAAAAGCATAACATTCTCCCAACAAATTATGTGTTGAGACATACCTGCTATCCGTGTCTCCCCACTTGCCAGAATTTCTGCCTCCAGAGACATCCCCATTGTTAGAGCGTGAAGATTTGTAATTGGGAAAAGGCACTTGACCCGCCTCAATGCAATTCCCGTCATCTATTCGTATTTCGTAATGCCTTTTCACTTCCTCTGAAGATTTATCACCGACCATCGCAGCCACATTTTGCCAATGTTGAGGAGTGTCTTTGTCATAGATAGCTATAGCGTTCTCAAATAGTTTATTTTGCTTGGTTGTCCAGGATGATGCAACATTTTTTGCGGATGAAGAAACCTGACTTGCCATATTATTATCTCAAAGACTCCGAAACTAATTTTTTGACAGAATTTATAGGCACAGATTATTGCACTTGAATTCGGTTTGGGTTTTTGCCAAGAGTATTAGATCAAAATACTCCGTATTCGAGCAAAAATAAATTAAAAACCACCTTGAACTAATATCAGAAAGAAAAAATAGAGGCTGCAACTCAGAATTGGACTAGAGTTATAAGGAAAGTCTTAAAACAGAGGAAATCAGAAACAAAATCAAGTGAAAATGATAAAGATGTACAAAACCTGCAAGAAAGGACTAATGATAAAGATATAGATAATTCCTTGAGAACTTGAGGCTTTCGGGGATTCAACTCAGGGGACTGTTATGCTTTGGAGCTTCACAACGAAATTCCAAGGGAGGGGAAGCTGTTTGTATCGAGTATAATTTGGCAAGCTTGATGGGTGTCTTATAAATAGAGATTGTGCAGCTCACACCAAGTTGCTAGAATCATGCAGAGGAGAAAGCAAAGAATAATTAGTAACTCGTTTCTATACACACCACACAATGGATTCGTGGTGTGCAAAAGAGGAATAAGAATCAGAAGAAAATTATTTTGTTCTTCTAGAATCGATCAAAAATATCCCCCTTTTTATCGGCGTCAAAAGACACTAATAATTATGAAAAGCATGAAGTATTGAAAAGAGAACGAATACCAAAGCCTATGATTGCTAATGTGGCTACCAATCCAGTTTAGTCCTTTCAATAATACATCCATGAAAGATTCTAATTGTCCATATGAATCAATTTACCGTCTTTTGCATTTCTAATTCATTTTATATACTAGAGTAACCAGCTTCTCTGTTGTTGAGATTTGAAAAATAGTATTCTTCTATGTCGAATTCATTTCATGTACGAGATTAACCGGATTCTGATATTTGATTTGACAAGCTGTCATCTTTCATGTGTATATTGTTTTGTTTTCCTAAACAAAAGTGAGGGAGTACCCCTAAACATCAATTTTAGACATTTTAAAGCTACATTTGTTAATAAATTAAATGTCAAAGTGAGTAGGAAATTTTAATTGTATATACATATAAAGTGTAACCGGAAAGTCGTCTTTGGCTATGTGGGGTAACGCATACACAAAAATATTCTGAGCTACTACAGAAATCACATGTCCTAACATAAATAGAAAGTGAGAGCATAATTTCATGGTTCACTTTTTGGTATTAAGTTTAATTTAATTTAAAAATTAATGTCCGGAAGCAATCAAAAAGGTTAAAGGTACTACAAGAGGAGCAAAGAGAACAAGACAATGATCAATTTGTTTTTCGAAATAAATAATATTATTATATTTCTATAGCTTTTTGTAAAGTACAATATATTTATATTTCCCACTAAAAAACAAAAGAATAAAATTAATATTTATAATAAAATTATTTATTAATTATTATACGATTATGACTGGAAAAAATTGATATACGACAAGAAAGAAATTTGACAACAGAAAATAAGAAATCTCTAAAGAATAATATTTTTACCATAACTAGAACAAAACACAATTCAATATAGCCATAGAATTTCTACAAATAATTCTATTGAAATTATGACCTATTTACCTTGCTAAACGTAAGTAACAATATAAAGAATATAGGGAATTTACATAAAATCCTCCTCTAGCCTAAAACTTGAATGAAGAAGTTTCTACTACATCAAGAACGTACCTTTAACATATGTATTCTAGGTCATCAAACAAAGGAATATGTCTGAAACTTTAGTGCCCACCTCTTCTTGCATCAGTTTACGTGCTGAATCGCTTGCTTTTACTAGATTTTGGACATGGATTTTAGTACTATTTGGATATTATGTGGTTTCATTATGGATCCATTGGTGACACCTGATGATTAGGGTGCATAACACCAAGCTATCATTATGATCGGTATCTTAGTTTCTTGCATTATATGGTTTTGGATACAAGGAAGTTGAGATATAGTTAGTTTTATTTCATACATGATGGATGAATGTATGATTTTATCGTATATGTTGATATCATTGGTTGATACTATCTAATTGAATGTTGTCATGTAAGTGCTTAGATGGCTATCATAGCTTAAGTTAATATGGATGTACGTTGTTAGTGCTTAACCATTCCATACTAACATTGATTATTGTATAGATAGAATGATTATCCATGATTGATTTTGTAATGTCTATAAAAACAACCCACTTGAGACCTAAGAACAACCTAGGATTAATTAGGAAAATTATGGAATAATTTTTTTTGTTTAAAAGAGTCTACAACTAGGTTAAAAGATAACAGTTTTCGAAAGAAAGTTTTCAAGCCAAATACTATTAATAGCTTATAATTTTATTAATTGAACAATTATAAAATATCTCAAGGTCCAGACTTAGGGTTAGATGAATCAATTAGGTTTAAAGGATAATTTCTCACTATACCACTCTCTAACTGGATTAAAAGATTCAACTTGATTTTTCTCAAAATTAGTGCATTCAAAACTTCCCTAAATCATTCCCATTAGATAGAAAATTTCTTCACCTTTCCAATGATATAAAGAAGTCCTCCGAAATCCCTGTATTTCAAAAGTTATGGGCTAGCGGGCCTTGGGGTGAATCATTTCCCTAAGGGCGAGCTTACAGGCCTAGGGGAGAAAATTTTCCCCAGGGGTGGGTTTGTGGGATGTGGGGAGAAATATTTCCCCACGGACGGGTCTGCGGGCCATGAGGAGAAATTTTTCCTTAAAGGCGGGTTTGCGGGCCATGGGGAGAAAGTTTTCCTAGAAGAGGAGTCAGGTCAACGGGGCTAATGGGGACGTTTTCAAAATTTCTACATCAGGCGTAAATCCACCTTTGGACCCGCACTCCCGCAAGTCCGAAAGTCTACAAGGGACACATGGCACCTACTAAGCCAATGCAGGGAAAGCAGGACAACAGTTGTAAAAGGATTTTAATGCCCAGAAGGGTGAAAAGGGTAAAATTCACCCTCACCTCTGTAGACTCCTCGTGATGCCACGTGGTAGCTTCTAATTGGATGTGGGTTGGCGGGGCAGTGGGAAAAATGTAGAAATTTTTTTCCTAATTTTTATTTGAAAACACAAAAGGAAGAAAGGAACCTGCTCCTCCGTTGATGCCTCATGATGCCATGTGGCAGCTCCTATTTGGCTGCGGACTAGCAGGTCAGTGGGGAAAATTTACTAAATTTTCCAAAAAAAATTCTGAAGCGTTAAGTTTAAAGGGGATCTGATTCTCCGCTGGCGCCCTATGACACCACGTGGCAACACCTGATTGGCTGCGGACCAGTGGAGCGAAGGGGAAATTATGGAAAGTTTTCTGAATTTTTTTTTAAAGTTAAGTTTGATATTTCAGGCCCGTGAAAGAAGACAAAGGGAAAAACTGCGGCAGTGGGTCCATGGGTGAAATTTTTCCAAAATTTCTGTTTTTCACAGTTAGAATAATATTTGAAGCCAAAATGAAGTAAAACTTCAAAAGTCCATAACTTGTGATAGAAAGCTCGGTTTTGGGAAATCAAGGACTTTCTTGGAAGCTCTCAAAGCCCTCTTTGCATAGGAATCATTAATTTTAGATTTTGATAAATTTTAAGGGATTAATTTTATGAAAATGTTTTGCAGGCTTTTACAATGCAAACTAGTAAATTTTAACTTATAAAATTTGTTGAATTTTATCTTCTTCCTCTCTCAACATGTCAAATAGACATTGAGAATTTTGCTTAGATGGATTTAAGAAGGATTTCAAGATTTAATTTTGTTTGATTGAAATGCAATTTGAAAATCTACATCTCCGTACAGAAAAACAACTATAAGAGGGTTGAGACCATTTTTTTGCAAGGTTAGAAGGATTTTTCCTTGAGTGATTTTGTCTAATTGCATTCATTTATAACCTAGCATGTTTAATTTTAATTTTTCATTGTTATTTCTTGATTACAAGTTTGGTCAGTTCATTTTTGGTAAAAGTTATAGAGTTTAACGTGAAGCAGAAATGGAATCAACAAAATTAACTCGATGGTTCCTATCTTACTTTCCTTACAAATGAATTAATTTCATGCTAGTTTTAAATAGGTTTCATTCCTTCAATCATGTTGTCCACTCAAAATTCCCTGCTCTGGTGAAAGTAAAAAAATTCAAAATTTTGAGTTTAAGTGTTTTCTCTAATGTACCGAAGTTGTGAAATTGAGAAAATTCTGCAGTTTTGGGTCATTTTGTATGTATTTCGGGGCTGTCGGACATTTTTGTCCTGCGTGTCCCAAGTTTCGAAGTGCGCTCTGTTCCCCGATCGGCCGAAATCCCCGAAGTTGTTCCATTTTTGGGCCCGTCGGAGCTTTTCGTCCCAACTGTCCCAAGCTCAAAATTGTGCTCTGTTCCCCGATCGGCCGAAATCCCCGAACCGCGTACTTCGCTCTTTCATGTTCCAAGTGTCCCAAACTTTTCATGCGAGTTGTTCCATTTTCGCCCGAACCGCCCGAGTCGCGTACTTCGGAAATTTTTGTCCCAAATGTCCCAAGTCAAAAAGTGCAAGTCGTTCCATTTTCGGCCGAAACACCCGAACCGCGTACTTCACGTGTTTTCATCCCAAATGTCCCAAAATGCATTTGTGCGTCTTCTCCCTGTTTCACCCGAATTTTCCGAGCCGCGTGTTTCACGCATTCGCGTCTCACATGTCCCAAGTGAACCAAGTGTCATTCATACTAGTTTTTGCCGCTCTACCCGAATATCCTGCTTATTCAAATTGGTGGGTATGCATTAAATGTGCATTGATCACCCTTCTCTCTCCTCAAAGGCTATATAACGAGCAAGCCACCTTTGTAATTCTTACATTGTTTCCATACTACCCTTGCTCGAACCCTTGCAATTTGAAAACCTGCGCGTGTGTCCCCTCCCTCTGAAATTCCTTTCTGAGCCTGGTTTGCAGTTCTGTCCTCCTAGTTGCTATCAATATGGAAGATCAAAGTTTTGGAGTAGGCTTTGGGAGAACTAAAGAACAGTTGGCAGAAAGGTGAAGCTTTCAAGACATTGGTTATATCAGTTTTCAAGGATAATCATTGTCATCTTCAAGATGAAACTTCTGGTGTGTCCCGTTCCTTGCAAGAAATCAAAGCTCAATTCAGAGCTTATGTCAAAGATAATCTATTCAAGGAAAGCTCAATCTCCAAAGAGAAAATGAAGGAAATCTGCTCTCTTCAATCTATCGTTGGAGAAGCAAATAAAGATTATCATACTCATGTCAAGTTTGATAAAGAGATGAAGAAATGTCATGGATTCTGGACTCAGTCAACGACCAACACGTCAGTCCCTCGTGGTAGAGACATAGCTGAGGTGTTAAAGAAATTCAAGCAGTGGATTCTGAAGTCGGTGGGTCCCTCTCAGTGACTGGCCACCTGTCTTCTTCTCCTTGTTCTTTTCTCTTCTTCCCTTTCTTTTTCCGTTTTCTTTGTAAGATGTTAAGGTATTACGGTTGGCGATCCTTAACTGTTCTTGGTTAAAGAAGCGGTTACGAAGAGTAACTGCTTTGTAAGCTATATAATGGCCTTTTTTACGCCACTCAAGGCAGGAAGAATTTGGCATATTTTCTGAAAGTGTAAATAGATCATAAAGAAATCAATACAGAAGGACTTTCCATTCTTTGTCTATCTGATCTCTGTTACTCCTAAGCTTTCATTTATTTTCTTTGTGAAGATCATTTGTCTCAAGTTCATTAGTCTTGCCGATTGCATACTCTTCGACTTTGCAAGCACGGTGATCTTGTATAACCAAGAAGGAACTTTGTGTCCTTGATTAATGAGTCTGTATTATGTTAAGAAACTTTGTGTTCTAGCAGATGTTATTTATAGAACTTTGTGTCTTTAAGTTTCATCTTATTCATACGATGCAAATGATCTTGTTTCGATTCACTGTAACTTCGCATACATAATGAATTACTCTGATTCTCTATAATTCTGCATGTTGCCTTTTTGCTCGTTCTCGTCTTCTCATTCCTCTGTCCTTTTGTACCTGAACATCCTCATTGAAAACACTTTCGTAATATCCAAGTTTAACTAGAAAATAATGTTTTGTACATTTGTAAATAAGTTCATTTTTGAATAAGGGAACCTCTCCCATTAAAGAGGAGGGACTTCTTGTCCCCTAACTGTTGCTCTTCTTAAAAGTCCTATTTGACGACCAACAGTTTTTGGCGACTCCGCTGGGGATAATCATATTCCAGTTCTGTAAATTTTTCGGATCATCCTTTGATCTGGCGACTCCACGTTTTACTCGAGGAGAAGGACCCTTGGTATTGAAGATTCTCAATTCCAGATTTTGGAGTAGCAGGGTTTTCCTTTTCCTTCAACAAGAAATAGAAGAACTCGTTCGAGAAGCACTCCACCTGCTCAAAACAGAATTCCCACAGGTGGTTTTTCTTCAGAGCCAGCTAGCCCTAATCTTCAAGCTTTGATTCTTGCTAGTGTTGCAGTCCCTCTCCAAGCCGTTTTTCCAAGAATGGCGGCGCCATTACCATGGGGTCATCGTGTTGGGCCCCTGGCCCTTACTCAGCCTTTGCATGAAGTTACCGAGAGGTAACTGGAAGAACTTTCCTAAATTCAAAGGCGATGGAAAAGTGCATCCTGATGAACACATCGCAGCCTTCATTGTTGCATGTGGAGTTCTGGGGTGTCGAATATGAAGACGTCTCCGTAAGGCTGTTCGTCGAGATGTTACAAGATAATGCTGTTGATTGGTTCTGACCACCTTCCGGCTGGCGCTATCACCAACTGGGACACAATGAGAACTCAGTTCGAAAACTGTTTCAAGCCGGCAGAAGATGTACATGCCTTGCTAGCCCAAATCTCTTAGATAAAGAAAGATTCACAAGAGCCCATGAGAGAATTTGTGGCCCGGTTCAACAAATTGATCAATAAAATTCTGCAGCCTACCTGACCTGTTGATCAAATTCAAAAATGTTTCTTCCTAAATGCTCAATCGCCCAAAGTTAGTTATGCACTAAGAAGGGCTAATCTCGCAACATTGGTCGAGGATCAAACTCTCGCTGTTAGTATCGAGGATGACTTGATCATGTCAGGGAAGTTGAGAAGAGACCCTCCCAAATCTAAGTCTGCTGCTTCTTCCTCTTCCACCCCTAGACCTAATACTGATCCATTAGTTCAGAAACTTGCAAATGATCTTATTGCTTTAAAGAAACAATTGGCTCAGCATGCTCCTTATGCAGACGTTCCAAGGAGAAATTTTCAGCCCAGAAATCGTTTGCCTACTTTTCAAACAAGATTAGCACTTGAAGGACCTCCTGTTAAAGTCCCTGTCAATGCGACCTGTGAGGTGGAAGAACCAGATGATGATGAAGATAACGAAGCTTGCGAAGAGTTCGCGAGAGAAGTTGATGACGAAGTAGACGAACTTGAGGGATCTCGAGTAAATTTCTTCACCACTGAGGGGCATTGATGATGGAGATGACTATGATGAAATAGTAGTGGACATGAATAGCGAATCATTCGCTGTCATGACTCGAGAGTAGACAAGTCAGAGGGAGAAAGTGACACAGCCTATCAAGAAATCTAAGGAGCAGTCGAAAACTATTCCCGTGATTGCAAAAAGAGGATCTCCTATCCCTACTTCGTCTAAACCAAAGGTGAGTCCTATCAATCCTACTACCAAAGTTGCTTCTTCTTTCTCTCCTAAAGTTGATAATCCTAGAGTACCGAATGATGATGGCCCGTCCACTTTTGGATCTTTTGATATTATTGATCATCTGAAAAAGACTAAGGTTCAAATCTCAGAGGCCGATTATTATCAAACCCATCCCAAAGCTTTTGCCAAGATGATTCAATTTGTTAATTCCCACTCTAAGACCACCTCTAAAGGCCTTTTTCCCACTCCTTCTGCACCACAGCCGTAGTCTGGTCGCCGTTGTCACCTTGCCTTATGACAAAATCAAGCCTTTTTTATGTAACACTTCTATATAGCTGGTCATAGGCTCAGTAATTGTGTCATAGATTCCAGAGCCTCAGATAATGTGATGCCTGCTAAAGTAGCTCATGCTTTAGGCTTGACCCTCACACGCACCTATGGATCCTGTTACTCCATGGAGAGTAAAGAAGTATCCCTGGTCGGGAGAATTAAAGATGCACAAGTAGCTTTTGTTTCTTTGCCCGAGAAGAAAGTGTTGGCTACCATCTTAGTAGCAAATATTCCCCCTTCATACGGGATGTTGCTAAGTAGGAACTTCTATAAGGACGTGGGTGGGGAAATCCAAATGGACTGGTCACATGCACTTGTGCCTGTCAATGGACAAATGAAAAAGGTTGCTGCCTAAGAAGCAGTCTGAGCATATTGTGTAGAAAACGGATGATCCTAGAGCACAAATAATCTACAAGGATATGGGGCATGGCAATTACATGATTATGTCTCCTGATGAAATCCAATTTCCCAGAATGTCACCTAAAGATCCTAATGGGGTTTGGATTTTAGAGTTTGATGGAAGTTGTTCCTTAGCTGGTTCCGGAGCTGGTGTCCTGCTGGTGTCACCTAATGGAAGCCTACACCCTTTTCATTTAAGTTGCAGTTCGAGAATACTAATAACACAACATAATACGAGGCTCTCATTCTCGGATTGCAAGTAGCCAAAGAACAAGGTGTGAAGAATCTTCTGGCTCGTGGTGACGTAGAATTGATTGTAAAGCAAGTCAGAAGCCTTTTCCAAGTAAAAAATGGGAGGCTGAAGCATTACTGGAATCAGATTTGGGATTCCATTGAATTCCTTTATGCTTTCTCCATTGAGGCAATACCTAGGGAGAAGAACAGCAGGGCTGATTCGCTAGCAGTCTCAGGGTCACTACTGATTCCTCATCCTGACTTCTCTCAGGATAAGTTCACTATTGAAATGGTCCATCGGCCTAGTGTACCTGATAATACCAATAACTGGCAAGTTTTTCAATGATGATCAACATTTTTTTTCCTTCCTGGAAGTCAAGGGTAATTTCGAACAACTGTATTTTGAGGGAAGTGACAACCTACCTCGTGAGAGTGTGCCCTTTGACAAAGCAGTCACCCAAGGGGAAGAAATAGGTCAGGAAGGGTGCATTAAACTCAAGGGGAATAAGATTCCTAAAGGATTGGTAAGCTTAGAGGAACTGTTTGATAAACATGATAGGTATGTGAAGTCTAGAGCTTCTACCGGACCTCAGCAATCAGCTGAGTATGAAAAAATCAATATTGGGAGTTCTAATGACCCTAAGCTAGTGAATATTGGAAAATTTTGCACAACAGATGAGAGGAGAAAATCAATTGATCTTCTAAGGAGGTATAAGGATGTTCTTGCTTATTCTTATGAAAATTTGAAAGCTTTCAAACCAAAAGATATGCAGCACTCGATTCCTCTCAAACCAGGAATTAAACCTTTTAAGCAGAAACAGAGGCAGTATAATCCCAAAATGGCTGACACCATCTTTCAGGAAATTCAGAAGTTGTTGAAGGCTAAAATCATTTTTCCCATTCACCATTCAACATGGATTGCAAATATTGTGCCTGTTAGGAAGAAAAATGGTGAGATCCGCATCTGTGTTGATTTCAGGAACCTGAATCAGGTGTCTTTGAAAGATAATTATCCTTTACCTATGATGGATCAGGTCTTGCAAGAAGTTACAGGGTCTAAAATATTATCCATGCTCGATGGATTCTCGAGATACAATCAGGTAGAGGTTGATACTGCAGATCAACACAAGACAGCTTTCACTACTCCTTGGGGTACCTTTGCCTACAAGAGAATGCCTTTTGGGCTTATTAATGCTGGTGCCACTTTTCAGAGAGCCATGGATATGGCTTTTGGAAGCTTGAAAGGGAAGTGTATTGTCATATATCTTGATGACCTGACAGTGTTTTCCAAGATAAGAGCAGATCATTTTGATCACCTAGAGATAGTTCTGCTGAGATGCAGAGAGCATGGGATCTCTCTGAACCCTAAAAAATCTGTCTTTTGTGTCACTGAGGGAAAGTTATTAGGGCACATCGTTTCCAAGGATGGTATTAAGATTGATCCTGAACGAGTTCAAGCCATCCAACAAATTCCTCTCCTAACCAGCAAAAAGGGCGTGCACTCCTTCTTTGGTAAGATAAATTTCTTGAGAAGATTCATCCCTGATTTTACAGAGTTAACTTTGAATATTTCTCAGATGATGAAAGGGAAGCAAACATTTGGCTGGTCTTCTGAAGGAAAGAAATCCTTTGAAGGTATCAAGAGAGCTATTGCTAAAACTCCTGTTTTAGCCTGTCCTGATATCAGCAAAGATTTCATCATCTATTGCTATGCTACAAATAATACCTTGGCTGCTGTCTTAACTCAAGAAGACTCTAATGAGCATGAACTCCCAATTGCGTTCATGAGCTATATTCTGAAAGATCATGAGTTAAAATACACCATGATGGAGAAGCATGCTTTTGTAGTGGTCAAAGCTGTTAAGCAGTTTCATTTTTATATCCTCAACTCTCACTCCATGGTACTGGTTCTATATACAACTGTTAAGTCAATTCTCACACAACAATAATTTGGATCCAAGAGAGGGAACTGGGTTGCTAAGGTCCAAGAGTATGACATTGACATCAAACTGACCAAGCTGGTTCGTGGAAAAGGCCTTTGTGAGCTCATTGCTGAAGGAGCTAAACATGAGCTGTTGGAGGAGAAAGCTGACATTCCTACCGTTCTGTTCCTTAGCTCAGTTGATGAATGGTATGCTGACATCACCCATTTTCTCACCTATGGGGAATACCCCTCTCATTTAACTGCCAAGGAAAAGAGGACTGTTAAATTGAGGTCAGTGCAATATGTATTGTGGGAAAATGCTTTGTTCAAGCGTGGGTTAGATGGAAGATTTTTAAAGTGTGTGGACAAGGAACATTAGAGAAAGTTGCTCTCAGCTTTTCATGATCAGGCATGTGGAGGGCACTATTTGTCAACGGTTACATCTCATAAGATACTCTGTGGAGGATACTACTGGCCTTCCTTGTTCAGAGATGCATCCAAGTGGGTTGATAAATGTGAGGCTTGTCAGACTTTTGTGGGAAGACCTAAATTGGCTTCTTTGTCTCTCAAGCCAGTTGTGATTGAGGAACCATTTCAACAGTGGGGTTTGGACTTCATTGGTACACTTAATCCTGCTTCTAGTGTTGGTCACACTCATGTACTAACTGCCACTGACTATTTCACCAAATGGGTGGAAGCTATCCCAGTCAAGAGTACTACTTCTGAAGTGGTGTGCAGCTTCATTAAAGAGAACATATTGGTAAGGTATGGTGTACCTAATAAGATTGTAACAGATAATGCTTCGAATTTCTCTTCAACTGAGATAATGGATTTATGCTACGGGTATGGCATCTCCCTGGCTCATTCTTCAGATTATTACCCCCAGGGAAATGGGCAAGCAGAATCCACTAACAAAAATCTGGTGACTATCATAAGGAAGTTGGTCAATGAGTCTCAACGAAACTGGCACAAGAAGCTCTATGATGCTCTTTGGGTAGACAGGATTACACCAAAGAGAGCTATTGGAATGTCTCCTTTTCAAGTGGTATATGGAGTAGAAGCTCAATTTCCAGTGACAGTGGAACTGCCAGCCTTGCACCTAATGAAGGCCATTGAAGATACTAGTTTCAGAGATGCTTTGGACAAGAGAATTATGTACCTGCACAAACTGAATGAGGACAGATTGATGGTTGCTGATAGGATATCTGTTCACCAGCAGAACGTAAAGGTCCTGTTTGACAAGAAAGCTAGGTTCAGAGATTTCCAAGTTGGGGACACCGTGCTGTTATGGGACAAAAGACATGAACCTCGTGGCAGCCATGGAAAGTTTGATTCCTTGTGGCTCAGACCTTTCAAGATCATACACTTTGCTGGTGAGAATTCCTTTTATCTTGATTACATGGATGGTTCTTCTCTCCCACTTCCTTATAGTGGGTATTATCTCAAGTTGTTCAAGTCCTAGGTGATTAGGGAGTCCCTTGTATATTCTGTACAGCGTTTTTGCTTTTCTTTCCTTTTGTTTCGGTGTGCTGCCCTCTGTTTTGGTCTGTTTTTGACTCCGTGGCCCAATGGATAAGGTACTGGTCTGCTTCCCCGAGTTTGTCTAAGTTCTTGCCTTGTCTCATTCCTTGAATTTACACCAAGTCATCCCCAGAAGGAGCCAGCTGTTGTCCACTCAAAATTCCCTGCTCTGGTGAAAGTAAAAAATTTCAAAATTTTGATTTTAAGTGTTTTCTCTAATGTACCGAAGTCGTGAAATTGAGAAAATTCTGCAGTTTTGGGTCATTTTATATGTATTTCGGGCCTGTCAAACATTTTTTTCCCGCATGTCCCAAGTTCCGAAGTGCGCTTTGTTCCCCGATCGGCCGAAATCCCCAAAGTTGTTCCATTTTCGGGCCCGTTGGAGCTTTTCGTCCCAACTGTCCCAAGTTCAAAATTGCGCTCTGTTCCCTGATCGACTGAAATCTCCGAACCGCGTACTTCACTCTTTCATGTTCCAAGTGTCCCAAACTTTTCGTGCGAGTTGTTCCATTTTCGCCCAAACTGCCCGAGTCGCGTACTTCTGAAATTTTTGTCCCAAATGTCTCAAGTCAAAAAGTGCAAGTCATTCCATTTTTGGCCAAAACACCCGAACCGCGTACTTCATGCGTTTTCATCCCAAATGTCCCAAAATGCATTTGTGCGTCTTCTCCCTGTTTCACCTGAATCGGCCGAGCCGCGTGTTTCACGAATTCACGTCTCACATGTCCCAAGTGAACTAAGTGTCATTCGTACCAGTTTTTGCCACTCTACCTGAATATCCTGCTTATTCAAATTGGTGGGTATGCATTAAATGCGCATTGATCACCCTTCTCTCTCCTCAATGGCTATATAATGAGCAAGCCACCTTTTCAATTCTTACATTGTTTCCATGCTACCCTTGCTCGAACCCTTGCAATTTGAAAACCTGCGCGTGTGTCCCCTCCCTCTGAAATTCCTTTCCGAGCCTCGTTTGTGGTTCTGTCCTCCTAGTTGCTATCAATATGGAAGATCAAAGTTTTGGAGTAGGCTTTGGAAGAACTAAAAAATAGTTGGCAGAAAGGCGAAGCTTTCAAGATGCTGGTTATATCAGTTTTCAAGGATATTCATTGTCATCTTCAAGATGAAACTTCTGGTGTGTCCCGTTCCTTGCAAGAAATCAAAGCTTAATTCAGAGCTTATGTCAAAGATAATCTATTCAAGGAAAGCTCAATCTCCAAAGAGAAAATGAAGGAAATATGCTCTCTTCAATCTGCCGTTGGAGAAGCAAATAAATATTATCATACTCATGTCAAGTTTGATAAAGAGATGGAGAAATGTCGTGGATTCTGGACTCAGTCAACGGCCAACACGTCAGTCCCTCGTGGCAGAGACATAGCTAAGGCGTTAACGAAATTCAAGTAGCGGAGTCTGAAGTCGGTGGGTCCCTCTCAGTGACTGGCCACCTGTCTTCTTCTCCTTGTTCTTTTCTCTTCTTCCCTTTCTTTTTCCGTTTTCTTTGTAAGAAGTTAAGGTATTGCGATTGGCGGTCCTTAACTGTTCTTGGTTAAAGAAGCGGTTACGAAGAGTAACTGATTTGTAAGCTATATAATGGCCTTCTTTACACCACTCAAGGTAGGAAGAATTTGGCATATTTTCTGAAAGTGTAAATAGATCATAAAGAAATCAATACAGAAGGACTTTCCATTCTTTTTCTATCTGATCTCTGTTACTCCTAAGCTTTCATTTATTTTCTTTGTGAAGATCATTTGTCTCAAGTTCATTAGTCTTGCCGATTGCATACTCTTCGACTTTGCAAGCACGGTGATCTTGTATAACCAAGAAGGAACTTTGTGTCCTTGATTAATGAGTCTGTATTATGTTAAGAAACTTTGTGTTCTAGCAGATGTTATTTATAGAACTTTGTGTCTTTAAGTTTCATCTCATTCATACGATGCAAATGATCTTGTTTCGATTCACTGTAACTTTGCATACATAATGAATTATTCTTATTCTTTACAATTCTACATGTTTCCTTTCTGCTCGTTCTCGTCTTCTCATTCCTCTGTCCTTTTGTACTTGAAAATCCTCATTGAAAACACTTTAGTAATATCCAAGTTTAACTAGAAAATAATGTTTTGTACATTTGTAAATAAGTTCGTTTCTGAATAAGGGAACCTCTCCCATTAAAGAGGAGGGACTTCTTGTCCCCTGACTATTGCTCTTCTTAAAAGTCCTATTTGACGACCAACAAATCAAATTATAAATACAAGAATGCAACTTTTATTCGTTTCAAGTCATGCATTTCATAAAACAGAGTATTAGATTTCCTTCCTTCAAACAAAGATTACAACTCACATTCATGTGATCAAATTCAATACAATGATGCAATTTGAGGAAGTTTATGCAATCATTTATTGGTTCCAAAACACAACTTTATAACTTCCTTCTTTCATTCTTCAATTTCATCATACATAACACAATTTCTTGCTTTGAAAAGAATAGAATAGAGTATTACTGTCGCTTTCACATTTAAATTTACATTTTCATAACCAATATAACATATTTTCATTACAAAACATATACAAGTTCATCCACTTCAAGTGGGAAATGTTACAATAATATTTCATTTCACAAGGACCTGTCAAACTATCTTTCTCTCAGCTCTAGAATAGTAACCTACATATTTCTCATTCTTCCAAATTGTTATCACAACAAGAGTAGGGGAAAGGCAATGCTCTTCTCCCAACCAAGACATCCAATGAAGATGATAATATTTCCTTCTTCATTGGCCCCTGATCCCTAACCATAGGCAACAATAGGCTTCCACAAACACACGTGCAGATTTTACATATAAAAACGTAGTCCAAAATAGAATGTAGTTTGTAACTACATTAGATACATCACAAACAAAACTAAGGCTTCATCAAGAAATCCAAAGGAGCAAAAAACTATGGGGGATTCTACTTATGCCTCCCAATGGGGAAATGGTTATCAAACCTAAATTTCAAATCGCCAAAATATAGTATTTCAAAACCTTGACATTCCTTATGCCTCCCCTAAGTACTCCTTATTCCTCACATTTCCTTATGCCTCTCCAACCTCTTATGGCACCCCATAACAAATAAAGAAATCTAAGATATTTCTTTGTAAGGTTGAACCCAAATCCCAACTCCCTCCACACTTATACCTCCCCAATACACACTTATGTCTCCCCACAAGAATAACCCCATATTCTTCTCCTACACCTTTCTTGGGCCATCTACCCAAATATCCCAGCCACATGGATAAAATAACACATTCACACACTCAACAACATTCACCTAAGCATAAAAATTAAAGAAGAGCATAACAAGAGCCAAGCTCATACCTTTCAATGATGGAGTTGTTCCAAGTTCCAAAACCAACAAGATTTATTCAAATGAAAGCAATCAAAAATATCCCCCAATCACATAGCATTCAACAATCATGAAAAACCCCTCCAAATCAAGAGCTCTCAAACAACCAAAAAATAATTTCCCCAAAGGAAGCATCCCAAAAGTTCAACAACCCAACCCATGGTAAGCAATTCAAATATAATATAAGAGGGAAGAGAAGAGGATGAGGTGGATCCATTTAGGATGCCACATCACACATCCTTTAACTCTAACACCAAAGTCAACTTCATTCTCCAATCCATATTAAATAGGCGGGTGAATAATATGACATATTTACTTACAAATCACCAAAACAACCCCACACTCACACAAGGAATGAAACTTAATAACATGTAAGAAAAGTGCAATTAAAACTTACAACTTGACTTACAAAAAAAGCATAATGAAAGTCTAAATTCATCTCTCCAACCATAATGAAGGTATGGTTGGTAAATAAATTTAAGAGGTATGGGACAAGTATTCATCTTGTCCCACAAGTCTCCATAATTTGGCCTCTAAGGACAAATTCGAATTTCCAAGAAGGTGGAATGTTTCATACTCTAAAATTAAGTTACACATCACTTACACATCTCTTACAACACTTAAACCAAGAGCAACAACTCTATTAATTACATTCTCATGACATAATTTAAATAAACAACTTAACAACATGATTACTCACATTATTAACATCACAATTTAATTAAATAATGAAAAGGAGAAAACACATCACTTATATAAACACATACAAACATTAACAAAAGGAACCACAATAATAAGAAAAACATAAAGTCTCTTGGTCACATTTGAACGGTGATTCCCCCCATGGGAATCCCAACAAAATACTAACACACACATACAATACAAGTTACCATGGTGAACTTGTTGAATTAATATAGAATTCCAACGTGGTTGGTCTCCAATCCTCCGGATGTTCATTGTGATATTTTTAACCTGCAAAATAAAAATACCTCCATTAGCCTCGTGCCCGCATCAAAACATCCAAAATGAATATAAATATAATTCTCAAAACCATATATACATATGAATCACAACATCATCAAGGAAATCCAACAATATCATTTGCAGTTTTCATCAACAACTATATGATCATCAAATCAATTCCACTTTCTAGGTCTACTCAAAATATCAAAATATCACATGTCCGAACAACATCTATAATATAACCATGTCAAACAGTATATCATCATCAATATATAAAAAGTTTCCAATAATCATCATACACCATATACTGAATCAAGCTTCCACAATAAACCATGATCTAACATCTAACATCATACAAAATCAAAACTATAACAATGTCCATAATATATTCATCAGTATTCAGACTCAGTATAAATCACAAGGTGTTGAAGGGAAAGCGAGCACTACAAATTTAGTGATATCATTTATTTAATATATTGTATCAAGTAGGTATGTTCTAATAGATCTACTATGGTCCACAATCAGGATGTAATCCTAGCTTTCTAAAAAGTTGCACCTCAAGTCTTCATGATAGCGGCTTACTGGGTTGAGTCCTTTATCCATGCATCACTTTATGTCGTGTAGCCTTGTTTGTTATGTTGTGCATACGAGTAAGTGACCCATAAGGAACTTAATCTATGATATACCCATGACAACCTAAATGCTATATTGAAATAATTTATAGCAATAATGTGATACATTTTAGCATAAAAAGGAAGATTGTTTGTGCCCATGGAACTCATTAATTTCTTCCAATCTAGCAATATAGAATTGACCAGTTAGCATTTTATTGACATATTTGATGGATTATAGAAGGCTTGTGGGATTAATACTATTTGATCTCTTGTGGTCAGGTTTGATTTCCTCTCCAAATATCTATAACTTCATTTAATTTAGACCAACATCTGTACACTTAATTTAATTTGTTTGTGTCTAAGAGTCAGTTGTGTATGGCCATCTCTTAAATTTACCCTCTCTTGTAAATTAAATACAAATGAATTTCATTCTTAATTACAAAAAAATGCCATACTACTATGTGTGATTAGGTAATATTTTATGAATCCAATATTCAAACACAATGACAATTATATTTTTAAATTTAGAGTCCAAATTCTTTGACAAAATGTCTAACTAGGGTAAGAAAATAGCTTTCATACTCTTACACCACTTGAGTGGCCAAATATTAACCTTTACTTGATCAACTAACAAGTCAAAGTATTTTATTTAGTGAATTATATTCCCAACTAAAACTTTTCCCATATCTCTTAAATTTATGAAAGTGGTGAATGATTCAACTTATCATCAAAATTTCTTCGAAGGACTTGAATACTACTAGAGAAAGTGGAAATTCCATTAGGTTTTATTCACCAGGAACCCTGATACGTAGGCTTTTTCCAAACTCTGTAATCAATTCATTGTGCGTATTGTCATTATATTCTTGCATTAATTTTAAATTGATTACTTAAGGAGAAGATCCACTTGTTAGAAAACTGCCATCAAAGGCCATACAAGGAGTCTGAGGATTAGGGAGATTCAAAACTTGATTGTAAATTCTATTGGATCATTGTTTAGAAAATGGGGTTGTCTACATTGTTACTTGTAAACCCTAATGTGACTCACTAACCTAGGGTTTGGTTAAAATTTGATTTGTTGACTGAATCCATTTCATTGTTTTTCCCTACTTGGAAAATGGGCATTTTCCCCTATTATAGATGGATTTTAAATGATGTGAAATTTAGATCATGTCCTTAAGGGATAAATGCTCGCAATAAGGTAGGTACAAAGTAGTCCCACTAAGGATACAATCATATCACCTAATTAGCAAATATGGTTGACAGCTTAAGATTCACTTAAACAATTCGAGGCATATGTACCTGGTTAAGGAACAATCCCATCTTAAGTACACAACACTGCAAAAATATGCATAGGAAACCTAATCTATAAAAAAATAAAAGGAGTAGGTTTCCATGTTAAGTGCTTTTGAATCCCTAACTGATTATTGGAGCATTATTATAGGGTAAATTATAATTGATTTTTGGCCTTGGAAAGCCTAAGAATGAGATGTTATCCCTTAGGTAAATTGAAACATGATCTTCCATGTAATGTGATTAAACCCTATTGTTATGGATAAAGAACCTATATCATATAATACTTATTCTGTAATAAATCAGTTATCAATTTATAAATCAATGAACAAAACATGACCCTAAATCCTAAAGAAAAAAAGGGGTCGAAGTTCACTTCCTTTGGATTTATACTTGTTCCGTTGTGTAACGATGGTATGATATAAGGTCAAGATGCATTCTCTTTGGAGTGAATACTAGGGATAAGACCTAGTAACCTGTGTGTAATTAAATACCCTATTAATTATGAGCTAATTAAACAAGTAATAGAAATAATGTATATGATCCTTACTTTATGAGATACACTAAAATTTAAATGGTTAAACAGTATAGAGGAATTCTAGCAAAAAAAAGTTAAAATAATGTATCAATCACATATTATGATTCTTTCTAGAACTTAAGTTAGAGATTGAAACATTATTGTAATAAATGTGTAATACTAAAAATATCATGCCATAGGAATACCCTAACTATAAGTTCATGCTCTAGTTGCATCATTATGTTGTGCCTTGTCATTTGAACTAAGAAAAAAGAGAGACCATGTTATTCATCACATGTTCATGTTATCTATGTGGGTTTATGTTTGTTCAAACATATCATGTGTTGTGTGTTTTCCTAATTTACCTCCTGTAGTGTGATCTATACTGCAACGTAAGTTAAAAAAAAAAATCTCGTATTTCTACTATTGTTTTTGTATGTGTTAAATGTGGGCGTTATAGTAACTATATATACTTTTCTTCATTTTTTAAAAATGATACTTCATTATTTGTTAGAGTCTAATAACTAGACATAAAAATTGAAATCAAATCAAAATATTATCATAGATAGATGGTCGGAAAATAGAAACGTAAAGGATTTGTTGTGAGGGAAAAAAGGTAAATTGCATAAAATTAATTTTTATCCTTTTTATCCTACAAAATAAAGTTGTAAAGAACCTTGTAACTGTTATTACAAAATTACAACACCCCCCAAATGGCCTGAGTTTGAATGAGGCATTCGATGTAATCTACTAACATGGGTCAATCTCTCAAGTTATGGGACTTGCAAAACTAAGATGGACCTCCAGAGAAGGTCAGATTCCTCTACCTAATCCTAATGGTAAACTAATCCTAATGTAGAAACAACACCTAATAACACCTATCATAACAATGCCAAGGAGATAGAGAGAAAAAGTGCATGAAATGGGAAATCCTACACTAACAAGGTGATAGCACCAGAAAAGAGGGGGGCAGGATACTCCGCTGAGGGAGGAAGAAGAGGAAAAATAGATATGGGTGAGGTCAAAATAGTAGTGACATAGAACCAAGCTCCATCCACCATCTACACTCCATGAAACACAACATCTAACCCCTGCAAATGTAAAATACATACACAGGAAACAAACACAAAATGGAGAGACAAAAATGATCAACAAATCATGAGAAAGGGTTGAAAACACCACGAAATGTGATTTTATTGCTCTATAAGGTCCATATACCATTACATTGATGATCAGAGACATAAATACATTTTCTAGGTGTAAGAGAAGGCTTACAACTAAAATGCAGTTGAAGGAAGATTTTTTAAGAGTTTCCCCAGCTCCAAGAATGTCTCGCCCAAAAATGAGGAGTTCAATTTCATTATATAAGAATTTTTCACCCACATTCAGTAAAGAGGTATGGGCACCCATAAAATTTTTCTTCCTAAGGGTAGTTCTATCAGAAAACAACATGGGTGCCTCATTTCATTAATACAGGTCGTTGGGATGTCATTTCTTCACCTATTTTCATCTGTTTGAGACTCGTGATCCAGCCAATCATATAACCCTTCAAACCGTGTTGTACCTGTTATCTAAAATTCACCCTCAAGGTAATTTTGATAACATGCATCAAATTATTCAGTCCCAAGCAAGTAGATTGATTTGAGGCCCAAAATCATGTTTTTCGGGGTCCCCTCAGCTCTTTTCTAACCCTTCCATCCAATAAGAAATTTCCCAATGAGTTAGAAAAAATGCAAAAATAAGGTTGTAGGACTGTTTTGAAGCATTTCAGGTCTGAAGGGTGTGGATCGTACCAATGCGGGTCATACCAAGGTTCGTCGTACCAAGCTTGGGGCTGAAATACAAAGAAAATCAGCTAAGTTGGACATTTTTGTCCCAGGCAGTCCGCGAGACAGTTGGGATGTCGGGACGCGAGGGACGCGAAAAGCCGAAATGGCCGAAAGCAAGAAAAATTGTCTAAGTCTTTTGTTTCATGCGGTTTGGGACAGCCAAGAAAAAAGTACCCATGGGATGCGAATTGGTTGATTTGCCGAAAGACAGTCCATTTCGGGTAGTTCGAAGATATTTGTCCGGGATACCGGGACAAAAGTACACGAGGGACGCGTGAGACGCGAAAAGGTGAAAAAGCCACAAGCAAGGACGAGGAAGCTCGAATCGGCCGATGCGGGAGAATGTGTCCTAGGTAGTCCATGGGACAGTTGGGAAAAAATTACGTGGGGGACACAAAAATCTGAAACGGCCGAAGGCAAAGAAGAAAAGTCAACGTTTGACCCGTGAAACTTCAAACGGCCATAACTTTTGACTCCGAGCTCTGATTTTCACAAAATTGGACTTTGTGGAACGAGAAAAATGTCCTCTATGCCACAAAATCTAGATTTATTATTTTTAATGAGGGTCAATATATTTAATTAAAAGAAACATATTCGGCTCCAGTCAGTTAATGCTCATTCCCGTCAAATGACAGAAAACAACTGCCAGACCCAAAATAGCTACCTGCGCTCAGAAGGTCATAACTTTTGCATTTCTCAACGAAATCACACAAACTTGGTACCATTGGAATTGTGGATCTGAGCCAACACACAAAAATCAATAAATTCAAGATTTGATGAGATATTGATAGATATTTTTCATAAAACGTGGCCGGGTTCATAACAGTGTTTTATTTGGTGGTTGGGAGTGCAATTAAGAGGCATGGTCATCATTCTTTCTCTGCTGCAGCACCTGGGACAGTATGGGGAGCCTTTTTTAAGTAATATATAATAATTTTACTCCATTTAATGTCTCTTACAATTGGTTGAATGACAGATTTCGGGATTTCCATTTTTTCCCTTCTCTCTTTCTTCTCATTTTTTCTATAAAGGGGAGTGTTGGGCTCATTGTAAAGGAAGGGAGTTTTCAGATAGCAAAGCTCTGTCAAAATTTCTTTGTGAATCCAATGTGTTGCAGGCCCTTGTAGTGGACTCCTTGCATGGTGATCCAGGCCCTTATCCTGTAATAGATTGAACTATGCATATCATGAAGCAATAAAATATTAGTTTGTGGATATATCTTCCCCTGCTGTGTTTTCTTGCATTCTTCTTTCCCCTTTAATATTTCTACAAGAATATTGTGTCTATTATTATGTTCTTGCAGGGATCTATTATCATTGTGTATGCTTGGAATATCGTTGTGAATTTATTTTGCTAGATTGTGGAGAACTGTCATCACCTCTTCTAGTGTGTATTTTGCCTCTGTATTTCATGCATTTGGAGACTACTCTCACACCCTCCTTTTCCGGTGTATCACCGCTTTAGTGTATGCTTTCATTTTATGCATTCTCTCTCTCTGGTACCTTGGAAATTTAGATTAGAATAGTTAGTTTCCCCTTCATTAGAGTAGATTGTGGCAGGTAGTTTAGGAGCAATAACCAACTTTCTCTGGAGGTCTATCTCAAGTAGCAAGTCCCACAACTTGGAGATAGTACCCATGTTATCCAATCACACCGTGAGTTCAAGTATATGCACTTGTATAAACACAGGGGTGCTGTGATTCGGTGATAACACTTTCACAACATGTTGGGGTGGTGTTTAGTTTTTAAGCTCTAAATGACATGTTTTGATCATGACTGTTGTCATATTTACAAATTTTCTTTCTTATGTAGTTATCTTGTGCATCCTTCTATTTCCTTTTCCCTAAATAGAAGGTTTTCCTCCTCTTGAGCGTTTATTATATCTTCATGCTTAAAGATCATATTGAAATTTCCCCTTATTTTATTTAAATGGCTTGAGCCTATCTCTGTTTTCCTATTATTGGCACTTTAAACCTTTGAATTAGTTTATGTGAACTCTGCAGTAATGTTCAAATTTCATTAGTAATCTACCTTAGATACGAAAATACCATACTCTACTTGATTTATACTACCTAGTTGTGCTCCCATTTACTGTGGTTACACATTGTGAACTTGGTGATTCTGTACACATCTCCTTTATCATTTCACTAGGGTTTTGTCATCCTTAAGCTTGATGTAACCCTTATGTCTGCCACATTATTTAGGGATTGGTTCATATTGCTTGATCCATTTTTTAAAAACATCATGATGCAAAATTGAAAACTACTTACTTGCAAATACATGGTTATCTAAAATCTGAAAATCTGATTGCCAAAATCTATATTTTAAAATATTCTTTTTACCAAACTCTATGGCAGCTATAAATTTTTATTGCAGAAAACAGTGGGTAATTAACTTAATGAAAATTTATAAATCTTCTTATTTAAATTGGAATTATCTAGATGCATGGTATAGTCCCTAACCTTGTAAAATATGACATCTACAATCTCTCATAGTCTATAATTTTGAAAATCTACAGTGAAATGAAACTTAAAAGCATAAAATATTATTCTCTCTCTTGAATGTTTGTATTTTCCCTAAACTTGCAGAAAAGTTATTCTCCTTTGTGTAACACCCAGTAAAACACTCACACGAGACCCAAGAACAACCCACAGTTAGCTAGAATAATTATGGAATATATTTTCTTAAAAGTGTTCCCACAAAAGATTTAAAAAATAATGATTGCTTCATTAACGTTTCTAGCCAATTATTTTTAATAGATAAATTTTTCTCCCTATAATAAATGTTAAACCCACATTAAAATCTAATGCGTATAATTAGTCCAAGAATGGTTAAATTTTTTGTACGTGTTAATTTAATAAACAATTAGATTTCTACTATAGTTAAATATTCCATATTTAAATTTAGAGGGTTAAAGGAGACAAATTAAATACATAACCAAGGTATTTAATTCCACAAGGTTTGAACAATTAACAACATTCCCATTTTACATGGGGTTAGAATTAACATTCCATTATCCCATAAAGTGGCCCCTTAAAAGTAAACTCATGTTTTGATATTGAAACATTTAAATTAAAAACGTAATTTTAACTCATCCACTCTCCACCTACTTTTTGTAGGGATGAATCTCACCCCTTGGATGGATTCAATTAGGAACCTTGACGAGGAAAAAGGCAATCTAACCCTAAAGCATGTTTATGAAGGATTCTTTCTCTTTCGTTTCATTCACTATTTTCTCTTTTGTTTTGTAGGTTATTGGAGGAGGAAGGGAAGCCATTGGAGGGACTCTTAAGCTTTTGGAAGTGGCCAACAAGCTCCATTATTTTTCTTGTTTGTTGATGCCCTCATCAGTGTTTGAAAATGCATTTGTTTGTTTCATTCAACTCATATTTATTTGCTTTACCCAAATGGGCTTGTAGGTGTTTTACCAATCTATTTAAATAGATACAATAGATCAACGCTTTTATTTTGAAACAGTATATATACATATCTATGTATATATAATTTTATATACTTTTGTATATATGTATTTATTTTAAGTGCTCATTTAATATTTATCCCCCTTTTAAAACAAATAAAGATGGGTTTAAAACCTGAATTCAAATGTATTCAATATATATATATATATATATATATCAGTGTACAGGACATGGATTTCAATTCCTATGCAGGCCGATTAAAAGAAAAATGTGTAGGGATTTAAAGAATATAGGACACATTAATGAGGGTGGGTTTCAATAGTGGGGAGGGGTCAGAAAACCCAAACCCCACACCATTTAATATCAAATGGGGTGGGGTTTTGGGTCGCCAACCACTCCCCACCCAAATCTATATATTAAAACCCAAACACTATAGGTCGCGACCACTGTAATGCAGAATTTCCTTTATATAAATTTTAATATATTTATAATATGTGAAAAGTAATATATATATATATATATATATATATATATATTTGAAAAATTATTTCTAGCCCGCTTCCCCTTTATCAAAAATAATAATATTTCATTATCAATAGTATTTGAGATATTACTATTACTATCACTTAATAATGAAAGTGTAGATAGTATTTGAGATATATATATATATATATATATATATATATATATATATATATATATATATATATGTATGTATGTATGTATGTATCTATCTGTTTTTGTACACTAAAATTTTCTTCTTTAGCAATTTTATAAAATGTGAATGGAAGGTATAGGAGGACTAAATTTCATTTCCCTTAACCATTTGTAGTGGATTTTCAATAAATGTTTTAATGGAGAATATGATACTAGAGATAGATCTTGGATTACTTCATTGGCTTATTGAAAAATTAATTAAAACTTAAGTAATTTCCATCTAACTTTAATATGTTTAACTTTCCTACAATAATGCAAGAAAATCCAAGGAGGTATTCTACCTTTTCAATGCATGCTTTTCAAATGACACAAATAAATGCAACATTTCCTAATACACTTTCCAATTTTCCAAAAGAGAGTTTGTAATAATATTACCAATAATATATTTTGAAACAAGAACAACATCCTTTGGTGGGGGATAATCAAGTACCATAAAATAAATTAATTCATTTTTATAACTCCTTTTAAGTTCACCCAAAAGCAACTTACATAATATATATTTCTATTTTTTTCTTAACATTCAATATAGCTTACATATCTAAAATCGAAACAACTTTTCCACCACAATTACTAATAAAATGTCTTCCACTTAAATTTGGAAAAGTTTTTTTCAATAAGGGAAAACTAAATTGAACTTCAAAATTGGTCTTCATACATAGTTCAAAGATCTACTCTCCAACCAAGCTCCATCTTCTCATAAAAAAGAAGAGAGATCCACCATGCTTCATTCGATCACAACAAAAAGGTGGGAGAGTCAACACTCTCCACCCAACCAAGAATTCCAATGAGGAGGAGAATCCATCCTCCTCATTAGCCCCCAAGCCCCAACCATATTGTAATGAAAAATGGATTCAAATCATGGTAAAAAAATAAGCTTCCACATCATAATACAAGATTCAATAACCATAACCAAATCCAAAAAATACAACTACATTTACAAGGAGAAAACGAACAAAATACACAAGGCTTCAATATGCAAAATCCAAAGGAGTAATATATATGGGGATGTCACTTATGCCTCCCAATGGGAAATGGATGCCCACCTAAAATCCTCCAATAAAACATCTCAAAATGCCTACACAGTTGTACCTCCCACATTTTCTTATGCCTCCCTACAAATATCTTATGGCTCCCTCATAAAATAGACAAACTAAGAAATGCAAGCAATTTCTTGTGCAAGGTGAGGCACCCAATCTAACTCCCTCCAAAACATGGAAATAACTCTTATTCCTCCCTACATGAAATATCCCCATAGTTCCCTCCTACACAACACTTAAGAAATCTACCCAAGCACCCAACAAGCATAACAAAACACTCAAAATAAGCACATGTACACCATATAAAAAGGAAAACATTTTATAAGAGTATAACTCCTACCTTTCCCTGGTATAGCTTGATCAAGGAGTCCCACAACAAGATTCTTCAATACCAAACAATCACTAAAAGCTCCAAGAAATCTAAAAGCATTCCGAAATCCTCTAACTCTAAAAAACTTCAAGAGCACAAAGAAATGAAGTAACCCTAAAACAAGCAAAAGAACTTGAATAAATAGAAAAGTGAGAGAGGAGAATGATATGGCTCCAAATATGATGCCACCTCATTTCCTCTCCACTACACATCACCGTAGTCAAATCCACAATCCAAGGAACAATTAATAAGTGGTTGAAGAAATGACATTTTACTTACACACACAATCTAAGCCCATAACCCTTAAGGATTAAAAATAAATACATTTAAGAAGTGCAATAAAAACATAAAGTTTGTATTCCCAAAACACACAATTGAGTCTAATTTTTACCCCCTAGCCCATAGGTAGGGTTGGTATAGAAATTTAAGAGGTGTGGGACAAGTTTAAATTGTCCCACAAGCCTCCAAAACTTGCCCTTAAGGACAAATCCGAATTTCAAATGGTAGGCGGAGTCTACAACACTCAAGATCTTAAGCATTCAACTTAAACACATTAACCAAAGAGCTATCAAATCTAATAAATGAATTCTTTTGACCCATTCTTAATTAATTTAGTAAAATAATTAATTTACTAATCTAGACATAAATCAAGTGATTAACAAAAGGGGAATACATCACTATAATATACAATATAACTCCACATTCATACATCTATTAATCACAACATAATCTAGGAAAGTAACAATATCATTTAGAATTTTCAACAAAATATAGACTTTACATTTTATCAATATCCACGTGATCATAAGATTAGTTCAATTATCTAGGTCTACTTAATATGACGAAATATTGCATGTCTGAAATATATAAATATAACCATGTCAACAACATATCAACATCAATATAAAATGTCTCTAAGAATCAACACGCGTCATGCATGAATTAAAAAAAAGAACAGTCCACTATCTTTAACATCTAACATCATGCTAAATCAAAAGCTACAATAATATCCATAAGTATAGTCAACAATATCAAAATCAATAACAAAAGGTTTCGAAGGTAAGTGGGAATTACATCCCCCTCCCCTTAGACTCAAATTCCTCATGGAATTCATTGGAATAGGTTTGGAAGCTGAACTAATAGCAATGTAGCATCCTCTCATGTAGCCGTAGTCTTGTCATATCTATCCTACTAGACTCAAACCTTGTCAATCTCTCTGCCGTGAAGGCCCAGGGTCCTGCACTCTAAAATGTAGATGGGCTCCACCATCACCTACCCCTGATTCTGCACCTATAAGGGTGTCTAATATAGTACATGAGAAGGGTCTGTAATATATCTCATAAGTAAAAAGACATGAGACACATTGTTGATGTGAGACAAGATGGGTGGAAAAGCTAGATAGTAGCCCAAAAGACCAATACTCTCCAAGATCTCAAAGGGACCCACAAACTTGGGACCTAGCTTAGAGCATTTTCTATAATGGATAGGGCTCTTATGTGGCCTGATACAAAGGAAAACCTTCATGCCCACATCAAAACTGTGATCTGTCCTATGTTGATTTGCATACTTCTTTCGCATGTCATGTGCCTCCTGCAATCTCTGTGTGATCATAACAACCTGTTGCTCCATGTCCTGTAGTAAGGATGGCCGAAGAGAAAAACTTTTCTCTAACATGTACCAACTCAAAGGTGTCACGCAGTCTCTACCATACAGTTCCTGAAAAGGATCCATGCCTTTCGAAATCTGAAAACTATTATTGTAGGAAAAATCCACCAAGTACAAATACTCCTCCCATCTCGACTGATGATCCATAACGTACATCTTAAGCATGTCCTCCAAGATCTAATTCACCCACTTAGTCTTTCCATCTATCTCAGGGTGATATGTTGTACTGAAATTGATCTTCCTCTTGGGAGCATGCTGCATGGTAGTCTAGAAGTGGGAGTTGTACAAAATATCATAGTCACAAATGATCTTCCATGGAATCCCGTGTAACCTGATGATCTCATCTAGATATACCCGTGCCACTTCATTAGATGTGTAGGTGGTCTTCAGTGGAGAAAAATGAGTGAATTTGGTCAATTTATCCACGGTGACCATAATGGCATTGTGGTGGTATCTCGATGTCAGTAACCCCACTATAAATTCCATGGAAATGGTGTCCCTTTTCCACTCCGGTATAGCATGAGGAAAGAGAAGGCCAGCTAGATGGTGATGCCCATCCTTGTCCTTTTGGCACTCTAAACAGTGTTACACAAACTGAACTACATGTCTCTAAATTCCACTGCAATGGTACAATTGTCTCAAAGTGGCGTGCATCTTTTTCACCCCAGGATGGGCTGAATAAGGTGCATGATGAGTCTCTGTCAAAATGTCCTACCTCAAGGCTTTGTCTTTAGGAACATAAATCTAGATTTGGTGCCTAAGAAGGCCATCTGTCTCTAGTGAGAATCCATAAAACTTCCCCTCAAGGGGTCTTTGAGACTCAATCTCTACTCTGGCTGCAAGGTAGAAGCTATTGTGAGGAAGCTACTGTAAAATCCTACTCCACAGATTTGTACCCACTGAAGTTTCCATAGCCACATGTCTCTGTCTACTTAGGTCATCTATAACCACATGCTCCTTCCCCTTCACATGCTCTATCTCCATATCATACTTAGAAAGAAACTCCATTCAACACTGCTGATGAGTGTTGAGATTGGGCTGCTTGAAGAGATGGTGAAGACTCAAGTGATCAGTCCTGAGTGTAAATCTCTAGCCAAGGAGGAAGTGTCTCAATCGTACTAAGGCATGAACAACTACCATAAGCTCAAGATCATGAGTTGGATAATTGAGCTCATAATATTTTAGTTTGTGAAACTTAAAAGTAACTACTCTTCCCTCCTGCATCAACACATCTCCAAGTCCTGCCAAAGAAACATCTATGCATATGAAGAACTTGCCTTAAGGATCTTGCACTACAAGAATAGGCATTGCGGTGAGGAATTTCTTCAGTGTCCTAAAAGCCTACTTATATTTGTCTGACCATACAAACTTCTTCCCTTTCCACTGAAGGGAAGTGATGGGATGATCAACCTGAGAGAAGTCCTAAACAAATTTCCTATAATATCCTGCTAAACCCATGAATTTGCGCACCTCTACCACACTAATGGGTGCTAGCCAATCCATAATAGCTCAAATGTTGGAAGGATTGACTGTGATACCTTTCCCAAAAATGATGTGGCCCAAATATTGCACCTCTGTCTTAAAAAATGTACACTACTTTAGGTTCCCATAAATATGCTACTCATAAAGACACTGAAGAACTTGTTGAAGGTTCTCCTTGTGCTCCTCACACGTACATGAGTAAATCATAATGTCATCAAGGAAAATGAGCACAAAGAAATCCAAGAATGTCCCAAACACCCCATTCATCAAGCTCATGAACACTGCAGGGGAATTCATCAAACCAAACGGCACTACAATGAACTCGTAGTGACCATATCTCATACAGAAGGAAGTCTTATGAATATCTACTTTCGTGATCCTCAGCTAATGATAACCTAACATAAAATCAATCTTGGAGACAATTGTGGCCCGCTTCATCTATTCAAATAAATTATCAATTCATGGAAGGGTGTAGCGATTCTTGATCGTTACTTTTTTCATCTTGCAATAATCAATACACAACCTCAGGGATCCTTCCTTATTCTTCCCAAAAATATCTAGTGCACCCCAAGGGGATACACTAGGATGGATTAGGCATTTTTTTGGAAGGCCCTCAAGTTGTAACTTGAGCTCTTAAAGCACATGAGTAGTCATTGGATAAGGTTCTTGTGAGATAGGATTTGCGCCCAGAACCAAATATTTGTGAAAATATATCTCATGTGGTAGAGGTAATCACGGTAGCTCCCATGGAAAGACATCAGAAAAATCTCTCAAGATGGGATGATCATCAAGGGATGACCCACTAGACTCATCCCCCAATCTGTCACTAACTATAACAACATACATCTGACAAACTCATTGCACACACCACTTAAGCTGCATAGCTGAGATGGTGGGAATAGAAATGGGCCTTCTAAATCCTGGTATCACTGACTCAACTCCTAGATCATTTGTATAAGAAATAGTCTTATGGTAACAATCCACTCTAGCTCTGTGTGCAAAAAACTCTTCCATGACCAAGATGACTCCATAAGAACCTAGAGGAAGGATGTGAAGATCCGAGGTAGTGGTGAAGGGTCCCAAATCCACTACACACTCCTTAACTAAGGAGTCTACAAAAATTGTTGTTCCAGAATCCATTTCAACATCCCAACTAAGATCCTACCTAACTGCCACCATCCTGTAACGCTCTACTAAGGATGGTTTAATAAAAGAATCTCATGAACCAAAATCAAACAAAATGGAGGTAGTAATAACACCAATGCTACATGTCATCTCTATGACGGTACTCTGACTCTCATACTAGCAGTTCTCAACCGCTGCATAGATCTGATGGCTATGCCCCATGTCACCAACAGTAGGTAGAGAAATCGACATCTTACCCTTATTACTAGAGTTCTGTGGGCACTCTCTCCAATGATGTCCAATAATACCACAAAAATAAAATCTTCCCGGTCCTCTCCAACGAGATGCAGCTCTAGCTAGTACTCTAGAAGTCAGTTTATTAGATCCTGATGATCCGGTTATGGACTACTGAGGTCTCTACTGATGAGCTCCTGCTGACTAAGCTCTCAGCACACCCTGTGTTCTACTGGAACCACTAGGAGGATGCCCCATAATCCATCCTCTTTATGCGTCGAACCTCTAACGGGGTCTGAATGGTGGATGAGTATGTTGCTATTACTGCTAAGGGGGCTTCTATGGTGGTCTAAAAGAATATTGTACTGAACCCTATCCACCTTCCACCATGAGGAGGAGGAACTGATCCCCTCAATTTTTTATCATGCAACTACTAGATACGGCTCCGAACTCTATCCCTAGCTTTCTGTGTCTTTCCTCATGCTTCCTCTATAACATAAGCCTTCTCCATGGCCTATGCTAAGGTCTGTGGGAAGAAAATGTACACTGGGCCACCAAAATCTAAAGGCCCCTGATGAACTTGTGAATATGTACCTACTCATCCTGCATATAGTCAACATACTGGAGTAGGTCCAAATATTAACTCTTATACTCAGCTACAGTCATAGATGCCTGAAGGAGGTCGTGGAACTCGTCTATATGCTACTAAATAAACCTCTGAGATTAGTACCTGTCCCTAAACTACTCCTCAAAGAGCTCTCAGGTAACAATCTCTTAACCAATGTGGAGCTTCTGCTCCTCATTTCTCCACCAGACACCTTCTCTATCCCTCAAAAGATGGATCGCAACATGAGCTTTCATGTTGTTAGTTTAAGGGCAGAGCTTGAACCACCCGTTCAATCTCACTAACTAGGCCTCTACCTGAAATCAACCTATATCTCAAGAATAGTGAGATGGTCATAGCTTAAGGATCTCCCTGATATGGTCTACAATTGTCGATTGGAAACCCATAGGCCTCTCTGCATGCTCATCTCTAGGTCTATGATCAGGGGATCAATTTTAGTTTCAAAATTTCCCTAAACTTCCCTAAACCATGCTAGTGCAGTAGAGCCTTAAGATATCTTTCCAACGACTATAAGAACGTGAAAAATGGATACTCTGAGCTCAAGTTATGTTCGGTCAAAGTTTAGTCAACAGGGAAGTCAACTTTGGTCAACAAGTCAATAATGGACCAATAGCACTATGACACGTGGAAAAATGAGAAAAAGTGCAAAATTAATGTTGTTTGAATTGTTTTCAACCTCCAGTCTTTGACACATGTAAAAGCGGGCTAGAACAAGAGGCTCAACTTTTATAACGGAAGGGAGCCCGGCTGCCGTGTCGACGATAATATTATCGCCGACGTGGTGGGTCGTCAAACCACCATGTGGCTTGCCATCACAAGTTTGATTTTCCTATCGAGGGTCGACAAGTGGTATTTATTGCCATATTTCATTTGGAATATCATTATACTACTTGGCTCGAATTCCATTTTTATTACCTTTGTAATTCTTTGATATTAACTTCCATGTTAATTACTAAGCCGCATTATTTGTTATGTTCAGGCTTATTATTATCCAACATGGAGAGCTCAAGGATATAACACTAAGTTCAGGGATTACCTTATCAACAACCAAGGATATCTCATGTCCTATCAACTCGGGGTATGAATATATATATCCGAACAAAACCAGTATCTCCCACACATTTCATGTATTTGCCATGCCTTATATGATAAGTGCCACGCATTTTATTCAAACATTATCCTTGGTATTACATACGGTCAAACAACATTGTCCAACCAAACCCACAATGGGCAGCATAAGGTGGCTCAAAATCCAATCCAAGACTAACAACTTTAGCATTATTAAATTCTTTCCTTATTGAGCGTGCCCACAATGTGGCATTAACAATCCAAAACCGCAGAAAAATTGTAGGAGGTGGGATTTGATTCCCCAACCTCATCGCTCCAAGACCAATCCACTAACCAACTCACCAAGAAGCTCGCTTGGTTATAAAATGGGTCGTTTCAACTTATACAGGGGTGGTAGGTTTGTGCAAAGCGGCATAAGGAGGCAGTTTTCAGAAAATAACATTTTGAAGGCCTTACACTAAGAATGGGAACTCAGAGTAAAAAGGTGAAATGTAGGGAATTCTAAGACAATTCCAAAAATGTAAAATTTGATGTTTTTTTATAGTTTTATCCTATATTTGAAAGCTTTTAATGCATTTTTTAATAGGGATCTACAAGACAGCTAGTTGGAAAACATGAATTTCAATGCACTTCTGGTCCAAAATGTGACTTTGAGTAAACATGTAAAGTGTTCAAAATTTAGAGATGATCTCAGATATATGATTTGTTTTCATATAATGTTTTTAAATCTCCATTTTTAGGTGTTTTTATAACACAGTTGCTGGGAGATCACATTGTGAAAACACTATAGGAGCCACAGATCATTCCTGGGACAGTTTCTGCTATTTTTCAGAGTTCTTGGGACATTGATCAGCTCATTTGCATTTTTTGATTCATTATTGGTTGTTTGTAAGAGTTATTGTACTTACACTACAATATTATTAATGGATAGGTTCAATCCGAACCCAGCGACGTAGGAATTTCTGAACCCCATAAACAATCTCGTTTGTTATCTGAGTGTTTTTAGTTTTCTAATTATTTATTTTCTACACAAGTTTTATGCACTTCTATGGATGCATAATAATCATAATTTAATCAATTTTTGGAGCTTAGAATACTTAAAATTGGTTAAGAAAATCACGATCTTTGGAAACTTTTAAAAGTGAAAAAAATACAACACACGTTTTTCGGATCAGTCTAGGAATCTGAGACCTATCCTTGTGTCTTGAAATTATGTCTCCCTGTCCCCTCTACGGTGACTCTACTCTGGATTAATCCATGTGGGATTTCTTATCCCTATGCTTCTTGATGTGTCGAGGGGATGCACGAGCCTGAATTGATGGCTCCCTATCATGTCTAGTTGATCGTCATCCTAAGGACCCTCTGTGTATAAAGGCATTGACGTCCTGAAGTGTCAATAAAATATGGGGTAGAAAGGCCATTATGGCCTGCTCTTGAGATGGTAAGTCTAGGTCTATGTGAAAGGACACCTCGTCTGATCCACACCCCTTGCGTAGACCAATGTGAGACTTATTTCATCATTTTAGGTTTTATTCCAATTTTCTATGTTTACTAAAATATACAATTTTTTAGTCAAGTTGGTTTCTAGGTTTAGTATTGTGCTAGGTTTAATATTGTAGTAGGTTCAATTTTTATGTCTCACGTTTTCCTGAGTGACCAAGGGTCCAAGATTTGAACCCACGAATCTGATACCAAGTCTAACACCCACTAAAACACCCACACGAGACCCAAGAACAACCTAGGGTTAGCTATAAAAATTATGGAATAATTTTTTTTGAAAAGCATGCCCACAAAATATTTTGAAAACAATGATTTCTTCATTAATGTTTCTAGCCAATTATATTTAATAAATAAATTTTTCTCTTTATAATAAATATTAAACCCACATTAAAATCTAATGAGTATAATTAGTCCAAGCATGGTTAATTTTTCTCTAAGTGTTAATTTAATAAACAATTATATTTCAACTATAGTTAAATATTCCATATTTAAATTTAGAGGGTTAAAGGGTCCAAATAAAATAAATAACTAAGGTATTTAATTGCAAAAGGTTTGAACAATTAACAAGGTTCCTATTCTACATGGGGTTAGAATCAACATTCTCTTACCCCATAAAGTGACCCCTTAAAAGTAATTTCATGTTTTGAAATTGAAACATTTAAATTAAAAAGATAATTTTCACTCACCCACTATCCACCTACTTTTTATAGGGATGAATCTCATCCCTTTGATGGATTCAATTAGGACCCTTGATGAGGAAAATTGAAATCTAACCCTAAAACATGCTTATGAATGCTTCTTTCTCCTTCATTTGTTCATTGTTTTCTCTTTTGTTTTGCAGGTTATTAGAGGAGGAAGGGAAGTCATTTGAGGCACTCTTAAGCTTTTAGAAGTGGCCAAGAAGATCCATTATTTTTCTTGTTTGTTGATACCCTCATTAGGGTTTGAAAATGTATTTGTTTGTTTCATTTAGCTCATATTTGTTTGCTTTGCCCAAATGGGCTTGTGGGTGTTTGTCCAAATTATTTAAATAGCTACAATAGACCAACATTTTTAATTTTAGAAATTATATATACATATCTATGTATATATACTTTTATCTACTTGTGTATATATGTATTTATTTTAAGTTCTCATTTATTACCTATCCCCCTTTTAAATATATATATATATATATATATATTACGGTGTACAGGCCATGGATTATAATTCCTAGGAAACTCGATTAAAAGAAAAATGCACAAGGATATAAATTATACTGGCCACATTAATGGGCACAGGTTTCAATAGTGTGGAGAATTGTTAATGCTTTGGGAGATCAGGAGGGTTCGGCGACCCCAACCCTGACACAATTTAATAGTAAATGGGGTGGGGTTGGGGTCGCCGACCCCTCCCCACCCCAATCTACATATTAAAACCAAACAATATTATAAATAAATTAATAAATTAATTAATATTATAAATAAATTAATATTTATATTAAGGGAACTGCGCATTAGAGTGGCCGCGGCCTATAGCATTTGGGTTTTAATATGTAGATTGGGGTGGGGAGGGGTCGGCGACCCCAACCTCGACACCATTTAGCTCATATTAAAACCCAAATGCTACAGGCCGCGGCCACTCTAATGCGCAATTTCCTTTATATAAATATTTATTTATTTATAATATGTGAAGAGTTATATATATATATATGTATGTATGTATGTATGTATGTATGTATGTATGTATGTATGTATGTATGTATGTATGTATGTATGTATGTATGTATGTATATGTATATGTATATATATCTGTGTGTGTGTAATAATATTTTTATTTTTTATTTTTTGAAAAAGTATTACTAACCCCCCCTTTTTATCAGTAATAATAATATTTCATTATCAATAGTATTTAAGATATTACTATTACTATCACTTAATAACGAAATTGTAGATAGTAGTATTAACAAGCTAAGATTTAAATATATGTGTGTATTTTTTTGTGTACACTAAAATTTTCTTCTTTTGCAATTTGATAAAATGTGAATGGAAGGTAGAGGAGGACTAAATTTCATTTCCCTTAACCATTTGTAGTGCATTTAAAATAAATGTTTTAAAGGATAATATCATACTAGAGATAAATCTTGGATTACTTCATTGGCTTATTGAAGAACTAATTGAAACTTAAGTAATTTCCATCAAACTTTAATATGTTTAACTTTCCTATAAAAATGCAAGAAAATGCTAGGAGGTAGTCAACCTTTTCAATGCATGATTTTCAAACGACATAAATAAATGCAACATTTCCTAATACACTTTCCAATTTTCCAAAAGAGAGTTTGTAATAATATTTCCAATAATATATTTTGAAACAAGAACAACATCCTTTGGTGGGGGATAATCAAGTACCATAAAATAAAATAATTATTTTTTATAACTCCTTTTAAGTTCACCCAAAATCAACTTACAAAATAGATCTTTCTCTTTTTTTCTTAACGTTTAATATAACTTACATATCCAAAATCAAAACAACTTTTCCATCAAAATTACTAATACAATGTCTTCCACTTAAAATGGGATTTTTTTTTGGCAATAAGGGAAAACTAAAATGGACTTCAAAATTGGTCTTCATACATAGCTCCAAGATATACTCTCCAACCAAGCTCCATCATCTCATTAACAACAAGAGAGATCCACTATACTTCATTTGATCGCAAAAAAAAGGTGGGAGAGGTAACAATTTCCACCCAACCAAGAACTCCAATGAGGAGGAAAAGCCATCCTCCTCATTGTCCCCTGAGCCCCAACCACATTGCAATGAAAAATTGATTCAACTCATGGCAATAAAACAAGCTTTGAAATCACAATACAAGATTCAAAAACCATAAAAAATCCAAACAATACAACTACAATCAGAAGGTGGAAAGCAAAAAAAAATTAAGGCTTCAACATGAAAATGCCAAAGGAGTAAGATCTATGGGGAAGTCAGTTATTCCTATCAATGGGAAATGGTTTCCCACATAAAACCCTCCAATAAAACATCTCAAAAACCGTACACACTCTTATGCCTCCCTGAAGTACCTCTTATACCTCCCACATTTTCTTATGCCTCCCTACAAATCTCTTATGGCTCCCTTATAAAATAGACCAAGTAACAAATGCAAACAATTTCTTGTCCAAGGTGGGGCACCCAACCCAACTTCCTCCAAAATATGGAAAGAACTATTATGCCTCCTTACATGAAAGATCCCCATAGTCCCCTCCTACACCACACTTAAGAAATCTACCCAAGCAACCAACTAACATACCAAAACACTCAAAAACATGCACATGTACACCATATAAAAAGGAAAACATTTTACAAGAGTATAGATGCTATCTTTCCATGGTAGATCTTGATCCAAGAGTCCCATACCAATATTCTTCAAGCCCAACAATCACCAAAACCTCCAAAAAATCCACAAGCACTCCACAATCCCCTAACTCTCAAACAATTCAAGATCATAATGAAATGAAGTAACCCCCAAACAAGCAAAAGAACTTTAATAAATAGAAAAGGGAGAGAGGAGGATGATGTGGCTCCAAGTAGGATACCACCTCATTTATTCTCCACTCGTCATCACCCAAGTCAAACCCATAATCCAAGGCACAATTAATAAGTGGTTGAAGAAATGACATGTTACTTACACAGACAATCGAAGCCCACACCCCTTAAGGATTAAAAGTAAATACATGTACGAAGTGCAATAAAAACTTACAATTTTTCTTCCCAAAACAAATAATGGGGTCTATTTTTTACCCCCAGCCCATAGGTAGGGTTGGTATAGTAAATTAAGAGGTGTGGGACAAGTTTAACCTCTCCCACAAGCCTCCAAAATTTACCCTTAAGGACAAATCCGAATTGCAAAAGAGAGGTGGAGTGTACAACACTCAAGATCTTAAGCACTCAACTTAAACACATAAACCAAAGAGCTATCAAATCCAATAAATGAATTCTTTTGACCCATTCTTAATTAATTTAGTAATATAATTAATTTACTAATCTAGACATAAATCAAGTGATTAACAAAAGGGGAATACATCACTATAATATCACATAGTAAAATTAAATAAAGGAAACTAAATGAAAGAAAAAATTTAACTCCTTGGTCACAATTAGAGGTGATCCCCCCCGTGGAACCCCCCTAACAACAATTCAAACACATACACATAATGAAAATACATTTTTCCCTGGTGATCCTTGTTAAATTCATCTATAATTCCAATGTGGTTGGTCTCCAATCACCCTAATGTTTGTTGTGACATGTTTACCTATAAAACACATAACACCTCCTTCGGCCTAGTTGCTACATCAAAACATCCAAAATAAATATACAATATAACTCCACATCTATACATATATGAATCAAAACATAGTCTAGGAAAGTAACAATATAATTTACAATTTATAACAACATCTAGATTTTACATTTCATCAATATCCACATGATCATAAGATTAGTTCAATTTTCTGGGTCTACTTAATATGACAAAATATCTCATGTCCGCAATATATAAATATAACCATGTCAATAGCATATCAACATCAATATAAAATTTCTTTAATAATCCAAAATCATCATGTATGAATCAAAATCAACAACAATCCAGTATCTCTAACATCTAACATCATGCTACATCAAAAACTACAATAATATCCTTAAGTATAGTCGACAATATCGAAATCAATAACAAAATGTCTCAAAGGCAAGTGGGCACTACAGTTTGTGTCATGATTTGAGACATCACTGGTAGTTGCTTTAATTTTTTATGTCCCTATTGTTACTACAATGGCTTCGCCACTTTTTTCTATATAGTTATCTTCAAATCAAGACTTTTTACCACTAAAAAAATATTTTTGTTTCCAAATGCATGAATAATATGATTTCAAATAAGGATTTCCTATTCTTTGAATATTTGTAATGTCTTTTATAGAATGAAAGTTATATCTTGTTCTTATCTATAGCATTTAAGAGACCTCCATCTATTTATATGGTGCTGGAATAACTCCATGAATTTAAATATAGATGTATCCTTTTTTTATGACCATTCTGAAAATGGGTAGTTGTAGAAGCCTTCAATTGTGTGTAAAACTTGTATTTCTTTTGGTCTGTAATTGTAAATGTTTCCTTTGAGCTCCTTGTAAAATCATGCCATCATTTTGATTCTTCCTCATTGTAGCACATGCATAGTTAAAGCTTGCCTTCCTTTTTCTACAAGTAAAATTCAACTATTTACCTTGTTGTTAATGTTCGTTGACATCCTTGCATAGTTGAGTTTCCATTTCTACAACTATGTTTTGGGATCAATTGTTGTCTTGAAAATCATGAATGACTGAAATTTTACATCTACTTAATAATATTTTGAAATTATTTTTGAAAAAACCCCACTTGAGAGTTGATCCATTCTTATAGTTATAGCCTTGAAGATTCTCTTGTATGATCTACAATCCATGTGATAGGTTCATTGAACAAACTCATATTTTCTGCAACCTCTTCATCATAGAAATTTGGGTTTTCCTATCCTACTTCTTGAGATCTATGGTTATATGAACATGTTGGAATCTTAAAACTGATGGATGCAACCTACCCACATTCATATAAAATATGAAATATGAAAAAAAACTTCTTGAAACCGCTCAAATAATTTCATGTACTTCTAGTTCCTAATTCATCAATGAATTTTGTGAACTAAAGTTAATAGTTCATCTGCATGATAAATTTGAACTTTAAATTCTTAATTTATACCTTTTAAACATTGAATCCATTCTAAGTGATTGTGGTCAAAACTTCACTCTTTTATTTTAGCAACTGCTTTGTGAATTTGAGTACATTCATGAAGGCCTAATGCATGAAAATTTGATAATTTTTCTATTTTAAGAGAACTATGGATAATTAATAGATGGTTTTCATTTAGTACACAAGTAAATATATTTATAAGTTCTACATATATATTTCTTCCATTAAGTTTGCATATAAATTAGAAACTGAAAATACAACAGAAAAGGTCACCCTGATCTCTAATGAAACCCTTTTTCTTTCTCTTTCTGTTACAAAACAACAACAACATAAGATGAAGAAGTAGCAACACGAGAGGGGATCATGTTATCAAGAAATGATGGGTCGATTCTCTCCTTTCTATTTTATTTTTTTCATTTGTATGCATGCTTCTTTTAAGTTATTTCTCATGGCTTTTGTGAGAAAACTTATAGTTATTCCTCATGAATAAATGAAAATTACCTTTGTGTAATGAGTTGTCTATATTATTTTTCATTTATTTTTAGTAGAATAATTTGATATGAACCTAAATAACTCAAGACATTGATGCAATTTAACTTAATCATAAAGAATAAAATGATTAATTGTACCTTTTCCTAATCTAAATCTAATACAAGAACAAGATATCACCTCGAAAACTTTACAACTCCTTCAAATCTGTAAATTGATTGTAGTTCAAAATTTTTATGTTGGATACATGCTGCCCTTCCTGCCTTCCTTAGGGCCATGTAATGTTCTTTCATATAATGTGCATAGTCCTAATGAAGGTAACAACATGGAATGGTTACATCTATGAGGCATGACATTCTCAAAGAAAACTTGAGTTGTTGATTTGATTTTTTTGCCTCTCCTAAGACTTTCCAAAAAAGAGAAACACCAAAAAATATTTATCCCTTTCCATCGACTAAACCAAAATTTTAAAACACCTAACCCCTCCAATATCAAACAAAAAGTTTCGAGTTGACCTTCATGCACATGTGTGATAAATGTCGACATTTCTAGCGATTTTGTGGGGTAAGCTACCTGCTAGTGGAAATGATCAGTGCCTTGATACGTCCATTGTGTATGGAGTCAAAATAATAAACATACTTTCCCTTAAAACACCAATATTTCACCCCTCCCAAACACAAAAATAGGGAAAAGATCTGGAAAAAAATAGATCCTATGCATGAAATACACTTATTGAATAGAAAACAACTGGTGTGAGTAAGCACTTTATTGAAATGAAATCATACCTACCCTACTCTACTAATCTACAAATGAATCAAAATAAATCCTGATATAGGATTAGAAAAATAGATTCCCTTTCTTAGAATTCGAGACCATGAGATCAACTTGAAAAATAGGTAACATGACGAAGCTTGAAACAATATTTATACCTTTAATTCTCTCAAAATATTAGTCCAAAAGATGAAAAGCATCTCTTTCTAATTTGTAAGTTTTTTTAATTTTATGGGGGGTTGACTTCTAAGAACATGAAACACTTCCTCGTGGTCTAAATCAGGCACAAATTTTTGTACTACTTAAATTGGCTCCAAACTAGCCATGTATTGGATGGGACATGGCCTCCTCAAAGCTAGAAAATTATTTCTTTGATCACATATGTTTTACTGATTTCCTTTTCATCTTTGAGTATGTTCTGAAGCTTATTTGAAACCCCTTCATCCTCATTAGTCTTTTGTACCTCATCTATCATGACTTATTCTTCTCCTTCCTCATTCTGATCGAACATGAATTTTGTAAGATCAAACTCATCTCTTTCTTCTTCATTAGGTCTGACCTAGGCAATAGGATCTTATTCTATGTTCTCCTCTAAAACCAATGTTTCGAAAAGGGAAAATAAAGGATCTGTATCTAATGGAATTTATTTCTTCTTTTCAAGTCTAAGGGGGACCTTAACATCAAGGGGTTCTTTGTTATGGAAGACAAATGATGAAATTGAAAAATTAGTCAATTCTATGGGTTGATCCTCACCAATGGAATCTTGAAAATATCATAAGAAATCAACCTCTTCATTGTCAAGCTCTACAACACACTCTTTCTAGATCTCAAATTCTTTTTGCTCCTCTTCATCTGAAATTGATTCTTCCTCCTTTTCTTGTTTTGCAAGCTAGGATGAATCACTAACTTCTGTGAATATTTTGTCATCACGCACACTACACTTAGAACATAGACATTTCTTATCATCTCATTTTTTTCCTTTCTCCTCCATAAAATCAAAATCACTATCATTGATGCCTTCTTTCTCGAACTATCGAACATGACTGAATTGAAATTTAGATATCCATCTTTGTAAATATTGCATGAATTCCAGCCTACTATTTTCTTAAATTGGCTTCCCCTCTTGGCTATTTTTCTAATCATCACCTTCATGAATCATGCTTATGGCTGAAGGAGAAGGGGTTGGTTTGGTATCATCTTGATTTTTCTATTATTTGAGAAACGGATGGGGTTCAAAAGCTACACTTGAGGAAGGTGAACTCGTAAGAACAATATCAAGAAAACTTGGAATCTCGTAATTAGGTTGCGATGGATTATAGGGAATGGGAATTATATTTTGATAGGGAAGGTAAGTGGGAAAATTCCAATGATAAGTTCCTCAACCTTATAACATCCACTTTCAAAACACATAAGACAACATAGAAAAATACAGGATAATTTTTTTTGACTTGTTTGAAATATAGAATGACATTACAAGAGGACACAAAGGTTACAAATAACTCTTCAAACAACCTGACACAATTATGACCACATAGGGAACACAGAACATCCAAAACCCATCAAGGATAGTTCACATTTCTCTTTGAAAAGGCACCATGAAACAAGACCAACCACAATACACAGTCTCAGTTAAGTGCACCCCAGGGAGTAAAATCCTTTAAGGTTATGCATTTTGGTAAGAAAATGTCTTTCAAGACCTGAATTTACAAACTAGAAGATTCAAGTTTGAATTGAGCATTTCTTCTTACAAAGGCAAACTTATTAATTTTAAACTATTAACTAATTAGCTTGAGAACAAGTTTTCAGAAGGAGGTTCATCTAAAGGCTGGAAAAAATTGCTAAAATCATTTGATTAAAAGGGACACCTTCCATCTCTCACAAGGTTTCTTAATCATACCCAAGCTATAAAATCTTGATCCAGACCTTCATTACACAAGGTGACAAGCGTAAGATCCAACTAGAGTGGAATACAATTAAGGTTCAGAAATACAACATCCTGGTGCAAGGGTTAATAATTATCCATGCTTAAGAGAAGATTAAAAAGAACAACGACAAAGGTTAGAGAGAAAAGGTCAAGTTATTTCATCATCATGATCTCCTTAGTTACTAACCAGTCTTTTAAAGAGACTTAACAGTTCAATAGGATTTGGATAACAACCTCATTTAGCATTTTCTATATTTGGTTTGACAAAGGGGATAAGGTTTAATATGTAGCTTAAGGTTAGTGAGGGTGGATTCTTTTACACTGGTAGAAAACTCGTTTCTTTCCAATTAAGGACTCCTAAATTTACCTATAAAAGTAAACATTCATTATTATCTTATTCATTTATTCATCTATGTATTCATTTTATTGTATTTTTTATTAACTTTAGAAAAAAGATTACCACCCACTAAAATATACTTAGAATTGCACTAATGTCAAGACCATTGGGGGAGGTTATATACTAGAAATTTTTAAGACTCGAAAGAAGAAATACCATTACGAATTGAGAGAAATAAACACGGTTATAAAATTCCTATTCAACGTGGCACAAAAACCAAAGGTGTCAAAAGATTCGATTGAATTTGGATGAGAACAAGAAGGTAAAAAAATTGGTCAACCATGCTACAAAATTTTTATGACTGACATAATATCATAAAGAAAGTACACATAACAAGGTGATGATCGAGTTTTATTCCTCACAAAAATAATTACAAGTCCTGCTACAAAAGGACAAGACAACTTTATTTCACAAATACCGAAAAATCAAAGGCAAGAGGCCTTCAAAACTCCTTTACAACCACCATTGCAAGATTTGAAAAAAAATTGAAATTCGTTCAAGGAACTTCATAAATCAAACCGACGAAACGTTTAGAACTCTTTCCTTTTATTTATTTGCACAATCCATCCACACAAGTATTAACTAGAGTCATTTCGCGAGAACTGAGCATGTTAAGACTACCCAATGTAACAGTAAGCTAACATTTAACAATATTATGAAAGGAATATTCTATTTCAAGAATGGATCAAGCACAAACCACTAATAAAAATTCTTCACGCGAGATACAAATTTACACCAGCCAAGAAGAAGGAAGCCAAATATTCTAGTAAGAATGATATCTTGAATAATCAAGGCAAGACCTTATAGATTAAAACAAAAATGGCTCAAAATATTGAGATTTCAATCATGTAATCCTATGGATTATGTGATTGAAATCTAATACCCAAACCCTTATTTTAAATGAATAACCCAAGATTTAATAATGATCCAAACCACTCAATCAAAAAAATTTCATTTGAATGTAACGCACAACAATACCTTTGAACCCATTCCTTCATAATAAAGGATGCTATGAGCACTAAAATGATGTCTTGAAGATGATAACGACACATCTAAATAGTAAGAAATAATTAATGGACTATAACCTACTAGTGTTCATTGGTGTCAGGAAAATCGAACCATAGTACACATCCAAACAAGCTATCAATATCCTTACACATTGCTTATTTTCACATTCAATGTGATAGACAAAAAGTGATTGAATCTAACCAAACCAACCTCCAAATATACATAGACACTCTTAGGTCATGGTTTCAATCCAGCACCATCGTTTCTTTTATGAAGGCCATAAAATACACATATTTTTTTAGTACAAGGTAATACCCTTATGGGATTTGACTTAAGAATACTCCTCTTCATCCAGGGACTCCAAAAGGTCCCAAAAACCCAAGATATATATTTTAAAACATTTAAGAAAAACTCCCTACACAAACTCTAGTAAGACCCTTTAATGAAAACAACAAAAAAAGTAGCATGAGCATTTGAGCTTACGTCCCATGGCTTCTATTTACTAGGCCTTCCGAACTTGGAGTGCGAATCACTAACTTGGAACAACTTCAGCCATGGGTGCCATGAAGGTGAAACTCTAAAGAAAAGAATAACACTATTACACAGTATTATGAATGAATTTGAATAGGCTACACTGACTTAGAAAACAAATCACATTTAACCCAATTTACCTTCCAAGTAAAGGAACCGAGTTTTCACATTTGCTTATAAAATTCCTCATAATCTATAAAAAGAACAATACACAAGAAAAACTAGAATTTATTAATTTACTCAACTTATAACATAACAATAAAACGGAAGAGAAAAATCATACAACCAATTAATATGGTGATCTATTTTAAAGACAAATCCTAGATGAGTTCGTACTAGTATGCAACTGTTTTATCCATTTGACACAAATATAGACATTCGACATCCATGGCAATCTTAGGAAATAGTACTCATGAATGTCAAGCCACTTATAGGCTTAAGCATGTTCTAGGTATTCATAAGCCGCTAACACCTCTAAGAAGCTACACAAAATATCTATATAAAAAGATACTACATAAATACATGTATTTACCTTTGCTTATATGGGTATTCAAAATACCTATTCTAGACACAAAACATTTATATAGTAGATATATACTACACCGATACATGATTTTTTTCTAATCCATGTAAGGGAGAAAAAATAACCAAGTATGTACAGATGAATGTATGTAACCTAGTTGTTAATCCTTCCCAAAAATCTTCAAAAATTAATGTAAACATTAAATATATTTTTATACGGTACATACAATCTTACATGAAACCATATACTTACAGATATTCATCTCAGAAGAGCATTATAATGAAAGAGTGGAATTTTTTGTAACCTAGGTCATTGTACAATATCCTAAATGCGTATACACAAAGAAAATTCATAACCACATACACTACTTTTTGAAATGACAGTATAAGAAATAAAGTATATATACAAATAAACCCAATGCCTATAACTATTCAATATCTATTTTGTAAGAATAAGGAAAGCCCAAGAATATACATCAAATAACTACCCAAATGTCTTATGATATGAATCCCAGAGTAAGGGAGAAGTGATCCATGCCCTTTGGCCAGGCCATTTGTCCATAGATCACAAAGACAAAACATTGAAACTAGCTCACCAAGGAAGGAGGATTGAAAAGAACTAGATTGTTTTATTTATTTATTATTCCCTATTCCCGTAGTAGGCAATAGAGGTACCCACATAACCCATTTAAGAAACCATTGTAGGAAACGAAAACATTCATTTCATGAAATTATGAAAAAGTAGCAAAATATTACAGGCGTTATACTTAACATGCCTTATTGGAGCTTATTCAATGCAGCCACGTCGAATTTGGGATCAAACAGCTGCAACACATTCTAAAATTCACTTTCCTCAGCATGTTGGTCACTCCTACCCATTCATGGCTACATTTTGGCACCTGTAGGGATACACGACCAGGGAAGGAGCTCCAAAATAGTGAGATTTAAATGCCTCAAGTAAACATGATTATCAGGGGAAAAGATAGACCCCACAACCTTTCCAACTCCCTCCCATCCTACCTCAAAATGGGACACTAAGGTAGAATATGGACATACATCGAAGCACAATGGAGATCATATTTTTTTCAAATGCAGAACTATGAGCTTTAGAAGCTACATATGTACAGAGTGGAAGCACCCATGAGGCATGAAGACTATTTGAAAAAATGCCTTAAAGAGGTACGACCTCAAGAGATCTCCATGATTACATGATACACACAGGAAGGATTTGATAAATGGCTCTGTGTTAACCATATGAAACCAACATGTCTCCAAAATATATAGTTCTCTTCCCCCCAGAATGGATGCAGGAAAGCCCATCCTCCAAAAAAGTATTCTAACTGCCAAGGTCATGGTTTAAGCATGGCATAAAATAAAAAACCAAGGAAACAACAGGTGGCAAGCATTAGAAAGGACGTTCCAGTTAGAACAAGGCCCCCAAAAACAACTAAAAAAAGCCTTCCACAGCCCATGCCAAGCATGTCAAATAAATTTTGGGGGGTGTAGCCATGTGCTAGGACAGGCCACTACAGAGGAGGATGGGGGAGTATGAAGAATTCATATTATTCCTCCTTAATATGCATTCAAACACATTACAAAAAAATTAAGTCCCCTTTGAATTGAAGCCTCCCAAAATCCTCCTCCTTACACGTAAACAAATCTTAACCAATATTTGGCAATGATTTAATTCAGGTTAGAGAATAAAAAAAATCCCCTCAAAATTTGTGCCTCCTCCTAACGCCTCCTTCTACACATCCATCCATGGCTAAATATATGAGCCATTACATTCTACTCCCCTTAAGAAAGCATCATCCTTGATGCAACATAACAATGAAGGAGGGAGGAGGGGTAAACATCAAGGAACCAATAAAGATGAAGGTACACCCTAGTCATTAACAAACGACCATGGGGAAGCCTTAGAAACATTTGATAGAATTTTAACTGTCAAGTTCTGTGAAGTTTGGTTAATTAGACTCTTTCCATTTACATTATTTTTAATTAATATTCTTCAAAATTTTATTGTTGTAGATGTTTATTTTATTCCTTCTTTTGGGTGCCTGACATGAACTGCTATCACAACACCCTACCAGAGTCATTCAAAACACTACAGATTCACAAGCATACAAGTAGATACTTCATGATGGTACCACATCATAAGAGATTAGTCAATTTATGGAAGGGAACATGCATGGTCCACATAACATAGTATTTGTCACACATCTATGACTGATGTATAGAATAGTCGAAAAAAGTCTACTATGACAACCAAACATTTTCCATAATTTCACACATGCAGATTTTACATAACTTAGGAAATAGATACATGTACATAGGGTCAACAAGGGAATCAATGCCATATCCTTAACATCATAAAACATATCCAACTACCATGAGTAACTCGTTAAACCTAAGACAAAAACAAAAACATCATAACAACTTTGTATACCTCCCAAAGCATCAATCACACACACACACACACACACACACACACACAAAAATGTCTTATGCCTCCCTCAAGTCTCTTATGCCTCCCTCAATATTTTGTCCCTCCCTCAAGTCTCTTATGCCTCCCTCAATCTCTTATGCTTCCCTCAATGTCTTATGCCTCCCTTAAGTCTCTTATGTCTCCCTCAATCTCTTATGCCTCCCTCAAGTCTCGTATATCTCCCTCAAGGAGGCCGGTTTCCTTATGGATTTAGGCACATAAAGTCCCAACACCCCTAACCCAAGTGAAATAATAACTCATTGTTCAAAAACCCACTAGTTATCTGTGACTCCTTAGGGCGTACCCTCATATAACAAAGCGGGTCCATAGGTCCAACCATTCCATGGTGCATCCCATGACCCTATTCCATACATTAGGACAATAGAACTAGCATAGCAATCTAATCCAAATGCCAAGTGGAAAAGTACAAGCCTTGGGAAAGGTGGTAAAATCTTAAAATTAAAAAAAAAGATCCAAAACCAAGCAAAAAAAATGGCCAAATAGCCATAGTTAGTGCAAAAATCCGCATGTTAGTACCACAAAGCAAGGAAATGCCCAAAATGTAAAATATGGCAATCAAGAAAACTGGTGGTCCTTGCAGAAATAACATAAAAAATTCAATTTATTAATAAAATACATATATAAGAATAACACATTACGATGACTATGTGACCTTATTTGGCCACCAAGGGGGTTCTCAACGAGTTTCTGGCACTCGAAACATCAAGCCTTGGCTCGCAAAATAACATATCAAAGTACAACTATCATCATCTCTATTTGAATCATCCCACCACCACTTTGACAAGGATAAACATAGTCATAGCTACACTTAGGTTACATCCATACAACAACCACAAGGACAGAGAGAAAGAGGAGCAGAGGTCATCATCTACTAAGCCTAAGGTCAACTCGAGTTACTGGCCCATAGTACATAGTCCCTCAGGGTTGTTTAGCATAAGGTTCACAACATAACACGTATTCACAATACTACACGAGGGTAATTCACACATAATAACATAGGGCCTTTGCATGGTACATAAACAAGGTAAATCACATACATAACATTCATGGTTTACAACACACCACATCACCCCATGCTGCACCCAAAGTGCAATCAATGTACAATTCAGATCATATACCCACCATATCTCCCTAAATCATGACATGAATCATTACATGTTATAAGAATTATATTTATGATGAGCACAATTACAACATACAGTCAACTTCCATATACATGGAAATACACACATTTCTACATAAATGATAATGAGATCATTAAGAAATTCAATTAACAATAGCCAACCTTAGTCACACAACATATAAGCACACACATACATCACAAATATCAAAAGGATTCAACACTCTAAAATCAACAATCACATTTCTTCCACACACACAACAAGACAATGTTTCACACTCAAATTCTCATAGAATTCTTGGAAGGAGAAGGAATACTCTCATCTCCAAGACATCAAGATGCAAACAATTACGCACTAAGTGACATAAACATCATGTGCGTTCACAATATTACAATTATAACATGGATCACATCACACTTAGACCACATTACTCTTCCAATTTCCACCACCATCACACAACACCATCACCACTCAAATCTGTCCCAGAGGTTTGAGAGCATGAAACATCACTCTGATACCAAGTGTAACATCCACTTTCAAAACACACAAGATAACATAGAAAAATACAGGATAATTTTCTTTGACTTGTTCGAAGTATAGAATGACATTACATGAGGACACAAAGGTTACAACTAACTCTTCAAACAGCTTGACACAACTATGACCACATAGGTAACACAGAACATCCAACAGCCATCAAGCATAGTTAACTTTTCTCTTTGAAAAGGTACCACGAAAAAGGACCAACCACAATACATAGTCTCAGTTAAGTGCACCCCATGTTGTAAAATCCTTTAAGGTTATGAATTTTGGTAAAAAAACATCTTTCAAGACCCAACTTTACAAACTAGAAGATTCAGGTTTGAATTGAGCATTTATTCTTACAAAGTTGAACTTATTAATTTTATAATATTGACTAATTAGCTTGAGAACAAGTTTTCGGAATGAGGCTCATCTAAAGGCTGGAAAAACTTGCTAAAATTGTTTGACCAAAAGGGACACCTTCCATCTCTCACAAGGTTGCTTAATCATACCCAAGCTACAAAATCTTGATACTGACATTCATTTCACAAGGTGATGAGCGCAAGATCCAAATAGAGTGGAATACCATTAAGGTTCGGAAATACAACATCCTAGTGGAAGGATAAAAAAGTTAACCATGCTTAAGAGAAGATTAAAAAGAGCCATGGAAAAGGTTAGAGATAAAAGCTAAAGTTATTTCATCATCATGATATCCTTAGTTATTAACCAGTCTTTTAAAGAGAATTAAGAGTTCAACAGGAGTTGGGTAACAACCTCATTTAGCATTTTCTTGATTTGGTTTGAAAAAGGGTATAAGGTTTAATATGTACCTTAAGGTTAGTGAGGGTAGATTCTTTTACACTGGTAGAAAACTCGTTTCTTTCCAATTAAGGACTCCTAAATTTACCTATAAAAGCACAAATTCATTATTATCTTATTCTTTTATTCATCTATGTATTCATTTTATTATATTTTTTATTAACTTTAGAAAAAAATTACCACCCACTAAAAATATACATAGAATTGCACTGATGTCAAGACCATTGGGGGGGTTACATACCAAAAAGTTTTAAAAATCAAAAGAAGAAACTACCATTATGAATCGAGAGAAATAAACACGGTTATAAAATTTATATTCAACGTGGAACACAAACCAAAGGTGTCAAAATATTTGATTGAATTTGGATGAGAACAAGAACATAAAAAAATTTCTCAACCATGCTACAAAATTTTTATGAGTGAAATAATATCATAAAGAAAGTACACATAACAAGGTGATGATCGATTTTTATTCCTCACAAAAATAATTACAAGTCTTGCTATAAAACAACAAGACAACTTTATTTCACAAATACCGAAAAATCCAAGGCAAGAGGCCTTCGAAACTCCTTTAAAACCACAATTGCAAGATTTACAACACATTTGACATTCGTACAAGGAACTTCATAAATTAAACTGATGAAATCTTTAGAATTCTTTCCTTTTATCTACTCGCATAATCCATTTGCATGAGTATTAACTTGAATCATTTTGCAAGAACTGAGCATGTTAAGACTACCCAATGCAACAATAAGCTAACATTTAACAATATCATGAAAGGAATATTCTATTTCAAGAATGGATCAAGCACAAACCACTAATCAAAATTCTTCACATGAGATAAATATTTACACCAGCCAACAAGAAGGAAGCCAAATATTCTAGTAGGAATGATATCTTGAATAATCAAGGCAAGACCTTATAAATTAAAACAAAAAGTGCTTAGAATATTGAGATTGCAATCATGTAATCCTATGGATTACGTGATTGAAATCTAATACCCAAACCCTCCTTTTAAATGAAGAACCCAATATTTAATAAGAATCCAAACCACTCAATCAACAAATTTTCATTTGAATGAAACAAACAACAATACCTTTGAAGCCATTCCTTCATAAATAAAGGATGCTATTACCACTAAAATTGCGTCTCGAAGATGATAACACAACTTAATAGTAAGAAATCATTATTGGACTATAACCTACTAGTGTTCATTGGTCTCATGAAAATCAAACCATAGTACACATCCAAAAAATGTATCCATCTCCTCACATATTTATTATACTCACATTCCATGTGACAAACAAAAAGGTGATTGAATCTAACCTAACCAACCTCTGAGTATACATAGACACTCTCAGGTGATGGTTTAAATCCAACACAATCATTTCTTTCATGAAGGCCATAAACTACACATTTTTTTTAGTACAAGGTAATACCCTTATGGGGTTTGAATTAAGAATACTCCTCTTCATGAAGGTACTTCAAGAGGTCTCAGAAACTGAAGATATATATTTTGAAACATTTAAGAAAAACTTCCCACATGAACGCTAGTAAGACCCTTCAATAAAAACAACAAAATAAGTAGCATGATGGTTCGAGCTTATGGCCCATGGCTTATATTTACTAGGCCTTTCGAAATTGGAGTGAAAATCACTAACTTGAACAGCTTCAGTCATGGATGCCATCAAGGTGAAACTCTAAAGAAAAGAATAACTAAAGAATAACACTATTACATAGTATTATAAATGAATTCCAATAGATTACCCTGACTTAGAAAACAACTCATAGTTAACCCAATTTACCTTCCAAGGAAAGGAACTTTGTTTTCATATTTTCTTATCAAATTCCTCATAATTCATAAAAAGAACAATACACAAGGAACAATAGAATTTATTAATTTACTCATCTTATAATGTAACAATAAAAAGGGAAGAGAAAACTCATGCGACCAATTAATATGGTGATCTATTTTTAAGACAAATCCCAGATGAGTTCTTACAAATATGCAACTGTTTTATCTTTTTGACACAAATATAGACATTCGACATCCATGGCAATATTAGGAAATAGTATTCATGAGTGTCGAGCCACTTATAGGCTTAAGCATGTTTTGGGTATTCAAAAGCCGCTAATAGCTCTAACAAGCTACACAAAATATCTATATAAACATATACTACATAAATATATGTATTTACCTTTTCTTATTTGGGTATTTAAAAAACTTATTCGAGCCACAAAAGATTTATACAGTAAATATATACTACATCAATACGTGAGTTTTCTCTAATCCATGCAAGGTGAAAAAAATAAACAGGTATGCACAACTGAAGGGATGTACCCTTGTCATTAATCCTTCCCAAAAACCTTCAACAAATAATGTAAATATTGAATATATTTTTATATGGTACATACAATCTCACATGAAACCATATACTTGTAGATATTCATCTCAGAAGAGCATTATAATGAAAAAGTGGACTTTTCTACAACCTAGGTCATTCTACCATATCCTAAATGCATATACAGTAAGAAAATTCATAACCACAGATACTGTTATCACCAAATCACAACACCCTTTTTATGGTTTATACAAGCACATATATTTGAACTCACGGTGTGATTGGATAACATGGGTACTATCTCCAAGTTGTGGGACTTGCTACTTGAGATAGACCTCCAGAGAAAGCTGGTTCTTGCTCCTAAACTACCTGCCACAATCTACTCTAATGCAGGGGAAACTAACTATTCTAATCTAAATTTTCAAGGGACCAGGGAGAGAGAATGCATAAAAATGAAATCCTACACTAAAGTGGTGATACACCAGAAAAGGAGGGGATGAGAGTAGTCTTCAAATGCGTGAGATACAAAAGCAAGGTGCACACTAGAAGGCGTGATGACAGTTCTCCACAATCTAGCAAAATGCATTCACAAAAATATCTCAAACATACACAATGATAATGGATCCCTGCAAGAGCATAATAATAGACACAATATTCTTGTAAATAAGAGGTTAAAGGGGCAAGAAGAATGCAGGAAAACATAGCAGGGGAAGGTACATCCACAAACTTATATTTTATTGCTTCCTGACATGCACAGTTCAATCGGTTACAAGGTAAGGGCCTGGATCACCATGCAAGGAGTCCACAACAAGGACCTGCAATGACATTGGCTTCAAAAATGAATTTTGACAGATATTTGCTACAAAAACTATCTCTTTTATAATGAGCCCAACACTCCAATTTATACAAGAAATGAGAAGAGAAAGAGAAAGGAAAATGGAAATCCCGAAATCTGTCCTTCAACCACTTGTAAGAGGCATTAAATGGATTAAAATGATTATATATTACTTGAAAAAGGCTCCCCATACTGTCCCATGTGCTACAGTAGAGAAAGAATGATGACCATGCCTCTTAATTGCACTCCCAACTACCAAATACAACACTGTTATGAACCCAGCCACGTTTTATAAAAAATCTCCATTGATCTCTCATCAAATCTAAAATTTATTGATTGCTGTATGTCAGGCTCAAATCCATGATTCTAACGGTACCAATTTTGTGTGATTTTGTTGAGAAATGCAAAAGTTATGGCCTTCTGAGTGCGGGTAACTATTTTGTGTCTGGCAGGCGTTTTCTGTCATTTGACGGGAATGAGCATTAACTAACTGGAGCTGAATATGTTTCTTTTAATTAAATATATCTACGTAGAGGACGTCGTGGTCATTCCAGAAGGTCCAATTTTGTGAAATTAGAGCTCGGAGTCAAAATTTATGGCCGTTTGAAGTTTCACGGGTCAAACGTTGACGTTTCTTCTTTGCCTTCTCCTGCTTCAGCTTTTCGCATCCCTCGCGTCCCGTGCATTCTTTTGGCCCAGATGTCCCAGACGAAAATCTCCTACTTTGGCTGATTTGGGCTTCCTTGTTCCTGTTTGAGGTGAAGACACGTGGTGAGATTCCATTCGTCGGTGGCTCTTTCAGCTTTTCGTGTCCCACATGTACTTTTGGCCCAACTATGCCGGACGAAAGTCCCCTGTTTCGGCCGAATCGGCTGGTTCGTGTCCTCCACGTACTTTTGGCCCGGATGTCCCAAACTGCGTGAAACAAAAGACTTAGGAAATTTTTTCCATCTTTCGGCCGATTCGTCCCACGCGTCCCACGCGTCCCGACGTCCCAACTGTCCCGCAGACTACCTGGACTAGGACTTAACTGATTTTCTTGCTTTTTTCAGCCCCAAGCTTGGTACGAAGAACCTCAGTTCAACCCGAACTGGTACGACCCGAGCCCTTCAGACCCGAAATGCCTCAAAACAGTCCTGAAACCTTATTTTTTGCATTTTTTCCATTTTCTCTAACTCGTTGGGATTTCTTCTTGGATGGGGAGAGTTAAAAAAAGCTGAGGGAACCCCGAAAAAAATGATTTTGGGCCTCGAATCAATCTTACTTTCTCGGGACTGAATAATCTGATGCGTGTTATCAAAATTACCTTAAGGGGTGATTTTCGGATAACAATTTTGGTGACTCAGCGAGGTTATCTGCCTGCCAGATGAAGAACGGCCAGCTGCTCGTAGACATCCATTGGGCATGGAGTCTATTTGATAATCTCTCAGCTGGTCCGGAATTTGAAAGCTTGTATCTTTGAGCCGTTGAAATGTTTGTTTAGTTGGTTTTCCTACAGCTGCAAATTCTTTTCCGAAGGCTCGATGAACTGCAAACATGCACATACTAGAAGCAATAGGACATGCGTACAAGCACTTAGGGAAATAAAAACTACTCTAATAGCAGTAAAATGTGCATAAGCACTTAGAGGAATGGAAATTCTAAACTAATATTTACAAGGGTGAGAATCTTTCTTTCTAGTAGCAATGTTTGAGATAGATCCCATTGACTGGAATCTGTAATTCTTCACCATCCAAATTAGCCAGTCAGAAGGCATTAATACCTTTGCATTCAATGATCATGTATGGGCCACTCCAGATGACATCAAACTTGGAATGCTTTCTCGGCTTTGCATGATCTACATCCTATTTCAACACTAGATCTCCAATTTGGAAGGTTTTAGTCTTGGATTTCCTATCAAAAGTCTTCTTGAGCAAGGCTTGATCATTCTCTATTGCCTGAGCTGCATGCTTTCTAGTTTCTTGGAGCTCCATTAATTCTACATATCTAACCTCCATGGGTTCAAACTCAGCTAGTTCCAATTGTTTCATGAGTTCCAATGCTGGTAACTTGAGTGATAGAGGTAGAACTGCTTCTTTCCCGTACACAAGCTTGTATGGAGAGCTTGCTGTAGACCTCTTGGGTGTGATTCTATTGCCCATAGGGCTGATTTGAGCTTTGAGTGCCAAGTCCTCTGATTTTCATTCAGAGTCCTTCTGATGATTCTTAGTAGGTTCTTGTTCGTAGACTCGGCTTGGCCATTACCCTGAGGGTAATAATTCGATGAAGTGCTGAGATACACACAATTCTTGATAGCCCATTCAGTGATCTTTGTGCCAGGGAATGCCAATGCATTATCCGATATGATAGTGTCAGGGGCACTAAACCTCGTGACTATCCCTTCATAGAAATCTAAGATATTGGATTCATTTGCCTCCTTGAGTGCCACTTCTTTGGTCCACTTGGTGAAATAGTCTATTGCTGTAAGTATCCACTTGTGACCTTGACTGGAATTGGGATTGATAACCCCAATGAAGTCCAATCCCCATTGCATGAATGCTTGATTTATAAAAATTGGATGAAGGGGCAGCGCTGCTAACCTTTCTTTCCCTGTGAAGAATGCACATTTCTTGCATTTCTTGACCCATGAGTAGCAATCATTGAACACAGTAGGCCAATAGTAACCAACCTTCATGATTTTGAGAGCTGTTACTCGTGGAGAAAAGTGGTCTCCTACTTCCTTGTCATGGAACTCATGTATGATCTTCTCAACTTGACATGTTCCAATGCATCTTAATAGAACACCATTGATGTCCTTCTTGAACAAGATACCATTAATGAGTACATATGGGACGGATTGTAGTCTAAAATATCTCCTCTTTGATTTTCTCATTAAAGGAGGGCACAAGCCTCTTCGGAGGTAATGCACAAGGTCTTGAGTCTAACATGGAATGGGTGCATCATCAGTCAATTGTTCTTGATCATTATGTAGTAGTAGGACAACATCCTCTTCACTTTTTGACCTGTTTGGTTGTTTGGAAGCGAGCTGCTCGCACAAACCTTTTCCATGAACGCTTGGTAACTTTGATTTGAATATCATATTCCATCACCCGAGTGATCCAACCTGCCCTCTTCTCATTTAAATCCTTGTTTAGGAGAAATTCCTTGACACCAGCATGAGACACAACAGTTGAATCTTATTGTTCGAGATCAAATGTCTGAACTTCTTCAAGCTCATGATGACGGCAAGGACATGCTTTTCAATGAAAGAATACTTTATTTTGTAATCTTCCAAGGTTTGACTAAAGAATGCTATGGCCTGTTTTGAACCTTCTCTATTCAGCTGTGTCAAGATAGCTTAGATTGTATCTGATCCTCCAAACGCATACAACATGAAGTCCTTTGAAAAGTTTGGGTTGATAAGAGTTGGAGCTTGTGATATTGCATGCTTGATGTTTTCAAAACTCTCTTTTCCTTCTACTGTCCATTTGAATGCGAGACTCTTCTTCAACATCAATGTTAAAGGCTTCACAAGAGTGGTAAAATTAGGCACAAATCTGCAGACAAAGTTTATCCTTCCCAAGAAGCTTTGAAGAGATTTCTTGTGGTGTGGCAATGGAAGTGTTCGGATGGCTTCAACCCTTTTAGGATCAATTGTTAGCCCTTCCCTAGAGACAATGTCACCTAAAAATTTTCCCTTGTGCGCCAAGAATATACATTTCTTTGGATTTAATGACACTCTAAACCTTCTGCACCTCTGAAACACTTGTCTGAGGTGAAAGAGATGGTCTGCTGCATTCTTTGAGAAGACAGTGATATCATCTAGGTATACCAACACTATATTGTTGATCAAGCCTTTGAACGCCATATCCATAGCTCGCTGAAATGTTGCTCTGGCATTTTCAGTCCAAATGGCATCTTCTTGTAAGCATACGTGCCCCAATTTGTAGTGAAGGCCATATTGAATTGATCTTCTTCTTTCACCATTATCTGATTATAGCCTGAATATCCATCTACCAATGAAAACCTTTCTGAACCAGCTACAACCTGCAATATTTGTTCCATTGATGGAAGCGGATAATGATCTTTGAGTGATGCTTTATTTAGATTGTGAAAGTCCACACACAATCTTATTTCTCCATTTCTATTTCTTACTGGCACCAAGTTTGCAACCCAACTTGAGTGTTTGATGGGGAAGATGATACTAGCCTCAATGAGCTTGCTTAACTCTTTTCTCGTGAGAGGTTCAATATGGGGATTCACTGGCCTTTGCTTTTGCCTGACAGGCTTGGATTCCAGATCCAGCTCAATAGTATGTTGTGCCAACTTTGGGTTGAAACCTCTTAAATCTTTGTAAGTCCAAGTGAAGACATCTAGGAACTCTTGACAAAGCTGAACAAAATCAGATTTCTCTTGTGGAGTACTTACTTTGCCAATTTGCAATGTCTTGCCTTCATATACTAAGATAAGTTATAAATCTTCACCCTTTACTTGAATGTTCACTTTCTCCTTCTGGAACTGATCATTCGGGTTGAAGATTGACTCCAAGGTTATGAGGCCTTTTGGTAATTTTTTAGTTCTCAGCTGCACCACTTGGTCACCGTACTGCTGCTCCAGCTTGTCTTGATTCCTGGCAGAGAAATCAGCTTCTTCTTGTAGGAAATTAACAATTTGTTGATCATTCTCAAAGACTTGCCAACTTGTGTTGTTATCTGGAACAGCTGGTCTCACAACCACTCTGATATGAGGCTGAGATTTCTCACTTTTGATACTTTCTACAACATCAAACATAGCCCCAATTGCTGCCAGTCTATCCGCTGCTTCATTCTTTTTTCTTGGTATGGAACTGATGCTAAAAGCTTCAAAATATTCAATAAGATCTCATACACGATTTTTGTAGTTCTTTAACATATCATTTTTGGCAGCATTTTTTCCCCTAACTTGGTTTATGATCAGCTCACTATCACCAAATACTTGCAAATTCTTGATGCATTTCTTCTTTGCCCAGTGCAATCCATGAATTAAGGCTTCATACTTAGCTGTGTTGTTTGAGCAAGAAAACTAAAAATGGAAGGCTGAGTAATACTTTGTACCTTGTGGTGAAGCGAGCATAGCTCCTCCTCCCGCACCTTGTCTACTCCTTGATCCATCAAAGAACAATTTCCATACTTCATTGTCATCTTTGTGGTTTGGCTTGGTGATGATAGGAATAGGCTGACTTTCTTCATGTATGTAATAGACTCCCAGCTCAGATTATTTTATTTCTTGATAAGGATCAAAAGCATGCACCTTGCTTGCCCATTCATCAAGAGTTAGATCTGGGATGCTTCGTACCTCGGTGTCAGCTTCATCAGTGCTTGGATGATCTTCTCAATCAAACGTTGAAAAATTGGCATTAATTTGGCTTGGAGTGTAAGGCTCAATGTGAAAGTGTGCAATAGGTTCAGACCTGATTGTGGCTTTGCTTCCATATTTTTTTCTGAACAACATGTGTGACCAATTAGTAGATAAGTAACCTCCAATCTTGGTTGTGAAATCCCTTGATAAACATAGGAAAAAGAGTGGTGGAAGGTCTATTACTGAGACATCTTGCAAAACAACCACATTGGGATAGGCATGCAAAGTAAGACTCAAGTTTTTAATCACCCCAACTGTTGTTACTACTGTCCCATCCAACTGCACTACCCCTTTCGATATGGTTTCATATTGAATTCCTAGCTGATCAGCCATTTACTTGGGCATCACTGAGCTACTTGCCCCGGAATCAATCATGCAATTGTGCACCAATTGGTTTCCAATGATTAATGAGACATAAAAAGGAGGGGGCTTCAACATTTTACCTTGATGTCCTCCATGATTCCCTTCAGGCTGGGCAGCATTTGTGAGTACCTTCTCTTGCATTTGGACTTGTTGATTTGAAGTTGACCAGTCCTTCATGGTAGCTTGCAGCAAATCTCTTTGGCCTGGGATAGATAGTGATTCCCACATTGATATGTTTACATTTGTCTTCTTCATCTGATCAATGATACTGAATGGAGATGAAGTATCCCTCTGCTGTCCCTTGGCCTGCACATTCATTCCTTGCACATGGGCAGCAATAGCTGGCATGTGAGTTGGTTTAGGATTTGGTTTGGCTGCAACTTGCATGCTTGGGATTGCATTTTTTTTGCCAATAGTTTGTGGAGTGACAGAAAGTCATGAATTACTTGGGGCCAATGGTTTTTCTTCACCCAAATTTCTCCTCTTTGACCTTGTGTTGGCTGCAACACTTTGAGAGGGTATTTGATTCATACCATAGAAATCTTTAGCCTGCCAATTGACAAGAGTAGTTTCGTTCAGAGATGTTCCTTGCTGAGGTGCTTCTTGCTGCTGATCCTCTTCGTGGCTGGACTCTTGTGACCCACCAATGGTTTTCACCATAATAGCTTGATTTAATGCATCGTTAAAGCACATTGATTGGTTATGTGGCTGACTACATGGGAAACACCAATCATATTCTTGGGCCATGTTATTTTGGACTGGCACTAATGCTTTAGAAGTAGATATGACATTAGGGTTATAGGGCTGAAATGGTCTATTAGTGGGAGGCCTTAATTGGCTTTGATTTTGATTTGTAGCCTGAGTTGGTGACCTATTTTGTTGGAATGGGGGCCTATCCTGGTATTGCGCTTGAGGCTGATATGGTCTAGCACTTTGAGCTTGCTGTCTTTTGATAGTAACTAGCTCATTTCCCAAATTTTGCAATTGTTTCATGACCTCTTGGAGTTCATTTGAAGCACTAGAGGATGAAGTAGAAGTTTCATTTGAACTTTGACTTCTAGGAGTGGGAGTAGGAGCCAAAGTGGGTGCTTGACTAGTGCTTGGATTTTCTAAGTTTGGATATAAGGGCATGGGAGGCCTAAGAGCCAGTTTACCAGCTTGAATAAGATAGTTTTCAGCCCTAATGGCAATGCTATAAGCAGCAAGTAAGTTTTTGCCTCCCATAGATTGAATTAACATAGAAATATCAGAATTCAAAGCCTTAAGATAGTATAGAAAAGCACCTTCAGCTGTCAGCCTGATGGCCACTGGAATCCTATCCCAGGACATTTAAAATTTAAAGTTGAAGTCAGTCAGCTGCTCGTTGGGAGCTCTCTTGATAGTTGTCAATTGTTCTAGTAGAGACAAATTGCCTCCCTTTTCCCAAAACTGCTCATGGAAAACTATGCATAACTGATTCCAATTTTTGATAGAACCAGCTCCAAGGCTCCTAAACCATTGCAATGCCTTCCCTTTGAATGAAGACGCTAGCAATTTGACAGCCACATCTATTTCATTTATCTCATGGATTGCACAAACATTAGCAATGTCTTTGACATGATCACCAGGAGTGGTATGATTTTCTCTAGTGAAAAATGGAAGTTCTTCAACGCTGAAATTGGAACTGGATTCTATGCATTGAGGGCAAGTGGGTTGCTGCTAATGAAATTGACAAAGGGATTCGGTGGATGCACCATTCAGATTGGCATGAGAACCCTTGTTGATTGGATGAAAGGTCTACCAGGTGGAGGTGTAGATAAGGTTCTATTAGGTGGAGATGGAGATCTTTGAGATCTTCTTCCCCTTCTTTCTCTACCTGGAGATAGGTGTAGATAAACGACTAATCCTTCCTCCCTAGTTCTTGATCTGGTCTGTATTCTTCTCATAAATTTACCAGGATTGGACTGCTGAAACCAGTGGATTATGCCTCTTTTGGAGTCTCCATATGTGCAATTTCAAAGCTCTTTCAAAGCTGGAACTTACAACAAGTGCACATCAATCTTGTTACAATGAAAGTGAAGACCTTTAAGCTCCCACCAGGCGTGCCAGAACTGTTATCGCCAAATCACAGCACCCTTCTATGGTTTATACAAGCACATATATTTAAACTCACGGTGTGATTAGATAACATGGGTACTATCTCCAAGTTTTGGGACTTGCTACTTGAGATATACCTCTAGAGAAAGCTGGTTCTTGCTCCTAAACTACCTGCCACAATCTACTCTAATGCAGGGGAAACTAACTATTCTAACCTAAATTTTCAAGGGACCAGGGAGAGAGAATTCATAAAAATGAAATCCTACACTAAAGTGGTGATACACCAGAAAAGGAGGGGGTGAGAGTAGTCTTCAAATGCGTGAGATACAAAAGCAAGGTGCACACTAGAAGGGTGCTGTGATTTGGCGATAACAGATACTACTTCTTGAAATGATAGTATAAGAAATAAAGTATATATACAAATAAAAATAATTCCTATAATTGTTCAATATCTATTTTGTAAGAATAAGGAAAATGCAAGAATATACATTAGATAAATACTGAGATGTCTTATGACATGAATCCTAGAGTAAGGGAGATGTGATCTATGCCCTTTAGCCAGGCCATTTCTCTATAGATCACAAAGACAAACCACTAAAACTAGCTGACCGGGCAAGGAGGATTAAAAACAACTATATTATTTTATTTATTTATTATTCATTATTCATGTATCAGGCAACATAAGTACCCACATAACTAATTCAAGACACCATTGTAGGAAAAGAAAACATTCATTTCAAGAAATTATGAAAAATTAGCACAATATTGAAGGTTACATGCCTGAATGGAGCTTCCTTAATGTAACCACTTTGAATCTAGGTTCAAGAAACTACAACACATTCTAAAATTCACTATCCTCAGCATGTTGGTAACTCCTACCAGTTCATGGCTACATTTTGGCACCTGCAGGAACACACGGCTGTGGAAGGAGCTCCAAAACAAAAAGATGCAAATGCCTCAAATAAACACGATTATTAAGGGAAATGTCAGACCCCACAACCTTTCCAATGCCCTCCCATCCTGCGTCAAAATGGGATGCTAAGGTAGAATATGGACATCCATCGAAGCACAATAGAGATCATATTTTTTTCAGATGCAAAAGTATGAGCTTCAAAAGCCACGTATGTATAGAGTGGAAGCATCCATGAGGGTGAAGACTATTTGAAAAAATGCCTCAAAGAGGTGTAGCCTCTAGGGATCTACATGATTACAGGATACACATATGAAGGATCTGCTAAATGGATCCATGTTCACCGTATGTAACCAACAGGTCTCCAAACTGCATAGTTCACTTCCCTCCACAATGGACACAGCCAAACCAATCCTCCAAAAAAGCATTCTAACTACCCAAGTCATGCTCCAAGCATGGCATAAAAGAAAAAACCAAGGAAATAATAGGTGGACAGCATTAGAAAGTAAATTCCAGTCAAAACAAGGCCCTAAAAAATATTTAAAAATACCTTCCAAAACCCACACCAAGCATTTAAAATAAATTTTGGGGGCTGGGGGCATGTGCTAGGACAAGTTGCTAGCCAGGGAGGATGGGGGAGTAGGAAGAATTCATATTGTTCCTCATTAATATGTAGTCAAACACATTAAAAAAAAATCAGTCCCTTCTGAACTAACGCCTCCCAAAATCCTCCTCACGCGCAAACAAAGCTTAAAAAAGATTTGGCAATGATTTAATTCAGGTGAGAGATAAAAAAAAATCCCTCGGAACTTGTTCCTCCTAACATCTCCTTCTTCTATGCATCAAGCCAAGGCTAGATATACGAGGCATTAAAAATGATGCCTATTAGCCTCTAATGATTGCAAATTTTCAACTCGTTCCTTAACATCCAAAGATGTTTGTACCAATTTATGTAGCTTGATTTCAATATCTTCCTCCTTTGTATAATTAGAATAACCTTCAGCATTATCTTTGTCTTGAACAACATAATGATTTTCATACTAATAATAATATTTACTAGCAAGGTTTGGGTTATGCAGATATTCATTTTTATAGGATTCATAGTACAGATCTAGATGAGAATAGGGGTAAAATAGATTTGGATATGACTATTAATGTTGTTTTAAAATGGGGATTCATGAGTACATGACCTCATACAATATAGAAATATGAAAACATGGGTTTACTACTTATTAAAAATGGGATAATAACAAAAAAATAACATATCATCTTTTTTTTAAAATACCTCAAAAGGTTATAGATGAAAACTTGATGTCACCTTAGGCTTTCAAAACATTATACTTGTATGAAAAAAATCTTCTCGGAGTAATCATATAAATTATCATTTGAATCTTAAATTTTCTAAACTCATCAATAATCATTCAAGGTCCCACCGGGCATGCCAAAAATTGTTATCTAGCAGAAGTTGATCATGTCCGAGGAATGGAAAATTTGTCTATGTCTCTCCTTCCTCACTTATGCAGATATACAAGTGAGACACCTCATGAGATGTGGGCATTGTAGGTGTGAGGTGAATCTCCATATTGTAAAGGGTTGGTTCCCTTTGTAATATCCCAAAAAAAAAATGTAGGGTAAAGGCTAAGAAAGTAAACTATAAATTGAAAAGAGGTGATACACTAAGGGGTTTTGAGGGTTTCGTGACAAACGAAACATACACATTTTGATGAAAAGAAGTAATAAAACACTCACAATCTAGAGGGTTGCGGGTTAATTTAAAGGAAAAAAATTAAATTGTTAAAGGATTTCTCACAACAACAATATACAAAGAATGCACATTAAAATAAATCATAACACCTAAATTGTACTATGGTATATAGCTTATATATAACTTAATAAATTTAGGGAAAATTAATCACAAGAACATCTATCTTAAATACACAACATTGTAAAAGAAATTGTATAGGAAAAATATGCTTCTTCTAGTAAAAAGGGCACTGCTGGAAAATCCTCTAGCAGTCTATTAGATCAAAATGCCTCCCCTACAATGGTTGGAAAACATGACTATATAGAAAAACTACTCACCCTACCTTTAAAAAAATATCCTCTCCACAGGCTAGATAACTCGGAGATCAATCTAATAAAAATTTAAAACGAAATTCCAAAACTATCTTGTTGAGATCAAACCACTACCCCTATTCAACTTAAGTCGACCTCAGTAGTATTACCTTTGTAAAAGGTGTGGGTTTTTCACATGAATTAAGATAACCTTTGTAAAATTAATGTAATTTGTTTAATCTGTAAAAGGTATCTTGGCTTAACATGAAGAATTTGTATTGTCTTTTATCTAAAAGGCTATTCTTTTCCTTTTGTGCACATGCAAATTTAAATCATTTACTTTGTCTTCATATTCAGAGAATACAATAATTATTGATTATTTCTTACTCCTCTATCCTTTGGCTAACATGCATGTATATTATGGCGTATCCACCCCATGCACAATTTTACCATGCACAATTACAATGATCAATACTTATAATAATTCCCTCCCCTTTAGTTGTCATTGGTAAAGATTTCGACTCTAGAAATCACCACTTATGCAATAATTAAACATATCCAAAAAGATTTCAAACCATGGTTAACCAAACTCAAGGTCAACATGGCTCCAATAAGGAAAAAACACTAAAAAATTTACTCATTTGCAATTGACCAAAAATTATAGAAGTTTCATTTGTGAGGGGGAGATCCTAGCCGTTCCTTTAGATGACATTATTGGAATCTATGGTTTGTAACCTATCATAACTTTTTTTAGATATTTTTTTGCTCCATTTTGTGCTTCTAGTTCTTCTGTAGTATCTCAGCCACTGCATTAATTAGTTGGAGTTTATATTTTTTCATGGGTTTCCTCTCTTTTTTACTATGGATGCCATTGGAGGGGATTTTTAGAGATTTGTCAAGAAAGCTCCCAATCTCCATTCTCAAAATCTATACCATGCCATTTACTTTCCATTCGGATTTTCTTAAGTAGATTGCACTTGAGACTCTTGGATTTCACTACTGGGCTTAGCGATGGCTATGTTTCCATTTTAGGAGCTCCCTTGTTGGCCTTATTTTATTTTTTGTTGTGTATTTCAAGCTCGTATCTACCTTTCCCTCATCTTGGGTGCCAAAAAAATACTATGTAATTCAACCTTGTAAAAGGTAACAATCATTCTAATGCATTATTTCATTTTGTTATTCTTAAATAGGGTATGAGTTGTTGTTTTTTCAACTTTCTCTATTTAACCCAACTTCCTCTAATGGTTGTGAGTGAGTTATCTTACCACTGTTGGAGTTGTATTTTGTCTTTGGAATCTTTGTATGCTATAAGGTTTTATTTTTTCATCTACCTAAATCTAGGTTTACTTGGTATTCACCTACTCTATTGTCATGTTTTGGGGTTTTCATCTTGCATATGCGGTATGTGGATGAAACATTTCATTCCTTACATAGCTTGTCATGTGAATGAAGATCGATCTCTTATCGTCACTTGTGTACCTTGACCCTTTCAAATTATTCAAGCCAGCTCAGTTTCCCATTGCTAACTTGACCCCATTTGGAAAACCTTGGTGTATTAGAAGCTCACCACATTTAGATTGATTCAAAACTTTTCCATTTGAGAAGGTGAGTAATTATAGATCTGTCACTAAAACCCGAGCTTGTAAATTTTTTATTATTTTATGTGTTGCATGAACTTCGTGGCTCAGCCATTTGCCTCTTCATCACTTTCCCAGATCTTGGTTTCATCATTTTGTGGCCATGATTTGGATCTCATTTATTTGCATCCAAATCATTTATTTCTTCTTTTCTGTACTTACTATGGATGCATCACTTAGACCACTATTTCCTTTATTCTTTATCTACATTTGTCTTGAGTTCATGCTTAAATATACTTATCTTTGTGCTTTGGGGCTTGTAGTGATTCAAAAACCTCTAATGAATGAACTTAGTGTTTTATCCATTTAGCTTTGTATTAGCTTGGTGCGCATCCATGAATTAGCTGTATTACCCTTTGTGTTTCAAGATCTGAAAACCTTGGTTTGGATTTGTTATACGAGCTTTCTCAATTGAATTTCACAACATGGATATGTGGTGTTGGATTTGTAAGTTGTAAATGCCAAGATTTGAGAATAGCCCTCTATCATTTCCATGACTTGGGTTTTTAATGCAGTTACCTTTTGCTGGTGTCTATTTCCTCTATCCTAAAGTAAGCGTTTTCCTCCTCTTGAGCCGCCATTATATCTTCATGCTTAAAACTTAGATCTAAATGTCCCCGTATTTTAATGAAATGGCTCAAGCCTATCTCTATTTCAATTTTATTATCACTTTGAACCTTTGAATTAGTTTATGTGAACTCTGCGGTAATGTTCATTTTGCATTAGTAAACTGCCTTAGATTTGAAAATAGTGTACTCTACCTACTTTATACTACCCAGGTGTGCTCCCATTTAGCATGGTTACACATTGTGTACTTGGTGATTCTATATGTAGCTATTTTATCATTTCACTACGGTTTCATTATCGTTAAGCTTGTTGTAACCCTTGTCCCTGGTACATTATTTAGGTATTTCTTTATATTATGTTAAACATCATGGTAACAGGGTTACTTGCAAAATTAATACATTTACATATTTCATACTATATTATGATGATATTTTCCGAGGTACTAAATTTATGGTGAATTTTGTACCTTCTAGTTTCTCTAGTTATCTTGGTGATTTGATGATAGTTGTGGAACCTTAAGGCTCTTATAGTAAGTTTTACATATGTGGATTTACATTTCCACTCTTTCTTGGAGGGGTAAAACATGGTTTCGAGAACCTTGTATGTTTATATTCATGGCTTCCCATTTGTATAAACCTACTGGTTGAAATGCTATAAGTTTGAATTCTGCACTATGTTTGACTTATATAGCTTCATGAAGATGACATTTGTTGGCGTCTTTTCCTCTAATCTATGGGACTTCAAATGATAAATTTCATGTTTAACAACTTACATATTTCATTTTTCTTATTGTGATCATGCTATAAAACAAGAAAAATGCATATTGAAAGCTTATGCAAGTCAACAGTATATTCATAATGAAGTGAAAAAGATGTACTCCTTTTCCGATTTCATGGTATATAACTTTATTCTGTAATGGATCTAAACTTTTAATGAATCATTAGGCATTGATGCTCCTTGAGTTCACTTTGAATTTTTAGAGTATGACTATTACAGTTCTAAGTTTTAAAATTGGGTTTGTAAAAACTTTTTAATATCTTGTTAATTTCAAAAGGAAAAATGGGTCTTCATCCATTTGATATTTTATCAGGCTTCCTTTAAAAATTTGATTCAACTCTTGTAGCTTTAACAAAGCCATGTACTTACTTATTTTTTTATTGTAACCCTAAAAATGTCATTTTCTTCCATATTTGTATAGATGTTTTCTATATATTTGATAATTAGACACTTGTTTTATTTGTTGATAGTAAAATTATTTCTTGATCTATTAGCTTTTATATATTTTTATCATTTGCAATATCAATTGCATGATTGGAAACTTAATTTCAGTGCTTTCTAGTTTCTGTAGTTGTTTTAAATACATTTTTATTTATTTCAGCTGATAGCTACCTCATAATGCTTTCAATAACTCATTCTTTGATCACTTGTAAGCTTATATTGTACTTTTAAGATCAAAGATGCAATGTCCACAAAAACGGCGTTCTAGGAACATGTTAAAACCCTAAACACTTAACTCAAAAGTTACAAGGGTGTCAACCCATAGTGTGTACTAAGTTATTTTTCACTAATAATATTTACTTTAGAAAGGATGGTCCAATTATAGGTTACATGATTAAATATTCTTCATTTATCTCTAAGGATGAAAAATTAACATTCAACTAGGGAGGTGCCATATTTTAAATTTTCTTGGTTAAATATTCTTCTCCTCCTTAACTAACATTCACACCCTAATAATTTACATATACTTAGTTACTTTAGTTCCATTATCTTAATATCTTAAAAGTACATTTTATTTATTTTCTTAAAACATACCAGGAACCTACTTGATGAATTTACACACTAAGGTGTTTAAATGGTCCTATTTACCCATCTACACATACATTTATATTTATTTAAAATATTTATAATATACATTCCTACCAAACAAATGTAGGGTTGATCCTCAACACCTGGATCAATTCAATTGTAGCCACTAGATCCTAGGGTTCCAAACTAATCCTAAAAATCCTTATGAATTTTTATTTAATCCCATTCATTACCCAAGTCTCCTCATTTGGTCACTTTTCCTTTGTTTAATTTGTAGGTTGGAGAGAAAGAAGCTATGGGAGAAACAAAGGAAGAACTATGGAGGATTCTACAAAATAATACTTAGTTTATTCTAGGTTATAGATTTATCATTGTAATTTATTTCATTCAAGGATTGAAAGGGTTTCATTTCCAAATATGGTGTTATTACCAAGTTATTTGTATTTTGGATTCTCTAATTGGGGTAAATCCTACCTCCATCAATATATATGAGATTGCGTACTTTTAGTTAACCATTTGAAGATTTATTTCCTTTGAACAATGAAATTTAACCATTATTTTCTTGCTGGAGATTTCCTCTTAATTTTTACATGCTTAAATTTTAGTTTAGGCCAAGTTAAAATTTACACAAGCGCGGATTTACATTTTCCGTAGTAAGTGACAGAACATCCAACCAAAGCAGGTAGGCAGTCTTGGAACCACCGCCCTACTTTGGTGACATATCAAAAACCGCATCCTTTCTGGAGTGGCAGTTCTGAGACTGCTACCTTTCCTGAGTAGTGGTTATGAGACCGCCACTCTGCACAGGGTGGTGGATGTGTTCCTTAGGAAGAAAATCTTCAAATACGAGATTTTCCAAAAAATAAAAGTCATGAGGGTGTTCTAAATGTCATTCTTAACTTAATTTTATGCACCTAAAGTTTTCAGTTGTAATATTTAACTCCATTTATTCATTCCATAGTAAAATTTTACTCATTTTAACTCATTTTCTATTTCAATAGTAACAATAAAGACTACAAAATAATTTTCATTTTGTTCAACAAATTTTCTTTCAAGTCCAAAAGTAAAAGAAAGAACTAAATCTACTTCTAATATTGTTATTTATTCTTACTACAAAATGCAACATTTCAACATAACAATATACTTCAAATTTGTTGCCTATTTCCATTTCCACAACAATCATTCATTCAAATAAATATAACAAATTTATTTTACATTGAAGTTTGCTATGCATACACTATTAACATCTTACAACTTCTATATTTATTCTTTCTCATTTACCCCATAATACACTTCAAAATGAAAGCAAACTTTCTTTCTCACAATACAACTTTCAACTAAACTTCTACACATGATTTCCAATTTGATTCTTTTCTTTCCATACTAAAATTTCAAAATAAAGGAAAATTTACAACTCTTGAATGAAATTCCTTCAAATAATATTAAAACTTACAATACAACATTTCCTTTAAACAAAATACAATATTACAAGTCTTCCACCTCAAGTTGGAATAACAAGAAGATTTTCTCATAAGGATTTATTTTGGACACCAGCAATGCTCCAAGTTTCACATCACCACCAAGAGATCCACAATTTATGCACTTGATCACAACAAAAAAAAGGGGGAGAGGCAACACTTTCCACCCAAGAAATAATCCAATGAGGAGAAGAACCCATCCTCCTCATTGTCCCCCAAGCCCCAACCACATTGCAATGAAAAAATGATCTAACTAATGGCAACAAAACAAGCTTCCACATTACAATACAAGGATTTCATAACCATACCAAAACACAAACAAATCAAACTACAATAACAAGAAGAACTAACAAAATATACAAGCTTAAAAATGTAAAATAAAAAGGAGCAATGATCTATGGAGAGGTCACTTATGCCTCAAAATGGGAAGGTGCCCACCTTAAAACCCTCCAATATACATCTCAAACCCATACAAACTCTTATGCCTCCCTCAAGAATGTCTTATGCCTCCCATATTCTCTTATGTCTCCCTCATAAAAACAAAGTAAGAAATGCAAGAATTTTATTTTCCAAGGTGAGGCACCCAACCCAACTACCTCCACAACATGAAATTAAATTTTATACCTCCTTACATGTAAGATTCCCATAGTCCCCTCCTACACCACACTTAGGAAATCTACCCAAACACCCAACAAGCATACCAAAACACACAAAAAACATACACATATACACAATATAAAAGAAAGCATTTAACAAGAGTGTAGCTCCTACCTTTGATTGGTAGAGCTTGTTCCAAGAGTCACACACCAAGCTCTTAAAGCCCCAAAAAATCACCAAAAATCTCCGACAAGATCAAAAATAACTCCAAAATCCTCCAACTCCAAAAATGTAAGAGCGCAAAAGAAATGAAGTTACCCTCGAACAAGAAAAATAACTTGAATAAATAGAAAAGGAAGAGAGGAGGGTGAGCTGGATCCATGTAGGATGCCACATCACTCATCCTAAACTTCAAATGACAAGTCAAACCTCAACCCCAATGCATAATAAATTTTTGGGTGAGAGGAATGACAAATTACTTACACACACAAACCAAAACCGCACCCCCTAAGGACAAAATTTAATTACATGTAAGAAAGTGCAATAAAATTTTACCTTTTTGTCTTCCCGAAAGACATAATGGGGTCTATTTTTTTACCCCTCAACCCATAGGTAGGGTTTGTATAGTAGTTTAAGAGGTGTGGGATAAGTTTGACTTCTCCCACAAGCCTCCAAAATATTCCCTTAATGCCAAATCCGAATTTTCATGAATGGGTAGAGTGTACAACACTCAAGATCACCAACACTCAACTTATAATGCATAATCCAAGAGCCATGTAATATAATAAATGAATTATTTTGACCCATCCATAATTAGTTTAGGAAAGGGATTAATTTACTAATCTAGACACAAATCAAGAATTAATAAAAGGAGAATACATCACTTTAAAAATCACATACCAAATTAAATAAAGGAAACTAAATAAAAGAACAACACACAAACTCCTTGGTCACAAAATGAGGTAATCCCCCTCATGGGAAAACTCTAACAAAATTCAAACACACACAACAAAAATTACATGTTGCCATGGAGACCATTGTTGAATTCATCTAGCATTCCAATGTGGTCGGCCTCCAATCCCCCCATTGTTTGTTGTGATAATGTTTACCTACAAAACACACAATACCTCCTTTGGCCTCGTGGCCACATCTAAACATCCAAGATAATATATGTAAAATAAATCCACAATCATCTACATACGAATCAATCTAGGAAATTAACGTTATCATTTACAATTTCTAACAACATCTTGATTCTACATTTCATCAATATCAATAGGATCACAAAATTATTTCAATTGTTAAGGTCTACTAAATATGATGAAAATATCACATGTCAAAAATGTATAACCCTATCAATAGCATATCATCATCAATATAAAATGTCTCTAATAATCCACACACATCATACTATGAATCTAATCCAACAATAGTCTCAGTATCTCAAACAGCTAACATCATGCTAATTCAAAATAATACAAAATGTCCATAAGTATGGTCAACAGTAATTAAATAAATAGTAATAAGTGTCGAAGGGAAGTTGGAACTACATCCCCCACCCCTTAGACTCAACTTCCTCCTGGAGGTCACTAGAATAGGTGTGGAAACTAGACTCATAGCAATGTAGCGTCCTCCCATATAACTGTCGTCTCATCATACATGTCCCACTAGACTTGAACCTAGTCAATCTCATTGCCTCATAGGCCCAGGGTCTTGTGTGCTAAAATATGGATAGGCTCCACCATCACCTTTCCCTGATAATGTACATACAAGGAGGTCCAATCTAGCACATGTGAAGGTTTTGCAATATACCTTTTAAGTACTGAAACATGAAATACATCATGGATGCGAGAAAAGGTAGGTGGCAATGCTAGATGATAGGCCAAAGGGCTAATATGCTCCAATATATCAAATAGACCCAAAAATATAGGAGCAAGCTTATAAAATTTTGTGTAATGGATAGAGATCTTATGAGGTCTGACATGAAGAAACAACTTCATGCCCACCTCATAACTATGATCTTTCCTATGCTGATCTGCATAGTTCTTCTACCTGTCTTGCACCTATTGTAATCTCTGCCTAATCATAACAACCTGTTGCTCCATATTTTGCAATAAAGTTTTCCTAAGAGAAACCATGTCCTCCAATCTATCTCAACTAAGAGGTCTCCTGCACTCTCTACCATACAGTTCCTGAAAAGGACCCATGCCTATCAAAATCTGAAAACTATTATTATAAGAAAACTCCACCAAGTACAAATAATTTTCCCATCTCAACTGATGATCCATAATGTACATCCTAAGCATGTCCTCTATGATCCGATTCACCTACTCAATCTATCCATCTATCTCAAGGTGGTACACAATGATGAAATTGATATTTATCCTGAAAGTATTTTGCATAGTGGTCCACAAGTGGGAAGTGTACAAAGGATCTCAGTCGCAAATGATCTTTTACAAAATCCCATGCAATCTGAAAATCTCATCAAGATATACCTGTAGACCAAAATAAGCTCACACTTATTACTGGTAAACTAACACTATTTTCACCCTTTTTCTGCTTCAATTTGAATTCTTATATATTTTAAGCACTTAAGTTCCATCAAATAGGAAATTTCTTTCCCTTCTAGAAATATAAAGAATTCCTTCTAACTCCTCATATTTTGCAAGTTATGGGCCAACAGGCCTTGGAAGGATTTTTTTCCAAAAGTGGGCTAACGGGCCTGGGGAAGATTTTTCGCCAAAGGGGAAAATTACAGACTGGCGGAGCTGGGGCGACATCTTAGCTCTTTGTGATTTTTACAAAAAGTACAATTTATAATTCGGGCCCATGAGCCCATAGAGGATCTTTACGCCAAATGACAAAAAAAATGCCTAAGGCCCGCAAAGGGACACGTGGCTATGTTTCAAGTCAAAGCAGGAAGGCAGGTCACCGGAGGTAGTGTGAATTTTTGGCTTTTATTTTTAAAAGGTGTAAAGTATAAAAGTAAGCCATACCTCTGCTGATGCCTAGAAAAGCCATGTTTCATACCTTTGTCAACTACGAGGAAATGGGTTGTTGGGGAAACTTTGAAAATTTTGCAACTTTTGTAAATGGCACAGTTTGCAAGTGCGAGCTTGCAAGCTCACGGAAGGTTTTTCACCAAATGCAAAGTCAAGTGATTTTCAGGCCTTGGGGGTTTATTTCTTAAAGTGATTTTCAGGCCTGGAGGGTTGTAAGAGGTTTTTAGAATTTTGGGTTTTTTTTCAAAAGGCACCAAAGTGAATTTCACGCCCGCAGATCCGTTTTGCAAAATTGTTTTTTTGTCATTTTTTTACGGATTCGATTCAAATATTCAAATGGGAATATCTTTCTATCAAGTTCTCAAAATTCAACAAATTTGGTACTGTTGGAAATGTCACGACATCCCCTACACCATAAAAGAATAAAATATAATTTTCAATAGGGTTCGGTAGGTAAAAAATTGAAAAAAGTCTCCAGTAAGAAAAATGTAGTTCCAGGTATCCCAACCACTGAAATGTAATGTAGTATGGTTTGGTTTCTTCTTATAAAATCTTGAGTGCATTGAGGAATGGATTTTTAGAGGTGTCCTTAACTTGTGGGATCACTTTAATTAATTTTTTCGGTGGGTGGATGTAAAAAATTGAAGTTTCTTTTTTTTCTCTCTGGTTTTTATCATCTATATATTCTAAACACTTCTCATTTGAGAAGGAGAGACATTCAGGGTGTGGGGAAACTCTGTAAAATTTGTTTCTCAAATTGATTTGAGAAGTAAGCCTTCTCCCATGTGTGGAAAGTATATTTTTTCCTCTAAGTAGAAATGTAATGGTTTGTGCACCTCATAGAGTAATAAAATCGTGTTTTTGTGTCATTCTTCAACCCTTTATCATGTTTTGTTGTTTCTTTGTGCCTCTCGCTTTCAGATCTATTTCATGTTCATGTATTTAATGTTTGCACATGTCAGATGTCATGTTTCCTTGAGTTTTAATGGTGGATTTGGATATGGGTCTGTGTCAATTCTATCTTGCCTCCCTCATCTAATTTTTCCATGTTTCATCCTCCCTCAACAGAGTATCTCACCTCTTTTCTCTTCCGATGTATCACCACTTTAGTGTAGGCTATCTTTCACTCACTCTTTCTCTTTAGTTCCTTGGAATTGGTAGGTTATGATAAATTTGTTTTTGTTGCATTAGAGTAGATTGTGGCAGGTAGTTTAGGAACAAGAACCATCTTTCTCTAGAGGTCCAGCTCAAGTTCACAAGTCTCACAGCTTGAGAGATGTTCCAATGTTATGAAAATCAAACCGAATGCCCCATTTCAAACTTAGGACATTCAGGGTTGCTATGATTTCACATCAATTGTTCTAGCATGCCTGGTGGGACACTGAGGTTAGATTTTTCTCATCTTTCCATGGTGTCTCGTTATCAAATGAAAAATATCAACCCAACATGTGACCATAAACAGTTCTGGCATGCCCGTTGAAATAGGATTGAAGCACCTTACCACTTCATTTCATCAAGTTGATATGTTCTTGTTGAGTTTTAACCTTTAGAGGCACATGCAAAGCACATATGGTGACTCCATCTGGTCAACGGCCCAATCTCTGAAGTTTCAAACCTTTTTGATGCATTTCCACCCATCTTCATTCATCTTTCTTTCCTCATCTTTCATATTCTACCATTCATGAAGTTGTGCAGACATGGTTTCATTCCCATCATGTAATTCACAATTAAACCAATAGTGTAGTCCACCTCCAATGTATTTCTCAAATCCTCTAGATCAACATTATGATCATATTTAAAATAATCATGCTTACCCATAAGAGTAGTGCCAAAACCAGTTTGGCTATGGAGCTTATCAAGAATAAGGGTATACATATAATGATAATAGCTATATGGAAAATGTTGATCTACTTGAGAATATTCAAAGGATGGAGGTTTGCATGGTTCAATCAAGGGATACAATACAAATGAAGGCATTCAAGATTGGTTTCAAGGCACCTTGTTCATGGGAATGCCCTTTTCCAAGACATTACAGCCCTCGGGAGAAGCTTGACTTCATGGTTGAACTGTTGCCTCAACTTGCACAATGGACTGAGGATATTGAGGCATATGAGAAAAATGTGAGACAACCTTGTCAATGGGTAAGTAAATCACCAGCTCCTTGTCCTTCATTATCTCTTTTTGAAGCTTTATCATTTCAGCAGTGCTAAGAATGAAGCCCATCATTTATTGCCCCAAGTGTTTATTTATCTTCTCCATATTCTAATCTTCCATCTCACCTCAATTATTCTTCCCTTTTCCCTTCCAAGAATTCATCCCCTCCAAGCAAACAAGAATTTCTATCCCAACCACCACAAACAATAGCAAACCTGGTTGAATCCTAACCTACCCCTCCTCTTACATCCCCAAATCCATGTTGGGAAGATGAAAACTAGACAACCAACCAAGGGCAGCAAGAAGAAGAGCCAAGAAAAAAAGAAATGATAAAATTCTGGGTAATCTTGGCTCTCAAATTTGGGATTCACAAATATCCCCTTGATGGTTAAATCAATAGAGGAGGTCAAGGTTTAAGATCCAGTTGTGGCTAAGGCTGAGTTTGTAGTAGAACAAGAACAAGAAGGAGAAGGAGAAGATCAGCTATCTATTTTCTCTGAATATAGTGTCCATAATGACACTTTGTCTGAAGAGGATGCTGATCTAATCTAAACTACACAATCAATCATCAAGGAAGAAGAGAAATCAGCTCCAAGTCATATTGAGGAGGAGCAACAGGAAGAAATTGAATCAGAGTTGAAGCCACTTGATGAAGAAAGAATTACTGAAGATTTTTTTCTTTCATTTGAAGGCCCTGATTTGATTGATGAATCTATGATGGAGGAGAGGTATCAAGATGACCATGCTACCCCAAATAGTCCTCTAGATAAGCAAATTGAATATCTTGATTTGAAAATTTTTCATTCTAGAGGAAGAGTCTTCCAAAGAGCAATTTGTTCTTCAAGAAGCAATGAAGGAAATCTAGAGCCAACAATATGTTGCAGCCAACTATAATGATGCAAAAGCAAATTCACTGGATGTTACAATCAATAACAATGAGCTGCAGATTGTAGAGGATTTCCATAGTGCTATAGACGAAAGAAAAGAGCAAGAGGATGTCATCCATTCCTCTCACACCATCCATCAAGGAAGATCTACAAGAAGACTCCATTCTTGGAGTTGAAATTCAGAACAATGGGCACATCCAATGGATAATACTGTGCCCAATCAGGTACTTGGCTTCATTGGAGCTAAGGGAGAAACCAAACCTGTCATGTACATTTCAAAGCATGAGGATGATATACAAATCTCCAAGGATCACCATCAACACCTCCAGGAGCCCAATGTCAATCATCTTGCAGAGTTATTTTCAATTGGTGTTGATACTTTGGTTATTTTTGTGGAGGATTGGCCTTTAGTCAGTTTTTAACTCATCAAAGAAGCCATATTCAGTGTCAAATAATTTGAATGGCTGCCAATTGTAAGAAAGGCAAGCTACTTCTCCCTGCAAGCTGTAGGATTTGTTTGAGTTTTCTTTGCTTCCAGTTAGAATAGAGTAGGTAAGTTTTCTTTCTATCGAAGAAGTGCTTGTGCACACTCTGCATATGCCACTTAGGGTGTGTATGATTTCTAGTATTTTACATATTTTGTGTGTTGGTGTTTTGTTTCCCATGCATAGTGCATTAGAAGTAGCATTTTGTGAGATCAGGTCCAGTTCCAGTGGTGTTCCAAGCTGGTCAGGGATCAGATTTTAGAGTTAAAGATCAGTACGAGGCTATCATTCATGACTCCATTCCTAATGGATGCTTCAAGGTAATTGATCATTTCATGTAGCAGGTAGGTGATCCCCATGATTCGCCAAATTGTTGACCAAAATAAGCTCACACTTATTTCTGGTCAACTAACACTCTTTTCCCCATTTTTGTGCTTCGATATGAATTTTTATATATTTTAAGCACTCAAGGTCCCCTAAAAGCATTTCCATCAGATAAGAAATTTCTTCCCCTTTCAAGAAATATAAAAAAGTCCTTCTAAATCCTCATATTTTGCAAGTTACAGGCTAGCAGGCCTTGGAAGAAGTTTTCACCAAAAGCGGACCGAAGGGCCTAGGGAAGACTTTTCACCAAAGAGGAAGAATGCAGACCAGCGGGGCTGGGGAGACATCTTTGCACTTTGAAATTTTTTAAAAAAGTGTAATTTACAATTGTGGGCCCATGAGCCCAAGGAGGATCTTTGTGCCAAATTAATAAAAAAATATCTAAAGCCCATAAAGGGACACATGGACATGTTTCAAGTCAAAGTAGGAAGGTGGGTTGCTAGAGGCAATTTGAATTTTTGGCTTTTGTTTTGAAAAGGCGTAAAGTATAAAAGTAAGCCACATCTCTACCGATGCCCATAGAAGCCACGTGTCAAGAATTTGTTAGCTGTGGGGAAAGTGGGCCATCGGGGAAACTTTAGAAATTTTGTAAGTTTTGTTAATGGCATAGTTTGCAAGTGCGGGCACGTGAGCCCACAAAAAGTTTTTTTTACCAAATGTAAAGTAAAGTGATTTTCGGGACTAGGGGGATTTTTCTCCTAAAGTGATTTTCAGTCCTGGGGAGTTATGGGAGGTTTTTATAATTTTGTGTTTTTTTTGCAAAAGGTGCCAATGTGAATTTCGAGCCCATGGATCCGTTTTGCAAAACTGGTTTTTTGCCATTTTTGTACGGATTTCATTCAAATATTAAAATGGGCATATCTTTCGATACAGTTCTTGAAATTAAACAAATTTTGAACTATTGGAAAGGTATCGACCTCCTCTATGCCATATAAGCATAAAATATAATTTTAAGTACGGTTAGGTGGGTAAAAAATTGAAAAATGTCTCCAACATGACAATTGTATTTCCAGGTATCCCAACCACCAAAATGTAATGCAGTATGGTCTGGTTTCTTCTTCTAGAATCTTGACTATATTAGGGAATGGATTTTCAGAGGTGTCCATGACTTTTGGGATCACTTTAATAAATTTTTTCAATAGGTGGATGTAAAAAATCGAAGTTTGTTTTCTTTCTCTCTAGTTTTCATTGTCTATATTTTGTAAACACTTCTCATTTGAGAAGGAGAGACATTCTAGGTGTGGGGAAACTTTGTAAATTTTGTGTCTCGAATCCATTTTAGCTGTAAGACTTCTCCCATGCTTAGAAAGCATATTTGTGCCTCGAAGCAGAAATGTGATGATATTTGCACCTCATAGAGCAATAAAATCATGGTTTTATGGTGTTCCTCAACCCTTTATCATGTTTTGTTGTTTCTCTATGCCTCTTCCTTTCTTATCTATTTCATGTGCATTTATTTCACATTTGTAGGTGTGGGATGTTATGTCTCATGGAGTTTTAATGGTGGATTTGGATCTGGGTCTGTGTCACTTATGTCTAGCCTCCCTCATCTCCTTTTTCCTTGTCTCATCCCCCCTCAGCAGAGTATCTCACCACTTTCCTCTTCTGGTGTATCACCACTTTAGTGTAGGCTCTCTTTCAATCTCTCTTTCTCTCTGGTTCCTTGGAATGGCTAGGTTATCATAGTTTAGTTTTTCCCTGTATTAGATTAGATTGTGGAATGTAGTTTAGGAACAAGAACCATCTTTCTTTTGAGGTCCATCTCAGGTTCGCACTGTTATTACTCAAGTTTAACCTCCTTAACAACTTGAGTAGCATCATGGATTTTACAAGGTAGTCAGAGGAAGATAAATGATTTATATGTCATTTTATAGTCGGGGAAGTAATTTATCTGACTTTTTAGCACTCAGGATTTGAATAAGTGGGTAGCACCTTGAAAGGGTTTTGATCTAATCCTATCTATTTTAGGTTGTGCCTTTCAACCAAGTTAAGAGAACCTATATTCCAGCTTCTATTTTCTGAAGGAGGTGGAGATATCCTTATACTGTGCATATTGTATGGAGATGGCCTTGGAAAACATGATCAATTTTCCCTTTTTCAAACTCAAAAGAGTTTTCACTACTAAATGATGGAAATGCATTCAAGATAAGGCTGAGGTTGCTAGAGACATGGTATGATCTTGATTTGCTTTGTGTATTTTTGTAAATGAATTGTATTCTTTTGTTGATACAAAATGCAATGCAGGGGTAGTATGGGGTGGGATTAGTTATTCTGAATGAATTTTTTGGTGGGAGATTTTAGACAATACTAAATTTTTTTTCCCAAATTCTTTGAGGACCTTTGCAAGAAATTTGTAAGACCCACACAATAGAATGCTTCGAAAGGGTTGAGAGATTCTCCTTCAACCAGTATATCTGTGAATGGAGGCCTAGATCTGCACTCTTCCACCCAATATTTGATAACTTGCCACAAAATCTTGAAGCAGATGAACCAACAAATCATCCAGAAATCTCTATTTTATCATGACCTAAGGTGCACCCAAAGGTTTGTTGGTGTGTGTGACTGTCCAGTCATCATCCACATCACCTAGGTGAGTCATCTTGCCTTGTGAGAGTCATAGGTCTTAGGAAGTCAAATTACAAGTGTCAGATTCTGTCATAGAATCTAGCATTGTCATTTGCGTCGATGCGTCATAGGAGTTACATTCCTTATTTGGAATTGTAACTCCTCTTCTAGTGGCATCATATGCGTCAGTCAACGTCATATGCGTCAATGGTGTCATTGAGTTCTTTCCATGTTTAGGCATGGGGGTTACACAACACCCCTATTTGTACTTCCTATTTTTCAATCTATGAGTATGAGCAGACCCATTCTTCTTACTTGCAATCTTCTTTCCATTGTTTCGAATCTTACGTATTGCATTGGCTTGACGTTACCATTAGAGTGAAAATTCCTTGTGGTGCATCACTTTTTGACATCGGTTCTCGTGAATCCCTCTTTCATGGTATCAGAGCTGGTTTTGGTAAACATGCACTCTTCGTTTCTCAGTTGTTTAGTACTTTTGGTTTCTTCACATTTCCTCGTGTGCAAGTTTTTTTCGATTATCATTTTGGAATTATTGCTCACTTCGTATTGAGGTTTCAGTAGTTGCAAGTTAAGATATTTCGTTGGTTTGCTTATCAGCTGAGTTCATATTTGGATATTTCTAGATCTTTGTGGCTGTTGTTTTTGGGTTATTTCTTGCTGGTTGCGTTCAGATTCAGCTGCAGGGTAAAAGAAGAGCTCATTTTTTGGAGTGGACTTGTGATTACTGGTTGGAATCATTGTGTTTTATTCACCGGTGTATACTTAGACTATTCTGATCTTTTTCCTCATCGCTGTGGTTCCTTGCTATCTTGAAATTACCTCTGCCTGGTCTCAACGTTTTTTGTGAGCCTGCTGAAAACCTCTCACGTTTTTTGTAAAACCTCTCACGTTTTTTGCAAAGCTACTCACATTTTTCCTCTGTTCTGAGCATTTTCAACTGTTCTAGATGTTTTTTTGGGCCTTTCTGACTATTTTCTCCCTTCCAGGCATTTTTTTACCTATCCTCAGGCATTTTTTCTATCCTCTGGCTATTTTTTTCAACTGTCCAGGTGTTTTTAACCTGTTCCAGGCATTTTTTCTATCCTCTGGCTATTTTTTCAACTGTCCAGGCATTTTTGCACTGTCCTCAGTTATTTTTCTCTCCTTTCCTATGTTTTCCCAGCTTCTCTGGCCGTTTTTCCCTGTCCTCAGGCAATTTCTTTTAGCTGGCTGCATTTTTACACGATGTACTGGCATTTTTGGACTGTTAAGGCATTTTTTTGGGCTGTTAAGGAATTTTTTGCATGTTACTACGTTTTCTGTACCTGCTGGAATTTTTCCTACAGTGGACGGTCACTCAGTTACTTATTTTTACCTGCCCATCATCTCCACGTGGCCTTCTCGTCTGTTGCCAGGTAATATCTCTCTAAAAATATGTTTTTTATTCACTTTTCTTTAAAAAAAACGTGGTTGCATTCTTTTTATCTTATCACTATTCTAAAAAATGTGTTGTTCCATTATTTTTAAAAGGTATAAGGTAAAAACATTACATTTTATTGGCATTGTAAGTATTTTGGCTTGTTTTATTAACCTTCCGTCGAGTGCCGAAGACGAAGGGTGAGGCCCGGGATTGGCAGGTGGCTAATCCCCCCTCGCAATACAAACAAACCCTATCTCAAATTCCATGCCATTTCCAACGAGCATAGATATGACACCTTTTGCATGTGTTTAGGGAACTTTTTTAATCTGTTTGCAGGCTTATTGGCTTTTTCCTCATCAGTTGCGGGAATTGGTTTTTGCTAGAACTTTTGACTCATTTCTCAGTTTTGAGCACTTATTTAGTCAAAGTTGCCTTTTTTTTTGCACTCTAGATGATGGGATCATTATTTTTGTAAACACACTAATTTTATAAAGTGCCACATTCTTGGGGGGTGTCTTTGTATTGCTTAATTCAGCTCATTTTTTCTTGAGCTTTGTATTCCTTTTTTGTGGACTTGTGAGTGCATCCGCCACAGTCTTACAACAAAGGGATTATTTTGTGTGAGGTGAGACACTGTTTCTCACAAAGCTCTTTCTTCCCCCTCTTGCTTCTCTCTTTCTGTGCTTGCTTGCAGTGTTGATCTGTTGTGCCCAATGACCCTAGAAGGCCCAAACGACATGGAATCACTAAAAATTTGATGAAATATGATGCAAAATTCACAATTCCAAGTTTCTTGGAGCTCCCATGTTGGCCAAAATGGTGTAACATACAAGAACCATTGATCTGCATTCAACTTCAAATTCTAGCCCTCCACGTGGAAAATGTGGATAAAAAAATAAGCTTGGGTTACTTTTTCAATTTTTAAATAAATCCAGGCATGTGGCATAATATGATTGGATCGGGCCCAGGTTTTAAAAATATTCACTTTATAACCTTTTGAAAAAATGGAAAAAATTTCCATCTTTCCCTCCCTCCTTCCGGGGCCTACCACGTGTCCACAATGTAGGTCCCAATTAAACTACGGGACAATTCTGCACATTTTACCTCCTTTTGAAAAAAGGAAATTTTTTCACTTTTTCCCCACAGGCCCGTACACCCGATTTCTCCCTTGCCACATGTCACTCAATGATTCACCGCTGGGCCATGTCTCTCTTTTTTCCATCACGCCTCCTTCGCAAAAATTGAAAACTTCAAAACTCACCGGTGGCCTACGCTCTCCTTTGAATTTCAAAATTGGCCATGCGTCACATGTGGATTGGTTACAGAACTTCGGCCCAAGTTTTGAATTTGATCCATTTGAAGTTAAAATTTCAAAGTCAACAAGAAATCCACCCCCCATTCTGACTTCTCATGGACATGTGTCCACTTGTGATTGGCCACGGCGCCGCGCTCCAAAATTTCATTTTAGTTTTTTTTGCCAAAACGGAAAAAAATTCCTTCTACCTCTGGTGGCCCGCACTCTCCTCTGCACCTACCGCATGTCCATTATTTTTTCCATTGCAGACCCGCAGATCTAATTTCCACTCTAACTCCTTTTTTCAAAAGGGAAACAATTCCCCTTTTCCTCCGCGGCTCACACTTCCCCGCTCTGTCACCACGCTGCCACGTGTCCACCCCATGCTCCATTTCAGAAATGTGGGCCCTTCTTCAACTTTTCCCCCCTTCGCAAAAAGGAAAAAATTTCCTAAGTTCCCCATCGGCCCATTGTTCCCTTGTTTTTATTTTTAGGATACATGTCCACTTGTGATTGGCTGCGGAGCTTCGGACCTTTTTGTGACTTTAAAATTTTTGCAAAATAAACTCTAAAAACTCTAAGGGAATCCAACCACCCACCATCCCTTAGCCAATTAGAACTTTCCACATTACCAATGCATGCCAAGCAAGAATTCTACAGGAAAATGATGCCTGTCTGGGTGTCAAAATATAGAAAATGCCAGGGATACCCTAGAAATTGATATTTTCGCCAAGGATAGAATTTTTTTCAAATTGGAACTAGACAAAGAATTATTTCAAGAATTTATCAACCTTTGGATTGGATTTTTTGAATACATACAATTATGAATCAATCAATTTTTTCCTTTTTCATGATCAGACAAAAGGGAAGAAATGACATAGCCTACTGATTTTGAAAATTTAGGGCACAAAACATGGAAAACTTGAGTGTTTCTTCACAAATGAGGCATGGAAAATGATTTTCAAATGACCTAGGGCATGGAAACAGAAAAAAAAATTCATCCCATTCATTCAAACTATACAAAACGTTTCAGGAAATTTAGAGTGAAAGGAAAATTAAGGAAAAATAATAGAAGATCAAAATAGACACCAACACACACATCCCACAACTTGAGAGATGGTCCAATGTTATTAAAATCACATCGAATGCCCCATTTCAAACTTAGGACATTCGAGGGTTCTGTGATTTCGCATCAACATTAACTATGCCACTTCACTAGCTTTGTAGGTGGTCTTCATCAGAGAAAAATGAGCCACTTTTGTCAATTTATCCACCATGACCATGATGGCATCTTGGTGGTATCTTGACGTCGGTAACCCAGCTATGATGTGCATAGAAATGGTGTCTCATTTCCACTTCGGCATAGTGTGAGGAAAAATTAGGCCATCTGGATGCTAATCCTCGACCTTCACCTTCTTATACTCTAAAAAGCATGATACGAACTAATCCACATCTCTCCAAATTCCTCTCCAATGGCACAACTGTCTCAAGGTGGCATGCATCTTCTTCACCATGGGATGGGATGAATAAGGTACATGATGAAGCTCTGTCAAATTTCCTATCTCAAGCCTCCATCTCTAGGAAAATATATCTTAGCTCTGTGCCTGAGAAGGTCATCTATCTCAAGTGAAAATCCATCAAACTTCCCCTCAAAGGGTCTCTCAAACTCAATATTTTCTATGGCTACAAGGTAGAAATTGTCGTTAGAAAGCTTCTATAAAATCCTATTCCACAAATATGTACCCACTGAAGTTGCCATTACCATATATCTTCACCTACTCAAGGAGTCTATAACCATGTTCTCCTTCCCCTTCAAATTCTCTATCTCCATGTCATAATCACAAAGAAACTCCATCCAACGCCATTGATGAGCAGTGAGATTGAGCTGTATGAAGAGGTGGTGATGACTCAAGTGATCATTCCTGAGTGTGAATCTTTGACCAAGAAGGAATTTTCTCCACCGAACCAAGGCATGCACAATTTCTAAAATCTCAAGATCATGAGTCAGATAATTTATCTCATATTATTTGATTTTGCAAGACTCAAATACAACCACTCTTCCCTCCTACATCACCACACCTCCAAGTTCTGCCATAAAAGAATCTATACAAATGAAGAACTCACCTTGAGGATATGACACTGCAAGAATAGGTTCTATCGTGAGGCATTCCTTCAGTCTCTCAAAGGCCTACTCACATATATCTGACCATATAAATTTCTTTCCATTCTGCTGAAGGGAAGTGATGGGGTACATAGCTTGAGAAAAGTCTTGTGAAAATCTCCTCTAGTATCCTACCAAACCAATGAATTTATGCACCTCAATCTCACTAGTGGGTGCTGGCCAATCCATAATAGCTCAGATCGTTGAAGGATTGACTGCAATATCTTCCCTAGAAATTATGTGGCCCAATACTGAACCTCTGTCTCAAATAACGCACACTTCTCCAGGTTCCCATAAAGCTACTACTCATAAAGACACTGAAGAACCTGACAAAGATGCTCCTCATGCTCCTCACGTGTATGCAAGTATATCATAATTCATTCAAGGAATATGAGCACGAAATTATCTAAAAATGTCTTGAACACTTCATTTATCAAGCTAATGAACAATGCAGAAGAATTTGTTAGACGAAAAGGTACCACTGTGAACTCATTGTGGCCATACCTTGTATGAAAAGAGGTCTTACGAATATCTACCTCTGTGATCCTTAAGTAATGATACCCTAACTTAAGGTATATCTTGGATAAAAATGTGCCCCCCTTCATCTGATCAAATAAATCATAAATGTGCGGAAGGGGATAATGATTCTTGATCGTTACTTTGTTTAGTTGGCGGTAATCAATACACAACTGGAGGGGTCCATCCTTCCTTAAAAAAATCACCGGTGCTCCCCTAGGGGATACACTAGGATGGATTAGGCATTTCTCTAGAAGGCCCTCAATCTATAACTTGAGCTCACAGAGCTTAGGGGTAGTCATCCGATAAGGTTCTGGTGAGATAGGCTCTGCACCCAGAACTAAATCTATGTGGAAATCTTTCTCACATGGGGACGTAACCCTGGTAGCTCCCCTAGAAAATCATTGAAAAACTCTCTCAGTAAGAGATGGTCATCAAGGGATGCTCCACTAGAATCATCCTCAGATATATCACGAATTATAACAGTATACATCTCACAACCTTGTTGCACACACCGCTTAAGCTGCATAGTGGAGATGGTCTGGATGGAAACGAGCCTCCTAACTCCTATCACTAACTCGACTCATAGATCATCTATAAAATTAATAGTCTTATGGTAAGATTCCACTCTAGCTATGTTTGTAGACAACCATTCCATTCCCAAGATGAATCCATAAGAACCCATAGGAAGGATACGAAAATCTGATGTAGTGGTAAAGGGTCCCAAATCCACTACACACTCCTTAACTAAGGAGTCTACAAAAATATTTACTCAAGAAGCCCTCTCAATATACAAACCAAGACCCTGCCTAACTATCACCAGCCTGCAATGCTCTATTAAGGATGGTACAATAAATCAATTAGATGAACCATAATAAAGAAATATAGAGGCAGAAATATCACCAATACTACCTGTCATCTCTATCATGGTACTCTTGTGCTCAGCCTGGTGGTTCTCAACCACTGCATAGATTTGATGGTTTCCTCCCATGTCACCAATAGTAGGCTTTGAAATATGTGCCTTACCCTTGTTACTAGGGTTCTTTGGGCACTCTCTCTAATGATGTCCATTAATGCCACAACCATAACAACTTCCTGGTCCTCTCCATTGATATCCAGCTCCAGCCGGTACTCTAGAGGTCTATGCTATGGATCCTGATGATCTAGATATGGAATTGTTATCCAAAATTCACCCCCAAGGTAAATTTTGATAACATGCATCAAATTCTTTAGTCCCAAGCAATTATATTGATTCAAGGAAAATCATCATGTTGCTGGGGTCCCCTCAGATTTTTTCTAACTCCCCTGGCCAAGAAAGAAAGAGCAAGCTCTGAAAAAATGTGAAAAGGTTGCAGAAGACAGGCTCCAGGAAAAATCACGAAAAATGGCTAAGTCTTAGTCTCCAGGACAACCGGGACAAAAGTACATGAGGGACGCATGGGACGCGAAAGCGTGAAATGGGCGAAGGTTCATCCGGGACAGCTGGGACAAAATTACGTGAGGGACGCGTGGGACGCGAAAGCGTGAAATGGGCGAAGGTTCGTCCGGGACAGCCGGGACAAAAGTACGCGAGGGATGCGTGGGACGCAAAAGTGCGAAATGGGTGAAGGTTTGTCTGGGACAGCTGGGACAAAAGTATGCGAGGGACGCATGGGACACGAAAGCACGAAATGGGCGAAGGTTCGTTCGGGACAGCCGGGACAAAAGTATGCGAGGGATGCGTGGGACGCGAAAGCGCGAAATGGGCGAAAGTCTCCGGGATAGCCGGGACAAAAGTACGCGAGGGACGCGTGGGACGCAAAAGCGCGAAATGGGTGAAGGTTCGTCCGAGACAACCGGGACAAAAGTACACGAGGGATGCATGGGACGTGAAAGCGCGAAATGGGTGAAGGTTCGTCCGGGACAGCCGGGACAAAAGTACGCGTGGGACACGAAAGCAACGCGATCGGCGCGAAGAAGGAGTGAAGGTTTCGTTCGGGACAGCCGGGACAAAAGTACACGAGGGACGCATGGGACGCAAAAGCGTGCGATCATGCCGAAGTGAGGAGTTCATTATCCAAGACAGCCGGGACAAAAGTACGCGAGGGACATGTGGGACGTGAAAGCGCGAAATCGGCCGAAGGAGGAGTTTTTCGTCCGGGACAGCCGGGACGAAAGTACGCGAGGGACGCGTGGGACGCGAAAGCGCGGATCAGCTGAAGGAGGAGTTTTTCATCCAGGACAGCCGGGGGAGAAAAGTATGCAAGGGACACGTGGGACGCGAAAGCGTGAAATCGGCCGAAGACAGGAGAGGAAAAGTCAATGTTTGACCTGTGAAACTTCAAACGGCCATAACTTTTGACTCCGAGCTCCGATTTTCACAAAATTGGACTTTCTGGGACGAGCATGACGTCCTCTCCGATTTTCATAAAATTAGACTTTCTTGATTTCTTATTTTTAATGAGGATAGATATATTTAATTAAGAGAAACATATTTGGCTCCAGTCAGTTAATATTCATTCCCGTCAAATGACAGAAAACGCCTGCCAGACCTAAAATAGCTGCCCGCACTCAGAAGGCCATAACTTTTGTATTTCTCAACGAAATTGCACAAAATTGGTACCGTTGGAATCATGTGATTCCGAGCCCAATGCACAAAAATCAAGAAATTCCAGATTTGATAAGAAATTGATTGATTTTTTTAAGAAAACGTGGCCAGGATTCAGAACAGTGTTTTATTTGGTAGCTGGGAGTGCAATTAAGAGGCATGGTCATCATTCTTTCTCTGCTGCAGCACATGGGACAACATGGGGAGCCTTTTGCAAGTAATGTATAACCATTTCACTCAATTTAATGGCTTCTTACAGGTGGTTGAAGGACAGATTTTGGGATTTCCATTTTCCCTTCTCTTCTCCTTCTCATTTTTTCTATAAATTGGAGTGTTGGGCTCATTGTAAAAGGAGATTGAGTTTTTGGGTAGCAAAGCTCTGTCAAAATTGCTTTGTGAAGCTAGTGTGTTGCAGGCCCTTGTAGTGGACTCCTTGCATGGTGATCCAGGCCCTTATCTTGTAATAGACTGAACTATGCATACCATGAAGCAATAAAATACAAATTTTGTGGATGTATCTTCCCCTGCTGTGTTTTCTTGCATTCTTCTTGCCCCTTTTATCTTTCTACAAGAATATTTTGTCTATTATTATGTTCTTGCAGGAATTCACTAACATTGTGTATGCTTGGAATATTGTTGTGAATGCATTTTGCTAGATTATGGAGAACTGTCATCACCTCTTCTAGTGTGCACTTTCCCTCTGTATTTCACACATTTAGAGATTACTCTCACACCCTCCTTTTCTGGTGTATCACCACTTTAGTGTAGGCTTTAATTTTATGTATTCTCTCTCCCTGGTCCCTTGGAAATTTAGATTAGAACAGTTAGCTTATCCTGCATTAGAGTAGATTGTGGCAGGTAGTTTAGGAGCAAGAACCAGACTTTCTCTAGAGGTCTGTCTCAAGTAGCAAGTCCCACAACTGTAGAGTTCAAATACATGCACAGGGGTGTTGTGATTCGGGGATAACAATGAAAACTCCTTCAAATATTGTGTACATGACCTGCTATGGTCCCACCGGGCGTGCCAACAGGAATGTATGATGGCCGATACTCACAGCAGCCCCTGAGTGTCTGAGCAACACGATGGACCCTGAGACTCTTAGTGTGATTTCATAACATGGAGCTTTTCCCATAGTGTGGGACCTCTGCGAAATCGGAAAATCTCTCCAGATGAAGGCCAGTTCCTAAGATCCTCATGTTTAGATGCACTATTGCTGAAAATGTAGAGGGTTTACTCAAAACATAAACTGAACCCTTTCCACCAGGAGGAGGAGGGTACGAAGATGCATAAAATATTAACCTACAACTACAAAGGTGATGCACCGAGGAACTGAAGAACTAGCCGATTGCATCCTTGCCGATAAACACAAACTCATACAATATATGCAATCTCTACAGCCTCATGCATAGGATAACCATGATTCAGTGAGTGCGTACCAGATCAGGAGGATGCAAATTGAACACAGCTAGATGAACCTGAGAATCCATACCTACAGATCATGCATTAATTTGCTCCAAATACTTGAGTACAACACACTGTAAAATGACTCTCAGAGGCAAAGTTGCAATTATAGTTTCAAATGACGGAGGTTGTAGAACTCCACAAGTTCACCTGCCAAAGAGAAGAACCTCCAGGGGTTAAGTACAAAAATGTCCTGAACCATTTATCAAAGAATCTCCCTCCTTAGCAATTTATAGGAGGAAAAAGAGAGCTTCTAAGAGTTGGAATCTTGAACATTTGACACCTGCAACCATCCCTCACAAAATGCATCTTAACTCGATCTCATAATGATGGTAGGTGCAAGAATCCCAGCTTGAAGCACCCACTAAAGTGGTGACCATCAAGTATTTTGCCATTTTTAACCACATTTTTTCTCTACCCAATTAGTGAGATATCTAGTCGTAGCTTGGATAGAGGACCTCCGTAATATGTTCCAAAAAGTCCAACCTTGTCATGAATCCGAGCTCCCAGTCGATCTCTCTACATGCCATCTGAATATCTGCTACCAAGGGCTCTGCTATCCTGTCCATATGTCCTCAAATCATGTCTCCATGTCCTCTCTGAAGGTGGGCCTTCCCTAGCTGACTCCATGTGTGAAGTTGACATGCCTCTTACATGTGCCAAGCTGTGTCAAGGATTTTTCCATGATCCTGACACTGATGGTTCCATATCGTGTCTAGCCATTTATGTGTGCCTAAGGCACAACTTCATTGTCTATGTCGACATCTCTAAATTATGAGGTCGAATGGCCGCTACCACCTTATGTGCGCCAAGTGCACAACTGTAGATTTATATGAAATCGAGCACTCATCTTGTCGTGCGCCATCCTCCACATGTCGTACCAAGGCTGCAAATTTTTCCATGTCGACACTCTGTGTCTATGTTTTCTATATTATATAATTATCGCTACAGGTGTAACTTTTTCTATGTTCGAAGGAACTTTGATTATCACTAGGTTAAGATTTCCAGATGTCTTCTGCTTGTCTATATCTACCCCGGGGGGAAAGATATATGACAACTAGGACTCTGATACCATAGTGTAATGCCCATACACAATGACGTTCTGAGCTAACACGTTAAAACCCTAAACACTTAGGGACTTCAAAGTTACTGAATTATGGTTCGTTTACAGTGACATGAAGTGGATGACAATGGCCATTAGAATCCTAGTGTGCATTAAATTAGGTTTTACATTACGAACGTGTAGAAATTTAAATTTTGATAGACAGGATGGTTCAGATCTAGGCTAGCATGAGTAAATATTGGGAATTTAGCTCTAACGATGGAGTATGTAGCATCGAGATCCCAATAATAGGATCACATCAAATATTTCACATTTTCTAGATGTTGAGATATAGGTGATCTCGTGATGGAGCTGACATTCATAAGGTGAACAAGTTGAATACTTAACTGAATTTCACTTCAGGGAGATTATTTTAATTGCTTAAAGACTTCCGATTTCAACAAAGTAAATGGAAGATGGCTTGCCAAGCCAACTCGGTGAACCGAATTATGCAAGCCTAGGTAAGTTTAAAGTGGAGGATCGGGTCACCACATGTCCTACAGTGAACTTTAGGATGTGCATGCAGAAACATATCTCAAGATACGTCTCCTACCAATACAGGATGTAGGGTTGATCATCATTTTGAGCATTGGATACAGTTGAGAGGCTTAGGTGACACTTGGGCCTAAGGTTCTGCATAAAAAATCCTAGGTAGATGTGAAGGAGGAGTTAACGATAATAATAGGGTTGAATCCCTTTGATGCGACCCATAGTGTCCTCATGTGGGATCACTGGGACCCATGTTTCATTCGTAGAAGTGGGACGTGGGTGGTGGCCTATTCAGACACCCCAAATGTGAAGAACGATGTAGGAATCTACAAAGGCACAAACTTAACCTAGGCTACGAAGTTGTGGAGTTCTCCGTGGGAAGTCTTGATCTGCAGTGCAAAGTGGAGAGAAAGGTTTTACTTTCCAAATCTGATTTTATTACTCAAGTTATTTGTATTGCGGATTCTCTATTGGGGGTAAAACATACCTCAATGGTAATAGTCAACGAAAATTGTGTGAACCCTGAATTATACCATAATTCAGATAGTTAGAGGTCCATCAACTCATGGGCTGTGTAACCATAAGTCTAGATTTTTCGCAGGCGCTGATTCACTAAACTACAAAGCAAAGAGGCACCAAGTCATGTGGATATTTGAACATGATATGACAACCGATGTGTAAGTTGTTCTACAAAAAATGGGATATCAAGGTGGCATTTGAGCGGTAGTCTGGCTCGGTCAATTGAGACTAATTACTTGACATGTATGTGAAGAAGGGTCAGCAGTATGACTAGCCCAATGTGAATCTGATATGAGCGTGGCTTGAGACCAACACCTTGGCTGATGTAGGTGGTTGGAAAGTATGAGGGATCTGCAACATGGATGTAATGCTATTCCAATGAAAAACACACAACCTTCAAAATCCAAAGTGGAAGATTTTCAACAATAATAAGGAAGATAGGATCACTAGCTCGGCTGAGTTGGTCGAGATGGCTAATTCTAAACACTTTTTAATTTTAGGCTCCTTACCTATAGTATAAATAATGAAAAAATCAAGGCGGGACACATTTATTCATTCAAAATGAAAATTTCACTCAGTTTAAATGATGATGCAATTTCAATAGCAAGAAGGGAAAATATTTCAAAATGTCTTTTCATTTTAGCCAACTGAATTTTAATTGTCAAGTCCATGTGGAGTTGAACAAAATATTGGCAATAACTAAATCTACCTGCCTACGCTCAATATTGCTCATTTATTCTTAAGAAATTCACAATGAAATTTCACAAATGAATACTCATTGGAATCATGGATTTACTACTGATGCACAAAAATCAAGAAATTCTTGGATTTAGGAAGATTTTGTGGTGAATTTTAAGGAGAACGATATCATATAAAATTGGTTGTTGAAAGTGGTTGGAGGTGAAATTAAGATGCATGGGTAGACATTCTTCATTTTTGCAAGTTATGGGATAGTGTGGGGTGCCTTTTTCAGGTCATGTATCATAATTTGGGAACATTTATGACATCTTGCAAGTAGCTTAAAGGAAAATTTCAGGATTACAATTCTCTCTCTCCTCATTCTATAAATTGTAATCGTGTGCTCATTTGTAAAGGAGTTGGTCATTTTTCTCATTCCTCCTCTCTCTATCTTATCTGTTAGGGTTGAATGTGGAGCTTAACAAGAAGGTTTTCTCACAAAGAAGGATTTCTTTTGGACACCAACAATGCTCTAAGTTTCAAATCACCAAAAATATCTCCACAATTTACTCACTTGATCACAAGAAAAAAAATGGGGAGAGGCTACACTCTCCACCCAACCAATAATCCAATGAAGAGAAGAAGCCATCCTCCTCATGCAATGAAAAATGGATCCAACTCATGGAAACAAAACAATATTCCACATCATAATATAATTATTTCAAAACCATACCAAAACACAAATAACTCAAACTACAATCACAAGAAGAACTAATATCATAAACAAGGATTCAAAATGCAAAAGCAAAAGGAGAAAAGATCTATGGGGAGGTCACTTATGCCTCCAAATGGGAAATAGGTGCCCACCTTGAATCTCTCCAATATACATATCAAACCCCTATGCACTCTTATTCCTCCCTCAAGAACCTCTTATGCCTGCCACATTCTCTTATGCCTCCCTACAATCTCTTATGTCTCCCTCATAAAAACAAAGTAATAAATGCAAACATTTTCTTGTCCAAGGTGGGGCACCCAACCCAACTCCATCCAAAACATGAAATTAAATTTTATGCCTCCCTACATGTAAGATCCCCATATTCCCCTCCTACATCACATTTAGGTAATCTACCCAAGCACCCAACAAGTATACCTAAAAACATACAAATATACACAATATAAAAGAAAGCATTTAACAAGAGTGTAGCTCCTACCTTTCCATGGTAGAGATTGTTCTAATAGTAATAAACCAAGCTCTTCAAGCTCTAAATAATCACCAAGAATCTCCAACAAGATTCATGACCACTCTAAAATCCTCCAACTCCTAAAATTCAAGAGCACAAAAGAAATGAAGTAACCCCTAAACAAGAAAAAGAACTTGAATAAATAGAAAAGGGAGAGAGGAGGGTGATGTGGCTCTATGTAGGATGCCACATCACTCATCCTCAATTCAACCTCATAAGTCAAACCTCAACCCCAATGCACAATAAATTGGTGGCTGAGAGGAATAAAAAATTACTTACACACACAAACGAAGCCAACACCTCCCAAGGACAAACTTTAATTACATGTAAGAAAGTACCTTAAAATTTTACCTTTTTTTATTCACAAAACACATAATGTGGTCTATTTTTTACTCCCCAACCTATAGGTAGGGTTATTATAGTAATTTAAGAGGTGTGAGACAAGTTTGACTTGTCCAAAAAGCCTCAAAAATTGGCCCTTAAGGCCGAATCCGAATTTTCATGAAGGGGTAGAGTGTTTAACACTCAAGATCACAAGCACCTAACTTACAACACATAATACAAGAGCCATCTAATCTAATAAATTAATTCTTTTGACCCATCCATATTTAGTTTAGTAAAATGATTAATTCACTAATCTAGACATAAATACAAAATTAATAAAAGGAGAACACATAACTTTAAAAATCACATAAAAAATTAAATAAATAAAACTAAATAAAAGAAAAACACACAAACCCCTTGGTCACAATTGGAGGTAATCCCCCCATGGGAACCCCCTAACAAAATTCAAACAAACAAAAAACAAAAATTAAATGTTGCAATTGTGACCATTGTTGAATTCATCTAGCAATCCAATGTTGTTTGTCTTCAATACCCCCATTGTTTGTTGTGATAATCTTTACCTGCAAAACACATAATACCTCCTATGTCCTCGTGGCCACATCAAAACATCCAAGATAAAATATGCAAAATAAATCCCCAATCATTTACATATGAATCAAATCATCATCTAGGCAACTAACGTTATAATTTACAATTTGTAACAACATCTTGATTCTACATCTCATCAATATAAATAGGATCACAAAAGTATTTCAATTGTTAAGGTCTACTCAATATGACAAAAATATCGCATGTCAGAAATATATAACCCTATCAACAACATATCATCATCAATATAAAATGTCTCTGATAATCCACACACATGATAATAGTAATTGAATCCAACAATAGTCTCACTATCTCAAACATCTAACGTCATGCTAAGTCAAAATAATACAAAATTTCCATAAGTATAGTCAACACTATCCAAATCAATAGTAATAAGTGTTGAAGGGAAGTGGGCACTACAAAAGAACTGTAACTTTATCCTTATGAAGAAAATTACTCATGTTCCCCTTGATCTGCAACTATTTCTTCACTTGATACAAGTATGATTTGAATTTTCACTTTATCTCATTTCGTACATACTGGTGGCTTTTGTAGCTAGATATTTGGAAATGAAAACTATTTTGTTACTTGATGAGGTTCCCCATCCTAGCAAGAATATAAATGAACCTTTGCATCACTTTTAATTTTCTAAACATTACTATAGTTGGGCCCTTGTGATGACATGAATAAATTTTTTACTCATGAAGCGTGCTAAATATATAATTTGAGCATTTGTACTTGCTTCTATGTCATACCTATTTATTACAACTTACTATAGATTTTGATACTCACTACACTTTATTCTTTACAATACTCATGATTGTACTTGATCAAGGCTTTGTTCCTTGCTTGCATTTTCCTATTTCTATTTTAATGATAGCTTTTTAAGCATAGTAAATTCTATACTTGATGATTTTACAACTTAAATAAGTTACTTTTTCATAAAATTCAAAAACTATACTTAAGTATTTAAAAATTGAAGCTAATCTTGAATGAGTGGCATTCTTAATTTATATTTCTTATTGCTTCAATGATGATGAAGATCTGTGAACTATCTTCTTGAATGGTTGTATATTTTGATGTTATCTGTACTTTGTCATCCTACAAGTTGTTCTAAGTTTCTTGATTGAAATGAATAAGAGGTTTTGCTTAATGATTTCCTTTCATTTAAGAAACTATACCTATGGACACATGAATTCTTTTTGTACATGCATAACTGATTCTAAAATAATATATAACAATGGATTTTAGGTTGACTTTGAATTCATCTTACTTTTAATCTGTGATTTCTTGATAAGCTATGGTATTTAGATCATTTATGTACCTATTGTACTTATAATATGTACTTCCTGAAATGCATTCGTTGTTTTATTTAATTCTTAAACCATTCCTTTGAAATATTCTTAACAGTTGTCTACTCATATTTTCTACACTTGTTCTTCATGACTTATCCAATTTTGGAAGTTGGTTCTCCTCTTTAGTGTGTTGTAACTTGATTTCCATATTGCTCATTTAACCATGATACTTGTATTTTTTTCTCCTGTCAGTGCTAAATATGATACACTCTTTATGCAGAAGTTTACCTTGAACTTTCTTTATCTTCATGGATGAAATGTATTTTATTCTATTGAAGTGTTGAAGTATTTTATTATACTTGCAATGTAGGAAATGTCTTCTTCTGAAAGCTTGATGCTTTTATTCTATTGATGTATGAATTTTGATGTATCTTGAATCTTGTACCTTGAATAGGTGACCCGGTCTCTTAGAGGAAATTTGTAACTCTATATGCTTTTCTATATCAACCATTATATTTTGATTCTTCCACTTCACTTCTTTGAAAATTTTCACGTTTACAGTTTTCCTTTAATGTTTGAAATGACTTATTTCTTACTTGAATTGAAAAAATCATGCAACTATCTCTTCTAATATGCATTGTAACTATTGATGCGTAATCACAACACCCTTGAATTTCTGCAACTTGATGAGTTGAAAATCTTAGTATGATTACATGACATGGATATTTTCCAAAAGTGTGGGACTTTGCAATCGAGAAAACTCTCTTGATGAAGGTTATTTCATGTTCTTCTATTCTGATGCACACATCCAAATTATAGAAGATCTACTCTAAAATCTACTCAAATTTTCCAAGGAGATAGGGTTGAATAGATTGCAAGAAAAAATACCTAAACTAACATAGGTGATACACCAAAATGAATACTAAACACCTTATTTTCCATTAAACACAAACCATAAAAATGTAATAAAACCACCATACACAAATAACCAGAATTGCAATAATAGATCAGGGAGATGCAATGAACATAAGAGAGTGTTGAAAATCATCCACAAATGTTTTTTATTGCTCCAAATATTTGATACAATGCATTACAATGGCCAAGAGGAAAAATTGTATTTTATAGTTTAGATGGGAGATTTGAACTCCATAAGATCACTTACAGACAAGGGAAGAAGGGAGGGTGCAAAACCAAATTCTCAAACCTTTTGAAAAATGCCCTTAAAATATATAGGAAGAATGACAGAGAAAAGAGAAAAGTATTCAAATTATTTCTCTAACCACTCTAAAATGTATTGAATTCTCCTACATTAATGATGGGTTCTACTGCGAAACCCATGCCTCCATATACTCTTCCTTGTTTGGAAAGAAAGGAAACACATACTTCATTATTGTTGTAGGTGAGAAACTTATAACATCCTCTTAAAATGGTGGACTATATTTCTTGATTTTGAATATCTTAGTTGTTTAGATGAGACTGTAAGCTTTCGAAAAACTCCTTTCTTATGCAAATCTGAGCTCCCAGTAAAACGTTATGGCCATATGAGGCTCAGGGTGTGATTCTTCAAAAACACAAAGTGAGTTCTTGATCTTCCCTTTCAAAGTTTGAAATGCATCCAACCTCTAAAATATTGAAATTTATACTTTTATTCATTTGGGTTTCGGAAGTTGGGCTAGTGTTCATCTATTTGGGCTCTTGAAAGTTTCGAATGTTTGAAAATCGAAATTCTAAAATTTCAGACTTTCAGAACTTTAGAATGTTTTTCCTTTCAGACTCGTGACACTTTTCATCCTCTAAATTGATGTGAGAGTTCTAAAACCTTGAAAATTATGCCACGTTAACCCGAAACAAAGTTTGAATTTTTCAAAATCTTAAACCTTTTGTGTTTTGAACTTTCGGGATTTAAGACACTTTTGGTCACTTTTCCTATTTTTCTGGCGAAGACTTCGAAACTCTGACTTTCGTATCTCCAAAACTCTGAAACCTCAAAGTCTGAATTTCAGACTTCTGAGATTTTAGACATTTTTGGTGATGGACTATTTTCATTTTTCATCCCTTCACACCAACCAAAATATCCAAAACTTGAAAATCTGAAATTTTGGACTTTCAGAATTTTGAATTTCAAGCTTTTTGCTCATTTTAAATTTTTTTTACCTCCTTGTCTCCAAATTTTCAAAAATGAGAACTCTAAAAAAATTGAGCCTTTCTCCATTCTTCAAATTAAGCTCTGATTTTCTTTGATGTTCCATTTCCATTGTTGATCTTACCTACAACCTGATTTTTGGAATTGAAATGTGAGCTCTCATGACTGAACCAACCTCTCCATTTCCTCTTGTACAAGGTAACATTTGATCAATTTATTCCCAAGGGGAAAAATTCGATAACATTAACTCTTTCTATTTCTATATTATCTACTAAAATCTTAGTTACATTCTTCTTTCATAACATTATGAACTTGTGAGTTATTCTGATTTTACATAACATAAGATGGAAGTCATTAAACTCTATCTTTATGAAATATTTATCTAAGAGTGAGGACTGTAGGAAATGTTTTTAATATCTTCTTTGATGCAACCTATACCTGCACACTTAAGAAAATAGTTATAAAATATTTGAGGATTTTTGGCCTGTCTTATGTTCCATATTTTTTCTTTTCTCTTTCTTATTCTATAATGATTTAGAGAATCATATGTACTGTTGCACAATACTGCTCTTATCAATTTTATATTTGTCTTTGATGTACCTTATGATTATGATATTTGGAAACCCATCTGCATGTAGTTAGATAGTACATGAGTACAAATCAAACCCTCAGCTCAATATTGATTCCTTTTCTTTTCATTTTTCAGGAACATTGTGACTGCTAGGAGATTTGGATGAAAGATGGAACTAGAGCTGAAGTGAAGAATACTTATAAGAAAAGCCCAAGGAAATTATGGGTTTCTTCTATACTTTTTTACTTTTAACTTCATGCACATGTACTTCTTTATTTAGTATTTATGAGTTACATCCCATGGCTTGTGTGGGAAACATTGTATTTCTTCATGACTAAATAACATTAATTTCTGTAACTGAGTTGTATGTTTCTTTCTGGATTCTACTTTATGACAGGGATATTGATTTTATAGTGAAATAAACTAGTCAATCAAGTAATTAAATGTATTTAACATGCATAAATAATGATTTTTGAAGTACTTGTAACTTTAATAATGAGTCTGCTACATGAAAAATGTAACTCTATTTTTCGTTACTAAGTTTAATCTTTCGCATAAACTATAATTCTCACCTTCGTCAAGGAAATGCATTCATTCTTTAGTGATTTTGTGTTTATTTATTGAATATTAACACGGAATGGAAGTCTATGTCAGGTGTTACATTCTGTAACAACATACATAGCTGCAGATTACATGTAGTTAAGAAATTGATGCAAATGAAAACATAATAAAACTGTAATGCATCCCCCTACTTAGGTCCATTTAAACCATGCCATCCATCGTACATAAGTTTTGAGTTTCCCATTTTTACACAAGTGCAAAAATCATAAATATTTCTGGTGATCCTATCGGGTAAGCTTTATGTTAGCTTATAGACCAGTGCCATGCTCTTGTCCATTAGGCATGGAGTTAAAGCATATAACCAAAAATACATTTCCAAAAAACAAACTAACGTTGGGAAAAGATCTGGTAATATAGATCACATGCACGGATGTGCTTTATTAAATTCAAAAACATTCCAATGTGCATGTACTACAGCGATTGAAAGGGAAATCCTACTCTAACCAAACACTTTCAGATTTTCAATAATAGTGTTTAAGAAGCATACCATTCACATGAATGGGAAGTTCCTCTCTGTTCAACCTTGAAAGATGAAAAGGATTGTGTTCTTTGCAAGTTGAAATCATGTAGGGACCACTCTAGATTGTAAAAAATATTGTGTGGCTTTATGGATTTCCACGATTAGCAACCCATTTTAACATAATGTCTCCTTCATTGAGACTATGAACTTATCGTTCTATAAAATGTTTTCTTGATCTATTTTTTATACTTTTCCATGTTCATATGAGCTTGAGCTCTTATCTCTTAAAGATACATTAATTCTACATAAAAAACCCACAATGGTTCATTCTCAAGTATTTCCATTTGATGTAGTAAATCCAATGTTGGAAACTCAGCTGAGATGGGAATTCTTGTCTCTCTTCCATAAACAAGATTGTATAGTGAATTGCCAATTAACCTTTTAGGAGTCACTCTATCATCTCAAAGTGCTGAATTTAACATCAGATGCCAAGCTCTTTGGTTGTCCTTGAGTGTTCTTTTGATGATCATCAAAATATTTTTGGTAGTACTTTCAGCTAATCCATTACCTTGTAGGTAATTATTAGATGAGGTAATTAAATAAATTTCATGCTTAATAGCCCAATCTGTTACCTTTGCACTAAGAAATGCTAAGGCATTTTATGAAATGATAGTTGTTGAGACACCAAATCTACAAACTATTCCTTCACAGAATGATAAGATTGAAGTCTGTTTATCTTGTTTTAACATTATTTCTTCATTTCATCATGAAAATTAATCTGTAGCAGTCAAGATCCACTTGTGTTCTTGTGACGAAGGTGGATTTATCATGCCAATGAACTGAAGACCCCATAGGATGAATGGCTGATCCAATGAAATAGGCTGTAGGGGAAGTGAACATAGCTTTCCTTTCTAATAAATAAAGCACATTTCTTACACTTTCTAATCCATTCAATGTATTCCTTGAATATGCTGGGCTAATATTAAGTATCTTTCATAAATTGTAAGGCTATAGTAGGTGCTGAAAAGTGACCTCTTAGAGGTCGTTCATGAAATTCAGATAATAGTTGCTGAATTCTCTAAACATTAATATGTTGAAGAAAAATTCCATTTATATCTCTTTTAAACAACATACTATCAATGAAACATAAGGTATAAATTATATCCTAAAGTATCTTTGTTTATTCTTGTCCATACCTTCTAGATAAGTTTCATGTTGTAAGTAGTTAACCAAATAAGTCATCCATATTGATTCCTAAACTTCTTGAGTAAGTTCGGTTTTCTGATTTTTTTATTGTACCATGATATTTGACTATTGACATGTAATTTCAACATGTTGTTCCTAATCTTGTTATTCTGTAGCCTACTCTTTTTCCAAATAAGCAAATAAATGTTCACACAAACCCTTTCCTTGAGCTATTTTTACAATGTGGATGTCAGCATCATAATCCATAACCTTCATAATCCAGCCTTCTCTCTTCTCATTCATCTCTATATTCAACAAGAATGCTTTAACACTTGGATGAGATAAAAAGACACGTATCTTATTATTGGAAAGAATGCACTTAAAGTTTTTTAATTCTCTAACTACTTAAAGTAATTGTTTCTCAAGGAATGTGTACCTTTTCTCATAGTCATCCAAAATTTGTCCAAAGAAAGTAATTGGTTGTTTAATGGTTTCATCATTAACCTGAGTTAATATATCTAAAATATTTTTAGCTCCTACAACTGCATATATTGTAAAGTCTTTATCAAAATTTGGATTTACAAGAGTAGGAGCTTGTGAAATAGCTAACTTGATGGCCTCAAATCATTTTCTTCCTTCGCTGGTCCAAGAGCAGGTCTTATCTTTCTTTAACATGGTTGTTAATGGCTTGACTAATGCTACAAAATCTAGAACAAATATTCTAGCAAAGTTGATTTTTCCAAGAAAACTTTGTAGTGATTTTTTATGATGAGGTAAGGATAGCTATGAAATATCTTCAATTATGAAAGTATCAATAGCTAAACCTTGTCTAGAAACAATATGACTAAGCAATTTACGTTGATGTACTAAAAAAATGGACTTTTTGGGATTCAAATATATACCACACTATCTGCAAAGATGAAATGTCTACCTCTAATACATTATATGTTTATCATAATTATTTGAAAATATGGTGACATCATCTAAGTAAAATAGTATGCATTTATTTAAAAAACTCTTAAAATCCATGTCCATTGCACGTTGAAACGTTACACTGGCATTTAAAAGTCCAAAAGCCGTTCTTTTGTAAGCATAAGCACCCACTTTTTGGAGAAGGATGTTTTGTATATGTCTTCTTCATGCACAAGGATATGATTGTATCCAATATAAAATTCCAAAAGAGATAGTCTTTCTAAACCCAAAACTGTTCTAAAAATATGATCCATATTGGGTAGCAAACAATGATCTTTTAATGAAGCTTTATTAAGATCTCTAAAATCAACACATAATTGGATTTTTGGATGCTTTTTTCGAACAAAAATAATATTATCTACAAAACTTGAATGCTTAACTAGAAATATAATACTTGATTCGATCAGTTTGGAGAACTCTTTTCTCCTCAATGGTTCAATCTTTAGATTTATAGGCTTTTGTTTTTACCTAACTAGCTTGGAATTTGGTTGTAACTCTATTGTATGTCGAGATAAACTTGGATCAAAGCCTATGATATCTTGGTATTTCCAAGCAAAACCATCTCTGAATTCCTTACATAAATCGATAAATGTCTATTTTTTAGCTGAGGAACATACCTTTCTGATAAATAGCTTCTTTCCATCATCCACAAATATCTCCTCATGGTTATCTGCGTGAGTAGAACTATTTCCTTTGTCTTTTCTTAACTGATCATTAGAACTGAAAATATATTATAGTGTGATCAATCCTTAATGCAACTTGTTTGTTTTAAACTAAACAATCTGGTCACCATATAAGTGCTACAATTTTTCTTGATTTACTATATAAAATTCACCTTATTGCTATAGAACTACAAATTTGTTCATCATCTTCGAAAACTTGCCATTTTATTTTCATTATCAGGAACTAAAGGTCTAATAATCAGCTTGATATGTGGTTGTACTTTGTTTTCTTTATCTATTATAAAACATCAAAGATAGCACCAACTCCTTCAATTTGGTCTGCATGATTGTTTTCAACTCTTGGAATAGATTACATGTTAATAGCATCAAAATCATCCACTAAGTCTGAAATTCTATGTCTTTATGTTTTCAGCAATGAATTCATACACACATTAAATTTTTTCACTTGATTAATCACTAACTCTAAATCACCAAAAACTTGTAAAGTGTTGATACCTCTTTTTTTGACCCATTGCAAGTCATTACTTAATGCTTCGTACTCAGCTACAAGAGAAATACAGACTTAAAGTTAAAAACTACCTTTCATTTGGAGGGGAAGTAAGCATAAAACCTGCACCTTTTCCTTTATTGTTTTTATCTCCATCGAAGTGAAGCTTCTGTTGGTACCCAAATTGATTCTCCCTCAGAAGTTGAGTAGAATCACAGGCTTGGCAAGAAGCTTAGAGACAAAAAGAGCATGTAGTGTGTCGTTTTATAGCTGGATATGAAATGTAGCTTGCTCTTTTTCACTCATATGTGGAGAAATGGGTAGCACCCTCAAGAGGCTTTGACCAATCCTCACTACTTTATGGTTGTGCCTTTCAACCAGGGTGAGAGGACCCTTTTTTATCATGTTGTTTCTAGAGAAGATGGAGATGAAATTCCTTGTGAAGTATTAAGATGACCTTGAAGAAAATATGATCAATGCAACAAAACCTAACTATCACGAGTTGTCACTCTAGATAATGGAGATATTTTCTAAGCAAGGTTCAAGCCACTTAAAGACAATGAAAACCTGATTGTTTTTGCATGTTTTGGTAGTAAAAAATATGCATTTGTATACATACATGACAAATAGGGGTAGTATGGGTATGATTAATTTTTTTGAATGAATTTTGGTGAGAGGTGAAGCATGATAAAGTTGATTATACCAAATATTTGAGAAATTTTACAAAAAAATTGAAAGCTCAAACAAAAAAATGCTTTCATAGTAGCTAGGGTGTTCCTTTAACAAGAATATGTGCTTCAATGGAGGCCCCGATCAACAGTTTTCACATAAACTTCAAGGATCCAAACTGAAGGATGAAATTGGAAAACATAACTAAACGTTATCAATCTCTGTTTCTTCATGCCTAAAATACCCTCAAAGGATAGCAAACAATCTTATAGTCATGTTAGGAGTCACAATGATTTTAAACTTATTTATTTCATTATCGAATGAAATATCTTCTGATAAATGAAATTGCAAATTCCACCAAACTATCACAAGGAAAAGATCTTATGTGATTCACACAGATTTCAATGTAAGAATGCAATGGGAACAAGAAAAACTACTTGCAGACTTTCAAAAATGAATCAAACACAATTTTTTCTCAAGAATAACATAGATTAACTCGAGTTAAGTTAAATTTATCAACAGCGGAAAGTTTCTCGAACAATCTCAGAGATTTTCGATGCATGTACTCTCACAACCACATTGACATGATCAAATTTAACACAAATGAGATAAACATGCTTCTTTTGATAGTTTCTCAGAAAGACGGGTTGTCTCAAACTTTTCTCTTAGGAAATTAGTTTCTGACTCCTAACACTTCTACCTTCATAAAATCCTAACCCTTTTCATGGTAAAATCATGCCTATTTATAACATTTTATAATAGATCCTTTTCCCCCAAAACCCAAAGACATTGAATGTACCAGTGTTTTTCATGATATCGATTGTGATTCCCATAATCAAATATGTAAAATGTTTTCAAGTGCTCAGGGGGTAGATCTCTTCGAACATCTCTCATATTTAACTCCTTTATTTAATTGATAACTTTTCCCTTTAGTCTCCAACCACTTTCACCCCTAATCTATCTAATCTAGTTCCTTGTGTTCCCGGGGAGAAAAATGAAAAATCATATCAAGCCTAGAGGCCAGATTTCATCTTAATGGTGAAGTACATCCCCAGATTTTTCTCATCAAACCTAGATATCAACAGGTCTTTTGCATGCCAAGGAAAGAAAAATTTGGGCCAAATCTAACAGTCAGATTTCATATTAATGGCAAGAGATGTTTAAAACTAGGACACTAGATTAATGTTCCTCTTCATTTGGCATGTAGGAGACTCCAAGAAATGATTCAAAATCATAAGAATATACATCCTTATGAGCTCTGGAGTGAAAATGGAAGAAAAATCAGATAGAGAGGCACATCTGTTGTTGATTTCTATTTTGAATTTGGACTGTCCACATGGGAGATCCATTTTAGAGCAGGCATGCGGGTTACTTTTTTCCTTTTACAACTTTTCAAAAAATGTAAATTTTTAACATTTTTCTTCGCTCCTCCACCCTTGAGAAATGTGCCTGACATGTTTCCTAAAGTGGCTCCCAAAAGAACTGCAGCCAAATTCTGCCATTTCACCTCTTTTTTGGAAAAGGGAAAATTCACCAAATTTTCCCCCTACCTCCGCCCTTCCGCTTCTAGTCTCTGATAAGGATCCCAGTGGAACCACACTTCCCTTTTTACTTTTAACTCCCTTCTTCACAAAAGGAAATTTTTCCAAATTTCTCCCGGAAGTCAGCACCTCTGCCATTGACCTGGGAAATTTTTTGACTATTCTCTATTGGTTCCATGTGCCATTTTGATGTTTTAATCCTTTCGGTAACAAGAGAAAAAAATCCAAGTTGCCTTCGATGGTCTGCTTCGCCACCCCTTTGACTTTTCAAACTGCCACACGTCACAATGGCGCATCCTAAGATGGTCCCCAGAAGTTGAGATCTTGAATGAGTCTGGGCTCACCACGTATCCTGTCCCTGTCAATTTTTTTTAAGGCTTAAAGCTCAGTGGAAGGCACCATGATTCAGGGTCTAAGGCAATCTCATTTGGCCATTGAAAATTCAAAGCAAAATGCAAAGTGAGCGGAGTCCTCCAAGTGTCCTACTAGCGCTTCTCTAAAATGAAATTCAAGGGTCAGTCCTCAAACATGTGTGGTCCCTCCATGTGTCATAGGCCTCTCAAAACCTTTTTAAAAAATACTAACTATAGGAAGCCCTGGTGGAAGCCTCCACGTGTCTTCATGGCATAATTTCAACATAGAGACCCAAAGAGGAGATCCTAAACAAGCGCGGGCTCACCACGTGTCCCTGTTCCATAAAACTATACCATCTACATAAAAAATTATCTAAGTCTTGGAAACACATCGAAAGCCTCCACGTTTACTCCCGTCGTAGCTCCAAGGAAAAACCAAAGAAAATATTCAAATGAGTGTCATTCCACCACGTAGACCAGTTTTGGGTGAAGGAAATCCATAGAATTAAGTGAATTTTTGGAAATCTTCTAATTTAATTGCTTGGAAATGAAATCTAAAAAGGAAATTGATGGATTCTATATTCTCTTAAGTTTCCTTTGTGTGGTTTTAGCTAAACCTAGAAAAAAACGTAGATGGGTGTTCCTAATCAATTTTTATTTTATATTATTTTATATTTTTGATTTCTTGAAACCCCAAATCGACTTTTGCCTTTGGGTTTTATTACAGTAAAAAAAAATTTATTTGTATGAGCAAAGAAATTTTTGGGTAGTGTGAAAAATGTTTTTACCAGGTATTTCATCATTTTTCTTGATGTATTTACCTCCGAATTCCAATAATTTCTACACAAAAAAAATAAATTAATGCTAAAACGAACTGATTTAGATATGTACATGTTAATTTCAATGTAGGTATAATTTAATTACCTGATTGAAAACTAAATTAGTGTTAATAGTCTATGTAAGATGACATAGTTTTTCTTAAAGGATTTCGTTACTGGAAGTGTTATAAACTTATTGTTGTTATTCTATGCTAATAGACTTCAAAATTATCATCCTGTGGTATGTGGGTTAATTTGTTTTGTTGATCTGTCGGTTACTTGGAAGAACATGTTAAAATGGTTTAATAGAGGTGTTTTTCCACTATTTAGTTGGACTGTTCCTATAAATATATATAAATATATTTTGATTATTTGAAATAAAGTTATTGTGCATTTTATAGTGCTGCTCATTACCTAGAGGGAATATGTCTAATTGGTATTTGGAAATGATGATTTAAGATAGTTTTGTTAAGTTTTTTATTGAATGGAAGGTAAGAAAAATAATAGTTGAATCTGTACCATGTGAAGCATGATTTGCTTGTGGTTTAATCAAAATTAATATGTTGAATGATTATGGTTTGATTATCTCTTGATCCTCATGATTAGAGTGAAACAAGATTGTTAAAATAGAAATTGGTTGTTCTATTTGTGTACATTCATAGTTGTATCTTGATGAAAAACATTTAATAATACATCCTCTGCTGTATAACCGTACGTTTTTTGATAAAATAACATGTATATTGTTTCATATTTTATTGAATAATGACATCAGAAAATGGAGGCAATATTCATGCCAGTTCATTTTAAACTGACAACATACCACTACTATAGTCTTGCAGGATAATTAGCCATCACGTTCGGATATGTGGAAACTCATGTCTTCTGAATTTTTATCGTAGCATGGATTTAAATGAGATACTTGAATTTCAATTTATAAAAGGATGATATTCCATAATTTTGACTAAATTTATTGGGATCTTGGACCCATTGTTAATATTCAAACCTCACTATGTGAGAGTTACCATAATAGTTATATTTTTCACCTTAACGACATATGTAATTTATGATTTTAATAAAGAGATGATTACCTTGTATGTAATAATATCTCAATATGAGTAAATGCTAAATAATAGAAGTAAGAAATCTTACTTATCATAAATTGTTAAATTTATTTATTTGATATTTGTTAATGTATGAAGATGATAGTTGGGCAATTATTGTAACAATCAATTGTCTTTAATTTATAAATTAAATAAGCTATTTAGTGGCATAGCTATTCGAACGAATAATTAAATATACATGTTTTAGTATAAATTTAATTCGGCCTTTTAGTAAACTTGGTATTAATATGATAAGATTGTAAATTTTGTTGTGTAGACAATGGAAGAGTATCATTGTAAAAGGTAATTTAAGGTTAAAAAACCAAGCATCAGGAAAAGAGAAACTAAATGGGAAGATAAATAGATGAAAAGATCCATTAAGCATATTAAGGGATAAGTACACATGTAAAATGCTGAAATAGATACATTTCAGTGTGACAAATGTACTTATCTCATGATGATCCTAGTTGGCCTTTGCCATTTGTCTCGATATAAACTCTTGCAAGATAGGTTAAATTGGAAATAAAGTAAATACAAACTATAAGATCTAGATAACTGTGAAAGGGATAGTTGTGAGGTGGTGGAAAACTTCAACTCATAAGTCTAGTGTGTTGTCTTGAGTTTAGCCATAACCTACACAGTGGAAAAATTTGGCCAAAGTAATGCATCGATGGTTGTGCATTATTTGATCACCTAGTCCTCCAATTAAATTAAAATTTCCAGTAACCTGATCATGGGAAATTGAACACTTAAGATGAGGTAGGCAATGGTCAAATACCAAAGCACAGTGTCAGAAAACTAGCTTCATGGTAGACCCAAGGACTTTCACATGGTTCCCATGACTTGAAAAAGGTTGAGCCAAAATTCTAGTAAGAATTTTCACTCGAAGTAGTGGCGAAGGGAGATCGTGGAGATATAGATACAACCTTCTCAGGTGCACATGGCTTACGCAGCTGTTATAAGATAGATCAAAAGAAAAAAATTTATTTAAATAATTGTATTAAAAAAATCTATATGATTACAACTGTGTAATCTATCTTTATGTATGTTTTTAAAAAAATATCCTCATTTTCTAGTTCTAGTTATTTTGAGTGTGAATTTTTGGTAGAGGCTTAGACACTTGGCTAGGCTGGGACACACGTTCTAATAAAAGTATCCTCTTTTATAAAAAAAGAAAGTTTGGCTAGGCTGGCAACAAGAGCTAGTATGGTGACTGACAGTGGGGTTAAAAATGATGACATGCCAAATAATATAGCTACTAAGGTACAAGAAATCCTCAACCTTTTAAATGACACCTGAAATTGAGTTGCTGCCATAGAACAACAAGGTTAGGGTGGTGAATAAGACGAGGATCATAGGGATGATGAGCAACATGATGATCAACCTGAGCACCTGAATGAAAGGGAAAATAAGAAAGCAAGGCTGACTGCTAAGTTAGCAAGGGACATTAAAAGAATATCCCCACCTAAATTTCATGATACAACTCTTCAGGATGGTCTTGAAAATTTTCTCTCTGAAATGGAAAAGTATTTTGAGATTAGGGACTTTTCAGAGGAGACAAAAGTAGTATGGGGAGCCTACCAATTATCCCATGAAGCATCTTCTTAGTGAGACAACCGGAAAATGGAACTAGGAATTAATTCTTCTATGATCACGTGGGAAAATTTCAAGGCCTACTTTTATCAAATATGGATACCTCAACTATAATTTGACCAAAAGATGGAAGAATTCCAAAATATGACTCAAGGAAAGTACTCAGTTATAGAATATTGGGAACGTTTCACTCGATTTTTGAAATATGGTCCTATGTATCAAAAGGATGAGAAGTTTAGAGTGAGAAAATTTATAATGGGATTGAATCCTAGCATTGGTGGTGAGGTAGATGTTCATGGACCTACCTCGATGGAAATAGTTTTTGAAAAATCTATCAAGCAAGAACAAAATCTACGAAGTATTTATGCCTCTAAAGAGGAAAATAAAAAGAAAAATAGCATTTTTCAATCACCAACTGCAAGTAAACCCACATGGAATAGTGAGTAGAATTGTTGTGAATAATAAAAATAATGGGCAACAAGGAACAAGTTTTAGCTAGAATAAGATTGAGAGAAAAGGACCCTTGGGTGGATGTTTTAAGTGCATTGGTGATCATTTTGCTAAGAAATATCCACAAAGAGGACAATGGAATAACTAGTAGAAGGGATATACTATAGTAAATAAAAAGGGGAAACAACATAAGATTTATGTTGTAGTCTATATTAAGCAAGCATAAAAGCAAGCGACTCCCATTGAAACCTCAGGTAAGCTTTTTGGAGAACATGATTCTATTTTATTTGATTCCGGTTCAAAAGTATGCTTTTTTTCATTTAAAGTAGTTGATAAAATCAAAATAAGATTTGGGTGCATGGAACACAATTGGACTGTCTAGTATGGAAATAATGTTGTACATAGAGTGAAGCAGTGTTTGATTGAGGCACCACTACAATTACCTAAGTTAACAACAAGATTAAACTTGTATGTGGCACCTCTTCAATCCTATGATGTTGTCATAGGTATAAATTGGTTAAGTTAACATAATGCAACCTTGGATTGCTTAAGATAATGTGTAACCTGCTGCAATGATCAACAAAAAACATTGAGTGTTTAGGGTGTTAAAAGAGAGTTTTTCACTAGGAAAATTTCTGCCATGTAGCTGAAAATACAAAGCGAAAGGGATGCCATCTATATGCTATAAAAATATCAAATTCGGGACAGGAAATTGAGCTTGAAATTGAAGCATTTCCCATCCTAAGGGAATTTAGAGATGTGTTCCCAAATGAGTTACCCAGAATTCCACCTAAGCATGAATTTTAATTCACAAAAGAGGTCAAACCAGCAACAGAACCAATTTCCAAGGCACCATACGGAATTAAAACAAATAAATTAGTTGAATTTAAAGCTCAATTACATGAGTTGTTTTCCTTGGTTCTGATTAGACCAACTATATCACCATGGGGTGCACTAGTAATCTTTGTGAAAAAGAAGGATGGGATCCTTAGACTTTGTATTGATTACTGAATTCTCAACAAGGTAACAGTGAAGAATCGATACCTGCTACCCTGAATTGATGATCTATTTGATCAAATAGGTGGCGTAAAAGTGTTTTCCAAGATATATCTCAGATCTGGTTTTCATCAACTGTGAATAAAGAATGAATATATCCATAAAACCACTTTTAGAACAAGATTTGGGCATTACGAGTTTACAGTTTTTCCCTTTGGTCTAACAAATGCACTTGCGGCTTTCATGAACTTGATGAACAACGTGTTTAGTGAATACTAAGACCAATTTGTACTTATCTTTCTTGATGATATATTAACATACTCTAAGAATGAGGAAGAACATGATGAACATTTAAGGATTGTGTTGGGAATTCTTAGAAAACATAAATTAATTGGAAAATTATCTAAGTGTGCTTTCTATCAATACGAAGTACAATACTATTTTCTTAGGAAACCTTTTGAACTTAAAACAGATCATCTTTGGCTCAAATACATCTTTACACAGGTGAATATAAATGTAAGGCATCAAAGATGGCTGGAGTTCCTAGAAAATTATGATTTTGATATAAATTACATTAAAGGAAAAGAGAATAGGGTGGTTGATGCCGTAAGTTGTAGAAATTATATTGCTGCTATAATTACATTAAGAACCTAGGTCAAAGATGAAGTGAAAAATGATTTAGCCAATGACCCCTACTATAATCATCTTAAAACAGCTCTAGAAAAATATCTGATAGATAAAAGGTATGATGGTTTCAATCTTGAAACAGATGGAATTTTCCATTATAATAGTAGAATATCTGTACCAGAGGGTAAAGAGCTCAAAAATAAAGTTATGAGATAATTTCACGATGTTCCCTACTCGGGACATCCAGGCATAAAAAAATGATGGCGGACATCAAAAAGAAATACTTCTGGAAAAAGATGAAAAGTGATGTGATTCTTTACATCTCACAATGCCTGGAATGTTAGAAAGTAAAGGTTGAACATTCACATCCAATAGGATTATTATATCCTCACAATGTGCCAAAATATAAGTGGAAAAATAAACATGATATTATACTTGTAGTTGTAGAAAAGTTAACTAAAGTGGCACATTTTATAGTAAGTAATTTAAAGGATAATTCACCCATACAGGAAAAAAGTTTTGTGAAAGAAATTTTCTGATTACATGGAGTTCCAAAAATAATAATTTCAGATAGGGACTTAATGATAACTTCTAGATTTCGGCAGACTTTGTATGCTTCCTTACGGACAAAATTAAACATAAGTTCTACCTACCATCCGGAAACTGATGGTTAAACTAAAAGTGTAAATCAAGTGCTAGAAGATTTACTAAGAATGTATTGCATGGATTGGGAATAAAAATGGGAAGAGTGTATTCCCTTGGTTGATTTTCCTATAATAAAACCTATCATTCTTCCATTCAAATGGATCTTTTTGAGGCCTTATATGGTCGTAGTTGTAGAACACCAATAAGTTTGGATAATCCTAAAGATAGAGTACTAATTAAACTTGAAATGCTGTCAGAAATTTAAAAATAGGTTAAATTAATCCAAGAAAGATTGAAACATGCTACAAATAGATAGAAAACTTATACAGATTTAAAAACAATTGACAGAAAGTTCAACATGGGAGATAAATTTTTTCTTAGGGTCAAACCTAAAAAGAGTTCCATTTCATTTGGCAGGTCAACCAAACTATATCTTAAGTTTATTGGACCATTTGAAGTCCTAAAGGTCATTGGACCAGTAGCTTACAAGCTAGCACTGCCTCTCACTCTATCCAGGATGCACAATGTATTTCATGTATCCTTGCTTAAGAAATATGTACCTAATTTAACACATGTACTTAATTGGGATTCATTATAGGTTCTGGATCTAGGGGTAATCGCGGCTGAGCCTATAAGGATACTAGAAACCCACAAGTTACACTTGAGAAACTATGAGGTTTCATAATGTAAGGTCCAGTGGGACCAATATTCTGAAGAAAGTGCCACTTAGGAGAATCTGAAAGATATCCAGACTACTTTTCTGCATCTCTTTAACTATTTTTTAAGAATATATTTTTGTTATAGTGCTAAATTAAGTTTTATGTAAGGAGGTAAATAAGAAAATACTCTAGATAAGCTTACAACTGAATATTGGAACTAAAGTACATTTTGATGAATAGTTACTGTTGAAGATTTTGTAATGAACATGGAAAATACGTCGTTTAAGCAGTAATGTGTTATGTCTACAGATTATGTGACTGATTTTCTAGATATATAAGGGATGTTGTGACCTTTATGATTTAGTTGAAATGATATTGATACAAATTTTAAGCTGATTTGAAATATATTAATGCCATAAATGAATGATGGGTTTAGTTTTTCTATTTATCCTAAAATCATCAAGACGATGATTATTCTAAGGGGCAGAGTATGTAACATCCCAAAATTTATTGTAACATAAATTTACTATAGTTAATTCTAAACAAGATTAGACGAGGTCATCATTGGGTATAAATTCATTTGGTTTTTCATATCATGACCCACAGCTTCGGTTGCGGCACATGACATTGTAGAATGAATAACTCCACACCCACCTTGATGATCCTTCCTAAAACATGATTAGGCCTTAATCATAGGTAAAATGGTTCATAAACGATAGTGAATGTTTTGGTTATTAGAATTTTAGTTATTCTATTTTAATTAGTTTGGTCGTCTTTTGTTTTGTTTGACTTTTGCAATGACCATGATAAATACTGCCTCTGTTTTATATGACAATGCTAAATCAAACCAACTTTATGAGAATATTGGAATAATTATTACGATAACATATTTTTTGCAATATGTGATTTATATTATGATGATTAGTTTTACCATTAAATTTAGGTATCAATTAAAATAAAAATTCAAAAATATATATATTATTAATTTGTGAAATTATATATTTAAATCCTTAAAGGATTTGGCATGTAAATCAAAAGTTAAAAAGAATAGTAAAAATATTTTAATATTTAAAATCTGAGAGGTTTGAAAGGGACATGCCTTCATCTAACACCAAGTATGTGGCATGCATTGATGCATGAAGCAACAGTGGAAAGCCTTAAAATTTTCCATTATAGTATAGTTTCTTCATTATATATTCTTTTATTTCTCCTTTGTCTGTTTTTATTTTTCTCTTTTGGAATACCTGCATGAGTTTTGGTGGAAAGAAGGATTCAACTTGTTGGAGTGGAAAGAGTAAGAGGTTGTTGATTTTGGGTTTACATCAAGCATGAATATATTCCCCCTTCTTTGCAGCATTATTTGTAAATAATGACGAAATACGTATTTTGTTTTAAATAGCAACTAAATGAATTCGTGGAAACCTTCTGATTTAATTTCTTGGAAATGAAATCTAAAAAGGAAATTAATGGATTTTTTATTCTTTGAAGTATCCTTTGTGTGGTTTTAGCTAAACCTAGAAAAAAATCCAGATGGGTGTTCCTAATCAATTTTTATTTTATATTATTTTCTATTTTTGATTTCTGGAAACCCAAAATCGATTTCTGCTTCTAGGATTTATTATAGTCAAACAATAATTTATTTGTATGAGCAAAGGGATTTATGGGTAGTGCGAAAAATGTTTTTACCAAGTATTTCATCATTTTTCCTGATATATTTACTTCTAGATTGTAATAATTTCTAAACAAAAAAGAAATTAATGCTAGAATGAACTGATTTGGATATGTGCAAGTTGATTTGACCGTAGGTATAATTTTATTCCCTGATTGAAAAATAAATTAGTGTTAATAGTCTATGTAAGATGACTTAGTTTTTCTTAAAGGATTTCATTACTTGAAGTGTTAGAAACTTATTGTTGTTATTCTATGGAAATAAACTTCAAAATTATCATCCTATGGTATGTGGGTTAATTTTTTTTGTTGATCTATCAGTTACCTAAAAGAACATGCTAAAATGGTTTAATAGAGGTGTTTTTACACTGTTTAGTTGGAGTGTTCCTATCAATATATATAAATATATTTTGATTGTTGGAAATAAAGTTAGTGCGTTTTATAGCGCTACTCATTACCTAAAGGGAATATGTCTAATTGGTATTTGGAAATGATGATTTCAGATAGTTTTGTTAAGTTGTTTTTTGATTGGAAGGTAAGAAAAATAATAGTTGAATTTGTACCATGTGAAGCATGATTTATGATTCAGATGAAATAAGGAATGTTGTGACCTTTATGATTTAGCTAAAATGATATTGATACAAATTTTAAGCTGATTTGAAATATATTAATGCCATAAATGAATGATGGGTTTAGTTTTTCTATTTATCCTAAAATCATCGAGACAATGATTATTCTAAGGGGTGGAGTATGTAACATCCCAAAAATTATTGTTATATAAATTAACTATAGTTAAGTCTAAACAATATTAGACGAGGCCATAATTGGGTATAAAATTCATTTGGTTCGTCGTATCATGACCCACAGCTTCTATTGCGGCACATGACATTACAAAATAAATAACTTCGCACCCACCTTGATGATCCTTCCTAAAACATGATTAGGCCTTAATCATAGGTAAAATGGTTCATAAATGATAGTGAATCTTTTGGTTATTAGAATTTCCGTTATTTTATTATAATTAGTTTGGTCGTCTTTTGTTTTGTTCAACTTTTGTGATGACCATGATAAATATTGCCTCTGTTTTATATGACAATACTAAATCAAACCAGCTTTATGAGAATATTCGAATAATTATTACGATAACATATTGTTTGCAATATGTGGACTTATATTATGATGATTAATTTTACCATTAAAGTTAGGTATCAATTAAAATAAAAATTAAAAAAAATAAAATTATTAATTTGTTAAATTATATATTTAAATCCTTGTAAAATGATTTGGCATGTAAATCAAAAGTTAAAAAGAATAATAATAATATTTTAATATTTAAAATATGAGAGGTTTGAAAGGGACATGCCTTCATCTAACACCAAGTATGTGGCATGCATTGAGGCATGAAGCGACAATGGGAAGTTTGAAAATTTTCCATTACAGTATAGTTTCTTAATTATATATTCTTTTATTTATCCTTTATCTGTTTTTATTTTTCTCTTCTGGAATACCTGCATGAGTTTTTGTGGAAAGAAGGATTCAACTTGTTGGAGTGGAAACAGTAAGAGGTTCCTAATTCTGGGTTTACATCAGGCATGAATATCTTCCCCCTTCTCTGCACCATTATTTATAAATAATGAGGAAATACGTATTTTGTTTTAAATGACAATTAAATGAATTCATGGACACCTTCTGATTTTATTTCTTGGAAATGAAATCTAAAAAGGAAATTAATGTATTTTGTATTCTCTTAAGTATCCTTTGTGTGGTTTTAGCTAAACCTAGAAAAAAATCCACATGGGTGTTCCTAATCAATTTTTATTTTATATTATTTTCTATTTTTGATTTCTGGAAACCCAAAATAGATTTTTGCTTCTAGGTTTTATTATAGTCAAACAATAATTTATTTGTATGAGAAAAGGGATTTCTGGGTAGTGTGAAAAATGTTTTTACCAAGTATTTCATCATTTTTCCTAATATATTTGCTTCCGGATTCTAATAATTTCTAAACAGAAAAGAAATTAATGCTGGAATGAACTAATTTGGATATGTACAAGTTGATTTGACCATAAGTATAATTTTACTACCAGATTGAAAAATAAATTAGTGTTAATAGTCTATATAAGATGACTTAGTTTTTCTTAAAGGATTTCATTACTAGAAGTGTTAGAAACTTATTGTTGTTATTCTAGGGAAATAGACTTCAAAATTTTTCATCCTATGGTATGTGGGTTAATTTGTTTTGTTGATCTGTCGGTTACGTAGAAGAACATGCTAAAATGGTGTAATAGAGGTGTTTTTACACTGTTTTGTTTGAGTGCTCCTATATATATATATATATATATATATATATATAAATGTATTTAGATTCTTAGAAATAAAGTTAGTGCGTTTTATAGCACTACTCATTACCTAAAGGGAATATGTCTAATTGGTATTTGGAAATGATGATTTGAGATAGTTTTGTTAAGTTGTTTGTTGATTGGAAGGTATGAAAAATAATAGTTGAATCTGTACCATGTGAAGCATGATTTTCTTGTGGTTTAATCAGAATTCGGATGTTGAATGATTATGGTTTTACTATGTCTTGATCCTCATGATTAGAGTGAAACATGATTGTTGAAATAAAAATTGGTTGTTCTATTTGTGTGCATTCATAGTTGTATCTTGATGAAAAACATGTAATAATATATCCTCCACTGTATTACCAAACATTTGTTGATAAAATAACATGTATATCATTTCATATTTTATTAAATAATTACATCAAAAAATGGAGGCAGTACTCATGCCAGCTCATTTTGAAATGACAACATACCACTACTCCAGTCTTGCAGGATAATTAGCCATCACGTTCAAATAAGCAGAAACTCGTGTCTTGTTATGTTTTATCATAGCATGGATTTAAATGAGATAATTGGACTTCAATTTGTAGAAGAATGATATTCCATAATTTTGACTGAATTTATTGGGATCTTGGACCCATTGTTAATATTCAAACCTCACTATGTGAGAGTTACCATAATAGGTACATATTTCACCTTAGCAACATATCTAATTTATGATTTTAATAAAGAGATAATTACCTTGTATGTAATAATATCTCAATATGAGTAAATGCTAAATACTAGAAGTAAGAAATCTTACTTATCATAAATTGTTATATTTATTTATTTGATATTTTTCAATGTATGAAGCCGATAGTTGGGAAATTATTGTAACAATCAATTGTCTTTAATTTCTAAATTAAATAAGTTATTTAGTGGTGTAGCTAATCAAAGGAATAACTAAATATACACATTTTAATATATATATTTAATTTGGCCTTTCGGTAAATTTGGTATTAATATGATAAGATAGTAAATCTTGTTTTATAGACAATAGAAGAGTATCGTTGTAAAAGGTAATTTAAGGTTAAAAACCAAGCAGCAGGAAAAGAGAAACTAAATGGGAAGATAAATAGATGAAAAGATCCATTAAGCATATTAAGGGATAAGTACATGTGAAATGCTGCAATAGATACATTTCATATTTCAGCGTAACAAATGTAATTATCTCATAATGATCCTAGTTGGCCTTTTGCATTTATCTTGATTTAAACTCTTGCAAGATAGGTTAAATTGGAAATAAAGTAAATAGAAACTATAAGATCTAGATAATTTTGAAAGGGATAGTTGTGAGGTGGTGGAAAAATTAAATTCATAAGACTAGTTTGTTGTCTTGAGTTTAGCCGTAACATGCACAGCGGAAAACTTTGGCCAAAGTAATGCATTAATGGCTATGCCTTGTCTGATCACCTAGTCCTCCAATTAAATTAAAATTTCCAGTAACCTAATCATGGGAAATTGAACACTGAACATGAGATAGGGAATGGCCGGATACCATAATACGAAGTCGAAAAAATAACTTCATGGTAGACCCAAGGACTTTCACATGGTTCCCATGACCTGAAAAATGTTGAGCCCAAATGCTAGTAAGCATTGTCACTCAAAGTAGTGGCGAACGGAGATCGTGGAGACTTGGATACACCTTTATGAGCCACACATGGCTTACGTAGATGTTGTCAGATAGATCGAAAGAAAAAAATTGTTTTAAAGAAATTGATTAAAAAAATGTGTATGATTGTAGCTATGTAATCTATCTTTATTTATGTTTTTTTTTTGTAAAAATATCCTCATTTTCTAGTTCTAGTAATTTTGGGTGTTACGAATAATGACAAGGAAAAAAAATCTGGATTATGGAAAATGGAAATAACGGGATCACTTGAATTTTTATATGAACAGAGAACGGGGGACCCTAATTACAGACCCTTTCCAGATAAACAGATAAATAAGGAAACCATTATGGATCCATACGCGATCCTTGGCCCAGGAAGGACTTGTTATGGAAACTAAAGGAAGGTAGCCACTTCTCAGGCACAACACAACAAGATGAAATATGGCAGAACCCGTGAATTGATAGATTTTAATGGAAAAATGAGGTGAGACTATTTTGAGCACCAACAGCTTCCATAGTCCTTCTATTGTATTTTCTATTTTGGATAGGAATGGGATTGATGCATTTTCCTTATGAAAGAAATAAACACCAAATAAAAATTCTTTTACTTCTTTGAAAGGATCATAAGAATCTTCTTCTTGAGTCCTTTCATCCATAAACAAATTAGAAACACCATCTAGTGTAGAAACATGTGTTGTAACATCAAAATTAGATTGATCTAAAGCTGCATAACTTGTTGCAGCATTTGAAGCATAAGGTTCAATATGAAATCTAGCCAGAGGCTCTGAATTTACTTTAACTTTGGTTCCATACCTTATAGTAAATAACAAAAATGACCAATCTGAAGAAATATAACCACCTATCTTTGCTATAAAAGCTACTGATAAACATAAGGAAAATTAGGGAAGTAAATATACAACAGTAACATCTTCTTAGATAGTAAGATGTGGAAAAGCATGTACGGTTACCTCTAAATTTCTTATAATGCCAACTATGTTGGTTGTTGTACCATCTAGCCGCAATAAGGTTTTCTCAATAGGCTTATACTGCATGCCCACTTTTTCTGCAAGTGCTTTTGGCATAATTGTGTTTCCTGTACCACTTTCAACCATGTAATTATGAACTAAATGATCTCCAATAATCATAAATAGATAAAATGGTTGTTGATTCTTGATATCATGAGTGTTTAAGACCTTCTGAACCATCCGTTTACACTTTTTCATGTAGTCTTTTTCCATTGTTCCAATGACCATGTCTACTTTTTGGGCTTCCTTTTCTACTATTTTTGATGAACTATGCATCTTAGTAAGCTCATGGGAAAGTAACTCTTGCTGTCCTAGAATACTTAGAGCATCCCATAGTGAAATGTTAATATTAATTTTTTTTATTACCTAAACATATTAAAAGACGTAAGTATTTTTGAAATAGTTTCTATCAATTTAGCATAATATTTACCAAAAACCAATTCTTCTTGAACATATTTATAAATCAAAGGTATGAAGAGTCTTCTGGGATCAGGCTATAATTGTTTTTCCTACACTTTTTGTGCTAAAATTCTTGTTGGTCTTTTAGAAACAACAAAACTGTTTACTTTTTTTTCACCTGTATTTACTATTTTATTAGTGACTCTAGGAAGAATAGGTCTATTTTGTTAGTTTTATATCTCTTGGGACTTTTCCTAAGACCTATTATGACTGCAAAAATATATTTCTCTCCAAAAAGGTTTATATTCTAGAATTTATTTGGATAATTGGTAGCTAAATGAGGTTGATTACAAGATTAACAACATTCTTCTGAAACCATGTTAACTAGAACAAGAACATTAGATGAACTAGGAGCCTTTGGGTCAAATTAATATGGCTGATATGGTTGTCTATAGTTATGATTTTGTTGATAAGGATCTTGATAAGGTCTGCTAGGTTAAGCTAATTTGTTCTCAATTGAATTCAATTTATTACACATACTTTGCTAATCCTTAAACACATCATTTGATGGAGCTAAAATAGTAGGCTCTATAATTGTAATAAGCTACAAAATAGGTGAAAAATCTCCTATAAGATGCATTAAAGGCCTTGGTGCCAATTTCCCATAGTGAATAAGGTTGTTTTCAGCCATAATGGAAATATCGTAAGCTGCTGCAAGAGTCTCTTCTCCCATAGACTAAATCATGGTTTAAAATATCATTGTTTCAGGATCTGAGGTAGTATATAAAAATCATGATCAGCTTGAGGATTAACACTAGTTGGAATTCTTTCCCAAGTTCTAGCAAAACGGATGTTGAAATATGCCATTAATTCATGAGGGGCTATTTTTATTGTAGATAGTTGCTCTATGAGAGATAAATGATTAGGATGGTATTGAAATTGTTTAAGTAATTTCTCTCATAACTCATCCCAAGTTCTTATCCTCCTAATTTCTAAGGTTCTATACTATTGAAAGGATTTTCCTTTAAATGATGCAGCTAGAAGTCTTAAGGCTACATATTCATGAGTTATGTTATGGACAACACAAAGGGATGCAACATATTTAATGTTCTCTATAGGAGTAATATGATTTAAACAAGTGAATGAAGGTAATATCTTCATGAAAGTATTGGGAATGTCATGATAAACTTGAATTACTAAAGGGTTTCCATTAGTAAAGGTCAAAAAATTGTTAGGTGGTTGAACAACCATTGGAATAACCGAGATTTGAAACAACAAGATTAATAAATGGTGAAGGAATATTAAGAGGAGGGTTAAAAAAACTAGGCCTATTATAAGGTAAGGTATTGTCAACGCTTCTTCTTCTTGTAGAATTCATTGGTAAAGAAATAAACTCACCAGGGAATTCGTCTTACTGATGATATTGTAGTTACTATAGGTATGGAACAAGCCACAAAACTAGTCTGTAATCATCCTTATGGAGTTGCCAAATAAATCTTTTGATGTTTAGAATAAACTGTTGTATTTTGTTGCTCCAAAAGTGACTTTGTTTCACTGTAAATCTGTTGTAGATTGTTGTAATTTGCTATAGATATGATTTGTAGTCCCACCGAGCTTGTAGAAAAATGTTATCTCTCGAAAGTGCACCCTTGTTGAGAGATGACTGTAGGGGTTCTAAGCATGTTATGGATCTCTCACTTTCATACATATAATTAAAAATACCTTAGATCTGTGGGTATACCTATTGTTGAGGTGAGTCTCTGGTATCGAGGTCGGTTCCAACCTAAAGTATGATTGTAAATACCTAAAAATTGTTGAAGGATTTGACTGATTACATGCAAAATCAAACAGAGAATGAATTTTTGATGCATAAACCAATAATTTTAAGTAGATCATTAAGGAAAAAAAACTTTTTGTATTAAGGGAATGAGTCAAAATAACAAAATAAGATAAACATGCACACTAATATTATCAAGAAATTAGTAAATTTTGTAGCAAGGTAAGATCATTAATTAGGGAATTTGACATTCACAAGAATTAATGAGATATACACACCACTGAAAATAATTGGAAAGACAGAAAGAAGTACCCATTCAAGGGGAAGAATTGACAAAATTTTGTTCAACACTCCTATGTCTGAAAACTCCCTCATGTGACTTGTAGTTGCACACAATATATAACACGTTTATTCACCTAAACCATCCAAAAAAGAGAATAAATTTTTATTTTCCCATGCATGCTGATTTTACCTTTTTATCATGAATAAATAAATGAATAAAAATATACATGATGATTATAAAGAGGCATTAATAACCTTAGTCACAAAAATAAAATTTAGTCCAAGTGTAGTTGAGTTATTTATTTTTAATAAAATAGGATGAATAGTTTCATGAATAATAGCCCTTGCTTGTGAAGTAAGCCTTCTCCAATGTGTATGCAATCTTTTTTTCTCTTCTGCTTGATGTGACACCTGCAACTTGATCTAGTTGCAATGATAGTTTAGGCATTCTTTAATTCTTCCCCCTTTGGATGCACATGCAAAAATAAATCTACCTGTGTGAGAAAGAATAATTCCTTTTCCTTTAATTACTTTACAGAATATTCACCCATGTATTTCATCCACTATGGGGACCACCTGCAAGCTCTGATCTTGACATTTCTTTGTATTTATTTGTATGGTGAAATAATCCTCTTTGTCACCTTTCAGATCATACGCAATTAATTATCCTTGTGTAAGTAAAAAATAATAACTTTGTATTCCTAGTTGGTACAATATTACTCCTCCTAATATGGGGACCACCCTTGATTTCGTTATATCCTAGTTTGTCTTCTGCAATGTCTAGGGCCACCAGTCGATATGCAATAATAATACTCCTTTATCTCTTTGTGATGACATGCATAAATAAATCCCATTCCTTGTTGTACAAATTTTCCTAGAAAATTTTAAAGGTATCTTTGAGTAATTTAGGGTAATCATTCTCAACCTTAACATCTAGCATTTATCTTGGCCATATATTATTTGGTCACCTCCTTTTGCAAAACACATGGATCAGACTTTCTCCTTAGCATTTAACATATTTTGTGGATGAATTTTATTTGGGATAATATAGTTTGATCCCTTTTTGGATAATCAAGGAATTTTTTTTTAACCACCTTTTCCTTGGTACATGGCACATGATTTGGCCCCTTCTGATTAAAGATCATTACAAATGATATAGTTTTTGTATTTTTTGATCAATAATTATTACCACCCTTCTGACTAATTGATATCATATGGTTTCGGATCTTAGTCGGTCAATACAATGATTTTTTTTTCAATCATGGAGGTGGTCCACTCTCCATGATGGCTTGACCCTTCAAAATCTTTGTGGGTGGTAGCTACTAACTCAAGTTGAATCACAGTTTATTTAGAGCTCGACACATTGCATTATTTTGAACTCATCTTGTACCAGAATTTTGCATAAAAAAGGGTACTAACCAATTTATACTATTGATCTTTCATATTATTTGATATCTAAAATTTAGATCTTTACTCTGAAGAAAATCCTTGACTGCCACATGAGAGACTAGTAGTAAGATCTTGTTTTTTCAGACTATATTTTTGTATTTATTTAAACTCCTAATCACTGCAAGGAAATGTTGTTCAATGAAGGAGTATCTCACCTCATAGTCCTCCAAACTTTAACATAAGAAGACAACCCGCTGTTTAGATCCCTCTTTGTTTTGTTGGAATAGGATTGTAGAAATTGTGTCCCCACCACCAAAGGCATAGAGCATAAAATCCTTAGAGAAGTATGGATTGACAAGAGTATGAACTTGGGACATAAATTCTTTGATAGCATAAAAAATTTATTTACCCTCATCTTTCCACCTAAATTCCATGCTCGTTTTTAACATCAATGTTATTGGTTTGACAAGAGTGGAAAATTTTGGTACAAACTTGGAAACAAAATTTATTCTTCCTAAGAAGCTTTGAAGAGCCGTCTTATCACTTAGAAAGGGAAATGCTCAAATTGCTTCAACTCTTTCTGGGTCAATCATTAATCCTTCGTTTGACACAATATGGCCTGGGAGATTTCCTTCACAATCCAGGAATATGCATTTTTTTATTCAATGATACCGAAAGTCTCCTACAAATTCGAATACCTATTTCGAATGAAAGAGGTGATCTTCTGCATTCTTGGAGAACACAATGATATCGTTAGCATATATCAATACTATTTTTTTATCAACCCCTTGAATGCAATGTCCATTTCCCTCTTGAAAGTGGATCTAACATTAGACAATCCAAATGGCATATTCTTGTAGCCATAGGTGCCCCACTTAGTTGTGAAAACCATTTCGAACTAATCATCTTCTTTCACCATTATCTGATTATACCCTGAGTAGCCATATAAGAGAGAGAATATTTCTGAACTAGATACTACTTGTAGGATTTGATCCATTGAAGGGAGTGGGTAGTCATCTTTAAGAGATTTCATAATTAAGTCTCGGAAGTCCATGCATAACTTGAATTCTCTATTCTTCTTCCTGACCAAAACCAAGTTAGAAACCCAGCTTGAGTTATTGATTGGAAATATAATGCTCACATCTATTAGCTTATTAATCTCTTTCTTCATAAGATGTTTAATGTGTGGGTTGACTGGTCTCTAGTTTTTCCTGATGCGCTTATCATCTGGGTGCAGTTTAATTATATGTTGTGCAAAATTTAGATTGAATCCTCACAAGTCCTCATAGCTCCAAGCAAAGAAATCTAGAAACTCTTAGTAGACTTTTATGAACTCATATTTATCTTTCTCAGTGGCCACTTTGGCAATTTAAAGTGTTTTTCCCTCCCCAACTGAAATAGGTTTTGAATCCTCTACTTTGACCAATATGTTGGCCATCTCTTTACGAAACTAGTCATTAGGATTGAATATTGACTCCAGCCTTACTAAACCCTTTCGAAGCTTGTTTGTTTATAGCTATACTGGTTAATCCCCATACTTCCACTGTAATTTATCATGTTTCCTAACTGAGAATTCAGCCTCTTCCTACAATAAATTAACGATTTGTTGATCGTTCTCAAACACTTTCCAACTTGTGTTGTTATCTTGAACTATTGGCCTTACAATCACATTAATATATGGCTACGTTTTGTATCTTTTGACACTGTCAACCACATCAAAATTTGATCCAACTTCTGTAAGCCTATCTACAACTTCATTGTTCTTATTAGGTATGGACACAATTTTCAAAGCTTCAAAATCCTCAATTAGGTCCCATACCTTGATTTCTTAGCTCTTAAGTAGGTTGTTATTTATAGCATGTTTTCCTCTGAGTTGATTTACGATTAACTCATTGTCCCCAAATACTTGTAAATTCTTTATGCCTCTTTTCTTGGCCCAATGAAGTCCATGAATCAAAGAATCTTATTCATTTGTGTTATTTGAACATCCAAACTGAAATATGAAAGCTGAATAATAATTGATATTTTGTGGTGAAAAAACCATTGCACCTCCTCCAGCACCTTAGTTTCCTCTTGAAGCATCGAAAAATAGTTTCCAAATTTTTTTTTCATCCTTATTTTCTTGTTTGGTGATGTTAGTAATGGGTGAGTTTTCTTCGTGTACATAATATACACCCAATTAAGATTCTTCCATTTCCTTGTACAGGTCAAATGCATGTCTCTTGTTTTCCCATTCATTCAGAGTCTAATAACAAATTCCCTCAACCTTAGTACCAGTTTCTAGATCATTTGAGCTCTCTTCCTAATAAAAGGCTAAGTAGTTTGTGTTGATAGGACTTGGCACATGAGTTTCAACGTTGAAGTTTGTAATTAGTTCTAACTTGATGATTGACTTAGATCCATATCTTTTTTATGAAAAGAATGTGTGACCAATCTGTAGATAGATACCCATAAATTTTTGTTGTAAATTCCCTTGATAAACATAGTGCAAAGAGTGGTGGAAGGTCAATTATAGACACGTCTTACATAATTGTGACATTTTGACATGCATGTAATGTAAGGCTTAACCGCTTGACTATTCTGACCATTCCCATTACTATTCCATCTAGTTGAACTACTCCCTTCAATATTAGCTCATACTTTAGACCCAATTGATGTGTTGTTTTATTAGATATGACTAAACTACTTGCCCCTGAATCAATGCTGCAGTTGTGTACCAGGTGGTTTCTCATAATTAATGCCAGATAGAATGGTGGAGGCTTCAAACTATTTATTGGTTGACCTGCACCCTATAGCAATTCATTATTAAGAAATTTCTCTTGATTTTGGTTTGATCTATTCAAGGTAGACCAATTTGCCATTGTAGCTTGTAAAAAATCTCGTTGTCCTCGGATTGCTAGTGATATCCACATGGAAATGTTCACATGTGTATTTTTAATTTGATCGATGATGTTGAAAGGGGATGAATTATCCTTTTGGTTCCCTTTACTTGGCATGAATTTTTCTGGAGCTTGAACCACGCACATGTGCTTTTGTAACTAGTTCTTTAGGATGATTTTGCACATTTGGTGTTGCATTTGATCTACTAACTCCTTTTTGTGTAGGAGTGGGTTGAGAAACAACTAGATTAGATTATTTTCCCTCCCCTATGCTCCTATTCTTTAACCGTGGGTTGGAAACCATGCCTAGAAAAGCTAGTTGGTTAACTCCACAGAAGTATTATGTTTGTCAATTGACTAATGTGGTTTCTATTGGTGGTGCCCCTTACTGAGTTTCATGCTAATAATTTACCTCTTGACTTGGTTCTTAGGGTTACCGATGGTCTACACTATTAAAACCTACTTTAGTGCACCATTGAAACACGTTGATTGACTGTGGGGTAAATTACAGAGGTAACACCATTCGTACTCATGCACGCCATGTTATTTTGTGCTAGAACCAAGGCTCTTAATGTTGAATATGTTTTTGGATCATACATTTGTAATGGCCTGGCAGGTTGAGGTTGTCCTTTATTCGAAATTTGATTTATAGCCTAAGATGGTAGTATATTTTACTTGTATGAGGGCCTGGCTTGATACTAATTTTGAGGTTGATATGGCCTATAACTCTAAGCTTGTTGTCTCTTGATAGTCACTAGCTCATTTCCTAGGTTCTGTAGTTATTTCATAACCTCTTGTAACTCTTTTGAAGTGCTTGAAGATTTCCCATGACTAGATAGAGAGGCATTGGTGGCCTTGGTTCTATATTACCATCTTGAATCAAGTAGTTTTCAGCTCTAATAACAATGTTATACGTTGTGGGTAAGGTTATACCACCCATAGATTGTTTCATCATTGCAATATCTGAATTTAGATCTTTCAAGAAATAGAGGAATGCTCCTTTGGTAATTGGTCTAATAGTTATCAATATCCTATCCCATGTTCATTGGAGAAGGAAATTCAAATCTATCATTTTCTCATTATGAGCCCTCTTGATTGTTGTCAATTTTTCCAATAGAGATAGGTTATCTCCCTTTTCCCCAAATTGATTATGGAGGGCTATGCACAAATGGTCCCAATTCTAGATAGACCTTATTGTTCGGCTCCTAAACCATTGCAAATCTTTACCCTTAAACAATGAAGGTAACAACTTGACCGTAATATCCATTTCATATATTTCATGAATTGCATAGACATTGGCAATGTCCTAGATGTGGTCAATAGGAGTAGTATGATTTTCTCCTGTGAAATAGAGAATATTCTTTAGTACTGCAATCAGGGCCTGATTTTGAGTATTTAAGGCAAGTGGGATACTGTATGTGAAGTTGACATAGGGATTGGGTTGCACCATCCTGATTAATAAGAAAACTCTCATTGATTGGAGAAAAGGCCTACCACATGGGCTGTAGATAAATTCCTGTTAGGTGGAGATGGTGATCTTTGTGGTCTTCTTCCTCTCCTTCCTCTCCCTGGTGATAATTTCAAGTAGATAAATAGTCTCTCTTCTTGAGTATCAGATCGAGTTCGAATTATTCTCATGTACTTAAGAAGCCTATGCTGCTACACCACTGAATTATATCCCTTTGGAGTCTCCAGATGTGTTGGAAAATGATCCTCAAAAGGATGGATTTTGCCAAGTTACACACCAAACATGACAAAATTAAAATTAAAACTTTGAAGGGCTTGTGTATTTGAGATTCTAGAGGTTAAAATTTGATTTGGAATAAAATCCCTGAAAACCCAAAAGTGTAAGACCTCCGAATGACCCAAACCCCCAAAACTAAAATTTGTAAAACTCCAAAATCTCAAAACCTGAAATTCCAAAATTTGAAGATGTCTGAAATCCTGAAATCCCAAAACTCGAAAACCCAAAATTCAGAAAACACCAAAATTTTGAAAATTAAAATTTGAAAAAAAATAAATATACTTTTGAATATTATCCCCTGATCTATCAACTGGTAAAATTTTGACTTGTTTTAATTAAGTTAACCCTTTGAAAATTGGTTTCAGAGTTCATCTTGATGGGTTAAAAATCTGAAATTGAAGAACTTGTAATTTCTAAGTCCGAATTTCTCAAAAATTCCTTTAGAGCTTGTGAAATGAACTCTTTGTCCCACTGGGCATGCCAAAACTATTGATTTGTAATCACACAACCCCTGAATGTCTACAAGTCAATGGGTTGAATCTCTTAGTGTGGTTGCATAACATGAAGCTTTTCCTAAAGTGTGCAACTTTGCGATCAGGAAAGCTCTTCGGATGAAGGTCGGTTCCTATTCCTCTGTTCCAATGCACACAGATAAATTGTAGAGGATATACTATTAAAACATATTGTATCTTGCCAAGAAGACAAGGTTAGGATGATTTCAAGAAAATAAACCTAAACTAACAGAGATGATGCACCAAAGGAATGTTAAACATCTGCTTTGACATTAAACACAAACCATAAAAATATAATACAACCACCATGAACAAAAAACCAAGATTGCAGTGAGAGATCAAGGAGATGCAATGAACATAACATAGGGTTGAAAATATTCCACAAAATTTCATTATTTCTTCAAAGATGATATAGTGCATTATAATGGCCAAGAAGCAATATTGCATTTAAATTTTAGATAGGAGGTTGGAACTCCACAAGATCAATTACAAAAGAGAGAAGAAGGGAGGGTACAAAGCCAAGTTATCAAACCTTTCGAAAAAATCCCCTCCTTACAATATAAAGGAAGAATGAGAGGAGGAGATGAAAATAATTTGAATTCTTTCTTCAACCACACTAGAATGCATTGAATTTTCCCACAACAATGATGGGTTCGACTACAAAACCCATGCCTCCATGTACTATGCCTTGTTGGGAAAGAAGGAAGGCCATAACTTCATTATTTTGATAGTTGAGAAGCCTAAAACCCTAAAAAATGGTGGATTGTATTTCCAAAAATTCCTTTCTTGTAAAAATCCGAGCTCCTAGTCAAAAGTTATGGCCATCTGAAGGTCGGGGGATCATTTTTAAAAAATGGTGAACTGTTGATCCTCCTTTTCAGAGTCTAAAATGAATGCAACCTCTGAAATACAAAAAATTAGAATTTCAGAAATTTATATTTCAGAGATTGAAACATTGTTCATCCACTAACTTTGTTGAGAATTTCATAGATTGAAACATTGTTCATCCACTAACTTTCTTGAGAATTCTGAAACTCCAAAACCTGAACCTCTGAAAATTCAAAACCCAAAATTTTGAAACTTCATAATTTTGGAATTTCAAAAACTTTTCACTTCAGAACATTTTAACTATTCATTTATTAATCCCCCTTGAGAGTTAAAAACTTTGAAACTAAAAATTGTCATGTGCGTTAACCTCGAAACCTGTGTTGACTTCCAAAATCTAAATCCTTTCGGGTTTCAGACTTTCAGGATTCCAAACATTATTGGTCACTTATACGATTTTTTTGCCAAAGACTCCAAAAATCCAAATTCCACATCTCCAAAACTCTAAAACCCAAAATTCAGAAAATTCAGAGTTTGAGATTTCGAGCTTTTTTCTTTCTCTTTCCCGTTTGGCTACCAAAATCTCTAAAACCCCAAAACCCAAAATTCTAAAAATTTAGAGTTTCAAAGTTTGAAAACTTTTTCCTCATTTTTCCCATTTTTCTCTACAATTTTCTCAGCCCATTTTAACATTATTCACCCAAGTCCAAAATGAAATACTCTATGATTGAATCAACTCCGTTCTCATTACATGCAAGTTGTTGTTTGTTCAATTTTTCCTGAGGGGAAAAATTGGATAACAATTTGGTGACTCATGGGATCACTTTCCTACTAGATGGAATTATCACTTGCCTTATAGTATCCATTGTGCATGGAGTCATGAATGATAGCTTGATACAAAGTTTAGACTTTAATCTTTAACACGACTGCTTAAACCTGTTGATCCTGAACCTGCTACATTGCTTGTACTCTCAATTTTCCTAAGAAAATATTTAAGATGAGATTTGTGAGAGTAGAAAATTGTGTTGACCTCAAGCTTTCACTTGTCCCTTAAGTGGACTGTAGGCAAACAAAACTTCATAGTGATACAACCCGAGAGCAACAAAACCTGTGTCAAAAAACTTAGGGAACTTCAAACCTAAATTACAAGAGTACGATGTGCATACACACTTAGAGGAATTGAAATCCTAGGGTAATATTTACAAGGGTGATATTTTTCCCTTTTTAGTAGCAATGTTTAAGATAGATTTCATTAACCGGAATCAGAAGCTTCTCTCCATCTAGTGCTGAAAATTTGAAGGCACTGTTACTCTTACATCCTGTGATTATCTAGGGGCTACTCCAAATGGCATCAAACTTGGAATGCCTTCCTAGTTTTTCCTGATTTGCATCCCACTTTAGAACTAAGTCCCCTTCCTGAAAGGTCCATTCTCTTTCTTTCTTATCAAGCCATTTTTTGACTAAGGCTTGATATTTCTATATCATTTAAATTGTATGCTCTCTGATTTCTTAAAATTCCATCAATTTAGTATACGTGGCTTCCATAGGATCAAACTACGACAACTCCAACTGCTTCATGAGCTCTAATATAGGTAGCTCTAATGATATAGGAAACACTGGCTCTTTCCCATAGACTAAATTGTGGGGATAATTCGCTATTGACCTCTTTGGTGTGATCCTGTTAGCCCAAAAGGTTGATTTTAGCTTTGTATGCCATGTCCTCTTGTTTTCATTTAGAGTCCTTCTGATGATTCTTATCAAATTCTTGTTTGTGGACTCTACCTGACCATTACCCTGTGTGTAATAATTTGAAGAGGTGCTTAGGTGGATCTCATTATTAATAACCCATTATGTGATCTTGGAACCTAGGAATGCCAATGCATTGTCTAATATGATAGTTTCCGGTACAACGAACCTTGTGACTATTCGTTCATAGAATTCTAGTATACTAGAATCATTTTCTTCCTTCATTACTACCACCTCTACACACTTGGTGAAATAATTTGTTTCCATGAGTATCCATTTGTAGCCTTAGATTCAGTTTTGACTGATGACCCCAACGAAGTCCAATCCCCATTGCATGAATGGCTAGTCAACTTAAATTAGGTGTAATGGAAGTGCTGCTAACCTTTCTTTTACTGTGAAGAATGGACATTTATTACAGTTTTTATCCAAGTGTAATAGTCACTAAGCACTATGGGCCAATAGTAGCCTACCTTCATTATCTTGAGAGTTGTTACCCATGGGGAAAAATGACCTCTGGCCTCTCCATTGTGGAGCTTCTGTAATAATCTCTCAATTTGATTTTTTTTGACACACTTCAATAGAACACCATTGATGTCCTTCTTGAAACAAATTCCATGAACAAGCACATATGGAATGGCCTGTAATCTGAATTATCTCCTTTTTTCTTTGCTCATTTCTAGGGGGCATCGTCCTATTTGTTATAAGTGCATCATATTCTTAGTCTAACAAGGAGTGGGTATATTATCATTTACTTTCTCTTGGCTATCCTATAGTACTAAGACAACTTAATTTTCACCACCTACTTCAACCTTTTGACTCGAGGAAATTTGTTCACATAATCCCTTTCCATGAACCAACTTAGTGAATTTAATTTCAATGCTATATTCCATGACACAAGTGATCCATCTTGCATGTTTCTCAATCACATATTTATTCATGAGGAATTCCTTAAAACCCACATGAAAGACTAGTAGGTGGATGTTGTTGTTTGAGACTACATGTTTTAAATTATTTAAACTACTGATCACTATAAGGACATGCTTTTCAATGGATTATCTCACCTAATAGTCCTCCAAAATTTGACTGAAGAAGGAAACTAGTTGTTTAGATCCTTCTTTGTTTTACTCGACTAGGATTGCAAAAATCATGTCCCCACCACCAAAGACATAAAGCATTAAATCCTTGGAGAATTATGGATTGACGAGAGTTAGAGATTGGGATATAGTTTCTTTGATAGCCTCAAAAATTTGTTTATCCTTAGTTTTCCACCCAAATTTCATGCTCTTTTTTAACATCAACGTTATTTGTTTGAAAAGAGTGAAAAATTTTGGTACAAACCTGTGGAGAAAATTTATCCTTCCTAAGAAGATTTGAATATCCTTCTTATGACTTGGCGAGGGAAATCCTCGAATTACTTCAAATCTTTTTAGGTTAATCAGAAATCCTTATTTTGACATAATATGGCCAAAGCTCTTGCCTTCATGAGCCAGGAATATGTTTTTTTTGGGATTCAATGATGCCCCAAATATCTTAAATATTCCAAGTACCTGTTTGAGATAAAAGAGGTGATCTTCTGCATTCTTGGAGAACATGGTTATATCATCAATATATATCAGTACTATTTTTTTGATCAAAACCTTAAATTCCATGTCCATTGCCCTCTGGAAAGTGGCTCCAACATTAGACAATCCAAATGGAATCTTCTTGTAGGCATAGGTGCCCCATTTAGTGGTGAAATCCATTTTGAATTGAACATATTTTTTCACCATTATATGATTATACCCTGAGTAGCCATCTAGGAGAGAGAATCTTTCCGAACCAGCTAGTACTTGTACGATTTGTTCCATTGAAGGGAATGGGTAGTGGTATTTGAGAGATGCCATACTCAAGTCTTGGAAGTACATGCACAACCTAATTTCTCTATTCTTCTTCCTAACCGGAACTAAGTTGGTGACCCATCTTGAGTGTGTGATTGGAAATATAATGCTTTCCTCTATTAGCATGCTTATATCTTTCTTCATAAGAGGTTCAATGTGTTGGGTTGATTGGTCTTTACTTCTACCTAATGGGTTTAACATCTGGGTCTAGTTCAATTGTATGTTGTTCCAACTTTGGATTGAATCATTGCAAGTCATCACAAGTCCAAGTGAAGACATCTGAAAACTCTCAGCAGAGTTGTATGAACTCATATTATTAGTGAAAAATCACAACACCCCTAAAATATGCAACCTAATGGGTTGAGACTCTTAGTGTGATTGCATAACATGGAGCATCTCTCAAAGTGTGGGACTTTGAAATCAAGAGATCTCTCCAGATTAAGGTCAGTTCCTATTCCTCTATTCAGGTGCACAAAAATAAATTACAGAGGATCTACTCTAAAACCTACTCTATCTTGCCAAGGAGAGAGGATTGAGAAGATGTGAGAAAATAAACCTAGGCTAACAAGGTGATACACCAAAGGAATATTAAACACCCATTTTTTAATTTGACACAGACCATAGAAATGTAATACAACCACCATGCACATATTACCAAATTTCAATCAGAGATAAGAAGACAACAATGAACACATGAGAGGGTTGAAAATCATCCACAAACATATATTTTTTCTCCAAATTTGATACAGTACATTATAGTAGCCAAGAGGAATTTTTTTTTATTACAACTTGAATGGGAGGTTTGAAAAACTCCACAAATTAACTTGCAGATAAGGGAAGAAGGGAGGGTGTAAAATAAAAATGTTCAACCCTTTACAATGAGCCAATCCCTTACCTTTATAGATGCAACTAAGAGAAGAGGAGAGAAGAGGTGGGAAACCTGATTTGGACCTCAAGTACTAGCTATTAATGCCCTTGTAAATCCACCCACAATCTAATAAGTCCACCACTCTATGTCTTTTCGGCATGTCAAAGAAGGAAGAATGGTGGATCAAATTGAATCTGATCTAGTTGTTGAAGTAATCGGATCACATATTATTGGCATGAAGACATTTTCCCAATTATCACCCACCTAACCTTGTCAAAATTATAATTTCAGGTCTCCATGGCACAGACAATGTTGAGACCTTTCTAATCATGACAAATTTATTTAATTTCAAGCACTGGATTGAAAGATATGTTTAGTTCAATGTTTGAGTCAGATCCGTTAAAAATGGTGAAAACTAATTTAGTAGAACATGTCCGGGGGCGCAAATTTCACTTTGTGCATTTTGCACAAAAGCACAAAAATACAAAAATGCAAAAAATTCCCCACAGCCCCACAATTCAATTTTGCTAAAAAACCAACCTTGGGCCCACTTGTCCGTATTTTCCATTTGGGCAAAAAGTCCTCCTCAACCCCGCAGGCCTACTTCTAGAAAAAAATCCTTCCAAGCCCTGCCTCCTTGTATGTGATCTAGGCCTGACACATGGATTCTCTGGGTGTCAGTGGAGGTATGGCTTATATTTATACTAAATACCTTTTTAATCCAAAAATTTAAAACTACCTCCAACGACCCACCATCCTGCCTTGACTTGAGACATGGCCACGTGTAGGTTTGGTGCGCATTTGGGGGCTGCCTTTTGATTTCACTTTTGACGTTTCACTAAAGAGACATGTGGATCCTTCTGCACCTTTTTTCTATTTTTTGTGTTTTGGCTAAGTCCTTTTATTTGGCAATGCCATATGTTTTACCTGGGACACGTGCAGAGATGATGCACATCTGGGACCTGCTTCGAGATTCTACCTTTAAAATTCGCATTGAGATGACACATTGAGGCCTCCATTGTCCCTTCCAGACTTAGTCTATTTAAGTGGTAGGATCTGTCCCTTTTTTAGCTTGGGACACATGGAAGCTTCGTGCTTGTTTGAGATTGGCCCTTGGGTTGCCCCTTTCAAATTTACACCATTGAGGCATGTGGGACCCTCCTCGTACTCTACCCTTTTTTGACTTTTCAACTGTCAAATTTGTCCCTTTTCAGACCTAGGACATGTGGAAGGCTAGTGATTTTTTGGGAGACCCACTTTTAGATTTATCTTTGAAGATGCGCCGAAGAGACACGTGGCACCTTCCGCAAGTCTGTGATATTTAACTGATTCAGGGGGATGCTATTCTCAAACGTTGACTATGTGGTGGGCTAGCACATGTTTGAGTCTCTTCTCTTTGGATTTATCTTTAAAGTTACGCTGAGTCGACACATGGAACCTTTCGCTAACTTGTAGACTTTTGAACAGTTGATGTGACTTTTGGGCAGATCTAGACACGTGGAGGCTTAACACTTGTTTGGGGACTACCTTTTCGGCTTGATGCTTGGATATATGCCAATGAGACACATGGAAACCTCCATCTATACTCTTATATTTAGTCAATTTGGGCCCGTTGCCATTTGACTTATTTTGGACCCTGACCACATGGAGAGCTGGTGCTAGTTTGAGTCTCTGCCATTCACTTTTACTTTTTAAATTGCATCGAGTTGAAACGTGGTTCTTTCCACTCGTTTGGAATTTTCAACAGCCAGCTCAACCCCTTGTCGGGCCTGGGACATGTGGAAGCTTTGGAATTATTTGAGGAACCACACTTGGCTTCGACCCTGTAAGGTGCACCATTGAAACACTTGACATCTTCCACCGTCTCTTCCATACTTAGCCAATTTAGGCCCACTCTGAATCATTTGTGAAGCCTAAAGACTTTGAGCCTTTCCTTGTTTCTCTCCTGAGACCCTCTGGCCTCCTTGAAACTATTTTCCTCCTTTGAGACTCTAGTTTCTCCATTTATGAGCCCACATGCAACTTGACTGTTAGATTTGAAATGTGGTCTCATATGACAGAACTGGCCTTTAAATTTCTTCCTGTGTAGGGTCAGGTTCATTCAATTTTATCAAGGGGAAAAAATTATGATAAAAATTTGGTGACTCACAGGGACATCTACCTGCTAGATGAAGAGATCAGTTGCCTTGTTGTATCCATTAGGCACATAGTCATGGGTGGTGGCCTAATACAGGTCCTATTATTTGAATCTTGAATCTGATGTTTGCACTTAGAAACCTTGTAACTATCTCGCTGTTCTCGAAATGATCTACTCGAAACCAAATTTTAGTTCCTCTATATTTGTTCTATTTTAAAATTAGTAACTATCATGGTGACCATGGGTCTCCATGTTGTAAATGATGAAGGGCCTAGTGCATTCAGCTAGAGGCATATTGAACTGTATAACGACATAAACCTGGAGCAACAAAACCTGTGCCAGAGCACTTAGGGAATAAAACCTATGCTACAACAAGACAATGTGCATATGCACTTGGATAAATTGAAAAACCTAGACTAATATTTACAAGGGTGAAGAATTTTTTCTTTTAGTTGTAGTGTTTGAGGTAGATCCTATTAAATGGAATCTGCAATTCTTCACCATCTAATTTAGCCAGCCGGAATCCATTGCTACTTGTACATCTTGTGACAATGTAGGGGCCACTCTAAATGGCATCAAACTTGGAAATTTTTTCCTCGTTTCTCCCGATCTGCATCCCACTTTAGAATTAATTCCCCCTCTTTAAAGGTCCTTGTTCTTGCTTTCTTATCAAAGATCTTCTTAATCAGTGCTTGATCTTTCTCCATGATCTGCATTACAAGTTCTCTTGCCTCTCCTACTTCTATTATCTCTACATACCTGATTGCCATAGGTTCTAACTTGACTACTTCCAACTATTTTATGAGCTCCAAAGCGGGAAACTCCAATGATATGGGCAATACTTCCTCTTTTCCATATACAAGATTATATGGGGAGTTTCTTGTGGATCTTTATGATGTGATCCTATTAGCACATAGAGTTGATTCTAGATTTGTGTGCCAATTTCTCTGATGTTCATCAAGATTCCTTAATATAATTCTTAGTAGGTTCTTGTTTGTGGACTCTACTTAGCCATTACCTTGAGGGTAATAGTTTGATGAAGTTGATAGTCCATTCAGTGATCCTTGTACCAAGGAATGCTAATGCATTATGTGATATAATAGTGGCAGGGACTCTAAACGTAGTGGCTATTCCTTCATAGAAATCAAAGATGTTGAATTCATTTGCCTCCTTAAGTGCCACTACTTCAATCCACTTGGTAAAATAGTCTGTTGCTGTAATTATCCACTCGTGGCCCTTGATTCAATTTTAGTTAATCACTCCAATGAATTCTAGTCCCCATTGCATGAATGGCTGATCCACTAAAATTTTATGAAGGGGAAGGGCTGCTAAATTTTCCTTCCCTATGAATAATACACACTTCTTGCACATCTTGATCCATGAGTAGCAATCACTAAAGAGCATAGGCCAATAATAACCAACTTTCATGATTTTTAAAGCTATTACTCATGGAGAAAAGTTGCCTCCTACTTCTCCATCATGGAACTCATGCAACACACTCTCAATTTGTCTTGTTCCAATGCATCTCAATAGAACACTATTGATATAATTCTTGAACAAGATACCACCAATAAGCACATATGAGATGGCTTGTAGTTTGAAGTATATCCTCATTGTTTTGTTCCATTCTAGAGGGAAAAAATTGTTTGGAGATAATTCACCAAGGCTTGGGCCCAACATAGAATAGGTGCTTCATTAGTTGGCTTCTCTTGATCATTCTATAGTAACAAAACAACCTCTTCTTCATCCAATGACTCAGATTGTTTCTTGGAAGCGAGATGTTCACACAAACCCTTGCCATGAACCAGTTTGGTCACTTTGATTTCAGTAACATACTCCATTAAATGAGTGATCCAACCTTCCCTCTTCTCACTCAAGTCCTCGTTTAGGAGAAAATCCTTGACACCAACATGAGACACTAGCAGTTGAATCTTGTTTTTCGAGACCAAGTGTCTGAACTTCTTCAAACTCCTAATGATAGCAAGGAAATTATTTTCAATGAAATAATGCTTTACCTTGTAATAATCTAAGCTCTGACTGAAGAAGGCTATGGGCTATTCTAAACCTTCTTTGTTAAGTTGAACCAATATAGCTGATATTTTGTCTGACCCTCCAAAATCATACAACATGAATTCCTTTGAAAATTCTGGGTTAATAAGATTGGGGACCTATGATATTACAAGCTTGATGGCCAAAAAACTCTCTTTGACTTTTGTTGTCCATTTAAATGCAAGACTCTTCTTTAACATCATTGTTAAATGCTTCACAAGCATGGAAAAATTAGGGACAAATCTTCGAACAAATTTTATTCTCCCCAATAATCTTTGGAGATATTTCTTATGTTTTGGTAATGGAAGTATTTGAATGGCTTCAACCCTTTTAGGATCAATTTTTAACCCTTCTCTTGAGACAATGTGAGCTAAGAAATTTCCCTCATGTGCCAAAAACAAACCCTTCTTCAGGTTCAATGACACTTCACACCATCTACACCCTTGAAATACCTATTTGACCTGGAAGAGATGGTTTGTTGTGATTTTTAAGAAGACATTGATATCATCTAGATACACCATAACTATATTATTGATCATTCCTTTGAACGCCATATCCATAGCTCGTTGAAATGTTACTCCATCATTTTACATTCGAAATGGCATCTTCTTATAAGCATATGTACCCCATTTGGTGGGGAAGGATGTGTTGAACCGATCTTCCTCTTTCACCATTATATGATTATAGTATCCATCTAGAAATGAAAACCTCTTAGAGCCAGTTAAAACCTGCAAGATTTGCTCCATCGATGGAAGTGGGTAGTGATATTTGAGTGATGCTCTATTTAGATCATGAAAGTCCACACAAAATCTGATCTCTCCACTTCTTTTCCTCACAAGTACCAAGTTTTTAACCCAACTTGAATGTTTGATAAGGAAGATGAGGCTGGCCTCAATTAGCTTGTTTGACTCTTTTCTCATGAGAGGTTCAATGTGAGGGTTTACTGGCCTTTACTTCTATCTGAAAGGCTTAAATCTTGGATCCAAATTGATAGTGTGTTGTGTGAACCTCAAGTTGAAACCTCTTAAATCCTTGTAAGTCCAAGAAAAGACATCTAGGAATTCTTAACAAAGTTCATAGAATCATGGTTTTTCTTGTTGAGTACTTACCTTGCCAATTTGCAACATTTTACCTTCTTCTATGGAAATGGGCTCTGAATATTCACCCTTTACTTGGATATTTACTTTCTCCTTCCAGAATTGATCATTTGGGTTGAATATTGAATCCAAAGTTACAAGACCCTTTGGTAATTTAATGGTTCTCAGCTGCACCACTTGGTCACCATAACATTGGTCCAACTTGTGTAGGTTTCTGGAGGAGAAATTGGCTTCTTCTTGAATAAAATTGACAATTTGATGATCATTCTCGAAGACCTGTGAAATTGTGCTATTATATGGGACACTTGGCCTCAGAAAAACCTTGATATGAGGCTGAGACTTGTCACTTTGTATACTCGCTAATACATCAAATGCCACCTCGATTGCTGTCAAACTTTCTGCTTTTTAATTCCTCTTCTTTGGGATGGAATTGATGTTGAATGATTTGAAATCTTTGATAAGGTCCCATTCCTGATTCTTATAGTTCTTTAACAGATCGTTCTTGAAAAAAGTTTTTCCTCAAACTTGATTCGTAACCAACTCACTCTCGCTAAACACTTCCAAGTTTTTAATCCCTCTTTTTCTTGCCCAATGTAGTCTATAGATCAAGGCCTCATACTCTTTTGTGTAGTGTGAGAAAGTAAATTTTAAAAGGAAGGCTAAGTAATATTTTATACCTTGAGGTAAAATAATCATAGCTCCTCCTCCGGCTCCTTGTCTACTTCTTGAGCCATAAAAGAATAACTTCTATACCTCATTATCATCCTTGTGGTCTAGCTTAGTGATGTTAGGAAGAGGATGATTCTCCTCATGCAAAAAGTAGAGTCCTAGCTTAGATTCCTCCATTTCCTTGCAAGGGTCAAAAGCATGCCTCTTGTTTTTCCATTCATCGAGAGTCAAGTCTAAAATATACCCAACCATGGTATCTGCCTCATAAGTGATTGGGAGATCTTCCTGATCAAAATTTGAATAGTTTGCATTGATTGGGTTTGGTACATGAGGCTCAATATGGTAATCCATAATGGGGTCAGATCTGATCGTAGCCTTGGATCTATACCTTGTTCTAAAAATCATGTGCGACCAATCAATAGACAAATAACCTTCAATTTTAGTAGTGAAGTCACCTAACAAACACAATGCAAAATGTGGTGGCAATTCTATGACTGATAAATTTTGCAATACGATCACATTAGGGCATGCGTGCAATGTTAGGGTAAAATTCTTGGTGACTCTAACCACTATTACCACTGTTCCATCTAGTTGCACTATGCCCTTGGAGATGACTTTGTATTGAAGACCCAGCTGATCGGCTATTTGCTTTGGCATTACAGAGCTACATTCTCCCGAATCAATCATGTAATTATTCACTAGCTTTTCTCCAATGATCAATGAGACATAGATGGGAGGTGTCTTTAGATCCTTATGTTGTTTTCCTCCATGGTTTCCTTCAGGATGACCTGCATTAGTAATAACTTTCTCTTGTTGATTGGAGGGCTGATTTGAAGTTGACCAATTGGCCATAGCAGCCTGTAATAGGTCTCTTTGTCTTGGGATACCCAACAACTACCAAATTGATATGTTTACATTTGTTTTCTTCATTTTTTCAATGATGTTGAATGGGAATGAGCTATCTTTTTTATTCCCCTTTCCTTCCACACTCTTCTCTTGCACATGGGTCATTACAGTTGGTGCCTAAACATGTCTAGAAGGTAGCTTGGGTTGATTCTGCACATTGGGATTTGCACTTTGCAAGGAAATAAAGGGTTTTGGACCATTTGAATTAGAGGATTTCCACTCTCTAATATTCCTCTTCTTGGACCATGTATTTGCTGTCATACTGTGAGGAGGTGCTTAGTTCATACCATAGAAATCTTTAGCTTGCCAATTGACAAGTATGGTCTCACTTGGAGGTGCTTCATTTTCAATTTCTTACTACTGATTTTCCTGTTGACTGGGCTCTTGGGACACACCAATGGTTTGTACCATCAAGGCATGGTTTAGCACACCATTGAAACACATTGACTAGTAATGGGGTTGACTGCATGGGAAATACCAATCATATTCTTGTGTCATTTTATTTTGTTTAGGAACCAAGGCCCTCGATGTTGAAGTTTCATTTGGATCATATGGTCAGAAATACCTTTTATCTTGAGGTTGTCCTTGCTTTCAATTTTGATTTATATCTTGAGTTGGTGGTCTATTTTACTGGCGTGGGGGCCTAGCTTGATACTCAGTTTGAGGCTCATATGGCCTAGAACTCTGAGCTTGTTGCCTCTTGATAGTCACTAGTTCATTCCCTAGGTTCTGCATTTTTTTTATAACCTCTTGTAGCTATTTTGAAATACTAGAAGATGAGGTGGAAGCTTCAGCTGAAATTTGATTCCTTGGAGTAGGTATTGGAGCTAATGTGGGTGTTTGACTAGTGCTTGGAGCTCCTAGTTCATGATATAGATGCATAGGTGGGCTAGGTGCAAGTTTACTAGCCTGAATTAAATAATTTTCAGCTCTAATGGAAATTTTATAGGCTTTAGGTAAGGTCACACCTTCCATTGATTGAATTATTAAGGATATATCAAACTTTAAAGCTCTAAGGAAGAATAGAAAATCATTAAGGAAATATGAAGTTGAAATCAGTCAACTTCTCGTTAGGAGTCCTCTTGATTGTTGTCAGTTTTTACAACAAGGATATATAATCTCCCTTCTCTCCAAATTGATTGCGAAGAGCTCTACACAAATGGTCCCAATTCTGAATAGAGCCTGATGTTAGACACCTAAACCATTGCGAAGCTTTAACCTTGAGTGAAGAGGCTAAAAATTTGACTGTAATGTCCATCTCTGCAATTTCATGAATGGCGCAAACATTTGTAATGTCTTAAATTTGGTCGTTGGGAGTAATCTCTTTATCTCAAGTGAAATATGGAATGCTCTTTAATACTATGACTAGAACTAGATTTCTTGATTCGAGAATGTGTGGGCTTCTACTAATGAAATTGACATAGGGGTTGGGTGGTTGTGTCATTATGATTGGCCTAAGAACCCTTGTTGATTGGATGAAAGTCATACTAGGGGGAGGTGTCTACAAGGTTCTATTTAGTGGAGATGGATACCTTTGAGCTCTTCTTCCCATTCTCCCTAAGTTTGGGGACAAGTGCAGATAGACAAACAATCCTTCTTCTCTAGTTCTTGATCTAGTCTAGATTCTTCTCACGAATCTTCCAAGCCTAGGTTGTTGAAAATAGTGGACTTTGCCTCTTTTAGAGTCTCCATATGTGTTATTTTAGAGCTTCTTAGAAGCTAAAAAACTTACAACAAGTGCACATCAATCTTGCTGCAATAAAGATGGAGACCTCTTTGTCCCATTGGGCGTGCCAAAACTATTAGTGCAAAATCACAAAACCCCTAAAATCTGCAACCTGATGGGTTAGGACTCTCAGTGTGATTGCATAACATGGAAAATCTCTCAAAGTGTGGGACTTTGAAATCGAGACAAATTTCTGGATTAAGGCTAGTTCTTATTCCTCTTTTCAGGTGCACACTAATAAATTGCAGAGGATCTACTATACAACCTACTCTATGTTGCCAAGGAGACATGGTTGAGAAGATGCGAGAAATTGAACCTAAGATAATAAGGTGATGCACAAAAGGAATGTTAAACACCTGTTTTGAATTTTAACATGGACCATAGAAATGTAATAAAACCACCATGCATAGATAACCAAACTGTAATGAGAGATCTGAAGACAACAATGAACACATGAGATGGTTGAAAATCATCCACAGACATATATTATTGCTCTAGATTTGATACAGTACATTATAATAGCCAAGAGGGAAAAAATTGTATTACAACTTGAATGAGAGGTTTAAAAAACTCCACAAATTCACTTGCTGTCAAGGGAAGTAGGAAGGGTGCAAAACAAAAATGTCCAACCCTTTACAATGAGCGAAGCTCTTACCTTTATAGATGCAGTGAAGAAAATAGGAGAGAAGAGGCGAGAAACCTAATTTGGAGCTTAGCTACTGGTCATCAATGCCCCTGCAAATCCACTGACAATTTGTTGAGTCTGCATCTCTGTGCCTGTTTGGCATGTCAAAGAAGGAAGAATGACATATTAAATCGAATATGATCTAGTTGTTGAATAAATCAGATTATATATTAATGGCATGAAGAAATTTTCCTAATTTTCACCCACCTAACCTCATCAAAATTATAATTTCAAGTTTCCATGGTGTACATGACATTGAGAACTTTCTAATGGTGCTAAATTTGTTGAATTTCGAGCACTAGATCAAAAGATATGTCCGTTTGAATGCTTGAGTCAGATTCGTATAAAAATGGCCAAAAATAAATTAGTAGAATGGGTCTGTGGGCCTGAAATTCACTTTGTACCTTTTGCACAAAAATGAAAAAATGCAAAAAACATCCCGTAGCCCCGCAATTCACTTTTGTCAAAAAACCATCCTTGGGCCTGCTAGTCCACATTTTCCATTTGGGTGAAAATTCCTTCCCATGCCTGTCTGCCCGCTTGTGACAAAAAATCCTTCGAAGGCCCGCCTCCCGGCATGTGATTTAGGCTTGACACATGGCTTCTCTAGGCGTCAGTGGAGGTGTGGCTTATTTTTATACTTTACGCCTTTTTGAGAAAAAAAGTTAAAACTGCCTCTGGCGACCTGCCTTCCCAGCTTGACTTGAGACATGGCCACGTGTAGTGTTAGCGCGCGTTATGGGACCAGCTTTAGATTTCAATTTTGATGTTACGCTAAAGAGAAACATGGCTCATTCTATAGTTTTGTTATGTTTCTTTATGTTTTGGCTAAGTCCTTCTATTTAGAGAGGGCATATGTCTGACCTAAGACACACGGAGGGCTGGTGCGCATTTAGGACTTACTTCTAGATTCTACCTTTTGAATTTGCATGCATATGACATGTGGAGGCCTCTGCTATCCCTTCAATACTTAGTCGATTTAAGCGATTGGCTGTATCCCTTTTCGGCCCTGGGACATGTGGAAGCTTTCTGCTTGTTTGAGACTGGCCCCTGGGTTGCCCCTTTTGAATTTGTGTCATTGATGCACGTGGCACCCTTCCTTGACTCTACCCCTTCTTGACTTTTCAATTGTCGACTATGTGCCTTTTCATACCTAGGACACATGGAAGGCTAGCACTTTTCTTGGAAACCCACTTTTATATTTACCTTTAAAGATGCACGGAAGAGACATGCGGTGCCTTCCGCGAGTCTGGGATACTTAGTTGATTTAGGCTGATGCTTTTCTCAAACCCTATCTATGTAGTGGGCTAGCACATGTTTGAGTCTTCGCTCTTTATATTTATCTTTGAAGTTACATTGAGTCGACATGTGGCATCTTCCACTGACTTGAAGACTTTCAATTGGCTGGTGCAACTTTTGGGGGGCTCTGGACATAAGGAGGCTTGGCACTTGTTCGGGGACTATCTTTTGGGCTTGATCCTTAGAGATGCACCGATGAGACATGTGGAAGCCTACGATGACACTCTTATAGTTAGTCAATATGGGCCCACTTCCATTTGACTTCTTTTGGACCTTGACCATGTGGAGAGATGGTGCTAGTTCGAGTCTCCACCATTCAATTATACTTTTGAAAATGTGTCAAGATGACACATGGTTCTTTTCCCTCATTTGGAATTTTCAATGGCCAGCTGTTTCCCTTTTTGGGCCTGAGACACGTGGAAGCTTCACATTTGTTTGGGAAACTATCCTTAGCTTCAACCCTTGAAGGTGTACCATTGAGACACTTCACAACTTTAGCCATCTCTTCCATACTTAGCAAATTTCAGCCCAATCTGAATCGTTTGTGAAGCTTGAAGACTTTAACCCTTTCCATGTTTCTCTCTTGAGACCCTGTGACCTCTTTGATGTTGTTTTCCTCCTTTGAGCCTCTGGTTTCTCCATTTCCTAGCCCTCTAACCTGACTATTGGATTTGAAATGTGGGCTCATACAACATAACTGAACTTTAGATTTATTCTTATACAGGATCGGTTTTGTTCAATTTTTCTTGGAGGGGAAATTTGGATAACACATATATTTCTTGCTCAGTGGCCACTTTACCAATTTTAAGTGTTTTTCCCATGCCAACCAAAAGGGGTTTTGAATCCTCTCCTTTGACCTGTATGTTGGCCTTTTCTTTATGAAACTGGGCATTAGGATTGAATATTGACTTAATTTTTACTAAACCCTTTGGAAGATTGTTTGTTTGCATTTTTACTACTTGATCTCTCTACTACCGCTCTAATTTTTTGTGTTTCCTAGCTGAGAATACATCCTCTTCCTATAAGAAATTAATGATATGTTTATCATTCTCAAACAATTTCCATCTTATGTTGTTATTTGGAACTGTTCTAATCCTATCTGTAGCTTCATTCTTCTTCCCAGGTATGGACACAATGTTGAAAGCTTCAAAATCCTTAATTATGTCCCATACCGTATTTTTTTAGCTCTTAAGTAGGTCATTCTTTGCATCATGTTCTCCTCTAACTTGGTTCATGATTTTTTCACTATCCCCAAATGCTTGCAAATTCCTTATGCCTCTTTTCCTTTCCAAATGAAACCCATGAATCAAAGACTCATATTCAGATGTGTTATTTGAACATGCAAATTGAAATATTAAAGTTGAATAATACTTGATGTTCTGTAGTGAAACCAACATTGCATCTGCTCAAGCACCTTGATTACTTCTTGAACCATAAATAAAATAGTTTCCAAACTTCATTGTCATCCTTATTTTTTGGCTTGGTGATGTTAGGAATGGGTGAATTTTCTTCATGTACACAATATACACCCAATTCATATTCTTCTATTTCCTTGTATGGGTCAAATACATGCCTCTTGTTTGCCCATTCACCAAGAGTAAAATATGGAATTCTCTCAACCTTAGCACCATTTTTTAGATGATTTGAGCTCTCTTCCTTATCAAAGGCTAAGGATTTTGCATTGATAGGACTTTTCATGTGAGGCTCAACATGGAATTTTTTAATTGGTTCTGACCTAAAGGTCGCCTTGGCTCCATATCTTGTTCTAAAAATCATGTGTGGCCAATACGCAGATAGATACCCACCAATTTTTGATGTGAGTCCCTTGATAAACATAGTGCAAAGATGATGGAAGGTCAATTACAGACATGTCTTGTAAGACTGTGACAGTTGGACATGGATGCAATGTAAGGCTTAACCCCTTGATGATTCCGACCGTTCCGACTACTATTCCATCCAGTTGCACTACTCCCTTCAACATTAGTTCATACTTTAGACCCAGTTGATAAGATTTTTTATTAGGCATGACTAACTTACTTTCCCATGAAATCAATCATTTAGTTGTGTTACAAGTGGTTTCTGACAATCAACATAAAATGGTGGAGGCTTGAAACTATTTCTTTGTTGACCCCCACCCTGTTGCAATGCATTAGCAAGAACTTTCTCCTGACTTTGGTTTGATCTATTCAAGGGAGGACAATTGGCCATTGCAAATTGTAACAAATCTTATTTTCTTAGGATTGCTAGTGATTTCCACATGGAAAAGTTCACATGTGTCTTATTCATTCGATCAATGATGTTGACAGGGGATGAATTATCCTTTTATCTCCCTTTACTCGACACGACCTTTTCTGGAGCTTGAACAGGAACATGTGCTACTATAACGGGTTCCTTAGGCTGATTTTACACATTAAATGCTACATTTGATCTACTTACTCCTTGTTGTGTAGTATTTGGTTGAGAAAAAACTGGATTAGATGGTTGTCCCTCCCCTATGTTCCTCTTCTTTGACCGTGTGTTGGAATCCATGCCTTGCAAATTGACCAATGTGGTTTGTGTCAGACGTGCCTCTTGTTGAGTTTCATGCTACTGATTTCCCTCTTGAATTAGTTCTTGGGTCCCACCAATGGTCTGCACCATTAAGTCCTAATTTAGTGAACCATTGAAACACATTGATTGACTCTTGTGTAGATTATAGGGGGAATACCATTCGCACTCTTGTGCCATGTTTTTTTGTGTTGGAACCAAGGCTCTCGATGTTAAAGTTACATTTGGATCATAGGTCCAGAATGGCTTGATAGCTTAAGGTTTTCCTTGATTCAAATTTTGATTTGTAACTTAAGCATGTGGTCTATTTTTCTTGTATGGGGGCCTGGCTTGATTCTAAATTTGAGGTTGATATGTCCTAGGAATCTAAGCTTGTTGTCTCTTGATATTCACTAGCTCATTTCCTAGGTTCTCTAGTTGTTTCATAACCTCTTGTAACTCTTTTGAAGTGCTTGAAGATGTAGAATACTCGCTAGTGATTTGATTCATAGGGTGTGGAATGGGATTCAAATCTCATGTTTAACTAGCTGTAGGAATTCCCATGTCTTGATAGAGAGGCACTGGTGGCCTTGGTGTTATCTTACCATCTTGAATCAAGTAGATTTCATCTCTAATAACAATGTTATAGGCTGTGGGTAAGGTTATACCTCCCATAGATTGTATCATCATTGCAATATTTAAATTTAGAGCTTCCAAGAAGTAGAGGATTGCTCCTTCGATAGTTGGTCTAAAAGTTATCAGAATCCTATCCCATATTCATTGGAAATGGAAATTGAAATATTTCATTTGCTCATTACGATCCCTCTTGATTGTTTTCAATTATTCGACTACATATAGGTTGTCTTCGTTTTCCCCAAATTGATTGTGGAGGGTTGTGAAAAAATTGTCCCAATTCTAGATAGACCTTGTTGTTAGGATCCTAAACCATTACAAAGATTTACCCTTAAACAATGAAGTTAAGAACTTGATCAAAATATCGATTTCATTGATTTCATGAATTACACAAACATTGGTAATGTCCTCGATGTGTTCAATAGGAGTAGTATGATTTTATTCTGTGAAATAGGGAATATACATTAGTGCTCTAACTAGGACCTGATTTTTATGATTTAGGGAACGTGGGCTACTTCCCGTGAAGTTGACAAAGGGATTGGGTTGTGCCATCCTGATTGGTCAGAGAACTCTTGTTGATTGGATAAAATTCCTACCAGGTGGGTGTGTAGATAAAGTCATGTTAGGTGGAGATGGCGATCTTTTTGGTCTTCTTCCTCTCCTTCCTCTGCATGGTGATAAATGCAATTACACAAATAGTCCTCCTTCTCAAGTATCAAAACTAGTTCGAGTTCTTCTCATGTACTCAGGTAACCTGTGCTGCTACACCACTGAATTCTATCCCTTTAGAGTCACTAGAAGTGCTGGGAAATGATCCTCAAAATTCTGGATTTTGCAAAGTTACAAACCAAACTTGAAAAAATTAAAATTAAAAATTTTAAGGACCTATGTATTTGAGATTCTAGGGGTTGAAATTTGATTTCGAATGAGAGACCCAAAAACCTGAAAAATGTAAGACCTTCAAATGTTTAAAACCCTGAAACCTGAAATTTGGAAAACTCTGAAATCCCAAAACCTAAAATTTTGAAATCTGAAGATGTCAAAAATCCTAAAATCCCAAAACCCAAAATTCCTAAATCTGAAGATGTCCAAAATCTCGAAGTCCCAAAACCTGAAATTCAGAAAACCCAAAAATTTTGAAATTCCAAATTTAAAAAAACTAAAAATATCCTTTTGAATATTAGCCCCCGATCTATCAAATGGTGAAATTTGGACTTGTTTTGAGCAAGTTAAGCATTTGAAAATTTATTTCAGATTTCAACATGAGGGATGAAAAATACGAAATTGAAGAACTTGTAATTTCTAAGTCTTAATTTCTTGAACATGCTTTAAAAGCTTGTTGAATGACCTATTTGTCCCACCAGGTGTGCCAAAACTATTGATGCATAATTACAACACCCCTTAATGTCTTCAACTCGATGGGTTAAAACTCTTAGTGTGATTTCATAACATGGAGCATTTCCTAAAGTGTGGGACTTGGTTATCATGAAAGATCTCCAAATGAAGCTCAGTTCCTAATCCTCCATTCTGATTGCAAGGAGACAGGGCTAAGATGATCGCAATAAAATAAACCTAAACTAACAATGGTGATGCACCAAAGGAATGTTGAACATCTACTTTTCCATTAAACACAAACAATATAAATGTAATACAACCACTGTGCACAAATAAATAAGATTGTAATGAGAGATCAGGGAGATGTAATGAACATAAGAGATGGTTAAAAATCATCCACAAACATTTATTATTTCTCCAAAGATTACAATGGCCAAGAGGCAAGATAACATTTACATTTTAGATGGGAGGTTTAAACTCGACAAGATCAATTATAGACAAGAGAAGAAAGGAGGGTACAAATCCAAGTTGTCCAACCTTTTGAAAACATCCTCTCCTTACAATATATAGGAAGAATGAGAGGAGGAGATGATAAGAATTCGAATTCTTTCTTTAACCACCGTAGAATGCATTGAATTTTCCTACAACAATGTTGGGTTCCACTACAAAACCTATGCCTCTATGTACTATGAATTTTTGGGCAAGAAGAAAACCCATTCCTTCATTATTTTGGTAGGTGAGAAGCCTGACACCCTAAAAATGGTGGTTTGTATTTCCAAAAATTCTTTTTTTGTGTAAATCCAAGCTCCCTGTCAAAAGTTATGGCCAACTGAAGGTCATGGGGGTTATTATACAAAAATGGAAAACTATTTATTATCCTTTTTTGGAGTCTGAAATCTATGCAACCTTTGAAATCTAGAAATTTGAACTTTCAGACATTTCCATTTCAGAGATTGAAACATTGTTCATCTACTGACTTCACTTGAGAGTTCTAAAATTATGAAACTTAAACCTCCAAAATTCTAAAACCTGAAAGTCTAAAAATTTGGACTTTCAAAATTTCATAATTTTTTGACTTAACAAATTTTTCACTATTCATTGCTCGATACCTCTTGAGATTTATAAAACTATGAAACCCAAAATTACCACTGCATTAACCTCAAAACTTGCATTGAATTCTAAAATCCAAAACCCTTTTGGGTTTTGGAATTTCAAGATTTAAGAAATTTTTGGTAACTTTTCTGATTTTGCTGATGAAGACTCCGAAACTCCAAATTCTACATCTCCAAAACTCCAAAACCCTAAAGTCCCAAAATTCAGACTTTTGGATTTTCAGGCTTATTGCTTTATTTTACCCATTTTACCACCGAAACCTCCAAAACACCGAAACCCGAAAGTCTAAAAATTTAGACATTCAGAGTTTTAGGTTTGAAACCTTTTTACTTATTTTTCCCATTTTTCTCTACAATTTTCTCAGGCCATTTTAACATTATTCTTGCAACTCCAAAATGCAAGCCTCCATGACTAAATCAACTCCTCCATTTTCATTGTGTACAAGTTCTTGTTTGTTGAATTTTTCTGAAGGGGAAAAATTTGATAACAAATTCACTATTATTTGATCTTCACTCGATGGGTCTTTTGAGGGTTTCACAAGATCAATAAATAGTGAGTTTTTGTTACTTTATTCTTCATTTTCTTGTAAAACCTTCAAAATTGTAGCATGGTCATGTAGAAGATAATGCTTTCAAGCATGACGTGATACTTTTACTCATTTGAACTTTGAAATTTTAGAATATAGTGCATTCTTTTTACAAAATGTTGTGGATATTGGGTCTCTGTTTTCCTTGAAAATCTTAAACTTGAATGATTTTTGTCAAGGTTTTTAAAACTCAAACTGGGTGTCTCCACATTATTTTTGAGTTACTGTTACCACCATGTATTATTACTTTCAACCCTGCAATCGAAACTATACTTATGTATCTGATTTGATCATGATGTTTTACTCTTTAATATTGTATTATGATGATCTTTTCCGAGGTACTGAAGTTATGGTAAATTTTACACCTTCTAGTTTCTTTGGTTAACTTCATGATTTGATGATAGTTTTGGAACCTTAAGCATATCTGGTAATTTTTTCACCTGTTGATTTTCATTTCTACTATATCTTGGATGGGTAAAACATGCTTTTAAGAACCCTGTACGTTGATCTTCATGGCTTCATGTGTTCATAAACCTAATCATTGAAATGCTACAAGTTTGAATTCTGCACTTTGTTTGACTTTTATGGTTTCATGAAGATGATATTTGTTGGAATATTTTTTTGTAATTTCTAGGACTTCAAATTATTAATTCCATATTTAACATCTTGCATAGTTCCTTTGTCTTACTGTGATCATGTTATAAAATAAGAAAAATTCATCTTGAAAGCTTATGAAAGTCAACACTATAAACACAACATTTTTAGGACTTTGAAAATATACGACACATGACTAATGACTCAATTTAACATTAACTAGAAAAAAATTGACTTGAAAATCTTGACAAATTGATAAAGGATTTGATGATTTTTAACACTAATGGAATTTTTGGAATTTTTACAATTGTCCTTAAAACAATAACTTACAATGAGATATTTACACAAAATGAGGACTTCGATTTTTCACTCCAAGACAATAGACTAGTTTAAAACTCAAAAAACAATACTTTTTTACTACTGAAAACAATAATAAAATATAAATTTGAATTTTTATTTGACTAGACACAAGACGATTGACAATAACACTAATTAATAACTATACCCTTATACTTGACATATACCAATTATATGTATGTTGTTTTTGTGAAAAAATAATGGTCAAAAATTACTACAAATTCATAAAAAATAAAATAAAAATCCAATAGCCATATGGGCTGAAGACCGACCTATTTGCTTCTTTCACTATTTAGTTGTTATACATGGAAATTGAGATCTGATGCATCAAGCTGTATGAGACATCTGATAGTTGTGGATGCATGTGTAAAATTCCATGTAATAATTTTATGGTGAAGTCAAATTTGGTTCGTTGAATGCAAACTGGTGGATCGAATGCCCATCAAACACAATCTAGCCTTTAATTTATCACAGAATCCCTTGTTTTCGTTAGAGCCATATCTATTCCTTCCATTTAGTATAGTAATTACAAAAAATCTAGACAGAAATTAGAAAGAGTCTAAATATGCATGCACACATTGAGGGAATATCACACTTTCATTTAACCATGTATATAGGTAGATCTAATAAAGCGGCTTCCACTGAGAAATTCCTCTTGGTGTTTCAATGATCTAACTCGCTGTCAAAGAGAGAGATTTTTGGAAAACACTCGGTGGGTAGGAACAATGTTCCAAGTAAAGTAACCACAAATCTAACCAAGTTCATCAGCACATTCAAGATGAAGCCAAGTGTATCTAAAAGCTCTCAATGGAATGAAAATTTATCCAACTTGATTCAAAAATAAGTTAAATCTAAAGAATAACAAGACACTGCTAATGGAAAAAAATCATAAGTTGAATATTATCAAATGTCTAAACTAGTTTTCACCAATATGGTGTAGGTTGTTGCAGTAACACACAAAGAGATCAATTCCACCTCAATCTTCAAAAAATTTCCACTCAGATATATAGCTAGATCTTAAGATAGAAACGTGGGGCCTAACAATGGACAATCACCTTGAAGGTGTCTTGGTAGACTGTGGCATGTGAAGAAAGCACTCTTATTTGATGCAAACATGAACAAGAAAACAAGTCTCAGATGTGCAGTGATCAAACATTCATTTCCTTTCTAAGATATGCATGAAATAACTGTTGTATATATCTCCCCCCAGGTAAATATAGTCAAGAGAAAAAGAATATGGAAGTCAAGGAAAATCAAAATCCTTCACGTCGGGTTTTAAAAGTGTATTGCATGGTCAAAAACTAGACATTTATTATGTCATTAAGTGCCTCTAGTGCACAGTACAAAGTTTTGACATGGAAAAATTCACACCCAAGGCACAGGTTGGGGGCGCACAACACAAAGTGTTGACATGGAAAAAGTCGTGCCAAAGGCGCATGTTGGGGGCGCAATGCACAAAGTGTCGACACGGAAAATCAGTGCCCAAGGCGTATGTTGGGGTTGCATCGCACAAAGTGTCGAAATGGAAAATTTCGTGCCCAAGGCGCAAGTTCACAGCACACAGCACAAAGTGTCGACATGGAAAAAGTCACACCCAAGGAGCAGGTTGGGGGCACACATCACAAAGTGTCGACATGGAAAAATTCATGCCCAAGGTGCAGGTTGGGGACGCACAGCACAAAGTTTCGACATGGAAAAATTCGAGCCCAAGGTGCAGGTTGGGGGCGCACAACACAAAGTGTTGACATGGGAAAAGTCACGCCCAAGGCGCAGGTTGGGGGTGCACAGCAAAAAGTGTCGACATGGAAAAATTCACACCCAAGGCATAGGTTGGGGTTACACTAGCACAAACTGTTGACATGGAAAAGTTTGTGCCCAAGGTGCAAGTTGGGGGCAGACAACACAAAGTGTTGACATGGAAAAATTCACACCCAAAGCGCAGGTTGGGGGCGCACAGCACAAAGTGTTGACATGGAAAAAGTCACACCCAAGGCACAGGTTGGGGGCGTACAACATAAAGTTTCGACATGGAAAAAGTCACACCCAAGGTGCAGGTTGGGGGCACATAGCAAAAAGTGTTGACATGGAAAAATTAACGCCCAAGGTGCAAGTTGGGGGCGTAAAGCACAAAGTGTCGACATGGAAAAATTCGCGCCCGAGGCGCAAGTTAGAGGCACAAAGCACAAAACATCAACACCACATTTTTAAGTTCCTATGGTGCACTTAAGAGTATGTTGACATGAGGATGCATGCACCGAGGCACATCTTCAGGAGGTGCAACATTTTGAGCATTGACACCCTGACAGAAAGTAAACTCTGATGCAGATATTCAAATGGCCATAACTTTTCACAGGGAGCTCGGATTCACACAAGGTTGGACTTTTCATAAATCTTACAAGATCTTCTATTCAAATATGAATGGATATCTTTAATTGGGTGAGAAAAATTTCTTCAAAAAATAAAACTACAATTCACCATTTTTTGGGTTTGCTAGGGTTCTCACCTACCGCCATAATGAGATGAATTAAATACAACCTTCAGGTAGTTGGGATGGATTTGGAATTCCTCTGTCTTCCCTCTCTCATTATTCCTATAAATTTTAAGGATGAGCTTCTTTCTAAAGGTTTGAAATTCTTGTTTCGCCCCTCCCTTCTTCTCTTTGGCAGGTGAATTTGTGGAGTTCAAACCTCTCATCTAAAATTGTAACGTAACTTTTCCTCTTGGCATTTTGTAGTGTATTGTATCAATATTTGGAGAAAATAATACATGTCTATGGATGATTCTCAAACCTCTTTGTGTTCATTTTCATCCTCCTGATATTTCACTACAAATCTAGTTATCTGTGCATGATCTTGCATTGCATTTTAATGGTTTGTGTTTATTGGCAAGACAGGTGTTTCTTCATTCCTCTGTGCATCACCTTTGTTAGTTTAGTTTTATTTTTTATGCATCTTCTTACCCTGTCTCCTTGGCAAGTTAGATTAGGTTTTTTGAGTCTCAACCCATCAAGTTGTAGACATTCAGGGGTGTAGTGATTTGCTATCAACAGTTTTGGCATGCCCGGTGGGACCAAGAGGTCATTCCACAAGATTTGAAGGAGTTTTCAAGAAATTTGGATTTAGAAATTACAAGTTCTCCAATTTCAATTTTTTCACCTTCTAGGTTGAACTCTAAATTTGATTTTCAAGGGCTTAACTTGCTCAAAACAAGTCAAAATTTCACCACCTAATAGATCTGGGGGTAATATTCAAAAGGGTATCTTTAGTTTTTTTAAATTTTGATTTTCTATTTTTCAGAGTTTTTTGAATTTTAGATTTCGAGATTTCAGAAGTGTGGCATTTTTGGGTTTTCAGGACTGTCATTCCAAATCAAATTCCCAACCCTAAAATCTCAAATATACAGGTCTTTCAAAATTTTGAGTTTGATTTTTTCAAGGTTAGTGTGTAACTTTACAAAATCCAGCCATTTGAGGCTCATTCCCCAACACATCTGGCGACTCCGAAGGGATATAATTTAGTGGTATAGCAACACAGTTTGCCCAGTTACATGAGAAGAATTTCAACCATGTTTGATACTCAAGAAGAAGGGTTATTTGTCAACTTGCAGCTATCACCAGGTAGAGGAAGGAGAGGAACAATACCACAAAGATCACCATCTCCACCTAACAGGACTTTATCAACCCGTCCACCTGGTAGACCTTTCATCCAATCAACAAGTGTTCTACGGCCAATCATAATGGCTCAGCAAAACCCTTTTGTCAACTTCATTGGCAGCAGCCCACTTGCCCTCAATGCACAGAATCCAATTCCAATTGTAGCATTGAAGAACATTCCATTTTTCACTAGAGAAAATCATACCACTCCTGGTGATCATGTCAAAGACATTGCTAACGTTTGTGCAATCCATGATATAAATGAAATGGATGTTGCTGTCAAATTACTAGAATCTTCATTCAAAGGTAAGGTATTACAATGGTTTAGGAGCCTTGGAGCTGGTTCTATCCAAAATTAGAATTAGCTATGCATAGTTCTCCATGAGTAGTTTGGAGAAAAGGGAGAGAATTTATCTCTACTAGAACAATTGAAAACTATCAAGAGATCTCCCAATGAGTAGCTGACTGACTTCAACTTCAAATTTCAAAGGTCTTGGGATAGAATTCTAATGGCCGTTAGGTCAACAGCTGATGGTGTTTTTCTATATTATCTTAAGGCTTTGAATTCTGATATTGCTATGTTAATTCAATCTATGGGAGGCACAACCTTACCTACTACTTATAACATTGCCATTAGGGCTGAAAACTATCTTATTCAAGCTGGTAAGCTGGCTCCTACGCCTCCCATGCCCTTGTATCCAAACTTAGAAAATCCAAGCACTAGTCAAACACCCACTTTTGCTCCTATTCCCACTCCTCGAAATCAAATCTCAAATGAAACTTCTACTTCATCCTCTAGTGCTTCAAATGAACTCCAAGAGGTCATGAAACAATTGCCAAATTTTGGAAATTAGTTGGTTACACTCAAGAGGTAGCAAGCCCAAAGCTTTAGACCTTCTTATCATCCTCAAGCTCAACCTAATAGGCCACCATACCAGCCCAATAGACCACCCAATCCAGCTATAAATCAAATCCAATGTGGGAGCAGGATCAACCGAACACTAAACAAATCTTCTTAATATTCATATTAAAATCAAGTACACATATATAGGAGAGACAACTCCTATTTTCATGGAGTTTGTCCAACAACTCTCCCCACTATTCTCTCCACAAACTACTATGTACGTGAGTTGTTAAAACAAATCACAAAAATAATATTCTCCAGATATTATTTTCCACCCGTCACAAATAAACTTAATGGAGCGCTAATATTATAATTTCCTAACATTCCCCCCCTTAGTGTGAACATGGGGAAAACCTAGCCTTTATACTTGCACCTGCTCATGATCTGGTGATTTTCATAGGATGATCACAAACCTCAAGGATGGTTTTGCAAACGGTTGACCAAAAACCTGAGAATGGTGGTTTTGCAATTGGTTTACCACAAACCACAAAGTGATGATTTTTTGCAAATGGATTACCAACAACCAAGAATGGTGGTTTTGCTATTGGTTTACCACAAACCACAAATGAAGGTTTTCAAGTGGTTTACCTACAACCACATCATGATATGCCAAGTACTATTCTCAGCCCTCATCAACATCTCACTGTAGGGAATAACATAGGAAATTATGCTAAAATCTGTTGCTCATACATACATAGAAAAAGCTGACATACTGGAAATGGAACATTGGAGATCATGTTCCCCCCCTCAATGTGAAATTTCCACTTATTGAAAACAGGATCACTGCAAACGGAAGCAAACACACAACTGAAACTAGAAAACTGAAAAAACATGACAAGAAGCACATGACACAAACTAAAAGCAAATACACCAAAAAAATGTCACCAAACCATTTGTGCGGCCCCGTCGTTGGCGACTGACGAGAGGTCGCTGAATGACCTCTAACCTCCGATTCCTCTTGCCTCTGGTTTCATGCTGCTAGCTCAGCTGGACTTGGATATGAAGCTCAACTGTTCCACGTTGTTTATTCTTTTGTTCCCTCCCGCAATGTGAAACACTTTATTTTTTCCAGAGGTCGGGTAACACCGAAAATGTGTCTGTAGGGTAAATTTTTTTTTTTAGGACTTTTACAATGACACAACTTTTGACAAGACTCTAGATGTCAATTTTAACAACACAAATACTTTTCTTTTGACAACAACAATGATATAAAAAAAATGACTCATTTGACCTAGACAATAATAGTTGTCACTAATATATTGACAATTACAAACATTGACTTAAACAAATATACGATTATGAATGTGATACACGATGACTCTAATAATACAATTTGACAAACTATAACAATACTTACCAAGAGGTAAACAAAACATTTAAAAAGCAATCAATTTATTTCTTTTCAAATAACACTACTTTATTGACTTGACCAATATAACACAAAGGAAACTAAGACATGTGCTTTAAAGTAATTACAAAAGTGACATTACCAATGGATTGACTCACAATTAGCATATAATAACAAAACAATTTGTTTAACCACAAACTAAACAAACTCTAAATGTGTAGGAATAAATAACATCAACCAAAACCTAAATACCTAGAATGTTCCAGCTTTGAAAATAAATTTGAAGGAGCCAAATGGAAGGGCACGTGTTTGTAAATTCACTTGAGTTAGAGGGCAAGCTGGCAGTTAGACGTATGCATTCATTGAACCAATTCAGCCCACAATTTTCTAGATCACAGGAAAAATACACCATTCTCCACTCGGTGCTTCTTGAAATTCTCCTTGGTTTGAACGCCTCATTTAGATCTTCACATAGGCAAGAAATCAAGCGATGAGAAGAGAATTTGGAGATATAATTGCAACTGTGACGGGCGAGACTATAATTTATTGTGAAGAATTCAAACTCAGTGAAGTCGATGGTAATTGAGATGCCTGTAGATAGAGGGTAGGAACATATGAGCATAAAAATATTCAAAACGATCATAGAGTGCACCAAAATCTCTGCATAATTCTCAAGGCACCATACGTGGAATGGCTCTAATCCAAGGTGGAATAAATTGACGCAATGTTCTCCAGAGATAAGACACATTGACAATGTCAATAATAAAAGGGCATATTAGATTTCTATGTAAAGTAAACTCGCAACCTACAGGTAAGGAAGAAAATTACGATCCATCCAATGCAAATTATTTGGATCTAGATGAATAAGATTTGACCGAGGAATTCAATGTTTAGTTGAGGCAGAATTTGCAGTGAGTCGTGACAAGGAGAAGACACTTTCCACAGTCCAATACGAATTGGAAAGTCTACACAGCTGTCACAAGGAGAAATAATGATGCCAAGCAAAGGAATTCAAACAAAACTGGGCACCTCTCGAGATGGATTGTATAAATAAAATTTGTTGTTGCCAAGGAGATAAGAGTATGATCCGCCAGGAGGTGGAAAATATCTTGACTGATGTAATTAGCTTCAGCGTAGGTCAAAAAAATGCAGTCAATCGGCCAGAACAGTGCACAGTCAAAAACTTAAATATCATAACTATTTTAAACCATAATACATGCTCTTCGTATATTGATTTCTTTCTCATGTACAGGGAAAAAAGACTAAATGCATATCCCTATCAATCCTTGGAGTTCATTATACAAGAGAAAACATCTCTCTGATAGCAAATGTGAGAGCAGGATCAACCGAACACTAAACAAATCTTCTTAATATTCATATTAAAATCAAGTACACATATATAGGAGAGACAACTCCTATTTTCATGGAGTTTGTCCAACAACTCTCCCCACTATTCTCTCCACAAACTACTATGTACATGAGTTGTTAAAACAACTCACAACAATAATATTCTCCAGATGTTATTTTCCACCTGTCACAAATAAACTTAATGGAGCACTAATATTATAATTTCCTAACAACCAAGTAAGGCCTCCCACTAATAGACCATTTTAGCCCTATAACCCCAATGTCGCATTTGCCTCTAAAGCATTAGTGCCAGTGTAAAACAACATAGCTCAAGAGTATGATTGGTGTTTCCCATGCAATGAACCTCACAACCAATCTATGTTCTTCAATGGTGCTTTGAACCAAGCCTTGATGGTGACAACTACTGGGGTAGTGGGTGAAGTGAGTCAAGAAACAAATCAGCAACAAGGGACATCTCAGAAAAACACAACTCCAAATGATACCACACTTGTGAATTAGAAAGCTGAGGATTTTTGTGGCATGAATCAAACAATTTCTAAGAGTGTAGCAGCTAACACAAGATCAAAGAAGAGGAATATTGGGGAAGGGCAGTCATTGGCTTCAAGTGATCTACAACCTTCGATCACTCCACAAGGTGTTGGTAAGCAAAATACAATTCCAAACATGCAAGGACAGCCCAAACCACCTTCTAAGCCAACTCAAATGCTAGATGTTGATGCCCATGCACAAAAAAGGAATGTGTAGGCTAAAGGACAACAAAGAGATCTTTCATCCCCATTTAGCATCATTGATCAAATGAAGAAGACAAATGTGAATATATCAATGTGGGAATCTTTATCCATCCCAGGCCAAAGAGATCTTCTACAAGCTGCCATGAAGAATTGTTCAACTTCAACCTAGCAGATCCATATGTAAGAGAATGTCCTCACAAATTCTGCTCAGCCTGAAGGGAATCATGGAGGACAACAAGGTAATGTTTTGAAACCCCTTCCATTCTATGTTTCATTAGTCATTGGGGATAAACTAGTACACAATTGCATGATTGATTATGGGGCAAGTAGTTCTGTCATGCCCAAGCAAATAGCTAATCAGCTGGGTTTCCAATATGAATTCATATCAAAGGGGGTAGTGCAATTGGATGGGACAGCAGTGGCAATGGTGGGAGTGATCAAAAGTTTGAATCTTACCTTGCATGCATGCCCCAACGTTACCGTTTTACAAGATGTGTCAGTGATAGATTTTCCACCACTATTTGCCCTATGCTTATCAAGGGATTTCATAGCTAGAATTGGAGGCTACTTATCTGCTGATTGGTCACACATGTTGTTTAGAACAAGATATGGGCACTAAGGTCACAATCAGATCTGACCCAATTGCAAACTTTCATATTGAGCCTCATACTCCAAGCCAAATCAATGCCAACTATTCAACATTTGATCAAGAAGATTAACATGTAATAGACAAAGAGAGAAGTCTGCACAGCGAATGAGGTTGCACACTATTCCAGGGACAGGAATCATAGAATGTATCAGGGGCGAGCAACTGTGGTCCCTTCTTTGTGATCGCTTGCCAAGAAGTAGAAGAATTTTGGGTTGGATGCCATAGGATGCATGAAGAAAACTCATTCTTGACCTGGCCGGACGTTGAACCAAACATTAGACGGTACGGATGGTCACCATTAGGCTAAGGAAAGATTACAATTTCGATGGCTTTAGGATGTAGGCACAGGACTGCAGGTTGAACAGTTGATGCTTGTTAAGGACTAGTGCAGAAGGAAATGAGAATGCAAAGTGGAGGTACGAGCTCTTATAGGAGAACATTTCCAGTTTTCCTATTTTCAAACATGACAGCTCAATATTTTTCCTTGATCCCTGGACTTCGTTTGAGGCTAGGGCTACTTAGGGCATAAATTTACATTTCAGGCTCTTCCTGGAGATTTAGAGCTTATCGTCAACCAAGTCAGGGGACAACATTCTACTTTGAATGACCTGCTGAGTGAACTACAAGAATAGTTTCTGGGGATTGGTCATTCCATGGGTCGGTTAAGCTTTCAACATCGTGTCGACACCCCAGTTAGAAAAATCTAAGCCACTAGGTTGGCTTTCGCTAGGATGTTGCATCAATGTTCTCGATGTGGGTGACAACATCAGAAGTGCCCAAAAACACTAACTATGGAATCACCATTCATGTGAATGTGAAACAAGATGATACTAAATTGAGAACATCAAGGTGATCATTTGTTAATGAGAATGATCAACATGGTCGTAGATTTATGGCAATTAAGAAGCTGTAGTCACAGCTGGGAATCAGGAATCAGTCGGAGAGCTGTGGATCCCTGTGGATCAATTGAATGCATTTTTTTTCAGGAAGATTACAATGCTTCCTAGAGGAGTTTAGATGATTTTGTAGATATATAATGGAGGGTGAACGAATGAGTTCCATAAGGCAGAGTGCTAGGATTCAGGTCAAGAGATGAAGAAACATGGAGTCGATTCATGGTTGGAGGCTAATGGAAAATGCAGTGGCTTGGAGACGATAGCGGTGAAGGAGGGAGAATACTATTGAGTGGGAGAAATTCAGATTTCATACAGCTTTTCCAAGAATTTTAAAATAGTCATTCACTTAAGGGCTATGCAGATTGTCGAGTAGGACTTTTGTGTCTGTCGTTGGCGACATGGTACCATAGAGTTAGAGGGTTTAGGATCTGACCTAATCTCAGTAGGCAGAAGTTGAGACTTTGGGACTGCCAGTCAACCCATTCAAAATTCAAAAATGTGAATGATTAATGAGCGATAAAGTGGGTCCATTGTGGGTAAACTATGACGATGTTTAATGGATGATAGGGACGATCAGGCTCGACGTGGTCAAACTTGGTTCCTAGTTCAGATGGTGGTGGTGGCAGGAGCCTCTTTAGCTTAGTTTTATGCGGGTGGGTGAGACGTCAACAGTCCAATCTCTCAAAGAAAATTACCCAATTGGGCACTTCAATGGAACGAGTGACTCGCAAGCCGTGTTGCATCTGGTTTGGTGTGTCTTGATCCATTCATTCCTAGATGGCTACTTTGTGTCATGGTGCAGATATTGTTTTCATGATTTGATGACCCAACTTCAAGATGGATTTCTTCACCAAATGGTTTGCACCTTTGGGTACAAGTTGATGTCCTTGTTGGCTATTAAATGTTGGTGCCACTTTGCCGTTGGTAGATGGCCTCCCCATGCGCATCTTTACTGATTTATCTTTTCTCCATTTGTATACAGGATATATTTTGGTCCCCTCAAAATCAAATTCTTAACCTAATTTAGCGGATCAAATATTTCATTTTAGGAAAATAGAAAATGAGGTGTAAAATAATTGTTTTGGGTATCATTAAATACCAAAAATACCCATTATGTAATTAGCTCATAAAGCTAAAACTTCTAGGCCATATTGGATCAAAGGTGGGGTTGACGAGGTGACCCAGAATAGATGTGTGGAAAGTAATTCAAGTGTTGCCACTGCCAAGTCATAAGAAGGCTCTTGAAATGTTTCTCCAGCAATTAAACCATTATTTATTTCATACAGGTTTGTTCACACACTTTACAATTTTTGTGCATTGCTATTAACAATGTTGATATGAATATATACCATGGGATTTAAATGGACATCTGATAGGAAACGTGTTAAAGTTAAATTAATAAAACCTTCAAAAGTGGCTATTGTTATCACCGAATCACAGAACCCCTGGATGTTGATCAGATTTCTAGTTTGATCACTCTAAGCATCTAGTGTGATTGGATAACATGGGTACTATCTCCAAGTTGTGGGACTTGCTACTTGAGATAGACCTCCAGAGAAAGCTGGTTCTTGCTCCTAAACTACCTGCCACAATCTACTCTAATGCAGGAGAAACTAGCTATTCTAACCTAAAATTCGTTTCAAGGGACCAGAGAGAGAGAATGCATAAAATGGAAGCCTACACTAAAGCGGTGATACACCAGAAAAAGAGGGTGTGAGAGTAATCTCCAAATGTGTGAAATACAGAGGCAAAGTGCACACTAGAAGAGGTGATGATAGTTCACCATAATCCAGCAAAATGCATTACAGCAATATTCCAAGCACACACAATGATAATGAATTCCTGCAAGAACATAATAAATAGACACAATATACTTGTAGAAAAGATTAAAGGGGCAAGAAGAATGCAAGGAAACACAGCAGGGGAAGATATATCCACAAACTGATATTTTATTGCTTCATGATATGCACAGTTCAATCTATTACAAGATAAGGGCCTGGATCACCATGCAAGGAGTCCACTACAAGGGCCTGCAACACACTAGCTTCACAAAGTAATTTTGACAGAGCTTTGTTACCCAAAAACTCTCCCCCTTTTTACAATGAGCCCAACACTCCAATTTTATAGAAAAAGAGAAGGAAAAGAGAAGGGAAAATGGAAATCCCGAAATCTGTCCTTCAACCACCTGTAAGAGGCATTAAATTGAGTGGAATGGGTTATACATTACTTGCAAAAGGCTCCCCATACTTCCCATATGTTGCAGCAGAGAAGGAATGATGACCATGCCTCTTAATTGCACTCCCAGCTACCAAATAAAACACTGTTCTGAACCCGGCCACGTTTCCTTAAAAAACTCAGTCAATTTCTATATCAAATATGGAATTTAAATTATATTTCTGTGCATCTGGTGCTCGGAACCACGATTCCATAATGGTACCAATTTTGTGTGATTTCATTGGAGAAATGTAAAATTTATGGCCTTTTGAGTGCGGGCAGCTATTTTGAATTTCTGGCAGGCGTTTTACTTCATTTCATAACTTGGAGCCGAATATGTTTTCCTTTATTAAAATATATGTACCCTCATTAAAAATAAGACTAGTTTTTGTGGCGTAGAGGACGTTGTGCTCGTTCCAGAAAGTCCAATTTTATGAAAATCAGAGCTCGGAGTCAAAAGTTATGGCCGTTTGAAGTTTCCATGGACCAAACGTTGACTTTTCTTCCCTGCCTTCGGCCATTTCGGCTTTTCGCGTCCCGCGCGTCCCTTTGTCCCATTTAGCATAGTGCTCCTTGTGCTGATTTCAGGCGAACTGGCCGGTTCGTGCCCATTTGTCCCAAATGTCCCAGTTGCTTTCGGGACTGCTTGTTTCTCATTTCGCCTGGTTCGGCCGGTTCGCGTACTTTTGGCCCACGCGTCCCACTTGCTTCTCGGACCGTCTGGGACAAATTCACCCGGTTCGGGCCGTTCACGCCATTTTGTCCTGGCCCGAACTTGTTCCAGGACAAATTTTTTCTCATTTTCGGCCGAACTTTCTCGCGGTTCGCATACTTTTGGACCCGCGCGTCCCAAAGAGTTTCGAGGCTGACCCTTGACTCATTTCGCCCGTTTTCGGCCGGTTCACGTCAATATTTTGTCCCGCTTGTCCCAAAGGCGACCCTCTCATGCATGTTAGCAAAATTACCTTGAGGGGTCTCTTTTGGCCAGATCGGCTATATCTCAAGCGCCCGCTCGCGTACTTTTGTCCCAGATGTCCCCAATTGCTTCCGGGGCCGCCAATTTCTGCAATCGTGTTACAGAAAAACAAAGAAGGATTAGAACAACCAGTTGCTTTCTTCAGTCAGGGCTTCATACGAAACTAGGTAATCTTTCATTGAAAAGCATGTCCTTGCAGTGATCAGGAGCTTAAAGAAATTCAAGCACCTAGTCTCAAACAACAAGATTGAATTGTTGGTATCTCGTGTGGGAGTCAAGGAATTCCTTCTAAAGAAGGATCTGAATGAGAAACTTGCAGGATGGATCACTCGTGTCATGGAATATGACATTGAAATTAAGGTCCCTAAACTGGTCCATGGAATGGGATTATGTGAACAACTAGCCTAAAGTCAGCAAGTTGAAGCAGGTGATGAAGAAGAGACTATCTTGGTATTACAGGATGGACAATAACAAGAGAATGATGATGTTCATGCTCCTTTTTGGACTCAGAATATGGTACACTTCCTACAGGTAGGCCTATACCCTCTAGAATTGAGTAAAGCAAAAAGGAGATACTTCAGATTACAAGCCATTCCATATGTGCTTGTTGATGGTGTTTTGTTTAAAAAAGACATCAATGGAGTTCTATTGAGGTACATTGGGATAGGTTAAATTGAGGTGTTACAATATTTTCACGATGGAGATTTTGGAGGACATTTTTCCCCATGAGTAATAGCTCTCAAGATAATGAAGGTAGGGTATTATTGGCCGACAGTGTTCAGTGACTGCTATACATGGATAAGAAAGTGCAAGAAATGTGCACTCTTCACGGGAAAAGAAAGACTAGCAGAGCTTCCATTGCACCCAATTTTGGTTGACCAACCATTTATGCAATGGGGATTGGACTTCGTCGGGGTCATCAACCCAAAATCAAGCCAAGGCCACAAGTGGATGCTCATAGCAATAGACTATTTCACCAAGTGGACCGAAGCAGTAGCGCTCAAAGAAGCAAATTAGTCTAACATACTAGACTTTTATGAAGGAATAGTGACTAGGTTCAGTGTGCCGGCCTCTATCATATCAGACAATGCATTGGCATTCATAGGTTCCAAGATTATAGAATGGGCTGCCAAGAATGGAATCTATTTGAGCACCTCTTCAAATTATTACCTATAGGGTAATGGACAGGCAAAGTCCATGAACAAGAATTTGCTAAGGATCATTAGAAGGACTCTAGATGAAAACCAAAGAACATGGCATACCAAGCTAAAATAAGTATTATGGGCTAACATGATAACAACAAATAGGTCTACAGGTAGTTCTCCCTATACGTTGGTCTATGGGAAAGAGGTACTATTGCCTATATCGTTAGAATTGATAGCATTGGAGCTCATGAAGCAGTTGGAGTTGTCTGAGTTCGAACTAATGGAGGCTAGGTATTCAGAGTTGATGGAATTGGAAGAAATAAGAGAACATGTAGTTCAGATGATTGATAAGGATCAGGCCTTAGTAAAAAGATGGTTTGATAAGAAGGCAAGAGCAAAGACCTTCTGGGAAGGGGACCTAGTTCTAAAATGGGATGTAGATCGGGAAAAACCAGGAAGGCATTCTAAGTTTGATGCCATTTGGAGTGGCCCCTACATGGTCACGGGATGTAAAAGTAGTAATGCCTTCCAATTTTCTACATTGGATGGAGAATAACTTCCGATTCCGGTTAATGGAATCTATCTTAAATATTGCTACTAAAAGGAAAAAGTTTACCCTTGTAAATATTAGCCTAGATTTTAATTCCTCTAACTGTGGATGCACATTGTATTGTTGTAGTTAGGTTTCAATTTCCCTAAGTGCTTCAACACAGGTTTTTCTTCTCTCAAGTTGAATTTCTAGAGTCTAGCATGCTCTCGAAGGAGGAGTTACGGTATCAGGCTCGGGATCAGACATCAAGTTGGTTTCAGGTTATTGCTTATGACTCCATGCCCAATGGATTGCTAAAAGGCCACTGATCTTCTACCTAGCAGGAAGGTGATCCCGTTGAGTCACCAAATTGTTGTATATATCTCCCCCCCAGGTAAATATAGTCAAGAGCAGAAGAATATGGAAGTCAAGGAAAATTGAAATCCTTCACTTAGGGTTTTGAAAGTGCATTGCATGGTCAAAAACCTGAAATTTATTACATCACCAAGCACCTCTAGTGCAAAACACAAAGTGTTAATGTGGATAAATTTGTACCCAAGGCACAGGCTGGGGGCGCACATCACAAAGTGTTGACATGGAAAAATTCACGCCTAAGGCGCAGGTTGGGGGCACACAACACAAAGTGTCAACATGGAAAAAGTCACGCCCAAGGCGCAGGTTGGGGGTGCACAGCCCAAAGTTTCGAGATGGAAAAATTCACACCCAAGGTGTAGGTTGGGGGCACATAGCACAAAGTTTCGACATGGAAAAAGTTGTGCCCAAGGTGTAGGTTGGGGGCGCACAATACAAAGTGTCAACATGGAAAAATTCGCGCCCAAGGCACAGGTTGGAGGTGTAAAGCACAAAATGTCAACACCATATTTTTCAGTGCCTATGGTGCACTTAAGAGTATGTTGACATGATGATGGATGCACTGAGGTGCATCTTCATGAGGCACATCTTCAGGAGGTGCAACATTTTAAGTGTTGACACCCTAACAGAAAACAAACCCTGACGTAGATATTCAAATGGCCATAAATTTTCACATGGAGCTCAGATTCATGCAAGGTTGGACTCTTCTAAAAGCTTACAAGATCCTCTATCCAAATATGACTAGATATATTTAATTGGGTGAGAACAAGTTCTTAAAAAATGTAAAATACAATTTTTTAGTTTTTGGGTTTGCTAGGGTTGTCACCTACCGCAATAATGAGATGAATTAAATACAACCTTGAGGTGGTTGGGGTAGATTTGGAATTCCTCTCTCTTCCCTCTCTCATTATTCCTATAAATTATAAGGAGGGGATTCTTTCTAAAGGTTGGGTATTCTTGTTTTGCCCCTCCCTTCTTCTCTTTGACAGGTGAATTTGTGGAGTTCAAACCTCTCATCTAAAACTGTAATGCAACTTTGCCTCTTGGCATTTTGTAGTGTATTGTATCAATCTTCGGAGAAAATAATACATGTATGTGGATGATTCTCAACCCTCTCTGTGTTCATTTTCATCCTCCTAATCTTTCAATGCAAATCTAGTTATCTGTGCATGATCTTGCATTGCATTTTAATGGTTTGTGTTTATTTGCAAGACAGGCGTTTCTTCATTCCTTGGTACATCACCTTTGTTAGTTTAGGTTTATTTTTTATGCATCTCCTTACCCTATCTCCTTTGTAAGTTATATTAGGTTTTTTGAGTAAACCCTTTACATGTTATGTGTGCATCTCAACAGAGGAATAGGAATCGACCTTCATCTAGAGAGCTTTCCCAATTCACAAGGTCCCACACTTGGGAAAAGCTCCATGTTATGCAATCGCACTGAGATTCTCAACCCATCGAGTTACATACATTGAGGGGTACTGTGATTCGCTATCAACAAAAGGATTAAATCCTTTCTTGTAGCCATGTAATGATTTTTTTTGGTTTTCATGATTCTAATAAATTTACATGTGCATCCATATGATAGTATTTACTTGATTTTGTATCTAGCTCTTCTTATATATCTTAAGCATAATATATTTCATGAGATTCATCTACCTAAAATTTGTAGCACACTTTTAAAGGTTAAAACCTAGAGCTCTAACAAAACTTTGTTTCTATTCACATGTACATGACTGCTGGGAGTTAAAACTAGAACTAAAGATGCAGTTGTAGCTTAATATGGTACTGCTTTAGAAGAAGAATATAACAAGAACCCAAGGAAATTATGGGTTCTTCCCTTTAATTTTTTTCTTTCATTTTCATGTATTTGTACCTCTTATTTCACATAAACATAAGTTACATCCCACTGATTGTATGGGAAACACTGAATTTCATTATGAATAAATGACATTAATTTTTGTAATTGAGTTTTCTACTTCTTTCTGCATTCAACTTTATAGTAAATATTGATTGTATAATGAACTAAAAAATCAACACATAATTAATAGCACTTAAAAATAAAGAAAACATAAGATTTGATGTACCTGTAATTTAATAATGTATTCCTCTCCATGTAAACTACAACTGTGTTTGTTGTTATAGGATGAAATATTCCACATCTTCTATGATTCCTTCCTTCATTAATGCTATGCACTAGTCCTTTGGGAATTTTGTATTATTTGCCAAAGATGAATGTGAATGATAGCACATCGAGCTCAATAGTATGTTGTGTCCATATTGGGTTGAAACCTTTTAAATATTTGTAATTCTAGGAAAAGACATCTAGGAATTCTTGACAAAGTTGAATGAATTCATTTTTTTTTTGTTGAGTACTTACCTTGCCAATTCAAAACATTTTTCCTTCTTTTATGGAAATGGGCTCTGACTCTTCACCCTTTACTTGGATATTAGGTTTCTCCTTCCAGAATTTATCATTTGGGTTGAATATTGAGTCCAATGTTACAAGCCCCTTTAGTAATTTTTTGGTTCTCAGTTGCACCACTTGGTCACCATAACATTGTTCCAACTTGTCCTGGTTTCTAGCAGAGAACTTAGCTTCTTCTAGTAGAAAGTTGACAATTTATTTATCATTCTCAAAGACCTACCAACTTGTGTTATTTTCAAGGATAGCTAGTATTACAACCACTTTGATATGGGGCTAAGACTTTTCACTCTTTATACTCTCTGCAACATCAAATGCTTCCCCGATTGCTGTCAATCTATCCGTTGCTTCATTTTTATTCCTTGGAATCAAATTGATGTCGAATGCTTAAAAATATTTGATAAGATCTCATACTTAATTATTTTATTTCCTTAATAGATCATTCTTGATAGCATTTTTTCCTCAAACTTGATTTGCAACCAACTCAATATCGCCAAAGAAATGTAGATTCTTGATAACTCTCTTTCTTGCCCAATGCAGTCTATGGATCAAGGCCTCATACTCTACTATGTTGTTTGAGCAAGAAAATTGGAAATGGAAGGCTGAGTAATATTTCATACCTTGAGGAGACACAATAATGGCTCCTTGTCTACTCCTTGAGCCATCAAAGAATAACTTCCATAACTCATTTTCATTTTTGTGGTCTAGTTTAATGATGTGAGGAAGAGGATGATTCTCCTCATGTAAATAGTAGACTCCTAGCTCACACTCCTCCATTTCCTTATAAGGGTCAAAATCATGCCTCTTGTTCACCCATTCATTTAGGGTCAAGTCTAGAATACACCCAACCTTGTTATCTACCTCAAAAGTGATCGGGAGGTCTTCCTGATCTGCAATAGGATAAGATCTAATTGTAGCCTTAGCTACATATATTGTTCTAAAAACTATGTGGAACCAATCAGTAGACAAATAGCCTCTAATTTTAGAAGTGAAGTGTCTTCACAAACACAATACAAAATTTAGTGGAAAGTCTATGACTAATATGTTTTACAATACAGTCACATTGGGGCATGTGTGTAACATGAGGCTCAAATAATTTATGATCCAAACCATTGTTATCATTGTCCCATCCAGTTGCACCATGCCCTTGGAGATGACCTTGTATTGAAGACCTAGCTGATCAGTTATTTACTTTAGAATTACAGAGCTACTTTCTCCTGAATTAATCATGAAATTATGTACCAATCTGTCCCTAATGATCAATGAAACATAGAAGGGAGGAGGCTTCAAATTCTTACCTTGTCATCCTCCACGGTTCCCTTTAGGCTAAGCTGCACTGGAAAGAACTTTTTCTTGTTGATTGGGAGGTTGATTTGAGGCTAACAAATTGGCCATAGCAGCCTGTAACATGTCTCTCTGTCTTGGGGTATCCAATGACTCCCACATAGAAATGTTCGCATTTGTTTTCTTCATTTGTTTAATTATGTTGAATGCGTATGAGCTATATTTTTTCTACCCCTTCCCTGGTACATTTTTCTCTTACACATGGGTCATTGAAACCAGTGTCTGAGTGGGTCTAGAATTCGGCTTGGGATAACTCTACACATTAGGAGTTGAACTTTATGGGGGAAAATAGGGTTTTGGACCATTTTAATTAGATTATTCCCATCTCCAATATTCCTCTTCTTGGACCGTGTATTTTCTGCCACACTACGAGGAGGTTCTTGATTCATACCAAAGAAATCTGCATGCTGCCAATTAACAAGCATGGTGTCACTTAGAGGTGCTATTAACCAATCCAGCACTATGATAATTCTCCACTGGAAACTCCTCATGCTATAATTATTTACTAGTGCACAACTTTTAGTTTTGTGGTAGTAATCTAGAAACATAATAATAGACATAACAGAAGAATGCCATAGACTATGATACAAAAGAATGATGACAAATTTGCAATATAGGTGTAAATTATATTATCAACATGAAATTGTTATAATCTCAACCATGAGGTACTTCAAGTGTTACCAACTTTATTTTCCTTCCAACAATAACTATGGGAGAAACATCACAATTACACCTCTTAATGGCTTCTTTAACGCACCTTCTAAAGGATGGCTTCCTTCACACACTTTATCATATAATATTTCTCACTACTTCTTTCTATGCTAAATGAGGGGGATGGCCTCTCTATTTATAGAAATTTTAGTCTTATCCACCTTATCTCTAAGATAGGATAAGAAATCTACTTTGAAGAATCATATTCCATATCTTAACTCTTATCTTTACATCTAAGCTTGTCTTTTAAGATAAGATAAACCTTATCATTTAACATGGGTTTTACCTTTTTAGATTTTTTACAAATAAAATGGACAAAATATTTACGACATCACTCCTTGTCCTTATTACCAACATAATATTTCAAATTCCTAATCATATAGACCCTACTTCTCTACTTACCCTAACTTTGACATTTTAACATTTCTGAACCACTTATGAAAAATATTTACTTTTTACCACAACATTGCTATTGTACTTTGACACTTAGCATACTATACATTATTGGCGGTGTCGTATTGATAATGTTATTATCTTCTATCAGACATCAGTGCCACTACTAATTATACTTAACAACATCCTATTCTTAATACATACATTAATGAAATAGAAATTATGCAGGAAAATTTTATTGTCGACATCTTCCCCCTTCTTAGCTTCTACTCTAATTTTGGAGTAGACTATTTTAGAGCCTAGAAAATATTTAACTTGTCATGGTTTACCCATTTCATAATGGGAGTGCCATCCAATTCCTCTAGTCGATATGTACCATTTTCATGTACAACTACTATTTTGTACGGCCCTATCCATTTGGGAAGAAGTTTTCTATGCATCCTCTTTTTGTATCGATAATAATATACTAGGACCAAGTCAGTCACTTGAAATGGATACTAGAGGATATTTTGATCAAAGTACTCCTTTTGCTTCATTTTCTCCTTATAGCTTGTATCCTTTGCTATTTCTCTCATTTCCTCTAGGAAATGAAGATGTACCAACCTTTCCTTTACCGAATCAGTTTCATTCATCATTTAATTTTTCATAATTATCATAGTGGGAATATTAAACTCAATATGAAGAAATGGATAAATGCCATAAGCCAATTGAAATGGGGAGTATTTTATTGCTGACTTTGATGTTGCCCTATATTCCCACAATGTTGCATGAATTCTTTCATCCCACATATGTACCTGCAAGGCTTCATCTTTTACTATAATTTGACACAATACATAATTTGTTTGCTCCACCTATCCATTTTTGCTTGGCTTGTATGTTGTTGCCTTCCTCTACTTAATAGAAAAATTATTGACTAGGGCCTCTACCACCTCATTAATGAACTGACTTCCTTAATCTGTAACAATTTCTAATGGACAAAAAAATCTTGTGACAATAAGTTCATACATGAACCTTGCCACTTAATCCATGGAAGTTGTTTTTAATGGCCTAGATTCAACGCATTTGGTTAAATAATTCATTGCAACTACATTATACTTATTTTGGCATGGGGTAGTTGGAAGTGGACCTATAATATCTATTCCTCACTTTTCAAAGGGACCAAGTGGAAGAATAGGGCATAATAGAGCTGATGAAGTCTTAGTGTTCCCTTGTGTTTGACAAATATCACATTTCTTACAATAATTATAACAATCTCTAAAAATATTGGGCCAATGATAACCTGCATCGAAGATCCTTATTGTTGTAAGTTGTCGAGAGAAGTTTCCTCCACATGTACCATTGTGGAATTCTTCTATTAGCTCCTTCCCTTGATCACGTTGAACTACCCTCTTGTACTATCCATCAGGTCCTATTTGAAATAATACTCCATGCAAAATAGAATATGGATGACTGGTTTGAAAAATCTTCCTCTTATTCTTTACATTGGCACCATCAGGAAACTTGAATTCATTAAGATAATTCCAAATATCTATGTATTCAGTAGGGATTGTGTCAAGGGATAACAATGTTGCATCTGAGAAATCATCATCATCACAAGATGAACCTAAACCATCATAGGCTTGAGAGAGTGCATCTGTATTGACATTCTTCTTTCCTGGCCTATCTATAATATCAAATTCAAATTCTTGTAGAAAAATTATCCATCTTGATATCCTCCCTGATGGGTTAGGATTATTTACAATATATTTTAGAGCCTGATGCTATGCTATAACTATAAATTTCTTCCCTAGCAAGGAATTTCTAAACTTATTTACATCAAAACTGATAGCTAGAGCCTCCTTTTTTGTTACAGAATAATTTATCTCAGCACTACTCATTTGTATGCTCCCAAAGTAAACTGGATGATCATTCCCATTTTCATCCTTTTGGCTCAGAGTACTTCCTAGTGCTCCACCTGAGGCATTAGTATACACAATGAATGGATTCCTCCAATTTGTATTCTTTAAAATAGGTGAATACACCAAATCTTCCTTCAGTTGTTCAAAAGATTCATGCGCCTTCTTTCCTGGTTCATAAGTAACATCCTTCTTCAAGAACTAGGTTAGTAGCTGTGTAATCTTTCAGAAATTCTTGATGAACCTTCTATAGTAACCCACATGGCCTAAAAATGATCTCAACTTACTTCTATTTATAGGAAATAGTAACTCTTTGATTTTTAAAAAATTATCAGGATCAGTACCAATACCATCTCTTGATACAACATGCCCTAGCAAAACACCTTTAGAACATCTAAAGACAAACTTTGTAGGGTTTAGTGAGTCTTTTACTTCATTTAACCTTTTAAATGTTGTCTCCATTTGGTGCAAGTGGTCCATTTTTCTCCCATAGATGCAAAAATCATATAGGAATATTCTGATGAAGCTTCTAATGTAGGGTTAAAAAACCCTATTCATTAAGTGTTGGAATGTTTCTGGAGCATTACACAACCCAGAAGGCACAACTTTATACGCAAATGTTAACCAAGGAGTGGGGAACGTGGTATTCTGCTGATATTTCTATGCTATATGAACTTGGTTGTATCCGTTATATCCATTGACAAAACTATAACACTCTTGGCTAGCTACTTCATCCAAGATCTGATCTGAGAATGGTAGAGGGAAATGATATTTCTTAGTTTCCTTGTTGAGCTTTCTGTAATCAACACAAATGCGTAGCTTCCAATTATTTTTTGTTGATATCATAATGGGAGAACCCCATTCTAAATTCTCCACAGCAAATATGAATCGTGCATCAAGTAACTTATCTATTTCTTCTTTTACAGTCTTGGAAAATTTAGGATTCATTCTATATGGCATTTGATTTATGGGCTTAGAACCCTTTACCATCTCAATAGAATGTTCTACCCAACTTACTTGATAGAGTTCCTTGTAATAAAAAATGAATAAGTATATGTACATTCGAAAGAGCTCAAGGTAAGATTCCTTCTCACTCTCCATCATAGCATCCCCAATCTTTATTTGTTTGATATGATCATTAATTTATTCAGATATTTTTGTGGGTTCATGATTCGGTGTGAATAGAAAGATATCCATGACTGAAACATCAACCTCACTTTCTTTATCTTTTGTGTCCACTTCACTATTACTAGAGTAATAAGAGGATGTCCAATCATAAATTTCATCACTTGAATCCACAGGTTCTACCTTATGATGGCAAGGGATCATGTTTATGATCACCCTCTCTTTGCCACATCCAAGTTTCATGACTCCTTCATTCCAGTAGTTTATTGCATGAACTATGCATAGCCATGGCCTTCCCAACAACATTGGGTATGTAAAAGTACCATTCTACATCACCTAAAATTCTACCACACATACAACACCCATGACAAGTATTGCCACATTTGAAACAACACCTTCTAGTTTAGTTTTTCCCTTATTTAATGACCTTAACATAAGTGTTGAGGGGTAATCAATTTTTAAACCCAACATATTCATTACAGACTTAGTCATTACATTAATTATAGCACATACATCTACTAAGACATCAAGAATTGAAATACCATTACATAATACCTTGACTTGTGGATTGTAGGGATCTATCTCTGCTTTCAAAAAAGGTACCTCAACCTCCTTCCTTCGTCGAGCATTAAGTCCACTTTGCAGCTCCCGCCTCTTCTCAAAAGACATAGCCAAAAGTTAGCCATATGTAATATTTGCAGGCCTTTTAGATAGATATTCTAAGATGGAGTATGGTCCTTGCCCCTGTGAAATCAAAAAATATTGCATACCCAACTTCCTTCTCCTATGTTTATTTAATAGTCTCTCCTTTCATCTTCTTAGGATCATTTCCATCTTAGTTATCTTTTTCTTTCTTTCTTTTTGTTATAAACACATTTGCTTCATTATTTATGCTCCTATATTCTACATCAAAAAAATTCATAGGTGCTTTTCCTTTATCATTATCCCTTGTACCAGATGTAGAAGGTCTACCTGGAAAATTATACTTATAATGACCCTTTTTATGACAAGAATAACATACAACTTCAGATATATTTCTTTTTAGACCTTTATCTCCTCCCTGAGAACTAAATTCTTTTCCTTGAAGAATATTAATAGTTAACTAGTCAATCTTCCTGAGCAGATCTCCATACTCAATAGATGTACTAAGAGAAACATTTGTGCTCACCGAGAGTGGTTATGGATTCTAGATCAAAGGTGTTTGTGTAGGATCTACCTTAGCAAAAATTTCTTTGGGCTCTTCTTCCATGCTTTCTTCTTTCCTTCTTTGAATATCCTTTACTTGTTCGAGGGTTGTTGGGTGGTCATACTTCACTCATTTTCTGATCTCTACCTTCATCCCAAGAATGAAGTGCTTACAGATGATATTATCCATGCCATTCATCAACCCATACGCTAATCCTTCCTTCTGTATCTGGGCATCGAGCTTCCTCCTTAGCTCTAGAACACGAGCATGATAATCCCTTATCTTCTCCTTCTCTCTTTGGGATAGCTTTGTGACCTCGATCATGATATCCACATATTTTTTTGTTCACCAAATTCTTCAAGAAAACTTTCAGCTAATAAATCCGATGATTTTTTCACATTATCACCTAGTGTTTCAAACCACCTAAGGGTTGAACCATCCAAAAAAGTAGGAAAAAATTTAGTCCATTGTTCCCTTCTTATGAGGCCATTAAAAATGTAAGATCATTTAAACTCTTGAATGAAAGAGGAATCATCTTCATTAGATTAGGATGAAAAAATAGGAATCTTCCCAATTTTCAAAAGTAACCACAGTGAAATACCAACCCACAAGTACAATCAACAAGACCTATGTGCACAAATAATTGGAATCACTATAATAGAAAGTGACTTTAAACATTTCTATAGTAAAATAGTAATGACCATGGTAAACTATAATAAAAATTGACTTACTGCAGTAAGAACTGACTTTACTGTGGTAAACACTATTCATGGTAAAAAGTAAAGTTATTGTGGTAAATACTATTCATGGTAAATACTATTCAGAGTAAAAAGTGAAGTTACTGTGGTAAATACTATTCATCGTAAAAATTGATTTTACCATGGTAACTACTATGCATGGTAAAAACAAGGTTACCATCCAAATGATTTCTAACTAAGTGGGAATATCTCTCAGGAAAATCCACCAACGAGGAATTGTCCGAGCAATGAAACCAAATGTCATCACAAATCTGGCACTAAGATAATTCTCCACTGGGAACTCCTTGTGCTATGATTATTTACTAATGCACAACTTTTAGTTTGGTGGTACTAATCTACAAACACAAGAATACCATAGACTATGATACAAAAGAATGATGAAAAATTTGAAATATAAGTGTAAATTATATTATAAACATGAAATTGTTACAATCTCACCCATGAGGTACTTCAAGTGTTACCAACTTTACTTTTCTTCCAACAATAACTATGAGATAAACTTCACAATTACACCTCTTAATGGCTTCTTTAAAAAACCTTCTAAATGATGGCTTCCTTCACACACTTTCTCATACAATATTTCTCACTAATTCCTTCTATGCTAAATGAGGGGGGTGCCCTCTCTATTTATAAAAATTTAAGGATTATCTACCTTATCTATAAGATAGGATAAGAAATCTACTTTGACGAATCCTATTCCATACCTTAACTCTTATCTTTACATGTAAGCTTATCTTTTAAGATAATATAAAAATTATCATTCCACATGGGTTCCAGCTTATTAGAATTTTTACAAATAAAATACACAAAATATTTTAATGAAATAAATCCTTGTCCTTATTACCAATATAATATTTCTAATTCCTAATCATGTAGACTGTACTTCTCTACTTACCCTAACTTTGACATTTTAACATTACCGAACCACTTACAAAAAATATTTACATTTTACCACAACATTCCTATTGTACTTTAACTTTTACCATAATATACATTATTGTCAGCATCGTACTAGAAGCACTGTTATCTTCTATCGGACGCCACTACTAATTATAATTAACAACATTCTTTTTGTAATACATACATTAATAAAATAGAAATTATGGAGGAAAAATTTAGTGTCAACAGTGCCTCTTTCCGGGTTTCTTACTGCTAATTTTACTCTTGAATGGGCTCTTGGGGCACAACAATGTTCTATACCATCAAGGCCTAGTTCAGCGCACCATTGAAACACATTAACTAGTTATGGGGCTGACCGCATGGCAAACACCAATCATATTCTTGTGCCATGTTGTTTTGTGTTGGAACTAAGGCCCTCGATGTTGAAGCTATGTTTGGATCATATGGTCAATAAGGCCTAGCAACATGAGGTTTTCCCTGGTTTTGATTCTGATTTGTAGCCTGAGCTAGCCATCTATTTTTCTAGTATGGGGGCCTATCCTGGTACTAGGTTTGAGGTTGATATGGCCTTAAACTCTTAGGTTCCTACCCTTTGATATTCATTAGCTCATTTCCTAGGTTCTGTAGTTGTTTCATAACTTCTTGTAGCACATTTGAAGTGCGAGAAGATGAGGTGGAATCTTCAGCTGAACTCTGATTCCTTGGAGTAGGTATGGGAGCCACGATTGGTGTTTGAGTAGTGTTTGGAGCTCCTAGTTCTAGATACGGATGCATAGGTGGCCTAGGAGTAATATTATGAGCCTGAATTAAACAATTTTTAGCTCTAATGGAAATCTTATAGCCTGCAAGAAATGTTGTTCCTCCCATTGATCGAATCATTAAGGTAATATCAAAATTTAAGGCTCTAAGAAATTATAAGAAAACACCTTTATCTGTGGGCCTCATAGCCAATGGAATCCTATCCCATGTCCTTTGAAATCTAAGGTTGAAATTTTTCAACTACTTGTTAGGGGCCCTCTTGATTGTTTTCAGTTGTTTTAACAAGGATAGATTATCTCCCTTCTCTCAAAATTGATTATGAAGAGCTCTACACAGATGGTCTAAATTCTGAATAGAGCCTGTTGTTAGACTCCTGAACTATTGCGAAGCTTTACCCTTGAGTGAAGAGGATAACAATTTGACTATGATGTCCATCTTAGTGATCTCATGAATTACGCAGACATTTACAATGTCTTGAATGTGATCATAAGGAGAAGTTTGGTTATCTCTAGTGAAATATGGGATGCTCTTTAATGTTGTAACTAGGACTGGATTTTGTGCATTGAGGGCAAGTGGGCTGCTGCCAATGAAGTTGACATAGTGATTGGGTAGTTGTGCCATTATGATTGGCCTAAGAGACGTTGATGATTGAATGAAGGGCCTACCAGGAATATGTGTTGACAAAGTTATGTTTTGATGAGATGGAGACCATTGAGCTCTTCTCACCCCTCCCCTTCTATCTAGGGACAAGTGTAGATAAACAATCCTTCTTCTCTACTTCTTAATCTAGTTTGAATCCTTCTCATGAATCTACCGAGCCTGGGATGCTAAAACTGGTGGATTCTAACCCTTTGGGGTCACTAGATGTGTAATTTCAAAGCTTCTTAAAAGCTACAATTAGAGGAAGTGCACATCAATCTTGATGTAATAAATATGGATACCTCTTTGGTTCCACTGGTCATGCCAAAACTATTTGTGTAAAATTACAGCACCCATGAATGTCTACAACTAGATGGGTTAAGACTCTCAGTGTGATAGCATAACATGGATCATCTCTTAAAGTTTGGGACATTGAAATCGAGAGAGCTCTCTGGATGAAGGTCTGTTCCTATTCCTCATTTCAGGTGCACACAAATAAATTGTAGAGGATCTACTCTAAACCTAATCTATCTTACCAAGGGGATAGGGTTGAGAAGATGCAAAAGAAACAAGCCTAAGCTAGCAAGGTGATGCACCAATGGAATGTTCAACACCTATTTTATAATTTAATATAGACCATAGAAATCCAATACAACCATCATGCACAGATAACCAAACTCCAATGAGATATCATAAGATAAATACGAACACATGAGAGGGTTAAGAATCACCCACAGACATATATTATTACTCCAGAGTTGACACAGTACATTACATTTTGCCAAGAGGAAAAATAATGTATTACAACTTGAATGGAAGGTTTGGACTCCACAAACTTGTTTGCAGACTAGAGGAAAAGGGAGGGCACAAAACCAATATGTCCAACCCTTTATAATGAGCCCAGTTCATTATTTTATAGATACAGTGAAGGGAGAAGAAGAAAAGAGGTGAGAAACTTGATTTGAAGCTCAACTACCAGCCATCAACGCCCCTGAAAATCTACCCATAATATGTCAAGTCTGCCACTCTATGTTCATTTGGCATGTTGAAGGAGGAATGGTGGATCCAATCAAATCTGATCTAGTTGTTGGGGACAATCAGATTGCATATTAATGAAATGAATATTTTTTCTCATTTTTTCCCACCTAGCCTCATCAAAATTAAATTTTTAGGTTTCCACGACATAGATGAGGTCGAGAGATTTCCAATGGTGCCAAATTTGTTGTATTTTGGGAACTAGATCAAAAGATACGTTCATTTGAATGTTTGAGTTAGGTCCATACAAAAATGGTGAAAACCAGTTTAGAAGAACAGGTCCGTGGGCCTGAAACTCACTTTGTGTCTTCTAAGACAAAAAAATAGAAATTGCAAAAATACCCCATATCCCCACAATTCATTTTGTCAAAAAAACATCTCTGGGCCCATCAGGTGCACATTTTCCACTTGGGCAAAAGGTTCTCCCCAGGCCCGTTGACCCACAGACAATTTAGGCTTTACACGTGTCTCCTTGGGCATTAGTGGAGGTGTGGTTTATTTTTATACTTTATTCCTTTTGAGCCAAAAAGCTCAAATTTCCTTTGACGACCTGCCTTCTCATCTTGACTTTTCAACATGGGCCACATGGGGAGTCGGCGCGTGTTTAGGGACCACCTTTGAATTTTGTTTTTTCAAGTTGCATTGAGAAGACACTTGGTGCCTTCCATGAATTTTCTCTATTTCCTTATGTTTTGGCTATGTCCTTTTGTTTGTGGGGGCCATATGTCTCACCATGGACACATGGAGACATGGTGTTTATTTTGGTAACCTACTTTAGATTTACCTTTAAAGATGTGCCAAGATGACACGTGGCACTTTCCACGGGTTTGTGATACTTAGCTGATTTGGGCTAATGCCTTTTTTAAACCCTAGACACATGGAAGCCTCGCACTCATTTGGGTCTCCCACTTTAGGCCCCACCTTTGAATGTGTGTCGTTGAGACATTTGGCACCCTCCGCTAACTTTTAGAATTTTCAACGACCGATGAAACTTTTGGGGGCTCTAGACATGTGGAGTCTTGGTGCTTGTTTGAGTCTCTACTTTTGGATTTAATTCTTAGAGATGCGTTGATGAGAAACATGGAATATTCTATTAATTCTTCCATACTTAGAAAATTTTGGATCACGCTGAATCATTTGTAAGGGCCGAAGAATTTGATCCTTTCTCTGCTTCTCTCATTTGAGACTCCGATTTTCTTTGACACAGTTTGCTTCCTTAGCTAACCTTGCTCCACCATTATTGAGTGCTCCTACAACTTGACTATTAGATTTGAAACATGGGCTCATTCGGTAGAAAATTCCCTTAGATTTATTTATACGCAGGGTCGTATTTTCTCAATTTTCCCAGGGGCTAAATTGAGATAACAATATTTAATTATTACAAAAAAAATATGAATTTATTTACTAGTTATCATATAAAATATTGTTTCTATATTTTGAGGTCATATTCGTAATAGATAGTTATTTCTTCTTCTTCTTTGATGCAAAAATATTTATTTTCTATAAAATTGGAGGGTATGTAAGAAATTAAATCATTTACATATGTACATTAATTTATTGTATTAATTCTTGTAAGAAGGGAATTTGGTTATAATCAACATCTTAATATTAATTATGTTAATGTAGTCACAAAATCACGCACTAAATATTACATTTATACCGCCAAGTATGTTGTTTATATATATAAATATCACATGATAAAATCATTCACTAATCACCTATCCCCTAGTCATGTCATCAGTTAGTCTTTCTTCGTCAGTTGCATTGCATAGGTTTTTAGTTGTTTACATAAATGTAGGTCATCTCTTAGAGATTATAAGTGTTGTTATTTAGTGATTTTTCATCTCTAGTGTTTTACTAGTGCACCTAGGATAGTAATGGCCCCCCCCATGGGTTCCCCAGTCCATCATTGTTAAGCACCTTGGTCCTCGTAACACGTGGGTCCTAATTTACTTATTCAATGTGGGTCTTTGTAATTTTCCCTCTCATTCCCTTAGGTACTAGTCGACATGTTGGGTCATTAGTGTTGAAATTTGAACAAGAGATCCCTATATAAACATAGCTTAATCACTATCTTATGGGGTTAACTATCTACTATGAATAACTATCTATCTTCTAAGGAAAAGGATTGCATTTTTGGCATCATTTACATCTGCATCACACAAACATAGGGGGAAAGGGTTATATTCATTCTATTTTCATCCACCATTATCATTTTTTACATCTAGTAACTACCCCGAGCTTCTGTATCACTGACACTAGGGCAACCTAGGAATATAATTTCACATATAACCACACATAACCACAATGGGTCTGGAATGTAGTGGAGCACTCAGTTGTAAGTCCACCATTGTGGCAACTAAGGTTTTTTTGTCCCCTTCATATGAATATTTATTTTGTAGGTTATTTGATGATTCGTATAGGGGTTTTACAGGTATATCTTCCTATCATATTTACGTTGACATATGCGAAAATACTATGACAACTATGTGACAAAGAAAAATATAATGAGAAGACCTAATGACACTATTAGATTTAGATCTTTAGCTTTTTTGAAGACTAGATTTCCCAGATTACAGACTAGGGCACCCACATGTTGACCCAAGTCCTCTCCCAACTGCCCTCTATCAAGCTGAATCTTCAATACATGTGTTTTCCTAGGTAGAAAATTAACAGTTTTTCATGTCCCCAGATTAGCCTGTTGAAGTCTAGCACACAACAAGGTTAGTCATTTTAAGGTTCGTACCTTATCTCATTCATTTTCATTATTTCATTTCATTTAAATATCAAAATAGAAATATTTAGCATGGATATTTCAGGTTTACATTGTTGGTATCCAAATTTTGTACTCCTTTTCAGTCTGAGCAGCACCAATAGAAATGTCATGGATCTTAAAGATAGATTAGACCATGTTGTATGTCATTGGTATCCGAGGGATATGAATTATCTGGGCACTCTGGGTTTGTGGAGAAATGGATAGCACTCCAATAGGACTTTATCTTGTCCTCGCTATTTTAGGTTGTGCCTTGCAACCAAGGTAAGAGGACCTATTTTAGTAACCCCGTAATGGTGAAGGAGATGAAGATGTCCTTCTCTTTGCTTTAAATTATATGATGGAGACCTTGATGAAAACAAGATCAACACCCCAGATCCGAACTCTCATAAGTTCTCGCTTCTCAAAATATGGTTATGTTCTCAAAACAAGGCAAAGGTTACTAGAGGGACATTGGAAATCTTGATCTATTACTGCATAATTTCCTGCAAATGGATTTTGATCTTCTGTAGGTATACAAATGCAAATAAGGGGTAGTACATGATAGGATATTTTTTGTTTAGTTGATTTTTGGTGGGGGATTTACAAGACAAACTGGGATAGATAAGATCTTGTAAAATCTCTACAATATTTGAACAACCATCAGATGAAATGCTTCAAATAATTAGGACATTATTTCAACCAGAAGACCGCATAAATGGAAGCCCAGGGAATCACTCTTCACACAATCTTTGAGAATTCACCACAAAATCTTGAAGTAAGGAACTCAATTAAACACAAAAATCCATGATCAAACCATGCCTAAGGTACCCGCAAAGGCTTACAAGAAATCTCTGCAGTCAAGGAAGGTAAAGTGATTTTAAATTTTTTTATCTCCTTATAATATGAAGGCTCTTGTGAATATGAGATTGCAAATGCCACTAAACTATCAACCAAAAATGGAGATCCTGTGTGATTTCTATAGACTATTCAATGCAAGATTGCAACAAGAACAATAAAAATTGTTTGTAGGCATTTAAAAATGATAACAGACACCATATTGCCCAAATAAAATATAGATTTAATTCAAAAATTGTTAGATTCAACAACAGGGGAGGGTTACATGAACAATCTTAGAGCTGTGGTGATGGCTATACACTTGTAACCAACTCACATACACAAATTTCCAACACATTAGACATTAACCTGGTTCTTTGGTGGATTTCTAAGAAAATGAGTTTTCTCTCATAATTTTCTCATGATTTTCAACTCCCAACCCCCTTTATAATTTCTCCAAAATTCATTATAGACCTCATTGCGATATTGGAGCCTTCTTTCCCAAGCAAAGAATATGCCATGGGATCAAGTTTGTTACAACAAGTTCTTCATGATCCAATGAAAATGACATCAAACAGATAAACACTTGAATGTTGCCATGTGTGCCCAAAAGACTAAATTATTACAAATACTTGGATAATTATCCATCATGGAGGCACGTTTTTCATCATTGAGGCATGCAAACACCCTTTTCTCTCATCACTTCACCTTTTTAAAACTACCTCTGCAGATTTTGATTTTGTCATTTCACGTGTTTGGTTGGGCTGAGTAAAAATTTATTTTAAAAACACCTCAAATCAAATAATTAAGCCATGAAAGTGATGCCAATGAATCCTAAAAGGCCAATATTACACAAAATCACTTTAAATTTGATGAATTTTGATGCAAAATTCATGATTCCAAGCTTCCTGGAGAAAAAATGGTAGCCAAAAAATGAAAAAGCAAAGCAACCGTGCGATCTTATCCATCTATGTCCTTTAATCTGGGCCGTCCACGTGTCAAAAAAACAATTGGGACTGAAATTGGGATCATTTTTGACTTTTCCACATTTTTTTGGAAAAAATGGAAATTTTTGACTTTTTCCCCTACCCCTCTGCCTTTGAATTTTGGAGCTGACACGTGGCACATGGTCTGGTCCCATTGAAATCGCGCTTCAATTCTACGCATTTTGACCTTTTTTGGAAATTGGGAAAATTTTCACCCTTTTGCCCCGCCGGCCCACACCTCCGATTTCTCCCTTGCCACGTGTCCATCTACTATTCACTATTTTACCAGTGCTTAAATTTTTTATTTTTAGCTCTTTTGTGAAAAAGTGAAAAAATTCCCTTCTACCTCCTGCTGGCATGGCAAACCCATCTTGTCCTCTTGCACACATCCATCTTTCATTTCCTAAGGACCCACGGGTTTAATCTTCATTTTACTACCTTTAATCCAAGGGAAAAATTTTCACTTTGTCTCCACGGGCCTACACCTCCAAAACTATCCCCGCCACGTGGTGCTCTTCTATTCACTGCGGATCCAATTTATTCCTTCCTTCCTTCAAACCTCCGTTACAAATTTTTGAAAATTCACAAACTTCATGTTGACCTGCACCCCCCTTTAACCCTTAAAATGTTACACGTGTCCACTCGTTATTGGCCAATGGATTTCAAGCCAAAAATTTTACTTTAACCTTTTTATGAAATAAGTGAAAAAATCTCATTTTCCCTCTGCTGGCCCGCCAAACCGCTCTGGGTCGCCGGGCTACCACGTGTCCTCCTCTAATTGGAGCGGGCGCAAAATTGGTTTTTAAACTTTATAAAATTAGAGCCAAAAAATTCCAAGTACCCCCACTAGCCACACCCTCTTAGCCAATGAAAACATGCCATGTAGGCAATTTGGAAAAAACGGGGCCTTGGGCTCGAAAAATGCCCCCATTTGCTTGAAAAAGCAAAAAATGAAAAGTTAGAGCGCCTCCCCGCCTTTCCTCAGCCAATGCAAACCTGCCACGTTGCCAATACCTTATGAGGGGAAATTTAATGGGAAATGGATGCCCGTTTGACCATCAAAACAAAAAAAATTCCAGGGAAGCCCTAGAATTGAATTTTTTTTTTCCAAGGATGCCAGATTTTTAATTTTGAATCAACTGAAGCATGATTTTACATCATTTTCGACCTCGGGATATGGATTTTTAAATACAAACAATTATGAATTGATCAAATTCTTTTTTTTCATGATCTAGAAAAGGGAAGAAAAAAACACATCCCACAAATTTGGAAGAAGTAGGGCACAAAAAAGGGAAAATTTTGAATATTCCTTCAAATTAGCTCAAAACAACAAGTTTGTCAGAATTTTAAAGCATTCAACTGGAGTGTAAGAATTTTAGACCATCAATTCAAAGGGTAAAACATTTTTGAGCAAATATAGATTTGAAAAAATTAGGGGCAACATGGTTCAAGCTCAAAAATGGCACCAACATCAACTCTTGCTTGGGGATGGGCACTCCCAATGAGTAACACAAAGACAAAACATAAACCAAGTGCCAAAATATCCATTGGGAAAAGGAGTCACAAGCCAAAATGACCAAAAAAATAGCTGAGAACCTGACAAAAATGGCTACCACACAACAAGGTAAACCACAAAACAAAGTAAAAAAACCAAACACATATACAGTGTACAAGCTGTACATACCTCAAATTTGGAGATTAATCCAATAAATTTTTCAAATATCTGCCATTAATAGGAAGCTCCAACAATTCCCCATCTAATTCTTTGGGAAAAAAGTTATGCTCACCAATTCACAAAACACCAAAAAAAAAGCAAAAAAAAAAACACTATATAGTGTACAAGCTGTGCATACCTCGAATTTTGAGATTAATCCAATAAATGTTTTAAATGTCTACCATTAACAGGCAGCTCCAGCAATTCCCCATCTATTTCTTTGATAAAAAAGGTATTCTCACCAATTCTGATATCAAATGGAGTAAGGGGACCATCCATAATGCATCAAATTTTCCATGCTTGCCCTTGTCTTAATGCCTACTATCCCACAACATGACCAGATCTCAGACATTGAAGGCTCTAGAAGTGACCTTCTTGTCAAACAATCTCTTCAATTTTTTTTTTAAATCTGACATGCCTTTGATGGGATGCTCTTCTCTCCACAACAAGCTCAATAATTTGATTGATCCTTGATTCATATGGGCCAAGCTCTTGATCTTCCAACTATTGGGAAAACTGAAATGAAGATAATTTTAGGTGCAAGGGCAAAAAATCCTGAGTTGCATACAACAATTAAAATGGGATTTTAACAATATCTCCTTTTAGGAGTTATCCTATTCTGCCCAAACTTGCAAATTTCAATTGTTCACCCCATTTCTTCTTGTTTTTCTCCAAGGTTCTCCTAATGATCTTCAACAAATTCTTATTGTTGGAGTCAACATGTCCATTACCTTGGGGGTTATAGTTTTAAGAATAAGTCAAATTAATTCCATATTCATTACACATTGTCATTAAAAGTTTGGCTCTAAAGCACTTGCATTTTCAGCTACAATCTTTATTTGGGACTCCAAATCTGCATATGATTTGATTCAACAAGAAGTTCGTAACTATTTTGGTGTGTTGCCTTCTTGGTGGGGATTGGCTCTACCCACTTTGTAAAATAATCAGTGGCTACAAGGATCCATTTGTGGCCAACACTAGAAGGGTCTGAAATCTCACCAATGAAGTCCATTCCCCATTACTTGAAAGGAGCTTCAATTGATACAAGATGCAAAGGAAGGGAGCCTAAAGCTTTAAGTTTTCCATAGAAACGTTGGCAAATATCACATTATTCTAACCAACTGGGTTGCATATTTTAAGAGAGTAGGCCACTAATAACCATCTCTCAATATTGTGTGCATTATTACTCTTCCAACAAAGTGTCCTCCACAAAATCCCCCATGGAAATCAGCAACTATCTTGGGAGCTTCATCTTCTAGTTATGCATTTCAAGAGGAACACCCTCAGGGTTCTTCCAAGCCAGCCCCAAGGGTCTGTGATGATATACTTTTGAGAAGCCAACTTGAGGGCTCTTTTCTAATTTTTATTTAAGTGACTACGGCAGCATAGGTGTCTGAGGTAGAAGATCACATCTTTGTACCACTCTAAACTTACCAACTTTTCAAGCACATTTACCCTTTCTTCCTCTAGCTTATTAACTTCCACATTCTATAAGTTGCTCTCAGCCATGAGCTTAGCAAGATCCAAACCTATTACCAACTTTGTGGTTTGGATGTCCATATCATACTCCTATAGTTTGTTCACCCATCTACATCTTTTTCTTAAGACCTCCATCTCTGATAAGATGTCTTTCACCATGGTGTGGGGAACATAAGTAACAACTTTTGAACTCAATATATAAGGCCTGAAAACTTTTGTTGCTTTCACCAAGGAAAATGGTTGTTTTTCCATGATTGTATACTTTAGCTCAGCTACTTGTAAATCCTTACTAAAGAAGGCAATCGGAAACTCAACCACATTCTCATCCTTTTTCAGCAAAATAGAAGCAATGGTATACTCAGAGGTAAAGGAAAATATTTGGAAAGGCCTCTTAGAGTTTGGGGCTGCTAAAACAGGTGCATGTTTAATTGCATCCTTAATTCCTTCAAAATATTGAATAACATCCTCCTCCCACCTGATACATTGGTCCTTCTTTAGCATGCTTGTGATTGGAAGAGTCAAATCAACAAAGTTGGAAACAAACCTTCTAAAGTGGAAAAGATTGTATGCCTTTCTTGGTTCTTGGGATAGGTACTTTGCTGATTACTTCCACTCTCTCAGGGTCTATCATAACACCATATTTTGACACAATGTGACCAAGAAAATTGGCCTTTTCCATGCCAAAATGACACTTATTTAGATTAAGAGAAATGTCATACTCCCTACATCTGATCAGCATCTTCTCCAAGTGCTGCAAATGATCACCTCTCTTCCTTGAAAACATAGTCACATGATCCTAGTAAACTGCAATAAAGTCATTGATGTAACCATAAAAATCAACATCCATTGCTATTTGAAAAGTGGCACCAACATTCATAAAACAAAAGGGCATCTTAACAAAAACATACATTCCCCAAGGAGTAGTGAATATTGTCTTAAGTATTTCCGACTCTTTGACTACCACTTGATTGTATCCGGAGAAACCATCCAATGTAGAAAGCAACTCAGACCTTGTCACAAGATGCAACATATTTTCCATATTTGTCAAGGGATAGTTTTCCTTCATGGATGTTTTGTTTAGATTTCTAAAATCCACACAAATTTTGATGTCTACATTCTTCTTTCTGACTAGCACAAGGTTTGCAACCCAAGATGAATACCTTGTGGGATGAATGATACTTCCATCTCTCAACTTCTTTAACTCCTCATGCATTTTCATGGAGAAAAGTGGATTAATTAGCATTTACCTCTATCTGAATGGCTTAGTCTTTTCCTCAAGAGGGATCTCATGCTGAAATAAATCTTCTGTAAATGCCTTCAGCTTTGAATATGACCATGTAAGACAGTCATGATATTTTTTCAACAATTAAAGATAGGACTGCTTTTCCTCTTTGTTTAGACTGCTGCCCAACAAAAGTTTTCTTGGTTTATCCTTTGTTCCAAATTCATTCTCCTCCACATACCTTGAGGTAGATATGTTTCTATTTATGATGCAATCAGCATTCTTAAAAATTGACTCAATTGCAACAAGACCTCTAGAAATGGTTTTTGTTTTTAATTGGATGATATATTTTCCAAACAAAGTCTCTCATCCTTTAGTCATAAACACCATTGGTTCCCAATCAATACTATAATTTGTAAACTCACATTTTTTTTGCAAGAACTTTAGCACTTGAGAATCATCATCAAACACTTGCAAATTCTTGATGTTATCAGGGACATCTGGCCTAGTCAACACTTCAACATTGTAATCACAATAAGGTGAAACGGTGCAAACTCCAAATATAGAACCCAACACTACAAGCTTGTCAGTAGTAGCATTCAAAATTTTGTTATGGTGCATGATATTGAAGGAATCAAACATCTCAATTAAATCCCAAACTACATGCTTGTACTATTTCATACGCTGATTTTTAGTAGCATATAGTTTTCTTATTTTTTTGACAACCAACTCTAATCCTCCCTTTGTAATGATGTCCCTGACACCATGCTTCCATGCAATCCTTAGACCCAACAACAAGGCTTCATACTCAGCAATGTTGTTAGTACATTTGAAATTAATCTTAAAGGAAAAAACAAATTCTTCTAAGCTAGGAGAAATCAGAGTTACACTAGCACCATTTCTAAATTTGGAGTAAGATCCATCAAATAACAAGGTAAAAGGAGAACATACCTTATCAAGGCACTTTGACTGATCCATTTTATTTTCTTTTCCATCAGCAAAACCAAAGAAATTCTCTACATCTACATCAATAAACAACACTTCATAGGAAGCATTGATGGGATCTTCAGTTAGGTGCAACATCTTCTTCTCACCATAAAGTTTAACAAGGATGGCCTAAATTGGAATGGTGGCAAAAAACATGTCCCTCTGAACCCTACCAACAACACTTGTAGCCCATTTTCTTGAAAAAAAATACCCCATTTGGCAGGGAAGTCAACAATTACAACATCAAGTTTCAAATTCTTTCTCAGACAGGCTGCAAGTTGTACTACCAAACCCTTAACACAATCCACCACTAGCACTTCCCTCGAATCCATGGAAGTAAACTTCCCATAGGTAGCTGTCACTTTGATATCCAAGTCTTTCATGACTTCTAGAGGCATGACATTACATGATGCACCAGAATCAAACATACAATTGTGAAGTAGCCTATCCTTATGAGCAAAGTTATGAAGAATGGATAAAAATTCAATTGGGAATCAACCAAAGATGTCCTCAAATATACCTCAGGTGTCTCTCCAAGATTTTCTATTGCTGGGGGTGTTTCAAGGTCAACAATGATCTGAGGTGGAGTTTCAACAATATTTACATTTCTGCTCAGAGTAACCTTCTCTTCTTTCAATCCCAAGTACTCAAATGCTCTCTTCTATGCTCAGGAATTCTAAGCAAATTAATGATTAGAACACTCACTTTAATTTGGCTCAATACTTGGGCTATGTCATAGGGGACACTCTTTGGAAAAACAATATTGGAAGGGAGACAAGAAGATTCATTAGATGGCAGTGGATTCTTGGCAGCTTGGGCATGAGGAGGACTGTAATTTTTGTTAGGGACAGTAGAAATTTTGACATGTCCTTCTCTACTAGGAGCTTCTTTTGGAATTCTTGTGAGCAAGGGTGTTTTAGGTTTGACTTGAGGCCCAACTCCCTTAACAACTTTGCTTCTAGTGTTATAGTCATTCTCTTAAGCTACAACAACATTCATCAACAATTGTTTATCTTCCTCTAAAGGGATACCACCATCACACTTATTAATCATCAAATCTCTTAAGTATTCAAAGTCATTGTTAGGAATTTCAAAATCTTGCACTACATCCACTTCAAGAGCATGAGGAGGGAGAAATACTTGTACCTGTTTGATGCAATCCCAAAAGGTAGCAGTAGTCCTATCACTTATTACTTTTGTTGATGTTGTTGTTCCTTGTGAGCTTGAAGAACATCCCATCATGAAAATATCATCATCAGTTCCATCCTCATTATCAACTTCATCAACTTGTTGGTCCACTTCCAAGATCCAAGAGGCCCTTTACCTACTACTTTCACATACTATCACATGCTTGGGGTTGTCTATTTCCAGATCCAAGAGGCCCTTTACCTTTTTCATCAAACCTCTGCTCATTCCTATGGTGATTTCCAAATCTATCTTGTGCCTCCTACAAAGGCTGACCTTGTGAGGTCTGCCCAATCCCATTCTCAGCTCTTGCCAACTTGTATGAGATTTCTTTGACAGCCCCTGCCAAAGTTATCACAACACCTTTGCTAGCTTGAGTTTTTTCAAGGTTTATCAATTTTACACCATATCTCTTGAGAGGTTTCCCAATAGGCTTGATATTGTTTTCAATTTGAAGTGTCATGGTGAATGCTTGTCTTAGATTGGTTGGGTTCTTGTCTCTTAGGTAGTAGGATTCCTTCTTATCAAATGCATCTTCATATTTGATTAAACAAGATTCATCACAAGGACTCAAACCAACAAGGAGTCTTCTCAAAGTTTTATTAAACCTTGTGTTGAAGTCATGCACTGATTCATTAGGGTTATTCTTGATATTATCAAACTCAGATAAAAGAAATCTAGGATCAGTCTTATCACCATATTGCAACCTAAATGCATTTTTCATTTCAGTCTATGAATCAATAGAATTATCAGGTAAATCCTTGTACCAATCCCTAGCATCCTCCTCTAGTGTATGAATAAACAATTTGAAATACACATCCTCAAACTCTATCTCAAAATCTTCCATCATATTATCAAAAATTTTAAGATGCTGAACACCAGTAATAGCATTATTACACTAGAATTTTGGCAACCTATTTCTAACATCTTGTGGGACAGCATTTGGGTAACCATCTATTCCTCTAAAATTTATAGGACGAAAGGTGTTAACAACAAATGGAGGTCTAGATTGAGCCATATTGTTTGGTGGGGGCGATCTTGGAGGTGAAAAAAGATGATGAGGAGTGAGAGGTCTTTGGGAAATGGGAATGAAAGCTTCAAGATAGATTTCTCTTAAGGGCTCTCCTTGTTGATGATCTCTAGCAAATTTAGAAAATATAGGAGCAAATTTGGGAACAATCCTTTCAAATGCATAAGAAGGTCCCTCACCTGATGGGGATTTCAAATCAGCAATAGGATTGTTTGAATCAGATGCACTTGAAGAAGAATTGTAGTCCTCAATAACAGGTTGCTCACTTTCAAACTCAATAATAGGGGATCTCCTTTCTCGTAGCCTAGTCTCCAACAACCTTCAACACTTTTCTTCCCTCTAGCTCTGAGCTTCTTGAATATGCAAAAAACTTCTTCACAGAGTCCTTGATGAAGAGAGATATTTTTCCTTTCAATTTTGCAGGGATTAGCAATACAAAAGTAAATGACATAAAGGTAAAACAACTGGTATTTTCAAGATCAAATCAGCATGGAGTCGCCACTAAGGAATTTCACCTTAGTTGTGTAAGAATGCACTAAAATAATTTGTCAAATGTTTTCTAGCACTGAATTCTTTTGCAAAGACTTATAAATCTGACCTTCTTCTTCTTAAATCAATCAATCGCAATGCACCCAAATCATATGAACTAATAGGAAATGAAAAAAAAAGGCAGACAAAACTTCAAACCCTTGTTTAAAAGTTGCAAATCTGAAGCATAGAATGATAGTTTAACAATGTAGCAGCTAAAATAATTGAATACAAAAATGCTCAAACTCTTCAAACACTTCAAAAACACCAAGAAATTCCAAGAAGTTCCCCAGAAACGGTGCCACTTGTGTTGGTATCAAAATTTGTTCTCCTTCTCAGTCTAAGTAGCACCATAGATATGTCATGGAGCTTAAAGATAGATTATACCATGTTGTATTTCATTGGTAGCCAAGGATATGGTCTAGCTAACACTCAGGTTTGTGGAGAAATGGATAGCACTCCAATAGGACTTGATCTTGTCCTACATGTTTTAGGTTGTGTCTTGCAACCAAGGTAACAGGACCTATTTTGTAACCTTGTAATGGTGAAGGAGGTGAAGATGTCCTTCTCTTTGCTTGGAATTCTATGATGGAGACCTTAACGAAAACATGATAAACACCCAAGATCTAAACTCTCACAAGTTGTCACTTCTCAAAACATGGGTATGTTCTCAAAACAAGGAAAAGGTTATTAGAGACATTGGAAATCCTGATCTGCTATGGATACTTTTGCAAATGGATTTTGATCTTCTGTGGGTATACAAATGCAAATCAGGGATAGTGCATGATAGGATCTTTGTTGTTAGATGATTTTTTTGGTGGGGGATTGATAAGACAAACTGGGATAGATCAAATCTTTGACAATCTATACAATACTTGAACAACTATCAGAGGAAATGCCTAAAATAATAAGGATGTTCTTTCAACCAGAAGAGGCACAAATGGAAACCCAAGTTGCACTCTTCACACAATATTTGAGAACTCACCACAAAAGCTTGAATTAAGGAACTCAATTAAACACAATTATCCATGATCAAACCACACCTAAGGTACCCCTGAAGGGTTACACGAAATTTGTGCAGTCAAGGAAGGTAGGGTGATTTTAAATTTGTTTATCTCCTTTTCAAACAAAGGTTCTTCTGAATATGAGATTGCAAATGCCACTAAACTATCAGCCAAAACTTGATGTCCTGTGTGATTTCTGAAGAATTTCAATACAAGATTGCAACAAGAACAATAAAATTTATTTGCAGGCATTTAAAAATGATAACAAACACCATATTACCCAAAGAAAACACAGATTTAATTCAAAACTTGTTAGATTCAACAGCAGGGGAGAGTTCTATGAACAATGTCATAACTGTGTGATGGCTATACACTTGTAACCAACTCACATAAATGAATTTCCAAAACATGAGACATTAACGTGGTTCTTTGGTGGATTTATAAGAAAATGAGCTTTCTCTCAAAATTTTCTCGTGATTTTCAACTCCCAACCTCCTTTACAATTTCTCCAAAATGCATTATATACCTCATGCGACATTAGAGCCTTCTTTCCCAAGAAAAGAATATGACATGGGATCAAGTTTGATCCAATGAAAATTACATCAAACAAAAAAACACTTGCATGTTGCTAGGTGTGCCCAAAAGACTAAATTATTACAAATATTTGGATCATTATCCATCCTAGAGGCACATTTTTCATAATTGAGGCATGCAAACACCCTTGTTGTCATCATTTTACCTTTTAAAACTACCTCTTCAATTTTTTATTTTTTCATTTGACATGTTTGCTCGGGCTGAGTTAAAATTTGTTACAAAAACACCTCAAATCAAGGAATTATGCCAATGATCCTGGAAGGCCAAGACGACACAAAATCACTTTAAATTTGATGAATTTTGATGCGAAATTCATGATTCCAGGCTTCTTAGAGGAAAAATGATAGCTAAAAAATGAAAATACACAACAACCGTCGATCTTATCCATCTTTGTCCTATTAGGGCCCTCCACGTGTCAAAAAAAAATTGGCACCGAAATTGGGATTATTCTTTACTTTTCCACATTTTTTGGAAAAATGGAAAATTTTGAATTTTTCCCCTACCCCTCCACCTTTGAATTTTGTAGCTGACACGTGGCACATGGTGGGTCCCATTGAAATCGCACTTCAATTCTGTGAATTTTGACCTTTTTTTGAAATTGGGAAAATTTTCACTCTTTTTCCCTGTGGGCCCACACCTTCGATTTCTTTATTGCCATGTGTCTGTCTCCTATTTGCTAGCATGCCAACAGTTAAAATTTTGATTTCTAACTCTTTTGTGAAAAAGGAAAAAAAAATCCCTTCTACCTCAGTCAGCCCGCCAACCCAACTTATCCTCTACCACGCGTCCATATTTCATTTGCTCAGGATTCGCGGGCTTAATCTTCATTTTAATCCCTTTAAGCCAAGGGAAAATTTTCCACTTTGTCTCCACAAGCCCCCGCCTTTGAAACTATCACTGCCACATGGCACTCTTCTATTTGCTGTGGATCCAAGTCTTCCTTTCTTCCTTCAAACCTCCATTATAAATTTTTGAAAATTCACAAACTTCAACATTGACCCATGCCCCCCTTTGATCCTTAAAATGTTACACATGTCAACTCATTATTGGTCATGGGATTTCGGGCCAAAAATTTTAATTTAACCTTTTTGTGAAAAAAGGGAAAAATCTACTTTTCCGTCTGCCGACCTGCTCTATGCCGCTATGTTACCACGTGTCCTGCTCTGATTAGAGCAGGGGAGAATTTGGTTTTGAAACTTTATAAAATTAGAGCCAAAAATATCTAAGTCCCCCCACAACCCACATCCCCTCAGCTAATGAAAACATGCCATGTAGGCAATTTGTGAAAAAATGGGGCCTTGGGCCCGAAAATGCCCCATTTGCTTGGAAAAGCAAAAAATGAAAAGTTAGAGCACCTCCCCGCCTTTCCTCAACCAATGCAAACCAGCCACATTTCCAATACCTTTTGAGGAAAAAATTTACAGGTAAAGGACACCTGTTTGACCGTCAAAACATAAAAAATTTCAGGGAAGCCCTAGAATTGAAAATTTTTTTTTTCAAGGATTACAGATTTTTTATTTTTGAATCAACTAAAGCATGATTTTACAACATTTTCGACCTTTGGGATAGGATTTTTAAATAGAAACAAGTATGAATTGATCAAAATTTGATTTTTTCATGATCTGGAAAAGGGAAAGAAAAACAACACAGCCCACAAATTTGGAGGGAACTAGGGCACAAAAAAAGGGAAAACTTGGAATATTCCTTAAAATTAGGGAAAAACAACAAGTTTGTGAAAATTTTAAAGCATTCAACTAGAGGGTAATAATTTCAGACCATCAATTCAAAGGGGTAAAACATTTTTGAGCAAATATAGATTTGGAAAAATTAGGTCAGCATGGTGCAAGCTCAAAAAATGGCACCAACATACATCATTTATTTCATTCCTTTGCTTACTTAAATTGTCTTAGAATATAGATCTAAAATTAATATTTTAGGTATTCATTTTGGTGAACCCGTCATTTCAAATATCTTGTCGTATAATACAATAAAACCCTAATGGATAAAATTAAACAATATCATCTAGATATCCAACAACATGTCCCTACTCATTTTGAGAATTATCCTATAGGAATTAGTATTGTTGAGAATCTAATAGCATTTAATAATTGTACATGATGTTATATAGCTACTTATGATCATCCTTTCGATATTTCATTAGAAACTTTAGATTATTCTCTTATTGATTAATCTCTTGGTATTGATAATATCTCACCTGTGCATATTGATTCCTCTTTTACTCTGAACATTGATATAGTTCCTTCTATTCATTCTCCCATTTTTGACATTTCTTCTCTGGATTCATCTCCTACTAGTTTGCATGTTCCTTAAAATTATATTGATAATCCTATTGATAATGTTCTTAGCAAAATTCTCAATTCTGAGTCTTTATCTAATACTGGTGTGGTGGATGATAGTTATGGTTCCCTTATTTCTATACCATTGAGTGTGAATCTCCTACTCCATTAATTCCTTCTCCTGAGATCACATCTACCACTATGTATGACTCAAAGCCATCTATCGCTTCTCCTCCTCCTAATGCTTCATATGCTATTGTCATATCATTTACATCTCCTAGTCCCATCCTAACCTATAGATGTGTCTTCATTGGTAATCTCATATATTAAGGATGTTTATGATTCTATTCATACCATATCTATGGGTATTTTATCTATTTAACCTAATTTGGATTCCTTGACACCTAATCCAATTGTTGCGCTTAGAATCAGAATCTCCCTTCTCACCTCTTGATATTCCTATGATTACCCACAATGGTCAATTATAACCGCTTAATATATTAGTTCCATATTCCACCATTCATTCAAAACATATCATATCTCTCATTCATGTCGTAGGGTCAGTTACAATATCATATTAACTCCCTCACTTTAGAAAGAACGGATTACTATGATTCTATTAAAAATAATTCGTTAAATGGTAACCTTGTTCCTAAGAAGATTAATAACTTTGCATTTCCTCTAGATTTTATCATGCCTTTTGTAACATGATTTGATTATAGTGGTGACCCTCTTGGCTCATCTTCTACATTACCTAATGCTTATTTCTTCTCATTATAATGATAGATTGATTCTTAAGGTCTATCGATATAGTCTAATTGATGAGTCAGTTACAATCATATACTCATCTCCCCTTTAGACCCATTAGTACTTTCTATGACACATGGAGGACGTTTTCCTCCATCGCTTCATCATCAATAATGTCCCTAGAGTCACTCATGATTGCATACATACTTTACATCAGGGCTCCTTTGAACCCATCAAGGATTATATCTTATGATTCAATGCTTGTATGCATCAGTTAGTATTCTAACCTATAGACCCTGAGAAACAATTCTTTTGTCATGGCATAACTCCTCCATGCAACTAGTGATTAGAATATGATACATGCGAGTCATTCATTCTTCTATATTATAAAATTCATTGACCTAGAACTCATTCTTCTATCATCACACATCTTAGATCCTCAACACATCTCTACTACTATTGCCTTATCTATTTCTCCGCCAGTACCTACGGTTGAGCATCTAACACAATCTCCACCTTTTCCTCAAAAGAAAAGAAAACAAGCTCAACCCACTCCTACATAAAAACATACTCTTTTTCCAACTCCATGACAAGATAATCGTCGTACCACTCCACCTAGGTCACAGGAGCCTTTACATTTCTCTTACCATGCTTGACCACATTATGTTTTGCATGTTTTACTTACTGAGTGATTAATTCACCTACCCTCTAACTAGCATCATTCACAAAATTGATTACAATGTCAAGATGACCAGCCTTGTTGTAGTTATCATCACATAAATTGCCATAGGGATAATGAATGTCTTTCCCTTCATGATAGATTAAAAAAAATTGAGGATAATGACATCATCTCCTTTGCCTCTCACCCATGTGAGCAATCCATTTCTCCTCTTCCTCTTCAGAGATTTTCTACTACCAATGAGTCATCTCCTACATACCATGTTCAATCTATGGTACGTACAACATAGTTTGTTGCTCATACAAATTCTCCACTACATGTATACACCACTACATCATTGCATCCATTAATTTAACTTCATCCATATCATGTATCCAATTCATGTTATCCACTACATCACACTACTCATTTGCATTGGTTTCGACAATACTCCACTCTTGTACATCCCACCACAGCTCCATATGACATTTAGTTCAGTTCATACACTCATGCTACTTCCATGCCACATGCTTACACTACTTCATGCTAGATTTCTCTTTGGTAGGTGATTTCTATCACCTTACCCGGCGATGATGAACATGTGTTCTTATGGTTCTTGTTGACAATTTTTGCACTTGTGTAAAAACTACTAACTCAAAACTTTGTTACAATGGATAGCATTCGTGAAGTATATCTAAGCTAGTCGATGTTCTTTTAGATAATATTATGACTGTTGAATTAATTAATGATTACATAAAATATACAACTATGTGTGCTATTACAAAACATAACAGATCACATAGCCTGCAATTTCATACTATCTTTAGCAAAAGAACACAAAGCCCCCGAAGGACAGTTGTGTTGTCTTGATGAAGAAAATGAATTGAAGATTAGATGAAGTGTAAGGTTTTGGAGCAGTAATCATGACTGCATATTAAAAAAATTATATTTCACTACAAGATGTTACAGGTATTATTTAATGTTCTTTCCTTCATGATTAAGACATTCAATTAGATTATTTGGTTGTTTAGTTCATCATATAATCCATATCATAAAATATAAATGCAAAAAGAAATATACAACTCAATTTGTCAATTTAATATTTTATTCATAAGGAATCTCAACATATTCCAACGCAAGCCATGGGATGATAACTAGAAAATAAAGTATAGCTACTGAAATAAGAGGGACATATTCATGAAAGAGAAAATAAAGGAGTATGAGTGAACCCATCAAATCCTTGGAGGTTTCTCTTTCGGTTGATACATCCTCATCTTCAGCTTTGTTCCCTCTTCATATTCATTGTTGGAAAGCACCGTAACTGAAAACAGAAAAGATAAAATCACCAGTTACAAGCTCAGGGTTAATCCATATTCCTATACTATCCTATTTCATGCACATGGATATCTTAATAATAGGAGATATAGATTACTTGAAGAATCAAACTGCATACATGATTTACTCACTTAGAAAGAAGGAGAGAGAAGAAAAAAAAACCATGGACATAAGAGAGGCCAAAAGCCTAAATATTTTTCTAAGTATTTCTCAAGTGTGTAGGTACAGGTTTGTAGCGAAGAAGAAATAAATCATAACTTACCGTCCTCACTATACCTAAAGAATTGAGAGTTTAAAGGCTTCAATCCTATGGTACATGAAGTAGATAATTGACAAGTACATACTGGTATGAAGGAAGAATGCAACTCAAAGTTCAATGACTTTTTTAGAAATAGAAGAAGTTGCATTACAGAATATAGGAAGAGACTTGCAAAGAAAAGTACATGTTGCAGATTACAATAGAAAAACAAGATTCAAAATTTAAAGGATGAAGTTAACTAGGGAGAGAAGATTACACCAGAAACAAAATGGCAAATAAGTGAGAGAAAATTTTGACAGGGCTTCGCTATGTAAAATGGACATTTACATCTTTCCATCATGTTGTTTTTAACTAATACATATTTTAAAAGTTGTATGTAAATCAAATAAGTGATACAAAAAATCAGGAAAAGTATGCCATGATGAAGATACTAGTTATTACGTTTCAGCTTCCAACAGAAAATAAGCTTCAACATAAAAAGTGATACATTTTGTATTCTGAATCAGAAAGTACATCTATTATAGCTGAAATAGAAATTAAAAAAGGAAATCTGGTAAAAATATTATAGGGATTCACCATTAAAAATGAACATTTTAAATTTTCCAGCATGTATATCAAAGATGCAATAAAAAGGAAATGCAATATTTAAACATAAAAGGAATGGACTGCACTTTCAATCATCAAATTGAAGTACTTTGAAGCATTCATTATAGCATAACAAGTGGATAAAGTGGAGTTTCAAGATAATCTTACAAAATTGTAGTTTTCATAATGAAGCAAATATGATAGCATAGAAATGTTACATTATTAATGATGTATAGCCATTTAAACAAAGTAATACCCAGCTATAACATGGAGGGCTGAAAAGTGAATAATCAAGTACAATGAAAATTGCAAAACTTCAATAGACTAATATGCATCAGATTCATGAAGTCCTAAGTGAAAGGAAATTTTCTATAATAAAGTTATATCATACTCAAGACATTCAAGGGCCAATTTTAGATATCTTTAGAAGATGATAATAGAGGAATTGCAGAAGTTAGCATTTAATTGAATTTTCAGTTGAAGAGGTAATTTGAAGATGGCAGAGAAGGGAAAGTTAAACAACTATCAAGTAAAACTTATCTTCCAATTATGAAGGACAAGTAGAAGAAAATTTTATATTAGAAAAAATCTCCAGAATAGAGAAATTGCAGCGTAAGATCTGTTAGTTGCTTAAAGAAAGCATGAGTTTGCAGAACACAAAAAGTTAGCATGTAAATTGGAACTCCTAGCCGTGAATAAAGATAGTGGAAATGAAATATGTAAACTCTAGTTTTAGCTCAAGAAGGTGGACCTGAAAATGAGAAATTATAGAAATAGAAAACAAAATATCTACATTTCTTCATTTTAGAATATTAGAAGTCAGATTAGCATTGAAAACCAGCAGAGATTACAAATTTCAAACACAAGATTCAAACTCAGTGATTACATGATCGAATCAATTCAAGTATTACAAAACTATAAAAGAAAATGTGCGAGGTAGAATTTCAACTTTTCTAGAAGCCATTTTAATCCTCAACACAGATTGAGGAATCGAGAAAGAATGAAGAAGTCCAAAGACCCACATCAATAATCCTTTAGGTCTAATCAATTGAGAGAAAAAGGAATAACCATTTAGTATTCATAACACAAACTCAAACAGAAGATCTTGGAATCAAAAAATGCTTAAAAATCCGAGTTTCAAAAATTTTCAATTATTTTATAAATTATCATTCCCATTTAAATCAATTTCAAGTTACAATATAGAGGAAAAGGGTATAGATCCTGGATTTTATTGAAAAACATTAATGGGTATAATGAATCAGAGTATGAAAAAATAAATCACCAATTAAATTGGAGTTGAGAAAACCCTCAAAGGATGATCAAGTCCATGGCTAAAGAGGAGCAAACCTAGAATGATTTTCAACTCAAAATCTTCAAGAAAACCAAGATATAACATAGAAAATGCAAAGAAAGAATGAATTATCAGTATTTTTAAGTCAAGATGGAAATGAAAAATAAAATTTGATACTTAGGAGGTCGAAACATACCATTCCCTCATAAAACAATGATGATAATAACACGGTACTAATCTAGAAGTTCATGATAATGACGGAAAACACCCATAACCATTTTTCTCAGGAAGCTCAGATAGAGTGAATATAATGAAGAATATAGCTTAGATCCTTGAATTCTAATGAGGGTTTTGAAATCCAAATCCATAGGACTCAAGAGAAAAGAATCGGTGTCTACAAAGAACCCTTTTGAAGAATAGTTGAGTTCGATTATTTCTCAGAAGGAATTAATTAAGCTTGAAAGAATAAGATATGGTGGCCACTTTAAAGGAAAAAGCTAAGAAATTACCAAGGCACGTCCATGAAAAAAAATCAAGGAGGTCAGGCTCATTGACCCCACAAATAGAGGCTAAAAAACAAAGTCCATTCCCAGAAATACAAAGAAAGTGAAACCTACAAAATCCTCATAAAAGCTTCACAAGACACAAAGATCTTTGTGAAGAAACACCGAGCTCAAACCTAAAAAATGGTGACTGCATTGAGGAGAAGAAAAATTAGCTCATGATAGTTCTAAGAAAGACTCTAATAGATAGATCATGACAGTGGTGATAAAATCCAAAACTACCTTCCTCAACAAACTTGAAATAGAGGTTAGAATGGAAGAATAAACTTATAACTCGAAGAAATCAAAATGGTGGCCATAAAACTCTAGAGAGTGAAAAAAAAAATGAGGTTGACAAAGAAAAAATGATGATATATATTCCTGCGAGAATAGAGAGCCATTTTTATAGGGGAGACGAGTTCTAAAAAATTCAACAATGACGTCGAGCCAAATTTTACCAGGGCTTCGCTCGCAGGAGAAAAATCCAAAATGAGTGATCATTAGGGGTCAAGTGATCTTTACCACATAAACTTGAGAGATGAGTTCAATGAAACTCAACCACACTCAGAGAATCAAAAATAGAGAAGGAAAAGAACCATGATCAAGGCTCAGGGATCAATCCCCAACTTTCAAATAAAACCATCATGGTTAAATGCCATTACTACACCAAAATCTAGATTAGAAACCCAAACCACGAGTCGAAGATCGATGACCTGAGATTCAATGGATCATAGATAAATGATTGGAAAATGATCAACAAAGTTCAACGCAAATCACCATGGTGACATTAACAGCTACCACATTAAATGCTAGGTTAGAAACCCTAACTCAGGGTGTGAAAAATCAATAGCCACAAATCAAAAGTACCAAGATCAATGGCCTGAATCAAGGGCACCATCTTTTAAAGAAAACCATGAGGGTTACAGTTAACTTAACCTGAGTTAGATGCCACCAAAAAATCATATGGAGGGGTGATTCACCATCACAATGGGGCCAGCCCCATGTTTTAAAAACCAAAATAATTGCATAATTGACTTTTAAAAAGTCTAACGATAGTCTATATCCCAGATGATCAAGGGGGGCCGACAACCATGCATATAAAAAATAATCACCAAAAAAGGAAAAATATAACCTTATTCAAATCAAATGCAAAAGGGGGTGGCATACCTTACAATATGCCTAAATATACAAAGGTTGTCTGAATATAACATGGTTCCCTTTTAAAACAAAGTGTCTCCTGTATTATTTTAAAACACATTTAATTTGCTAAGTCCACAAGAGTGGGCAAACCCAACGAATACAAGTTCTCACAATCACAGATGGTCCCCACTAATGGGAAGGTTGGAGATGATTTAGAATGTGTTTTCCATGTGACCATAAGAAGACACAACAATTGCAAACATCAGAAATAAAGATTTTGCACGTGCATCCAAAGAGGCAAGTGGATCAGAATGACACATGTCACATCAGGCACAAGAAGACAAATTTACATGAACAAGGAAGGAGACTTGCTCATTAAGCAATATTTATTATTAGAAAATTATTTCACTCATGATTTTCTTAAAAATAGAACACTCAACTATATTTTGACTATATGTAATCGAAGGCTATTAATGCCTCTTTGTATTAGTTTACTTTATTTTTGGGAAGGGTGGGTGAATCAATTTTGTTATATATTGTTTGCCTTATCAAAGCAAAAAGGGAGGAATTTTTAGATACATGAGTGCTGAAGAAAGTTTCTACTAGTTTTTTCCCTTTAAATGTGAAGTATTTTATGCCTTTCCAATTATTTGCAGTCTTGTGTATGTTTCCATTAATCTTGTGAATTTGAATTCCCTTATTAATCATCTTACCCTGTTGTAAATTCAATAATTTATATATGATATTAATGTGTATGTGTAACTTATTAGTATTGTTTGTGATTTTACCCCTCAATATATCAAATTGTTTTCCCTTAATTATATTCAAAAAATTGTTGGCATGTGCATCAGAAATTCATTCCATATCAATTGTGCATGTACTCAGTCAAAGACCTTGTTATCTCTCGAAAGTGCACCCTGTTAGAGAGATGGCTGCAGGTTTTCTAATCTTGCAAAATTTTGATCTCTCTCTTTCATAGATACAATGGAAAAACCTTAGGTCTATGGGTATACCTATTTTGAGGAGAGTCTCCAGTATTACGGCTGGTTCCTTGTTGATGTATCCTAAATTGGTTATGGGGGTTTAAGGGGTAAAATATGACTGTAAAGTAATTAAAACTAAGGTAATACACCAAACTTGTATGAGGGATTTGACTAAGTATATGCACAATTGATATGTGAAGGATTTGGGGTGCATGAACCAACAGTTCTTCAGCAGAAAATTAAGGGGCAAAACACTTGGAGGTATTGAGGGAGTTTATCACAACAATACTGCTAAGCTAAATATGCACATTAAAATCATGCAGAAATTACTGAATTTTACAACAGGGTAAGATGATTAATCAGGGAATTTGCATTCACAAGACTAATAGAAACATACATAAGACTACAAATAATTGGTAATGTAGAAACTCTTCACACTCAGAAGGTAAAACTGGAAAAAATTGCTTCAGTAAACTTATATACAAAAAGTCCTTCAGAAGTTTATTTGTGCTTTGCAAAGGCACACAATATATAGAAAAAATTCACCTGCTTCCTAAAATATCATACGGCTTGTACTCACCCATGCATTCTATTTTTATCCTTTATTTAATAATAGATAAAGGAATAAAAATAGAACATACAATTACAAATAGACGTTATTAGCCTTAATTACAATTGGTCAACTGAAGTTGACTAATCTATTTTTAAGAAAGAGAAGGATGAATAATTTTCTAATAATAAGATTACTTATTAGGCAAGTCTCTTTCCATGAACATGAAACTCTATCTTCTTCTCTGGTTCTGTCCTATTGTGAAGGCATACAAAAATACTCCTATGTATTGAGCAAAAATAGATTATAATAATTGCAATACTTTGTCTTTGATGTTGACACTTGTTTTTGTCTTCTAGTGATCACATGCAAAAAAAATCCTCTGCAAGAAAATAAACACTTTTGATCTCCAATACTTTAGAAAAAATTATTCACCTCTAAGTGGGGACCACCTCTGATTCATACAATTATGTTCAACTGAGTTTGGCCACTCTTGTGGAGCTAGAAAATATATATGCCATAATACTTTAGGTCTCTGCCACCTTTGATAAATGCATACATGTATATATGTGTTAGTCTTTGCATTTCAAAGATATATAGTTTAAAATTTTACCTTCGGTGACCATTGCACAATATAATTGGGTTGGTTTTTTTGCTTTATTTGGATTTTGGACTATAGTTGGACCTTTGAAATCATTACAATGATTTAATGATGGACACATGGGCTGGCCCCTTCTACATGATGAGTCAACCCTTTAATCGATTGTCGGTGGCATTTAATTCAACCCAAACTAGGGTTTCCTATCCACTCGTCACGTATATGAGTTTTTAAACTCTGGTAGGGTTTTGTTCTTATATAGTGTCCATTGATCTCTGTCCTTGATGGACTTACACCATTGATCTTTGATTCCTTTGGTAGACATTCAGACCCTTTTCCGAAGTTTTTAAGCCCTTTGTAGACCTGCGGGAAAAATTCGGTGTTTTAAACTCTTCTGCTTTGGGCCTTAAAGGAAACATTTACTTCAATCTCCCGCTCAGAGGAATTGTGGGCCTATGGGGTCCCTTTGAATTTTAAGTCTATTTGTATAAAGTCTCAAAACTTTGAGAGAGCCTGCCGCTCTGCTGATACTATGTGGGATCTATTTTTGAATTTTCTCTTGATATTGACTTTTTCATTGTGGAGACGCGGGCTTGTAGGAAACATTGGAACAATTAAATTTTTACATTTTTAAGATTTGAATACCTAAATGAACCCTGACCTCCATATCTCCGCTTCCACTGTGGTGACAACACATATCCTTCTCAGGCCCTGTTGGTGGAAGTTTTATAATTTGAAAATTTGGCAAATTGGACTAAGTTCGATCACCATTCTAACCTTACAAATTTTACCTTGATTTTGGTGATCCATTTGTGAGCATCGATATCTTTACTTATTGATTTTCAACCATTGATCTCCAAGGGATAATTTTAGGGTTTCTACCCTATCATAAATGCATTTTAACCATGCTTTGCATTGATTACGGAGCTTGATCTTTGGCCTTTGATCCATGTACTTGTCATTTTCAATCGTTAATCTTTTAATTGTAGTTGAATTATACTAATTCATCTCTTGATTTTGCATTATAAGGAATAGCTCGACCCTTAGGCACATTTCATTTGGTTTTGCATTATGTGGGTGATGCCTTGGAAATTTTTTCCTTCGATGCATTATTCAGAGCATTCGAGCTTGGTATCTTTTGCGAAAATGGATTTTTGTCATTTTTTGCATCTTCTGAGCTCTTTGTGTTTCTTTATATATGATTTGTTTCAGGGTTCATTTAATTGTTCGAGCTCTATAGATTCATGAGAAGAAGTATTCGATATCTCTACCATTTTCATTTTCTTAAAGCTCAGCTTTTAACGTAGAGGATATTTCTGTCTCTTTTCCTTTCTATCTTGGACACCATTTTTGAATCTGTGAGCTCGGTTTATTTTTCTTGAGTAAGATTTGAGCTTGGATTTATAGTTCTTTAGCTTTTCGAGATGCCATATGGGGTTTCTCTGTATCGCTGTCTCCCTTTGTCTCGAGCTTCATAGATTTGTTTTTCAAAACCTTGGTTGGAATTCAGGGTAGAGTTGCATGTTTCATGTCTTCATTCTGTCAAAGCTTTTTTGAGCAATATGGTTGTGAGTGTTTTCCACCATAAGTGGTTATAGGTGATCTAATTTTCTCTTGTATGTGTACACTTTTGTTTTCTTTTCTTCTTTAAATATAATCACTGAAACTCTTGGAAATATTTTTGGGTTCTATGATTTATTTCTCCCACTTGAATCCTGAATTCAAAACTTCTCATGGGCATATGGATTTCTTGCTTCATCATTCTATTGCTTGAAATTTTCAAATGCTCAATTATAAAGCGGTGATTTTTTTTTCTATTACTCTAATTTTGACATTTTCCAAATGAAAATTTGTGCTTGAACTTCTACATTTAGGTTTGTATTTTGTTTGTAATATTCTTCAAAAAATCTGAATCGTCTTTCATTTTATTGTTCTGAAAAACACCTCCTCTCCTGGATAGATATAGACCTGTGTAAGAATGACACTTATGATGCCCTTGTAGATTTGTCTTTGTATAATAACCTTCATATATCCATTTCATGCGTGATTATTTTAGGTTTTAGTAGACTTCCATTTATTCCTAAATGGGTTTGGCCTGGATGATACTTTGTGGCTCTCTAAAAATGTTTGTTAAGTGCTTCAATTGTTTATGCAACCACGTAGACCATGTGTTTTCTAAACATACAGTTTTCATTTATTTTGTTGAGGCTTATTTCAACATTGAAATTGGGCATGATTATTGTTGTTTTTCATTTGCTTAATCTTGAATAAAAGTAGATATACATGCCATTGAAGATCTGTCCCTCTATTTATGACTGTTATATCCACTAGTTGTTCTTTGTTGAGTCACATGAATGACTAACTATAAGAATATGTCATAATGATTGTAGTTTTCTTAAACATGCAGTCACCTCTGTAATACTCTGTGTAATTCTGACTGAAATTGAATGAGAATATGTGTTTGGTCTTTGTGTAAAATTAGTCAGCTAAAAAGAACCATTACTGTGCATATATTTATCTCTAGGATTCAAATTGCTAATGAAGTAATTGCATTTAGGTAGCTATAAAAGTATCCATTGATTGCAATTTTATCTTAATCTTGCAATTTTTATGTCAAAACAATGAGGCTCCATAGTTTTCATTGGTGTAATTTTGATCTGCTTCTAGTTCTTTTCCATCCTCATGATAAATTTGTACTTTCAGAAACTACTGCAACTCTTATTGTTCTTGATCTTGTACTATGAGATTTTTTTTTTAATCTTTTATGTGCTTTCTTGAAATTACAAGCAGTTCATCTATTTTAATACTATTTTAGGGATAAGCTTGGATTTAGATGGTTGTTAAGATCTCTGTTACTTTGTTTCTTTCACATAGATGTTTTATTTCCTTTAAGTAACATTTCTGGCATGTTGGAAAATTTGAAATGTTGATTTTTCATGGAGAAGCCCTATCAAAAATATTCAGAATCTGGTCTTCATTCCTTTTCAACTGTAATGTTCTCTTTTTAGCCAAACATCAGCTTTCAAATTCTTCTTCTTCCTTTTGTAGCAAACGAAAACATGTATTTCTATCTCCCAATCTCTCTTCTATACTATATACTTATTCCAATTCAGAATGGTTACTAAAACCTTCATTTACATTCTTCCTTTTTATGCATGCATTTTTGACTTGTTTATTTTTCATTAGCTACAACCTATACCTACACACTTAGGAAAATAGTTAGAAAATACTTAGGCTTTTTGGCCTCTCTTGTGTCCATTTTTTCTTGTTTTCTTTTCTCTTCATTCATTCTATTTGAGTGAATACAGCATGTATGCAATTTGATATTCAAGTAAATTACATATCGCGTTATTAGAGATTCATATGCATGAATTAGGACTGTCTAGGAATATGAATTGATCCCTGAGCTCATAACTGATAGTTTTCATTTTCTTCTTTTTAGGTATAGTGGCTTTCTCCAATGGAGATGAAGAAGAAGGTGGAAATGGAGATGTTTTCAATTCAAAGGAGGGAAAACCCAAGGCAATGATGGGTTTAATCATATTCATTTTCTTTCTCATTCATGCATGTCTACCTTTTATTTCAGTATTTGTACTTTACCTTTTCAGTTACATCCAACGGATGTGTGTGGGAAACATTTGACCTTCCTTGTGAATAAAACATTGAATTCTAAAATTGAGTTGTGTATTCCCTTCTGCATTCTAGCTTCTGTGTATGGATTGTATAATGAACTAAAAAAATTCAGTAACATAATTGAAAGTCTTAATCATGAAGGAAAAAAACATTGATGTGAACTTGTTACATTTACTAATGAACCCTAATTTTATTATATTTTTATTTCCTTTTGCTACTTAAAAACTCAGCACTTCACCTAATCTATAATTTTTTGTCTTCATCAAGAACAACACAGCTGTCCTTTGGGGCTTTGGTGTTCTTTAGCTGAGGATGGCATGAAATTGTAGACTATGTGATCTGTTGCATTTTGTGATAGCACACATAACTATAGATTTTGTTTAATCTTATAACTAATTCAGTAGTAATGAATGATATCCAACTCCCTTAGTTTAGGTATAATTCACCCATAAATTTTATCATAATGACAAAGTTTTGAATTGCCCATTTTTGCATAAGTGCACAAATTGTCAACATTTTTGGCAATCCTGTGGGAAAATCTTTTTGCTATCTTATAGATCAGTGCCTTGTTGTTGTCCATTTGGGCATGGAGTCTTAACATGTAACAAAAATTTACATTTTCCGAAAGGTCTAACCCTTCGAAAATGGAACTAAAACTAGGAAAAGATCTAGTAAACCAGATCACGTGCATGAATGCACTTATTGAATTGAAAAACAATGCAATGTGTAGAAAAATGTACTTATTGAAGGGAAATCCTACTCTAACAAACATTGTAAGATATTCAATAATAGTTTTTGAGAAACATACCATTCATAGGAATGGGAAGTTCCTCTCCATTCAGCTTCGAAAGATGAAAAGTATTGTGTTCCTTGCTAGCTGAAATCATGTAAGGACTAGTCCGGAGTGTATTTAAACTTCGATTTTCTTCCTGGCTTTGCACGATAAGCATCCCACTTTAACACAATATCTCCTTCATTGAAGACTCTGAATTTAGCTTTTTTGTCAAAAGTCTTCTTCGTTTGTTTCTGATTTTTCTCCATATTTAAATGAGAATGCTCTCTTAGCTCTTATAATTCCATTAACTCTACATAACGAACCTATAATGGTTCATTCTCAAGTAGCTCCATTTGATGCTGCAAATCCAATACTAGTAACTAAACTTAAATAGGAATTCTTGCTTCTTTTCCATACATAAGTTTGTATGGTGAATTGCCAACTGATATTTTAGGAGTCACTATGTCAGCCCAAATTATTGAATTCAACATTAGATGCCAAGATTTTTTATTATCTTTAAGTGTTCTTCTGATGATCCTTAATAGATTATTTTTAGTACTTTCAGCTAAGCCATTACCTTGTGGGTAATAATTAGATGAATAACTCAAATAAATTCCATGTTTGACAGCCCAATCTGTTAACTTTACACCAAGGAATGCTAGATCTATATCTGATATGATAGTTGTTGGAACACAAAATATGAGGACTATTCCTTCATAAAATGATAGTATTAAAGCTTCATTAGCATCCTTCAAGGCTATTGCTTCAGTACATCTTGTGAAGTAATCTGTAGCAGTTAAGATCCACTTTTTTCCTTGTGATGAGGTTTGGTTTATCATTCTGATAAAGTCAAGACCCCACTGCATAAAAGGTTGATCAGCTGAAATAGGTTGTAAGGGAAGTGAAGCCAAATGCTCTTTTCCAACAAAGAAAGCACATTTTTAAAACTTTCTAATCTATTCTAAATAGTATTTGAATATGCTAGGCCAATAGTAACAAGCTTTCTTAAACTTTAAGACTATGGTACGTACTGAGAAGTAACCTCCTATAGGTTCTTTGTGGAATTCTGATAATATTTTCTAAATTTTATCATAGTCAACACACCGTAGTTATATTCCATTTATATCTCTTTTGAACAACACATTATCAATGAAGATTTAAGGCACAACTTGGTAATCCTGAAATACCTTCGTTTATTCTTGTCCATACCTTCCGGATAGGTCCCATGCTACAATTAGGTATTCAGATCAGCCATCCATCTTGATTCCTGAAACTCTTGAACTAACCCAGGTTGCTATTTTTTTGGTTTGAACCATAATTTCTGATTTGCTAATACGCAATTTCAGCATGCTATTTTGAATCATCTAGTTTTGTAACTTGCTATTTTCCATATCAGCAATTATATGTTCACATAAACCTTTCCCTTGAACCATCTTAGCAAAACAAATATCAACATCATACTCCATGACCTTCATTATCAAGTTTTCTCTTTTCTCATTCAACACCTTATTTAGTAAGAATGCTTTCACACTTAGATGAGAAATAAGAACATGGATTTTATTGTTCGAAAGCATATACTTAAAATTATTTATTCCTCTAACTACTTAAAGTACTTGCTTTTCAAGGAATGTGTACCTTGTTTCATAATCATTCAAGCTTTGTCCAAAGAAAGCAATAGGCTACTCAATATTTTTCATCATTGACTTGAGTTAATATAGCTGAGATTGTTTCAGCTCCTGCAAGTGCACAATGTAAAATCTTTATCAAAAATTGGATTTTCAAGAGTAGGAGTTTGATAGATAGCTGCTTTGATTGATTCAATTCCTTCTCTCCCTTCACTGGTCCAAGAGAAAGTTTTCTCTTTCTTTAGCACAATTGTGAGTGGTTTAACCAATGCTGCAAAATCTAGAACAAATATTCTAACAAAGTTGATATTTCCAAGAAAACTCTATAATGCCTTCTTAAGATGGGGTAATGATAGCTATGATATGGCTTTGATCTTGAAAGGATCAATTGCTAAACCCTGCTTAGAAACAATATGGCCAAGTAGCTTGCCTTGATGTACCAAAAAGATAGACTTTAGAGGATTCAAAGATATTCCAAATTGCCTGCAAAACTGAAAATTTTACCTTAAATGCATTATATGTTCTTCAGAATATTTTGAAAATATAGTAACATCATCTAAATAAACAAGGATGAATTTATTTAACAAGATGCAAAAAGTCATGTCCATTATTTGCCCACATCGAAATGTTGAAACGACATTTGAAAGACTGAAAGGCATTCTTTTGTAAGCATAAGTACCCCACTTGGTGGTAAAAGTTGCTTTATTATCTATCTTCTTCTCAAACTAAAATCTTATTATATCCACTTTAACCATCTAGAAGAGATACTATCGGAACCTAAGATTGTTCTTAGAATCTGATCCATGTTTGGGAGTGGGGTAATGGTCTTTTAATGAAGCCTTATTAAGATCTCTGAAATCTACATTTAGTCTGATTTCACCATTCTTCTTCCTAAAAGGAACAAGATTGACTACCCAACTTGAATGATTAATTAGAAATATATTACCCCCAATTCAATCAACTTAGATAATTCTTTCCTCATTAGAGGCTCTGTTTTGGGATTTACAGGCCTCTGTTTCTGTCTAACAGGTTCAGAATTCAGCTATAACTCAAACGTATGTTGTGCTAAACTGGGATCAAATCCTTTCAAGTCTTGATATATCCAAGAGGAAAAATCCTTAAATTATTTGCAAAGATCAATAAATGACTATTTTTTGGCTGAGGAACATATCTTTCTAGGAAATAGTTTTTTCCCTTCATCAATTGATATCTCTTCATAATTATCAGCGTGGGTTGATAGTTTAGTCTTGACCTTTCTTAACTGATTGTCAGTGCTGAAGATGTCTTCTAATGTGACCAGACCTCGAGGTAGTTTATTTTTCTTCAACTGAATAATTTTGGTCACCATATACGTGTTGTAACTTATCTTGATTAATTGCAGAAAACTCAAATTCTTACTACAAAACCTGTAGATTTGATCATCACATTAAAAAAATTGCCAATTTGAATCATTATCAGGTACTGAGGGCCTGATAATTAACTTTATATGAGGCTAGATTTTGCTATTTTCAACCTATACTAGGACTTCAAAACTAGGCCCAGCTGCTGGAAGTCCATTTGCATACTTGTTTCCAACTCTAGGAATAGACTAAATGTTAATAGAATCAAAATCTTCCCATTACGTCTCAAACTCTATGTCTATAAGAATTCCATTAATGGATTCTTACAAACATTAAAATTTCTTACTTGATTAATAACTAACTCAGAGTCACCAAAAAATCTGTAGCATGCTGATACCTCTCTGTTTGGCCCAAAGGAGGCCATGAATTAATGCTTTATACTCAACTACATTACAAGTACATGAAAATTAGAGACTCAAGCTAACAAATATCTTTCGTTCATTGGGGAAGTGAGCATCAAACCTGATCCATGTCCCTTATTTCTCTTAGCTCCATCAAAATGAAGCTGTTGTATATTTTCCCCTCTCCGGCGGAATCAGGGAAAACGCGGGTTTGGGAGTCGGGAGGACAGGGCGAAGAAGCACGAGCATAGAACATGTTGCGCATCCTCCCAAGCCCGATGCATATGCACAGCCACCTCCCAAACCCGACTGGAACAGATCAGAGGCGGAAACTAGAGGCGGAAAGACACAGCAAAGGGACATGTCAGGGTTTCTTCCAAACCCGACAAAGAAGAAAATATGTATGGGGGTCTCCAAATCCCGCGCCAAAGCAATCGCGAAAACCAGTCGGGCGGGGAAAGCCAGGAAAGCATGACGGAAGGTCCGCAAAACCTGACACAGGGAAAACATGGGTTCACGGGATGGAGAAGCATGGTGGGACAAAATGTGTCGGAGGGTCTCCAAAACCCGACGTAAAAGCAAATGCGGATTTTCGAGATCGGGTTTTCAAGTCAGAAATGCACGGGGCAAAAGCATGTCGAGCACCCCTCCGGACCCGATGCGCATGCAGTGTTCATCTTCCGCCCCGACACAAAGGAAAGCTCGGAATCATGTGGGAAGCGGGTTTCAGGAACAACACAAGACATCGAACACATACCGGGGCTTCTTCCAAACCCGATTCGAAATACAGTCCGCCATAATGAGATGAGTTAGGTGCGGATGTGGAGGTGGTTGGAAGAAATTTCGATTTTCTCACTCCTCTTTCTCTTTTCTTATATAAAATGTAAGGATGAGGCTTGTTTTTAAAGGAGTTGGACATTTTTGTTTTGTGCCTCCTCCCTTCTTCTCCTTGGCAGGTGGATTTGTGGAGCAAAGGACCTCCCCATTTGAAATTGTAATGCAACCTTGCCTCTTGGCATTTTGCAGTGTTGTATCACCCTTTGGAGCAAATTAATGCATATCTGTGGATGTTTTCTCAACCCTCTACGTGTTTATTTACGTCCTTCCAATCTTCACTGTGAATCTGGCTATCTGTGCATATCTTTTGCATTACATTTTATCGGTTTGTGTTTATTGGCAAGACATATGTTCAACATTCCTTGGTGCATCACCTCCTTAGCTTAGGTTTATTTTTATCCATTTATCTCTCCCTGTATCCTTGGTAATTAGATTAGGTTTTTTGGGTAAACCTCTGCGTTTTATTGGTGCATCTGAACAGAGGAATAGGGGCCGCCCTTCATCCGGAGAGCTTTTCCGATTTCGCGAGGTCCCACACTTGGGAAAAGCTCCATGTTGTGCAATCGCACTGGGAGTCTCAAACGATCGCGTTGCGGAGTCCCAGGGGTGCTGTGATTCGACACCAACAGTTTTGGCACGCCTGGTGGGACTCAAGAGGTCATTCCATCAAAAATTTGAAGGAGTTTTCATGAAATTTGCACTAAAAATTACAGTTTTTTACAAATTTTAGAATTTTGCACCTCCTAGCCTGAACTCCGAAATCAATTTTCAAGGGCCTAAACTTACTCAAAACGAGGTCAAAATTTCACCAGTTGGTAGATCTGACTGTAATCTTCAAAAGGGTATCTTTAGTTTTTTGATATTTTGATTTTCAAAATTTCGGGTATTTAGTGATTTCAGGTTTTTGGGACCCGAGAACATCAAAGCAACAATTCGGGTTTTGGGGGATGCATTACATGGTCGTATTCCCGACAACAAAGAAAATTGGGTTTTGAGGGGTGTCGGACATGTTCCAAGTTCCGACACATAGCAATTCGGGTTTTGTGAGTTGCATCGCAGGACCTGAGTTCCGACTATGTTTTTTCAGGAATCCGCAGCTGCACAACATGACATGAGCTCCGAACTGAAGATTGCATTCCTCCGGGTCTTTCAAATTTTAAATCTCGATTTCGATATTGTCAATTTTGGTGTGTAACTTGGCAACATCCAGCCTTTTAGAGGCATTTTCAAAAAACACTTCTGGCGACTCCACCTGATCAGCAACCCATTTCTCTGAGTTACAGACCCGTTCCCATCCATTTCCACCCATCTTTCTTTCCATCTCTTTCATTCTTTTCCATTCCATGAAGTTGTGCAACCATGACTTCATTTCCATCATGGAATCCACGTCAATAGCAGCAATATATCACACCTCCAACATGTTTCACAAATCCTCCAAATTAGCATTCTGGTCAAGTTCAGGATCAACATGCATACCCATATGAGCAGCAATGCCAAAATCAGTTTGGCTATGGAGCTTTCCAAGAGCAAGGGTACGCATGCAATGAAGACAATGAAGAAGAAAATGCAGATCTGCTGGAGAAAATCCAAAAGATGGAGGTGAACATGGTGCAATCTAGGGCTCAGGCACAAATTGAAAGCATTTGGAATTGGTTGCAGAGCACCTTGTCCATGGGTGGGACCTTTTCCAAGGCATTACAGCTCTCAAGAGAAGTTAGACTTCATGATTGCAACATTGCCATTACTTACAAGGTGGATTGAAGGAATAGAGGTGTATGAGAGAAGTATTCTGCAACCTTGTCAATGGGTAAGCACACCACCTCATACTCTTTCTTTTCCTCCTTCTCAATCTATATCATTTCAGCAGTGTCAAGTTTTAAACTCACCATCTGCTGCCCTAAATGTTGAATCCATCCCTCCACCCCCTAGTCTTCCATCCCATCTCAGTTTTTCTGCCCTCTTCTCTTCCAAATCCAAACCCCCTCCACAAGAGCTAAATGAAGTACCTTCCACTCCAAAGAAACAAGAGGTTTCACCGCCTCTACCACCACACAAAATTGTCAAATCAGTTGAGTTTCAACCTATCCCTCCTATTGCATTCCCTAATCCATGTTGGGAGGATGAAAATCAGAATGCCAGCCAAGGAAAACCACAGCAAAAAAGAGAGTGCCAACAAAGAGGAAGAAATTCAAAGTCTGAAGAGTTGGGCTCTTAGATTTGGGATGACAAAGATCCCCTTAATGGTTAGGCCTACAGAAGAGGTTGGGGTTGGAGAACAAATGGTGGTCAGAACTGATTCTGTTGCAGCAGAAGAAGGAGATCTTGCAGTCCCAACTTGTCCTCTAGAGCAGCAGATCGAAGAGTTTGACTTGACAAACTTCATGCTGGAGGAGGAGCTCATTCAAGAGCAAGATTGTCTTCGAAAATTGGAGGAAGAAGAAGCTGCTCCAAAGGCAAAAGAAGAGGAGCACATCCTAGTTGTGGAGGAGAAAATTGCGGATCCAAGGGCTTTGAGCGCAAATCAGGCTATGGGAGAGCCTTCAGTTCTTCTTTCTATTTCATCTCTCTCGAGTTCTAGTGCTGAAGAAGAGTTTTATCTCTCGAACTCAATGTCGGAGAGTGAAGGAAACCATGGTGGTCAGGTTACATAACAAGGAGACACCATGGAGGAAGTTGAGCATTCACAGCAGGACAGCAATGAGGCAGTTTATATGTCAAATTTGGAGGACTGTTTTGATGGAGAGGAGCCGGTTGAGTTTACACCTTTCTCTTTTTCATCATCCCCATTCCAAACACTCGAGTCTACTGTCATGAAGGGGAATATTCATTTACAGCAGCCTGCATCTTATAGCAGCTCTTTGGAACCAAGATTGGAAGATTTTAATCTTTCACAATCAACCATGGAGGAAGAGAAAGGACAGAGGAATTTCACCATTTCTTCCACGCCATCCATTCAAGGAGGTCTACAAGAGAACTCCATTACTGGAGTTGAAAATCAGAGCAATGGGCATACTCAAAGGATCATGTCGTGCCCAATCAGATACTTGGCTTCATTGGAGCCAAGGGAGAAGCCAAAACCAGTCATGCTCGCTTCTAAGCATGAGGGTGAGATACAAAGTACTGAGGATCAACTGCCATACCTCTTCAATTCAAATGCAGAGCAACTAAAAGAGGTATTGGATTTGCCTTCAGCTGATACCTTGATGATTTGGGTAGAAGACCAGCTTCTTGTTGATTTTCCATCCATCCAAACAGCCATGATCAGTGCCAAATCAATTGCATGGCTGCCAATTTTGAAGAAAGGAAGCTATTTTGCACAACCAGTTGCAGGATTTGTTTAGCTCATCTTTGCTTCCAGTTAGAGTAGAGTAGGTAGGTTTGCTTTCAGCAGAAGAAGTGCTTGTGCACACTCTGCATGTTCCATTTGGGGCATGTATGATTTTCAATTTTGTACATAGTTTTTGGTGTTGCTGGTTTTTGCTCTTGCATAGTTCATTTCAGTGGCATTTTGGTGAGAACAACTCTTAAGTTCAATGGGTGTTCAAGCGGTTCAGAGGGAAGTTTCAAATTTTAGATCAGCTTTCAGGCTTACTTATGACTCCATGCCCAATGGATTGCTTCAGGGCAACTGGTATCTTCTATCTAGCAGGCAGATGACCCCGCTGAGTCGCCAAATTGTTGTATATTTTTCTCTCTCCGGCAGAATCAGGGCAAACGTGGGTTTGGGAGTCGGGAGGACAGGGCGGAGAAGCATGAGCATAGAACATGTCGCGCATCCTCCCAAGCCCGATGCATATGCTTAGCCACCTCCCAAACCTGACTGGAACAGATCAGAGGCGATAAACCAGAGGCGGAAAGACACGTCAAAGGGACATGTCGGGGGTTTCTTCAAAACCCGACAAAGCAAGAGCATATGTATGCGGGTTTCCAAATCCCGTGCCAAAGCAATCACGAAAACCAAGTCAGGCGTTTGCACGTCGAAGAAAGCATGTCGGGAGGCCCGCCAAAGCCCGACACAGGGCAAACGCGGGTTCACGGGACGGAGAAGCATGGTGGGACAAAATGTGTCGGAGGGTCTCCAAAACCCGACGCAAAAGCAAATCAGATTTTCGAGATCGGGTTTTCAAGTCAGAAATGCACGGGGCAAAAGCATGTCGAGCACCCCTCCGGACCCGATGCGCATGCGTGTTCATCTTCCGCCCCGACACAAAGGAAAGCTCGGAATCACGTGGGAAGCGGGTTTCGGGAAAATGCAAGCATCGAACACATGCCGGGGCTTCTTCCAAACCCGATTCGAAATACAGTCCGCCATAATGAGATGAGTTAGGTGCAGATGTGGAGGTGGTTGGAAGAAATTTCGATTTTCTCACTCCTCTTTCTCTTTTCTTATATAAAATGTAAGGAGAGGCTGTTTTTAAAGGAGTTGGACATTTTTGTTTTGTGCCTCCTCCCTTCTTCTCCCTGGCAGGTGGATTTGTGGAGCAAAGGACCTCCCCATTTGAAATTGTAATGCAACCTTGCCTCTTGGCATTTTGCAGTGTTGTATCACCCTTTGGAGCAAATTAATGCATATCTGTGGATGTTTTCTCAACCCTCTACGTGTTTATTTGCGTCCTTCCGATCTTCACTGTGAATCTGGCTATCTGTGCATATCTTTTGCATTACATTTTATCGGTTTGTGTTTATTGGCAAGACATATGTTCAACATTCCTCGGTGCATCACCTCCTTAGCTTAGGTTTATTTTTATGCATTTATCTCTCCCTGTATCCTTGGTAATTAGATTAGGTTTTTTGGGTAAACCTCTGCGTTTTATTGGTGCATCTGAACAGAGGAATAGGGGTCGGGCCTTCATCCGGAGAGCTTTTCCGATTTCACGAGGTCCCACACTTGGGAAAAGCTCCATGTTGTGCAATCGCACTGGGAGTCTCAAACGATCGCGTTGCGGAGTCCCAGGGGTGTTGTGATTCGACACCAACAGAAGCTTCCAAATCCCTTTTGATGAATCTTCTATTTTTGACAGCAAGGGAAGTGGTGTATTTTCTTCATGCATACAATACACACCAAACAAGTGTTCTTCAACTTCCTTAAAAGGATCATGAGCATGTTCTTCCATTGTCTTTTCATCCATAAACATGTTAGAAACACCATCTAATGCTGAAACATGAGCTACCTCATCAAAATCAGACTAATCTAGGGATGAATAATTAGCCACTGCATTTGAAGAGTGATGCTCAATGTGAAATCTGGTCAATGGCTCTGAATTGATAGTAACTTTAGTACCATAACAAGTAGTGAAAAATAAGGACCAATCTGAAGAGAGATAACCTCCTATTTTTTCCGTGAAGTCCATACATAAGCATAAGGAAAAGTATGAAGGTAAATCCACAACAGTAACATCTTCCAGAATAGAAACATTTGGCCAAACATGTAATGTTGCTTCTAAATTTTTTATTATACCAACTGTATTAGTTGCAGTTCCATCAAGTTGTAAGACACTCCTTTCTATAGGCTCATACTACAAACCCAGTTTTTCTACAATGGCTTTTGGCATAACTCTACTACTTGAACCACTGTCCACCATGTAATTATGAACTAGATGTTCTCCAATAATCAGTGATAAATAAAATGGTGGTGGTTTCTTGATTTCATGAGCATTTAGAACCTTGTTAACCTTCTAATTAACTTCTTTAATGCAATCTTGTTCAAACATTCTAAGGACCATGTTTGTCTTCTGAACTCCCTTTTTTGTTGTATTTGAAGAAATCTACAACTTAGCTAGTTCATGAGAAAGTAAATCATGTTGTCCAAGAATACTTAGATCGTCCCACATTGAGATGTTAATGTTATGTTTTTTCATTAAATCAACAATGCTGAAAGAAGAAATTGTTTTAGAGACGGATTCAACTATCTTAAAGTAAGCGTTAGCAAAAATTGATTCTACCTCAACTGCCTTGGATATCTGAGGTATAAATAGTCTTCTTGGATCAGGTTGTAACTATTTTTGATGGCCTTTATCAACTGGAACACTTGTTTTTTTTAAGGAGCAACAGGGTTGTTGGTCAACTTTGGAATTATAGATGTTGTCTTTTCAGTGACAGTAGGTAGAATAGTCCTATTTTGTTGTTTTTGACTTTCAACATATTTTACTAGAGCCCTAGTAGTGACTGCAATGAAATCCTCCTAAAAAACTGACTAAATTCTGTTTAGGTGCTTTCTGAACATGAGTTTCTTGCTGCCCACCCTCCATCTGAGGCATGAACAATGTTTCAGATTGAGGGTGTGCAACAAGATTCAGACAAAGAAAAGGATTTGTAAAAGCTGCAGCTGAATGAGGTTGATTGCAAGGTTGACACTAGTCTTCTGTAGCCATATTAATTGGTACTAAAGCATTAGATGAACTAGGAGCCATTGGGTCGAACTACCTTTTCTAGTAAGGTTGCCTATAATTTTGATTATGTTGATAAGGCTTCCTATATTTTTGATTCTGTTGATTTTGCTGATAAGGAGACTGATAGGGTCTGCTAGATAATGTAATTTTGTTATCAATCAAAGTTAATTTATTTCCCATAGTTTTCAAAGCTTTAAATACATCATCTGATGGAGCTACAACAATAGGTTCTATGATTGTAATAGGTAGAGGAATAGGTACTAAATCTACCCTAAAGGGCATTGAAGGCCTTGGTGCTAATTTTCCAGCTTGAATAAGATTATTTTCAGCTTAGATAGTGATATCGTAGGCTTCTGAGAGTGTCTCTCCCCCCATGGACTAAATCATAGTTGGGATATCATTCTTTAATGCTCTAAGATAATAAAGGAAAGCATGATCATCTTGAGGCTTGACACTTGCTAGAATTCTTTCCTAGGTTCTGGAAAAATAGATAATGAAACTAGACATAAAGTCATTGGGAGACCTTTTAATAGTGGACAACTATTCAATGAGAGACAAATGATCTGAATTATCCTAGAATTGTTTCAGAAAAATTTCACCTAAGTTATCCCAAGTTCTTATGCTTCCAATTTCTAGGTTTCTATACTATTGCAAGGCTTACCATTTAAAAGATGCAGTTAAAAGTCTTAAAGCTACATCTTCATGAGTGATGTTATGGACTACACATAGGGCTATAAAATATTCTATATGTTCAGAAGGTGTAACTTGATTTTCACCCATGAATGATTGTAAACTTTTTATGGTAGTATTAGGAATGTCATGGTAAACTGGGATTACTAATGGATTTCCATTAGTAAAAGTCACAAAATTCCTTGGTGGTTGAATAGCCAATTGAAAAAACGGGATGTTAATAGAGAAATTGATACGTGGTGAAGGAATATCAGGAGGATGGTTATCAAAACTAGGTATATTGTAAGGTAAAGTATTACCAACTCTTCTCCTTCTAGCAGAATTCAAGGGTAAAGAAACAAACTCAAGAGGAATTCCTTTGTGGATTCACCAAAAGATCTTCAAATATTTAAAATAAATTGCTGCAACTTGCTCCCAAAAGTGACTTTGTAACTATTGTAAATCTATTCTAGATCTGTCGTAGAATTTGTAACTTACATGCAAATCTGATTTGTTGTCCCACCGGGCATGCAAAAACCTGTTATCTCTTGAAAGTGCACCCTGTAGAGAGATGGCTACAGGTTTTGTAAGCTTATAAAATTTGATCTCTCTCTTTCATAGAAACAATGGAAACACCTCAGCTCTGTGGGAATACCTATTTTGACGTGAGTCTCCAGTATCAAGGTTGGTTCCTTCTTGATGTATCCTAAATTGATAATGGGGTTTAAGGGGTAAAAGATGACAGTAAAGTAATTAAAACTAAGGTGATACACAAAATTTGTATGAGGGATTTGAATGAGTATATGCACAATTGATATGTTAAGGATTTTGGGTGCACGAACCAATAGTTCTTCTAAAGAAAATTAAGGGGAAAAATACTTGGAGGTATTGAGGGAGATTATCACAATAATACTGCTAAGATAAATTTACAAATTAATATCATGCATAAATTACTAAATTTTGAAGCATGGTAAGATTATTAATCAGGGAATTTGCATTCATAATACTAATAGAAAAATACACAAGACTGCAAATAATAGGTAAGGTAGAAACTCTTCACACTCAGAAGGCAAAATTGGCAAAAATTACTTCAGTACTCCTCTATCCAAAAATTCCTCTAGAAGTTTTTTTGTACTTTGCAAAGGCACACAATTTATACCAAAAATTCACCCTCTTCATAAAAATAGCCTAAGGCTTGTACTCGCCCATGCATTCTATTTGTATCCTCTATTTAATACTAGATAAAGGAATAAAAATAGATCATGTAATTACAAATATGCATTATTAGCCTTAATAAAAATTAGTCAACTGAAGTTGACTGATCTATTTCTAAGAAAGATAAGGATGAATAATTTATTAAAAATAAGATTTCTTGCTAGGAAAGTCTCTTTCCATGAACATGTAACTTTGTCTTCTTTAGTATTTTGTCCTGTTGTGAACGCATGTAAAAATACTCCTGTGTATTGAGCAAAAATATATTACATTAATTGTAATACTTTGAAAAATAATTCATCCAAATATCTATCCTGATTAGGACCACCTTTGTCTCTGATGTTGACACTTGTTCTGTCTTCTAGTGATCACATGTAAAACAATCCTCTGCAGGAAAATAAAAACTTTTGATCTCCAATACTTTAGCAAAATTATTCACCTCTCAGTGGGGACCACCTCTGATTCTTACAATTGTCTTCAATTAAGTTTGTCCACTCTTGTGGACTTGGAAAATATACATGCCATACTACTTTAGTCTCTGCCACCTTTGATAAATACATACATGTATATATGTGTTGGCCTTTGTATTTTAAAGAATATAGTTTAAAATTTTACCTTCGGTGATCATTGCACAATATAGTTGGGTCAGTTTTTTGCATTATTTGGAGTTTGGACTATAGTTGGACCATAGAAATCATTGCAATGATTTTATGATGGACACATGGTCTGGCCACTTCTGCATGATGATTCAACCCTTTAATTGATTTTTGGTGGCATTTAATTCAACCCAAACTAGGGTTTCCTACCCACTCACCACGTATATGCGTTTTTCAACTCTAGTTGGGTTTGGTCATTTATTGACACCATCGATCTTTGTCCTTGATGTACCTCCACCATTGATCTTTGAATCCTCTGGTAGACTTTCAAACCCTTTTTGAATTTTTAAGCCCTTTGCAGACTTGTAGGTAAAATTTAACGTTTTAAATTCTTCCGCTGTTGGCCTTAAAGGCAACATTTACTCTGATCTCCCGCTCAGGGGAATTATGGGCCTATGAGGTAACTTGGAATTTCAAGCCTCTTTGCATAAAGTCTTAAAACTTTGAGAAATCCCACCACTCCACCAATACTATGTGGGATCTATTTTTTAATTTTCTCTTGATATTGAATTTTTCGTTGCGGAGCCTCGAGCTTGCGTTAAACTTTGGAACTTTTAAATTTTTGTATTTTTAAGGTTTGAAAACCTAAATGAACGCTGACCTCCATTTCTTTGCTTCCACTATGGTGTTGACACGCATCCTTCTGGTTCCTGTGGGTGAAAGTTTTACAATTTGAAAATTTGGCAAATTGGACTAAGTTCCATCGCCATTCCAACTTGATGACTTTTACCTCGATTTTGGTGATACATTTATAAGCGTCCATCTTTATACTTATTGATTTTCAACCATTAATCTCCAAGGGATAATTTTAGGGTTTCTACCATGCCATAAATGCATTTTAACCATGGTTTTCATTGATTGTGGAGCTTGATCTTTGTCCTTTGATCCATGTACTTGTCATTTTCGATCGTTGATCTTTTAATTATGGTTGAATTCTGCTAATTCATCTCCCGAGTTTGCATTATAAGGAATAGCTCGACCCTTATGCACATTTCATTTGTTTTTCATTATGAGGGTGAAGCCATGAAAAATTTTCCTTCGATGCCATTATTCTGAGCATTCGAGCTTGGTCTCTTATGTGAAAATGGATTTCTATCATTTTTTGCTTCTTCTAAGCTCTTTACGTAGCTTTATATATGATCATTCTGAAGGGTTCATTTAATTATTTGAGGTCTATAGATTCGTGAGAAGAAGTATATGATCTCTCTCCCATTTTCATTCTCTTGAAGCTCGAATTTTAATGTAGAGCAGTTTTTCGTCTCTTTCCCTTTCTCTCTTGTTCGCCATTTAGGAGTCTATGAGCTTGGTTTATTTTTCCTGAGTAAGATTTGAGCTTGGATTTATAGTTCTTTGGATTTTTGAGAAGCCATATGGGGTTTCTATGTAATGTTTTCTCCTTTCTCTCGAGATTTGTAGATTTGGTTTTTGAAACCTCGGTTGGAATTGAAGGCAGAGTTGCATGTTTCATGTCTTTGTTCTTTCAATGATTTTTTAGCTATATGGTTGTGAGTGTTTTCCACCATAAGTGGTTATAGGTGAGATAATTTTCTCTTGTACGTGTACACTTATGTTTTCTTTTCTTCTTTTGCTTTCTCCTTCTTTTCTTCTTCTTCTTTATTATTCTTTTGGGTTCTTCTTATTTCTTACTTCTTTTCTTGACTTCTGAGTTTGAAACTTGTTCTTTGACTTATGGATTTCTTTCTTGTTCATTTTCTTGCTTCTTATTTTTTGTTTCTTTTTGTTTTTAATATGGTGAGTTCTTATTTATTACTATGGTTTTGACATTTTCCGAATGCTCCTTTGTGCCTGAACTTTTTCATTTAGGTTATCTCTTCTCTTTGTAATAGTCTTCAAAAAATATGGCTCATCTTTCATTTGAGTGTTCTGAAAAATACTTCCTCTCCTGGATAGATTTTGTTCTGTTCAAGAATGATTTTTATTTATGCCCATCTCCATTTGATTTTGTCTAATAACCTTCATATCTCCATTTCAATGTATGATGCTTCTAGGTTTTAGTCTTCTTCCATGTACTGTCGTAATAGGGTTAGGCATGTGATGCTGCTATTGTGGCTCATCTGAAAATGTTTCTTAAGTGTTTCAAAAATATTCCAATAAGTTATTGTACCTCTATAAACCCTCGTTGTTCTTTTGGAACGTATCGTTTTCCTTCATAACTTTCAATTATCATTATTTCAACATTGAAGATCGTTCAAGTGGATAGTTGTCCCTCATTTGTCAATATGCTTAATCCTGTATAGAACTTAGATATACATTCCAACGAAGAAGTAGGACCTCCATTTTTTACTATTATATTCACTCATAGAACAGAAGTTAAATCTTGTCTAAGTAATAGCCCTCCCTGGCACTTCAACAACTGGATAATGATTTTATTTTCTTGACTGATTTTCATGTATTCTTGTGCTAATTGAGATATGTTCTCCTGTTGAGATAAGCACTTCTTATGAGTATCTATGACAATATGTCATAATGATTAGTAGCTTGTTGTCTACCCAGGGATCCACATCTTCTGATACTCTATGTAATTATGCCTGGAACTTGTGATAGTGATGAGGGGGTGTATGTCTTCCTCTTCTGTCTAAAATGTGGTCAGCTGAAATGAACTTTTATTTCCTTGTATTTCTATTCTTCTCTAGGTTTTTATTTTCTAATGAAGTACTTGTTTCATTCTTTGTCTTCTTTGTTACAGTATTTTTTTCTTTTACTAATGGGTTATGTAATGCTTGCAGATTTCTTCCACTATGTATGTTTTAGGAACGAGGAGGCTCACTTGATTAGTAACTTGTCCATTTGTGTTGATATTTCTGTCTATATTCTTCTGAATTTCTCTTCAAATACTTCATGAGAAATCTATAATTTCGTAAACTGCTACAACTCTTATTGTTCTTGATCTTGTACTATGAGATATTATTTTCTGTATCTTGTATGTTCTTTCTAGATATTACAAGTAGTCCATCTGTTTTAATACTATTTTAGGAATAATCTTTGATTCAGATTCTTTTTAATATTTCTTTTACTTTGTTTCTTTCACATAGATACTTTATTTCATTTAAGTAACATTTATGGCATGTTGGAAAATCTTAAATGTTGTTTTTAAATGGCGAAGCCCTGTCAATTTTTTTCCAGAATCTTGTCTTCATTCCTTTTCAACTGTAACCTTCTCTTTTTACCCAAATATAAGCTTTCAAATTCTACTTCTTCCTTCTGTAGCAAACTAAAACATGTATTTCTATCTCCGAATCTCTCTTCTATACTGTAACTTCTTCAACTTCAGAACGGTTACTGAAACCTTGAGTTACATTCTTCTTTTTTATACATGCACTTGTGACTTGTTTATTTTTCATTCGCTACAACGTGTACCTCCACACTTAGGAAAATAGTTAGAAAATACTTAGGCTTTTTAGCCTCTCTTATTTCCATGTTTTCTTCTTTTCATTTCTCTTCCTTCACTCTATCTGAGTGAATAAAGCATGTATGCAGTTTGATATTCAAGTAAATTACATCTCATGTTTGTTATCACCAAATCACAGCACCCCTGTGCATATACTTAAACTCATAGTGTGATTGGATAACATGGGTAATATCTCCAAGTTGTGGGACTTGCTACTTGAGATAGACCTCCAGAGAAAGCTGGTTCTTTCTCCTAAACTACCTGCCACAATCTACTCTAATGGAGGATAAGCTAACTGCTCTAATCTAAATTTCCAAGGGACCAGGGAAAGAGAATGCATAAAATGAAATCCTACACTAAAGCGGTGATACACCAGAAAAGGAGGATGTGAGAGTAGTCTCCAAATGTGTGAAATATAGAGGCAAAGTGCACACTAGAAGAGGTGATGACAGTTCTCCATAATCTAGAAAAATGCATTCATGGTAATATTCCAAGCACACACAATGATAATGAATTCATGCAAGAACATAATAATAGACACAATATTCTTGTAGAAAGATAAAAGGGGCAAGAAGAGTGCAAGAAAACACAGCAGGGGAAGATACATCCACAAAATTGTATTTTATTGCTTCCTGGTATGCACAGTTCAATCTATTACAAGATAAGGGCCTGGATCACCATGCAAGGAGTCCACTACAAGGGCCTGCAACACACTAGCTTCACAAAGCAATTTTGGTAGAGCTTTGCTACCCAAAAAATCTCTCTTTTACAATGAGCCCAACACTCCAATTTATAGGAAAAAAGAGAAGGAAAAGAGAAGGGAAAAATGGAAATCCCGAAATCTATCCTTCAACCACCTATAAGAAGCATTAAATTGAGTGAAATTATTTTATATTTCTTGTAAAAGGCTCCCCATACTATCCCATGTGCTGCAGCAGAGAAAGAACGATGACCATACCTCTTAATTGCACTCCCAGCTACCAAATAAAACACTGTTCTGAACCCGGCCACGTTTTCTTAAAAAACTAAATCATTTTTTGATCAAATCAAAATTTTTTGATTCCTATGCATGGGGTTCAGAACCACGATTCCAACAGTACCAATTTTGTGCAATTTCGTTAAGAAATACAAAAGTTATGGCCTTCTGAGTGCAGGCAGCTATTTTGGGCTTGCCAGGCGTTTTCTGTCATTTGACGGGAATGAGCATTAACTGACTGGAGCTGAATATATTTATCTTATTTAAATATATCTACCCTCATTAGAAATAAGAAATCCAGAAAGTCCAATTTTATGAAAATCGGAGAGGACGTCGTGCTCGTTCCAGAAAGTCCAATTTTATGAAAATCGGAGCTCGGAGTCAAAAGTTATGGCCGTTTGAAGTTCCACGGGTCAAACGTTGAATTTTCTTCTTTGCCTTCGACCGCTTCGGCTTTTCGTGCCCTTCACATCCGTTTGTCCCAAATGTCCCAATGTTGAATGGGACAAATTCTTCTGAACCGCTCGAAATGGGCTTCCATGTCCCTTTTCTGCCGGTGACACGTAGTGTGATCTGATTGGCTTTCAGCTCCTTCGGCTATCCGCGTCCCGCGCGCCCCTTTGTCCTACTTGGCACAGTGCTGAAATTTCCCATTTCCGCCGAACCGGCCGATTCACGTACTTTCGGCCCAGATGTCCCATTTGCTTTCGGACCGTTTGGGACAAATTTTTCCGATTCACCTGGTTCGGCTGGTTCGCGCCCTTTTGTCCCAACTGTTTCGGGACAAAAGTTCTCATTTCGGCCGAACCGGCCAGTTCGCGTACTTTCGGTCCACGCGTCCAAGACTGTTTCAGGCTGCCTTGACTCATTTCGGCTGATCCGGCCGGGTTGCGTACTAATTGCCCAGATGTCCCAAACTGCCTGTTTCAACAGTTAGTCAAATTTTTCCATTTTTCGACCAGTTCGGATTTCTGCATCCCGCGCGTCCCTTTGTTCCAAATGTCCCAAATGCTGCGCAGACCACCTGGCAGCCTTTCGGCCAGTTCGCATCCTTTTGTCTCAACTGTCCCAAATGCTGCAAGGACTAGGACTTAGCCATTTTTCATGATTTTTTCTGGCCCGAGCTTGTTTTTGTAATTTTTTCACATTTTCTCAGAACTTGCTTTCTTCTTCTTGGACAGGGGAGTTAGAAAAAATCTGAGGGGACCCTAGAAACATGACTTTTTTCCCGGACTCACTATAATTGCTTGCGACAAAAGAATTTGATGCATGTTATCAAAATTACCTTGAGGGGTGAATTTTGGATAACAATGTTGTTAGCGATTCATATGCACAAACTAAGATAGTCTAGGAATATGAATTGATCCCTGAGCTCGTAACTGATAGTTATTTTTTTCTTCTTTTCTGGTACAGTGGCTTCTACAATGGACATGAAGAAGAAGATAGAAATGTAGATGTTTTCAATCAAGGGAAGAAACCATAAGGCAATGATGGGTTCACTCATACTCATTTTCTTTCTCTTTCATGCATGTGTACCTTTTATTTCAGTAGTTGTACTTTATTTTTTAGGTACATCCCACAACTTGTGTGGGAAACATTTGACCTTCCTTGTGAATAAAACATTGAATTCTAATATTGAGTTGTGTATTCCCTTCTGCATTGTAGCTTCTCTGTATGGATTGTATAATGAACTAAACAACTTAGTAACATAATTGAATGTATTAATCATGAAGGAAAGAAACATTGATGAGAACTTGTAACATTCAGTAATGAACCCTAATTTTCTTATATCTATATTTCTATTTGCTACTTCAAAACTCATCACTTCACCTACTCTGTAATTTGTCATCTTCATCAAGACAACACAGTTTTCCTTTGGGGCTTTGTGTTCTTTTGTTGAAGATGACATGAAATTGCAGACTATGTGATCTATTATGTTTTGTGATAGCACACATAACTGGATATTTCATTTAATATTATAACTAATTCAACAATAATGAATGATATCCAACTCCCTTAGTTTAGGTATAATTCACCCATGACTTCCATCGTAATGGTGAAGTTTTGAGTTGCCCATTTTTGCACAAGTGAAAAAATTGTCAACAGACCTCATACAAGTTTGGTGTATCACCTAAGTTTTAATTTCATTTTATAGTCATCTATTACCCTTAAACCCCAGAATATTAGTTTAGGATACATAAATAAGGAACCAGCCTTGATACCGAAGACTCAACTCAAAATCGGTATACCAAGAGACCTGAGGTGTTTCCATTGTATCTATGAAAGAGACCAACGGCCATCTATGTAGAAGGTGCACTTTCGAGAGATAATAATTTTTGGCACGCCCAGTGGGACACTCACATAGCTAAAAATTTTAGTTTTCAAAGTTGTTTCATCATTGAAGCAAACTAGACAACATGCATAAATTTTTTGGAAAGAACTACTATTGATGAATTCAAAAAATTGGCGATTCAAGGTGTATAATTCATTTGGCGACTTTGTAAATCTAATTTCAGATCAGTACATCACTTTTCAACTTCACCAATTTTTAGCTTCAGTTTCCAGGTATTTTCAAGGAAATCATATCTCTTATTTTGTTGTTATCAGCTATTTTTTGTAAGCAGTAGACCTATTTTCATAATTTCAATATTTTATGAGGTCCCACAGCATGAACTATCATTTTTAGCAGTGTTTTCCTCCAAACCAGCAGCGCTTTTATCCACCTTCTCCTTCAAATCCATTTTATAACCCCTATCAAAATGAATAACCTTATAACCCAAACCCTGTCCATAAATATGATAATCAATATGAGGGTTATGTTGTTCAAAATCAAGGATATACTGAGGGTTATGTTGATTATGTAGAACAAGAAGATCTTAGAATCGAGTTTAATATTTTGAAGCAACAATATTTAGCTATTAAGGAACAAATTGAGAAATCAGAAGCAATGAAGAATGATAGGTGTCAGGATATGGAACCCTATCAATGGGATTTTCCTTCTTACCTTCCATATCAAAATACAGTGCCCATATATGCTCCTTGTCAGCCAATGCAGCCTATTCCCTAGTTTCTTAATTATCAAGTTGTTGTAACTCCCACTTTTTCTACCCCAAAATCATATACTAAAGTCAAAATCAATTGTCCAAGTTGGCATTCAGATTTTGTTCTAAAAGATAATATTATACACCAACCTCTTCTCCAAAATTTTCCAGTTAAATAAGAAACTAAGCCCACTCCTCATTTACCTATACTTCTAGTCCAGGAAAGAGAGAATCAATAGATCAAGTAGGAGGGGCAGCCAATGGAAGAAAATAATAAGCTGGAATTTTTGCAGAATTTGTATGGATGGGTGTCAAAGTTTATTTTTTATTTTATTCCAGAGTTGGAAAAAGAAACCATGCAAAAGTTACAACCTATTTTTCCATCAGATCAAGAGTAGTTGGAAGATGATCAACAATCTGCATATTCTAAGTGTAGTGTGCATGAGGGCATCATACTTATGTAACTCAAAACCATATCAGAAGAGGATAGATCAATTTTGAATAAAATGGAGGTTGAAATCCAAGGGAATTGTGTTTCGAATTTACATCTTGAAGAGGTTGATTTCTTGTCAGATTTAGAAAACTGCATAGGTGAAAAGCAACCTATAGAACCCATCTTTTTTACAGTTTTAGCATTTAAATAACCTCTTATTGCTCAGGTTATTCTTGGACATGAAAAAGAGCATGGAGTGCTATTGGGTGAAGATATTTATTATCCCCTCATGGAAGAACCATTTTGGGATAGAATGTCTCAGAACAACATGGTGTTCAAATCAGATCTTGTGCAGGAAAAAGAGACAATTTTGATCTTACATATTTTATATCAGATCAAAATGAGCAAGATGAAAGATTAATTGTGGTAAAGTAGTTAGGAAGAACTGAGATGTGTTCACATCAGTTTTATAATTTCCTAAATGACAATACATAAAAACTTCATATAAGTACTTATGAAAATGAAAAAGATGATCTCAAAACAGTTTCAAGATGAGTTACAACAGTTAGAAGAAACAAAATAGCCTCCAGGACAGCTTCAGAAAGAGATCATTATTGAAAATGATGTTCATGACTCAGACCAGATCAAAACAACTGATTCATCCACTACTAGAAGGCCTTTTCCTATTTGGTATTTGGCTGATTCTCACCCAGCTACAATATTGCAAGATTTCATGCTTGTCTTGGAGAAAAAATGTGAGTTATCTATTCTCAACAATAAGCCCCAAATCATTCCAGAATAGATTACAGATTAGATAGAGGTGTTTCCTAGCTCTTGGACTAACCTAATTAACAAAATAAAGGTACATATCATTTTTTTAGCTATGTAACTTTGCTGGTTTCTAGAGCTGAATTCATGGCCTCAGTTTTGGAGGAAGGGGATCTACTTTTCACTTCTTGTTTCTGGTTTTGTTTAGTTTGAATTTCTTCTAGTTAGAGTAGGGTACATTAGGATTTCCCTTTCAATAAGTGAAGTTCCTAAACATTATAATGTTCCTTAATTCAATAAGTGCACTCATGCATGTGATCTTGTTTACCAGATCCTTTCCCAGTTTTAGTTCATTTGGAAGGGTTAGACCTTCAAAAAGGTATCTTTTCGTTACATGCTTTAGACTCCATGCTCAATGGACAAGAGAAAGGCACAGGTTTAAAAGCTAGTAGGCGGCGTTCCTCACAGGATTTCTAAAAATGTTGACAATTTTTACACTTGTGCAAAAAATGGCCAACTCGAAACTTTGTTACGATCAATAGCATTAGTGAAGTATACCTAAGCTATGGGAGGTTATTTCAAAAAATATTGTTATTGTTGAATTAATTAATGATTGCATGAAATCTGCAGCTATGTGTGATGTTGAAAAACCTAACAGATCATATAGCCTACAATTTCATGTTATCTTTAGCAAAAGAACAAAAATCCTGAACGACAACTGTGTTTCCTTGATGAAAGACACTGCATTGTAGAGTAGATGAAGTGTTATGTTTTGGAGCAGCAATCATTACTGCAGATTACAAAAATCAGATCTCATTACTGGATGTTCCACATATTTTTTAATGTTCTTTCCTTCATTATTAATACATTCAATTATATTATTGGGTTGTTTAGTTCATCATACAATCCATATCAGAAAGCAGAAATGTAGAAAGAAATACACAATTCAATTTCACAATAAAATGTTTTATTTATAAGAAATTTCAATATGTTCCCACACAAGTTGTGGGATGTAACTGGAAAGTAAAGTAAAACTACTAAAAGAAGAGGTACATATGCATGAAAGAGAAAATAACGGAGTATGAATGAACCCATCATTACCTTAGATGCCTCTCCACCAACGCGAGACTATTGTTCATGGCCTTAATATCGCTAAACCTTCCTTTATAGCAAGCTAATCTCTATAAACTGCTCAGAACACTTGTGTTGCATATCTATATATCGTGTAACCACATCTTATGTCAAGGGACCAAAAAATACCACCTCTTGGGCTCGTCAATTCTCCTTGTGTGCCTCGTCTCTCTCACCTAAAAACATAGTAAATGTTTCCACTGTTATGGACACTAGCTCAAATAAATGGGCATGCTCACATGTAATATCATCCACACACTCAAATATACCTCCACCAAGCACATTGGCTAGCACATTCCACGTCAATGTGGAGATGGATGTATCAACAATCAACGACCAATATGCGTCACTTACAAACACATATTACACAAAACATCAAACAACAATATAGGAATCCAAAAAAGTACACAACTACATAAATACTTACGGCTGGATATAACTATTGTTAAAGGGTCGAGGCCTTGTGCTTCCCCCTCAACTCCTGCTACTCACGGTAACTGTTATCCAAAATTCACCCCCAAGGTAACTTTGATAACATGCAAGCAATTATATTGATTCAGGGCGAAAAGTCATGTTTCTAGGGTCCCCTCATATTTGTCTAACTCCCCTATCCAAGAGGAAGAAAGTAAGTTCTGAGAAAATGCGAAAAAAAGGGTTGCAGAAGGCAAATAGGTTGATCCAGGAAAAATCATGAAAATTGGCTAAGTCCCGCTCAAGGTCACCCCTGGGACGTTTGGGACAGAAAAGCGCGAACCGGTCGAACCAGGTGAAATCAGCACAAACAGTCCAAAACGCAGCTGGGACAAATGGAACAAAAGTACGCAGCGGGCGCGAAATTCTGGTTCGACAGAGAAAAAATCGACTAACTGCTGAGAGGGTCGCCTTTGGGACAAGCGGGACAAAAAGACGCGAACCGGCCGAACCGGGCGAAATGAGTCAAGGAAGCCCGAAACAGTCTGGGACACGCGGTACCAAAAGTACGCGAACCGGCCAGATCGGCTGAAATGAGAACTTTTTTCCGGAACAAGCGAGGACAAAAGGGCGCGAACCGGCCGAACCGGGCGAATTTGTCCCAGACGGTCCGAAAGCAAATGGGACATTTGGGACAAATGGGCGCGAACCGGCCGGTTCGCCCGAAATCAGCACAAGGAGCACTGAAACTAAATGGGACAAAGGGACGCGCGGGACGCGAAAAGCTGAAATGGCCGAAGGCAGGGAAGAAAAGTCAACGTTTGGTCCGGAAACTTCAAACGGCCATAACTTTTGACTCCGAGCTCCGATTTTAATAAAATTGGACTTTCTAGAACGAGCACGACGTCATCTATGCCACAGAAACTGGATTTCTTAATTTTAATGAGGGTATATATATTTAAATAAAAGAAACATATTCGGCCCCAGTCAATCAATGCTCATTCCCATCAAATGACAGAAAACGCCTGCCAGGCCCAAAACAGCTGCCCGCCACTCAGAAGGCCATAACTTTTGCATTTCTCAATGAAATCGCACAAAATTGGTACCGTTGGAATCGTGTTTCCAAGCCCGATGCACAGCAATCAATAAATTCTGGATTTGATCAGAAATTGATTGAGATTTTTAAGAAAACGTGGCCGGGTATAGAAGAGTGTTTTATTTGGTAGCTGGGAGTACATTTAATAGGCATGGTCATCATTCTTTCTCTGCTGCAGCACATGGGACAGTATGGGGAGCCTTTTGCAAGTAATGGACAACCATTCCACTCAATTTAATGCCTCTTACAGGTGGTTGAAGGACAAATTTCAGGATTTCCACTTTCCATTCTCTTCTCCTTCTCATTTTTTCTATAAATTGGAGTGTTGGGCTCATTGTAGGGGGGAGAGTTTTTGGGTAGCAAAGCTCTGTCAAAATTGCTTTGTGAAGCCAGTGTGTTGCAGGCCCTTGTAGTGGACTCCTTGCATGGTGATCCAGGCCCTTATCTTGTAATAGATTGAACTGTGCATATCATGAAGCAATAAAATATCAAGTTTGTGGATATTTCTTCCCCTGCTGTGTTTCCTTGCATTCTTCTTGCCCCTTTAATCTTTCTACAAGTATATTGTGTCTATTTATTATGTTCTTGCAGGAATTCATTATTATTGTGTGTGCTTGGAATATTGCTATGAATGCATTCTGCTAGATTATGGTGAACTGTCATCACCTCTTCTAGTGTGCACTTTGCCTCTGTATTTCACACATTTGGAGATTACTCTCACACCCTCCTTTTCTGGTGTATCACCGCTTTAGTGTAGGCTTTCATTTTATGCATTCTCTCTCTCTGGCCCCTTGGAAATTTAGGTTAGAATAGCTAGTTCTCCTGCATTAGAGTAGATTGTGGCAGGTAGTTTAGGAGCAAGAACCAGCTTTCTCTGGAGGTCTATCTCAAGTAGCAAGTCCCACAACTTGGAGATAGTACCCATGTTATCCAATCACACTGGATGCTTAGAGTGATCAAACTAGAAATCTGATCAACATCCAGGGGTGCTGTGATTCAGTGATAATAGTAATCCCGTATGGACATGAAAATTATGGGAACAACAATACCAAATGATGAGCTACCCACAATGTGTGCTACTCTTCGGTGCATAGCTACATCATCAAATTCTATAAGAGGTATCATAACATATACGTCATATGGCCCCAATGGTACTAGCTAGTATGATGTGGGCCTTGCTTTAGCTCCGTACCCTCATAGGTTCTCCTTATAGCTCTGAATCTTATAAATGGATCTTGGGGAAAGTCTTGAGCCTTGCCAAACTATCTTGATAGTCTCTCTACCCGTAGTCAAAAATTGGCATAAACCATGGAAATCGATCCAATCAAGCCACATCATCCTCTGAATAGGTCCTCAACTCTACTACATCTTCAATCCATCCTCCATAGTCATGATATGCACTACGTTGAGACCCATCCTATCTATTAGTTTCCTTATAGGTATTTGTGTTCATCTTCCTACCATGAAAAGAAATCCACATCTGCATATAGATCTCTTTCGTAGCCCACTCTCCTCATGCACCTCCAAGTGGTCTCAATAGGGATATGTTATCCTATTCTGGTACATGTAATAGTGTGGTGGTTCCAATCCCTCCACCATTCTCCTCATACTTAAATCGATATAGGTCCCTGTATAGGTGCGACAACACACACAATGCCAACACATATCTAGTACCCTCCTCCTCTATCCACTGTGCAATATGTCATGCATCTTATACAATAATATGCCTACACTTGGTCCCTCTACAACTATACATGAAGCAATCATAACTTCTATGAACATCCAAAAGAGTGGAACTCGAGACCTACAAAATACAATCTAAACTAATATGTGCCTTGGAAGTTACTCGAGTCCCTAAATAATATCATCTAGTGTTTCTCACTTTTCTCTCCATGTCCTCTACTAACATAGTCTTCATATCTCTCCCCAACAACTACAAATTGTAGTATGCTATATACATCCTCCAGTGTAACAGTCATCTCTCCTGTAGGTAACCAAAATGCACACGTATCAACAAGCCATTTCTTCTATAGATGTAGTCAACAAGGGAATATTATGGGGCACATCCCCCATATTTTCTATGTGTTGTAGGCTGGCATGGTTCATCATATCCCAATCATCATCTTAAAATATCAATCCAAGAAAAATACTCATATGATGCTCACCACAGAACTCCCTTGAGTGGATTTCTCTATATACACAACAAACATGACAACACACAAAGTGTTAGAACACATTACACAATCCAAAGACATTCATCTTATCATAATAGAAACATGTTTTTCACCTTTATACATCAAATTCACACATTTTTTACTAGGGTACCAAGATGATATCAGGGGTGCCAAGGAACAGGACACTAGCACTCTAGTTTTATGCGCTCCCATCCCAGGGGTTACTAGTGTCATCATTGCTATTATCTAGTTCTAAAACGGTGAGAAAAATAAAATTCTCTAATTTTCAAAAAATTGATGTAAACTACTACTATACCATACTTTTTGTGAAAAAAAATGCACTTACAAACTCTGTGATAATACTGCAATGCTATGGTGGTCACCACGTTCTCAAACTAGCTAGGACACTCTACATTCACTTACTGCATTTTCACTCACTTCATGATCACTCTCACAATCAAGTACAAAACAAATTAAGTCACTAAACACTTTTTCACATTCATTTACTTATAGTTACTTTTTCATCACCTACACATTACACAATATTTGTCATATCTTGATCATTTCTACTCTGATTTACAACCCGTTTGTTGGAATATTTTTAGAATTAAACCTACCACCGTAAAATCAACATTACACATGCATTATCATAATTTTTTTACCACTTTCTATCTATCTTGACCTTACTTTTTGCTTACTGATCATTTTTATCATTAGTTCCCTTTAGCCAAAAAGGGGTGCATATCATTGGGTTCATTCTATAATTCCTTACACAATGTTATAACATGATCAATACACATGATACTAATTCACCATGTGATATTTCACCATCAATTCCCCCAAATAACCTAATTTGGTGCAACAAACATAGAATTTTTCTATGCAATGTTTCATCACTTCCCCCTAATGACCTAACTTGGGGGAAAAAAAAAATTACAAAATATTTTTATGTGATATTTCACCAAATTATATCAATGTACCCATAATGACCTAACCTAGGGGTAACTAGCATAAAATCTCTCCATGAGTAAAAAATCAATCAATTAATGCATTCAAATTTCTAACAAATTGAGATAACTCAATTAACAATAAACTCAACATAATTAGCCTTTAATATGACCTAACATGGGAGTTACGTGTAGCCTCCCAAATTACCTAACTTAGGAGATTACATTCATTAATTTTCCCAGATGACCTAACTTGGGAAGTTATTTTACATTTTGCACTTGCTTCAAGATGACCTAACATAGGAAACCATCATATATCTTTGTGCTTTCTTCTCGATGACCTAACTTCGGATCCATCACAAATTTCACATTTTATTTGAGATGACCTAACTTGGAAGCTATCAGATTGTGGTGAAACCCATGGAGTGGGGGCAAAAATAGCCTTTCCTATATCACTCATATATGCGTCAACTATTTGATTGAAATTGTTTAGATGTAGAAACCAAAAAGTATTTGGATCTGAAGTTTGTCTACAATAACTAGATCTTAAATATTTAGTTAAAGACTACAGAATAACACATGTTTCTCTATACACTCTTCCTCTAGGGGTACGATGTCCAAATCCTCCGGTTGTTTTTTCATAGACACACATTTGGGTTAGAAATTTATCACTCCCTACCCCATATTATCGTCATTATAAATATTCAAGAATGATAAATCATCTCACATTTCTATCATCACTCTATCTTAGTATATTTCATCATGACATTATGATTCTCACTACATTGCATGGATCAACACGTTGATCCATTGTTCGGCATGTTATTTGGTTATTTTGGCCCTCTTATTCTACACATATGCAAATTCTAATACAACATGGGCTTCTCTAACTTCTATTAGGTATGCATCTCTATCTGCTTTATGTTACCAATCTATTCCAATCACCAACATAAAATAGGAGCAAATGTAGTCACAAAATCATGCACTTGAATATTACATTTATACCACCAAGTATGTTATTTTATATATGGATCTCACGGTAGTAATAATATTCACTAATGACATATCCCCTAGTCGTGTAATCAAAGTTAGTTAGTTATCATCATCATTTGTCTTACACAGTCGTAAATTTTTTACATAGTTTTGGTCATCTCTCAGGGAGTCTCAGGTGTCATTATTTAGTCATTTGTCATCTCTAGTATCTGACTAGGACACCTAAGGTAGTACTAGGGAAACCATGTGCACCCCAGTCCATGTTTTTTGGTTCCCTAGTCCCCGTAACACTTGGGTCTATTTTACTTGTTTGATGTCGATATTTTTCATTTTCCCTCTGATTCCCCTAGGTACTAGTCAGCATGTCGGGTCATTAGTGTCAAAATTTTAATAATAGATCCCTATATAAACATAATATACTCACTATCTTATGGGTATACTAACTTTTATGAAGAGCTATCTATCTACTAAGGTAAATGATTGTATTTTCGGCATAATTTACATATGCATCACATAATCATAGTTGGAAAGGTTTGTATTCATTCTATTCCATCCACCATTTGAATTTTTACATCTTGTTACTTCCCACTACTTCTACTTCACTAACACTAGGGCACCCTAGGCACACAATTGCACACACAAGCACACAGAATTACATTAGGTCTAGAATGTAGTGTAATCCTTAGTTATACTTCCACCACTGTGCCACCTAAGGTCAGTCTGACCCATTCATATGCATATTTATTTTTTAGGGATTTAATGTTTTGTATGCGGTTTTCCACGTAGATATTGATATCATATTTATGAGGACATAAGAGAAGATACTATGAAAACTATGTGACAAAGATAAAGATACTCCAAATACCTAACAAAAGTGTTAGATTCAAATTCTGATATATTTTTCAGACCAGAGTGCCTAGATTAAAGACCAAGGCGCCTACAGGCACCTAAGTCCTCTACCAGACACTCTAGTCTAGTCAAATCTTCAGCTACTGCAATTTCATTAGTAACACCTTCACATTCTATCCTGTCTGCACATCAACCTATTCAAGTACAGAATGTAACGAGGTAAGTCATTTTTAGGTTATAATCTTATCCATCACATTTTAATCATTTCATTTCATTTAAATATCAAAATAAAATATTTAGCATTAGTTTTTAAGTTTAGATCATTTATTACATTTTTGTACTAACTTAGACTAACAAAGAATATAGATCTAAAATTCATATTTTAGTTAATCAATTAATAAGCATTTGATAACAACAGAATTCTATATATTTTGTTAATAGTACATTGGTATACATATATTATTTAGTAGTGCAAATATTTCAACACTGATTATCAAACATTCATGAGATGTTCATATCATGAAATATTTAACATATTTATAATGTTTTTAAAGGTTAAGAAATTTTTGTGGGTTTAACAAAGAACTCTTAAGAAGTTAAAGATATTTTGGCCATAAGGAATTTTCCCTAAACCAAATAATCTTCATGGAATAGTGTTGTATTATAATTTATTTTTTTGGACACTGTGAGGCAGAAAATGAAGGAGAAAGAATAGAGATTGTATATCTCATATTATTCGGTTCAACATAGAGCTCACGTACAATATTTATAGGAAATAAATTGAACTAGATTCCTAAATGAATGGAGAGGTTACACAACAGAAGAAGAGAATAATGGAATACTAGAAGGAGAAGATAAAGGGATAGAATAGACACCTGAAAAATATAAACTAACAAACGTATGCTAACATTCCCCCCTTATTACATTTATTCTTGCAAATCTGACCTCTGAAAGATTCAAATTTCACTTTACCAAGGGATTTAGTGAGAATGTCAGCAACTTGTGCTTCAGTAGGATAGTACTGGAGCTGAATTTGATGGTTCAAGATGTGCTCTCAAATGAAATGGAAGTCAATTTCAATATGCTTTGTTCGTTTATGAAAGAATGGATTCTGCACGAGATTCAACACACTCTAATTATCGCAATAGAGAATAGGTGACTATTTTTCAGGAATTCCCCAGGTCATCCAAAATGTGACGTATCCATAACACTTCACACATAGCTCCTCGTGCGATGTGATATTCTGCCTCTGTGGATGAGATAGAAACAGCATTCTGCTTCTTGCTTATCCACGAGATAGGTCCAGATCCGAGATGAAATATGTATCCTGTAGTTGACTTCCTGTCATCAACAGATCCAGCATGGTCCAAGTCAACATATCCCTGTAAGAAGAATTGATCATTCTTTTTATATTCCAGACCATAATTAGTTGTTCCTCGGACATATCTCAAAACATGCTTTGTTGCATTCCAATGACATTTCTTTGGCTCCTGCATGAACTTGGAAAGATAGCTGACAGCATAGCAGAGATCTGGTCTGGTGTATGTCAAATAGATGAGCCCTCCAACAAATTTCTTGTAGAGAGTAGCATCTACTTGAGGTGAGTCCTGGAATTTTGAAAGTTGCAAGCCTTTTTCCATGGGAGTGGATATAGGTTTACAGTTATACATTCTATACATTTCCAGGAGTTTCTTGGTGTACTTTATCTGGGAGACAAAAATGTGATGCTCCTTTTGCCATATCTACAAGCTAAGATAGTAATGTAGTAGCCCCAAATCTGTCATGTCGAAGGTTCTTTTGAGATCATTCTTTACAATATCAACCTGATCTTTTGAACTACCAGTGATCACAAGATCATATACATAAACAACCAGAATGAAAATTTCTTTTCCTACCTTCTTTAGATACAAATTTGAATCTGAGGGGCTACGAGTGAACCCATGCTACAAAAGGTGATCTTTGATCTTGATATACCATGCCCTAGGAGCTTGTTTCAGTCCATAAAGAGATTTGATGAGACAACATACCTTTTTAGGCTGATTTTTGTCCACAAATCCTTCAAGTTGGGTAATGTATACTTCTTCTTTCATATCACCATTTAGGAAAGCACTCTTGATGTCCATCTGCTGAAGTCTCCATCCTTTTTGTGCTGTAAGTGTGCAAACTAATCTGATGGTCTTCATCTTCGCAGTGGGTGCAAAGGTTTCTTCATATTCGATGCCTTCTTTCTGAGCATATCCTTTGGCTACAAGTCATGCTCTATGTTTGTCGATGGATCCATCTGCCTTATATTTTGTCTTGAAAACCCATTTGCAGCCTATGGGTTTCTTTCCTGTAGGCAGATCGACAAGTTCCCATGTCTGATTTTTCATGAGCGAGTTATATTTTGTATTCATAGCTTCCTTCCACTGAGTTTGACTGATTGCTTCACAAACATTATCTGGCTCGGAGCTATTCATCAGTGAAACTCATGAGTGCAAATTTTACCTAATTTCTTGTTTAACTCCTTGTTTTGACTCCGAATGATGTATTTGGGAGTTGTTGCAAATGTGAGTCCTTGATAGTGCTTTGTACCCACTTCGGACGAGAACTTGACTACTTTTGAGAAGAACTATGACGTTGCCATGAGGATTGATGTGGAGTCACATTCTCCAGTTCTCCAAGGTCAACAAATAGTTCTCATGGCAGCATTTCTTTTCTCTGAGTAGTCTCCTCCAGCTCATCATCTGATTCAGAGAGTAATCGGTGAGATGTGTTTGGAAGTGGATCTTCTATTGATACTATTGAGTCAAAGGATGACTCATCACAAACCACATCCTGACTCTCATATATTTTCTTTGTCTCAGGATCCATGAGACGATACACCTTCGAGGTAGTACTGTAGCCAATAAGGATACACGGGAGTGTTTTTGGATCTACCTTCTTTCTCTTCTGAGCTGGGACATGCATGTATGTTGTGCAACCAAATACTCACAAATGAAAAATTGATGGTTTTTTACCACTCCATACCTCTTTTGGCATCTTGTTCAGTAGAATCTTTGTCGGTGCCCTGTTGAGAAGATATACAGCCATTTGTACTGCTTCAGCCCAATAGCGTTCTCCTGGCTTTGCAGTTGATAGCATGTAGCGAGCCATCTCCATCACTGTGTGATTGCGACGCTCAACAATGCCATTTTTTTGGGGCATGTAGGGAGTAGTCAGGTGCTGCTTAATGCCGTGATGGTTTAGGAAGGCCAAGAAATTCTTTGATGTGAATTCCCCCCCTTGATCTAAGTGGAGTAGAAGAAGTGGTTTTCCGGACTCTTTGACAACATGATGATAGAAGTTCTGCAAGTGTTGAAGTGCCTCACTTTTCTTCTTTAGGAAATATACCCACATCTTGCGAGAGTGGTCATCCACAAAAAACTGGAAGTATTTTAATCTTGAAAATGAAGTAGGAAATGGGCCATTCAGATCGGTATGAACTACCTCCAGACACTTCTTGGCATGGAAGGTGCTCGTTTGAAATGGATCTCTGTGTTGTTTTCCTGCAAGACAGCCAGGGCAAATAGGCAAGGAACTGGACAATTTGGGTAGTCCACGGACCATTGCTTTTGAACTCATCTGGTGCAATGAACCGACTGACAAGTGTCCATATCTAAAATGCCATAAGGCTGTCGATTCTATTGTTGAAGCAGATAAAGCTAATGCAGAAGATGAAACATTATCTAAAGCAAATAACTTATGTTTTACAAAAGCATTAGCAAGAACCGTACCTTGTCAGGAGATTAAGCATGATTTAATGACATTTTGAACAAGAAATTCTACCTTAAGGTGATGATTCAAGAGCTGAGTAACTGACAAAAGTTTGTTATTCAAGCTAGGAACATATAGTACCTTTGTAAGTGTACATTTTCATGGCCCCAGAGGGATTGTCACATTCCCTATTCCTTCTGCAATGTACTCTTTTTCATCCGCTATCCGAACTCGATCTCCAGTTGGCTCTTCATGTAGTGAATCAAACAGCTTCTTGTCACCTAAAATATGCTTGCTTTCACCAGACTCTATCAACCAGACTTTCTCTGTGGGCTGAGAATTTTGAGAGACAAGTACAAGATTCTTACTACAATGGGCTCCTTCTGATGTCTCCTCATCAGAGTCGTCATCTTCTTGTTGGGCTATAAGATGTCCTTTTTGCTTTTTCCAGTGGGGACGTCGTTTGGACTTTTGAAAATCTTCACGCCCAGATGTGCTTGTATGGCTTGAAGACCCTAGTTTCAAGTTGTTGTGCCAGTAGTGATCAGTGTCATGAGTATTGGTTCTGTAAATGTGACACCATCTCTTTGACTTTTGATCATTCTATTTGGGTCGCGCTGGATTTGCCTTCTCTGGGGGACATTTCTGATTCTTCTGGCCACAATTAGGCTTTGAGAACAAGGCTTTGTCCTAAGACTCCTCATGCAATGAAGTGATGGCCTCTTCCTGCTGTAGAAAATTCAACAAGCTCTTCGAATGTCACTATTTTTTTAGACACATTAAATGTTGTAACAAACACTTGAAATTGAGAAGGGAGTGCTCTCAAGGTGATTGGGACGAGAAGTTTATCATCCACCATTTCACCGAGCGCTAATAAATCCAATCTCAGCTCAGCCACGTGACACAAGAATTCCTCCACTTTCTCGTCAAACCCCATAGAGAGGGTGTGCAGCTTCGACTGAAGATGAAGTATCTTCGTCTGATTTTTGGCTTCATAAATGGTTGCCAACTTGTCCCAGGCCTCCTTGGGTTCTTCTCCGCATTCCCGAACATGCGGTTGCACATCATCACTAATACTGAGCATTATCAGCATCAAGGCTTTAGCACTAGCCATGTCATATTTTATTAGTTCATCGGGGGCTGTGGGAGCAGGTACAGACCCTTCGAAAATTCCCCATAATCCTTCAAACTAAAGGATTGTCTTCATTTTTGTCTTCCAGGCCGCAAAATTAGGCCCTTTGAGCGACTGAGCATCAGACAGAAGTAACTTCGGAGGAGACATTGTAATAAAAAAAATATTTTTTTTTGAAAATTTATTACAATTTGGACTCACTGACGAGAATTACTGGCTCGTAGATGCTCACGATATTCGCATGTTGTGAAACGGTGACACTTTGTAGGGATTTCTTCTTCATCGTCACAATCAGCATCATATCTGGCTTATAATTCTTCCCGTACTCACTTTGCTTGGCAGCTAACATCGAAAAGAAAGTATTCAAGGAGTCCTTCTCGAACTAGTTTTTTGAATGCAAGATTGCCAGAATTTCGAAGCTCGTTCAGCAGAGAAAAGTAGAACCCGAAGCTCTCAGGAGCTTCTCCACAGTGTTCTCTAGCTAGCGAGTTAATATTCTTTCTTTCAGCTATGGTGACCATGTTATTGACACTCTCAATCAAGTTGTCTACACTCGACATTTGGCGTAGTGTTGAAGAAACTTGACATTGCCAGTATCAGACTTCCTCGTAGAGGGTTAAACAAAAACTTCAGGTAGCAAGATTCTTTTACACAGTGCTACACAGGTTGAAGGTCTCCGGGAGAGTGTACTCTCTCTTCCTCCACATGCACAGGTAGTAAACAAACAAGATTTCCCATGGCTATCTAAAAAACTGCAAGCTGCTCCAAGAATTTTTAAACGCCTCCACTCAGCAGGTGGCTGGTTGTTGTTTTTAGTGCACAAAACACCAAGAAGTCTTGCGTAGAAATAAGATCTCCACACACAACAGGTTGGAAGATGTACCACGTTTAAAAAAAAATGTTCTCTTTCCTGGCACAGTCCTCCACGTAGGATAATATAACAGGCCGTTGAATCCTCTCTGCATGCACAAATTGCAATCAAATCAAATTAAATATCACGTCTCCCAGTAGCAACACTCTCATTTATCTTCTCCCAAATGTCCAAGCAAGCATGAATTGCAGTAGCCACGTCTAAGGAGGAAATAAAAAACATATGCCAGTATCCACGTAGTAATTTTCTTACAAATATTTTTTGACTTTATATGTCCAGCTTCTACTCGAAAACGTCTCAGATCTCTATACGTCCACGCTGGAATATAAAAAAAATTTACCACGTCACTCCCAAAGTGCTGCTCATTCCAAAAAATTCCACGAAACGCTACTGGTTCTCTCTTCCACACACCCGAGGACTGAGTAGGCTCTGATACCAGACTGTGAGGCAGAAATGAAGGAGAAAGAATAGAGATTGTATATCTCGTATTATTCTGTTTAACATAGAGCTCACGTACAATATTTATAGGAAAGAAATTGAACTAGATTCCTAAATGAATGGAGAGGTTACACAACAGAAGGAGAGAATGATGGAATACTAGAAGAAAAAGATAAAGGGATAGAATAGACACCTAAAAAATATAAATTATCCAATGTATGCTAACAGATACTTTGTGATTAATTTTTGTCACAAGGGAATGTCCAATACATATGTTTGAATGTTTTTTATCATTAATTAGTAAGCACATTTTGGTGATGAGATTTTGGTAAGAGGAATCTATTCATATTTGTTACCACTGAATCACAACACCCTATGGTATTCACATGTGTGTGTGTTTTAGCTCACTGTGTGATTGGATAACATGGGTATTATCTCCAAGTTGTGGGACTTGCTTCTTGAGATAGACCTCAAGAGAAATCTGGTTCTTGCTCCTTAACTACTGGCCACAATTTACTCTAGTGCAGACGAAACTATTTTCCTAATCTATCTTTCCAAGGGACTAGGGAGAGAGAGTGCAGGAGAAAAATCCTACACTAAAGTGGTTATACACTAAAAAAAAGGGAATGCGGATATTCTTCCAATGTGTGAAAATTAGAAGAAAAATCCATGCTACAAGAGGTGATAACAGTTCTCCACAATCTAGCAACTGCACTCACAACAATATTCCATGAACACACAAAGATAATGAATCCTTGCAACAATATAAAATAGACACAATATATTTGCAATGAGTTTCAAAGGGAAAACATGATGCAAAAAAAGACAATAGGGGAAGATACATCCATAAAATTGCATCTATTGCTTCATGGATATGCACAATTAAATCTATTACAAGATAAAGGACATGATCACCATGTAAGGAGTCCACTACAAGGGCCTGTAACACATTGGCTTCAGAAAAAAAAATTGACGAAGTTTTTCTACACAAAAGCTTTCCATCCTTATAATAAACCCAACACTCCAATTTATAGAAATCTAAGAAGAGAGAGAGAAAGAGAGAGACGGAAATGAAAATCCCAAAAAAATTCTTTCAATCACTTGCAATATGTCATAAATGAAGTGAAATGATGTTATGTTTCTTGAAAACTTCCCCACTACTATCCCATAACTTGAAGCAATGAGGAATGTTAGCCCATGCTTCGTTGAATGCATCCTAACCACCACTAAAATCACTATTTATAACTAGGAACGTTATCTCCAAAATAACCATTCATAGCTCATCAAAGTCCATATTTATTTATTTTTATGCATTGGGATCGGAAACACAATTCCATCGGTACCAATTTTGAGAATTTTCATTCATAAATGCAAAATTTATGGCCTTTTGAGTGCTGGAAGCTATTTAGGGTCTGTTATACATTTATGTCATTTAACGGGAATGAGCATCTAAATTTATTACATCTGGGGATGTTTATTTTATTTTCACATATATACCCTCATCAAAATTAATCCGAAAAGTCAAATTTCATGAAAATCGGAGCTCAGGGTCACAAGTTATGGCCGTTTGAAGTTCGGGATCTGATTTGCACTGTTTTCCTTTTCATGCGTTCATTTTGGCTATCTCGGGTCCTTGAGATGTCCTAGAAAAAAATATTTAATCTACCTGCAAGCCTCCTTCCATGGGATTTTTGGTGGAATCAATTTTTTGGTAAACTCATGTCCCATGCATAATTCGACCATCCAGGCCTCCCTTTTCTACTTTTACCGATTCTCTCCTGGTGCAGCAATTTCAGATTTAGGTTTCCCACGTGTCTCGTTGTTGACCAAATCATTGGGGTTATTGACCTCCTCATTCACCACATCTCCTTTGCAATCAGCCTTTTTACCTTTTTGGGTCCCACACGTACTTGTCTCCCAGCTATCCCGCAGACCGCGCGGGACAAATTTTTTTGATTTTGCCGATTCCAATTGCTTGCGGCATTTTTAGTGATGTGTGTCCCAGGTGTCCCGCGTGAATCTATGTGGTGTGGAATAGAAAAACCAAACTCAACCGATTCCTTTACAAATCGACTATTTCATATTTTTGGGTCCCCACTGTCCCGATGTCCCGCAGACCACTTGGGACAATTCTATCTTATTTTTTCACTTCCTTTATATTGCAGCCTTGATCTCGGTACGACAAACCTTGGTACAACCTACACTAGTTCCATCCGCAACCCTTAGATTGAATTTACATTAAAATAGGCCTATGATTTCATTTTCCTGGATTTTTGCAAGTTTTTACTCACTCCTAGGATTTTTCTTGGACAGGGGAGTTAGAGGAGAGCAAGGAGGTACCTAAAAATCCAATTTTGTTTTCCTTTGAGCCATTTCCACTTGGTCAGCCTGAAGAAATGATGCAAGTTATCAAAATTACCTTGAGGGGTGAATTTTGGATAACAATAATTAGAGCACCACATAAATCTGAATGCTCACACTCAATCTAAGATTACAATATGTAAGAAAAATATGAGGTGAGGACTCCAAGCTTCGTTTGTTGATAGAAGTATCTATGATAACATTAGAACAATAATTGGTTATAAGTTTATATTATTTACATATGTTGCGATTTTGATAAATCTATTTATCCGCATTAAGAAATAATTACTATATAAATAACAACATAATAAATTATTATTTATATAACACTCATTTTGACTGCATGTCAATAAACTAAATTAAGAATAAATGTGCACTAGGTTTAGATATAGTCTCATAGACATGTATGTAATAATTTGAAGATTAATTTCTTGGCGCGATGAAGAGGCATTCCATCCATAATTTTTTTGGATCACGTACATTTTTGAAACATGTCATTTTTCTCAACATTGGCCCGTAATAAAACTATACGTAGGTTGTTAAGAATTTTATATGGAAATTTTTAGCCATGGTTAACATGCATATTTGAATGAGTATCAGAATAGATATGACATGTCCTACCCCCACTGTTTTTTGTGGTAAATAACACGATAATTAGAAAGGGCATTATTAAGTGGAGAAAGTTATGATGAAAATTTTTATACCAATAAAATCCTTATTCTCATAAAAGGTGAGAAAATATTCATTCATAAAGTAAGAATTTATAACAAGAACCTCTATAATTTAACTATGAAAAAATAAAACATAAATAAAATAAATATAAATTTTATATTTAAAAAATTAATTATTAATAAATTTATAAAACATCAATAATTTATTTTTTAATATAATAATAATTTGATATTTTATAATGTTTCTCTTTTGAAATATGAACCTACTGCAAAACCCAATTAAAATAAATAGAAATTATTGAGGGCTTATGAATCCATAATATTTTATTGTATGTATGAATAGAGTACACTAATATCAATTGTTAGTGTAAAAATCACAGCACCCCTGAATGTCGGCAACCTATTGGGTTGAGACTCTCAGTGTGATGGGCATAACATGGAGCATCTCTCAAAGTGTGGGACTTTGAAATTGAGAGAGCTCTCCGGATGAAGGACAGTTCTTATTCCTTTATTCAGATGCACATAAATAAAATTGTAGAGGATCTACTCTAAACCTACTCTATCTTGTCAAGGAGACAGGGTTAAGAAGATGAGAAAAAAATAAACCTAAGATAACAAGATGATGCACCAAAGGAATGTTGGACACTATTTTTGCTATCAATCATAGACCATGGAAATGTAAAAAAACCACCATGCATAGATAACCAAACTGCAATGAAAGATCAGAAGATAACAATGAATACATGAGAGGGTTGATAATCACCCACAGACAATATTATTGCTCCAAAGTTGATACAATACATTACAGTTAGCCAAGAGGAAAAAAATTGTATTAGAACTTGAATGGGAGGTTTGGACTCTATGAACTCATCTACAGACCAGAGGAGAAGCGAGGGTGCAAAACAAAAAATTTCCAACCCTTTACAATGAGCCCAACTCCTTTTTTTATAGATGTAGTAAAGGGAGAAGAATAAAAGAGGTGAGAAAATTGACTTGGGAGCTCAGCTACTGGCCATCAATGCCACTGCAAGTCCACCCACAATCTGTCGACTCTGTCACTCTATGTCTATTTGGTGTGTTAAAGAAGGAAGAATGGCGGATCAAATCAAATCTGATTTGGTTGTTGGGGACAATCAGATTTGCATATTAATGGCATGAAGAAATTTTCCCATTTTCTACCCTCCTAACCTTGTAAAAATTAAATTTTTAGGATTTCCATGGTGTAGATGAGGTCGATACCTTTCCAATGGTTCCAAATTTGTTGAATTTCTGGAACTAGATCGAAAGATATGTCCATTTTAATATTTGAGTCGGGTCCGTACAAAAATGGAAAAAACCAGTTTTAGCAGAATGGGTCCACGGGCCTTAAAATCACTTTGCACCTTTTGGCACCAAACAATACAAAATGTAAAAAATTCCCCGCATCCCCGCATTTTTAGCTTTTTTAAAAAATCATCTTTGGGCCCACCGGTCCACATTTTCCATTTTAGCGAAAAGTTCTCCTCATCTCCTCCTGCCCGCATGTAATTTTAGCCTTAACACGTGCCTCCTTTGGCATAAGTAGAGGTGTGTAGAATTTTTATAGTTTACACCTTTCAAGACAAAAAGTTTGAATCACCTTCGATGACCCGCCTTCCTGCTTTGACTTTTCAACAAGGCTACGTGGCGAGCCGGCACTAGTTTGGGGACCACCTTTTAGATTTACCTTTAAATATGTGACAAGCTAACACGTGGAGACTTCCACGAGTCTCCAATGATTTCCTTTTCCGAACCCAAGACATGTGGAAGCCCCACACTCATTTGAGTCTCCATTTTAGGTCTAACCCTTTGGGTAAGCACCAATGATGCACGTGAAAGCTACTGTTGATTCCTCTATACTTATCCAACTTGGGCCCTTTCTGAATCGTTTGTAAATTGTGAAGACTTCTAGCCTTTCCCTATTCTCTCCTGAGAGCCTCTAGTTTATTTTTGATGTCGTTTGGCCGTTTTCCGACCTTGCTACACCATCATAGAACCTACCTACAACTTATTTGTTGGATTTGACATATGGGCTCATATGATGGAACTATTTCTTTGATTTCTTCCTGCACAGGGTCGTGTTTGATCAATTTTTCCAAGGGACAAAATTGAGATAACAATTTGGTGACTCACATGGGCATCTACCTACTAGATGAAGAGAACAACTACCTTGCTGTATTCATTGGGTACAGAGCAATGTGTGGTGGCCTGATGTTTGTCTTGTTCTTTAAAGCCTGAATCTAACATTTGTGTATGGCGACGTGGAACCTTCCCCGCTGTTTCTAGAAATGGACCCCTTCGAGACCCAATTTTAGGTGCCCTTTATTTGTTCTATTTTAAAATAAGAACTGTTACAAAAAACTATGGGTCTCCCTGTTACAGATGTTGAAGGGCTTGGTGCATTCACCTGGAGGTGCATCGAATGATATAACGATGCAAACCTAGAGCAACAAAACTATTCCAGAGCACTTAGAGAAATATAACCTATGCTACAACAAGAAAATGTGCATATGCACTTAGGGAAAAAAAACTCCTATGCTAATATTTTTATAGGGGTGAGGAATTTTTCCTCTTAGTAGCAGTGTTTTGAGACAGATCCCATTACTAGAATCTATAATTATTTTCCATCCAACTTAGCCATCCGGGAGGCATTACTACTTGTACATCTTGTGACCATGTAGGGGCCACTCCAAATGGCATAAAACTTGGAAAGCTTTCCTTGTTTTACCCAATCAACATCCCATTTTAGAATTAAGTCCCCCCTCTTGAAAGATCCTTCCTCTTGCTTTCTTATCAAAGGTCTTCTTAATCAATGTTTGATCCTTCTCCTTTATCTACATTGCATGTTCTCTTTCATCTCCTACTTCCATCAACTCTGCATACTTGATTGCCATAAGGTTCAAACTCAACTAGTTCTAACTGTTTTAAGAGTTGTAAAGTAGGTAGCTCCAATGACGATGGGCAATACTGCCTATTTTCTATATACAATCTTGTAGGGGGGCTTCTTGTGGACCTTTTGGATGTAATGTTATCAACCCATACGCTTGATTTGAGCTTTGTATGCTAACTTCTCTAATTTTCATCAAGATTCCTTCTGATAATCATTAATAGGTTCTTGTTTGTGGACTCTACTTGGCCATTACGTTGAGGGTAATAGTTTGGTGAAGTGCCAAGGTACACACCATTTTGGACAGCCCATTCAGTGATCCTGTGTACCAAGGAAGGCCAATACATTATCTGATATAATAGTGGTAGAGACTCTAAACCTGGAGTCTGTTCCTTCATAGAAATCTAAGACATTGGTTTCATTTGCTTCCTTAAGAGCCATTGCTTCAATCCACATTGTGAAATATTTTGTTGTTGTGAGTATCCAATTGTTTCCCTGGCTTGAGTTTTGGTTGATCAATCCAATGAAGTCTAGTCCTTGTTGCATGAATGGCTGATCAACTGAAATTGGGAAAAGGGGGAGGGCTGTTAACTTCTCCTTCCCTGTGAAGAATACACACTTCCTGCACTTCTTGATCCATGAGTAGCAATCCCTAGACACCATGGGCCAGTTAATAAATACATTTCATAATCTTCACAGCTGTTACTTAAGGATAAAAATGGCCTCCTTCTTCTCCATCATGGAACTCATGCAATACCCTTTCAATTTGGCATGTCCTAATGCACCTCAATAGGACACTATTGATATCCTTCTTGAAAAAAAACTCCATCAATAATTACATATGGGATGGCTTTTAGTTTTTAATTATCTCCTTTTTTATTGGTTCCATTCTGGAGGGCACAAACTTGTTTGGAGATAGTGCATCGAGGCTTGGGTCCAACATGGAATAGGTGCATTGTTAGTTGGCTGCTCTTGATCATTCTACTATAGCAAGACAACCTGTTCTTCATCTAGTGACTTATCTTCTTGCTTGGAAGTGAGCTGCTCACACAGACCCCTTGCCACGAACCAATTTGGTCACTTTGATTTCAATGTCATATTCCATTACCCAAGTTATCCAACTTGCTCTGTTATCATTCAAGTCCTTGTTCAGGTGAAAATCCTTGACACCAACATTAGATACTAGCAGTTGAATATTATTGTTTGAGACTAAGTGTTTGAACTTCTTCAAACTCCTAATGATAGTAAAGACATGCTTCTCAATGAAAGATTACTTTACCTCATAGTCCTACAAACATTGACTGAAGAAGGCTATGGGATTCTCTGAACCTTCCTTTTTGGGATGAACCAAGATAGCCAAGATTGTGTCTAATCCTCCAAAAGCATACAACATGAAGTATTTTGAAAATTTTGGGTTAACAAGAGTTGTGGCTTGTGATAGTGTGTGTTGTGCCAACTTTGGGTTAAAACCCTCTAAGATCCTTGTAAGTCCAAGCAAAGACATCAGGGAATTCTTGACGAAGTTGAACGAATTGAGATTTTTCTTGTTGAGTACTTACCTTTCCAATCTGTAACATTTTTCATTCTTCTATGGAGATGGGCTTGGAATCTTCACCCTTTACTTAGATATTTGCTTCCTCCTTCCAAAATTGATAATTTTGGGTTGAAGATAGAATCCAAAAATACAAGACCCTTTGGTAATTCCTTGGCTCTTAGCTACACAACTTGCTCATCATAATGTTGTTCCAACTTGTCTTTGTTTCTAGTGGAGAACTCAACTTCTTCTTGTAGAAAGTTGACAATTTGTTGATCGTTGTTGAAGACTTACCAAATTGTGTTATTATATGGAACAGCTGGCCTCACAACCACCTTGATATGAGGCAGAGACTTATCACTATTGATACTCTGTACTACATCAAATTTCATCCCGATTACTTCCAATCTATCTGGTACTTCATTCTTCTTCCTTGGTATGGAATTGATTTTCTATGCTTTAAAATATTTGATAAGATCCCATACCTAATTCTTATAGTTCTTTAGCAAATCGATCCTGATAGCATGTTTTCCTCAGACTTTATACGAAACCAGCTCACTATCGTCAAACACTTGCAAGTTTTTAATCCCTCTTTTTCTTGCCCAATACAATCCCTGGATCAAGGCCTCATATTCTGTTTTGTTGTTTGAGCAAGAAAATTTGAAATGGAAGGCCGAGTAATATTTTTTTATCTTGAGGTGACAAAATCATAGCTCCTCCTCTGGCACCTTGTCTACTCCTAGAGCCATCAAATAATAACTACCATACCTCACTATTATCCTTGTGGTCTAGCTTCTTAATGTTAAGAAGAGGATTATTATCTTCATGCGAATAGGAAACTCCTAGCTCAGATTCCTCAACTTCCTTGTAAAGGTCAAAAGCATGCCTCTTGTTTCCCCATTCGTCAAAAGTCAAGTATGGAATACACCCAACCTTGGTATCTACCTCTTAAGTGTTTGGGAGGTTTTTATGATCAAAATCTTAATAGTTCACATTGATTAGGATGGGTACATGAGGCTCAATATGGTAATACACAATGGGCTTAGATATGATCATATCCTTGGCTCCATATCTTGTTCTAAAAATCATGTGTGACCAATCAGCAAATAAATAGCCTTCAATTTTGGTAGTGAAGTCTCTTACCAAACACAATATAAAAATGTGGTGGCAAATCTATGAATGATACATGTTTCAATACGGTCACATTGGGGCATGCATGTAATGTGAGGCTCAAAACCTTATTGACTCCAACCATTTTTACCACTATCCCATCCATTTGCACCACACCCTTGGAGATAACCTCATATTAAAGACCTGTTATCCCGTAAAATTGACAAGGGCAATATTTACCGATAACCATACCGAAAATTTTTGTCTTGATCCCTCGATAGGGATCCCTCGCGTTCGAAACGATTTAAAATTCCTTCTCGGGAAATCTAGCTTTCGAACTTAGTCTTTTTGAGCCTTTTTGGCTATGTGCGCATGGATTTGCACTGTAACACCACATTTTGGTGCGCCCCTTTAAAAAGCCTTTGGCGCATGGTTTCCCATGTCAACACGTCTTTCGGTGCACCAAAGCATGTTAAGCCTTATTTGCGTGCGCCGAGGCGCATGCGCCTCGATGTTGACATATCATTTGTCGCGCCTCTTTTCCATGCGCCAAAAGGTGCATGTATTTTCCTTGTTACACCACGTTTTGGTGCGCCCAAGGGCGCACATAAATTCATGTCGACAACTCGTTTGATGCGCAAAAGTCGCACCCATTCTCCTGTTGTCAGTTACTTCCATGCGCCAAAGGGCGCATGCTTTCCTCTGTCGACAGTCGTTTTCGCGCGCCTTTTCAAATAGTGGGTGGCGCATTTATGACAAAGTTTTGTTATATATAACAGTGCTCGCCCTGTCATTTTCATTCCATTTTGACAAGCACGTGATCGCTCTGGATTTGTCAGCTCTGCCCTGTCGCCGTCATTGCTCTGTGGACCCACTCGCCACAAATTTTTGATATATATTCGAGGTAGGTGGTTCTCCTGGTTTGTTTTTGAAAGCTTTCATGTTCTTGGTCTGTGTTTTCTCTCGTTCGAGCTTATTTCTTTAGCGGGTCTGTTTGTTGCTTGCATGGTCTGTCTCTTTAATGGCTAGCCGGCCTTGTTGGGCTTGTTTCTCCCTTGTCCTGTCGGATTCGTCTTTTCCTACTCCTTTCCTCTTTCCGGATTTGTTGGAAAAAGGGGGGTGGTTTCGCATCAGCGCCATCTGAGATCCTCCTTATAAAAACCTTGTCATACCAAGCCTCCTTTCAGGTGGAAGATTGAGTTGAAAAACGACTAAATGATTAAGTGTTCTCCATGGCGCACTGTTGCGTCATGTTGCAATGAAGACAGTCGCGCCCCTCGGCGCGTCTACCCAGCATGCTGCAGTTAAAAATCATGCGCTCTTAGGCGCACCCTTTCGGCCTGTAACACGCTCAAAACCCGCGCCTCCTTCATCCCTTTGGCGCGTCTTTTTCCCATGTCGCACAATCTGCCCATGCGCCAAAGGGCGCACCAAATATCAATGTAGCATGCATTTCCTGTGCGCCCTTCTATAAAATGCAGTCTGCTTCATCCATGCGCCATGCGCCTTTGGCGCCAATTTTACCTCTGTTGCGTCCTTTTCCTGTGCGCCTTGTCTATTCAACCTGTTATATACATTTTCCATGCGCCCTGCGCCCCGAGCCTTAAAAGTTCTAACTCTTTCTTCTGCTAGCGTTCCCATTGAAAATCAAATGACTAATTCAAGCTTCTTGGATTGGGTTTCACTCCTCCTACGTGCAGATCATCAGATAAGCCTTGAAGAACACATGTCTACCTCAAGCAAGAGACCCGCCAAACCAAGAGGAAAAGCTAAGCTAACAGAGGAAGAAATGAAGTATAAGTACCAAAGGGTTAGAATGCCCGAATCTCAGGCGGAATGCAATATGGATGTCAGAGATTCTGAACTGGGCCACATTGACATGGACGAATTCTGGGTGAGAACTCAGAAAGTAACAAGAAGCCCCTGGATGGATAAATTGATGGGTAGTGCTCTACATTTCGCCGGTGGGATTCCAGTCAGCGCTATTAATAATGAGTTCATAATGGTGGTTGCCCAATCTTACAACAAGGACACCAGGTGTGTCGAAAATAGTAAGGGAGAAGTGGTCATTGACCTCACCACTCGCCATTTTGAAAAGATTCTTGGCATCCCTCATCACCGAAGCTTCGTGGCCGTTACCCAAGAAGAATGTGTCAAGACCTGGGAGGACAATGAGGACCTATGCATGCAATTAATGAATGAAGTCTACCTCAAAAATAAGAAGGTAGTGACCCGGTGGCCCCAGACTATCCACCGAAGTGACTTCTCCGAAGAACTCAGTGACACCATCACTTTCCTGAGCAGAGTCCTTCGGGCTTTCAGACGCCCACTACTTCCATAAATGGATGCTGTGGTACCTGGAGACGATGAACAAAAATTTGCCCGATCAGCGCTTCTGCTGGGGGGAAATAATAAGCAGCGCCATTTGCCGAGCAGCTACAACAGTTTGCCACAACAGGAGTGTTTCATATGAACTCCTACGTAGTGTATGCTGCAGCGTCTGAAAGGGACTATCCAGGGCTGCACCGAAGTGGAACTTGGCCTCAGGCCAAGATATATGAATACTACCCAGAGCTAAAGCTGGAGAATAGCATCCAACACTTTTCAAAAATCAATGATGCTTTCTTCTACCATATTATATGCATGCTGCGACCAAAGTTGACTCATGGCCGCACAATTAAGAATACTGTTTCTGCTGTGGAAAAGTGGGGGGCCTTGTTCACCCGATTTCCCACATTCACCTATCTGAGGGCGGTTAACTTCTTGGGCGAGCCCACTAGGTTGCCAAGGTATGCTGGACCAAAGCTGGTTCTATTGGAATTGTCAAGGCAGCTGGTCACATATCATGAGAAGTGCCAGAAGAGAAAGAAGGGTGGAACTCCTTTCCCCCTCACAGTAGGCCGATACACTTGTTCCAGCTATCACAAGGCGAAGGAGATGTTTGCCGAGCTAGAATTGCTCAATCTAAAGCATGATTTCCCAGCAAGGCCTACATTCGACCCAAGAGGCTGCTTGCCAAGGGCTAAGCTTGATCCTATCCATGTCCCTCAAATTGAGGACATTTACATTGACGTCATCCATGAGGTGGCACTCAGGAGACAGGATCACTCCCGCTTAGCATTGGCAAAAATTATTCAGTATGGAGTGGCCATCGTCCCCAAAGGCTTCCAAACTTCGGAAGATGAAGTAGACAAGGTGTATAATAACACAGATGGGGACAATTGGCCCTTCCCGGCCATTGATAGAAGCAAGGCTCCTCAGACAATTGAGGAGAGGGTCAAAGAAACCATGCGGAGAACGGAGCTCTGGTGCCGTATGAATGGATTGATCTACCTCGGCGTAGATTTTATAACTTCTCCTTTGGGTAATGTGCCTCCAAGATCAAAGAAGCAGCTAAAAGGCAAGGGTGCAGTAGGTGAATCAAGCACCAGTCAAGAGGAAGCCCCTGAAAGTCCTCTTCCCTCGGAGCCTGAACAAGTCATAACTTTGGAAGAGGAGTTCATGGAGGACGTTCCCGAAGGCCCATCCACTCAGGATGTCGGCGTTGCTACGACTACGGAGGTTCCTTCTGTCCCTTCTTCTTCTCTTCCTCTCCTTCCCCAGGTGTCAGCAACCACTCCTTTGGTTGTGTCCTCTCCCCCTTCTTCTACCCTTTCCCCTGCCTCTTCATCCATCTTCTCCTCTCTTGCTGATTTGTCTCCTTCCATTTCTTCTCTCCTTTCCGGGCTCCCTTCCCTTCCTATGTCTTCTGCAGCCCCGGTTTCCCTTCCTCCCGTGGACACCTCCGCGGCTATTCTTTCAATGCCACCGCCACGTGTCTCCACATTCTTCCCCTCTTCTACTGTTGCTGCCTCCCCCTCTGTCTCTGGTCCTTCTTCAATAGGACCAGCTTGGATCTCTCAGCAGCTGAGCCAGCCAAAGAGGAAAGTCCCCATCGCTCCGATGGACTTTTCGGTTATTCCGGCTAAAGGAGCAAAGAAGCACAAGCCGGTTACACGCTTCTCAAAGAGCGCTGCAGGTGAGAGAGTCCTGGAAATAGCTTACCCCGATCCCACCAAAGAGAAAGAAGATCTGTCTCCAGCAGATTTCACAGTGACCCAAGTCACAATGGGGACGTCCTCTGAAAGTCTCCAGGGGGAAGCTCGTTCCGCGATTGATGCACTTTGTGAAAAGCTTCAAGAAGCCAAAGAAGAGAAAAGGCTGCTGAAAGAATAGAATAAATACCTGCTTCAGGCCTTACAGAAGATGGGAAGTGCACCTCCCATAACTGCCGCCGAGACTCCTGAGCTGCTCAGTCAGGACAAGATCAATGAATATTCAAGGATCGGTGAGCAGGGCATGGCTGTTTCTGCTTGGAGAAGTCAGATTCTCAAAGATAGCGAAAAGGTAATCGGCCCGAATATATCAGCTTATCCCTGAACATTGAAAAAGGCGAATAAGGAGCTCCAAGCATTAGCAGTCCCGATATCAGAAGAGTTAGAAAATGCTAGACTCCAACACGAGGCCTTCCAACAGATGTTCGACTGTTCAGTCGAAGATTTGGTCAAGTTCGGAGTATTCGGTCACCCAAGGACCCTCAACAAGACTATGTCCACTCTGGACTATCGGATAGATCAGCTCGAGTTTGTGTTAGAAAGAATAGATAAGGTGAAGGAAGAGGCCCTGGATGCGATACATCAAATGGAGAAAATTGTTTTATCCATGAATCCAGGGTTGCTCACTCCTTCCCTCACCTTAAGAACGGCTGATGATACTATCCGGATTTTCAAGGAGTTAGCTTCTCAAGGAACAGGGCCAGAAGTCACGTTTGATACCGAATCCATCAATAACCTGCTGGCTTGCAGGGACTTCATCGGTTTCCTGATTGAGGCGGAGAAAGATTATTCCAAACTTCCCGAAAAGCTTGTAGAAGAGCGGGAAACTTGCGAAGTAATCAGTGATCGGCACAAGGATCCATCACAGGATCAGTTCGGGTCAATGATCAGCAAGTTCTTGGAATACCGCGCTCAGTTCCACATCTCATCTCCTGAGCAGCATCAGAAGCAGGTGACCCCTTTTCGGCCGCAGGACGATGATGATGACTAGCTTCTTCTTCTTCCTCTTCTTCTTCTTCCTCTCGCTATTCTCCGACTTTCTTTTCGCAATATCTCAAGTATGTTGGTGCCAACGATGACATCATCCATGTTGCATCATGGGATGATGTCATCCACTCAAAAATGTAAAAGTCAACATGACTTTAGATATTTTGTAAATATCTTGTAGATAAGTGGTTGGCTCCATTTTGCCTTCTCTCTCTCTCATCTTCTATAAATACAAGAATACTTGTTGTATTCTGGGTGAACATTTTTCAGATAGAAATAGAAGTGAGGAGAGAAAGACTTTGAGCTTTCTTGTAACAGAGAAGAACAGTAATATAATTATTCAGACTTTGTGCTCAATAGCTGTGTTATACATTAGATCTTTCTTACGTTAGATCTGTATGTGTTTGATCTGTTAGATTCACATCTACTTTTCCGTCATTTGTTTATCAGTATTGTTTTGTTTATTTATGCAAGTAGGTTTGGCTCTATTTACTACCAAGCCCAAAGCATAGATCTTCTGACCCTTCCGCTTTGGAACTCATTTCTTTTCTTCCTTCGGATCTGTTCTTTCTCTTCTCCTTTTATTCCTTTCTCTTCGCAGCCTAGAACGCTCTACTGGGATGAGATCCCAACCCCCGAAGGCAGAATCTGTGAGACTTGCATAGGTTCCTGCTAGTAGAAGTAGCAATAAACCAGTTTCGCTTTGCTGTCTCAAAGAGGGGCTAAGCCCTGCAACACCGTTGGCCCGTTTATCCATAGATCTGTCTGCGCGACAGATTTTCGGACCAACAAGACCTAGCTGATAGGATATTTACTTTGGAATTATAGAACTTCTTGCTCCCGAATCAATTATGTAATTGTGTTAAAACATTATCTCCAATGATTAATGAAACATAGAAGGGAGGAGGCTTCAGATTCTTACCTTGTTGTCCTCCATGGTTTCCTTTAGGATGAGCCACATTGGTAAGAACTTTATCTTGTTGGTTGGGGGTGCTGATTTTGAGGTTGACCAACTGGCCACTATAGCCTACAATAGGTCTCTCTACCCTAGGATAGCCAATGAATCCCAAATTGAAATATTCAAATGTTTTTCCTTCATTTGTTCAATGATTTTAAATGGGGATGAGCTATCTTTTTGTTTCCCCTTCCCTAGTACACTTTTCTCTTACACATGGGTCATTACAATTAGTGTCTTAGTGGGTCTAGAAGGTGGCTTGGGTTGACTTTGAACATTGGGAGTTTCACTTTGTGGGTAAATAGAGGTGTTTGGACCATTTGAATTGGAGGATTTCCCCTCTCCAATATTCCTTTTTTTGGACCATGTATTTTCTGCCACACTAAGAGGAGGTTCTTGATTCATACCATAGAAATATTCAGCCTACCAATTGACAAGCATGGACTCGCCTGGAGGTGCCTCTTTCAGGGTTTCTTGTTACTAATTTTCCTCTTAACTAGGATCTTGGGACACACCAGTGATTTGTACCATCAAGGTTTGGTTCAGCGCACCATTGAAACACATAAACTAGTTATGGGGCTGACTGCATAGGAAACACCAATCATATTTTTGTACCATGTTGTTTTGTGTAGGAACTACTTCCCTTGATGTTGAATATGCATTTGGATCATATGGTCAGTAAGGCCTAGATGTTTGAGGTTGTCCTTAGTTTTCATTTTGATTTTCTGGTGGTCTATTTTGTTGGTATGGGGGACTAGCTTGATAGTGAGTTTGAGGTTGATATGGCCTAGAACCTTGAGCTTCGTACCTCTTGATGGTCACTAGCTCATTCTCTAGGTTTTGTAGTTGTTTCATAACTTCTTGTAGTTCTTTTGAATTGCTATACGATGAGGTGGAAGCTTCAACTAAACTCTGATTCCTTAGAGTGGGTATGGGAGCTAATGTGGGTGTCTGATTAGTGCTTGGAGCTCTCAGTTCTAGATATAGAGGCATAGGTTGCCTAGGGGAAATTTTACCAGCCAAAATTAAACAATTTTCAGCTCTAATGGAAATGTTATAGGCTATAGGTAAGGTTGTGTCTCCCATTGATTTAATCATTAAGGAAATATCATATTTTAAATCTCTAAGAAAGTATAAGAAAGCACCTTCATCTATGGGCCTCACGGCCAATGGAATCGTATCCCATGTCCTTTGAAATATGAGGTTTAAATCTCTCAACTAATCATTATGGGCCCTCTTGATTGTTGTCAGTTATTCCAACAAGCATAGATTATCTCCCTTCTATCAAAATTGATTATGAAGATCTCTACACAGATGGTCCCAAGTCTGAATAGAGCATGTTGTTAGACTCTTGAACCATTATGAAGCTTTACCATTGAGTGAAGAGGCTAAAAATTTTACTGCAATGTCCATCTCCATGATCTCATAAATTGTGCAGACATTTGAAATGTCTTGAATGCAATCACTAGGAGAATTTGGGTTCTCTATAGTGAAATATGAGATGTTGTTTAATGATGCAACTAGGACTGGATTTTGTGCATTGAGAGCAAGTGGTCTGGTACTAGTGAAATTGACATAGGGTTTGGGTGGTTATGCCATTATGATTGACCTGAGAACCTTTGTCGATTGAATGAATGGCCTACCAGGAGGAGGTGTTCACAAGGATCTGTTTGGTGGAGATGGAGACCTTTGAGATCTTAGCCCCCTTCCCCCTTTTTCTGGGGACAAGTGTAGATAGAAAAAAAATCCTTCTTCTCTAGTTCATGATCTAGTCCTGATTCCTCTCATGAATCTTCCAAGCCTATACTGCTGAAACTAGTAGACTGTGGCTCTTTTGGTGTCGCCAGATGTGATATCTCAGAGCTTCTTAAAAGCTGAAATTTTTTTACAAGTGCAAATAAATATTACTGCAATAAATATTGAGACTTCTTGGTCCCACCGGGCATGCCAAAATTGTTAGTAGAAAATCACAACACCCCTGAATGTCTACAACCTATTGGGTTGAGACTCTTCGTGTGATAACATAACATGGAGCATCTCTCAAAATGTGAGACTTTGAAATTGAGAGAGATCTCTTAATGAAGGCTGGTTCCTATTCCTCTATTCAGATGCACACAAATAAATTGTAGAGGATATACTCTAAACCTACTCTTTCTCTTCAATGAGACAAGGTTAAAAAGATGTGAGAAAATAAACCTAAGCCAATAAATTGATGCACCAAAGGAATGGTGGACACCAGATTTGCTATCAAACATAGACCATGGAAATGCAATACAACCACCATGCACAGATAACCAAAATGCAATGACAGATTAGAAGATAACAATGAACACATGAGAGGGTTGAGAATCACCCACAAACATATATTATTTCTCTAGAGTTGATACAGTACATTACAGTTAGCCAAGAGGAAAAAAATGTATTAAGACTTGAATGGGAGGTTTGGACTCCATGAAATCATCTGTAGACCAGAGGAAAAGGGAGAGAACAAAAAAAAATTTTCCAAACCTTTACAATGAGCCCAAATCCTTTTATAGATGCAGTGATGGGAGAAGGAAAAAAGAGGCAGGAAACTTGATTTGAAGTTCATCTACCGACTATCAATTCTCCTACAAATACACCCACAATCTGTCGAGTCCCTCACTCTATGTCTATTTATCAAGTATTAGAAGGAAGAATGGTGGATCAAATCAAATCTGATCTGGTTATTCTGGACAATAGGATTTCATATTAATGGCATGAAGACATTTTCCCTTTTTCTTCCCAGCTAACCTGGTCAAAATTAAAGTTTCAGGTTTGCATGGCATAGACGAGGGCGATACATTTACAATGGTGCCAATTTTTTTGAATTTCGGGCACTAGATTGAAAGATATGTCCATTTGAATATTTGAGTTGGGTCCATAAAAAAATGGTGAAAACGAGTTTAGCAGAACGATTCCACGGGCCTGAAACTCACTTTCCACATTTTTGCACCAAAAAATATAAAATGCAAAAAATGCCTTGCAGCCCCGCAATTATTTTTTGTTAAAAAACCATCTTCGGGCCCGCCAGTCCACATTTTCCTTTTGGGTGAAAATTTGTCCCCAGACCTACCGGCCAACATATAATTTAGGCTTTACACATGGCTCCTTGGGAATCAGCGGAGATGCATAGCACTTTTATACTTTATGTATTTTGAGCCAAAAATATCGAATTACCTCTGACAACCCACCTTCCTGCTTTGAATTTTTAACATGGCCACATGGAGAGTCGGCGCTAGTTTCGGGACTGCCTTTTAGATTTAGATTTAAAGATGAGCCAAGATGACACGTGGTGCCTTCCCTGAGTCCACAATACTTAGCCAATTCGGGCTGATGCCTTTGTCAAATCCAAGACACGTGGAAGCCTCATGCTCATTTGAATCTCTGCTTTAGGTCTAACTCTTTAGGGAAGCGTCGATGAGGCATGTGGAAACTTCCGTTGATTCCTCCATACTTAGCCAATTTTGGCCCGCTCTGAATCGTTTGTAAAGCTTGAAGACTTTGAGCCTTTTCCCATTCTCTCGTAAGAGCCTTTGGTTTATTTTTTTAATCGCTTGGCCCTTCGCCGACCCTACTACTCCATCATACAGCCCACTTGTATCGTATTTGGTGGATTTGAAATGTGGGCTTGTATAATGGAGCCGTCCCTTGGATTTCTTCTTGTAGAGGGTCATATTTGATCAATTTTTCTAGGGGAAAATTGAGATAACATCAATTTCTTTAATTTTATGGTATTTTTATTCCATAAATTATGATAGTATAATTTTTGTTAATGATAATAGATTTTTTTACTGGGGTCCTACCCAGGGGATCCTAAAAAAGGGTCAAGAATAAGATATAGTGATAAAATACAATGAAACACAAAATAGAACTTATTCCTAAGAGAAAGAGAATCAAAGAGAGCCACCATGAGTGTCCAAAAACAAAACACCATGAGAAAAAATACGTGAAAAACCACATAGAGAAGGAAATCAGCCCTGAGAAAGAGAACATATTGTTGATTTCCTCAATTACACTTTCTTCCACCCCTCTTCCTCAAGCACTTTTTCAGTAAGTTCTTCATGATTCCTGAAACAAAATATTTTAATGATGTACTCTTTATAACACAAACCCTCTCATAAATCCATAAATTTTAGTATTTTAGGGTCACAAAGAGCTTACCTCATGATATTTTTATACTTAATCACCTAACACCCTGGTTCATCAAAATTTAACACGATTTCAAGATAACTAGGGGACATGATTTAAATAGTTACTTCATCTAAATCGACATCATCAATCAATTTTTTTTCAATGTCACTATCAGTATCTCCCTCAATGTAACTAACAACATGCAAAGATTATTTATTGCTAAGGTCCACGTTGCTTTGTTATACATTAATCTCATCCAGCACAATATTTTGTTCATCATTAGTGATTATCCATTCTAAATCAGTGGGTGTCATAATATTTTATAAGGTTGAGCCTTGAAAAGGATATGGGAGAGATGTGGCACCCAAACTTAGTTGACCGAAAGAATCCTCAAGTGTCAGCACACCAACATTCTACACCAAGAGTTCCACATACAAAGTAGAAACAAAAAATCTATTCATTACTTTTAATTGTGGAGAAACCGTGTCCACCACCAATAAGGGAACCGCGTCCAACCCTATTAAAACCTCCATTAGATTTATTTATTTGTATAGATCTTCTATCCCCACATGTGATAACTTTTCTAACACCTCCATATCTCACGTAACATCCACATCCCTTTCGTCTGTTTCAAAAACCCCTATCCTTAAAACATGCCTTTCCCAATAGGGTATAGTGTTGGGCAACTACAAACATGTTTTTTACTCCATTCCTGGGTGTAACCCAAGCAACCACCTCCATCGTTTCTAACAACACTACTTTTTGAATACAAGACGGGGGATATTTCTTATAACAGTGGTTATTAAGATACACCATTATTTGAGATTATATGGATAAAGGGAGGTTTAGACTCTCCTGCCTAGTAGCTATCATCTCGGTCATAATAAGATTGGTGGGGTGTACAATCAATATATCCACTAGATATTTGTAAATCCCCTCTAGTATCTTTTTGTCACAAAAATTAATCACTAGAGTAGGGATCCATGACTCAGACAGGGAAGGCAAAAGTTTCAACTTTCCCCAAATCTAGACAAGGGTACCATATCTAAAGATGCAACACAATTTTACCAAATATCAAAGGACCCCCATTAATCACCCTTGATAAATTATCCTCAAACAAAAAATTAAATAAGAAGGATTCGAAATATGTGAAAACCACTTCTAAACCTCCCAGTTGAACAAATTTCCTCCTCACCCAAGACCTAAAAGAATCAATGTTAGACATAACACAAGTAAAGCGGCCAATGAAAGTAAATGACTATCTTTTTTCAGCTCTATCAACCCAAGTATCAAGCATGGAAAAGGATTAGCCATCGACATCCCATATTGGAAATAGAGGAGGAAAATCAGACACCCATGTTTCAAGAAAACCACCTGATACACGAGCTTTCCAAGTGAGTTTAGAATCTTGACCATTTTTTCTACGACCTGACAGAACCATTTGCATGGGATCGGGGTGAAGATCAAGGACGCATCATGCCGCAACATTTTCAAAAACCTCATTACTGCTCATGTATCCCCAATTAGGGTATAATTATTATTTTCAATTTAAAAATTACAATATTAATAATAACTCTATTTACTATATTCATTCATATTTTTAGATGTTAAATATTTTTTTTTATAAAATTGATATTATTATAATAAATTAAATCAAAATGGCATTAATTTAGTAATTTTAATTACAATGGAGAACAAAATTATTGTCACAATTAAAAAAATATTAATGGAGAAAACTATGAAATATAGGTCTATAGTTCTGTATAAAATGAGTTTCATGTTTCTAAGCTTCAATTTTAAAATTTCCTAATTCTAAATTTAGAATTTAGAATTCCAACCATCAGCTTTAAACATTTTTTACCAAATCCTAAAATTATCTAAGCTATATGCACAAGAAAAGATGAACTCATCAAATATTAAAGGTATCAATTAAATTTGAAGAAAAATAATTTGAAATCAAAATTACCAATAATTCTTGTATTTTATTAAATAAAATTTTAAGATATTTTTATTATTCCATTTTAATCATATATTTAATTTTTTCCATGAATCTCATGATACAAACTATTTAATTTGTTAATTATTATTAATTATAATTAACTATATATATATATAGGGCAAAAATTGACGACACACATCATTTTGATGTTTGAATTAAACTCTTACTTGTCAAGATCATGAAAGTCATATTTTAAAGTTGTATTCTAGTGACTAAGATGGCTAAAAACAAGTAATCATTTTGGAATTATTATCTATGGTTTATATGACCTGTTGAAGATTTTTTAATCTTATTTTCTATGGTTTATAGGCATATACATATAGACACACGCGCCCACACACACACACACACACACACACACACACACACACACACACACACAATGGTAAAAAATTGAAGACACGCATCATTTTGATGTTTGAATTAAATTCTTACTTGCCAACCATTAAATTTGTGTTTTAAAGTTGTATTCTACTGTCTAAGATGGCTAAAAACAAGTAATCACATTGGATTTTTTTATCTATGGTTCCTATGGCTTGTTGAAGTTTTTTTTTATCTTAGTTTATATCTGTGTGTGTGTGTGTGTGTGTGTGTGTGTGTGTGTGTGTGTGTGTGTGTGTGTGTGTGTGTGTGTGTGTGTGTAATGGTAAAAAATTGAAGACACGTCATTTTGACATTTGAATTAAATTTGTACTTGCCAATCATGAAAGTCTTAGTTTAAAGTTGTATTTTATTGTCTAAGATGGCTAAAATCAAGTAAACAACTTGGAATTTTGATGTATGGTTTCTATATTTTGTTGAAGCTATTTTATTTTTGTTTCTATGGGTCACAGGCATATTTGAAATTTTTTTTTGAGGGAATCATTAGAAAGGATATGACACATATAATAATTCATATTAATATTATTTTCACTGAGAGAGAGTAAACTAATCCTCATAAAAATTTTTGAACTCGCTTGTATCAAAACTACAAGTCCTTATAATTCAAGTTCTTTCATATTAGAAAATTGAGCAAGAATAATATAGTGTGGTGCAAGCTTCTCTAATGTAAAAGAAGCTGAACTAGAGAAGAATGAAAAGGATGGAGCTGTCCTTTTAACTTTCAATGTAGCTAAGCAAGGAAGAAATCGAGTATGGTATTTGGATAGTGCTTGCAGTAACCATATGTGTGCAAGCAAGGAAATGTTTTGTAATAAAGATGAAGCAATAAGATCTCAAGTGATGATGGGAATAGACAATAAACTTCTTGTGATGGGTAAAGGCATAATATCCATTCTCACCAATAAAGGAGACAATAAGCATATACATAATGTTTTCTTTGTTCTAGGATTGAAGTATAATCTTCTTAGTATTGGAAAACTTGTCCAAACTTGATATAAGCTGAATTTTGAGAATGGAGAATGTGTTTCATTATATAATTATAATTTCTCATGTCATATTCTTTCATTTTACATTCACTAGTATAATGCCCAAATTTTTTACTGTAAGAGCATTACACATTTGATTTGTCATATCTTTGTGTTGAACAACCTCTGGAAGTGTTGTTGTTATTTCCTCTACCTCTTCCTCTTGTTTGTGGCTCTTGATAGTGATTGTGACTTCTACATTCTTGTTTGTTTTTATATCTTCCTATTCCTTTGTTATCTTCTCATCTCGCTATTCCTATAAAATTTATGTTTGATTTGAAGGATTTTTCGTTGGAGGAGGTTGATGATCTACTCATCCTCAGTTCATAGTTGTTCATAGAACACATTAGATCATCAACACTCATTTGTTTTAAGTCCTTAAATTATTCTAAGGCCACAATGATTGGGTCAAATCTGATTTGAAGGCTTTCAATACCTTCTCTATAATTCTATGCTCTTATACTACATCTCCATTTGTCATCATCTGATTGACAATTGTTATAGTCCTTGTGAAAACATCATTTATAGACTTTGAATCTTTCATGAGAAGATTTTTAAACTTTCCCCTTATCATTTACAATCTTACAAATTTTACTTTATCACTTCCTAGATATGCATTCCACAAAGTATCTCATGCTTGCTTAGAATTTGTAGTTGTTTCTATACTTTGAAATAATGAATTATTGAGTGCATTATAAAAATAGCTTAAATCCTTTGAATCCTTTCTTCTATTTTATTTTAATGCATTCTTATAAGCTTGTGTCAATACATGTCAATGCATTAAATGTAGCATGGTATGCTACCTCTACATATGCTCCTTCAACTAGTTCTCATAGATTTTGAGCAGAGAACGAAGTATTAACTTTAATAAACCATATGTCATAGTTCTTCACATCAAATATTGGGGGTTGTTGTCAAGTGTTGCATCTACTGGAAGATATTACAACTCAACCTAGAAAATAAAATCTCAAATCCACTTTGCTAATGAGCTTTTTATTTTCTATGATACCAAATTGTTGGATAAATTTAGTACCAAATGCAACAAGTAAGGGAAATACACAACCAATGTATTATATTTGATTAAAAAAATCTTTTACAATTTCAACGTTACTTTTTTGTTTTCATTTGTTTCTCTTCATGTTTCCACTTTTCATATTTTTATCTCTCTATTCCCTTGTCTATCTCCTTCAAAAAAAATTATCTCTTTCAATTCTATTATATGTATTTCGCTTTCTACTTCATATGTGTGTGTGTGTGTGTGTCTCCCTTCACAAGTTTATATAATTTAAAACATTTCTGTATATTAATTTATTTTTTTTCCTTTTCTACAAAATCTAAACCTTGAAATATATAAATATAATATTCATGGGCTTCCACAAATATCCCACGACCAATAATATTTCCACATTTATTTTATTGTGCTAGAGACCCACACATATACCACATCCCACCCTAAAGGGTGAACCTGAAAAATAAAACCTTCAAAATAATGCAACCCACAACTCTCATGTCTGTAGGGAGGATAAATGATAGGAGGCTACAGAATGGTTCTATGTGGCAGGGAAAATGCGGGGGCAGTTTAAAAAGTCTCAATGACAAAAATATCAATAAACTCAACAGCGGTGGTTGGAGGAGTGGGAACGTAGAGGTATAAAATATTGTAGGGGGCTCGAGAATATCCATGCAATTAATTCTGGAAAAATTTAAAAATGTGGAAGGAACCTTTAGTTAAAAGTAGAAGGAGACGGGAAATTCTTCAGTACGTGGTTACTAGCTAGACCATTTGGAGCGACGGAGAAAAAAACGTGGAGGATCAAAAGTGCACAGTAGAAACATGTTAAGGAAAAATCATATCATGCAAAAAAAATTTGGCGCAAGACATGGTGAAACTAGGAAACAACTACGCATACACAACAAGGCTAGTGCAAGATGTGCTCCAGACCTCATTGATTTTATTTTTGTTTCCTCCATGTAGTCCTGGCTATTTAGTTAATGGCTAGTCTGCAATCTCGGTTACAGTCCAAATGTGTGTGTAGACATTTCTTAGTTCGAGATAATGAGGAGGAAAAAAACACCTCATAATAACCAGTGACAAATGAACCATCATCCAACAACTGCTATACACTAGATGATGAGACGTGTGGAAGTGTTTTCAATGAATTGTAAAAGCACAAACACCGATATTTTTCATCAATCTACTATAAACCTATAAAAGAATAACATGAACAACCAACCTATGATCATGTGTAAAACTATGAGAGCATGTACATCATGCCATGAAATGTTATGAATATTGTAGCCAGCTATAGAGAGGTGCATCCATTGAAGGACTGAAGTCAAGCCCACGAGATCACTGGTATCTATTGTGCACTAGTTAAATGTCACAAAAATTGACAATTTGATAATATAGTGACTGATTTATTTTCGACATCCACATGGAGAATAGTTATGCCAAGCTTAAAGAAGGATACGATGAAGATGAACACGAGATCAAATGTCCTCAGGAGTGTTTGAGTTTCATTGCACAAGCATACCAAGCTCACCACTTCATTAGTAATTTTTTACGAATGATGTCACATTTATTACCAGAGGTTCACATAAATCCATACAATGTCCTCAAGATAGGAAGTAGAAAGGACATATCGTGACTTAACATAATGGTGAATCTGAAGAAAATGATGATGATTGAAGGGTACATTTTTAAAAACAATGTAATGATAGGTAATGTTAGTGTAAACTAATAGTTTCTAAATTATAATTAGCAAGGTGGTTATATAACCTATCATACAATTATTCATCGGGAATTTTCCTCCATGTGTTTATACACCTATTAAACATTGTATAAAACATTCAAATATTTTTTAGCTCTCTTTCATTTCCAACAAGATTGACTTCACCTCCTCTACAACATCGTATTGTAGCTAGTGTTAATTTCACCAATGATTAGTCTACTTATACAACAAATGATGCCTCTTATGATGAATTTATTACTCAACAAGAGCCACAACACCCCTCAAAAAAACAATTTTCCAGAGAAAAATTGTCTCTACCAAAATTTTCACATGTGACTCATATAACTTCTTTCGCACCATAGAAAAAAATTAGTAATGCACAAGCTTCACATTTGATTATCACTAAATGCATTATTGCGCTATTGTATCACTACTCATACACAATCCCACTCAATTTCTCCATCAAGTTGTTTTAAGTATGCATATGTTACACTCACTATCAAAATATCTTCTGACTGTCAATTTCAAAATCCAAAAGGAGAAGGTCAACCACTTGCCATTAATGCAATATAGCACCCCAATCTTCAAATGGCCATAACTTTTGACTGGAAGCTCGGATTTATACAAGAAATAACTTTTTAGAAATCTCTCAACCTCGTCTACACAACTATGACTAAGTTATTCAAAATGAATAAATAAAGTCTACCATTTTAGAGTATGTTTCTAGATTTCTCACCTACCCAAATGATGAGGTATGGTATTCCTTTCTTCTCCAACACGGGAAAGTACATGGAATCATGGGTTTTGCATTGGCACTCATAATTATTGTAGGAAATTTTAATGCATTTTAGGGTGGTCGAAGCAAGATTTAGAAGTATTCTCTCCCCTTTCTCTCATTCTTTATATATATTGTAATGAGGGGCATTGATCTACTCTTGGATAATTTTCCTTTACACCCTCCCTTCTTCCTTTTCTGCAAGTAAATTTGTAGATTTCAAACCTCTCATTCAAGTTGGAAAGAAAAAATTTTCATCTTAGCCATTGTAATGTGCTTTATCAAATATTTGGACCAATAATATAATTCTATGGATGTTCTAAACCCTCTCTTGTGTTCATTGGATTCCCCTGATCTCGCATTGCAATCGTGTTTATCTATACATGGTTAATGTATTACATGTTTAATAGTTTATGTTTAATGGTTAGTGGATTCTCATCAGTAAATTGATCTATGATGTATTTTCACCCTTCTTAATCATATTGTGGTTCCTATCTCCTTGAAATGTAGGTATTCAACATTCCTTTTAGTGCATTACCTCTGTAGTTTAGATTTAATTTCTTGGAGTCTTCTTAACACTGTCTCCTTGGTAAGTTAGAATAGATTTTAGAGAAGATACTCTTCAATCTGAATGTGTGTATCAGAATAAAGGTATAGGAACCAATCTTCATCTAGAGAGATTTCCTGATTACAAAGTCTGACACTATGGGAAAAAATCCATGTTATGTAATCAAACTGATGGTCTCAATCCTTTGAATTGTAAACAGTCAAGGTTGTTGTGATTATGCATCAACACTAAGTTATTACCTACTCTCTTATCAAGTCAATGTGCATGTTGTTATGATATCACCTCCCACTAACACTATAACATTCTGCATGATGCCACTACAACTACAAATATATCAAATAAACATGCATGCTCAACCGTTATATCATCCACATACTCCAATATACCTTTTTTTACCATATCTTCTAAAATATTATGGAGAAATGTAGACTTATATGCATCTATAATGGTGGTCAAATTGATATAGCCTAAAATCAAGAAGACATCTATATCGACACCTATCAAGTAAACAAAATTATTTATATCCATCACTAAAAAAACAATCATATAATAATTACACTACACAATAACTTCCACCAAAATATCTCCATTGGGGCATCAAAGTCTCCCTAGACTCCTACAAATTTATTTGCAAGAATTATTACACCATCTACTCTTCCAAATACACAATTATCTCCCAGATCACCGACTATAAAAAGCAACACTAAAAACCATAAATTCTTTACTAGCCACTTTACATATCCTCTAGTGAATCCTTTGTCCTATTAGTCACTCAACATAAAAACTTGATCTATTGTATTATCTATTGTAGGCAATAGATCTAGTGGGGTTGGCCCTTGTTATGCCCCCTCTCTATATTTCATGTGGGTTAATATTCTCAAAGGATATGATATTGGAGATATCTCCTTCTTGATCCCAAATTATTGAGTCACCTAATCATGCTGAAGTAATTCCCATTTATTGGAAAATCAATCCCTTAAGAATATGGTACACTACCTCCGCCACATCTCTTTGGCATCATTGGGTCACCCTATAAAATATATGTATGGAGTACAATAGATATCATGTGGTCATAACCTATTAAAATAGATATATAAGTAGTCAAATTAAAACCTCTTTATCTTTATATTATCAAAATCACAATAACAATATTTTGATATGCATAGTCTAGATAAGGCTCATACATTCAAAAATGTAACCCCTGATACACTGCCACCATGGTTCTCTAATGTGAATATGTAGGGATCATTGTATAAATGATGATAGTATACATTGGCCTATGTTTATCATGCTCCATGTTCCTTGATGGTGTGATAAATCCACCACATTATATATCATATCGAATCCCCACCACCATCTATTACTTGAAATAATGCCAACACTACAAAAACATACTTCTCCAAATATGGAACACTACTAGTCATAATGAAGATCAATTTGTTATTTAGCTCTCCAATAAACTGAATTCGAAATGAAATTCAATGTTCATGACTCATATGGTATCATATGTCTAGGGTGAAACATAAACTGTGTCATCTACAATGGGTAGATAAAAATTATGATAAACATTCTCAAGCATAATAATCATCTCCCCTGTTAGGAGAAAAAAATTTCAAGTATCTGTATTCCATCACACATATTCGAGGGTAAATCCCCAAACCTGATGACATGATGTAATTCACTCATATATAGCATATACCAACCTAGATCATCCAAGCCTAATTTAAATAATGTCGCCATATGTTGGCCTCCAAGGAACGTGTTTGTATGAATATCTATCTATACAAACATCAAGAATATAACTCAAACATCACATTATTCTATCAAGTCATGTAAAATTTCATCATACCTTAATTAAATCTATTCACATTATAAAAAAACATCCACACCATCATCTTTTACCAACTATCTCTAAACTATACATCTCAAGAGAGGACAATATGGATCCTGACCATATATGTATGGTTCTTCATCATAAATGTATGATTTCCTTCGATCCCACCTAGGTATGAAACTAGACCATTTTGTATGGTTTTATCAATATATACTAAAATACACAAAATTATAAAAAAAATACAATATCAAGAAAACTTATCTTGTTTCATGAAAAAAAATAGCATTATTGGCACTTACTAGCTTCACATGTCGTATGTACCTAAGTTATTGTTGTCTAAAATAAGCTCATACTTATTTTGGTCAACTAACACCATTTACCCCCGATTTTAGTGCTTCAATCTGAGTTTTCATATAGTTTAATTACTTAAGGATTCTCCAAAGCATCTTGATCAAATAGGAAATTTCTTCCCCTTTTTGAAAATATAAAGAAGTCCTTCTAACTCTTCATATTTCGCAAGTTATGGGCCTGGTGGGATTTTTTTGCAAATTTTCCAATTTCAGGCTTGGGGGCCTTGCGGGGATTTTTTTTACAATTTTTCCAATTTCGGGCTTAGAGGCCTGGGGGATTTTTTTTGCAAATTTTTCAATTTCGGGCTTATGGGCCTGGGGAGATTTTTTTTACAAACTTTCCAATTTTGGGCTTGGGGGCCTAGGGGGGTTTTTTTGCAAATTTTCCATCTTCAAGCTTCGGGACCTGGGGGGATTTTTTTTACAAATTTGCATTTTTGCCATTTCTTGTACAAATTAATGTAGATTTTCAAATGTGAATAACTTTTCACCTGGTTCTCAAAATTCAACAATCTTTATATCATTGGAAAGGTATAAACATCCTCTATGCCATAGAAGCCTAAAACTTTAGTTTTAGCTAGGTTATGTGGGTGAAAAATAGAGAAACATATTCATCTTTAGTCAATTAAAAAACTCAGTCCCGTCAAATGACAGAAAACCTGGCAGACCAAAAATAGCTGCTCGCACTTAAACGATCATAAGTTTTGTATTTCTCAATGAAAATTTACAAAATTGGTACCATTGGAATCATGTTTTTGAGACCAATGCACAGAAATAAAGAAATATAAAATTATCTAAACAAGATATGGATATGTTGCAGAAAATGTGCCCAGGTTCAAAACATTGTTTTATTTGGTAGCTGAGATGCATTAATGAAGCATGGGCTCAAATATCTCATTGCTACAAGTTATGGGATAGTATGGGGAGCCTTTTGTAAGAAACAAAACATCATCCCACTCCATTTAATACATTTTTCATGTGTTTTAAGGATAGATTTTGGGATTTTCATTTTCCCTCTCTCTCTCTCTTTTCAAATTTCTATAAATTGGAGTGTTGGGCTCGTTGTAAAGGGTGATAGTTTTTAACTAGAAAATCCTGTCAAAATTTATTTGTGAATACAATGTGTTATAGGCCCTTGTAGTGGACTCCTTACATGGTGATCCATGCCTATAATTTGTAAAGGATTAAACTGTGTATTTTTTAAAATGCAGCACTAGATGCAAGTTTGTGGATGTATCTTCCCTTGATTTGTTTGGTTTGCATTCTTCTTGCTCCTTCAATCTCATTACATACATAGTGTGTCTATTCTATGCTATTACAAGGATTAATTATTATTGTGCATGTATGAAATATGATTGTGAATGCATTTTACAGATTGTCGAGGACTGTTATCATCCATTCTAGTATGTATTTTTCTTTTGTTTTTAACACATTGGAAAAATATCCTCATTCCCTCCTTTTCTAGTGTATCACTGCTTTAGTGTAGTTTTTTTTTCATGCAATCCCCCTCCCTGATCCCTTGGAAAGTTAAATTAGAGTTAAATATTTTTCCTACATTAGATTAGATTCTTGCAGGTATTTTAGGAGCAGGAACTAGCCTTCTTTGGAGGATCATCTCAAACCCGCAAGTCCCACATCTTGAGATATGATTCTATGTTATCAAATCACACCGTGATCTCAAGCACACACAATTGTACAAACCATAGGGTGTTGAGATTCGAATATAATAGTTACATCTCCCACCCATTAAAACATTTTTGTATGGCCTCTCTAGCTCATGACATATTACAAGTCAAAGAGATTCTATCACACTCAATAAAAATTACCAAATGAAAAGTAATTTTCACTTTTACATATTAATATTTATAGGAATAATTACCTGTGACTTTAAGTGACCAATCTTACTACCCACACTAGTATTCAATTCACAACATCACCATTACATGATCCATATTTTTGACCTTATTCATGATATTTGCATGTTGTTTGTAGTGTCGTGATCACATTTTCAAATAATTATATATCAATCCATAAATCTATGAAAACAAAATCACGAACTTGTACATTTCTAGTTCCTAAAAACATACTAGTTTTCATATGATTCCTAGGAAAGAAAACTTGTAATATGCAACAATATTTGGCCTCTTTTATGTATTTATTATTTTCTATTTGGTCTTACACACCCTACATCCCATACATTTCTTTAATTTTTTATATTTTATGCCTTCACACCCTAGCTCCCAACCAGGACTCCAATGCATAGGCACCCTCCTCCCCTTTAGGCATCGTTGACATCTTTCCTCTTTAATCTTGATTTTCGGGCCTCTTTTATCTTTTGGGCATATTATTTTCTTATGGGATGACCTTCCAATTGGAAATTAAAAAATTTAACCAAGGGAATCATATAAATACATATCTATTTGATAAAAATAATGGACCAATCTCTTAGCATCTATTATGATAACCTAAGATAACATCTGAAGGCATCTAAGAGCACTAACTGCATCCATATATCATCCATTCAAGGGAAAAGGGACTGAATTTTATTCATACATGGTAAAAGAAGAGGAATCTCATTATACCATCAACACATCTATCTACATTGTTACATCTAGATATCACCCTCTGTCAAGTGCACTTGCACAAGGGCATCGTAGGGCTTGATTCTTACTCAAAATGAAAAGAACTACATATAGTTTTAGATGTAGTGCAACACTCTATCGTAAATTTCACTCTAGGGGTGACCATCAAGGTAAATCCAACTCCCCATATTGCATCTTTTTTGTTTTGGATTTGATGTGGTATTATGGGTTTTATTGGTGATTATTTTTTTTTCAAGTTATAGGTACCTCGGTGATCATATTGTGACATATAGGCAACAAAAAAAGAATATTAGAGACTTCCTTGTAACACTCCAAAAATAAGATTCTATCCACTTTAGCAATCAAGGGATCTAGGTAGAAGACTCTTGTTCCCAGGAAACCTAGACCCATTCATAGTGCCCTATTTCGATAATATCTGATAGTTCCATATTTTATAGTTCATAATTATGATGGCATGCCCTCTCTGTTAATCAATTTTCTTAGTCTTCATCAGTCTTAATTGAAATGAAAATCTAGCTAAGTCGTTTCCTCTCTCTCTCTTACACTTAGGGCTTTATATTTTATTAGCTTATTAATTGTTTCATATTATATCCACCAATAGTATATCATAATATATATTCACTTACTCTACAATTAGGGTTTTATCATAAAGTTTATTTTTCGTAAATTATTTGGTGAACCTGATTTCCAACACTCTTAGATCATCATTTGTTCCCTAAAATAAATATCTGGTCAATACTTTTATTCATCTTCATACTTCATGTCAATATGAATATCATAAGTTTAATTCGACTTTAGCTCTCAATTCAAGGAACAGATTACTTTCACATCAGATTATTTACTTACTCAAGCCATGTTATATCATGATCCCCTCCTTTATATTCGGGTTTTAATCATTAATGTTGTGGTTAAAATTACCTAAGTTTACAATGGACCGGGGATAAATATTTGTGATCTAACATTTCTCGAACAAATTGGCCTCTATGAAGCCACTTTTTCTCCCTCATCTTATTTTATCCATGGATTTGATAATATAACCAAGTGTGTCTTTGGTACTATTACAACACCCATTACTATTGGGCATTACACTCTACCTATTCCATGTCATGTCATACCTAATAATCTTAATTATTAAATTCTTCTTGGGAGGCCTTTGATACATTCCATGCATGCAGTTCCTTCCAATTTTCACACATGGATTAAATTCTTTTTTCAACGAGTTTTCTGTGATGTCGTAGTATATCCACCCCCATTTACATTTTGTAATTCTATTGAACATTGATTAGAAACCTCCATCCATTCTGCATCTAACCCGCATTTCTCTAAGGGTGGTCTTGGCTATAGGTATCTGCTTCATTATTAATTTTATGGTGCTGGTTTAGGAAAGCATTATCAACAAGTCAGAGAATTGTAGGCTCTCCCCAGTAAATATAATAAACTTTTCCTTAGTTGTCATCTTCCATCCATATCTAATTCGTAGGCTTACACTACTCTACATACTTCTTTACGACCACTCTTATATCTAGAACTCATCAATGATTATAATGTTACTGATTGGCCTTATTTCAACACTTTTTCTATTGATGATTCTCTTTTAGGATACCTGGGAACTTATGACCACCTTCCCTCTTTCCATAATAATAAACACTTTCCATAAGTTCTTAATGCTAGCACCTATTTTGGAGAATCAAATACGCCTGATGAATGTATCGATGCTCCTGACACCATTCCTATTGATCCATACATAGAGGAATGGTGTTCTATTTTAAATGAAAAAAAAATTCAATATAACATTGGTACAACCACCAACACATTAATAGTTTTGTTCAGTACATATCTTACACATGCCGAGAAATATTACATTAAACAAGTTATTCATGAATTCTCTGATTATTTATATGCGATTATAATGATATTGTTGATATCGATCCTTATGTATCCATGCATAATATAGTCCTCCACCATGGTGCTAAACCCATTGAACAAAAAATTCATAAAATGCATGTCATCCTCACACTATTAGTCAAGTAAGAAATAAAATGACTATTGGATGTTGGATTTATGCATGTTGTGGATTAGCTCAAATAGATGTCTAACATTATTCTAGTTATAAAACCGGATGGAAGGGTCCATTGTTGCACAAATTTTCATGATCTCAATAATGCTTTTCTTAATAATAGTTTCCCTTTGGCACACATTGACACCATCATTGTTTCCACTGTTTGATACAACATTCATTTTTTCATAGATGGCTTCACCGATTACAATAAAATTAAGATCAACCTCATAGATAGAGAAAAAACTTCATTGATTACATCATGGGGTACATTTTGTTACACTGTTATTCCCTTAGGCCCTTAAAATTATGAGCTACTTACTAGCAAGAAATGAATCATATCTTCCATGAGTATACTCATAATAACGTTGAAGATTATGTTGAAGATATACTTGCAAAATTAAGACATTATTCCACACATGCTCAGGAAATTCCACACACTCTTTGAACGTTTGTGATAATACAAAGTACATTTAAATCAAAAGAAGTTTGTTTTAGTGTTATAAATAGTAAGTTCCTTGCATAAATTATTTCTAAATGTGGAATTGAAATTAATCCCAAGAATATTTATGCCATTATTGATATGAATCCATCTCACAATTTGCATAAGTTACACTCTCTACAAGATAAAATCCAAGACATTCATCATTTTATTACACAACTTGCTGACAAAACATTACCATTCACATGTTTAATGAAAAAGGAAACTAAATTTTTATGGGATTACCATTTTCATTGTGGATTCGAAGCAATTAAATCATATCTCTTAGATCCTCTTGTCCTAGTACCTCTCATGTTTGAGTGGCCTTTCTTAATATGCATTTCCGCTACATTTTAGGAATTACGAACCCTTATAGAATAACACAATGATTATCAATGTGAAATGTATGTCTATTATATTATCCATACATTACTCTCTTAATAATGAAATTATATCTACATTGAGAAATTATTCCTTGGCCTCATCTTTGTTCCATACAAGTTGGGACACTACCTTCTTAATAACAAGGGTTATATAATTACCAAGGTAAATAATCTACGGTACCTCTTATCTCACACACATCTCTTGAGACATATTTCATGATGGTCATATTACTTAACCAGTTTGATTTCAAACTCATTCCACAAAAATAAATCAAAGCTCAAATTTTCTCATATCAAATAGCTGACAGACTCCTTCTAGATGTATCAATTATTTGTGATTATTTTTGAGATGATTTCACTGCTTACACCATTGACTCTGACACTTGGACTATGTAATTTAATGGGTCATGTTTCCTCTTTAGATGAGGGGATGTAATTTTCTTCATCACTCTACATGGTGATAATCTCCCGTTTGCGTATCGCTTAGGGTTCTCGTGTATGAATAACATTACTAAGTATGAGGCCATCATTCTTAGCCTCACCACCACACGTAAACTTCTTATTCACAATATCTGCATACATGGTAATTTTAATATTATTATAAATCAAGTTAATGATACATATAAAACAAAAGAGGAGTGTCCTGTCCCATATAATAACTTTCTAAAAGTAATCCTTGATACCTTTGACTTCTACTCTCTCACTGCCATCCCACGAAAAATGAAACCATCATGCAGATTTTATGGCTAGTGTGGCATCACTCATTCCCCAAGATATCACTAATGATAAATCCATCTTCATCATTCAAAACTTACAAAAACCCTCTATTGATTTTCCTCCTTTAAAATCATGTGCTATAACACGTAGAAATCACCATCATGAATGGTTCACTCAAATTTATAACTATTTATATTGACAATCTATTCTTGATGGATTTCAACCTCATGAAGCTAATCCTTTATGATGTTAGTCTACACGATATGTAATAATTACTACTCCATAATTTAAAATACCATTTGATGATCATTTGAGGTAATTTTTGGGACTAAATGACATCTGCACAACTGTTTATCACATTTATGATAGTCTATGTGGCTATAACTTATCAGGAAAATTGATGTCACACAAGCTTCTATGTCAGGGCTACTATTGTCCTACTTTGGAACATAGTTGTTTATAATATGCGAAATGTTGCAATAAGTGTAAAATCCATCACAATCTCCATAATGCACCTACATATGAACTCCAACCTATTGGTCCATCATGCCCCTTTTCCTTATGGCATTTTCATCTCATTGGTAAAATTAATCCCAAATCCGCTGATGGCCATAAATTCATCATTACTTTATTAAATGTGTCTACTAAAAAACCTTTGCAAACTACCACTTGTGTCGAGATTTGTGGTTATATTACTACCCACATCATTATACAATTTGGCATTCCCTCTATCATCATAAAAAATAATGGCTCTCCTTTCAAAAATAAGGATAGTAAGCGCCTTTGTGCCAAATTCAAGATCAAGCAAACATTCTCCATTCATTTTTATCCATAGGTAAATGGTCAAGCACAAGCCATGGATAAGATAATTTTTAAAAATATATAGATGACCGTTGATACTAGTGGAAAATATTGGCACAACCAAATTCTATATACTATTTGGCCTTATTGCACTAGTGTGTGCACCTGTAAAAATTCTATGCCCTATTCACTCATTTATGTCACCAAATTAGTAATCCCCTTAGACCTTAAAATATGTTCCTTTATGATAATGACAACGTATATCGTAAAAAATGGCTCATTGAGCTTGAGATGCTTTACTCACTCCCCATGTAATCTCTCAAACACCTCCAAGTATATCAGGTTTGCATTGCACAAGATAATAATAACACACTTTTTCCATTTTAATTAAATATCAATGACCTTGTATTAAAGGAAAATCATAAAACAAAAAAGTCAAATCCCATATAAAAGGAAAATTAAAACCTTATCATCTTGGACCTTATGTCTTCATATACAAGTTAGGGGTGGCATCTATCATCTTGCCACTCTCCTTGGAAAACCAATTAAAAATATGCTCAATGTAATACATCTAAAAGGATAATATGCATAAACATATTTAATACCCTATGAAAAACTCTTGTGATAAAATTCACACTTTAATGTTGAGAGAATATTACATCCACGAACCTCACAAACTATATGTTTTATGCTTCACACTTCATGATAAATCTTTCTCGCATTCCATTCTCACTAATCATACTACCCTATGATGCACACTAGTTCCAAGATTCATACTCCAAGGCTGAGGGTATGAATATGATGTGAAGCCTAACTATTCTACACTTCACTATATGCACTTCCTGTTACATCTTTATATCAACTCTTTTAGACCATTTCCCGATAATGAATTTTTTTTCTATATTTCAATATTAATTATTGAGGGGTATTTTATAAATGAACCTCATCTCATACTCATCAAAATCCACTAGGGTGCACACTGATCCTATCAAATTCACATTGTATATCATTTCATCTCAATCATACACAACATATTGCATATCTTTGTTTCATCTATTATTTCTTGCTTATGCTTAGATGCACACTTTTTTTCCATGATAAAAAGATAATTAATATGTCACTCTTTTTTATACATATGGATTCGCATTCATTTGGTATTTAGTTTTGAATATAGACATCTTATAGATATTTACATGTAGCAATGATGCTTGGAATTGTACCGCTTACATGTCCAATTGAGGCTCCTTGTGGTATCTACATTTACTACTCTTACACCACACAGGTGTTATTATTTCATCATTTACCACATCCTATTACTAGAAAATTACATTTTATTGGTCTATACATGCTTTGACATACTTTTTTTCTTTCTAACATGCTAACGGGTGCTTCATGTGTAGAAATTTATTTGAAGGACTATATGCCACTATGACTGTCTATTACATATTGTTTTCCATTTGTCTTCTATTATATGCTATTTTTTGTAGTCTATTCCCTTTGTGTTTAATACAAACTACATTATTTTAACCACTTAGGCCTTGATTATCTTGTGACATTGTAAGTAATGTCCCATGTCTGAAATCCTCTTTTTAATGCCTATCTTGTATTCTTACTTATTTTATTGCACACTGTCTTCTACTTGCATAATAGATTCGATTTCACTAACACACGTTATTAGATTGTTTGTTTATATGTGCCTTGGTCTCTACCATCCACATTCCCCCCTATAGGGTATCCACTTCAGATTAGTTTCAGGTCCTCTGCTTTGAACCACATACTCAAATTAGTGTCACATGCACCCCAAACGAGGGAAGTAGAAATCAGGAAAAATAATCACCCCATATAACAGATCATAGCTATAATAGAGTACAATTTAGCACAGAATTAGGACATGCTACAGTTTAAGAAATAACCCAGAATCTAACTTGGGTCTTTACTTTAGCAAAAACACTAGTTCCTATATTCAGACACTAATTCCTAAGTGTGCATGACCTCTCTTAGGTGCCTATGTGTTGGGTGCAAATATAGTTACATTCTCAAATCAGGAGAGTTCATAACATGTCACAGAGATTTTTTTACAGTACAGGAACAATCCTCAAGTAGTAGACCGCATTCTATCTCCTCTCAATAAAATAAAACAATACAACCAGAATAATTTGAAACTAATTTTGTATAACTCATAACAAAACATGGACACAACATTTATAGTAGTGTTTATAAGGAAACAATCATGGAAAGAGAGTAAGATTAGACTTATCTCCCCAACACTCTTTAGCCATAGCATCATATCACTGAGAAAACATAGTCTACATATCATTCCAATACATATTTCTATCCTTTACACTCTTTCACATTATCTGTACACATTCCTTTTACTACTTTTGTGCACATTTAAATACTTTTACTAAGTTTTCATAATACACGAATTTGATTACTCTATCACTCTTCTTCTATAGGTCCTTAATACGGAACAAGAAGCAACCCTACATCAGAAAACATAGGAAAAAAAATTGGTACAAATTAGCACAGATGCTGCACCATTATGGTCAAGTACTCTTTCTTAGTTCTCATGCTACTTTTTTATCGGTTCACGTTTTCACTTGTCTCTTCAACACACTATCGCCACAACACTATACAAGAACAAAAGGTAGGTATATTCTAAGCAATTTATGTTATTGAGTACTCACTCAACAACATAAAGTGGGGGGAAATGTAAACATAAAATCAGGAACTTGGATACATTTCTAGGTCGTAAAAGCAAAAAAAAAATCGTACGATTCCTAAGCAAAAAAAACTAGTAATTGAAATCTATATTTGGGCTCTTTTATGTATTTTTTTATTTTCTATTTTGTCTTACACACCCTATAGCATATTTGATACTTTAGTTTCTTATCTTTTATGAATTTTGACACTAGCACTGATTCGGGATTCCAGCGTAAAAGCACCAACATCCCCTCTCGGTGCCCCTGAAATCTTTCCCCCTTAATCACTCTTTCTAGGCCTCTTTCATCTTTTGGGTATATTATTTTCTTATGGTTCAGAATTTCAATTTTTAATTAAAAAATTCAACCAAGGGAATCATATAAATATATAGATATGTGATCAAAATAATGGACCAAGATCTAAACATCTATTATCATCCCCTAAACTTATATCCAAAGGCATCTATCTAGCATCCATTTCAGCGACAAGATAATTTATTTTCTTCATACACGACATAAAAAGGGGAAGTTTGTTATTCCATCCACACATTTATAAACATCGTTACATCTAGCTACTACCTGTTATCAAGTGTAGTTGTAAAAGGGGATCGTAGGGCATGATTCTTCTAAAAACTCACCACAAGTACATGGAGTCTGAGATTTAGTGCATTTCTATGTCATAAGTTCACTCTTGTGATGAATGTTGGAGTAAGTATGACTCGCCATATTGCATTTCTATTTTTTGTATCTAATATGGTATTGTGTGTTTTGTAGTCGAATCTTTGTTTTTCTGGTTACAAATACCTTGGTGATTATATAATGACATATAGGAGACCAATAGTGAATATAAGCAACATTGTTACCACACTCTAGAAATGAGATTCTGACAACTTTAGCATTCACTAACGCCCAGTAGTAGACTTTGATGCCTAAGAACCCTTGACCCAATTCAGGGGCCCTAGTTTGATAGTATCTAATAGTTCTAGATTTTATAGTGCACAATTATGATGGTCTTCCCTCTCTGTTCATCAATTATACCAGTCTTTATTAGTCCCAAATTAAGCACAAATACAACTAACTCCTTTCATCTCTCTCTTGAACTTAGGGTTTCATATTTTATCATCTTATTAATTGAGGCATACTATGTCTCACACCTATCTATCATAGTGTACATTCAGTTACTCTAGAATTAGTGTTTTACAATAAGTTTATTTTAGTTAAATCACAATGCTCTATATATTACACCTTATACAGTTGTGCACAAGTTTTTTTGTAATAAATATAAATATGAATTTTTTGAACACATATTGCTCCATTAGCCATTATAAATCACTCTTCAACACACTTTATAATATCTCTCTCCTCTATTACTTGGTCTTTTACATAGTTGCAAATACTTGATTTATGCTCAAGAAACACTATTTCAAACTTGCCCTTTCAACTAAAGCAGGAAAAGTTTTAGGTTGATTAAATGTGGTTATCGATATTTTACATCTCAAACAAGCTACTGAAATCCAATTGATTTATCATACATACCATTCTTCTATGCATACATTATAAAAAAATCATGAAACATTACCTATAAAAGGTCATGTTTTTATTTTTCTCACTCATTTCAATCCAGTTTCATCATTTTTTGATCACTCCTAATTATGAAAATGTACTAGGCACAAAACATGCATATTCACAGAAATAGAATGTCATTGTATTTTTATAAATGTAGGGGTAAAAATCAAAGACTCAAACTTTACCAAAGTACCACTATTTCAGTTTCTAAGAGTACACCCATATAATTACATCATGGGGGAAATGAAATCTTATTTGTATTTCACCTTATAGATTTTATCTTGAAATTTTTTACCTATACCTATCTATAGTGGTGTGGTCCCATTGTTGGGAAGCGTTACAATAAGTGATTATAAATCATTATGATACTGTTCCCATCATGTCATGACACTCAGTTACCTCATGTCTGTAAACTCATCCACCTTGTTGGGGACTCGATCACCCTTAACTCAAGAAGCATGTTTAACATGAATATCTATGTGTGAAAGAACTTGTATTTGTAACTTTGATACCCCCTTTTTACATCTATTATGCTCTTATACCTTATCTCTGCATAGATAAGATGATGAATCAAGTTTTTTGCCATGCACAATAACTTTCTATTGGCATGATTTATGTTGTTATTGATTAAACACTCTCTCTGGTATGAACTTCTTCTATGTAAAAGATTAGTAAATTTAATTTACTAGCATAAAGGGGCGCCAAATATACACACCAAAATCTACATTCAATCATTATTATATCATATTTTTGTAGGTTTCTTTATAAATAATTTTTTAACAACAAAATATGGTCTTGATGGTATCAATATTTTGGTGTATTACTATTTTTAGATTGATTTAACCCTATGTCTTAATATTTCACCCTTTTAGTATGATCTTGAGTTACATTACAAACATCTCTAGTGGTCCCCTTAAATTATTTTAATGTTTCTAATCCTAGTTCAATAATGTACAACAAGATTAGGACCCTATAGATAGTCATGACCCTTGTTTGTGGTCTTGACCACTCCTTTTTAAAAAAAATTCTCTTTATGGGCCCTTCTTTACTCCTTTAATCTTTCAAATTCTATTTTACAGGTTGACATTTCCCACTCCTAAGGTCTAATTTTAAAATTAAAAAACTATCTTGTGTGTCTGTGTGTGTGGTGTGTGTGTTTGTGTGTGTGTCTCTATGTGTGTGTGTGTGTGTGTCCACACTTCATACACAACATAGATGATAGGAGGTCATTAATTTTATTTTTCCATTCACACACAATGGTTTTTATAGGGATGAAGTAACATAACCTGCAATTGGTATTGAGGCACAAGAGTCAAAATAGGTCAAACAATAATAACATCTACATCAACACAAATTACTAGGAGAATTAACATGAATGTGAAATGTACTATGGAACTTGGTAACTCACAAACGAGGTGACTACTGAGGTTAGTATGACTAGGGTATTTGCATAATTTTTATAAGGGGTAATGATTCCATGAGTTTTTTGTAGGATAGTTATCGTTTATTTTTCAAATTCATGTGTGATATCTAGGGTTTTATGTGATGTCAAATATATCAAATATTGAATAAAAAGGACACAAAAAGACAATATAAATTACATATTATCATTCTCTACATGTGTAAAACCATAAAATTTTGTCATGATGATACATCGGGTCATGGCCATATGGTATGGTCTAGCCTAAAAATCTATAAAACTCCAAATGTTGATTTTCTACATCATATAATTTGTTTCTATTCTAGATCACTCATCAACACATCTAAAAAATCTCCTAAACTATCCATGTGCTTCTTTATATCCTTATTTAACTTCTAGTTACATATATCAAAATGTTATTTTGATTTCTACTCTGAATTGGTTTGAATATAAATCAAATTGTGTATACAATATTATTTAGTATAGTATCTATTCAGATAAAACTAGTTAAAATTAATTAGGGTTGATACATAATCTATGAATTGGAAACTTCAAGGTGGCAACCTCTATAACAATACAACAAGAATAAGCTATAAAATATGATCCAAGCACTAACCCCTACCTCATGTATGTATCTTGTATTTGCTATGGATAATACATATGGTAACCTTACTATAAATATTAAAGTTTTAAGGGATGTGACAAAACATGTTAATAATTTATGTTACCAATGGTTTGATTATGGATAACCTAATACATGTCATTGGTGAAGTGAAAATAAATTATTGTGGAGTCCTTGACTTGGAAGTTGAAAATTTATGAGCATCAAGTAGATAATGATGAGTAATACCCTAATCTCTTGTTTAAGGAATAGCAAGAGTTCTTATAATTGGTGTTCGGATACTACCTTCCATATGAGCAACATTCCTCAAAGTCTACTCAATAACATTTTCTTGTAAAAGGGTGATATATGGAGAGGGATTACCAATGCTCTTCAAATCAGTTGTTCTTTTTCGATGTGTCTAAACAATGGGATTTGAAATGTCTTCTTTACACATTTCTACAAGAGGATAATTTGAAATCATGTGTTGATATAATTGAAATATAAAGTGTGTTATAGATTGATATAGGGTAGGTCCTTTGGGTATAGAAAAAGTAATCTAATTGAATAATAATGGAATTTTCAAGGTCATAGGGAAATATAACTTTTACATACGCACTTTCTGCGGTAATTCTATGTAAAACTTAGAGGGTTCCATGCGCATGACATAACTAATTATGAATCCTATCTAGTCCATAAAGTGCCATGATTAACTTAGATGGCTTATCAATGCTCTTCAAATTAGCATTTGAGATAGTGCGTGTTATAAGATTTTAGAATCCTATAGAGTGATTTATGAAGATGGATTTTTCGGATATGTTTTCAAGCAACAACGTTCCACCCATCTTCGAGATTTTTTAGAGATGTCTCCACAATGGGATTTGAAATGTCTTTTTTACATGTATCTAAAAGAGGATAATATCAAATCATATATTTAGATAATTGAAACATAGAACAACTATGTGGTAGGTTGATATAGATTAGGCCCTTTGGGTATATCAAAGTCAACATCTCGAATAATAATGGACTTTTCAATGTTACGGGGAAATGTTACTTGTAGATATGTAGTTTCTACGGTAATGTTATGTAGAACTTAGTGGGTTCCTTGCACATGATACAATCAATGACTAATCTTATGTAGTCCATAAAGTCCCATGATGGACTTCAAAGGCTAATGGGATCTACCCATGCAAGGTCTTTAAGGGTGATATGCTTATAAACTAGAAATTCTCATGTACATAGAGATAAAAAAAAAACTTATCTCTAAACATTTTAGGGCAAGAATTTATGCGTTATGAGTGTACATTGTATTGGGCTATTAAAATGAAAAAAAAATGCATTTGGACATAAAATTGTTTGTATTGAGCTTTATGCCATATTGGTCAAAGGAAATTGCACCCATGTTTTGAGTATGTTTTCAAGTAGAATCTTATCCACAAAATAGCCTATTAAATTAAATTGTTTGAGTCATTGAAAAGGAGAATCAAATATAACAATAGTTAAAATAAAATCGAAAGAAGTGGTATTACATCATGGAATAACATTAAAAAAAACTTGTGTGGTTTCTTCCTTAGGTGCCATCACAATCCATTATAATTTGACTAAAATAATTTTTTTGATGAAAAATGATCTTATATCATAGTAAATGCAACACAATACAAGAAACTTTTCAACAAAAAGTGGACAGTACGAGAACACACCCCAAAAAACTAAAATGACTTTTGATATGAATTCCCGTATAAAAGAAGTGAAAGATTTTTTTATAAAAACTCAATAAATTAAAACCGCATCCAAGATTATCGTGCAGCTATGAAAAGTAGTATGACGATAGAGCCTAAACTTCCACTAAACATAAAACCTTCCAGAGCACTCCCACTATTTCTCCCGCATGATCTCGCCATTACTATTTTCCAATACGAGACTTCCAATTTAATAATTAATTATTAAGATTAAATATTGCGAAATATTTACATGTAAACCTGTTGTAATTGTTGGCTACTAAACGAAATAATGATGTGGGTTTTTTTTTTAACAAATTTATAAAGACCCAAGAAGACGAATAAGTGATTTTAACACATTACAAAGAATAATGTAAAAAGTTTCTACAATTAGTTAATGTGTTTTTAAATCAGTATCTTAACTACAGGGTAATGCCCATCACCTCAGCATATCCACTTTCTACAGAGGGAATACAATATCAGAATGATAATCTATATATTGTCAATTATGATGGGCATACAATAAGAGAAAGGAAGTACTCAAAGTCCGATTGTGAACTCTGGAGTGTGATTATAAATAGAGAAGAGAATGTGAGTACAAGATAGAATAGTGAGCGGCTCATCTCAATGCAAGTAGAATAAATAGTTTACTGATCACGATCAACTGACAAGATTCCCTTCTTATCATACAACAAAGTCATGCGTACTAATTTACTTATGAAAGTCCCGAATGGTTTTAAATTTTTGTGATGTTTATTAGTTTGCCATGACAAATGGATCCATTTAAATTAATGGGCGTCATACGGGTGTAACTCAGAAAAAATAGCGTGTTCCCAAGGTTTTGAAAATATGCTTCCACTTTACAACTGTAAAAATTAATTTAAACAAACAAGTCTTTGTCCACCATAGATCCCTAGGAAAAGGGAAATTTTCAGTACCAGATATTTGTAGTCTTTTTAGGTAGTTTTCTTAATATGCTTGCTCTCATTGCCTGCTATTTTGTCACAAACAAAATCTAGTCCTCATACTGGTTGGAAGGTTCAAGCATCAGTCATGTGAGTTTAGATTCACAAAAGAACTTTTATTTAACAAATGTATCGGGTGACCGGTCCTAATCTAGTATATACATGATATTCACCTCCACAAAACAAATTAAGAAGTGTGGCGAAGCAAGCTAATGACAACTATTATGTACCATTATTCTATTCCATGGCAATCACACTTCAATACAATATTTTCTTGTCCACCCTTTTTGAACTCGGCATCTAGACCATTCTACTACAATACGAATTTTGTGTGATTCTCATGTTTGTACAGATTCTAACTATCAAGTTGCCTAAAGTAGGTTTGCAAGATACATGTACTCACATTTGTATTTTGTTCAAAAATCACATTTTTCCAATGATTAAATAAGAGGAATTTATGAAACTTCTTAATACTTTTTATATTATATTGAAAAAATCTCTCCACAGCAGTAAGTTTCTATATCTGATCATTGTAAGATCTCGATGGTAATTTGATAGAACACTAGTTGTCTCTCAGTTTCACTCACTTAAACACAACATTACTAAATCAGTACATATGAAATTATATGAGGTAATGATAAAGATTAACATATTCCTTAATAAAATTTTAAAATAACTAAGATATATATTATAAATACTGTATATATGGTAAATTGTTGAAACTACAATTCTTTTTGCATCGCCTTATCCTGCTGATACACTTTAAAAATAATAATAGTTTATATAAATAAATCTATTAATCTGCAGGTTCCTTGTTGTAATCTTAAATCTTTTTAAAATAATTTGTAACATACCTACCAGTTGCCTCATTCTTGTTTCTATGTAGTGTTTATCTGTTTTTTTTAAATTTCGTGGGATAGCTCCGCGTTTTAAAATGCTCTTATTGAAATATATTTCAGAAAAAAAATTACAAATCTAAAATTAAACTGATTATTAATCTTACTCCACAACCACCAATCTGATTGGTGACGATGAATGATTTAATCTTACTCCACAACTTTATAACCTAGCAATATCACCAATTAACAGGCCCATAGGCCTGTTAATAATTAAATTAAAAACAATTAAAATTAATAAAAATTTCAAATTAAATTAATAAAAAACAAAAAAATGAAAAAAAAATTAAAATAAAATATCAAAGGAATAAATTAAAATTTAAAATAATAAAAATTTAACAAATTAAATTTATAAACAAAAATAAAAAAATTATTAAAATCAAAAAAATACAAATAAAGAATTAAATAAATTTTTAAAATCGCTAAAAATTAATAAATTTTGAGAAAATGATTAAAAAATTCATAAAAAAATAAAGAATAAAAAAATTTAAATTTAAAAATTAATAATTAATCAAGACAAAAATTAATTAAAAAATTTAAAAACTTTAAAAATAATAAAACTTAAAAAAAAAAAAATTACAAATTGAAATTCAAATGATCATCATTTTTATCGTCATTGTTAATAATAATTATCAATAATCATGATCATCAATTCTATCATCATTATCCTCATCTTTATTATCGCCACCATCATCAAAACCACCACCACCACTACCATCATCACCATCAATGGTTGTGATCTATCCTCATGGGTCATTATCATCATGATCATCATAATCATCTCTATTGTCATCTTCATCATCATTAAAATCTTTTTCGTCATCACTAATATTCATCATCAATAATGATGATCATCATTTTATCATCGTTATCCTCATCATTATTATCACCGCCATCATCAAAACCACCATGACCACCATCATCAACAATATCAATGGTTTTGCTCATGGTGGTGCATTTCTCCTTATTAGTGTCTTTATAAGTTTATCAGTTTTTTGAATATTCTCACCATGGACAAGTTCATGTTTTTTCAAGTTTTCTTTCAGAGAAAAATAGTTACTCACATCACTCATGTGTAGAGATTAAGATTTTTTATATTTATCATTGTTGTTATACTTCATCATTTTCATCCCCATCAATGTTTTTAATGTTATGTTCATCGTCCTTCTCATAATCTTCATCGTCTTCATAATCATTTTCATCATCAATCATTATCGTCTTAATTATAATCACCACCATGATTTATCATTATCATCATCATTGTCGTCTTCATAATCATCAATCATCATGATTTTCATCGTCATCATCATTATCATCATCAACTCCATCAAATCGCCATCGTCAACATCATCATTCTCATTCCCATCAATTTTTTTATTGTTATCATCATCATCGTCATCGTCATTTTCTTCGTAATCATTGTCATCATCATTATCATCATCATTATCATCACAACCATTTTTGTCATCATTATCATCACCACCATCATTAATCATTATTGTCATCATAATCATTACAACCATCGTCAATGAATATCATCATAATTAAATCATCACAACCATCATTGATCATTTTCGTCATCATTATCATAACCACCATCGTTGATTATTTTCATTGTCATTATCGTCAGCACCATCGTTGATCATTTTCATCATCATTATCATTATCATAATAATAATATATTATTATTCTCATCATCATCTCCATCAAATCTTCATTATCAACATCATTATTCTCATCCCCATTAATGTTTTAACATTATTTTCATCATCATTATCATCATCATCGTTGTCTTTGTAATCATTGTCATCATCATTATCATCACCACCATCGTTGATCACTGTCATCGTCATGATCATCACCTCCATTATGGATCATTGTCTTCATCAGTATCATCACCACCATTGTCAACCATTTTCATTGTCATTATCATCACTATCATCATCACTCGTTGTCATCGTCATTATCATCACCAACATTGTTGACCATTTTTGTTGTCATTATCACCATCATGATTATTGATCATTTTCATCGTCATTATCATCATGAATCTTGTATACATAATCAACATCATCATTTTCATCATTATCATCATTCTCATCATCATCATTCTACTCATCTCCATAAAATCGTCATTATGAACATTATCATTTCTCATTCCCATAAATATTTTTACCATTATTTTCATCATCCTCATTATCAACATCATTGTCATCATCATTTTCTTCGTAATCATTATCATCATCATTATCTTCAACACCATCATTGATCAATGTCATTGTCATAATGACCATCACCATCATCCAAACATTGTCATCGTTATGAAACATCTGGACCATTGGGGCGATGCAGTTGGCGGTAAAGATGGTATCATCACTTCTATCATCAATCATTGTTGTCGAACATGAGGGCAGCACCACCATCATTGATAATCTGTCATCATCCCTGGTCAGGAATGGACAATCATTGACCCATGTAGCATTCCATCATTGTAACTCCCATTACTCCTCCTGCATTATCAATACCATCATTCTCATCCCCATCTACCATTTTACCGTTATTTCATCTTCATCATCATTGTTGTCTTCGTAATCACTGTTATCATAATTATTATCACACCATCATTGATCGTTATCATCATCATGATCATCACCACCATCATTGATCATTATCATCGTCATGATCATCACCATCATCGTCGATCATTGTCGTCCTCATATCCTCACCACCATTGTTGATCATTATCATTTTCATTATGATTACCTCCATAGTAGATCCATTTTTTGTCATCATTAGCATCTCCACCATCATTGATGATTGTCATCATCATTATCATTATCATCATAATAATATATTATTATTCTCATCATCATCATTCTCCTCATCATCTCCATGCAAATCGTCAGCATCAACATCATCATTCTCATCCCTATCATGTTTTTACTATTATTTTCCTCGTCCTCATCATCATCATCATCATCATCATCATTATCTTCATAATCATTCTCATCATCATTCTCATCACCACCATCACTGATCATTATCATTGTCATGATCATCACCACCATCGCCAATCATTATCATCTTAATTATCATCACCACCATCGCCAATCATTGCCATCATCATTATACATCACCACCATGCACTGATCATCATCATCACCACCATCATTGATCATTTTCATCGTCATTATCATCACCACCATCGTTGAGGTTCGAGGGTTTAATGTCATCTGTCATTACCATCACCAACATCTTTACATCATTTTGAACCATCATTATCAAGCCCTGCATTATTAACATCCTCGTAGTCGGCAATCAATGGCCAGGACTGGGCTCATCCCCATCATTGCTTTTACCATGATTCTTCATCATGCATCATCATCATCACGATCATCATTGTCTTCATAGATCATTGTCATCATCATTATCATCACCATTTTCATTGATAATTCCATTGTCATCATGATCATCACCACCATCATGGATCATTATCTTCGCCATCGACATCAGAAACATCATCGACCATTATCATTGTCATTATCATCATGGGGATCATGAATCATTGTTGTCTTCATTAGTATCACGGGCCATCATTAATTATTGTCGAATCATGTTTAGCCTCACCAGCATCATTGATCATTGCCTCATCTCCATGATCGTCATCGAACGTTGTCTTCGTGATAAGCAATCAGAATCATTTTTATCCTCAGGAGCATGCGGTGATCAGGATCGTTCTCATCAAAATTTCCATCAAATCTTCATCACTGAACATCCCCATCAATATTTTTGTCATTAATTTCGATCGTAATCATCGTTTCCTTCATAATAATTATCATAATCATTATCATCACCACCAGCATTGATCATTTTGAGTGTCATAGTCATCACTTCGGCATCATCGATCATTGTCATCACCATTTATCATCACCGGAAGCATTGGGGATTGTCATTGCCATTTGGATTATAATCACCACCATCATCAATCATTGTCATCTTCATTATCATCACCACTAACATTGATCATTATCATCACCACCATTGTTGCACTCATTTTCAGCATGATTGTTTTCATTGCCATCCTCATCCCCATTAATATTTTTACCATTATTTTCATCATCCTCATCATAAACAGCATTTTCATCATCGTTGCATTTGTAATCATTCTCAGCATCATTATCATCGCCACCATTGTTGACCAATATTGATATTATGATCATCACGACCATCAGTCGAATCATTGTAAACATCATTATCATTACCACCATCGTCGATCCGATTCTCATTGTGATTATCATCACGCATTAAAATTAATAAAAAAAATTGTCAGTTATAAATCAGACACCATCGTTGATAAATAAAAACTTAATTATAAAGAATGGCGCTTACCTAACTATCTTCGATCAAAAATAAAAGCGTCGCTTATCATCTTTTACCATCATTGATCAAGAGAAAAGAAATTGTTAATTATAAATCCTTATAATATATCAAGATTACGTAGACGGTGACTCGGATCAAATTCTGAATGGGTCCCATCAATGTTTTTAATGTTGATGGGTTCATCGTCATCATCAGCATTGACCCTTGTCATAGAACATCAGCACTATCATCGATTGTTATCGTCGTAAATATGACACCAGGCCGATAGGCCTGAATTATTAATGGTCATCATTATCATTACAACCATTAATAAATCATTCTCATGTAAGAAAAAATATATCATTACCAAAATAGTAAATAAAATAATGATCTAAATTAATAAAAGATAAAAAATTGAGAATTCAAAATTTAGAATCATCGTCATTATTAATCCTAATAAATATTAAAAATTATCCTTATTCAATTAACAAAAATCTACAAATTAAAAATAATCAATAAAATTTAAATTAATGAAATATTAATTACCAAAATTGTCTTTATCCTTAATAAATATCAGCATCTCCAAAAAATCATTGTCATTCTAATGAAAATTAATGTTATTACCATAAATATTCAGAAAAAAAATAGGCAAAATTAATTAAATCATTAAAAATTGTAAAAATTTATAATCAATAAAAAAATTAATGTCACCAAAATAAAAATTAGAAATAAATTGTTGTTGTAAAAAAAACTAATTAAAAACTTAAAAATCGATCTTTATCAAAAAAAAAATTTATCAATCATTATCAATGTAATTAGAAAAATCACAAATATTAAATTTACAAATATTTAAAAATAATAGAATATTGTCAAATTACCATAAAAATTATCAAAATTCACAAGACTCAAAAAATAAATAAAAATTTAAAATTACTTTAAAGGTAAATCCTCCTCATCATAAAAGTTTAAAATTATAATTAAAACTAAAAACTAAATTATCATATTATAATCATTAGTTGATCATTGCCGTTATCATGATTTTCATCATCATCATGGATATCATTGTCATCGTCGTTATCATCACCACCACCATTGATCATTTTCGTCGTCATTATTGTCTTCACTACCATCATCAAATGCTGTCCTCATCATTGTCATCATCATCATCGTTGATCATTTTCATCATCATTCTCAATCAAAACCATCGAATATCATTAGCGTCATCATTATCATTTCCATCTAATGTTGTCTTCATAATCTGTAATCATTTTCATTATGATCATCATCATCATTCTCATCATTGTCGTCCGTAATTACTGTCATCATAAAAAATATCATTCTCATCCACCATCAATTCGATCACTATCATTTAAATCTTTATCATCACCACCATTGTCTTTGTAATCATCGTTCATCATCATTATCATCACCAACCATCATTGATCATTTTCATGTATCACTATCATCATCATTATCGCTGATCATTCGTAATCATACATCAACGTATATCTATCATTTTCATCATCATCATCTCCATCAAATTGTTATCATCATCATCATCATTCTCATCCCCATCAATGTTTTTTACCATTATTTTCATCATCCGTCATCATCATTGTTGTCTTCGTAATCATTATCATCATCATTATTATCACCACCATCAACGATCATTTTCGTCGTCAACATCATCACCACCATCGTCAATCATTTTTCGTTATCACCCATCATCACCGATCATTGTCGTTCTCGTCATCATAAACCACCATCTTTGATCGTTGTAATCATCACTATCATCATCATTGTTGTTTTTACTATTTAAATTGTAATAAATTGTTAACTTTTCAAATCCCCATAAATTATTATCATAGTTATAATTCACATCCACGTCAATTGCATTCAAAGCCTTAATATGTAAATCATGTAAAGTTACGCATGTCAAATTATCACCAAAAAAATCAACGTGGGTTAACTTATGAAAGGTCAGTAACCACTATTATTGAAACATAGTCATCATCAAGTTCATCTACCATTTCATCATGTGATCATTGTTCATCACCATTAACATCACCAAAAGCTCATATACGCATATGATCATCACCAACATAATCAATCGATTGTCACTCGATGAGTTATCATGAGACACCATGAAATGTATCAGTCCTCATCAGTGCATCAACAATCACCACCATCGTAAATCATTATCGTCAAACATTAATTATAAATCAATGTAGAAATAAATACGAAATTACAAAATCATAAATCATCATCAGTTCCAAGTTCTCATCAGCATTCTCATCATGCATGTTTATTAAATCTTCCATACACAAAGCTCATCGCATCATGATCTCATCAACGTCAATAACGATTGCACCGATGAGTTTGTGAGACATGGTCCTGAAATGTAACAAAGTCGTCATCATTGCATCAAATAAATTCATAATCATTATACAAACGTTAACTATAACATATGTACAAATAAATACAAAATTGACAAAATCAAAATGTATCATCACAACCGTAATTAATAAACCTGTCAGCGACCATTTTAAATGATTCACAGTTGTAGAAAAATTGATCATTGTCATATATCGCTGAACAAAATTACATCGAAAATTAAAACTAAAAATCCCAAAATTGATCAAAAACTAAATTCATCATCATTATAATCACTACTATGTTGATCATCGTTCATCATGATTTTAATGGCATCATCAAATCATCATTGTCATCGTCATTATTCATCATGCCACCACCGTTGATCATTTTCGTACGTCATTATTGTCTTACTAATCCTACGAATCATTATCATTGTCATCATCATCATCATTTGTCATCACTATTCTCAATCAAATCGTTATCATCAGCGTCATCATTGATCATTTCCATCTAATTTTTTATTGTTATTTTCATTATAGATCATTTTCATCATCATCATCATCATTGTCATCGTAATTACCATTGTCATCATCTTTATCAACACCACCATCGTCGATCACTATCATTGTCATCATTATCATCACCACCATTGTTGATCATCGTATCGTCATCATTATCATCACCAACCATCATTGATCATTTTCATTATCATTATCATTCATCATTATTGTCTTCGTAATCATGAATCATCATTGTTTTTATCCCCGTCGTCATTCTCATCATCATCTCCATAAAATTTTCATCATGAACATCATCATTCTCATCCCCATTAAGTGTTTTTACCATTATTTAAATCATCATTGTCACCATCATTGTTGTCTTTCGTAATCATTATCATCATCATTATTATCACCACCATTAATGATCATTTTCGTCGTCATCATCATCTCCACCATCGTCAATATTTTTTGTTATCATCATCATCACCGCCATCGTCGATCATCGTCATTCTCATCATCATCACCACCATCATTGATCATTTTCACCACCATCGTTGATCATTTTCATCGTCAATCATTTTCATTAGCATTATCATTACAATTATTGTTGATCATTGTTGTCGTCATTATAATCACCACCATCATTGATCATTGTCATCGTAATTATCATTATCATCATAATAATATATTTTACTATCATCATAATAATCTATTATTATTCTCATCATCATCATTCTCATCCCCATTAGTGTAACAACCCAAAAATACCAACACAAGGACAATACAGTGAAATACAGGGGTAACTTTTTTTTGACTTGCTTTGACACAACACGACACAACATGTCATCACAAGGTTACAACCAACACTAGGAACCACTTGTTACGGGGGAGACCACAAGGTCAGCACGGAAACGTTCACACCTATCAAGGACAATGTACTCTTCTTTTGACAAGACAACATGGAAGTCCAATCCACATGACACACTCACAGCTAGGGCAACCCATGAGGAATTTCTTGTTAAATTTTCTTGTTTACTAAAGTGTCCTCTTAATTCTTAACTTACGTTCTTAAAAAATTTCATGTAATGATTCACACAATTCTTTTCACAAGGGAGAACTTCTTTATTTTCAACTATTGACTAAATAGCTTAAGGCCAAGCTTTCCAAACTAGGATCATCAAATTTTATGTCCAAATCTTTCTTATTCATTTGATTTTAGAACATTTTCCATTTCTTACAAGGTTAATTAATCTTGCTCAAGTCACTAACACATGTTCCACAACTCTATTGCACAGGTGAAGGCATAAGCTCCGATTGAGTGGGAAGTACCCGCTTAGGGTTCATAACAATAACCTTCCTATTTAAGGATCAAACTTTGACCTTGCTTAAGAAATATCACCATGAATCAAGGCAAGGATTAACAGAACAGGACAACAGAATTTAGCTTCAGGGTCACATTGTTTACTATCAAACTTTCATTAAAGTTAAGAGTTTATCGAGATTGGTTAAAAGTTCCATCTAGACTTTACTTAATTAAGTTTGACAAAGGGAAACATTTCAAATGATAAAGAGATATTTAAGGTTTTATTAATCACTTTCACTCCTACTTATTAAATCCCTATCATTTTCTAAAATCTAACCATTGATTTCACCATGAGATCATTTAAGGTTTCACAATGGAAAAGGATAGTGTTTATTGGTTTGGCTCGAGGGAAATAAATAAGTAATAGGTTAACATATTTCGTTACAAAAGATAGTTTCCTCTTGATTGTTTCAGGTCTCAAAGGTTATCAAGTAGATCACATCTACATTAATACATTCATATATATAAATTTTAGTTTAACTTTTATAAGGACTATCCAGCTCACTTCATAGTACTTACAAACTCATTGCTACTATGCCTTAGAAGGATTTACAACTCAACATTTTAACTCAAGAGAAAAGTTTAACAGTACTCGTTTGCGAAAACAAAACAAGATTACATCAATTCATTCCAACACGATGCACAAATCAAAGGGACATACCATCTCTATTTAACCATGACTAGGGAGCAAGAGAGTAATAACATGGGGACATGCCCCGCTACTATACTAAGGGTTAAAATTCACTAGAATATCCCAGAACCAAGCGGTAATCAAATTTCATCTTTCACATGATGACCAAACAAGCCAAAGTTTCAACAGTTACAACAACACTACTCTACAATACATTTACTAGGCACTGACCCTTCTTCTAAAATGTCCAAAGGCCCTTTCCAAATTTTATAACATAATACACATTCATTACAAAGGAACATCATAACCAAGATTGATGCAATAATCTACGAGTCTTTCCATCATCTAACCACGTAAGCCATCTGCAACAATTAATAAACTGAGTCAGTTTCGCGAGAATTGAGCAAGATAAGACTATACATAACAACAATAAGCTACTAGCTAACCAATATACCATGAAAGGAAACATTCTATTTCAGGAAATGGATCAAAGTTCTAACCTCTAACAACCTTTGTGAAACAAGATGTAATTTTCAACATATCAACTAAGAAGGAAAACCATAAGTTTTAGTTATGAAAAAATACCTCTAAAACTACAAAAGTTTGACAACCAAATACACAAGACTATGAAATTTAAACTGATTAGACACTAAGAGTTGAGAGTATTAGGATTTCAATCATGTAATCCCGTAGATTACGTGATTGAAATCTAAAGTGTAACCCATCAATCCACATTCTCAAGGTGAAGACAAAAGATAAAAACCAGACCCGATCTTCGCTGCACAAAAGGATAAAGTTTTGGAATCGTTCCGTAGGGCCATAGGTCTAATAGGCTATAAATGAACAACGAGGGTAAAAAACAAAGTTCCATCATGTAATCAAAAAGGTTTAAAGGATTAAAATCTTATATTCAAACCCACAACCATTATATCTTAGGTAATAAGTGACTTCATAGCTAATAAGGATGAGTGGAAAGGACGGTAAGAATGTCCAGAATAGGTATTGCCTAACAGCTTACCTACTGAACATAAGCAGGGCCGGAATAGCGACAAGCCTCATTAATATCCAAGTTGAATAGGCAATCTAGTACTCTAAACACATCCTTGTAATTTTCATAATACCTTAGATTTATAACCCTCCCGTTCTAGAGGAACATAACCATGAATCTAGACTTCGGTTGAATATTTTCCGACGTCAACTCACTTCCTAATATCATAAACGATGTATACAAAGGAAAAGGTCTCTCAACTCTCCTTAATTTACATCTCATCACTAATTTTATGGTAACCTATGTAGAGATTAAACACATAACATACCATTGAAGATAGATATCCTCCAATAACGAACTTCTATAATGATGTACTCACAATTATTACGTTCGACACATAAACAAACTATTCCATAACTTCTTTTCCCTTTTTGACAACAAAATATATTCACGACCTTCCATCACAATCATTCTCAATTTGCAATGAAAGGTCACTCATCAAGAAGGAAGTACAAAACAAGTTTGACTAAATTAAGGAACTTCATGTTACCTTAAGCAGTTGATGAAAACCTTAACTTTCTACGAACCAGTGAAAGATATTACCTTACTCCATCAAGGCATTATGTCAATACATGATTAAATCGATCACACAAGGAATCATCAACATACCATATCTTAACACCATAAAGGTCATTAATTTTATCAAATTTTACTCATCGAAAGAGTAGAATCAAAATGGGGGTTCTATCAATAATTTATGCCCTTCTATCAACCCAGGACATATTTTCGGCCCAAAACTTCCTTCTTAACAAACATATATATTGAACTTCTAATTTCCAAAAGCCCTAATAATTTGCACAATACACGAAGTGCATAATCACGCTTATCATAAAAAATAATAATAATAATTTAACTGTATGTTTTCCTCTAGGGCAACAACATAACAGGAAACCAATACTAGTCAACACTGTGCAACGTTCTAGGGACAATTACATACCCAGGTTCACAAAAGAAACAATGACATTTTTACAGAAGGAAGTAACTTTAAAATTATATATCTATATATATATATATATACATATATATATATATTCCATGTGATCAATCAAAGCATACACTGAGAACCTTTGTTTGTTTTATATATATATAAATGGGTTGATCACGTCAACAAGAACAACCAACAGAGGAAAATCCAGAAGTAACAAATTGTTAACCATGTACTGAACGCAAATCCACAAAATCACAGATTTAAACCAATTTCTAGAAAGAAAAAGTTTCATTTCAAGAGGTTATTAGATACTAGCATATTATGTATATGGTTAGTCTATCTTGCCTGTTTTAACGCATCCACCAGTCGATGAACATCCAGTAGGGACTGCTATAGCCACACGCCTTCCGCTTTATCCTCTGCTTCACTGGTCTTTTCTTGCAATATACCACACCAGTGATTCCCTTTTGAAGGCACGACTAGAAGGATGCATATAGGTGGCTGTCCGAAACAAAAGATTGCTTCAATGCAGCTGCTTTCGGGGTGAGAGTCGAACTGCTTACCACACAGTCCGGAGAGCACTTGCGCTAGAAAGCTACACACCGACCATGGTTTGAAGCTCGGACTCAAGACATAAAGATTACATCGCCCCTGGATCTGAAAGGCATCTACCGTACTGATACAAAATCCTTTTTCCTTCATCAGATTTGGGGACAGCATCAAACTCTCGGTGCAAACATTATAGCTGAAGCTTGTAAGGTGTGATAATTCCAGTATAAACCTTTATGCCTGCCAACATAGATCAAGGGCACTAAAACAGACCCCAACGCCTCTCCACTGAACAAGGACACTCCCCTGATGATTTTCCCATTACCCAAAAAAATAATGTTTGCAGGGGAAATCCCTGTTTAAAGTCCTCGCCCCAACTGTTGTCACCCATGGTGATAGATTGGTGACAGACAGCTCCCCGGGACCTTCGCTGCCTACAGAAGTAGACACAAACACAACTTGGCATTTCCATCCCCTAAAATCAAAATTGAATCCCTTGGTAGGGCAGTAAGGGCCTGGTTGCCCCAAATTGGCACCAATACGTGGCAAAACATAGTTGTTGCAACCATATGTGTAGGGGAAACCTTCTGCCTCAATGGCCCTACAAACTTTGACCTTGTAACCTCATACAGTATTTGCAGGCTCGACTGCATGGACTCTATCCAAATCATTTCCAAAAATTCAGATGGCAGAAATCTCTTGATGGTTCCAACCTCCTTGATTTCCTTGATAAAGAAAAGCTGATCCATCATCTGTGTCCCTTCCACTATGGAGATGATAGCATCCACTTTTGATTGTCCCCACAAGACTTGCATGATCTTCTAGAGATCCATGGACTATATTAGTACCAAAGGCCTTGAAGGATTCAAGAAGCTCGGCCTGCTGAGGATTTGAAGCTATGGACTGTCTAAAAAAACCTGCTGAAGGCAAACTCTAATCAATATTAATCAAACAATGTATCTTCCAAGAGGGTATCTCTTCAGGCATTCAATAAAATAGCTAATATGCCTTGTCTATCTTTTGATAGCCGCAAGTCACAAAACATTGCAGCTTCGAATAAGTTGTTATTGATTAAAATTTGATAAGCAGGAAGAGTTTGGTCAGGAAAAAGTCCAGACAGTCCACCATGAGCTATGACCAGTGGTGGTTGACCACTAAGAGACTGCCAAGAACTATTCCTCTGAGCATAGATCCCTGTATCGTGCAGAGACAGAGAAGCACAAGAGCTTGAATAAACACTAATGGCACAGGCCGCCCTCGCTAGAATCGCCCTCATCGGATTTCTTGGCCTACAGCCTGGTTGGAAGCGACTTTCCAAAATGAAAAGGGCAAGACAGAGCACCACTAAAACTTTACCTCGTTCTCCAACTACAGCTGCAAGATTTTGTAACAACTGATCACGACTGTGGTCACGTGCAACCAGAACAACAGGAAGATCATTGCAGAAAAACATCCTGTACAGCATGATTTTTGGAGAATCCAAACCCTCTCACGCAACACCACGGTGACAGACCTTCATTTCACCAACTACGAATCCACTCTCACACACTGAAGGAATTCATCTGTTGCAACATCTGATGGAGTGCAAAACAAGCATTCCTGGTTTTGGGGTAGAAGAGGCAGACCACGTGACAAGAGATGGTAAGTCAATGTAATTAATAGAATGGGGCAGGTGTGGCCACCAACCAGGAAGAAAAACTGAACACGCCAAATAGGAAACATCACTCGCAAGCTAACTGCCAGCTAGCCAAAGCAATTTTTGTTTTATTTTATTCTCATTCTTCGAGCCTCGCATACTGTGGGGACAGGCCGCCTGCCTGGAGTAAATAAATGAACGGGCATTACATTCTCCTCCCCTTAAGAAAGCATCGTCCTCGATGCGTCATTACACAGAGGAAAGGAAATGATTTGCAACCAAGGACAGGTAGAGGAGACATTACACCCTATGGTTTAAAATTTAACTGATTAAAGCACGAGCCACAGGGTAGCCTTAGGAAAATTCGGTAGAATTTTTAACTTTTAATGTTCTGTGAAGATTGGCAGTTCTTTCTTGTTCATCATTTCATTAGTCTCTTTCCATTAGCCATTATTCTTAGTTTAATTGCTTTTAAAATTTCATCATTGAAGAGTTTTTGTTCATTCTTTATTGTGGGTGCCCAACATGAACTGCTACCACAACACCCTATCAGGTTCACAAGACACTACAGATTCACAAGCACACAAGTATATACTTCAAGATTTTATTACACCACAAAAGGTTACACAATTACGGAATAGAATGGGCACACTCTGCACATAACATAGTACTCGCACACACATCAATGACTGACATACCAAAAATACTTAACCAAAACAATACTACAATCCACTAGACATTTCCTCAATTTGCATCAATGAAAAACTCACATAACACCAAACAAATGCCATAGGTACATAGTGTCCACAAGGGGATCAATGACATAACCACAACATCACAACACATATCCATCTGACATGAGTAACACATACATCAAAAGACCACTACCAAACATCACAATAACTCAACATATATCCTGAAACATCAACCATACAGACAAATATCATAAAGTCTCTTAGCCTCCCTCAAACTCTTATGCCTCCCTCAAGTCTCTTATGCCTCCCTCAAACTCTTATACCTCCCTCAAGTCTCTTATGCCTCCCTCAAACTCTTATGCCTCCCTCAAGGAGGCCGGTTGTCCCCATGGTCCAAGACACATAGAGTTCGAACACTCCTAACCCAAGTGACATAATAACGCGTGGTTCAACAACCCGCTAGTTATATGTACCCCTTGGGGCGTACCCCCCATACAACGAAGCGGGTCCATAGGTCCAACCAATCCATGGTGCATCCCATGACCCTATTCCACACATCACGACATTAGAACCAACACAACAATCCAGTCAAAGTGCCAAGTGGCAAAGTACAAGCCTTGGGCAAGGCGGTAAGAATTCCAAATTTAAAAGAAGACCCCAAATCAAGCTAAAATAAATGGCCAAATAGCCAAAGTTAGTATCAAAATCCCCATGTTAGTGCCACAAAACCAAGGAAATGCCCAAAATTGTAAAGCATTGCAATCAAGAAAAGATGCTGGTCCTTGCAAAATAAAGTAAAAGCTCAATTTACGAATAAAATCAAACTTATAATAATGTCACATTACGATAACTGTGTGGCCTTATCTAGCCACCAAAGGGGTACTCAACGAGTTGCTAGCACTCGGAACATCGAGCCTCAGCTCGTAAAATACATATCAATAATACAACTGTCATCACCCTCCATCTGAATCATCCCGCCACCCTTCGACAAGGCTAAACATAGTCATAGATACACTAAGGTTGCATACATACAACCACATAGGGAGAGAGGAAAGAATCACATGTTATCTACTAAACCGAGTTTTAGCTCGAGTTATTGACCCATGGTACACCATTCCTCACTCTCAACATACACTTCTACCGATTTCCCTCAGGATCGTGTTAGCGTAAGGTTCACAACATAACATACAACAACATCTACTAACATAACGGTGGCACACACATAACTACCATAATGTCTCACGTATGGTATGTATACAGGGTAGATCACGATCATACATCCACAGGGCGTAATACATCACTTTACCACATTTTGCACCCAAAGTGCAATCACCATACGATAGGGTTCATACACTCACCATATGACCCCAAATCACAACATGAAGCATTACATATTTGCACAGTCATACATACGATGAACATAATACATCACAACATAACATCCATTGCTACATAGCAAGGTGGTACACACATTTCTTCAGAAGTATGGTAACAACATCATGATACAACTCCTTTCTTTTAACATCAATCTAGTCACACAACACATTGATACACCCACATATCACAATATGCCACAATGCTCCAACACTACGTCATCCACATTATAATTATTTTCACATGTCACAAACAGTAATTCACATGTGAACTCTTCATAGAATCCACAAGAAGGAGAGAGAATACTCCCATCCCCAACATATCAACATGATGACAAACACGCACTAAGTGACATACACATCACGTGCGTTCACAATATCACAATTACGACAATAATCACATCACGTTTAAAGCACATTACTCTTCCAATATCCACCATCATCATGCAACATCATCATCATCATGCAGTATCATCATGTAACACCACCACCACCATGTAACATCATCATACAACACCAATCCGGCCCATAGGTTCGAGAGCATGAACCTACGCTCTGATACCAAAGTGTAACGACCCAAAAATACCAACACAAGGACAACACAGTGAAATACATGATAACTTTTTTTTTGACTTGCTTTGACACAACACGACACAACATGTCGTCACAAGGTTACAACCAACACTAGGAACCACTTGTTACGGGGGAGACCACAAGGTCAGCACGGAAACATTCACACCTATCAAGGACAATGTACTCTTCTTTTGACAAGACAACATGGAAGTCCAATCCACATGACACACTCACAGCTAGGGCAACCCATGAGGAATTTCTTGTTAAATTTTCTTGTTTACTAAAGTGTCTCTTAATTCTTAACTTACGTTCTTATAAAATTTCATGTAATGATTCACACAATTCTTTTCACAAGGGAGAACTTCTTTATTTTCAACTATTGACTAAATAGCTTAAGGCCAAGCTTTCCAAACTAGGATCATCAAATTTTATGTCCAAATCTTTCTTATTCATTTGATTTTAGAACATTTTCCATTTCTTACAAGGTTAATTAATCTTGCTCAAGTCACTAACACATGTTCCACACCTCTATTGCACAGGTGAAGGCATAAGCTCCGATTGAGTGGAAAGTACCGCTTAGGGTTCATAACAATAACCTTCTTGTTTAAGGATCAAACTTTGACCTTGCTTAAGAAATATCACCATGAATCAAGGCAAGGGTTAACAGAACAGGACAACAGAATTTAGCTTCAGGGTCACATTGTTTACTATCAATCTTTCATTGAGGTTAAGAGTTTATCGAGATTGGTTAAATGTTCCATCTAGACTTTACTTAATTAAGTTTGACAAAGGGGAACATTTCAAACGATAAAGAGATATTTAAGGTTTTATTAATCACTTTCACTCCTACTTATTAAATCCTATCATTTTCTAAAATCTAACCATTGATTTCACCATGAGATCATTTAAGGTTTCACTGAAAAAGGATAGTGTTTATTGGTTTGGCTCGGGAAAGAAATAAGTAATCATATTTCGTTACAAAAGATAGTTTCCTCTTGATTGTTCCAGGTCTCAAAGGTTATCAAGTAGATCACATCTACATTAATACATTCATATATATAAATTTTAGTTTAACTTTTATAAGGACTATCCAGCTCACTTCATAGTACTTACAAACTCATTGCTACTATGCCTTAGAAGGATTTACAACTCAACATTTTAACTCAAGAGCAAAGTTTAACAGTACTCGTTTGCGAAAACAAAACAAGATTACATCAATTCATTCCAACACGATGCACAAATCAAAGGGACATACTATCTCTATTAACCATGACTAGGGAGCAAGAGAGTAATAACATGGGACATGCCCCACTACTATTCTAAGGATTTAAAATTCACTAGAATATCCCATAACCAAGCGGTAATCAAATTTCATCTTTCACATGATAACCAAACAAGCCAAAGTTTCAACAGTTACAACAACAATACTCTACAATACATTTACTAGGCACTGACCCTTCTTCTAAAATGTCCAAAGGCCCTTTCCAAATTTTATAACATAATACACATTCGTACAAAGGAACATCATAACCAAGATTGATGCAATAATCTACAAGTCTTTCCATCATCTAACCATGTAAGCCATCTGCAACAATTAATAACCTGAGTTAGTTCGCGAGAACTGAGCAAGATAAGACTATACATAGCAACAATAAGCTACTAGCTAACAATACCATGAAAGGAAACATTCTATTTCAAGAAATGGATCAAAGTCACTAACCTCTAACAACCTTTTGAAACAAGATGTAATTTTCAACATATCAACTAAGAAGAAAACCATAAGTTTTAGTTATGAAGATACCTCTAAAACTACAAAAGTTTGACAACCAAGGTACGCAAGACTATGAAATTTAAATGATTAGACACAAGAGTTGAGAGTATTAGGATTTCAATCATATAATCCTATAGATTACGTGATTGAAATCTAAAGTGTAACCCATCAATCCACATTCTCAAGGTGAAGTCAAAAGATAAAAACCAGACTCGATCTTAGCTGCCAAAAGAATATAGTTTTGGAATCGTTCCGTAGGGCCATAGGCCTAATAGGCTATAAACGAACAACGAGGGTAAAAACAAAGTTCCATCATGTAATCAAAAAGGTTTAAAGGATGAAAATCTTATATTCAAACCCACAACCATTATATCTTAGGTAATAAGTGACTTCATAGCTAATAAGGATGAGTGGAAAGGACGGTAAGAATGTCCGGAATAGGCATTGCCTAACAACCTACCTACTGAACAAGACCAGGGCCGGAATAGCGACAAGCCTCATTAATACCCAAGTTGAGTAGGCAATCTAGCATTCTAAACACATCCTTGCAATTTTCATAATACCTTAGATTTATAATCCTCCCGTTCTAGAGGATACATAGCCATGAATCTAGACTTGGTTGAAATTTTCCGACATCAACTCACTTCCTAATATCATAAACGATGTATACAAAGGAAAAGGTCTCTCAACTCTCCTTAATTTACATCTCATCACTAAGTTTATGGTAACCTATGCAGAGATTAAACACATAACCATACCATTGAAGATAGATATCCTCCAATAACGAACTTCTATAACGATGTAATCACAATTATTACAGGTTTCGACACATAAACAAACTATTCCATAACTTCTTTTCCCTTTTTGACAACAAAATATATTCACGACCTTCCATCACAATCATTCTAAATTTGCAATGAAAGGTCACTCATCAAGAAGGAAGTACAAAACAAGTTTGACTAAATTAAGGAACTTCATGTTACCTTAAGCAGTTGATGAAAACCTTAACTTTCACGAACTAAGTGAAAGATATTACCTTACTCCATCAAGGCATTATGTCGATACATGATTAAATCGATCACACAAGGAATCATCAACATACCATATCTTAACACCATAAAGGTCATTAATTTTACAAATTTTACTCATCGAAAGAGTAGAATCAAAATGGGGTTCTATCAATAATTTATGCCCTTCTATCAACCCAGGACATATTTTCGTGCCCAAAACTTCCTTCTTAACAAGCATATATATTGAACTTCATAATTTCCAAAAGCCCTAATAATTTGCACAATACACGAAGTGCATAATCACGCTTATCATGAAAAATAATAATAATAATTTAACTGTATGTTTTCCTCTAGGGCAACAACATAACAGGAAACCAATACTAGTCAACGCTGCGTTGTTCTAGGGGCGATTACATACCCAGGTTCACAAAAGAAACAATGACATTTTTGCAGAAGGAAGTAACTTATAATATATTATATATATCATAAGCATATGATATTATAAAAACCATATTATCAGACTCAAAGCATATACTGAGAACCTTTGTTTGTTTTATATATATAAATGGTTTGATCACGTCAACAAGAACAACCAACAGAGGCAAATCCAGAAGTAACAAATTGTTAACCATGTATGAATGCAAATCCACAAAATCACGATTTAAACCAATTTCTAGAAAGGAAAAAGTCAGTCATTTCAAGAGGTTATTAGATACTAGCATATTATGTATATGGTTAGTCTATCTTGCCTGTTTTAACTGTTGCATCCACTGAAGTCGTGAACATCCAGCAGGGACTGCTACAGCAACGTGCCTTCCACTTTATCCTCTGCTTCACTGTAGCTTTTCTTGCAATATACCACACCAGTGATTCCTCTTTTGAGAGGCATGACTAGAAGCAATGCAATCGGTGCACTGATAAACACTAGGATTGCTTCAATGCAGGCTGCTTTGCACTTGAGAAAATCGACCTGCTTACCACTCAGTCTGAGAGCACTTGCTTTATTTCAAGCTACACACCGACCATGGTTTGAACGCTAGACACAAGACATAAATGATTACATCGCTCCTAGAAATCTAAAAGGCATCTACCGTATTGATGCCAATCCTTTTTCCTTCATCAATTTGGGGACAGCATCAATACTGGAAGAGTGAAACATTATAGCTGAAGCCTTGTAAGGTGTGATAATTCCATTATAAACCTTTATGCCTGCCAACATAGATCAAGGGCACTAAAACAGACCCCAACGCCTCTCCAGAACAAGAGAGGATCTAAAATTGATCACAGACGTGTTTCCCATTGCCCAAAAAAAATAAGATTGAGGGACAATCCCTGTCTAAAGTAGCCAACTGTTGTCAAACATAATGACAGATTGGTGACAGACAGGCTGAACCCCACAAATCCCTTTGCTGGAGAAGGTAGACTACAAACACAAAGCATGTCCAACCCTTTACAATCGAATCTTGAATCCCGTATTTATAGCAGTAAGGCCTGGTTGAAGAAGATTTAGACCAAAGCGTGGCAAAAGTAGGTTGAAGCTCAACCAACATTGTGTATGCCTCTGATGAAATCTTCTGCCCCAAATGGCCATCTTTACTGACTTTGATCCTTGGTTCGGCCTATGAAGGATTTACAGGCTCGAATGGTGAAACTCTATCCAAATCATGATCCAAAATTCAGATGGCAAGAAGATCTCTTGCATTCCAAAATCCTGAAGACATTGCCTCTGATAAAGACACAACCTAACCTCCATCAAAATCTAAAGTTTCAGACCTTCCACTGGCATGGGATGAGCATCCACTTTTGATCTTTCCCCACATCAGACTTGCATGATCTTCAAGCCCTGAGTCATAAAGATACCAAAGGCCTTGAAGGATTCAAGTTTGTATCGGGTCCGTACAAGAAGGTTTGAAAGCTATGGACTGTTAAAAAATCGGTCCCGCTTTTGATATGGGACACGTCCAATCAATATGGAACAAACAATTGGGCCTACGGGTCCCAAGATATCTCTTCAGCCCATTCCTCTGAATAGCTTAATACTCGGGCCTGAATGTTCTTTCTTCCTTGATAGCGCAAGTTACAAAACATTTTGCAGCTTCGAATTACCCCTTATTGATTAAAATTTGCATAAGAACCAATTTTTTCCCGAGTTTGGTCCCCTGGAACAAGCGACAGTCTACCACTCGTTTATGAAACCAGTGGTGGTACTTACCCCTAATCAGACTGCCATACTAACTACTTCATTCTCCACTAGATACCTGTATACGTGCAGAGCCAGATTTGCACAAGAGCTTGAATAAACACTAATGGCACTCGGCTTTCCTCTTATGCAGGATCGTGGTCGATCCAATATCTTGGCACTGCAGGCTGGCTGGAAGCGACTTTCCAAATTTTGTTAAACAGGCTCTTCTAGCTTTTCACTAAAACTTTGCCTCGTTCTCCAACTTATAAGCTGATATAGACCCTTTTCCAACCCTTCATCTATGACTTCGCGTCACCTACAACAGCATGTTGGGAGATTTGTCTGTGCTCCATGTACAATTCAAGGTTTTTTGGAAAAACCCTCTCACGCAACACCAGGGTTACCAAATTGAAGCATATTCATCTGTTTCATACATCTGATGGAAAGATATAAGCATTCGTGATTTCTTTAGACAGAGGCAGACTACTATGACATAGAGACTTCTATGTGACTAATAAAGTTAGTATGATCTTCAATGTGATGCTTCAAATTTAGATGCAGAAAAAACAGTCTACACGCCTACCTGGAGGTGGAGCATTTGAAATCCCTACTTTCACATTGAAGTAATGCCTCATGTGTGTTGTTAGCCGGGATCCTCTAGATTCATTGGGCCAGTGCTCTCCCTCACAAGGCCATGGTCGGGATTTTCCTAAGTTCCACTCCAAAATTCATCGGAGCCCCTCTCCTTGACATCGTCACTACCCTCCTAAATCCTGGCACCCTTCCCCTTCCCACAATGGAGGTGTTTTTTTTTCATCTTAGCGGTGCTAGTGGAAATGGTGGTAATGGGTGGGGCTCCACTTCTCAAGGAAATTCCCATGATTGGTGCTTTCCATCTCTCCTCACCACCCACATGAAAAAGAAGAAAAGCAATTGCAGTAACACAAAGGGTGGGATCCCATCCCTAACATGGCCCACCTCTCAGTCGCCTCTGATAGGGGGGACAAGTTGAATAGTCCACTGCCTCCACCTCCGACCTCCATGTCTACCACTACAACATAATGTTTTATGGGCCTCCATATTTTCTGGAGCCTTATCTTGTTTCCTTCTCTTTTTTGGGTTAAAATTCACACTTTTATTATAGATGTAATTATTTTTTGATGTTCTCTTGAGGTGAGATGGCCCTTCTCAAGGCCTTTTTGGCTCGATCTGACTTGCATTTTGGGGTGTGATGTTTTCCACTCATTTTTTTGAAGATTAGTTGTGTATTATATATTCTATTAATAAAAGTGCAATTTTCAATCAAAAAATAAAAAATTGTTTGAAGAGTGTACACTCCCTCTATTTGTGTTTGTAATTACAACTTATCAATGCCCACCCTCAATAGCAATAAAAATGGCTTGTGTGGTGGTCACCTGTATAGTTGGTGTAACCTATGGGACCATTGTGTGCACATGTGAGGAAGGGAGGATAATATTTCAATTCTAAGGTTACGTTATTGTCTACGTCCCCCATCAAAATGTTTGAATATCCCCTCCTCCCTCTTCTATTGATTACGTCATTACCAATTCAGATCTAGAGCTTTCTACCTCCATTGTGCTATTCTTTTAGCTTCTCTTCTTTCTGCACACTTTAAGTTTATATTTGAGGGGTTTTTTTTCATTGTTGAAGTAGGTTTGGCTTTAGTTGTTTTAGCTTCCTTTTACTTGTGATTTGACTATGTATTTGTAATTTTTTGCTCTTATGTAATGTGATCCTTTTCTTCCACTTTTGTATTTGTCTCTTTAAACCCCTTATCCTCTTCAACTTTCTTTTCTTTTTCTTGTATGTTACTCCTACTCTTTGTTCTCTACTTATTCTTTTTCTCTTTCTCCCTTGCTTTTCTTCTCTTCTTCTTCCTTCTTCTTTTCTTCTTGTATCCTTTGTTCCCTAGCTTACACAATTGATTGCTTTTGTAGTTGATCTTCATTTTCATTGTTCTCATCATCACAATTTTTATCATTGTCAATCGTCATCGTCAATAGGTTCAGGTTTTTTTATAGATTATTCGGGGAAATTAGCTTATAATATGCTTTATCTTTCATCATTACTCACACTAATTCACTATTATTTAAGGTGGTGTTTATGGTTTAAAGTTAAGTATGTACCTTTAACCTCTAAGAAACCTATTTAGGGTCATGCACTTGGGATTCATGATCCATGATTTAATGTTCAAAATCTCCTATCAATGATTAAGTTGTTGAACTATTTTCTATGGCTTATTCATCATGGTAATATAATGTATTGAATCAAAATGAGATAATCATTACACTTACTATTCATCTTATTATCATTTAAATATAATTAAATATTTATGAATATAGCTAAACTGATAATAAATATCTTCATGATTGCAAAAAATATAGTACACGACAATGTTTTCCATGAACACCAAGACTTAGCCATAGATAAATTTATAACAAAGTTTTCTAGGATTGCAAAAGAGTACAAACTACTAAAAACAAAAAGACATCTAAACAAAACATGACTATTTTTCAACTCCACTAGCAAGTATTGAAACTCTCAAGATTTGTGGATGCAAGAAAGGACATATAAACATGTCATTAATAGTTTCAAATTCTACTATGTCAACAATATTGAAATCATTTTGCATTGTTCATATAAGAAAATCAACATAATGTCATCCAGTAAAGCCTATTTTAAAAATTAATATACTCAAGTTTTCATCAACACAATTTCAACTTCAATATATTCATTTTTAATCCCCAAATTTCTTAACCCCCCTTATTTTTTTATCCCTATTCAATAAATCCTTCTTAGCTCTCGAATTCGGGACTTCAATTCCATTCTTCATCAGTTTACTTCCAGGTTCAAATATGATTGCATCCTCTAGAGTGTCGTAGATAAGGCCAAGTCCTCTAGAACATTTTTTCTTTGTCCTAAATGAACCAAGGAAAATAGTCCTCATATCACGGACTTTAAACCTTTTACAGAGCTCTTCCTTTATCTCATTGTGACTCAAATTCAGCCTTCTATGATGAAGAACATGGACAATAAATTGTTTTCTAAAAAATTCTTCCTTGCACTGAATGTTTTGGATGCATACCATCCATGTAGGAGTCTCAGGAGGAATGGGGATGTTATATTGACTTCGTGTCTTCATTCTACCAACACAAAACTGCAACAACACAAAAAATTGATTTATAAGGAGATTGTCAACAAATTGAGCACTTGCAAAAAAAATATATTAAGTGTATTTTTATCCAATTTTAATGAAAAAAATACACACCGACCGTTTTAACATACGATAATTAATAAATACATCATATGTTCAAATTATTGTATCATTTATCAAATTACAATGATTTATACCATCTTCAAACTTATTAAATAGTTTGTTACCTATATTAAATAAACAAAAAATAATATATTTAGAAGATAAAGTAAAAATGTAACACGTTACCTTTTTCAACAATTTACTTATATGATTATACATATTTTTTAAAATGACTTTCCTCTTATTTGATTATGGTCCAAAAGATATCACATTTTTTTGGTTCACATTAATACATTAGTCAATGCTAAATATATTTTTTAAAATTGATATCTTTCCATCCTCATTTACTACGTAGCTCTAAATATGGTTTGCATAGCACCAATTATGGGTGAAATGGTAGGTGTGACAAGTACATAATACAAAAAGTGATATATTTGTCTATCAAATAGAACCACTACCATAAATGTGACCTTTTAGCATCTTTTCAATTTAAAAAATGATCAAAGTGTTGTACAACGTGGAAAAAACACATTTTAAAATTTAAGTGATTAAGTGTTTTCATCATTTATTTTCTCAAATCTACAATTAACCACGTGAATTATCCACATCACGATATTTTAATTTGTAGATAAAAAACACTTTAAAAATAATCACGAGCAATCTATAAGATCGAAATCATTTTCCACAATTCAAAAATATTAAAATTAATTTTATGAATTGTTCACACCATCTAAAATGAAGTAATACATAAAACATGTCTAAAATATAAGTATAGATAATAGACAACTTTATTTTTACCTTATAAAAAACTACATCACAAATAATTTCCAAACACCATTAATCGATAATATATTATTGCAAAACAATAATTTACTTATTTGCCAAAGTTTAACATCAGTATTCATTCTTTTTTTAAACCACCCATTTCGTAATGTTCATAACTTTTAAATTTTTACTAACTTGATGATTCACAATACTCTAAAATTAATTTATTATAAATATATAATTATAGAAATATATCCATCACAACTATCTTTTAAAATGTGTTTAATTTAGAATACCAAATCTAGTAAAGGTTAGTCACTTCTAAAATTGTTTGTAATAGTATTTATTTTAGACCAAGAGTGATTATTTTAGGAACATTCATTTTCCTTTTATATAGGAATGGTGGTATTATTCCTGGACGTCAATCTATACCCATAGACATTTCTCATATGAGGATTTATTACTAAAAAACAATTACTTTTCCCTTCTAATTTCAATATAGACCATTTTTAAATCCATTAATAAAATGTTAACATCACTGGAGATAAGATCGCAAGGAAAATGCGAAGGAAACCCCCATTCTTTCATCGAACACATTCAAAGACGTATCATCCCGCCACATTCTTCACATACTACAAATCACAATACCTGGTAATCGAAGAACATTTTTGTCTCTCCATTTAAGGTCAGGATCATGGAATTATTAGTACTAATAAATTGAAAGTTGGGCAATTATCACCAGTTTTTGGCTAAAAACAAGACCTTCTTTTTAAAAAAGGGAAAAAACCCAGCAAGTAAAAAATGTCTTACATTTAAAACTAAAATCTGGAAATTCTAATAAAAAATGGGGAAATTGGCTTCTTCAAAATACCTGGTGTGAAACTAAAATCACCAGACAATTAACATTACAATTGAAGTAATTAATTTAAATCTTGTGAACTTTTTACCGAGTTTAGTTCATAGATTTATCTGCTTCAGAATAATACGGTATGAGACTAAATTCATTTATATTTCAGATCGAATACATGGAATTTTAGTAATTAATTTAAAGGTTGTGAAAAATTTCACCAAATTCGGTGAAAAGAATTTGAACTTATTTTTTAGTTAACATTTGATCTCAGATAAATAAAATTTCAGTAATAAACTTAAAGTTTATGCGAATTTTCTCCAAAAGTTGTTTAAAGAATGAAATATTTCAAGATACCTTATGAAATTGATTTTTAAATTTGCTCAAAAATTCAGTGATAATTTTAAAGTTTGAGAAAATATTCAACAAATCCAGTCCAAGAACGATTTGGTATAAATACTTAGTGTGAAATTATTATTATTGTTTTTACATAATTCCAAAAATTTCATTGATAAATTTGACATCTATGTAAATTTTAAGAAAATTCGGAATAAGAAAATGTTCTGATTCAACTTTGTAAAACCTATTTTTTTCAACTCATTTTACCTTCTTTTACAACAGATTCTGTATACAGGTATTTTAAAAAGCATAGATGCAATCCTGCAATCGATACAACAAGATAAATATAAAAACAAAAAACCGCTAATAACCAGAAAGATACACAATACAAAAATTTATTAAATTAAAAAATAAAAAAAAGGAATGCTCCTTAGAATTAAAAAATTTCAATAATTCAATTGAGAAAACTCTGCAACATTAAATGCATCCAAGCATAGTTTACAAAAATACATAAACAGAAAAATGGTTGAACTGTTTTTAATTAGTTTTAGCTTATTTGTGACTTAATTTTTATTTTAGGCTGATAATATTTTATTTAATTTTGAGCAATATTTTATTATGTGGAAATTTTGTATCCTACAACCACTTGTCATCCAATTTATAGAAAAGAGCTGCAGGATAGGTGTCGAAAATGATTGAGTAAAGTTATAGAGGCCTATCGGCCTAAAAATGAGGCCGACAAAATTGTCGAAATCCGTTCTCCTATGATTATGTAAACGAGCAATATTAAATAAAGATGTGGACCAATGGGAGGCTGGCCAAATAAATTGCTACTGGTGAAATGGTCCAAGTACCTTTTTCATATGTACGGCTTGGCAAATTGCTTTGGTAGAATCTAAGGGTTAAAAAGGAGTGAAAAATATCCCCTAGATTTCAATCTCCTTAAACAAATCTCCTTAGATTTTACCATTTCTTTGTTATTTTAAAAATGTTTTTAATAATGCCACCACTTTTCCAAGTGGGATATAAGGACATGGAATTGTTTTGGGACTTTAGAAATTCCTACTCTTTCATTCATTCTAAGGAAAAAGGAAAATTAAATAAGTGAAACAAAAGATTTTTTTAAAAAAATAAAAAATATTAAATTGGTCGGTGGAAAGTATTTTTATAATCTTTATGTCAATATAAATGATTTTTAAGTTAATAGAATTTATTTGAACGGTATTTATTTTCAACCACGATTTTGTGGCGTAATATTAATGGAGTATTTGTAACTTAAGTTCAAAAATCTTAAGCATAGCCCACATTGAATTAAAGGTCCCATCTCAACAATAAACATGATCGTTATATGTGTCCATGATGCTCATTCTTATCAAGAATTCTTCTATTTTTCCTTGTAAGATTGGTAAATTTCTACATGGCAACGTCAGTGAGATCTTCTCCTTTCAATGACATTGGATTATTTTTAAGCTAGTGTTGCTTCTGTGAATAGGTCTTTTTTTATCGCATCATATTTTTGATAGTAGTGTAGATGTTTTTTTTGTGATTTTAGGTATAAAATATTTTATAACTTGATGTCTTAGTCTACTACAATTTATCTCTAGGTAGTGGCAAGATAAGAATTTCAGAGGCATGATATGGACATCCCTCATGGTAAAATGGGAGGTAGGTTTTTTCAAATATTGTAGTTGTAATACAATGGTCTCTTTTCCCCATCACAAAAAACTTTAAAAAATTTAAAATGTCATACATTTAAATGAAAATTACAAGTCCAACAATCTTAACGTTTTGATTCTCTCTAGCATATTTTGCAACTCTTTTGCAATTGCTAGTATATTAAATATTTTTCCCATTTCCCTATGTCCATAATCTTTCTCATGTGTGCATGTGGACTCTATGAAAGGTTTTTACAAACGTGGAAGAATCAAAAAAATATTTTAAAAAAGTTATAATAAACTTGCTTTGATAAAGTTTTTTTTTCCTTTGGGTCTTTCATTTCACTTTTGGATGATTGTGTGAAATACACTATTATATATAATTATATATATCATGTCTAGTGTTTTTTATTTCAGATTTTCCATATTATTTTTTATTTTTTTGTGAATGGCAGTAAATGAAGTTAATTTAAATGTACTTAGTATGTAACGTCTTATAATATATTTTTGGATAGAATAAACTACGGTTGAACCATCATTATATAGAGAACAAAACATGTTATTGAACCTCCGCTATATGGTTAAGATATTATAATTATATTTTAATTGAGACTCTTAAGACATAGAAAATCACTTAAAGACAATCAAATATAACGTGGTTAGTAAAATCCACATTCTCATGGACCATGCATCCCACCAACACCCATTACTATAGTTGTATTGGATATACAATTTTAATGGGTATTTGAAATAGTTACATTAGAAAAGAAGTAAATTGGTATATAATGTTCAATATTCAATGTTGGAAAAACACAACTCAAAAGCTAGTAAAATATCACAACATACGGTGATAAAGTAATAGTATTGAAAAACACTAACACATGGGAAGAGTGAAGTTAATGAACTGGTAGTACCAATACTAGGGGAGGTGGTAGATAATATTGGAAGGAAAGGAACCTAATCATTTGCCTCGCCCGAAAGAGGATTATCGGAAATTCACTTTTCTTCGGTTAGAGAATGACTTCGTTAAGATAAATACAACATGAATCCTTTCCTAGATTGCGGAGAACAACTACTATGACACCTCTCTTTGCTATTAACCCTCAAAGTTAAAGAGTGGATTTTCAATGAATTGAGGCTCTAATTTCTATGTGTTAAGGATCAGAGTAACAACAACATATGGGAGATGAGAACTCAATGTTGGAGTGAATTTTCCTATGCTTGACAAAAGGAGGTAGAAAGGTAAACAATGAAAGATTCATTCCAACATAGTTCATAGTTCACAAGGTGTGTTCACACATATTTAATATATTGTACCAAAGGTGGAATTATCACTTCAATTTATCATCTTATACATAAATATGAAGATAAATAGTACATCAAATTTATCATTAAACATTATAAGAAACAAAGCCTTTTGGCGTAATTTTTAAGAATATTTTTTTAGTAATAAGGTTTTCCAAACATTTTAAATGTGGCATTTAAATTTTTTTTCATCCACATTTATACATAATATTGTCATTTTTCTACAATTTATGAAATTTGTAGCTCACGTACATTTTTTCAATTGTAAATTGTCCACGATTTTTTATGTTTGTTACATTCCTACAATAAAAAAAATAGATATCTAGAAGTTTTAATAATGACAACATAATTTCTATATTTCTATTTAATAAAATAAGGGCTTTGTATTTTTGAAAATGCATTATATATTTTTCATTATTTATCCATTTTATTGTATTAAAAACAGTGGAAACATTCTATGAAATTGATGCACTTGTTAGATATGTGCCAACAAAGTTAAATTTAGTATCCCTTTGCCATGTGGTTTGTACCTCATTCTTGTCGTAGGGGGTCTAGGGGGGTGACGACATGTTATGGAGACCCCTTGGCGGGGGGTCCAGGGGAGGAGGCCCTAAAGCTAAAATTAAGGAGTCAATCCCTTGTTTCTAGAAAGACAAATTCAACCGACTTCTATTTTTAGAAAGGAAATTCTTAATGGAATTTCTCGACTCTATTTTTAGGAGGAGGAATCCTAAATATTATTCTCCAATTACTTATATATATTTTTGTGGAGATCTAAAGTATCTTATAATGAGTTCGCATCTAATTTGTTCATATTAAGTTAATAAATCTTGATATCTTGCACTGTGGATGTTTCCCTAATCGTTGAGTTTAGGTTTTACCACATAAATATAATGTTCATCTATTACATGTTTGGTATTTAATATATTTAATTTTTCTCGATCTTTGTAAAGAGGTATTTTGATATGCTACTTTGTACGTATTCATTATTGTGTAATCTATAGTTTCCTAACAACATTAACCTGATGAATCTCACCCACAATTTCATGTACGTACATATGTGAGGGAGAGCTTGGGAAATTTTCAGTGGAAAATTTTTGTAATCTCAAAAAAATCGAGCATTATGAAAATTCAAATTGGTGAATATTCTATGATTCGTAGCCAACTTATTCGTAAAAAAAAATGACTGACATGTCCATTATACTATTCATTTCACCTAGATTTTACACATATATAATATCTTATGAATATAATTAATCACCATTTTCAATCATTTTGTTTGCATATTCGCCAAATTAAACATCAACAACCTCTCATCCATCCAACTCATAGCTGTCTAACCCTAAGCCATCTAACCCATAATCTGTTCAACCCTAAGCCCTCCAACTTTTGACCATCTAACCCCCAACTCATCGAAACCCTCATTCCTTCAACCTTGATCTATCCAACCCCTTAGTCATCCAACCCTTAGTCGTCCAACCATGAGTTTTCCAACCTAGAGATATCTAACCCATAACTCGTCCAACCCCTTAGCCAGCCAAACCTGAACCGTGTAACCCTGATCCATCCAACCCATAGCCATCCAACCCCACATCCATCCAAACCATCATCCATGCAACTCCTCATTCATCCATCCTCTTAGCCATGAGCATTCTAACCCCTCAGCCGTCCAAACCTTTGTCATCTAACCACATAGCCATCAAAGCATTTTCCATCTAACCCTTTACCATCTAACCACTACCGTCTAACCATAAACCATCTAATCGAATACCCTTCAAACATAATATCCATCCCTAAGCAGTAATGGATACTTGAAATCAAGGTAAGAAGGTTACTAATTTAGCCAGTTTAAAAAATGGTGTAAATACTATGCTTAGTTATTTTGGAATATCACAAAAACGAAGGGATTTTCTGCATCAGCTAAAAATATCAGGTGTAAATACTATGCTATTTACAGGTTATTTAATATTAGATTATTTAATAATTATTTTTTTCATACTACTCTTAGAACTATTTGTACTATGCAAAAATTTAACTATAGATAAAATTTATACTACATTTTTAACAATTTTATAGAATTGTATGCAAAATTTTCAGAAATTCCTTCAAAAAATAATCAATTTAAAAATATCGATGATCCATTATATGTTGAGGAAAACATTATGTCCCTTGACGACATAGAAGTACAAGAAAATTTATCGAATTCTCATGATACACCAATAGAGGAAGCTTCTACTCTAAGGTCTATTTCAAGAAAAAGGAGACATGAGAGTCAAGATATTCCTGCTGAGAGCCTAGATGCAAAATTTGAGCCCAAAGAAAAAAAAATGTCTAATGAAAGAGGACGAATTGGACAATTGGAAGGAAATTCTAGTTTAAAAGGGATGCAAAATATTCGTTTATTCAACCTGTGTACACTGAAAAATGGTAATGATGTTCCAAAACAATGTCAATACAAAATATGTGGTTGGAAATAGGGGAAGGATCACACGATGCAACTCAAAGTGGACACAATTGAAAAGCATTGTAGGAAAATATACATTTTCCAAAAGCAAAAGGATGACAACATAGTCAGAACACATACATGGAATGATGCAAAAGAGTGTCTACATGTCAAATACGTAGAAGAATATATGAAAAGGAACAAAAACATTTGAAATATGTGAATGAAAAGGGTGGGATCATAGTAGAAAGATTGAATAAAGCTATGAAGGCACAAATGCATGAAAAAAATATTCAGTTTGATCCTGTATTCCATATATTGAAAAGGGGAAGGCCGATGTCAGATTTATGAGAAAATAACATTTTGTATTAGGTTTTTGGTCTACAGAACATTCCTCAATCTCATTGGTTAGATACCAGCGGCTGGAAAATCACATAATGTCTATCTCTAGTAGAAAAGGAGGATCTGAAACAATGTGTTCAAAAAGGCTAAGTATATTTCCCTTTCAATAGATGAGGTTACTGTAGTTAATAATACTTTATTGATTTGTATTCATGTTTATACATTTGCTAATGAAATAAGAACTCCACACCTCTTAGCAATTCATAAAACGACTGAGAATTACAATTCTGAAAATATTTATAAATTGGTGGTTTCATATCTTAAGGATGTCGCCGGAATGGATGACATTTCCATTGCAAAAAAATTAGTTTGTGTTGGAACCGATGGTGCAACTGTAACGCAAGGAGCCAGAAATGGTCTCTGTATTAGAATTTAGAAAATTGTTTCTCTGTATATGGTTGTCGTCTATTATATGTCTCACATAATGAATCTAGCTTACAAAATTGTGAGCACATTTGAAAATGTAGCTAGAGCGGAGGAATTGATACATGACTTCCATGCTTATTTTTCTAGCAGTCCAAAGATATTTTTGGAATTTCATAAATTTATAATTGGACTGACAGAGGGAAAAAATCTTCTCAAAGATGTAGATACTAGATGGATATCTATGTATGAACTTGCCTATAGAATATTTGATCAATATCCTTTATTGACAACATTTATGTATAAATACCGCAAGGATGTAGATAAAGCTAAAGATATATTATGTCATCTAATAGTCATATAAACTTTACTCACACTCTACACTATTTTTCCCATGTTGAGGGAGCTTAATATCTTAATGAAGCATGCACAATATTTTTCTTTCTACATAACAAACTTCATAAGACTCGGAAGATGTGTGTGTTGGAGTCTCGAAATTTTATATATTTCTGATGGGAGTTTTAATGGTGCTACTATTGAAAATTGGAATGCATTAAAATATTTGAAAAATCCTAGGTTGTAACTACCACATTTTTCCCACATAAAACCAAGAGAAACCTGAAAACAAACAAGAAAAATTATGGATTTTTTTAAAAAGGTTCTAAGGACATAGCTTGGATTTTAATTAAATCTAGATTATAAAATTTTAGACTATTAAGTGGAATTCAGGACTAAAATAATAATTAGTTTCCATTGGCCCGACACTATTAAAATATTTCGATTTGATTTCCCCTATTATGTTACGTTGCTTAATTCAAATATTAATTCATTTTACTCTTTGCTATTTAGCCCCAACGGTCTTATTAAATCTATTAATTGAATGGCCCCAAATTAAATTCAACATTTTATTAGGTAAGATTAATAATCTCCTATTTTAAAATAAATCAAATTAACATGGTTTAATACCTAAGGTGTTAAGGGTCGACAACATGGTCTAACCCCTTAGGCCCCATTTGACATTACACACACATCTTTTAATTTAAAATATCCCCACTTAAATACCCCATCACTTATTTGATTTAGGGTGCATCCTACACCATTAGATTTAGGTTTGACAAAGTAACCCTATAAATCCTTATGGAATATCATATATTCATTTTCTAAATCTAACATCTCATTTCTCTTGTTTTATTTTGCAGGTTAAGGAAGGAGGTGAATAAAATAAATCCATGGAGGCCATTAGAGAGAATTGGAAGCTCTCCTTGGCTAATTTTTTGTGTTTAGGGAAAGGATCTACCCATTTCCTTTGTGGATTTTGGTCGCTCTTCTTTATTTGTTATTAGTATTATTATTATTATTTTTTAATAATATTTTACTTATAGATTGAAAGAATAGAAAATGAGCATATACCGATTTGGGAAATAAGGAGAAGCCCTACATATTTAATAAGTATACGTATATATATTATATATACACACACACACATATATAGGTATATACCTATATGTATGTGTGTGTGTAGAAAATGTTTATTCAATTCCATTTTAGAAATACCCAAAATTTTCCTTTTTAAAAATAAATAATATATATATACACATTTTACCCTAGCCAGGGTATAAGCGTTTACCAGGCCCCATTTTAAAATCATTAAAAAATCCAACTGTATTTTAAATAGTGGCAAAGGACTTTGATAGGCCGAGTTGTATTAATTAATTGGGGCTTAATATATTGGGGGGAGGGGTCACGACCCCACCCTCACCCCATAAGTATTATATGGGTTAGGGGTGGGGTTGACGTCCCTCCCCCAAACCTTATTTAAAAAATTTTCTATACACATATGCCGTGACCCCATAAGGCCAACCAACAAACTCATTTACATTTGTTATTTGTTTTGTTTAGACTTTATATATATTAAAACAAAAAATAACTTTCCACTCAACCGTATAATGTTTAATTTGGTATTTTAGTATTAATCTTGACTACTAATAGGTATATATATATATATATATATATAATTAGTATGTATGTATTAATATTCATTAATGATATTTAGACAATGATTTTATATATATGAAAATAATTGATGTATCTTAATAATATTCATTTATTATATATTAATAATAAATATTTATTTATAATTTAAGTTTTTCCATTAAAAAAATAGAAGTTGCAAAAGAAAAAGTAATAGGTTTGTGTGTATAGGGAAAAAAATTATGTAAATTTGTACAAATTAAGATTCTTATAGTTGTATGAACTTGTGTTTTGTCATATACTTCAATATTTTTATTACAACAAAATTACTAGATTAACTAAAGGTAGTGTTTATTCCTGTAGACATCCATTTGGAAAGTAGGAATATAAAACATACTTAAATTTGATTTATTTTCAATAGTAAGCTAAAATCACTTCAAATTTTTCTCATACTAACTCCACTATTTTACTAAGAAAAGAAAAAGCAAGGGAAATTTTATTTTCGGTTTTGGAAAAGAAAGAAATATACTTATCCTTTGAATACAAGCTTCAAGTTCCTCTTTTTTTTTGCCATGTTATACAACATTACAGCTATGATTGTATAATGATACAAATAGTTTTTTTTTTCTTTTTGAACTTGATACATTCTTACAATAAGATAGTCTCTCTTTATAACAAGTGCAAAAGAGTAAATTTCAAGCTCTCCACTTTCATTTACAATAATGACTAACATTACAAATTTTCCAAGTAGACTACCCAAGAACCTTTCTTTTATAATGCAAGATTATAACCTCTCCTCCTTGAGAGAAAACAACATGACAAAGGTCTTATAAGGAGGAATCCCTCTTCATTTTTCACTAATTGCACTATGATTCAAACTTCACTCAAACTTCACCATATTCATCACAAATCAAGAAAACAAAAAAATGGGGTGGTAGGCAACACTCTCCACCCAACCAAAATATCCAATGACAAAGAGAATTTATCTTCCTCATTGGCCCTCGAGCCCCAACAAGGTAGCAATGAGGTCTATTAGACAACCATGGAAACTCAAAAATAGCTTTCACATACACATTCAATCAATAAAAACAATGAAATAAAGCAATACCAACTTCTTTTCATGCAACCATCAAATATTAAAAAATAAAGGCTTCATGCTAAAGTCATGGAGGAGAAAGGAACACGGGGGTTCTCCTTATGCCTCCCAAGGGCTTGGTTTTCCACCTAAGAGCCTCCATAATTCTAGTACAATACATAAAACACTCTTATGCCTCCCTTTAAGAATATACACCACTCTTATACATCCCTTAAGAAATATACCCACTTTTATGTCTCCCTCAAGAAAATAACAAGATAAACACAAAACATATTTATCAACTAGGTATACATCCCAACCTGAATCCCTCTTAAAATACCCAATAACATTTCTCTTATTCCTCCCTCAAGTTTTACCCCCATTTCCATTTCTCCCATAACCTAAGAATCAAGTCTATTTCCAACAATCACAACCATTGTAACAATCAACATCTACACATAAGAGCACAAAAAATAGAAAGGTAAAATAAAGGTGAATATCTACCTCACAATTGAAGAGTATCATTACAAAACAAGCTCCAAACCTTCCGAAATCCTAAGAAAACACAATCGACTCCAAGCTCCATTCTCTAGCAAGCTGCCAAAATTACAAGCATTTCCCAGAAAGAGCAAGTAACCCACAATAATTCCCATAAACTCCAATAAATATAAATGAGGGAAATGCAGAAGATTTTGCTCCATGTCAGATGCCACATCATTTCTTCTCCATCGCACATCACTCAAGTCAAACCCATACCCTAAGGAACAATAAATGGGTGGTTGAGAGGTATTGTAATGCCCAGAAAAATGACGTTCTAGGAACAAATCAAACCTTATACATTTAGAAAGAAAGTTGTGGGAATTTTTTGTTTTGTTTTAAGTTATAAGATTGCAAGGGTGCCAACCCCTAGCGGACGTTAAATTAATTTTCAGAAATAATTTCTAATTTACAAAGGATGGACTACGTCTAAGTTAAATGATTAACTATTCTTAATTCATCTCTAAGGTTAATTAGTTAGAGTCAACTAGGAAGGTGACATAATTCAAATTAATTAGGTAAAAAAAAAATTCTCCTCCTTAACTAACATTCAACTCATAATGATTAACCTTATACTAGTTACTCTACTTCCATTATCTTAATCGATTAAAATTCCATTTGATTAATTTTCTAAAACATACTAGGAACTAAAATAATGACTTTGCACACCAAGGTATTTAAATGGCCCTATTCACCCATTTACACGTACCTTTAATTTTATTTAAACACCTATAATACTCATTCCTACCAAACAATTGTAGGGTTGATCCTCAACCCTTGGATCAATTAAATTATAGCCACTAGATCCTAGGTTTCCAAACTAACCCTAAATATCCTTATGAATTATTATTAAATCCTTTTCCTTACCCTAGTCTCCCCATTTGATCACATTTCCTTTGTTTAATTTACAGGTTGTAGGAATGGGAGCCATGGGAGCAAGGAAGGAAGAACTATGGAGGAATCTAGGAAAAAAATCTTAGATTAGCCTAGGTTGTAGATTTATCAATGTAATTTCTTTCATTTGAAGATTGAAATGGTTTCCTCTTCAAATCTATTGTTGTGATTTAGTAATTTTGATTTTGAGTCCTCTATTTGGGTCAAAACTCTACCTCCATCAATATGTAAGAAACTGAGCACTTTTGATTATCCATTTGAAGATTTAATTGCTTTGAAAAATGAAATGTTACCATGATTTACTTTTTGGAGGTTTCCCTTTTAATTTTTACAATCTTAGAATTTCTTTAGACCAAGTTAACATTTGCACAGGCATCGATTTACATTTTTCTACCATTAGTGATAGAAATGCCACTTTTCATAAGTGGTGGTTTTGAAACCGCCACCTTGCCTGAGTGGCGGTTATGAGACCGCCACTCTGCATAGGGCAGCAATCAAATTCCTTTGAAAAAAAACCTTCAAATCTAATATTTTATAAAAAAAAGTCAGTAGAGTGATTTAAAATTCATCCTGAATAAGTTTGTGTGCCTAAAGTTTCCAGTTGAAGGGTTTAAACCATCTATTCATTCCATAGTAAAGTTACTCATTTTAAAGCATTTCATTTTTCAATAATAACAACAACTACAAGATCATTTTCATTTTTGTTCAACAAATTTTATTTCAATTTCAAAAGTAAAAGTGAAACTACATCTACTTCTAATGTTGTTGTTTTTCCTTACTACTAAATGTATTATTTCAACATAATAATTTGCTTAAAATTTATTGTATCTTTCCATTTCCACTACAACCATTTATTCGAATAACTGCAAACAACTTTATTCCAAATTCAAGTTTGCCATGCATACAATATTATCATTTTACAACTTCTATGTTCCTTCTTTCTCATTTACAATAATACAACTTCAACAATGAAAGTAAACTTTCTTTTTCTTGAGAATATCTCATTCATTTTAATGCAAAGGACTTACTTTCTCACAATCCAAATCATAAGTAAACTTTTAAACATGATTTCTATTTTGATTCATTTCTTTAGATACTACAATTTGAGGAGAAAATAAATTATAGAATTCCTCAAATAGCTTCCTTAAAAATAATAAAACTTGGTAAATGAAACTTATAATGCAACATTTCTTTTTAAAAATACAATACTACAAGTCTTCCACCTCAAGTGGGAATAACAAGAAGCTTTTCTCACAAGGAAGGATTTCTATAAGACATTAACAAATGCTCCAAGTTTCACATCATCAAGGAGAGCTCCACCATGTGTTCACTTTATCAACAAAAAAAAAGGGGGAGAGGAAACAATCTCCAACCAAAGAATAATCCAATGAGGAGAAAAATCTATCCTCCTCATTGGACCCCAAGCCCCAACAAAAATTTAATGAAAGGTAGATCCAACTCATGGAGAAAATACAAGCTTCCACATCACAATACAAATATTTCACAACCATACAAAAACACAATCAACACAAACTACAATCACACGAACGAAACTAACAAAATATACAAGGATTCAAAATGAAAGCCAATGGAGTAAGGATCTATGGGGAGATCACTTATGCCTCCCAATGGGAATTAGGTGCCCACCCTAAAACCCTGTAATATACATCTCAAAACCCCCACACAACTCTTATGCCTCCATCAAGATCCTCTTATGCCTCCCATATTCTCTTATGTCTCCCTCATTAAAAAAACCCAAGTAAGAAATGAAAGCATTTTCTTGTCCAAGGTGGGGTGTAATGCCCGTTCTTTGTGCTCCAGGCAGGCGGCTTGTCCCCACAACACGGGGCTCCAGAAATAGAATAAAATAAAAATTTCTATGTTATGGTAGCTGGCAGTGGTTGAAGTGCCTTTCCTCCTGGTGGGTGGCCGCACCTGCCCATTTATTAAAACTTTGACTAACCACCTCCTATCACGTGGTCTTCCTCTCTACCCAAAACCGCGTATGCTTGTTTTGCACTCCATCAAATGCTGAAACAGATGAATTGCTACAGCATGTTCAGGATGGTGAAATGAAGGTCTATTGCCCTGATGTTGCGAGGGTGGGCGTGTGGTTTTTGAATGAATGAGGGCAAGGCGATACAAGAGTGATAGATACAACTGCAATAGCAATGGCGACGGTCTTTGCTGCTCCTCCACGAGCTTCATATAGTGTCCTTGTGTGGCCTGAAACTCACTCTGTATTCAACGTGAAAGGTTTCATTCAGGTAGAAGCCCGTTTGAGCACTCCAACAAGCAGTTTGTCCAACTATGTTGTTTTCTGTTCAATTTTGAATGCATCCTCAATTCGGGATTTCTCCTTCAAGATAGTTTTTATCAAAATCGATTAAGTGATAGTGTGAGTGTTGCCAGGAGACCCGATGAAATTATTACAGAGATTCTCTGTTGAGACCTTCTTGCTGTTCGATGTAACTCATGGGAGAGAATCCCATAGGTGCGGATCTGTTTCAGATAAAAATATTCATGAAGCACGTGCTTTACTGTAATAATGGCGCATGCCTTTTGTGTTGGTGACAGATCACACCCACAGGCATAGGAGATCTATGCAATGTTGGAGAGAACATCTTGGGAGATGAAGGTACCAGGATATTGTCAGATTTAGAACATGTGCTGAGTGCAATAGATGCTTACAGGGCGATCCCCAGGGAGCCGATATGGTGTTGAATCATTTACTGTATCTGGTTGCACGCGACCACAGTCGTGATCTACTTCTGTCTGCTAATAATCTTACAAGCTGAATAGCAGAAGAACGAGGTAAAGTGTTTAGTTGAGATTGTCTGCCTAATTCTAATTTGGGAAGTCATCTTCAGAGACTGCTCCAGTTTTTGGTGTCCGAGAATGCCCAATTGCCCCTCATAGCTGAGGAAGTCTGGCAGAGACTTGGCTGATCTAGTGCCCGGTCAGGCAGTTTGGAGAACATTTACCCAAGTTGTCGAATGCGTTGTTTTTTTTGTGTAATATTGCTGAAGGGGATCAGATAAAGGAACTGCCGTACTCTCGTTATTCTTCCACAGAAATTGTTTTTGACAGAGTGGAAAGATCTCCAACAAATGACCTGTCCTACTATGAGGATTATCCTTGGATGAGCCAGAAGGGACTGTTCTTTCCTCCTCTGAGGAGAAGAGAGTAAGAGCTCACAGTCCAGGTGGCTGGACATGTTCTGAGTTCTCCTCCTTCGATGGACATATTTGGATTAGACTTGTCTGGTTATTAGCTTAGCGGGCTTCTTACGGATCCATACGGGTGTTTCAACAATCTTTAATCCTATCAGTTAATTGGAGCATGGGATGTGTGTCTCTCACAGTATTCTTTTTCTGTGTTGCTAGGTTAAACGGATGCAATGCAGATCTCACCTTCTTCCAAAGCCTATCTAGAAGTGTCCAAGACAAGGATGCCAGTTTGTCTACAATTAGTATTCAATGACATTGCATGTAAGAGACACAACAGGTCTCATGCATGGTTATGCAGTTCCACTTATGCAAATCATTGGATTTAGATATTAGACCTAAAATATCTGTGATGCCTCAACCTGTTTGACATGCATGCGAAATGCGGTAGCATGCAAGCAAGCACGGGATTTTGGCTCTTAGGCAGAATTAAGAGAAAGATAAATTTTTGGTGCCATAGGTGGTTGTCAAGGGGTGGGATGATATGAGTCTGGTAATGGATCAGTTGCTGGAGGCACTACCCGTGTAGTTGACACTCCTTAGCACACATCCCCATGAAGGTGTGTTGGAGTAAATCCATCTCCTCCAGAACCTTGTGTAGATCAATTGTCTCATGGAAGCACGTATAGGGTATGTGAGTTGGTGGATCGAATTTCATAACATGAATGATTCATGAAGAGAGACATGAATTGCTTGCATGGTTATATGAGTGTGCTTCAACGAGTCACTAAGTTGGCATGGCATTTTCTAAAGGTGGTCATGTTGGAATTACTTCACACCTGTGCAAGCTGGACAGAATGAAATGCTTTGCACCGACTGAGTTTGATGCTGTCCTCAGATTCTGATGCACCCGAATTCCAGGTTTAATTACCATTGCGATAAGCTGGCCGTTTCAGAGCCAGGAGTGACCTATTGAAGCTGGAGAAACATGGAAAGATATTTCTACACTTTTCTAATGTTATTTTATTTAAAAATATTGTGAAATCGAACCACTTTTCCTTGCATTGATTTGTTAGTTGGATGTCATGATGGAAGATTTCCCTTTCTGCATGTGTCTTCTTGTTTTAGCTTTGATCGTTGACAGAATGTGGGTCGAAAGGATGCATGTGCCCTCTCCTTTGAATGTTATGTTTTCTCTTACTCGAATGTTAGAACTTCGTCTGTTTATTTATGTATTAATTCTTCTCTGCGAATGAGTTGCAAGTTATTATGTTGATCAAGCTAGCTTTTTTCGTTATCATGGAAGTAAGTTTACATTAACTATGAAACCCCCATTCTAGCACCCAAGTTTGTCCTTGACATTTTTTGTTAGCCCCTTCACAAGTCCCTTTAATAACCTATTGTCATCGAGAAAGAAAGGTTGTAGGATTGTGCGAGCAATGCGTGGGCTAGCCAGCTTAGAGTTTCGGTATTAAAAACTGGTAGAATAAATGGGTTCGTGTGCAACGTGTTTTTGCCATCTCGCGTGTTTAGACTCTTATACTATCCTTCATCTTGTTTCTAGGATTTTTAAGGCCACCCTCAAGAAGTACCTTGACCATGCGTATCAACTTGAATCATAACTAGCTTTTCGGATCAACTAAGCTGGAGGTTTTATTGTGCGAATCCAATACCTCGTTGGCACTAGATTAGTTTTGTCTAATTCCCCCTATCAGAATTATTTCTGATGGCGCTCTTCTATCTTTCCTAACTTACATTATCTCTCCCCTTTGTAATGTTAACGCTATTAATTAATATTGGTCAAGTTTTTATGCACGTAATTACTGCAATAGGTTCTGATGGAGATTTCCTTAAATGTGATTGACCTTCGGGAAAAACCCAGCTTTCGTGTGATAATCTTATGAATTCATAGCGGAATGTTTTGTTTCGATAAAGTCACTTAGAAATTATGATTGTACCTATTTGTGCGATGGTTGACTGTGTTACCAAGGGTTGCCTTAAAGTATGGTTGTTTCGGGAAATGGATAATTTATTTTAAATGTAATCAAGACATTAGAATTGTTGTGGAAGTTTGCAAGCCTTTAGTGTTATTAAAAAATTGTTGATGACATTATTGTATACTCTTGTGTGGACGGAAACCCCCCCCTTCTTCTCTCGCATGCTAGCTATTAGCCTGTAAGACTTTGACCCTTCTTGGATGATCGGTAGAAATCTTTGTAGTTAATGGCCAAAACTAGTAGACTATGACTTCACTTCGAAACTTATGTTGTGTGTAAATTCTATTTGATTTCTTGTTTGAAACTCATATTGTACATGGTTTTTTGTGTTAAATTTATGAAACCCGTGTTTCCCCCTTTTCTTGGGCCGATCAACATCTTGTTCTTTTAGAAAGATGTATTATTTTAGCCTATGCGTTGGTACTTTTAATAAAATTCTAGATGGTTGGTCTATTTATATCAAATCTCAATCTTGTAATTATTGTTTATTTACTTACTTGATGGGAATTCTGTTCTATGCTTGATTGGTTGTATATCTCCTTATAGGGTCAAGGGCCATTCTCTTACGATTATTACTTTCGTTGCCTTTCCTCCCAATTAAAGTACAAGGTCTTCTCCTTCTTTGATTGGCATGATGATAGACTTTAATATGACTTGATGTGCTTAGTAGTGTTTAGAGGTTTGATCCAAATTCTTGTAATAAAGTGCTTCCTTTTTGTGATATTGTTAGATAATAGTTATGGTGGTTTTGTGTAGCCTTATCTTGCTCAATTCTCATGAACTGACTCTTGTAGAAAATTTGTTGCAGATGGCTTACATGGTTAGATGATGGAAAGATTTGTAGATTATTGCATCAATCTTGGTTATGATGTTCCTTTGTATGAATGTGTATTATGTTATAAAATTTGGAAAGGGCCTTTGGACATTTTAGAAGAAGGGTCAGTGCCTAGTAAATGTATTGTAGAGTATTGTTGTTGTAACTGTTGAAACTTTGGCTTGTTTGGTTATCATGTGAAAGATGAAATTTTTATTTCCGCTTGGTTATGGGATATTCTAGTGAAATTTTAATCCTTAGAATAGTAGTGGGGCATGTCCCATGTTATTACTCTCTTACTCCTTAGTCTTGGTTCAATAGAGATAGTTTGTCCCTTTGATTGGTGCATCATGTTGGAATGAATTGATATAACCTTGTTTTGTTTCCGCAAACGAGTAATGTTAAACTTTGCTCTTGAGTTAAAATGTTTAGTTGTAAATCCTCCTAAGGCAGTAGTAGTAATGAGTTTTGTAAACACTATAAAGTGAACTCGATAGTCCTTATAAAAGTAAAAACTAAAATTTATTTATAGGAATATATTATGTAGACGTGATCTACTTGATAACCTTTGAAACCTGGAACAATCCAGAGGAAACTACCTTTTGTAACGAAATATGATAACTTATTATTATTATTTTTTTAATTTTATTCGAGCCAAACTAATAAACATTATCCTTTTATGGTGAAACCTTAAATGATCTCATGGTGAAATCAATGGTTAGATTTTAGAAGATGATAGGATTTAATAAGTAGGAGGGAAATTTATTATTTAAACCTTAAATCTCTCTCTATCATTTGAAATGTTCTCCTTTGTCAAACTTAATGAAGTTAAGTCTAGATGGAACACTTAACCAATCTTGATAAACTCTTAACCTCGATAAAAGACTGATAGTAGACAATGTGACCTTGAAGTTAAATTATGTTGTCCTGTTCTGTTAACCTTTATCATGATTCATGGTGATATTTCTTAAGCAAGGTCAAAATTTAATCTTTAAACAAGAAGGCTATTGTTATGAACCCTAAGCGGTACTTTTCTCTCAATCGGAACTTGTGCCTTCACTTGTACAATAGAGTTGTGGAACTTGTGTTAGTGGCTTGAGTATAGATTAATTAACCTTGTAAGAAATGGAAAATGTTCTAAAATCAAATGAATAAGGAAGCTTTGGACATCAAATTGATGATCCCAGTATAGAAAGCTCTGGCCTTAAGCTATTCATTCAACCGTTGAAAATAAAGAAGTTCTCTCTTGTGAAAAGAATTGTGTGAATCATTACATGAAATTTTATAAGAACGTAAGTTAAGAATTAAGAGACACTTTAGTAAACAAGAAAATTTAACAAGAAATTTCCTCATGGGATGCCCTAGCTGTGAGTGTGTCAGGTAGATTGGACTTCCATGTTGTCTTGTCAAAAGAAGAGTACATTGTCCTTGATAGGTGTGAACGTTTCCATGCTGACCTTGTGGCCTCCCCCGTAACAAGTGGTTCCTAGTGATTGGTTGTAACCTTGTGACGACATGTTATGTCGTGTTGTGTCAAAGCAAGTAAAAAAAAAAAATAGTTATCCTGTATTTCACTGTGTTTTCCTTGTGTTGGTATGGTTTGGTGTGCGTTACACTTTGGTATCAGAGCGTAGGTTCAAGCTCTCGAACCTATGGGCCGGATTGGTGTTGTATGATGATGTTACCTGGTGGTGGTGGTTTTACATGATGATACTGCATGATGATGATGATGTTGCATGATGATGATTTATATTGGAAGAGTAATGTTCTTTAAGCATGATGTGATTATTGTCGTAATTGTGATATTGTGAACGCACGTGAGGTGTATGTCACTCAGTGCGTATTTGTCATCATGTTGATATGTTGGTGATGGGAGTATTATCTCTCCTTCTTGTGGATTCTAGGAAGATTTCACGTGTGAATTACTGTTTGTGGATGTGTGAAAAGAATTATAATGTGGAGGACATAGTGTTGGAACATTGTGGTATATCGTGATATGTAAGTGTGTCAATGTGTTGTATGACTAGATTGATGTTAAAAGAAATGAGTTGTATCATGATGTTTTTACCATGTTTTGAAGAAATGTGTGTACCATCCTTGTTATGAAGCAATTATTGTTATGTTGTGATGTTATTATGTTCATCGTAGGCATGATTTGTGTGTAATATGTAATGCTTCATGTCGTGAATTAGGGTCATACGGTGAGTGTATGAATCCTATCGTATGGTGTTTGCACTTTGGGTACAGAATGTGGTAAAGTGATTTATTACACCCTATGGATGTATGATTGTGATCTACCCTGTATACATACCATGCGTGAGACGTTATGGTAGCTATGTGTGTACCACCATGGTGTTAGTGATGTTGTTGTATGCTATGTTGTGAACCTTACGCTAACCGATCCTGAGGGAAATCAGTATAAGTGTATGTTGAGAGTGAGGAATGGTGTACCATGGGTCAATAACTCGAGCTCAAAGCTCAGTTTAGTAGATAACATGTGATTCTTTCCTCTCTCCCTATGTTGTTGTATGTATGCAACCTTAGTGTATCTATGACTATGTTTAGCCTTGTCGAAGGGTGTCAAGATGATTTAGACAGAGGTGATGACAGTTGTATTATTGATATGTATTTTACGAGCTGAGGCTCGATGTTCCGAGTGCTAGAAACTCGTTGAGTACCCCTTTGGTGGCTAGATAAGGCCACACAGTTATCATAATGTGACATTATTATAAGTTGATTTTATTCGTAAATTGAGCTTTTACTTTATTTTTGCAAGGACCAACATCTTTTCTTGATTGCAATGCTTTACAATTTTGGGCGTTTCCTTGGTTTGTGGCACTAACATGGGGATTTTGATACTAACTTTGGCTATTTGGCCATTTATTTTAGCTTGATTTGGGGTCTTCTTTTAAATTTGGAATTTTTACTGCCTTGCCCAAGGCTTGTACTTTACCACTTGGCACTTTGACTAGATTGTTGTGCCGGTTCTAATGCCGTGATGTGTGGAATAGGGTCATGGGATGCACCATGGATTGGTTGGACCTATGGACCCGCTTCGTTGTATGGGGGTACACCCCAAGGGGTACATATAACTAGTGGGTTGTTGAACCACGCGTTATTATGTCACTTGGGTTAGGAGTGTCCAAACTCTATGTGTCTTGGACCATAGGGACAACCGGCCTCCTTGAGGGAGGCATAAGAGTTTGAGGGAGGCATAAGAGACTTGAGGGAGGCATAAGAGTTTGAGGGAGGCATAAGAGACTTGAGGGAGGCATAAGAGTTTGAGGGAGGCATAAGAGACTTGAGGGAGGCATAAGAGTTTTGAGGGAGGCATAAGAGTTTGAGGGAGGCTTATGATATTTGTCTGTATGGTTGATGTTTCAGGATATATGTTGAGTTATTGTGATGTTTGGTAGTGGTCTTTTGATGTATGTGTTACTCATGTCAGATGGTTATGTGTTGTGATGTTGTGGACATGTCATTGATTCCCTTGTGGACACTATGTACCTGTAGCATGGTTTGTTGTTATGTGAGTGTTTCATTGATGAAAATTGAGGAAAGGTCTGGTGGATTGTAGTACTACTTTTGTTTGAGTATTTTGGTATGTCCGTCATTGATGTGTGATCAAGTACCTATGTTATGGGGAGTGTGCCTATTCTATTCCGTAATTGTGTAGCCTTTTGTGGTGTAATACAATCTTGAAGTATATACTTGCGTACTTGTGAATCTGTAGTGTCTTGTGAGCCTGATAGGGTGTTGTGTTAGCTGTTCATGTTGGGCACCCACTATAAGGAACAAATCAAAACACTTCAATGATGATATTTTCTAAAAGAAACTAAAACTAGAAATAATGATAATGGAAAGAGACTAATGAAATGGAAAACAAGAAAGAACTGCCAAACTCTTCACATGAACCTTAACAGTTAAAAATTCTACCGAATGTAAACTAAGGCTACCTTGTGACCTTGAAAGAGATTAACTAAAATTTACAACCATAGAAGTGTACTTCTCAATCTTGCACAGTTGTTGGTTACGTGCCATTTCTTTTCCTCTGTGTTATGTCGCATCGAGGACGATGCTTTCTTAAGGGGAGGAGAATGTAATGCCGTGCTTTTTTCTATGGTTAAATCCCAAGATGACCATAAAAGCTGTAATCACTATCAATCTAACTCGCACTTATTGGTGATTTGCAAATAGATTTGAACTTTGAACTGTTCCTCATGTGTAATGACGGTTCACTCTGACCCAACGACTGCTTTAATGTTCATGGAGGCTCATAAAATAATTTAGGTGCCCTATGGGCATCGGCCTCCACTGCCACCGTGGCCTCCTCCCAACCACCTGGCCTGCAGATTTGACATTAGCGTCTTGTCCACCCTCCTTGCGTGAGGTCCGAACAGCTCCAGGTCGCATCGTTGTTTGCTTTTCGCAAAAGGATCTGTTCTTGGTCTCTCTTTAAATGCAAGTAGGTGGAGTTTTGGATGCGTTACTTGTTGTTTTCTGCCTTAGACCACGTGTGGTGGTTGGGGGGGTGTCGCCCCATCAAATGCGTGCAACAGATGAATTGCTACAGCGTGTCCTGGCACGTTTTTTGGTGAAATGAAGGTCTATCTTCCTAGGTTGTTGCGAGGGTGGGCATGTTGTTTTTGAATGAATGAGGGCAAGGCGATACAAGAGTGATAGATACAACTGCATAGTTGTAGCAATGGCGACGGTTACCTCCTGGGCTACGTCCTCCACGAGCTTCGATATAGTGTCCTTGTTGCGGATTTACTGCAACAACCTGTCACTCTGTATTACAACGTGGCAGGAGCATTTCATTCAGGCAGAAGCCCGTTTTGAACGATTCCAACAAGCAGTTCTGTCCAACTATGTTGTTTTCTGTTCAATTTTGAATGCATCATCGGTTTCGGGATTTCTCCTTCAAGATAGTTTTTATCAAAATTAATTAAGTGACAGTGTGAGTGTTGCCAGGAGACCCGATGAAGTTTTATCGCAGAGGATTCTCTGTTGAGACCTTTTCTTGCTAGTTTTTGCGATGTAACTCATGGGAGAGAATCCCATAGACACGGATCTGTTTCAGATCAGAATATTCATGAAGCACGATTTGCTTTGCTGTAATAATGGCACATGCCTTCTGTGTTGGTGACATAGTCACCAACCCAGCAGGCATAAAGGATATCTATTGCAATGTTGGACCAGAACGTTCAAGCTTGGGAGACTTAAACGGTAGCACCCGAGGGTATTGATGCAGTCCTCTTAGAACATGTGCTGAGTGCAACAGATGCTTCTAGGGCGATCCCCAGGGAGCCGATATGGTGTTGAATCATGTTACGTATCTGGTTGCACGCGACCACAGTCGTGATCTACTTCTGTTGCTAATAATCTTACAAGCTGTAGTAGAAGAACGAGGTACCCAGTTGTTTAGTCGAGATTGTCTGCCTAATTCTTTTCCCAGAAGTCATCTTCAGAGACTGCTCCAGTTTTGGTGTCCGAGAATGCCCAATTTCTATTAGGAAGTTAAGAGACTTGGCTAATCTAGGGGTCAGGCAGTTTGGAGAAATTTACCGAGAGTCAGCAGGAGTAAATATTGCTGAAATCATAAAGGTTACTTCGTTATTTTCCAAGAATGGTGACAGATGAGGATAATAATGATTTACATGAGGTCTCCTTGGATGAGCTCTTGACTGTTCTTTCCTCCTCTAAGAAGGATAAGAGCTCTGGTCCAGGTGGCTGGACAGTTGAGTTCTTCTTAGGCTTTTGATTAGACTTGCTGGTTTTACTTAAGGCTTTTACAGATCCATATGGGTTTTAACTTTTAATTTATCAGTTAATTGGATCATGGGATGTGTGTCTCCACATTTTCTTTTTTTGTTCTTGTAAACGGATCTGCATCTCCCTTCTTCAAGCCTTCTAGAGGGTTAAGACAAGGATGCCATTTGTCTACAATTAGTTTCAATGACATTGATGAAGAGACACAAATGGTTATGAGGTTATTGTTCCCTTATGCAAACTTTGATTTAGATGTAGACCTCAAATATCTGGGCCTCAACCTGAAACTGAATGGGTACATCAAGCAATTTTTATTTTGGCTCTTAGGCAGAATTAAGAGAAAGATAAATTTTTGGTGAAACAGGTGGTTGTCAAGGGGTGGGGAGAATGAGTCTGGTAAAGTCAGTGCTGGAGGCACTACCCGTGTATTGACACTCCTTAGCACACATCCCCAAAGGTGTGCTGGAGAAAATAAGGAGAACCTTTTTCAATTTCTCATGGAAGAAGATCTTATAGGGATGGATCTGTTTCATAACAGAATATTCATGAAAAACAAATTGCTTGCTATTATATGAGTTTCTTCAACGAGTCACTAAGTTGGCAGGCATAAAGGTTTCTGTTGGAATTATCACACCTGGAAAGCTACATCTAAAATGTTGCACTGAGAGTTTGATGCTGTCCTCAATTCTGATGAAGGAAAAGGTTTAATTACCATTGCGGTAAGTGCCTTTCAGAGCCAGGAGTGATGTTGAAGCTGGAGAAATAGGCAAGATATTTCTACACTTTTCTACTGTTATTTTATTTAAAAATATTGTGAAATCGAACCACTTTTCCTTGCATTTTTTTGTCAGTTGGATGTCATGATGGGAGATTTCCCTTTCTGCTTGTGTCTTCTTGTTTTAGCTTTGATCGTTGACAAAATGTGGGTCGAAAGGATGAGTGTGCCCTCTCCTTTGAATGTTATGTTTTCTCTTACTCGAATGTTAGAACTTTGTCTGTTTGTTTATGTGTTAATTCTTCTCTGCAAATGAGTTGCAAGTTATTATGTTGATCAAGTTAGCTTTTTCGTTATCATGGAAGTAAGTTTACATTAACTATGAAACCCCCGTTCTAGCACCCAAGTTTGTCCTTGACATTTTTTTTAGCCCCTTCACAAGTCCCCTTCGATAACCTATTGGCATCGAGAAAGAAAGGTTGTAGGATTGTGCGAGCAATGCGTGGGCTAGCCAGCTTAGAGTTTCGGTATTAAAACTGGTAGAATAAAAGGGTTCCTGTGCAACGTGTTTTTCCGTCTCGCGTGTTTAGACTCTTATACTATCCTTCATCTTGTTTCTAGGATTTTTAAGGCCATCCTCAAGAAGTACCTTGACCATGCGTATCAACTTGAATCATAACTAGCTTTTTGGATCAACTAAGCTGGAGGTTTCATTGTGCGAATCCAATACCTCATTGGCACTAGATTAGTTTTGTCTAATCCCCCTCTCAGAATTATTTCTGATGGCCCTCTTCTATCTTTCCTAACTTACATTATTCTCCCTCTTGTAATGTTAACGCTCTTAATTAATGTTGGTCAATTTTTATGCACGTAATTACTGTAATAGTTTGTGATGGAGATTTCCTTAGATGTGATTGACCTTCAGGAAAAACTCAGCTTTCGTGTGATAATCTTATGAATTCATAGCGGAAGGTTTTGTTTTGATAAAGTCACTTAGAAATTATGTTTGTATCTTTTTGTGCAACGGTTGACTGCGTTACCAAGGGTTGCCTTAAAGTATGGTTGTTTCGGGAAATGGATAATTTATTTTAAATTAATCAAACATTAGAATTTTTGTGGAAGTTTGCAAACCTTTAGTGTTATAAAATTGTTGATGACATTATTGTATACTATTGTTGGACGAAACCCCCCCTCCCTTCTTCTCTCGCGTGTTTGCTACTAGCCTGTGAGACTTTGACCCTTCCTGGATGATTGGTAGACCTCTTTGTAGTTAATGGTCAAAAACTAGTATACTATGCCTTAGCTTCGAAACTTGTGTTGTGTGTATACTCTAATTGATTTCCGGTTTGAAACTCTATTATCCATGGTTTTTTGTGTTAATTTCTGAAACCCGTGTTTCCCCCTTCTTGGGCCGATTCACTCTTGTTCTCTTGGAAAAAATATTATTTCAGCCTATGCGTTGGTTCTTTTAATAAAATTCTAGATGACTGGTATATAGATCAATTCTCAATCTTGTAATTATTGTTTAATTACTTACTTGATGGGGATACTGTCTTTGCTTGATTGGTTGTTTTCTCCTTATAGGGCCAAGGGCCATTCTCATATGATTGTTACTTTCGTTGCATTTGCTCCTAACTGAAGTACAAGGTCTTCTCCTTCTTTGATCGACATGTTATAGACTTTATTATAACTTGATGTGCTCATAGTGTTTAGAGGTTTGATCCAATTTCTTGTAATAAGGTGCTTCTTTTCATGATATTGTTAGATAATAGTTATGGTGGTTTTGTGTAGCCTTATCTTGCTCAGTTCTCGTGAACTGACTCTTGTAGAAAATTTGTTGCAGATGGCTTACGTGGTTAGATGATGGAAAGACTTGTAGATTATTACATCAATCTTGGTTATGATGTTCTTTTGTACGAATGTGTACTATGTTATAAAATTTGGAAAGGGCATTTGGACATTTTAGAAGAAGGGTCAGTGCCTAGTAAATGTATTGTAGAGTATTGTTGTTGTAACTGTTGAAACTTTGGCTTGTTTGGTTATCATGTGAAAGATGAAATTTTGATTTCCGCTTGGTTATGGGATATTCTAGTGAAATTTTAATCCTTAGAAGCGGGGCATGTCCCATGTTATTACTCTCTTGTTCCCTATTCTTGGTTCAATAGAGATAGTTTGTCCCTTTGATTTGTGCATCATGTTGGAATGAATTGATATAACCTTATTTTGTTTCCGCAAACGAGTACTGTTAAACTTTGCTCTTGAGTTAAAATGTTGAGTTGTAAATCCTCCTAAGGCTTAATAGCAATAAGTTTGTAAGCACTATGAAGTGAGCTGGATATTCCTTATTAAAATTAAACTAATAAACATTATCCTTTTATGGTGAAACCTTAAATGATCTCATGGTGAAATCAATGGTTAGATTTTAGAAGATGATAGGATTTAATAAGTAGGAGGGAAATTGATTATTTAAACCTTAAATATCTCTCTATCGTTTGAAATGTTCTCCTTTGTCAAACTTAATGAAGTAAAGTCTAGATGGAACACTTAACCAATCTTGATAAACTCTTAACCTCGATAAAAGACTGATAGTAAACAATGTGACCCTGAAGTTAAATTCTGTTGTCCTGTTCTGTTAACCCTTGCCTTGATTCATGGTGATATTTCTTAAGCAAGGTCAAAATTTAATCCTTAAACAAGAAGGCTATTGTTATGAACCCTAAGTAGTACTTTTCTCTCAATCGGAGCTTGTGCCTTCACCTGTGCAATAGAGTTGTGGAACATGTGTTAGTGGCTTGAGTAAGATTAATTAACCTTGTAAGAAATGGAAAATTTTCTAAAATCAAATGAATAAGGAAGATTTGGACATCAAATTGATGATGCCAGTTTAGAAAGCTTGGCCTTAAGCTATCTTGTCAACCGTTGAAAATAAAGAAGTTCTCTCTTGTGAAAAGAATTGTGTGAATCATTACATGAAATTTTATAAGAACGTAAGTTAAGAATTAAGAGACACTTTAGTAAACAAGAAAATTTAACAAGAAATTCCTCATGGGATGCCCTAGCTGTGAGTGTGTCATGTGGATTGGACTTCCATGTTGTCTTGTCAAAAGAAGAGTACATTGTCCTTGATAGGTGTGAACGTTTCCATGCTGACCTTGTGGTCTCCCCCATAACAAGTGGTTCCTAGTGTTGGTTGTAACCTTGTGACGACATGTTATGTCATGTTGTGTCAAAGCAAGTTAAAAAAAAAAAAAGGTATCCTGTATTTCACTGTGTTGTCCTTGTGTTGGTACTTTTGGGTCGTTACATGGGGAACCTAATCTAACTCCCTCCAAAAAATGAAATGAAATCTTATTCCTCCCTACATATAAGATCTAGATCATCCTCTCCTACACCACACTTAGGCCATGTAGCTAAGGACCTAACATGCATACCAAAACTGCAGTGCCTAAAATGTTTAATAAAAAAAATTAAAAAGAGGGGGCAGTTAATAGAGCTGACAGGAGTTGATGGGAGGTGGTATGAAGGCATGGAGAACTAGAAAGGAACACGGGCAAGTGGAGGAGTGAAGTATGGTCTCTCAAGGGTGGTAGGTGGGAAGGTTTTTCAACACATTTCTTCCCTTGCAAATATTTTATGATCTTTATTTGGAATCCAATGACCCTACCCATGTGAAACCCAAGAAAAGGAAATTAGTAGTTTTTTTATTATGATGTGCACATTAGGTATGGATATCCTCACGAGATAGGATCACCTTTTCCAGTTGCAACACATAGGCCTTCAACCTGATCAATTCGACCTTTTGCCACATACTCCTAGCCTGCGTCAAAAAGGGAATCTCCTGAGCAAGGTAAGGACATCCATCAAAGCATAAAAGAAATCCAAATTTGTTTTAACTTCCTCCCATTCATCGCCAAACTGGGATTTGCAAGATTATGTAGTTTCTAAGTGCCCTAAAAGATCTACCTCCAACATGTGGAAGGATATGAAAGGCATATAAACTACTAAGAAAAGATTCTTGAGAAAAATGTGGGTTCTTAGACTACAACTACTGCAGGATATAGAAAAATTGGGTTTTTTGAAGAGGCTTTAGAAACTTCTGAAAAAATGTAACTCACAGATTTATAGCCAGATTCCATAACCTTTGCGAGTTTCTCCCTGCTTTAGCCCAAAATTTGGGCTCTAGAAAAGAGTATGGACATCTATGAAAGCATAATGGAAATCCATTTTTTATTTTTAGCTTCCTCCCAACATACACCACATCAAGGGTATTGATAGATTTGTAGTTACAAATGTGTGGGTAACCTTGGATGAAAATTTGGGAGCATACACATGGCCTATGAAATGTTTGATAGGAAATCTATACATTGTTCTCTTGTAATCAGCTCACCAATCGAGCAAAGGAGACCTAGGATAACGAGAACCAGCATTGTTTTATGAATAGAAACTGACTCAGATCTCTATTTTCCCAATCATTATTCTCAGTAATGCAACTGCAGTTTTTGGTGTGCCCTCGAATATTTCTTAAAAGATGTGTTTATCCAATCTTTAATGTATAAAGATGAGATTCAAAAGATGGGTTTATGAGATTTATGAGTGCTCATGATTTTTTTGACGTATTCCGGAGAAGAGCAATGTAGCCATGTGGAATAAGGGAAAACCCTCCTGGAGAACCTCATGTACTACAAACACTAATATTGTTAGGCATGGTTCATCTCTCCCGATGTTTCTTAATTTTTGTACTTTAGTTTTTCTCTTGCGAAAAAATAAAATTTTAAAATCTTGAGACTATCCTAGATTTAATTATTTTATATTAACTAGTTGCAAAACAATACAATGTCATATCATTACTCACATAATTAAAATTACCATATTATAGTAAACAATGAACTTGAACCCTCATTTTGAGGTGATTTAGAAAACTCCCTGACCAAACTAGATCACTACAATATTGTTTTATCCATAAGTTTAATTTGACTTCCTGGTAAATATGTTGACCATGTCTTGGTTTAAATAAATAAATTGTGACTCCCAGAGACTCGTAAAGTAAACTTCATAACTCCGGAAAGAGGAGGTTAAGATTCCTTCATGTACCTTGTTATGTGAGGTGTCACTTCAATCTTTGGATCAACCCCGAATGAATATTTTTGACCTTTTTGATGCCTTTATAGGAGCCATGTTACAGTGTTTTGCAGCAGTACGAAGTTTCTAAATCTAAAAATTTGGGTTTCGTTTTGAACCACCATTTGAAACCTAGATAGAGAAATTATTATCCATCTTCACAAACTTCTAGTATTTTTACTAGACAATTACATGGAACATTTAGTTTAGGGAAAAACACTTTTCTATATAATTTGGAAAAGCCATTTTGTAGGCCTCTTGTCACAGTTTGACCAGGTCAAACTAGACCAATTACGACTTGTCACTCCAGAAAACATGTTGCCTTTTGAAAAGATTTTTCTAGTTCTTATTTTCCATCAAATTTGATGAAATATCCATAGATGCAGGAACTTGTAGGACTTTTATCTTGGTGCATACATCCGTTCAACATTATTTTTGGTTGTGGTTTATTGAGCCCTTGAACTAACTATTAATCATTTACAACTAGGCCAATTACGATCGATGGCCCTAGGAAACTAGCAGCCGATCGCAAACTGTTCGCTAGTTCAAAATTTCATCAGTTTTTATGAACTATTTTTATATAAGTGGACACATATAAATTTAACCGTGGTGTGTTTTCTCATCAGAATACAACATTTGAAAGTGGATTCTTAGCCTCCGAGCCTGTTTTGAATGATTTTGTAGTTAGCAGGAAAATGTAAAAATAAAGTTGTAGGACCCCTGTTGGGTTGCCAAACCACCATGGAAACTTTTGACACATGTAAATAACTATTTTAAAACTCTATAGTGTAACTTGTTGTGTCAAATAGAACTTTTGACAAAATAATGTTTCTCTCTCTTCCTTTCTCTTTCTCTTTTCTTGGTTACGAAGTGAAGTGAAATGAAATGAACTGAATACATGTTTCTAAACCTTTTCTTTTGAATGTAAATTTAAATTATTATTGCATTTAAATGGTAAAACAAATGCATTAATTATGTTAGATTAGGTTGGATTCCATGCCAGCGATTTATCATTGATTTCATGCTCACATGGTTTTGCAGGATGCAAGAAAGATGGAAAAAGGGCGATGTGTAATTCATTATTTATTATTATAATTTTTATAGGTCGTTGTAAAATAAATATATGTATAATGTAGTATCACGATACATGATGTTAAATTTGAAATTTTCTAATATGTATATGATGCTAGTTTTAGGGATATCTTATGAAATGTGCATTTAATCACTGGTTCAATTTGATTTCTAGTTGCGTATGGTAAAAGGGTTTGATATATATATATATATAATATATATATATATATATATAGTAAATGAATTTGTAGTTAATAAGTATGGGGAATTTTTTAGTGTTCAATAAACGATTAATTATTGATTGTGTTGTATTATTACCTTGTAAATGTAATAAAGAGATTTAATCGAAACACTCAACCCTAGTATAAGATCTATGCATAACTTATCTTAATGTCTGTGATACTTCATAGCATAGAAAAAAATTGAAACCATAGAATAAACTTAAACCTTGTACTCGAGGGCACCTCATAGGTTAGGTAAATAAAACCCCTAGTTAGAGTTTACCATCATAGTCATTATGTTTAGCAACATTATCATGAACCCATGTTTTAGGAATGACATGGTCAAACTTTATCTGGAGTATGTGGTTTCTTTCTAGTTTTAGTAACCGCAAGGAGAATGTCCTCTCTTTAGACCCGACACTATGTTGAGTGGTCAAGACTCCCTTGGAATTCACCTTATGAGTCTTTGTTCGAAGCAACGACTATGTAGTGTAACCTTACCATCTGTGTAGTAAGTAGAGTTAATACTCCCTTAGTATCCTTTTGGATTTCTAGGTCTTATGAGATTAGATCTAGAAATTAACTTCATCAGTGAATGATGTCCCAGTTCGATCCTGAAGACATAAATCGACATCGTGAAATACATTTTCTAGGTCTTAAAATCTTGTCAATGAACTCCTTAGTTCCTCTAAGTTAAATTTCTTACCTCGGTTTCTATCAACATATCACCTTGGTCTTTTCTTTAAGGTGGTTTAGCATAAATATGTGCTCTTTCCTTAAAATCATATATAGTTGAGGCATTGATCATTAGGTGCAGTTGGAATTAAACCAAACCTCAATTCATTATGATTTTAGCTTGGGATTCATGTGTAGTTATAATGCTTCCAATCATATACTTATTCAAAATGGTAAATAAGTACTTTTGTAACTCTTTATGTCATAAACTAACACCAAAAAAAAGAGACCTAGCAAACATCGTAAATGAAATGAGAATCAATAGTATGTGTGATAATGGCTTAGGAACAAAAATTCACTTGAAGACCTTATGGATGATTTAGGCATTGAATTTTTTGTTAATAATGGATACAAATTGATTCTTTGTGGCACTAGGCCTTTGAGCCATTTTGGAGTCCAGTAAAAATAAGATAAAATAAAATTATGTCTTGTAAATTCTTAACTGAATCAAACTAAAATTGATACTAAAAGAACCATAGTACGAAGACAAAAGTGCTTCGAATGAAAGGAAGCTTATAGGAAAGAGAAACTTGAACCTTCACCTCCTTTGATGTGTATTTTTTTCCCTTGACATCTTCTGGTTTTTCCCCTTGCATAATGAGGGTAAAATTAAATTTCAACTGAAACATATTTTGAGAAAACAAATCTTTAACATAAGAATGAGAGAATTAGGAACTTTTTAGGTAATTGGAAATATGAAATTTAATTATGTAAGTTATGGAGATTGTCATAAGGGATAAAGAGAAAAATTAAATGGTCCCAACAATAACTTGAATGTGAAATGAATTGCATAGCATTTGTATGTGGAAAATGGATAATTTCATCCTTGTATAAAAATGTTTCGTGGAATGTTAATCATAACTAAGATCTAATCATGGAAATGATGTGTTGTGGGGTTGCCAATCCTTGAGTCCCTTTTCTTGTGGCTTGGGTTATTGCTAGCATCCATTCATTTTAGAATGTGTGACATCAAAATGTGTATGGTGTTGTCATGTGTCTATGTGGGTCGATGGCTTATCCCAAGTGTTCGTATGTGTTATGGAGTTTTCCTTTCTTGTATCCTTTGTGGCATTGTGTACTAAGAAATGTAAGTAAAATAATGACAATTTATCCTAACATTTTATTGTTGTATTTGTGTGTGTAAAATGTGGGCGTTACACTTGGTATCAGAGTAGAGGTTCATACTCTCAAACCTCTAGAGGAAGATTGGAGTTGTGATGGTGTTGCATGATAGTGGTGGATATTGGAAGAGTAGTGTGATATAAGCAGTTATGTGAACTATGTTGTAATTTTGATATTTGGAACGCACATGTTGTGTATGTTACTTAGTGTGTATTTGTTACCATGTTGATGTGGTTGTAATGAGATTATTATATCTCCTTTTTATATCTTCTATGAATATTCTTTGTGTGATTTACCACCTTATTGTGTGTAAAAAAGCATGTTATTGTGGATTGCAGAGAACCGGAGCATATTGGGAATCATGTGATATGAAGATGCACTGAGGTATTGCATGACCAAATTTTTGTTAAGTGAGTTGGATTTTATCATGATGTCATCACTGTATTGTGATAAATCATGTGTGTCATAATGTTGTAGTTGGAATTGAATTTATTTTGTAAGGTTATACATTGTGTTCCTCATATGTGTAATTCATGAAAAAATGTCATCGTTCATGTCATGATTTAGGGGCATATGGTGGGTGTATGATCCCTAATGTACAATGATCAAAATTTGGGTACAGAATGTGGTAATGTGATGTTTCGTAACCCGTAAAAGTAATGATTGTGTTATACCTTTATATATATACCATGCATAAGACACTATGGTTAACGTGCGTGAATCACCATTATGTTAGTGATGTAGTTATATGTTATGTTGTGGACCCTACAATAACCGGCTGTAAGGGAAATCGAATAAACTATGTTTGTTTAGAGTGAGAAAATGTGTACCATTGACTAGTCACTCGAGTTGACTACGAGATAAGAAGTGGGAGCATGTTGGTACCCAAATTGATTCTCCCTCAGAAGCTGAGTAGCATCACAGGTTTGGCAGGAAGCTTAGAGACAAGAAGAGCATATAGTGTGTCATTTTGTAGCAAGGGATAAAATACATCTTTCTGTTTGTCACTCAGATGTGGACAAATGGGTAACACCCTCAAGAGAATTTGACCTATCCTCACTACTTTATAGTTGTGCCTTTCAACCAGGGTGAAAGGACCCTTTTTGTCGCCTGTTTTTTGTGGATGGGATGGATATATCCTTCCTTTTGAGATTATTAATAAGACCTTGAAGAAAATATGATCAATGCAACAAACCTAACTCTCACTAGTTGTCACTCTAGATAATGGAGATATTTCTAAGAAAGGTTCAAGCCACTAAAGATAATGAAAACCATATTGTTTTTGGATGTTTTGGTAGTAAAACTTATGCATTTGTATACACACATGAAAAACAGGGGTAGTATGGGTATGATTGTTTGTTTCTAAATGATTTTTTTGTGGGAGGTGAGGTAGAAATGAACTTGATTTGCCATATTCTTGATAAATTTTACAAAAATGGAGAGCTTGAAGAATAGAATGATTTGGGATAGATAGGATGTTCCTTTAACCAAAATATGTTCTTCAATGGAGGCCCAGATCAACACTTTTCACACAAACTTCAAGGATCCAAAATGAAGGTTCAAATTGGAAAACTTAACTAAACGTTATCAACCTCTGTTTCATCATGCCTAAGATACCCTCAAAGACTACCAAACAATCTTATAGTCATGCTAGGAGTCATAGTGATTTTAAATTTGTTTATTTAACTATTAAATGAAATTACAAATGCCACCAAACTACCACAAGCATAAGATCTTGAGTGATTCACAAAGATTTCAATGTAAGATAGCAATCGGAACAAGAAAAATATATGGAGACATTTAGGAATAAAGGAAACATAAATTTTTCCCAAAACTAACATAAATTAACTCAAGTTTGATTAAATTTATCGGTAGGGGAAAATTTCTAGAACAATATCAGAGCTTGTCAATGGCTTTACACTCACAACCACCTTGACATGATAAAATTTAACACAAAGGAGATAAAAAGGTTTCTTCAGATGATTTCTCAGAAGGACGGGTTCTGCCAATATTTTATCTTAGAAAAATCAGTATCAACCTCTAACACTCCAACCATTTTCACGATAAATTCGTGTAATTTATATCATTTTCAACAAATTTTTCCCCCCAAAAATCCAAACATTGAGTCTACCAATGTTCACCATGATCCCAAATTAAATTCTGAGAATCAGATCTATAAAAAAATTTCAAGTGCTCAGAGGATGGATCTCTTCGTACATCTCCTACATTCAACTCCTTCTAGTAGATCACTCTTCCTTCTACTCTCTAACCACTTCCACCCGTAATCTATCAAATCTGGTTCTTTACGTGCCTAGGAAGGAAAAAATGGAAGATCATATCGATCCTAGAGGTCAAATCTCATCTTAATGGTAAAATACGTCCCCATATTGTCCTCACCAAACTTAGATATCAAATTAACTCCACTTCCCTATTTTTCGTGTAAGAAATATCAAGAAATCATGAAGACTAGCATCTATAGGAACTCTGGAGTGAAAATGATGGAAAAATCAGATACAGATGCATAGCTACCATTGATTTCTATTTTAAATTTAGACCGTCCATGTGGGAGATCTACTTTAAAATGGGCATGCGGGTTCCTTTTTACCTTTTACAGCTTTTGGAAAAATGTAATTTTTTCACATTTTGTTTAACACCTCCGCCCTTGAGAAATGAACCTGACACATGTCCTAAGGTGGGTCCCTATGGAACCATGGCCAAATTCTACTATTTCACCTCCTTTTTGGAAAAGGTAAAATTTTCCAAGTTTTCCCCGCAGCTCCACATTTCTACTTCTAGTCTCTGATGTGGGTCCCAACAGAACCATGCTTTCTTTTTCACTTTTAACTCCTTTTTCAACAAAAGGAAATTTTTCCAATTTACCCCGTAAAATCTGCACCTCCACCATTGACTGGAGCAAGTTTGGACTTTTCTCTATCAGGCATGTGGGTCACTTTGAGGATTTCAATCTTTTGAATATCAAGGGGAAAAAAATCCAAGTTGCCCCCGATGGCCCACCTCCCTGCCTCTTAACATTTTCAAATCCAACCTTGACCTCCTTCTTGTCTGGGTTGTGGGCTATTTTGATATTTTAATCCTTTTGATGAAAAGAGGCAAAAAATCCAAGTTGTTGCCGACGGTCCGCTTCCCCACCTTTTGACTTTTCAAACTGCCACGCGTCATAATGGCGCATCTTGAGATGGTCCCCAGAAGTTGAGACCTTGAATGAGTGTGGGTTAACCATGTGTCCTAGCCCAAAAAATTTTGTTTGAAGGCTTAAAGCTCTGTGGAAGGCACCATGGGTCAGGGTCTGAGGCAATCTCCTTTGGCCATTGAAAAGTTCAAGAAAAATGCAAAGTGAACGGAGGTCTCCAAGTGTCCTCTTGGCACTTCTTTAAAATAAAATTCAAGGGCCACTCCTCAAACATGCGCGGTCCCTCCACGTGTCCCAGGCCTCTCAAAACCTTTTGAAAATTGACTTAATATGGGAAGACCCAGTAGAATCTTCCACATATCTTCATGGTGTAATTTCAAGAACCCTTTAAGCCTTCAAAATGATTTTGTGGGGGGGATTCCGTTTTAGTATTTTAATCCATTTTTCCAAAAGGGAAAACTATCCAACCTGCTTCAAAAAGCACGCATCTCCACCTTTAACCTTGGCACATGTCCTTCTACGGGGTCAAAGTAAGACTTTTTCCCTGCCGCTTAAATTTTTCTTTAATAAAAGCTTGGTGGGGCCATGCGGTGGGTTCAAACATTTTTCCAGAGTAGCCAAAAAGAATAAGTTCAAAGAAAAAACCCACCACGCTCTGTCCAATTAGAAGAATCCATGTAAGTACCAAAAGAAACCAATTAGAATTGAGCAGAGCTATGGGACCAAATTTGGCCTTTTGCCAAAAAAGCAAAAAGTGACAAGTTAAAACATTTTCTGACCATCCCCTAACCAACCAAAATAAGCCACATGACTACCGAAAGCTGAGGAATTAATTTTGACAAAAAAAAGACACCTGTTAGATCGTTAAAAACATAAAATTTCACCACTCATGCCCAGAATACGATTTTTCACTAAGGATTAATTTTTTTGAAACAAAACAAAGTGAATCATGGTTCCAAGCATCTTTCGACCATGGATTTGGATTTTCCAAGGCATACAAATATAAATTGATCATTCTCGAGCTTCCATGGTTGGTGAAAAATAGGAAAAACATTAGAGCCTACGGATTTTTGAAGATATCATAAACAAATGGTGCGAGATCAGGACGAGCACCAACATCACCTCAGAATTGGGGAAGGGCACTCCCCTGCGAGGGCTACAAGAACAACTAACAACACCAATTTCCAAGAACATACCATTGGGAAATGGAGTCAAATTAAAATCTAGCTATATCAGAACAACCACAACCATCCTCCAAATACTAAACCGAGAAACCAACAAAACCAAGTCATCGAGGACCAAAATGAGAAAAAACACAAAATACAAAATCAATCAACAAGTTTTACACTATACAAGTGATGTTTACCTTGATTCCAGGGAATCAATCCAGGAAATGCTTCAAGTAACCTACCATTAATAGGAAATTCGAGTAATTCACCATCCAAATCTTTTAAGAAGAAGCTATGCTCACCAATCTGAATATTAATGGAGTAAGGACCCATCCACAGTCCATCAAATTTACCATGATTTCCCTTATCTTCATGTTTTCTATCCCACAACAACACAAGATCTCCAATGTTGAAAGCTCTGGAGTGACCTTCTTGTCAAATATCTTCTTTTTCTTTTCTCTAAACTTATCATGCCTTTGGTGAGATGCTCTCGTTTCTTCATCAAGTTCAAAAATGTGGCTTTTGTGGGCATCATATGGACTTACTTCTTGATCTTCCAGTTATTGAATGAACTGATATGAGGATAATTGCATATGTAGGGGGCAGCAGGGCCTGAGTTCCATATATGAACTCAAATGGACTCTTTCTAGTGGTTCTTTTAAGAGTAATTTGGTCAGCCCAGACAAAAAAATTCAACTACTTACCCCTTTTTCTCTTGTTTAACTCCAAAGTTCTATTAATCTTTCACAAATTTTTATTATTGGACTCAACTTGTCCATTTCCTTAGGGATTTTAATTAGAAGCATATGTCAAATTGATCCCATATTATTTGCACATTGCCACCAAGGTTTAGATCTAAAGCTCATGGCATTGTCAGCAACAATTTTAACTGGCACCCCCAAACTTGTAGATGATATGGTTCATCATGAAGTTCATGGCATTGTCAGCAACAATTTTGACTGGCACCCCAATCTTGCAGATGATATTGTTTAGCATGAATTTTATGACAATTGTTTGTGTTGCTCTCTCAGTGGGGATTGCCTTCCACCCACTTGGTCGAAGTAATCAGTGGCCACAAGAATCCACTTATGGCCAACACTTAAAGCTTCTGAACTCCCACCAATGAAATGCATTCCCCATTTCTTCAATGGGGCTGTCAATTTATATAGGATGCAAAGGTAGGGAGCCTACAGATTTCATTCTTCCAAAGAAGCATTGACAACTCTCACATCTTGTAACCAAAAGTTTTGTATCCTTGAAGAGAGTTGGCCACCAATAACCAGCCCTCAAGATCTTGTGTGTTGTGACTCTTCCATCAAAATGCCCCCAAAAACTCCTACATGAAAGATCAACAATTATCTTGGGGGTTTCATCTTCAGTAATACACCTTAAGAGAACTGCCTCAGGGTTCTTCCAAGCTAACCCATAATCATTAATGACATATTTCTTGGAAGCCAACTTAAGGGATCCTTTCTGGTTCTTACTAAAAACTATCATTTTTCGCTAAGGATGAATTTTTTTGAAACAAAACCAAGTGAATCATTGTTCCCAAAGCATCTTTTGACCATGGATTTGGATTTTCAAAGGCATAAAAATATAAATTCATCATTCTTGAGCTTCCATGGTCGGGGAAAAATGGCAGATCCTGCGCATTTTTGAAGAAATTGGGGAAAAATGGTGCAATATCAAGATGAGCACCAACAAAGCCTTACATAGGCTGAAAACCCACTTTTGTTCATATGGTATGTGTGGCACTTTCTTAATGGGTGTCATGCATATTGTGTTTCGCGGGACACCTTAGGCTCAGTAGACTGTGACTTGTACTCTTTTTCTCTCTCTCCAATATGCTTGTCGTATGGATTCAACCTATGTGATTTTGAAAATGTTGAGCCTTGTTAATGTGGTGGTGGGATGATTCAGATAGATATAATGATAATTGTATTATTTGATATATTATTTTACAAGTTGAGGATCAATGTTCCCAGTGCTAACAATTCATCGAGTACCCCCCCCTAGTGGCCATAAAAGGTGACGTAGTTATTGTAATTTGTTATTTTTTATACATGTATTGTTATTCGTAAGTTGAAAACTTTCCATTTTCTTGCTAGAACTAGTAATTTTTTTAATTGACATGTTCATATATTTTGGGAATTTATTTGGTTTATGCACTAAAGAGGCATATTTTTACACTGAATATGGCTATTTGGCCATTTGTTTTGATTAGATTTAATTTTTTTTATTTATTTTAAAAACATTATAGCCTTGCCCAAGGCCTTAGATCTTGCCACTTTACATTTGAATCTTTTTTTTTGTTGGTTCTAATGTCGTAATGTATTGGAAATAGGTTCATGGGATTCACCATGGAGTGGTGGAACCTATGGACCCACTTTGTTTTACAGGGTGGTAAACCTCAAGGAGTTATAAATAACTAGCGGGTTGTTGAACCAAGAGTTATTATATCCCTTGGGTTATAGGTATCTGGACTCGATGCACTTATGGTCATAGGGTGACTAGACCTCTTTTGGGGAGCGAAAAAGGAAAATTTATGTTTATTTTATGATTTGTTTAGGGAGGAATAAGAGACCTTGAGGGAGGGCATAAGAGATTTGAGGGAGGCATAAGAGACTTGAGGGAGGCATAAGACACTTAAGGGAGACATAAGAGACTTGTATGTGTGCGTGATTAGTGTACTTAGAGTCTTATTTTTATGTTTGTGATGCTTTGAGAGGTATATGGAGTTATTTTTTTATGTTTTGGGAGTTGTATGTAGTTGGTTAAGTTATGTGTACTATTGAGATTCTTGTTTGTTTCTTACGATGTTGTTTCCATCTTGAATCTATCTAGCTACAGTTATAGTTTTGAGTTGCATGAAAACCCTATATGTGTACATGTTGGGAATTCCAAATTATTGTAGTCTACTTATGTTATGAAAAAATTTTGTGGTAGGAGCATCTGTGACAAGTATTATGTTGTGAGTGTTATGTATCTTATTTACATGGTTCAATTTAGTTCTTGCGATGTGATAAATTTGAGACGGTACATATCATGATGTCTTGTGAACCATTAGTGTTGTGTTTGGGTCTTTTGTAGTAATGTAGTGTTAGTTGATGTTGGGAACCCATGAAGCATAAGACAATTTAAATTCTAAAAAAAGAATATTAAGAGAGTGAGATTAAGAAGGACCATAAAAGAAAATATTAACTAAGTAATAAGGTAAACTAGAACTAGCAATCTTCAAAGCACGTTAATATTATATGAAATTGTTAAACTTTCTTGACATCCCTATGGTCGTGTTCTAGCGACATAGATCTTATCCCTAAATTGATTTTTTTTGTTAGCTTCCTTATTTTCTTATCATTGTTGCTACCCCTGGCATTATGTAACATCGAGGATGATGCTCTTATAAGGGGAAGAAAATGTATTGCCTGAAACTTTTAACAAAAAAAAATAAAATTAAAAAGATGGGGTAAGTTAATATAGCTGACAGGAGTGGATGGGAGGTAGCATGAAGGCATGGAGAACTAGCAAGGCATGTGATGAAATGGAGGAGTGGAGTATGGGCAGTTAAGGGTGGCAGGTGGGAAGGTTTTTCAACATGTCTCTTCCCTTGCAAATAATTTAGGAACTTTATTTGGAATCCAATGACCCTACCCATGTGAAACCCAACGAAAAGGAAATTATCAGTTTTTGGATTGTGCAGTGCACATGAGGCATGGATATCCTCACGAGACATGATCACTTTTTCCAATTAAAACACACAGGCCTCCAACCTGATCAGTTCACCCTTTTGCCACATACTCCTCAGCCTGCGCCAAAAAGGGAAGCTCCTGAATAGGGTAAGGATGTCCATCAAAGCATAAAGGAAATCTGAATTTATTTTTAGCTTCCTCCCATCAACGCCAAAATTTGATTTCACAAGATTATGTAGTTTGTAAGTTCCCTGGATAGATCTTCTTGTGAACATTTGGAAGCATACGAAAGGCATGTAAACTACTAAGCAAAAATTCCTGAGAGAAATGTTGGATTCTTGGACTGCAACTACTACAGGATATACACAAAATGGGTTTGTTGAAAAGGCTTTAGAAACTTTTGAACAAATGTAACTTGAAGATTTACAGCCAGATTCCATAACCTTTGCTAGCATCTTCCTTCCTGTGCCAAAAATGTGCGCTCTGGAAAAGAGTATGGACATCCATCAAAGCATAATGGAAATTTGTTTTTTATTTTCAGCTTCCTCCCAACATACGCCGAATTGGGGGTATTTTCAGATGTGTAGTTGCAAATGCGTGGGTAACCTTGGATGAAAAACATGGGAGCATATACATGGCCTGTGAAATGTTCAACATGAGATCTAGCCATTGTTCTCTTGCAATCAGCTCACCCATCGAGCAAAGGAGACCTAGGATAACGAGAACTTTTTTTTTTTTATCAATAGAAACTGACTAGGTATCTATATTTTCCCAATCATTCTTCTTAGTAATGCAACTGTAGTTTTTGGTGTGCCCTCGAATATTTCTTAGAAGGTGTGTTTATCTGATATTTAATGAATAAAGATGAGATTCAAAATATGGGTTTATGGGATTTTTGAGTGCTCACAATTTGTTTGACGGATTTCCTGGAAGAGTGATGTAGCCATGTGGAATACATTTGAACTCTCATGGAGAACCTCGTGTGTACTACATATGCTAATATTGTCAAGCATGGTTCATCTCTCCTGATCTTTCTTAATTTTTGTACTTTAGTTTTTCTCTTGCAATGAAATAAAATTTTAAAATCTTGAGATTATCGTAGATTTAATTGTTTTATATTAACTTGTTGCAAAATAATAAAATGTCGTATCAGTTACTCACACAATTAAAATAACCATTTTGTAGTAAACCATGAACTTGAACCCTCATTTTGAGGTGATTTAGAAAACTCCCTAACCAAACTAGATCACTACAGTATTGTTTTATCGATAAGTTGAAGTTGACTTCCCGGTAAATATGTTAACCATGTCCTTGTTTAAATAGATAAATTATGACTTCTGAAGACTCGCAAAGTAACCTTCGTAACTCTGGAAAGGGGAGGTTAAGCTTCCTTCATGTACCTTGCTATGTGAGGTGTCACTTCAATCTTTGGATCGAACCCCGAATGAACATTTGTGACCTTTTTGACGCCCTTATAGGAGCCTTGTTACACTGTTTTGCAGCGGTGGGAAGCTGCTAAATGTAAAAAAGTTGGGTTTCATTTTAAACCTCCATTTGAAACCTGGATAGAGAAATTATTATCCATCTTCACAAACCTCTAGTATTTTTACTAGACAATTGCATGGAACCTTCAGTTTAGGGAAAAACACTTTTCTGTATAGTTTGGAAAGCCATTTTGTAGGCCTTTGGTCATAGTTTGATGAGGTCAAACCAGACCAATTACGACACGTTGTTCAAAAAACATGTTGCCTTTTGAAAAGAGTTTTCTATTTCTGATTTTCCTTCGACTCTGATGAATTATCCATATATGGGGGAACTTGTAGGACTTTTATCTTGGTGCGTACATCCATCAAATGTTAGTTTTGGCTGTGGTTTACTGAGCCCTTGAACTAACTTTTAATCATTTGCAACTAGGCCAATTACGATCGATGGCCCTAGGAAACTAGTCACCGCCAATCGCAAACCATTTGCTAGTTCCAAATTCCATTTCAGTTCCTATGAACTCTTGGTATATAAGTGGACACATAGAAATTTAACCATGGTGTGTTTGCTCATTGGAAGAAAACATTTGAAAGTGGATTCTCAGCCTCCGAGCCTATTTTGAACGTTTTTGTAGCTAGCAGGAAAATGTAAAAATAAAGTTGTAGGACCCCCGTCGGGTTGCCAAACCACCGTGGAAACTTTTGACACATGTAAATAACTATTTGAAAACTCTATAGTGTAATTTGTTATGTGAAATAGAAAGTTTTGACAAAATGGTGTTTCTCTCTCTTCCTTTCTCTTCTCTTTGATTAGTTAGGAAGTGAAGTGAAATGAAATGAACTGAATACATGTTTCTAAACTTTTTCTTTCGAATGAAAATTTTAATTATTATTACATGTAAATGGGAAACTAAAGACTTTAATTATGTTAGATTAGGGTGGATTCCATGCGAGGGATTTATCGTTGATTTCATGCTCACATGGTTTTGCAAGATGTATAAAATTTGCAAAATGGGAGATGTGTAATTCATTATTTATTATTGTAATTGTTATAGGTCATTGTAAAATTAATATATGTATAATGTAGTCTCATGCTATAGATATGTTATATGTATGGGATGCTAGTTTAAGGGATATCTTAGGAAATGTGCATTTCATTATAGGTTCAATGATTCATAGTGCGTATGCTAAAATGGTTTGATATCTTATAGATAATGTGCATTGAATCACAAGTTCAATTTAATTCATAGTTATATATGGTAAAAGGGTGATATATATATATATATATAGTAAATGAATTTGAAGTTAATACATTGTGGGGCATTTTTCAGTGTTCCATAAATGATTAATTATTTATTGTGTTGTATTATTACCTTGTAAATGTAATAAAGAGATTTAATCAAAACACTCAACCCTAGTATAAGATCTGTGCATAACTTGTCTTAATGTGTGTGATCCTTTGTAGCATAGAAAAAATTGAAACCATAGAATAAACTTAAACCTTGTACTCGATGGTGCCTCCTAGGTTAGGTAATTAAAACCCCTAGTTAAGAGTTTACCATGTCATAGTCGTTATGTTTAACGACATTGTCATGAACCCATCTTTTAGGAATGACATGGTCCAGCTTTATCCAGAGTATGTGGTTTCCTTCTAGTTTTGGTAACCATGAGGAGAATGTCCTCTCTTCAGGCCCACACCAGTGTTGAGTGGTCAAGACTGCCTTGGAAGTCACCTTATGAGTCCTTCTTCAAAGCAACAACTATGCAGTGTAACCTTACCATCTATGGGGTAAGTAGAGCTAATACTCCCTTAGTATCCTTTTGGATTGTCCAGGTCTTATGAGATTAGATCTAGAAATTAACTTCATCAGCGAATGAAGTCCATGTTGGATCTAGACGACATAAATGGAGATCGTGAAATACTTGTTCTAGGTCTTAAACTCTTGTAATGAACTCCTTAGTTCCTCTCAGTTAAATGTGTTACCTTGGTTTCTATCAACATATCACCTTGGTATTTTCTTGAAGGTGGTTTAGTATAAATATGTCCTATTTCCTTAAACTCATATATAGTTGAGGCGTAGATCATTAGGTTTAGTTGGAATTAAACCAAACCTCAGTTGATTAGGAGGTAACTTGGGATTCATGTGTAGTTATAATGCTTCCAATCATATACTTATTCAAAATGGTAAATAAGTACTTTCGTAACTCTTTATGTTATAAAGTGACACAAAAAAAAGATACCTAGCAAACATTGTAAATGAAATGAGAAACAATAATATGTGTGATAATGGTTTAGGAACAAAAATTCACTTGAAGTCCTTATGGATGATTTAGGCATTGAATTTTTTGTTAATAATGGATACAAATTGATTCTTGGTGGGACTAGGCCTTTGAGCCAGTTTAGAGTCCACTAAAAATAAGATAAAATAAAATTATGTCTTGTAAATGCTTAATTGAATCAAACTAAAATTGATACTAAAACAACCATAGTACAAAAACAAATGTGCTTCGAATGGAAGGAAGTTTATAGGAAAGAGAAACTTGAACCTTCACCTCCTTTGATGTGTATTTTTTTCCCTCGACAACTTTTGGTTGGTCCCCTTGCATAATGAGGGTAAAATTAAATGTCAACTAAACATATTTTGAGAAAACAAACCTTTAGCATAAGAACGAGAGAATTAGGAACTTTTTAGGTAATTGGAAATATGGAATTTAATTGTGTAAGTTATGGAGATTGTCATGAAGGGATAAAGAGAAAACTTAAATGGTCAAACAATAAGTTGAATGTGAAATGAATTGAAGAATCTGTATGTGGAAAATGGATAAAATCATCCTGTGTATAAAAATGTTCCTAGAATGTTAATCATAACTAAGATGTAATCATGGAAATGATGTGTTGTAGGGTTTCCTATGCTTGAGTCCCTTTTCTTGTGGTTGGGTTATTGCTAGCATTCGTTCAGTGGGGAAGGTGTGGCATCAACATGTATATGGTGTTGTCATGTGTCTATGTGGGTTGATGGCTTATGTAAGTGTCATATGTGCTATGTATTTTTCCTTAGTTGGAGCCTTTACGGCGTTGTTTAGTGAGAAATGTAAGTAATATATATATATATATGTATATATATCCTAGTATTTTATTGTTGTATTTGTGTGTGTAAAATGTGGGTATTACAAAAACACTCAATAATGTAAACATATACATGAGTAAAATAAAAACAATAAAAGAAGGGTATAGCTTCTACCTTTCCATGGTATATCTTCATCCAAGAGTCACACACCAAGCTCGCTTAAGCCCAAACTATCACCAACAAGATAAAAAAAAATCCACAATAACTCCAAAATCCTCCAACTCCAAAAATTTAAGAACACAAAAGAAATGAAGTAACCCCCAAACAAACAAAAGAACTAAGCATAAATAGAAAATGGAGAGAGGAGGGTGAGGTGGATCCATGTAGGATTCCACATCACTTATACTCAACTCCACCTCACAAGTGAAACATCAACCCCAATGCACAATAAATTAGTGGGGTGAGAGGAATGATGAACCCCTTACACACACAATCCAAACCCACACCCACTATGGATAAAATTTAAAAACCATGTAAGAAAAGTGCAATAATTGTCAGTTTTTGTCTTACAAAACACAAAATGGGGTCTATTTTTAACCCCCAAATCCATAGGTAGGGTTGGTATAGTAATTTAAGATTTGTGGGACAAGTTTAACTTGTCCCACAAGCCTCATAAATTGGCCCTTAAGGCCAAATCCGAATTTTCATTTAAGAGGTAGAGTGTACAAAATTTCAAGATCACAAGCACTCAAATTACAACGCATAACCCAAAGAGCCGTCTAATCTAATAAATGAATTCTTTTGACCCATCGATAATTATTTTAGTAACATAATTAATTTACTATTCTAGACACAAATTAAATAATTAATAAAAGGGAAATACATCACTATAAAATCACAGACTAAAATTAAATAAAGGAAATATAAAAAAATAACACACAATCCCCCTTGCTCACAATTGGAGGAAATCCCCCATGGGAAACCCCCCTAATAAAAATTCAAACACACACAACATAACACACGTTGCCATGGTGACCATTGTTTAATTCATTTAGCATTCCAATGTGGTTGTCCTCCAATCTCCCATTTTTTGTTGTGATATGGTTACCTAAAAAATACATAATACCTCCTTTGGCATCGTGAACGCATCAAAACATCTAAGATAAAATATAAAAATATAAATCCACAATCATCTACATGTGAATCAAATCATCATCTATGCAAGTAACACTATTATTTTGAATTTCTAACAACTTCTTAAATGTACATTTTATCAATATCAATAGGATCACAAGATTAGTTCAACTATCAAGGTCTACTCAATATAAAAAATATATCGAATGTCAAAAAATATATACTATGTCAACAACAGATCATCATCCATATAAAATGTCTCCAAGAATCCACACACATGAAACTATGAATTGAAATCCAACAGTAATCCAAGTATCTCTATCATCTAATCATCATGCTAAGTCAAAATATACAATAATATCCATGCATAAACAATTGTAATCTAAATCAAAAGAAATAAGTGTCGAAGGCAAGTGGACACTACATGTACGACAAACCTATTACAGACACCACTCCAACCCACACTCTTATGAACAAAGAAATAAACACATATAATAAATTACAATTAAAACTCACATTTTTCCTTCCAAAACACATAATGGGGTGTATTTTTTATGCCCAACTCATAGGTAGGGTTGGTATAATCAATTAAGAGGTGTGGGACAAGCTCCCGCAAGCCTCCAAAATTGACCTTTAAGGCAAAATCTGAATTTCCCAAGTACGGTGGAGTGTACAACACTCAAAATCACATACACTCAACTAATAACCACAAGAAAAAAGAACTAACCACTATGATAAATTAACTTTTTTTGTCACATCCAAAATTAGCTTAATAATATGATGAGTTTACTTAATTAAGACACATTAATCAATAATGATAAAAAGGGAGTTACATCACAAATTAGATCACATACCCACATTTAAATAAAAAGGGAAACATACACTGAAACCACATGGTCACAATTGGAGGTTATCCCCCCCATGGGAACCTCCAAACAAACAACATTAAACAACATAAAAATACATGAGCTGCCATGGTGATCCATTGTATATACCCCACATTCCTTTTGTTTTTGGTCTCTTATCCCTCGTAATTTGTTGTGTTACAATTCCCTAAAAAATAAAACAATACGTTTTTTGCGTCGTGTCCATATTAATGATTATTAAATAATAAAATACATATATCTGCGCATTAACATCAAATATCATAACTACTATCGCTAAGACCAAGAAATTCAACAACTACTCTAGTTTTCAACATTTTGATTCTACTCATACATCAGTTTGTAACTAAGATCATAAACCAACTGAATCATATAATTTTAGCAATACTTTCACTCATTCACAATTTCACCAATTCTCCAATATCAAATAAATCACAAAATAACTTTTAACATCATAATAAAAATCAATACGAAAATAATTTGAAATATCAACATATATCTAAACTGACAACACATCATTATCTTCCATACTGAATGTCTATCAAAAGTTAATCAGATCATTTATAGTAATGTCTATCCTTCAATCTCCATATCACAATGTGTTAATGTTTTTCGTCTATTAATATTTATGGGTACAATGCACAATGATGTCTATGTGTTCAGTCATAGAGATAAATCAAATATAGTAAAGCAATATCAAACAATAATGAACTCACAATTAATTTGTAACAAGGAAACCCATTATAGGTCATCATCATATCCTGTAAATTATTAATCAAGTTCACAGTACAACCATATAGTCAAAATAATAACCAAAACGACAAATAGTAATCATGATGTCCCACACATTTTATTATATAGTAACTAGAATACAACATCATGGTTTTGAGATTATAATCAATTCAAAATTGATAACACGGTTCACAAAGAGTTAAATATGAGTGGGAATGATAGAGGTGCTTCTTAAAATGACAATATACATGAGCATTTGTGTATAACATCACATGGAGAAGAGATTCCACTTTCATATGTTCCAAAAAAAGAGTTGATATGGTTGTCTTGGAAATAGAAGTAAGAATGACACAAAATTTATCTGATGCAGTATTAATGGAAACCCAAGAATAAGTTGAGAAATATCTATGAATTTTTAGCTACAGAGATCCGGGAAAGATTCAAAAATGATAAAATACTTGAAGCAATGGGAGTTGTAAATTAGTAGTTTTAGAATTTGTCTAGGGGAAAACCTTATACATCTATCAGTACCTTATTTGTCAAAAACACAAGTGATCTAACTGACAATTTTTCTAAGAATGAAGAGATAAACAGAGTTTTTGTAGAAGGTATTCTACAAAGATAAATATTTAGTTCCCATTCAATGCATTTTACTAATACTATGATACGACAAGTTCAACTTCTACAAAACCCACAAGATTATGGTGCCTTCAAAAGGATTTTGAAGGATATTTTTTCCAGTAGTATTATAAGTGAATATTTGAGTGAGTATATTAAGTTGTATGAACTCTTTCAAACTATGATTTTGGGTTCTATGGAAGATGAGAGGATTTTTAGTGCACTATCCTTTTTAAAGTTGAAAGTTCAAAATAAATAGGTAAAGAATCTAGAAAGGTGTCTGAGGTTATCTGTATCACGTTACTCAGTGGATTTTTTCCATTATGAAAGAGACCTTGCACTATGGAATTAACTAGTAGGAAGAAGAGGAGTTAGTAATATTATGCCTAACCCAGGGGATGGAGACACATCCAAAGATCATGCTGCAATTGATTTAAAAAATACAAATGAAATTGTTGATCCATGACTATTTCAATTTACATAGATTTCATTACAATAATTTGATGAAATAAATTATAACTATTGATGTATTTCATACAGATATTACAACTTTCAATAAATGCAATATTAAATATTTTATTATATTTGGCTTTTAATGTGAAATAAGGAAATATTTTTCTTTTACATCTGCAAGAAATCAGACACATAAATATTTTAAACAAACAAAATCAAGTAAATTTAAGCAAAATTTACGTAAACAAAGAGACAGAAACATCATTTGCATTATGTAGAAATTGAATAACAATATATAGTTACAATTCCAACTCCAAAAGTACTCTTGAAATCATTTTCTCATGTGTGTATTACTTTATGAAGAAACGTATAAATTCATAAAGAATTGTCGGCCAATATAATTATAGAAAGGGGGCTTAGAATAAATTTTAAAGCTTCCAGACAAGTTCTATCACATAAGGACACTTTACGAGGTCATCCTCTTTTCTAGCTAAAATTATGAATCATAGTTGCCCTTATGCCTTCCTCACGAAATAATAAAAAATTAGCTGGCCACTATCTTTTAATTCCTACACCAGTGTCAGAATTGTGACAAGACACCTGTCACATGATGAACTTCAGTAACATATTGAATTTCTTATGTAGCTTTTGTGCGAATTCTTCAAATGTGCTTCAAATATAGTTTTTTCTTTCTTTAAATTTTCATATTTTTCCCGCGGAACTAAATATAAAATGTTAGTCTATTAGATAAGTTAAGCAAATATATTTCAGTACTTATAATATTAGGATTTTGCATGTAAAAAATAAAGCCCACTCACCACAAATTTTTATTTTTCAGCATTTACTATTAAAACATTTGTCTTCTCTTTAACCCATTTGTTGTAGTAAGCATGTGCTTCAGCATTTAGATTCTCCAACCTATTTAACATTATTTCTATAATTTCATTGTTGTAATTATTAGGATAGGAAATTGTCCCTGACTGGTATTTGTTTAGCAAAACATCTTACTTTGCCACTTAGCTTTCTACAGAAGTGAACAATGAATGCCTTTTGGCGTTATTATGGTATATTGTATTTATTTATTTTATCAAAATTTTATCTCTCCTCTCACAAGATCGCACCAAATCCACAACAGACATTACAACCTCTTGAATTGTTGCCCTAATACTATCTGATATAAGATTTTCTAATATAAAATGTGTCTTTTCATCATATTTTTGTGGAGTGTTTCTTGGAGGATGAGGAGAGTCACTGTCATGTACATCATTCACATTTTGTTGTTGTTGTGGATTAGGTGGAGTAGGTTGAATGATATCATGGGTGTCAAAATAGTTCCCCTTGTCAGCATTGTCAGTATCGATGCCCAAATAATCCTCGCCAAGGGTGATTTTCTTGAAAATATGTGAGGTCGTTACACTTAAAACACCTCCTAGTGAGAGTCTAGGAAATTTTGTAGTTGTAAGATGAACTGTTCCAGGTGATTATGTAGGAAACCTTATATTGTTGCCTGCAGATATTATTTTTGTTTAGAGTATACACATTGGTGGTATTGGTTTCCTCCTTGCAAGTGGAATGTTCTTAGAAGATATATTACCTAAAACATGCAAACAAAAAATTGTTAGACTCCATTATACGGTTAGGGATTGTAAATTTTAAAACTTAGTAACGTAATAAAACATGCTAAATATTAAATATTACAATTTACCTTGCACATTTGGAGATGTAATCTTAGAATTTTGATATTTTTTTTTCAGATTGAGTTAGATCATCATCACCCATTTCATTAGTTTCTAAATACAATAAATGTTAAAAATAATAGTAGAAATATTAAAATACAATACTACTTTACATAATCTATTATAGTTGTTTGAATTAGTTAATTATATAAAAACAAAAATTCATACCTATAGTTAAATGTGATGGTAGACGTGATGCACATAGTGACCCCCTAGGTTGTTTTTATTGAGGGGCTCTTACTGGTGTTGATTGTGCTAAATCCATGTCAGAATCAACAAAGACCTCTACAGGGAATTTACCTCAAGAAATTTCTTCCTTATGAGTTGTTGTAGCTATAATTCTACTCTACAAAAGAAAATTTTACAATTATTATTTTATTGAAAAATATTGAATTTGAAATCATTATAACAAGAAAACTTTAAAAGTAACATCTACCTTTTGTTCCTTTAGACTAAGACCAATTATTTTATCATTAATTGTAGTTGGAATATTAGCTTTCTGATATCTGTAGAATGCTTCCTAAGAGAAAGCAGTAATAAAACTGCAACAAGAGAATACAGTCTTGGATTTATCAGATTGATTTGCATTGCGGGCATGGGAGACATCATTTTTTATTCGATTGGAGAAATATGTGTACTAGTCGAATTTTTCACCTGCTAGTGTTCGCAATAAATATTGAACTACCTAATATGGAATGTCTGTAGATCTTATCTATATTACAATTATGTCCTGAAAAAGTGATACAATTGCTAGAAAGAATTGGTTTGTAATACCTTGAAGAAGAAGGCCTCGTGATGAGCGATTAAGACGAACTACATTAACAAAAGAAAATTTAGAGTCTTTGGTTGTGGATGAATGTTAAGAGAAAAAGAATTTGAAAATAATAAACTTACCATCAACCTACACACTGTAATGAAACTCCAAAAAAAAATTCTTCATCTGTGAGGATAACCTTTGCAGTAACGGGTGGCTTATTTTTGAATGGTAACCCAGTTGACCAATGTACATCTGTGGGATCAATTTTGAATGAAGTATGATGACATCTCATATGCACAAGCAGAACAAACAATTTTCAATCATTATCTTTGTAAGATGCGAGAAGGTAATAAAGCACTGGAGTATCGATATCAAATTGCGGCATGTCCACAAGCCCGAGATATTCTGATTTTTTTATCCAATCCTTTTGTGTGTATTTTTCTTCTAGAAGGGCTACAATGTGTGGACACATGAGGTTTTTGTATTGGAATTTGCATGTAAGAGTAGATATGGTGCTTGTCATTGTTGAAATTTGGGAGAACTTTGAAAATTGGAGAGTTCAAAGCAATGGAAATTTTCATAGAAAAGTGAATAAATTAAACTATTAGGGGTATTTATAGGGTTCTAAATGGGTCAAAGGACACATGGCTGAAAATTATTGTCTAGCCAAGGTGACTGCTAAACCCATAATTAATAAAACCATCCAACACTTAGCCATCCAACCATTACCCGTCCAACCCCTCAACTTACCAACGCATCATCCAACCCTTAGCCGTCTAACTCTTTAATGGTCCAACCCATCAACTTTCCACCCCACCTGTCTAACCCTTAGCCAACCAACCCCTCAACTGTCCAACCCCTTTAACCATCCAACCCACCCATCCAACCTTGAGTCATCCAACCCCTCAGCTAACCTACCCACCCGTCTAATCCTTGGTCTTCCAACCCTTAGTCGTCTAACCCCTCAAATAACCAACCCACCTGTCTAACCCCTTTCCATTACAACCCACTCGTCTAGCCCCTCGCCATCCAACTAACCCATCTAACCCACGCTTCCAAGCACATAACCCTCCTACCCAAACATACAACCCTTAGCCATCTAACCTGCCCATCCAAACCTTAACCGTCCAACCCACCTATCTAACCCTTAGTCATAAAACCTTTAATTGTCCAACCCATCAACCATATAAACCACCCAACCAACCTTCCTACCCAACCTACATGCTAAAATTAAATAATTAATAAAATGGAAATACATCACTATAAAATCACATGCTAAAATTAAATAAAGGAAATTTAAAATAATAACACACAATCCCCCTTGGGAAACCCCCCTAAACAAAAATTCAAACACACACAACAACATAACACACGTTGCCCTGGTGACCATTGTTGAATTCATTTAGCATTGCAATGTGGTTATTCTCCAATCCCCCAATGTTTGTTTTGATATGTTAACCTGAAAAACACATAATACCTCCTTCGGCCTCGTGAATGAATCAAAACATCAAAAATAAAATATACTAATATAAATCCACACTCATATATGTGTGAATCAAATCATCATCTAGGCAAGTAACGCTATTATTTTCAATTTCTAATGACATCTCAATTCTACAATTCATCAATATCAATAGTGTCATAAGATTAGTTCAACTGTCAAGGTCTACTCAATATGATGAAAATCTCGAATGTCAGAAATAAATACTATGTAAACAACACATCATCATCCATATAAAATGTCTCTAAGAATCCACACACATCAAACTCTGAATGGAAATCCAACAATAATCCAAGTATCTCTAGTCTCTAATCATCATGCTAAGTCAAAAGATACAGTAATATCAATGCATAACCAACTGTAATTGAAATCAAAAGTAATTAGTGTCAAAGGGATGTGGGAACTTCATGTATGACAAACCTCTTACACACACCACTCCAACCCACACTCTTAAGAACAAAGAAATAAACACATGTAATAAAGTGTAATTAAAACTCACCTTTTCCTTTCCAAAACACATAATGTGGTATATTTTTGAACCACAACCCATAGGTACGGTTGGTATAAGAAATTAAGAAATGTTGAAAAAGCTTAGCTTGTCCCACAAGCCTCCAAAATTGCAATTAAAACTCACCTTTTTCCTTCCAAAACAAATAATGGGGTCTATTTTTGATTCCTAACCCATAGGTAGGGTTGTTATAAGAAATTAAGAGGTGTGGAACAAGCATAGCTTGTCTCACAAGCCTTCAAAATTGACCTTTAAGGCCAAATCTGAATTTCCCAAGTACGATGGAGTGTACAGCACTCAAAATCACATATACTCAACTAATAACCAAAACAAACAAAGACCCAACAACTATAATAAATAAATCCTTTTTTTCACATCTAAAATTAGCTTAATAATATGATTAGTTTACTTAATTAACACACATTAATCAATAATGATAAAAATAGAATTACATCACAAATTAGATCACATACCCAAAATTAAATAATAAGGGAAACATACACTTAAAGCCCATAGTCACAATTGGAGGTTATCCCCCCCATGGGAAAATCTAAACAAAAAGCAACAATACACAACATACAAATACATGAGTTGCCATGGTGACCCGTTGCCAATACCCCACATTCCTTTGTTGTTTGTCTCTTATCCCTCGTAATTTGTTGTGTTATAATTTCCTTAAAAAAAAAAAAAAAAACCTTTTTAGCCTCATGTCAATATTAATGATGTTGAAATAATAAAATACATATATCTACATATTAACATCAAATATCATAACTACTATTGCTAAGAACAAGATATTCAATAATTACTCTAGTTTTCAACATTTCATTTCTACTCATACATCAGTTTGTAATTAAGATCATAAACCAACTGAATCATATAATTTTAGCAATACTTTCACTCATTCACAATTTCACCAATTCTCCAATATCAAATAAATCACAAAATAACTTTTAACATAATAATAAAAATCAATACGAAAATAATTTGAAATATCAACATATATCTAAACTGACAACACATCATTATCTTTCATACTGAATTTCTATCACAAGTTAATCATTCCAGTTGCAGTAATGTCTATCCTTCAATGTCCATATTACAATGTGTTAATTTCATTCCTCCATTAATATTTATAGGTACAATGTGCAATGATGTCTATGTGTTCAGTCACAAATATATGTCAAATACAGTAACACAATATCGAAGAGTACTGACCGCATAATTAATTTATAACAAGGAAACCATTCTAGCTCAACATCATAACCTTAAATTCTCATCAAGTCCATAATACAACCATACAGTCAAAATAATAACCAAAACATAATAGTAATCATGATTTCCCGCACATTTTATTATATGGTAACTAGAATACGACATCAAGGTTTTGAGATTATAATCAATTTGAAATTGATAATGTGGTTCACACAAAGTTAAAGAGGAGTGGGAATTAAACAAGTGCTTCTTAACATAAAATATACATGAGCATCTATGTATAACAGCACATGGAAAAGAGATTCCTCTTCATACATTCTCAAAAAGAGCGGATATGGTTGTCTCATAAATAGAAGTAAGACTGACACAAAATTTATATCATGCAGTATTAATGGAAACCAAGAATAAGTTGAGAAAGATCAATGAATCGTTAGCTAAAGAGATCCAAGAAAGATTTAAAATGATAAAATACTTGAAGTAATGGGAATTGTAAATCTTAAGTTTTAGAATTTGTATAGGGAAACCTTATACATCTACCAGTCCTTTATTTGTCAAAAACATGATTGATCTAACCGATAATTTCTCTAAGAGTGAAGAGAGAAAAAAAGTTTCTATAGAAGTTATTTTACAAAGAAAAATACTTAGTTCCTAGTCAATGGATTTTGCTAATATTATGATACAACAAGTTCAACTTCTATAAAACCCATAGGATTATTCGTGCCTTAAAAAGGATTTGGAAGGATATTTTTTCTAGTAGTATTCTAAGTGAAGATTTGAGTGAGTATATTAAGTTGCATGAACTCTTTCAAGCTATGATTTTGGGTTCTGTGGAAGATGAGAGGGTTTTTAGTGCACTATCCTTTTTAAAGTTGAAATTTCAAAACAAATATGACAAGATTCTAGACAGGTGTTTTAGGTTGTATGTATCACGTTACTTAGTGGAGTCTTTCCCTTATGAAAGAGAACTTGTACAATGGAATTAACTAGTAGGAAGAAGAGGAGTTAGTAATATTATGCTTAACCCAGGGGATGCAGACACATCCAAAGATCATGTTGTAGTTGATTTCAAAGACACAAATGAAATTTTTGATTTGTGGTCCTATTTCAATTTACATAAATTTCATTACAATAATTTAATGTCATAAATTATAACTATTTATGTATTTGTTATCTCTTGAAAGTGCACCCTATAGAGAGATGACTACATGTTTTCTAAGCTTGCACAAATGATATCTCTCTTTCGTAGATAAAATGGAAACACCTCAGGTCTATGGGTATACCTATTTTGAGGTGAGTCTCCGGTATCAAGGCCAATTCCTTGTTGGTGTATACTAAACTCCTTTGTTGGAGATTGAGGGTAAAAGATAACTAAAAAAATGATTAAAACTAAGGTGATACACCAAATTTGTATGAAGGATTTGACTGAGTATATACACAACTAATCTGTGAAGGATTCTTGATGCACAAACCAATAAAATTTCTGTAGAATATTTAAGGGAAAAATAATTGATTATACTAAGGGAGGATCACAATAGTGCTAATAAGTTTACATGCACATTAAAATTTAAGCAGAAAAGACTGAAATTTTGTAGCAGGGTAAGGTGTTTGATCAGGGAATTTACATTCACAACATTAATTTAACATACACAAGACTACATTTAGTAACTTGGAAAGGGAGATAATACTTTACACTCAGAGGGAAAAAATGGCAAAATTTGCTTCAGTACTCCTATCTCAAAAAATTCCTCTAGGAATAATCCTCCCTTGTGTTTTGCAAAGGCACACAATATATAGTAAAAATAAATTTCACACCTTCCTAAATGCATCCAAATTTTATCCTTTATTTAATTATAAATAAAGGGATAAAATAATACAAACTAGAGCATGTAGTTTTAAAATAGTCATTAATGGCCTTAAATTCAAGAAATTCAAACTGAAGTTGACTATTCTATTTTTAAGAAAAGAATGGGTGAATAATTTGCTAATAATAAAATTTCTTAGTAGGCAAGTGTCCCTCCTTTGAGCATGGAAATTCATCTTCTTCTTTGTTCCGTCTTCTTGTGAAGGTATGTAAAAATACAACTCCCTGTATGTGAGCAAATATATTTCAAATATTTGCAATAATACTCATCCACATATCAATCTGGCTGTGACCACCTTTTCCTCTGATGTTGACACTTATTATGTGGTCAAATTTTTGATTATTTGAATGGACTATAGTTATAGACTTTGAAAGTTGTGGAAATAATTATTTGCTTTGGTGACATGGGCTGGCCCCCTCCCCATAGTGACTCAACCCTCCATGCATTTGTTAGTGGTAATTTAACCTGTGTCGAGTTAAATTTGATATTAGTGATGGAAACTGGGTCATTGATCTTTTACCTATGATCTTGATGCCATTGATTTCTTACCTGTGATTAGGGTTCAAGATTTGCATTTAAAAAGTTTGGTGAGGACTAACTGTGGTTGGTTGCTTTGAATTCAGTGAATGATCATTGTTCGTTTCTCTTTGTACCTGGATGAAGGTTGGTTGTCGATGCTTGACCATGGTTAGGTTTCATTTATTCTCCCCTCGACTTGGAATAGTAAAATAAAATTTGAACCCAATGATCATTTCATTTAGATTTTTGTTAAGTGGGCGAAGCCATGGAAAAAAATTTCCTTGACGCCATGGTTGAAATTTTTGAGCTCATATCTATTTGTCTTTGGGTCTTCGAAATCTTCGTGTGATATTTCAGCGTCTGTCTTATGTTGAAAATCTCATCTTTGTTGATAAAAAAAGGTTTTCCTTCCCTTGCGGGGTTCTTTAATGTTTCTTTGTGTGTACCATTTCCCTTCATATCATCCCTTCTATATATTTGTTGGCTGCTCATCCTTCTTTGACTTTGAGATCGGCATTTCTAGAGGTTTGTCTAGTTTTTGTGTCTTCGTATATCTTTTATATTCAGCCTTCTGTTCTGTTAAAACTCTCCGAGTGAATTTGGATGATGCTCGTCATTTTTAGAGTAACCCTCGAGCTCATTTCCTGACTGTGAATGTGTTTTTCTAGATTTTTGGAACTCAATGAGGCTTCTGGACACCATTTATGTTCCTTTCAAGTTATTTTAATTAAGATTTTCTCTCATACTGGTATTATGAATCTTTCTTGCATCTGCATTTTGGTGTTTATTATTTATTCTTTTCTAATATCCACCATTGTTGGGGCTTCGAAGCTCGATTTATTTTGGGTGTTGTCTCTACTCTTGTTATCTCTAGATACCAATTTGGTTTTTGTGTCACTTCTTTTGGCTATGAGAACTTTTGTCTCCAAGTTGATTGTGTAAATGGTGTTGAACTCTGGTAAGTTCCTAACCCTCTGAGCATGGTAATCATTTTGTTCTTATTACCTTGACTTTGAAGCACTAATAATTAACCATTTATTTTGCATACTTTGTGTCTTCTTGGCTCCTTTATGGATCTCGAGTTGAAACTCATGTTGGGTTGCTTCTTTTGCTGAAGTTGACGACATTTGAGGATTCTCATATTTAATTTGAATAATACATACTTGTTCCCTTTTCCTTTGATACCCATTAATGGGCCTGCGATAAAAACTAGGATCTATATTTCTTGTCTAATTGTGAATCATTTCGCACTCTATTCCATTCTACTTTAATTTTGATGAGGGTATTCAAACTTCATGTTGGCCTGATTCTAGACTTTTCCTTGAGGGTTTGCTGAATATCTATGGCTTGGCCCTGGTCATTTTGAGTTTGAACCTTGTTCTGAGCTTTCTCTCCTTTATCTAAACTCTAATTATTCCAATTAATGTTTTAATCAATTTTCAGGATCTGTACACACTCTTATAACATAACTTTAATCCGATCTTAATGGGAATAACAAGCTCTGAAATATAGTAATGTTTCCTTGATTTGTATATGTGTGAGTTTTCTGATTCAAAGTTTCCCCACCTCATTTCATGTCCTGAGTAATGTGTCAAGCTCTTTTACTTGCTACTTGGATCTACTCCTTATAAAATTATCCCTGGAATGTAGGCTGTGGAACTTTTTGTTTGAAGGAAAGGCATCCTTCTGATATGGGTATTCATATTTTTTATTTTCTTTCTTTATTCTGTCATTAGTTTTCAAAAAATGGAAAGGCCTTCTGAAGGATTTGAGATTTACTTCTTGTTAATTACACACTGAACTCCCTGCTTCTGACCATACTTTTTACTTTTAGCATTTTATCCTCGTGCAGATTCTTTTACCTCAATGTTTAACAGCTTGGGTTTTGCACTCTGTTTGAGATTTTGACGTCTTCCATGATCAATAAGATCTCTTTAATTATTTGTGTATTTCCTTGGTTCTATTTAACCATGAATCTTGTATTGAAGTTAGTTCTGAAATATAATTTAGCATGTTGTGTACTTTGATCTACTTCTGGTCTTGTTGAGCTTTCTTGAAATTACAAGCAATTCATCTGTTATGAAACTATATATAACTTTTAATTTTGTAGTTGTGAATCTAACATTCAATTTTGATCTCTGAATCTTGTTTCTCTTAGATGGAGGATTTATTTATTTTATAGTAACATTTCTAGGATTCTGAAAAATGTAAAATGTTGATTTTTCATGGCAAATCCCTAGCAATTTTTTTTCTAGAATTCTATCTTCCATCCATTTCCAGCATGGACATGTTTTCTACCTGCAAGTATCCCCTCTATTCTAAAAAAGTTGAGCTCATGAAGACCTGTATCTTAATACGGTCTTTGCTTGTATGGCTACTATATGATGATCATTTATGCACTTTGTGTCATTTATAGCTTACTTTAAATTGTTCATGTATCTACTTTTAATGTCATCACGAGATAGATTCTTTTTTTCACCTATAATGGCTTCTACTTATGTCATAGATGAGTACTACCTTACTTGAATAAATGTACTTCATTGATATTGTAATAATTAAGTGCTCTCATATCTACTTTATTTTGAAAACTGCAACTTAGAAAAGCTGAAATTTGTGAGATTATCTTGGAATTTCAATTCACTTAAGTTGTTTAAGTTATAAAGAATTCTTTTTTTCATTATATACTATATTTTCTTTCATTACAACTTTGATATCTATGCTTAAAAATCTGAAATGTTGATTTTAAATGGCGAAGCCCTGTCAAATGTTTTCTAGAATCTTCTCTCTAGTCCTATTTCAATTATAATCCTTTTTCTTTTAGCTTCATCTTGTTGAAATCTAATTTTTCTTCTTTTTTGCAGACTGAAAAATGTACTTCTATCTTTCATTGTCTCTTCTAAGCTCTAACCTCTTCCATTTGTAGAATTTTTGTTGAACTTGAGTTGCACTTTTCCTTTTTCTTAGCATGTATTTATGACTTATTTATTTCTATCTTTGGCTGCAACTTGTACCTACACACTTAGGAAAATAGTTACGAAATATTTCAGCTTTTTGGACTCTCTTATGTCCATGTTTTCTTCTTTCTTACAAATTTCTTCTTTCTAAGTGATTAAAGCATGTATGTAGTTTGTCCTTCAAGTATAATACATCTCTTGTTTAGGGGAAGATTCATATGCATGAAGTAGGATAGTGTAGGAATATGGTTTGATCCCTAAGCTCGTAATTGATGGTTGACTTGTTTTTACTTTTTAGGTACCATGCCTTGAGGATGAAGGATCTGGTAAGGAGATGATCTACACAAAGAATAATATATAAGGAAATGATTGGTTCAACCTCATACTCCTTTTCTTTAACCTTCATGCATGTGTATCTTTCTTTTTAGTAGTTGTACTTTACTTTTCAGTTACATCCCACGGCTTGTATCAGAAACATTTGACTCTCCTTGTGAATAGATCATTGAATTTTTTAAATGAGTTGTATATCTTTTTCTGCATTTCTACATTTTTATGGATTTTATAATAAACTAAACAACTCAATAACATAATTGAATGTCTTAATCATAAGAAAAAAACATTGAATAAAACTTCTAACATTTAGTAATGAACTCTGATTTCTGGGTTCTGCACTTATGTTTGTTATTCCAAAACTTTACACTTCACCTACTCTATAATTGGATGTCCTCATAAAGCCAAAACAAATATCCTTCAGGGCTTGTGTTCTTCTGTTGAGGATAGTCATTAAATTGAAGACTATGTGATCTGTTACATTTTGTAATAGCACACATAGCTGTAGATTTCATGTACTCTTTTAAATAAATTAGCAGTAATGACATAATCTGATGTGATCTCCCGTATCTTAGGTATACTTCACCTATGCTATCCATCGTAATAAAGTTTTGAGTTGCCCATTTTTACACAAGTGCAAAATTTGTAAACATTTTTGGTGATCCTGTTTGGAAAGTTGTCTGCTAGCTTATATAAATGTGCCTTGCTCTTGTCTATTGGGCATGGAGTCTGAAGCATACAACCAAAATATTCCCTAGAGAAAGGTCCAACCCTTAGAAAACAAACTAAAGATGGGAAAGGATCTCGTAAACTAGATCATGTGCACGAATGCACTTATTGAATTAAGAAAACAATGTAATGTGAAGAAACTGCACTTATTGAAGGGAAATCCTACTCTAACAATCACTGTAAGATTTTTAATAACAGTGTTTGAGAAACATACCATTCAAAGGAATGAGAAGTTCCTCTCCATTCAGCTTTGAAAGTTGAAAATAATTGTGTTCCTTGCAATTTGAAATCATGTAAGGGCCAATCTAGAGTGTATCAAAATTTGAGTGTCTTCCTAGCTTTGCATGATCAACATCCCATTTTAATACAATATCTCCTTCATTGAAGACTCTAAATTTGGATTTTTTGTCAAAAGTCTTCTTGATTTGTTTCTGATTATTTTCCATATTTAAATGAGCTTGATCTCTTAGCTCTTGCAATTCCATTAACTCTACATAACGAACTTGTAATGGTTCATTCTCAAGTAGTTCCATTTGATGGAACAAATCTAATGTTGGCAATGCAACTGAAATAGGCATTCTTGCTTCTTTTCCATACACAAGCTTGTATGGTGAATTTCCAAATGATCTTTTAGGAGTCACTTTGTTAGCCCAAAGTGTGGAATTCAACATCAGATGCGAAGCTCTTTTATTATCCTTAAGTGTTCTTTTGATGATTCTTAACAAATTCTTGTTAGTACTTTCAACTAAGCCATTACCTTATGGGTAATAATTAGATGAAGAACTCAAATATATTCCATGTTTGATAGCCTAATCTATTACCTGTTCGCCGAGGAATGTTAAAGCATTATCTAATATGATCATTGTTGGAACACCAAATCTGTAAACTATGCTTTCATAAAATGATAGTATCGAAGCTTCGTTAGCATCTTTCAAAGGTATTGCTTCAGTCCATCATGTAAAATAATCTGTAGTAGTTAAGATCCACTTATGCCCCTATGACAAAGGTGGGTTTATCATGCCAATAAAATCAAGACCCCATTGCATAAAAGGTTGATCAGATGAAATCGGCTGCAAAGGAAATGAAGCAAAACATTCTTTTCCAACAAAGAAATCACATTTCTTACACTTTCTAATCCATTCAAAATAGTATTTGAATATACTAGGACAATAGTAACCTAATTTCCTAATTTTTAAAGATGTATTGCATGTTGAGAAGTGACCTCCTGTTGGTCCTTCATGGAATTCCTATAATATTTTCTAAATTTTATCATAATCAACACATCGCAGCAAGATCTCATTTATATCCCTTTTGAACAATACACCATCAATGAAAAGATAAGGAATAACTTGTAATTCTTAACATATTCATTTATTCTTATCCATACCTTCTAGATAGGTGTCATGCAGTTAACCAAATCAGTCATCCACCTTCATTCTTGGATCTCTTGAGCAAGTTCAGGTTGTTGATTTCCTAGTTGGACCATGATATTTGATTGCTGATACGTAACTTCAGCATACTATTATGAATCTTTGGGCTCTGTAGATTGCTATTTTTCCATATCAGTAATTAGATGTTCACATAAACCTTTACCTCAAACCATCTTAGGAACCCGGATATCAACATCATATTCCATTAACTTTGTTATCCAGCCTGCCCTTTTCTCATTCAATTCTTTATTTAAAAGGTGAATTTTATTGTTTGAAAGCATGTACATAAAATTATTTAGTCCTCTAACTACGGAAAATACTTGTTTTTCAAGAAATGTGTACCTTGTTTCGTAATCATGAAAACTCTGTCCAAAGAAAGTAATTGGTTGCTCAATATTGTCATCATTAACCTAAGTCAAAATAGCTGAGATTGTTTTAGATCCTTCAAGTGCATACATTGTAAAATCTTTATCAAAATTTGGGTTTTCAAGAGTAGGATCCTGAGAGATAGCTGATTTTATTGCTTCAAAACCTTCCCTTCCTTCATTGGTCCAAGAGAAATTTTTTTCTTTCTTTAACATAGCTGTTAACAGTTTAACCATTGCAGTGAAATCTAGAACAAATCTTCTAACAAAGTCAAATTTTCCAAGAAAACTTTGCAATGCTCTTTTATGATGAGGTAGTGATAGCTGTGATATAGCTTTGATCCTGAAAGGATCAATTGCTAAACCCTATTTCGAAAAAATATGACCAAGTAATTTACATTGACGTATTGGAAAGATAGACTTCAGAGGATTAAGAGATATTCCAAACTACCTGCATAACTAAAACGTCTACCTTAAATGCATCAGATGTTTTTCTAGGTCTTTTGAAAATACAGTCACATCATCTAAATAGTCAAGAATACATTTCTTTAACAAGCTCCAAAAAGCCATGTCCATTACATGTTGAAACATTTCTCTGGCATTTGAAAGACCGAAAGGCATTCTTTTGTAAGCATAAATACCCCACTTGGTTGTAAAAGTTGTTTTATATCTATCTTTTTCTTAGACTAAAATCTGATTATAGCCACTGTAACCATCCAGAAGAGGTAGTCTATCTAAACATGAGACTATTCTCAAAATCTGATCCATATTCAGAAATGGGTAACGATCTTTTAATGAAGCTTTATTAAGATCCCTAAAATCTACACATAGTATGATTTCACCATTCTTCTTCCTAAGAGGATAAAGATTGGCTACCCAACTTGAATGCTTAACTGGAAAAATATTATCCGATTCGATCAATTTGGATAACTCTTTCCTCATTAGAGGCTCTATTTTTGGATTTATAGTCCTCTATTTCTATCTTACAAGCTTAGCATTTGGATGTAACTTGATTTTATGCTATGCTATACTAGGATCAAATCCTTTTAGGTTTTGGTATTTCCAAGAAAATACATCCTTAAACTCTTTGCAAAGATTAAATGACTTTTTTTCGGTTAAGAAACATACCTTTCTGAGAAATAAATTTTTCCCTTCATCAATTGAAATCTCTTCATAGTTACCAGCATGTGTCAAAATCTTAGTTTTGTCTTTTCTTAACTGATCATCAGTACTGAAGATATCTTCCAATGTAACCAGACCTCAAGGTAAAATATTTGTCTTTGACTAAATAATCTGATCACCATATAAATGTTGTAACTTATCCTAATTAACTACAGAGAACTCAACTTCCTACTGCAAAAAATTGTAGATTTGGTAATCATTTTTAAAAACATGCCAATTTAAATCATTATTAGGTATTGAGGTCCTGACAATTAGCTTAATATGAGGCTGAATTTTTTTGTTTTCTATCTTTTCCAGCAGTTCGAAACTAGCACCAACTGTTGCAAGTCTATTTGCATGCTTATTTTCAGCTCTAGGAATAAACTAAATATTGATAGCTTCAAAATCTTCCATTAAGTCTGAAACTCTATGTTTGTAAGACTTTATTAGTGGATTCTTACAAACATTGAAGTTTTTTACTTGATTGATAACCAACTTAGAATCACCAAAGATTTGTAATGTGTTGATACCTCTCTTTTTGGCCCAAAGTAAGCCATGAATTAATGCTTCATATTCAGCCACATTACAAGTGCATACAAATTAGAGACTCAAATTTGAGAAATACCTTTCGTTTGTCAAGGTAGTGAGTATCAAACCTGCTCCCTATCCTTTCTTGTTCTTAGCTCCATCAAAATGAAGCTTCCAAATTCCTTCTACTGAATCATCTATTTTGGACAGTAATGGAAGTGGTGTATTTTCTTCATGCATACAATACACACCAAAAATATGTTCTTCAACCTCCTTAAAAGGATCATGAGCATGTTATTCAACTATATTTTCATCCATAAACAGGTTGGAAACACCATCTAATGCTGAAACCTGAGCTATATCATCAAAATCAGATTGCTCTAAAGCTGAGTAATTAGCTACTGCAATTGAAGAGTGAGGCTTAATGTGAAATCTGGCCAATGACTCTGAATTGATAGTAACCTTAGTACCATAATGAGTATTAAAAAATAAGAAGGACCAATCTGAAGAGAGATAACATCCTATTTTGGTTGTGAAATCTCTAGATAAGCACAAGGCAAAGTTTGGAGGTAGATCCACAATAGTAACATCTTATAGAATATAAACATTTGGGAAAGCATGTAACGTTACCTCCAATTTTTTTACCATACCAACCATGTTAGTTGTAGTTCCATCAAGCTGTAAGAAACTCCTTTCTGTGGGCTCATACTATAAGCCTAAATTTTCTTCAATTGCTTTTGGCATAAGTGTGCTTTGCACCACTGTCCACCATGTAATTATTAACTAAATGTTCACTAATAATCATTGATAAATAAAATGGTGGTGGTTTCTTGATGTCATGAGCATTCAGAAGTTTCTGAACCATCCACTTAACTTATTTAATAAGGTCTTGCTCAAACATTCCAAGGACCATATCTATTTTATGAACTTCCTTCTCTGTTGTATTTGAAGAAATATGTAGTTTAGCTATTTCATGAGAAAGTAAATATTGTTGTCATGGAATACTTAGAGTGTCCCACATTGAGATATTAACAATATGCTTTTTCATTACATTAATAATGTTAAAAGAAGCAACTGTCTTGGAGACAGAATCAACTGTCTTGGAGTAGGTTTTAGTGAAAACTTATTCTGCTTCAGTTGCCTTAGATATTTCAAGTATAAACAATCTTCTTGGATCAGGTTGTACATGTTTTTTATGACTTTTATAAACTGGGACAGTTACTAATTTTTGAGGAACAACAGGGTTGTTAGTTGACTTTGGAGTAGTTTTCTTGTCAGTGACAGTAGGCAAGATAGGCCTATTTGTTGCTTTTGATTTTTAGCAGCCCTCCCTTGAGCCCTAGTAGTGACTGCAATGAAATACTCCTCATTAAAGATAACTAAATTCTGTTCAGGTGCTTTCTAAACATGAATTTCTTGTTTCCCACCCTCCATTTGAGGCATAAACAATGTTTTGGATTGAGGTTGTGCAATAAGATTCATATTTAGAAAAGCATTGGGGAAAGTTGCAACTGAATGAGGTTGATTAAAAGGTTGACATCACTCCTCTGTAGCCATATTAACTGTAACTAAATCGTTAGAAAAAATAAGAGCCTTTGGGTCAAACTACCTTTATTGGTAAGGCTACCTATAATTTTGATTTTGTTGATAGGGCTACCTGTTTTGTTAATTCTGTTTATAGGGCTGATAAGGAGCCTGGTAGGGTATGTTAGGTAATGCAATTTTGTTCTCAATTGAAGTCATCTTATTCCCCATATTCTACAAAGATTTGAATACATCATCTGATGGAGCAACAACAGTTGGTTCTATGATTGTAATAGGCTGAGGAATAGATGATAAATCTACCATAAAAGCTATTGATGGCTTTGGTGCTAACTTTCCAGCTTGAATAAGGCTATTTTAAGCTCAGATAGCAATATCATAAGCTTCTGGGAGTTTCTCTCCACCCATTAACTAAATCATAATTAAGATATCACTGTTTAATGCTCTAAGATAATAAAGGAAAGCATGATCAGATTGACGCTTGACACTTGCTGGAATTCTCTCCCAAGTTCTGGCAAAATAGATATTGAAACTAGACATAAATTTGTTGGGATCTCTTTTAATAGTAGTTAATTTTTCAATGAGAGACAAATGATCTGAGCTATCTTGGAGCTGTTTCAGTAATTTCTCCCCTAAAATATCCTAAGTTACTATGCTTCCAATTTCTAAGTTTCTATACCATTGCAAGACTTGACCTTTAAAAGATGCTTCTAAAATTTATAAGGCTACATCTTCATGCATGATATTATGGACTGCACATAGGGTTGTGACATATTTGATATGTTCAGCTGGTGTAACTTGATTTTCACTAGTAAACGATGGAAAACTTTTCATGGAAACATTGGGAATATCATGATAAAGTAGAATTACTAATGGGCTTCCATTAGTAAGGGCACAAAATTCCTGGGTGGTTGTTGGGCCGTTGGAAAAACTGGGATATTGATAGAAAAATTGATATGTGGTGAAGGAATAATAGGAGGAAGGTTACCAAAACCAGGTCTATTATAAGGCAAAGTATTATCAACTCTTATCCTTCTAGTAGAATTCAAAGGTAAAGAAAAAAATCAGAAGGAATCCCTTTTATCGATGATCTTGTAGTCACATTAGGCATGGAACATGCTACAATACTGGTCTAAATTAGGCTTTACGGAGTCACCAAAAGATCATAAAATCTTTAGAATAAATTAGCTACAAAATGCTCCCGAAAGTGACTTTTAATTTGATGTAAATCTATTATAGGTCTGAAACTTGCATGCAGATTTGATTCATAGTCCCACCGGGTGTGCCAATAACTGTTATCTCTCAAAAGTGCACCCTATAGAGAGATGGCTGCAGGTTTTCTAGGCTTGCACAAATGATCTCTCTCTTTCATAGATATAATGGAAACACCTCAGGTCTGTGGGTATACCTATTTTGAGGCGAGTCTTCGGTATCAAGGCCGGTTCCTTGTTGATGTATACTAAACTTCTTTCTCGGAGTTTGGGGGTAAAAGATAACTAAAAAAATGATTAAAACTAAGGTGATACACCAAATTTTTATGAGGGCTTTGACTGAGTATATGCACAACTGATCTGTGAAGGATTCTTGATGCACGAACCAATAATTTTTCTATAGAATATTTAGGGAAAAACACTTGATTTTACTGAGGGAGGATCACAACAATACTAATAATTTAACATGCTCATTAAAATTTAAGTAGAAAGGACTTAAATTTTTCCAGTAGGGTAAGGTGGTCTATAAGGGAATTTGCATTCACAAGATTAATTTAACATACATAAGACTGCAAAGTAACTTGGAAAGGTAGAAAACAATTCACACTCAGAGGGAAAAAATGGAAAAATTTACTTCAGTACTCCTATCTCATAAAATTCCTCCATGAAGAATCCTCCCTTGTGCTTTGCAAAGGCACACAATATATAACAAAAATAAATTTCACCCCCTTCCTGAAAATAGCCTAAGGCTTGTACTCGCCCATGCATCCTAATTTTATCCTTTATTTAATAATAATTAAAGGGATAAAATAATAAAAACTAGAGCATGTAGTTTGAAAATAGGAATTACTGGTCTTAAATACAATACAGTCAAACTGAAGTTGACTATTCTATTTTTAAGAAAAGAATGGGTGAATAATTTGCTAATAATTAAATTGCTTGCTAGGCAATTCTCCCTCCTTTGAGCATGAAAATTTGTCTTCTTCTACATTTTGTTTTCTTGTGAACGTATGCAAAAATACAACTCCCTATATTTGAGCAAAAATATTTAAAATATTTTCAATAATAATCACCCACATATCAGTCTGGATGGGACAACCTTTTCCTCTGATGCTGACACTTATTCTATTTGCTGGTGATCACATGGATAATATTTGCAACTCTACTCAATCTCCTTGAAGTGAGGACCACCTTCAGTCTACTTGGTTTGGTGACCTTGATTGACTTAGCAATATGAAAGGGTTGACCATCTCTATTAATAGACATAACACATGCCACCACCTTTTGATAAATACACACATCTATATATGTCTTCGTCATTGCATACTTGGTAGTTTATAATTTGAAATTCACCTTTTCGATGATCATTTGGCATAATGTGGTTGGATTTTTGATTATTTGAATGGACTATAGTTTTAAAATTTGAAATTTATGGCAATAATTATTTTTTTTGGTGACATGGGCTGGCCCACTGCCCACGGTGACTCAACCCTACATGCATTTTTCCGTGGAAATTTAACCTGTGTCAAGTTTACTTTGATATTGGTGATGGAAACCAGGTTGTTGATCTTTTACCTATGATGTTGATGTCATTGATTTCTTACATGTGGTTAGGGTTCGGGCTTTGCATTTAAAATGGTTGGTGAGGACTAAATGTGGTTGGTGTTTTTTAATTCGGTGAACAATCACTGGTCGTTAATCTTCATACCTGGATGAAGGTTGGTCGTCGATGCTTGACCATTGTTAGGTTTCACTAATTCTCCCCTCGAGTTGGTATAGGAAAAGAAAAGTTGAACCCAATGATCATTTCATTCGGACTTTTTTGAAGCGAGCGAATCCCTGAAAAAAAATTTCCTTAACGCCATGGTAGAAATTTTCGAGCTCGATTCTTTTTGTCTTTGTGTCTTTGAAGTCTTCATGTGATATTTCAGTCTCCGTCTTGTATTGACGAGCTCAGATTTGATGATAAAAAAGGTTTTCCTGCCCTTGCGAGGTTCTTTGAGATTTCTTTGTGTGTGCCATTTCCCTTCATGAAGCTTGACCCTTATGTATATTTTTTAGCTACTCATCTTTCTTTGACTTCGAGCTTGGCAGTTCTAGAGGTTTTTTTGGTTTTTGTGTCTTCACATATATTTTATATTCAGCCTTCTATTTTATTAAAACTCTCCAAGTGAATTTGGATGATGCTCATCATTCTTAGAGGAACCCTCAAGCTCATTTCCCAAATGTGAATGTGTTTTTCTCGATTTTTGGAACTCAGTGAGGCCTTTGGACACCATTTTTGTTCCTTATGAGTTCTATTAATTCAGATTTTCTCTCAGATTGGTATTATGAATCTTTCTTTCCTTTGCATTTTGGTGTTTATTCCTTGTTCTTTTATGAGATCTGCCATTGTATGGGCTTTGAAGCGCGATTTATTATGGGTTTTGGCTCTACTCTTGTGATCTCTTCATACCCATTTGGTTTCTATGTCACTTCTTTTGGCTGTGAGCACTTTTGTCTTCGATTTGACTGTAAAAATGGTGTTGAAGTCCGGTAAGCTCCTAACCTCTAAGCATGGTAATCATTTTGTTTGTATTACCCTTACTTCGAAGCACTAATAATTCACCATTTATTTTACATACTTCGTGTCTTCTTGGCTCCTTTTTGGATCTCAAGTTGAAACTTGTGTTGGATTGCTTCTTTTTTTGAACTTGATGACATTTGAGGATTGCTCAGATTTAATTTGAATAGTAAGTACTTGTTCCCTTTTCCTTTGATACCCATTAATGGTCCTGCGATGAAAAATAGGATCTATATTTCTTGTCTGATTCTGAATCATTTCGCACTCTATTCCATTCTTCTTTAATTTTGATGAGGGTATTTGAACTTCATGTTGGCCTGATTCTAGACTTTTCCTTGAGGGTATATTGAATATCTGTGGCTCGGCCTTGGTCATTTCATGTTTGAACCTTGTTTTGATTTTTCTCTCCTTTATCTAAACTCTAATGATTCGAATTAATGTTTTAATCAATTGTTAGGATCTGTACACACTCTTATAACGTAAATCAAATCCAATCTTAATGGGAGTAGAAAGCTCTGAAATACAATAATGTTTCTTTGATTTTTATATGTGTGAGTTTTCTGATTCAAAGTTTTCCCACCTGAGTTGTTGTCCTGAGTAATGTGTCAAGCTCTTTTACTTGCTACTTGGATATACTCCTTATAAAATTATCCCTAGAATGTAGGGCATGGAAATTTTTGTTTGCAGGAAAGGCCTCCTTCTGATATGGGTATTCATATTTTTTATTTTCTTTCTTGATTCTATCATTAGTTTTCAAAAAATAGAAAGGCCTTATAAAGAATTTTAGATTTATTTCTTGTTACTTAGACACCGAGTTCCCTTCTTCTAATAACACTTTGTACTTTTAGCATTTCATCTTCATGTAGATTCCTTTACCTCAATGTTTAGCACCTTGTGTTTTGCACTCTGTTTAAGATTTTGATGTCTTCCATGATCAAGAAGATTTCTTTAATTATTTATGTATTTCCTTGGTTCTATTCAACCATTAATCTTGTATTGAAGTTAGTTCTGAAGTATAATTTAGCAAGTTGTGTACTTTGATCTGCTTCTGGTTCTGTTGATACATGAATCTTGTATGTGCTTTCTGGAAATTACAAGCAATTCATTTGTTCTGAAACTATATATAAATTTAATTTTTGTAGTTGTAAATCTTGCATTCAATTTTGATCTCTAAAGCTTGTTTCTCTCATATGGAAGATTTATTTCTTTTATAGTAACATTTATGGCATTCTAAAAAATGTACAATGTTGATTTTTCATGAGGAAGCCCTGGTAAAAATTTTCCATAATTCTATTTTCCATCCAATTCCAGCATGGACATGTTCCTTGCCTATAATTATCCCCTCTATTTTGAAAAATTTGAGGTCATGAAGACCTGTAGCTTAATCTGGTCTTTGCTTGTATGGCTACTATATGATGATCATTTATGCACTTTGTCTTCTATAGCTTACTTTAAATTGTTCCTGTATCTACTTTTAATGTCATCATGAGATAGATTATTTTGTTCACCTGTAATCACTTCTGCTTATGTCTTAGATGAGTACTACCTTGCTTGAATAAGTGTACTTCATTGATATTATAGTAATTTTGTGCTCTCATAGTTACTTTATTTTGAAAAATGCATCTGAGAAAAGCTGAAATTTGTGAGATTATCTTTGAATTTCAATTCACTTCAGCTGTTTAAGTTATAAAGAAATATTTTCGGCATTATATATTATATTTCCTTTCATTACAACTTTAATATGTATGCTGAAAAATTTGAAATGTTGATTTTACATTTCGAAGCCCTATCAAAATTTATCTAGAATCTTCTCTCTCATCCTATTTCAATTGTAATCCTTTTGATTTTAGCTTCAGCTTGTTGAAATATGATTCTACTTCTTCTTTACAAACTAAAAAATGTACTTCTGTCTTCCATTATCTCTTCTGAGCTCTAACCTTCCATTTAGAGAATGTTTGTTGAACTTGAGCTACACTTTTCCTTGTTCTTAGCATGTACTTATGACTTATTTATTTCTATCTTTGGCTGCAACCTGTACCTGCACACTTAGGAAAAAAGTTTGGAAATATTTAGGCTTTTTTGTCTCTTTTATGTCTATGTTTTCTTCTTTCTTTTCAATATCTTCTTTCTGGGTGATTAAAGCATGTATGCAATTTTTCCTTTAAGTAGAATACATCTCATGTTTAGGGGAAGATTCATATGCATGAAGTAGGATAGTGTAGGAATATGGTTTGATTCCTGAGCTCATAACTGATGGTTGACTTGTTTTTTCTTTTCAGGTACCATGCCTTGAGGATGAAGGAACTTGTAAGGAGATGCTCTGTAAAAAGAAGAATATACAAGGCAATGATGGGTTCACCCTCATACTCCTTTTCTTTCTCCTTCATGCATGTGTATATTTCTTGTCAGTAGTTGTACTTTAATTTTTCAATTACATCCCATGGCTTGTGTGGGAAACATTTGACGCTCCTTCTAAATAAAACATTGAATTCTGTAAATGAGTTGTATATTTTTTTCTTCATTTTTTCTTTTTGTATGGATTGTATATTGAACTAAACAACTCAATAACATAATTGAATGTCTTAATCATAACAAAAAAACATTTAACAAAAATTTTAACATTTAGTAATGAACTCTGATTTCTAGGATCTGCACTTATGTTTGTTGTTCCAAAACTTTACACTTCACCTACTCTGCAATTAGATGTCTTCATCAAGACAACACAACTGCCCTTCGGGGCTTGTGTTATTTTGCTGAGGATAGTCATGAAATTGCAGACTATGTGATTTGTTACGTTTTGTAACAGCACACATAGATGCAGATTTCATTTAATCTTTTAAATAAATCAACAACAATGACATAATCTGATTTGATCTCCCGTAGATTAGGTGTACTTCACCTATGCTATCCATTGTAATGAAGTTTCGAGTTACCATTTTTGCACAAGTCTAAAAATTGTCAACAATATTTCATAAAGATATTAAAACTTTCAAGAAATGCAATATTAAATATTTGATTTTTAATCTGAAATAAGGAAATATCTTTATTTTATATCTGTTAATTGATTTAGTTTACATCTACAAGAAATCACATATGAAAATATTTTAAACAAACAAAATCAATTAAATTTAAGAAACATTTACGTAAACAAAGAGACAAAAACATCATTTGTATTGTGTATAAATTGAATAAAAATATATAGTTAAAATTCCAACTCCCAAAATACTCTTGAAATCATTCTCTCATGTTTGGATTACTTTATGAAGAAACGTATAAATTCATAAAGAATTTTCAGCCAATACAATTACAAAAAGGGGGTTATCAATACATTTTAAAGCTTCCGGACAAGTTCTGTCATATAAGGACACATTACGAGGTCATCCTCGTTTGTACCTATAACTATGAATCGTAGTTGTCCTTATGTATGCCTCACCAAATAAAAAAATAAAAAATTGGCTGGGAACTATCTTTTAATTCCTACGCTAGTGTCGGAATTGTGACGACACACTTGTCACATGGTGCACTTCACTAACATATTGAATTTCTTATGTAGTTTTTGTGGGAATTCTTTAAATGTGCTTGAAATACAGTTGCTACGTTCTTTAAATTTTCAAATTTTTCCTGCAAAACTGAAATATAAAATTTTAGTCTATTACATAAGTTAAACAAATATATTTCAGTGCTTATAATATTACGATTTTGCATGTAAAAATTAAATCCCACTCGCAACAAATTTTTTCTTTTTCAACATTTGCTATTAAAACATTTGTCTTCTCTTTATCCCATTTGTTGTAGTAAGCATGTGCTTCAGCATTCAAATTCTCCAATTTGTTTAACATTATTTATATAATTTCATCGATGTAATTATTAGTATACGAAACTGTCCCTGACTTATATTTGTTTAGCAAAACATCCTACCTTGCCACTTATCTCTCTACAGCATTGAATAATGAATGCCTTCGAGTGTCATTATGGTATCTTGTATTTATTTCTTTTATCAAAATTTTATCTCTCCTCTCCCAAGACCGCACTAAATCCACATCAGACATTATAACCTCTTGAATTGTTTCCTCCATACTATCTGATATCAGATTTTCTAATATAACATGTGTCTTTTCATCATCTATTTGTGGAGTGTTTCTTAGAGGAGGAGGAGAGTCACTTTCATGTACATCATGCACATTTTGTTGTTGTTGTGGATTAGGTGGAGTAGATTTAATCATATCATGGGTGTCAAAATAGTTTCCCTTGTCAACATCACCAGTATTAAAGCCCGAATACTCCTCATCAAGGGCGATGTTGTTAAAAATATGTGAGGCTGTTACACTTAAAACACCTCCTAGTGAGATTCCAAGAAATTTTGTAGTTGTACGATGAACTGTTCCAACTGATTTTGTAGGAAAACTTATACTCTTTCCTGTAGATATTCTTCTAATTTAGATTGTACCTATTGGCGGTATTGGTTTCCTACTTGCAAGTGGAATGTGCTCAGAAGATATATTACCTACAAGATGCAAACAAAAAAAATTTAGAATCCATTATACGGTTAGGCCTTGTAAATTCTGAAAAGTAGTAACGTAATAAAACATGTTAAATATTAAATATTACAATTTACCTTACACATTTGGAGACACAAGCCTAACATTTTGAATTTTTTTTTTATAATAAGTTTGATCATCATCACCCATTTCAGTAGTTTTTGAATACAATAAATGTAAAAAAGAATAGTAGAAATATTAAAATATAATACTACTTTACATAATCTACATTAGTTGTGTTGGTAACCAAATTTGTTCTCCTTTGTAGGCCAAGCAGCAGGATTGATTCAGCATGGAGCTTAGAGGCAGCCAAATCATATATATATGTCATTCTATAGATGGGGAGGAGGTCTGACTGTCTCTTTGTTAGTTGGATTTGTGGAGAGATCGGTAGCACATTAAATGGAGATGATCTTATCGTAACTATTTTAGGTTGTGCATTTAAACCACAGTAAGAATACTTTGTAACCTTTGTTATTTGAAAGGAGATACATGTACCATTATTTTGCATAAATTTTGTAGAGAGGAGCTTAGGGAAAATACAATCAACACACTAGATTTGACTCTCATGAATTGTCACTTCCAGATCATGGAGATACTTTCACAACAAGGCAAAGGTTAGTAAATACATTTGAGATCCTAATCTATCTTGCCTACTTTGGCAAATGGATTTTGGTCTTCAGTGGGTATATGGAGTAAAATAGGGGTAGTATGGATGGGATTGGATGTTTTTAAAATAGATTTTTTTAGGAAAGGAGACAGGATGAACTTGACTCACAAGATCCTTGAGAGCTTATGCAAAATGGAAAGATTCAGCCAACAAAATGCCACAAAAGCTAGAAATTTTTCTTCAAGCAGAATATGTGCCCAAATGGAGGCATAGATTAGCACTCTTTCATACAATATATGGGATTATATCATGAAGGATTGAGTCAAAAAACCCAATAAAGCACTAAGGTTCAATCACACAACACTTGATGTACAGCCAGAGGCTTATAGATAATCTTTGTCAACAAAATGAAAGAAAAGTTATTTTAAACTGTTTATCTCACTTCCAGAAGAAAGCTCTTCTAAGGAATGAAGTTACAGATGCCACTAAAACTATCATAAAGATTGATACCTATGTGATTGGACTAGATTTTGATACAAGATTGTAACAAAAACAAGAAAAACTACTTGTATGCGCTCAGAGATGAAATAAATAAACTTTACTCAAGATTAATACAAAATAACACAAGTTTGATCAATTTTATTAGCAAGGGAAAGTTTCTAGAACAATATCAAAGCTTTTCAATGGTTGTACAATTATAACCACCTTAACACGATTGAATTTGATACAAATAGATATATACAGGCTTCTTAGATGGCTTCTCAAAAGGGATGGACTCTCTCAATATTTTTCTGCTAGAAAAAATAAGTCTATGACTTTTCCAAAAACACCGAACCATTTGCATGAAAAATATGTGTGATTTATAACATTTAGAATAGAGCCCCTTGTCCCCAAAAGACAAAAAACATTTAATGCATCAGTGTTTTCCATGATTCTTTCGTGATTCTCATAATCATATCTGTAAATAGTCTCTAGGTGCTCGAGGGGGTAGATTTCATTTAATTCCTCCCGCATTAAACTCCTTGCTCTGGTACATCACTCTTCCTTCAATTTGCTAGACACTTCCACCCCTAATATGTTAAATCTAGCTCCTTACATGTTTGGGAGATGAAAAATTGAAAATCGAATCTGGCACAAAAGTCAGACCATTTTAATGGTGAAAGACACCTTGCAGATCTTCCCACCAAACTTCAGATATCAACATTAACGTCCTTCTCTACTTGGCATGTAGAAAAATACAAGAAATCATGAAAAATTGCACTTCTATACATGTTGCAGAGAAATGGAGGGAAAATCAGATTTTTACTCTCAACTGCCATTGATTTTTACTTTGAATTTGGGCCATCCACGTGGAGGATTCAAACATAAAAATGGAATCGGGCACTTCCTCTAACTTTTTACAACTTTTGGGAAAATTTCATATTTTTCTCCTCATCTCCGCTCTCAGGAAATGCGCTTGACATGTGTCCTAAGGTGGGTCCCAGGGGGACCGCGGCCAAATTCTGAAATTTCACTCCCTTTTTGGAAAAGGGAAAATTTTCCAAGTTTTCACCGCAGCTCCGCCCTTGAAAAATTGGGCCTGACACGTGTCTAAATATGATTGCAGTAGAACAATGCTTCCCCTTTTACTTTTGGCCCCTTTTTCCCAAAAGGATTTTTTTCCAAATTTCCTCCGATAGTCCACACCTTTTCCGTTGAGTGGAGAAAGCTTTGACTTTACCTTTATTGGGCTTGTGGGCCATTTTGATATTTTAATCCTTTTGATGTTAAGAGGAAAAAAATATAATTTCCCTCTGATGGTATGCTTCCCTTTCTCTTTGACTTTACAAACTGCCACGTGTCACCATGGCGCACCTTGAGGTGATCCCAAAAATTTAATACCTTGAACGAGCGTAGGCTCGCCACGTGTCTTGCTCCTGTAAAGTTTATCTGAGTACTTGAAGCTCAGCGGAAGGCGCCACATGTCATGCTCTGAGGGAGTCTCCTTTTTTGGCCATTTAAAAAGTCTAAGTAAAATGTATAGTGAGCGGAGGCCTCCATGTGTCATCTAGGTGCTTCTTTAGAATGAAACTCAAGGGACAATTCCCGAACACACATGCTTCCTCCACGTGTCTCCATGGCGTAACTTCAAAATTGTGCCTAAATTGGAGACCCTAAATGAGCATAGGCTCGCCACATGTCCTGTTCCACCAAAATGCTTCCAACTACATAAAAATTTGTCTAACTTTGGGCCAAGTAGCCAAAGCCTCCACTTGTCCTCCCGATGCTACTCCAAGGCAAAACCCAAAAGTAGATCTTCAAATGAGCACCATGACTCCATGTGGACACATTTTGAGTTGAGGATTTTCATGAATTTTATAAGTACCCAGTTGAGCCACATCCAATGAAAAGGTGCCACATCCCCTACCGATGCTAGGATGTAAATTTTTCTAGGAGAAATTCCTTTCAAACCATTTAAAATAGAAAAAATGATTATATGATCCAGGGAAGGAAATTTTCTTCGAGGACAAAAAGTTTAGGAATGTTATAAGGCTCAAATATGTTCCTTAGGGACACACCAATTCATTCCTATTCATGTAATTAGGGTACTAAAGATAGGGAAGATGAATCCCGACCGTGGAGAACAAAAAACACGGGGCACGCTGAGTTTTTGAAGGAACAAAGCACAAGAGACTCAAAATAAAGACCCTTAAGAGATTTATAACCCATGAACAAAAAGCTACTGCAAGGATTAACTAGCCACAATAGAGGGAAGGAGAGAATGACACAGGTTGTAAATCAATAAGTTTTCAAAGGCACAAATGGGGTGAGACTATTTTGAGCACCAACACGAGCTCCGACTTAGGGATTGACACTCCCTGTGAGTGCCACAAGAACAAAAGTAGACCAAGTGCCAAAAATATCCATTGGGAAAAGGAGTTATTTTGTAGAGCAGAGGAATAGAGCCATCTTCACAAACAAACAAAGGAACCAACAAAAATAGGTCACTAAATACTAGAACGAGTAAAAACATGAAAACAAGAAACAAGCAACAAACTATACACTGTACACAAGATTTTATTGATCTAGAGGCATCAATCAAAGAAATGCTTCAAATACCTTCCATTAACACGTAATTCAAATAGTTCACCATCTATGTCCTTGAGGAAGAAGGTGTGTTCACCAATCCTGATATCAATAGAGTAAGGGACCATCCATAATGAGTCCAAATTTCCATGCTTTCCCGTATCCTCATGTCTACTGGCCCATAACAACACAATATCTCTAACATTGAAAGCTCTAGGACTGACCTTCTTGTCTAATAACTTCTTCAGTTTCTCTTTGAACTTCACATGCCTTTGGTGAGATTCCCTCCTCTCTTCATCAAGCTCAACAATCTGATTAATACGAGCATCATAAGGACCTACCTCTTGATCTTCCAACTGATGCATAAACTGATATGAATCTAGCTACATATGAAGGGGAAGCAGGGCCTGAGTTCCATATAGCAACTCAAATGGACTCTTTCAAGTGACCCTCTTTATATTGATCCTATCTACCCAAACAACAAATTTTAATTGTTCACCCCACTTTCTCTTGTTCTGCTCCAATGTTCTTCTGATGATCTTCAGCAAATTTTTGTTACTAGACTCAGCTTGTCCATTTCCTTGGGGATTGTAATTAGAGGTATATGTTAGGTTGATCCCATATTATTTACACATTGCCACCAAATTTGTAGCTTTAAAGATCATGGAATTGTTAGCAATAATCTTTACTGGTACCCCAAACCTGCAGATGATGTTGTTCAACAAAAAGTCCATGACAACTTTTTGTGGTGCCTTCTTTGTGTGAATTTCCTCCACCCATTTAGTAAAATAATTATTTCCTACAAGAATCCATTTGTGGCCAACACTTGAAGTGTATGAAATCTCACCAATGAAATCCATTCCCCATTGCTTGAATGGAGCTTGAAGATTTTAGTCTTCTAGAGAAGCATTGGCAGCTCTTACATCTTCTAACCAACAAGGTTGTATCCTTGAACAGATTTGGCCACCAATAACTAGCCCTCAAGATGTTGTGTGATGTGTCTCTTACATTAAAATTCCCCCCTCAAACTCCTCCATGGAGATCAATAATTATCTTGGGCGCTTCTTCTTCAACAATGCACCTTAAGAGAACTCCCTCTAGGTTTTTCAAAGCTAAGCCACAATCATTGATGACATATTTCCAGGAGGCCAACTTAAGGGTTCTTTTCATGTTATTACTTAAATGCTTAGGGAAATTCAAATGTCTTAGGTAATAAATTACATCTTTGTACCATTCATAATTCATCAATGTTTGAAATACATCTACCCTACTTTCTTCTAACTCATTTACCTCAATAGTTTGCAAGTTTCTCTCAGCCATAAGCTTAGTTAAGCCCAAACCTCTCACTAGCTTCGTGGTTTGGATGTCCATGTCATATTCTTGCAACATGTTCACCCACCTACACCTTTTGCTTGAGACTTCCATCTCTGATAAGATGTCCTTGACCATGGTATGTGGAACATAAGCAACAACCCTTGAACTTAGAATATAATGCCTAAAAACCTTTGTTTCTTTTACTAAGGAAAAATCCTACTTTTCCTTGATAGTGTATTTTAGTTTTTCCGCTTGCAATGCATTACTTGAAAAGGCAATTGGCCTATCAACCCCTTTATTATCTTTCTACAACAGGAAAGAAGCAATAGTGTTTTCTGAAGCAAAGGAAAACAGTTGGAAAGGTTTCGTATAATATGGGGCTGCCAAAATAGGGGCATGCTTCAATGCCTCTTTAATCCCATTGAAAGCTTGGATGCCAGCCTCCTCCCATTTAATGAGCTGGTATTTCTTCAGCACAGAAGTGATTCAGATGATGAACTCATCAAAATTTTATATGAATCTTCTAATGAAGTTTATCTTCCCAAATAAGGATTGAATCCCTTTCTTAGTCCTTGGGATTGGGACCTTGCAAATGGCCTCTACTCTTTTTGGATCAATCATCATCACTTCTTGTAACACTATGTGACCAAGAAAATTTTCCTTCTGCACTCCAAAATGGCATTTCTTTGGATTGAGTGAGATTCCATACTCTCTACATCTTATCATCATCTTCTCTAAGTGCAGTAGGTGATCACTTCTCTTTCTAGAAAACACAATTACATCATCCTGGTACAAAACAATGAACTCATTGATGTAACCAAAAAAATCAACATGCATTGCTCCTTGAAAGGTGGATCCAACATTGATAAAACCAAAGGGCAACCTAACATAGACATAGTTCCCCCAAGGAGTAGTAAAGGTATCTTTGATCCTTTTTTATTCCTTCACCAGAACTTTGTTATAACTAGAGAAACCATCCGAGGTGGAAAGCAACGTAGAACCGGTCATTAACTCCAGCATGTTCTCCATATTTGGTAAAGAATAGTTATCTTTCATTAAAGCTTTCTTCAGATTCCTAAATTCCACACATAGCATGATTTCACCATTCTTCTTTCTGACTGGTACTAGGTTACCAACCCAAGAAGAATACCTTATGAGTTGGATATCCCACCATCTCTTAGCTTCCTTAGTTCCTCTTGCATTTTAAGAGATATAAATGGATTGATTAGCCACTTCTTCTACCTGAATGGTCTTGCATTAGACACCAAAGGAATCTCATGCTGAAACAGGTCCTCGTTGTATGCTTTGAGATTAGAATAGGTCCAAGTTAGGAAATCTTGGTATTTCCTCAACAGTTAGATGTATGAATGCTTCTCCTCTTTTTTGAGGTTGCTGCCCAAAAAAAATTTCCTTGGCTTCTCCTTTGTGCCAAGATCATGCTCCTCAATATCACTTGAGGCTGTCATGCACCTGTTAAAAATGTGATCAACATTATTAAAATTGGACTCAAGAGAAGCCAGCCCTCTAGGAATGGTATTAGTTTTTAGCTGGATGATGCTCTTGCCAAAAAAAAATTCTTTTCCTTTTGTTGTGTATACCATTGGCTCTAAATCAATGTATTGATCAGCAAACTCTCCCCTATTTTGCAGAAATATTATGATCTGAGCATCATCATCAAATATCTACCAATGTTTAATGTTATCAGGGATAGAAGGTCTTGTCAATACCTCAACCTCATACTCACAATATGTGGACATTGTATAATTGTCAAACTGAGACCCAAACACAGCAAGCTTGTCTGCCAAGTCATTGAATTTCCTGTCATGATGTACAATGTTGAATGAGTCAAACATCTCAATGAAATCAAAAGTTGCATGCTTGTAGTGCTTTATTCACTGATTCTTTATGGCATAGAATTTTTTGACTTGTTTCACAATTAATTCTGAGTATTCTTTGACAATGACGACCTTGACACCATATTTCCAATCTATTCTTAAACCCAACAACAATGGTTCATACTTAGCAATGTTGTTGGTGCACTCAAAGTTGAGTTTAAAGGAGAAAACAAATATTCCTTGACCAGGAGAAAGTAGAACAACACCATTACCATTTCCAAACTTGGAGCAAGCTCCATTAAACAATAGGGTCCAAGGAGAGACTATCTATTCAAGACACTCGCATTATTCAATCTTGTGCTCCTTTCCATTAGCAAACCCTAAAAATTTGTTTGCATCAGCACTTGTGTATAATACCTCAAAGGAGGCATTGTTGGGATCCTCAATAAGGTGCAACATTTTCTTTTCCTCATATAGCTTTACAAGGATTCCATCAACTGGAATGGTATCATAGGACATATACAATTGGACACTCCCACCAACACTTATAACCCATTTTCTTGATAGCAACGTACCCCACTTGGTTAGGAAATCAACTATGACAACATCAAGTTTTATATGTTTATTTGGATAGGCTGTAAGCTATACCACTAGACCCTCCACACATCCCACCACTGGCACCTCTCTAGATTCCCTGGAAGTGCACTTCCCATAGGCTACTGTCACTTTGATGTTTATCTCATTCATGACTTCCAAAGGCATGACATTTCATGATGCCCCTAAGTTAAACATGTAGTTATCCAGCAGTCTGTCCTTGATGATCAAAGTGGTGAAGAATGGATTCACATTCATCTAAGAGTCCACCAAGGATTTCCCCAAGTAGACCTCAGGTGGTTCACCTAGCTCTTCTGATGTTGGGGGTGCTTCTAGTTCTTCAATGAAAGGTGGGGTCTCCATAATGTTTATATTTCTGCCTAGGGCAGTCCTCTCTTCTTTCAACCCCAAGTATTCAAATTCTCTCTTTTTGTGCTCAGGGATCCTAAGCAACTCAACAATTAGAATAGAGAGTTTGATTTGACTTAATACTTGGGAAATATCATATGGGGAATTTATTGGCAAGGCAGCACTGGAAGGGAATCCAATACACTCATTAGGTGGTGCAAGGTTTTTGACAACATCGACATGGGGAGGGGTGTGATTATTGATTGGAACTGCAGGGTTTTTAACAGGTGCATATTTCCTAAGAAACTCTTTGGGAATGTTTGAAAGTAAGAGAGCTTTAGGCTTCGCTTGAGGCCCTACCCCTTTGACATCCTTACTTCTTGTGTTATTGCCTTGTCTTGAGCCAAAACATCATTCATCATTAAATTTCTATCTTCCTCAGATGGGATTCCTCCATCATACTTCTTTATCATTAATGCCCTCAAATATTCAAATTCATTATGGGGAAATTCCAAAGTTTTTACAATATCTAATTCTAAATCATGAGAGGGAGGAAGAACATGTACCCTATTAATGCAATCCCAAAAAGTAGTAATAGTCTGGGTACTTATGACCTCAATCAAAGTTTCCCCTTGTTGTGAAATTATCGAGCAACCCATCATGTAGACATCATCATCATTATCATCAACTTCTTCTTCTTCTTTCCGATATTCTTTGCAAGGAGCATGGGGCATGAAACATATTTCACACCAATCAATGACATTTTTCTCCTCCACAACAGCAACTCTAACATCTAAAGGATCAGGTACCATTCCATTTTCCCTGCCCTAGGACTGCATGTTTCAAAATCCATCAGGTCCCTTGCCTCTATCATTAGTTCTTTGGTGATTTTTGAACCTATCTTGGATTTGCTGCTTGTATTGACCTTGTGAGCTCTGCCCAATTCCCTTCTCATCCCAGGCTAGCTTGTAGGAAATTTCTTTGACAGCACCTCCCAAAGTCTTCACCACTTCTTCCAAATCAGCAACCTTGCTTGTTTAGGGCTTTTCTGGGTTAACTAGCATTACACCTTCTATATTTAGAGACTTTCCAATTGCCTTGATATTATTTTCTATTTGCAAAGCCATGGTGAAGTCCTACATGAAATTTATGGGGTTTTTGTCTTTTAGATAATATGTAGCCTTTTTATCAAATGCATTAGTATATTTGATCAAACGTGACTCATCACAAGGCCTTATTCTAACATGAAATCTTCTCAAGGTCTTATTAAACCTCATGTTGAAATCATGTACTAACTCATTAGGTTTCTTTTTTATATTTTCAAATTTTGTCAAAAGAAATCTAGGGTAAGTCCTATCACCATACTACAATCTGAATACATTACTCATCTCAGTCTGGGAATCAAAAGAGTTATCTGTCAATGATTTATACCAGTCCCTAGCATCCTCTTCCAGGGTATGGATAAACAACTTGATATAAGCATCCTCATGTTTAATCTCAAAATCCTCCATCATATTGATAAAAAGATTTAGAAGTTGATCACCAGTAATAACATTATTTCCCTAGAAATTTGGCATTCTATTCCTTACATCTTGAGGCACTGCATTTGGGTAACTAGCCATTCCCATAAAATTTATAGGTCCATAGGTGTTTACAACAAATGGAGGCCTGGGTTGAGCCATATTAATTTGAGGAGGTGATCCTGGAGGGGTGACAAACTGATGGGGACATAAGGTTCTTGGAACAAAGGAGTATAATTTTCAAAATGGATACCCCCCAAAGGCCTTGCTTCTTGTAAATATCTATCAAACTCAGAAAACACAAGTGCAAAGTGTGAAGCAAACCTTTCAAAATCCAATGATGGTCCCTCTCCAGCTAGAGAGTTAAATTACACAAAGAGGCTGAGTGTTTCAGATGCACTTGAGTTGCAATCTTCAATGATAGGCCATTCACTTTCATCAATAGAGATTTTTCATCTTGTCTACTGATCTCCAACAGCTCTCCAATCCTTTCTTCCTTCTAATTTTTCTTTTGCTACCTCTGGAAGCAATGTACTAGTAGGATCCCTAGCAAAGAAAGATCTTCTTCCCTCCAGCTTTGCAAATATTAGTAACAGATCTAACTTTGACATATTTTTAAGACACTGGTACTTTTCAACAATTAGATCAACAGGGAGTCACCACTAAGGCATTTCACCTTAGTTGTGCAGATGCCCTATATATGATCTGTCAAAGTTCTGTCAATGCAAGAAACTAGAAATGGAAAGTTTCTGACCTTTCTTCATCAAGATTTATCAAATGAAATCTAGTGCACTAGGTGTGGGAACTGAAAGAATTACACACAACACTTGGAGCATACAAGAAGTGTTTTACTAGGTTATTGATTTTGCATACGGCACCACTGATGTTGGTACCCAAATTTATTCTCCTTTTCAGGCCAAGCAGAAACATTGATTCAAGATGGAGCTTAGAGGTAGCCATATCATAGATATATGTCATTTTATAGCTGGGAAGGAGGTCTGACTATCTCTTTGTTACTTGGATTTTTGGAGAGATGGGTAGCACCTTAAAAGGAGATTATCTTATCCTAACTATTTTAGGTTTTACCTTTCAACCAAGGTAAGAGAACCTACTTTGTAACGCCTTTTATTTTAAAGGAGATACAGGTACCCTTATTTTCAATAAACATTGTGAATAAGACCTTGGGGAAAATATGATCAACACAACAGATCTGACTCTCACAAGTCGTTACTTCAAGATCATGCAGATACTTTCACAAGAAGGAAAAGGTTACTATATACATTTGATATCCTGCTCTATCTTGCATACTTTGGAAAATAGATTTTTTGTCTTCTGTGGGTATACAGAGAAAAATAGGTGTAGTATGGATGGGATTGGATGTTTTTAAAATAGATTTATGTAGGAGGGGAGACATGATGAAATTGACTCACTAGATCCTTGTGAGCTTATGTAAAATGGAAATATTCAACCAACAAAATGCCATAAAAGCTAGAAATGTTTCTTCAACCAGAATATGTGACCAAATAGAGGCCCAAATTAGCACTCTTTCACACAATCTATGGGATTCTATCATGAAGGATCAAGTCAGAAAACCCAATAAATAACCAAGATTCAAATGAAACCACACCTGAGGTAGACCAAGAGGCTTACAGATAATCTCTGTCAACAAAATGAAAGAAAAGTTATTTTAAACCGTTTATCTCACTCCCAGATGAAAGATCTTCTGAGGAATGATATTACAGATGCCACTAAAACTATCATAAGGATTGATACCTATGTGATTGGAATGGATTTTGATACAAGATTGCAATAGAAACAAGAAAAACTATGTGTATGTGCTTAGAGATGAAATAAATACACTTTACTCAAGATTAACATAGAATAACTCAATTTTGATCAAATTTATCAGCAAGGGAAAGTTTTTAGAACAATATCAAATCTTGTCAATGGATGTACACTCGCAACCACCTTGACATGATTGAATTTGATACAAATAGAGATATACATGCTTCTTAGATGGCTTGTCAAAAGGGATGGGCTCTATCAAGCTTTTTTTGCTAGAAAAATCCATCTACGACTTTTCCAAAACCTCCCAAATATTTGCATGAAAAATTTGTACCATTTATAACATTTACAACATAGCCCCTTCTCCCCAAAAGACAAAAAACATTTAATTCACTAGTGTTCGCCATGATTCTTTTGTGATTCTCAGAATCAGATCTGTAAAAATTCTCCAGGTGCTCGAGGGGTTATATTTCATCAAATTCCTCCCACATTCAACTGCTTGCTCTAGTCGATCACTCTTCCTTCAATTTTCCAAGAACTTCCACCACTAATCTGTCAAATTTGTCTCCTTGTGTGCTTGGGAGATAAAAAATGGAAAATTTGATCGAGCATGGAAGTCATACCATTTTAATGGTGAAATACACTTTCTAGATCTTCCCACCAAACTTTAGATATCAACATTAACTTCCTTCTATGCTTGGTATCTAGAAAAAACCAAGAAATCATCTAATCCTTTTGTCTGTCTTTTTCTTTCAGAAGGGCTACAATGTGTGGGCACAAGTGGTTTTTGTATGGGAATTTCAGTGTAAGAGTAGATGTGGTGCTTGTCATTGTTGAAATTTGGGAGAACTTTGAAAATTGGAGGGCTCAGAGCACTAGAAATTTTCATAGAAAAGTGAATAAATGAAACTTGTAGGGGTATTTATAGCGTTCTAAATGGGTCAAAGGACACGTGGCTGAAATTTTTTGGCTAGCTAAGGTGACCACCAAACCAATAATTAATAAACCAGTCCAACACTTAGTCGTCCAACCATTAGCCATCCAACCCCTAAACTTACCAACCCATCATCCAACCCTTAGCTGTCCAACTCCTTAACCGTCCAACAAATTAACTATCCACCACACATTTCTAACCCTTATCCACCCAACACCTCAACTGTCTAACACCTTTAACCATCCAACCCACCTGTCCAACTCTGAGCTGTCTAACCCCTCATCTAACCTACTCACCCATCCAACACTTAGTCATCCAATCACTCAACTGACCAACCCACCCGTCCAACCCCTTAGCTTTGCAACCCACATATCCAACCATTTTCCATCCAACCAACCTGTCCAACCAACCCATCCAACCCCATAACCCTCCAACCCAAACATACAACCCTTAGCCATCCAACCTGCCCATCCAAACCATAATTGTCTAACCCACCCATCCAACCCTTAGCCATCCAACTGTAAATTGTCCAACCCCTCAACCGTCCAACCCACCCAACAAACCTTCCTGCCTTACCTGCATGCTAAAATTAAATAATTAATAAAAGGCAAATTCATCACTATAAAATCACATACTAAAATTAAACAAAGGAAATTTAAAAGAATAACACACAAGCCCCCTTGGTCATAATTGGAGGAAATACCCCCTAAAAAAATTCAAACACACACAACAACATAACACACATTGCCCTGGTGACCATTGTTGAATTCATTTATAATTCCAATGTGGTTGTTCTCCAATCCCCCATTGGTTGTTGTGATATGTTTACCTGAAAAACAAATAATACCTCCTTTAGTCTCATGGACGCATCAAAACATTCAAGATAAAATATACAAATATAAATCCACAATCATCTACATGTGAATCAAATCATCATCTAGGCAAGTAACGCTATTATTTTCAATTTCTAACAACATCTCAATTCTAAATTTCATCAACATCAATAGGATCATATGATTAGTTCAACTATCAAGGTCTACTCAATATGATGAAAATATCGAATGTCAGAAATATATACTATGCCAACAACACATCATCATCCATATAAAATGTCTCTAAGAATCCACACACATCAAACTATGAATCGAAATCCAACAATAATCCAAGTATCTCTATTGTCTAATCATCATGCTAAGTCAAAATATACAATAATATCCATGCATAACCAACTATAATTGAAATCAAAAGTAATAAGTGTTAAAGGGAAGTGGGCACTACATGTATGACAAACCTATTCCACACACCACTCCAACCCACGGTCTTAAGAACAAAGAAATAAACAAATGTAAAAAAGTGCAATTAAAAATCACCTTTTTCCTTCCAAAACACATAATGGGGTCTATGTTTTACCCCCAACCCATAGGTAGGGTTGGTATAATAAATTAAGAGGTGTGGGAAAAGATTAGCTTGTCCCAAAACCCTACAAAATTGGCCCTTAAGGCCAAATCCTAATTTCCCAATTATGATGGACTGTACAACACTCAAAATCACATACACTCAAGTAATCACCACAAGAAACAAAGACCCAACCACTATAATAAATTAATCCTTTTTGTCACATCCAAAATTAGCTTAATAATATGATTAGTTTACCTAACTAAGACACATTAATCAATAATGATAAAAAGGGAATTACATCACAAATTAGATCACATACCCAAAATTAAATAAAAAGGGAAACATACACTGAAACCCCGTGGTCACAATTGGAGGTTGTCCTCCCCATGGGAACCTCCAAACAAACAACAATAATACACAACACATGAATACATGAGTTTCCATGGTGACCCATTTCCAATACCCCACATTCCTTTGTTGTTGGTCTCTTATCCCTCGTAATTTGTTGTGTTATAATTTCCTGAAAAATTAAAGAATACCTTTCTAGCCTCATGGCCATATTAACGATGTTGAAATAATAAAATACATATATCTACATATTAACATCAAACATCATAACTACTATCACTAAGACCAAGTAATTAAACAATTACTCTAGTTTTCAACATTTTGATTCTACTGATACATTCGTTTGTAACTAAGATCATAAACCAACTGAATCATATAATTTAAGAAATAATTTCAGTCATTCACAATTTTTCCAATCCTCCAATATCAAAGAAATCACAAAATAAATTTTAACATCACAATAAAAATCAATACAAAAATAATTTGAAATATCAACATATAACTAAACTGACAACACATAATTATCTTCCATATTGAATGTCTATCACAAGTTAATCAATTTTTTTGTAGTAACATCTATCCTTCAATCTCCATATCACAATGTGTTAATGTCGTTTATCTATTAATATTTATAAGTACAATGTGCAATGATGTATATGTGTTCAGTCACAGGGATAAATCAAATACAGTAAACCACTATCGAAGAGTAATGACCTGACAATTAATTTATAACAAGGCAACTATTCCAGGTTATCATCATATCCTTAATTCTCATCAAGTCCACAATACAACCATACAGTATAAATAATAACCAAAACACAATAGTAATCATGATGTCCCTCACATTTTATTATATGGTAACTACAATACAACATCAAAGTTTTGAGATTGTAATCAATTTGAAATTGATAATGTGGTTCAAACAGAGTTAAAGAGGAGTCAGAATTACACAAGTGCTTCTTAAAATACAATATAACTGAGCATCTGTGTATAACAACACATGGAAAAGATATTCCACTTCATACGTTCCAAAAACGAGTTGATATGGTTGTATCGGAAATAAAAGAAGTAAGAATGACATAGAATTTATATGATGCAGTATTAATGGAAACCAAGAATAAGTTGAGAAATATCTATGAATCGTTATCTAAAGAGATCTGGGAAAGATTCAAAAATGATAAAATACTTGAAGCAATGGGATTTGTAAATTTGCAGTTTTGAAATTTGTCTATGGGAAAACCTTATACATCTATTAGTCATTTATTTGTTAAAAACATGAGTGATCTAAGTGACAATTTCTCTAAGAATGAAGAGATAAATGGAGTTTATGTAGAAGGTATTTTACAAAGAAAAATACTTAGTTTGTAGTCAATGGATTTTTCTAATACTATGATACGACAAGTTCAACTTCTACAAAACCCAGAAGATTATGGTGCCTTCAAAAGGATTTAAAAGGATATTTTTTCTAGTAGTATTCTAAGAAAAGATTTGAGTGAGTATATTAGGTTGTATGAGCTCTGTCAAACTATGATTCTGAGTTCTATGGAAGATGAGAGGATTTTCAGTGCACTACCCTTATTAAAGTAGAATGTTCAAAAGAAATAGGACAAGAATCTAGATAGGTGTCTGAGGTTGCATGTATCACATTCATGAGTGGAGTCTTTCCGTTATGAAAGATAACTTGCACTATGGAATTAACTAGTAGAAAGAAGAGGAGTTAGTAATATTATGCCTAACCCAGGGAATGGAGACACATTAGAAGATCATGCTGCAATCGATTTCAAAGACATGAATGAAAATATTGATCCATGACTATTTCAATTCACATAGATTTCATTACAATAATTCAATGTAATAAATTATAACTATTGATGTATTTCATATAGATATTATAGCTTTCAATAAATGCAATATTAAATTTTATTTTTAATATTTTTTTAATATAAAATAAGGAAATATCTTTCTTTTCTATCTGCTAATTGATTTGTTTTACATCTGCAAGAAATCAGAAACGTAAATATTTTAAACAAACAAAATCAAGTCAATTTAAGCAACATTTATGTAAACAAAGAGACAGAAACATCATTTGTATTATGTAGAATTTGAATAACAATATATATTTATAATTCCAACTCCTAAAGTACTCTTGAAATCATTCTCTCATGTGTGGATTAATTTATGAAGAAATGTATAAATTCATAAAGAATTTTCGGGAAATACAATTACAAAAATGAGGTTATTAATACATTTCAAAGCTTCCAGACAAGTTTTTTCATATAAGGACACATTACGAGGTCGTCCTCTTTTCTGCGTATAATTCTGAATCATAGTTTTCCTTATGTCTGCTTCACGGAATAAAAACAAAAAAAATTGGCTGGCCACTATCTTTAAACTCCTATGCCAGTGTCAGAATTGTTACAACACGCCTATCACATGGTGAACTTCACTAACATATTGAATTTCTTATGTAGAATTTTCACAAATTATTTAAAATGCGCTTCTAATACAGTTGCTTCTTTGATAAAATTTTCATGTTTTTCCTGCAAAACTAAAATATAAAATTTTAGCCTATTAGATAAGTTAAACAAATATATTTCAGTGCTTATAATATTAGGATTTTGCATGTAAAAAATAAAGCATAAAATTTTGATATTTGTTTTTCAGAATGAGTTTGATCATCATCACCCATTTCAGTAGTTTCTGAGTACAATAAACGTAAAAAAGAACAATAGAAATATTAAAATACAATACTACTTTACATAATCTATATTAGTTGTTTGAATTAGCTAATTATATCAAAATAAAACTTCATACCTGTAGTTAAATGTGATTGTTTATGTGATGCACATAGTGACCCCCTAGGTCGTTTTTGATGAGGGGCTCTTACTAGTGTTGATTTTGCTAAATCCATGTCAGAATTAGCAGAGACCTCTAGAGGGACTTTACCTCAAGAAATTTCCTCCATATGGGTTGTTGAATCTATTATTCTTCTCTACAAAATAAAATCTTACAATTATTATTTTATGTAAAAATATTGAATTTTAAATCGTTATAACAAGAAAACTTTAAAAGTAACAATTACCTTTTGTTCCTCAAGACTAAGAACAATTATTTTATCATTAATTACAGTTGGAATATTAGCTTTCTGATATTTGTAGAATGTTTCCTGATAGAAAGCAATAATAAAATTGCAAACAAGAGAATGGAGTCTTGGATTTATTAGATTGATTGGCATTGCAGGCATGGGAGACATCTGTTTTTACTTGGTTGGACAAATATGTGTACAATAGAATTTTTGACATGCTAGAGTCCAAAATAAATATTGAACTACCCAATATGGAATGTCTATAGACCTTCCCTATAATACAATATTGGCTTCAAAAAGTGATACAATTGCTGTAATGAATTGGTTTGTAATACCTTAAAGAAGAAGGGCACATGATTAACGATTAAGAGGAACTACATTAATAAAAAAAATGTTAGAGGCTTGGGTGGTAGATAAATGTTAAGAGAAAAAGAATTTGAAAATAATAAACTTACCATCAACCTGCACATTGTAATGAGACTCCAAAAAACATTTTTTTCTTCATCTGTGACGATAACCTTTGTAGTAACGAGGGACTTATTTTTGGATGGTAATCGAGTTGACCGATGTACATCTGTGGGCTCAATTGTGAATGAATTTTGACAACATCTCAGATGCATGAGGAGAACGGAAAATTTTCCATCATTCTCTTTGTAAGAGGTGAGAAGGTAATCAAGCACTAAAGTATCAATATCAAATTGCAGCATGTCCACATCCCTGATAAATTTTGATTTTTTGAACCAATCCTTTTGTGTATCTTTTGCTTTCAGAAGGGCTACAATGTGTGGGCATGTGAGGTTTTTGTCTTGGAATTTCGGTGTAAGAGTAGATTGGGTGCTTTTCATTGTTGAAATTTGGGAGAACTTTGAAAATTGGAGAGCTTAGAGCACTCGAAATTTTCATAGAAAAGTGAATAAATGAAACTAGTAGGGGTATTTATAGGGTTCTAAATGGGTCAAAGGACAAGTGCACTACTAGGAGTAGGGTTGTTTATCCACAATATTTTCCAAAAAAATATTTTTTTTGTAGAAAATTTGGGTATTAACAACGATAAGTGAATAGATTCTATAAAATACAAAGTAGATATTTCACAATTCATAAAAGTAAAATTTAAACTTGTGAAAAATTCACATTTTCAAATTTTCTTTACCAAAAAATCTAAAATGTATCATTCTATAATATCCATAAAATGAAAAAGTGTATGCATTATATACAAAATCAACTCTAAGAATTCATAATATCAATGAAATTAATCATGAATCCAATTCTTACCATTTGTAAGGTTCATCTTTTCTTTTAAAATATTATTATGGATTATTTACAAAGTGTAAAATAGATGGATTATGTATGATCTACACGATTAGAAATAAACTTATTTATTAACAATATTATCCACAAAATAATTTTTTTTATAGAAAAATGTGAATTATTAACACTAAATGAATATTTTTTCCAAATACAATGTAGAGAATCCACAATTTTACGAGATATCTATTACTATTTTATTGTGGACAAATCATATTTTCACCTTGTAGTTTGAAAAATATAGGCTTTTAAAACTCTAACTTATAGATTTAAATTTTCTTCTCTTTGTTAAGAATTATTTTAGACTATATATCTAACATTTATATTGTTGTCAAAATTTCAAACATAAATTTAAGATACAATTAATGATTCCATAAAAAAAAATATAACTTAAATTAATATAAACTATTCATAGTATATAAAAATTATAATTAAATAACTAACCAATTTAGTATGCCAAAATAGTATATTTAAAAATTTTGTAGATAAATATATTCAAGTAATTTTCATGTTAATTTCCAACTATAACATACAATACCCATTATTGGTTCATGTGCCACATAAGGGATGAATCCTTTTTAAGATTCTGTAGACTTGGTTTTAGTTTAAGATATTTTGCCACTAGAAATTTTCTTACTAAAAAAAGTTGTTAAGTACCATCAATCCCACTACACGGTTTAATCTACAAATAATCATCACCATATATTTCAAGCTACACAAATCAAGTAAAAATATCATTGGCTGTCCATTAATATATTGAAAGATTGAGATCTATTTCCCTAGTTAGCGGTCAAAAAACTGAAAAAGCGTCACTTTTAAATGCAAGGGATCAATACAGCCCTCTTTTAGGCAATTGTTGATATATGATACTCTACATCTAATTTTTTATGATTTGACAGAAATCCGCTGCCTAAGGTGAGGTAAATGTATAGGAAGGGTTAATGTATATATTTATCTAATCAGAGTTGTCAACAAAGTGTTATAGTATGGGATCAAGTAACAAGCACTCCGAGCCCTTGATCGGTACAGTAAATCATAAGGTAGAGTGTTTGGGAATTATATTTTACATATATATTGTAATCATACCTAGTGTATGCGAATTATATTTCATGATTTTGAGAAATCCTCAAAGAAATGCAATTGCTTTCATTGTTGAAATAATTGCTCCCTTTAAAAATAAATTTTCAAAAAATTATGCAGAAAGAAATTGAAAAAAATTGGGGTCTATGCAATGATATGAATGAAATACAAAGATTAAAAGATTTTAGTTAGTAAATATGGCAGAAATATTACAGAGAGTTTTATAAGGAACAAATGTAATGGATCATTATTTTTTTTATCAATTCTCACATATATACATTTTGATATGTTTTGATTAATATATTTTTTGTTATTTTGATATATACCAATAAATTAAACTTTTTTTAATAAAAATTCATGAATATTACATCCATTATATCTATTTAATGTTATTAAAAACATTATAATATCTATGGAATTCCTCAATTAAATTAATGGTATCAGATATTTTAATAGGAATTCTACTATGCAATAATGTGTTTTCCATAGAATGATATGTCAAAATATTTCCAAATCTGCAAATTATATTCCTTATTTTGTTACTCTCAATAATAAATAAACTCCATCCATATTCTCTTTTTAAAACATGATCTGCATTTTCTGATGTTACTATTTTTTAGATGAGAAGTATAAAATGAACTTCTCGTTTTTCAATTTTGTATAGATTTTTTAAATGTTTGGCCTCGTATAATAAATCATTCACTATCCTGTGTAATTTTGGTTTTTTTGGAGGGAAAATTATTTTTGTAGACTTACGTGCAATTTATTAGTTAAGCTCAGAATTTCTTTTATTTAATTTAAATTAATTAATTTTCATCTCTCACACAACTTTATCTATATATTACTTAAAATAATTTATTTACATTGAATGATTGTCATTCTATTAAATTTTTATTATATTTTTTAGTATATTATTTTCATAAATCAATTATAATTAAAAAATATTTATTTATGATTTATATTAATATATGGAATATTTTATTAATTTTTTGACATCAATTTTAAATTATGGTAATTTATAAAGGTTATAATAGTAAGTTTAAAATTTATTTGTGGATAGTAAAATTAACCTATAATTATTGTGATGCATGTCATAATTTTAAAATTGTGGATGGTGACACAATGAAATTTGTAAATATACACACAAATCTTTTATTCGTAGGTGTGTAACAATATAAAAATTATGACAACTTCCAAAATAATAATATTGTGGAATTTTCACATGTTATTTTTCATTGTAGATATTTTAACAAATTTTGTCACATTTTATGTTTCTAAAAAAAAATTGTGGGTGGAGTCCAGAAATTTGGATTCACAGTTTGAACTAAAATATCCACAAGTAAAATTTAGAAAATTTGTGGATACAATACCCTTTATCTTGTAGTGGTGGGTAAAAACTTATTGACTAGCCAAGGTGACCACCTAACCCGTAATTAATAAACCCTTCCAACACTTATCCATTTTAACCATTAGCTGTCCAACCCCTCAACTAACTAACCGATCATCCAACCCTAGCCATCCAACTCCTTATTCGTCCAACCCAACATTAACTGTCCACCCCAACCTTTCCAACCCTTAGCCACCCAACCCCTCAATCATCCAACCCACCGGTCCAACCCTGAGTCATCCAACCCATCAGCAAACCTACCCACACCTCCCAACCCTTGGTAATCCAACCCTTAGTCGTCTAACCCCCTTACCTGTCCAACCCACCCGTCCAACCCCATAACCCTCCAACTCAAACGTACAACCCTTAGCAATCTAACTTGCCCATCCAAACCTTAACCATCCAACCCACCCGTACAACCTTTAATTGTCCAACCCCTCAACCATCCAACCCACCCAACCAACCTTCATGCCCAACTTGCATGCTAAGTTGCTCTACCTACTTTGCGAAACTAGCAAGAATTGCTCTCTGTGAAATCACCTTTGCCATGAAACACTACAGCAAACAAACCATTTTCCCAAAATTTTTATACATTTTTTTTGTGGCTATAAAGAATTTTTAAAATTAAAATTGTGGCTTTCAAGTTGTAGCCCATCCACAATTTATTATAACGTTGATAGTCCACAATTTATAAAATTTGTAGCTAGTCTATAGATTTTAGTAGTGTAAGATTGTCCACAATTTTGGTAATTGTAAATATTCCACTATTTCATCAAATTGTAGTTTTCCCCATATATTTTTAATATTATGGATTTTCTACAGTTCGATCTTTTTTGTTTTGCATCAATATAATATATGTAGAAATATCTACAATTTGTTCTACAAGAATGATTTCCACATAAAATTTGTAGGTGGAAAGCTACAATTTGATTTCCAGACTAATAATTTGTAGAACTTTTCTTAAAAATTTGTAGAAATATTACTATTAATATTATACAGATTTCATGTTCCCTCAAATAATTATATATGTGGGTTATCTACATTTTCAACACATATACTAATTAATTATTTTTATCTATATAAAAATAATGTAATATATAGTTCATAATTTTAAAGAAGAATTGTGATTTTATTCTAATATTTATTATTAATTTTTTATAAAAAAATGATTAACCATATGTCAATTATATATACTTTAAATATAAATAAAATCGTCAAATCAAATATACATTTTAAGATTTATATAAGTAAAACTAAATTAAATTTAAATTATTATATAAACTTGAAGTAAACACAATCTTATAAAATAAAAAACACAAATTAAAAGGATAAATACTAATAATATAGTAATATTAATATACAATTAAATTATATATAACACATTCGATCATAATTAATAATATTAAAGACTAAGGAAAAGATAATAGAAATAAATACTAGAAAGGAAATAAGGTTGAAACGATGAGCATTGTGGATATAATTCAGATCTGAGCATAAAAAGATTCCCAAATTTCTTTTTCAAATTCTTCAAATTGAAGTAATGTTTTCTATTTGAAATCCTCCTTATAAAATTTAAAAATACACCAAGTTCATCTCAATTTCATTTAAATCCATCTGTGTCGAACCCATAGTAAGTTTCAAATACTAAAGAAAATGAAACATATTTTTTAAATGAATTTACACTAACATTAACAAATTTTGAAGTCTACTTTGATTTTACTTTTGTGCAAGTCATTTGAGTAGCAATTGGTTGTGTTGCGCACAATATGAAAATCTCACCTAAATAATAATTTAATAACTTGTACCGAAGATATGGATGTGAAGAATGCCCAAAATGGTGAACATCCCGTAGTAGTAGAACTATAAATCTACATAAACATTGTTATATGATTGAATGATATAACAAACTACAATTAAATCTTCAACATAAGATTGAAATGAAGAACATCACATCAAACCCATATCAGGAAGGTAAGAACCCAATTTTTGAGAAAATGGCTTTCTCAAATTCTAAATTCAAAATAATAATACGCATCTATCCATAAATAGAATAAATCTTATCATCTCCAAATACAAGGCTTAAAAAAAAGACTTAACGATTCGAGATTTAAGAAGATTCCCAATATTTTTGGTAAAATGTTAGGGATAAAATTGTAACCAACCATTATGATTGCATGTTAATTTAATTCCAATAACTTAATTTTCAGGAGATCTACCTACACATCAAGTTCTATAATATGGATTATGTACAATATAGTTAAAATTTACTCTATAGAATTACTTTATAATATTTCATACTTCTATGAATATTTTCATTTTCCCCACCCATAGTTTTTATTATCTATTTTCCTTTTTTATCATTTATAGTTTTGTATAAAACTATGGAAAATGTTTTGGAGGGACTAATCTTATTTAACATTGAAATCGTAGTGATGTGATTGTTAAAAATAAGGAATTCAATATTTTTAAAAATACATAAAAATCACGTTAATATTGTGCCATATAGTTATTTCACTATTTTTAGAAATGAAAATAGAAATAAATAGGATTTAAATATTATATTTTTGGTATATTTTGTAAACATTTAATATATACTAAATTTGAATCTTAGAAAAGAGAAAACTGGGTGTTGAATAATTCTACATTTTAAATATTAATATAAAATTACATAATTAATATGATTAAAAGTTATATATGGTAGTTGCATGTCAAATTACATACAAATTTTAAATTATATAAAAGAGAAAGGATTTTAAAAAAAAAATACAATTTATGTATCAATTTATAACAAAAGTATAATATGAGCAGGTGTGTCACAATCTATACATAAATAGAGTTGGAACTCATTATTATAGGATATTATTTAATAAAGTAAAAAGTTTACAATCAAAAACAATAAATATTAGCCATTATTAAATTTTATTATTTTTCTAAAAACATAGTTTTTCTTTCTAGATATATACAAATATAAGTTTCTTATATTTATATGAGCATAATTAAATTTTGAAACATCTACATGATTTGTATTAATTTTATAAATGTTTGAATAAATCGAGAATCAAACTAATGACCTAGACCACCTAAATTGGAGACAAGACTAAATGAGCCCAACCCTAGTTTTTGAGTTATTCCCAAAAACAAATTTATGTCACAAGTGATATGATTGAATTGGTAAAGATCTTAGTTCATTATATTGAGGTCATACAAGACTTCAAGGATTTGAAAGAAGAATAAATATCATATTTTATGTAATGTTGAGTTTACATACAAAGAATGTTTTAAAAACCTAACTATTGAGTTTTGTGGAATTTCTACAATATTATTATATACCAATCAAACACTATTTAATGTGGAATATCTACATATTTTTTATAATTTATTAAATTTTTAAAGTTTATTCTTAAAAGATATAAATGTGGTACGATTTTATTTAATTTATATTTTTCAAAATTAAAAAAAAAATGTGGATTTTCCAGAATGGATATTTAGAAATGAGGGTTTTCTACAATTTTGTACAACTATGTTAAAATTGTGGAACATTTACATAAACCTAAAATTTAAATTATGAAATCATTATAGAGATACCACAAATATTCTACAATTCTCTTAAATTAATGAAATTTTGTAGAATAATTGTGGTAAAAAAAGCTTGTTTGTTGTAGTGAAACCTTTTTTCAGAAATTCGCCAATGATTCGAAAGTTGACTTTTGACATTCGCCACAATTTCTAATCTAATTTTTTAGAGGGACCTTCTCAAAATGAATCGTGGAGAGAGCCACTGCCCATTCTCTTAGAAGAACTAAAATTAATCACTCTTCCATAATGATTATAACCCACACTAGTTCTATGGTTTTATAAAGAATAGTTGCAAGATTATAAATAAGATATGCAGAGTAATTAGCTTTCAAAAATAGTCTCAAAAATGTCTATTTATAACAAAATTCAATCAATTCAATAATATAATTTATAATCTCATTTATTTATAAATTTGGGTATGTGTGTATAAATATGTGAATTACTAGTACCTGCCGCACAGGATACTATTGTTTTCACCTATATTTATTAATTTGTGTACTAAATACCGGAAAAGCTAATGTTCGGGTAAATATTTTTTGCAATTCTCTATAGTCCAAAGGTAAATGTTTTATTTTCATAGTTTGTGATTGGTGGAATGTTAATCCTCATTGTTGAAACTCAGTCCAACCTTCTGCACAGATATGACCCGCTTTTAATAAAGTTTTATTTTCCCCTTAAAATTTGACATGTGTTTGAGGTATTTTCTATCTGCCTCCTTTTTGCATGCTACAGACAAGTGGCTTTAGCTGCTTGGTTTTCATATGTGACTATCTTCATGATACACTTGTGGATTATCCTGCCCTGTTTTTGGCTGTATCATGTGACTATCACAGTATGCCCTTTTAACTTAAAAGTCTTTTGTTGCAGTCAAGCCTAAGGTATAATTCCTTCACATATCTAGAAATTTAGAATTCTTCACAGTTTAAGAGTTGTATGGCTAATATAGGATAAACTTAACTATTCCAGTTCAGAGCCTAAGATGGCTTATTTCTACCATCTAGAGTTTTTCTTCAGTGCAGCAGAAGCTTGTGTATATTCTCATGCAAATCTATTCATATATCTTAAAGACTTTTGCCTTGGAATATTTTTTGAACATTACTATCTGCCAAATTATTTTTAAAAATTCTTGCCACTCATAGGTGGGAAGTATTCACTTCGAATTCTCAAGAGAGTCTTGTATTGCCTATATCTATGAGGATGGGCATTTCTACCACTAGCAGTTAACTCTTGTGCTGTGTGCAGTCATTCAAATTTAAAAATGCAACAGGATCATCTTTTGGGATGCTTGCAAATAGGCATTATCTACATTCAAAGTATTCATGCCAATTTTGGATGCATATCATGTATGGAAGATGCTGTTAGCAATAGTTTTCTGGCATCTAAACAGTGTGGAGGATACAAAAGGTTGAGGGTTTTTCTGCTTTAGAAATTAGGTGTTCGTAAGAACCATTTTTTGGTTCCAATTAAACATGACCAAAGAAACGTGTCAAGTCGTCCAAAGCATTTAAAATATAAATGAGGTGGTGCCCAGCTGGTCTATAAAGGATCAAAACTTTATCGAATTTTGAGTTTGAAGGCTTGAGAAAATTTGAAGCTTCTGCGAAGGATTGAGGGAACTACGGTTCTTACTTCCTCATCAGACTTGACACTTAGCTGGATTTCTTCTTTTCGCCTCTTTGCCCTTGCTCTAGGATTTTGTAAACTATTAAGTGCAATTTCTTAATGAAATTTGCAGAATCGCAATATGCAGTCCAATTCTACTTCAAATTGATAGTTTTGAATGCTTTAAGGACTTGTAATTAGTGGTGTTGTTGAAAACATAAACAAAATTTTCATCTAACTATGAACAACAAACAAAAAGCAAGAAAAACAATGGAGATGAGAGTTTATCTTGAATCCTTAGTGTTGGGAAAACCAATTGGAAGTAGCAATAGCTCAACTTACTTGATAGACATTCATGAAATCTATTTCAGTTGTGAGTTCCTTACCAATTTCTTGCTTTACATATAAACAATTTCCTTTTATACTTTTACGGCAGGTACTGCTGCTGCTAACGCAGCTCTTGTTTGATATATTAAACTATATGCAATATAACAATTACATCTTAAAATCATACACTAAAATACGGACACTAAATACAAGACATCTAATAGTGTTTACGAAGGTTATCCAATTTGTACAAAGCAATATATATAGAAGAAAAAAAACCCGAAAAACTCCAAACCCCCTCAAAAGTAGAGAGCCTCTTGTTATATGGAAGAGAGAGCGGAAAGACTCCAAATCCTCTCAGAATTGGAGGGCCTCTTGACTACCATACGTATTTCTATATTATCACTGTGACAAATATTATCCACGTGCCCGTCATATTGCTTTTCTGTATTCCTTATTTCAAAATTTTCATTTTACTGCTACCTTGCAGAAATTGACATAAGGATCCAGAGTAGTCAACCATCACTTCAAGAGGCCAAATGAAGCTTCCAGCGCATTAATTTCCTGTACAAGAAATGTATTATTAGTTGAAATTTTTTTGCAATACAGTATATATATTACAAAAAAAATCACCTAAATTATATGTACATTGTATGTATGTAATATAATTACATATTTTCCTATATTTTTATCAGCACCTAACACCATAGTCCTTTTTCAGTACACTCAATCTTTCATATCTAATCGTGTAACCTTCGTATAGTATATTCTTCTGAAATCAATTACCTTACAAATTGTTTTGTGCCATGAATAAGATGGACCCAGTTTCGGGCCCATCCTCGCCTGAAACTTTCGAAGAAAATATTCTTTTGCTAATGAATTCACAGACAAGAGAAAAGAAAGCACAAAATGGGTAGGGTCGGGGGTCGATCTCTCTTAACCAGTCATAATATTTTATATTTATTAATTTTTTGGCAAAGAGTTTTTTGATCAGATAGAGAGTGAACTGTACACTTGCTTGCTGTTTATGTCGGTGAGTATTTTTCCACTAGTTACTCAGTGAAATGAAGTAGCCTTAAATGACCCCAAAAATATGGGATATAAACATCCCTTACAATGCACCATCCCTTAATATGGGGATTGTGTCAAAAGACCACAGTTAACTTAGTTTTCCACATAGTGACGATAGGAAATATCCCACTTAAATTATGCTCAAATGGAATCTTTATTCTTTGTTATAATTATAACAGAAACATTGACAGGGATGAGAATATCTGATCTTACAATTGATTTTGATCAATAATATGCCTATGCTAGAATATAACAATAGGGAAATAATGTAATGCTCACTCCAACATATTCGTGACAGTAGTTATTAGAGTTGAACAACTGGGAAGTGTATGTGTCTATATATATATATATATATATTTTAATAAAATTAAAAATAAGGACATCTCAAATAAATTGCTCAAACCGTAACTTGTACAACACTACAAAACAATATGTCCCCTATTTTAAATGCATTGCAGCCAGAGATGATTAATTGTAATTATAAGAATTATTCATACCATAAAAACTCAATTCTGACATTGAGAATTAACTTTCTCTGTAATTATTGAGAGGGCAATCTACAAAAAAGTTAGACACTTTAGATGGAAAAAAGATTGCTATTACTTCATAACAGAGCTGTGTTATTTTGAACGGAATTATTTCGTTCACATTTAGTGCATAAAAAGGAAAAACACATGCCTACGACTTCATAACAGAGGAGAAAAATGTGTGTAGCATAAATCATCATTTTGAAGCAAATTATTATGAGGAGTTTCCGAACATAAAATTTGTCTCTCTTCGCATTGACTTAAAAATCTATGATTACCTTTATTTTTATAATGCTAGCTAGTTTAAAAAATATTTAATGCAAAGAAAAGAGTTTGTAGACGTGCCTGTATGATTTTCTCCCCATTTTCCAGAGTTTCGGCATTGAGAGCCCTAACCATTGAGAGATCTGGTAGGTAGAGCTACCGATTGATCTCTTGGTTGTGATTCTATATGACCACAAGGATGATTTCAGTTTGGTGTGTCATGTCCTCTGATTCTCATCCAAATTCCTTATAATCCTTAAGAGATTCTTATTTGTGGAGTGAGCTTGTCCATTACCCTGGGGGTAATATTTAAAGGAATTTCTCAGATATATCTCATTCTTCATAAGCCAATCAGAAACTGAGGTGCCAAGGAATGATAGAAAATTATCAAATATGATAGTATATGGGACACATAACCTGGTTATAATTCCTTCATAAAAATCCAACACGCTGGTCTCATTTTCTTCCTTGAGTTCCACTTCTTTAGTCCACTTGGTGAAATACTCATTTGCTATGAGAATCCAATTGTTGTCTTGGCTTGAGTTCTGATTGATGACCCTAATGAAATCTAATCCCCATTACACGAATGGCTCGCCAAAAAATATTGGGTGGATTGGAAGTGCTACTATCTTTTCCTTACCTATGAAAAATGCACATTTCTTACACTTCTTGATCCATACATAACAATCACTAAATATGGTTGGAAAATAGTAACCAACATTCATGATCCTGAGAGTTATTACTTGTGGATCAAATATGCCTCAATCTTCCCCATCATGGAACTCATGGAACACTTTCTCAGCTTGATTACTTTCAATGCACATCAATATAATATCATTCACATATTTCCCGAATAAAATCTCATCACTAAGAACATATGGAATGTATTGGAGACTGAAATGACTTCTTTTTTATTTGTTTAATCCCTTAGGGAATTTTAGTTTTTGGAGGAAGTTAATGATATCTATTGTCCCAAATTTACACCCTCGGATAAATTTGGGCATATTACCAAATCGAATTAGCCATTCAAATTATGGGATGTTCAAGAGGCTGTCAAATTCAGCCTTAGGTTTTAGAAGAGAAATGTAGTTCAAGATCTCTCAGCCAAGTCAACGGTGGGGAAGATGAGTTTTGGTGAACATTTGAGCTCAGTTAGCCATGGCAAGCTGCACGAGCTAGTTGATTGATCGATCTTTACAATTTAGAATGGAGTTGGCTCAGTCTAGTTGGTACTTAATCAGTGAGCCATGGAGAAATTGGTGGGTCATCCACAAGAGTGGTTATGAAATTCATCTAGTAGATTTTATATCCTACCAGATGGTAGTAGGTATGGATGTTAGTGACCCGAAGTATTTTATATGCTACCAGACGGTAGCATTTTGGGAGCTACTAGCCAGTAACAGGACAACGATGGACATATGGTGGGTCGCAGAGGTGGAGGGGCACCAGTAACATTTTAATGCTACTAACCTGTAGAATTTTGGGTAATATTAACTGGTAGCATGAAGGTAGCAAAACAAAGAATTCAGTCGATAACATTAGCGTCAGTCGTAGTTTTATGGATGTTACCGACGGATAGTGGATTTTGTGCTACCAACCAATAATATGAAATAAGGAGAAACATTATACTACCATCTGGTAGCAAATCAATTGTGCTCGCGGCCGACATGATAATTATGCAACTTGCTTAGGCAGGGAACAAGATACAATCTGTCATCAATAGGAATATCAACTATGGGATGAGCATTAATGATGATAGTTCAAATATATCAATTACTTGTGAGGAACTTAATGCCTTGTAGGTGAGAGCTCATTTGCTATATAATGCAAAAATTCTTCCATTTGAAGAGTATTTAGATAGGTTCTTGGTATTTTTTTTTAGTCATAACACCATGCCAAAATGATGGCCAACTTCTCATGAGTTCCAGACCTCAAATTTTGCCTCTACGATGTAATCCCGCACCATATCCCATGAATATAATGGATCTTTGTATATTCTAATGTTATAAAATGTGTTTTATGGCACGTTTTGTCTACCTTATCTAGTTTTATTTGTATCCTCTCCTTTTCTCTTGATTCTTGGCATGTTGTGTGCATTTTTTCTTGTAGGTTCTAGCTTTGTTGTGTTGACAATGCATGGGTGAGCAAAGAATGTGGTTCTATACCTATGGCACATTTTTATTCCCTCTCTCCCATATTCTCCCTTTCCTTCGCCTCGTGGAGAGAGCTCAACTACCCCAATTTTCTGGTGTTATCACCACCTTTAGTTTAGGATTTCCCTTTTTACATATCTTTCTAATCCTGGTTCCTTGGAATGCATAGGTTAGGACTAGTTAGATGAATTTTACCTTCTATGAGTAGTTCTAACATTAGAAATAGGTAGAGAAACTAACCTTATCTAGAGTTCCATCTCAAATAATAGGTCCCACAACCTGAGAGATGGTCCCATCTTAACAAGTTACACTGATAATCTCACACACACATGACAATAAATTAGAGGGTGCTGTAATTTTGTGATAACATTTTTTGTACACCCGATAGGATAGGTTTGAAGCACCTTACAACTTCTCTTCAGAAATATTGATGTGCTATTTGTGAAGATTTCATCCTTTCCTGAATCTTTCAAGTACATCTGGCAACTCCACTAATCAAACAAACCCATTATCTCATTCGAAGACCTTCCCCTTTCCTTCCATTCATTTCAATTGATTTTATTTCTATATCTTTCAATTTTCTTCCATACATGAATTTTTGTAATCAAGAATTCATTCCCTTCATGGGATTATCGTTGGCAGCAAAATCAGTTTACCACAACTTTGAAGTTGTAAAATTATTCGTTAGGTTGCTTCAACAGACCTCCATATTAGTTTTATAATCAAAATGAAAATCAGAAATATTGCATATTCTCATGAGAAAGATTAAAATAAGTTTGGTCATTCACCAAACTATGGAGAAATTCAAAGGTAGGGATATGCAAATTTCAGAGGCCATCTTACACTTGCAGAGGCTTATTTATAGATGTAGGTTCATATAATGGAGGAAAGCATGGTGTAGACCATGGTTGTATCTCAACTAAAGGAAATAAAAATTGGTTTTGGGGTCCCTTTTCCAAGGGTTGGACCTATGCCAAGAAATTTCAGCCCTTAGAAGAAGCTTTATTTCATGGTTGAAATGTTGCCACAAATTTCAAAATGGATTCAGGAGATAAAAGCTTATGAACTTGGTGCCAGGAATCCTTGTCTATGGGTAAGTCCTACACTGCCACCTCATAGTACTTCCATTCCTCTTCCCCAATTTGCATTATCTCAACCTTAATTTTTATTTCGTATCTTCTTGCATGTTTCCCCCATTATGAAATCCATTTATCCATCTTCTACTCTTCCACCCCAACTTGAAATATCTTCTCTTTTCCATTCTAAAAATCCACCCCCTCTGCAAAAAAAATGAAGTTACACCTTCCCCTCCAACAAAAACAATACAAAAATCAGTTAAATCCAAATCCACCCCTCCTATCACATTCCCGAACCCTTTTCTGGAAGACACAAATAAGAAAATAAATGGGGGAGGGTGCCAAGTTGAATATCCTAGAAAAGAGGAACTTGCAAGAAACTTGAAACAGTGGGTTGCAAGGTTCAATATCAACTAAATTCCATTAATGACTAAGCCTTCAGTTGGGGTTGATGCTCAAGAACAAGTGGGTGAAGATGATATTATAGGAGGGAAGGAACAATAGGATGATGACCAATAGTCTATTTTCTCAGAGTGTAGTGTGTATGATGGCACTATCTTCCCATAGGGTACTGATCTATCACAAGATGTAATATGAATAGAGGAAGAGCTAACCAATCCTACCACTATAATTCCTCCTATTCCAATTATAAAATCTTACCTTAAGGAGGATGATAAAGGGATGGATGAAAAAGAATAAAATAATAAGTGTGTAAGATATTCCAATAGAATGTAGCAATCCTTATTTTGTAGCATGTTTAGATCTTTCTACACCTCTCAAAGGTTGTATTGGTCTACCAAGAACATATTCAAATAATGGAACAAGTCACAAGGGGGAGCACATGAAAGAAAATAGATTAGATTATTAGATATTGGATGAAAAAGAAATCAAAGGAAATTTCTTTCTTTCTTTTGATTTTGAAATTTCAGATACTTCTGTGACTTCATCCTTGCAAGAACCTGATTTTGTAGAAGATTTTGATTTACCAAACTCCATGCTTAAGGAGGAGGAGAAAAAATATGGTGACATCATTCCTAAATAATTCATCATATAAAAGGCAATTTTCGAGGATGCAACATTGTTTATAGGGGAAGAGGATCATTCAAATCATCTTGCAAGAAACCACCTTTCCGAAATCCTACAAGATGATCCCACTTGTGGGATTGAGCTTCAAATACTTGGGAAAATCAAAAGGGACAACCCAATTGTTCTAAAGGCCCCTTGCCCAACTAGGTATCTAGCTAACATAGAGCCAAAAACAGAGTTACGACCAATAATTCCCACTTCAGAGCATGAGGATGATCTTCAATGCCTTCAAGGTCAGCTACATCACCTCCAACCATATGCCGAAAAATGGAAGGAGGTATTCATTTTATTCATTGATACTTTGGGGGGAAGGGTCGACAATAGTTCTACACTCTTATCGAAGGACATGTCCATTGCCAAATTAATTACATCTCGACACTTTGTGAAGAAGGGAATTTATTTCTCCTTACTTGTTGGAGGATTTGTTTATCTCCCTTTGTTATGGTTAGGGTAGAGTAGGTAGGATTGTTTTCAACAAAAGAAGTGCTTGTGCACACTCTGCATGTTCAACTTGGGGCATGTATGATCTTCATATTTTGTACATATTTTTTATCATTTCGTGGAAGTATAAGATTTTGGGGAAGATGTCACAGTGTATATTTTTAGCCCCAATAGATCAATTGCATTTCATATTCTAGTCACCATTCCTTGGTAAAAAATTTAGTTTTTTGGAAAGTTATCAATTTTGAAGAAAAACCATAAATTTCACCTTCAAGAACATCTAATGAAGTTTAGGTTTAGATACTAAGTTCACACAAGTCTTGGAGACAAGTTCTCAAAAGAAAGGATAAGTTATTCAAGGATAGTATTGACTCCATGCCTAATGGATACTTTAAGGCTATTGGTATCTTCATCTAGTTGGAAGATGTTTCCAAGACATCACTAAATTGTTGTCTGAAACATACCTCACCAGATAAATTTTGGAAGCTTACCAAATGGACTTATCCATTAAAATTCTGGGAGATGACAGATGTCGTAAAATTCAAACATAGGTTTTAGAAGAGAAAAATAGTTCAAGATGAATTGGCTGAGTCAAGGGCAAGGAAGATGAGTTTTAGTGAAAATATGAGCTCAGTGAACTATGGCAGATTGGGCAAGATGGTTGATAGATTGAGCTTCCTGAGTTAGAACCAAGTTGGTTGAGTTGAGTTTGTATTTCATCGGTGAGCCATGAAGAACTTGACGGGTCATCGATAAGAGTGGTTGTGAAAAGCAGCTAGTAGCATCATGAGATGCTACCAGCTGGTAGCATTTTATATCCTAGTAGATGGTAGTAGGTACAGATGCTACCGATTGATTACAGGTATGGATTCTACTGGCTGGTAGTATTTTGGGAGTTACCTACCAGTAGCAAGAAAATGAAGGACATATGGCAGGTCACAGAGTTTGAGGCACAACGATAGTATTTTGGGTGCTACTGACTAGTAGCAAAAAGGTAATAAAAGGAATTATTTCAGGAGTTACTAGCTGCTAGTGGGACAATGGTGGACATATGGTCGGTCGAATAGTTGAAGGATTGCCGGTAACATTTTAATACTACCAAATGGTAGAATTTTGGGTAATATTAGCTCATAGAATGAAGGTAACTAAAGGAAGACGTTAGATGAAAAATGGGTACTAGTAGCAGTTGTAAAGACACTACTAGGTGATAACAAATTTTTTGTTACTGACCAACAAGAGGAAAAAAGGAGAAACATGATGCTACTGGCCTATAGAAAATGAATCGTGGTCCTAACGAACATGAGAATTATGTAACCGGTTGAGGCACGGAATAAAATATCATCGGTAATCAACAAGAGTATCATCTATGGGTTGAGAATTAATTATTGTAGTTCAATTAACTCAACTACCTATTAGGTAATTAATGTCTAGAAGGTGAGAACTCATTCACTATATAATGTAAAAAATTGCCCATTTGAATAGTAGTTTGTTAGGTTCTTGGGATTTTATTTGTAGTAGCGACACCATGCCAAAATGGTGGTTGAATTCCTGTGATTTTTTAAACCACAAATATGGCCTCTAAAATGTAATCGTGTATCTTCTGCCATGAATATAACTGATCTGTGTATATTTTAATGAAATAGAATGTGTTTTGTGGCACATTTTGTCTTCCATAGCTAGGTTTATTCACATGTTTTTCTTCTCTCTTGTTTCTTGGAATGTTGTGTGCATTTGCGCTTGTAGGTTACAACTTTATTGTGTTGCTAATGTGTTGGTGAGTAGATATGGTGGTTTGGACCTGTGGCATGTTTGTCTTCCCTCTCTCCCATATTCTCCCTTTCCTTCCCGTTGTTGACAGAGCTCAACTACCCCTATTTTTATGGTGTTATCACCGTCTTTAGCTTAGGATTTCCATTTTTTGCATCTCCTTATAATTTTTGTCCCTTAGAATGTATATGTTAGGATTAGTTAGCTATATTTTCCCTCCTATGAGGAGTTTTAGCATTAGGAATAAGTAGAGTAACCGACCTTCTCTGCAGGGCCATCTCAAGTAACAAGTCCCACAACTTGAGAGATGGTCCCATGTTACTGAGTTTCGGCATTGAGAGCCCTAAAGATTTGTATTTAGGAAAAGGCACTTCACCTGCCTCAATGCAATTCAAGTCCTCTAACAAAATCTGATAGTGCGTTTTGACTTCCTTTGGGGATTTACCACCCACCATGGCAGCCACATTTTTCCAACGGTCAAGAGTGTCTTTGTCATAGATAGATAAGGCCTTTTCAAACAACTTATTTTGCTTGGCTATCCAGGTTGCTAAGAAATTTCTTCTCGATGAAGAGCCTTATTGACCAGACATGTTACTACCTCAAGCTTTGAGAGACAAATTCAGGGTAGAATTTAGACGGAGAATATTTTACCCTTAATTTAGAGGGAATTTCTATTTTATTTTTTAAAATTAAGCTACAAGACCATAGACCCGACTTATAACTGGCCTAAAATAAATTTCTAAATAACCAGCGTCAAATAATCTCAATAAAAAATAGAGAATAAAACTCAATACATTCGAGAAAATGTGCTTGTAAATAAAATAGAACTTAATAATATCTCAGAGAAAAGACATGGGATGCAGTTCACAAGAAAAATGGTGGAGTTAACAGTCAAAATGAAGAAAATAAGAATTGCATTCAAATCGAAGGTACCAAATTTTTTTTTAAATATAAGGACTACAATCAACAGCAAATCTCTTAACAAAACTCCTTCAAATGCCTTGACAAAGCAATGAAAATGGAGGAGAGATGAGGAACTTTTAAAGTGGTTATCTCAATTCAGTAAGAATGAGCCTTTGGGAGTAATTGGATAGGGGAATGATACTGTTTAGGGAATGACTGTGATTATAAATAGAGAAAAGCATGTGTTGGGCGAATAGCGAGCCACTTGTAGAATCTCTAATAGAGTTAAAGGAGGAATAGTGAGTTACGCATCTCCATCCAAGAAGAATAAGAATCAGAAGACCCTCCCTGTCTACTGATCACAATACACTAACAAGATTCCCCTCTTATTAAAAGTGGGATTGCAAAATAGCACAAAACAAGAGCGAAGGAAATAATTCTACAAAGGCATGCATGCTGATTTTTATTTGGAAGTACTGAATGGTTTTTAAATCTTCTGATATTTTATAGTTTTACTTCTTTATGGGTGGTATATATGTGTGTACTTCGAAAATATTTTGAAAATATGCATCGTGCTTTACGATTGCGAAAGTTTAATAACAAAATATATGTCTACCACAGATCCCTAGGGTAATTTTAAATAAAAGTTATTTGTATTCTTTTGAGAGAGATTTTTAATTATGTTGGTCTCAATGCCTGGTGTGATGTCACGTAGAAAATTTAGTTCTCATAATGGTTGGCAGGCATCAGTCATGAAATGATATTCACAAAAAGACTTTTATTTAACAGATGTATCGACTGATCTCATCTCTGACCCGTCCTAAATCTACTATATTTTCAAAGTACATAAATGATATTTATCTCCATAAAACAACTTTAAAAAGTCCAGAAAATCAAGCTAATGACAACTATTATGTACCATTATGCTTTTCAATTAAAATCACACATCCTTAGAATATTTTTCTGTCCACCCTTTTGAAACTAGGGCATCGAGAACATTCTTCTAGAGCACGGATTCCGTGTGATTGTCATATTTATATGGATTCTACCAAACAAGTTGTCTAAAGTAGGATTGGTTGCAGGCTGCAAGATGCCTCTACTCACAATTGTGTTTCGTTCCAAAATCATGTTTCTTCAATGTCTGAATGAGAGGACTTTATCAATCTTTTTAATACTTACTATATTATATTTAAAAAAGAACTTATCCATCGGAGTAGATTTCCATATCCGATTAGTGTAAGAACTTGATGCTAATAAAGTATAAAGTATGTCTTAATTAAGTGCCTGCCAGCTTGAGGTCGGCAGTTGAAAACCTGTTGTCTTCGACTCTCCCTCACTCTTGGATAAATTCAGTGATAGCTTCATCTCACCAAAATCACTAAATACGAAAATATACCATGCAAAGAGAAATATATTTTATAAATATTGTATAGGGTAAAGGACTGTATAGTTGTGCATGGACCAAAACATTTACCTTTTTTTTCACCATAGGTTGTTAAAAAAAGGAGTAATACTTGTTAACGTTTTTTATGAATGACACTTTATAAGATTCAATGGCAATGCGACATGATGCTTCATCATTGGACCCTCTTTCAAATGCTTTATTTTATTTTTCTTCATTTTAAATCAATTCAAAAAATATTTTTCCATCCAAATAAACATGCCAAATGAAAATGTTGATGTGACACGATGGTACGCTACACGATGATATAATTTTTTTTGCTACCAAAATACCTACATATATCTACGTGCACCTAGAGTTAGGTTCACAGTTATAGGGTCCTCTCCCCTAGATGAAAAATTCAATTTCTTCAATGCTGAATTTTTAACTTTGTTTTGGGTTTCTTCTTGAAATAGTTAATATAAATAAGTCCAGAATTTTGCTTACCACATTGTGTGCGGTGTGAGAGCAGTTAATAATTGTATTAATCTGTAGCTTGAAGGTTTGAATCTTTTGAAATATCTCGTAAAAAAATGTACCCACAAGTTGAGCTCATTCTTGCTTCTACATTATTAACTTTTTTCACATATTAAATACTTCTCCTATTTTGGTTTTTTCACATTTGTTTTTTTATGTGGACCATGTGAAATATGTAATGTCCACAATTTTGACACACAAATAAAACAATAAAAATACCGGATTAGGTTTTTTTACTTACATTGCTTGATACATAACAACACAAGGGATTGCTTCGGAAAACACATGTTCATGAGACATTTGCACTAACGTTATCCCACATAGGTAACATGAAACACACATGAAACACATCGAGGCATATTTCCCAAATGACAAGCTAAGGCACAACATGATAATTCCACTACAGTATAAACTCCCATATAGTAACCATCCCTAACACAACACTTTCCTCGTTCATACATTTATCAAAGTCATATTTTTTATTGACCTTACTTATTTGACAATAAATTATGATGGAGCCCTTCATTCTTCTTTATCTATGCTACATTATTTTTATCTTACTTAACCTTTTTACTTGCAGTGGTTCGGTCTTACTTTTCTCTTTTATCTTATCACAATAAAATGATATAGCATGATTGTTTATACAAACATATGAGCATACATGAGGTTAATACTATTTTTTCTAAGGGTTTAGATTCTCATTTGTATGTTCTTTTGGATTTTTTAATTTATCTAAGTTTCAACAAGGAAGGTTCACATGAAGCAACAAAAGTTTATTAGTTCAAGGGTAAATTAAACATCCTTTAAGGGTAAATAGAAGATGTTTTGTTTCAAGATTAACATTTAATTTCTACGGTTACTCTATTTTGTTTTTAATTTATTAAAACTAAATGCTTAGTCATCAAAGTCCCAAGGAGTATGATTTCACACTCAACCGAGTTTGGATTCTTCGGAAATTATGTATTAGATGCACGTTACAAGGAGACATTCATTTATAAATTTTAATACACCTTACTAGGGTAACAACTAAATTGATTGGACACCCCTTATCTCCAACCATCATCTTGTAATTGTAGTTAAATACGGTACTTCTTGTCAAGCTGACACTCTTCTGTTGAGAGGGGTTAAAAGGGATTAGACTCAAAATTTGCATGTGTAGGTAACTAAAACATGGGATCCACTCAAATCATTTACATTCTTCTTAAAATAATTTCAATTACTTCGATTTAAATAGTGTTTTGAAATTAGTTGTGTAACCCATTTCTTAATAAGGAACATATGCATGCTCATGAGGCTACTAGATCTCATCCTAGGGAATTTCCTTAAGAGCATGACTACCTCATTTCAAATCATACATTCATTTCACAATGGGAAAAGAGGGAGAACAAGCAGGAGTAACTCTTCATTTACAGATTAAGGTTCACATTAAATTTTACGAGCTGTAGATTTCATTTCTCTCAACAAGATAATTTAAACATGTTACAACTAATCATAAATAAAAATGTTGTTAAGTTCCACAATTAACTCTTAACATTGTACCATAGTATATAAAATGATAATAAAAAATGGGTGTCAAGTTCATTTATAATTCCACCTATTAAAGGTGACTTGCAATAGTAGTTAGCGATCTTCAACAACTATCACCTTTCACTCTACACGTGTGTTAGGCCAAGTGGGTATTACCTTATCTTAAAGGTTGGTTTCCCATGGAGTAATACCTTACGAAAACCACATTCCCCTTATGACACACATGACTTCCAATCACAAGATGGAACCCCATACTTAAGACGAAGTTTAACCATGTCATTCTTAATTGTTGGGTTCACGACAATGTTGTTAAACATAAAGGTTATGGTGATAATCTCTAACTTGGGATTTCGTTTCCTACAAATAGAATTTTCCAACAATTTTAAAGATTTAGGTTCACCCTATAGTTTTAGATTTCCCGCATTAAGAAGGATCACTTGAGAAGGTAGTTATGTGAGAGTTTTATACCATGGTTGACTATTTAATATACATTTTATTGATGGAAAATGATGAATATTTTATTCAATGCCTGATATTACAAACAAAAGAGCAAGCCGATATAAATCCCACAGGAATAGTTACACAAGGACAGTTAAGAGTATCCTATAAACTTATGTGTTCCGATGAATGTATTAATTAAGATAACATTCCCCCCCTTAATACATTATTCCTACATATGTACCCCCTACACAAATCAAACTTCACCTTGCCGAGAGGCTTGGTGAGAATATATACAACTTGAAAATCAGTAGGGTAGTACTGGAGCTAAATTTGGTGGTTCAAGACCTGTTCACGAATGTAGTGACATTCAACCTCAATATGCTTTGTTCTTTCATGAAAAATAGGATTATTCACAAGCTTCAACACACCTTGATTATCACAGTGAATGGTGGGAGGTTTCTCTTCAAGAATCCCTATATCTATAAGAATGTGATGTAACCAAATCACTTTGCACCTAGCTCTTCATGCAACGTGGTATTCAGCCTAAGTGGATGAGAGAGTGACAATAGTTTGCTTCTTGATAATCCACGAGATGAAAAACATACCTTGAATTGGATTTATTGTCATCAATGGATCCTGCATAGTCCGAGTTTGTATATCATTGTAAGAAGAACTGATTGTTCTTCTGAAACTCTAGACCAAAGTCAAATTTACCTCAGACATATCTCAACACATGCTTTGTTGCTATCCAATGAAATTTCTTTAGCTTCTACATAAATCTAGTGAGATAGCTCACTACAAAGCAAAGATCTGGTCTGGTATAAGTCAAGTAAATGAGACTCCCCACAAGCTACTTGTAGTGAGTGCCATCTACCTACAGTGAATCCTAGAATCTAGATAATTATAAACCTTTTTCCATAGGGGTGGACATAGGTTTACAATCTGACATACCATACTTCTCCAGGAGTGTCTTGGAATATTTCATTTGTGAGATGAAGATATGATTCTTCTTCTTCCATATCTCTAAGCCAAGATAGTAGTGAAGTAGCCCCAAATCTGTCATGTCAAAGGAGTTCTTTAGATCATTCTTTACATCATCCACAAGATTGTCAAAACTTACTATGATCACAAGATCATCTACGTACAAAACTAGAATGACAATCTCTATTCATACCTTCTTGATATACAAATTTGTATCTGAGGGGCTACGAGTGAATCCTTTCTACAACAGGTGATCATCAATTTTTATATACCATGCCCTAGGTTCTTGTTTGAGTCCATAAAGTGACTTTATCAGATGACATACCTTGTGTGGTTGATGCTCATCTACAAACCCTTCAGGTTGGGCCATGTATACTTCTTCATTTAGATCACTATTCAAAAAACCACTCTTGACATCCATTTGCTGAAGTTTCCATCCATTTTGTGCTGCCAGTGCACAAACAACTTTGATGGTTTTGATATTCATAGTGGCTGCAAAGGTCTCATCATAGTCAATTCGTTCTAGTTGAGCATAACCTTTTACAACAAATCATGCTTTGTGTTTGTTGATTGAACCATTTGCCTTATATTTTGTTTTGAAAATCCATTTGCAGCTAATGGATTTCTTACCTTGAGGCAGATCGATAAATTCCCATGTCTGATTCTGAATTAGGGAATCATATTCAGCATCCATAGCCTGTTTACACTGTGGTTGGTCTAATGCCTCACGAACAGTGTCAATTTCGGTGGTATCAACAACTGAACTCATGAGTGAGAAATTTACCTCATGTCTGGCTTGACTTCATGTTCTGACTCACGTAGAAGTACCTAGAAGTGAGTTCAGGTGTGCATCCCTAATAGTACTCTAGACCCATTTCAGATGTTGGTGATGTTATTGCTGATGTGTTTTCTAGTGTGCCTAGATCAGCGAACAAGTATCCACTCAGCTCTTCTTCTCTCTGAGAAGAATCATCTTGCCCATCATCTGGATGCGTGAGTAATCTATGTGATGAGATCGGTACTGGATCTCCATTGTGTGGTAGGGAATCAAAGGATGAATCATCACACACCACATCTTGACTCTCGTAGATCTTCTTTGTCTCAGGATCCATGAGACAATATGCCTTTGAGGTAGTACTATACCCCAAGAAAAGACATGGCAGTGTCTTTGGATCGATCTTCTTCATTTTCTCATCTGGAACATGCATATATGCAGTACAACCAAAAACTCTCAAATGATGAATAGAAGGTTTATGACCAATCCATACCTCTTCCAGTGTCTTGTTCTGCAAGATATTTTTGGGTGTCCAGTTGAGTAGATACACTATTGTCTGGACCGCTTCTACCCAAAATTGATTCTCTAACTTAGTGGTGGAGAGCATACAATGAGCCATATGCATGATAGTCTTGTTGTGTCACTCAGAAATCCCATTCTGTTTGGGAGTGTAGGGTGCAGTCAGATGATGCTGAATGCCATGTTATTTAAGGTATCCTAAGAATTTATTTGATATAAATTCCCCCCCTCGATTTGAGTGGAGGAGAAGGAGAGGCTTCCCAAACTACCTGGTGGCTTGCTGGTAAAAGGTTTTAAAAATGGAAAAAGGCCTCACTCTTCTTCCAGAGAAAATATACCCACATTTTCCATGAGTAATCATCAATGATGAGTCGGAAGTACTCAAAACCTTGGAAGCTAGCTGGCAGGGGTCCGCATAGATCGTTGTGTACGACCTGAAGATGCTCCATAGAAAGATAAGAGCTCTTTTTGAATGGACCTCTATGTTGTTTGTCCGCAAGACATCCTGAGCAAACAAGTAAGGAATGGGAGAGTGGAGGAAGCCCTCTTACCATTTCCTTAGCACTGAGATGATGTAGAGCCCCGGCAGAAATATGACCATATTGAAAGTGCCATACTGCAATGGAATCCACCATTGAAGCAGAGAGAGCAATGTTAGATTAAGTGACCGCATCCAGTGTAAATAGAAGGCCCTTCATAAATGCTTGAGAAATGACTGATTCTCCTTGGGAAATTATGCAGGGCTTGACCCCTTTCTCAACAAAGAATTCAACATGCATTAGATGATTAAGAAGTTGACTCATAAAAAAGAGATTTGAGGTCAAACCTGGAACATATAGCACCTTTGTGAGTGTACATCTTTGTGTCCCAAGAGGAGTGATGACATCACCAATCCCTTGTAATATACTCCTAATTTTATGTGATGGTGATTTGATCTCCAATGGGCCAGTCACTCAGTGTATGGAACAACTTCTTATTTTCAGTCATGTGTTTGTTGGTGCCCGAATCAATCAACTAGACACTTTCTGACGGCTTCGAAGTCTGTGAGAATAGAACAATGTCATAATGAGTTGTGTCTAGAACATCTTCATCGGAGGTGGCATCCTACTGAGTAGCAATATGACCCTTCTGCCTCTGATTGTAAGCACGCCACCAAGATTTCTTTGAATATCCTTGGCTAGAAGTAGTCTCTTCACTAAATTTTCCATACTTGCGACCGTTGTAATAACAGTTCGCAGTTGTGTGTGTGTCCGTGGAGCAAATTTGGCACCATAGATCTGCCTTATTGTTTTGCTGCTTCTGCGGTGGCCATTATGGTGGCCACTGAGAATGTGGCTGCTGAGGATACTGCTTTTGAAATTGGGAGGCTGATTGCCCTTTCTGAGGATTATGCTTTTACCTCGTGATGAGAGCCTTATCTTCAAAGGATTCTTGAACATTGTACATGGCTTCTTCCTATGGGAGATAATAAACTAGTGCGGAAAAACTCACCTCCTATTGAGTGATGATCAACTTGGTGATCAATGTTTGAAAATGGGAAGGAAGAGCTCATAAGGTGAGTGGGACTAGGAACTTTTCATCCACCGGTTCACTAAGAGTAGAAAGTTCTACATGTAACTCAGCCACACGCCACAAGAAGGCTTCTATTGATTCATCATCATGCATACTAATTGTGTGAAGCTTAGTCTGAAGATGTAACTTCGTTGTCAGATTCTTAGCTTCATAGATGGTACGCAACGTGGTCCATGCCTGAGAGGAAGTGGTTGCTTCCTGAATGTAAGGTTGAACCTCATCAGAAAGGCTCTCAGTGATAAGCATTAATGCTTTTACATCAGCCTTTTCATGCTTAGCCAAAAGATCAACGTCTGTGGAAGGGGTGTCTTTGCCAGAAACAATCCCTGAAAGATCTTCAAACTAAAGAATCATCTGCATCTTGGTCTTCCTTGTGGTGAAATTTGGCCCTTTGAGAAACTAGGCATCCGACAACAGAAGACGAGGTGTAAACATTTTCAAAAACTCAAAATTGTATTTTATTTATTTATTTTTCAAAAATGGCTACAATGCTTACTGAAGGAAACTATCCCAAAGATGGGCTCTATAGGCTCGTGCAGTGAGACACGGATGCTCCTATGGGTCTTCTAATTCACGTTCATCATTTACATCATAGCCACATTCAAGTTCTTAACGAATCCATCGTGCTTGACATTGAATGTCAAACCAAAAACACTCCAATAGTCCTTGTCATACAATCTTGTCAAAGAGAATATTCCTAGTGTTGCGGAGCTTGTTGGCAAAGGAAAAAAACAATACAGTGGTGTCTTCATTGTTGCTTAATGCTCAAAAATTTGGTGCATTTCTCGCGGTGCTTTCTACATCCGAGATTTGTGACATACGTGGCTGGAAATTTGCAGGCTTTGTTGGCACTGTAGACTAACATCCACTTCTCCATATAGCAAATGCAATGGTCCCTTGATCCACATAGATTAGAAAAAGAAACGCGGCAGAAGCATATGTGGGTTTTAATATCCTTCGTTGTTTAACGTCATACCTCAACTTGAAAATATCACCACTAGAGCAATGGCACACGATGTGAATCAATACACAAAAGAAACAGTTCGAGAGAACTGTCAAACGGTTGCACACATATGCCAAAAAGGTCATAATTGATTTTATTTGGCCTTGGAATTGTCTTCTCTGTCTATGGTCTGTCGACACTAAAATTTTCCTCAATAATTTCTATTTCATTAATGTATGTATTAGGAAAAGGATGTTGTTAAGTATAATAAGTAGTAGCATCCAATATAAGATAACAGTGCTGCCAGTACGACACTGCCTATAATGTATAGTATGGTAATAGTCAAAAGTACAATAGGAATGTTGTGGTAAGAAGTAAATATTTGTCATAAGTTGTCTGGTAATGTTCAAATGTCAAAGTTAGGGTAAGTAGAGAAGTAGGGTCTACATGACTATAATAAGGACAAGGAGTGAGGTCATAAATATTTTGTGTATTTTATTTGTAAAAAGTCTAAAAATGTGGAACCCATGTGAAATGATAAGGTTTATCTTATCTTAAAAGATAATCTTACATGTACAGATAAGAGTTAACGTATGGAATATGATTCATCAGAGTAGATTTCTTATCCTATCTTAGAGATAAGATGGATAAGCCTAGAAGTTATATAAATAGAGAGGCCACCCCCCTCATTTAGCATAGAAGGAAGTAGTGAGAAATGTTGTATGAGTAAGTGTGTAAAGGAATCCATCATTTTGAAGGTGTGTTAAAGAATCCATTAAGAGAGGTAATTGTGAAGTTTCTCCCATAGTTATTGTTGGAAGGTAAGTGAAGTCAGTAACACTTGAAGTACCTCATGGGTGAGATTGTAACAATTTCATGTTGATATTATAATTTACATTGATATTTCTGATTTATCATCATTCCTTCTTATCATAGTCTATGGTATTCTTGTGTTATGTTTGTTGTGTTTCCAGATTTTTTTCCAGCAAACTAAAAGATGTGCATTAGTAAATAATCATAGCATGAGGAGTTCCCAGTGAAGAATTATCATAGTGCCGGATTGGTGATGACATTTTGGTTCCGTTTCTGGGACCATTCCTCGTTGGTGGATTTTCTGGAGAGATATTTCCACTTAGTCAGAAAACATTTGGAGGGTAACCTTGTTTTTACTGTGCATAGTAGTTACCATGATAAAGTCATTTTTTACCATGAATAGTATTTACCATAGTAAAGTCACTTTTTACTGTGAATAGTATTTACTGCAGTAACTTCACTTTTTACTGTGAATATTGTTTACCATAGGAAAGTCAGTTTTTACCACAGTAAGTCAAGTTTTACCATAGTTTACCGTGGTCATTTCTATTTTCTATTATAGTGATTCAAATTATTTGTGCACATAAGTCTTGTTGATTATACTTGTGGGTTGGTATTTCACTGTGGTTACTTTTGGAAATGGGGAAGATTCTTCTTTTTTCAGCCCAATCTAATGAAGATGCTTCCTCTTTCATTCAAGAGTTTAAACGATCTTGTATTTGTAATGGCTGTATAAGAAGGGAACAATAGACTGAATTTTTTCCTAACTTTTTGGATGGTTCAGCCTTTAGATGTTTTGAAACACTAGGTGATAATTTGAAAATCTCATGGGATTTAGTAACTGAAAGTTTTCTTGAAGAATTTGGTGAACAACAGAAATATGCAGATCTCATGATCGATATCACAAAGCTATCCCAAGGAGAGAAGGAGAATATAAGGGATTATCATGCTCATGTTCTAGAGTTAAGGAGGATGCTCGATGCTGAGATCTGAAAGGAAGGATTTTTCGGATGGGTTGACGGATGGCATGGATAATCTCCTCTGTAAGCACTTCATTCTTGGGATGAAGCCAGAGATCCGACAATGAGTGAAGTATGACCACCTAGCTACCATTGAACAAGATAAGGAGATTTCAAGAAGGTAAGAAGAAAGCATGGAAGAGAAGCCTGAAGAAATTGATGCTAAAGTAGAGCCTACACAAGTACCTTTGGTCTAGAATCCACAACCACTCTCGGTGAGCACAAATCTTTCTCCTAGCACATCTACTGAGTACGAAGATCTGCTCAAGAAGATGGGTCAGTTAACTATTAATCTTCTTCAAGGAAATAAATTTAGATCTCAGGGAGGAGATAAAGCTCCAAAAAGAAATATTTCTGAAGTTATATGATATGGTTGTTATAAAACGGGTCATTATAAGGATAATTGTCCAGATAGAGCTTCTACATCTGGTACTAGAGATAATGATAATGGAAAAGCATCTGTAAATTCTTTTGATGTAGTAGATAAGAGCATAAATAATGAAGTAAGAAACATAGGAGAAGAAATTTAGGTGTGTAGGATTTTCAGATTTCACAAGGACAAGGACCATACTCAATCTTAGAAGATATGTCCAAAACGCCTGCAAATATTACATATGGTCAACTCTTGGCTATGTCTTCTGAGAAGAGGCGGGAGCTGTGAAGTGGACTCAATGCTAAACGAAGGAAGGAGGTTGAGGTCCCTATTTTGGAGGCAGAGATAGACCCCTACACTCCACAAGCTGATATATTATGTAATGGTATTTTAAGTCATGATGTCTTAGTTGATGGAGGTATTGTAGTTAATGTAATGACTAAGTCTGTAATGAATATGTTGGGTTTAAAAATTGATCGCCCCTCAACACTTATGTTAAGGTCATTAAATAAGGGAAGTACTAAACAAGAAGTGTTGTTTCAAATGTGGCAATATCTGTTATGGGTGTTGTATGTGTGGTAGACTTTCAGGTGATGAAAAATGGTACTGTTGTGTACCCAATGTTGTCGGGAAGACAATGGTTAAGGAGAGTTCATGCAAGAAACTACTGGAATGAAGGCTTCCTGACAATTGGACATGGTAGAGAGAGGGTGAAGATAAACGTGATCCCTCAGCATCATAAGATAGAACCTGTGGATTCAAATGATGAAACTGATGATTGGACATCCTCTGATTACTCTAGTACCAGTGAAGTGGACATAGAAGATGAAGAAAGTGAGGTTGATGTTTCAAACATGGATATCCTTCCAGTCAAACTGACTCATGAACCCATAAAATTATCTAAAGAAGAAATTAATGGTTATCTCCAACAAATAAAGATTGGTGATGCTGTGATGGAGAATGAGAAGGAATCTTACCTCTAGCTCTTTTGAAGGTACATACACGTATTCACTTTTGATTACAAGGAACTCTGTCAAGTAAGTTGGGTATAACATTCTATTGAGCTAGTAGATGGTGCTAAGCCCATAAAGAAAATGCCATATAGAATGAATCCTAATTTTTCCAAGACTATAAACGAAGAAATAGATAAGTTGCTTGATGCAGGATTCATATTTGTTGTGGAGAATTCAGAATGGGTTTCTCCCATTATGATCCCAATAAAAAAAAATGGGAAGCTACGCATTTGTGTTGATTACGGATGGCTTAATAAGGAAACAAAGAAGAATCATTACCCTCTTCCATTCTCAGATCAGATTTTGGATGAAGTAGCTGGCCAGGAGTGTTATAGTTTTGCTGATGGATATAGTGGATACAACCAAGTTCGTATAGTAGAGAAAGATCAGCATAATACCATGTTCACCACTCCTTGGGGAACGTTTGCTTAAAGAGTTATTCCTTTTGGGTTGTGTAATGCTCTAACAACATTCCAGCGTTTGATGAATAGGATGTTCGAACCCTACATTGGGAACTTCATCAAAGTATTTTTGGATGATTTTTACATCTATAAGAGCAAGATGGACCACCTGCACTAGATGGAAATAGCATTTCAAAGGTTAGATGAAGCACAAGCCTCACTAAACCCTACAAAGTGTGTCTTTGGATGTTCTAAAGGCATTTTGTTAGGGCATGTTGCATCTAGAGATGATATTGGTATTGATCTTGATAAAGTTTCAAAAATCAAATAGTTACCTTTTCCTATCAATAGAAGTAAGTTGAGATCATTTTTAGGCCATGTGGGTTACTATAGAAGATTCATCTACAATTTTTCAAAAATTGCACAGCCACTAACCCAGTTCTTGAAGAAAGATGTTACTTATGAACCAGGAAATAAGGCACATGAAGCTTTTGAACAGCTGAAGAAAGCCCTGGAGTCTTCACCTATTTTAAAGAATATAGATTGGAGCAAGCTGTTCATTGTGTATATTGATGCCTCAAACACAACACTAGGAAGTACTCTAATCCAAAAGGATGAAAATGGGAATGATCATCCAATTTACTTTGGGAGCAGACAAATGAGCAGTGCTGAGGTAAATTATACTGTAACTAAAAAGAGGCTCTAGCTATATTTTTTGCTATAAATAAGTTTAGAAATTTATAGTTGTAACAAATCATTAGGCTCTAAAATATATTGTAAATAAGCCTAACCCATCAAGGAGGTTAGCAAGATCGATAATTTTTCTACAAGAATTTGAATTTGATATTATAGATAGGCCAAGAAAGAAGCATGTCAATGTAGATGCACTCTCTCGAGCCTATGATGGTTTAGGTTCATCTTGTGATGATAATGATTTCCCAGATGCAACATTGTTATCCCTTGACACAATCCCTAATGAATACATAGATATTTGTAATTATATGAATGAATTCAAGTTTTCTCATGGTGTTAATGCAAAGACTAAGAGGAAGATTACTCAAGCCAGTCGTCCATATTGTATTCTACATGGAGTATTATTTTGAATAGGACCTAATGGACAGTACAAGAGGGCAGTTTGACGTGCTGAAGGGAAAGAGATGATAGAATAATTCCACAATGGTACATGTGGAGGGCACTTCTTTGGAAAACTTACAATAAGAAAGATCTTGGATACAGGTTATCACTAGCCCACTCTTTTTAGAGATTGTTATAATTATTGTAAGACATGTGATATTGGTCAAACACATGGTAACTGTAAGACTTCATCAGCTCCATTATGCCCTATTCTTCCACTTGGTCCCTTTGAAAAGTGGGGAATAGACATTGTAGGTCCACTTTCAACTACCCCATGCCAAAATAAGTATATTGTAGTTGCCACAGATTATTTAACCAAGAGGGTTGAAGCTAGGCCATTGAAAACAACTTTCATGGATGAAGTGGCAAGGTTCATATATGAACGCATTGTTACCAGATTTGGTTGTCCATTAGAAATTGTAAAATATCAAGGAAGCCACTTCATTAATGAGGTGGTAGAATCCCTAGTCAATAAGTTTTCTATTAAGCACAGGAAGGCAACAACTAAAATTTTCCTCCATAATTTCTATTTCATTAATGTATGTATTAGGAATAGGATGTTATTAAGTATAATTAGTAGTAGCGTCTGATAGAATATAACATCGCTACTAGTACGACAGCACTAATAATGTATAGTATGGTAATAGTCAAAAGTATAATAAGAATGTTGTGGTAAAAAGTAAATATTTGTCGTAAGTGGTCTGATAATGTTAAAATGTCAAAGTTAGGGTATGTAGAGAAGTAGGTTCTACATGATTAGGAATTAGAAATATTATATTGGTAATAAGGAAAAGGAGTGAGGTCATAAATATTTTGTGTATTTTATTTGTAAAAAGTCTAAAAATGTGGAACCCATGTGAAATGATAAGTTTATCTTATCTTAAAAGATAAGCTTACATGTACAGATAAGAGTTAAGGTATGGAATATGATTCGTCAGAGTAGATTGCTTATCCTATCTTAGAGATAAGATTGATAAGCCTAGAAGTTCTATAAATAGAGAGGCCACCCCCCTCATTTAGCATAGAAGGAAGTAGTGAGAAATATTGTATGAGTAAGTGTGTAAAGGAAGCCATCATTTTGAAGGTGTGTTAAAGAAGCCATTAAGAGGGGTAATTGTGAAATTTCTGCCATAGTTATTGTTGGAAGGCAAGTGAAGTCAGTAACACTTGAAGTACCTCATGGGTGAGATTGTAACAATTTCATGTTGATATTATAATTTACAGTGATATTTCAGATTTATCATCATTCCTTCTTATCATAGTCTATGGTATTCTTGTGTTATGTTTGTTGTTGTGTTTCCAGATTTCATCCACCAAACTAAAAGTTGTGCATTGGTAAATAATTATAGCATGAGGAGTTCCCGGTGAAGAATTATCATAGTGCTCGATTGGTGATGACAGGTCCTCAATCACACAACATGTTTATCTACTCTACTTTGATGGTAAAAAGGTCTCCATGCACAGTATTTGTGTTTAATGGGCACAAATTGAAGAAACAAGTGCTTGACCACTGAGTTATAGGAAGACTCTAAAAATCCAAAGTAGAGCGATGTTACAAATCTATAAATCCTCCTCGTCTCTCGTGCCAAATAGGTTTTTTCATGCAAGCAGTTTCAATCCAAATAAATCTGCACCAAATTCTTCCTTGTGTATATCTGTTGTACCATGTTTCAACTTTTTTTCTCTTTGATTTTACACACTCCTATGCTAAGAAACCTCTAGGATTATTCGTCCACACTGTGATACCAATGATGGAAAGTGATGAATATTTTATTCAACGCCTGATATTACAAACAAAAGAGAAAGCCAATATAAAACCCGCAAGAATAGTTACACGTGGATAGTTAAGAGTAACCGGTAACCGTATGCATGGCAATGAATGTATTATTTAAGATAACATTTATTTCTATGTTAACAAAGAAAATAACACAACACACCAGAGATTTAGTTATCAAATTCACCCAAAAAGGGCACTATAAGATGTCAACTCAACTACATTTAATATATATATTAATGTGTGATTCCTCCTAATTATAATCATATATGCAACTAAGTTTAATAAACTACCTTACAAAATGTAATGAAATTTAACACATTTGTCATTATATGAAAGTATTTTTTTCATTTCTTTAAAATGAGATAAAACATATATTCCTTAATACTGTGTAAGTCTTGCGATTTTACTTTTTGGAATTGATACATATAACTAGGCTGGTTGGGCCCTCATTAATAAAAAACAATAAAATGTTACTTCATTTTATTGAAGAATACAACAAGTAATACAATTCAAATTTCTTCATTTAATAAAACCAAATCAATATCTTTTTAACTTTATCCATATTTCACCTTTTAAGTAGTCCATCTCTAAATTTTTTTAGTAATTGTCAGTTCATATGAAATTGGCAATGATAAGTTCTATACCTCTTATAATAACTTATGCTATGTAATATTTTAATAAAAGAAATACTACATTAAGTTAGAATCAATTTATTTGATCAAAAGAGAACGTACCAATTTACACATTTCCCGTAAGCACTACACACATACATTCATGTTTAATTCATTTGATAAAGTAACTTAAGGATACCACTTAAGTATAATCTAATTGGTCATCAAGGACAACCAAATCATTCTGTGTACCAGTACAGAATATACTTGTACTATTATCTGCCCTTAGTAACTTTATTACTAAAGTTATTAATACATTGTATAATAACCTAACCCATAAGATCGTTCAATCAAATTATCATTCAATGCTAATCAAATGAATATATTAGAAATATCAATGTTTTGATGCTTAGTGATGATAGGTTACTATCATATTGTTTTCTCTCACCTATCTTGGTTTAAAATTCCCTATTCATTCGATTTGATACTATTACTTCATAGTAAACAATCTAATAATTAAATCCATGTAATTTATATTTTTATATATATCCCTTAGCACCATACCGTAGCTACTTGATTATTATCAAGCTCAGAAGGTCAATAAAATCCTTGAGCAAAATAGATATATACTAGCCATAGAATAATACACGAAAGTATTATAAGATATTTAAGTATCCCAATAAAATTCCTTATCATTCCGGTTGGAACAAATTTTACACCCGTTATCCAATCAAGGGTTTTTGGACAATAGGGTTTAGTTATGTAACAACCCTTCATAAATACAAATTAAACAATAAAAATTTATAGATACGCATCAACTTAGAGGTTCCATAGCTTATTAAAAACTTAGGTATTGTAATTACCTTAGAGTATACGAAAGGTTGATATGACAAAATCATTGATGAAACTAGTCAATCATACTATGAACACATTGGTCGGATAAATGAAGTCGTATGAGACTTGCACTACAATTTGTCAACTCAGGATAATTATAATTTAAATAAATAACCAAGTAGATATTCCACGACTCGAGTAAGAGAGTATTCTTCTTATGCATAGAACAATCATCAGTCAACCGGTGAATAAATAAGACATTAAGATACGGAAGATAAAATATAAACCTACGAAATTGATTTTATTTCGTTGTTAAACCTTGAAAGGTTTCAATAACTAATTTATAATTATTTCACATCCATCGAACCCAGCCCATCTGGGTATTACTGGAAATCTCTCAAGACTGGATATCTAACAAAAAGGAATGAACTAAATATAATAAACAAAACACATATCCGTTAAAACAGATATCACCAAAAAGTAACAACGAGGAGGAACCATCTTCAACCATTAGGTTGAATACATTATTACACACATTTTAGAGTTCACCTATGACCCTGAATCATTATAACTACATAATGATACACCCATAAATGCATATTAAATAAGGATTCGAAAATTCAAGAAGACAACACAAGTAAACTAAAACTAGGACGTATAGATTGAATTAGTATAAAAAATTTATATTTCATTTTTTGTATGCTTATAACAAGGACACACATTGCATGGGTCTACATAATGGTTATGTCGTTACACATTCCAAGTAATAATTTTACATACCTATATACATATAAATGCAGTAGACATAAGCATCACAATTTTAATCCATTAAACAAGAACCATGAAACAATTTTAAAATTTAGAGTAATATTTCTTGTATGTAATATTAGAAAAAAAGGTAAGCTATCAGAGAAGGGATAGAGCCTATCATGCTTGTAGGATCAACGCTAGTATAAATTTCAGGATTTGGTTCAAAATCTCATATAAGCATTTCATCAGGCACTTTGCGGTACATCCATAATTCCACCATTTTTCATACACTTCCAATGGTGTTTTCCACGTTTTAGACAAAGACTGGTATGATGCCTTGAAGAGGTAAATTACTTAGTTGGAAGCCATTTAATTGCATGTAATTAGTGCTCATCATGCCATTCCATGTCGTTATATACTGCCTCATTGGAAGGGATTTCACATCTTGTTATATCTCATGGTGTGAAAACTCTTTTTTTTGCCTCAAACAATCTCATAACCATGTCGTCCACAACAAAACTCAAGGGAATTTTTTCTAATAAAATTCCAACTATTATAAATTTTCATTATTAAGATGACAAGCCTGATAAAGTTCTTGTTTGACCATGACTTTTAAACATGATAATGACATTTACTTATACGCACAAGAGGCCCTTTCAAAAACTCATTTTGTGCATATCCTGTAACCTTGACATTCCATGAAATGCATTTGTTTGGGGCACTCTATTAAACAATTCATGTGCCTTTGTCAAAGAGTCCATATGACTTCTATTGCATCAATAATTTTGAAATGTTGTCATTAAATAGGTCACCCAACCACCATTACAGAAAAAGGAATCCATTTTTTTTACAACTCCTGTATAGCATCAGTAGAAGGAATAAAAAATATAAACAAGATGTTTCACGCGGAGGATGAGTGAAAGAGACAAATATTTTAGAAAAATAAGTAGTATAATAGGAAAGGAACTTTTAATGTGTTATTCTATACAACAAGTACTCAAAATAAAATATAAAGAGAAGAAAATGCTAAGTCATAGTAGTCATCTACCCCAATAATGTTGCTACAAAGTCTACAAAATACATAACACAGGTGGTCAAAGGAAAAAGAAGCTAAATCTATATTGTTGGTATTCACATAAAATGAATTCCCCTCCCCCCCCCCCCCCCCGCCCCGCCCCCCCCCCCCCAAAACATCAATCTTCTTTCTTCCTCTCTAGACAACAAACAAAAATTTGTGACAGGAAAAAGTTTCCTTTCATAGACAATAGAAATCGCTTCAGGTGCAAATACAAATCCAGAACAACCACTTCATAAAAAGAAAAAAATGAGGAGATATTAAAGTTTTGAGATTATCTCCATGCACAAAATATTGGTGTTGATTAAAGGACAACTAATAGCGACAACTACGTTTGGCACAATTCCCTAACATGTTATGTTTATTTAACTATGAATGTATAACACACTGCACACACTACAACAATCCCATTATGGCTAAATTTCAAACATTGGTTTTGGTTTCATGTGGTTAACGTCTTGAATCTCGACTAATGTTCTTGTATTATTCTGCAAGGAAAATGACTTGTCTAAAAAGGCACTTATGTTTCTCCACACTCCAATATCTGCAGTATTCTTATAAGGGACACTTACCAAGAAGGTTGAGTCAAGATTTACACCTGTCAACTATATTGCATGAATTTTGGGGCATTACATCCCCCTCCCCTTATAATAGCATCGTCTTCGATGTGACACAACACTGAAGCTCGAATGATACCTAGGCAATAAAGTCATAAATTAACACATGTTGTTTTACAAATCAACTTCTCAGTACAACATGGCCACAAGGAAGAAAACTAATTTTGACAATATCTTAATTTTCAATTTTTGTGAATATTGGTAGTTATTTATCTTTTAGTTTACTACTCAATTAGTCTTTTCTTTTATAGTATTTCTTAATCTCAAACTCTTAGTATTTTTTTTAGAATTTCATTTTTCTTATGTTTGTGGGTTCCCAACACTAATTGGCCTCAAGATGTCACACAAAACTCAAACAACACAAAAAATCCAAGATACATCTTGCTACATACTTTCATTAGTATATCACATCAAACGATCTCTAATTCCACCATGGAAAGACAACAAGTAGTCCACATAAAGAATAATTTCCAAAAATTATGTCATAGGCATAAATCCCAAATACACAAGTGACTAAAAAAATGAACCATTTCTGATACAAAAGAAACTAGTATTAGATGCCCCAAAGACCATGACTATACCCACACAGTGCAAGGACTAGATCAAAATTTAGATACCAACCAATGGGAGCGTCAAGTCTGAATCATAACAATGCCTAACAAGACTCACAAGAGTAACTCAGAGATCAACATAAGCACCAAAAAAGAACTCCATATACATCTGAATGCATCAAAATACAACTTCATATACCTCTCCAAGAGAAATAATCATAGTGTGAAAACCAATCCGGTTCAGTCAACTAGAGATATGTTACCTGATTTCTCCATATCAGGTCACTCAACCATATATCCCCATCTCCTTATTTATCAATATCAGGTGACTCAACCATAGATCCCAATCAATAATATTATGATACTCAACCATGAAGCCCCATCAAGAATATTAGGTCACTCAACCATACATCTGCATCTTCTTATTTATCCATTTAATGAGGTTGGGTCACCCTATGGCCCTAGGCACATAGAACCCTATTACCCGCACCCATGTGGTGTAGTAACATGTAGTACAAACACTACATAATGCTATGACCCCCTTGGGGTGTACCCTCATAAAACAAAGCAACTCCATTGGTTAAACTAATACATGGTGAATCGCATGACCCTATTCTAATACATTATGACATTAGAAGTGACATAACAATCTATTTCAAATGCCAAGTGGTAAAAATCGCAAGGCTTGGGATATGCTATAAAAAAATTAAACTTGAAAAGGAAATTTAAATTTAACGCCCACATTTTACACACAAAATTTTTTGTAAAAAATATCACAATGATTTTTTTTTATTTACATTGTAGTTTACATGACACTACATGATATCAATTAGGAAAACACACAATACATGAAATTTTTGTATAAACATTAACCCACATAGACAACATGAACACACATGATTCACAACAAGGCCACTTTATTTTTTTGAATGATAAGGAACAAGATAACAATTCAACCACAATATATACTTATAGATAGGGTCTTCCCACAACAAGATTTTTTTAGGATTGCACATTTATTAAAATCATGTTTCAATCTTTAACTTAAGTTCTAGGAAGGGTCATGATGTGATAATCATACATTCCTTTTCCTTTTTGCTAGATTTCCTCTATACTGTTTAACATTTAACTTACGGTGTATCTCATTAAATAAGGATCATCTACATTATTGCAATTACTTGTTTAATATTTTCATTTGTTAATAGGGTATTTATTTACACACAACAATATTAGGTATTATCCATAGGATTTAATCCTAAGGCATGCATATTGATCTTATATCATACCTCGGTTACACAACAGAGAAAGTGTAAGTCTAAAGGATGTGAAGTTCACTTTTTTGTTTAAGGATTTATGGTCGTGTTTCTTTCACTCATTTATATATTGATACTTGATTTAGTACACACTAAGGATTATATAGAAATAGGGTTTTTATTAATAGCAAAGTGGTTTTAATCACATTACAAGGAATATCATGTTTAACTTTACCTATGGAATGACATCTCATTATTACACTTCCAAATTACAATAAGTTATGGATTTCAATCCAGTAGCATGGTAATGTACTTCCTTATTTTTGTTTCTAGATTAGGTTTCTTGAGTATCATTTTCCATCTGACTTAAGATTCTTTTCACTAACTAGGTTCATATGATTTTTGTAATGAATTGTGTATCCTATTTTTAATAGGGAAATTTGTATTCTCATGAGACTACTAGTCCCTATCTTAGGGGATTTGTCTCTAAGAACATGATCACCTAGTTTCACATCAGACATTGTTACCTAATAGGACTAGTGGGGAGAGCAAGATGGATTAGTCTGTTGTTTAAAAGGTCAAGGTCCACAGTAGAGTTTACACAACGTGGATCCCTTTTCTCATGATAAGATGGTTTTAAAATGTTATATGAGCGATCTAATTTTCACCTTTCTCCAATCACATTAACTTACTGTTACATTTTCATCAACTAATCATACTTATTATGTTGCTAAGTTTCAGAATTAACCCTTAGTATTGGACCATTAAACCCTATGATAAATTATATTGGGTATCGGGGGTTATTTATGATCTAAAATGTTAAAGGTGAATTTCAAGGTTAGTTTTTGATCTTCGCCATCTCAACACATGTGTTGGTCCAAGAGGATTGTACAATATGTTTAATTTTAACTTCCCATGGAGTATTACCTTAAGAGAAAACATGCTCCTTACTACACACAATTACCAATCCTAACAGGGAACCACATACTCAAATCAAATTTTAACCATGTCATTCCAAACCGTTGGGCACACAATGATGTCACTAATCAAACAAGATATTGATACAAACTCAAACTTGGGCTCTTATTTATCTAAGCTAGAAGGTGCGAATCGAGTGTAAATTTTTTAAGTTCTTTTCTACAGTTTTATTTTTTTATATGTTAAGAAAGATCATGCGAGAAGGGTAGATATGCACAATTTTCAACTACAGGTTGACTATTTTATTTAAGATTTATGTTTCTATATTTTCTATTTAAATAACACATGGCACTCTAGTAGATTTCATCATAAAATTCACAACGAGAATGCACTATAAGATGCAAAATTCTATTTTCAGTTTACCTATTTATCCAACTTTTACAATACAAAATTTTGAAAAATAACACCCATGTTTAGATGAACATTTCCTCTAAACACTAACATCTTAATAAATATTACAAAACATAAATAATAAACCTTTTCAATACCTCGTGAAATGTGGAAATAACCTCTATAATTTCATTTAACATATATATCCAACCCCCTCAACCCTTTTCTTACACCATACGTAAATGTGAATAAAAATGACAACCTATAGTTAAATGCATGTTTCCCAAAGCACCCCCTAAAACTAGCTTCTCATTAGATACTACTAAATTCCAATAATAAGTATTTGAATACATTACAACATTTGGTTCAACATTCACCATTACATGCTGTTTCAAATAGCATCCAAAAATTATATTTTTAGTGACACTTTACCCCTTCCAAGTCTCGATACCTACAATTACCACATACTCATTCAAGATACTGGGGGTGGACATCCAACTAATTCTAGCATAATTAACATTATTGGTTTTCCATTTCCATTAATAGTTCACAATAGCACAAAAGAAGAGAGGGTGTTAGGGCATATAATCATTTCATTTCATTTCATTCCTTAACTAAGGGAGGAGAGAGAAAGAGATAAGGAAGAGAGAGAAATAATATTTTCCCAAAAGTCATGTTGAAATTTTCTATGCACTCATGCAAAAGGAAAATCTAAATTTTTACTTCAAATGAGAAGTGTTGATGAGATGGACCTAACTAATGGAACGGCATACAATTTTCTTAAGTGTTTTAGCTTTGCAACAATTGATTCACAACATGCATTCTATAGTTTGTGTGTGGTTGCTGTAGAATTCAACACATCACCTATACTTCCATTCCATGTTCATCTTTAGTAAGGAAAAAAAAAATCCCTGAAGGACCAAATGCATAGCATTGATGAAGACAAGAATTATAGAACATATGAGATGTTAAACTCTAAAACAACCAACAAAGATGCATCTTACATGTACAAGAGGTTCAGTTCTATGTTACAAGTACATCATATTTCATTATTTATTTATGTTTAAATTATATTAATCATATGATTGAGTTGTTTATTTTGTTATACAATCCATACATATCATAAAAGCTGAATGCATAAAGAAGTATACAATTCAATTACAAAAATTAATGTCATTTATTCATGAAGAAATTCAATGTTTCCCACACAAGCCATGGGATGTAACTTAAGACTATTAAAGCAAAAGATACATGTACACAAAGCTAAAGAAAGAAAGGAAATTATATATGAAACTCACCATTTCCTTTTATTTTTCTCTTTGTCTTTATTGCTCCAGTTGCAACATTTTAGTCTTCTTCTGCATCATCCACTGCATCAATGCACTCTGAACAATCAGAAAAAATAAGAGGTTTTGGTTATTGAGCTATGGGTTTAATATGTATTCATGTGCTATTAGTTTCATGAAAAATGAACCATTTTGAACTCAGAAAGCATAATGGAATTCAAGAGAGTTAGATTATAGAAGTTAAAAACGTACTATCTTGTTGAAGCAAAAAATATTCCTAGAAATCATGACAGATAAGGTAAGAAAAGTATCTACATGGATACATTAGAGAGGCTACAATCCTATTAATTTTTCTAATTACTTTCTTAAGTGTGCAGGTACATGTTATAGTTGATTAAAGAAAATACAAATTGTTATGAAATCAAGGAACAGAAACAACTTTCCAAAAAGTGAAGTATTGGTGAATATAAATAGGAAGTCATCAAATGATAGTGCTTCATCAAACAAGGATCAAGTACAATAAAAAGTACACAAATTAATTCATAAGATAAACACTAGCTTCAGCTTCATTCATCTATGGAGGATACAACAACTAAAAGATGAAATAAAAAAAAAGGTGACTTATAAGAAAAGTTATATCTATCAATTGAGCTACATCAGTTCAAAGTAAATTTCATGAGATAATACAAAGTACATATTGCATGAGATCAATCACAATAATATTCAATATTAGGAGGCTAACACTAGGGATAAAGTAATCCAAAGTTATAGGTGCTGACACTTATCATATGAAGTCTCCAAGGTTTCATATTCATGAAGCTAGAGAAGTCAACAGAGCTACAAGGTATAAAAAAAGGATCTGTTACAAAGGAAAAAAATCATCATGAAGAGTTCCAGATACAAAGACCTCACCAAGTTACGAAAATTACAATAAGGCATTAATCCAAGGAAGGAAATAAAAAAATAGCAAGCAAGGATAACATTACAATCAACTCCAAATATATGCATGAAACATGAATAATATTTCAATAAATTTTAGGCATGAGCATGTAGTTGTTTATCATGCTTACATAAAGCTTAAAGAAAACTAAAGTCGAGGCGTTGAAAAGTACAGATTTAATAGTACAATTACCATTGGTTACATCGAGATATGATTAGAAATATGAAGTATACTGTTGCAAATAAAATTAAAATAATTCTCTTCTAGAACTTACAATGGACATTGTATAATCATTTTGAAGGTTGTTATGTTTCTTAGTATGGAGAAATCAAATATTGATGGGGTTGTCTATGATATTGGCTTGTGAATTCAGAATTATCAAAAAGAAAAAAATAAATGAGTAACACAAATTCACATTGTATCAATTTACAGATATTCACGTCATTGTGTAAAATAAGAAATGCAAACCTTTATATGCAACTTACAATCAAATTTTATCAAGGTATGATTATGCTCATTAAAATATTCAAATATACTGTCAAGGAAAACCCAAAGCAGAAAATAAAAATTCAGTGTTGGAAATGCTATCAAGGAACTAGAATACTCAGGGACAAAGCCCAAAATAAGAACTTCAAGCTTCAGTAATGTCTAGTCATTAATTCCCCATTGAAAATTAACCCACATCACAACAGTGCAAAGCAGTAGCAAGCTTAACTACAAGAAAATAAATAGTGTTCAAAGTAGAATGAAATAGAAAAGTTACCCACCACATAAGGAAAGCATCATGAGCCTAAAAAACACCAATAAATAAATTTAAAGAAAAGAATGAAATAGTTTCTTCTCGGAGAACATGGCTAGAAATATGAAGGTATAACTTGAGTTACAACATTATACAAAACTAGTAAATTTAGCAAATTTTGTGGAAAACTGAGCTCTGGGTCAAAAATTTATGACTATTTGAAGTTTGGAGGTTAGGCGTGGAAAGAATTCAACTAAACGAGGGAACCACAATGGAAGAAAAGAAAATAAGGTGCATGCAATAGGAAGTGGTGTATGCAAGTGTGCAAGAGTAAAAGTAGGGATAGCCAATTTCAGGTAAGTCTTCAAAGGGGTGTGTGCCAGAAGTGCGTGGGGTGAATAGGAAAGAAGCTGGGTGTGCAGGAGGAAGACGTGAAAGGTGCACGCACGTAAAGAGGAAGTTGCATGGACATGGAGAACTAGTAAGGAGAATAATGTAAAGGGAGAAGAAATAAGGTGCAAAAGCGTGCATGCAAAATAATTTCATAAAGGAAACAAGGCGTGAAGCAAGATGCAAGCACACGAAAGGAAAGTAGAGGGAAACCACGCATGTAGTTGCACGTGCAACAAGATAGAAGTCATTCTCGTAGAAGGTAGGTATGGAAGTAGTATGGGAGCATCCAACTTAGGAAGGGAACGCAACGGTGGAAAGAAAATAGGGTGCATGACCTGAAGAGTAGGGACTTAGCAAATTTTGATGGTAAGACTACAAATTTTGAAACATTAGATCGAGAATGAAAGCATAAGTTATCCAAATAACTAGGAGAGTTATTTGGATAACATGAACTTTGAGTGATGTTTATTATACCCAACGTATTAGCCCAACCATATCTGTAAGTGCTCTCACTATTCCCCATACTAGATTCCATGTAATTGGTCATCGTTATCTATTGAATGCTTATTTATTTTTACTTATATTTGATTTTTCCTGAGAGAAATAATATATAATATACATCTAAATTCATTACCATGATAATATTTGTGTCATATATTTAAGGTGAATATATAATATTTGTGTCGAGCATTTCGTCTAAAGATGGATCGAATATTAGGTCGATCTTCAGGTAAATATACACCTTGTACTAAGATGGTATAAGATGGGTGATGAATTGAGAAGAATAAATTATATATAAATGATTGAACTGTATTAAAATGCACTATGGTCTTCACACTAGTTTTTAATGTGTGTGTATCACATATGTAGAAAATTATGTAGTTTTATACAACAAAAAAGGTAAACAAAATATAAAATAACTTGTAAATAAAACAAATTAATCATTGAAATCAACACCGGTGTGCATAAATAAATTGATTTCTTCACTTCTGTCCATGCTTCAGTTCATTGAAAATCAAGGTCTGCATGCAACACTATATATTTCTTCGTATGAAGACTATACAACAATTACAATTGTTCTCTTTAATATAACAAATTGACTTCTGCTTAAAATAACAACCTACAACTCTAAGACAAGGATTTCCATAAGTAAGATGTAGTTTTAAACTAACGTATACTATATATGCTCTAAAACACATTTCTTTTTGCTTTATTTTAAATTTATGTAATTCCTAACAACAGGACTAAGCTAGACTCTACAAATCTATGAAATGCATAAAATTAACTAAATATTATAATATAGCCAAATTCTAAACAAACTCGATATATTCCAAATAATACAAACTCCAAAATAAAATAGATCTATTTCTTTGGTATTAAATCATGAATTACAATGTTTCCTAAGTAGAAAAACAACTTCCAACTCGAGTTTCCAAGAAAATGGTAACTAACTTTGACTAAATATACTCTAGGTAGTGGAAATTACTATTTTTACTAGTTTACTAGAACCTACTATTCTTAGTAAGTTCGCATGCTTATTTGTACGGGAACAAAAATTGCAATGCATCTTCTACATTCATAAATTAGAGGAATTGCCAAATTTCTAAATCATAATGCAGTTAATAAACTAAAACTCAATAATTCCCTAAAATAGGAAAAAATTGAATGAAAACATAAATCCAAAATTTCAGCCTCAAGATGGCAAAATTTGGGCCCAAAAATGTGTCAAAACTTGCTCCATCTAGTAGGGTGGGTTGGACAGGGTGTTCTTCTTATCTAAAGATTTGGTTTTATTTAAAAAAATGGACTCAAACGGATACCTAGAGTTCAAGTAATGACCTTGTTAAGTAAATGTTATCTCTTGAAAGTGCACCCTATAGAGAGATGGCTGCAAGTTTTTCTAAGCTTGTAAAATTTAATCTCTCTCTTTCGTAGATACAATAAAAACACATCAGGTCTATGGGTATACCTATTTCTAAGTGAGTCTCCGGTATCAAGGCTTGTTCCTTTTTGATGTATCCTAAACTGATTTTTGAGGTTTAGGGGTAAAAGATGAGTGTAAAATAATTATAACTAAGGTGATACACTAAATTTGTATGAGGGTTTTGACTGAGTATATGCACAATTGATATGTGAAGGATTTTTGATGGATGATTCAACAGTTTTCTATAGAATTTACGGGAAAACACTTTGTTGTACTAACGGAAAAATATCACAACAACACTGATAAGTTAACATGCACATTAAAACTATGCAAAAAAATACTTAATTTGCAGCAGGTTAAGAAGATGATTGATCAGGGAATTTCCATTTACAAGACTAATAGAAACATACACAAGACTGCAAATAATTGGTTAAGGCGGAAATTCTTCACAATCAAAAGGTAAAACTGGCAAAATTTCCTTCAGTACTCCTATATCCAAAAAGTCCTCCAAAAGTTCTGCTTGTGCTTTGCAAAGGCACACAATATATAGCAAAAATAAAATTCACCCCCTTCCTAAAAATAGCCTAAGGGTTGTACTCACCTATGCATCCTATTTTTTATCCCTTATTTAATAATAGATAAAGGAATAAAAATCGAGCATGCAATTAAAAAATAGGAATTATTAGCCTTAATTACAATACAGTCAAATTGAAGTTGATTGTTCTATTTTGATAAGAGAAGGATAAATAATTTGCTAAAAATAAGATTTCTTGCTAGGAAAGTCTCTCTCCATGAACATGCATCTCTGTCTTCTTCTCTATTCTTTCCTGTTATGAATGCATTCAATAAAACTCCTGTGTATGTGATATATTTATAAGGGGACCACCATTTGATATATGAATTTGTCTTCATTTGAGTTTGGACACCTTTGTGATTAATATATGCATGTACACACTTGTTGACCTTTTCACATTGGATAATGTATGGTTTGAAAGACTCACCTTTTCAGTGATCATTGTTGGAATGATATAGCCGACACTTGTATTATTTGGAGCATATACTATAGTTCAGACTTCAGTCAATATTGCAATGATTATTTGATGGACACGTGGGATGGCCCCTTCTACATGATGAGCCAACCCTTGGCTATTTTTCGGTGGCATTTTAACTCAACCCAAACTAGGGTTTCTTGTCCACTCACCACGTATATGCATTTTTAAACTTTGGTCGAGTTTGGTCTTTTATCGGCACCGTCAATCTCTATCCTTGATGGACCTTCACCATTGATCTTTTACTCCTTTAGTGGAATTTCAGACCTTTTTGAAGTTTCTAGCCCTATTTGTATTAAGTCTCAAAACTTTGAGAAGGCCCGCCGTTCTGCCGATAATATGTGGACTCGATCTTGTACTTTTCTCCCCGTGGCTTTGACTTTCTCATCGTGGAGGCTCGAGCTTGTGGGAGATTTTTGGAACGTTTAACTTTAGCATTTTAAAAGTTTGAAAACTTAAAGAGGGGCCGACCCCTTCCTTTCTGCTTCTGCATTGGTGTTGATACGTGTCTTCTTTCGGGCCTGCAGGACTGCAAATGAAATTTTGACAATTTGAAATTTTGGTAAATTGACTAAGTTTTACCCCCATTCCAACCTGAAAACTTTTGTCTCAATTTTGACAACTCATTGTTATCGTCGATCTCTTGTACTTATTTATTTCAACCATTGATCTCCAAGGGATAATTTTAGGGTTTCTTCCATGTCATAAATGCATTGTAACCATGGTTTGCATTGATCGTGGAGCTTCATCTTTGGCCTTTAATCTATTTACTTGTCATTTTTTATCATTGATCTTGTAATTGTGGTTGAATTCTAACCAAACCAATGGTTGGGTTCAGCCGGTAAAGAGAAGCTCGTCCCTAATGATGACTTCATTTTGATTTTCACTCTGCGGGCGAAGCCCTTGCAAAAAATTTCTTCAATGCCATTATTCTGAGCATTCAAGCTCCATTTTAAGCATTTCCCTAGCTTGTGGGGATTTTGTGACTTTGTATCTTGTATATTCGTACCCATTCTTCTTCTTTTTGAGATCTCTATGTTGGAATATGAAGGCGGCTGCCATTATTGCTTTTCAGACTCTGAGAGTTCAAACTTTGCAAAGTTATATGCATATATCTTGTTTTTTTCTACTCTGTAAAAGTTGTCTTATTAAGGTAGTTTTGGGTGTTCTATTCCATTGTCGTGGGTTCGATCTCATGTGATTTCCCAACTTTATATTGCTCATCCCGAGTTTTTAGAAATATTTTCTTTAAAAGAGATCTCTACATGTTATCTTGGCCGCAAATTTTGTTCTTGTTGAGCTCGGCTGTGCAACTGGCAGAAGTGTTTGATGAGGTTGGTTAATTTTTTATCTTTGAGTGTTGTAATCACTTCGTCATTGCCATTTAGTCCTTCCAGATACTGTTGTTTTTTATCCTTCTTTGCATATTTTTTTATCTTTGGGGTGAAATCAGACTTTGAATTGAAACTCGTTCTATGATCATTTAAGGGTTTTCTCAACTTTGATATAACTAGTAAGTACTTGTTTCCCACTCTAATTTTAGTACCCATTAATTCCTACTGATTTTGCATTCTGAGTAATATTCCAAGATATGTTTACTTAGTACTTGTCTTCATAAGGAATCCCCTTTGGATCTAGGACCGTTTATACTTTTTCCCATTTTAGATTGCGTGCACATTGATATTTATGAGTTCTGAAACTCATTTTCCCACATTTGTGCCAACATATTTTTCAATTTGTGGCTTTGAAACATTGCAAAACGAGATTTGGGTGTTTCTTCTTTGATCAGGGTACTGGAAATTATTTTTATCCCATTCTTTTGCTATATTATTTTTCCTTGCTAGTCGAGTGACTCAAGTTCTACTATGCATTTTATTGTACTTGTAAAAACTTATGAATCATGAATTATCTTCAGCTATGAAGCTAAATTGTAGCATTTTATGCAATTTGACTACTTTTGGTTCTATAACCATGAATCTTGTATGTACTTTCTAGAAATTAAAAGTAGTTCATTTGTTTCAATACTATTTTAGGCATAAGGATTGATTCAAATGCTTGTTAAGATCTCTGTTACTTTGTTTCTTTAACATAGATGTTATATTTCCTTTCAAAAAAAATTCTGGCATGTTAGAAAATTTGAAATGTTGATTTTTCATGGTGAAGCCCTGGAAAATATTATCCTGAATTCTCTCTTCCATTCATTTCCAAGTTATAGCAGTTGTATTTTGTAATTCAAAATATAGAACATAACACTTAATGTTTGAAGCTAGATAAAAATGAGGCATCATATTTGTTTATCTTGATCATGGCATGCTTTACTGCTTTTCTCTATCACTTAATTGATTTAAATAATTCCTTTAGGAATGTAATAGTTAAAAGCAAGATGATGGAAAGATGTAAATCTCCATTTTACATGGCGAAGCCCTATCAAATTTTATCCTGAATCTTGTCTTCATTCCTTTTCAATTGTAAGAATATTTTTTTAGCCAAACAACAGCTTTCAAATTCTTCTTCTTTCTTTCGTAGAAAACTAAAACATGTATTTCTATCTCCCAGTATATCTTTTGTACTGTAACTTCTTCCACTTCAGAATGGTTACTGAAACCTTGAGTTAAATTCTTCCTTTTTATGCATGCACTTATGACTTGTTTATTTTTAATTCGCTCTAACCTGTACCTACACACTTAGGAAAATAGTTAGAAAATACTTAGGATTTTTGGCCTCTCTTATGTCCATGTTTTCTTCTTTTCTTTTCTATTCCTTCATTCTATCTGAGTGAATAAAACATGTATGTAGTTTGATATTCATGTAAATTACATCTCCTATTATTAGAGATTCATATGCATGAATTAGGACAGTCTAGGAATATGAATTGATCCCTGAGCTCATAACTGATAGTTATCCTTTTCTTCTTTTCAGGTACAGTGGCTTCTATAATGGAGATGAAGAAGAAGCTAGAAATGGAGATGTTTTCAATCAAAGAAAGAAACCCCAAGGAAATGATGGGTTCGTTCATACTCCTTAACTTTCTATTTTATGCATGTGTACCTTTTTATTTTAGTACCTGTACTTTACTTTCCAGTTACATCCCACGGCTTGTGTGGGAAACATTTGAAAATTCCTTATGAATAAAAAATTGAATTTTGTAAATGAGTTGTATATTTATTTCTACGTTTAAACTTTCTATATGGATTGTATGATGAACTAAACAACTTAGTCATTTAATTGAATGTCTTAATCATGATGGAAATAACATCAATGAGAACCTGTAACATTAAGTAATGAACTCTGAGTTTTTGTAATCTACACTTATGTTTGTTGTCATAAAACTCAACACTTCACCTACTCTGTAATTTGTTATCTTCACCTAGAAAACACAGTTGTTCTTTGGGGCTTTGTGTTCGTTTGCTGAAGATGGAATGAAGCTGCAGACTATGTGAATCTGTTATGTTTTGTGATAGCACACATAACTATAGATTTCATTTAATCTTATAACTAATTCAGCAGTAACAAATAACATTAGAAACTCCTTAGCTTAGGTATACTTCACCCATGAATTTTATCGTAACGAAGAAGTTTCGAGTTGTCATTTTTTGTACAAGTGCAAAAATTGTCAACATTTTTTTCGATCCTACGGGGAAAGCTACCTGCTAGCTTAATGACTAGTGCCTTGCTCTTTTCCTTTGAGAATGGAGTCCAAAGTATATAATCAAAATCCATCTTTTCTGAAAGGTCTAACCCTTCAAAAATGGAACTAAAACTAGGAAAATATATGGTAAACCAGATCATTGCAACGTGTAGGATCTACACTTATTGAAGGAAAATTCTACTCTAACAATCACTATAAGATTTTTAATAATAGTGTTTGAGAAACATACCATTCACAGGAATGGGAAGTTCTTTTTCATTAAACTTCGAAAGTTGAAATCATGTAAGGAACACTCTAGATTGTATCAAAATTTGAGTGTCTTCCTTGCTTTGCATGATCACCATCCCATTTTAACACAATATCTTCTTGATTGAAGATTCTTAACTTATATTTCTTATCAAAAGTCTTCTTCATTTGGTTCTGATTTTTCTCCATATTTAAATGAGCTTTATCTCTTAGCTCTTGCAATTCCATTAACTCTGCATAATGAACCTGTAATGGTTTATTTTTCAAGTAGCTCCATTTGATGCAGCAAATCCAATGTAGGTAACTCAACTGAAATATACATTCTTGCTTCCTTTCCGTACACAAGTTTTTATGGTGAATTGCCAACTAATCTTTTAGGAGTCACCCTCTTAGCCCAAAGTGTTGAATTCAACATCAAATCCCAACCTCTTTGATTATCTTTAAGTGTTCTTCTAATGATCCTTAACATATTCTTGTTAGTACTCTCAGCTAAGCCATTACCTTGTGGGTAATAATTAGATGAAGCAATCAAATAAATTCCATGTTTGACAGCCCAATCTGTTATCTTAGCACCAAGAATAGATAAAGCATTATGTGATATGATAGTTGCTGGAACACCGATTCTGTAAACTATTCCTTCATAAAAGGATAGTATTGAAGCTTCATTAGCATCTTTTAAAACTAATGCTTCCATCCATCATGTAAAGTAATATGTAGTAGTTAAAAATCCACTTGTGCCCTTGTGATGAGGGTGGGTTTATCATTCTGATAAAATCAAGACCCCACTGCATAAAAGGCTGATTAACTGAAATAGGTTGTAAAGTGAAGCTAGACATTATTTACCGACAAAGAAAGCACATTTTTTAGACTCTGTAATCCTTTCAAAAATAGTCTTTGAATATGCTAGGCCAATAGTTGATAAGTGACCTCCTACAGATCCTTCATGTAATTCTGACAGTATTTTCTAAATTTTATCATAGTCAACACACAGCAACAAGATTCCATTTATATCTCTTTAGAAAAACACATTATCAATGAAGATATAAGGTATAACTTATAATCTGAAATACATTCATTTAGTCTTATCCATACCTTCTGGATAGGCTCCATGTGCTATAGATAATTAACCAAATCAGTCATCCATCTTTATTCTTGAATCTCTTAAACTGACTCAGGTTGTTGATTTTTTTGGTTGAACCATAATTTTTGATTATTGATACACAATTTCAGCATGTTGTTTTGAATCATCTCATTGTGTAAATTTTTTTTTCTTCCATATCAGTAATTGGATGTTCACATAAACCTTTCCCTCAAACCATCTTAGCAACCTGAATATCATCATCATACTCCATGACCTTCATTATCGAGTTTGCTCTTTTCTCATTCAACTGCTTATTTAGTGAGAATGCTTTCACACTTGGATGAGAAAAAGGAACATGGATTTTATTGTTCGAAAGCATATATTTGAAATTCTTTAGCGCTTTTGACTGCTGAAAGAACCTATTTTTAAAGAAATATGTACCTTGTTTCATAATCATGCAAGCTTTGTCCACAGAAACAATTAATTTGTTCAATATTTTCATTATTGAATTGAGTCAAGTTAGCTGAGATTTTTTCAGCTCTTGTATTGTGCATACAATGTAAAATATTTATTCAAAAATTAGATTTGTAAGAGTAGGAGATTGAGAGATAGCTGCTTTGATTGATTCAAATCCTTCTCTCCCTTCACTGGTCCTAGAGAAAGTTTTCTCTTTCTTTAGCATAGCTGTGAGTGGTTTAACCAATGCTACAAATCTAGAACAAATGTTATAACAAAGTTGATTTTTCCCAAAAAAATCTATAATGCCTTCTTGTGATGAGGCAATGATAGCTGTGATATGGCTTCGATCCTGAAAGGATCAATTGCTAAACCCTGCTTAGAAACAATATGGCCAAGTAGCTTGCCTTGATGTACAGAAAAGATAGACTTCAGTGGATTCAAATATATTCCAAATTGCCTACACAACTGAAAATTCTACCTTAAATGCATTAGATGTTCTTTAGAATATTTTTAAAATACAATAACATCATCAAAATAAACAAGGATGAATTTATTTAACAAGATGTGAAAATCCATGTCTATTGCATGTTGAAACATTGCATCAGCATTTGAAAAATTAAAAGGCATTCTTTTGTAAGCATAAGTACCCCACTTAGTGGTAAAGGCTATTTTATATCTATCTTCTTCCTGGACTAAAATGTAATTATATCCGCTATAAACCATCTACAAGAGATAGTCTATCTGAACCTTGTTGGTTTGAAAATTTGTCCCTTGGGCAGATTTATGGATGGACGAGTCAACAGTGTTGCAGGGCATAGCCCCTCTTTGAGTCAGCAAAGTGAAACTGGTTTATTGCTATTCTACCAACAGGAATCTGTGCAAGTCTCAAAATATTCTGCCTTCGGGGGTTTGGGATCTCATCCCAGTAGGGTTATTTCTAACTACGGAAAGAAAGGAATGGAAGAGAGGATGAAAAAAGATCAGATCCGAAGAAAGAAAAGAAATGAATTCCAAAGCAGAAAGGTCAGAGGGTTTATGTTTTGGGCTTGGTAGTAAACAGATCCAAACCTACTCACATAAACGAACAAATCAATACTGGTGAATAAATGTCAATAAAACAAAAGTAGATCCAACAAGATAAACACACAGATCTGATGTAAGAAAGATCTAATGCAAATAACGTATGTATTCAGCACAAAGTCAAAATATTGTATTAATATTTCCTTTTGTTACAAAAAGCTCAAAGTCTTTTCTCATCACTTCTATTTTTCATCTGAAAAGTATCCACCTCTCTCATACAACAAGTATTAGAGTATTTATATAAGGAGAAGAAGAAGAAGGAAGGCAAAAAGGAACCAACCACCTATTCATAAAATATCTACAAAAATATCTCAAAGTCATGTTGACTTTTAACAACTTGATGGATGACATCATCCCATGGTGCAACATGGATGATGTCATCATTTGTGCCAATATGCTTTAGACATTTACAAAAAGAAAGTCAAAGAAGAGAGAGATTATTCATTGTCGTCATCCCATGGCTGAAAAGGGGATATCCTGCTGCTGCTGCTCGGGTGATGAGATGTGGAATTGGGCATAGTATTCCATGAACTTGCTGATCATAGGGTCTAATTGATCCTGGGAAGGATCCTTGTGTCGCTCGCTAATCACCTCGCAAGTCTCCCGCTCGTCTATGAGCTTCTCTAGGATTTTGGAATATTCTTTCTCTGCTTCTATTAGGAATCCAATGAAGTCCCAATAGGTCAGCAGGTTATTGATGGACTCTGCGTCAAAAGTGACCTCTGGCCCCATCCCTTGCGAAAACGATCTCCTTGAAAATCTGAATGGTTTCATCAACCTTCCTTAAGGCGAAAGAAGGAGTAAGCAACCCTGGGGACATGTTGCGAATGATCTGTTTCATTTGGTGCATTACGTCTAGGGCTTCTTCTTTTACCTTATCGATCTTTTCAAGGATGAATTCTAGTTGATCCATCTGGTAATCCAAAGTGGAAAGGACTTTATTGAGGTCTCTGGGATGACCGAAAATGCCAAACTTAACCAGATCTTTGACTGAACAGTCAAACATTTTTTGAAAGGTCTCATGTTGAAGCCTATCATAGTTTAACTCTTCTGATATGGGTCCTGCTAATGCCTAGAGTTCCTTGTTCGCCTTGTTGATGTTCAAATACAAATCAGTGAACTTGAAGATTACTCTTTCACTATCTTTGAGGATTTGGCTCCTCCAGGTGGAAACTGCCATACCCTGCTCGCCGATCTTTGCATATTCATCAATTTTATCCTGACTCAGAGGCTCAGGAGTTTTGACTGCAGTTGTGGGAGGTGCACTGCCCATCTTCTGTAAGGTGTGGAGCAGATGTTTATTTTTCTCTTTCAGTATCCTTTTCTCTTCTTTTCCTTCTTGAAGCTTCTTACAAAGGGCATCAACTGCAGATAGGGCCTCTCCCTGAAGGCTTTCAGAAGATGTCCCCACTGTGACTTAATTCACTGTATAATCTATCGAGGACAGATCCTTTTTATCCTTCAGAGGATTGGGGTATGCAATCTCCATTACCCTCTCTCCTGAAGCACTCTGAGAGAAGCGTGTGATGGGCTTCTACTTCTTTGACCCTTTTGACGGGATTACGAAGAAGTCCATCGGAGCGATGGGAACTTTCCTTTTCTGCTGACTCAGGTGCTGGGAGATCCAAGCTGGACTTATGGGAGCTGCAGTGGTAGAAGGGAAAAAGGTGGAGACACGTGGCTGGTGGCATCGAGAGGGAGGCTGAGGAAGCACTCACGGGAGGAAGACATAGGAAGGGAGGGGAGCTCAGAGATGAGGGAAGAAATGGAGGGGGATAGGTCCGCAAGAGAAGAGAAGATGGATGAAGAAGTAGGAGGAACAGTAGAAGAAGGGGAAGAGGACATGACCAAAGGAATGGTCGCTTGAGTCACTCGAGGAGGGGAAGGAGTAGAAGGAGTAGGAACAGAAGGGACCTCAGTTGTTGCAGCCATGGTCACATCCTGAGTGTATATGCCTATTGGAACATCTTCCCCCACTTCTTATTTTGTACTTTTCAGGATTTCAACCCATTCTTGTGAAGTGGAAGGAGGACTTTCTGTAGCTTCCTCTTGGGTGGAACTGAAAATCACCCTCTTTACCTTTACCCTTGCCTTTTGGCTGGTTGTTTTGATCGAGGAGGTGCATTACCCAATGGAGAGGTTGTTAAATCGACTCCGAGGTAGATGAGCCCGTTCATTGGGCACCAATGTTCTATTCTGCACAGAGTTTACTTCACCCTTTCCTCAATTGTCTGAGGTGCTTTAGTTCTATCAAATACCACGAAAGGCCAATCGTCCCCACCTGTGCCAAGATACACTTGATCCACTTCCTGCTCAGTAGTTTGGTAGCCTTTGGGGATGATGGCCACCCCGTACTGGATGATTTTTGCTAAGGCCAAACGAGAATGGTCCTTCCTCCTGAGCTCAACCTCATGATATATATCAATGTAGATATCTTCGATCTGAGGGATATGGATCAGATCGAGCTTGGCCCTAGGCAAACAATTTCTTGGGTCAAAGGTAGGCCTTACTAGGAAATTATGTTTTAGATTTAGTAGCTCCATCTCTGCAAACATGTCTTTTGCCTTGTGTTGAGTGAGACATGTACACCTACCCACTGTGAGGGGGAAAGGATTTTCACCCTTCTTTCTCTTGAGGCATTTCTCATGGTAGGTGATTAGCTGTCTTGACAGCTCTAGCAGAATCAATTTGGGACTAGCATACCTTGGTAGTTTAGTTGGCTCCCCCAAAAAGTTAGCCTCCCTTAAATAAGTGAATGTGGGGAATTCAGGTGAACATGGCCCCCCATTTCTCTATGGCTGCCATGATGCTCTTGGTCGTATGACTGTGAGTCATATTCGGCCTCAACAGGCAAATGATGAAATAGAAAAATGCATCATTGATCTTTGTAAATTGGGGGATGTTATTTTCCAGCTTTAGTTCTGGATAATATTCATAGATTTTAACTTGGGGCCAAACCCCACTCCACATCAGAGCTGGGTAGTCCCTTTGTGAAGCTGCAGCATAAACAACATAGTAATTCATGTAGAACTTTCCTATTGTGGCAAGTTGTTGTAGCTGCTCTGATATTGTGCTACTTATGATTTCTACCCGCTCAAAGCATTGATCATGCACATTTTTGTTCATTGTTTCCAAATACCGCAACATCCATTTGTGAAAATAATGGGCGTCAGGAAGCCCAAAGACTCTGCTCAGGAATGTAATGGTGTGGCTGAGTTCCTATGAGAAGTCACTGCAATAAATGACCTATGGCCACAGAGTCACCACCTTTTTATTTTTCAGATATACCTCGTTCATCAGCTGCATGCACTGATCTTCATTTTCGTCCCAGGCTTTGATGCAATCTTCCTAGCTTACGACCACAAAGTGCCAGTGGTGAGGGATGCCGAGCATTATTTCAAAATGGCAGGCAGTGAGGTTGATTATAACCTTGCCCTTCTCATTGTGGACACATCTTGTGTCTTTGTTGTAGCATCGGGCTACCACCATCATAAATTCATTATTAACTACACTGACTGGGATTCCCCCCAGGAAAATGCAGGGCACTACCAATTAATTTGTCCATCCATGGACTTTGTGTTACCTTCCGGGTTCTGGTCCAGAACTCCTCCATATCAATGTGTTAGAGCTCTAAGTCTCTGATATCTAGGTCACACTTTGCCTGGGACTCTGGCATTCTGACCCTCTGATATTTATACTTCATTTCTTCTTCTGTGAGCTTGGCCTTGCCTTTAGATTTGATAGGTCTCTTGCTTGATGTTGACATATGTTCTTCTGAACTTAGTTGCTGATCTGCAACAATAAGAAGTGAAAACCCAATTGAAGAAAGTTGTGTCAGCTGTTTGATTTTCCATTGAAATGTTGACAGAAGAAGAATGAGTAATTTAAAGGCCTTAGGGCGCAGGACGCATGAATACTACAGGTTACAGGGTTAAATAGTAAGGCGCATGGGAAAGGGATGCTGCAGGGGAGAAATCAGCGCCAAAGGGCACATGGCACATGGATACTACAGATTACATTCTTTGTTTTTGTAAGCACAAGTGCACCTGCATCATGTGTATGCGTTTTATAAAGGGCACATGGATTCTTTCTATTACACGGGAACAGGATGCGCCAGTGGCACATATAAGGTTTGTGTAACATATTCTTTTAGTGTGCTAAAGAGAACTTGGTGCGGTGCATGGAAGTTATGCATAACATGATGTTGTTGCAATGACGGATGCACCTGCGCCATTTAAAGCTTTACACTTAGCGCAGGTTTGACTGGTGTTGCACAGACGCAGGGTGCGCCAAAGTGTGCAGATTTTAACGATGCAAAAAATGAGTTTGGCGCGCCATGAGGGGGCACGAGGAAAGCGTTTGCAACAAACTAAGGAAGTGCACCTTGAGGGTGCAACTTTTCATGATGTAGCAAGCAAAGAATGTGTGCCATTGGCGCAGATGCTCTTTGTGTAACAGGGGTGACAGATGCGCCAAAGGAGAAGAAAAATACAGTTTCCTTTTAGGCTTTAGTTCTTTCTCTGAGGGGTTTTACATATGGTTTAGCTCCTTGTGCAGGGTCGTTTGGGTGACAAAGGGGCTTAAACAAAGGGTTTCAAGCCATCATTTCAAGATAGAATTTCCTCTACCAACAGATCTGGAAAGAGGGGGAAGAACAAGTGGAAGAAAGGAAAAGACAGCAAGGGGGGGCAAGCTCATGATTTCAGTCTTTCCAATCCACTCCATACCAACAAGCAGCTAAAAACCACAAACACAAAGTGCACAAAAGATAGAGGACCTCTTACCAGGATCAATAGTGGAGAAGTGTGCAAACGGGTCCACGAAAATATTCAAAAGCGACAGGGTTGGTGCACTGACAGGTATATAGAAAAATAATCATGTGATTGTGTTTCGTGACAATGACAATGCAGACGTGTCTATTTATAGGTGAGGTGATGATAAATGCGCCACTAACTTTTCAAGTGGCACACCAAAAGAGCTGTCGACATAAGAAAACATGCACCCTTTGGTGCACCAAAATGTTTGCCAACACAGAAAATATGCGCACCTTTGGTGCCCTGAAAGTGGTGTCGACAGAGGAATATGTGCGCCCTTTGCACACTAAAAAGTGGTGCAACAGATGTTCTGTTGACAGGAAGGCGCATGCTCCTTAGCGCATGCAAGGAAGACTCATCATAGTGAGGCACACCAAAATGCCTATTGACACGAGAAATTATGCGCAAAGGTTTTCAAGGGGGCGCATCAAAATTTTATGTTGCATAGTCATTATGTGCACTTGACCAAAAAAGACCAAAAAAGGCTAAGTTCGGAAAACTAGATTTCCCGGGAAGGGATTTTGCAACGTTCCGAACGCAAGGGATCCCTGATGAGGGACCGGAACAAAATTTTGGTAAGTTTATCTATAAAATTTCCCTTGCCAATTTTACGGGATAACAACTGGCTCTTTCTGGGGACTGTCTCTGAGTGAACCTCAGCGGTAGAGAATCCCAGATCTCATGTGCCTATCCATTGGGTAACAGAGTCAAAAAAAAGGGCGACCGGAGGGCAAAAAAAAGGGAACACACAAAAAACAGAAAGCAAACACACGACAAAAACAAACACACAACTAAAGAAAACTGTACAAAGAAGAGAGCAAGCTCTACTTCCTGAAGATTTTCAGATGCTGCCCGCTATAGGGAAGCGGGAGTTTGGTTCCATCCAGATATGAGAGATAGAAACTATTCTCTCCATTGAGCTGCTTGATCTTGAAGGGCCCTCTCCACAAGGAATCAAAATTTCCGTGCATGCCTTTTGGCTCTCTTCACTTGTCCCACAGAAGGACGAGGTCTCCCACCTAAAAATTTCTTTTCTTAGCTTTCTTATCGAACAGTCTCTTGTCTTGATTCTGATTCTCGGTGATCTTGTCGACCACTCTTACTCTCTTCTCTTCGAGTTCTGCTAGATACATGATCCTCTTTTCGAGAGAATTTTGGAATGTTTAATTTTCAATTGCTCGTGCCAAGCGCAGAGTAGGGATGTCAGTGGAAATGGGAAGCTCGGCATCAGTGCCATATAACACTTGAAAAGGTGACATACCGAGAGACCTCTTGGGAGCAATGTGATCTACCCATAAAGCATCGTATAAGGACTTGTGCCACATTCGTTGATTCTCATCCACCAGCTTTCGTATGATGGTCACCAAGTTTTTGTTACTGGATTCTACTTGACCATTTCCCTGAGGGTAATAATCTGAAGCGTGATCCAAAGTTATTTCGTATTCATAGCAAAAACCAATAACTTCCCATGAAGAGAAGTTAGAAGCATTATCAGTAACAATCTTATTCAGAACGCCAAATCTGACAATGATGTTTTCTTTGATGAAATTGCAGATGACCTCAGAAGTGGTGTGTTTGACAGGTATGGCTTCCACCCACTTGGTGAAGTAATCTATTTCCGTATGGACATAACTTATTAGGTTGTGGAGCCTGTTTTCATGTGTGAAAGTGTTGAAGATTGTACACTAAGAGTACTGTACAGTTTTCATGTATCCTTGCCGGGGTTCGGGGCCGGGCCGAGCCTCGAGTGGGGGTCCGGGGGCGGTAGCCCTTGGTAGTAGGGGTTTGGGGGTGCAACCCCCCAAAAAAAAAATTTAGGCGTAAAAATTTTTTGGCCTCGAAAAGTGCACCCGACATATTGGGAAACGTGCTTTTCTCATATGGGGGAGTCTTTTGACCCATAGGTTTATGGGACGGCTTTTGTCCATGGTTTTGATACCCATGGTTTTGTAAAAATGATTAAGCAGTTGTCTATTTATATGGTCTTATGCATATGATAGATGTACAAGCAAATGTATTGCAGATGTGTTTTGAATTCGGCTGTGAATTCTGTAGAGATTGTTAAGCATAGCTCCAAATGGATCTGGGTATTGTATTGAGAGAGTGGTGGCTTGTAATAAAATCTAAGCAAGTGATTCTTGGTGGACGTAGCCCAAATTGGGTGAACCACGTTAAATACTGTCTCTTTGTGTTGTGTTATTTTATTTGAGATTTGTAATAATTTCTACATATTAGTTTCTACTGTTGCGATTTTGTGAGGGATTATTCTGCATATTTTATCCCTTATTTCCTAATAATTGGTATCAGAGCCTAGTTTTCGTTTGCTGAAGTGTTGAATCATAGGGAATGTTTTTTAGCTTGAGTGGGAGCTATGGCAGATGAAGGAATATCTAGGGTTGATAAATTCAACGGTCAGAATTTCAGTCTTTGGAAGATGCAGATGGAAGATTACCTTTATCAGAAGGATCTTTATACTCCGTTGTCTGAGAAGGTGAACAAACCCTCGAGTATGATAGATGCGGAATGGGATTTGTTGGATCGGAAGGCACTTGGAACGATCCAACTGATTCTTACATCTTCGGTATTATTTAATGTTTCAAAGGAAAAGACTACAAAAGATCTAATGGATGCATTAGGGAAGTTGTATGAAAAACCCCCTACCTCTAATAAGATATTTTTAATGAATAAGTTGTTTAATATGAAGATGTTTGAGAATAGTTTAGTAGCAGATCATTTAAATGATTTCAATACGGTTGTGAATATGCTAGCTTCGGTTACAATAGAATTTGATGAAGAAGTTAGGGCTTTATTAATTCTATGCTCTTTACCTGAGAGTTGGAATAGCCTGGTAATAGCGGTAAGTAACTCGGTTCCAGCTAACTCAAAGTTGAAGTTTGACGATGTTGTAGGGGTGATTCTAAGTGAGGAAATGCGAAGAAAAAGCTTTGGGGAATCTTCTACTTCAGGGAATGCTTTGACAGTGGAAACTAGAGGGAGACAAAAGAATAAAGGAAACCGTGGAAAATCAAAAGATCGGGCAAGGTCAAAATCCAAGAACAAGATTGTATGCTGGAATTGTGGAAAGCCTGGGCATGCAAAGAAGTACTATTGGGAGCTTCGGGATAAGAAGAAACAACAAGAAGAAAAAAAGGAGGAAAATGTGGCAACAGGTAATGTATGTCAAGATGCTTTGATTCTTTCTTTGCACAATATTACTGAATCTTGGGTTTTAGATTCAGGGGCTTCTTTCCATGCTTCTCCACATAGGCATTATTTTGTTGATTATGTTCAAGGAGATTTTGGGTATGTTTTTCTTGGTGATGATGAGCCTTGCAGCATAGTTGGAAAAGGTTTTGTTCAGGTTAAGATGCAGAATGGGAATACTTGGCTATTGAAGGATGTTAGACATGTGTCTACATTAAGACGAAATTTGATATTGGCAGGGCAATTGGGAAGTGATGGTTGTACTGTGATATTTACAGTAGACTCTTCGAAGGTTACCATGGGTGCTCTTGTGGTGGCAAGAGGTAAGAAGGTTGGAACCTTGTATTTAACCACTGATAGTACTAATGATTGTAATCTTGTGGCTTCAGATGCACATACAACATTATGGCACTATAGGCTCGGTCATATGAGCCATAAGGGCATGAACATCATAAAGAAGAATTTTCCTGGATATACAAAAAAAGGTTTGGATTTCTATGAGAACTGCATATATGGGAAATAGAAGTGAGTAAGGTTTCTCAATGTTGGACCTATAAAGAAAGAGAGTAAGTTAGAGCTGGTGCATTCTGATGTGTGGGGGCTAGCTCAGGTATCATCTCTTGGGGGTTCAAGTTATTATGTTACTTTTATTGATGATGCAACAAGGAAAGTTTGGGTTTATTGTATTAGAAACAAATCTGATGTATTTGACACTTTTGTTAAATGGAAAGCCTTGGTAGAGAACGAAACAGGTCTTAAGCTAAAATGTCTCAGGTCAGATAATGGAGGGGAGTATTGCAGCAATGAATTTCGTGATTACTGTTCTAAGAATGGAATCCACAAAAAAAAGATGGTTCCAGGAACTCCGCAGCAGAATGGGGTATCAGAAAGGATGAAAAAAACAATAATGGAACGTGCTAGGAGCATGAGGTTACATGCAGGACTGCCTCTTTCTTTTTGGGCAGAAGCGGTGAGCACAGCTGTTTACTAGGTAAAAAGAGGACCCTCAAGTGCCTTAGATGGAGGCATACCTGAGGAGGCTTGGTATGGTAAGAAAGTTGATTATTCATTTCTTAGAGTCTTTGGATGTGAGGTGTTTGTTCACATAGACAATGATGATAGGACTAAGCTAGAGGCTAAATCAGAAAAATGTATTTTCATTGGTTATGGTGGTGACGACTTTGGATATAAATGTTGGAGTATTAAGGACAAGAAAATCATTCGATCTGGGGATGTGGTCTTTAATGAGAAAGTCATGTATAAGCAGCAGTTGTAGGAAAACAGGGAAGAATTCAAGAAAGAATATGCAGCGGTAGAGGATCTTCCAGATGGGAAAGTGACACATGAATCAATTCAGGAACCCCCTCAACAGGAACCCCAAACTCCTATATTGAGGAGGTCTTCTAGGGTAAGAAGAGAACCTAAATGTTTTTCTCCTTCTCTTTATTATTTATTACTCACTGATAGTAGAGAGCCAGAGAGCTTTGATGAAGCAATGTAGGTAGATGCCAGTAAGAATTGGGAGCAAGCCATGGATGAGGAGCATAAGTCTCTCATGGGGAACCAGACTTGGGATTTGGTGAAGCTACCAGAAGGAAAAAGAGCATTATAGAATAACTGGTTGTTTAGAGTAAAAGAGGAAGAAGGAGGCAAGAAAAGATACAAGGCCCAGTTGGTGGTCAAGGGGTTTGCATAGAAAAAGGGTATAGATTTTGATGATATTTTTTCCCCTATAGTAAAAATGACTTCTATCAGAACTGTTCTTGGAATAGTGGCAGCAGAAGACTTGCACTTAGAACAGTTAGATGTAAAGACTGCATTTCTCCATGGTGATTTGGAGGAGGAGCTATATATGCAGCAGCCAGAAGGATATGAAGTCAAAGGTAAAGAGGAGATGGTGTGAAAAATGAAGAAGAGCTTGTATGACATGAAATAATCTCCACGTCAATGGTATAAGAAGTTTGATATCTTCATGATGGAGCAAGGTTATATTAGATGTCATTCTGACCATTGTGTGTATACAAAGAAATTTGAGGATGGAAGTTATATTATCCTGTGTTTGTATGTTGATGACATGTTGGTTGCAGGTAAAAATATGCAGGAAATAAAAGTACTCAAGAAATAGCTAAGTGAATCGTTTGATATGAAGGATTTGGGGGCAGCCAGACAAATCCTTGGTATGAGGATAACTCGGGATAGGAAGGAACAGAAGTTGACTTTATCTCAGGAAGAGTACATTAAGAAGGTATTAGACAGGTTTAACATGTAGGATGCTAAACCGGTTGGGACTCCTTTGGTAGGCCATTTCATGTTATCAAAGGAGCAGTGTCCCAAGACAGAGTAGGAAAGAAACCAGATGTCCAAGGTACCTTACTCATCAGCAGTTGGTAGTTTGATGTATGCTATGGTGTGCACTAGGCCTGATATTGCCCATGCAGTGGGAGTTGTGAGTAGATTTATGAGTGATCCATGTAAAGAGCATTGACAAGTAGTAAAGTGGATCCTTCGGTATTTAAGAGGGACCATGGGGATAGTTTTGTGCTATAGTGGATCAAACACCACTTTACATGGTTATGTAGATTCAGATATGGCTGGAGATGTAGACAGCAGGAGGAGCACGATAGGTTATATTTACACTGTAGGTGGGATAGCAATGAGTTAGATTTCACGACTACAGAAGCTGGTGGCTTTGTCAACCACAGAGGCTATGTATGTTGCTGCCACAGAGGCAAGAAAAGAGATGATTTGGTTACAAAAATTACTTGAGGAGTTGGGGCATAAGCAGGAGGAATGTAAGCTGCATAGTGATAGTCAAAGTGTTATACACCTAGCTAAGAACTCTGCTTTCCACTCTAGGACAAAGCATATACAGTTAAGGTACCATTTCATCAGGACAACTTTGGAGGAAGAGAAGTTGAAGTTGGAGAAGATTCATACTAGTCAAAATCCTATAGACATGATGACCAAGGTGGTCACAAGGGAAAAACTAAATTTTTGTTCAGCTTTGGTTGGTCTTCACAGAAACTAGTGAAGGGTTGAGAAGCTTGCTCAGAGGAAAACTAGTCTCCAAGTGGGAGATTCTTAGGTTGTGGAGCTTGTTTTCATGTGTGAAAGTGTTGAAGATTGTACACTAAGAGTACTGTACACTTTTCATGTATCCTTGCCGGGGTTCGAGGCCGGGCCGGGCCCCAAGTGGGGGTCCAGGGGTGGTAGCAGGGGTTCGGGGGCTCAGCTCCTGAAAAAAAAAAATTAGGCGTAAAAAATTTTTGTCCTCGAAAAATGCACCCGACATATCAGGGAACGTGCTTTTCTCATATGGGTGAGTTTTTTGACCCATAGGTTTATGGGACGAATTTTTCCCATGGTTTTGATACCCATATTTTTGTAAAACTGCTTAAGCAGTTGTCTATTTATATGGTCTTATGCATATGATAGATGTACAAGCAAATGTATTGCAGATGTGTTTTGAATTCAGCTGTGAATTCTGTAGAGTTTGTTGAGCATAGCTCCAAACAGATCTGGGTATTATATTGAGAGAGCGGTGGCTTGTAATAAAATCTAAGCAAATGATTCTTGGTAGACGTAGCCCAAATTGGGTGAACCACGTTAAATACTGTCTCTTTGTGTTGTGTTATTTTATTTGAGATCTGTAATAATTTCTGCATATTAGTTTCTATTGTTGTGATTTTGTGAGGGATTATTCCACATATTTTATCCCTTATTTCCTAACATAACTATGTCTGGCACTCGATAGGGTATGGAGTGTGCGAATAAAATCAATTCCCCGTTGCCTAAACAGTTCATTGATAATGACCGGCCTGAGGGGAAAAGTGGCCAATTTGGGCTTGTCGACGAACTGTTGGCAAGGCTCACATTTTGCTACCTAGGTAGTTGTATCTTGGAAGAGCGTCAGCCAATAGTACCTAGCCCGAATGATCTTGTGTGCTATCACGGAAGAGGAGAAATGGCCTCCATAGGCTAAATTATGAAAACTTTCAAGTAACTTCACCTACTATGGCTTGTCGACACATCACAAGAAGACACCATCTATCCCGCGTTTGTATAAATCATCATCCCAGATGACGTATTTGGGTGCTCTGAGCTTTATAGTGCGCTTCTCCTTCATAGTTAGGTGAGTTGGGCATTCGTTATAGGTGAGGAAGAAAGCAATATCGGAATACCATTCATCGCTGGTTACGACAAATAGTACCAGAGGCAGTGAATCGGGTTTTTCCAGCCGGTCTTGTGCTTCATTGGTATAATCATCCTTCCCTTCGAGAACTCCTGATCCTTGGTTCTCGGCCATAAGTTGACATAAGCCTTTGCCTCTTACCAACTTGGTTGGTTTTATATCTAAGTCGTACTCCTGGACCTTTGTAATCCAATTTCCGCGCAAGCTTCCTAACTCCTGTTGAGTTAAGATTGACTTGACCGCCGTGTCAGGGACCAGCAACAATGTATGAGAATTTAAAATGTAATACCTGAAGTTTTTAACTGCTTTAACAACGGCGAAGGCATGTTTTTCCAACTAAGACATTTTTAATTCATGAGGCTTGAGGGGAGAGCTCATGAACGCAATCGGAGATTCAACATCTTCAAAATTCTTTTGCATCAAGATGGTAGACACAGTATGCTCAGATGCATAGCTATACATGATAAAATCCTTGGAGAAATCAGGACATACCAGGACTGGTGCATGAGCGACGGAAGATTTTATTTCTTCAAAAAACCTTTTTCCTTCCTCGTTCCACCAGAAAGTTGGTGATCCTTTCATCATGTCCAATATATGATGAGTCTTTTCAGCAAAGTCGAGAACAAAGTGCCTAAGAAAATTCACCTTTCTAAAGAAACAGTGAACGCCAATCTTACTTGTAGGTAGAGTAAGGCTCTGAATAGCCTTAACTCTTTTGGTATCTATCTTTGTTCCTTATTTTCTAACAACATGCCCTAGCAACTTTCCTTCTGTGACTCCAAAAACAGACTTTTTTGGGTTTAGGGAAATTCCATGCTCTCGGCATCTGGCCAATACTTTCTCCAGATGATCACAATGATCACTTCATTGTTTAGAGAACACATCTAAGTCATCTAGATAAACCACAATGACCTTCCCCATCATTCCTTTGAACGTAAGGTCCATATCCCGCTGAAAAGTGGCGCAAGCATTAGTCAGGCCAAATGGCATCCTACTATAGGTGAACGTGCCCCAGGAAGTAGTGAATGCTGTTTTAAATTGGTCTTCAGGTGAAACTTCAATCTGATTGTATCCCGATAAACCCATCAAGCATGGACAAGCATTTCTGATCCAGTTACTACTTGTAGAACTTGATCCATTATAGGAAGTGGGTAATTGTCTTTTAAGGAAGCTTGATTCAAGTTTCGAAAATCTATGCATATGCGTATTTCACCATTTTTCTTGCGCACTGGCACAATGTTTGCTACCCAAGTACTGTGATGGATAGGAAAAATGATTCTCGCATCCAGCATTTTCCTAAATTTTGGCTTGGATAGTACCTAAGATCTTAGGGTTATAATGTCTCTGCTTTTGGCGAAGGCTTTGACGTCTTCTTTCAACGGGATGTCATGCTGGATGTCCTTTGGCTTAAATGACTTTAGATCAGCATAGGACCATGCCAATACATCCATGTATTTCTTCAGCAGTTTGAAAAACTTCTGCTTCTCTTCAGGCGTGCAGCATTTTCCAATGTTCATGAATTGCGGATGCTCTACTGAACCTAAATTAACCGGCTCGGTTTTTGGGGATGTGTCAGCATCATCTCACCTTTTCTTTTTTAAAAATGGTCATGTCCTGTCAAACAAACGCTCTAGAGAAACTAGGCCCCCTTGGAATTTTATTTCCTTTGAGCTGACAAATGCCGTCATTCCCTTTGGATTGATTTTCTTGATCAGTGACTGATTCACGGCACATAGAAGTGGATCCTTTAAAATGCAATTCTTTGAAATTTTCTACCTTTTCTACAAAGGGAATGAGTTGATTGTCATCATTGAATACTTGTCAATGCTAAGAATTGTCTGGCACGCTTGGGCAGAAAACCATCTCAATGGTGTATTTGTCTGTTTTCAAACCTGGGTGCGGGAGCATGAGGGATGCTGAAATGGCCAATGAATCGGCCATGTCATTCTGAGATCTTGGAATGGATTCTATTGAAAAAACATCAAATTCTTCAATGCTGTCCCACACCGCATTACGGTAGTGCCGAAGCCTCTCATTCTTCACTTGATATATCCTTTTAACTTGATTCACGACTAGCTCTGCATCACCTTGTACTTTCATATTTTTGATCCCTCTCTCTCTTGTGGCCTACATGCCGAGTAACAGAGATTCATACTCAACAGTGTTATTTGTGTTGAAAAACTGAAACTTAAAAGAGAGAGGAATAATTTCTTCCTCAGGAGATATTAACACGGCTCCGGCGCCACATCCACTGGTTTGCGCAGCTACCATCAAACTGTAAGGTCCAGACCTTGTTAAGATCTTCTTCTTGGATGAGAACAACGATTTTTTCAGACTCGGCAGACAAGAAAATAGTTCCCCATCTGTGATGATTCGAAAAGAATTTGAGCTTTGGGGTCCTTAGAGTTAGTAACCAAGTACTTCTTTTGTGATTTTGGCTCCAAAGTCTGCATTACACCTTTGATGGGGATTGTAGCCTTGGACCAGTCCATATGAATTTCTCCTCCAACCTCACTACAAAAACTCCTTCCCCAGCAGTATTCCATAGGCTGTTGGAATGACGGCAACGAGGACGGTCATTTTTACTCTTTTCTCTGGGAATGCCGCGAATGCAAATTGCGCGTCTTTGATTTGACCAATCAACGGAACCTGTTTGGTTTCCAAGGAATAACATCTGCTAAAAGGCTTCGTAAGGGTGAGGCCCAGAGCATGAGCAACTTTTACTGGCATGACGTTGTCAGAAACCCCAGAATCAATTATGCAGTTACTTAACTTGTGACCATTGATTAGGAGGGAGAGATAGAAGGGCTCTATCTTGCCTGATGTGGATGTTGAAGCAACATTTATGCGGGATGCAGGAGGAGTGGAAAGGATTCCTTTTAAGGAAACCTGGGGAGTTATGACAACTTGACTTTGAATATATTCAGTTAACCTTATCAGCTGTTCGGGGTTTGACTAAAGATACTCGGCTTCAAACATTTGGATCTTAGTCTTTTTAGCATTATCTATGATATCAAATGCGGCCAAAGGTTGCGCTGGTGAAGGAATGAGTCCCTCACTGCGTGATGATAGGGTAGGATTATTGGCTTTGATAGGAATATGAGAGGGCTGGTTTGGAGGAGATATAGGAGCAAAATCTCTCTTTGAAGAAGACTTATTGAGAGGTTGAGTGGGTAGGGGATTACCTCTCTTTGTAATGGTTGGGTGTGTGGATAACGCAGTCTTCTCTTTCTGCATATTGGCAGAAACCTCAGCTTATTTTCCTTGCGAGCTGGTGAAAACAGAATATGACTGTCTGCTTGCATATCCCTGGGTACCTTCTTAATTGTCAGATTCCTCCTCATAAAATTCCATATACCCGATAGTAGAGTCACCAGTTGGCTCACTGACATCTTGATCATCTTCGCCTTGGGACGAAGGTTCTTCATAATTTTGTTCCTCTACTTCTTCAATTTCAGCTAGAGCATTGACCGGAGGAGCCTCAAGTGCCAACCGCGGAGTGGTTGCGGGCAACTGCGGCCTTATGTGGGACGATGTTAGGAGTGAAGTTTCTTTGCAAAACATCCTGGTATGAGGAACTGGGGGAAGCTTGGGCTAAATGCTTCTTTGATGTGATCAAGTCATTTGCCATTTTTTGAAATGCTGGATCAGATAAAGTGGCGGGAGAAGGGCTCAAAGCTTTGGTCTTGGACGGTTCCCTTTTTAATTCGCTGGATATGAGCAAGTTGTCTTCAATCCATATTGCAGTAGCCTGGGCAAGAGGCAAGGTAGTTATTTGTTCATGTAGAAGTAAAAAACTTATCTTTGAGCTCATTGCATTCACAAAGAAACACTTTTGATCTTCTAGTGTTGGCAATATGGCAGCAGGCACACGGTTGATTAATAAATTGAACCTAGCGATAAAATTGTGCATGGTCTCATTGGCCTCCTTCTTCAAGTGAGTGATCTTTGATAAAAATGCAAATGCATCTTCTGAAGGCTTGTATCTAACTTCAAAAGCATCCCGCAAGGTGGCCCAACTGGTAATAGACCTGACTGGCAAATGCTGAAACCATTCTGCTGCGGGCCCTTGTAAGGTTTCTAGAAAAAGGTGAACCGACACATCCTCGTGGGTCACATCTAGGATACTACATGACATGATGAATGTAAATATGTGTGAATCCATGCTTTGGTTTCCACTCCCGTCGAATTTGAAAAAATTCTTTCGGTTTCCGTGAGGGAGCGCGTGAACTGGATGTGGTAATGCGAGAGGGGCCCATAGCATTTCCCCATGGCACTACCATTTGAAAGGCTGGAAAAAGAACACGGGCTGGAAGTGCGGTTCCACTGAGAAATAAAGCATTGCAAAGGGATGTGGATGGTCCTTGTGAAAACTGGTTCTTTCATGGAGGTGAGGTACTTTTGGCTGACCCGATTAGCTGAACTTAGTGATGAAAAGTGCGTCGGTGTTATACTGAAGTTGTGCCTTTGAATCAAATCAAAAGTAGGATCGACTTCTCCATGAGCCCTCCTGTTACGAGTAAATGATTCACCCCGCCAGCGTACCTTCCAGATCTGTGATGTTGTGGAGCAGATTTAAAATTTCTTTTTGGTCGTACTTGCTGATTTTCTGGCTTTTTGACAAAAACCAGCAGCATGTACTTTTTTGAATATTTAAAATTATCCTTTTCTGAAAACCGATTGTTGTTTAATGAAAAAGAATAATGAGGATAAAATGACAGTGAAGATTAGTAAGCTGATTTTCAGATCTAAAGTTGACTTTTTCAAAGAGTTTGAAAATTTTGGTAAACAGTCAAAAACTCAGATCTACGGAAAAATACATATTTTTATAAAAACTCAGCGAACTAAAGGTCTCCAACTAGGCCTGATCTATGGATATCAGAAGGAAATTTTCGATTTAGAACACTTTTGCAAAAAAAATGGATTTTTAACAAAAAGCTAAAGTTTGTAAATAGGTAGTGATTTTTCATATTTTTACTGATTTTCTATCATGCCACCATCATAGATCTGATAGATTTGTTTGATCCCCAGCGGAGTCACCAAAAACTGTTGGTTTGAAAATCTGTCACTTGGGCAGATTTATGGATAGATGAGTCAACAGTGTGCAGGGCATAGCCCCTCTTTGAGTCAGCAAAGTGAAACTGGTTTATTGCTATTCTACCAATAGGAATCTATGCAAGGCTCACAATATTCTGCCTTGGGGGGTTTGAGATCTCATCCCAGTAGGGTTATTTCTGACTGCAGAAAGAAAGGAATGGAAGAGAGGATGAAGAAAGATCAGATTCAAAGAAAGAAAAGAAATGAATTTCAAAGCAGAAAGGTCAGAGGGTTTATGTTTTGGGATTGGTAGTAAACAGAGCCAAACCTACTCACATAAACGAAAAAAGCAATACTGGTGAATAAATGACAATAAAAAAAAAGTAGATCCAACAGGATAAAACACATAGATCTGACGTAAGAAAGATCTAATGCAAATAACGCATGTATTCAGCACAAAGTCTAAATATTGTATTAATATTTCCTTCTGTTACAAAAATCTCAAAGACTTTTCTTCTCACTTCTATTTTTTATCTGAAAAGTATCCACCTCTCTCATATAACAAGTATTAGAGTATTTATATAAGGAGAAGAAGAAGAAGGAAGGCAAAAGGAACCAACCACCTATTTACAAAATATCTACAAAAATATCTCAAAGTCATGTTGAATTTTAACAACTTGATGGATGACATCATCCCATGGTGTAACATGGTTGATGTCATCATTCGTGCCAACATGCTTTAGACATTTACAAAAAGAAAGTCAAAGAAGAGAGAGATTATTCATCGTCGTCATCCTGCGACTGAAAGGGGATATCCTGCTGCTACTGCTCAGGTGACGAGATGTGGAATTGGGCACGATATTACATGAACTTGCTGATCATAGGCTCTAATTGATCCTGGGAAGGATCCTTGTGTCACTCATTGATCACCTCGCAAGTCTCCCGTTCGTCTATGAGCTTCTCTAGGAGTTTGGAATATTATTTCTCTGCTTCTATTAGGAATCTGATGAAGTACCGATAGGCCAGCAGGTTATTGATGGACTCTGCGTCAAAAGTGACCTCTGGCCCCAGCCCTTGCGAAACGATCTCCTTGAAAATGTGAATGGTTTCATCAACCTTCCTTAAGGCGAAAGGAGTAAGAAACCCTAGGGACATGTTGAGAACGATTTGTTCCATTTGGTGCATTACATCCAGGGCTTCTTCTTTTACCTTATCGATCTTTTCAAGGATGAATTCTAGTTGATCCATCTGGTAATCTAGAGTGGAAAGGAATTTATTGAGGGCTCTGGGATGATCAAAAATTCTGAACTTAACTAGATCTTTGACTGAGCAGTCGAACATTTTTTGAAAAGTCTCATGCTGCAGCCTAGCATAGTCCAGCTCTTTTGATATGGGTCCTGCTAACCGCCTGGAGTTCCTGTTATCACCGAATCACAGCACCCCTGGAGATGTGACTTGAACTCATGGTGTGATTGGATAACATGGGTACTATCTCCAAGTTATGGGACTTGTTACTTGAGATAGACCTCCAGAGAAAGCTGGTTCTTGCTCCTAAACTACCTGCCACAATCTACTCTAATGCAGGATAAGCTAACTGTCCTAATCTAAAATTCTAAGGGACCAGGGAGAGAGAATGCATAAAATGAAAGCCTACACTAAAGCGGTGATACACCAGAAAAGGAGGGTGTGAGAGTAATCTCCAAATGTGTGAAATACAGAGGCAAAGTGCACACTAGAAGAGGTGATGACAGTTCACCATAATCTAGCAAAATGCATTCACAACAATATTCCAAGCATACACAATGATAATAAAATCCCTGCAAGAACATAATAAATAGACACAATATTCTTATAGAAATATTAAAGGGGCAAGGAGAATGCAAGAAAACACAGCATGGGAAGATACATCCACAAACTGGTATTTTATTGCTTCATGATATGTACAGTTCAATCTATTACAAGATAAGGGCCTGGATCACCATGCAAGGAGTCCACTACAAGGGCCTGCAACACACTGGCTACACAAAGCAATTTTGGCAGAGCTTTGCTACCCAAAAACTCCCTCTTTACAATGAGCCCAACACTCAAATTTATAGAAAAAAAGAGAAGGAGAAGAGAAGGGAAAATGAAAATCCCGAAATCTGTCCTTCAACCACCTGTAAGAGGCATTAAATTGAGTGAAATGATTATATATTACTTACAAAAGGCTCCCCATACTGTCCCATGTGCTGCAGTAGAGAAAGAATGATGACCATGCCTCTTAATTGCACTCCCAGATACCAAATAAAACAATGTTCTGAACCCGGCCACGTTTTCTTAAAAAAATCAATAAATTTCTTCTCAAATATGGAATTTATTGATTTCTGTCCATCGGGCTTGGAACCATGATTCCAACGGTACAAATTTTGTGTGATTTTGTTGAGAAATGCAAAAGTTATGGCCTTCTGAGTGCGGGCAGCTATTTTGGGGTTTGGCAGGCGTTTTCTGTCATTTGACGGGAATGAGCATTAACTAACTGGAGCCTAATATATTTATCTTATTTAAATATATATACCCTCATTATCTTTGTCATTTGGTGTAGAGGACGTTGTGCTCGTTCCACAAAGTCCAATTTTATGAAAATTGGAGCTCAGAGTCAAAAGTTATGGCCGTTTGAAGTTTCCAGACCGAATGTTGACTTTTCTTCTTCTCCTTCGGACCTTCAGCTTTTCGCGTCCCACACGTCCCTTTGTCCCATTTGTCCCAAATTCTGCGCGGGAAAAATCCTTCCGAACCGCCCGAAAAGGGCTTCCATGTCCCTTTTCTACCGGTGACACGTGGCGTGATCTGATTAGCTTTCGGCTCCTTTGGATATCCGCGTCCCGCGCGTCCCTTTGTCCCATTTGTCCCAATGCTAAAGTTCCCTGTTTCAGCCGAACCAGCCGGCTCACGTACTCGTGGCCCAGATGTCCCATTTGTTTTCGGACCGTCTGGGACAAATTTTCCTGATTCACCTGTTTCGGCCCGGTTCGCGTACTTTTGTCCCGGATGTCCCGGACTGTTTCGGGCTTGCCTTGACTCATTTCGGCTGATCCGGCCGGTTCGCGTACTTTCATCCCGCACGTCCCGGACTGTTTCGGTAGTTAGTCAATTTTTTCAATTTTTCGGCCAGTTCGGATTTCCCGCGTCCCGCGTGTCCCTTTGGCCCAGATGTCCCAAATGCTGCGCAGGACCGCCTAGCGGGCCTTTCGGCCGGTTGGCGCCCAGATGTCCCAACTGTCCCAAGGACCGCCTGGACTAGGACTTAGCCATTTTTCATGATTTTTTCCTGGCCCGAGCTTTTTTTTTGTAATTTTTTACATTTTCTCATAACTTTCTCTCTTCTTCTTAGACAAGGGAGTTAGAAAAAAATATGAGGGGACCCTAGAAACATGACTTTTTGTCCGGACTCAATATAATTTCTTGGGACTAAAGAATTTGATGCATATTATCAAAATTACCTTGAGGGGTGAATTTTGGATAACAGTTCCTTGTTCACCTTGTTGATGTTCAAATACAAATCGGTGAACTTGGAGATTACTCTTTCACCATCTTTGAGGATCTGGCTCCTCCAAGCGGAAACTGCCATACCGTGCTCACCGATCTTTGCATATTCATCAATTTTATCCTAACTCAGAGGCTCAGGAGTTTTGGTGGCAGTTGTGGGAGGTGCACTGCCCATCTTCTGTAAGGCATGGAGCAGATGTTTATTTTTCTCTTTCAGTAGCCTTTTTTCTTCTTTTGCTTCTTGAAGCTTCTTGCAGAGGGCGTCAACTGCAGATAGGGCCTCTCCCAGAAGACTTTCAGAAGATGTCCCCATTGTGACTTGAGTCACAGTATAATCTGTCAAGGAGAAATATTTTTTATCCTTCAGAGGATTGGGGTATGCGATCTCCATTACCATCTCTCCCGAAGCACTCTGAGAGAAGCATGTGATGGGCTTCTACTTCTTTACCCCTTTTGATGGGATTACAGAGAAGTCCATTAGAGCGATGGGAACTTTCCTTTTCTGCTGACTCAAGTGCTGGGAGATCCAAGTTGGACTTATGGGAGAAGGGCCAAAAACAGAGGAGGGGGCAGCTGTAGTGGTAGAAGGGAAAAAGGTGGAGGCATGTGGTGGCGGCATCGAGAGGGAGGCTGAGGAAGCACTCACGAGAGGAAGAGATACTGTAGGAGAGGAAGACATAGGAAGGGAGGGGAGCTCAGAGATGAGGGAAGAAATGGAGGGGGACAGGTCCACAAGAGAAGAGAAGATGGACAAAGAAGTAGGAGAAATAGTAGAAGAAGGGGAAGAGGACACGACCAAAGGAATGGTCGCTTGAGTCACTCGAAGAGGGGAAGGAGGAAAAGGACAAGGAACAGAAGGGACCTCAGTTGTTGCAGCTGTGGTCACATCCTAAGTGGATATTCCTATTGGAACATCTTCTGCCACTTCTTCTTTTGTGCTTTTCGGGATTTCAACCCGTTCTTGATAAGCAGAAGGAGGACTTTCTGGAGCTTCCCCTTGGGTGGAACAAGATTCACCCTCTTTTCCTTTACCCTTTCCTTTTGGCTGCTGTTTTGATCGAGGAGGTGCGTTACCCAATGGAGAGGTTGTGAAATCGACTCCAAGGTAGATGAGCCTGTTCATTCCACACCAATGTTCAGGTCTACGTAGAGTTTCCTTGACCCTTTCCTCAATTGTCTGAGGTGATTTAGTTCTATCAATTACTACGAAATGCCAATCTTCCCCACCTGTGTCAAGATACACTTGATCCACTTCCTGCTCAGTAGTTTGGTAGCCTTTGGGGACGATGGCCATCCCGTACTAGATGATTTGTGCTAAGGCCAAACGAGAATGGTCCTTCCTCCTGAGCTCAACCTCATGATAAATATCGATGTAGATATCTTCGATCTAAGGGATATGGATCGGATCAAGATTGGCCCTAGGCAGACAATTTCTCGAGTCAAAGGTGGGCCTTGCTGGGAAATTATGTTTCAGATTCAGAAGCTCCAGCTTTGTAAACATGTCTTTTGCCTTGTGGTGAGTGAGACATGTATACCTACCCACTGTGAGGGGGAAAGGAGTTCCACCCTTCTTTCTCTTGAGGCATTTCTCATGGTAGGTGATTAGCTGTCTTGACAGCTCTAGCAAAATTAATTTGGGACCAGCATACCTTGGTAGTTTAGTTGGCTCCCCCAAGAAGTTAGCCACCCTTAGATAAGTGAATGTGGGGAATTGAGTGAACAGGGCCCCCCATTTCTCTATGGCTACCACGATGCTCTTGGTCATACAACCGTGAGTCATATTCAGCCTCAACAGGCAAATGATGAAATAGAAAAATGCATCATTGATCTTTGTAAATTGGGGGATGCTATTTTCCAGCTTTAGTTATGGATAATATTCATAGATATTAACTTGGGGCCAAACCCCACTCCGCATTAGAGCTGGGTAGTCCCTTTCTGAAGCTACAGCATAAACAACATAGTAATTCATGTAGAACTTCCCTGTTGTGGAAAGTTGTTGTAGCTGCTCTGATATTGTGCTACTTATGATTTCTGCCCACTCAAAGCGTTGATCGGGCACATTTTTGTTCATTGTTTCCAAATACCACAGCATCCATTTGTGAAAATAATGGGCTTCAGGAAGCCCAAAGACTCTGCTATTGAATGTAATGGTGTCACTGAGTTCCTCTGAGAAGTCATTGTGATGAATGACCTATGGCCACTGAGTCACCACCTTTTTATTTTTTAGATATACCTCGTTCATCAGCTGCATGCACTAATCTTCATTGTCTTCCTAGGCTTTGATGCAATCTTCCCAGCTTATGGCCACAAAGTGCCGGTGGTGAGGGATGCCGAGCATTATTTCAAAATGGTGGGCAGTAAGGTTGATTATAACCTTTCCCTTCTTATTGTGGACACATCTTGTGTCTTTGTTTTAGCATCGGGATACCACCATCATAAAATCATTATTAACTACAATGACTGGGATTCCCCCAGAAAAATGCAGGGCACTGCCTATTAATTTGTCCATCCATGCACTTTGTGTGACCTTCCTGGTTCTGGTCCAGAACTCCTCTATATCAATGTGTACGATCTTTGAGTCTCTAATATCTAGGTCACACTCTACCTGGGACTCGGGCATTATGACCCTCTGATATTTATACTTCATTTCTTCTTCCGTGAGCTTGGCCTTGCCTTTAGATTTGATAGGTCTCTTGTTTGATGTTGACATATGTTCTTTTGAATTTAGTTGTTGATCTGCAACAATAAGAAGTGAAACCCAATTGAAGAAATCCGTGTCAGCTATTTGATTTTCCATTAAAATGTTGACAGAAGAAGAGTTAGCAATTTAAAGGCCTCAGGGCGCAGGGCGCATGAATACTGCAGGTTGCAGGGTTAAATAGTAAGGCGCACAGGAAAGGGATGCTACAGGGGAGAAATCAGTGCCAAAGGGCGCATGGCGCATGGATACTAAAGATTACATTCTTTGTTCTTGTAAGTACAAGTGCACCTGAACCATGTGTATGTGTTTTATAAAGGGCACATGGATTCTTTATGTTACATGGGAACAGGATGCGCCAGTGCTGCATATAAGGTTTGTGTAACATATGCTTTTAGTGCACTAAAGAGAACTTGGCACGACGCATGGAAGTTATGCACAACATGATGTTGTTGCAATGAGGGATGCGCCTGCGCCGTTTAAAGCTTTGCACTTAGCGCAAGTTTGACTGGTGTTACACACATGCGGGGTGCACCAAAGGGCGCAGGTTTTAACGAAGCAACAAATGAGTTTGGCACGCCATCAGGGGGTGCAAGGAAAGTGTTTGCAACAAACTAAGGAAGTGCGCCTTGACGGTGTAGCTTTTCATGATGTAGTAGGTAGGGAATGTGCGCCATTGGCGCGGCTGCTCTTTGTGGAATAGGGGTGACAGATGCACCAAAGGAGAAGAAAAATACAGTTTCTTTTTAGGCTTCAGTTCTTTCTCTGAGGGGTTTTACATATGGTTTAGCTCCTTGTGCAGGGCCGTTTGGGTGATGAAGGGGATTAAACAAAGGGTTTCAAGCCATCATTTCAGGACAAAATTTCCTCTACCAGCAGATCTGGAAAGAGGGGGAAGAACAAGTGGAAGAAAGGAAAATATAGCAAGTGGGGGGCAAGCTCATGATTTCAATCTTTCCAATCCACTCCATACCAACAAACAACCAAAAAACCACAAACACAAAGTGCACAAAAGATAGAGGACCTCTTACCAGGATAAATAGTGGAGAAGTGTGCAAACCGGTCCACGAAAATATTCAAAAGCAACAAGGCTGGTGCGCTTACAGGTACAGACAAAAATACTCACGTGATTGTGTTTGGTGATAATGACAGCGCAGACGCGCCTATTTATAGGCGAGGTCATAATAAATGCACCACTAACTTTTCAAGTGGCGCACCAAAAGAGCTGTCGACACAAGAAAACATGCGCCCTTTGGCACACCAAAATTTTTGCCAACACAGAAAATATGCGTGCCTTTGGCACCTCGAAAGTGGTGTCGACAGAGGAATATGTGCGCCCTTTGCGCACCAAAAAGTGGTGCAACAAATGTTCTATTGACAAGAAGGCACATGCGCCTTGGCGCATGTAAGGAAGACTCATCATAGCGAGGCGCACCAAAACATCTGTTGACACGAGAAAGCATGCGCCAAAGGTTTTCAAGGGGGCGCATCAAAAGTTTATGTTGCATAGTCATTATGTGCGCCCGACCAAAAAAGACCAAAAAAGCTAAGTTCGGAAAACTAGATTTCCCCATAAGGGATTTTGCAATGTTTCGAACACAAGGGATCCCTGATGATTTTGGTAAGGTTATCTATAAAATTGCCCTTGCCAATTTTACGTGATAACAAACCTGAGACTAACAGGTTTATAATTTGGTTGCAACTCAATTATATGTTGTGCTAAACTGGGATCAAATCCTTTCTGGTCTTGGTATTTCCAAGCAAAAATACCTTTAAATTCCTTGCAAAGATTAATAAATGACTAATTTTTAGTTAAGGAACATACCTTTCCAAGAAATAGCTTTTTCTATTCATCAACCGAGATCTCTTCGCAATTATCATCCTGAGTTGAAATTTTAGTCTTGACCTTTCTTAACTGATTGTCAGTGCTGAATATGTCCTCTAATGTGACTAGACCTCAAGGTAGTTTATTTATCTTCAACTGAACAATCTGGTCACCATATAAGTGTTGTAATTTATCCTAATTAACTAAAGAAAACTCATCTTCTTGCAGCAAAAACCTATAGATTTGATCATCACTTTCAAAAACTTGCCAATTTGAATCATTATCAGGTATTGAGGGCTTGACAATTAACTTTATATGAGGTTGTATTTTGCTATTTTCAATCTATTCTAGTAATTCAAAATGATCCCCAACTACTTCAAGTCTATCTAGATGATTGTTTTCAGCTCTAGGAATAGAATGAATGTTAATAGCATCGAAATTTTCCATTAAGTATAAAATTCTATATGTGTAGGACTTCATTAATGAATTCTAACAAATATTGAAATTTCTTACTTGATTGATAACCAAATCAGAGTCACCAAAAATCTGTGACATGCTGATATCTTTCTAGACCAAAGCAAGTCATGAATTAAAGCTTCGTATTCAACTACATTGCAAGGACATGAAAATTGGAGACTCAAAGATGAAAAATACCTTTCATTCCTTGGGGAATTGAGCATTAGACCTGCTCCTTGTCCCTTCTTGTTCTTAGCTCCATCGAAATGAAGCTTCCAAATCCTTTCTACTGAATCTTTTGTTTTGGACAGTAAGGGAAGTGGTGTATTTTCTTCATGCATACAATACACACCAAACATGTGTTCTTCAACTTCCTTAAAAGGATCATAAGCATGTTCTTCCACTGTATTTTCATCCATAAACATGTTAGAAACACCATCTAATGATGAAAGATGAGCTACCTCATCAAAATCAGACTGATCTAGGGCTGAATAATTAGCCACTAGATTTGAAGAGTGAGGCTCAATGTGAAATATGGCCAATGGCTCTGAATTGATAGTAACTTTGGTACCATAACAAGTAGTAACAACAAAAAGGACCAATATGAAGAGAGATAACCTCGTATTTTTTTGTGAATTCTCTAGATAAGCATAAAGAAAAGTATGGAGGAAAATCTACAACAGTTACATCTTGCAGAATAGAAACATTTGGACAAGCATGTAACGTCACTTCTAAATTTATGATTATGTCATTTGTATTAGTTGCAGTTCCATCAAGTTGTAAGACACTCTTTTCTGTAGGCTCATACTGCAAACCCAATTTTTCTGCAATCACTTTTGGCATAATTGTGCTACTTGCACCACTATCCAACATGCAATTATGAACTAGATGTTCTTCCATAATTAGTGACAAATAAAATGGTGGTGGTTTCGTGATGTCATGAGCATTCAGGGCCTTCTAAACCATCCACTTAACATCTTTAATTCGGTCTTGTTCAAATGTTCTAAAGACCATGTCTATCTTCTTAGCTTCCTTTTCTATTGTATTTGAAGAAATCTATAGCTTATATAGTTCATGAGAAAGTAAATCTTGCTGTCCTAGAATAGTTCATGAGTAGGATCAGCTTGAGGGTTGACACTTGCTGGAATTATTTCCTAGTTTCTGAGCTCTTTTAATAGTAGACAATTGTTCAATGAGAGACAAATGATCTAAATTATCCTGGAACTGTTTCAACAATTTTTCACCTAAGTTATCCCAAGTTCTTATGCTTCTAATTTCTAGATTTCTATACCATTGCAAGGCCTGCCCTTTAAAAGATATGGCTAAAGTCTTAAAGTTACATCTTTATGAGTGATATTATTCACTGCATATAGGGTTTCAACATCTTTGATGTGTTCAACAAGTGTAACCTGATTTTCACCCATGAATGATAGAAAACTTTTCATGACATTATTAGGAATATCATGGTAGACTAGGATTACTAATGGACTTCCATTAGTAAAGATCACAAAATTCTTTGGTGGTTGAATAGCCATTTGAAAAACTAGGATGTTAATAGATAAATTGATACATGGTGAAGGAATATCGGGAAGAGGGTTATCAAAACTAGGTCTATTATAAGGTAAAGTATTACCAACTCTTCTCCTAGTAGAATTCAGGGGTAAAGAAACAAACCCAGGAAGAATTCCTCTTACTGATGATCTTATAGTCACTTTAGGCATGCAACATGCTGCAATATTGGTCTTAAATCAGCTTTGTGAAGTCACCAAAAGATCTTCAAATCTTTAAAATAAATTGCTACAACTTACTCTTGAAAATGACTTTGTAACTGTTGTAAATTTGTTATAGATTTGCTGTAGAATTTTTAACTTGCATGCAGATCTAATTCATGGTCCCACCGGGCGTGCGAAAAACTATTATCTCTCAAAAGTGCACCCTGTAGAGAGATTCCTAAAGGTTTTCTAAGCTTGCAAAATTTAATATCTCTCTTTCGTAGATACAATAGAAACACCTCAGGAATGTGGGCATACCTATTTTGAGGTGAGTCTCTGGTATCAAGGCCGGTTCCTTTTTGATGTATCCTAAATTAATATTTGAGATTTAGGGGTAAAAGATGATAGTAAAATAATTATAACTAAGGAGATAAACAAATTTGTATGAGGTATTTGACTGAGTATATGCACAATTGATATGTGAAGGAATTTTGATGCATGAGCCGACAATTTTCCAAATAATTTAAGGGCAAACACTTTGTTGTACTAAGGGGAAAATATCACAACAACACTGATAAGTTAACATGCACATTAAAAGTATGTATAAAATACTAAATTTATAGTAGGGTAAGAAGATTATTGATTAATGAATTTTCATTCAGAAGACTAATAGAAACATACAAAAGACTGCAAATAATTGGTAAGGAAGAAATTCTTCACACTCAGAAGAAAAAACTAGAAAAAATTGCTTCAGTACTCCTATATCCAAAAATTCCTCTAGAAGTTCTGCTTGTGCTTTGCAAAGGCACACAATATATAGCAAAAATAAAATTCACCCCCTTCCTAAAAATAGCCTAAGGCTTGTCCTCACCCATGCATCCTATTTCTATCCTTTATTTAAAAATAGATGAAGGAATAAAAATATAGCAAGCAATTACAACTAGACATTATTAGCCTTAATTGCAATATAGTCAAATTGAAGTTGACTTTTCTATTTTAAGAAGAGAAGGATGAATAATTTGCTAAAAATAAGATTTCTTGCTAGGCAAGTCTCTCTCCATGAACATGTAACTCTATCTTATTCTCTATTCTCTCCTATTGTGAAGGCATGCAAAAATACTCCTATGTATGTGATAGCGTCATATGGGGACCACCCTTTGACATATGGATTTTTCTTCATTTGAGTTTGGCCATCTTTGCAATAAATATATGGATGTACACACTTGTCGGGATTTTCACATTGGATAATGTATGGTTTGAAAGACTCACCTTTTAGGTGATCATTGTTGGCATGATTTGGTTGACACTCGTATTATTTGGAGCATATACTATAGTTCGTACTTAACTCGATATTTCAATGATTAATTTATAGACACGTGGGATGGACCCTTTGACACGATGAGTCAACCCTTGGGTATTTGTGAATGGAATTTTATCTCAACCCAAACTAGGGTTTCTTGTCCACTTGCCACGTATATGAAATTTTAAACTGTGGTCGGGTTTGCTCTTTTATCGGCACTGTCGATCTCTGTCCTTGATGGAACTTCACCATTGATCTTCGAATCCTTTGGTAGACTTGCAGACCTTTTTGAAGTTTTTAGGCCTGTTTGTATTAAGTCTCAAAACTTTGAGAAGGCCTGCCGCTCTGCCAATACTATGTAGAATCGATATTTGACTTTTCTCCTCGTGGCTTTAAATTTCTCATCGTGGAGGCTTGGGCTTGCGGGAGATTTTTGGAACTTTTAACTTTAGCATTTTAAAATTTTGAAAACTTAAAGAGTCCCCAACCCCCGCCTTTCTGCTTTTGTTCTAGTGATGACACATGTCTTCTTTTGGGCCTGCGGGACTATGGATGAAATTTTGACAATTTGAAATTTTGGTAAATTGACTAAGTTTGACCGCCATTCCAACCTAACCACTTTTGCCTCAATTTTGACAACTCGTTTGTGATCATCGATCTATGTACTTATATATTTAAACAATTGATCTCTAAGGGATAATTTTAGTGTTTCTGTCATGTCATAAATGCATTGTAACCATGGTTTGCATTGATCACAGAGCTTCATCTTTGGCTTTGATCTATGTATTTTTCATTTTCGATCGTTGATCTTTTAGATGTGGTTGAATTCTAACTCAACCAATGCTTAGGTTCATGCAATAAAGAGGAGCTCATCCCTAATGATCATTTCATTTGAATTTTCGCTATGCTTGCGAAGCCCTGGCAAAAATTTTCTTCAACACCATTATTTTGAATATTCAAGCTCAGCTGTAAGCATTTCCATAGCCTGTGGGGCCTTTGTGACTTTGTATCTGGTATATTCATAGCTATTCTTCTTCTTTTTTAGCTCTCTATGTGGGAATGTGAAGGCAGATGCCATTATTGTTTTTCAGACTCTGATGGTTCAGCTTTGCGATGCCCTATACATGTATCTTGTTGTTTTCTACTTTGTAAGAGTTCTCTTAGTAAGGTAGTTGTGGGTGTTTTCTGTCATTGTCATGGGTTTGAGATCATGTGATTTCACGACTATATATTGCTCATTCTGAGTTTTTTGAAAGATTTTCTTTAAAAGAGATCTTTGCGTGTTGTCTTGGGCACAAATTTTTTTCTTTACAAGCTCGTCTGTACAATTGACATCACTATTTGATGAGGTTTTTAATTTTTCAATCTTTGAGTGTTGTAATCACTTTGTCAATTCCATTAGTCCTTTGAGATACTGATGTTTTTATCCTTCTTTGCATATTATGTGATCTTTAGGGAAACATGGGTCTTTGATTTGAAACTTGTTTTGTGATCATTTGAGGGTTCTCTCAACTTTGATTTAACCAGTAAGTACTTGTTTCCCACTTTAATTTTAGTACCCATTAATGCCCGCTGAGTTTGTGTTCCGAGTAATATTCCAAGATATGTTTACTTAGTACTTGTCTTCATAAGGAATCCCCTTTGGATCTAGACTGTTTATAATTTTTCCCCTTTTAGATTTTCTGTACATTGATATTTATGAGTTCTGAAACTCATTTTCCCACATCTGTACATGCATATGTTTCAATTTATGGCTTTAAAACATTGCAACCTAGATTTGGGTGTTTCTCCTCTGATAAGGGTCTTCGAAATCATTTTTACCCCATTCTTTTGCTCTATTTTTTTTCCTTGCTAGTCGAGTGACTCAAGTTCTACTATGCGGTTTTTTGTACTTGTAAAAACTATGAATCATTCATTATATTTAGCTATGAATCTTTAGTGTAGAATTATGTGCACTTTAACTGCTTCTGGTTCGGTAACCATGAATATTGTATGTAATTTCTAGAAATCACAAGCATTTCATCTGTTTTAATACTATTTTAGGCATAAGCTTTGATTTAGATGCTTGTTAAGATCTTTGTTACTTTGTTTCTTTCACATAGATGTTTTATTTCCTTTAACTAACATTTCTGGCATGTTGGAAAATCTGAAATGTTGATTTTTCATAGCAAAGCCTAGACAATTTTTTTCTAGAATTCTCTCTTCCTTTCATTTACAACTATAGTAGTTGTATTTTCTAATTCAAAATATAGAACATAACACTTCATGTTTGAAACTAGATAAAAATGAGGCATCATAGCTATTTATCTTGATCATGGCATGCTTTACTACTTTTCTGTATCACTTACTTGATTTAAATAATTCCTTTAAGCATGTAATAGTTAAAAGAAACATGATGGAAAGTTGTAAATGTCCATTTTACATGGCAAAGCCCTATCAAATTTTCTCCAGAATCTTTTCTTCATTCGTTTTCAATTGAAACATTCTCTTTTTAGCCAAACAACAGCTTTTAAATTCTACTTCTTCCTTTTGTAGAAAACTAAAACATGTATTTCTATCTTCTAGTCTCTCTTTTGTACTATAACTTCTTCCACTTTTGAAAGTTTACTTAAACCTTGAGTTATTTTCTTCCTTTTTATGCATGCACTTATGACTTGTTTATTTTTAACTGGCTGTAACATGTACCTACACACTTAGGAAGGCAATTAGAAAATACTTAGGATTTTTGGCCTCTCTTATGTCCATGTTTTCTTCTTTTCTTTTCTATTCCTTCATTCTATCTGAGTGAATAAAGAATGTATTCATTTTTATATTCAAGTAAATTACATATCCTATTATTAGAGATTCATATGCATGAATTAGGACAGTCTAGGAATATGAATTGATCCTTGAGCTCGTAACTGATAGTTATCCTTTTCTTCTTTTCAGGTACAGTGGCTTCTACAATGGAGATGAAGAAGAAGCTAGAAATGGAGATGTCTTCAATCAAATAAAGAAACCCCAAGGGAATGATGTGTTCACTCATACTCCTTTACTTTATTTTTCATGCGTATGTACCTTTTATTTCAGTAGCTGCACTTTACTTTCAAGTTACATCCCATAGCTTGTGTGGGACACATTTGAAAATTCCTTCCGAATAAAAAATTGAATTTTATAAATGATTTGTATATTTATTTCTGCATTTCAGTTTTCTATATATATTGTATGACGAACTAAACAACTCAGTCATTTAATTGAATGTTTTAATCATGAAGGAAAGAACATCAATGAGAACCTGTAACATTCAGTAATGAACTATGATTTTTTGTAATCTACATTATGTTTTCTGTCCCAAAACTCAACATTTCACCTCCTCTATAACTTGTTGTCTTCATCTAGACAAAATAGGTGTCCTTTGGGACTTTGTGTTCTTTTGTTGAAGATGGGATGAAACTACAGACTATGTGATCTGTTATGTTTTGTGACAGCACACATATCTGCAGATTTCATTTAAACTTATCACTAATTCAGTAGTAAAAAATAACATCAAAAATTCCTTAGTTTAGGTATACTTCACCCATGACTTTTATCGTAATGACGAAGTTTTGAGTTGCCCATTTTTGCACAAGTAAAAAAATTGTCAATAGTTCCTACTAACTTTGGCTCATCATTATCCCCTTCTTCAAAAAATTAGAGCTGCTCCAATTTGTCTTCTTCATTATGCTTCCATTTAGCTACATCTAACTTCTGAATCTCCCACTCTGTGATGCAAGTATTGTCCTTTTGTTCTAGTCCTTTCTAATGTACAAAATATTTTTTGTATTTCCCATGTCAGGTGCCCATTATTTTCTTATCTAGAATTTGATCCACTTCTTCTTTCTTCTTCACCAAAACCTATTGCTTATAATCTACTACTTCATCAATAACATCCCCTTCTACACAATCCCCACAAAAAGAATACAAATCTGAAACGTTAAACACTAGAGAAATATAAAAATTCCTTGGTAATTCTTCCTCATAAGAATTATCATTTTTTTTTCACGATTTTACAGGGACCAATATTTTTTTACTTTAGCGTGTTATAGCTTCCTTTTGGAAAGCTTTCCATCCATAGGTATACCATAACAAACTCACCAACTATAAATACCTTTCTCCATCTATGCACATTTGTTATTTCCTTATACTTATCATTACTATTTTGTAACTTGTTATCTCTCGAAAGTACACCCTATAGAGAGATGGTTGCAGGTGTTCTAAGATTACAAATTTTATGTTCATCCTTTGTAGAAACAATGGAAAAACCTCAAGTCTGTGGGTATACCTATTTTGAGGTGACTCTTCGGTATCAAGGTCGGTTCCTTATTGATGTATCCTAAAATATTTTTTGGGGGATTAAGAGTAAAAGATGAATGTAAAATGAAATTAAAATTGAGGTGATACACCAAACTTGTATGAGGAATGAGTACATTCACAATTGATATGGAATGAATGTTTGATGCACATGTCAATATTTTTCATCTTTGATACTTAATGGTAAGTACACTTTGATGTATCTGAGATGTAAAATCACAACAGTTTGCTTCTAATTTTATCTTACATACCGCACTTGATATCCCGTAGAAATTACTAAATTTGTAGGTGACGGGTAAGATGGCTCGACTAAGCATCATTTCAACATTCACAGTTAGATTAATGGTAAACATTACACAAGCCTGCTCATAATTGGTACTGGCATTCTCAAATATCACGTGTTATACCATTCAATGGAAAAAATACTCTTCCCAGGGTGCAATATGTACTGTAACCAAACATTAAACGGTCCAACACAGAAGTCGTGACTTTTTGTCTATAATGATGAGGACACACCTTTTCTAGGGTAAAATGATGTCTACCCATCCATTCCTAAACATTCTCTTTTATGTGTTGTACTCATCGACTGCATTCTAATTTCTATCCTTTATCTAAGTTAATAACTTCATCTTTATCCATAGCCATGTAAAATAATACCTTTATGAGCATTCTTGTCCTGGGATGGTTACATAACTATCGTGGTGGTTACGCAGCCTTTGCCATTGACAGAGTGGAATTTTCACAACCATGACGTCTAATAGCATAGCCACCATTCTTGATGTGAATAGTGGCAGTCCGTCACTAGTAAAATGGAGGATTTAAGTCATGTATTTTTAAAGTGTCCCCTTGTGAAGGCATTTCGAGAGTGACTCCCTTTGTTCTATGCTTAGTCCATCTGCGAACCACTCTTAATAGGTGCACTATGTCTCTATTGAGCTCAATGGATTCGTTATTGTAGATTCCTTCCTATTTTAATCGTGTTAGACATGTGTATGGTTATAATCTTTCTAAAAGGCCACCATGCCATAGTCGGTTACCTAAATGACCAACATTTCACCGATGCAATTGGACTTTTCAGATTTTCACACTTTGGAGGGTATAAGATTATACTTGATAAAGTTTTTAGAGAACCATTGTATGAGCATGATCAGATCGGATTTTGTTCTTTCTTTTCAGCTATAGACTTTCAGTCATATCTTGTACTAAACCATCGATTGTGGAATGATTCTTGGTCTTCCCTATACCATGCCAACACTTGCACAACCGTGAGGATCATCTCAGACATCCATACGTCTTAGTCGGAGGAATGAAATATGAGGTTGACATAATTATAACACCACATCTAGGAAGACTATTTTTTCACAGTCTAATTAGTAACCAGGTTGGAGGTGTATTTGAGTTATTTTGACCCTATTGTTTAGGTTCATATTTACTATAGAAGAAGAAATCTTCTAGCTGTTAGATTTGTAGAAGCAGAGTGATTCCATGCACTTACTGAACTGAATCTTGATTCTATTTCTAGAATTTTTTTAATAATCGGATTCATTGATATTTCAGGTCCTTGATAACTTGTTCCCTATCTGTCCCTAGGGTTTCTAATCAGAAATTTAGTTGGAGGAATGGAAGTGAAGACCATGATGGTGTTGCTTATTTCTTGGGGATCAATAAATTAGAATTGATCTTGCAAAGAAAATTTTCCTACGAAAAAGAGGATTCTCTGACTTTGAGTAGGAGTTTCATCTAACTTATCTCTGGAAAACCTGCGTGCCAAAGATCATTTGACCAGAATGATCACTTCATTTTGTATTTCTAGATTGTGGGTGAAGCCCTCAAAAAATTGTTTAGAATGACCACTTCTTTATAAAATCCAGCAACAAAGATAGCTACATCCAACTACTCCCTATTTTGGCCTTCTTAGCCTTTTAGCATAAGTAGCAGTATTTCATATTATAACTCTGCACTGAGTTCTCAGTAGCAAGCTAGTCATGGGTTTATTTATTGCTTATTTAAATTATGGAAAATACAAAAAAACATCTAGTGTACTTTAATTAGTTTATGTCATTTCTTACTCTTGAAAATAAATAGATGAAGCTCTTTTGTTTTATTCAATGCCATTGTTGAATGAATCTATTTTGGGACTTGAAAGATTAAAGCACCATTGTTTGACTTTTATGGTAAGCTTCTCATATACTTCCATTAGTTTATTTAAAACCAAGTCTTCAATGCCAGTTTAAACATTAAATCAAAACAAGCATACTCATTTTTATAGGGAATTTCACGCTACCCATTCATGGAAAATGTTGGGGATCCCTTCAGACCAACTCAACCGTTATGATTTCACTCTACCAATTCACTGCCCCTAAACTTCCTTTAGTTTCCTCATGGGCATATTGATTCATCTAATCTCATGCACTTTTGTTGTCTCGACACTACCTCGGGAATGTTTGAGTAAACATTGTGAATCACATGTCTATTTTTTTGGTGTACAACACCACCGCCACTAATGGGTACAACAATAGTGATTCAAACAAGAACCTGTAATTTTCTCTCTCAAAAAAATGACAAAAATATAGAAACTAAGGTTCTCACAATGTGAATTATGACTGTATGAAAGAATACTTTGAAACTCTAGATATCATGGATGTGCATTCTATAATTGATATTTAGCCCAAAAAACGAACATGTCTTATCTACTTCAAAGAATATTTGAGTTTCCCTAATTAAGCCGGTTTTGGAGTAAATCCATTCCTCGATGGAACAATAAATTATCTCTAGTAAAATACATTAAATGAGAGACTACACTGCTGAAAGCTGAAATAGAGGACAGAGAATAGACATTGATATTCTAAAGAAGTTCGTATATTATATCAGAAGAAATGATCAACTATATTCCTATAGGTATATTGATTAGGAGGAATATTCCCTTGAATGAATGGAGAGAGAATAATGGAATACACCAGAGGCAAAGAGAATAAATGGATAAATACGAATAGAAACTATTCTAAAATATGAATCTTAAAATATACGTACATATGCAACGTTTGCTAACATCCCCCCCCCCTTATTACATTATTCTTGCAAATGTAACCCCGAAAAAGTTCAAATTTCACTTTTCCTAAGAGATTTGGTGAGAATATCACGTATTTTGTGCTTCATGTAGGACAATACTAGAGTTGAATGTGATGATTCAAGATGTGCTCTCTAATGAAATGACAATCAATCTCAATATGCTTTGTTCGTTCATGAAAGACTGGATTCTGCACGAGCTTCAACACACTTTGATTATCATAATAGAGAATAGGTGACTATTTTTTAGGAATTCCCAGGTCATCCAAAATGCAATGTAACCATATCGCTTCACACACATAGCTCCTCGTGCAACATGATATTCTGCCTCTAAGGATGAGAGAGAAACAACATTCTGCTTCTTATCTTATCCATGAGATAGGTCCAGATCTCGAGATGAAATATGTATCCTATAGTTGACTTCCTACTCATCAACAGATCTACGCACGGTCTGAGGTCGACGTATCCCTATATGAAGAATTGATCATTCTTCTTATATTCCAGACCATAATCAAATGTACCTCATAGACATACCTTAAAACATGCTTTGTTGCATTCGCTGGCAGTGACATTTCTTTGGTTCCTGCATGAATCTGGAAAGATATCTAACAACATAGCATAAATCTAGTCTAGTACATGTCAATTAGATGAGTCCCTCTAAAAAATTGCCTATAGAGAGTAGCATCTACTTGAGGTGAATCCTAGAATCTTGAAATTGTCAATCCTTTTTCCATGGGAGTGGACATAGGTTTACAATCAGACATTCTATGTACTTTTCTAGGAGTCGTCTTGGTGTACTTCATCTGGGAGACAAAAATGTGATGCTCCTTTTTCCATATTTCCAAGTCAAGATAGTAATGGAGTAGCCCCAAATCTTTCATGTTGAAGGTTCTTTTGGGATCATTCTTCACAATATCAACCTGATCTTCTGAACTTACCAGTGATCACAAGATCATCTACATACACAACAAGAATGACAATTTCTTTGCCTACCTTCTTTATATACAAATTTCAATATGAGGGGCTACGAGTGAACCCATGCTGCAAAAGGTGACCATCAATCTTGATATACCATGCCCTAGGAGCTTGTTTCAGTCCATACATGTGATTTGATGAGATGACATACCTTCTTAGGATGCTCTTCATCAAAAAATCCTTCAGGTTGGGTCATGTACACTTCTTCTTTCATATCATCATTTAGGAAAGCACTCTTGACGTCCATTTGCTGAAGTCTCCATCCTTTCTATGCTGCCAGTGTGCAAACAATTCATGATGGTCTTGATCTTTGCATAGTGGGTGCAAAGGTGTCTTCATAGTCTATGCCCTCTTTATGAGCATATCCTTTTGCTACAAATTGTTGCTTTATGTTTTTTGATGGATCCGTCTGCCTTATATTTTGTCTTGAAAACCCAATTATGCAGCCTATGGGTATCTTTCCTGTAGGCAGATCGACAACTTCTCATGTCTGATTTTTCATAAGTGAGACATATTCTGTATCCGTGGCTTCCTTCCACTGAGGTTGACTAAGTGCTTCACGAACATTATCTAGGCTTGGAGCTATTAATCATTGAACTCATTAGTGTAAAGTCTTACCTCATTTCTTGTTTGAATCCTTGTTTTGACTCTGGATGATGTATCTAGGAGTTGTTGCAAATGTGAGTCCTTGATGGTGCTTTATACCCCACTTTGAATGAAGAACTTGGCTACTTTTGAGAAGAACTGTGTCAGTACCATGTGGATTGATGTGGAGTCACATTCGTCCAGTTTCTCCAAGGTCAAAAAATAGCTCTCCTTTTAACATTTATGTTTCCTCTGAGTAGTCTCTTCTAGCTCATTATCTGACTTCGGAGACATTATTTGGTGATAGATGTGGTTGGAACTGGATCTTCTGTTGATACTGATTGAGTCAAAGGATGACTCATCACAAACCAGCATCCTGACTCTCGTATATTTTCTTTGTCTCAGGATCCATGAGATGATATTCCTTCAAGGTATTGTACTATAGCCAGGTAGGATATACATGGAAGTGTCTTTGGCTCAACCTTCTTTCTCTCCTGAGCTGGGACATGCATGTATTTTTTGCAACCAAATACTCGCAAATGAGAAATTGATGGCTTTCTACCACTCCATACCTCTTCTGGCGTTTTGTTTTGTAGAATATTTTTCGGTGCCCTATTGAGAAGATATACAGCTACATTTGTACTACTTCATCCCAATAGCGTTCCTCCTAGATTTGCTAGTTGTTAGCATACAACAAGCCATCTCCATCACAGTGTGATTGTGACACTCAACAATGCCATTTTACTGGGGTGTGTAGGGAGATATTTAGGTGAGCTGCTTAATGCCTTGTTTGTTCAAGAAGGCCAATAACTTCTTTGATGTGAATTCCCCCCCTCAATCTGGAGTGAAGTAGAAGAAGTGGTTGTTTGGTCTCTTTCACAACATGATGATAGAAATTATGGAAATGTTAAAGAGCCTCACTTTTCTTCTTAAGGAAAAACACCCACATCTTGCAAGAGTGGTCATCCACGAATAAGTTAGAAGTACTTGTATCTTGAAAATGAAGCAGGCAGCGGGTTGTTAAGATCAATATGAACTACCTCCAGACACTTCTTGGCATGGAAGGTGCTCGTCTTGAAATGGATCTCTGTGTTGTTTTCCTACAAGACAGTTAGGGCAAAGAGGCAAGGTACTAGACAATTTGGGTAATCCATAGACCATTGGTTTTGAACTCATCTGATGTAATGAACTAGCTGACAAGTGTTCCATATCTAAAATGCCATAGGTGCATTAGATTGTACTGTTGATGTAGATAAAGCTACTGTAGAAGATGAAATAATATCCTAAAGCAAATAACTTATCTTTCACAAATGATCTAGCAATAATCTTACCTTTTCGACGAAATCAAACATGATTTGATGCCATTTTGGACAAGAAATTCTACCTTCAGGTGATGATTCAAGCAGTTGAGTTACTGACAAGAGGTTGCTAATCAATCTAGGAACATATAGTACCTTTGTAAGCATACATTTTCATGATCCCAGAGGAATGGAGACATCTTCATATTCCTTCTACAACATACTCTTTTTCATCCGTTATCCGAACCTCGATCATCCAGTGGGTTGTTCATCTAGTGAATCAAACAACTCCTATTATCATGTGACATGTGCTTACTTGCACCGGAGTCTATCAGCCAGACTCTCTTCATGGGCCAAGAAGTCTGAGAGACGTGTACAAGGTTCTTACCACAATGGATGGATCCTTCTGATGTATCCTCATCATATTCATCATTATCTTGTTGGGGTCCATGAGATGTCCCTTGTGCTTTCTCTAGTGGGGACATCATTTGGACTTTTGGAAAATCTTTGCGCCCTGATGTGCTTGTTTGACTTGAAGACCCTTGTTTCAAGCAATTGTGACCAGAAGTGATCAGTGCCGTGAGTAGTTGGTTCTGCAAATGTGACATCACCTCTTTGACTTTTGATCTTTCTACTATTGTTTTGGTTGCGCTTGATTTGGCTTCTCTGGGGGACCCTTCTGATTCTTCTGGCCACAGTATGGGTTATGAGAACATGGATTTATCATGAGTCTCCTCATTGGATGGATTGATGGCCTCTTCCTGATGCAGAAAACTTCACAAGTTATTTGAATGTCCATTGTTTTTTTAGATACATTCAGTGTCGTAATGGACACTCAAAATTGAGAAGGGAGTGCTCTCAAAGTGATCGCTGATGAAAAGTTTTTCATCCACCATTTCACCAAGTGCTAATAATTTCGATCGCAGCTCAGTCATACGACGTAAGAACTCCTAAACTTTCTCATCTAACTCCATAGAGAGTGTGTGTAGAATTTGAACGAAGATGGAGGATCTTAGTTTGATTTTTGGCTTCATAAATGGTTGCCAACTTGTCCCAAGCCTCCTTGGGTTTCTTCACATTCCTAACATGTGGTTGCACGTCATCACTAATACTGAGCATTATCAGCATCAAGGCTTTAGCACTAGCCATTTCATATTTTCTTAATTCATCAGGGGTTGTGGGAGCAGACACAGACCCTGTGAAAATTCCCCATAATCCTTCAATGTGAAGGATTGTCTTCATTTTTGTCTTCTAGGCTGAAAAATTGGACCCTTTGAGGAACTGAGCATCAGACAGAAGTAACTTCGGAGTAGACATCGTAATAATAATAAAAAATTATTTATTTATTTCAAGCGTTATTACAACTTTGACTCATTGATGAGAATTACTGGCTCGTAGATGCTCGTGATATTCACATGCTGTGAGACGGCGACAGTTTGTAGGGTATTCTTCTTCATCGTCATAGTCAACGTCATACCCAGCTTCTAATTCTTCCTGTACTCACTTTTCTTGGAAGATGACGTCGAAAAGAAAGTATTCAAGAAGTCCTTCTCAAACTAGCTTGTCGAATGCTAGATTATAGGTATTCTGAATCTCGTTCAGCAAAGAAAAGTAGAAACCAGAGCTCTCAGGGGCTTCTTCACAGTGTTCTCTGATTGGTGATTTGATTTTTTGGCTTTCAGTTGAGGTGACCATGTTATTGATGCTCTCAATCTAGTTGACTACACTCGACATTCGACGAAGTGTTGTATGATCTACTTCTTTTCCTTCGTTGTCTTGGTGGAAAGGTTTGTTTCAGACACTAATGGCACCATATATATATATATATATATATATTTTAAAGATATGACCTTCATGCTTCACAATGCCAAATTATTCTCTTCTCGAGCCACTCTCACTCTTCACACGGGATTTTGTACATTACATGCAGCTTTCAACTTCCATGCAAGCTAAGAATCATCTACACAGCAGCACGCATCCACGCACCAACACAACATTTTTATGCTAAGCTTTTGTTTTGAAAAACCTGGCCTTCCATGTAGCTATGGTTAGTTTCCATGCACCAACTTAATACTTCCACGTAGGATGAAGGTTTATTCTACCATTTATTCTACGTTGAAAAATTGTAGAAGCTTTGTTGCTATTCTTTATTTTTCACGCAATAGTGAGACAAATGGATGTGAATTTACACAATCTCCCATGCAGCAGGTTGTAGAAGACTTCCACGCAGATTTTATTTAACGTTGTTTTGCTAATACTCCTCCACAGAGTAGATGTCTTCACCAAATGAAAAATATAAGCCATGTTTTGTAATTACAGGTGTATTTTCAGCTCACTGATCTCCATGCATCACCTGTCCACGCTGGTTGAAGGAATCTCCACTCATCTCGTATCCATGCAGGTCCTTCTTCACGTATCCACGGGTAGGGAAAATCTCCATGTAGGTGAATATTCATAAAGGAACACCTAATTTCCATGCAGCAGCTTTTAAGTCTTCACATTTTCTTTCATCCACACTCACATCTCCATGCTAGTTTCCACACAGGTGACTTTCCACACTCCACGCAGGTTGAAAGAATTTCCACAAAAATAATTTTAATACAGGTTGCTCCAATTCCTCCACACAGGTGTCAAAGCAGATGATAGAACAAGACAAAAAAAAATGCAAGCCAATGTGTCTCCACCATACAGGCTACTGGAAACTTCTCCTTTCCACGTACGTAGGTCTCCTCTCAGTTGCAGGTTGTATGCTTTAAACAACAACAAGGAAAAATTCTAGAGAAAAAGAAAAAAAAACTACACACAGGTCATATATATGGCGCTATGATACCAAACTATAGGAGGCAGATAGGAGAGAAGAATGTGGAGTGAAGTACTCTACACACTCTTATTTTATTATGAAGAAGTGCATACATTATATAGGATAAATAATCAACTACATTCCCCTAAATTGAAGGAGGAAGATTTGGATGAAGGAGAGAGAATAATGGATTACACCAAGGAGGAGAAAATAGAACAAATACTCCCAAAAATATGAACTATTCAACATATGCTAACAATCCTCTTATACTTCGATCCATCTCTGATTTATTGATACCCATCAATGTGTTTTTGATTAATGACCTGGATCTGTACTCTTCCCTAATTTCAAATCATTTTGCACTTAAATTCATTCTATTCTTGGCTGATGTTGAAAAATTGCAACAAAACTTGACGGTGAGTTCGAAACCTACATGTTCTTCTCTTTCTATTTCTAGGTTGCTCTTGGTTTTGGTTTTTATTTGAAATTATGTCTATTACTAGGAATACCACTCTATTCTTGAATGAGAGTTGCTTCTTGTAATTACTGAGTTTTGTTGACTTAAAAGCAAATGGGAATGTATTTTTTAAAACTCATAATTCTTCCTTATTCTATGAAGAAAACATTTGATCTCTATTTTAGACCTTTATTCTGAGAATGTTGGTATGATAACCTTTGTCATTTTGAGTTATGGTTTTGATTCCTTGCCTCGAACCATATGTTTTGGCATTTTTAGGAGTTGAGTATAACTGTCTTCTGGTCTTGGAAACTCCAATACTTACACATTTTATTATATTCTTAATTTTTAAGATGATAGTTGTAACATACTCATAATGTTTACTTGATTCCTTGATACTTATAGCTTTTGAATGTTAAATACAATCCCTATTTCTATTGGAGAACATTGGTCAGGCATTTGTTGTTCTTCTGTATTGTAGAAGGAAATTACATTTATTTGAACACTCTGGTGACTATGATGAGCTTCATAATTTTTCCTTCACCTCTGAAGCTTGTATATTATCACTGTTATATTTCATAAATGTTCTTGTAGTTGTTGGTTCTTTTTTGTAACTTCTGTATTTGTATTCTATGGCACTTACTGGCCTTCTTATAGCTTTCAACACCTGAAACTTGTAATGCTTTCCCTCAATGTCATATCTGAATGATCTTTTGAGGTGATTAATAGTTTCTAAAAAGTTGAAATCCACTTCATACTATCTTAAGTTATGCATTATCATTCAATTTAACCATTAATACCCTAACCATTCTTCTTCACATTGATTTGGTTCATCATAGCTGAGGATAACATTCTTTTCACTTACTGTAACATTTGTTCACTATTTTCTTTTGTGAATTACTATTTATGTATTTCGTAGTGACTTTCTGTTCATAACTGTAAGCTTGATATACACACTTGAATCTTTTGAGATTTGACATCTTCTTGATGGAAAGATAGGCTTGTTCATTTGACTCTGGAACTTACAGCATTAATACTTTGACTGTTCTTGATTTCATGAGATCTTTAGGCATTGTATGTGGCCTTCTGGAAGTTGTAAATAGTTTCTCATTCTTCTAACACCATTAACATCCATAAGCCTTGATTCAAATGCTTTGTTGAAATACTATAATATTATTTCTTTTGCTCAAATATTGTACTTCTTTAATGGTAGCATTTGTGTGCACTCATACTTCTCTATTATGAAAATTGTAGTTTAAAATGGCTGAACTTTGTCGTATTATCTTAAAACTTCATGTTAATCAGCTGTAAAGCTATAATGAATGCTCCAAAGTACTTCAATTTGATGACTGAAAGTGCAATCAATTTCTTTTCTGTTTAAATATTGTATTTCCTTTTAATTACAACTTTGATATGGGTGTTGGAAAATTTAAAATTTCCATTTTACATGGCGAAGCCCTATCAAAATTTTCCAAGAATTATTTCTTTAATCCCTTTTTCAGCTATAATAGATGTATTTTCTGATTCAAAATACATAATGTTTCACTTTTCTATTGAAGTTGATTTTTTGTTGGAAACTAAAACATAATAACTGTTATCTTGATCATGGCATGTTTTTCTACTTTTTTGTATCACTTACTTGATTTACATAAAAATTTTAAAGCATGTATTAGTTAAAAATAACATGATGGAAAGTTGTAAATGTCCATTTTTCATGGTGAAGCCTTGACAAATTTATTTCAGATTTCCTTCTCATTCTGTTTTAGCTGTAATCTTATCTTGATTTAAATTCAGCCTTTAAATTTTTATTCTTATTCTACAGTTGCATTCTGAAACATGTAATTTTTTTATCAATACCCTCCTTTGTTCTGTACTGCAAATTCTTTTATCCCTAGAATAGTTTCTGAACTTTTTGTTGCATTCTTCCTTGATTCAAGTATGTACTTATGACTCATCTACTTCAGGTATCATAGGATAGAAGTTATTGAAATCTACAATATTTATCTATAGTCAGGACTGTTAGATATGATTTATTTCTTCTTGGCTACAATCTGTACCTGCACACTTGAGAAAACAGTTAGAAAATATTTAGGCTTTTTGGCCTCTCTTATGTCCATGGTTTTTCTTTTCTTCTCTCTCCTTCTTTCTAAGTGATTAAATCATATATACTGTTTGATCTTCAGGTAATGTATGTCTCCTATTATTAAGAGATCCATATGCATGAAATATCACAATATAGGAATATGGATTAACCATGAGCTCTTAACTGATAGTTTCTCAATTTTTTTCAGCTACGATGCTTTCAGCAAGGAAGATGAAGAGGGAACAAAGCTAAAGATGAGGATGCATCAACCGAAGGATAAACCCCAAGGTAATGATGGGTTCACTCATACTCCTTTATTTTCTCTTTCATGCACGAGTACCTATTATTTCATTACTTGTACTTTACTTTCAAGTTACATCCCATGGCATGTGTGGGAATATTTGAAATTCCTTATGAATATAACATTGAATTCTAAAATTAAGTTGTGTATTTCCTTCTTCATTTATTCTTTCTGATATGGATTATATGATGAACTAAACAACCCAATAATATAATTGAATTTCTTAATCATGAAGGACAGGACATTAAAGATTACCTGTAACATCCAGTAATGAACTTTGATTTTTGTAATCTGTAGTCATGATTTCTGCTCCAAAACCTAACACTTCATATATTTTACAATTCAGCGTCTTCATCAAGGTAACATAGCTGTCCTTCAGGGATCTAAGTTCTTTTGTTGAAGATACAATGAAATTGCAGACTATGTGATCTGTTATTGTTTGCAATAATAGACATAGCTGCAAATTTCATGTAATCATTAATTAATTCAATAATAACAATATTGTATGAGAGAACCTTCCCTATCTTAGGTATACTTCACCAATGCTATCCATCATGACGAACTTTTGAGTTTCCCATTGTTGCACAAGTGCAAAAATTATCAACATTTCTGGCGATCCTACAGGGAAAGCTACCTGCTAGCTTGTAAACCAATGCTTTGCTCTTGTCCATTGGGCATGGAGTCTAAAACATTCAACCTCGAGAGCTGAAAATCATTGTGTTATTTGCAATCTAAAATCATGTAAGGACCACTCCAGATTGTATCAAACTTCATGTGTCTTCCCTGCTTTGCACGATCAACATCCCACTTTAACACAATATGTCCTTCATTGAAGATTTTGAATTTTTATTTCCTATCAAAAGTCTTCTTCATCTGTTTCTGATTCTTTTCCATGTTTTCATGGGATTGATCTCTTAGCTCTTGTAATTCCATTAATTCTACATAATGAACCTGCAATGGTTCATTTTCAAGTAGCTCCATTTGATGCAGCAAATCTAATGTGGGTAACTCAACTAAAATAGGCATTCTCATTTCTCTTCCGTAAACAAGCTTGTATGGTGAATTACCAATTGATCTTTTAGGAGTCACTCTATCATCCCAAAGTGCTGAATTTAACATTAGATGCCAAGCTCTCTGGTTATCTTTGAGTGTTCTTCTGATGATCCTTAAAAGATTCTTTTTAGTACTTTCAGCTAACCCATTACCTTGTGGGTAATAATTAGATGAAGAACTTAGACAATTTCCATGATTGACAGCCTAATATGTTACCTTTGCACCAAGAAATGCTAAAGCATTATCTGCTATCATAGTTTTTGGGACACCAAATCTGTAAACTATACCTTCATAAAAGGATAGTATCAAAGTTTCATTTGGATATTTCAAGGCTATTTCTTCAATCTAACATGTAAAGTGATCTGTAGTAGTCAAAATCCACTAGTTTCCTTGTGACAAAGGAAGGTTTATCATGCCAATAAAATCAAGACCCCACTACATAAAACACTGATCAATTGAAATAGGTTGTAAGGGCATTGAAGCTAAACATTCTTTTCCAACAAAGAAAGCACATTTCTTACACTTTCTAATCCATTTGAAACAGTCCTTGAATATGTTGGGCCACTAATAACCAGCTTTCATAATTTTTAAGGTTGTGGTACATGCTGAGAAATGACCTCCTGCAGGTATTTCATAGAATTCTGATAATAATTGGTGAATTTTATCATACTCAATACATCACAGCAAGATTCCATTTATATCATTTTTGAATAATACACCATTAATAAAAACATAGGGTACAAGTTGTAATCTAAAATACTGTCATTTAATATTCTCCATACCTTCCAGATAGATGCCATGCTGTAGATAGTTAACTAAATCAGTCATCCATCTTGATTCCTTGACTTCTTGAGCAAGTTCAGGTTGTTGATTTTTTGGCTGAACCATGATGTCTGATTGTCGATATGTAATTTCAACATATTGTTTTGAATCTTCTGATTCTGCAGCCTACTATTTTTCCATATCAACAATTAGATATTCACATAAGCCTTTTCCTCTTAATATCTTCACAACATGAATATCAACATCATATTCCATGACCTTTGTTATCTAACCTACTCTTTTCTCATTCAATTCTTTATTTAACAAGAAATCTTTCACACTTGGATGAGAAACAAGAACATGCATTTTGTTGTTTGAAAGCATGTATTTAAAATTCTTTAGTTCTCTGACTACTGAAAGTACTTGTTTTTCAAGAAATGTGTACCTTGTTTTGTAATCGTGCAAGATCTTTCCAAAGAAAACAATTGGCTACTCAACATTTTCATCATTAACCTGAGTTAATATGGTTGATATTGTTTCATCTCCTGCAAGTGCATACATTACAAAATATTTATGAAAATTTGGATTTACAAGAGTAGGAGCTAAAGAGATGGCTTCTTTGATTTCTTCAAATCCTTCTCTCCCTTCACTGGTCAAAGAGAAAGTCTTCTCTTTCTTTAACATAGTTGTTAATGGTTTCATCAATGTTACAAAATCTTGAAAAAATCTTCTAACAAAGTTGATTTTTCTAAGAAAACTCTATAATGGCTTCTTATGATGAGGTAATGATAGTTGTGATATGGCTTCGATCCTGAAAGGATCAATTTCTAGACCTTGTTTAGAAACAATATGACCAAGCAATTTACCTTGATGTACTGAAAAGATAGACTTTAGTGGATTCAAAAATATTCCAAATTGTCTGCATAACTGAAAATTCTGTCTTAGATGTATTAGATGTTCTTCTAATTTTTTTGAGAATACATTAACATCATCTAAATAAACAAGGATGCATTTATTTAACAAGCTACGAAAATCCATGTCCATTACATGTTGAAATGTTGCACCAGCATTTGAAAGGCCGAAAGGCATTCTTTTGTAAGCATAAGTACCCCACTTAGTGGTGAAAGTTATTTTTGTACCTATCTTCTTCTCAGACAAAAATCTGATTGTATCCACTATAACCATCTAGAAGAGATAGTCTATCTAAACCAAAAATTGTTCTCAAAATATTATCCATATTTGGAAGTGGGTAGTGATCTTTTAATGAAGCTTTATTAAGATCTCTGAAATCCACACATAATCTGATTTCTCCATTTTTCTTCCTAATAGGAACAAGATTGACTACCCAACTTGAATGCTTAACTGGAAAGATAATACCTGATTTGATCAACTTAGATAACTCTTTCCTCATTAGAGGATCTATTTTGGGATTAACAGGCCTCTATTTTTGCCTAACTGGCTTTAAATTTGGTTGCAATTCAATAGTGTGTTGTGATAAAATTGGATCAAACCCTTTTAGTTCTTGGTATTTCCAAGAGAAAACATCTTTAAATTCCTTGCAAAGATTAATAAAAGAATGTTTTTCAGCTAAAGAACATACCTTTCTCAAGAAACAAATTTTTACCTTCATCAACTGAGATCTCCTCATAATTATCAACATTTGTTGACATCTTAGTCTTGACCTTCCTTAACTGATCATCAGTGCAATATATGTATCTTTAATGTGACCAGACCTTGAGGTAGTTTATTTGTCTTTAACTGAACAATTTGGTCACCATATAAGTGTTGTAATTTATCTTGATTTACTATAGAAAATTAAGCTTCTTGCTGCAAAAACCTACAAATTTGATCATTATTTTCAAAAAACTGCAATGTAAATAATTATCAGGTATCGAAGTCCTGACAATTAGCTTTATATGAGCCTGAATTTTTCTATTTACAATTTGTTCCATCACTTCAAAACTGGCACCAATTGCTGGAAGTCAATCTGCATGCTTATTTTCAGTTCTAGGAATGGATTGGATGTTAATAGCTTTGAAATCTTCCATTGAATTTGAAACTCTATGTCTGTAAGACTTCATTAATGGATTCTTAAAAACATTAAAATTTCTTACTTGATTGATAACCAACTTTGAATCACCAAAAATATGTAGCATGCTAATACCTCTCTTTTTGGCTCAAAGTAAGCCATGAATTAATGCTTCGTATTTAGCTACTGTTACAAGTGCATGAAAATTAGAGACTCAAAGCTGAGAATTACCTTTCATTTATTGGGGAAGTGAGCATCAAACCTACTCCTTGTCCTTTCTTATTTTTAGCTCCATCAAAATGAAGCTTCCAAATCCCTTCCACTGCATTTTCTATTTTGGAAAGCAAGGGAATTGGTCTGTTTTCTTCATGCAAGCAAATACACACCAAACAGATGTTCTTCAACTTCTTTGAAAGGATCATGATCATGTTCCTCATGAGTATTTTCATCCATAAATAGGTTAGAAACACCATCCAATGCTGAAATATGAGATATATTATCAAAATCAGACTGGTCTAAGGCTTCATAATTAGCTAATGCATTAGAAGCATGAGGCTCAATGTGAAATTTGGCCAATGGTTTTGAATTGATAGTAACCTTGGTCCCATAACGAGTAGTGAAAAATAAGAAAGACCAATATGAAGAGAGATAACCTCCTATTTTTGTTGTGAAATCTCTTGATAAACATATAGCAAAGTAAGGAGGTAAATCTACAACAGTAATATCTTACAGAATGGAAACATTTGGACAAGCATGCAATGTTACCTCTAGATCTCTGATGACACCAACTGTATTAGTTGCAGTTCCATCCAACTATAGGACACTCTTTTCTCTAGGTTCATACTGCAGGCCCAATTTTTCTACAATTGCTTTTGGCATAAATGTGCTACTTACACCATTGTCCACCATATAATTATGAACAAGATGTTCTCCAATAATTAGTGATAGATAAAATGGTGGTGGCTTCTTGATGTCATGAGCATTTAAGAATTTTTAAACCATCCATTTAACCTCTTTGATGTGGTCTTGTTCCATTGTAGCAAGGACCATGTCTTCTTTCTAGACTTCTTTTTCTGCTATTTGAGAAGAAATCTGTAGCTTAGCTAGTTTGTGAGAAAGTAAATCTTGCCGCCCTGGAATACTTAGAGCATCCCACATTGAGATGTTAACATTATGATTTTTCATTACATCAACAATGTTAAAAGAAGCAACAGTTTTACAGATAGATTCTACTGTTTTAACATAGGCTTTGGTGAAAACTGATTCTGTTTCAGCTACTTTTGATATCTGAGGTATAAATAACCTTCTTGGATCAGGATGTAGCTATTTTTGTTGGTCTTTACCAGCTAACACACCTACTATTTTTTTAGGAACAACAACACTGTTAGCTATTTTTGGGCTTATAGTTGTTGTTTTATCAGTGACAGTAGGTAGAACAGGCCTATTCTGCTATTTTTTACTCTCTACAACATTTTCTTGAGCCCTAGTAGTAACTACAATGAAATCATCCTCACTGAAATTGACTAAGTTCTGTTCAAGTGCCTTCTGAACCTGAGTATCTTGCTACCCACCCTCCATTTGAGGCATGAACAATGTCTCAAATTGAGGTTGTACAACAAGACTTATGTTCAGTAAAACATTTGGGCAACTTGCAGCTGAATGAGGTTGATTACAAGGTTGACACCACTCTTCCATAGCCACATATAAACTAGAACTAAAACGTTAGATGAACTAGGAACCTTTGGGTCAAATTTCCTTTGCTGATAAGGCTACCTATAATTTTAATTCTAATGGTAAGGCTGCCTATTTTGCTTCTTTCATTGATAAGGATCCTGATAAGGTCTGCTAGGTAATGCAAGCCTATTTTTGATTGAATTCAGCTTGTTCTGCATAGTCTGCAAATCCTTAACAACATCATCTGATGGGGCTGCAACAACGGATTCTATAATTGTGATAGGTTGTGGGATAGGTGCTAAATCTACCAAAAAAGGCATTGAATGCCTTGGTGCTAATTTTCTAGCTTGAATAAGACTATTTTCAGCTCAGATGGTGATATCATAGGCTACTGGGAGATTATCTCCTCCCATAGACTGAATCATAGTTGAAATATCACTTTTTAATGCTCTAAGATAATAAAGAAAAGCATGATCAGATTGAGGCTTGACACTTGTTGGAATTCTCTCTCAAGTTCTGGAAAAACAAATGTTAAAACTAGACATATATTCATTTAGGATATCTTTTAATGGTAGACACCTATTCTATGAGAGATAAATGATCTGAATTATCTTGAAATTGTTTCAGAAATTTACCACCTAAATCATCCCAAGTTCTTAGGCATCCAATCTCTAGATTTCTATACCATTGCAAGGCTTTTCCTTTAAGGGATGCACCTAAAAATCTCAAAGCTACATCTTCATGAGTGATATTATGAACTACACATAATACTGCAACATCTTTAATGTGATCTATGTAGGTGTAACCTGATTTTCACAAGTGAATGATGGAAAAATTTTCATGGCAGCATTAGGGATGTCATGATAAACTAGGATTACTAATGGGATGCCATTAGTAAAGGTCACAAAATTCCTAGGTGGTTGAATAGCCATTTGAAAAACTAGGATCTGAATAGAGAAGTTGATACGTTGTGAAGGAATATTTAGGAGGGTTATCAAAAATAGGCCTATTATAAGGTAAAGTATTACCAACTCTTCTCCTTCTTGCAGAATTCAAAGGTAAAGAAATAAACTCATAATGGAATTCCTCTTACCGATGATCTTGTATTCACTTTATGCATGGACACATGCTGCAATACTGGTCTGAAATCAGCCCTACAGAGTCACCAAATAGATTTTTAAATCTTTTAGATTAAATTTTTGCAGCTCACTATCCCGAAAGTAACTTTTATCTTGCTGTAAATATGTCCGTAGATCTGCTATGAATATCTATAACTTGCATGCAAATCATGATTCATAGTCCCACCAGGCATGCCAAAAACATTTTATCTCTCGAAAGTGTACCCTATAGAGAGATGGTTGCAGGTGTTCTAAGATTGCAAATTTTATCTCCCTCTTTCATAGATAGAATGGAAACACCTCCAGGTCTATGGAGATACCTATTTTGAGGTGAGTCTCTAGTATCAAGGTCAGTTCTTTATTGATGTATCCTAAACTGATTTTCTAGGGTTTAAGGGTAAAAGATGACTGTAAAATGAAATTAAAACTGAGGTGATACACCAAACTTGTATAAGGTCTTTGACTGAGTACATGCACAATTGATATGGAATGAATTTTTGATGCACATGCCAATAGTTTTCTAGAAGATAATTAAGGGTAAACACTTTGATGTATTGAGGGATAAAATCACAAGAATACTGCTAAGTTACACATACACATTAATATCATGCAGAAATTATTGAATTTGCAACAAGGTAAGATGATTAATAAAGGAATTCAACATTCACAAGATTAATGGAAACATACACATGATTGCAAATAATTGGAAAGGAAGAAGATACTTCATATTCAAAGTGCAAAATTGGCAGAAACTGCTTCAACACTCTTGTATCTAAAAAGTCATCTTTTTTGCTTTGCTAAGGCACAAAATATATAGAAAATTGATTCACCCACCCTTCCTAAAAATAGTCTAAGACTGTACTCGCCCATGCATTCTAATTTTATCCTTTATTTAATAATAAATAAAGGTATAAAAATAAAGGAAACTAATACAAAGAGGCATTAATAGCCTTTGATTACATACACTCAAACTGAATTTGATTGTTCTATTTTTAAGAAAATCATAGGTGAATTATTTTTTAATAATAAATCTTGCTTGATGAGAAAGTCTCCTCCTAGTGCATGGAATTCTATCCTTTTATTGATTTTTCTCCTTGTGAAGGAATGCAAAACTAACTCTGTTTATTTTGTGTTAACTCCATGTGCGGACCACTCTTAATAGGTGCACTTGTCTTTGTTGAGTTTGGCCTTCTTGTATACATGGTACATTGCCATGGTTTTAAACATATATATGGGGGCACTTTTTAAAAGGCGACCATGCCATACTTAGAAATCTTTGATTAACACATGACCATGCAGTTACTTGTTGGCTTTAGCATTTTGAAGGGAATAAGGTTATACATTACCTTTTGGGTGATCATTGTATGAACATGATTGTGTCGGCTTTTGATTTATTTGGAGCTTGGACTATAGTTAGAATTTTAAAAGTAAATTATGCAATGATTTTGGTTTTAAACATGGGACTAGCCCCTCTATACGCTTTTTCAGTAGCATCTAACTCGGGTTGAGTTTGTTTTGAAATTTGGTGACTGATTTTTAATCGGTGATCAATATACTTTTGATTTGTAGACATTGATATCGACTCTCAGTTAGGGTTTCTGACTTGGCATTTAATGTTCTAGCTGTTAATGTGACCATGATGATCTACTTTGAACTCTGTTGATCAGTTTTCAATTGTTGATCTCTAATCCTTTGAATCTTAGGCCATAAATCTTTGACTCGTGGTTAGGGTTTCTAAGCTGGAGTTTGGCGTATTAATGGTATATAACCATGATGGTTTTCTTCAAACTTGGGAATTGATCCCTGAGTGTTGATCTTGGTAATTTTCCTTCTCTACCTTTGATTCTCTAACCTTGGTTAAGTTTCATTTAACTTATCTATCGAGTTTGTGTGGTAAAGATCACTTGACAGTAATGAAAAATTCATTTTGAATTTTCTGCTTTCTGGTGAAGCCCTGGAAAAATTTTTTCTCGACGCCATTTTTTATGCTTTTGAAACTGAGATCAGTACATTTTTTATCTTTCTTAGCCTGCGAGCATCTGTATATTTTGTGGATTTTTAGTTTGTCTCGGTTTTTTAAGAAAGCTAGTCATGGGTGTTTTCTACCATTATCATGAACTTCAAGCTCTGTTTACTTTGTGAGGTCCTTGATTTCTTGGTCTCGAGATTTCAAGGTGAAGCGTTGTTGTCCTAACAACCATTACTAAATACTTTTAGTTCTAGACTTTGTAACTGGCATAATTGTTTGACGAGGATGGTAAGCTTCCCTGAGTTTCAATGTTACTAGGTCTTTTCCATTTCGACTTCCAAAACTTATACTCATTTTTCTTTACATTTTTTTGTCATCACGTGGTACCTTTGGGGATTCTTGAGCTGAAAACTATTCTAGGTTTCTCCTGCTTGACTATCAAGTTTGAAACGTCTCATGGGAACATGAATTTCTTGTTTCATCCTTCAGTTGCTTGAAAGTTTCGAGTGTTCAATTAGAAAAACAGTGAGTTCTTTGTCTGTTACTTTGATTTCTTGATATCCATTAATGGGATTTTTGATTAAAACAAGAAACTTTAATTTTCTCTCTCAAATCTATAACTTGAAACAGATTTTCAATGGGAATGTTGACTTCTAAAACAAAACTTTGAAACTCACTTTAGCCTAGATATACATTTTTGAATTGATATTTATCTTGATAGCGAGCATGCATGGATAAGGTCATCATTTCCCTCTTAATTGAGTAAGTCATTCCTCCATATGTGTATTATCCTCTGATACTTTGATCCAACTCTAATTTACTGATACCCATCAATTGGTTTTTGATTAATGACCTAGATCTATACTCTTCCCTGATTTCAAATCATTTTGTACTTAGATTCATTTTATTATTGGCTGATGTTGAAAAATTGGAACAAAACTTGATTGTGATTTTGAAACCTGCATGTTCTTCTATTTCTATTTCTAGTTTGGTCATGCTTTTGGGTTTTCTTTGAACTTCTGTCCATTATAAGGAATACCACTTTGTTCTTTACTGAGATTTGCTTCTTGAATTTGATAGTTTTTATTCACTTCAATCCAGATGGGATTGTTTTGTTTAAGACTTATAAGTATTTGTTATTCTATGAAGCAACCTTTTGATCTTCTCTATTTTAGACCTTGATTATGAGAAAACTGGTAGGCTCGGATTTGTAATTTTGAGTTGTGGTTTTGATTCCTTTCTTTGAGCCATATGTTTGGGTATTTTTAGGAGCTGATTATAATTATCTTCTGGTCTTAGAAACACCAATACTGGGTAACCTTAGTTTTGGTCTTGATTCTGATCACCGTTCAAGATGTTTTTTCTCAACATACTCATAATGTTAATAAGTGAAGTCCTTGTTTCTTATAGCTTCTGAATTTTAATACACCATTAATGGATTTTTCGATTGGAAAACTTAGGATCTGGTACTCTGTGCTCTTTTGGCTTATACTAAGCAATTTTAAAATGATTTGAGCACTCTAAAAGACTATGATTAACTTCTTAAAAGCTTTAATCCTTGGCCTTTGCAGCTCTGGATACTGTCATGCTATTGTATTTCATAAAGCTTTTCTTATAGTTGTTGGTTCCTGTTCTGGAAATAACAAATGGGTATTCTATGGCACTTACTAGCCTTCTTAAAACTTTCCAGATCCTGAATGTTTACTATGTACTGGGTATTTGTACTCCTTCATTATTTTTCATCTCTGACTGATCTGCTATTGAGGCTAATAATATTTTCTGAAAAGTTGAAATCCACTGCATATTATCTTAAGTTTTGAATTATCATTCAATTCAACCTTTAATAGCACATATGATTTTGTGATCTTTTCATTATTTGTGAAACCACTCTAAGCTTTTGTAAGTTGATTCCTTTCGGAGGTTTTTTTAACCATTCTTCTTCTCACTGATTTGGTTCATCATGGCTGAGGATGACATTATTTTCACTTACTGTAACATTTTGTTCACTATTTTCTTTTGTGCATTGCTATTTTTACATTCCATAGTGACTTTCTGTTCATACTTAGAAGCTTGAGCTACATACTTGGATCCTTTGAGATTTGACATCTTCTTTATGGAAAAATAGGCTTATTCATTTGACTCTAGAACCTACAGTATTAGTAATTTGACTATTCTTGATTTCATGAGATCTTTGTAACTTGTATGTGGCCTTCTAGAATTTGTAAATAGTTTCTCTTTCTTGTAACACCATTAGTAGACATAATCCTTGATTCAGATGCTTTTTTGAAATACTGTAAACTTATTTCTTAGGCTTAAATATTGTACTACTTTAATGGTATCATTTTTTTGCACTCATACTTCTTTATTCTTTGTAGAATTATCTTAAAAATTTATGTTATTCAGTTTTTAAGCTATAATGAATGCTCCAAAGTACTTCAATTTCATGACCAAAAGTGCAATCCATTTCTTTTCTATTTAAATACTGCATTTTCATTTAATTGTAACTTTGATATGCATGCTGGAAAATTTAAAATGTCCATTTTACATGGTGAAGCCTTGTTAAAATTTTCCCAAATTTTTTTTATTCCTTTTTCAGATGTAATAGATGTATTTTCTGATTCAAAATACAGAATGTATAAATTTTCTATTGAAGCTGATTTGTTGTTGGAAACTGAAACATAACAACTTTTATATTGATAGAGGAATGCTTTTCTACTTTTTTGTATCACTTACTTGATTTACATATAGCTTTTAAAGCATGTATTAGTTAAAAAAACATGATGGAAAGTTGTAAATGTCCATTTTTCATGGCGAAACCCTATCAAAAATTTCTTAGATTTCCTTCTCATTTTGTTTCAACTATAATCTTATCTTGATTTAACTTCACCCTTTAAATTCTTATTCTTATTCATCAGTTAGAATCTGAAACATGTACTTTTGTCATCAATTCCCTCCTTTTTTCTGTACTGCAGCTTATTTTATTGCTAGAGTAGCTACTAAACTTTGAGTTGCATTCTTCCTTCATTCCAACATGTACTTATGAATCATCTTCTTCATGTACCATATGATAGAAGTTGTTGAACTCTAAAATCTTTATCTATAGTGAGGACTGTAAGATATGATTTAGTTCTTCTTGGCTGCAACTTGTACCTGCACACTTGAGAAAACATTTAGAAAATATTTAGGCTTTAAGGCCTCTCTTATGTCCATGGTTTTTCTATTCTTCTCTCTCCTTATTTCTGAGTGAGTAAATCATGTATACTATTTGATCTTCAAGTAATCTATATCTCCTGTTATTAAGAGATCCATATGCATGAATTAGGACAGTATAGGAATATGGATTAACCCTGAGCTCTTAACTTATACTTTCTCATTTTTGTTTTCAAGTATGGTGCCTTTAGCAATAAATATGAAGAGGGAACAAAGCTGAAGATGAGGATGCATCAACCGAAGGATAAACCCCAAGGAAATGATTAGTTTAATTATACGCCTTTATTTTCTCTTTCATGCATGTGTACCTCTTATTTAAATAGTTTTACTTTACTTTCCAGTTACATCCCACGGATTGTGTGGGAATATTTGAAATTCCTTATGAATAAAACATTGAATTGTGAAATTGAGTTGTGTATTTCCTTCTACATTTCTACTTTCTGATATGGATTACATGATGAACTAAACAACCCAATAATATAATTAAATGTTTTAATCATGTAGGAAAGAACATTAAAGAATACCGATAACATTCAGTAATGAACTCTAATTTTTGTAATCTATAGTCATGATTGTTGCTCCAAAACCAAACAATTTGTCTATTCTACAATTTGATGTCTTCATCAAGGTAACACAACTGTCTTTCAGGGATTTGTGTTCTTTTGATGAAGATAGCATTAAATTTCAGACTATGTGATCTATTATGTATTGCAGTAGCACACATAACTACAAATTTAATGTAATGATTAATTAATTCAACATTAACAATATTTTCCGAAAGAACTTCCCCTAGCTTTGGTATACTTCACCAATCCTATGCATCATAAAGAAGTTTTGAGTTGCCCATTTTTACACAAGTGTAAAAATTGTCAACACAACCTCTTCTACACTTCTTTCTGTAATTGTTTTATATGTTTGACAAATGCTTCTACATCATTACTAACTTTTCCATAAACTGGTAGTTGTAAAAAATCTAACATCCCATTTAGATTAATCCCATACACAATCAGAAATGGATACTTTCTTGTGGATATATTTATGGATTTTTTATATAGAAACTCAGATTGTAGTAATGCTAAGTCCCATTGTTTTGGATTTTCCGTAATTATGCACCTTAACAGGTTTCCCAAACTCCCATTTACCACCTCTATTTTCCCATCATTCTAAGGATGATAGGCACTACTGAACTATAGTTGAGTTCCCAACTTCTTCCATAAATTCCTCTAGTAGTGACTTAAGAACCTTGTGTCCCTATCTAAATTAATGGTTTTTGGAACACCATGCAGATGAACAACTTCTCTGAAAAACAAATCTACTACGCCTATTGCATCATTTTTTTTCTTGTAGGAAATACATTGAACAATCATCAAAAACCTATCAACAACCACAAAACATAAGTCATTACCTTGTTTTTTTTTTGGTAATCCCAAAAAAATATATATACTCAGATCTTTCCATGATTCATTAGGAAAAGACAACGACATATAGAACCCTATATTATGTGCATGACCTTTCAAGAATTGGAAAATTTGACACCTCTCCACATATCTTACCACATTTCATCTCATCTATGGCCATTAGTATTTCTCTGCTACCAAGGCTATCCTCTTATCTTTACCATAATTCCCAACCAATCCTTCGTTATGCAACTCTTTCAATATATTCTCTCTCATAGACCTGGCTAGAATACATAGTTGGTGTCCCTTGAATATGTAGCCATCCTATAAAATGTATTCATCTTGGACATCTCCTGGATTGACTAACAATGGACGAATTAACCTTTTAACAATATCCTTGAAATAATAATTATAAGAATACAAACCCTTTATTGCCTCAAAACCCACAACCTCATTTTCCATAGTGGTACAAAAGTCACATGCATACTCAATGCATCTGTAATTTGATTATGTTTTTCTGATTTATGTTTTAGAGAAAAAGTATAACCGTACAAAATTATACCCACTTTCCATGCCTATTATTCAACTTTTATTGTGTATTCACATACTTCATGACTATGTGGTATGTAAATAAGAAAAAATCCTTGAGCACTAAGTAACGCCTTTAATTCCTTAATGCTTGTACAATTGTATAAAATTCCACATCATAAGTAGAGTAGTTATTTCTTACCTCATTCAGTTTCTCACTAAAGAAAGCTATTGGATTTCCACCTTGACTTATAATAGCACTAACACCCACACTTGAGGCGTAAAAATGAACCTCAAACACTTTACCAAAATTTGGTACTGCCAAAATGGGTGCCACTATTGCCTTCTTCTTCAAGAACTAAAAACTATCCCAGCTTCCTTTGTCCACAAACTATCCCTTCCTTTTGTGCAATCTGTTATAGGTGCTACAATATTGCTGAAATTTTTAATAAAATTTCTGTAAAATGTTTCTAAACCATGAAATCTTCTTACCTCTATTATACTCCATCAAGTAATAAATTCAATAATTTCCTTTATCTTCTCTGATTCCATTTGTACCCCATCTACTAAAATAATAAAGCCCAAGAATACCAAAATATCTTGCATACACGTGTACTTCTTCATATTTTCATAGAGTTTCTCTTTCCTTAACACTTCAAATATCCACCTTGTATGCCTCAAATGTTATTCTTTAGTTTTACTAAAGATTAAGATATCATCAAAATAATCCACAACAAACTTACAATTATACTCCCGCAGTACGATATTCATAAGTCTCAAAAAAGTACAAGGTGCATTGGATAACCCAAATGGCATCACCAACCACTCAGATAATCCATTTCTTTTTTTGAATGATGTTTTCCACTCATCTCCTTCTTTGATCTGAATCTAATGGTAACCTCTTCGAAGATAAATCTTTGTGAAATACCTACATCTAGTAAGCACATCGATCATATCATCAATGTGAGGTATTGGGAACCTATATTTAATTTTAATTTTAATGATTGATCTGCTATCCATGCACATTATACATGTTCCATCTGTCTTTGGTTTTAATAAAGATGGGGTTGTACATAGACTCATGCTCTCCTTCACAAGCCCCTTTCTCACGAACTCTTCCATTTACCTATTCAACTCTGTATGCAATGTTAGGCTCATCCTATAATCCATTTGATTTAGGAGTGAGGACCTTGAAATCAAATCAATATGGTGTTGAATATCTCTTTTGGGTGGTCATCCATCTGGTAGCTCATCATGAATAACATTAGAAAATTCTTCTATTACTTATGTTGTTTCTACTTATATTTGTGCACTTGCAGGTTCATCCTTATTTGCGACTACTACATAACAAAAACCAGTTGCCTTTTCCACTTTCACAAATTCTTTTACAGAAAGCATACTTTTAGCTTTCTCCTCTTCCTTAAGAGGTAGAAAAACTATTTTTGTGTCTTCCTTCAAGAAAGTATAATTATTCTTTCCCCCTTTATGAATAAATTTTCTATCAAATTTCCATGGTCTTCTTATTAGCATATGACATCCATCCATATGAATAACAACACATCAAATATCATACCTGTAATTGTTACAAATAGAAAAAATTATTAAACATCTCTTATCAACCATAACTTCATTACCCTTCTTAAACCATGTAATATGTTAAGGGTTAGGATTATTCTCACAATGTAGACCCAATTTCTCGACCATCTGATTTGAAACCATGTTCTCACAACTACCCACCATCAATAATAACATTACATAGCTTTCCTCCTGACTTACATCTTGTTCTGAATATATTTGTACGCAGCCATACATCCCCCTTGATATAATTTTCTTGGATAAATCATCGTCCTCTAGATCATCAAATTTTTCTCCAACATATGATGGAATTTCTTAGTCCTGTTTGTCTTCTACTTGTTCAACTTAAGCAAAGATCTACTCTTGGGAGAATATGCTTGCATCTTTTCATGTGTATAAGAATGCGGGCATTCAAAATCCTGATGCCCCTCTTCACCACATCTGTCACAAAAAAAACGTCTTCGTGGAGCCTCCCATCCTATATCACCACCATATCCTCTTCCCCTAGAAAATCCACTTCCTCTTTGTTGATTATGGGAAACTTGTCTCGTATCTTTTTTGTTTTCCACTCCATTAGGTTATTCTCCCCCTACCTTGGCTGAAATCAGCTTTTCCCTGAAACAAAGATGAGGCCCCCCTATTCATTCCAGGTGATCTCGTAATACTTTGAGGACTTTGGTTTTCTTTAGCCTTTAAGGATAATTGATATGCATCCTCCATGATCTTAATCATGTGCGTACTTGTCTCGTATTGACTAGAAAATTTTAATCTATTTACATACCTTGCAGCCATTTGTTCCTTAGTTTTTTCATTCTCTAAACAAATGGAAAACTTGTAGAACTCATCTCTATATTTTTTCAATGTTTGTAAGTTCTTTCTAAGATTCTTAAAACCTCCTATAAATGGTTTGTGCATAAGTCCACATGGGCACATTTATCTTTCATTTTCTTCAACATCTTACTCCACGTCCTAATTCTTTATTCTCCCCTTTCTTGACATCTCTTTTTTTAGGGTATCCCACCATAACATAGTATGACCTTTAAATTTCGTGAATGCAAATTTTGCCTTCTTTTCATCTGAACATAGGCTTCCACTCAAAAATTTCCCCATGCTAGTCAACTAGTCTATTATCTCCTCTGGTTTTAGACTACCTCCATACTATGAAACCATAAACTCTTATCCTATCATTTTTCCTTTTTAACGCTCGAAGCATTCATTCTTTAAAAAGCTAAGGGTGGCACTTGCGTTTCCTCCTCTTCACAAACTTATTCTTGATCTATGTCATCTCCACCTTGGTTTCCTTTCTAGGTTATCATAACAAAAAGTGCAGTAACTTACCTTTGTAAATATTGCATATTTCTATTCATCTAAGTAATACTATCCTCCTCTTCCCTCCTCCTCTTCTCCTACCAGTTTTTTAAGACTCGAATAATCTCTAATAATAGAGAATGTAGCCAAATTCTAAAAAAAATGTGATATATTGCAAATAATATGAACTCCAAAAGAAAATAGATCTACTTTTTCATTATTGAATCATGAATTAAAATGTTTCCTAAATATAAAAACAACTCCCAACTTGCATTTCCAAGAAAACTCTAACTAACTTTGACTAAATCCTACTCTAGGTGGCAGAAACAACTATTTTTAGTAGTTTACTAGAACCTGTTATTCTTAGTAAGTTTGCATGATTATTCGTGTCGAGCCAAAAATTTCCACACATCTTATACATTCCTAAATTATAGTAATTACAAAATTTCCAACTTGTAATATAGCTAATAGACTAAAATTAATTAATGCCCTAAAATAGGAAAAAACTAAACTACAACTTAAATCTAAAATTTTAGCCTCAGGATGGCAGATTTTGGTTCTGAAAATGTGCCAAAAATTACTCCAACTTGTAGGTCACCTTGATTGGTGCGTTATCCTCATCGAAACAGGAAAGTATAAAAAAAAAGGGACTCAAACAGACACCCAGAACTCAAGTTATGACCTTATCAAGTTCCTTCTAATTTTTGTGCATCATTCTCCCCTTCTTGAAAATACACAACTCCTACAAGTTTTCTTCTTCAAATAATGCTTCCATTTATCTACGATAAACTTCTTGATATCCCACTTGTGACCCAAGTATTTTCCTCTTGTTGCATTCCTTTCCAATGTACCAAATATATTTTGCATTTCCCATGTCGCGTGTCTATTGTTTTCTTATCTAGAATCTAATTCACTTATTCTTTCTTCTTCACTGAAACCTGCTTCCTCTAATCTACTAATTCATTAATAATATCCCCTTATGCATCATCCCGTATGAAAATAATACAAATCCGAAACATTAAACATTGGAGAAATATAAAAATTCCTTGGAAATTCTTCCTCATAAGCATTATCATTATTTTTTCACGATTTTGCAAGGACCAATCTTCTTGTACTTAAAATTTTTATAGGTTCCTTTCATAGGTATACCGTAACAAACTCACAAACTATAAATAACTTTCTCCGTCTATGCACATATATTCTTTCCTTATACTTATCATTATTATTCCAGCAACGTTTTCTGCACTTCTTTCTGTAATTATTGTATATGTTTGGAAAATGCTTCTGCATCGTCACTGACTCTGCCATCAACTTGTAGTTGTACCAAATCTAACACCTCATTTGGATTACTCCCATAATTAATTGAAAATGGATACTTTCATGTGGATCTATTTATGGAACTATTATATGCAAACTCAACTTGTTGTAACGCTAAGGGCCCATTGTTTCACCTTTACGCCAAGGATGCACCTTAATAGCTTTCACAAACTCCCATTTACCACCTATGTTTTCCCATCAGTCTGAGGATGATAGGAAATATTTAAATTTAGTTGAGTTCCCAAATTCTTCCATAAATTCGTCCATAAGTGACTTAAGAACCTTGTGTCCCTATCTGAAGTAATGGTTTTGTTGGAACACCATGCAAACGAACAACTTCTTCTGAAAAACACAATCTTCTAAGCCTACCGGCATCACTTGTTTTCTTGCAAGCAATAAAATGAACCATCTTAGAAAACCTATCAACAATCATGAAAATTTAGTCATTACCTCATTGTGTTTTGGGAAATCCAGAAACAAAATCCATACTCATATTTCTCCATGACCCATTAGGAAAAGGCAAATGGCATATACAATCTTGTATTTTGTGCATGGCCTTTCGAGACTTGGAAAACTTGAAACCTCTCCACATATCTTACCAAATCTATTTTCATATTTGGCTGATAGTATTTCTCTTCTACTAGGGCTATCATCTTATCTTTACCAAAATGCCCAGCCAATGCTCTGCTATACAACTCTTTCACTATATTCTCTCTTATAGACCCCCACTAGAATACATAGTTGGTGTGCCTTGAATAAGTAGATATCCTATAAAATGTATTCATCATGGATATCTCATGCATTGTTTGAAAATAGAGGATTTAACCTTTCAACAATATGTTGGATATCGAAATCAGAATAATAAAAACCCTTTATTGCTTTGAAAACCCACAACCTCATTTTCGATAGTGGTAGAAAAATAAACATGCCTACTCAATGCATCTGAAAATTTATTTTTGTTTTCCTTATTTATGTTTTATAGGAAAAGTTTAACCCTACAAAAATGATACACACATTGCATTCCTAATATTCAATTATTTTTATCTATTCACATATTTCAGGGCTATGTGGTCTGTAAATAACACAAACTCCTTACGCACTAAATAATTCCTACAATACGTTAATGCTTGTACAATTGCATAAAATTCGACATCATAAGTAGAGTAGTTATTTCTTACCTCATCTAGTTTCTCACTAAAGAAATATACTTGATTTCAACCTTGACTTCAAACAACACCAATACCCACATGTGAGGCTTCATAATCAACCACAAACACTTTGTCAAAATTTGGTAGTGCCCAAAATGGGGTGCCTCTGTCACCTTCTTCTTCAAGAATTGAAAATGATCCTTTTCCGCCTTTGTCCACAAAAATTCCCTTCCTTTTGTGTAATCTTTCATATGTGCCTACAATACTGCTGAAATTTTTAATAAAATTTCTTTAAATTGTTGCTAGACCATGAAAGCTTGTTACCCTTTGTTATACTCTTTGGATTAGGTCATTCAATAATTACCTTTATTTTCCATGAGTCCATTTCTACCCCTATTTGGTGAAATAATAAATCCCACAAATAACAAATTATCTAGTATAAACATGCACTTCTTCATATTTACATAGAGTTTCCTCTTTTCTTAACACTTCAAAATATCACCCTTAGATGTCTCAACTATTCTTCTATAGTTTTACTAAAGATAAAGATATCATCAAAATAATACACAACAAACATACCATTATACTCCCACATCATGGTGTTCATCAGTATCGAAAAATTACTAGGTGCATTGGATAATCCGAATGGCATCACAAACCACTCATATAATCCATTTACTATCTTGAATGATGTTTTCCAATTGTCTCCTTCTCTGATAAAAATCTAAATGTAACCACTTTGAAGATCAATATTGGTGAAATACCTAGATCCAGCAAGCACATCCATCATATCATCAAGGTGAGGTATTGGGAACCTATACTTGATTGTAATTTTATTGACTGCTCTTATATCCGTGCACATTCTCCATGTTCCATCCTTCTTTGGTGTTAATAAAGTTGGGGTTGCACACAGACTCATGCTCTCCCTTATGACCCCCTTTCTCATCAGCTCTGTGACTTACCTATTAAACTCTATATGCAATATCAGGCTCATCCTATAAGCTTCTTGATTTGGGAGTGAATACCACATAATCAAATCAATATGTTGTTGAATATCTTTTTTGGGTTGTAATCCTTCTAGTAGCTCATAAGGAATAACATCTGAAAATTCTTCTATTAATTATGTTTTTTTCTACATTGTGTTTGTGCACTTGTAGATTCATCATTATTTGTGACTAGTGCAATAACAAAAATCGGCTACCTTTGCCTCCTTCACAAATTGTTTTATAGAAATAATATTTTAAGCCTTCTCCTCTTCCATAAGAGGTATAAAAAACTCTTTTTGTGCCATTCTTCCAGAATGTATAAGTATTCTTTCCCCTGTTATGAATAACTTTTCTATCAAATTGCCATGGTATTCCTAATAGCATATAACATGCATCCATAGGAATATCATCAGACCAAATATCATCCTTGTAATTGTTCCCAATAGAAAAACTTATTAAACATCTCTTATCATGAGTAACTTCATTACCCTTCTTAAACCATACAATACGGTAAGGTTTTAGGATTCTTCTCACAATGCAGACCAAATTTATTGACCATCTTATTTGAAACCATCGTCTGACAATAACCACCATAAATAATAGCATTACATATGTTTCCTCTTGAAGTGCATCTTATTCTGAAAATATTTGTACGCAGTCATGCATCCCCCCTCGATATCCTTTCTTGGAGCAATCATCGTCCTCTTGATCATCATATTTTCTCCAACATCTCGTGGAATTTATAGGTCATGTTCATTTTCTACTTGTTTAGCTTAAACAAGATTTAATCTTGGAGCATCTTATTACCTCTTGTCACGTGTATAAGAATGTGGGTATTCAAAATTCTGATGCCCCTCTTCACCACATCTGTAACAAACAAATGGTATTTTTGGATCTTTCCCATCCTCTGTCGCCATAATATCCTCTACGTCTTTTCTGATTCTGGGATTCTTGTTTCATATCTTCTTGGTTTTTCACTTCACAAGGTGATTCTCCACTACCTTAGCTGAAACAAGCTTATCCCTGAAAGGAAGATGAAGCCCCTAGTAATTTTAACTGATCTCCTAAAAACTTTGACAGCTTTTTTTTTTCCTCATCCTTTAAGGATAATTGAGAGGCATCCTCCATGCTCTTAATGCTTTGCATACCTATCTCATCTTGAATAGAGAATTTTAATCCATTTGCATACATTGCAGTCATTTGTTCCTTAGTTTCTTCATGCTCTAAATGAATGGACAACTTGTAAAATTTATCTATGCATTCTTGCACTATTTGTGAGTTCTTTCTAATTATTTTGAAACCTCTTGTAAAGTGTTTTTTGCAAAAACCCACAGGGATAAATTTATCTTTCAGCTTCTTCTCCATCTTACTCCATGTCCTAATTCTTTCTTTCCCCTTTCTTCACTGATATTTTTGTAGGTCATCCCACCATAACATAGCATGAACTTTAACATTTTTGCATGCAAATGTTACCGTCTTTTCTTCTGACATAGCCTTCTACTCAAATACTTTTCCCATGTTAGTCAATTAGTCTACCATCTCCTCTAGTTTTATACTACCTCCAAACTATGAAACATCAACTCTTATCCCATCATTTTTTCCTTCTAATTAATGAAGCATCCTTTTTTCAAAAGATAAGGGTGGAATCTTGCCTTTCCTCCTCTTCATAAACTTCTTCTTCATCTGTGTCATCTCCACCTTGATTTCCTCTCTAGGTTATCATTACAGTAAGCGTAACAACTTGCCTCTGTAGATCTTGCATATTTCTATTCATCTGGAAAATACCGCCTCCTCTCCCTCTTCCTCTTATTGCCATTTTTTTAAGACTTGAACCAGCTCTTATACAAGATAATGTAGCCAAATTCTAAACAAACTAGATATATTGCGAATAATATGAACTCCAAAAGAAAATAGATCTCCTTTATTATTGAATCATGGATTACAATGTTTCCTAAGTAGTAAAACAAATCCCAACTCAAGTTCCTAAGAAAACTCTAACTAAATTTGACTAAATCTACTCTAGGTGGAGGAAATTACTATAATTAGTTGTTTTAAACCTGTTACTCATAGTAAGTTTGCATGCTTATTTGTACGGGCACAAAAATATCCACACATCTTCTACATTCCTAAATTAGAGGAATTACTAATTTTCCAACTCATAATGAAACTAATAGACTAAAATTAACTAACTCCCCTAAAATAGGAAAAAACTAAACTACAACTTAAATCCAAAATTTTGGCCAAAATTAGTAGGAACTTGACAAGGTCATAACTACTCGCTTTCCACCTTGAATTAGTACCTGTCTTGGTTATGGACTAAACACATATAACGATGAATATGCAAGTGCACAAATACTAGTAGAAACAAAAAAATTTATAGAAGAATTTTATGAGGTTATTTCTGAAGATCTACTAGATGGATTATTGCCCAAAAGAGATTCATCACCATATTGATTTGATTCCGGGGTATTCACTCTCAAATCAAGTAGCTTATAGGATGATCTTGAAATTACATGAAGAGTTGAATAGGCAAGTGACAGAGCTCGTGGAAAGAGGGTTGTAAGGGACAACATGAGTTCATGTGTAACCCCAACTTTATTAACACTAAAGAATAACAGAACATGGAGAATTTGCACGGATATTAGAGAAATCAATATCCATTATGACCTTGGCCAAAATTATTCATTAAATTTGGAGAAATAAATATCCATAGATCAAGTTATGACCTCGTGAAGTTCCTCCTAATTTTGGTCAAGTTCCTACTAATTTTGGCCGAAATTTTGGATTTAAGTTGTAGTTCAACTTTTTCCTATTTTTGGGCATTAGTTAATTTTAGTCTATTAGTTGCATTATGAGTTGGAAAGTTAGAAATTCCTATAATTTAGGAATATAGAAGATTTGTGGCAATTTTTGTGCCCAAACGAATAAGTATGCAAATTTACTAAGAATAGGAGGTTCTAGTAAACTACTAAAAATAGTAATATCTATCACCTAGAGTACATTTAGTAAAAGTTAGTTAGAGTGTGCTTGGAAAATCGAGTTGGGAGTTATTTTCCTATTTAGGAAACATTGTAATTCATAATTCAATAAAAAAGAAGGAGATCTATTTTCTTTTGGAGTTCATATTATTTGCAGTGTATCGAGTTTTTTTTTAGAATTTGGCTACATCATCTAGTATCAGAAATGGTTCGAGTCTTAAAAAAATTGCAGGAAGATGCAGAGGAAGAGGAGGCGGTATTTTCTAGATGAATAGAAATATGCAAGATATGTAGAGGAAAGTTTTTGCACTTGCTGCAGTGATAACCCAGAGAGGAAATCAAGGTGGAGATGATATAAATGAAGAAGAAGTTTTTAAAGAGGATCAAATGTGAGTGCCACCCTTATCTTTTGATGAAGGGATTCTTCGAGAGTTAGAAGGAAATAATGATGGGACAAGAGTTGATGTTTTAGAGTATGGAGGTATTCTAAAACCAGAGGAGCTGATAGACTGATTTACTATTATGGAGAAATTTATTGAGTGAAAGGCTATGTCAGAAGAAAAGAAGATAAAATTTTCATGCACAAAAGTTATAGGTCATGTTATATTATGGGGGGATGACCTACGAAAAGAGTGGTAAAGAAAGGGGAAAGAAAGAATTAGGACGTGCAGTAAGATGGAGAAGAAGCTAAAAGGTAAATTTATCCCTATGGATTATGCACAAACCCTTTATAGGAGGTTTCTAGATCTCAGGCATAACTTATAAATAGTTTAAGAATACACACATGAGTTCTACAAGTTGTCCATTCATGTAGAGCATGAAAAAACTGGGGAACAAATGGATGCAAGGTATGTAAATAGATTAAAATTTTCTATTTAGGATGAGATAAGTATGTAGATGATAAAGAGTATGGAGGATGACTATCAATTAGCCTTAAAGGATGAGGAAAAACAACGTCGTCAAAGTTTTAGGAGATCAGCTGGAATGACTAGTGGGCTTCATCTTCCTTTCGAGGATGAGTTGGTTTCAATTAGGGTAGGGGAAAATCACTTCATTGAGTGGAAAACCAAGAAGATATGAGGACAAATTATCAAAATCAAGAAAGAGGCAGATGATTTTTTAGGGTCAAAGGATATCCTAGTGATAGAGAATGTGAGGGCTCCATGAAGACCATTTATTTGTTACAAATTTTTTGAAGAGGGGCATCAAGGTTTTGAATGACCACACTCTTATGCACATGACAAAAGGCAAAGAGATGCTCCAAGAGTAAACCTTGTTTAAGTTGAACAAGTAGAAGATGATTTGGACCTAGAAGTTCCACAAGATGTTGGAGAAAATCTGATGATCAAGACGACGATGATTTCTCTAAGAAACAATATCAAGGGAGATGCATGGATGTGTACAAATATTTGTAGAACAAGATGCACTTCAGGAGGAAAGGTATGTAATGTTATTATTGATAGTGGTAGTTGTGAGAAGATGGTTTTAAATGAGATGGTCAAGAAATTGAGTCTGCATTGTAAGAAGAATCCTAACCCTTACCGTATTGCATGTTTTTAAGAAGGGTAATAAAGTTATTTTTTATAAGAGATGTTTAATAAGTTTTTCTATTGGGAAAAATTACAAGGATGATATTTTGGGTGATATTATTCCTATGGATTCAGGTCATATGCTGCTAGGAATGCCATGGAACTTTAATAGAAAAGTTATTCATGACGGGGGAAAGAATACTTTATACTTTCTGGAAGGATGGCACAAAAATAGTTTTTCTAGCTCTTAAGGAAGAGGGGAAGGCTTAAAATATGATTTATGCAAAAGAATTTGTGAAGGAGGAAAATGAAACCAGTATTTTTTATGCATTAATCACAAATAAGGATGAAAATCTGAGTGTGCAAATACCAATAGAAACAACTTAATTAATAGAATGATTTTCCGATGTAATTCTAGATGAGCTACAAGATGATTTTTTTTCGAAAAGAGATATTCAACACCATATTGATTTTATTCCATGGTCTTCACTCCCAAATCAAGTGGCTTATAGGATGAGCCTATCATTACATGCAGATTTGAATAGGAAAGTGACAGATCTCGAGAGAAAGGGGTTCGTAAGGGAGAGAATGAGTCCATGTGCAACACCAGATTTATTAACACCAAAGAAGGATGGAACATGGAGAATGTGCACAGACAGCAGAGAAATCAATAAAATTACAATAATGTATAGGTTCCCAATACCTCACCTTAATGATATCATGGATTTGCTTTGTGGATCTAGGTATTTCACCAAGATTTATCTTCGAAGTGGTTACCATCATATTCTGATCAGAGAAGGAGATGAGTGGAAAACAACATTCAAGATAGGAAATGGATTATATGAGTGGGTGGTGATGCACTTAGTAATTTTATGAGACTGATGAACACCTTGTTGTGGGAGTATAATGGTAAGTTTTTTGTGGATTATTTTGATGATATCTTGATCTTTAGTAAAACTAAAGAAGAAAATTTGAGGCATATAAGGGGGATATTTGAAGTGTTAATGAAAGAGAAACTTTATTTAATTATGAATAAGTACACTTGTATGAAATATATTTTGGTACTCTTGGGCTTTATTATTTCAACAAATGGGGTAAAAATGGACACAAAGAAGAAAAAGGCAATTATTGAATGTCCTACTCCATGGAGTATAAAAAAGGTAAGAAGATTTCATGGTTTAGCAACATTTTACAGAATTTTTTTAAAAAAACTTAGCATTATTGTAGCACCTATAAAATATTTCACAAAAGGAAGGGAATTTTTGTGGACAAAGGCAGCTAAGGATAGTTTTCAGTTCTTGAGGAAGAAGGTGACAGTGGCACCCATTTTGGTATTATAAGATTTTGATAAATTCTTTGAGGTTGATTATGACACCTCAGTATTAGTGTTATTATAAGTCAAGGTGGAAAGCCAGTAGCTTTCTTTAGTGAGAAAATGAATGAGGTAAGAAAGAATTACTCTACTTATGATGTGGAATTTTATGTAATTGTAAAATCATTAAGGCATTAGAGGAATTACTTAGTATCTAATGAGTTTGTGTTATTTACATACCATATATCCTTGAAGTATGTCAATACAAAAAAAATGTTGAATAGCAGTCATCCAAATTGGGTATCATTTTTGTAGGGTTATACTTTTTCTCTAAAAAATAAATGAGGAAAACAGAATCTAGTTGGAGATGCATTGAGTAAGCATGTGATTTTGTTTACCACTATGGAAAACGAGGTTATGGGTTTTGAGGCAATAAAGGGTTTGTATTCTTCACATTCTAATTTCAAGGATATTGTTGAAAGGTTAATTCATCCAAAGTCAGTCAATGAAGGATATTTCCAACATGAATACATTATACAGGATGGCTACCTATTCAAGGGATGGAAACTATGTATTCCAGTTGGGTCTATGAGAGAGAATATATTGAAAGAGTTGCATAGTGGAGGATTTGTTGGGAATTTTGGTAAAGATAAGAGGATAGCCTTCGTGGAAGATAAATACTAATTGCCATAGATGAGAAAATATGTGGTAAGATATGTGGAGAGGTGTCAAATTTTCCAAGTCTCAAAAGGACATGAACAAAATATAGGGTTGTATATTCTATTGGATTTTCCTAATGGGTCATGGACAAATCTGAGTATAGATTTTGTTTTGGGATTACCAAAAAATGAATGAGGTAATGACTCATTTTTTATGGTTATTGATAGGTTTTCTAAGATGGTTCATTTTATTTCCTACAAGAAAACAAGTGATGTGACAGGCTTAGCAGATTTGTATTTCAAAGAAGTCATTTGTTTGCATTGTGTTCCAAAAACCATTAGTTTATATGGGGACACAAGGTTCTTAAGTCACTTATGGAGGTCTTTATGGAAGAAGGTGGGAACTCAACTAAATTTCAGCAGGGCCTATCATCCTCAGACTGATGGGAAAACAGAGGTGGTAAATGAGAGTTTTGGCAACCTGTTAAGGTGCATCACTGAGTAAACGATGAAACAATGGGACTTGGCATTACCACAAGATGAGTTGCATATACATCCACAGGAAAGTATCAATTTTAGATTATGTATGGGAGTAATATAAATGAGGTGTGAGATTTGATACAAGTATCATTTGATGGCATAGTTAGTGATGATGTAGAAGCATTTGTCGAACATATACAACAATTGTAGAAATAAGTGTGGAAGAAGTTGCAGAATAGTAATGATAAGTATAACGAAACAGCCAATGTGCACAGACGAAGAAAGGTATTTATAGTTGGTGAGTTGGTTATGGTATACCTATGAAAGGAAAGGTTTCTAAAAGGAACCTATAACAAGCTGAAGTACAAGAAGATAGGTTCCTACAAAATCGTGAAAAAAATTGATAATGCTTATGAGGTAGAATTTACAGGGAATTTTATATTTATCAGGTTTAATGTTTTAGATTTGTATTCTTTTAATGGGGATAGTGTAGGCGGGGATGTTATTAATGAATTAGTAGATTAGAGGCAACAGGTTCTGTTGAAGAATAAATAAGAAGTGGATCAGATTATAGATAAGAAAACAATGGACATGTGACATGGGAAATACAACAAATATTTGGTACATTGGAAAGGACTGGAACAAGAGGATAATACTTGGGTGAAAGAGTGGGAGATTTAGAAGTTGGATGCATATAAATGGAAGAAGTTTGAAGAAGACAACTTGCAGGAGCTGCATTTTTTTCAAGAAGGGGAGAATGATGTGCCAAAATTAGTAGGAACTTGACAAGGGCATAACATGAGCCTTGGGTGTCTATTCGAGTCCGTTTTTTTTAAACTACATGTCCATTTGAGTAAATTTGAGGAGTTGGAACAAGTTTCAACACATTTTTGGCCCTGAAATCCGCCATCTTGAGGCTGAAATTTTGGATTTAAGTTGTAGTTCATGGTTTTTTCTTATTTTAGAGCATTAGTTAATTTTAGTCTATTAGTTGCATTATTAGTTGCAAATTTGGAAATTCCTATAATTTAGGAACATAGAAGATGTGTGGAAGCTTTTGTTCCTATACAAATAAGTATGAAAACTTACTAAGAATAACAGGTTCTAGTAAACTTCTAAAAATAGTAATTTCCGCCACACTTAGAGTAAATTTAGTAAAATTTAGTTAGAGTGTGCTTGGAAACTCGAGTTAGGATTTGTTTTCCTATTTATGAAACATTGTAATTCATGATTCAATATAACGAAGAAATATATCTATTTTATTTTGGAGTTCATATTATTTGTAGTATGTCGAGTTTCTTCAGAATTTTACTACATTAAATATGAGGGAAAAATTATTAAAATAATTTTCCAGAAATGACGAGTTGAGATTCCAGTCAAACACAAGTGGAACTAGTTGAAAATACTCACATTTTGTACACCTGGCAGCTCAAAGTAAAACTTTTAAATGGCATTTTATAGAACAAGTATTGTAAAAGAGAATATTTCTCGGAATGTTTGTGCTTTTGGGGGGCAGGTAACTTTGGAGGATAGAAAGTGAATTGAGTTATATAAAAATGCAAATAATAATTGCGAAAAAGGGGGGGTTAATTTTCTGAGAGTTGTTCAAAGAAAATTAAGAGAGAGAAAGTTGAGAGAAGCTAGTTTTTCAAAATAACCTATCTGAGAAACCTATTTTTACTTTTGTGTATTTAGATTTGATCATGTCAAGATGGTTGAAAATCTCCAGCCATTGAAAATCTTTGAGCCTATAAATATAAGTATCCCTTACTCAAAAAGGGTTTGAAGAATCTTGATTAAATCATGTTAATCATGAGCATAGTTTTGTCTTCTTTCATTTTGAGATATCTTCAAGTAGTTATCCATGTTCCTGTTGCAATCTTATTTTAGGAGTTCCTATGAGGCACTTAAGCATTCATCCTTGTGATAGTATTGTGGCATTTACTCCAATTACATCATGAAGAGATTTTTCATTTCAAGGTGCAATAAATAATTTAAATTCACTCTACTTGAATTATACTGGTACAAGCATTTTTTGTTACTAGGTTGCATCCAAAGGTGTAATGAAGGGATTTCTAATGTTTAATTGAGTCTTTAATATGATACTTTTGTGTTGAGTATATTTAAAGAATGTGTGAAACCATGTATCTTGTGTGGCTTCCATGGATACACAAATTCTGGTTGAAGGATCATTTTGACCATTTCAAGCATTGAAGTCAATTTTACCATGGTAGATGTCCCAACATTTGTTAAAACATTCCTAATAATTTGGTATAAACAACTTTATTTTGCTTAACTTACCAATAATGAATTATAAATTAAGTGATGAATCTTACAAGAACTACCCCTCCTTGCACTATGTATCCATAAATGCTGAGGAAATTCGATGAGTTTGCAATCCTTTAACCCAAAATATTCAGTAGAAATTAGGGTTTTATCATTTTCTTTATTAACCTGGATCTTTTCTAGAATACATCTTCATTCTCTAGGGTGAAAACTCATGAGATTTATATTATGTTGTATTGATCATGTTTTCTCAAGGTTTCCTTTGAATATGTAGACAAAATAATCAAGTCAAATATTTTTGATTAATTTGATATCCTTCACCAACACAGGTTACAAAATTTGTCCACCTCACATTGGTTAAAGGAGCAACCTAAATTCCTATAAGGGTAGGTGAAACCCTTGGTACGGTGTTAGCCAATTCTTCCAAGCGTGAGTGACAAAGAGTTAAGTTAAATCCTTCCCCGACTACAAAACAACTCCTATGTTGATATATCTGTCTCAAGCATATGTGTTCAACTTGTGATGTTACTCGGTTGCAAAGGGAGAATCAATTTGGGCACCAACACTCTACATGTGTAAAACCATATAATTTGGTCATGTAATAAGATACATAGGGTCATGCCAATGTGGTACGATCTTGCCTAAAATTCTATAAAACTACAAACATTGATTTTCTACATGATATACCCTCTTCCTATTCTAGATCAATCATCAGCACATGTGAAAAACTATTAAACTTCATTCATGTCGGCGTCCATCTTTCTATCCTTATTTCACTTCTAATTGCATATATCAAAATGTTATTCCAACAACTTCTACTATGAATTGATTTGTAGTATAAATCAAATTGTATATATAATATTATTTCGTATAGTATCTATTACAGATAAACCTAGTTACAAATAAATTACGGTTGATACATAATCTATGAATTGGAAACTTCAAGGTGCCAACCTCTATAACATTACAACAAGAATAAAATAAAAAAATGATCCAAGCACTAACCCGTACCTCATGTACATATCTTGCATATGATATGGATAATACATATGGTAACCTTACTATAAATATTAAAGTTTAGGGGATGTGACAAGAAATGCTAATAGTTTATGTTAGCCACAGTTTGATTATGGATAACCTAACACATGTCATTGGTTAAGTGAAAATATATTATTGTTGAGTCCTTGAATTTCAAGATGAAAATTCATGAGCATTGAGTAGATAATGATGAGTAATACCCTAATGTCTTGCTTGAGGAATAACGATAGTTCTTATAATTTTTTTTGGGCTACTACCTTCCATATAAGCAACATTCCACAAAGTCTAATAAATAAGAATGTTCTTGTGCAAGAGTGTTAGATGCAGAGGGATTACCAATGCTCTTCAAATCAGTGGTTGAGATAGTCCAAATTATAGCATTTTAGAATTCTCTAAAGTTACTTATGAATTTTTATTTTTTTTTCAGATATGTTATCAACCCACCATGGTCCCACCCATATTCGCTATTTTTCCGATGTATCTCAAATATGGTATTTGAAATCTCTTTTTTACACGTTTCTACAAGAGGATAATTTTAAATCGTGTGTTGATATGATTGAAATCTAAAGTAAGTGTGTTGTAGGTTGATATAGGGTATGCCCTTTAGGTATAGCAAAAGTAATCTACTTGACTAATAATGGAATTTTCAAAGTTACAGGGAAATGAGAACTTCTACATAGACACTTTACGTGGTAATGTTATGTAACACTTCAGAGGCTTCCTGGCAAATGACACAACCAATTATGAATCATCTCTAGTCCATAAAGTGCCATGATGGACTTAGATGGATTATCAATGCTGTTCAAAATTAGTGTTTGAGATAGTGTGCATTATAACATTTTAGAATCCTATAGATTTATTTATGAAGATGGCTTTTATTTGGATACATTTTCAACCAACCATGGTCTACCCATCTTCGATATTTTTCTGAGATGTCTCCGTAGATGGGATTTGAAATGTCTTTTTTACATGTATCTAAGAGATGATAATCTCAAATCCTATGTTCAGATGATTGAAATATAAAACAATTGTGTGGTAGGTTGATATAGATTATGTTCTTTGGGTTTATCAAAGTCGGCCACTTGAATAATAATGGACTTTTTAATGTTATGGGGAAATGCAAATTTTACATACCCACCTTCTATGGTAATGATATGTAGAACTTAGTGGGTTCCTTGCACAAGATACAACCAATGATAAATCCTATGTAATCCATAAAGTGCCATGATGGACTAGAAATGCTAATAGGCCCTAACCATGCAAGGTCTTTAAGGGTGATATGCTTAGAAATCACAAATTTTCATGTACACAGAGATAAAACAAAAATTGATCTCTAAACATATCAATGAAAGAATTTATGCATTATGAGTGTACATTGTTTTGGGCCATTAAAATTGAAAAAAAAGAAAACATTTCGTCATAAAATGTGTTGTATTGAGCTTTATGCCATATTGGGTCAAAGGAAATTGCACCCATGTTTTGTGTATGTTTTCAATTAGAATCTTGTCCACAAAATAGCCTATTAAACTTAATTGTTCTAGTGATTGATAAGAACAATTACATTTAAAAATAGTTAAAATAAAATCGAAAAAAGTGGTATTATATCATGGAACAACTTTTTTAAAACAAATTTGTGTAGTTTCTTCCTTAGGTGCCATCACAATCCACTATAATTTCAGTAGAATGACTTTTCTAATGAAAAAGGATTTTATATTATATTAAATGCAACATGATAAAAGAAACTTTTGAACAAAAAGTGGATAGCTAATAGAACACACCCCCAAAAAAATAAAATGACTTTTGATATAAGTTCCCATATTAAAAAAGTGAATGTTTTTTTAATAAAAACTCAATAAATGAAAACCGCACTGAAAGTTTATCTTGCAACTACGAAAAGCAGTATGACGATAAAGCCTAAACTTACCCTAAACATTAAAACCTTCCACAGCACTCCCACTACTTCTCCAGAAATATCTCACCATTAATATTTTCCAATACGAGACTTCCAATTTTATAATTAATTATTAAGATCAAATATTTTGAAATATTTACATTTAAACCTACTATAATTGTTGGATACTAAACGAAATAATGATCTGGGTTTTTTTTTTCAACTAATTTATAAAGACCGGAGAAGACGAATAACTGATTTTAACACATTACAAAGAATAATGTAAAAAGCTTCTACAGGGCAATGCCCGTCACCTCAGCTTATCCACTTTGTACCTCACCTCAGAATAATAGTCTATATATTGTCAACTCTGATGGGCATACAATAACAGAAAGGAAGGACTCGAAGTCCGATTGTGATTATAAAAAGAGAGGAGCATGTGAGTAAAAGACAGAATAGTGAGCGACTCATCTCCATGCAAGTAGAAAAAACAGAATACTGATCAGAATAGTGAGCAGTTGTAAGTGGAAGCATATTTTCAAAACCTTGGGAACACGCTATTTAGTCTGAGTTACACACCTATGACACCCATTAAGTTAAATGGATCCATTTGTAATGCCAAACTAATAAACATCACAAAAATTTAAAACCATTCGGGACTTTCATAAGAAAATTAGCACGCATGGCTTTGTCCATCACAGATCCCTAGAAAAAGGGCAATTTTCAGTACCAGATATTTGTAGTCCTTTTGGGTAGTTTTTTTAATATACTTGGTCTCATTGCCTGCTATTTTGTCACAAACAAAATCTAGTCCTCATAGTGGTTGGCAGGTTCAAGCATCAGTCACGTGAGTTTAGATTCACAAAAGAACTTTTATTTAACAAATGTATCGGGTGACCGGTCCTAATCTGGTATATACATGATATTCACCTCCACATACAACTTAAAAAGTGCCGCGAAGCAAGCTAATGACAACTATTATGTATCATTATTCTATTCCATGACAATCACACTTCCATACAATATTTTGCTGTCCACCCTTTTCGAACTCGGCATCTAGACCATTCTACTACAGTACGAATTTTATGTGATTCTCATGTTTGTACAGATTCTAACTATCAAGTTGCCTAAAGCAGGATTGCAAGATACATGTACTCACATTTGTATTTTGTTCAAAAATCACATTTTTCCAATGATTGAATAAGAGGACTTTATGAAACTTCTTAATACTTTTTATATTATATTGAAAAAAGCTCTCCACGGCAGTAAGTTTCTATATCTGATCATTGTAATTTCTCGATAGTAACTTGATAGAAAACCGGTTTCTCTCAGTTTCATTCAATTAAACACAACATTACTAAATCACTACATATGAAATTATATGAGGTAATGATAAAGATTAACATATTCCTTTTAAAAATTTTAAAAACTAAGATATATATTAGAAATATTGTATATGTGGTAAATTGTTGATACTACAATTCTTTTTGCATCACCTTATCCTGCTGATACGCTTTAAAATTAATAATAGTTTATATAAATAAATTTATTAATCTGCAGGTTCCTTGTTGCAATCTTAAATCTTTTAAAATAATTTGTAACATACCTACAAGTTGCCTCATTCTTGCTTCTCTATAGTGTTTATCTTTTTTTTTTAATTCGCCGGAGGCCTCCGCTTTTTAAAATGTCCTTACCGAAATATATTTCAGAAAAAAAAATTACAAGTCCAAAATCAAACTGATTATTAATCTTACTCCACAACTTTATAAAAATGAGGCCGACGAAACAGTCCAAATTCGTTCTCCTATGATTATGTAAACGGGCAATATTAACTAAAGACGTGGACCAATGGGAGGCTGGCCAAATAAATTGCTACTGGTGAAATGGTCCAAGTACCTTTTTCATATGTACGGCTTGGCAAATTGCTTTTTCAATTGGAGAATCCCCTCGATTTCAATCTCCTTAGACAAATCTCCTTAGATTTTACCATTTCTTTGTTATTTTAATAATGTTTTTAATAATGCCACCACCTTCCCAAGTCGGATATAAGGACATGGAATTGTTTGGGGACTTCAGAAAGTCCTACTCATTCATTCATTCTAAGGGAAAAAAAAATTAAATAAGTCAAACAAAACATTTTCAAAAAAATTTAAAAAAATCTTAAATTTGTTGGTGGAAAGTATTTTTTTAATCTTTATGCTAATATAGATGATTTTTAAGTTAATAGAATTTTATTTTTTATGGTATTTATTTTTGTTCGCGATTTTGTGGCATAATATTAATTTAGTATTTGTAACTTAAGTTCAAAAATCTTAAGCATACCCCACATTGAATTAAAGGTCCCATCTCAACAATAAAAGCTATCGTTGTCTTGTCCATGATGTTCATTGTTATCAAGAATTCTTTGATTTTTCCTTGTACGATTGGTAAATTTCCACACGGCAATGTCAATGACATCTTCTTCTTTCAATGACATTTGATTCTTTTTAAGCTAGTGTTGCTTCTGCAAATAGTTCTTTTTTTATTGCATCATATTTTTACAGTAGTGTAGATGTTTTTTTGTGATTTTAGTTATAAAATATTTTTTGACTTGATGTCTTAGTCTACTATACTTTATCTCTAGGCGGTGGCAAGATAAGAATTTCAAAGGCATGGTATGGGCATCCCTCATGGTAAAATGGGAGGTGGGTTTTTTCAAATAATGTGGTTGTAGTACATTGGTCTCTTTTCCCCATCACAAAAAACTTAAAACAATTTAAAATATCATACATTTCAATGAAAATTACAACTCCAGAAAACTTAACATTGTTAATCTCTTCGGCTTATTTTGTAACTCTTGTGCAATTGCTAGTATATTAAATACTTTTCCCATTTCCCTGCATCCACAATCTTTCTCATGTGTGCATTTGGAGTCTATGAAAGCTTTTTACAAACGTCGCAGAATCAAAAGAATATTTAATAAAGTTATAATGAACCTACTTTGCTAAAAAAAAAATTCGTTGAGTCTTTCATTTCACTTTTGGATGATTGTGTGAAATACACTATTAGATATAATTATATATATAATGTCTAGTGTTTTTTATTTCAGATTTTCCATGTACTTTTTTTATTTTTTTGTGAATGTTAATAAATGAAGTTAATTTAAATGTACTCAATATGTAACGTCTTATAATATATTTTTGGATAGAATAAACTACGGTTGAAACATCATTATATAGTGAAGAGAAAATGTTATTCAACCTCTACTATATGGTTCAGATATTATAACAATTTTTTAATTTACACTCTTAAGAAACACAAAATCACTTAAAGACAATCAAATATAATGTGCTTAGGAAAATCCACATTCTCATGGACCATACATCCCACCAACATGCATTACTATAGTTGTATTGGATATACAATCGTAAAGGGTATATGAAATAGTAAAATTAGAAAACGAGTAAGCTGGTATACAATGTTGAATCTTCAATGTTGGAAAAACACAACTCAAAAGCTAGTAAAATATCTCAACATACGGCGATAAATTAATAGTATTGAAAAAAACTAACACATAGGAAGAGTGAAATTAATGAACTAGTAGTACCAATACTAGGGGAGGTGGTAGATAATTTTGGAAGGAAAGGTACCTAATCATTTTCCTCTCCCAAAAGAGGATTATGGAAAATTCACTAGTCTTAGGTTAGAGAATTACTTTATAAAGATAAATACGACATGATTCCTTTCCTAGATTGCGGAGAACAACTACTATGACACCTCTCTTTGCTATAAACCCTCAAATATAGTTCATAGTTCACAACGTGCATTCATACATATTTAATATCTTGTACCAAATGTGGAATTCTCACTTCAATTTATCATTAAACATTACAAGAAACAAGGCCTTTTAGCACAACTTTTAAGAATTGTTTTTTGGTAATAAGGATATCTGAAAGTTTAAAATGTAGCTTTTGAATTGTTGTTCATACACATTTATACATAATATTGTTGTTTTTCTACAATTCATTATATTATGGTTAATCCACAATTTATTAAATTTTTAGCTCACGTACATTTTTTTAATTGTAAATTATCCACAATTTTTTATGTTTATTATGTTCCTACGATGAAACAAAATAGATATCTAGAAGTTTTAATAATGAAAACTTCATTTATATATTTATATTTAATAAATTAAGTTCTTTGTGTTGTCGAAAATGCATTATATATTTTGCTTGATTTATCCACTTTATTGTATTACAAACATTGGATACATTGTATGAAATTGTTGCACTAGTTAGATATGTGGCAAAAAAGTTCAATTTAATATCCCTTGGGGTGATTCCTATTAAAACAACCCACTTGAGACCCAAGAACAACCTAGGATTAGTTTGGAAAATTATGGAATAATTTTTTTCTTTAAAAGAGTCTCCAACCAGGTTACAAGACAATAGCTACCACTAACAAGTTCTAGATCACTTCTAATCCACAAGATAATAATTTTCTTTCATTCACAATTATTAGAGGTCACAAGGTCCAAAAAATTAGGGTGAGAAGTTTCAATTAGGGTCAGAGGGTAATTCCTCACCATACCCACCCTCTAACAGGCTTAAAGATTCAACTTGGTTTTTCTCAAAATTAAAACATTCAAAAGTTTCCTTAAATTATTCCCATTGGATAGGATATTTCCTCACCTTTCCAGTGATTTAAAGAAGTCCCCCTAACTCCTCATATTTTTCGAGTTATGGGCCAGCGGGCCTTGGGGTGAAAATTGTCCCTAAGAGCGGGTTTGTGGGCCAAGGGGTGAAATTTTGCCTCAAGGGCGGGTCGGCGGGCCGTGGGGAGACTTTTGGAAAAAAAATTGTGTGGGGGATCGAAAACCAATTTTTCACCCGTGAACCCATGGACCGCACGAGTCCACAGAGGGACACGTTGCACCTTCCTAAGTCACGTGCGGGGAGAGCGGGGCGGTGGGAGACCATTTTGGAAAATTCTTCTTGCGTGGGTCGAAAAAACCAACCTTGTGCGTTTGTGCTCCCGCAAGTCTGCAAGGGACATGTGGAATCTCCAAAGCCTACACACGGGGAAGGAAAGGTAGTGGGGAGAAAATTAGGTTAACACCCCTGAAGGGCTAAGAGGGTAGCATTCACCCGTGAACCTCCGCCGGTACCTCATGATGCCATGTGGCAGCTCCAGATTGGTTGCGGCTGATGGGATGGTGGGAAAAATTTGGAAAATTTTCCAGAAAAAAAATCTGAAAGCGCGAAAAGGAAAAAAGGGAACCACTCCTCCTGTTGATGCCTCATGTGATGCCATGTGGCATCACTCTGATTGGTTCCAGGCGAGCGGACCGGCTGGGGAAAATTTTGAAAATTTTTCCCAAAACTTTTCTAGAAGCGCTAAGTTTAAAAAGGGGTCCACCCCTCTGCCAACACCTCATGGTGCCATGTGGTAGCCTCTGATTGGCTGTGGGTCAGCGGGTGTAGAAGAGAAAATTAGAAAAAAAATTCCCAAAATTTTTCCTGAAGCTACCAAAGGAAAAATTCAGGACCCGTGAGTCCCGCCAAGGAAATTTTTTCTCAATTTTCTTTTTGACGCCAAGTGAAGAAATTTTTCAAAAGGCCATAAATTTTAGATAGAGAGCTCAGTTTTGGGAAAACAAGGACTTTATGTAAATATCTCCTAGATGGTAGATCTTTACAAGTAGAAGAATCATTAATTTTTCGTTTTGTAAAGTTCAAGTAGTCTAATATTTATTGCGTCACCAACGACCTGCAAGGCTTTTACAGGTACAAGGCGCTGGTAGAATTTGAACATGTCATATGATTTGTTCGACATTTGATCATGGATCTTCCTCTCTCAACAGGTAGTCAAAGTGTCGATACATGGAGGATTGTTCCTAGGCGCATATTTAAGGAGGATTTCAATAGGGTGTCAATTTGTCTACATTAATTTACAATCTTGAACATTTACGTTTCTTGACGGACACGCAAATGGATGCGTAAAACGGTTTGAGCACCGATTTTGCTAAGTTTTCTAAGACATTTTGAGCACTTACAGTTTTTTTGTCTAACCTTAGATTCAGATATTCAGGGATTACTACATCAATTTAATCATTTAGGGATCTATTATTTCATTATTGCAAGGTTTGAATTGTGCATTTAAGCTTAGGGTATTTGCCAGTTGAGAATGAAAAAATAGAGTTCGCCAAGTTTTGGGTTAGGGCCTAGGGTTATCATTTTAATCATCCAAGTAATGGGGATTTCTTCCAATTGTCAATCTAGTACCTGGTTGGGGTTGATTTAGATTTCCAATCTATTCAAAACCAAAAATACAATTTTGATTCTTCAAACTTTACACATTGTCAAGAGACAGAGTTCTACATTTTCCTTCAGGGTACGACATTCTATGTTCTTTCAACAGAGATTTCAATTCCCATTTAGATAGTTCAATCTGTGGAAAACAAACAACACAATTTGAGAACTGTAATGCAATCCTTTATTGATTCTAAAATAGCAACTTTACAACCTATTCTTTCATTCTTCAAATTCATCATACAAAATACAATGTCTGTTCATGATTCTTTCAAAGGCTGAAAACAGAGTTCATTTGCATCCTCCTTATCATTTCACTTGACAAATTCTTTCATAGACAATAAAACAACTTTCTATTACAAAACATTTACATGGTTCCTGTCGCTTCAAGTGGCAAGAAAGGTACAATAAACTTTATCTCAACAAGGGACTGTCAAACTACTCTCTGTTATTTTCGGCTCTTGAACAACAACGTGCATATTTCTCATTCTTACCATGTATCACAATCACAAGTTAGAGTAGGTTTTTGAAAGGAAACTCTCTCCATTTTTACCAAGTGCATCCAATGAAGAGGAGGAATAGGAACCCGGCCTTCATTGGCCCCCCGAGCTTTCCAGTTTCACAAGGTCCCACATTTGGGAAAAGCTACATGTTATGCAATCGCAACTGAGAGTCGCAACCAATAGAGCTTCCACAAACACACAAGAAACTGTGACTTGTCTTCAATACAAACACATTTCCAGAAATAGAATGTAGATTTACAACTACATGTAAAACATTCAATCAATTACAAATGCTTCATCAATTTTAAGGGGGCCAATTTCACGGAGGAAGAAACTATGGGGGATGTTGTTTATAGCCTCCCAAACTGAGTAAATGGGTATCACCACCTAGTGAACAAACCATTCAATTATATGTATATATCCTATATCATATATATCATATGGATATGGATATATATATATATATAGGTGGATATAATATATATTTCGAATCCCTGACATGCCCTTAAATGCTTCCCCAAGTACCCCTTGATTCCTGCACATTTGACCTTATGTCTCCCCAACCTCTTATGGCACCCCATAATGACTGTAAAGAAATGTTAAGCCCAATTTATTTGCTAAGGTGAAACTAAGAAATTCCTTAACTCCCTCCACCCTTATACCTCCTTAGAACACACTTGTGTCTCCCACAGGATATAACCCCATAGTGCTTCTCCTACACCATCCCTAAAGGTCATTCTACCCATGGGAGTCCCATAAACACAGCCAAAACATTCACACATTAACATTTTCATAAACAAAAGAGAAGAATTGTCAAGAGTGACCCTATTGAATCTTACCTAGAGTCCATAATGTGAGTTGGTCTCCAAGTTCCAAGACAACAAGCTTTATCCCATTGTGATATTTTAATCCTGAAAAACAGCCAAAAAAAAGCATGCAACAATCTTCCAAAAACTTCTGGTCATATCAAGAGCATCCAAAAACATAAAAAAGAATCTCACCCACGAACAATAGTCTCCAGATATTTGAATCACAACCCCAAAATCAAGGCAATCTAGCAATATCATTGACATTTTATAGCAAGAGAGAAGGAAAGAGGATCCAGGTAGATTTCCACGTCTAGGATGTCATACTCACAAATATTCAACCCCAACCCAAAAGTTTGAACTTCATTCCCCAATGCACAATAAATAGGTGGGTGAAAAAAATATGACCAGTTTACTTACACATATCAAATGTCTCTAATAATCAGCATGCATCAAAAGTTTAATCAAGTCAACAATAGTCCCCAATCTAACATCTGGTATCATTGGTAATTAAATTTAAGAGGTATGGGACAATTTTAACTTGTCCCTTGAGCATAATCAGCAGTATCATGATTAGTATAAAAAAGGTGTCAAAGGAAATTGGGCACTACATGCCCTCTCCCCTTAGACTCGAAATTCCTCTTGGAAGTCATTGGAACAAATGTGGAAACTAAAATCTTAGCAAGGTAGCATCCTCTCATGTAGCTATAGTCTCATCATATCTGTCCCACTCCACCTAGACCTGGTTAACCTCTCTACCCCAAAGGCCCAGGGTCTTGCGATCTAGAATGCAAACGGGCTCCACCATCACCTACCCCTGATTATACACCTATAATTATGTCCAATCTAACACATGAGAAGGATCTGTAACATATCTCCTAAGAAATGAAACATGAAACACATCATGTATGCGAGACAAGTTGGGTGGCAATGCTAGACGGTAGGCCAAAGGGTTGATACACTCCAAGATCTCAAAAAGGACCTCACGAATCTAGGAACTAACTTAGAACCTTTTCCATAATGGGTAGGGCTCTTATGTGGCCTAACACGAAGGAACACCTTCATGTCCACATTAAAACTAGAGCCAACCCTATGCTGATCTCCCGCATACTTCTTCTGTCTGTCATGTGCCTCCTGTCAGTCTCTGTTTGAACAAAACCACCTGTTGCTCCATGTCCTGCAACAAAGATGGTCCAAGAGAAACCCTATCCTCTAACATATCCCAGCTAAGAGGTGTTCTTGCACTCTCTACCATACAAAGCCATGAAAAGGAGCCATGCCTATAGAACTTTGAAAACTATTATTGTAGGAAAACTCCACCAAGTACAGGTACTTCCTCCCATCTAGACTGATGATCCATCAGATACATCCTGAGCATAGTCCTCTAAAATATGATTCACTCACTAAGTCTGTCCATCTATCTCAGTGTGATATGTTGTGCTGAAATTGATCTTCATCCTCGAGGGCATGCTATGCATGGTAGTCCAAAAATGGGAAGTGTACAAAGGATCATGGTCACTAATGATCTTGCACTGGGAAATCCCATGCAACCAGACAATATCATTCAAGATATACCTCGTGCCACTGCACTAGATGTATAAGTGGTCTTCACTGGGGAAAAGTGAGCCACTTTTGTCAATTTATCAATTGTGACCATGATGGCATCATGGTGATATCTGAACATCAATAGCTCAACAATGAAGTCCATGGAAATGGTGTCCCAGTTCCATTTCTAGTATAGCATGAGGGAAAGAGAAGGCCAACTAGATGATGATGCTTGGCCTGTCACTTTCTGGAACTCTAAACATTGTGACACGAACTGAGCCACATCTCTACGAAGTCATCTCTAAAGATACAACTGTCTCAAGGTGGCGTCCATATTCTTCACCCCCAGGATGGGCTGAATAGGGTGCACAATGTTCCTCTAGCCAAGATGTCTTGCCTCAAGCCTCCATCTCTAGGAACATATATCTAACCTCTGTGCTTGAGAAGGCCATTTGCCTCTAAGTGAGAAACCATCAAAATTCTCCTCGAGGAGTCTCTGAGACTCAATCTCTTGCTTCAAACTACAATGTAGAAGATGTCAAGAGGAAGTTGCTGAAGAATCCTGACTCGGTAAATCTTGTGCTCAATAAGGTGGCCATAGTCACATGTATCCATCTACTGAGAGTTTTTTCCACCACATTCTCCTTTCCCTTCACATGTTCTATCTCCATATCGTACTCACAAAGTAACTCCATCCAATGCCGCTGACGAGTGTTGAGATTGGGCTGCGTGAAGAGGTGGTGAAGACTCAAGTGATCTATCCTGAGTGTGAATCTCTGACCAAGAAGAAATTGCCTCTGTCAAACCAAAGTGTGCACAACTGCCGCAAGCTCAAGATCCTGAGTCATGGATAATTAAGTTTTTAATCTTTGATTTTGCGAGACTCAAAATCCACTACTTTATCCTTCCTACATAAACACACCTCCAATCCCTGCTAAGGGATAAGCATCCCGTGCAAATCGAAGATACTCACCTTGTGGATCCGGCACTGTAAGAATAGGTGTTGTAGTGAGACATTCCTTCAATGTACTGAAGGCCTGCTCACACCTATCCAACTGAAAGACACTTCTTCCATTTCCTCTGAAGGGAAGTGATGGGGTGTGCAATCCGAGAGAAGTCTTGAACAAATATCCAGTAGTAACCCGCTAATCCCATGAAGACTGTGGACCTTAGTCATAGTAGTGGGTGCTGACCATTCCATAATAGCTCTAATATTGGAAGGATCGATGGTGATACCTTCCCTAGAAATGATATGACCCCAAATACATGCACCTTTTTTTGAAAGAATGCACACTTCTCCCAGTTCCCGAAAAGCTGTTGGTCTCGGAGACATTGAAGAACCTAGTGCCAAAGGTGCCCCTCATGCTCCTCACGCATACATGAGTAAATCAAAATTTCATCAAGGAAGATGAGCATGAAGCGATCTAAGAAGGTCATAAATACCCCATTCATCAAACTCATAAACCACTGCGGGGGCATTCAGTCAAACCGAAAGGCACCACTGTAAACTCATAGTGGCCATATCTCATATAGAAGGTGGTCTTATGAATGTCTACCTCCAAAATCCTCAACTGATGGTAGCCTGACTTAAGGTATATCTTAGAGAAAATTATAGCTCCATTTCTAATCTGATCAAATAAATCATCAATGCATGCAGAAGAGGAATAATGATTCTTGATCGTTAATTTGTTCAGCTGGTGGTAATCAATACACAACCACAAGGATCCATCCTTCTTTTTCACAAAAATCATCAATGGCGCACCCCAAGGGGATACACTAGGATAGATAAGGCCTTTCTCCAAAAGACCCTCAAGCTGCAACTTGAGCTCACAGAGCTCTGGGGTGGTCATCCGATAAGGTGCTCGTGAGATAGGATTTGCTCCGAGGAAACTAGATCTATGTGAAAATCAATCTCATGTGGCGGTGGTAACACCTAGTAGGTCCCCTAGAAAGACATTTGCAAACTCTCTCAAAATGGGGTGATCATCTAGCGATGGTCCACTAGACCCATCCTATGATTTGTCACTGACTGTAATAGCATACATCTGATAACCCCGTCGCACACACCGCTTAAGCTTCATAGTAGAGATGGTGTGAATAGAAATGAGTCTCCTAACCCTTGAAATCATCGACTCAACTCCTAAATCATCTTCTCAAGATATGATCTTGTGGTAACAATCCACTCATAGGCCTATGTGTGCAAACAACCAATCCATACCCAAGATGACTCCATATGAGCCCAAAGGAAGAATACAAAGATCTGAGGTAGTGGTGAAAGGTCCCTAAATCCACCACACACTCCTTAACTAATGAGTCTATAGAGATCTTGGCTCTAGAAGCCATCACAACATCCCAACTATGACCCTACCTAACTGCCACTAGCTTGCATCGCTCTAATAAAGATGGTGCAATAAAAGAATGAAAAGAACCAAAATTAAACAGAATGGAGGTAGAAATACCACCAATGTTACCTGCAGTCTCAATAACAACCACTTTGATGCTCTGCCTGGTGGTTCTCGACTGCTGCGTACATCATATGACTACACCCCATATCACCAACAGTAGGATCTGAGATTTTTGTCTTACCCTTGTTATTAGGGTTGTGTGGGCAGTCTATCCAAAAAAAACCAGTAACACCACAACCAAAACAACTGCCTGATCCTCTCCCTTGTGTAGCAAGTCTGGCCGATACTCTGGAGGTCTATGGTGTGCATCCTGATGATCCGACTATGGTTTGTTGAGGTTTCATACTGAGTGAGCTTCTACTGAGTGAGCTCTCTGGGCACCCTATGTCTTGATGGGACCACTAAGATGGAGACCCCATACATCTAACCTCTCTGTGCATCAAATCTTTGTGGAGGTCTGTAAGGTGGGCGGAGACTGTTAGCTATTGATACTGCTCCTGTGGTCTAAAAGATAACTGTTCTGAACCTTTTCGAACACATTAGGAAGAGGTAATGACCCACTCGATTTGCTGTCCTGTATCTGCTATATGTGGCTCTGGACTTGGTCTCTAGCCTGCTGGGTCTTTCCCCGAGTCTCCTTTGCTATATAGGCATTCTTGACAGACCTCAGCTAATGTCTATGGACAATAGATCTGCACTGCACCTCCAATGTCTAGATTCAGGCCCCGGATGAACCTGTGGATGCCACACCTGCTCATCCTACATGTAACCAACATACTAGAGTAGATCCAGAAATCTACTCTCATACTCAAGCCACTGTAACAGAATATGCTTGTTGGAAGTCATGGAACTCATCTATCCGCTTAGTTGTATAAACCTCTGTGACAAGTATTTGTTCCTAAAAATGCTCCTCAAAGAGCTCCTAAGTAACTATCTCAGAATCAACATGGAGCTTCTCATTCCTTTTTCCTCCACCAAACACCAGCTCCATCCCTCAGTAGATGTATTGCAACACAATATTTCATGTTTCTAGAACAAGGATAGAGCTTGAAGCATCCATGCTCAAGCTCACTCAACTAGGCCTCTATCCTAAAATCCACCTATGTCACCAGAATAATGGGATGGCCGAAGCTTTAGGATCTCCCTGATGTGATCTACAGTCTGTGGTTTGAAAACCTCTAGGTCTCTCTGTATGCTCATCCCTAAGCCTAAGACTACTGAGACCTCTCTCTATGTCCTCAAACTTGGTCACCCTACTCCCCTTTGTGGTGACTCAAATTTGGTTGACTCTGCATGGGACTTCTCTCCTCCATGCTGCTCACTATGGGTCAAGGTGATACCTGACCCTTAATGGAAGGGAATATATCATGTCTGGCTACATGTCCTCCTACTGATCCTCCACATAGAGTGGCATTAACATCCTAGAAGAATCTACAAAATACTGGGGTAGAATGGCTGCTACAACATGATCTGGTGGTGGTAAGTCTAGGTCTATGTGAAAATACCCCTCAGTCCCATGTCTGCGCCTCCTACACAGACCAAGGCAATGAGATTGAGTTCATCTTTCTAAGTTGTATTCAATTTCCATATTTACTAAAATAAGTAATTTCCAAACTAAATTGGCTTCTAGATTTAAAAGTGTGCTAGATTTAAGGTTCATGTCCCAAGTTTTCTAGTGTGCCCAATGGCCCAAGATTTTGAACCACTTCTCTAATACCAAGTATGATGCCCACTAAAAAAACCCACTTGAGACCCAAGAACAACCTAGGATTAGTTAGGAAAAATTATGGAGTGATTTTTTTTTTGTTTAAAAGAGTATACAACTGAGGTTATAAGGCAACAATTTTCACTAACAAGTTCCAGATCAAATCTAATCAATAAGATTATACTTTTATTTCATTCACAATTATTAGAGGTCACAAGGTCCAAAAAATTATGGTGAGAATGGTCAATTGGGGTCAGAGGGTAATTCCTCACCATACCCACCCTCTAATAGGCTTAAAGATTCAACTTGCTTTTTCTCAAAATTAACACATTCAAAATTGCCCTAAATCATTCCCATTGGATAGTAAATTTCTTCATCTTTCTATTCATATAAATAAGTCCTCATAACTCCTCATATTTTCCAAGTTATGGACCAGTGGGCCTTAAGGTGAAGATTTTCCGCAAGAGCGGGTCTGCGGGCCTAGGGGTGAAATTTTTCCCCAAGGGCAGGTTGGTGGGCCTTGCGGAGGAAAATTTCTGAAGGGGCAAAAAACTACCTTTGCACCCATGCTCCCACAATTCTTAAAGGGACACGTGGAGTCTCCTAAGCCACGCGGGAAAAACAGGGCAACGGCAACCATTTTGGAAAATTTTCCTCGTGGGGTGAGAAGACAACTTTATTCCCACGCTCCCGTGAGTATGTAAGGGACACGTGGCCCCTCCTAAGCCAACACAGGGAAACTGGGGTGGTTGGGAAATTTTTTTTAATGCCCCGAAGGGAAAAGAGGAAAACATTCACTTGCGCCTCCTTCGGCACCTCACGATGTCACGTGGTAGCTCCTGATTGGTTGCGGCTGGAGGGGCGGCAGGGAAAATTTTCCAAAAAAATTGTGAAATGCAAAAAGGAAAAAAGGGACTTATTATTCCATAATCACAACACCCCCAAATGGGCTCTAAAAATCTATTTTTCTAAATCAAACTCATTTGGTGTGATTTGCATAATATGAGACCATCTCTCAAGCTGTGGGACTTGTGGACTTGAGATGGCCTTCCAGAGAAATCTGGATTCTTCTTCCTTATCCTAATGCTAAACTACTTCTAAGGAAGGAAATGTGACTATCTACTCCTAATATAACAATTTCAAGGGACCAAGGAGAGAAAAAGAATGAAAAGGGAATTCCTACACTAACGAGGTGATGACACTGTTATCTCTCGAAAGTTTAACCTGTAGAGTGATGGCTGCAGGTTTTCGAAGCTTGTAAAATTGATATCTCTCTTTCCTAGATACAATGGAAACACCTCAGGTGTGTGGGTATACCTATTTTGAGGTGAGTCTCCAAGATTAAAAGGTTGGTTCCTTATTGGTGTATCCTAAACTGATTATGGGTTTAGGGGTAAAAGATGATTGTAAAATGATTAAAAATAAGGTGATACACCAAATTTGTATGAGGGCTTTGACTGAGTATATGCACAATTGATATGTGAAATATTCTTGATGCACGAGCCACCAGTCTTCCTAGAGAATTTAAGGGCAAACACCTTGGTTATAATGAGGGAAAAATATCACAACAGCACTGACAAGTAAAAATGCACATTAAAATTATGCATAGAATATAGTGAATTTTCAGTAGGGTAAGATGATTGATCAGGGAAATTTACATTCATGATGACTAATAGAAACATACACAAGACTACAAATAATTGGAAAGGTAGAAAATAATTGACATTCAAAAGGAAAAACTGACAATCTTTGCTTTAGTACTCTTATAACCAAAAGTCCTCTAGAAGTTTTTTGTTTTGGGAAAATCTGCTTCAGTACTCCTATATCCAAAAAGTCATCTAGAAGTTTTTTCTTTTCCTTGTGCTTTGCAAAGGCACACAATATATAGAAAAAATAAATTTTCCCCCTTTCCTAAAAATAGCCTAGGGCTTGTACTCGCCCATAGCATTTATTTTTATCATTTATTTAATAATAGATAAACGAATAAAAGTAGAGCATGCAATTACAAATAAGCATTATTAGCCTTGATTACAATATAGTCAAAGTGAAGTTGACTGATTCTACTTTTAAGAAAGAAGGGTGAATAATTTGCTTAAAATAAGATTGCTTGCCGGGGAAAGTCCTCTTTCCATGAACATGCAACTCTGTCCTCTTCTCTATTTTGTCCTGTTGTGAAGGCATGCAAAGATATTCCTGTGTATTAAGAAAAAATAAATTACATTAATTTCAATACTTTACAAAATAATTCATCTAAATATCTATCCTAATTGGGACCACCTTTGTCTCTGATTGTTGACACTTGTTCTGTCTTTTAATGATCAGATGGATAGGCACAGTGTAAATTATCTCTAACCTTCCCACTAGTAGGGACCAACTTTGAACTTGACCATTAGTCTTCATTGGTTTGGCCACTCTTGATTATCCGATTTCCTTAGACTATAGATAATTACATAGTCCAATGAATGGGATCCAAATTTCAATGAAAATATGGCACATTATAGTCCTTTGCCATACTTTCATTATGATCCTTTTTCGAAGTTTTGGATCCATTGTGCAGTACTTTCAAATCCTTTTTGCGGGCTTTTTAGCGCCTGTTTGAAAATGTAAGAACTCAAAACTTGTTTGTGAGCCTTAAAGGAAAAAATTCCTCTTGCCTTCCTCCGACGGGAAATACTATGCACATGGAATAAAATTTTGAATTTTCTCCACATGTACAAAAGGCTTTAAAACTTTCTCATCATGGACGCCCGTTGGGCTTGTGGGAAATGTTCTATGGAATCGATATTTGAACTTTTCCACTGATGGGTGACGACATGTGTCCTTGTGTGCTCAGAGCCTGCGGATGAAAGTTTTACAATTTTGAAATTTTGGTACATTTTAACTAAGTTCGACCGCCTAAGTTCCAACCTGACCTGAATTTTTCCTCGATTTCCACTGATGGTGACTACATTTGTCCTATCGTTTATCTCTATAGGCCTGTGGATGAAAGTCGTAGACCATCCGACTTGAACCCATTGGGTGAAGTTGAGGAGATAAGATGCATTTGAACCCTAACATTTGGATCATTTTTTTCATCAATGTTGGAATCAGTCAAAGCCCTGGTGATCATCGATCTCTGTGGCCACTGATTGATGTTCTTTTAGGTCTCTCAGAGTAACATCTAGTTGACGGAACTCTGATATGTGATACGTGAATACTTTCGTTGTTTGGCTCTAAGTTTCATTCTTGTTCCTTACTGAGTTCAGATGGTAAAAGTTTTGAACAACTCTAGTGATGGTTTGACATTCTCGATTTCGATGACTCCATGTCGATCTAAGGAAAATTTATGTAAATTACTGTGTCTGCTATAATTACTCAAAGACTGAAAGCTTCATAACTTGGCACTCATGATTGCACTTTCTCGTAAGTTCACAAATCTGCCATCCATAAGAGGACTCTGTATGTTTTGTTCTAAATGTCCATCTTGTACTTAAGATGACATGGATGCAATATTTCAGATCTAGTCCACTCTGTGGAACTAGTATTTTCTGAGAGCCCATCAGTTGGCTTTGCACTGAATCTTTTGCACAACTTGTGACAAGGGTTTGGGCTTAAACCTCAAACGTAGTGTATTTTAGAGATGAAGCTTACGTTTTGCTATTGATTTTATGACTTTTGAATCTTGTGGTGAGGGTTATTTATCTAAATCTGTGAAACTTCGTGTACTCGGTATTCAATCAAATTTGATCAACAAACTTGGCTCTCTGATTTTATTGAGAAACTTTTATTTTGAGAGTTCATTCCTTTGACTGGCAAAACGTTCAACATCTATTAGAAGGTAGGCCATGACATTCTCGACTGGTTTTAAACTTTTCATTGGCTACCCATGTATGTGGAGTCTTCATTTCTTGGCCAGGATTTCTATTCAGTAATTTGAATACCATAGCCACCGTACTAATAGCCATTTTTAGACTTTGGTCATTCTTTGATTTACCAACCATGTGATAGTCATTCGATCTGATTAGTTTTGAAAATCTATGTTCTTGACTCTATTAAATGGTGATAGACCGGAAACATAAAATTATTAACCCTTTCTCAGCTCTATTCTCTTGTTTGATATTATTTTGCATCAAAATCAGCATTCGATTGCAAATATAGCTATTTTTGCTCTGAAGTATCTGTATTCGAGATTGATACTTATCCTTTCATATCTGGTGAGTATGTCACTTGACCTAATGAGCTATGAGTTTGTAACTCATGAATGATAACCCATAAATTTGAAACTATACTTTGCCCTATGGCATCATATCCTATAATTACATAATTTCTTTTTGCTTGATTGTGAATGGGGTAATTCACTAGAAAGGATGTACTTGTATAAAATGTTACTTCATGAGATAATTCATAAAATACTTCTAGTTGTTTAAGCTATAATGAATTGCTCTCTATCAGTACTTAAATATGATGACTGAAAGATGCGGGTCTAATTTCACTTCCTTTTCTGAATTGCATAATGTATTTACAGCTTTATTACAGCTCTGATATGCATGCTGAAAAAGTCATAAATGTCCATTATTACATGGCGAAGCGCTTGTCAAAATTTTCCCAGAATTTTCTCTTCCTTTGACTGAAATATGGAAAGTGTACACTTATTTGCATAGCATCTTCTTTTTTCTGTACTATTTGTAATCCTATTCCATTTGTACAGAAGATATCATGAGTTTTGAGTTACATTAGCCCTTCCTTTCCAGCATGTACATGGTATCTTTTTTGCTTGGTCTGCAACCTGTACCTGCAACACTTTAAGAAAATAGTTAGAAAATAATTAGGCTTCTTGACCTCTCTTATGTTAATGTTTCTTCTTCCTCTTTTCGTTCTCTTTCTGCTTTCTGAGTGAGCTATGCATTTTGATCTTCAAGTACTCTTTATCTCCTGTATTGGTTAGAGATCTATATGCCCATGAATTAGGACATGTGTAGGAATATGGATTAACCCTGATCTCTTTATTGATGATTCATTTCTTTTACTTTTCAGGTACGATGCTTTGAATTGTGAAGAAAAATATGGAACAAGCTTGAAGGGGGAAAATCTACAAAACAAATAATATACAAAGGAAATGATGGGTTCACTCATATTCCTTTTATTTCTATTTCATGTCATGTGTACCTCTTTCTTCAGTAGATGTACTTTACTTTTTAGTCACATCCCACAGCTTGTGTGGGAAACATTTGACCATCCTTGTGAATAAAAACATTGAATTTTGAAATTGAGTTGTGTATTTCCTTCTGCATTTCAAGCTTCTGAATTGAGTGTATGATGAACTAAACAACTCAGTCATATAATTGAATGTCTTAAACATGAAGGAAAGAACATTGATGAGAACCTGTAACATTTAGTAATGAACTCTAATTTCTATAATATGCACTTCTATTTGCTATCCCAAAACTCAACACTTCACCTACTCTATAATTCCGGTGTCTTCATCAAGACAACACAACTGTCATTCAGGGCCTTTGTGTTATTTTGCTGAAGGTATCATGAAATTGATAAACTATGTTATCTGTTACATTTTGAAACAACACACACAATTGCTACATATTTCACTTAATCATCAATTAATTCAGAAGTAACTAATAACATCAGAACTTCCTTAGCTTAGGTATACTTCACCCATAACTTTCATTGTAACGACAAAGTTTCGAGTTGCCCATTTTTGTACACAAGTGCAAAAATTGTCAAAATTTCTGGTGATCCTGTGAGGAAAGCCACCTGCTAGCTTAAAGACTAGTGCCTTCCTCTTGTCCATTAGGACATGGAGTATGAAGCATGTAACCAAAATTTTCCTTTCCAGAAGGTCCAACCCTTCTAAAACGAACTAAAGCTGGGAAAGGATTTGGTAAACCAAATCCCATGTGCATGAATGGACTTATTAAATTGAAAACCATTGCAATATGTAGGTAACTGCACTTATTAAAAGGGGAAATCCTAATCTGACCCTACTCTAACCAGTCAGTAACTAAGGCTAAACAAAACCTGAAATAGGCAGTGAAAAGTAGCTTCCTTTTCTCCGCAACCGTTAAGGCCACGAATTTAGCTAACTAGAAACCGGAAAAGTGACATAGCTAGGAATGAGATATGTACATTTATTTCATTCATTAGGTTAGTCCATGAAATGGGAAGCACATCTATCTGATCTATAATCTATTCTGGCATGATTTGAGTCCGTTCTATTGAGAATAGATAACTCACTTTTGAGCTCCAAGGCAAGCATTAAATCTAACAATACCATAGCTAGGTTAGAATCTAGACTAAATACCAGAATAGGACAAGGCCTAGTCTTGCATAGAAAAATTGTTGACAATTTTGATTTGATCTGAATTTTGAATATTATTTTCAATAAGAAGCTATCCCTGGAGTTGTCCTTGATGTTGTTTTATGTCTTCCCAATTGTCTCTAACTCATCATTGAAACTACTCTTGAGATATGCTTCTACTCTATAAGTTGTTGTTCAATGATTGTTGTAAGTGACCTTTCAACACTTTCCTGAAATCATTCAAGGATTTTTCATTTCATCCATGAAGTCTAAAAACTCATGTTCTTTCTCTTCTTCTTCATAGGCACTGTCCAGATACATGGTACTGATAAAAAAACTTAAGACCGTGTTCTTCAATTTCATAAGTATTTATGTGAAGTTGTTATTCTGAATCAGCCTGTTCTACATTCTGAAACTGATCTAAACATAATCCAACTACTTCAAACTATCTATACCAAAATTGATCATTCCATCTTGATCATTTTTGTTTGACTTATAATATGTAAGATTAAAAATTGTCTAGTTTTTTTTAACAAGATTTGATCTAAGCGACATGTTGATTCTGACACATTCTTCTCCCATAAATGGTTCTTCCAAGAGGGAATAATAAAGATATGTATTTAAAAGCATACTCTTCCTTACTTTTCAACTATAAGAGGGACCTTATCCACCAGATGGTTCCTTGAATGCTGAAATTGTAAAATAAGTTTAGTTCTATACGCTGCTCTTTCGCCTATGTAGTTTTCCAAATCTGACAAGAAATCATCAACCTTCTTAGGCTATAAATTTGAAACACAGTTTCCTTTAATTTCACCCTCCTTTTTCATTCAAAAGTGAGTCTATTCTCTTATAATATGGCTGTAAGTTGTGTGAGTATGGTGCCTTCATGCACACTACACTCAGAATATGTAGATTGTTGATCATCTTCGAAACATTCTCTTGATCTACTGGAAAAATAGGTTACACCTCTTGTATGGTTTTCTTTTTCCAAAACTGGAATACAATCAAACTAAAACTTTGACACCCATCCATGCAGAGTTCTACAAAAATTCTGAGCATGTTGTTGTCTTCTGTCAGCTGCACCTCCTCCTTGATCTCTTCAATTTTCTATTTTCATGGACTTGAAGCACGGGTAAAGAAGGAGGAATGGGATTAGTATTCAGCTTCGAACTGGAAAATTTTGGACAAGAGGTTGGGGTATAAGATCTACATTTAGAACATCTTTTCAATGCCAACATTAGACACTTAATTTCATTCTTTAGATATGTGATTGTACAGTAGAAAAAAGTAGGAATTGCAGCAACATGATAGTTAGGAAATGGAGGAATAAGTTGCATTGGCTAACAAGGAAAATTTATAGGCAATGAATTTTCACAGGGAGGGTAAGTCAGAGAACATCCCATTGATAGGGTTTCCCTATCCTGACACCTATCATTATTCATTGATGTCGATTTCTCAATTTGTTCCTTGATAGCTAAATATTGTTGCTTCAATCTATTAAACTCAATTCTAAGATTTATTTACCTTTAATACTCAGCATAACCCCTCTGCATAACTTTGACATTGAACAGTGTAACCCTCATATTGGTAATCATTTTTATATACTAGGGTTTGGGTTATAAGGGTATTAATTGTGATAAGGGTTATAAAAACTGATCTGAAGGAGAAGGTGGATAAAAGGAATGATTGGTTTGGCTGATAATATTGCTGAAAGTGAGGATTCATGGTTGTAGGACCTCATAAAATATTGAACTTACGAAAATAGGTTTGTTGTTCACAAAACAATTGATAACAACAAAATAACATATCTGAATTTCCTGAAAAATACCCGAAGACTATAGCTGAAAATTTTTTAATACTTGTTGAGAAGTGCTATACTGATCTGCAATTCAAATTTACAGAGTTGCCAGATGAGTTATGCTTCGGATGTTGAATCTTCCAGAACACATTAATAGTAGTTTTTTCCAAAACTGCTATGCATGGTGTCTGATCTACTTGAATGAGGGAAACACCTCTGAAAGTGAAACTTTTAGTTATGTGAGTGTCCCACCAGGCGTGTAAAAAACTGTTATCTCTAGAAAGTGCACCCTGTAGAGAGATGGTTGCAGATTTTTCTAAGCTTGAAAATTTTTATCTCTCGTCTTTTGTAGATACAATGGAAAACACCTCAATTCCATGGGTATACCTATTTTGAGGTGAGTCTCTAGGATTAATAGGCCGGTTCCTTATTGGTGTATCCTAAACTGATTCCTAGGAGTTTAAAGGGGAAAAGATGATTGTAAAGTAATTAAAACTAAGCTGATACACCAAATTTGTATGAGGGCTTTGACTAAGTATATGCACAATTAATATGTGAAATGATTATCGATGCACGAGCCAATAGTTTTCTATAGAACTTAAGGGAAAACACTTGGTTGTACTGAGGGAAAAATATCACAACAACACTGATAAGTTAACATGCATATTAAAATTATGTCAGAAAATACTAAATTTGTAGTAGGGTAAGATGATTGATCAAGGAATTTATATTCACAAGACTTATAGAAATATACATAAGAATGTAAATAATTGAGAAAGGAAGAAAATACTTCACATTCAGAAGGTAAAACTGGTAAAAATTGCTTTAGTACTCCTATATGAAAAATTGCTTCCAGAAGTTTTTTTTTTGGCAAAATTTGCTTCCTATATCCAAAATTCCTCCAGTTGTTCCTTTTGCTTTGCAAAAGGCACACAATATATAGCAAAAATAATTTTCCACCCTTTCCTAAAAATAGCCTAAGTCTTGTACTGGACCATGCATCTTATTTTTATCCTTTATTAATAATAGATAAAGGAATTAAAACATGCAATTACAAATAGGCATTTAATAGCCTTGATTACAATTGCTGAACTGAAGTTGACTGATCTATTTTTAAGAAAGAAGGGTGAATAATTTGCCAAAAATAATATTGTTGTCTAGGTAAGTCTCTCTCCATGAAAATGCATCTCTGTCTTCTTCTCTATTCTGTCATGTTGTGAAGGTATGCAAAAATAATCCTGTGTATTACATTAAGTGCAATGCTTTGCAAAATAATTCATCCAAATATCTATCCTGATTGGGACCACCTTTATCTCTAATGTTGACACATGTTTTGTCTTCTAGTGATCATATGGATAACATGGTGTAAATTATCTCAAACCTTCCCACTACTAGGGACCACCTTTGAACTTGACCATTAGTCTTTATTGGTTTGGCCACTCATGAGTATATGACCTTAGACTATAGCACTAACATAGTCCAATAAAATTGACCCCCTTTGAATACACATATGGCAGATTATAATACTCGTCAACTTTGATTATTATAATTATCAGATTTTGGATTATTTGGTTTTTTAATTCCCCTAGTGGGCCTTTGGGCCTACGAGCAAATGTAAGAACTTGAAACTTGTTTATGAGCCTTAAAGGAAAAAATTCCTCCAGCCTTCTTCCCAGGGCAAATGTGGGCACATGGAATAATTTAGAATTTAACCACATTTGCAAAAAGTATAAAAGTTTTAAGAAAGCTCGTTGTTCCACCAATGTTCTATGGAATGGATATTTGACGTTTTCGCTGATTTAACTTTCTCCTCATGTGCTCAGGATTACGGGAAATTTTGGAACTTTTAACTTTTTGCATTTTTACGGTTTGAAAACCAAAGTGATTCCCAACCTCAATTTCTCCACTTCCATAGTTGTGACGACACGTGTCCTTCTCGGGCCTGTGGATGAAAGTTTTACGATTTGAAATTTTTGAACTTTGACTAAGTTGACCACCCTTCCATTTGGATGAATTTTGCATCAATTTTGGTGGTCTATTCATGATCATCAATCTTTGTACCTGTTCATTTTCGATCATTGATCCATGAAGCATGATTTTAGGGTTTCTGACAGGTGATATGTGCATACTTTCGTAACTTGGGCTAAGTTAAACTAACCCACTAAATTAGATAGTAAAATCTCCAAACCCTTGTCATTTTTGCATTCTCACTTGAGCTCCATTCGAGCTAAGAAAAATCTGTGGAAATTTTGTGGCCACCATTTTCAAAAACCTGAAGCTTCATTCCTTGGTGCCTATGATAGAACTTCATGAAACTTGGGTCTGCCATCATAAGATGACTTTGGATGTTCTGTTCTAAAGGTCCATCATTTATTTGATGCCATGGATGTGATATTTCAAACCTACACTCTTTGTTTCCTCAGATTTGAGAGCCCATTAATGGGCTTTTTACTGAAGCTTTAACACATCTGGTGACAAGGGTTTGGGCTTAAACACATAGGTAGTGTATTTTCCTATGAATCTTCTATTGGTTTTATGACCATGAATTGGTATTTCATGTTATTTTCTAAATCTGGAAACTTCATGTACTCTGTATCAATGAAATTTGATCATTTTACTTGGTCTATGATTTTCTTGAGAAACTCATGGAGAGTTCATTCCTTTTGAGAGGAAAAACCTTCAACACCTATTGGAAGGTGACCACACATTCTCGATTAGTTCTATGATCTTGGCTCATGTCTATGGAGTCTTTTCCTTCTGATTTCAGGTAAGTGATCAGAATACCTAGATCTACTAATACCCATTAATGGACTTGTCATTTTCGACTTGGGCATGTGTTTGTCTCTGATTCACAGTTTGAACCTCTGTATTGTTTGCTCTATTAAATGGTGATAGATTGAAAACATGAAAGTATTAACCTTTCTCACCTCTATTCTCTTGTTTGATATTCTTTTGCATCAAAATCACCATTCAATTGCAAATATAGCTATTATTTTTCTAAGTATCTTTATTCGAGCTTGATACTTATCCTTTCATGTTGGTGAGTTTGTCATTGACCTGTGAGCTATAAGTTTGTAACTCATGCCTGATAAACCAAAATTTCAAGATATACTTCACCCTAGATCATTTCTTGATTACACAACTTGTTTTCTTTATTGTGAATGGAGTCTTTCACTGTAGCAGTTTGTATAATACGTTCTTGCTGAGATAATCTGAAAATCCTTCTTTCTAAAAGTTGTATTAAATTCCTCTTTACATGACTGTTCTTGATGAGATGTTGTAATTTCACTTCCTTTTTTTATTGAATATTGTATTTAAGCTTCATTAAAGCTTTACATGCCTGGTAGAAAAGTTGTAAATGTCCATTTTTCATGGCGAAGCCCTGTAAAAATTTTCCTAGAATTCCTTTCCTTTGACTAAAATCTAGAAAATGTACCTTGCCTGTAAGCATATTCTCTTTTCTGTAGTACTGTAATCCTTTTCCATTTATAGAAAATATTTAAGTTTCAGTTACATTGGTCTTCCTTTTTAGCATGTATATGCTTCTTTCTTCTTGGCTGTAACTTGTTTCTACACACTTTAAGAAAATAGTTAGAAATAATTAGGCTTTTGGCCTCTCTTGTGTCAATGTTTCTTAGTAGGATATGCAGTTTGATCTTCAGGCACTCCATATCTTCTGTTGGTTAGAGATCCATATGCATGAATTATGACATTTTAGGAATATGGATTAACCCTGAGTTCTTTATTGATGATTCCTTGCTTTTACTTTTTAGGTACCATGCTTTTAGTTGCGAAGACAAATATGGAACAAGCTGGAAGGGGGATAATCTATGAAACAAAGAATATACAAAGGCAATGATGGGTTCACTCATATTCCTTTGCTTTCTATTTCATGCATGTGTATCTCTTTCTTCAGTAGATGTACTTTACTTTTAATCACATCCCATGCCTTGTGTGGGAAACATTTGACCTTCCTTGTGAATAAAACATTGAATTCTGAAAATGACTTGTGTATTTCCTTCTGCATTTTTAGATTTTGAATGTAGTGTATGATGAACTAAACAACGTAGTCATATAATTGAATGTCTTAAACATGAAGGAAAGAACATTAACAAGAATCTAAAAAATTCAGTAATGAACTCTGATTTCTGTAGTCTACACTTATTTTTGTTGTCCCAAAACTCAAATCTTCACCTTGTTAGGATACATTGCATAGTTCATATTTTAGGAGTGTTTGTTCTATTTTATCCCTTTATTATCTCTTCCTTAGTCTATTCCATTATTCTCTCACCTTCATCCAAATATTTTTCCTTCAATTTAGGGGAATATCGTTGATTATTTTAATAATATCAAGGTGTGTAGAGTATTTCACTCCACATTGTTCTCTCCTATCTGTCTCCTACATTTTGGTATTAGAGTTGGCTAATTATCTTACCTTTGTGTGTGTAAATGCGTGAAGAGAAAAACAATCCCATTTTTCTGCGCTAAAGAAAGAATTCTTTACTGTTGCCATCTCCAATCAATTTCTACGTGGAAAGAAAATTTGTCTTCTATCTTTAGCGGATGTTGTATAGAAAATAATTGTGGCTGCATGGAAGTTTATCTCTTCTGCTACATGAGAGGAGCATTTGACTGTAGCTGTGTGCAAGAACTCAAGACAACCCTGCTGGTAGTTGTTGTTACTGCCTGGCATTATTCCATCTTCTACGTAGACAAAATGTAACAAGATTTGCCTAACGTGAGAGAGAGAATCCTTAAGAAGATACTATTGTGTGGTGGACATATTGAAGAGGAAAGAAGTTGCATGGAGGAGCTGCGTAGAAAATTGTAACTACTGGAATGTGGAAATTGTAGCTTCATTCTCTGGCTACATGTAAAGTTCTGTGGAAGAGACAACAAAGATCTTCCACTTGCGTGAATATTTTGCTAAGAATTGGCGTGGAGCTAGAGCTATTGTGAAGAAATATGGAAATAGCTGGTCTGTGAAAAACAAGAATCTTTTTTACCTTCTTTGACACCTGTGTGGAGAGTATATTTGTTGTTCCTGCATGAAAGAAGCTTAAAATATTCTTTTGCGTGACTAATTTTCTTACCTGCGTGGATGAGGAACAAACCAGAAGCTGCATACTTATGCGTGGAAGATTGAATCCAATTCTATTGGTATGATTTTTGTTTTATTTCCTATAGAAAATTCAAAACAAAATCTGTGTGGAAGTATAATACTGGTGCACGAAGCTTTTATACCTACTTTAAGACATAGAAGTCTTCTACATCTCCATGAAAAAGTAACTTCTACTTGAATGTTGTGTGGAGGAAACAACGACTTGCAAGGAGATAGGTTGGTGTAGGAGAAAACACTCATTAATCAAATGAAAGAAATCTTCACCAAGACAATGACGAAGTAGCAACTAAAAAAACTACACCGAATTTCGAGCGTAGATAACTCAATTGAGAGCATCAATAACACAGTCGCCACTGCTAAAAGCTAGAGCATCAACTTGCCAGTTAGAGAACATGTGAAGAAGCTCCTGATACCTTTAGGTTCTACTTTTCTTTGCTGAACAAGCTTCAAAATACCCGCCATCTAGCCTTCGAAAATCTAGTTTGAGAAGGACTTCTTGAATACTTCCTTTTCGACATCAGCTACCAAGAAAAGTGAGTATGGGAAGAATTAGAAGATGGGTATGAAACCGACTGTGATGATGAAGAAAAATTTCCTACAAAGCGTCGCCATCTCACAGCATGTAAATATCGCGAGCATACGAGCCAGTAATTCTCATCAGTGAGTCAAAATTGTATTAACTCTTGAAATAAATAAATAAATATTTTTTATTACGATGTCTACTCTAAAAGTACTTCTTTCTGATGCTCAGTTGCTCAAATGGTCCAATTTTATGGCCTGGAAGAAAAAAAGGAAGACAATCCTTCAGTTTGAAGGATTATAGGGCATTGTTACAGGGTTTTTGCCTACTCCCACAGCCCCTGATGAATTAATAAAGTATGAGATGGCTAGTCTAAAATCCTTGATGCTGATAATGCTCAGTATCAGTGACGATGTGAAACCACATGTTTGGAATGTGGAGAAACCCAAGGAGGCCTGGGACAAGTTGGAAACCATTTATGAAGCTAAAAATTAGATGAATATTCTTCATCTTCAGTCAAAGGTGTACACCCTTTCTGTGGGATCAGATGAGAAATTGGAGGAGTTCTTACGTCATGTGGCTAAGCTGACATAAGAGTTATTAGTGTTCGATGAAATAGTGGATGAAAAAATTCTCGTCGTAATCACCTTGAGAGAACTCCTTTCTCAATTTTGAGTGTTCGTTACGACACTGAATGTGTCTAAACAAACAGTGACATTTGAAGTGCTTGTGAATTTGCTATAGTAGGAAGATGCCATCACTTCATCCCATGAGGAGTCTTAGGATAAAGTCATGTTCCCAAAACCCTATCGTGGCTAGAAGAATAAGAAGGGTCCCCTAGAGAATCCAAATCAAGAGCAACCAAAACCACAACAGAAAGATAAAAATTCAAAGAGATGGTGTCACATTTGTAGAACCAATACTCACGAAATTGATCACTGCTAGCATAATAGCTTGAAACAGGGGTCTTCAAGTCATACAAGCAAATCCGGGCACGAAGATTTTCAAAATATCAAACAACATCCCCGCTGGAGAAATAAAAAGGGACATCTCACAGCCCAAGAAGATGATGAATCTGATGAGGAGACATCAGAGCCCATTGTGGTAAGAACCTTGTACTCGTCTGTCAAACTTCTCAACCCACAAAGAAAGTCTAGTTGATAGACTCTGGTGCCAGCAAGCATATGTCAGGTGACAAGAAGCTGTTTGATTCAATACATGAATAACCAACTAGAGATCAGGTTCAGATAGCCGATGATAAAGAATATGTTGCAAAATGAATTAGAAATGTCACCATTCTTCTCGGACCATGAAAATGTACACTTACAAAGGTACTATATGTTCCTGGCTTGACTAGCAACCTCTTGTTAGTTTCTCATCTCTTGAATCATCACCTTAAGGTAGAATTTCTTGTTCAAAATGGCATTAATCATGCTTAATCTCCCGAAAAGGTATGGTTCTTGCTAAAGAATTTGTAAAAGATATGTTATTTGATTTAGATATTTTTTCATCTTCTACAGTAGCTTTATTTGTTTCTACAATAAAATCAACTGCCCTATGGCATTTTAGATATGGACACTTGTCCATAATTCACTACACTAGATGACTTCAAAAGCAGTGGTCTGTGGACTACCCAAATAGTCCAGTTCCTTGCCTATTTGCAAGATGTGGATATATTTTCTAAAGAAGAAAAGTGAGGCTCTTCAACATTTGTAGAACTTCTATCATCGTGTTGTCAAAGAGTCCAGACAACCACTTCTTCTACTCCACTCAGATTGATGGGGGGAAATCACATCAAAGAAGTTCTTAGCCTTCTTGAACCAACAAGGCATTAAACAACACTTGAATGCTCCCTACACACCCTAGCAGAATGGTATTATTGAGCATTGTAATCACACAATGATGGAGATGGCTCGTTGCATGCTAACTACAAAACTAGAAGAATGCTATTCGGATGAAGCAGTACAAATGGATATAAATGTTCTCAATAGGGCACCGATGATCCAAAGGATCCTCACAGAGAAACACCGATCTAAGATATTCTCAAAAATTGTTGCAGTCATTTTTAAAGCGTGGAGAAAAATCATACGATTCCGACTACATCTTGTTTGTAGGAAACGGAGCTCATTTGCAAAAGTTATAGCCCACTGAAATTTTTGGGCAACTGGCAAAATTTGGAGTGTTGTGCAGGTTGGACATGTGCACGGTCGCCAAGTGTTTCAATTATATTGCGACACATGGACGAATTGTGTGATGTACTAAAAAAATGGGCTTTGGAACCCCGGTCTTGGACACTCGTTCTCAGACAAATGGACCCCGCTATTTAATGGCTGGGGGCCCTCAGCCAGGTTCAACACACTCGATTATGGAGGGGTGCCTTGGCCTCCTTCTCATTCAATCATTCAATCAACTTGTGTATATAAACTCTTATATTTGCCTTTATGCCATGCATGTGGGACATTTAGGCATGCACTATTTAAATTATCCACGCCTATTATCTTTTTACCAATTTCCACGCATTGTACCTATTTCCAACTTTCCATGCAATTATCTATTGCTAATATTCCACACACTATCTATCCCCCATTAAAACCATGCACTGTCCATTAAACCATGTGCTTAGCATCTAAAATATACACCATGTGCTTGTCCCCAAGTATTGCACCCTCCACATAGGCTAAGGCGGCTCTTAAGCCACTTAAAAACATGCGCCCACCTACCATTTAAAAACCCTCTGTCAAAGATTGCATGCGCTAAATGTGGGATAATGATCCCAAGAAGATAAGACAAAAGCAAGGGAGGAGAATGGAACCTGGGTGGGCCATGTAAAAGGATAAGCACCCAACCGGCACGCTAGGAGGTTTAGAAACAATATAAAAGAAGTGATATTTTATTTGTATAGCATTCGGCACTGTGTAGAATTATTGTAATGCTCATAACTTGAGCTAGGAGTGGAATTTGGAGGAGATGTAAAAAGACAACCCCTATTATTTTTGACAGAGGAAGACTGTGAGAAGGTCATAATTTTGTAGAATTATTTGTAAAGAATTATTTTCAAGATTTTAATAGATCAGTCCCCATTCAACCGGACCTGGAGACGTAGGCCTCAAGCGCCGAACTCTGTTATCAATTCTTACGTCACATTGCTGGTGAATGCTCTTCATTTCTTTCAATATTTACACAGTACTTGCAGTTTTTTATTCTTTTATTAAAAATACAAAAAGAAATAATGCTCAAATTTTAACATCGAAAATCAACACAAAGAAAGAAGAATGTGTGTGCACAATTTCTTGTTAAATTTGGTTATCAGATCATTGGTATCAGAGCTAGTTTTGAGTGATTTTTGGTTCAGTTTAATGTGTTTTGGATTGCAAGTTGTCTATTGGATGTTAACAAGGTCTCGATCTAAGAAGGGTGAAGGAGAATTAGTTGAAGGAGATCCCAAAATTGGTATCAGACGATCTCGAAGTCCCTACAATGGTGGATCGAGAGGAAGTGGAACAAAAATTTCGTCAATCCTTCCAACAGATGAAGGAAATGGTGGAAGAAATGTACCAGGATAGGAAAAGGGAAAAGGGGACTAGAGAAGGTAAGAAAGAAGAAAGCTCTAGTTTTGACATTCCAAAAAGAGACTCTTTAAAATCTGATTTTCTTTCATTAAAGTTTGATATCAAGTTTGAATTGCCTATGTATACTGGAGAGCTAAATGTAGAGAAGTTGGATAACTAGGTCAAGCAAATATAAATTATATTGCAGGGTTCAGAGAATTGTTGATGATGAAGCAAAGATTCATCTGGAAACTCTTCAGATGGGTGGAACATCACTCATTTGGTGGGAGAGTAAGCTTCAGGAAGTGGAAGAAAACAAAGGTATAGAAATCACTTCTTGGTCTGAATTTGTTTCAAATCTTAGGCAACAATTTTATCCTCTTGGTTATAAGCAACAAGCTATGATGGATTGGCAAACATTAAGAAAAACTAAGGGACAAAGTGTTCAAGAATGCACAGAAGAATTTAGGAAAAGGGCTCTAATTCTGGGAATTTCCCTAAACACAGAAGAAACACTGCTCAAATATATTGGTGGATTACATAGTTATCAAAGGCATATGATACTTGTTTTAGGTCCTACTAATCTTGATGCAGTATGTGTTTAAGCAACCCATCTGGAAGCATGAGGGAAAATGACAAAGGAGTCCTCTTTCTCTTCTTTTAATCAGAAGAGCAAGAAATATGAAGGAAAAGGTTCGAAAGAACAAGGGAAAAGGAAAGGGTAAGCATAAAATAAACTCTACTGTTAAGAAGGAAGATGAAAAACCATTTTGTAATCATTGTAAAAAAAACCATGATGAGTCTAAATGTTGGAAATTACATCCTGAAAAGAAGCCTAAATGGATGGTTAAGAAAGGAAAAGCAAAAGAAAACAAACACCGTAGTGCATGATCTTGGTTCTGATTCAGGTGATGAAACCAAAATCACAGCTATGGGTTTACAAGGTAAATCAACTCTTTCAATTTCCAACAATAGCACTACAGATGTTACATCTTCTTCTAGTAAACAAACTATACCTGACGATAAGAAAAGAAATGAGCTTTTCCACATTAGAGTAATTTCAAAGCATACGAAAATTGAAACTCTTTTTGATAGTGGATCTCAAGCTAATCTAATTTCTGAGGAGGTTGTTAAGAAACTAGGACTCAAAACTAAACCACATCCCAAGGCTTATCCTTTGGGCTGGGTTTGTGATGATGCAAAACTGCAAGTAACTAAAACTTGTACTTTCAGATTTGCCATTACAGACAAGTTTATTGATGAGGTTGAATTGGATGTAGTTCCTTTGGATATTTGTGGGGTGGTTTTGGGAAGTCCTTATTTGTATGATCGTAAAGTAATTTTCTATAGGGAAGAAAATAAATATTTGCTTGTAAAGGATGGAATTGAGTTTATTATTCGAGCTCACCATGAAAAGAATAATCTATCCTTGGTAACTGCAGGTCAAATGAAAAGGCTTGTAAACTCAAGCAAAAGTTTTGTGCTCATAGGTGGTCAAAGCCAAGGAAAAAGAAAATGAGATGGCTTTTGAGGACTTACGATCTAAAACATAAGGATGAATTGGTAAATTTTTGTTTCTCATTTTGATGATGGTTTTTCAAGATCCACAAGGTCTACCTCCCAAAAGAGGGGTTCAACATGAGATAGAGTTGCTTCAGGATGCACCTCTTCCCAATATCAAAATGTACAGGTTGTCAGTAGTAGAGAATGAGGAAATCAAGAGACAGGTAATGGAACTTTTGGCTCAAGGTATAATTCGTCCAAGTACATCCCCATGTGGATCACCAATTATATTGGTTCCTAAAAAGGATGGCACTTGGCGAATGTGTGTTGATTTCCGTGCTTTAAACAAGATTACTATAAAGAATCGTTACCCTCTTCCTAGAATAGATGATTTACTGGATCAATTAAGGAATGTAATTTATTTCACTAAGTTAGACTTAAGAAGTGGTTATCACCAAGTAAGAATTGCAGAAGGTGATGTTTAGAAAATTGCTTTTAAAATGAAACAGGGATTGTTTGAATGGTTAGTGATGCCTTTTGGTTTGTGCAATGCACCGGCAACATTCATGAGAGTTATGAATGAAATTTTTAGACCATTCATTGATAATTTCATTATTGTCTACTTAGATGATATTCTTATTTTCAGTAAATCATGGGATGAACATATTAAACACATCCAGAAAGTCTTAGATGCACTAAGGAAAGAGGAATTGTATTTGAAGATGTCAAAATGTGAATTTGGAAAAACATCTTTAATTTACTCGGGGTATATTGTAGGAAATGGAAAATTGAGAATTGATCCTACAAAAATAGAGGTTATTATGAAATGGCCTAGACCCACAAATGTGACGGAAGTAAGAAGTTTTCTAGGTGCAGTTCAGTACTGGAGGAAATTTATTGCTAACTTCTCATATATTGCATCTCCTTTGCATGCTTTGACAAGTATTAAACAGGTCTTTCAGTGGGGAGGAAAATAACAAAAAGCATTTGATACACTGAAAGAGAAGATAATTACCGCTTCGATCTTGGCACTTCTGAATTTACAACATTCATTTGAGATTGAGATGGATGCTAGTGACTATGCAATGGGGGCAGTTTTGATGCAGAACAAATGACTAGTGTGTTACCATTTAGAAACATTTACAAGTGCGGTAAGAAACTATCCAACTTATGATAAAGAGTTGTATGCTTTGGTTCAAAGTGTTAAAAAATGGAAGCATTATTTAATGGGAAAAGAAACAATTATTCATACTGACCATCAACCGCTTCAATACTTACAAACACAAACCAAATTGCAGCAGTCTAGACATTTCAGGTGGATGGGATTTTTGCAACAATTTCATCTTGTAATTAGGTATAAAAAAGGTATTCAAAACAAGGTTGCCGACATGTTATCCAAACCACCAGTGGTAGTAGCATTTATCCTTTTGTAGCATAGTTCTTTGGCTCATGTTAGTTACAAGGAACAATATGCAAATGATGTTGATTTTAGAGAAGTGTATGAGGATCTAGTAAATGGGAAACAAGTAGGAGAAAAAGATTATCATTTGCATGAAGGATTGTTATATCATTCTGGAAAACTTTGTATTCCAGAAAATGAGCGTGTGCATATGATTAGGGAAGCACATACTTCTCTTATTTTAGGGCATTTTGGTGTTAGTAAGACAGTTGCACATTTACAAAAATATTGCTATTGGCCTAGAATGCATGAACATGTAAAACGATATATTAAGGGATGTGTTATTTGTGCCACAAGAAAGCCAAGTAATAGGAAATTAGGACTTTACACTCCTCTTCCTGTTCCAACACGGCCTTGGGAAAGTGTTTCCATGGATTTTGTAGGAGGCTTGCCCATGACAAAGAAAAAACATGATTACTTATATGTGGTAGTGGACAGATTTAGCAAAATGTGTGTGTTGGTTCAGTGTACTAAACAAATAACTGGTGAGGGAATTGCACATTTATTCTTTCAGTTTGTTTGGGTTCATTTTGGTTTACCTACTTCAATCATATCTGATCGGGATTCTAGATTTCTGGGGGAATTTTGGTCAACACTATGGGGGTTAATGGACACAAAACTGAAAAAGAGCACTGCTTTTCATCCACAGACTGATGGTCAAACAGAGGTTGTAAACCGCACAGTGGTACAATTACTTAGGGGCTATAGTAACAAACATCCTAAATTGTGGGATGAATATCTTTATTATGTGCAACATGATTATAATCGTGCCTTACATTCTTCTACTTTGAAGTCTCCATTTGAGACTTGTTATGGATATCTACCTAATTCTCCATTAGATATATATTATGGACATGAAACTGTTGTTAATGGTGCAAGTGATTCTGACAAGGATAAAAGATTTGTGCAGAGAATACAATAGGTTCATCGGTATGTCCATGAACAATTGGAGAAAAGACAGGCAAAGTACAAAGCTAGGCATGATAAACATAGAACTGATGACAAGTTCAAAGTTGGTGATTCAGTTTGGCTTTACATCAGCAAGGAAAGATTGACAGGTGAAGGTAAAAAATTGAAACCAATACGGTATGGTCCGTTCCAAATATTGGAAAAAATTGGTAACAACTCTTTCCGGTTAGATTTACCTCCATATATGCAAATCTACTCAGTTGTAAATGTTGAGAATTTAAGATTGTATGAACCGCCTATGATTGTTGATCATGATGATTCTAACATTATGCCTTCCATTGATGATTTTGCTCCTGAGTATCTTGATGAGTTGCTGGAAGACATCAATTTAGACAGTAAAGTAAGAACTTCGCGAAGGGGTGATATTGAGTATCTTTGTGTTGGCTTCAAAGGCATGCATTCGAGCAAGGCTAAATGGATGGAAACTAGAAAGGTGAGGGAGAAATACCCTCACCTATTCAACACTTAGGTTGACTTCTGGGGTCCAAAAGTTTCTTAGTGGGGAGGAATGATCCAGAGGATCCTCATAGAGAAACACTGATCTAAGATCTTCTCAAAAAATTTTGCAGTCATTTTTAAAGCGTGGAGAAAAATTATACGATTCCGACATCTTGTTTGCAGGAAACGGAGCTCGTTTGCAAAAGTTATAGCCCGCTGAAATTTTTGGGCAACTAGCAAAATTTGGAGTGTTGTGCAGGTTGGACATGTGCACGCTCACCAAGTGTTTTGATCATATTGTGACACGTGGATGAATTGTGTGACGTACTAAAAAAATGGGTTTTGGAACGCCGGTCTTGCACACTCAGTCTCGGGCAAATGGACCCCGCTATTTATTGGCCGGGGGCCCTCAGCCAGGTTCGACACACTCGATTATGGAGGGGTGCTTTGGCCTCCTTCTCATTTAATCATTAAACCAACTTGTGTATATAAACTCTTATATTTTCCTTTGCAGCATACATGTGAAACATTTAGGCATGCATTATTTAAATTATCCACGCCTATTATCTACTTCCAATTTCCACGCATTATATATTTCTAAATGTCCACACATTATCTATTTCCAATATTCATGCGCTGTCCCCAGTAAACCATGTGCTTTCCATTAAACCATGTGCTATCTATTATTAGCATCTAAAATATACACCATGCGCTTTCCCCAAGTACTGCGCCCTCCACGTAGGCTAAGGCAGCTCTTAAGCCACTAAAAACATGGCCCATCTACCATTTAAACCCTCTTCAAAGATTGTATGCGCCAAATGTGGGATAATGATCCCAAGCAGATAAGACAAAAGCATGGGAGGAGAATGGAACCTGGGTGGGCTATGTAAAAGGATAAGCACCCATCCGGCATGCTAGGAGGCTTAGAAACAATATAAAATGAGTGATATTTTATTTGTAGAGCATTCGGGACTGTGTAAAATGATTGTAATGCTCATAACTTGAGCTAGGAGTGGAATTTGGAGGAGATGTAAAAAGAAACCCCTGTTATTTTCAATAGAGGATTACTGTGAGAAGGTCAGAATTTTGTAGAATTCTTTGTAAATAATTATTTTCAAGATTTTAATAGATCGGTCCCATTCAACCGGACCCGAAGACGTAGGCCTCAAGCGCCGAACTCCGTTATCAATTCTTGCATCACATTGTTGGTGAATCCTCTTCATTTATTTCAATATTTGCATAGTACTTGCAGTTTTTATTCTTTTATTAAAAATACAAAAATAAATAATGCTCAAATTTTACATCGAAAATCAACACAAAGCAAGAAGAATGTGTGTGCACAATTGCTAGTTAAATTTGGTTTTCAATTTCTCATTTGCGAGTATTTGGTTACACAACATACACACATGTCCTAGCTTAGAAGAGAAAGAAGATAGAGCCAATAACACACCCATGTATCCTTCTTAGCTACAACACTACCTCGAACGTGTATCATCTCATGGATCCTGACACAAAGAAAATATACGAGATTCGTGATGTGGTTTGTGAAGAGTCATATTTTAACTCAATAGTATCAATAGAAGATCCACTTCCAACCACCTCTCACCGACTAGTCTTCGAATCAGATGATGAGCTAGAAGAGACTACTCAGAGAAAAGAAATGCTGCTAGGAGAAATATTTGTTGACCTTGGAGAACTGGAGAATGTGACTCTATATCAATCCACACGGAAATGTAAAAGTTCTTCTCAAAAGTAACCAAGTTCTTGTCCGAAGTGGGTACATAGAACCATAAAGGACTCACATTTGCAACAACTCCCAGATACATCATTTGAAGTCAAAACAAGGAGTCAAAAAAGAAATGAGGTAAACTTTACACTCATGAGTTGACTGATTAATAGCTTCAAACCAGAAAATGTTCGTGAAGCACTCAGTCAACCTCAATGGAAGGAAGCCATGGATATAGAAATTGACTCACTCAAGAAAAATTGGACATGGGAACTTGTTGATCTACCTACAGGAAAGAAACCCTTAGGCTGCAAATGGGTTTTAAAGACAAAATATAAGGCATATGGATCCATCAAAAAACATAAAGCATGACTTGTAGCAAAAGGATATGCTTAGAAAGAAGGCATCAACTATGATGAAACCTTTGCACCCATTGCAAAGATGAAGACCATCAGAGTAGTTTGTGCACTTAGAGCGTAGAAAGGATGGAGAGTGCAGCAGAAGGACGTCAAGAGTTCTTTTCTAAATAGTGATAAGAAAGAAGAAGTATACATGACCCAACCTGAAGGAATTTTTTATGAAGAGCATCCTAAAAAGGTATGTTGTCTCATCAAATCACTTTATGGACTAAAACAAGCTCTAAGGGAATGGTATATCAAGATCAATGATCACCTTTTGTAGCATGGGTTCACTAGCCCCTCATATTCAAATTTGTATATCAAGAAGGTAGGAAAATAAATTGTCATTCTTGTTGTATATGTAGATGATCTTGTGATCACTGGCAGTTTAGAAGATCAAGTTGATAATGTAAAGAATGATCTCAAAAAAATGTTTGACATGATAGGTTTGGGGCTACTACATTACTATCTTAGCTTGGAGATATGGCAAAAGTAGCATCACATTTTTTTCTCCCAGACAAAGTATGCTAAGACACTCTTGGAAAAGTATAGAATGTCTAACTATAAACGTATATACACTCCCATGGAAAAAGGCTTGCAAATTTTAAGATTCCAGGACTCACCTCAAGTAGATGCTACTCTCTCTAGGAAATTTTTTGGAGGGCTCATCTATTTGACATATACCAAACTAGATCTCTGCTATGCTATTAGCTATCTTTCCAGGTTCATGTAGAAGCCGAAGAAATGTCACTGGAATGAAGTAAAGAATGTTTTGAGATATGTCTGAGGAACAACTGATTATGGTCTAGAATATAAGAAGAATGATCAATTCTTCTTATAGGGATATGTCGACTCAGATCACGCCGGAACTGTTGATGATAGGAAGTCAACTACAAGATACATATTTCATCTCAGATCTGGACCTATCTCTTAGATAAACAAGAAGAAGAATTTTGTTTCTATCTCATCCATAGAGGTAGAATATCACATCGCATTAGGAGATGTGTGTGAAATGATATGGTTATGTCACATTTTGGATGACTTGGGAATTCATGAAAAGTAGTCACCTATCCTTTGTTACGATAATCAGAGTCTGTTAAATCTTGTCTAGAATACAGTCTTTCATGAATGAACAAAGAATATTGAAATTGACTGCCATTTCATTCAAGAGCATGTCTTGAACGATCAAATTTAGCTCCAATATAGTCCTACAGAAGCACAAGTTGCCGAAATTCTCACTAAATCTCTTGGAAAAGTGAAATTTTAACTTTTCAGGGGTCACATTTGCAAGAATAATGTAATAAGGTGGGGAATGTTAGGATACGTTGCATAGTTCATATTTTAGGAGTGTTTGTTCTATTTTATCCCTTTATTATCTCTTCCTTTGTGTATTCCATTATTCTCTCACCTTCATCCAAATCTTCCTCCTTCAGTTTAGGGGAATATAGTTGATTATTTCTCCTATATAATGTACGTGCTTCTTCATAATAATATCAAGGTGTGTAGAGTATTTCACTCCACATTATTCTCTCCTATCTACCTCCTACACACCTACTATGTAATTTGGTGTCTTTATTAAGACAACGCAGTTTTCCTTTTAGGCGTTTGTGTTCTTTTGCTGAAGGTATCATGAAATTGTAGACTATGTGATCTACTACATTTTGTAACAGCACACATAGCTACATATTTCACTTAATCATTAATTAATTCAGTAGTAACTAATAATACTAGAAATTCTTTAGCTTAGGTATACTTCACCCATGAATTTCATTGTAACGATGAAGTTTTATGTTTCCCATTTTTACACAAGTGTAAAAATTGTCAACACTCACCAAGAAAGGGGAAATGTTGATCATCTACCCCGACTACCATGAAAATAATATAGGTTAGTAATGGAGAGGATGGACAACATCATCCCAGACCAAATATCATATTTCACACAAGAAACATTTCAACCCAATGAACACAACTCCCAGATCTAAAAATTAAATAACCAAAACATGCGCAGAATACTCCAGAACAATGAGAGGTAAGAAGATGGAATGAAAACAATCGAAGGATGGAAAAACGCATCACAAAAACAAGTTATATTGCTTCAAAAAATTTGCATAGAGCATCATACACAAGAAAGAGGCAAAAAAAACCATTTATAGAGCTAGGGAGGAGATTCAAACTCCATTTCAACCCTGGGAAATAAAAGAAGGGTGAGGAAGAGAAGAACAATGAACAACTAATTAACCTTTTAAAATGATGCCTCTGTTACAATATATAGAAGAATGGGAGATAGAATAAGGAAAGAATCAAATCCTACACCAACCACTCTAAGATACATATTGAATCCCATTTTGAAAGCTCAACCACTGAAAATCAATACCTTCTATAGATCTGCCAACAATATGTCACTTTCGGTTCCCCAGCAAATCAAATTGAATCAGATCTGGTAGTTGAAGAGATTGAAATCTACATTAATGTCCTAGAAGATTTTTCTTGGTTTTTCACCTACCAAGGCCTCTATCCTTCTATGGTGTAGAGGATATCGAGAACGCTTCCAACGGCATCATATTTACTATATTTCTAGCCCTTTGTCGAAATATATGCCTCTTTGAAGTTTGCATTAGGTCCGTACAAATGGGCGGGAAAACCAGTTTGAAAAAAGAGCCCTCTCTTTAATATGGGACATGTGGCAACCATGTCAGAACAAAAATTGTGTTTGCGGGCTCAGAACTTAACTTTTCCAATTTTTCATGAGAATTATAAAATCCTGAGAACTCCTATGGCGTCGCTACTCTTCCTGGACATGTGGCTCTTTTTTGTTGGCTGGGAAATGTAGTTCCATTTTTACCTTTATGCTTTTTGGACGAAAGGAAAACTTTTACTTTTTTCGCCAACTCTCCACCTTGGCTTTGACTCGGGTCTAAATGTTGACTTTTCCCTTGGGTAGAGTTGCAGGATTTTGTAACTTTTACACCTTTTGAGGAAAAGGGTGAAAAACTAAATTTTTCCTCAATGACCCACTTTCCTATGGGACACGCCTCAGTCTGGAACTCATTTGGAAACCTTTTATCTATTCCACCCTTGAATCAGTGCCATTGAGACACTTGGCAGCCTCTGCCGGCCTATTTGTGCATTAACTATTCAACTAACTCCACCTCCCCTTGATAGAACATGTGAAGGCACCACGCTTGTTTACAAACCTGACCCAAAGTTTTTCTTTGGAAGAGCACTAAGTTGACACTTATCGTCCTTCGCTGATCTGTGGACTTTTCAACAATCTTTCTTTCTTTTAGACTTTGGGCTACATGGTAGGCTTACGCTCATTTGGGTCTTCACCTTGGGTACCAACTCTTGGAGATGTTCCATACTGACACTTGGCACTCTCTACTTATACATTCATACAGCCAATTTTGAGTCCCACCCCTGTCTGCCTTTGACTTTGTTTGACCATTTTATATCCTACCTTGGGACACATGGAGATGTGGCATTTATTTCAGCCTCTTTATTTGGACCCATCTTTGGAGAAATGTTGTAAGGACAGATGGCTCTCTCCACTGGCTTCTCCATACTTAGTTGATTTTAGAGCTTTTCCTGAATTGTTTCCAGCCCGAAAACTTCAAAACTTCACCATTTCTTCTATTTTTCACATCTGGCCTCTTCGAAACTATCTCCTCCTATTTGTTTGACCCTATAATTTCATTGCTGAGTATGGATGAAGCTTGCAAAATAGATTAATACATGGAAATGCTCAAAAGAGTCCTTTCTTTTATTTCTTCTTGTGCAGGGTTGACTTTGACTTTCTCAGTGTTCTATTTTCACTTTTTCCTAGCTCTAGAACTCAATTTCGTGGGTCTGAATCACTTCCCTTCATGTTTTCTTCATGTGTAGGGCTCGTTCTAACCAAATTTTTCGGGGAGGTGAATTTGGGATAATAGGACCCCGCTCCTCCACTGAATCCTTGTTGTGCCACATGGTAGCCTCTAATTGTCTGCGGGCCAATGGGGAAAATTTGGAAAAATTTTTCCCAAAAATTTTCCGAAGCTCTAAGGGAAATATTCGGACCCGCAGGCCCATGAAAGAAAATTTTCCCAAAATCTTTTTCTTTACACCAAGTGAGGAAAAAAATTCAAAAGACCATAACTTTTTATAGAGAGCTTAGTTTTGGGATAAACAAGGACTTTCTGCAAATCTCTCAACGTCCTCTTTGCACAAGATTCATTAATTTTTAATTTTGATAAAGTCTAAGGGGTCAATTTCACAAAGACGATCTGCATTATTTTACATTGCAAACTGGTAAATTTTAACTTGTGAGAAATGATCAATTTGATCTTCTTCCTCTCTCAACATGTCAAATGGACATGGAGAATTATTCTTAGGTGGAATTAAGAAAGATTTCAAGATTCAATTTTCCTGATTGATTTGCAATTTGAAAATTTACATTTCTTGGCAAGAAAAAACAACTGTAACATGGTTGAGCCAAATTTTGCTAACTTTTCTAAGAATTTCCTTAAGTTTTTTTATCTTGGTTTGGGATATTTTTGTCCTTATTAAGTCCAATTTATTTTCTCATTTTTCCTCTTATCTATTTGTAGGGTTATTTTGAACATTTGATAAAGGAATTTTACAAAGTATACAGTGAATTGACAGAAGTGTATACATAGAAAACGGAAATTAACTATCTCCTTCGCCATGAAATAAAAATTAAATTCATTCCATGTTGTTCATAATTAGTTTTCTTTCTTTCAATCAATTATTAAAACAAGAATGCAATTTCTGTTCTTTCCAAAATCATATATTATAAACAAGGCAGAATAATATATTTTCTCCTCATGTGTTTCACTTTCCCAGTATCTAAACAGGGATTTCATAGTGCATGTTAAACACATATTTCCAATGGAAATAATATCATATGAACAAGGTGAATAGTTCCATTAATTCAAATGAAACTCTTACAACCTCCTTTCCTTTTGATTTCAAAATACAATGTACAAAATACGTATCATTCTTTCACATTATTTCCAAAAATAGAATACAGAGTGTAAGTCTTTTACATTTCAAATTTCAACTTTCATTATCAATACCAAGTATCTTTCCAATATAATGAATATATATATCATTCACTTTAAACTGGTAAAGGGCTACAATAAGATTACATTTCACAAGGGACTGTGAAACTATCCTTTTTTCAATGCTCCAGAACAACAACATGTGTATTTCTCATTCTTCCAATTTGATCAGAACAAGAGTAGAGGAAAGGAAATGCTCTCCACCCAACCAAGACATCAAGTGAAAAAGGATAATCCATCCTCATTTATTAGCCCCTGAGCCGTAACCACAATGTAATAAAAGATGTGATCCAACTCATATCAACAACAGGCTTCCATAAACACACAAAGCAACATTCTTACAATAACACACAGTCCACAATAAAATCTAGTTTATAACTACATTAAAGCATGAAAAACATTATTGAGGCTTCATCCAACAAGCTGAAGGAGAAAGAAGCTATGGGGGATGCTGCATATGCCTCCAAAAGGGGAAATGAGTATCACCACCTGAGAATAAACCACCAATATATATATATATTATATATATATCATTTAAAATCTCAGACATGCCCTTATGCCTCCCCCAAGTACCCCTTATTCTTCACATTTTCTTATGCCTCCCCAACCTCTTATGGTACCCCATAATGAGTAAAGAAATGAAAGATTTTTCTTTGTAAGGTGGAACCCAAATCCCAAATCACAAAAAAGGGTACAAAATATTATGCTTGATTATTTTGGAAAATAAAAAAAAATGAAGGGGGGTTTCTACATTAGGTGAAAATATCAGTATGTGGCATGTGCTATTTACAACTTATTAAATCTTAGAGTATTTTGTTGGTGCTCAATTTGATCTCGCCCCATTTGTCCTTGAAATTCTTCAATTTGCAGGCTCTTTCATCTTTTCTATCTCCCCATATTGATGCATGAAAACTCTATCCTCCATTTGGTTTCCATGATAAGTCCCTTTCTTTGGTTTCGAATCACTTTAAATCTAGAATTTTTTTTCGTTCCTCTGTCCATGTGAAAGAATTTGTAACTTGGGCGAAAAGTAGGGTTTTTTCCTTTCCTTTTGTTTTCCATAGTCACGTTTTGTTTTCCCTGTCAATTTTTTTCCCAAATATCTATGGAAGTATGTTCTTAGCTGATTGCATATGGCTCATTGAATCACATTTGGTTCTTATATCATTTTCAAAATCTATGTCCTTAAAGAAAGATTCATTTTCGGGTGCAAATGGTGATTTTCCTACATTTTACGGTTTGTCAGGTGTGTTATTTCCAGTCAAATTTACATTTGAGCATCTGTGGAAACATAGCCCTTTCTAGTTGGATGTGGTTCAACAGGGAAATTTAAAACTCTAAGGCCCCGATTCAACTTAGATCTTGTCCACGTGGAGGGCCCAACGCTCATCTTAACATTCACCTTTTAGTTTGAGCTTAGAGTTGTGGCCAGGAGACTCGTTGAGGTTTCTGCTACCTTTCCAAGACTTAGACATATATTTTTATGGGGCCCGGTGTAGCTTTGGAGGGACCATGGACACGTGGAGGGCTAGTGATCATTGAAGGATCCACCTCAAGGTTGCACCTTAGTATTTGGGCCAAGGAGACAAGTGGTGAGCCTGCGCTTGTTTGGGGGTCTCCGCTTTTGGGGACCATCTCAAAATTATGCCAGGGAGACATATGGAAGCTTCCACCGACTCCTATCTATAATTAAGCTTTTAAAAAAAAATTCTAAAGGCTTTGGACACATGGATGGACAGTGCCTATTTGGGGACTGGACCCTAAATTTTTATTTCGAAGAAGCGCCAGGAGGACACTTGGAGGCTTCCGATCATTCTACCCTTGCTTGGACATTTCAACGGCCAAGGAAACCTATCTCGAACCCTAGACACATGGTGCCTTCCATTGGTCTTTCAAAATTTTCACCAAACTCTACCGGACTTAAAAAATGTGGTGATCTCATGCTTGTTTAGGGTCTCCACTTTTGGGGGACCATCTGAAAGTGCATCATTGAGACACATGGAGGCTTCCGCTATCTCCTCTTTATAATGAGACTTTTCAAAGGCCAAAAGAAAATTTTCTTGGGCCCAGGGCACGTGGATGGCCCGTTCTTATTCGGAAACTTGCCTTTGTACCTTACGTTTGTGGTTCTGCCAAGGAAACATATGGAATCCTCTAGTCTAAAGTTGAGAAGGGGCATAGTCAATGATTTTTGTGCATTGCATCTATTTTTCTACCATTTTTGCTCCAAGACATTAGGAGATACGAATACGCAATGTTTTTCATCATTTTTTGATAAAATTCATTATTGTTTTTATCTACAAAGTTCCAATTGAATGGATTTAGAACTTAATTTGTGATTCAAAGGATTGTTAAGGTTGATATTTTGAAGTTGGAATTGCTTGGGGCACTTGCAAAAACATGAATTACCAAAGAAGTTGATTGTGGGACAGAGTTGTAGAGGAAAGAGAAGGAAAAGGATGAAATGATGGAGGTTACAGGTGCAAAGGATGAAAAAGGTGTTCCCTCGAGGGTGAAAAGGATTACCTATCACATCTAGTTATATAGATCCTCGGGAAAATGATTAAAAAGGGGATTTATCGCATGAAAAAATCAAAATGATTAGAAGGACTACCAAAAAATTTGTGGCATGGCATCCTATTCATTATTTGAGGGTCTAAGAAACATGATCAGTTCATAATTGGTCCAGGAAGCTTTCGAATGTGAATTTGTTAATCGTCACTTTCTAAGGAAAATTGGTAACAAGCAAAGGTCCCCTTTATATTTTTTTTTAGGGGGAAAATTAGGGATGAGTGAGAAAGTGAAATGTTTAAATGCAACGAGAATACTCTTGCAAAGGGTCAGTGGTTAAATTCTTAAGAGAAAATTTGAGAGAGCCCATCTTCCTGAGAGACCGATCTAAGAAACCTGTTAATTTCCTATGTTTAAAATTTCAATCACATCAAGTTCGTTGTGAGTGTACAACCATTAACAAGCTCTGAAACTGTTCAAAGAAACTTTCCCCTACTGATGAATCTAATCAATTTCAAGTTAATTTGTGTCAATCTTGTAGCAATTTGTGTCTGCTTTGTTTCAAAATTTCTGCAAGTAATTTTTCTTATTGCTATTGCAATCTTGTGTTAAAGTCCCTCTGAATCACATAGGATCTAATCCATGTGACAATTCAGTGGCATTTACAATTTCATTTCAAGAAGATCTTTCATCCTATGAAGAGATAAACAATTTAAAATCACTTCACTATCATTTGTTGATAAATATTGTCTGTAAGAACTTGATTTTATCTTAGGCGTAAGGAACTAGGGGTCTTTGATGTTTTATTGAGTCTTTAGCTTGAGCCTTCATGTTATATTCTTGGAGATTGTGTAAAACCGTGCAAATCTAGGCCTCCATTGATACACACCTTCTGGTTAAAGGAATATCTTAGCTATTCTGAATCTTTCTATCATTTAGGTTTCCAACTGTTGTGAAGTGTCTCAAAGATTTGGTATAATAAATTTTATCATGCTTAATCTCCCACCAAAATTATTCAAAAAACCATGAATCCATCCTGAACTACCCCTATTTTCCTTGTGTGTCAACAAATGTATAAATTCTAGTGCTAAAATATGTAGAAGCAATCAGGATTCCATAATGTCTTTAGTAACCTTAGCCGTGTCTAGGAAATATCACCATTTTTTAGAAGTGACAACTCGTGAGAGTTAAATTGTGGTGCATTGATCATATTTTCTAAGGGTCGCCTTTCAAATTTGTGCAAAGAAGGATATCTTCATTCTCCTTCACCGATAGAGGTTAAAAAATGGGGTCCTCTTACCCTGGTCGAAAGGCACATCTTGAAGCAGTAAGGATAGATCAAATCCTTAATGAAGGTGTTATCCATTTCCCTGATGCTCGAGTGACAAAGAGTTAGAGAAATCCCCTCCCCATATACAAAATGACTCATAATATGATCTGTTTATCTCTTAGTGTCTTGCAAAATCTTTGATGTTTCTCAGTTTCCAAGGGAGAATCAATTTGTATACCAACACCAAAATGGTGCTGTTATCGAGGACTCTTTGAAGTATTTTACAAATGCAGTACATACAAACCTTGGTAATACTTCTTGCATGTGTTGTGTGCTAATACATTGTTGAAACATCGTTATCTGTTTAGATCTGTAAGAATTGTTCAAAGTTCTAAGTTTTGAGTGTAATATTTCTAGCTTATACAGTTATTGCACTATATTTTGTATCATCATGGACAAATTTGGGTACAAGAAGAGTAGATCTTGTAAGATTTACATGAATCTGGTATTGAAAGACATTTGATAGGTCTTTCATAGTGCATTTGCACAAACTAAGGTGAAAATCCTTAGTGGCAATTTCGTGTTGTTTAAATTCTTAATAAATACCATTGTCTTAACATATATCAAGTAGGATTTGTCATTAATCTCTGTAAATATGGAAGGAAGAAGATCTTTCTTTGCCAAGGACCCTAGTAGAAGGTTGTTTCCAGAGTTGGGAATGTCTAATTCAGAAGGAAGAAAAATTTGGAAGGCTGTTGGAGATCAAGCATCAAGAAAAGAGATCTCCTTTGGTGAAATTGATCAGTGGTTGATTGAAGATTACAATACTTCCTCAACTGAATCCACGTCAGAATCAATATAGATCTCTACAAGAAATTTACCTCGAGAAATTTCCTCCTTATGAGTTGTTGTAGCTATAATTCTTCTCTGTAAAAGAAAATATTACAATTATTATTTCATTGAAAATATTGAATTTAAAATCTTTATAACAAGAAAATTGTAAACGTAACAATTACATATTGTTCTTCAAGACTAAGACCAATCATTTTATCATTAATTGCAGTTGCAATTTTAGCTTTCTAAAATTCGGATAACCCTTTTTGATAGAAAGAATTAATAAAATTGCAACAAGAGAATACAGTCTTTGATTTATCAGATTGATTGGCATTGCAGGCACGGGAGACATATGTTTTTATTCGGTTGGACAAATATATGAACCAATCAAATTTTTGACCTGCTAGTTTCCATAATAACTATTGAACTACCCAATATGGAATGTCTATAGATATTCCCTATAATACAATCCTGGCCTCAAAAAGTGATGCAAAAGAATTGGTTTGTAATACCTTGAAGAAGAAGGCCTCGTGATGAACGATTAAGAGGAGCTACATTAACAAAAAAAAAATTAAGAGAAAAAGAATTTGAAAATAATAAAGTTACCATCAACCTGCACATTGTAATGAGACTCCAAAAAGATTTTGTCTTTGTCAGTGAGGACAACCTTTGTAGTAACGAGCAGCTTATTTTCGAATGGTAATCCAGTTAGCTGATTTACATTTGCAGGCTCAATTGTGAATGAAATTTGACGACGTCTCATATGCACGAGGAGAACGGAAAATTTTCCATCATTCCTGTTGTAAAAGGAGAGAAGGTAATCAAGCACTGAAATATCAGTATCAAATGGGGGCATGTTCACAAGCCTGATAAATTATAATTTTTCAAGCCAATCCTTTTGTGCATCTTTAACTATTAGAAGGGTTAAAATCTACGGGCGCATGAGATTTTTGTATTGGAATTTTGGTGTAGGAGTAGATGTGTTTCTTTTCATTGTTAAAATTTGAGAAGTTTGAAAATTGAAGAGCTCAGAGCATAGGAAATTTTCACAGAAAAGTGAAGAAATGAACTTTGTAGGGTATTTATAGGGTTCTGAATGGGTCAAAGGACACGTGGCTGAAAAATATTGGCTAGCCAAAGCAGCCACCCAACCCATAATTAATAAACCTGTCCAACACTTAGGCATCCAATGATTAGTTGTCCAACCCCTCAACTGACCAAACCACCGTCCCACCCTTAGCTGTCCAACTCCTTAACCGTCCAACCCATTAACCGTCCAACCCACCAATCCAACCCTTAGCTGCCCAACCCCTCAACCATCCAACCCCTTTAACCATCCCACCCACCTATCCAACCCTTGGCCGTCAAACCCTTAGTCATCCAACCCCTCAACCGACCAACCCACCCATCCAACTCCTTACCCATCCAACTCTTTGTCATCCAACCAACCCGTCCAACCCCTTAACTATCCAACCCACCCATCCAATCCCATATCCATCCAACCTTCCCATCCAACCCTTAGCCGTCCAACCCACCTGTCCAACCCTTATCTGTCCAATCTTTAATTGTCCAACCCCTCAACCGTCCAACCCACCTGCCCAACCTTCCCGCCCAGCCTACATGTTAACCTACCCGTCCTACTTTGTGAAACCAAGGAAAATTTCTCTCAGTGAAATCACCTTTGCCACGAAACATTTATTCAAAATCGCCAACTATTCGAAAGTTGATTTTTGAGATTCGCCACAATTTCTAAACTAATTTTTCAAAGGGACCTTCTTAAAATGAACCCTGGGGAGAGTCACTGCCCATTTTCCTAGAAGAACTAAAATTAATCGCTCTTCGATAATGATTATGACCCACACTACCTTTATTGTTTTATAAAGAAAAGTTGCAAGATTATAAGTAAGATTTGCAGAGTAGTTAGCTTTCAAAAATAGTCTCAAAAATGTCTATTAATAACAAAATTCAATCAATTCAATAACATGATTTATAATATTTTTTTATTTATAAATTTAGGTATGTGTATAAATAAAGAAATTATTTGATATATTAAACTATATGCAATATAACAATTACATCTTAAAATCATACACTAAAATACAAAACATCTAATAGTGTTTACAAAGGTTATCCACTTTGTACAAAACAATACCAAAACAATATATATAGAAAAAGAAAACCAAAAAACTCCAAACCCCCTCAAAAGTAGAGAACCTCTTGTTATATGGAAGAGAGAGCGGAAAGACTCCAAATCCACACAGAATTGGAGGGCCTCTTGACTAGCATACGTATTTCTATATTATTATCCGCTTTCACATCATATTGCTTTTCTTTATTCCTTATTTCGAATTTTTCATTTTTCTGCTACCTTGCAGAAATTGACATAAGGATCCAGAGTAGTCAACCATCACTTCATGAGGCCAAATGAAGCTTCCAGCGTATTAATTTCCTGTACAAGAAATGAATTGTTAGTTGAATTTTTTTTGTAAGACAGTATATATATCACTAAAAAAATCACCTAAATTATATGTACATTGTATGTATGTAATATAATTACATTTTTTCCTATATTTTTATCAGCAGCTAACACCATAGTCCTTTTTCAGTACACTCAATCATTCATATCTAATCGTGTAACCTTCGTATACAATATTCTTCTGAAATCAATTACCTTACAAATTGTTTTTGTGCCATGATTAAGATGGACCCAGTTTCGTGCCCATCCTCGCCTGAAACTTTGGAAGAAAATATTCTTTTGCTAATGAATTCGCGGACAGGAGAAAAGCAAGCGCAAAATGGTAGGGTCGGGGTCTATCTCTGTTAACCAGTAAAAATATTTTATATTTATTAATTTTTTGGCAAAGATTTTTTTTGTTGAGATAGAGAGTGAACTATACACTTGCTTGCTGCTTATGTCGGTCAGTATTTTTGCACTAGTTACTCAGTGAAATGAAGTAGCCTTAGATGACCCAAAAAATATGGGATATAACATCCCTTACAATGCACCATCATTTGAAGATTTTGTCAAAAGACCACAGTTAAGTTAGTTTTCCACATAGTGACGATAGAAAATATCCCACTTAAACTATGCTCAAATGGAATCTTTATTATTTGTTATAATTATCACAGAAACATTGACAGGGATGAGAATATCTGATCTTACGATTGATTTTGATCAATAATATGCCTATGACAGAGTATAACAATAGGGAAATAATGTAATGCTCACTCTAACATATTTGTGACAGTAGATATTAGAGTTGAACAACTAGGATGTGTGTGTGTGTGTATATATATATATATATATACACACTTAATAAAATTAAAAATAAAGACATCTCAAATAAATTGCTCAAACCTTAACCTGTACGACACTGCAAAACTATATACCCCTATCTTACAAGCATTGCAGCCAGAGATCATCGATTTTAATTATAAGAATTGTTCATACCAAAAAAACTCAATTCTGACTTTGAGAATTAACTTTCTCTGTAATTATTAAGAGGGCAATCTACAATGAACTTAAGACACTTTAGATGGAAAAAAGATGCCTATTACTTCAGAACAGAGCTGTGTTATTTTGAACGAAATTATTTCGTTCACATTCAGTGCATAAAAAGGAAAACACATGCCTATGACTTCAGAACAGAGGAGAAAAATGTGTGTAGCATAATTATCATTTTGAAGCAAATTATTTTGAGTTTCCAAACATAAAATTGGTCTCTCTTGTCATTGACTTAAAAATCTACCATTACCTTTATTTTAATAATGCTAGCTAGTTAAAAAATATTTAATGCAAAGAAAAGAGTTTGTAGACGTGCATGTATGCTTTTCTCCCCATTTTCCAGAGGTTCGGCATTGAGAGCCTAACCATTGTTAGAACCTGAAGATTTGTATTTGGGAAAAGGCACTTCACCTGCCTCAATGCAATTCAAGTCCTCTAACAGAATCTGAGAGTGCCTTTTGACTTCCTCTGGGGATTTATCACCCACCATGGCAGCCACACTTTTCGAACAGTCAGGAGTGTCTTCGTCATAGATAGATAAGGCCTTTTCAAACAACTTATTTTGCTTGGCTGTCCAGGTTGATGAGGAATTTCTTCCCGATGAAGAGCCTTGCTGACCAGACATGTTACTAGCTCAAGCCTTGAGAGACAAATTCAGGGCAGGATTTAGACGGACAATATTTTGCCCTTAATTTATAGGGAATTTGTATTTTATTTTTTAAAATTACGCTACACAACCATAGATCCGACTTATAACTGGCCTGAAATAAATTTCTAGATAACCAGCATCAAATAATCTCAATATAACATATTGAATAAAACTCAATACATTCGAGAAAATGTGCTTGTAAATAAAATAGAACTTAATAATATCTCAGAGAAAAGACGTGGGATGCAGTTCACAAGAAAAAGGGTGGAGTTAAGAGTCAAAACGAAGAAAATAAGAATTGCATTCAAATCGAAAGTACCAAAAAAAAATCTAAATATAAGGACTACAATCAAATCTCTTAACAAAACTCCTTAAAATGCCTTGACAAAGCAAAGAAAATGGAGGAGAGATGAGGACCTTTTCAAGTGGTTATCTCAATTCAGTAAGATTGAGCCTTCGGGAGTAATTGGATAGGGGAATGATGCTGTTTTGGGAACGACTGTGATTATAAATAGAGAAGAGCATGTGTTGGGCGAATAGGGAGCCACTTGTAAAATCTCTAATAGAGTAAAAGGAGGAATAGTGTGTGACGCATCTCCATCCAAGAAGAATAAGAATCAGAAGAGCCTCCCCGTCTACTGATCACAATCCACTGACAAGATTCCCCTCTTATCAAAAGCGGGACTGCAAAATAGCACAAAACAAGAGGGAAGAAAAAAAAACTATTATACTACAAAGGCATGCATGCTGATTTTTATTTGGAAGTACTGAATGGTTTTTAAATCTTCTGACATTTTATAGTTTTGCTTCTTTAATATGTGTACTTCGAAAATATTTTGAAAATATGCGTCGTGCTTTACGATTGCGAAAGTTTAATAACAAAATATATGTCTACCACAAATCCTAGGGTAATTTTCAAGACAAGTTATTTGTATTCTTTTGAGAGATATTTTTAATCTTGTCGGTCTCAATGCCTAGTGTGATGTAATGCCCCTTGCATCTAGGACCTCCGTTTTTGCCACCTGCCTCCACTGCCACCTAGGCCTCCTCCCAACCACCCAACCTGCAGAAATTTTGACCGCCGCGTTTTTCTACCTTGCATGAGAAAGAGGGAGTCAGTGGAGGCGTGTTTTCTTCACCTAGATCTTTCTTTTGATCCTTTCATTCAATGCAAGGGCGCAGTCTGGTTGAAATGATGGCTAGATGGAGCTTCAAGCCAATGAAGCAGCCGTGTATGAGGCGTTTTCCTCCTGATTCCCCCTGGGCGCATCCTTTTTGTCTTTCCTGGCCGCGTGGGCTTCTCTGGAGACTGGTCGCTTCATTTTAATGGAGGCTTTCTTTCAAGTCTGCCCTGGGTTGTTCCCTGTTGCTTGATCAAGCCATTCTCAGATGATATTCGACTGGGTGTGCTCCTGGCATTTGCTGTTCGTGGGTTGACCTCCTGCCCGCCCCTATTGGTCCTTGGGTGTTGTGAGGTGTGTTCTTGTCGGAATCCACAGCAACAACCTGCAATAAGGAGTAACCAGGCGGCAGGCGTTTTCAGTGCAGTAGGAGCCTTCTTTTTAGCACTTCCAACAGGAAGGCTATCCAACTATGCTGTTTTCTGCTCAGTATAGAATGCTTCCTTAGATTCGGTTTTCTCCTTCATGTTATGGTTATCAAAATTGACTCTGACAGTGAGAGAGTTCCAGGAGACTAGATGAAGTTTATTGCAAGGATTCTCTATTGAAACCTTTTCTTCTTCTTTTGTGATGTAACCCATGGAAGAGGATCTCATAGAAGGGATCTGCTTCATATCAGAGTTGCGCAGTGAAAGGAATGGCGCCCAAACCTCGGCTTGCAACATATAAGGTATGCTCGATGTCTGGTTGCTATGATTTTGGCATACTTCCTACGTTTGATACTACTGCTGAAGATGGCGTGGATGTGCTTTCTCTTTCTGTGGGTGGGGGTGCTGTGCCATATTTTCTAGATAGTATTGCAATGGGTGCCTTTGGGGCTGGAGAGGGGTGTGTTTGTGTCTTCTTCTGCAGGCAGCGAAGGTCCGGGGGAGCTGTTTGTCACAAATCTGTCGCCATGGGTGAAAACAGTTGGGGCAAGGACTTTAGACAGGGATTTTCCCTGCAAACATTATTTTGGGTAATGGGAAAATCTTCATGGGAGTGTCTTTGTATAGTAGAAAGGTGTTGGGGTCTTATTTTGTGCCCTTGATCTATGTTGGAGACATCTCTATTGGAATTGTCACACCTACAAGCTTCAGCTGAAATGTTTGCACCGAGAGTTTGATGCTGTCCCCAATCTGATGAAGGAAAAGGTTTATTTTTTCACTACGGTAGATGCCTTTCAGCGCCAGGAGTGTGATGTAATCTTTATGTCTTGTGTCCGAGCTTCAAATCATGGAACTTTCCTTGTATTGGATGCCTGCGTTATGTATGGTGTGAGGAGACTTATATTTATACAAGCACATATAATGTTGTGTATGCGGGAAAGGAGTTTGTTAATGGCAATGAAGCATTGCGATATTTTTCTCTGAAGGATCATGTTGACGCCTATGGGCATAGTAAAGCTTTGGCTAATCAGTTAGTCCTCAAACGTAATGGTAGATCGTTGAAGCATGTTTACCAGCAGCATCAATGCAATTGTTTGGTGATTCAGTTGTCTTTCTTTGCGGTTGACAATAATATGAAAATAATTATTAGTAAAGTCAATAGCGAAATATTTTGAGACATATATGCAGCCCAAGTGACATTATGTACAACATATCTCCTCTATTACAAGCTGAAGCATGTTCATCTATTCTACCAACCTATGATTGGATGTCGGGGGTGCCGAGCCAGATTATATTCCATCTTGTGAGTGCGTGCATGGCCAACAAGTTGTCACCATTGAGCTCCCTCATGGCTCTTCTTTATATAGCACTGGAGAAGGTAGTGTTTCCCTCGAGCGAATAGGCAAGCCTGTCTTTACATGGAACACTGATGCTTGGGGTTATGGTGATAGTGCGACATCTCTATATCAGTCCCACCCATGGGTGTTGGCTGTTTTTCCAAATGGGGAAGCTTATGGGGTTCTAGCTGACACTTTGAGGCAGTGTGAGGTGGATTTGCGAAAGGACTCTACTGTTAAATTTTCTGCCCCATCAGTCTATCCAGTTATCACTTTTGGCCCATCGACATCGTCAGCAGTAGTACTCACATCCTTGTCTCATGCTATTGTTTTTATGCTGGCCCGTGTGGAGTCTGTGCGACCTATTGAAGCTGGAGAAATAGGCAAGATATTTCTACACTTCTCTATTGTTATTTTATTTAAAAATATTGTGAAATCGAACCACTTTTCCTTGCATTGATTTGTCAGTTGAATGTCATGATGGGAGATTTCCCTTTCTGCTTGTTCCTTCTTGTTTTAGCTTTTATCGCTGACAGTATGTGGGTTGAAAGGATGTGTGTGCCATCTCCTCTGAATGTTGTATTACTCGAATGATAGAACTTCGTCTATTTGTTTATGTATTAATTCTTCTCTGCGATTGAGTTGTAAGTTATTATGTTGATCAAGCTAGTATTTTCGATATCATGGAAGTAAGTTTACAATAACTATGAAACACCCCTACCTAGCACCCAAGTTGTCCTTGACGTTTTTTGTTAGCTCCTTTGCAAGTCCCTTTGATAACCTTTTGGCATCGAGAAATAAAGGTTGCAGGATTGTGTGAGCAATGTGTGGGCTAGCCAGCGTAGAGTTTTGGTATTAAAAACTGGTAAAATAAAAAAGGTTTGTGTGCAACGTGTTTTACCATCTCACGTGTTTAGACTCTTATACTATCTTTCATCTTGTTTCTCGGCTTTTAAAGCCATCCTCAAGAAGTACCTTGACCATTCCTATCAACTTGAACCATTACTAGATTTTTGAATCAACTAAGCTGGAGGGTTCATTGTGCGCATCTAATACCTCGTCGACACTAAAATAGTTGGTCTAATTCCCCCCCTCAGAATTTTGCTGGTGGCGCTCTTCTATTTTTTCCTAACTTGCATTATTTTCTCCCTTGTAATGTTAACGCTATTAATTAATATTGGTCAGTTTTTATGCACATAATTACCGTAATAGTTTGTGATGGAAATTTCGTTAAATGTGATTAACCTTCGGGAAAAAATCAGCTTTCATTTGATAATCTTATGGATTCGTAACGGAAGGTTTTGTTTTGATAATGTCACTTAGAAGTTATGTTTGTATCTTTGTGTGACGGTTGACTGTGTTACCAAGGGTTGCCTTCAAATATGGTTGTTTCGGGAAATGGATAATTTATTTTAAATTAATCAAACATTAGAATTTTTGTGGAAGTTTGCAAACCTTTAGTGTTATAAAATTGTTGATGGCATTATTGTATACTCTTGTTGGACGAAACCCCCCCCTTCTTCTCTCGCATGTTTTCTACTAGCCTGTGAGACTTTGACCCTTCCTGGATGATTGGTAGATCTCTTTGTAGTTAATGGTCAAAAATAGGACACTATGCCTTTGCTTTGAATCTTATGTTGTGTGTATACTCTATTTGATTTCTAGTTTGAAACTCATTTATACATGACTTTTTGTGTTAAATTTTGGAACCCGTGTTTCCCCTTTCTTGGGCCGATCAACTTGTGCACTTTTAGAAATGTATTATTTTAGCCTATGCGTTGGTACCTTTGACAAAATTCTAGATGGTTGGTCTATTTATATTAAATCTCAATCTTGTAATTATTTCTATTTACTTACTTGATAGGAGTTTTGTTCTTTGCTAGATTGTTTATATCTCCTTATAGGGCCAAGGGCCATTCTCTTACGATTCTTACTTTCGTTGCTTTTTCTTCTAACTGAAGTACAAGGTCTTCTCCTTCTTTGATTGACATGTTATAGAACTTAATATAACTTGATGTGTTCATAGTGTTTAGAGGTTTGACCCAAATTCTTGTAATAAAGTGCTTCTTTTCATGATATTGTTAGATAATAGTTATGGTGGTTTTGTGTAGCCTTATCTTGCTCAGTTCTCGTGAACTGACTCTTGTAGAAAATTTTCTGCAGATGGATTTTGCGTGTAGATTAGGGATAGAATTGTAGACTGTTGTCATCAACCTCAGTTGAGCAGTTCCTTTGCTCAAAACCTTTGTATGTTGTTCAACTATAGTTAACGTCTAGTGGAAAGTTTAAAAGAGGACTAATGTCTTAGTATAAAGTATTATGGACTTTGTCATTTGAACTTTGGAAACCTTGTATTGTTTGACCATCATTGAAATTATAAGAAAATTTGGTTATTGTTGTTGAGTGACTTGTAGAGTATCAGTATTTTAAGAAATGATGTAATCTTGCTTTGTTCTCGTAAATGAGTGTTGCTTCAACTTCGCCTTGAGAATAAATTCTGAGTTAAACCTTACCATGACTTAGTAATAAAGTGTCATAAGTAAACTAGCATGGGATTGTTAAATACTTCTTGAAGTTAAATTAAAAGTTGCATTCAAATAAAGTAACGTAGGGGTCACCAACTTGAGAGCAAGAAATTCTCTAAGTAGACAAGGGCAAGACTATCATTGCAAGTAAACTTTATAACATGATAACCCTAGCTCCTCTAGTGAACATTATGCATTTCATGGTAAAATTTTTAAAATGACCCTAAGGTGAAATGAACTGTTAATTGTTTGAGGATAATAAGATTTAATAAACAGGAGAAAACAATTTTGAAACCACACAATCTATCTCTCAGACATTTGGAAAGTAAATTATTTTACTCCTTGATAATAATTTTAGCGAAGCCTAAGTAAAGTTGTTAAATTTGGTTAAGAGCCCTAGCTTCAATTTAATACTAGCAATAACTGATGAGGTCCTAAAAATGTTTCATCTCGACCTTCTCCCCCTAACCCTTTTTCAAGGCACCTTATATCTCTTCTCTTAAGTGTGTTGAACTTAAAACCCTGTTGTCTTGTGGGCAAGAACGAATCTTAGTAGCATTAGTGGTGAGCAGATGGCCCTTGTGGAATTGAAATTCTCCTTTTTCTTGATAAATGAATTAAGCAAATAAAGGTCATAATAGAGAAGATTTAAAGATAATTAACTCTGTGTAAAAAGAATAAATTTAACTTGGTAAGATGAATTGTATGAATCATATCCTGAGTCTCCTTGAAAACGTAAGCTAAGAATTGCAAGATGCCCTTTTAAAATAAATAACCCTCAAGAATATCTCCTTGTGGTTGGCCCTAACTGTAAGTGTGTTCTGTGATTGGACTTCTATGTTGTCTTGTCAAAAGAAAAGTAAAGTGTCCTTGATATGTGTGAACGTTTTCGTGTTGCCTTTATGGCCATCCTTGTATCAAGTTGTTCACAGTGTTAGTTGTATACTTGGTGACGACATCTTGCGTCATGTTATGTGTCTAAGCAAGTCCAAAAAAAAAGTTATCCTGTATTTTACTGTGTTGTTCATGTGTGGTTATTTGGGTCGCTACACTCTGGTATCAGAGCGTAGGTTCATGCTCTCGAACCTATGGGCCGGATTGGTGTTGTATGATGATGTTACATGATGGTGGTTGTGTTACATGATGATACTGCATGATGATGATGATGTTGCATGATGGTGGTAGATATTGGAAGAGTAATGTGCTTTAAACGTGATGCGATTATTGTCGTAATTGTGATATTGTGAACGCACGTGATGTGTATGTCACCTTGTGCGTGTTTGTGATCATGTTGATATGTTGGGGATGGGAGTATTCTCTCTCCTTCTTGTGGATCCTTTGAAGAGTTCACGTGTGAATTATTGTTTGTGATGTGTGAAAAGAATTATAATGTGGATGACGTAGTGTTGGAAGCCTTGTGGCATATTGTGGTATGTAGGTGTGTCAATGTGTTGTATGACTAGATTGATGTTAAAAGAAATGAGTTGTATCATGATGTTTTTACCATGTTTTGAAGAAATGTGTGCACCACCTTGTTATGTAGTAATGGATGTTAAGTTGAGATGTACTATGTTCATCGTGTGTATGATTTGTGTGAAATATGTAATGCTTCATGTTGTGATTTTGGGTCATGCGGTGAGTGTATGAACCCTATCGTATGGTGATTGCTCTTTGGGTGCAGAAAGTGGTATAGTGATGTGTTACACTCAGTGAATGTATGATTGTGACCCGCCTTGTATATGTACCACCGTTATGTTAGTGATGTTGTTGTATGTTATGTTGTGAACCTTACGCTAACCGACCCAGAGGGTAATCGGTAGAAGTGTATGTTGAGAGTGAGGAATGGTGTACCATGGGTCAATAACTCGAGTCAAAACTCGGTTTAGTAGATGACATGTGAATCTTTCCTCTCTCCATATGTGGTTGTATGTATGCAACCTTAGTGTATCTATGACTATGTTTAGCCTTGTCGAAGTGGTGGCGGGATGATTCAAATGGAGGTGATGACAGTTGTATTATTGATATGCATTTTATGAGCTGAGGCTCGATGTTCCGAGTGCTAGTAACTCATTGAGTGCCCCTTGGTGGCCAGATAAGGCCACACAGTTATTGTAATGTGACATTATTATAAGTTGATTTTATTCGTAAATTGAGCTTTTACTTTATTTTGCAAGGACCAACATCTTTTCTTGATTGCAATGCTTTACAATTTTGGGCATTTCCTTGGTTTGTGGCACTGACATGGGGATTTTGATACTAACTTTGGCTATTTGGCCATTTATTTTAGCTTGATTTGGGGTCTTCTTTTAAATTTGGAATTCTTGCCGCCTTGCCCAAGGCTTGTGCTTTGCCACTTGGCACTTTGGATTGGATTGTTGTGCTGGTTCTATTGTCGTGATGTGTGGAATAGGGTCATAGGATGCACCATGGATTGGTTGGACCTATGGACCCGCTTCGTTGTATGGGGGGTACGCCCCAAGGAGTACATATAACTAGCGGGTTGTTGAATCACACGTTATTATGTCACTTGGGTTAGGAGTGTTCGAACTCTATGTGTCTTGGACCATAGGGTCAACCGGCCTCCTTGAGGGAGGCATAAGAGTTTGAGGGAGGCATAAGAGACTTGAGGGAGGCATAAGAGTTTGAGGGAGGCATAAGAGACTTGGGGGAGGCATAAGAGTTTGAGGGAGGCATAAGAGTTTGAGGGAGGCATAAGAGTTTGAGGGAGGCTTATGATATTTGTCTGTATGGTTTGATGTTTCAGGATATATGTTGAGTTATTGTGATGTTTTGGTAGTGGTATTTCGATGTATGTGTTACTCATGTCAGATGGATATGTGTTGTGATGTTGTGGATATGTCATTGATTCCCTTGTGGACACTATGTACCTGTAGCATGGTTTGGTGTTATGTGAATTTTTTCATTGATGCAAATTGAGGAAATGTCTAGTCGATTGTAGTACTCTTTTGTTGAGTATTTTGTATGTCAGTCATTGATGTGTGACGAGTACTATCTTATGTGGACTATGCCTATTCTATTCCGTATTTGTGTAACCCTTTTGTGGTGTAATACAGTCATGAAGAATATACTTGTGTGCTTGTGAATCTGTAGGGTCTTGTGAACCTGATAGGGTGTTGTGTTAGCAGTTCATGTTGGGCACCCACAATAAGGAATAAATCAAAACTCTTCAATGATGATATTTAAAAAAAAAAAAAAGAGACTAAAACTAGAAATAATGATATTGGAAAGAGACTAATGAAATGATGAACAAGAAAGAACTGCCAATCTTCACAGAACCTTGAAAGTTAAAATTTCTACCAAATGTTCCTAAGGCTACCTTGTGACCGTGCTTTAACCAAACTAAAATTTTAAACCATAAAGTGTACTTTCTCCTGTACCTGTTCTTAGTTGCGAACCCATTTCTTTCCGTTGTGTTATGTCGCATCGAGGACGATGCTTTCTTAAGGGGAGGAGAATGTAATGCCCCGTGCATCGAGGACCTCTGTTTTTGCCACCATGCCTCCACTGCCACCTGGGCCTCCTCCCAACCACCCAACCTGCAGAATTTTTGACCACCGCATTTTTTCTACCTTGCGTGAGAAAGACGGAGTCGGTGGAGGCGTGTTTTCTTCACCTAGATCTTTGTTTTGATCCTTTCATTCAATGCAAGGGTCACAGTCTGGTTGACATGATGGCTAGATGGAGCTTCAAGCCAGTGAAGCAGGCGTGTATGAGGTGTTTTCCTCCTGATTCCTCCTGGGCGCGTCCTTTTTGTCTTTCCTGGCTTGCGTGGGCTTCTCTGGAGTCTGGTCGCTTCATTTTAATGGAGGCTTTCTTTCAAGTCTGCCCTGGGTTGTTCCCTGTTGCTTGCTCAATCCATTCTCGGATGATATTCAACTGGGTGTGCTCCTGGCATTTGTTGTTCGTGGGTTGACCTCCTACCAGCACCTGTTGGTCCTTGGGTGTTGTGAGGTGTGCTCTTGTCAGAATCCACAGCAACAGCCTGCAATAAGGAGTAACCAGGCGGCAGGTGTTTTCAGTGCAGTAGGAGCCTTCTTTTTAGCGCTTCCAACAAGAAGGCTGTCCAACAATGTTGTTTTCTACTCGGTATAGAATGCATCCTTAGATTTGGTTTTCTCTTTCATGTTATGGTTATCAAAAGTCGACTGTGACAGTGAGAGAGTTCCAGGAGACCAGATGAAGTTTATTGCAAGGATTCTCTATTGAAACCTTTTCTTCTTGTTTTGCGATGTAACCCATGGAAGAGGATCTCATAGAAGGGATTTGTTTCATATCAGAGTTGCGCAGTGAAAGGAATGGCGCCCAAAGCTCAGCTTGCAACATATAAGGTATGTTGGATGTCTGGTTGCTATGATTTTGGCATACTTCCTGCATTTGATACTGCTGCTGAAGATGGCGTGGATGTGCTTTCTCTTTCTGTGGGCGGGGGTGCTGTGCCATATTATCTAGATAGCATTGCAATGGGTGCCTTTGGGGCTAGAGAGGGGTGTGTTTATGTCTTCTTCTGCAGGCAGCGAAGGTCCGGGGGAGCTGTTTGTCACCAATCTGTCACCATGGGTGACAATAGTTGGGGCGAGGACTTTAGACAGGGATTTTCCCTACAAACATTATTTTGGGTAATGGGAAAATCTTCATGGGAGTGTCTTTGTACAGTAGAAAGGCATTGGGGTCTGATTTTGTGCCCTTGATCTATGCTGGAGACATCTCTGTTGGAATAATCACACCTACAAGCTTCAGCTCAAATGTTTGCACCGAGAGTTTGATGCTGTCCCCAATCTGATGAAGGAAAAGGTTTATTTTTTCACTACGGTGGATGCCTTTCAGAGCCAGGAGCGTGATGTAATCTTTATGTCTTGTGTCCAAGCTTCAAATCATGGGACTTGCCTTGTATTGGATGCCTGCGTTAAGTATGGTGTGAGGAGACTTATATTTATACAAGCACATATAATGTTGTGTATGTGGGAAAGGAGATTGTTAATGGCAATGAAGCATTGCGATATTTTTCTCTGAAGGATTATGTTGACCCCTATCGGCATAGTAAAGCTTTGGCTGATCAGTTAGTCCTCAAAAGTAATGGTAGATCGTTGAAGCATGTTTACCAGCAGCATCAATGCAATTGTTTGGTGATTCAGTTGTCTTTCTTTGCGGTTGACAATAATATGAAAATAATTATTAGTAGAGTCAATAGCAAAATATTTTGAGACATATATGCAGCCCAAGTGACATTATGTACAACATATCTCCTCTATTACAAGCTGAAGCATGTTCATCTATTCTACCAACCTATGATTGGATGTCAGGGGGTGCCAGATTATATTCCATCTTGTGAGTGCATGCATGGCCAACAAGTTGTCACCATTGAGCTCCCTCATGGCTCTTCTTTATATGGCACTGGAGAAGGTAGTGTTTCCCTCAAGCAAACAGGCAAGCGTGTCTTTACGTGGAACACTGATGCTTGGGGTTATGGTGATAGTACGACATCTCTATATCAGTCCCCACCCATGGGTGTTGGCTGTTTTTCCAAATGGGGAAGCTTATGGGGTTCTAGCTGACACTTCAAGGTGGTGTGAGGTGCATTTGCGAAAGGACTCTACTGTTAAATTTTTTTCCCCATCAGTCTATCCAGTTATCACTTTTGGCCCATTGACATCACCGGCAGCAGTACTAACATCCTTGTCTCATGCTATTGTTTTTATGCTGGCCCGTGTGGAGTCTGTGCGACCTATTGAAGCTGGAGAATTAGGCAAGATATCTCTAAATTTCTCTACTGTTATTTTATTTAAAATTATTGTGAAATCGAACCACTTTTCCTTGCATTGATTTGTTAGTTGGATGTCATGATGGGAGATTTCCCTTTCTGCTTGTTCCTTCTTATTTTAGCTTTTATCGCTCACATTATGTGGGTTGAAAGGATGCGTGTGCCCTCTCCTCTTAATGTTGTATTACTCGAATGATAGAACTTCGTCTGTTTGTTTATCTATTAATTCTTCTCTGCGATTGAGTTGCAAGTTATTATGTTGATCAAGCTAGTATTTTCGATATCATGGAAGTAAGTTTACAATAACTATGAAACCTCCCTTCCTAGCACCCAAGTTGTCCTTGACGTTTTTTGTTAGCTCCTTCGCAAGTCCCTTTGATAACATTTTTGGCATCGAGAAAGAAAGGTTGTAGGATTGTGTGAGCAATCCGTGGGCTAGCCAGCATAGAGTTTTGGTATTAAAAACTGGTAGAATAAAAAAGGTTTGTGTGCAATGTGTTTTACCGTCTCATGTGTTTAGACTCTTATACTATCTTTCATCTTGTTTCTAGGCTTTTAAGGCCATCCTCAAGAAGTACCTTGACCATCCCTATCAACTTGAACCATTACTAGTTTTTCGAATCAACTAAGTTGGAGGGTTCATTGTGCGAATCCAGTACCTCGTTGACACTAAAATAGTTGGTCTAATTCCCCCCCCTCAGAATTTTTGCTGGTGGCGCTCTTCTATTTTTTCCTAACTTGCATTATTTGCTCCCTTGTAATGTTAACGCTATTAATTAATATTTTTCAGTTTTTATGCACATAATTACCGTAATAGTTTGTGATGGAAATTTCGTTAAATGTGATTAACCTTCGGGAAAAACTCAGCTTTCATTTGATAATCTTATGGATTCATAACGGAAGGTTTTGTTTTGATAATGTCACTTAGAAGTTATGTTTGTATCTTTGTGTGACGGTTGACTGTGTTACCAAGGGTTGCCTTAAAATATGGTTGTTTCGGGAAATGGATAATTTATTTTAAATTAATCAAACATTAGAATTGTTGTGGAAGTTTGCAAACCTTTAGTGTTATAAAATTGTTGATGACATTATTGTATACTCTTGTTGGATGAAACCCCCCCCTTCTTCTCTCGCGTGTTTGCTACTAGCCTGTGAGACTTTGACCCTTCCTGGATGATTGGTAGATCTCTTTGTAGTTAATGGTCAAAACTAGGACACTATGCCTTCGCTTCAAAACTTATGTTGTGTGTATACTCTATTTGATTTCTGGTTTGAAACTCATTTATACATGACTTTTTGTGTTAAATTTTGGAACCCGTGTTTCCCCTTTCTTGGGCCCATCAACTTGTGCACTTTTAGAAATGTATTATTTTAGCCTATGCGTTGGTACCTTTGACAAAATTCTAGATGGTTGGTCTATTTATATCAAATCTCAATCTTGTAATTATTGCTATTTACTTACTTGATGGGAATTCTGTTCTTTGCTAGATTGTTTATATCTCCTTATAGGGCCAAGGGCCATTCTCTTACAATTTTTACTTTCGTTGCTTTTGCTCCTAACTAAAGTACAAGGTCTTCTCCTTCTTTGATTGACATGTTATAGACCTTAATATAACTTGATGTGTTCATAGTGTTTAGAGGTTTGACCCAAATTCTTGTAATAAAGTGCTTCTTTTCATGATATTGTTAGATAATTGTTATGGTGGTTTTGTGTAGCCTTATCTTGCTCAGTTCTTGTGAACTGACTCTTGTAGAAAATTTGCTGCAGATGGATTTTGCGTGTAGATGAGGGATAGAATTGTAGACTGTTGTCATCAACCTCAGTCGAGAAGTTCCTTTGCTCGAAACCTTTGTATGTTGTTCAACTGTAGTTAACGTCCAGTGGAAAGTTTAAAAGAGGACTAATGTCTTAGTATAAAGTATTGTGGACTTTGTCATCTGAACTTTGGAAACCTTGTATTGTTTGACCATCATTGAAATTATAAGAAAATTTGGTTATTGTTGTTGAGTGACTTGTAGAGTATCAGTATTTTAAGAAATGATGTAATCTTGCTTTGTTCTCGTAAATGAGTGTTGCTTCAACTTCGCCTTGAGAATAAATTCTGAGTTAAACCTTACCATGACTTAGTAATAAAGTGTCATACGTAAACTAACATGGGATTGTTAAATACTTCTGGAAGTTAAATTAAAAGTTGCATTCAAATAAAGTAACGTAGGGGTCACCAACTTGAGAGCAAGAAATTCTCTAAGTAGACAAGGGCAAGACTATCATTGCAAGTAAACTTTATAACACGATAACCCTAGCTCCTCTAGTGAACATTATGCCTTTCATGGTAAAATTTGTAAAATGACCCTAAGGTGAAATGAACTGTTAATTGTTTGAGGATAATAAGATTTAATAAAAAGGAGAAAACAATTTTGAAACCACACAATCTATCTCTCAGCCATTTGGAAAGTAAATTCTTTTACTCCTTGATAATAATTTTAGCGAAGCCTAAGTAAAGTTGTTAAATCTGGTTAAGAGCCCTAGCTTCAATTTAATACTAGCAATAACTGATGAGGTCCTAAAAATGTTTCATCTCGACCTTCTCCCCCTAACCCTTTTTCAAGGCACCTTATATCTCTTCTCTTAAGTGTGTTGAACTTAAAACCCTGTTGTCTTGTGGGCAAGAACGAATCTTAGTAGCATTAGTGGTGAGCAGATGGCCTTGTGGAATTGAAATTCTCCTTTTTCTTGATAAACGAATTAAGCAAATAAAGGTCATAATAGAGAAGATTTAAAGATAATTACTCTGTGTAAAAAGAATAAATTTAACTTGGTAAGATGAATTGTATGAATCATATCCTGAGTCTCCTTGAAAACGTAAGCTAAGAATTGCAAGATGTCCTTTTGAAAATAAATAACCCTCAAGAATATCTCCTTGTGGTTGGCCCTAACTGTAAGTGTGTTCTGTGATTGGACTTCTATGTTGTCTTGTCAAAAGAAAAGTAAAGTGTCCTTGATATGTGTGAACGTTTCCGTGTTGCCTTTATGGCCATCCTTGTATCAAGTTGTTCACAGTGTTAGTTGTATACTTGGTGACGACATCTTGCGTCATGTTATGTGTCAAGCAAGTCAAAAAAAAAAAGTTATCCTGTATTTCACTGTGTTGTTCATGTGTGGTTATTTGGGTCGCTACACTTTGGTATCAGAACATAGGTTCATGCTCTCGAACCTATGGGCCGGATTGGTGTTGTATGATGATGTTACATGATGGTGGTTGTGTTACATGATGATACTACATGATGATGATGATGTTGCATGATGGTTGTAGATATTATAATAGTAATGTGATTTAAACATGATGTGATTATTGTCGTAATTGTGATATTGTGAACGCACGTGATGTGTACGTCACCTTGTGCATGTTTGTGATCATGTTGATATGTTGGGGATGGGAGTATTCTCTCTCCTTCTTGTGGATCCTATGAAGAGTTCACGTGTGAATTATTGTTTGTGATGTGTGAAAAGAATTATAATGTGGATGACGTAGTGTTGGAAGCCTTGTGGCATATTGTGGTATGTAGGTGTGTCAATTTGTTGTATGACTAGATTGATGTTAAAAGAAATGAGTTGTATCATGATGTTTTTACCATGTTTTGAAGAAATGTGTGCACCACCTTGTTATGTAGTAATGGATGTTAAGTTGAGATGTACTATGTTCATCGTATGTATGATTTGTGTGAAATATGTAATGGTTCATGTTGTGATTTTGGGTCATGCGGTGAGTGTATGAACCCTATCGTATGGTGATTGCACTTTGAGTGCAGAAAGTGGTAAAGTGATGTGTTACACTTAGTGAATGTATGATTTTGACCCGCCTTGTATATGTACCACCATTATGTTAGTGAGCTTGTTGTATGTTATGTTGTGAACCTTACACTAACCAACCCTGAGGGTAATCAGTAGAAGTGTATGTTGAGAGTGAGGAATATTGTACCATGGGTCAATAACTCGAGTCAAAACTTTGTTTAGTAGATGACATGTGAATCTTTCTTCTCTCCCTATGTGGTTGTATGTATGCAACCTTAGTGTATCTATGACTATGTTTAGCCTTGTCAAAGTGGTGGCATGGATGATTCAGATGGAGGTGATGACAGTTGTATTATTGATATGCATTTTATGAGCTGAGGCTCGATGTTCCGAGTGCTAGCAACTCGTTGAGTACCCCTTGGTGGCCAGATAAGGCCACACAGTTATTGTAATGTGACATTATTATAAGTTGATTTTATTCGTAAATTGAGCTTTTACTTTATTTTGCAAGGACCAGCATCTTTTCTTGATTGCAATGCTTTACAATTTTGGGCATTTCCTTGGTTTGTGGCACTAACATCGGGATTTTGATACTAACTTTGGCTATTTGGCCATTTATTTTAGCTTGATTTGGGGTCTTCTTTTAAATTTGGAATTCTTACAGCCTTGCCCAAGGCTTGTACTTTGCCACTTGGCACTTTGGATTGGATTGTTCTGATGGTTCTATTGTCGTGATGTGTGGAATAGGGTCATAGGATGCACCATGGATTGGTTGGACCTATGGACCCGCTTCATTGTATGGGGGTATGCCCCAAGAAGTACATATAACTAGTGGGTAGTTGAATCACGTGTTATTATGTCCCTTGGGTTAGGAGTGTTCGAACTCTATGTGTCTTGGACCATAGGATCAACCGGCCTCCTTGAGGGAGGCATAAGAGTTTAAGGGAGGGATAAGAGTTTGAGGGAGGCATAAGAGTTTGAGGGAGGCTTATGATATTTGTCTGTATGGTTGATGTTTCAGGATATATGTTGAGTTATTGTGATGTTTTGGTAGTGGTATTTCGATGTATGTGTTACTCATGTCAGATGGATATGTGTTGTGATGTTGTGGATATGTCATTGATTCCCTTGTGGACACTATGTACCTGTAGCATGGTTTGGTGTTATGTGAATTTTTTTAGTGATGCAAATTGAGGAAATGTTTGGTGGATTGTAGTACTCTTTTGTTGAGTAATTTGTATGTCAGTCATTGATGTGTGACGAGTACTATGTTATGTGGACTGTGCCTATTCTATTCCGTATTTGTGTAACCCTTTTGTGGTGTAATACAATCATGAAGAATATACTTGTGTGCTTGTGAATCTGTAGGGTCTTATGAACCTGATAGGGTGTTGTGTTAGCAGTTCATGTTGGGCACCCACAATAAGAAATAAATCAAAACTCTTCAATGATGTTATTTAAAAAAAAAAAGAGAGAATAAAACTAGAAATAATGATAATGGAAAGAGACTAATGAAATGATGAACAAGAAAGAACTACCAATCTTCACAGAACCTTGAAAGTTAAAATTTCTACCAAATGTTCCTAAGGCTACCTTGTGACCGTGCTTTAACCAACTAAAATTTTAAACCATAAAGTGTACTTTCTCTTGTACCTGTTCTTGGTTGTGAACCATTTCTTTCCGTTGTGTTATGTCGCATCGAGGAGGATGATTTCTTAAGGGGAGGAGAATGTAATGCCCTGTGCATCGAGGACCTCCATTTTTGCCACTTGGGCCTTCTCCCAACCACCCAACCTGCAGAATTTTTGACCACCGTGTTTTTCTACCTTGCGTGAGAAAGAGGGAGTCGGTGGAGGCGTGTTTTCTTCACCTAGATCTTTGTTTTGATCCTTTCATTCAATGCAAGGGCGCAGTCTAGTTGACATGATGGCTAAATGGAGCTACAAGCCAGTGAAGCAGGCGTGTATGAGGCATTTTCCTCCTAATTCCTCCTGGGCGCGTCCTTTTTATCTTTCCTGGCCGCATGGGCTTCTCTGGAGACTGGTCGCTTCATTTTAATGGAGGATTTCTTTCAAGTCTGCCCTGGGTTGTTCCCTGTTGCTTGCTCATGCCATTCTCAGATGATATTCGACTAGGTGTGCTCCTGGCATTTGCTGTTCGTGGGTTGACCTCCTGCCCGTGCCTGTTGGTCCTTGGGTGTTGTGAGGTGTGCTCTTTTTGGAATCCACAACAACAACCTGCAATAAGGAGTAACCAGATGGCAGGTGTTTTCAGTGCAGTAGGAGCCTTCTTTTTAGTGCTTCCAATAGGAAGGCTGTCCAACTATGTTGTTTTCTGCCCAGTATAGAATGCATCCTTAGATTCGGTTTTCTCCTTCATGTTATGGTTATCAAAATCAACTGTGACAGTGAGAGAGTTCTAGGAGACCAGATGAAGTTTATTGCAAGGATTCTCTATTGAAACCTTTTCTTCTTGTTTTGTGATGTAACCCATGGAAGAGGATCTCATAGAAGGGATATGTTTCATATCAGAGTTGCGTAGTGAAAGGAATGGCACCCAAAGCTCGGCTTGCAACATATAAGGTATGCTGGATGTCTGGTTGCTATGATTTTGGCATACTTCCTGCATTTGATACTGCTGCTGAAGATGGCGGTGGATGTGCTTTCTCTTTCTGTGGGCGGGGGGTGCTGTGCCATATTATCTAGATAGCATTGCATATGGGTGCCTTTGGGGCTAGAGAGGGGTGTGTTTATGTCTTCTTCTGCAGGCAGCGAAGGTCCGGGGGAGCTGTTTGTCACCAATCATGTCACCATGGGTGACAATAGTTGGGGCGAGGGACTTTAGACAGGGATTTTCCCTACAAACATTTATTTTGGGTAATGGGAAAATCTTCATGGGAGTGTCTTTGTACAGTAGAAAGGCATTGGGGTCTGATTTTGTGCCCTTGATCTATGCTGGAGACATCTCTGTTGGAATTATCACACCTACAAGCTTCAGCTCAAATGTTTGCACCGAGAGTTTGATGCTGTCCCCAATCTGATGAAGGAATAAGGTTTATTTTTTCACTACGGTGGATGCCTTTCAGAGCCAGGGAAGCGTGATGTAATCTTTATGTCTTGTGTCCAAGCTTCAAATCATGGGACTTGCCTTGTATTGGATGCCTGCGTTAAGTATGGTGTGAGGAGACTTATATTTATACAAGCACATATAATGTTGTGTATGTGGGAAAGGAGATTGTTAATGGCAATGAAGCATTGCGATATTTTTCTCTGAAGGATTATGTTGACCCCTATCGGCATAGTAAAGCTTTGGCTGATCAGTTAGTCCTCAAAAGTAATGGTAGATCGTTGAAGCAATGTTTACCAGCAGCATCAATGCAATTGTTTGGTGATTCAGTTGTCTTTCTTTGCGGTTGACAATAATATGAAAATAATTATTAGTAGAGTCAATAGCAAAATATTTTGAGACATATATGCAGCCCAAGTGACATTATGTACAACATATCTCCTCTATTACAAGCTGAAGCATGTTCATCTATTCTACCAACCTATGATTGGATGTCGGGGTTGGGGGTGCCAGATTATATTCCATCTTGTGAGTGCATGCATGGCCAACAAGTTGTCACCATTGAGCTCCCTCATGGCTCTTCTTTATATGGCACTGGAGAAGGTAGTGTTTCCCTCAAGCGATACAGGCAAGCGTGTCTTTACGTGGAACACTGATGCTTTGGGGTTATGGTGATAGTACGACATCTCTATATCAGTCCCACCCATGGGTGTTGGCTGTTTTTCCAAATGGGGAAGCTTATGGGGTTCTAGCTGACACTTCGAGGTGGTGTGAGGTGGATTTGCGAAAGGACTCTACTGTTAAATTTTCTGCCCCATCAGTCTATCCAGTTATCACTTTTGGCCCATTGACATCGCCCTCAGCAAGCAGAGTACTCACATCCTTGTCTCATGCTATTGTTTTTATGCTGGCCCGTGTGGAGTCTGTGCGACCTATTGAAGCTGGAGAAACAGGAAAGATATTTTTACACTTCTCTACTGTTATTTTATTTAAAAATATTGTGAAATCGAACCACTTTTCCTTGCATTGATTTGTCAGTTGGATGTCATGATGGGAGATTTCCCTTTCTGCTTGTTCCTTCTTGTTTTAGCTTTTATCGCTTACAGTATGTGGGTTGAAAGGATGCGTGTGCCCTCTCCTCTGAATGTTATGTATTACTCTTGCTCGAATGATAGAACTTCGTCTGTTTGTTTATGTATTAATTCTTCTCTGCGATTGAGTTGCAAGTTATTATGTTGATCAAGCTAGTATTTTCGATATCATGGAAGTAAGTTTACAATAACTATGAAACCCCCCCTTCCTAGCACCCAAGTTGTCCTTGACCTTTTTTTGTTAGCTCCTTCGCAAGTCCCTTTGATAACCTTTTGGCATCGAGAAAGAAAGGTTGTAGGATTGTGTGAGCAATGCGTGGGCTAGCCAGCGTAGAGTTTTGGTATTGAAAACTGGTAGAATAAAAAAAAGGTTTGTGTGCAACGTGTTTTTCCGTCTCGCGTGTTTAGACTCTTATACTATCTTTCATCTTGTTTCTAGGCTTTTAAGGCCATCCTCAAGAAGTACCTTGACCATCCCTATCAACTTGAACCATTACTAGTTTTTCGAATCAACTAAGCTGGAGGGTTCATTTGTGCGAATCCAGTACCTCGTTTGACACTAAAATAGTTGGTCTAATTTCCCCCCTCAGAATTTTTGCCTTGGTGGCGCTCTTCTATTTTTCCTAACTTGCATTATTTTCTCCCTTGTAATGTTAACGCTATTAATTAATATTGGTCAGTTTTTATGCACATAATTACTGTAATAGTTTGTGATGGAAATTTCGTTAAATGTGATTAACCTTCGGGAAAAACTCAGCTTTCATTTGATAATCTTATGGATTCATAACGGAAGGTTTTGTTTTGATAATGTCACTTAGAAGTTATGTTTGTATCTTTGTGTGACGGTTGACTGTGTTACCAAGGGTTGCCTTAAAATATGGTTGTTTCGGGAAATGGAATAATTTATTTTAAATTAATCAAACATTAGAATTGTTGTGGAAGTTTGCAAACCTTTAGTGTTATAAAATTTGTTGATGACATTATTGTATACTCTTGTTAGACGAAACCCCCCCCCTTCTTCTCTCGTGTGTTTGCTACTAGCCTGTGAGACTTTGACCCTTCCTGGATGATTGGTAGATCTCTTTGTAGTTAATGGTCAAAACTAGGACACTATGCCTTCGCTTCGAAACTTATGTTGTGTGTATACTCTATTTGATTTCCGGTTTGAAACTCATTTATACATGACTTTTTGTGTTAAATTTTGGAACCCGTGTTCCCCTTTCTTGGGCCGATCAACTTGTGCACTTTTAGAAATGTATTATTTTAGCCTATGCGTTGGTACCTTTGACAAAATTCTAGATGGTTGGTCTATTTATATCAAATCTCAATCTTGTAATTATTGTCTATTTACTTACTTGATGGGAATTCTGTTCTTTGCTAGATTGTTTATATCTCCTTATAGGGCCAAGGGCCATTCTCTTACGATTTTTACTTTCGTTGCTTTTTGCTCCTAACTGAAGTACAAGGTCTTCTCCTTCTTTGATTGACATGTTATAGACCTTAATATAACTTGATGTGTTCATAGTGTTTAGAGGTTTGACCCAAATTCTTGTAATAAAGTGCTTCTTTTCATGATATTGTTAGATAATAGTTATGGTGGTTTTGTGTAGCCTTATCTTGCTCAGTTCTCGTGAACTGACTCTTGTAGAAAATTTGTTGCAGATGGATTTTGCGTGTAGATGAGGGATAGAATTGTAGACTGTTGTCATCAACCTCAGTCGAGAAGTTCCTTTGCTTGAATCCTTTGTATGTTGTTCAACTATAATTAACATCCAGTGGAAAGTTTAAAAGAGGACTAATGTCTTAGTATAAAGTATTGTGGACTTTGTCATCTGAACTTTGGAAACCTTGTTATTGTTTGACCATCATTGAAATTATAAGAAAATTTGGTATATTGTTGTTGAGTGACTTGTAGAGTATCAACATTTTAAGAAATGATGTAATCTTGCTTTGTTCTCGTAAATGAGTGTTGCTTCAACTTCATCCCTGAGAATAAATTCTGAGTTAAACCTTACCATGACTTAGTAATAAAGTGTCATAAGTAAACTAACATGGGATTGTTAAATACTTCTGGAAGTTAAATTAAAATTTGCATTCAAATAAAGTAACGTAGGGGTCACCAACTTGAGAGCAAGAAATTCTCATAAGTAGACAAGGGCAAGACTATCATTTGCAAGTAAACTTTATAACACGATAACCCTAGCTCCTCTAGTGAACATTATGCCTTTCATGGTAAAAATTTGTAAAATGACCCTAAGGTGAAATGAATTGTTAATTGTTTGAGGATAATAAGATTTAATAAACAGGAGGGGGGAAAACAATTTTGAAACCACACAATCTATCTCTCAGCCATTTGGAAAGTAAATTCTTTTACTCCTTGATAATAATTTTAGCGAAGCCTAAGTAAAGTTGTTAAATTCTGGTTAAGATCCCTAGCTTCAATTTAATACTAGTAATAACTGATGAGGTCCTAAAAATGTTTCATCTCGACCTTCTCCCCCTAACCCTTTTTCAAGGCACCTTATATCTCTTCTCTTAAGTGTGTTGAACTTAAAACCCTGTTGTCTTGTGGGCAAGAACGAATCTTAGTAGCATTAGTGGTGAGCAGATGGCCTTGTGGAATTGAAATTCTCCTTTTTCTTGATAAACGAATTAAGCAAATAAAGGTCATAATAGAGAAGATTTAAAGATAATTACTCTGTGTAAAAAGAATAAATTTAACTTGGTAAGATGAATTGTATGAATCATATCCTGAGTCTCCTTGAAAACGTAAGCTAAGAATTGCAAGATGTCCTTTTTAAAATAAATAACCCTCAAGAATATCTCCTTGTGGTTGGCCCTAACTGTAAGTGTGTTCTGTGATTGGACTTCTATGTTGTCTTGTCAAAAGAAAAGTAAAGTGTCCTTGATATGTGTGAACGTTTCCGTGTTTGACCTTTATGGCCATCCTTGTATCAAGTTGTTCACAGTGTTAGTTGTATACTTTGTGACGACATGTTGTGTTGTGTTATGTGTGGAAGCAAGTCAAAAAAAAAAGTTATCCTGTCTTTTACTGTGTTGTTCGTGTGTGAGTTTTTTTTTTTGGGTCGTTATATGAAAATTTCTAGGTAGATAGTTTAGTCCTCATTATGCTATGGTAACCTATCCAGTCATGAATTCCTATTCACATTAGTAACACTTTGATTTAAGTCAGATGTATCGACTGACCTTATCTCTGACCCATCCTAATATCTACTGATTTTTTAAAGAGGAAATAAATGAAATTTACCTTGTGATAATGTTGAGTTATCTATGGTGCAGGAGAATGGTGGAACGCCAATGTGGAACTATTGTGATAGCCATTACGCAATTCGAATTAGGAGGGGTCACACATCCTTAGAATATCGGACGGTTACACCCTTTTGAAACTAGGGCAGCCAGGAGACATGTCTTCCATGCTCTGCACAGATTGTGTTTGTGTTCCAAAATCCTGTAACGCACACCATCTACCAAATGACAGTAGTTAATAAAACTTTTTACACCGACTTACTATATTATATTTAGGACCAGAGAGTTATCCATGGTGAATTGATTTCCATATGCAGATTACTGTAAGAACTGGATTTTGGTAATAAGAGTGGGATAAACCTACCTGTCTGAGAATAAGTGAACTGCTAGCCATGAAGTCGGTAGTTGCATACTTCTTCAAAATTGCAGAGCACAATCCCTCACAGTCTGTGGATAAATTCATGGATAGCGTCTTATCACCAAACCATCACTACAACCGACCTGAAATCTCATAATGCCGGGTCAAGAGAAATGGATGTTCTTCTAACCATTGCCTAAAATAGGGCAAAGGACTCGTACTACATCGTGCGTCCGCACCATACAACATGTACATTTGCCTCCACCATAGGAATTCCATTCGTAAATACAAGACTGGGACTTGTTCACTTTTCTTATTAATGACAGCGGCACCACCACTACCATGGCAATGTGACACTCTGCTCCCCTCATTGGACCCTCTCTTCAAATGCATTCACAGATACCCATTTTCCGCATTTCAAATTCAGTAGCGCCCTGAAAAGCCTGCGGTCTTCCAGTTCCAAACAGACATGCCAGACGAAGAAATGCTGATGTGACACAGATGCTACGCTATACGGACTCGATCATACTTTGCCCCATACGGAACTACCTGCGCGGGGGTCATATCTACGTGAAGCTAGCCGTTAGGAGCACGGTTAATAACATTTCATTCGTGACTCCTAGATGATAGCTATATTGCAAGCTCACTATCAACGGCGTGGATAAAGTTTTTAGCAAAGATTTCCCGGACAATCCTCCCTTGAAATAGTTAATATAACTAAGTCAGCAATATTGCCCACCACTGAATATTTGGGAGCCCGAGTTGGGGAGCAATTAAGTAAAGGTTGTATTAAATTCAATAGCAATGTTCAGATAGTGTTTCAGAATCTTTTGGCATATCTTACGTACACAGAACCATCCTATACACCTTCAAGTGGATCATGATTTTTATGCTTGTGGGACAAGGTATTAACGGTGACTCATATATCCACAATACAGATCCTGTTTTGGTTTTTTCACACCTGGTGGATCCTCAGATGATGAACACCGTGGGAGTTCCTACTGGTGGGTGGGCAGCCATTAGATTTACATGCACAAATACAATCCAGGTGAAATAATTTCGGATCTAATTTTTTTTTCGTTACATTGCTTAATATCATAAGATTACAATGCTTTGCTTCAGGAACTAACACGAGAGTTCATGTTTGTCATTGTGCACAAATGTTATCCCAGGAGTTTGGCTAATGCATTGAAACACACATGAATCTCATTCGAGGCACATTTGGCAAATGAAATGGTATTTATTGTGGAGAACGGGCACGATACACTATCGGACTATAGCTATCCTCCTCCTCCTTTTGGAACCATACCTAACATGTTAGACGGATCTATTTGTCTCTGTTCATGCCTCTTACATACCATTCCATATGTCTACGAGATTGAGCTTACTTCTTTAAAGAATGTGGATTGTGATGGAGCCAATTCCAGTAATTGCATTGAGCACCGGCTACATTTAAGCTGCTAAGTGCTTACTCGTAACCTTTTAAAATGCAGTGGTTTCGTCTTCCTTCTCATCTGTTTAACATAAGATATGGTGTCAATCTAGAATAAGAGTTTTGCATGATTGATAATATTAAGTTTTTAAAATACATTGTAGGTTACTAGTATTTTTTCAAAGGATTTATATTCTCATTTGTATGCTCTTTTGGATTTGTAATTTATCTAAGTTTCAACAAGGAAGGTTCACATGAAGCAACAAAAGTTTATTAGTTCAAGGGTAAATTAAACACGCTTCAAGGGTAAATAGAAGATGCTTTGTTTCAAGATTAACATTTAATTTCTAAGGTTACTCTATTTTGTTTTTAAGTTATTAAAACTAAATGCTTAGTCATCAAAGTCCCAAGGAGTAAGATTTCATACTCAACCGAGTTTGGATTCTAGGGAAATTATGTATTAGATGCATGTTATAAGGAGACATTCATTTATAAATTTAATACACCTTACTAGGGTCACAACTCGATTGATTGGACACCCTTATCTCCAACCATCATCTTGTAATTGTAGTTAAATATGATACTTCTTGTCAAGCTGACACTCTTGTGTTGAGAGGTGTTAAAGGGGATTCACACTCAAAATTGACATGTGTAGGTAACTAAAACATGGGATCCAATCAAATCATTTACATTCTTCTTAAAATAATTTAAATTAGTTCGATATAAATAGTGTTTTGAAATAAGTTGTGTAACCCATTTCTTAATAAGGAACATATGCATGCTCATGAGGCTACTAGATATCATCCTAGGGAATTTCCTCAAGAACATGAGTACCTCTTTTCACATAATACATTCATTTCACAATGGCACAAGAGGGAGAACAAGCATGAGTAACTCTTCATTTAAAGATTAAGGTTAACATTAAAGTTTACGCACCGTAGATTTCATTTCTCTCAATGTGATGATTTAAACATGTTACAACTAATTATAAATAAATTTTTTGTTAAGTTCCACAATTAACTCTTAACATTGTACCATAGTATCCGAAACGATAATAAAAAATGGGTGTCGAGTTCATTTATAATCCCACCTACTAAAGGTGACTTGCAATAGTAGTTACTAATCTTTGACAACTATCACCTTTCACTCTACATGTGTGTTAGGTGAAGTGGGTTTTACCTTATGTTAAAGGTTGGTTTCCTATGGAGTAATACCTTAGAAACCACATTCCCCTTATGACACACATGACTTCCAATCATAGGAGGGAACCCCATACTTAATACGTAGTTTAACCATGTCATTCCTAATTGTCAGGTTCATGAAAATGTCGCTAAGCATAAAGGATATGGTGATAATCTCTAACTTGCGATTTTGTTTCTTCTAGATATAATTTTCCAATTATTTTAAAGATTTAGGTTCACCCTATGGTTTTAGTTTTCCCACGTTAAGAAGGATCTCCTGAGAAGGTAGTTATGCGAGAGTTGTATACCATGGTTGGCTATTTAATTTACATTTATTTTGATGTTAACAAAGAAAATAACATAAAACACCAGATATTTAGTCATCAAATTCACCCAAAAAGGCACTATAAGATGTCAACTCAACTACATTTAACATATATATTAATGTGTGATTCCTCCTAATTACAATCATATATGCAACTAAGTTTTAAAAACTAGCTTACAAAATGTAATGAAATTTAACACATCGTCATTATATGAAAGTATATTTTTCATTTCTTTAAAGTGAGATAAAACATATTTTCCTTAATACAATGTAAGTCTTGCAATTTCACTTGTTGGAATTGATACATATAACTAGGCTAATTGGTCCTCACTAATCAAAATAATAAAATGGTACTTTTTTTATTGACAAATAAAACAAGTAATACAATTAAAATTTCTTCAATCAATCGAACAAAGGCAATATTTTAACTTTATCCATCTTTCACCTTTCAAGTAGTCCTTCTACAAAATTTGTTACCAACTGTTAGTCCATATGAACTGGCATGATGTTGGTCATCAAGAAGGACTTCGTTGAGAACAACAGTTAGGGGACAAGAAGTCCCTCCTCTTTAATGGGAGAGGTTCCCTTATTGAAAAGAAAAACCTATTTACATATATACAATGCGTAGTTTCAACATGGAACTGGGATATCATGAAAGTGTTTTAATATAAAATGGATTACCAATACAAAAGCACAGATGAATGAAGTAGTGGAAATGAGTAGACAGGCATTCTCCAGAACTATAGATAACAAAATAATTCCTTATATATGCCAGAGAAAAATGATTAGGAACAAAACCATTTGCATTTGAATCAGTAAGATGTTATTAGAAAGACACAAAGTCCTAGAAGTAACATCTACAAGAATACAAAGCTTCTTGACATAATGTAAACAAATGATTCAAGAGTATTCAATGGATAAAACTGAATAACAGGGTCAGATGAACAAATAAAGGAAATACTTTTGTATTGATTTCTTCATTACTCTTTACACTTTCCAAAATAATCCAAGTTCCAACCCCTCAAAATGGTGAAGACAGCCCAATATATAATTTTACAAATCAGTTACACCTGGTAACTAATTCTTTTAACTAGAATGTTTAGTTAAAGGGATGATTAACGAAAAACCCCAACTAATTGCAATAAATCTGAGATGAGAAGAGAAAGAGGAAGATAAATCAGGAGGAGAAGACAAGTGTTCATGATTAGGGAGGGCCCACTGACTTGAGGATCCACTGTCTAAACCTTTTCAAAGCCTCTGCTATGTCCTTACCATGTGGAACTGATGTGTTGGCAGTAGTTTGGGTCCAAGATCCAAGACATTTCTCCATCTCTTTGTCAAATTTGACGTGTGCATATGATACTCCTTGTTTCCTTCTTCAATGGCAGACTAGAGAGAGCATATTTCCTTCATCTTTTCCTTAGTGATGGAGTCCTCTTTGAACAGATTTTCTTTGACAAAAGCTCTGAATTGAGCTTTAATTTCCTACAGGGAGAGAGGCACACCTGAGGCCTCATCTTGGAGGTGGCAGTGAATATCCTTGAATTTAGCAATTACCAAAGTCTTGAAAGCTTCTCCCTTCTGCCAGCTATTCCTTAATTCTCCTAAGGCTTCCTCCATTACTTTGATTTTCCATTCTACACTGAAAACCCATGATTTTGACAAATTATCTTTTACATCATCAAAGACTTGGCTTGCCATCAAAAGGTTTTCATCAGTCTACCCCATGAGGTGAAGGTCTACTATGTGGCTACTCCATAGTTTGAGCTCTTTATCCATATTTCCAATGGTGGAGGAGAGCTTCTGTTGTAGATTATTTACCTTCTCATTGATCTTGAAGGCCTCACCAATGAAATTCAACCCTGCAACAAGCATGTCATCCACCATGGCCTCCATAGCCTCCCATAGATGGAGTACATGTGTATGTCCTTGATGCTCTGAACTTCATCTTGACTGAGGATCACAGGTGGTGGAAGAGCAGTCAGGGGCATGGGATCTAAAACTTTATCTTTAGATAGCAGCGACTTAATGAAACTTGAAAGCACTTGAGCCTGCTCCTCCAGCTGCTCTATAGTTTGTTGTACCCTTTTTCCACCCTCCCAATGACCATGGTGACTATTTCTTGAAGGTTGTGTATTTCACCTTCAGGGGTAGACTCTCCCATTGAGATCCTTGAAAGTTCTAGATCAAAAGTCTGCAAATCCTGTTCTGGTTTATCAACCTTGGGCTTAGCTATCTCTAGGAATTGCTAACCTTGGGCATCAGATACTATTCTTGAAGTGGTCCTGTCTTTCTTGGTAGGAGCGGAAGGAGTAGTGCCTAAAAAGGCTTCCATAGCATCAAAGTTAGGTCCTGAGATATGAGAAGAGGACTTCCTCTTCCTACTATCAACAAAAGGTTACACCCATGTAAAAGAGGAGGAGGAAGAAGAAGGGGGGCAAGAGGACCAAGAGAAAGGGAACTCATGGCACTCAAAGTATGTACTGGTGTTGCTTCCAGTTGAGATGTGAGTGGGGTAGCTAAGGCTTCTGGAACAAAGGAGTCAATGGTGCTTGGAGGCTCAATGCTTTGAACTTCTTTCTCTGTATCCATTGGGGTTCCTGAAGCATCTGCAGGAGTTGGTATTTCATTATCTTCATTCTCACTGAGAAAAATGATGTTCTCTTGGCCCAGAGGTCAGTTCTGAATGCTTTGGTAGAGGATATTCTTCAATGGGCTCTTTCTTAACCTCCTTCACCTTATTTTGATAGACTTGAGTAGAGGAAGAAGGAGTGGAGGATGTAGGTCCTTTACTTGATGAGGTAGGAGAAGTCTATATAAGGAACCTCTGAACTGGGTGTTTGTGCCTCCTTCCTCGGTGTCGAAGTGTCTTTGGAAGAGGATTCTCCTGTGTTCTTCCTTAGCTCATGAATATTTCTATCCACCTAGACTTTGGTTCTTACTAGGACAGGAGCTAGGATCTCAGCCAAATCATCTTTTTCTTTCTTAAACAAATCCATGTCCTCTATAGGAGTATGCTTGATTATGGTTTCATACTCATATGATAACAGGTCTATGTTGTCATCCTGTAGCCCTTCAAGGATTTGATACAAGTTAAGCTCATGTATTAGCTGAAGGGGAAACCTACCATAATGTCTCCTCCTTGCCTCAAAATCATCTGCACAGTCAGCCCAATAATCTTCAGTGTCTGCCCTATGATGGTAATTGATTCTAACATTCTGTTCAATAAACTTCTTCAAATCGAAGCAGGTTCTGGGCCTGAAGAAATGGACAGTGATGGCAGCTAGGGATCTTTCTATGTTTTGGGCATCCAGAGCCATCTTGCATGTGTAGTTCCCCAAAGATATGGGGAAGTGTAGACCAGTGATTTTCTTATCTCTACAAGTTCTGTGTAATTTTTCTAATTTCCTGCATACCTCAATCAAGGCCATTTTTTCATTACAGAACATGGGGAGCTTGAGAGGGGTGCTCTCATAGCCTACTAGCCTGATATAAGAGAATCTTCTGAACTGAATGAAGTAAGCTCCGTACTTCGCTATCAGGCTCATGGCTTCATCTGAGAATCTCCTGGCTAGTGTCACTTTCTAGAAGTCTTACAATATACATGGTGAAAGCATCATTCACCCTTCTGAAATTGTGATTGCTGGTGTTCAGTGTGAACTGAGGGCAGTAATCATATATGGGATCATCTTTCTGAGCATCAATGTAGGTGAATCCAAACCATTGTCTGGAAGCTGCAAGGGTATACATCAGATAAGAAGTCATGTAGAACTTCTTAGTATGCCACACGTTGGATAGCTGATCTATCAAGTTCATGCAGATAATCTCTACCCAATTGATGCTCTAAGTACCCTCACACACAATGTTGATGAGAGGGCACATCCAGAAGTGAAACTCGTTAGTAGAGGGCAAGCCCATGAACTATGCTAACAGGATTATGAAATCAGACAACTCCTCATTGAAATCAGACCTGAACAGAGCTTTGGATAAATGTGATGCCCCTTTCTTAGGGTTCTTAAGCCATGAATTTACCACTCTGGCCTTGTATTTTTCACTATCTTGGTCAAAGAGTGCCTGTGCTTGGTTTTGGGAAATCACAATAGAGTTGTCCATTTCTGGGATTTTTAGGGCAGCAGCAATGGTGACAGGATCAAGCTTGGTGATGAGCTCCCCGTGTATATTTGTTAATTCACTCGAGTCAGGGTTGAAGTGAGCCCCACAGGTAAGTATCGTGTCTGCACATTGCACTAAGATGGGAAAACCAGTAGTAAATGCCAAACCGCTATCATTAATCATTTGCGCCATTGGAGAAGGGTTCGGGTCTGTCAACCTGGTCCAAAAATTGGCAAAGTCCAGGTGACAAACTTCACTATCCCCAATATCAGGAATGATAGACTCGAGTGGGGAAACCTGCTTCTGGCCTTGGAATTTAATCTTCATACTGAGAGTGTTTGGAAAGGAAAATTCACAGTTTGAATCCAAAATGAAAAATGCAGGGGAAATGGGGATGCGAGCAAGGATTTCAATCGCAAGAGCAATGAGAAAATGACAATGAGAAGCAGTGTGCAAAAATGCAAGGGGGGCCAGTCTATTAAATATCCATTTAGGAGAGATAAGGTCATAAATGTGTGTTAAATTCATATCCACCAACTCAAAAAGCAAGCATCAGGAAGAGTGAGAAAAATTAGCCGGATGGCCTTTGGTATGTTTGGGACACGCGGGACATGAAAGCGTGATGCGGCTGATGCAGGTGATGTAGGGACAGAATGCTCAAATGCTTTTGGGACATGAGGGACAAAGGTACATGAATTACATGATGCGGCCAATGTGGGAGTTTCAGGAACAGAGAGCCTGAGTGAACTTGGGATAGTTGGAACAAAAAGTTCTAACAGGCCCGCAAGAAAATAGATTTCGATGAAGTGGCCGATCAGCGAACAGGGAGCCCAACTGAACTTGGGACACATGGGACAAAAATGTCTGACAGACCCACAAATCACACAAATGACTCAAAAAATAGAATTTTCCTAACTTTATGACTTTACCTCTTACCGGAACATCAGAAAAAGGTGTTAACTCAAAATTTTACAATTTTGACTTTCAAAAGAGGGGAAATTTTGAGAGGAAAACAGTTGGCTCCTTCTAGGGATAACTTGGCTAAAAATCAAAGGAATGAGACAAGGAAAGAACTCTCAAAAAACTTAGGGGAAGTAGACAGTGTCTTATCCATTGGGCCACAGAGTCAAAAGTAAACCAATACAGAAAACAACACCCCAAATGAAGAAAACACACCAAAACAAGAAAAAGGAAGGGAAACACACACACTATACATAATATACAAAGGACTTCCTAATCACCTAGGACTTAAAAAAATTCAGGTACTTCCCACTATAAGGAAGTGGGAGAGAAGAACCATCCATATAATCAAGGTAAAAAGAATTCTCACCAGCAAAGTGCCTGATCTTGAAAGGTCCAAGCCAAAGAGAATCAAACTTTCCATGGTTGCCACGAGGTTCATGTCTTTTATCCCATAGCAAAATGATGTCTCCAACTTTGAAATCCCTGGACCTAGCCCTCTTGTCAAACAAGGCCTTTACCTTCTTTTGGTGAGAAGATATTTTATTAGCAACCTTCAACCTGTCCTCATTCAATTTATAAAGGTACATGATCCTTTTATCCAAAGAATCATTGAAACTGGTGTCTTCAATGGCCTTCATTAAATGTAAGGTTGGTAGTTCCACTGTTACTAATAATTGAGCTTCCACTCCATATACCACCTGAAAAGGAGACATCCCAATAGCTCTTTTAGGTGTGATCCTATCTACCCAAAGAGCATCATAGAGTTTCTTGTGCCAGTTCCTCTGAGATTCATTAACTAATTTCCTTATTATGGCCACCATATTTTTGTTTGTCGATTCTGCTTGTCCATTCCCCTGAGGATAATAATCCGAAGAGTGAGCCAGGGAGATGCCATATCCATAATAGAAATCCATCATCTCAGTTGAAGAAAAATTTGAGGCATTATCTGTCACAATCTTGTTCGGCACACCAAACCTTACCAAGATGTTTTCTTTGATAAAATTGCATACTACTTCAGAAGTAGTACTCTTTACTGGAATGGCTTCTACCCACTTAGTAAAATAGTCTGTGGCAGTTAATACATGGGTGTGTCTGGCACTAGAAGAGGGATTAAGTGTTCCAATGAAATCTAAACCCCATTGTTGAAAAGGCTCTTCAATCCTGACTGGCTTAAGAGGCAAGGCAGCCAACTTAGGTCTACCCACGAAAGTTTGACAAGCCTCACATTTATCAATCCATGTTGATGCGTCTTTGAACAAGGTAGGCCAATAGTATCCTACCCAAAGAATCTTATGAGTAGTGACATTTGATGAGTAATTCCCTCCACACGCTTGATCATGGAAAACCAAAAGTAGCTTCCTCTGTTGCTCCTTGTCCACACATTTTAGAAATCTTCCATCCAACCCACGCTTGAACAAGGCATTCTCCCACAATACATATTGGGTTGATCTTAACTTAACAGACTCTCTTTTCTTTGGCAATCAAATGAGAGGTACATTCTCCATAAGTGAGGAAATGTGTGATATCAGCATACCATTCATCGATTGAGCTGAGAAACAAAATAGTAGGAAGATCAACTTTATCCTCGGGTAACTCATGTCCAGCTCCCTCAGCGATGAGTTCACACAAGCCTTTTCCACGGACTAGTTTGGTTGGTTTGATGTCAATATCATATTCTTGTACCTTGGCCACCTAGTTTCCTCTCTTGGATCCAAACTCTTGTTGCGTGAGAATGGACTTGATAGTTGTGTCAGGTACAAGTACTGTGGAGTGAGAGTTAAGAATATAAAAATGAAACTGCTTGACATCTTTAACTACTGCGAAAGCATGTTTCTCTATCATTGTGTATTTTAACTCATGATTTTTAAGAATGTAGCTCATAAATGCAATTGGGAGCTCATGATCATTAGAATCTTTTTGAGTCAAAACAGTAGTCAGGGTGTTATCTGTGGCATAGCAATAGATAATAAAATCTTTGCTGAAATCTAGACATGCTAAGATGGGAGTTCTAGCAATAGCCTTCTTAATACCTTCAAAGGCTTCTTTCCCTTCAGAAGACCAGCCAAATGGTCTATTTTCCCTTCATCATTTGAGAGATATTCAAGGTTAGTTCTATAAAATCAGGGATGAATCTTCTCAGAAAGTTAATCTTACCGAAAAAAGAATGCACTCCCTTCTTGCTGGTTGGAAGAGGAATCTGTTGAATAGCTTGAACTCACTCAGGATCAATTTTTATACCATCTTTAGAGACAACATGCCCTAGCAGTTTTCCCTCTGTGACACAAAAGATAGATTTCTTAGGATTCAAAGAGATCCCATGTTCTCTGCACTTCAAAAGAACTATTTCCAGATGCTGAAAATGATCTACCCTTGCTTTGGAAAATATAGTTAAGTCATCTAGATATACCACAATACATTTTCCTTTCAAACTTCCAAAAGCCAAGTCCATAGCTCTCTAGAAAGTGGCACCGGCATTAATGAGCCCAAAAGGCATCCTCTTGTAGGAAAAGGTACCCCAAGGGGTAGTGAAGGTTATCTTGTGTTGATCTGTGGTATTGAATTCTACCTGATTATATCCTAAGAAACCATCAAGCATAGACAACATTTCAGACCCCGTCACATCTTGTAAGACTTGATCCATCATGGGAAAAGGATAGTTGTCCTTCAAGGAAGCTTGATTCAGATTTCTAAAGTCAACACAGATACGAATCTCACCATTTTTCTTCCTAACAGGCACAATGTTGGCAATCCATGTTGAATGGTGGATAGGAAAAATGATTTTGGCCTTCAACAACTTTTGTATTTCCTGAAAAATAGTGTCAGCTATTTTAGGATTGTATTGCCTTTGCTTCTACCTGAAAGGCTTAATCCCAGGTTTGAGAGGGATGAAATGTTGCATCTCCTTTGGTTGAAAGGATTTTAGATCCTCATAGGAATAAGCAAGAACATCTTTATATTTCCTTAAAAGGTTAATTACTTTCTTCTTTTCTTCCGGTGTACAGCATTTTCCAATGTTCACAAGCTTAGGGTCAACGGAACTCCCAATATTAGTTTTGTCATACTCAGCAGATTGTTGTGATCCAGTAGAAACTTTAGACTTCATATGCCTGTCATGCTTATCAAACAATTCTTCTAAACTCACCAGTCCCTTTGGAATCTTGTTACCTTTGAGTTTGATACACCCATCTTGATCTATCTCTTCTTCATTGACATCCTCTTTATTGGAAGGCACACTTTCACGAAGGCAAATTGTCACTTCCTTCAAAGTACAACTGTTCAAAGTTATCCCTGAGTTCTAGGAAGGAAAGAAAATGTTGATCATCATTGAAAACTTACCAGTTACTTGCGTTATCAGGTACATTGGGCCTATGGATCATCTCAATGGTAAACCTATCTTGAGAGAAGTCAGGATGAGGTATCAGCAATGACCCTGAGACTGCTAGTGAATCAGCCCTGGTGTTCTCCTCCCTAGGCACTGCTTCAATGGAGAAGGCGTCAAGAAATTCGATAGAGTCCCAAACCTAATTCCTGTAATGTTTCAACCTTCTATTCTTTACCTGGAAAAGGTTTCTAACTTGCTTGACAACCAGCTCCGCGTCTCCGCGAGCTAGAAGATTCTTCACACCTTTTTCTTTTGCCACATTAAGCCCAAGAATGAGAGCTTCATACTCTGTTGTATTATTAGTATTTTCAAATTGTAACTTGAATGAGAAAGGACAAACCTTTCCCTCAAGAGACACCAATACTACACCAGCTTTAGAACCAACTGAGGAACAACTTCCATCAAACTCTAATATCCAAACACCATTAGGATCCTTAAGTGATTTTTTGGGGAGTTGGATCTCCTCTGGAGACATAATCATATAGTTTCCATGCCCCATATCCTCATAAAGTATTTACACTTTGGGATCATCTATTTTTTGTACAATATACTCAAACTACTTCTCGGGCAACAACTTCTTCATTTTTCCATTAACTAGTATGAGGGCATGTGACCAATCCATTCGAATTTCTCCTCCCACATCCTTACAAAAGTTCCTACTTAGCAGCATTCCATATGAAGGGGGAATGTCTGCTACTAGGATAGTAGCCAAAACCTTTTTCTTAGGCAGAGTAGCAAAAGCTACTTATGCATCTTTAATCCTTCCAATTAGGGGCACTTCCTTGCTCTCCATAGAATAACAAGACCCATAAGTGTGTGTGAGAGTTAGGCCCAAGGCATGGGCTACTTTGGCAGGCATTACATTGTCTGATGCCCCTGAGTCTATTACACAGTTGTTGAGCTTATGGCCTGCTATAAGGAGAGTCACATAGAATGGTTTGATCTTATCATTGGGTGAGGTGACGGCAGCTACCAGATTGGGTTGTGGTGTGGAGGATGGAGTGGGTAAAAGGCCTTTAGAGGTAATTTTGGAATGAGAATTGAAAAAGTGAACCATTTTAGCAAAAGCCTTGGGATGGGTCTGATAATACTCAGCCTCTGAGATTTGAACCTTGGTCTTTTTTAGATGATCAATGATATCGAAAGATCCAGAGGTGGACGGGCTATCATCACTTGGGACCTTAGGTTTATCAATTTTAGGAGTCAAAGAAGAAGAAGAAATTTTAGTAGCAGAATTGGTAGAACTCACCTTTTGTGTGGACGTAGTGGGAATAGGAGACCCTCTTTTTACAATCACAGGGATAATCATCGGATGCTCCTTGGACCTTTTAGCGGGTTGCATCACTTTTTCCCTTTTATTTGTCTATTCTCGAGTCATGACAGTGTATGATTCGCTATTCATGTCTGCTACTACTTCATCATAATCATCTTCTTCGTCAACACCTTCAGTAGTGAAGAAATTAACTCGAGATCCCTCAAGTTCCTCCGTTTCTTCATCAGCTTCTTCAACAAGTTCTTCACCATCTTCACTAACCTCTTCATCCTCTGGCTCTTCAACTTCATAGGTTGTGTTAACAAGGACCTTAATAGGTGGCCCTTCTAATGCTAGCCTTGTCTGAGAAGTAGGAAAATGATTTCTGGGCTGAAAATTCCTCCTTGGAACATCTACATAGGGGGCGTGCTGAGCCAATTGTTTCTTAATGGTGATGAGGTCATTTGTAATTTTTTGTACTAATGGATTAGTATTAGGCCCAAGAGTGGAAGAGGAGGAAGAAGAAGACCTAGATTTATAAGGATCTCTTTTCAACTTCCAGACATGATTAAGTCATCTTCGACACTAACAGCAAGGGTTTGATCCTCAGCCAATGTTGCAAGATTAGCTCTTCTCAATGCATAACTAACTTCAGGAAATTGGGCATTCAGGAAGAAGCATTTTTGGATTTGATCTACAGGTTGAGTGTTTGGTGGGATTTTTTGATCAACTTGTTGAATCGACGCCACAAATTCTCTCATGGGTTCTTGTGATTCATTTTTTATTTGAGAAATTTGGGCCAGCAAAGCATGCACGTCTTCTACCGGTTTGAAATGATTCTCAAATCTTGTTCTCATTGTGTTCTAGCTGGTGATAGCCCTGGCCAGAAGGTGATAGAACCAATCCACTGCATTATCTTGTAAGGTCTCAACAAAAAGCCTTACTGAGACATCTTCGTGTTCAACTCCCAGAACTCCACATGCAACTATGAAGGCCGCGATATGTTCATCAGGATGTACCTTTCCATCACCTCTGAACTTGGGAAAGTTCTTCAGGTTACCTATGGGTAACTCATGCAAAGGCTGAGGAAGGGTGAGAGGCCCAACACAATTGCCCCAAGCCAATGGTGTTGCCATTCTTGGAAAAATGGCTTGAAGGGGAACTGAAACACCAGCAAGAATCAGAGCACGGAGATTAGGACTGAGTTGCTCTAAAGGAATACCACCCGCAGGGGTTCTATTTTTGATAGGAGGAGTTCTTGTTGAACGAGCTCTTCTATTTCTTCCTATTCAAAGGGAAAGGAAAACCTTGTTGTTCCAAAAGTTGAAACTGAGAATCTTCAATACCAAGAGCCCTTCTCCCGTGAGTAAAATGTGGAGTCACCAGATCAAAGGATGATCAAGAAATGATTATAGAACTGGAATACATCAAGAAAAAAACTTCCCCAATGGAGTCGCCAAAAACTCTTGGTCGTCAAAAAGGACTTCTTTGAGAACAACAGTCAGGGGACAAGAAGTCCCTCCTCTTTAATGGGAGAGGTTCCCTTATTCAAAATCAAAACCTATTTACATATATACAATGCATAGTTTCAACGTGGAACTGGGATATCATGAAAGTGTTTTAATATAAAATGGATTACCAATACAAAAGCACAGAGGAATGAAGTAGTGGAAATGAGCAGAAAGGCATTCTCCAGAACTATAGATAACAAAATAATTCCTTATATATGCCAGAGAAAAATGATTAGGAACAAAACCATTTGCATTTGAATCAGTAAGATGTTATTACAAAGACACAAAGTTATAGAAGTAACATCTACAAGAATACAAAGCTTCTTGACATAATGTAAACAAATGATTCAACAGTATTCAATGGATAACAATGAATAACAGGATCAGATGAACAAAGAAAGGAAATACTTTTGTATTGATTGCTTCGTTACTCTTTACACTTTCCAAAATAATCCAAGTTCCAACGACCCGTCAAAATGGTGAAGAGAGCCCAATATATAATTTTACAAATCAGTTACACCTGGTAACTACTTCTTTTAACTAGAATGTTTAGTTAAAGGGATGCTTAACAAAACCCCAACTAATTACAATAAATTTGAGATGAGAAGAGAAAGAGGAAGAGAAGTCAGGAGGAGAAGACAAGTGTTCATGATTAGGGAGGGCCCACTGACTTGAGGATCCACTGTCTAAACCTTTTCAAAGCCTCTACTATGTCCCTGCCACGTGGAACTGATGTGTTGGCAGTAGCCTGGGTCCAAGATCTGAGACATTTCTCCATCTCTTTGTCGAATTCGACGTGTGTATGATACTCCTTGTTTGCTTCTTCAATGGAAGACTAGAGAGAGAATATTTCCTTCATCTTTTCCTTAGTGATGGAGTCCTCTTTGAACAGATTTTCTTTGACAAAAGCTCTGAATTGAGCTTTAATTTCCTGCATGGAGAGAGGCACACCTGAGGTCTCATCTTGGAGGTGGCAGTGAATATCCTTGAAAGCAGCAAATTACCAAAGTCTTGAAAGCTTCTCCCTTCTGCAAGCTATTTCTTAATTCTCCTAAGGCTTCCTCCAGCACTTTGATTTTCCATTCTACACTGAAAACCCATGATTTTGACAAATTATCTTTTACATCATCAAAGACCTAGCTTGCCATCAAAAGGTTTTCATCAGTCTGCCCCATGAGGTGAAGGTCTACTATGCAATTACTCCATAGTTTGAGCTCTTTATCCATATTTCCAATGGTGGAGGAGAGCTTCTATTGCAGATTATTTACCTTCTCATTGATCTTGAAGGCCTCACCAATGAAATTCAACCCTGCAACAAGCATGTCATCCACCATGGCCTCCATAGCCCTCCCATAGATGGAGTACCTATGTATGTCCTTGATGCTCTGAACTTCATCTTGACTGAGGATCATTTGTGGTGGAAGAGTAGTCAGGGGCATGGGATCTAAAACTTTATCTTTAGATAGCAGCGACTTAATGAAACTTGAAAGCACTTGAGCCTACTCCTCCAGCTGCTCTATAGTTTTCTGCCCTTTTTCCACCCTCCCAATGACCCTGGTGATTGTTTCTTGAAGGTTGTGTATTTCACCTTCAAGGGTAGACTCTCCCATTGAGATCCTTGAAAGTTCTAGATCAGAAGCCTGCAAATCCTGTTTTGGTTTATCAACCTTGGGCTTAGCTATCTCTAGGAATTGCTGACCTTGAGCATCAGATACTATTCTTGAAGTGGTCCTGGATTTCTTGGCAGGACCAGAAGGAGTAGTGCCTAACAAGGCTTCCACAACATCAAAGTTGGGTCATGAGATACAAGAAGAGGACTTCCTCTTCCTACTATCAACAAAAGGTTACACCCATGTAAAAGAGGAGGAGGAAGAAGAAGGGGGGCAAGAGGACTAAGAGAAAGGGAACTCATGGCACTCAAGGTATGTACTGGTGTTGCTTCTAGTTGAGATGTGAGTGGGGAAGCTAAGGCTTCTGGAACAGAGGAGTCAATGGTGCTTGGAGGCTCAGTGCTTTGAACTTCTTTCTCTGTATCCATTGGGGTTCCTGAAGCATCTGCAGGAGTTGGTATTTCATTATCTTCACTCTCACTGAGAACAATGATGTTCTCTAGCCTAGAGTCAGTTCTGAATGCTTTGGTAGAGGATCTTCTTCAATGGGCTCTTTCTTAACCTCCTTCACCTTATTTTGATAGACTTGAGTAGAGGAGGAAGGAGTGGAGGATGTAGGTCCTTTACTTGATGAGGTAGGAGGAGTCTGTATAAGAACCTCTGAACTGGGTGTTTGTGCCTCCTTCCTCGGTGTCAAAGTGTCTTTGGAAGAGGATTCTCCTGTGTTCTTCCTTAGCTCATGAATATTTCTATCCACCCAAACTTTGGTTCTTACTAGGACAGGAGCTAGGATCTCAACCAAATCATCTTTTTCTTTCTTAAACCAATCCATGTCCTCTATAGGAGTATGCTTGATTATGGTTTCATACTCATATGATAACAGGTCTGTGTTGTCATCCTATAGCCCTTCAGGGATTTGATACAAGTTAAGCTCCTGTATTAGCTGAAGGGGAAACCTACCATAATGTCTCCTCCTTGCCTCAAAATCATCTGCACAGTCAGCCCAATAATCTTCAGTGTCTTCCCTATGATGGTAATTGATTCTGAGATTCTGTTCAATAAACTTCTTCAAATCGAAGCAGTTCTGGGCCTGAAGAAATGGACAGTGATGGCAGCTAGGGCTCTTTCTATGTTTTGGGCATCTAGAGCCATCTTACATGTGTAGTTCCCCAAAGATATGGGGAAGTGTAGACCAGTGATTTTCTTATCTCTACAAGTTTTGTGCAATTTGTCTAATTTCCTGCATACCTCAATCAAGGCCATTTTGTCATTACAGAACATGGGGAGCTTGAGAGGGGTGCTCTCATAGCCTGCCATATTGATATAAGAGAATCTTCTGAACTGAATGAAGTAAGCTCCGTACTTCGCTATCAAGCTCATGGCTTCATCTGAGAATCTCCTGGCAGTGTCACTTTCTAGAAGTCTTACAATATACATGGTGAAAGCATCATTCACCCTTCTGAAATTGTGATTACTGGTGTTCAGTGTGAACTGAGGGCAGTAATCATATATGGGATCATCTTTCTGAGCATCAATGTAGGTGAAGCCAAACCATTGTCTGGAAGCTGCAAGGGTATACATCATATAAGAAGTCATGTAGAACTTCTTAGTATGTTTCACGTTGGATAGCTGATATGTCAAGTTCATGCAAATAATCTCTATGTAATTGATGCTCTGAGTACCCTCACACACTAATGTTGATGAGCGGGCACATCCAGAAGTGAAACTCGTTAGTAAAGGGCAAGCCCATGACCCGTGCTAATAGGATTATGAAATCGGACAACTCCTCATTGAAGCTTTTGGATTGCCCCTTTTTAGGGTTCTTAAGCCATGGCCTTGTATTTTTCACTATCTTGGTCAAAGAGTGCATGTGCTTGGTTTTGGGAAATCACAATAGAGTTGTCCATTTCTAGGATTTTTAGGGCAGCAGCAATGGCAGTAGCGTCAAGCTTGGTGATGAGCTCCCCAGGTATATTTGTTAATTCACTTCAAGCCGGGGTTGAAGTGAGCCCCGCAAGAAAGTATTGTGTCTGCACATTGCACTGAGATGGGAAAACCAGCAGCAAATGCCAAACCTCTATCATTAATCATTTACGCCATTGGAGAAGGGTTCGAGTCTGTCAACCTGGTCCAAAAATTGGTGAAGTCTAGGTGACAAACTTCACTATCCCTGATATCGGGAACAGAAGACTTGAGTGGGGAAACCTACTTCTGGCCTTGGAATTTAATCTTCATACTAAGAGTGTTTGGAAAGTCAAATTCACAGTTTGAATCTGAAAGTTAAAAATGCAGGGGAAATGGGGACGCGAGCAAGGATTTCAATCGCAAGAGCAATGAGAAAATGACAATGAGAAGCAGTGTGTAAAAATGCAAGGGGGGGTCAGTCTATTAAATAGTTTTTTAGGAGAGAGAAGGTCATAAATGTGTGTTAAATTCATATCCACCAACTCAAAAAGCAAGCATCAGGAAGAGTGGGAAAAATTAGCCTGGATGGCCTTTGGTACATTTGGGACACATTGGACGTTGAAGCGAGATGCGGCTGATGTGGGTGATGCGGGGACAGAATGCTCAAATGCTTTTGGGACATGAGGGACGAAGGTATGTGAATTTAATGATGCGGCCGACGTGGGTATTTTGGGAACAGAGAGCCATGAGTGAACTTGGGACAGTTGGAACAAAAAGTTCTGACAAGCCCGCAAGAAAATAGATTTTGGATGAAGTTGCCGATCAACAAACAGGGAGCCCAAGTGAACTTGGGACACATGGGACAAAAATGTCTGAACAAACCTGTAAATCACACAAATGACTCAAAAAACATGTAGAATTTTCCTAACTTTATGACTTTACCTCTTACCAGAACAATCAGAAAAAGGTGTTAACTCAAAATTTTACAATTTTGACTTTCAAAAGAGGTGAATTTTTGAGAGGAAAACACATGATAAGTTCTATACCTCCTATAATAACTTGTGCCATCTAATATTTTAATAAAGGAAAAACTACATTAAATTAGAATCATTTTATTGATCAAAAGAGCACATAACAATTTAAACATTTCTCATAAGCACTACACACACATACATTCATGTTTAATGCATTCGATAAAGTAACTTAAGGATAACACTTAAGTATAATCTACTTGGTCATCAAGGTCAACCAATTAATTCTATATACCAAAGAAAATATACTTGTATTTTTATCACCCTTATTACTTTATAGCTAAAGTTATTAATACATTATATAATAGCTTAACTCATAAGATCGGTTAATCAATTTATCAGTCAAGATTAACCAAATGAGTATATTAGAAATATCAATGTTTTTATATTTATTGTTGTTAGGTTACTATCATATTGTGTTCTCTCACATATCTTGATTTAATAGTCCCTATTCATTCGATTGGATACTATTACTTCTTAGTACACAATCTAATAATTCAATCCATATAATTTATATATTTATATATATCCTTAGCACCATACCGTAACTACTTGATCATTATCAAACTCTTAGGGTACAAATATTCTTGATCAAAATAGATATCTACTAGTTGAGAATAATACACAAAGTATTGTAAGATATTTAAATATCCCAATTAAATTCTTATCATTCCAAACGAACAAATTTATACCCATTATCCAATCAAGGGTTTTGACAACATGGTTTACTTACGCAATAGTCCTTCATAAATACCAATTTAACAATAAAAGTTCATAGATACCGTCAACTTAGATGTTCCCTAGTTATTAAAAACTCAGGTATTGCAATTACCTTAAATTCTACAAAAGGTCAATGTGACAAAATAACTAATGAACTAGTCAATAGTAGAACACAAATTACACATCTAGTCGTATGATCCTTGGAATACATCTATTGACTAGGATATTATAATTTAAATAAAGAACAAGTAAATATTCCATGACTTGAGTAGAAGAGTACTCTTCTTATGCATAAAATTCATCGTCAACCGGTGAATGAACAATCCATTAAGATACAAAATATAAAATATAAACCTACAAAATTGATTTGATTTCATTCTTAAACCTTGAATATTTCAATACTAATTTATAAATATTTCACCGCCATCAAACCAAACCCATCTGGGTATTCCTCAAAATTCCTCAAACTGAATATCTAACAAAAAGGAAAAAACTAAATATAAATTAAAAAATACCCACTAAAAGTGATATCCTTAAAAAGTAACAGTAGGGAGGAACCAATTTACGTCATTAGGTCGAATACATTATTATGTACATTTCAAAGTCCACATACAACCCTGAATCATTATAAGAACATAATCGATGCACCTAGAAATCCATATTGGATAAGGATTCTAAAAGTCAAGAAGATAACACAAGTAAAGTAAACCCAAGCCGTATCGATTGTCTTAGCATAGATTTTTGTATATTTCATTGTTCTTATGCTTACAAAAAGGACACGCATTGTAGAGGTCTACATAACAGTTATGCCATTATACATTCCAGGTAATAATTTTACATACCCATATACATACAAATGTAGTCGATGTTAGCATCATGATTTTAATCCATTAAACAAGACACATAACCAAGAAACAATTTTAGAACTTAGAGTAATATTTCTTGTATGTAAATATAAAAAAAAGGTAAGCTGTCAAAGCAGGGATATAGCCTATCATGCTTGGAGGATCAAAGCTAGTATGAATTTCAAGATTTGGTTCAGAATCTCATATAAGCATTTCATCAAGCACTTTACGTGCATCCATAATTCCACCATTTTGCATACACTTCCAATGGTGTTTTCGACATTTTAGAAAAAGACTGGTACGATGCTTGAATATGTAAATTACTTAGTTAAAATCCATTTAATTACATGTAATTAGTGCTCATCATGTGATCCATATCTTTATATACTACCTCATTGGAATGGATTTCAGATCTAGTTATATGATGGTGTGAAAACTCCTTTTTTGCCTCAAACAATCTCATACCCATGTCGTCCACAACAAAAATCAAGGGAAATTTTTCTACTAAAATTCCAACTATTATAAATTATCATTATTAAGATGACACACATGATAAATTTCTTGTTTGATCGTGACTTTTAAAAATGGTAATGGTATTTAATTATACACACAAGAGGCCCTTTAAAAAATTCATTTTTTGCATGTCCTGCAACCTTGACATTCCATGAAATACATTTCTTTGGGGCACTCTATTAAACTATTCAACTGCCTTTTTCAAAGATTCCATATGACTTCTGTTGCATCTATAATTTTGAAACTTGGTCATTAAAGAGGATGCCTAGCCACCATTACAGAAAAAAGAATCCATATTTTTAACAAATCATGTATAGCGTCGGTAGAAGGAATAAAAAAGATAAAGAAGATGTTTCACGTGGAGGATGAGTGAAAGAGACAAATATTTTAGAAAAATAAGTAGGATAATAGGAAAGGAAATTTTAATGTGTTACTCTATACAACAAGTACTCAAAATAAAATATACAAAGAAGAAAAAGCTAAGTGGTAGTAGTCATCTACCCCAATAATGTTTCTGCAAAGGTTACAAAATACATAACATAGGTGGTCAAAGGAAAAAGAAGATAAATCTAAACTTTTGGTATTCACATCAAATGAATTTCCCCCCCAACATCAATCTTCTTTCTTCCTCTCGAGACAACAAACAAAAAATTACAACAGGAAAAAATTTCCTTTCATAGACAATAGAAATTGTGTCAGGTGCAGATACAAATCTAGAACAACCACTTCACAAAAAGAAAAAAATAAGGAGATATAAAAGTTACAAGATTATCTCCATGCACACCATATTGGTGTTGATTAAAGGACAAATAATAGCGACAACTACGTTTGGCATAGTTCCCTAACATGTTATGTTTATTTAACTATGAAAGTACAACACTCTGCACATGGTACAACAATCCCATTATGGTAAAATATCAAATGTTGGTTTGGGTTTCATGTGGTTAACATCTTGAATCTCAAATAATGTTATTGTTTTATTCTACAAGGAATATGAATTTTCTAAAAAGGCATTTATGTTTCTCCACACTCCAATATCTGTAGTATTCTGACAAGGGACGCTAACCAAGAAGGTCGAGTCAGGATTTACACCTGTCAACTGAATAGTGTGAATTTTTGGGCATTAGATCTCCCTCCCCTTATAATAGCATCATCTTCAATATGACACAACACCAAAGCTCAAAGGATACCTATGCAATAAAGTCATAAATTGACACATGTTGTTTAACAAATCAACTTCATAGTACAATGTGGCCACAAGGAAGAAAACTAATATTGGCAATATCTTAATTTTCAATTTTTGTGAAGATTGGTACTTAGTTATCTTTTACTTTACTACTCAATTAGTATTTTCTTTTCTAGTATTTCTTAATCTCAAACTCTTAGTATTTTTTTTTCAAAATTTCATTTATCTTATGTTTGTTGGTTCCCAACACTAATTGGCCTCGAGATGTCACACAAAGCATAACACAACACAAAAAACCCATGATACATCTTGGTACATACTTTCATTACTATATCACATCAAACGATCTCTAAATCCACCATGGAAAGACAACAAGTAGTCCACATAAAGAATAATTTCAAAAAATTATGTCACAGGCATAAATCTGACACAGACAAGTGACTAAAAAAAATGAATCATGATGTTGATACAAAGGAAACTAGTATTAGATGCCCCAAAGACCATTACTATACCCACACACTACAAGGAATAGATCCAAAAGTATATACCAACTTATGGGAGCGTCAAGTCTCAATCATAACAATGCCTAACAACACTCACAAGAGTAACTCATAGATCAACATAAGCACCAAAAAATAACTCCATATATGCCCCAAAGCATCAAAATACAACTCCATATACCTCCCCAAGAGAAATAATCATAGTGTGAAAACCAATCCGGTTCAGTCAACCATAGACCCATGTCACCTGATTTCTCCATATCAAGCTACTCAACCATAGAGCCCCGTCTCCTTATTTCTCCATATCGGGTGACTCAACCATATAGCCCCATCAATAATATCAGGTGACTCAACCATGAAGCCCCATCAAGAATATCAGGCCACTCAACCATATTCTAATACATTATGACATTAGAAGTGACATAACAATCTATTTCAAATGCCAAGTGTTAAAACTCCCAAGCCTTGGGCTATGCTATAAAACAATTAAACTTGAAAATAAAATTTAAATGTAACTCCCTCATTTTACACACAAAAAAATTGTAAAAATATCACAATGATTTTTTTTACGTACATTGTAGTTTACACGACACTACATGATATCACTTAGGAAAACACACAATACATGACATGTTTGCAAAAACATTAACCCACATAGACAACATGAAAACACATGATTGACAACAAGGCCACTTTATTTTTTCGAATGTCAAGGAACAATATAACGATTCAAACACAATATATACTTCTACATAGGGTTTTCTGACAACAAGATTTATTTAGGATTACACATTTATTAAAATCATGTTTTAATATTTAACTTAAGTTCTAGGAAGGCTCATAATGTGAGAATCATACATTCCTTTTCCTTTTTTCTAGATTTCCTCTATATTGTTTAAAATTTAAGTTACAGTGTATCTCATTAAATAAGGATCATCTACATTATTTCAATTACTTGTTTAATTTGCTCGTTTGTTAATACGGTATTTATTTACACACAACAATACTAGGTATTATCCATAGAATTCACTCCTAAGGAATGCATCTTGATCTTATATCATACCTCGTTTACACAACAGAGCAAGTGTAAGACCAAAGGATGTGAAGTTAACTATTTTTTTTAAAGATTTATAATTTTGTTTATTTCACTCAGTTATATATCGATAGTTGATTTTGTACCCACTAAGGATTATATACGAAATAGGGTTTTTATCAATAGCAAAGGGGTTTTAATCACATTACAAGGAAGATTGTGTTTCAATTTATGTATGGAATAAAATCTCATGATTACACTTCCAAAGTAAAATTAGTTATGGATTTGAATCCAGTAGCATGGAAATGTACTTCCTTTTTTTTTTCTAGATTAGGTTTCTTGAGTATTACTTTACATCTGAATTTAGATGTTTTTCCCTAAATAGGTTCATATGATTTTTGTAACAAATTATGTATCCTATTTTTTAATAGGGACATTTGTATTTTCATGAGACTCTTAGTCCCTATATTAGGGGATTTGTCTCTATGAACATGATCACCTAGTTTCACATCAGATATTCATTACCTAATAGGACTAGTGGGAGAGCAAGATGGATTAGTCTATCATTTAAAGGATCAAGGTCCACATTAGATTTTACACAACGTGGATCCCTTTTCTCACCACAAGATGGTTTAAAAATGTTATATGAGCGATCTAATTTTCACCTTTCTCCAAGCACATTAACTTACAATTATATTTTCATCAACTAATCATACTTATTATGTTGCTAAGTTTCCGAATTAACCCTTAGTATTGGACCATTAAACCTAATGATAAATGAGATTGGCTATCGAGGTCATTTATGATCCCAACTCTTAAAGGTGACTTTCAAGGTTAGTTTCTGATCCTTGCCACTCAACACATGTGTTGGGTCCAAGAGGATTGTACAATATGTCTAATGTTAGCTTCCCATGGAGTATTACCTTAAGAGAAAACATTCTCCTTACTACACACACAATTACCAATCCTAAGAGGGAACCACATACACAAATAAAATTTTAACCATGTTGTTCCAAACCATTTGACACATAATGATTTCACTGAGCATACAAGATATTGAAACAAACTCAAACTTGGGCTATTATTTACCTAAGATAGAAGGTGCGATCGAGTGTAAATTTTTAAGTTCATTCTACAGTTTTTATTTTTTTATATGTTAAGAAAGATCATCTGAGAAGGTTAGATATGCACAATTTTCAAGTAAGGTTGACTATTTTATTTAGATTTCTTTTCGATATTTTCTATTTAAATAACACATCACTCTGGAGATTTCATCATAAAATTCACAACGAGAATGCACTATAAGATACAAAATGCAATTTCATTTAATATATTTATCCAACTTTTACAATACAAAATTTTGAAAAATAACACCCATGTTTAGATGAACATTTCCCCTAAACACTAACATCTTACCAAAATTACTAAACTTCAATAATAAACCTTTTCAATACCTCGCAAAATGTGGAATTAACCTCTACAATTTGATTTAACATATATATCCAACACCCCCGCCCTTTTTTATACCATATGTAAATGTGAATAAAAAGCACACCTATAGTTAAATGCATGTTTCCTAAAGCACCCCTAAGACTAGCATCTCATACATATTACTAAATTCCAATAATAATTCTCTTAATACTTTACAAAATTTGGTTCAACATTCACCATTACATTATTTCAAATAGCATCCAAAAATTATATTTTTAGTGACACTCACCCCTTCCAAGTCTCAATACCTACAACCACCACATAGTCATTAAAATATTGGGATGGCATCCAACTAAGTCTAGCATAATTAACATTTTTGGTTTTCTATTTACGTTATAGTAACAATACACAAAACAAGAGAGGGTTAGGGCATAGAATCATTTCATTCCTTAACTAAGAGAGGAGAGAGAAAGAGATAAGGAAGAGAGAAGAATAATATTTTCCCAAAATTCATGTTGACATTTTCTGCACCCATTCAAAAAGAAAAATCTAAAATTTACTTCAAACAAGAAGTGTTGATTAGATGGACCTAACTAAGGGAAGGCATACAATTTTCTTAATTGTTTTAGCTTGCAACAATTGATTCACAACATGCAGTCTATAGTTGTGTGTGTTGTTTTAGAATGTAACACCTCACCTATACTTCCATTCCATCTTCAACTTCAGTAAGCAAACCAAAAATCTCCAAAGGAACAAATGCATAGCCTTGATGAAGACAAGAATTATAGTACATATGGGATGTTAAACTCTAAAACAACAAACAAAGTTGCATCTTACATGTACAAGAGTTCATTTCTAAGTTACAAGTACATCATATTTCATTATTTATTTATGCTTAAATGATATTAATCATATGATTGAGTTGTTTATTTTGTTATACAATCCATACCTATCATAAAATATGAATGCATAAAGAAGTATACAATTAAGTTTCAAAAATTAATGTCATTTATTCATGAAGAAATTTGATGTTTCTCACACAAGACGTGGGATGTAACTTAAGACTATTAAAGCAAAATATACATGTACACAAAGATAAAAGAAAAGCAATATATAAGAAACTCATCATTGCCTTTTATTTTCCTCTTTGTCTTTATTGCTCCAATTGCGACATTTTAGTCTTCCTCTACATCATCTAGTGCATCAATGCACCTGAAGAATACAAAAATAAGAGGTGTTAGTTATTGAGCTATTGGTTTAATATGTATTTATGTGGTATTATTTTCATGAAAATGAACCATTTGAAGTCAGAAGGCATAAAGTAAATCAAAGAGTTAGATATAGAAGTTAAAATGTACTATCTTGTTGAAGCAAAAATATTCCCAGAAATAATGATAGATAAGGTAAGAAAAGTATTTACATGGATACAAGAGAGGCTGCAATCCTTTGAATTTTCTAACTATTTTCTTAAGTGTGCAATTATATGTTGTAGTTGACTAAAGAAAATACAAACTGTTATGAATGAAGAACATAAACAACTTTCCAAAAAGTGAAGTATTGGTGAATATAAAAGGAAGTCATCAAATGATAGTGCTTCATCAAGAAAGGATCAAGTATAATCAAAAGTACACAAATTAATTCAGAAGATCAACGCCAGCTTCAGCTTCATTCATCTACGGAGGATATAACAATTAAAAGATGAATTAGAAAAGAAGTGATTTTAAGAAAAGTTATATCTATCAATTGAGCTACATCAGTTCAAGTAAATTTCATGAGATAATAAAAATTACATATTGCATGAGATCAATCACAATAATATTCCATATTAGGATTCTAACACTAGGGATAAAGTAATCCAAAGTTATAGGTGCTGACACTTATGATATGAAGTCTCCAAGGTTTCATCTTCATGAAGCTAGAGAAGTTAACAGAGCTACAAGGTATAAAACAAGAGCCGTTACAAAGGAAAAAATCATCATGAAAAGTTCCAGCTATGAAGACCTCACTGAGTTATGAAAATTACAATAAGGCATGGATCCAAGGAAGGAAATAAAAAAATTGCAAGCAAGGATAACATTACAATCAAATCCAAATCTATGCATGAAACATGAAAAATATTTCAATAAATTTTAGGCATGAGCATGTAGTTGTTTATCATGCTTACATAAATCTTAAAGAAAAATAAAGTCAATGTTGAAAATTATAGATTTAATAGTACAATTACCATTGGTTACATCGAGATATGATTAGAAATATGAAGTATATAGTTGAAAAAAAATTAAAATAATTCTCTTCTAGAACTTATAATGGAAATTGTATAATTATTTTCAAGGTTGTTGTTTTTTAGTATGCAGCAATCAAATATTGATAGGGTTGTCTATGATATTGGCTTGTGAATTCATATTTTATCAAAAGAAAAAAATAAATGAGTAACACAAATTCACATTGTATCAATTTACAGATATTCACATCATTGTGTAAAAGAAATACAAACCTTTATATGAAACTTATAGTCAAATTTGATCAAGGTATGAGTATGCTCATTAAAATATTCAAATATACTGTCAAGGACAACCCAGAGCAAAAAATAAAAAGTAAGTGTTGGAAATGCTATCAAGGAACTAGAATACTCAGGGAAAAAGCCCAAAATCAAAACTTCAAGCTTCAGTAATTTCCAGTCATTAATTCCCCAATGAAAATTAACCCACATCAGAAAAGCATAGTAATAGCAAGCTTAACTACAAGAAATAAATACTATTCAAAATAGAATGAAACGGAAAAGTTACCCACCACATAAGGCAAGCATCATGAGCCTAAAAAAACCAATTAATAATTTTAAAGAAAAGAATGAAATAGTTTTTTCTCGAGCACATGGCTAGAAATATGGAGGTACAAATCGAGTTACATAGTATACAGATCTAGTACATTTATCAAATTTTGTGAAAAATGGAGCTCTGGGTCAAAATTTATGACCATTTGAAGTTTGGAGGTCAGGCATGGAAACAAATCAACTAAAGGAGGGCCCACAAAGAAAGAAAAGAAAAGAAGGTGCATGACAGGAAGGGTGTATGAAAGTGTGCAAGACGAATTGTATAGATAGCCAATTTCAGGCAAGTCTGCGAAGGGGTGTGCCAGAAGTGCGGGGGAATAGGAATGAAAGACACATGCGCAAGAGGAAGACGTGAAAGACACATGTGCAAGAGGAAGGCATGGAAGGGTAAATGGAAGGATAATAATGTAAAGGGAGAAGCAAGAAGGTGCAAAAGGGCGTGTAGAAGAATTTCATAAAGGAAACAAGGTGTGAAGAAAGATGCAAGCATGCGAAAGGAAATCAGAGGGAAACCACACGTATAGTTGTGTGCACAACAAGATAGAAGGTATACTCACATAATGAAGGTATGGAAGTAGGGTGCGAGCATCCACCTGAGGAAGGGCACAAAATGGTGGAAAGAAAATAGGCACACGACCTGAAGAGCAAGGACTTAGTAAATTTTGATGGCAATACTACAAATTTTGAAACATCAGAGTGAGAATGAAAGTATAAGTTATCCATATAACTATGAGATTTATTTGGATAGCATGAACATTGAGTGATGTTTATTATACCCAACTTATTAGTCCACTCATATCTATAAGTGCTCTCACTATTCCCCATACTAGATTCCATGTAATTGGTCATCATTATCTATTGACTGCTCATTCATTTTCCCTTATATTTGATTTTTCTAGAGAGAAATAATATATAATATACATATTAATTCATTACCATAATAATATTTGTGTCAAATATTTAAGGTGAAGATATAAAATTTGTGTTGAGCGTTTGGTCTAAAGATGGATCGACTACTAGGTCAATCTTCAGGTAAATATACACCTTGTACTAAGATGGTATAAGATGGGTGATGAATTTAGAAGAATAAATTATATATAAATGATTGAACTTTATTAAAGTGCACTATATGGTATTCACATTGGTTTTGAATGTGTGTGCATCACATATGTATAAAATTATGTAGTTTTATACAACAAACAAGATAAACAAAATACAAAATAACCTGCAAATAAAACAAATTAATCACTGAAATCAACACTGGTGTGCATAAATAAATTGATTTCTTCACTTTTTCCAATGCTTCAGTTCATTGAAAATCAAGGTGTGCATGCAACACTATATATTTTTTCTTATGAAGATTACACAATAATTACTATTGTTCTCTTTAATATATAAAATTTACTTCTGGTAAAAATAACAACCTACAACTCTAAGGCAGGGCTTTCCATAAATAAATTGTAGTTTTAAACTAACATATACTATACATGCTCTAAAACACATTTCTATTTGTTTTATTTTTACTATATGTAATTCCTATTAATAGGACTAAGCTAGACTCTACAAATCTATGAAATGCATGCAATTAACTAAATCTTATAATACAACCAAATTCTAAACAAACTTGATATACTACAACTAATATGAACTCCAAAAGAAAATAGATCTCTTTCTTCATTATTGAATCATGAATTACAATGTTTCCTAAGTAGGAAAAAAACTACCAAATCGATTTTCCAAGAAAAATCCAACTAAATTTGACTAAATCTACTCTAGGTGGTGGAAATTACTATTTTTAGTAGTTTTCTAGAACCTGCTATTCTTAGTAAGTTTGCATGCTTATTCGTATGGGCATAAAAATTGCAATGCATATTCTACATTCCTAAATTAGAGGAATTTCCAACTTTCCAACTCATAACATGCAACTAATAGACTAAAATTAAATAATGCCCTAAAATATGAAAAAACTCAACTACAACTTTTAAATCCAAAATTTCAGCCTCAAGATGGAGGATTTTGGGCCTAAAAATGTGCCAAAACTTTCTCCATCCTGTAGGGCAGGTTAAATAGAGTGTTATTCTTATCTAATTATGTGATTTCAATAAAAATAATGGACTCAAACAGATACCTGGAGCTCAAGTAATGACCTTGTTAAGTTCCTACTAATTTTAGCGCATCATTCTCCCCTTCTTGAAAAAATTGCAGCTCCACAAGGTTGTCTTCTTCAAACTGCTTCCATTTATCTGCATCCAACTTCTTAATCTCCCACTCTATGACCCAAGTATTGTCCTTTTGTTCCAGTCCTTTCCAATGTATAAAATATTTGTCGTATTTCCCATATCGCGTGTCCATTTTTTTCTTATCTAGAATCTGATCCACTTATTCTTTCTTCTTGACAAGAACCTGTTGCCTCGAATCCATTACTTCATAAATAACATCCCCTTATGCAACATCTCCATGAAAATAATACAAATCTGAAACATTAAACACTAGAGAAATATAAAAATTCCTTGAAAATTCTTCCTCATAAGCATTATCATTTATTTTTTTCACAATTTTACAGGGACCAATAATCTTGTACTTCATCTTGTTATAGGTTCCTTTTGGAAACCTTTCCTTCCACAAGTATACCATAAAAAATTCACCAACTATAAAAACCTTGCTCCATCTATGCACATTTGTTATTTCCTTATACTTATCATTACTATAATACAACTTGTTATCTCTCGAAACTGTACCCTGTAGAGAGATGGTTGCAGGTGTTCTAAGCTTGAAAATTTTATCTTCCTCTTTCATAGATACAATGGAAACACCTCAGGTTTGTGGGTATACCTATTTTGAGGCGAGTCACTAGTATCAATGTCAGTTCCTTATTGTTGTATCCTAAGCTAATTTTATGGGGATTAAGGGTAAAAGATGACTGTAAAATGAGATAAAAACTGAGGTGATTGTACGACGGAAAAGTGACATGCGAGCATGGGAATCTACAAGTAACTCTTCCTCACACCCAACCTCCCGAGGTCATGCCAAGACATCCAGTGGGTATGTAATATGTGTGAGATGCAAACAAAATAGTTAGGCAATCTAATGTCTTCAATACGCACTAGCGGAACTTACGAATCTAAGGAAAAGAAAGCCCTCCTAACTTGAACTGGTGTGATAGATCGATCGGAAAGGATGACTGCTCGAAGGCTCCAATCAATATCGAGCTCTGGTGTGATTCGATCTATAGGTTGTGGAATACGTGGAAAGTGACCCGAGATAGTTTCGTGTATGTCTCTGTACAGGGTCATGAAATGAATGATGGATATAGTTACCTCTATGGACGATTCTCTGGCCTAGTCCAGAATTCCCTAGCTCTGTTAGCTGCTATGTTTAGCAAGGATAATCGTTCGATGATGATAGGTGGAAGTGGAGTAGACTGGAATACTAGTGTGCGTAGGCCAGTGTCTATGTCTACTTCTCCTATGGATTTGTTGGGCTGCGGGATTTGTGGGTCACAACCGTAGACTCTTAGTTGTTGTGGACCTGTTATGGTCATGCATGGAATCAAGTCCTAATCCCTAGTATCCAGTAATCGTATGCTTTCTCAACTTCTATATTTAGGATCAATAACTGTGTGATTTTCTCATAATATCTTACAGGCGTTCGTGCAACCTGAATTCTTAGGCTAGTATCTATATCTGTAAGAGTGTCTCCTTGCACCTGGCTATGGGACCAAAGGATCACAACCAAAGGTTTGTTCTCTTTCAAGCCCTTATACAGTCATATGAACGTTGCCTAGGGTAATCTGTAGTTCGGTTGATTCGACCAAAACGTGTGTGCTTGGTCGTCTTCTACGTTTAACCCGCTCAACTGGGAATTGATTTGTTGCAAGCTTACCGTTGTTCGGAAGACTTGGATCCTAAGATTTTGATCTATATCAGTTATTGTTGTGATGAGATTGGGTTGAGGCACGATTGGCTCGAATACGTATTCCCTGGGCTCCCTAGGTCCCGTAATTGTCATACAAAAGCAACAATGTAAAACGAACTACAGTAAAATGAAATTTAACTATGTGAAGTATATCTATAGCATATATGATTCCCCTATTTTTTTGTGTTTTCTGATGAACTTTATGAATTTAAGAAAGCAACTATTTAAAATATCTAGAATTGACAGCTAAAATAACAACTTAAAACAAACAAAATAACCAAGTGTAGCTATTTGTCTGTGTAATTTGTAGATCTATTCTAAACAATGAAATAGCTTATCTAATCTATTTGCAAGACTCTCGATCCTACCTCAGAAGTGAGGAGTGAATCATAGTTTCTCAGAAACTATCAATCCCCACAGCTTCCTTGGCAATATCGAGAGTAGAATTAACTGAAATAAAGTAATTAACTACTCTATTTGATATGATTCTAACTAAAACTTTGAAAGCTAGAACCTGGATTCTACAGAACAGTGGCGAATCCGATGGTGTGTGTGATCTTGTCACCTCATTGTGATCTCCTCATTCCTTCGTGTTCACATGGATCCAGAAAAGTGTGTAATGCTAGCATCAACAGAAGTAGATATTGGGATAAAGGCAGCTCAAAATACAGATTGAATACAATGCGAGTAGGAGAGGGATAGCACAAGAGTACAGAGCTTGGCTTATACAATTCCTAGCATGGGATCTATTGCGAGTCATGCAACATAAAGCGTCCAGAACCTGAAACTATCCTACTTGAAGAACAAAACCAAAAACTTTAATGGCTTCCTATTGGTAAACAGACTATCCTATTCCAATGGATTGGATAAAATAACAGCAGTACTTGCACAAGATGGATATGTGGCTTACTAACAGTAAAACAATGCTAACTAAGCATGCAATGAAAGAAACTAAGCATTCTAAGCAAAATGAAAACTAAATCTATTGCAAAGAGAAATCAGAAGCAAATTTGAGGGGCCATTTGCTTGAGCACAAGCCAACTATTTATAGCATTTGCATTTACCCAAGGTAAAAATCAAATAGAACTCTTAAACTATAAACAATGGCAAAACACTATTCCAGGGAACCAGAATCATAAATGCAAGCTTATGGCAGTGAAAGAAAGCTGGTAAAACGTTGAAATTACGTGAGTCATGTTAAAAGAGCTTTCTGGAAAACACGTAAAGGACCACTACCCTGAGCAGGGAGGTAGTTACAGGACCTCCGCCCTAGTTAGGGCAGTGGTCACAAGACCGCCACCCAGGCAGGGCGGCGATTTCATCATTGAAGAGAAAAAGGCCAAGAAAAGAGGGGAAAAGGGAAAAACAAAGCACGTGGGGGCTAAGCGGGGCATGCAGGATGTTAACGCACACTTGGAGAGCTTTTTCGGATCCCGAACACCTTGCGAGGAGACCTGTATCATCATTGGGGGATGTGTTGCGTTATTTCGGTAGTACAATACCTTACAATTTTGGGTACGTACATATTGCCCCCTCGGAGAAGAATTTTAGCCATGAAGAGGCATAAAAGGGTGGGTTCGAGTATGGCGGTCCTGAAATGGGAAGTTAGAAGTTATACCTGATACATCCGTGTGTTGAAATGATGCCGTCCAAAATTCCCGCTACCTGCAAAACAAAAAGAGAACTCAAGTGCAGATAGACACAATAGTTTGGAAAATAAATGCTAAAATAACAGGAAATGAGAACGTACCATTTGTGTGGGGATAAGAACTTACCTCTGTCAGCATTCCAAACCTATGAAAAAGGCATTTAAAACGAATCAGGGTGTTATATATATGAAAGTGGGCCCATTTTCCTATTCATTTGTGCGAGTCGATTTGATTGATTTTGAGCTCTGGGACCCACGGTGACGGTTTCTTGCGTGAGTAGAGTCAAAACCTCCGTGACGAGATAGCGATCATGCCTCCACATGCGGAACATCGACCCGTGAGATCACAGGTTAGTTTTCTTCAATTTATCCTTTTTACCCCCTTAATTTTGAAATGCTAAAATCTTTGTCATGGGGGGGGGGGTAATTTTTGAAAATGTTAGTGTTAAAAGGTCCATCTAGGGGGGGTGCCTACTGGGTAGGCTTTGTTTTTAGGTAAAATGGTCCTTTTTTGCATTTTTTAGGCTTTTTAAGTTTAAAAACCCGCGTGGGTTTTCGGACCACGACCGCCGCCCTACCCAGGGTCACGGTTACACGACCGCCGCCCTATTCAGGGTGGCAGTTACATGACCACTGCCCTTAAGGCAGTGGTTACAAAAACTACCTCCCTGCTCAGGGTGGTGGTTTTGCATAGAATGTAAAAAGAACATCCCTTTGACATTGTTTTTACTTTTCTAGCATTTCTACACATTTTCGTGATTTTTCCAGTATTACTTGGATGCTAACTTGCTCTGTTTTGTGTGTTTTTGGGTGTATGCAGGTGAGAGAGGGTATATCCGGTGGAGTAGAGAGAGGGAGTGTGATTGGCTCCCAGGGGTACTAGATGCCCTCTCACAGGATGAGGAGGACACTCTTCAGCGGGCTGGGATACTACGCATTTCACGCGTGCCCCACGTTGCTCCTTCAGTCACATTCTTTGTGACTTGTTCTCATATTGGGATGCAGATCGGAACACCTTCCAATTGCCAGGGGTCCGCAGTGAGTGGACTATTACATTGGAGGATGTCTATCGCATTCTGGGGGTCCTGATCATCGAGAGACGACTCACCCTAGAGAACACAGGTTCACGGGCCCAGATTGCACAGTGGGCTACATACATGGGAGATGCAGTCATCTCCATGAGGTCAAAGAAGGGGGTTAGAGTTCGATTCATTCCTACTTTTCCCATCCCCTTACTTCGCCAGGACATCATGGGGATCCTTGCCTCGAGACTGATTGGGGACAAGGGAGGAGACACTTTGTTATACTGCTGGTCCCCCATTATTGCACAGATAGAGGGACACGGTCTGATATATGCTTGGGGAGCAGACATTCTTGGGACCACCTACCATGAATTATACAGGGTAGTCCGTTTACAGGGGCAGTCCTTGAGCCACCCGACCCTAGTCATGAGTTGGGTCTATGAGCACTTCATCCCTTACGGCAGGGGTGTAGAGGTGAGAGACCCCGGAGCTGTGAGGGCAGCCAGATGGACAGACATGTCGGTGCTTAGAGCACCTCATCAGCCAGTTGCTTCCCTGACTACTGTCGACATGGAGGCCACACCATACCAGACTATGGCAGGTATATGGGGTGAGGAGGCTCTTACTTTGATCTCCTGCTCCACCACAGGGCAGCTTATTAATAGGGTGGGGCGAGTGGAGATACACCCCTTTGGCCAAGTTCCTCAGCAGTTTGGCCTACCCTACATGGGTATGCTTCCCCCGGTAGCACCAGTATATAGATCAGTCTGAGAGGCCAAAGGGGGGCCTAGAGGTCGGGGTTGGAAAGTGGTTACTCCTGGCATTCCTATTGCAGCCAGGAGGATAGTACGTGCCAGAGGGAGAGCCAGTGCGCCTGCAGGCACCTTTACTTCAGATTTCCACGGGTCCTGCCCATAGCAGTGATGACCCCATTGACATAGACTCCGAGTCTGAGGAGTTCACAGAGGGAGAGACAGAGGAGGAGACCGAGGAAAGTGATCCTGAGTGGTATGACACCTAGGATATCATGCAGGCAGAGAGGGCCAAGCAGAGTGCAGAGAGGGTGACTCTTGTTTCAGAGGAGCCACTCTCCCAGGGCCATGGGGAGGATGAGTCTGTTGCGGGGTGCTACGTTGCTCCAGCCACAGGAGCAGCCCCTCAGTTGTCAGTGGCATCTGTGGTAGGTGCTGATCCTATAGATCCATCCTGGAGGCCTGGTGATCCGAGTAAGTTACCCTCTCTCCCTTTTAATGTTTGTTTTTAGTTAGGATCTCCTTAGTTGCTATCTTGTATTTCTAATTTCTTGTTTGGTTTCTAATTTTTTTTCTCCTTTGTTTGCAGAGACCACCGATGAGTGGCGAGATTTGATTCGCAGGGTATGCACTAATACCCTGATGATCCCCATGGAGAGGACCCGCACAGAGCTGTCCATGGATGCTGGGGAGCCTTCAGTAGCCGGTAGACATACTGACATCTTCGCCCCAGTCTGGCATGTGGCCAAGGATGGTATCGACTCTCCGCACATAGAGTTAGCGGGGTATAGGACGGCTAAGCACCTGATGAGGAGCCATTCTCATGGTGAGACTATGGCTGCCCCTCGGGATCCTGAGCCCTCTATGCACTCAGAGCCCTGGTGTAGCCGGAGTCCTATGTGTGGGCGTGTGCCTTCAGAGGGGTCTCGTAGGGATTGAGAAGCCACTTGGCTCTGGTAGATTTTTGTATGATACATTCTTTTGTATATCCCGGGATCTTTGAGCATTTTGACCATGCTTAGTGCATGATGGCATTGTACATAAACATTGATCATTTATATATATGTATATTTGTTCTGGATCAAATCCTTGGCATTCATGGCTTACTTTCTATTTCCAGTTTCCTCATGTATACTATGATGTATGTTTATATGATGTTTAGAATGTATGCAATGGCGAACAAATGATGCAAGTGTTTGAATTTCTTTTTTGTATTTCATGATGCTGATATATGATGATGTAGATATAATGTGATTTTGAATTTTAGCTTCTGTAAGCAATTTTGGATACTTCATGTTTGTTTTGGCAAAGTGATGAATATAAACTGGTATGATGAATAGATAAACCTGCCCCTACCCCCAACTCCACGCAACTAGTAAGATGCGAGGGCTTATCACCAAGAGTTGGGAAGGGCACAAGTTATGAGATGTGTTTGAAATGATATTGATGAAAGAAAGACAAAGCTTTGGCGGAACCAAATTAGGATATCACAAGCCCACTCCACTCGAGTGACTTCATAGTTTTATATGTAACTTGCTTTACGGTTTATCAAGACTTAGATCCGTAGATGGCCACATAGTAGACAAAATATGGTTTTTTTTGTTTTTTTTTTTTTTAAGGATTTTAACTCTCTTGGAATCTTGAACATCTGATTCATTTGTTTTTGACTCAAAGCTTCAAGGTTTGCATTGTTTGTGTCCATGACCTTTTGTATTTGTTTGTCAAGAGGACCCCCTACACTTTGCCCCATGCTACTAGTAAGAAGCGTGGGTTTATCACCGTGGGCCAAGCATAGGCGAGTAAGGGCATTTCCATCCTTTCCCAACCCTACGTCACTAGTAAGAGACGTAAGCTCATCACCAAAGGTTGGTGGGGCAAGGAAATGTGTAAAATTAAAATTTTCTGTTTGATCAATGTTTGACTTGTTTACTTGAGTAAAATGTCAGTATGTGTTTATTTCCAAAGAGATATACATATGGGATAGATGTGACACCATGAAGCTTCTAGAACAGACCATAGGCAAGACACCCACCCTAAGAAGAAACCAAAAGTGAGAATAAACTTGCAGATCTTGGCATGGTTACCGTTAAGAATTTGTCATGTCTAGCTTTATTTGATAAAATGATTCCGAGATAATTTGATGATATCATGAAAATGGAGAAGTATGATTAAAGTTTTTATGCCAACAACATCATGAGTTTGTAATGAATTGCTTTTGAGAATAGATTCCTTGATCACAATTTGTGTACAAAACAAGCGGACAATATGATCCTAATCTATATGAAGATGCAATGTAGATATATATATAAGTAGTGCTAGCTGCTTATGCGTAGAACCGCTTGAGGTGTAGGGAATTGACTGTTTCACCAAATTCCTCACCTTCTAGCGTACATAAGAGGTATGCACCATTTCCATAGTCCTTCATGACTCGGTATGGGCCCAACCATTTAGGCCGAAACTTCCTTCCTTCTGCCGGTCTTCTTGTCGATCCGGCTGTCTAATCTTAGAACTAGATCACCTTCATATATGTCACGTTCATAGACCTTCTTGTTATATTGCCGGCACATCCGGTCAGCATAGACTCTATGCCGCTATTCAACATCTAACCTAGTTTCATCTAGGCTTTCTAGTTGGGAAAGACGTGCTTCTCTGTAAGCGTCTTCATCTAGAATCCCTTGTAATGAAATGCGGAGACTGGGTATTTCAACCTCAAGCGGGAGAACTACTTCTTCCCCGAATACTAGTGAGAAAGGAGTTGCTCCCATTGGTGTTCTTATTGAGGTTCGGTGGGCCCATAAGGCCGGATATAACTTCAAGTGCCAATCTCATTTGTTTTCTTTCACCGTTTTAAGGAGAATGGCTTTTAGTGTTTTATTTGTTGCTTCAGCCTGTCCGTTGGCTTGTGGATAATACAAGGAAGCCATATGATGGCTTATTTTAAATTTATTACACAATTCACGAACTTCATCATTCTTAAAAGAAGTCCCATTATCTAAGATAATGACTTGCGGGACACCGTACCTGCAAATGATTTGGTTCAAAATGAATTTGGCGATTACAGAACCCGGTACAGTAGTAAGAGGCATAGCCTCTACCCACTTGGTGAAATATTCGGTGGCCGTGATTATAAAATTATGGCCATCTGTAGATGAGGGAGAGAATTTCCCTATCAAGTTGAGACCCCACGTAGAAAAGGGCCATGGAGTAGCAATTGGTTGTAGAGTTTGTGCTGGCATGTGGATCTCATGGGAGAACTCTTGGCACTTATGACACCTGCGTACAAACTCTACTGCATCGTGTTCTAGAGTGGGCCAGAAATAGCCCATTCGATGTATTTTTTGAGCGGTGGCATGGCCACCGAAGTGGCCTCCACACATTCCACTGTGAGATTCGTGGAGAATCTTCTTGGATTCTTCTGCGTCGACACATCTTAGAAGCATTCCATCGAATGCTTTCCGATAGAGACACTTGCTCTATAATGACTTATTTTGCTACATGATAATGCGTAGCTGCCTTCTGTGTTGTGGTGTAGCCCCTTCTGGATATGTATGGTCCATGATATAATTAATGATATCAGTGTACCAGGGACACTCAGAGATAGAAGGTCAGGTTTCGATGTAGTATACGCACTCATCTGGAAAATCTAGATCTACTAGATCACCTCCATCTAATGGGTTATCAGCTAACCAATCTACGATGATTTGTCCCTTAACTGATTTCTGATTTACAAATGTTAATTTGAATTCTCCCATTAGGGTTATAAAATGTCCAGCCTTCTTAGATAAGGACCCTTGCGTGAGAAAAGTTCGTAAATGGTCCATTTTTACCATGACCCTTGTTTCTTGATTTAGCATATAATGTCTTAGGCATTTGGTTGCAAAGACTATGGCGAGGCATTCTCGTTCTGCTTGTGTATAACGCATTTCATAGTCGAGTAGTGTTCTGGCTAATGAAATAAATCACATGTTCTCTCTTGTCATCGTCTTTTTGAGCTAGCATACAGGCTAGCGAGACATTGGTAGCTCGTGAGTATAAAATTAATGGGCGATCTAGCTTAGGTGGCATTAGCGTAGGTGGTGATAACAAGAAATGCTTAACTGCATTGAAAGCTTCATTGTATTCTTCGGTCCAATCAATATTATAATATTTTTTCTGTAAATTGTTGATTGGATGAATGGCAAAACTTAAGTCTGGGATAAATCTCTGGATTGCACCCAGTTTTCCAAGACATGACCTGATTCCAGATTCATCCGAAGGTGGGACCATTTCGAGGACAGCCTGAGTTTTGGTTGGGTCAACATCTATCCCTCGTGACGATATGGTGTAACCTAGGAGCTTCCCTCCTATTACACCAAAGATGCATTTTTCTAGATTTAGCGTGACTCCATATTCTATCAGACGTGAGAGAATGACATGGAGTACTTCCAGATGGTCACAACACTTCTTGGCCTTAGCCAACAAGTCATCTACGTAGGATTCCATGATTTTATGAATTAGATCATGGAATATATATGTCATAGCTCGCTGGTATGTAGCACCAACATTCTTGAGACCAAATGGCATAACAACATAGCAATAAGTTTCCCAAGGAGTTATAAATATGGTTTTAGCTTGATCTTGTTAAGATATTTTAATTTGATTGTATCCTGAGAATCCATCCATGAGAGACAAAAGTTTAAACCCAGCTATTACATCAACAATGACATCAATGGATGGCAATGGGAAGTCGTCTTTAGGACATGCTTTATTGATGTCTCAGAAATATATGCAGATGCGTATCTTCCCATTCTTCTTGAGAACGGGAACAATAGTAGATACCCATTAGGAGTAATCAACTGGCTTGATGAATCCTACTTGGAGGAGTTTTATTACCTCCTCTTTCACCTTGAGAGCTACCTTGGGTTTCATGGGTCTCGATTTTTGTTTAATTGGTTTTACATCTGATTTAGTGACGAGGTTGTGCACCACAATGTGGGGTGTAACCCCTGTCATTTTCTTATAATTAAATTCAAATGCATTCTGATATTCTTTGAAGATCTGAGTGTGTATTTCTACTTCCTCTGGGGTTAACGAGGATCCTATTTTCAATATCCTTGGTTCATCTTTTGTTCTGATGTTAATATCAATCGTTTCTTCGATCAAAGAGGCATTAGCTTCTTCAAACTTAGGTGGGGCTGGAGGTAAATCCAAATCGTCCCTATTTTCTGCTGTGTATATGCTAGGTTTTGTTTGTGAGGGAAGCTCCATCATGGGATTTCTGAAGTAGGAAGATGAATGTGGGATTAAGGACAAATCTATCATATGATAGGAGAGATGTAGTGCCACATAGGCGTTTAAGTAATTCAGAGTGGCCATATCACTATCAATGTGGTCTAGGATAGTAGATTCATTTCTGTTTAAAAGAGAATTTGTCATTGTTTTTATCAATGGTTCATCACGAAGGGATATCATGAAACAAGTATCCTCTAACTTATTGCTTGGAGTAAAACGTGATGCTGAAGTTGCTATTGAATCACCGAGAAGATTTTGTTCTCGTGGGATTATTTCAACTGATATGAAGTCTAACTCCTTGTTTAAATCTAACACAGCTGTTTTGTAAAGCTGTAAGTGCTCGGCTTTGGTTTCATATATCTTAGAGACTTGGTTTGCCACCAATTGTGAGTCTCCTAACACCCTGATATTATTAACACTGATCCTTTTGGATAAAATCAAGCCAAGGAGGAGGGCTTCGTACTCAGCGTCGTTGTTTATACATTCGAAATTTAGTTTGAAGGCGAAAGGTAAGACTTTTCCTTCAGGGGAAGTAAAGATAACACCTGCCCCCGCTCTGTAATGGAATCTAGCTCCATCAAAATGGAGTGTCCAATATTTGGTTGGGAATATGGATGTTGGGATATCTGTTGTGTTTGCGTATTCTACTTCCACCATACAAAGATCCTCTGTTGGAAGAGAGCCAATGCCTAGGGAACATCCCATGCCCGCAGAGTCAACTAGTAAGAACATTGGTAGATCTTGTTCTATTAATTCAATGATTTTTGCAGTAGTTCCTAATGATACCGTTTCTACGGTGTTAGCTTCGTCTTTGGGGGTTGGGATTGCCTTGGCTAGGCTCATAGTTTCAAGATCTATCGTAGGTACCAACTTTTCTTTTGGTTTTGGGTTGGTAGGTTTATTAAGTTGGTTTGTTGGGAGTTCAAACTCCAAATGCATGCTTGGTCTTTTCTTTAAGTCAGCTAGGTGTACATCGAATGGTTTTGGATCACCTTTGGCCACAAATATCTTTCCTAAGTGTAAAAACCTTACTTCTTGAAATAGTGTAAAAGGGATTGCCTTCATACAGTGTATCCATGGTCGGCCTAGGATCATATTATAGTTAGTTTCCCGATCTATAATATAAAACTTAGTCAAGATGGTTTTGGGTCCTAAGGTGACCAGTAATTTTATAGTTCCAACCGAGGTGGCTTTAAGGCTATCATAGCCCCTTAGTGTATTTCGGGTTGTGGAATAATTGGTTTCTCCATACCCTAGCTTTTGAAGGAAAGAGAAGGGGACTATGTTAACCACTGCCCCATCGTCTATCATTACACGCTTTACATAGTTGTTATAAACCCATACTTGCAAATGTAAGGCTGGATCACCTCGGCGTGCGATCTCAGCATCTGTTGGCATTTTGTTTATCTCAAATATGAATTCGACATCCCTATCCGCCTGGCCTGGAGGATGAACATCAAAGTCTATATGATTTACCTATGTTTCAGGAGGTGGAGTGATGCTAATTAAATGACCTAAACCTAATGCTTCTAAAATAGCAGCCTTGTGAGTAGGAGAGTTCTTTAGTACGTCTAAAAACAAAATGTGCGAGAAGGTTTTTGTTAGGTCATTAATTAAATCATAGGCACCCATAGGTTTTGCTACGATTTGTTGGATGTCATCTGCCTCTGGCAGGTAGCTTGGACTTGGCTGAGAGAAATACTCTCACGTGCTTATTATAGCTTCGATGGGTAGTTCAGCGTCTAACTCCACTAAACCGACTACCTTAGGTCATGGCTGACTTCCTAGTTGTGGCGCATCTAATGGATTTAGTGAGGTCAAGGCTTCATGATCATTGTTTCCTGTCATTACACCCTTGTTCGTCCCAGTTAGATTTAGCCTGTTGTTATCATGATTTGGGAGTGGATCATTAAAGATCTTCAGGGGTGCATTTTTAGGGGAAACTACCCCTGAAAAAGTATTTGATGTTGGTGACGTAGGATCTGCCAAGAACATATCCATGAAAAGTTGTTGTTGTTCATCTGGTAAGCATTGCATGAATTTATTGTAGTCACGGCATGTTCTAGTGTCATGGCCGAATTTTTTGGAAACCACAATACGAATTAGGATTGTAATTCCTAGTTTGTTGGTTTGATGTGTATTGTGGCCCAAAATTTTGATCAAACCGTTGTCTATTAAAATTTTGCGTTTCTTGTCTTTGGTTTGAATTCTGTTTTTGGTACCTAGTTGAATTTTGGCTTGGACCCTGTATGGGATTTTTCCATTGTTGTTGTTATTGTTGTGGATGGTTAAAATCCATTGTATTGATTGTTGGGGTAAATTTGTTATTTTGTTGATTGTTTATTTTTGATGGAGTATTGACAACATTTACCTTCTTAGGCTGGTTGGTTAGTCCATCTATTTTTATGCCCCAATTTTTATTAAGGATTTTAGGTCCTTGGTTTACATTCGTGGTAGTAGGATAAGTTGTGGTGTTCTAGTTGGGGGTGATTAACCTCCCGTTTGCTCCATATGTTTTGTGACCACTGTCAATTGCCGCTTGATCTGTTCGAAGAGCACTCTCAAGTACTTCATCGTAATTCCTTAGTGGAAACTTCTGGACTTCTTCCTTCACTTCTTTACCAAGAGAATAAAGGAATAAATCACATAGTTCCATTTGATCCATATTGGGAGCACTTGCTAAGGAATAAAGAATTGTACGACACCTTTGGATGAAATGGGCAACGGATTCATTTTGTTCTTGCTTGATGTGTAAAAACTCCCTGATTCATGTTCTTAATAATTTTTTCATGTCAAAGGCTTTAATGAACTCTGAAATGAGTTGTTTGAATGAATGGATGGAAGCTTCATGTATTCTATAATACCAGTTGAGAGCGATGCCCTCCAAAGTTTTTGGGAATATCTTAGTAACAATCCCATCCCATGGGAGTAGTTCTCGAATGGCTATAGCGTAAGCTTTGATATGTGCATTTCAATCTCCCTGACCTTTGTATTTGGGAAAATTGGGAAGGGGTCTTGGAAGCATGATGCTTCGTATGGTGAAATCCAAGGGCTCTTTCAAATATTCTGAGTAAGTCCCTATCGCATATGTTTCGACCATTGATGGTCCCCTGTTGAGGAAGCAGCGGTGGAATGGGTTGTTGACATGGCGTAGCGTATGCATTAGTAGGGGCATAAAGAAGCCCCTGTGTTTGAGAAAACATGCCGGGAGAGGAGAACATATCCCCTTCTAGTGATTTGGAGTACATGTTTAAGTATGATGGGGTACTGTCAATGAATGGATTATTTTGTACTAGACCAGGAGGAACCTTGTTAGAGATGGTGGGTCTAGTTGGCATTTGTTGTGAATACTGAGGAGTCATGCCTAACGTTCCTACTCCTGTGAGGAGATCTACTTGGCTAGGATGGTGTGGAGGATTGGAACTTCCTGCTTGTATGAATTGTGAGTTTTGACTTGCTTGGGTAAGTTCTAACCCTCTAACCTTTTCTATTAGAGTTAAAATGACTTCATTTGGTGAAGTCATGATATTCTACCTTGGTGGCATTTGTTGTATATCATGGTGTTGTATAGGGTCTATGATACCCCCGCTATGAACTTATCACTGCCCAGCCATGTTTCCCCAAGGGCATTTCCTATATGATGTGGTATGGAGGTACTTTTCTTGGAAAGATATTTCAGGTTGTGTTTGTAAACCTCCTATGGGTGGGTACATACTTCGAGAGCGTTGTTCATTCCTGGCATAATATACTGAACGTTCATCATCTAAAACTTGGTATGGGTCTAATTGTCAACTAATTTGTGGTCTAAGTAGTACTTGAGGAGATGAACCAGATTCTCTGGTGAACGTCATATTGTTCAATCCCGAAGGCTCTGTTTGTTGCGTTTGAGTGAGTTGTTCCAACTCCTCTGTTTGGAAGGATGAGCTATATCTGATCCTTGGAGTTTTTGTTGATAATTGGTTATTTGAATAGTTGTCACCCCCATACTTAGAGTGAGGGTGATGATTTTCTATTCTGTTGGGCGTAGTATGCCTCAAGACCCAAGAGGGGTCTGTCATATGCATCGAATCTCGACATATTCGGGGGGTATATGAATACCCGCAGAATAATGGGAGAGAGTGAAAATGATTGTGAAAGCTAATCAGGTATAGAAGATCAGAAGGTTGTGGGTTTCACGTTGGGTTCACCAATTTTGTATGACAGAAAGGTGACATGCAAGTGTGGGAATCTACAAGTAACTCTTCCTCACACCCGACCTCCCGAGGGTCGTACCGAGACAGCCGGTGGGTATGGAATATGTGTGAGATGCAGACAAACTAGTTAGGGCAATCTAATGTCTTCAATACGCACTAGTGGAACTTGCGAATCTAAGGAAAAGAAGGCCCTCCTAACTTGAACTGGTGTGATAGATCGATTGGCAAGGATGACTGCTCGAAGGCTCCAATCAATATCGAGCTCCGGTGTGACTCGATCTATAGGTTGTGGAATACGTGGAAAGTGACCCGAGATAGTTTCATGTATGTCTCCATAGAGGGTCATGAAATGAGTGATGGATATAGTTACCTCTATGGGTGATTCTCTGGCCTAGTCTATAATTCCCTAGCTCTGTTAGTTGTTGTGTTTAGCAAGGATAATTGTTCGATGATGATAGGTGGAAGTTGAGTAGACTGGAATACTAGTGTGCGTAGGCCCGTGTATATGTCTACTTCTCCCCAAGGATTCGTATGGGCTGCAGGATTTGTGGGTCACAACCGTAGACTCTTAGTTGTTGTGGAGTTGTTATGGTCATGCGTGGAATAAAGTCCTAATCCCTAGTATCCAGTAATTGTATGTGTTCTCAGCTTATATATTTAGGATCAATAACTGTGTGATTTTCTCATAATATCTTACAGGTGTTCGTGCCACCTGAATTCTTAGGCTAGTATCTATATCTATAAGAGTGTCTCCTGTGCCTAGCTGTGGGACCAAAGGATCATAACCAAAGGTTTGTTCTCTTTCAAGCCCTTCTACAGTCATATGAATGTTGCCTAGGGTAATCTGTAGTTCGATTGACTCGACCAAAATCTTTGTGCTTGGTCGTCTTCAACATTTAACCCGCTCAACTAGGAATTTATTTGTTGCAAGATTACCGTTGTTCAGAAGACTTAGATCCTAAGATTTTGATCTATATCAGTTATTGCTATGATGAGATTAGGCTGAGGCACGATTGGCTCGAATACATATTCCCTGGGATCCCTAGGTCCCGTAATTGTCATACAAAAGCAACAATGTAAAAAGAACTATAGTAAAATAAAATTTAACTATGTGAAGTATGTCTATAGCATATATAATTCCCCTTATTTTTTGTGTTTTTTGATGAACTTTATGAATTTAAGAAAGCATCTATTTAAAATATCTAGAATTGACAGCTAAAATAACAACTTAAAAACAAACAAAATAACCAAGTGTAGCTATTTTTCTATGTAATTTGTATATCTATTCTAAACAATGAAATAACTTATCTAATCTATTTTCAAGACTCTTGATCCTACCTCAGAAGTGAGGAGTGAGTCATAGTTTCTTAGAAACTATCAATCCCCACAGCTTCCCCGGCAATATCGAGAGTAGAATTAACTGAAATAAAGCAATTAACTACTCTATTTGATATGATTCTAACTAAAGCTTTGAAAGCTAGAACATGGATTCTGCAAAACAGTGGTGAATCTGATGGTGTGTGTGATCTTGTCACCTCAGTGTGATCTCCTCCTTCCTTCATGTTCACGTGGATCTAGAAAAGCATGTAATGCTAGCATCGACAGAAGTAGATATTGGGATAAAGGCAGCTCAGAATACAGGAATGAATACAATGCAAGTAGGAGAGGGATAGTGCAAGAGTACAGAGCTTGGCTTATGCAATTCCTAGCGGGATCTATTGCGAGTCATGTAACATAAAGCGTCCAGAACCTGAAACTATCCTGTTTGAAGAACAAAACCTGCAACTTTAATGGCTTCCTATTGGTAAATAGACTATCCTATTCCAATGGGTTGGATAAAATAACAACAGTACTTGCATAAGGTGGATATGTGGCTTACTAACAATATAACAATGCTAACTAAGCATGCAATGAAAGAAACTAAGCATTCTAAGAAAAATGAAAACTAAATCTATTACGAAGAGAAATCAGAGGCAAATTTGAGGGGGCCATTTGCTTTAGCACAAGCCAACTATTTATAGCATTTGCATTTACCCAAGGTAAAAACCAAATAGAACTCTTAAACTATAAACAATGGCAAAACACTATTCCAGGGAACTAGAATCATAAATGTAAGCTTATGGCGGTGAAAGAAAGGTGGTAAAATGTTGAAATTACGTGAGTCATATTAAAAGAGCTTTCTGGAAAATGCGTAAAGGACCACCGCCCTGAGCAGGGAGGTGGTTACAGGACCGCCGCCCTATTCAGGGTGGTGGTCACGAGACTTGCCGCCCAGGCAAGGTGGCGGTTTCATCAGTGAAGAGTAAAAGGCCAAGAAAAGAGGGGAAAAGGGAAAAATAAAGCACATGGGGGCTAAGCGGGGCATGTGGGATGTTAACACACACTTGGAGAGATTTTCTGGATCCTAAACACCTTGCGAGGAGACCTATATCATCATTGGGGGACGTGTTGCGTTATTCCGGCAGTACAGTAGCTTACAATTTTTGGTACTTACAGTGATGCACCAAAATTGAATGAGGTCTTTGAATTAATACATGCACAATTGATATGGAATGAATTTTTGATGCACAGGTCAACAGTTTTCTGAAGATAATTAAGGGTAAACACTTTGATGTATTGAGGTATAAAATCACAACAATACTTGCTAAGTTACACATACACATTAATATCATGGAGAAATTACTAAATTTGCAACAGGGTAAGATGATTAATCAGGGAATTCAACATTCACAAGATTAATAGAAACATACACAAGACTGCAAATAATTGAAAAGGCAGAAAATACTTCACATTCAAAGGGAAAAACTAGTAGAAACTGCTTCAGCACTCCTGTATCTAAAAATTCCTCTTTTTTCTCTTTGCTAAGGCACACAATATATAGAAAATTGATTCACCCACCCTTCCTAAAAATAGACTAAGGTTGTACTCACCCATGCATTCTAATTTTATCCTTTATTTAATAATAAATAAAGAAAATTAAAATAAATTAAACTAATACAAAGAGGCATTAATAGCCTTTGATTACATACAGTCAAACTGAAGTTGACTGTTCTATTTTTAAGAAAAGCATGGGTGAATAATTTGATAATAATAAATCTTGCTTGATGATTCAAAGTCTCCTCCTAGTGCATGCAATTTTTTATGCAAAAATAATCCATTTTCCGATCTCCAAGCCCAGGTTCCCCTTCCTTTGTCTTCTAAGGCATGCAAAACTAACTCCCTTTGTTCTGTGCTAACTCCATGTGGGGACCACTCTTAATAGGTCCACTTGTCTTTGTTGAGTTTGGCCTTATTGTTGACTTGGGACATTGCCATGGTTTTAAACATATATATGGGGGAACTTTGTAAAAGGCCACCATGCCATACTCAGCCACCTTTGATTAACACATGACCATGCAATTAATTTTCATATTTTGCATTTTGAAGGGAATAAGGTTATACTTTACCTTTTGGGTGATCATTGTATGAACATGATTTGGTCAGATTTTGATTCATTTGGAGCTTGGACTATAGTTAGAATTTTAAAAGTAAATTATGCAATGATTTTGGTTTTAAACATGGGGCTGGCCCCCTCGTGACGATGACTCACCCCTCTATACGCTTTGTCAGTGGCATCTAACTCGGGTTGAGTTTGTTTCAAAATTTGGTGGCTGATTTTTAACCATTGATTGGTATCCTTTTGATTTGTAGTCATTGATCTTGACCCTTGGTTAGGGTTTCTGACTTGGAATTTAATGTTCTAGCTGTTAATGTGACCATGGTGATCTACTTTGAACTCTGTTGATCAGTTTTCAATTATTGATCTTTGATCCATTGAATCTCAGGTTATCGATCTTTGACTCATGGTTAGGGTTTTTGACCTAGAGTTTGGCGTAGTAATGGCATCTAACCATGATGGTTTTCTTCTAACTCAGGGATCGATCCCTAAGTGTTGATCTTGGTACTTTTCCTTCGCTACCTTTGATTCTCTAACTAGTGGTTGAGTTTCATTTTACTCATCTCTTGAGTTTTTGTGGTAAAGATCACTTGAACGATAATGATCAACTTCATTTTTGATTTTTGGCTTGCGAGTGAAGCCCTAGAAATTTTTTGGCTTGAACATAATTATTGAAGCTTTTGAATCTCAGATCACTTCATTTTTTGGCCTTCTTAGCCTTTGAGCATATGTATATTTTGTGGTTTTTTACTATGTCCTGAGTTTTCTGAGCAAGATAGTCATGGTGTTTTCCGCCATTGTCATGAAATTTGATCTCTGTGTACTTTGTGAGGTCTCTGATTTCTTGGTCCTGAGATTTCAAGGTGAAGCTTCTCGAATTGTGGTCATGGCTTCCATTGTTGAATACTTTTAGTTCTGGACTTTGTAACTGGCACCATTGTTTGACGAGGATTGTAAGCTTCTCAATCTCCTGAGTTTCATTGTTACTTGGTCTTTGCCATTTTGAATTCCTTGAAACTGATACTCATTTTTTATTTGAGTTTTTTTTGTGGTCACATGGTTCTTTCTAGGGATTCTTGAGCTAAAAAACATGTTATGGGTTGCTCCTCTTGACTCTCAAGTTTGAAACTTCTCATGGGCATATTGATTTATGAAAAAATTTCATCATTCATTTGCTCTGGAATTTTTTGACTGTTTGATTAAAAATGGTGAGTTATTTTTCTGTTACTCTGATTTCATTGATACCCATTAATGGGTTTTGTTGATTAAAACTAGAAAACTGTAATCTTTTTATCTCTCGAATCTATGAACTTGAAACTAATTTTCAATGGGAATGTTGACTTCTGAAAGAAAACTTTGAAACTCTCTTTAGCCTAAATGTGCATTCTAGAATTGATATTTAGCTTGATAACGAGCATGCATGGATAAGGTCTTTGTTTCCCTCTTGTTTGAGTAAGTCATTCCTCCATCTGTGTATTATCCTCTGATACTTTGATCCATCTCTGATTTACTGATACCCATCAATGGGTTTTTGATTAATGACCTAGATTTGTACTCTTCCCTAAATTCAAATAATTTTGTACTTAGATTCATTTTATTCTTGGCTGATTTCGAAAAATTGGAACAAAACTTGACTGATGAGTTCGAAACCTGCATGTTCTTCTATTACTATTTCTGGGTTGCTCGTGCTTTTGGTTTTTATTTGAAATTCTATCTATTATTAGGAATACCACTTTGTTCTTGACTGAGAGTTGCTTCTTGTAATTTCTGAGTTTTGTTGACTTTAAAGTAAGATGGGATTGTATTTTTTTAAAACTCATAAGTCTTCCTTATTATGTGAAGAAACCTTTTGATCTTCTCTGTTTTAGACCTTTATTCTGAGAAAACTGGTAGGATCGTCTTTGTCATTTTGAGTTGTGGTTTTGATTCCCTGCTTCAAACCATATGTTTTGGCATTTTTAGGAGTTGAGTATAACTATCTTCTGGTCTTGGAAACTCCAATACTTAAACATTTTATTACATTCTTTAATTCTGAAGATGATATTTGTAACATACTCATAATGTTTACTTGATTCCTTGATACTTATAGCTTCTGAATGTTAAATACAATTCCCATTTCTATTGGAACACTATGGTCTGGTATTTGTTGTTCTTCTGGATTGTAGAAGGAAATTGAACATTTATTAGATGAACACTCTGGTGACTATGATGAGCTTCATAATTTGTCCTTGGCCTCTGAAGCTTGAATACTGTCACTGTTATATTTCATAAATGTTCCTGTAGTTATTGGTTCTTTTTTGGAACTTCTATATGAAACATTGTATTCTCTGGTGACTTACTGGCCTTCTTATAGCTTTCAACACCTGAAACATCTTGCACTGTTTCTTTCCCTCAATGTCATCTATTGAATGATCTTTTGAGGCTATTAATAGTTTCTGAAATGTTGAAATCCACTTCATACTATCTTAAGTTCTGCATTATCATTCAATTTAACCATTAATACCCATTGAGTTTGTGATATTTTCATTATTGGTGAAACCACTCTGAGCTTTTGTAAGTTGATTCCTTTTGGAGGTTTCTCTAACCATTCTTCTTCACACTGATTTGGTTCATCATGGCTGAGGATGACATTCTTTTCACTTACTGTAACATTTGTTCACTATTTTCTTTTGTGCATTGTTATTTGTGCATTCCATAGTGACTTTCTGTTCATAACTGTAAGATTGAGATACATACTTGGATCTTTTGAGATTTGACATCTTCTTGATGGAAAGATAGGCTTGTTCATTTGACTGTGGAACTTACAGTATTAATACTTTGAATGTTCTTGATTTCATGAGATCTTTGTACCTTTATGTGGCCTTCTGGAAGTTGTAAACAGTTTCTCATTCTTCTAACACCATTAACAGGCATAAGCCTTGATTCAGATGCTTTGTTGAAATACTGTAATCTTATTTCTTTTGCTCAAATATTGTACTTCTTTAATGGTAGCATTTCTATGCACTCATACTTCTTTATTCTGAAAATTGTAATTTAAAATGGCTGAAATTTGTAGGATTATCTTAAAACTTCATGTTATTCAGTTGTTAAGCTATAATGAATGCTCCAAAGTACTTCAATTTGATGACTGAAAGTGCAGTCCATTTATTTTCTGTTTAAATACTACATTTCCTTTTAATTACAGCTTTGATATGCATGCTAGAAAATTTAAAATGTCCATTTTACATGGCGAAGCCCTGTCAAAATTTTCCCAGAATTATTTCTTCTATCCCTTTTTCAGCTATAATAGATGTATTTTCTGATTCAGAATACAAAATGTATCACTTTTCTATTGAAGTTGATTTGTTGTTGGAAACTAAAACATAATATTTGTTATCTTGATCATGGCATGTTTTTTCTACTTTTCTGTATCACTTACTTGATTTACATATATCTTTAAAGCATGTATTAGTTAAAAACAACATGATGGAAAGTTGTAAATGTCCATTTTTTATGGCGAAGCCCTGTCAAAATTTTCTTAGATTTCCTTCTCATTCTGTTTCAGCTATAATCTTATCTTGATTTAACTTCAACCTTTAAATTCTAATTCTTCTTCTTCAGTTGCAATCTGAAACATGTACTTTTGTCTACAATTCCCTCCTTTTTTCTGTACTACAACTTCTTTTATCCCTAGAATAGTTTGTTGAACTTTGAGTTGCATTCTTCCTTCATTCAGCATGTACTTATGACTCATCTGCTTCATGTACCATAGGATAGAAGTTATTGAACTCTACAATATTTATCTATAGTGAGGACTGTAAGATATGATTTATTTCTTCCTGGCTACAACCTGTACTTGCACACTTGAGAAAATAGTTAAAAAATATTTAGGCTTTTTGGCCTCTCTTATGTCCATGGTTTTTCTTTTCTTCTCTCTCCTTCTTTCTGAGTGAGTAAATCATGTATATTGTTTGATCTTCAAGTAATCTATGTCTCCTATTATTAAGAGATCCATATGCATGAATTAGGATAGTATAGGAATATGGATTAACCCTAAGCTCTTAACTGATAGTTTCTCATTTCTGTTTTCAGGTACGGTGCTTTCAGTAATGAAGATGAAGAGGGAACAAAGCTAAAGATGAGGATGCATCAACCAAAGGATAAACCCCAAGGAAATGATGGGTTCACTCATACTCCTTTATTTTCTCTTTCATGCATGTGTACCTCTTATTTCATTAGTTGTACTTTACTTTCCAGTTACATCCCATGGCTTGTGTGGGAATATTTGAAATTCCTTATGAATAAAACATTGAATTGTGAAATTGAGTTGTGTATTTCCTTCTGCATTTCTTCTTTTTGATATGGATTGTATGATGAACTAAACAACCCAAAAATATAATTGAATGTCTTAATAATGAAGGAAAGAACATTAAAGAATACCTGTAACATCCAGTAATGAACTCTGATTTCTGTAATCTACAAGTCATGATTTCTGCTCCAAAACCTAACACTTCATCTATTCTACAATTCGGTGTCTTCATCAAGGTAACATAGCTGTCCTTTCGGGGATTTGTGTTCTTTTGCTGAAGATAACATGAAATTGTAGACTATGTGATCTGTTATGTTTTGCAACAGTAGACATAGCTGTAGATTTCATGTAATCATTAATTAATTCAAAAGTAACAATATTGTATGAAATAACCTCCCCTAGCTTAGGTATACTTCACCAATGCTATCCATCGTAATGAAAGTTTTGAGTTTCCCATTTTTACACAAGTGCAAAAATTGTCAACATTTCTGGAGATCCTATGGGGAAAGCTACCTGCTAGCTTGTAAACCAATTCCTTGCTCTTGTCCATTGGGCATGGAGTCTAAAGCATGTAACCAAAATCTTCCTTTTTGAAGGTCCAACCCTTCCAAACAAACTAAAACTAGGAAAATATCTGGTAAACCAGATCACATGCATGAATGCACTTATTGAATTGAAATAAAACATTACAATGTGTAGGAACTGCACTTATTGAAGGGAAATCCTACTCTAAACAAACACTGTAGGATTTAAATAACAGTGTTTGAGAAACATACCATTCATATGAATGGGAAGTTCCTCTCCATTTAGCCTTGAGAGCTGAAAATCATTGTGTTATTTGCAAGCTGAAATCATGTAAGGACCACTCTAGATTGTATCAAACTTCATGTGTCTTCCTGGCTTTGCACGATCAACATCCCACTTTAACACAATATCTCCTTCATTGAAGATTCTAAATTTTGATTTCTTATCAAAAGTCTTCTTCATCTGTTTCTTATTCTTTTCCATGTTCTCATGGGCTTGATCTCTTAGCTCTTGTAATTCCATTAATTCTACATAACAAACCTGCAATGGTTCATTTTCAAGCAGCTCCATTTGATGCAACAAATCTAATGCGGGTAAGTCAACTAAAATAGGCATTCTCGCTTCTCTTCCGTAAACAAGCTTGTATGGTGAATTGCCAATTGATCTTTTAGGAGTCACTCTATCATCCCAAAGTGTTGAATTCAACATTAGATGCCAAGCTCTCTCATTATCTTTGAGTGTTCTTCTGATGATCCTTAAAAGATTCTTGTTAGTACTTTCAGCTAACCCATTACCTTGTGGGTAATAATTAGATGAAGAACTTAGATAAATTCCATGATTAACATCCCAATTTGTTACCTTTTGCACCAAGAAATGCTAAAGCATTATCTGATATGATAGTTGTTGGGACACCAAATCTGCAAACTATACCTTTATAAAAGGATAAGTATGAAGTTTCATTTACATCTTTCAAGGACCTATTGCTTCAATCTAGCATGTAAAGTGATCTATAGTAGTCAAAATCCACTTGTGTCCTTGTGACGAAGGTGGGTTTATCATGCCAATAAAATCAAGACCCAACTGCATAAAATGGTTGATCAATTGAAACAGGCTGTAAGGGCATCGAAGCTAAACATTCTTTTCCAACAAAGAAAGCACATTTCTTACACTTTCTAATCCATTCGAAACAATCCTTGAATATGTTGGGCCACTAGTAACTAGCTTTCATAATATTTAAGGTTGTGGTATGTGCTGAGAAATGACCTCCTGTAGGTCCTTCATGGAATTCTGATAATAATTGCTGAATTTTATCATAGTCAATACATCATAGCAAGATTCCATTTATATCCTTTTTGAATAATACACCATCAATGAAAACATAGGGTATAACTTGTAATCTAAAATACCTTTCATTTATTCTTATCCATACCTTCTGGATAGATGCCATGTTGTAGATAGTTAACTAAATTAGTCATCCATCTTGATTCCTGGACTTCTTGAGCAAGTTCAGGTTGCTCATTTTCTGGCTAAACCATGATGTCTGATTGCTGATACGTAATTTCAGCATGTTGTTTTGAATCTTTTGGTTCTGCAGCTTGTTATTTTTCCATATCAGCAATTAGATGTTCACACAATCCTTTTCCTTGTACTATCTTCACAACACGAATATCGACATCATATTCCATGACCTTTGTTATCCAGCCTTGCTCTTTTCTCATTCAATTCTTTATTTAACAAGAAATCTTTCACACTTGGATGAGAAACAAGAACATGAATTTTGTTGTTTGAAAGCATGTACTTAAAATAATTTAGTTCCTATGACTACTGAAAGTACTTGTTTTTCAAGAAATGTGTACCTTGTTTCGTAATCGTGTAAGATCTATCCAAAGAAAACAATTAGCTGCTCAACATTTTCATCATTAACCTGAGTTAATATGGTTGATATTGTTTCAGCTCCTGCAAGTGCATACATTGTGAATTTTTTTATCAAAATTTTGATTTACAAGAGTAGGAGCTTGAGAGATGGCTGCTTTGATTGCTTCAAACCCTTCTCTCCCTTCACTGGTCCAAGAGAAAGTCTTCTCTTTCTTTAACATAGTTGTTAATGGTTTCATCAATGTTGCAAAATCTTTAACAAATATTCTAACAAAGTTGATTTTTCCAAGAAAACTTTGTAATGCCTTCTTATGATGAGGTAATGATAGTTGTGATATGGCTTCAATCCTGAAAGGATCAATTGCCAAACCTTATTTAGAAACAATATGACCAAGAAATTTACCTTGATGTACTGAAAAGATAGACTTTAGTAGATTCAAAGATATTCCAAACTGTCTGCATAATTGAAAAGTCTTCCTTAGATGTTATTAGATGTTCTTCTAATTTTTTGAGAATACAGTAACATCATCTAAATAAACAAGGATGCATTTATTTAACAAGCTGCGAAAATCCATGTCCATTGCGCGTTGAAATGTTGCACCAACATTTGAAAGGTTGAAAGGCATTATTTTGTAAGCATAAGTACCCCACTTAGTGGTGAAAGTTATTTTGTACCTATCTTCTTCTCGGACCAAAATCTAATTGTATCCACTATAACCATCTAGAAGAGATAGTCTATCTGAACCAGAAACCGTTCTCAAAATATGATCCATATTTGGAAGTGGGTAGTGATCTTTTTATGAAGCTTTATTAAGATCTATGAAATCCACACATAATCTGATTTTTCCATTTTTCTTCCTAACAGGAACAAGATTGGCTACCCAACTTGAATGCTTAACTAGAAAGATAATACTTGATTTGATCAACTTAGATAACTCTTTCCTCATTAGAGGCTCTATTTTGGGATTTATAGGCCTTTATTTTTTCCTAACTGGCTTGGAATTTGGTTGCAATTCAATAGTGTGTTGTGTTAAACTGGGATCAAACCCTTTCAGGTCTTGGTATTTCCAAGCGAAAACATCTTTAAATTCCTTGCAAAGATTAATAAAAGAATGTTTTTCAACTAAAGAACATACCTTTCCGAGAAACAAATTTTTACCTTCATCAATTGAGATCTCCTCATAATTATCAACATTTTTTGACATCTTAGTCTTGACCTTCCTTAATTGATCCTCCAGTGCTAAAGATGTCTTCTAATGTGACCAGACCTCGAGGTAGTTTATTTGTCTTTAAATGAACAATCTGGTCACCATATAAGTGTTGTAATTTATCTTGATTTACTACAGAAAATTCAGCTTCTTGCTGCAAAAACCTACAGATTTGATCATCATTTTCAAAAACCTACCAATTCAAATCATTATCAGGTATCGAAGGCCTGACAATCAACTTTATATGAGGCTGAATTTTTCTATTTTCAATTTGTTCCAGCACTTCAAAAATGCACCAATTGCTACAAGTCGATCTGCATGCTTATTTTTAGTTCTAGGAATGGACTGGATGTTAATAGCTTCAAAATATTCCATTAAGTCTGAAACTCTATGTCTGTAAGACTTCATTAATGGATTCTTACAAACATTGAAATTTCTTACTTGATTGATAACCAACTCAAAATCACCAAAAATGTGTAGCATGCTAATACCTCTCTTTCTGGCCCAAAGTAAGCCATGAATTAATGCTTCGTATTCATCTATGTTACAAGTGCATGAAAATTAGAGACTCAAAGATGAGAATTACCTTTCATTTGTTGGGGAAGTCAGCATCAAACCTGCTCCTTTTCCTTTCTTGTTTTTAGCTCAATCGAAATAAAGCTTCCAAATCCCTTCCGCTGCATTTTCTGTTTTGGACAGCAAGGGAATTGGTGTGTTTTCTTCATGCAAGAAATACACACCAAAAAAATGTTCTTCAAATTCTTTGAAAGGATCATGAGCATGTTCCTCATGTGTATTTTCATCCATAAACATGTTAGAAACACCATCTAATGCTGAAATATGAGATGTATTATCAAAATCAGACTGGTCTAAGGCTTCATAATTAGCTAATGCATTAGAAGTGTGAGGCTCAATGAGAAATCTAGCCAATGGTTCTGAATTGATAGTAACCTTGGTCCCATAACAGAAGTAGTGAAAAATAAGAAAGACCAATCTGAAGAGAGATAACCTTCTATTTTTTTTGTGAAATATCTTGATAAACATATAGCAAAGTAAGGAGGTAAATCTACAACAGTAATATCTTACAGAATGGAAACATTTGGGAAAGCATGAAATGCTACCTCTAGATCTCTGATGACACCAACTGTATTAGTTGCAGTTCCATCCAACTATAGGACACTCTTTTCTGTAGGTTCATACTGCAGACCCAATTTTTATACAATTGCTTTTGGCATAAATGTGTTACTTGCACCGTTGTCTACCATACAGTTATGAACAAGATGTTCTCCAATAATCAGTGATAGATAAAATGTTTGTGGCTTCTTGATGTCATGAGAATTTAAGACTTTCTGAACCATCCATTTAACCTCTTTTATGCGGTCTTGTTCCATTTTTCCAAGGACCATGTCTTCTTTCTGAACTTCTTTTTTCTACTATTTGAGAAGAAATTTGTAGCTTAGTAAGTTTGTGAGAAAGTAAATCTTGCTGCCTTGGAATACTTAGAGCATCCCACATTGAGATGTTAACATTATGATTTTTCATTACATCAACAACAATTTTAGAGATAGATTCTACTGTTTTAACATAGGATTTGGTGAAAATCTGATTCTGTTTCAGCTACTTTTGATATCTGAGGTATAAATAACCTCCTTGGATCAGGCTGTAGCTATTTTTTTTAGTCTTTACAAGCTGACACACCTGCTATTTTTTAGGAACAACAACAGTGTTAGCTAGTTTTGGGCTTATAGTTGTTGTTTTATCAGTGACAATAGGTAGAATAGGCCTATTCTATTGTTTTTTACTCTTTGCATCCTTTTCCTGAGCCCTAGTAGTAACTGCAATGAAATCATCCTCACTAAAATTGACTAAGTTCTGTTCAGGTGCCTTTTGAACCTAAGTATCTTGCTACCCACCCTCCATTTGAGGCATGAATAATGTCTCAGATTGAGGTTTTGCAACAAGACTTATGTTCAGTAAAAGTATTTTGGAAACTTGCAGATAAATGAGGTTGATTACAAGGTTGACACCACTCTTCCATACCCATATAAACTGGAACTAAATCATGTTAGATGAACTAGGAACCTTTGGGTCAAATTTCCTTTGCGGATAAGGCTACCTATAATTTTAATTCTATTAGTAAGGCTACTTATTTTGCTAGTTTCACTGATAAGGAGACTGATAAGTTTCGTTAGGTAATGCAAGCCTATTGTCAATTGAATTCAGCTTGTTCCTCATAGTCTACAAAGCTTTAACAACATCATCTGATGGGGCTGCAACAACGGATTCTATAATTGTGATAGGTTGTGGGATAGGTGCTAAATCTACCAAAAAAGACATTGAATGCCTTGGTGTCTAATTTTCTCGGCATGAATAAGACTATTTTCAGCTCGGATGGTGATATCATAGGTTGTTGAGAGAGTATCTCCTCCCATAGAATGAATCATAGTTGAAATATCACTCTTTAATGCTCTAAGATAATAAAAGCATGATCAGCTTGAGGCTTGACACTGTGTTAGAATTCTCTCCCAAGTTATGGAAAAATGGATGTTGAAACTAGACATAAATTCATTGGGATCTCTTTTAATGGTAGACAACTATTCTATGAGATATAAATGATCTGAATTATCTTGAAATTGTTTCATCAATTTACCACCTAAATCATCCCAAGTTCTTATGCATCCAATCTCTAGATTTCTATACCATTGTCCATGCTAAAACTCTCAAAGCTACATCTTCATGAGTGATATTATGAACTACACATAAGGCTTCAACATCTTTAATGTGCTCTGTAGGTGTAACCTGATTTTCACTAGTGAATGATTGTAAAACTTTTCATGGTAGCATTAGGGATGTCATGATAAATTGGGATTACTAATGGGATGCCATTAGTAAAGGTCACAAAATTCCTAGGTGGTTGAATATCCATTTGAAAAACTAGGATCTGAATAGAGAAGTTGATACATTTTGAAGGAATATTAGGAGGAGGGTTATCAAAATCAGGCCTATTATAAGGTAAAGTATTACCAACTGTTTCTCCTTCTTGAAGAATTCAAAGGTAAAGAAATAAATTCATAAGGAATTCCTCTTACCGATGATCTTGTAGTCACTTTAGGCATGGAACATGATGCAATACTGGTATGAAATCAGCCCTACAGAATTGCAACAAAAAGATTTTTAAATCTTTTAGAATAAATTGTTGCAGCTCGCTGTCCCGAAAGTAACTTTTATCTGTTGTAAATCTGTTGAAGATTTGCTATGAATATCTCTAACTTTCATTAAGATTTGATTCATAGTCCCACCAGGCATGCCAAAAAATGTTATCTCTTGAAATTTCACCCTATAGAGAGATGGCTGAAGGTGTTCTAAGATAGAATGGAAACACCTCAGGTCTATGGGATATACATATTTTGAGGCGAGTCTCCGGTATCAAGGCCGGTTCTTTATTGATCTATCCTAAACTGATTTTCTAGGGTTTAAGGGTAAAAGATGACTGTAAAATGAAATAAAATATGAGGTGATACACCAAACTTGTATGAGGTCTTTGACTGAGTACATGCACAATTTATATGGAATGAGTTTCTGATGCACATGCCAACATTTTTCTGAAGATTATAAAGGGGTAAACTCTTTAATGTATTTTTTATCTCATTTTAGTGATTTCAACTAAAAATGAGATAACCATAGCATATTTTTTGGAAAAATCTCTTAAAAAATTTCCTTTGAAAGAGATTTTCAGGTTTTCATTGAATGAAAACATGTTTCTTGCATGTTACAGGTCTCATATTTCCCAAAACCTAAAACCCGACTACACCTGAGCAGTATGTCAAGTTTTAAGAACTCGCTAAGAATCAGAACATGTTTTTTCCAAAGCATGTTTTATGTCTCATGTTCCCCAAAACCCGAAACCCGACTATCTAACCATTGTGTCAGGTTTTCAGAAACTTACAAGCATCGAAAAATGTTTTTCCCAAACCATGTTTTATGTCACTTAAAACCCAAATTGAATCAAATCCTTTGTATCGAGTTCTCGAATGCTTCAAGCATGATTACAAGTCATTAATGTCTAGTTGTCTGACTGTTGGCACACATGTCAAGTGAGGTGTAATTAATGTTAGGTTATTATAAATAGTCAGTTTTTCCACGTCATTTGTTATAATTCATTTTTGTTGCATTGAATTTTTGTTGATGCTTCCTCTACCTCCAAACCTGATCGAGCTTCCCGATTGATTTTGCCAGCCATTTTTTTTAATCATTTTTCAAGCTATTTGAAGGTATTCTTTTATTCTTTCTTTGTAGAATCTTTACGGGTTATTTGTGAAGTGTTTTCTATGGGTTTCCATTTTCTTTTCCTTCTTCATTACTATTTTAGGGTTTTGGGTTGTTTTTCTTGTTTCTTGTCTTTTCATGAGGGCTCTTGTTGGAAATTTACCACTAGGTTATTTACTTAGTTTTTTTAGGTTCTACCTTGTGGTATTTAACAGATTGTAAAATTTCGCTAAGTGATCATGGGGTGGCAATTTTTCATGTTCTGACACGGTCAGAAACCCAAATATACTTGTTTTGGGATTTTATAGGGTATTTAACATTTCACTCTTTCCACTCTTGTGTCAGGTTGTTCCAAGTTCTCAACATCCTCCAGTGTTCTGTCATTGTGTCATGGATTCCTACTTATCCGACACTTCCTCACTTCCAAAGTGTGTCAAGTTTTCATTGATGCTCAATATGTCTTGACTTTAGACATACACATCAATCTGTCGGGTTTCTGAAGGTGTTTTGTAAGTTTCAAAATCTGAATAGTGTGGTGGGTCTATGCACTTGTTCAATAAGTTTTCAAGCCTGATTGCTCTTCTAGAAATCATCAAGGAATTTATGTCTTCGAGACTCCTCATGTTGGACCCCATCCAATATAAGGATTAGTCAAGAAAGAATGAAGTATAAGTATCAGACGATGTAGTATTCCTCCTACATAAGCTTCAATTATGACGGTCGGGACACAGAGCTTGGTAATATAGATATGGAGGACCTCTGGAAGAGAATTACTGATTCTTCTTAGAGAATCCTTGGATGAAGTCAATAGCAGGTAGTAGTCTCCCTCTCATAGTAGGGTTTCCAATATCATCTCAATGCCCTGAATTCATCCTGGCTTGCACTTCCAACTATGACTCAGCCTCCTTCTCGCTAAGAAATCAAGCAGGAGAGTCTATAGTGAAATTAGATAGAGGTTACTTTGATCAACTCCTAAAGTGCCTTTGACTTTGTGGAGTATGTTGATTTAGACCTTAAATTAGTACAAAATGTTGGGGACAAAGATTAGGAAGAATGCATCAAGCATGTAAATGAGAAGTTCTTGATCAAGGCTAAGCCAGTTGTTTCTAGGTTTCCCAAGTCAGTTCCTAGAAGTGATTTTATTCTCGAGATCGGTGATATCATCATCCCCTGTTGAGTCGATTATTTGGACTGCCAGAGTCAAAAGAAGTCTAAGGATGGATGTACTATTTCATGGTCATCATAAAGAAGAATGACTAAGGGATTGATTAGGGTAGCCTAATAAGTGAGGAAATAGACTCCCAAATGAAAATAGTCTTGTCTATCGGGAAGTTCTATATGATGTCAGATGTCACCTATATAACACCAGGAATGAGGAACTACCCAGGGCTAGATGCAAAGGGAAATTGAGAAACATAACACCATATATCGGTACATCCCATAGCTAACAAATAAAAGGGTCTGAAGAATAATATAGAAGAGTGAATGAAACCTTCTTCTATGAATTTTTTTTTAGGTTGGATCCTGATCTAAGGAAGAGAAGGGTTTCTGACGAAGCATGGGTTGAAGTTTCAAAATGAGGTTGAAATTTTCTTGCAATTCAAGATTTTTACTCCTCTTCGGGTTGGTGAGGTTTCAGGGTAACCCTTTCTATTTTCACAGTTTCCCAAGTAAAATATTGATCCTCATGGAGTTAGTCAGATAATTGTTAGATTTTCACAAATTCACAACAAATCGGGCACAAAGCCACCATCTCCTTCCCTATTTCCAGTGGAAGGTATACATGCTCTACCATGGTTAAGGCCAAGAACATGGTGCATGAGCTTCAGGAAAAATTGAAGAAATATATGAAGCTCAAGGAGGGATTCAACATTAGAGAATTCCTCAAGTCAAATGGAACCTATGTACCTATATGTGCTCAATATGGAAGCTATCTGGGTTGATTCTTCGGGATGAAGTTGCCATTATAAGAAAAGACAACAACAAATTGATGCTTGAAGAAATTCATGATGTTAGATATTATTGATATCTCCAAAGGCACCGTGGACAATAAAAGTGCTTTTGATGCTAGGTATGAATAGTCATATGGAGACCAACATGGATTCCTATCCATTAATTGGTTTGTTGCTTAAAAATCTTCTATCACTGAAAGAGCTTCTTAGACTCTTAGCTGTACCAAGGCATGGATCATTTCTTGGGAAATGAGATATAAAGAAAATACCTTTTCAAAAATATATACTTTAGAAGTGGGACCCACCAAGGGAGAGAGGGAAGAGGATAAAAGCTCCTACTAAGAGGTAGATTAATTATAAGTTTCTCAGAAGGGCGAGAAAAGCAAGGATCCGATCAATTTGCAAATCCTTCACAAATAGTTGAGGTACTAGATTCAACTCCTCCACCAGAATAAGGAAAAATTCCTTCAGAAGATGAGGTGTGGTCAACCTCTTGTTTATCCTTTCGATGATTTCTCATCAGAAGTAAGTCTCTCTCTTTCTCTCAAGCTTTGACTCTAGAATCTTTACCTCCTCTCTCCCAATATTCCTCACCTCATATTTCTACGCCACTTTGATCAGCCATTTCTAGCATCTTCTTCGACCTCTCACATCTCTCTGCTAGACCTATGATTTCCATAGATATGCCTCCTCCTTCTGCACCTTCATTCCTTAAAGTTGTCCCCACAGTCACCACACTTGCAGTCATGACTACTTCACAAGTAAACCTTCCTCCACCTGCAGATACAACCATAGACACCTCCGATAGGAGAAAATTCTTCCACTATACCTCAACAGTTGGTTGATCAGAATTTGAGGAAGAGGAAGGTGGTAGTTCCCACTACCGGCCTTCGAACTTCAGTTCACTCAAGGCCTCTCCTGCCAAATCTACCAAAGAAACCCAAAATGGTTTCAAGGTTTTTGATGGATGTCCTCATGGCATAAGTTTGTAGAGATTGCCACTCCCACGGCCAACAAAACTAAAGAGGATATAGTGGTTACTGATTATCAGATTACAAGGGTTGATCATGGAAAGGTAACAATAGAGGGATCACCAATAGGATGCATAGGATTCCATGAACGTGTTGTGGCAGAAGCTGAAGGAAACAAAGGTGTGTAGAGATGAGATAAAGTAAGATATAAAGTTGAACAGTTAACAGAGGTATTGCTCAAGCTATCAAATCCTTCTCAATCAACACATCATCATCTTCTACCCCTACTCTAACTAGGTTCAATTTATCACCGGTACCTATGATTGAAAAAATCAATGAGAAGGGGAGAACGGTTGATGAATGGATTTAGAGGCTACTCATACAAGGAAGAGAGGTCATTTGTTACATGGTCGAGGTTTATAAATATGCGGAGGAAGTAAAGAAGGATGGTGATAAAATGGATGACAAATTTTCATAGTAAATCAGGAATATTGAGTTAACTTATGAGGCTCTCAATGCACTAAAAAAGGTTCCATCTTGTATCTTTATGGAATATGGAATAATTCTACATGGGGATAAGCATTTCCAGCTAACTAAAGCCATCATATTCAAGATAAATATTCTGAGTGATGCTTATAGCAAGTTGAGGGAATCTAGAGATCAGTTGGGTCAATGCGACCAATGACATAGAAGAGAAGAGTTGTTTAGGATCTTCACCAAGGTGGTGGATGAAATCTTGAATAATTCACATGTTGACCGATCCCTCTATAAAAAAATTCAAGAATCAATTCAACATGAACCAGATTCCATCTTGAATTTGAAAACCATTGATAAGTTCATAAGGATTGAGAATGTTTTAGAATCACTAAGTACAATCAACAAGGGATTTGAATAATCTTCCTTGTAACGCAAGTGATACTCGCGGGAAACTTGGGAGGTTCTAAGTGATTATTCTAGTGCACTAGATGAAGCTAAGATGTAGGAAATAATCTGGAAGTTCCAAGAAATTCTTGACAAGTAGGCTTCTGTGGAGGAAGACAAGGATGACGAAACAGAATAAGCATAATGTTTCATGTCATTTTCATCTAGTGATTGACATGTCTTTTTCATTGTTTTGTTTCATCACATAGGAAGAAAATTTTTACTTGTTCTCGTACATGAGAGTCAAGCAAAATAGGATTCTTGTGAAATGACTATTTTCTAAGATAGTATCTTATTTTCAGTTTTCTCTTTGTGTTATAAATAAGGAATGATTGTGCATTCGAGAAGGGGGAGATTTTTAGAATAGTTAAGAGCTATTGTGAAGAAGAAGAAAAAAAATTAATTTTCTTTTAATCATTGAGGAATAGAGAACAGGTGTTAGAGATTGTTCTTACTTCCAAGATATTAAGCTATTGCTTTGTTTAGTCTTCTTGATTATGTTAATCATTTCAAATATTACACTCATTATCTAAAACTCGTATAAGTATTTCTTGATCTATGTGTTTCCTGAAAGAAAATATGTTCCTTTCATTCCCTTCCCGCTCTGTTTCGTCTACAAGACATTAATTTCTAATCCATTCTATTTCCAAATTTGTAACATCTCCATTGTGAGTTGATGTGGATTTTGGGATTGTATCCCAACCCTAATGGTTAGAATGATGTGAATATTGTACATATTATTTTCTTCTATGTGTTTAGATCAGTAATAAATAACCTGGCTCACCTGTCTGTGTGAGGAGGGATTTGATCCCATGTATTGTGGTTGAACCTCATATTTTTTGCCTAAAAAATATCAAACCAACAGTTTTTGGTGACTCCGCTAGGGAGTATGGATTGATAAGACTAAACCTTATCCTACTGATGTCTGGAAACTCCGTATTTTCCTTATTTCTAGTAGATCCTTTTTTCGGTTCAAGCTATCTAGAAAAACTCTTCACTCAGTCAAACCCAGCAAGGGTGTGAAACTGATCCATTATTTGATTTTCTTCAACAACACAATTTTAGACTTTCCCCAACAGTGTTGCATCTAGGTTGAGCAAGAAGTTATTCACCTATCTTAACAACTCAAAGTTACTTAAGAATAAGAAACTTCTGTAACCTGTCGTTCATTATTCTTTTCTAATACTTCTAGATTCCTGTACACACTTCATTCAGAAGAATGGTAGCACAACTTTTGCCTTAAGGTGTAGCTATTGGTCCTCTTTACCTAACTTCGTCATTGCATGATCTACCACATGGATCTCATAAGAATATCCCTAAGTTCAATGGTGATGGGAAGCAGTTCCCTGATGAACACATTGATTCATTCTTTGTGGACCATGAAGATGTCTTTATTCGAATTTTCATAGAAACGTTTGTAGGGATGTGGGTAGCAGAATGGTTCTACCATCTTCCAAATGCATGCATTACCAACTAGGCTACCATGAGATCTGTATTTGAAGCTAGGTTCAAACCAGAAGAATATTCTCATAATTTTTTAGAAAAAATTACACAGATGAAGAAGGAGTCACATGAGCCTATGCGAGACTTCGTGGCAAAAATTCAACAAGTTAATTTGAAAGATTTTGGTGCTAGCCATTTCCACTCTTGAAAATAAAATATGTTTCTTCATCAACGCTCAACCCCTTGATGTGAGCTTATTATTAAGAAAGTCAGTCATCCCCTAATTTTTCCACTACTCAAGCTATAACCACTGAAGTAGAATATGATCTCATTCTGGCTAAGAAGATTAGAAGAGAGTCATCTAAACCTAAAAATCAAATTTCTTCTCAAAGTTCTATTGACCCTATGATTCAAAATATGGCCAACGACTTGATCACTTTGAAAAATCAGATGTCCGAATAGGCAACCAAAATTCCTTATTGGGATATTCCTAGAGGGAATTTCAACAATACCAATGGTGCTCCTGCAAGAGATAGGAATTAGTTGATTGCTGCTCCAACAAGGTTGGCCATCAAATTTCCTCCTATGAATGCAGCAGTGGAAATAGTTAAGGAAGATGAAGAACTAGAAGATAAATATTCTCACGAAGTTTTTGAAGCTTCAGGATATGCTGATGAGTCTTTTGATGATTCAGCTGGTGAATCCAACATTGGGTACTTGGAATACAAGGAAGACTAGTGCAAACATGATGGTCAGTCATTTACAGTGTTCACTTGAGCTCAATCTCAGAACCTTAAAAATATGATTAAAGGCTCTAAGGAGAAGGGTAAAGAATCTCTCATGGTTATGGCTAAGAGAGGCTCTCCTATCTCATCACAAACTAAAAAGGATGAAACTAAAAAGGTAATTTATTTATTTTAACTCTCTTTCTCCTACCCCTAAGACTAGTGCCTCGGCTCAGACCAGTATAGCCAGAATCGAACCCATAATCATTCCTTCATATAAAAATTTCGACATTATTGATCATGCAAAGAAAACTAAAATCCAAATGTCGTAATATGACTACCTCTATTCAAATCTTGAGAAATTTGAGAAACTTGTCAAATTCATTAGAAGCAAGGTTGTTATACCTTCATCCTAAAAAGGCATGTTGCCTTATCCCACTTAGATTTTCCCTTAGAATAATATGACCTCTGTTACTTCTTCAGGAAAGATTGAACCATTTTATTTGTCCTTACTTATAAATGGGTTTAACCGCAGCAATTGCATAATTGACTCATAAGCCTCCGATAATGTGATGCTCGCAAAATTATTACATGCCCTTAGAATTACCTTGACTAAATCTTATGGACATTGTTACTCCATAAAAACCAAACAAGTCCCTTTGATTGGCCAAATCAAGGATGCACAGTTTGCATTTGTCTCATTCCCTGAAAAGAGAGTAAAAATGAGTATCATGTTGCTAATATCCCAGCTGCTTATGGTATTCTCTTATGAAGAGGTTTCTATAAAGATGTCAGAGGAGAAATCAATATGGACTGGACCAAAGCTAAAATTCTAGTGAATGGAGTTCCTCATGTCCTCCATCCTGAAGCACAAGTGAAGTACATAGTCACTAAGTCAAATGATCCAAAAGCCCAAATTCTCTTTGAAGATGTAAGCTTGGGAAATTATTTCATGACATCGAAGGTTCCTTCTGTAGAAATCAAGGAAGAAGATACTAATGCTATTTGGACCCTTGAGTTCGACGGAAATTTTTCAACTATTGGATCAGGTGGTGGTATGGTTCTCATATCTCTAGACTTCGAGCTCTTTCCCTTTGGCTTCAAGTTGCACTTTGACAATACTAATAACACGGCCGAATATGAAGCCTTGTTATTAGGATTAGAAATGGCAAGGAAAAGGGGAATATGAAATCTTAAAGTATAGGGAGAATCTAAGTTGATTATAAATCAAGTAAGGGGGATCTATCAGGTAAAAAACAATCACTTAATGAATTACAGGAACAAGGTGTGGGACAACATAGAATGCTTTGATGCTTTTTCCATTAAGGTAGTTTTGAGAGATTACAACAATAAAGCTAATTCTTTAGCCGTGTCTACATCTCTTCTCCTTCCTCACCCAAAGTTCAAACATGACATGTATACCATTGAGATTGTATATTGTCCAAGTGTTGAAGATAATTCAGCGCATTGGCAAGTGTTCAATGATGATCAACAGGTATTGTCTTTTCTTGAGAAAGCTGATATTTTTAGCAAGCTTTATTTTGAAGGATCAGAATCAGCTTTCCATGAGTCTGTCTAGAATTAATATCAAGAGATTGATGGTGAATTCATCTAGCTTAAAGGAAATAAGATTCTGAAGGTATTGTTTTCTTTGAAAGGTCTATTTGACAAACATGATCGTTTTATTCAGGACAAAAGATAAGTTGAAGGTGATTCCTAGTTAGAGGTATATCAAGTAAATTTGGGCTCTTCTTACCTACCATAGATGGTAACAATCAGAAAATCCTATTCTCCTGAGGAGAAAGGAAGGTGCACTTCACTCCTGAAGAGGTATATGGACATCTTGGCTTGGTCTTATGTGGATATGAAGTCTTTCAAGCATAAGGATGTGTAACATAGCATCTTGTTGAAGTTTGATGTCAAACCCTATAGGTAGAAGCAAAGAAATTATAACCCAAAGATATTAGGGACTATCCTTGTAGCAATTCAAAAGATGTTAGATGCAAGGATTATCTTCCCAATCCATCATTCCACCTGGGTTTCTAACATCATCCTTGTCAAAAAGAAGAACGGTGACATTCATATTTTTGTTGACTTCCGAAACCTTAATCAATTTTCGTTGAAAGAAAATTACCCATTGTCAATCATGGATCAAGTATTACAAACTGTCACTAGATCAGAAATGTTATCCATGCTTGATGGATTTTCGGGGTATAATCAGGGCAAGGTAGCCGCTGAAGATCAACATAAAACAACATTTACCACCACATAGGGGACATTTTCTTATAAGAGGATGCCTTTTGGTTTGATTAACACTTGAGCAACTTTTCAAGGAGCTATGGACTTAGCTTTCAGAGATTTTATGGGAAAAGTCATAGTTGTATATTTGGATGACTTGACAGTCTTCTCTAAGAAGTGAAGTGATCATTATGATCACCTGGTGCAGGTACTCTTAAGATGTAGGCGTCATGGGATTTCATTAAATCTTGAAAAATCCATGTTCAAAGTAATAGAAGGTAATTTACTGGGTCATATCTTGACTAAATAAGGAACCAAGATCGACCTGGAGTGGGTAGATGCCATCTAAATCCTTACCCTACCTACAAGAAAAACTTGGGTGCATTCTTTTTTGAGAAAGGTCAATTTCTGAAGTAGATTTGTACCTGAATTTGCTGATAAATCCAAGGATATCCTTCGGATGATAAAATTTAAGAGTCCATTTCGATGGAGCACTGAAGGGAAGCTTGCTTTTGAAGAAGTAAAAAGAGAAATTTATCATGCTCCTATTTTAGTATGCCCAGACTTCAAGAAGGATTTCATCATGTACTGCTACATTTCCGCACATATAGTATCAGCCATCCTGATGTAGGAGAATGAAGAAGGAATCAAAGCTCCCATTTATTTCATGAGCTCCCCCCTAAAGGAACATGAACTGAAGATGTCATAACTTGAAAAGCATGCTTATTCATTGGTGAGAGCAGTGAAACATTTTAGGTATTATGTGTTGAGTTCTCATAGTCTCGTTCTTGTTCCTGATACTGTGGTTAAGTCCATTTTTACTCAAAAACTGTTCGGTAGTCAACGAGGTAACTAGATATCCAAATTTGAAGAATATGACTTGGACACTAGACCTACTAAGTTGTTACGAGGAAAATCCTTGTGCCAATTAATCGCAGAAAAAAATTCTGAGATAGAATGTGAAGAAACTGAAGGTACTTCTTTAGAATTATCCATGGTGCTTTTTGTAAGCTCAACCAATGAATGGTATGAAAATATCACTTTCTTTTTACCTTATGGAAAATTTCCCCCACATTTGAGCCAAAAAGAGAAGAGGACGGTTAAATTAATGTCTGCAAGATACATTCTATTGGATAATGGTATATACAAGAAGGGCATTGATGGTGTCTTTCTACATTGTGTTAATAAGTTTCAGTAGGTAAGGTTTCTAGAATCCTTTCACAATCTAGAATGTGGAGGACTTTTCTTCTCCTCTGTGATGGCCTATAAGATCTTACGGGCCAGTTACTATTGGCCTACTCTCTTTTGAGATTCTATAGAATGGGTGGCTAAGTGTGAAGCTTGTCAACATTTCGTTTGCCGTCCTAAGCCTGCAGCTCTTCCCTTGAATCTTGTGATAATTGAATAACCTTTTTGCCAATGGGGAATTGAATTCATTGGAGTACTAAATCCTACCTCCATTTAAAATAATAATTATGTACTCACCACCATAGACTGTTTGACCAATTAGGTGGAAGCGGCACCAATCAAACAAGAAACCTCTAAAAGTGTGTGCAACTTTCGCAAGGAGAATATAATCGTTAGATTCAGCATACCTCGCAAGATTGTTGCTGAAAATGCTTCCAATTTCTCATCACATCAGTTGATAGAATTTTGATGTGGATTTGGGATCACGTTTTCTCATTCATTCAATTATTACCCCCAAGGAAATGGTCAGACTAAATCAAACAACATGAACCTGATGACCATAATTAGAAAGTTGATTGATGAGAATTAGAGGACATGGAACAAAGAATTGTATGATGCATTATGGGTAGACCAGATTAATCCTAAGTGAGCTATTGGGATGTCCCTATTCCAGGTGTTGTATGGAATTAATGTTGATATTCCTATCTCTATAGAATTTCTAGACTTACAGCTAGCTAAAGTAATTGAGGATGAAAGTTTTCAAAGTTCAATTGAGAAAAGGATAATGTACCTAGCCAGGGTATAAGAAGAACAAAGCAAGGTGGTAGATCACATTACAGATCATTAGAGAAAATTGAAAAGTATATTTGACAAGAAATCAAAGCAATGTGATTTCCAAATTGGAGATCCAGTACTTCTCTTGGATAACAGAAGGGAACAGAAAGGGATGGAGGGAAAGTTCGATTCATTATGGAAAGATCCTTTCAAAATCCATTGGTTGAACAGTGAAAATAGATTATGTCTATCATATCTTGATGGAGAGTTTCTCCCTCTACCTTATAGTGGTCAACATCTAAAGTTGTTCCATCAGTAATGCAAGATGCCCTCTTGCACTATATTATAATTTATTTTCTGTTGTGTTTTTTCTTTATTTCTTTCTTTTTTTTCTGGTTTTTCTTTGTAGGAGGCAAATAGGAGAGAAGAATGTGGAGTTAAATACTCTACACAGTTATTTTATTATGAATAAGCGTATACAATATATAGGAGAAATAATCAACTACATTCCCCTAAACTGAAGGAGGAAGATTTGGATGAAGGAGAGATAATAATGGAATAAACCAAGGAGGAGAAAATAAAGGGATAAAACAGAACAAACTCTCCTAAAAATATAAACTATTCAACATATGCTAACATTCCCCCCCTTATTACATTATTCTTGCAAATGTGACCCTTGAAAAGTTCAAATTTCACTTTGCCAAGATATTTAGTGATAATGTCGACAACCTGTGCTTCACTAGGACAGTACTGGAACTGAATTTGATGGTTCAAGATGTGCTCTTGAATGAAATGGTAGTCAATTTCAATATGCTTTGTTCATTCATGAAAGACTGGATTCTACATGAGCTTCAACACACTCTGATTGTCATAATAGAGAATAGGTGACTATTTTTTAGGAATTCCCAGGTCATCTAAAATGTTACGTATCCATATCACTTCACACACAGATCCTCATGTAAGTTGATATTCTACCTTTGTGGATGAGATAGAAATAACATTCTGCTTCTTTCTTATCCATGAGATAGGTCCAGATCCGAGATGAAATATGTATCTTGTAGTTGACTTCCTATCATCAACAGATCCGATGTGGTCCGAGTCAGCATATCCCTGTAAGAAGAATTGATCATTCTTCTTATATTCCAGACCATAATCAGTTGTTCCTCAGACATATCTCAAAACATGCTTTGCTGCATTCCAGTGACATTTCTTTGGTTCCTGCATGAACCTGGAAAGATAGCTGATAGCATAGCAAAGATCTGGTCTAGTATATGTCAAATAGATGAGCCCTCCAAAAAAATTGTCTGTAGAGTGTAGCATCTACTTGAGGTGAGTCCTAGAATCTTGAAAGTTGTAAGACTTTTTGCATGGGAGTGGATATAGGTTTACAATCAGACTTCTATACTTTTCTAGGAGTGTCTTGGTGTACTTTCTCTGGGAGAAAAAAATGTGATGCTCCTTTTGCCATATCTCCAAGCCAAGACAATAATGTAGTAGCCCCAAATCTATCATGTCGAAGGTTATTTTAAGATCATTCTTTACAATATCAACATAATATTTTGAACTGCCAGTGATCACAAGATCATCTACATATAAAACCATAATGAAAATTTCTTTTCCTACCTTCTTTATATATAAATTTGAATCTGAGGGGCTATGAGTGAACCCATGCTGTAAAAGGTGATCACTGATCTTGATATAACATACCCTAGGAGCTTGTTTCAATCCGTAAAGTGATTTGATGAGACAACATACCTTCTTAGGCTGCTCTTCATCAAGAAATCCTTTAGGTTAGGTCATGTATAATTCTTCTTTCAAATTACCATTTAGGAAATCACTCTTGACGTCCATCTGCTAAAGTCTCCATCCTTTCTGTGCTACAAGTGTGTAAACTACTCTGATGGTCTTCATCTTCGCAGTGGGTGTAAAGGTTTCTTCATAGTCGATGCCTTATTTTTGAGCATATCTTTTTGCTACAAGTCATGGTTTTTTGTTTGTCGATGGATCCATCTGCCTTATATTTTGTCTTGAAAACCCATTTGTAGCCTTTTGGTTTCTTTCCTGTAGGCAAATCGACAAGTTCCCATGTCTGATTTTTCATGAGCGATTCATATTCGGAATCCATGGATTCCTTCCACTGAGGTTGACTGAGTGCTTCACGAACATTATCTGGCTCAGAGATATTCATCAGTGAACTCATGAGTGTAAAGTTTACCTCATTTCTTGTTTGACTCCTTATTTTGACTCTGGATGACGTATCTGGGAGTTATTGCAAATGTGAGTCCTTGATAGTGCTTTGTACCCACTTTGGATGAGAACTTGGCTGCTTTTGAGAAGAAATTTGTCATTACCATGTCAATTGATGTGGAGTCACATTTTCCAGTTCTCCAAGGTCAACAAATACTTCTCCTAACAGCATTTTTTTTCTCTGAGTAGTCTCCTCTGGCTCATCATTTGATTCAGAGAAAAATTGGTGAGATGTGGTTGGAAGTGGATCTTCTGTTGATACTATTGAGTCAAAGGATCAGTCATCACAAACCACGTCCTGACTCTCATATATTTTCTTTGTCTCAGGATCCATGAGACGATATGTCTTGAAGGTAGTATTGTAGCCAAGAAGGATACACAAGAGTGTTTTTGGCTCTATCTTATTTCTCTTCTGAGTTGGGACATGCATGTATGCTATGCAACCAAATACTCGTAAATGATAAATTGATGGCTTTCTACCACTCCATACTTATTCTGGAATTTTTTTATGTAGAATCTTTGTTGGTGCCCTGTTGAGAAGGTATACAGCCATTTGTACTGCTTCGGCCCAATAGCATTCTCCAAGCTTTACAGTTGATAGCATGTAGCGAGCCATCTCCATCACTGTGTGATTGCGATGCTCAACAATGCCATTTTTCTGGGGCGTATAGGGAGCATTCAGGTGCTACTTAATGTCGTGTTGGTTCAGGAAGGCCATGAACTTCTTTGATGTGAATTACCCCCCTCGATCTAAGTAGAGTAGAAGAAGTGGTTGTCCAAACTCTTTGACAACACAATGATTGAAGTTCTACAAGTGTTAAAGAGCCTCACTTTTCTTCTTTAGGAAATATACCCACATCTTGTGAGAGTGGTCATCCATGAACAGTTGAAAGTACTTGTATCCTGAAAATGAAGTAGGCAATGGGCCATTCAGATCGGTATGAACTACCTCCAGACACTTCTTGGCATGGAAGGTGCTTGCTTGAAACGGATCTCTGTGTTGTTTTCCTAAAATATAGGTAGGGAAAATAGGCAAGGAACTGGATAATATTGGTAGTCAATGGACCATTTATTTTTAACTCATCTGGTGCAATGAACTGACTAACAAGTGTCCATATCTAAAATGCCTTAGGGAAGTTGATTCTATTGTTGAATTAGATAAATCTACTGCAAAAGATGAAACAATATCTAAAGAAAATAACTTATCTTTTACAAAAGGTTTAGCAAGAATCGTACCTTGTTGGGAGATTAAGCATGATTTAATGTTATTTTGAACAAGAAATTCTACCTTAAGGTGATGATTCAAGAGCTAAGTAACTGACAAGAGGTTGCTAGTCAAGATAGGAACATATAGTACCTTTGTAAGTGTACTTTTTTGTGGTCCCAAAGGAATGGTGACATTCCCTATTCCTTCTCCAATGTACTCTTTGTCATCTACTATCCGAAATTGATCTCCAATTGGTTCTTCGTGTAATGAGTCAAACAAATTCTTATCACTTGACATATGCTTTCTTGCACCAGAGTCTATCAACCAAACTTTCTTCATGGGCTGAGAAGTTTAAGAGATGAGTATAAGATTCTTACTACAATGGGCTCCTTTTGATGTCTCCTCATCAGATTCATGATCTTCTTATTGGGCTGTGAAATTTCCCTTGTGCTTTCTCCAGCAGGGACGTCATTTTTACTTTTGAAAATGTTCTCACCCGGATGTGCTTCTATCGCTTGAAGACCCTTGTTTTAAGCTATTATACCAGTAGTTATCAGTGTCATGAGTATTAGTTCTAAAAATGTGACACCATCTCTTGTACTTTTGATCTTTCCGTTGTTGTTTGGGTTGTATTGGATTTGGCTTCTCTAGGGGACCCTTCCGATTCTTCTGGCCATGGTAAGGCTTTGAGAAGAAGGCTTTATCTTAAGAATCCTCATGGGATGAAGTGATGGCCTCTTCCTGCTACAACAAATTCACAAGTTCTTTGAAGGTCATTATTTGTTTAGACACATTCAATATCGTAAAGAACACTTGGAATTGAGAAGTGAGTGCTCTCAAGGTGATTGTGATGAGAAGTTTATCGTCCACCATTTCAGTGAGTGCTAATAACTTCGATCCCAACTCGGCCACGTGACATAAGAATTCCTCCACTTTCTCACCTGACCCCATAGAGAGGGTGTGTAGCTTTGACTGAAGATGAAGTACCTTATTTTGATTTTTCACTTCATAAATGGTTGCCAACTTGTTCCAAGCCTCCTTGGGTTTCTCCGCATTGTGAACATGTGGTTGCACATCATCACTGACATTGAGCATTATCATCATCAAGGATTTAGCACTAGCCATTTCATATTCTATTAGTTCATCGGGGGCTGTGAGAGCGGGCACAGACCCTGTGACAATTCCCCATAATCCTTCAAAGTGAAGGATTGTCTTCATTTTTGTCTTCCAGGTAGCAGAATTGGACCCTTTGAGCAACTGAGCATCAGAAAAAAGTAACTTTGGAGAAGACATCATGATAAAAAAATAATTATTTATTTGAAGAGTTATTACAATTTGGACTCACTGGTGAGAATTACTTGCTTATAGATGCTCACGATATTCACGTGCTGTGAGACAACGATGCTTTTTAGGGCATTCTTCTTCATCGTCACAGTCGACATCGTACCGGAATTCTAATTCTTCTAGTACTCATTGTGCTTGGCAGCTGACATAGAAAATAAAGTATTTAAGAAGTCCTTGAAGTAGCTTATCTAATGTTATATTGCCAGTGTTCTGAAGCTCGTTCAACAAAGAAAAGTAGAACCCAGAGCTCTCAAGAGCTTCTTCACGGTGTTCTCTAACTGGTGAGTTGATATTCTAGATTTAAGCTATGGCAGTCATGTTATTGACACTCTAAATCGAGTTGTCTACACTCAAAATTCGGTGAAGTGTTGAAGTATCTCCAAGTTTCTTATCCTTTTGTAGTTCTACCTTTTCACACAAGTAGCTGGTCTATTCCTCCACGGAGCAACAAGTGAAACACTCCAAACTTTATTTAGATGCAAGTCTTCACACAATTTAGATTTGAAATTCCACGAAGAAACTGATCAGCAAAAAAAAAATTATTTACTTCCTTCAGACGTGGGCCTCTTGCAAGTTTAAGGACTCTCCACACAGAAAGAATAGAGATGCTTCCAAGTTTTTTTTTCTTCCATGCAGCTTTGGTCAGTTTCTATGCACCAAATTATACCTCCACACAGGCTGTTGTTTCTTCTACAACAAAGAGATAATGATGCAAATTCCAGTAGCTTCAGAGTGCTCTAATTCCTCCATTCAGCAAGATATTCTTTCCACCACATTTTTTAATGTCTCGAATCACGTAGCATAAGATATAAGAACTTCCATGTAGGAAAACAACCTTTCTAGGCTGAGCTTGTTTTGTATTGGCTACAGTAAATAAGACAAAGTACATAAAAAAAATGGATTCCCACATTTTTTTCTCTTTCATCCACGCAATTTTTTAGGGCAGCAAAAGTAGCAAGATCAATATACAATTTCCACGCATGGTCCAGCTACTACAAGCCACTCTAATTACTCAATTCCTCCACAAAATAGGTAGATAGCTACACTTTTCAGTGCAGAAAACAAGAAAAACATGCACAGGTATAAACAACATTATTTTTAAAATGTCCATGTTTAAAAACAAAATGTTTTCTCTTCTCTTGCGCAGGTTTTAAAAAAAAAAATTCTCCTCTCCACACATGGATCTCCAACTTGCAAATGGAACAGTTCTTCCTCCACGTGAGCCTCTTACAGATTGAAGAATTCTTCCACGCATAGGAAGAGATCAAGTAGGCTCTAATACCAAACTGTAGGAGGCAGATAGGAGAGAAGAATGTGTAGTGAAGTACTCTACACACATTTATTTTATTATGAAGAAGTGCATACAATATATAGGAGAAATAATCAACTACATTACCCTAAACTGAAGGAGGAAGATTTGGATGAAGGATAAAGAATAATGGAAAACACAAAAGAGGAGAAAATAAAGGGATAAAACAGAATAAACTCTCCTAAAATATAAACTATTCAATGTATGCTAACATTATTCTCCTTACTTTGTAGCCCAATGGATAAAATTTTTGATACATGAGTTCTCTTTGTTTGATGTCTCAAAGAATGTCCGCAACTAGAGCCAACTGTTATCTCATTTTAGTAATTTCAGCTAAAAATGAGATAACCATATGAATTTTTTTGGACAAATCTCTTAAGAAATTCTCTTTGAAAGAGATTTTTCAGGTTTTCAGGTTTTCATTGCATGAAAACATGTTTCTTTCATGTTACATGCCTCATGTTTCCTGAAACCTGAAACCTGACTACCTGAGCAGTATGTCAGGGTTTCAGAACTCCCAAGAATCGGAACATGTTTTTCCCAAAGCATGTTTTATGCCTCATGTTCCCTCAAACCCAAAACCTGACTGTCTAACCATTGTGTCATGTTTTCAGAACTTCCAAGCATCGAAACAAGTTTTTCCCAAAGCATATTTTATGTCACTTGTTTCCCAAAACCTGCATCATGAATTGAATCAAATCCTTTATATTGGATTTTAAGATGCTCCAAGCATGATGACATGTCATTAATGTCCAGTTGTCTTACAGTTGGCACGCGTGTCAAGTGAGGTGTAAATAATGCTAGGTTATTATAAATAGTTATTTTTTCCACATCATTTATTGCCATTCATTTTGTTGTGTTGGATTTTCGTTGATGCTTCCTCTACTTCCAAACCCGATCGAGCGTCCTGATTGATTTTGCCAGCCATTTTTGATCATTTTTCAAGCTAGTTGAAGGTATTCTTATCTTATTTATTATTAGAAGATTTTTGGGTTATTTTTGAAGTGTTTGCATTGGGTTTCCATTTCTTTTCCTTCTTCATTACTGTTTTAGGGTTTTGGGTTGATTTTCTTATTTCTTGTCTTTTCATGTGGGCTCTTGTTTTAAATTTACCCCTAGTTTATTTACTAGTTTTTCATAGGTTGTAACTTGTGGATTTCAAGATTCTAAAAATTCCTAAGTGATCATGGGGTGGGAAATTTTCATGTTCTGACACGTCAGAAACCCAATATACTTGGTTCGGGTTTTATTAGGGTGTTTAAAATTTCACTCTTTCCACCTTGTGTCAGGTTTTTCTAGGTGCTCGACATCCTCCAATTTCCGCCATTATGTCAAGGATTCCTACTTGTCTGAAACTTCCTCACTTCCGTAGTGTTTTGGTTTTTCATTGATGCTCAACATGTCTTGACTTTTGACATACACTTCAGTCTGTCAGGTTTTCGAGGGTGTTTTGCAAGTTTCAAAATCTGAACAATGTGGTGATTTTGGGCAACTATTAAACAAGATTTCAAGCCTGATTGCTCTTCCAGAAATCATTAAGGAATTTCTTCTTCGAAACTCTTAATGTCAGACCCCGGCCAATCTAAGGATAAGTCAGGAAAGATGAAGTAAAAGTATCAGAAGATGGAGTCTTCCTCCTACAGAAGATATACTTATGGCATTCGGGACACAAAACTCAGTAATATAGATATGGAGGACTTCTAGAAGATAATTGTGGATTCTTCTCAGAATTCTTGGATGAAGTGAATAGAAGGCAATGGTCTCCCTCTCACAGTATAATTTCCAATATCAACTCAATGCCCTGAATTCATCATGGCCTACACTTCCAACTATGACTCGACCTCCCACTAAGTAAGAAATAAAGCAGGAGATTCTATAGTGAAATTGGATGGAGGTTACTTTAATAAACTCCTAAAATTGCCCAAATTTGTGGAGTATGTTGATTTAGACCTTAAATCAACACAAAAGGCCTAGGACAAAGATCAGGTTGACTGCATCAAGCATGTAAAAAAGAAGTTCTTGATCAAGGATAAACCAACTATTTCTAGGTTTCCCATGTCAGTTCCTAGAAGTGATTTTATTCTCGAGATCAATGATATCATGCCCCTACTGAGTCTATTATTTGGACTCCCAGAGAAAAAATAATTCTAAGGATGGATGTACTAGTTCATGGTCATCATAAAGAATAATGACCAAGGGATTGATTGGGGTAGCCTTATAAGTGATGAAATACACTCCCAAATGAAAACAGTCTTGTCTACCGACAAGTTCTATATGATGTCATATGTCACCTATGCAGCAGCAGGAATGAGGAACTATCTAGGGCTAGATGCAAAGGGAAATTGAGCAATGGAACAAATATATCAGTACTTCCCTCAGCTGACAATAAAAGGGTGTAAAGACCAATGCAGAAGAGTGAATGATGCCTTCTTATATGAAAAAATTTGTAGGTTGGATCCTAATCTGAGGAAGAGAAGGGTTTCTGACAAAGCATGGGCTGAAGTGTCAAAATGCGGTTACATTTTCTTGAAATTGAATAAGTTTACTTATCTTCGGGTGGTGAGGTTCCAGGGTAACCCTTTCCATTTTCTCGGGTTCCCGGGTGACAAATTGATCCTCACAGAGTTAGTCAAACAATTGATAGATTTTCACAAATTCCAACATAGCAAGCACAAAACCGTTGTCTCCTTCCCTATTTCCATTAGAAGGTATACATGCTCTACCATGGTTAATGAAAAGAATTGGGTGCATGAGCTTCATGAAAAATTAAAGAAACATATGAATCTTGGGGAGGGATTCGACATCAGAGAAGTCCTCAAGTCATATGGAACCTTGTACCTGCATGTGCCCAATATGGAAGATATCAGGGTTGATCTTCAAGATGATGTTGGCATTTGAAGAAAAGACAACAACAACTTGACGCTTGAAGAAATTCAGATGTTAGATCTTTTTGATATCCTTGAAGGCACCATGGACAATGAAATTGTCCTAGATGCTAGGTATGAACAATCAGATGGAGACCAACATGGATTCCAAGCCATTGATTGGTTAATTGCTAAAAAAGCTTCTATCACTGAAAGATCTTCTCAGACTCTTTTCTGTACCGAGGCATGGCTCATTTCATGGGTAATGAGCTATAAGGAAAATATATTTTCAAAAATATATACTTCAGAAGTGGGACCCTCCAAGGGAGAGAGGGAAGAGGATAAAATCCATACAAAGAGGGAGATTAAATTTAAGTTTTTCAGAAGGGGAGAAAATAAAGGAGCCACATCATCTGCCACTCCTTCACAAACAGTTGAGGTACTATATTCACCTCCTCCACAAGAACAAGGAAAACTTCCTTCAGAAGATGAGCTTGATCAACCTCTCATTTCTCCTTTTGATGATTTCTCATCAGAAGTAAGTCTCTCTCTTGCTTCTCAAGCTTTGACTATAGAATCTTTACCTCCTCTCTCCCAATCTTCCTCACCTCATATTTCTATGCCACTTTCATTAACCATGGCCTGCATCTTATCTAACCTCTCACCTCTCTCTGCTGGACCTAATATGGCAATAGATATGCCTCCTCCTTCCGTACGTTCATTGCCTAAATATTTCCCCATAGTCACCACACTTACAGTCATCACTACTCCATAAGTAGACCTTCCTCCACCTCCAGATACAACCATACCACTCTGATAGGAGAAAATTCTTCCACTTTACCTCAATGGTTGGTTGATTAGACTCTAAGGAAGAGGAAGGTGGTAGTTCCCCTACTAGCCTTCAACTTCATTTCACTCAAGGCCTCTCCTACCAAATCTGGAAAGAAACCAAAAATTGTTTCAAGGGTTTCAGTGGATGCTTCAGGGCATAAGTTTGTAGAGATTTCCACTCCCACAGCCAACAAAACTAAAAAGGATATAGTGGTTACTTATTATCAGATTACAAGGGTTGATCTGGGAAAGTTAACAACAGAGGGAGAAAAAACAAGATGTATAGGATGCCATGAATGTGTTGTGGCAGAAGCTGAAGGAAATGAAGGTGAGTAGAGATGAGCTAAAGGAAGATAGAAAGTTGAACAGTCGATGGACATATTCCTCAAGCTATCAAATCCTTCTTAATCAACACCATCATCTTCTACCCCTACTCTAATCAGGTTAGATTTCTCATCGGTACTTATGATTTAAAAAATCAACGAGAAGGGGAGAAAGGTTGATGTATGGATTCAGTGGCTACTCCTACAAGGAAAAGAGGTCATTAATGACACGGTGGAGGTTTATAAATCTATGGGGGAAGAAAAGAAGGATGGTGATAAAATAGATGATGAATTTTCATAGGAAATCGTGAACCTTGAGTTAAATTTTGAGGCTCTCAATGCACCAAAACATGTTCCATCCCGTATCTTGATGGAAGAAGGAATCATTCCACATGGGGATAAGCATTTCTAGCTAACAAAAGCCATCAGATTCAGGATAAATATTCTCAGTGAAGCTTGCAGCATGTTGAGGGAATCTAGAGATTAGTTGGTTGATGCCACCAATGACATAGAAGAGGAGTTGTCCAGGATCTTCGTCAAGGTGTTAGATTAAAGCTTGAATATTTTACCTATTGACGATCTCTATAAACAAATTCAAGAATCAATTCAGCATGAACAAGCTTCCATCTTCAATATGACAACCATTGATAAGTTCATAAGGATCGAGAATGTTTTGGAATCACTAAGAAAACTTAACACGATATTGAAGAAGCTTCCTGGCAACGCAAGTGACACTTAGGAAACTTGTGAGGTTCTACATAATTATTCTACTGCAACAGATGAAGCTGAGATACAGAACATAATCTAGAAGTTCTAAGAATTTTGTGACAAGAAGGCTTCGCAGGAGGAAGACAAGGATGATGAAAAATAATAAGCATAATGTTTCATGTCATTTTCATCCAGAGATTTACATGTTTTTTTCATTTTTATTTCATCACATAGGAAGAGAAACTTGACTTGTTCTCCTGTGTGCGAGTCAAGCAAAATAGGAATCCTGTTAAATGACTATTTTCTAGGATTTATTCTATTTTTTCTCTGCACTTTCCATTATAAATAAGGGATGTTTGTGCATTCCAAAGGGGGAGAATTTTACAATATTAAGAGCTATTGTGAAAAATAAGAAAAACTTTCTATTTTCTTTTAATAATTGAGGAATAGAAACATGTGTTGTTTTGCAAACTTTGTGTTGTAGGATTCATCTGTCTTGAGAGATTGTTCTTACGTCCAAGATCTTAAGCTATTATTTGTTTAGTGTTCTTGATTATTTTAATCATTTCAAATATTACACTCATTATCTAAATCTCGTATAAGTATTTCTTGATCTATGTTTAATTGAAAGAAAAATATGTTCCTTTCTAATCCATTCTATTTTCAAAGTTGTAACATCTCAATCTTGAGTTGATGTGGATTTTGGGATTTTATCCCAACCCCAATAGTTAGAATAGTGTGAATATTGTACATATTATTTCTGTTATGTTTTAGATCAATAATAAATAGGTTTCCTCACCTATATTTGAGGAGGGATTTGATCCTATGTAATGTGGTTGAACCTCATATTTTGGCCCGAAAAAATGTCCACTGAACAATATTCAAGGATAAAATCACAACAATACTGCTAAGTTACACATACACATTAATATCATGTGGAAATTACTGAATTTGCATCAAGGTAAGATGATTAATCAGGGAATTCAACATTCAAAATATTAATGGAAACATACACAAGACTGCAAAAAATTGGAAAGGAAGAACATACTTCACATTCAAAGGGAAAAAAATGTCAGAAAATACTTCAGCACTCCTGTATCTAAAAATTTCTCCTTTTTGCTTTGCTAAGGCACACAATATATAAAAAATTGATTCACCCACCCTTCCTAAAAAAAGACTAAGACTATACTCGCCCATGCATTATAATTTTATCCCTTGTTTAATAATAAATAAAGGAATAAAAATAAAGTAAACTAATACAAAGAGGCATTAATAACCTTTGATTACATACAGTCAAACTAAAGTTGATTCTTCTATTTTTAAAAATGCATCGGTGAATAATTTTCTAATAATAAATATTGGTTGATGAGCAAGTCTCCTCCTAGTGCATGTAATTCTATCATTTTGCTGATCTGTCCCCTTGTGAAGGCATGCAAAACTAGCTAACATTTTTCTGTGTTAATTCCATGTAGGGACCACTCTCAATAGGTGCACCTGTATTTGTTGATTTTTCCCTTCTTGTAGACTTGGTACATTGCCATGGTTTTAAAAATATATATGGGGGCACTTTGTAAAAGGCCACCATGCCATACTCGGCCACCTTTGATTAACACATGACCATGCAATTACTTGTCAGCCGTAGCATTTTCAAGGGAATAAGGTTTTGCTTTACCTTTGGGGTGATCTTTGTATGAAAATGATTTAGTCAGATTTTGATTCATTTGGAGATTGGAGTATAGTTAGAATTTTAAAAGTCAATTATGCAATGATTTTGGTTTTAAACATGGGACTGGCCCCTCTTTATGCTTTTTCTATGGCATCTAACTTGGGTTGAGTTTGTTTCAAAATTTGGTGATTGATTTTTAACCATTGATCAATATCCTTTTGATTTGTAGCCATTGATCTTGACCCTTGGTTAGGGTTTCCGACTTGGCATTTAATGTTCTAGTTGTTAATGTGACCATGATGATCTTCTTTGAACTCTGTTGATCGATTTTCAATCATTGATCTCTGATCCTTTGAATCTTTGGTAGTTGATCTTTGACTCGTGGTTAGGGATTCTAACCTTGAGTTTGGAGTAGTAATGGAATCTAACCATGATGGTTTTCTTCAAACTTGTGGATCGATCCCTCAGTGTTGATCTTGGTAATTTTCTTTCTCTACCTTTGATTCTCTGATTGTGGTTGAGTTTCATTAAACTTATCTCTCAAGTTTGTGTGGTAAAGATCACTTGACCCTAATGATAACGTCATTTTGAATTTTCATCTTTCTGGTGAAGCCCTGGAAATTTTTTGGCTCGATACCATTTTTGAAGCTTTTGAATCTCAGATCATTCCATTTTTTAGCTTTCTTAGCCTATGAGCATCTGTATATTTTGTGGGTTATTACTCTGTCTAAGTTTTCTGAGCAAGCTAGTCATGGGTGTTTTCCACCATTGTCGTGAACTTTGAGCTATGTGTACTTTTTTAGGTCTTTGATTTCTTGGCCCCAAGATTTCAAGGTGAAGCATTGTGGTCATGACAACCATTGTTGAATAATTTTAGTTCTAGAATTTATAACTGGCACAATTATTTGATGAGGATGGTGAGATTCTCGATCTCTTGAGTTTCAATGTTGCTTGGTCTTTTCCATTTCAAATTCAAAAACTTATACTCATTTTTCTTTACATTCGTGGTCACATGGTTCCTTTGGGGATTATTGAGCTGAAAACCATTCTAGGTTTCTCATGCTTGACTCTCGAGTTCAAAACTTCTCATCGGCATATGGATTTCTTGTTTCATCATTCAGTTGCTTGAATGTTTCAAATGTTCAATTAAAAATGGTGAGTTCTTTGTCTGTTACTCTAATTTATTGATACCCATTAATGGGTTTTGCCTTTAAAATGAGAAACTGTAATTTTATATCTCCCAAATCTGTAACTTAAAACTCATTTTCAATGGGAATGTTGACTTCTTAAAAAAACTTTGAAACTCTCTTTATCTTGGATGTGAATTCTGGAATTGATATTTATCTCGATAATGAGCATGCATGGATAAGGTCATCATTTCCCTCTTAATTGAGTAAGGCATTCCTCCATCTATGTATTATCCTCTGATACTTTTATCCATCTCTTATTTACTGATACCCATCAATGGGTTTTTTATTAATGACTTGGATTTGTAGTCTTCCCTGATTTCGAATCGTTTTGTACTTAGATTCATTCTATTCTTGGCTGATGTCAAAAAATTGGAACAAAAATTGACTATGAGTTTGAAACCTACATGTTCCTCTATTTCTATTTTTGGTTTTCTCGTGCTTTTGGGTTTTCTTTGAAGTTTTGTCCATTATTAGGAATACCAATATGTTTTTGACTGAGATTTTATTCTTGTAATTTGCTGAGTTTTATTCACTTCAAACTACATGGGATTCTATTTTTTAAAACTCATAAGTATTCATTATTTTGTGAAGCAACCTTTTTATCTTCTTTATTTTATACCTTGATTCTAAGAAAACTGGTAGGCTCAGCTTTGTCATTTTGATCTGTTATTTTCTTCTGGTCTTAGAAACTCCAATACTTAACCATTTTATTACATTCTTTAATTCTTAAGATGATAGTTGTAACATACTCATAATGTATACTTGAATCCTTGATACTTATAGCTTCTGAATGTTAAATACAATTCCCATTTCTTTTGGAACACTATGGTCTGGTATTTTCTATTCTTCTGGCTTGTAGAAGAAAATTATATTTATTTGAACACTCTTGTGACTGTGATGAGCTTCATAATTTTTCCTTGGCCTCTGAAGCTCTAATACTATCACTGTTGTATTTGATATATGTTCCTATAGTTATTAGTTCTTTTTTTGAACTTATGTCTTTCTATTCTCTGGCACTTACTGGCCTTCTTATAGCTTGCAACACCTAAAAAATTTACTGCTTTCCCTCAATCTCATCTCTAACTAATCTTTTGAGGCTAATAATATTTTTTGAAAATTTTAAATCCACTTCATACTATCTTAAGTTCTGCATTATCATTTGATTTAACCATTAATACCCACTGAGTTCATGATCTATTTGTTATTGGTGAAAACACTATGATATTTTGTAAGTTAATTCCTTTTCGAGGTTTCTATAACCATTATTCTTCTCACTAATTTGGTTCATCATGGGTGAGGATAACATTAATTTCACTTACTATAACGTTTTTTCAATATTTTCTTTTGTGCATTGCTATTTGTACATTCCGTAGTGACTTTCTATTTTATATTTGTACATTCCGTAGTGACTTGCTATTAATACTTTGTGGCCATAAATATTTTAAAATATGACTAGTAAATAAATAATTAATAAATACTATAAAAATTTAAAAAATCAGGTAAATTTTGGATGCCCTGCACCTTGGTATTTATAGCCTCTTAAAAATGCATGTTTGGTCATTTTATATGTGTTTGGTCATGTTTTAGTTGTTAGACATAGTTTGCTGAAAGTACAAAAACTACAAAAAAGTGGGACACATTTATATGCTTTGACCCTTACTTGATTTACATATAGATTTTAATGCATGTATTAGTTAAAAACAACATGATAAAAAGTTGTAAATGTCATGGCAAATCCCTGTCAAGATTTTCTCATATTTCCTTCTCATTCTGTTTCAGCTATAATCTTATCTTGATTTAGCTTCAACCTCTAAATTTTGATTCTTATTCTTTAGTTGGAATCTAAAACATGTATTTTTATCTAGAATTCCCTCCTTTGTTTTGTACTACAACTTATTTTATCCCTAAAATAGTTGTTGAACTTTGAGTTGCATTCTTGCTTCTTTCTAGCATGTACTTATGACTCATCTGCTTCATGTACCATTGGATAGAAGTTATTGAACTCTACAATACTTATCTATAGTGAGGACTATAAGATATAATTTATTTCTCCTTGGCTGCAAACTATACCTGCACACTTGAGAAAATAGTTAGAAAATATTTAGGCTTTTTGGCCTCTCATATGTCCATGGTTTTTCTTTTCTTCTCTCTCGTTCTTTATGAGTGAGTAAATCATGTATAATGTTTTATCTTCAAGTAATCTATGTCTCTTTTTATACAGAGATCTATATGCATGAATTAGAACAGTATAGGAATATGGATTAACTCTGAGCTCTTAACTTATAGTTTCTCATTTTTGTTTTCATGTATGGTGCCTTCAACAATGAAGATGAAGAGGAAACAAAGCTGAAGATGAGGATGCATCAACCGAAGGATTAACCCCAAGGTAATGATGCATTCACTTATACTCTATTTTCTCTTTCATGCATGTGTACCTCTTATTTTAGTAGTTGTACTTTACTTTCTAGTTACATCCCACAACTTGTGTGGGAATATTTGAAATTCCTTATGAATAAAAAATTGAATTGTTAAATTGAGTTGTGCATTTCCTTCTACATTTCTACTTTCTGATATGGATTGTATGATGAACTAAACAACCCAATAATATAATTGAATGTCTTAATCAAGAAGGAAAGAACATTAAAGAATACCTATAACATCTAGTAATGAACTCTGATTTTTGTAATATGTAGTCATGATTGCTGCTCCAAAACCTAACACTTCATCTATTCTGTAATTCACTGTCTTCATCAAGGTAACACAACTATCCTTCGGGGAATTCTGTTCTTTTGCTAAAGATAGCAGAAAATTGTAGACTATGTGATCTGTTATGTTTTGTAATAGCACACATAAATGCAGATATCATGTAATCATTAATTAATTCAACATTAACAATATTTTCTAAAAGAACGTCCCCTAGCTTAGGTATACTTCACCAATGTTATGCATCGTAATGAAGTTTCGAGTTTCCCATTTTTGCACAAGTGTAAAAATTGTCAGCACAACTTCTTCCACACTTCTTTCTGTGACTGTTGTATATGTTTGACAAATTCTTCTACATCATCACTGACTTTGCGATCAACAAGTAGATGTACCAAATCTTACACCCCATTTAGATTACACCCCATTTGGATACTTTCCTGTGGATCTATTTATGGATTTTTTATATGCAAAATCAGCTTTTGGTAATGCTAAGTCCCATTGTTTTGGATTTTCCACAACGATGAACCTTAACAGGTTTCCCAAACTCCCATTTACCACCTTTGTTTTCCCATCAGTTTGAGGATGATAGGACATGTTGAACTGTAGTTGAGTTCCCAACTTCTTCCATAAATTCCTCTAGTAGTGACTTAACAACCTTGTGTCCCTATCTGAAGTAATCATTTTTGGAACACCATGCAAATGAAAAAATTCTCTGAAAAACAAATCTACTACACCTGTTGCATCACTTGTTTTCGTGTAGGCAATAAAATGAACCATCTTCAAAAACCTATCAACAACCACAAAACTTAAGTCATTACCTTGTTTTGTTTTTTGTAATCCCATTAGGAAAAGACAACAACATATACAATCCTATATTTTGTGCATGGCCTTTCGAGACTTGCAAAATTGAACACCTATCCACATATCTTACCACATCTCTTCTCATCTTTATCTAATAGTATTTCTCTCCTACCAAGTATATCATCTTATCTTTACCAAAATTCCCATCGAATCCTCCACTATGCAACTCTTTCACTATATTCTTTCTCATAGACCCGACTGGAATACATAGTTTACGTCCCTTGAATTAGTAGCAATCCTGTAAAATGTAATAATCCTAGACATCTCTCAAATTTTTTGATAATGGATGAATTAACCTTTCAACAATATCCTTCAAATGGGAATCATAAGAATACAAACCCTTTATTGCTTCAAAACCCACAACCTCATTTTCCATAGTGGTAATAAAATTCACATGCCGACTCAATGCATCTACAAATTGATTTTGTTTTCCTAATTTATGTTTTAGAGAAAAAGTATAACCCTAAAAAAATGATACCCACTTTCCATGCCTACTATTAAACTTTTGTTTTGTAGTCACATACTTCATGGCTATGTGGTATGTAAATAAGACAAAATCCATGATCACTAAGTAACGCCTCCAATGCCTTAATGCTTGTACAATTGCATAAAATTCCACATAATAAGTAGAGTAGTTATTTCTTACCTCATTCAGTTTCTCACTAAAGAAAGCTATTAGATTTCCACCTTGACTTATACTAACACGTGAGCTGTAAAAATCAACCTCAAACACTTTATCAAAATTTAGTAGTGCCAAAATGGGTGCCACTATCACCTTCTTCTTCAAGAAGTAAAAACTATCCTCAGCTACCTTTGTCAACAAAATATCCTTTCACATTATGCAATTTGTTATAGGTGCTACAATACTGCTGAAATTTTTAATAAACATTCTGTAAAATGTTGCTAAACCATGAAATATTCTTACCTCTATTATACTCCATGGAGTAGGACATTCAATAATTTCCTTTATCTTCTCAGAGTCCATTTTTACCCCATCTGGTGAAATAATAAAGCCTAAGAATACAAAAATATCTTGCATACATGTGTACTTCTTCATATTTGCATAGAATTTCTGTTTCCTTAATGCTTCAAATATCCCACGTATATGCCTCAAATGTTATTATTTAGTTTTACTAAAGATCAAGATATCATCAAAATAATCCACAATAAACTTACCATTTTACTCTTGTTATCCAAAATTCACCCCTCAAGGTAATTTTGATAGCATGTACCAAATTCTTTAGTCCCGAGTAAGTAGAATTGATTTAAGGTCTAAAATCATGTTTTGGGGTCTCTTTGGTATCTCTCTAACTTCCCAATCCAAGGACAAATCCAAAAATCTAGAATTTTTTTGAAAAACTCCAAAGAATGAAGTTGTAAGCTTGTTTTAATGCTTTGCGTTTCCGGAGGTTGTGGGTCGTAGCAAGGTTAGTCATACCAAGTTTTGGGCCGAAAAGACAAAGGAATCATGTAAATTAGACATTTTTGTCCTAGGTGGTCTACGTGACAGTTGGGCCATTGGGATGCATGGGATGCAAAAAGTTGAAATGGCTGCAGGTAGTGAAAATTTGCAAAAACAGAAGTTTTTGTTCCGCGTGGGATGTGCAAAGGCAAAATCACCACACAAGGAGCCAAGATAAGTGGATGCGGACGATGCGGAAGTCAAAAAACCTCACATCCCGATCAACAACAGACACACATGGACAAGGAGGACCAAATTGGCCTATGCGAAAGAATGTGTCTAGGACAGCAAAGACACGTGGACCCGATTTTGCCAAAATAGCCACATCAAAGAGAAAAGTCAAAGTTTGACCTCCTGAACTTCAAACAGCCATAACTTTTGACTCCGAGATCCAGTTTTCATAAAATTGGAATTTCTTATTTTTAATAAAGGTAGATATATTTAAATAAAATAAACATATTCGGCTCCAGTTAGTTACTGCTCATTCCCGTCAAATGACAGAAAATGCTTGGCAGACCCAAAATAGCTGCTCGTACTCAGAAGGTCATAACTTTTACATTTCTCAACAAAATCACACAAAATTGGTACTGTTGGAATCTTGGCTTCAAGACCAATGCAAAAAATTCAAGATATTATGGATTTTATGAGAAACTGATTGGGTTTTTTCATAAAACGTGGCCGGGTTCATGACATTGTTTTATTTGGTAGTTGGGAGTGCAATTAAGAGGCATGGTCATCATTCTTTCTCTGCTACACCACCTAGGATAGTATGGGGATCATTTTGTAAGTAACATACAATCATTTCACTCCATTTAATGCGTCTTATAAGTGGTTTAAGGAAAGATTTTTGGATTTCCATTTTCCCATTCTCTCCCTTCTCATTCTTCTATAAATTGGAGCGTTGGGCTCATTATAAAGGATAGTTTTCTTGTTATAGCAAATCTCTATCAAAAATTATTTGTGAAGCCAATGTGTTACAGTCCCTTGTAGTGGAGTCCTTACATGGTGATCCAGGCCCATTATCTTGTAATAGATTGAATTGTGCATATCATGAAGCAATAAAATACAAGTTTGTGGATGCATCATCCCCTGCTCTGTTTGTTTGCACTCTTCTTGCCCCTTTCAACCTTCATTACAAAAATATTGTGTCTGTTTTTATGCTCTTGCAGGGATCCATTATCATTGTGTATGTTGAGATGTTTTTGTGAATGCAATTTCCTAGATTGTGGAGGACTGTCATCACCCCTTCTAGTGTGCACTTTACTTCTGTATCTCATGCATTAGAAGACTACTCTCACACCCCTCATTTTCTAGTGTATCACCGCTTTAGTGTAGGCTTTCATTTTCATTCATTCTCTCTCCGTGGTCCCTTAGAAAGATAGATTAGGAAAGATAGTCTTCCTTGCATTAGAGTAGATTGTGGCAGGTAGTTTAGGAGCAAGAACCAGATTTCTCTGGAGGTATATCTCAAGTAGCAAGTCCCACAACTTGGAGATAGTACTTATGTTATCAAATCACACTGTGAGCTCAAGTATATGCACTCGTATTCATCAGTCTCATAGAACTACTAGGTGTATTGGATAACTCGAATGTAATCACCAACCACGTAGATAATGCATTTCCTATTTTGAATGATGTTTTCTAATCATCTCCTTCTCTGATCCAAATTTGATGGTAATAAATTTGAAGATCAATCTTGATGAAATACCTAGATCTAGTAAGCACGTCCATAATATCATCAACGTGAGTTATTAGGAACCTATATTTGATTTTAATTTTAATTATTGCTCTTCTATCTTTGATGTTAATAAAGATAGGGTTGTACATGGACTCATGCTCTCCTTCACGAGCCCCTTTCTCACATACTCTGTCACTTACCTATTCAATTCTGCATGCCATGTCAGGCTCATCCTATAATCCATTTGATTTGAGAGTGAAGACATTGCAATCAAATCAATATGGTGTTGAATATCTCTTTTGGGTGGTAATCCATCTGGTAGCTCATCATGAATAATGTCAGAAAATTCTTCTATTAATTTTGTCATTTCTACTTGTAGTTGTGCACTTGCAGGTTCATCCTTATTTGAGACTAGTGCATAACAAAAACTATTTACCTTTTCCTCATTCACAAATTCTTTTTTAGAAATCATATTTTTCGCTTTCCCCTCTTCCTTAAGAGGTAGAAAAATGATTTTTGTGTCATCCTTCAAGAAAGTATAAGTATTCTTTCCCCCATTATGAATAAATTTTCTATCAAATTTCCATGGTCTTCCTAGTAGCATACGACATCCATCCATATGAATAACATCACACCAAATATCATCCTTATAATTGTTACTAATATAAAAACTTATTAAACATCTCTTATCAACCATAACTTCATTACCATTCTTAAACCATGCAATACAGTAATGGTTAGGATTCTTCTCTTAATACAGACCCAATTTCTCGACCATCTCATTTGAAACCATGTTCTCAAACCTACCACCATAAATAATAACATTACATAGATTATCTCCTGACTTACATCTTGTTCTGAAAATATTTGTATGCAGCCATGCATCCCCCTTGATATCCTTTCTTGGATAAATCATCGTCCTCTTGATCATCAAATTTTCTCCAACAGATGGTGGAATTTATAAGCCATGTTTGTCTTCTACTTATTCAACTTCAACAAGATTTACTCTTGGAGAATCTTCTTCCATCTTGTCATGTGTATAAGAATGCAAGAATTTGAAATCATGATGCTCCTCTTCACCACATCTATAGAAAAAAAATTGTCTTCATGGAGGATCCCATCCTCTATCACCACCATATCCTTTTCCCCTAGAAAATCCTCTACCTCTTTGCTGATTTTAGGAATGTTGTCTCGTATCTTTTCTATTTTACACTCCATAGGTGATTCTCCCCTACCTTGGCTAAAATCAACTCTTCCCCAAAACAAAAATGAGGCCCCCATATTCATTCCAGGTGATCTCATAATACTTTGATGAGTTTTTTTTCTTCATCCTTTAAGGATAATTGATATGCATCCTCCATGCTCTTAATCGTGTGCATACTTGTCTCATCTTGAATAGAAAATTTTAATCTATTTACATACCTTGTAGCCATTTGTTCCTTAGTTTCTGTTATCAATGAATCAAAACACCCCTATGTTCATACAAGTACGTATAATTGAACTCACAGTGTGATTGGATGACATGGGTACTATCTTCAAGTGTTGGGACTTGCTACTTGAGATAGACCTCCAGAGAAAGTTGGTTCTTTCTCCTAAACTACCTGCAACAATCTACTCTAATGCAGGGTAAACTAACTATTCTAATCTAACTTTCCAACGGACCAGGGAGAGAGAATACATAAAATGAAATCCTACACTAGAGTGGTGATACACCAGAAAAGGAGGGTGTGAGAGTAGTCTTCCAATGCGTGAGATACAAAAGTAAAGTGCACACTAGAAGGGGTGATGACAGTTCTCCATAATCTAGTAAAATGCATTCACAACAACATTTCAAACATACACAATGATAATGGATCCCTAAAAGAACATAAAAATAGACACAATATTCTTGTAATCAAGGTTGAAGGGGAAGGAAGAATGCAAGAAAACACAGCAGGGGAAGATGCATCCACAAACTTATATTTTATTGCTTCCTGATATGCATAGTTCAATCGGTTACAAGATAAGGGCCTGGATCACCAGCCAAGGAGTCCACAACAAGGGCCTGAAACACATTGGCTTCACAAATAAATTTTCACAGATCTTTGCTACAAAAAACTACTCCCCCTTTACAATGAGCCCAATACTTCAATTTATAAGAAAATGAGAAGAGAGAGAGAAGGGGAAAATGGAAATCTTGAAATCTATCCTTCAACCACTTGTAAGAGGAATTAAATGGAGTAAAATGATTATATATTACTTGAAAAAATCTCTCCATACTTTATCAGGTGTTGCAGCAGAGAAATAATGATGACCATGCCTCTTAATTGCACTCCCAACCACCAAATAAAACATTGTTATCAACCCAGCCACGTTTTATCAAAAATCCAAACTGATATCTCATAAAATCCTAAATTTCTTGATTTTTTTGCGTTGGTCTCGGATCCACGATTCCAATGGTATCAATTTTGTGGTGATTTCAATGAGAAATGCAAAATTTATGGCCTTCTGAGTGCGGGTAGTAATTTTGGGTCTAGCAGACATTTTCTGTCATTTGACGGGAATGACTATTAACTTACTGGAGCTGAATATGTTTCTTTTATTTAAATATATCTACCATCATTAAAAATAATAAATCCAATTTTGTGATAAATCGGAGCTCAGAGTCAAAAGTTATGGCCATTATGAAGTTCACAGGTCAAACGTTAACTTTTCTTCTTTGTTGCAGCTATTTCGGCAAAATCGGGTCCGCGTGTGTCTTGGCTGTCCTAGATGAATTCTCCCGCATCAGTTGATTCAGGATTCCTTGTCCCCTTTTGCAGATTTTTCACCTTTGCATGCCCCACGTGTCCCGCGCGTACTTTTGTCCCCGGTTGTCCCGGACAAAAATCTCCGCACTGCCCACAATAGACCGTCTTGCGGAAAATCGGCCGATTCATGCCCTACGCGTACTTTTTTCTTGTCTATCCCAAACCATGTGAAACAAAAAAACTTCACGATTTTTATTTCCTACGGTCATTTCACCTTTTCTCGTCCCGACGTCCAAACTGTCCCGCGGACCGCCTGGGACAAAAATGTCTGACTTAGCCAATTTTCTTCTATTTTTTGGTCCCAATCTTGGTACGACAAACCTCGGTATGACCCGCACTGGTATCGATCTTCACCCATCACACTAAAAAATTCTTAGGAGTTAAATCAGTCTTGTCAACCTAACCTTTTGCAGCTTCTCCATTTTTCGAACTTCAGATGGTTTTTTTTCTTGGATGGAGAGTTCTCTTAGAAGCTTCATCTAACTCTAACAATCATGATTTCAGGCCTCTCATCATAAGGGCTAACTTGCTTCCGATCGTAAAAAGTTGTTGTATGAACTGGTAAGAAGATAATTAGCATATGTATGGGAAGAAGGTCCTAGAATCCATAGTTTCTTCATGCTCTAAATGAATGGACTATTTCTAGAAATCATTCTCTATATTTTTTACATGGTTCTATTAGTTCCAAATAACTAAAACTTCAACTGCTCACCCCATCTCCTTTTGTTAACCTCTAGTATTCTTCATAATTAGACATTTAGAAATTTATCTTGTTAGCTTGATTCATCCATTTTCCATTTCCATGAGGGTTGTAGTTAGATACATATGTAAAATATATCTTGACATATCTTCTTGCCAGGTTATCCCACCATAATGGCTTAGCTATGAAAGCTTTAAATTGCATTGTGATGCAAACTATTTTTACCTAGGTACTTTTCCAAACCTGAAAATAATACGATTCCACTCATAAAAATTCCCTATGCAATTTGACTGAGTCTGATCATCTCCTCTAGTTTTAGGGACTAGCCTCCATACCATTTGGTGAACATAATAAGTCTTCCATCCTAATATCCATTTTTGACTTCTAATACTTGAAGGTTCTTAAATCTTTCCAAGCTAAGGGTGGCACTTATACCCCATTGTTTAAAAGGGGCTTCAATTGATAGTGGTTGTAAAGGGAGAACACCTGAACTCTTATTTCTTCCTGAAAAATCTCAGAAAACTTTCACAATTTCCTAAAAATAAGGTTGTGTATTTAAAAAGTGTGGGACACCAATATCTTTCCCTTAAGAACTTATGGGCAGTTACTCTTCTATCAAAGCAATGTAGTAAAATTCTGAACAAACTCAATATACTGCAATTAATATGAACTCCAAAAGAAAATAAATATCCTTATTTTTTATTCAACCATGAATCAAAAATCTTGATAAATAATAAAATAACTCCCAAACTTTATTTTCCAACTAATATCTAACTATATTTGACTAAATCTACTCTAGGTGGCGGAAATTACTATTTTTAGCAGTTTACTAGAACCTGCTATTATTAGTAAGTTCGCATGCTTATTCGTATGGAAACAAAAATTTCCACACATTATACATTCGTAAATTATAGTAATTAAAAAATTTCCAACTCAGAATGTAGCTAATAGACTAAAATTAACTAATGCCCTAAAATACGAAAATACTAAACTACAACTTAAATCAAAAATTTCAGCCTCGGGATGGCAGATTTTGGGCCTGGAAATGTTCCAAACATTGCTCCAAATGGTTTCTCACCTTGATTGGTGCATTATTCTCATCAAAACATGTGGTTTAAAAAAAAAGGACTCAAACAGACACACAAAACTCAAGTTATGACCTTATCAAGTTGTCTTTTCAAACTACTTCCAATTATCTGCATCCAACTTCTTAATATCCCACTTTGTGACCCAATTATTCACCTCTTGTTCCATTCCTTTCCAATGTAAATAATATTTTTTTAATTTCCCATGTCGCATGTCTATTGTTTTCTTATCTAGAATCTGATCCACTTCTTCTTTGTTAATAACATCCTCTTCTGCACCATCTCTATGAAAATAATACAAATATGAAACATTAAACACTAGATAAATATAAAAATTCCTTGGAAATTCTTCCTCATAAGCATTACCAATTTTTTTCACAATTTTGTAGGGACCAATCTTCTTGTACTTTAGCTTTTTATAGGTTCCTTTTGGAAACCTTTCCTTTCACAAGTATACCATAAAAAACTCACAAACTATAAATACCTTTCTTCATCTATGCACATCTATTATTTCCTTATACTTATCATTATTATTCTGCAACTTCTTCTACACTTCTTCTACAATTGTTGTATATGTTCAGCAAATGCTTATGCATCATCGCTGACTCTGCCATCAACTAGTAGTTGTACCAAATCTAACACCTTATTTGGATTAATCCCATACACAATAAAAAATGGATACTTTCACGTGGATCTATTTATGAAACTGTTATATGCAAACTCAACTTGTGGTAATGCTAAGGCCCTTTGTTTTAGCTTTTCACCAACGATGCACTTTAACAGGTTTCTCAAACTCCCATTTACCACCTCTATTTTCCCATCAGTCTGAGGATGATAGGAACTATTGAAATTTAGTTGAGTTCCCAAGTTCTTCCATAACTTCCTCTAGAAGTGACTTAAAAACCTTGTGTGCCTATCTGAAGTAATGGTTTTTGGAAAACCATGCAAACAAACAACTTCTCTGAAAAACAACTATGTTATACATGTCGCATCACTTGTTTTCTTGCAAGAAATAAAATGAACCATATTAGAAAACCTATCAACAACCACAAAAATTTAGTCATTACCTCATTTTTCTGTGGGTAATCCCAAAACAAAATCCATACTCAGATCTGTCCAAGACTCTTTAGGAAAAGGAAATGGCATATACAACCCTGTATTTTGTGCATGGCCTTTCGATACATGGAAAATTTGAACTCTCCACATATCTTACAACATCTCTTTTCATCTCTGCTACCAGGGCTATCGTCTTATCTTTACCGAAATGCCCATCCAATCCTCTACTATGCAACTCTTTCACTATAATCTCTCTTATAGACCTGACTGGAATACATAGTTGGTGTCCCTTGAATAGGTAGACATCTTGTAAAATGTATTCATCCTAGACATCTCCTGCATTGTGTTAAAATGGACGATTTAACCTTTAAACAATATGCTTGAAAAATAGAATCAGAATAATACAAACCCTTTATTGCTTCAAAACCCACAACCTCATTTTCCATAGTGGTAGAAAAATACACACGTCTACTCAATGCAAATGAAACTTTATTTTGTTTTCCTGATTTTTGTTTTAGAGGAAAAGTATAACCTTGTAAAATTTATACCCACTTTGCATTCCTACTATTCATTTGTTTTTATGTATTCACATACTTAAATGTTATGTGGTATGTAAATAACACAAACTCCTTAGGCACTAAGTAATTCCTCCAATACCTTAATGCTTGTACAATTACACAAAATTCCACATCATAAGCAAAGTAGTTCTTTCCTAGATCATCCAGGTTCTCACTAAAGAATGCTACTGGATTTAAACCTTGACTTAAAACAACACCAATACCCACATGTGAGGTGTCACAATCAACCTCAAACACTTTATCAAAATCTGGTAGTGCCAAAATGGGTGCCTCTATCACCTTCTTCTTCAAGAATTGCAAATGATCCTCTGTTGCCTTTGTCCACAAAAATTCACTTCATTTTGTGCAATATTTTATATGTGCTACAATACTGTTGAAATTTTTAATAAACTTTCTGTAAAATGTTACTAGACCATGAAAGCTTCTTACCTTTGTTATACTCCGTGGAGTAGACCATTCAAAAATTGTGTTTATTTTCTCTGAGTCCATTTGTACCCCCATCTACTGAAATAATAAAGCAAAGAATAAGAAATTATCTTGTATAAACATGCACTTATTCATATTTACATAGAGTTTCTCTTTCCTTAACACTTCAAATATCACCCTTAGATACCTTAAATGTTCTTCTTTAGTTTTACTACAGATCAAGATATCATCAAAATAATCCACAAAAAACTTACCATTATGCTCCCACATCATGGAGTTCATCAGTCTCAGAAAAGTACTAGGCGCATTGGATAATCCGAATGGCATCACAAACCACTCATATAATCCATCTCCTATCTTGAATGATGTTTTCTACTTGTCTCCTTCTCTGATCTGAATCTGAATGTAACCACTTTGAAGATCAATCTGAGTGAAATACCTAGATCAAGAAAGCACATCCATCATATCATCAAGGTGAGGTATTAGGAACCTATACTTGATTCTAATTTTATTGATTGCTCTTAAATAAAGTGCACATTATCCATGTTCCATCTTTCTTTGGTGTTAATAAAGTTGGGGTTGCACATAGACTCATGATCTCCCTTATGACCCCCTTTCTCACGAGCTATGTGACTTACCTATTCAAATCTACATGCAATATCGGGCTCATATTATAAGTGCTTGATTTAGAAGTGAATAACCCAAAATCAAATCAATATGGTGTTGAATATATTTTTTGGGTGGTAATCCTTCTAGTAGCTCATTAGGAATAACATCAGAAAATTGTTCTATTAATTATGTTTTTTCTACTAGAGTTTGTGCACTTAGAGGTTCATCCTTATTTGTTACTAGTGCATGAAAGAAACCAGTTTCCTTTGCCTCCTTCACAAATTATTTTATAGAAATCATATTTTCATCCTTCACCTCTTCCTTAAGAGGTATAAAACCTCTTTTTGTGCCATCCTTCCAGAAAGTATAAGTATTATTTCCCCCATTATGATTAAATTTTCTATCAAATTAACATGGTCTTCCTAACAGTGTATGACATGCATCCATAGGTATATCATCACACCAAATATCATCATTGTAGGTTTTCCCAATAGAAAAACTTATTAAACATCTCTTATCAATAGTAACTTAATAACCCTTCTTAAACCATACAATACGGTAAGTGTTAGGATTCTTCTCACAATGCAAACCAAATTTCTTAACCATCTCATTTGAAACCATCTTCTCACAATAACCACCATCAATAATAACTGTACATATGTTTCCTCCTAAAGTGTATCTTATTTTGAAAATATTTGTACGCAGTCATGCATCCCCCTCGATATCCTTTCTTGGAGCAATCATCGTCCACTTGATTATCATATTTTCTCCAACATCTCTTGGAATTTCTAGGTCATGTTCATGTTCTACTTGTTTGACTTAAACAAAATTTAATATTGGAGTATCTTCTTGCCTATTCTCATGTGTATAAGAATGTAGACATTCAAAATCTAGATGCCCCTCTTCACCACATCTGTAACAAACAAATGGTCTTTGTGGATCCTCTCATCCTCTATCACCATAATATCCTCTAGCCCTAGAAAATCCTCTGCCTCTTTTATGATTATGGGAATCTTTTCTCGTATCTTCTTGGTTTTCCATTCCACGAGGTGATTCTCCACTACCTTGGATGAAACCAGCTTATCCTTGAAAGGAATATGAAGCCCCCTAGTCATTCCAAGTCATCTCCTAAAACTTTGATGACTTTTTTTTTCCTTGACCTTTAAGGCTAATTGAGAGGAATCCTCCACGGTCTTAATCCTCTGCATATTTATCTCATCTTGAAACGAATATTTTAATCCATTTACATAGTTTTCAGCCATTTGTTCCTCGGTTTCTTCATGCTCTACATGAATGGATAACTTGTAAAATTGATCTGTGTATTCTTGCACTATTTGTAAGTTCTTTCTAAGATTCTGAAACCTCTTATACAGGGTTATTACATAATCCACAGGAAAAAATTTATCTTTTAGCTTCTTCTCCATCTTACTCCACATCCTAATTCTTTCTTTCCCCTTTCTTGACCGATATTTCTGTAGGTCTTCCCACCATAACATAGCATGATCTTTAACTTTCATGCATGCAAAGGTTACCTTGTTTTCTTCTGACATAGCCTTCCACTCAAACAATTTCCCCCATGTTAGTCAATTATTCTATCACCTCCTCTGGTTTTAGACTACCTCTATAGTCTAAAAAATCAACTCTTATCCCATCATTTTTTCCTTCTAATTCTCAAAGCATCCTTTCTTTAAAAGCTAAGGGTGGTTCTTGGCTTTCCTCCTCTTCATAAACTTCTTCTTCATCTGTGTCATATCCACCTTGATTTCCTCTCTAGGTTATTATTACAGTGAGCGTAACAACTTGCCTTTGTAGATCTTGCATATTTCTATTCATCTAAGAAATAATGCCTCCCCTCCCTGTTCCTTTTACTTCCATTTTTTTAAGACTCAAACCAGCTCTGATACAAGATAATGTAGCCACATTCTAAATAAAATGGATATACTCCAAATAATATGAAGTCCAAAATAAAATAGATCTCATTCTTCATTATTGAATCATAAATTACAATGTTTCCTAAATAGTAAAACAACTCCCAACTCGAATTTCCAATAAAACTCTTACTAACTTTGACTAGATCTACTCTAGGTGGAGGAAATTACTATTTTTAGTTGTTTACTAAAACATACTATTCATAGTAAGCTTGCATGCTTATTTGTACGGGCACAAAAATTTCCATGCATCTTCTACATTCCTAAATTAGAGGAATTACTAATTTTCGAACTCATAATGCAACTAATAGACTAAATTAACAATTCCCTAAAATAGGAAAAAACTGAACTATAACTTAAATCCAAAATTTTGGCCAAAATTAGTAGGAACTTGACAAGGTCATAAGTACTGGCTTTCCACCTTGAATTAGAATATTTCTTGGTTATGCACTATTCCCATATAACGATGAATATGTAAGTGCACAAGTACTAGTAGAAACAACATAATTAATAGAAGAATTTTATGATGTTATTCCTGAAGAGCTACCAAATGGATTACCGCCCAAAAGAGATATTCAACACCATATTGATTTGATTCTGAGGTATTCACTCCCAAATCAAGTAGCTTATAGGATGAGCCCAACATTACATGAAGAGTTGAATAGGAAAGTTGCAGAGCTCATGAAAAAGAGGGTTGTGAGGGAGAGCATGAGTTCATGTGCAACCCTAGCTTTATTAACACTAAAGAAGGGTAGCACATGGAGAATTTGCATAGATATCAAAGAAATCAATATCCATTATGACCTTGGCCAAAATTTTGGATTTAAGTTGGAGAAATCAATATCTGGAGCTCAACTTATGACCTTGTTAAGTTCCTACTAATTTTGGCCAAATTTTTTTATTTAAGTTACAGTTCAGTTTTTTTCTATTTTAGGGCATTAGTTAATTTTAGTCTATTAGTTGCATTATGAACTGGAAATTTGGCAATTCCTATAATTTAGGAATGTAGAAGGTGTGTGGAAATTTCTCTTCCCAAATGAATAAGTATGCAAATTTATTTAGAATAGGAGGTTCTAGTAAACTACTAAAAATAGTAATTTCAGCCACCTATAGTAGATTTAGTAATAGTTAGTTAGAGTGTGCTTGGAAACTAGAGTTGGGAGTTATTTTCCTATTTAGGAAACATTGTAATTCATGATTCAATAACGAAGATGGAGATATATTTTGATTTGGAGTTTATATTATTTGCAGTATATCGAGTTTCTTTAGAATTTGGCTACATCATATAGTATCAGAGATGGTTCGAGTCTTAAAAAAATTGTAGGAAGAGGAAGAGGAAGAGGAAGCAGTATTGCCCAGAGGAATAGAAATATGAAATATCTATAGAGGAAAGTTGTTGCGCTCGATGCATTGATAACCCAGAGAGGAAATCAAGGTGGAGATGACACAAATGAAGAAGAATTTTTTGAAGAGGATCAAACGCTAGTGCCACCCTTATCTTTTGATGAAAGGATGCTTCAATAATTAGAAGGAAAGAATGATGGGATAAGAGTTGATGCTTTATATAATGGATGTATTCTAAAACCTGAGGAGCTAATAGACCGGTTGACTATTATGGGGAAATTTATTGAGTAAAAAGATATGTCAAAAGAAAAGAAAAGAATATTTGAATACATGAAATTTAAAGGTCGTGTTATGTTATGGGTGGATGACCTACGGAAAGAGTGGTAAAGAAATGGGAAAGAAAGATTTAGGATGTGGAGTAAGATGGATAAGAAGGTAAATGATAAATTTCTCCCTGTGGATTATGCACAAACCCTTTATAGCAGGTTTCTGAATCTCAAGAAGAACTTATAAATAGTTTAAGAATACACAAATGAGTACTACAAGTTTTCCATTTGTTTAGAGCATGACGAAACTAAGGAACAAATGGCTGCAAGGTATGTAAATAGATTAAAATTTTCTATTCAAGATGAGACAAGTATGCACATGATTAAGAGCATGGAGGATGCATATCAATTATCCTTAAAGGACGAAGAAAAAAAAAGTATTTAAAGTATTATGAGATCACCTCGAATGAATAGGGGGGCCTCATTTTTGTTTCAGGGAAGAGCTAATTTCAGCCAAGTTAGGGGAGAATCACTTCATGGAATGGAAAACAAAAAAAATACAAGACAAGATTCCCAAAATCAACAATGAGGTAGAGGGTTTTCTAGGGGCAGAGGATATGGTGGCGATAAAGGATGGGAGGCTCCACGAAGACAAATTTTTTTTTACAATTGTGGTGAAGAGGGGAATTAGGCTTTTGAATGCGCACATTCTTATGGACATGAAAATATGCAAGCAGATGCTCCATGAATAAACCTTGTTGAAGATGAACAAGTAGAAGATGAACTGGACCTAGACATGCCATAAGATGTTGGAGAAAATTTTTTGATCAAGAGGATGATGATTTCTCCAAGAAACAATATCAAGAGAGATGCATGGCTGTGTACAAATATTTTCAGAACAAGATGCACCTCAGGAGGAAAGTTATGTAATGTTATTAATGATGGTGGTAGTTGTATGAAGATGGTTTCAAATGAGATGGTCGAGAAATTGGGTTTGCATTGTAAGAAGAATCCTAACCCTTACCGTATGGCATGGTTTAAGAAGGGTAATGAAGTAATTTTTGATAAGAGATGTTTAATAATTTTTTCTATTGGGAAAAATTACAAGGATGATATTTTGTGTGATGTTATTCCTATGGATTCATGTCATATTCTATTAGGAATACCATGGAAATTTAATAGAAAAGTTATTCATGACGGGGGAAAGAATACTTATACTTTCTGGAAGGATGGCACAAAAATAGTTTTTCTACCTCTTAAGGAAGAGTAGAAGGCTGAAAATATGATTTTTGAAAAAGAGTTTGTGAAGGAGGCCAAGGAAACCAGTCTTGGTTATGCACTAATCGCAAATAAGGATGAAAATGTGAGTGCACAAATACTAGTAGAAACAACAAAATTAATAAAAGAATTTTCTGATGTTATTCTTTATGAGCTATAAGACGGATTACTACCAAAAAGAGATATTCAACACTGTATTGATTTTACTCTAGGGTCTTCACTCGTAAATCAAGTGGCTTATAGGATGAGCCCAACATTGCATGTAGAGTTGAATAGGAAAGTGGCAGAGCTCGCGAGAAAGGGTTTCGGAAGGGAGAGAATGATTCCATGTGCAACCCTAGATTTATTAACACCAAAGATGGATGGAACATGGAGAATGTGCGTAGATAGTAGAGAAACCAATAAAATTACAATCATGTATAGGTTCACAATACCTTGCCTTAATGATATGATGGATGTGCCTATTGGATCTAGGTATTTCACCAAGATTTATCTTCAAAGTGGTTACCTTCAAATTTGGATCAGAGAAGGAGACGAGTGGAAAACAACATTCAAGATAGGAAATGGATTATATGAGTGGTTGGTGATGCACCTAGTAATTTAATGAGACTGATGAAAACCTTGTTATGGAAGTATAATGGTAAGTTTTTTGTGGATTATTTTGATGATATCTTGATCTTTAGTAAAACTAAAGAAGAAAATTTGAGGCATATAAGGGGGATATTTGAAGTGTTAAGGAAAGATAAAATCTATTTAAATATGAAGAAGTACACATGCATGCAAGATATTTTTGTATTCTTGGGCTTTATTATTTCAGAAGATGGGGTACAAATGAACATAGAAGATAAAGGTAATTATTGAATGTCCTACTCCATGGAGTATAATAGAGGTAAGAAGATTTCATGGTTTAGCAACATTTTAAAGAAAGTTTATTAAAATTTTCAGCAGTATTGTAGCAGCTATAAAATATTGCACAAAAGGAATGAAATATTTGTGCACAAAGGCAGCTAAGGATAGTTTTAAGTTCTTGAAGAAGAAGGTGAAAGTGGCACCCATTTTGGCACTACCAGATTTTGATAAAGTGTTTGACGTTGATTATGATGCCTCACATGTGGGTATTGGTGTTGTTCTAAGTCAAGGAGGAAAGAAAGTAGCTTTCTTTAGTGAGAAATTGAATGAGGTAAGAAAGAACTACTCTACTTTATGATGTTGAATTTTATGCAATTATATAAGGATTAAGGCATTGAAGGCATTACTTAGTGTCTAACGAGTTTGTGTTATTTACATACCATATATCCTTGAAGTATGTGAATACACAAAAAAATATTTAATAACAGGCATCCAAATTGGTTATCATTTTTATAGGGTTATACTTTTTCTCTAAAAAACAAATCAGGAAAACAAAATCAAGTTATAGATGCATTGATTAAGCATTTGATTTTGTTTACCACTATGGAAAAAGAGGTTGTGGGTTTTGAGGTAATAAATGGTTTGTATTATTATGATTGTTATTTCAAGGATATTGTTGAAAGGTTAATTCGTCCATTGTCAGTCAATGCAGGAGATGTCCAAGATGAATACATTTTACAGGATGGCTACCTATTCAAGGGATACCAACTATGTATTCCAATTGGGTCTATGAGAGAGAATATATTGGAAGAGTTGCATAACAGAGGATTGGCTGGGAATTTTGGTAAAGATAAGAGGATAGCATTCGTAGTAGAGAAATACTAATGGCCAAAGATGAGAAGAGATGTGGTAAGATATTAGGAGAGGTGTCAAATTTACCAATTCTCAAAAGTCCATGCACAAAACAAAGGGTCGTATATGCCTTTGGCTTTTCCTAACGGGTCATGGACACATATGAGTATAGATTTTGTTTTGGGATTACCAAAAAAACAATGAGGTAATGACTCAGTTTTTTATGGTTGTTTATAGGTTTTCTAAGATGGTTCATTTTATTTCCTACAAGAAAACAAGTAATGTGAGAGGTGCAGTAGATTTGTTTTTTAGAGAAGTTTTTTGTTTGCATCGTGTTAAAAAAACCATTACTTTAGATAGGGACACAAGGTTCTTAACTCACTTTTGGAGGACTTTATGGAAGAAGTTAGGAACTCAACTACAGTTCAGCAAGGCCTACAATCCTCAGACTGATGGGAAAAAAGAGGTGGTAAATGAGAGTTTTGGTAACCTATTAAGGTGCATCGTTGGGTAAAATCTGAAACAATGCAACTTAGCATTACCACAAGCTTATTTTGCATATAAGAGTTCCATTAATAGATCCACAGGAAAGTATCCATTTTCGATTATGTATGGGAGTAATCCAAATGAGGTATTAGATTTGATACAACTACCAGTTGATGGTAGAGTCATTAATGGTGTAGAAGCATTTGTCAAACATATACAACAATTGCAGAAAGAAGTGTTGAATAAGTTGCAGAATAGTAATGATAAGTATAAGGAAATAGCCAAGGTGCACAGATGAAGAAAGGTATTTAAATTTGGTGAGATGGTTATGGTATAACTATGTAAGGAAAGGTTTCCCAAAGGAACCTATAACAAGCTGAAGTAGTAGAAGATAGGTCCCAAGAAAATCGTGAAAAAAAATGATAATGCTTATGAGGTACAATTTCTAGGGAATTTTTATATTTTACCAGTGTTTAATGTTTCAGATTTGAATTATTTTCATGGGGATAGTGAAGAAGGGGATGTTATTAATGAAGTAGTATATTGGAGGCAGTAGGTTCTGATGAAGAATAAATAAGAAGTGGATCAGATTCTAGATAAGAAAACAATGGACACGTGACATGGGAAATACAACAAATATTTGGTACATTGGAAAGGACTGGAACGAGAGGAAAAAAATTTCATCATAGAGTGGGAGATTACAAAGTTGGATGTAGATAAATGGAAGCAGTTTGAAGAGGATAACTTGCAGGAGCTGCATTTTTTTCAAGAAGGGGAGAATGATGTGCTAAAATTAGCACGAACTTAAAAAGGTCATGACTCAAGCTTCAGGTGTCTGTTTGAGTCCGTTTTTTTAAACCACATGTCTGTTTGAGTACATTTGAGTGGTTGGAGCAAGTTTCAACACATTTTTGGGCCTAAAATCCGCCATCTTGAGGCCGAAATTTTGGATTTATGTTTTATTTTTCCTATTTTAGGGCATTAGTTAATTTTAATCTATTAGTTGCATTATGAGTTGGAAAGTTAACAATTCCTATAATTTAGGAATGTAGAATATGTGTGGGATTTTCTGTTCCTATACGAATAAGTATGCAAACTTACTAAGAATATGAGGTTCTAGTAAACTGCTAAAAATAGTAATTTTTGCCACCTAGAGTAGATTTAGTAAAAAAAATTAAAGTGTGCTTGGAAACTCGAGTTGGGAAATTTTTTCCTATTTAGAAAACATTTTAATTCATGATTCAATATAACGAATAAAGAGATCTATTTTATTTTGGAGTTCATATTATTTGTAGTTTATCAGGTTTCTTTATAATTTGGGTACATTAAATATGAGGGAAAAATGATTAAAATAATTTTCCAGAAATGATGAGCTGAGATCCCAGTCAAGCACAAGTGGAACCAGTTTAAAATACTCTCATTTTGTACACCTTGCAACTTAAAGTAAAACTTTTAAATGGTATGTTCTAGAACAAGTAATGTAAAAGAGAATATTCCTGGGAATGTTCGTGCTTTTGGGTGGGGGTTAACTTTGGAGGATAACAAGTGAATTGAGTGATATAAAAATGAAAAGAATATTCACGAAAAAGGGGGGGTAAATTTTTTGAAAGTTGTTCAAAGAAAAGAAAAAGAGAGAAAGTTGAGAGAAGCTATTTTTTCAAAAGAACCTATCTGAGAAACCTGTTTTTTCCTATGTGTCTTTATATTTGATCATGTCAAGATGGTTGTAAATATGAAGCCATTGAAAATATTTGAGACTCTAAATATAACTATCCCTTGTTGATCAATTTGAATAACCTTGAGTAAATCATGTTAATCATGAGCATAGTTGTGTCTTCATTCATTTTGAGATATCTTCAAGTTGTTAATCATGTTCCTGTTGCAATATTATGTTAGGATTTCCTATGAGTCACTTAAGATCACATCCTTGTGATAGTATTGTGACATTTGCAATTACATCGTGAAGAGAGTTTTCATTTCAAGGTGCAATAAATAATTTCAAATTCACTCTACTTTCATTATATCAGTACAAATTGTTTGTTACTCGATGAGTGTATCTTAGGTGTGATGAATGAGGGATTTATAATGTTTAATTTAGTATTTAATATGAGATTTTGTGTTTAATTATTAAAGAATGTGTGAAACTGTGTATATTTGGGCTTCCTTTGATACACAACTTTTGGTTGAAGGATCATTCTGACCATTTCAAGCATTTTTGTCATTTTGCATGGTAGATGTCCCAAAATTTGTTAAAACTTCCCAATCATTTGGTATAATGAACTTTATCTTGCTTAACTTCCCATCAATGAGTTATAAATTAAGTGATGAATCTTACAAGAACTACCCCTGCTTGCACTATGTATCCATAAATGCTAAGTAAATTCATTGAGTTCACAATCCTTTAACCCAAAATATGTAGGAGCAATTATTTTTTATTGTTTTCTTTAGTAACCTAGGCCTTCTCTAGAATACATCTTCATTCTATAGGGTGACAACTCATGAGATTTAGATTATGTGGTATTGACCATGTTTTCTCAAGGTTTCCTTTGAATATTGCAAAAGGAGAGTCAAATATTTTTGATCTGCTGATATCCTTCACCAACATAGGTTATAAAATGGGTCCTCATATTAGATAAAGGCACAACCTAAATTAGAAAGGGTAGGTGAAACCCTGGGTACAATATTATCCAATTCTTCCAAGCCCAAGTGACAAAGAGTTAGTTAAATCCTTCCTCGACTACAAAACAACTCATATTCTTATCTATCTATCTCTAAGCATTTGTTCAACTTGTGATGTTGCTCGGTTGCAAAGGGAGAATCAATTTGGGTACCAACACTCTACATGTGTAAAACCATATAATTTTGTCGTGATGATACATAGGGTCATGCCAATGTGGTACGATCTTGCCTAAAAATCTATAAAACTACAAACGTTGATTTTTTACATGATATACTTTGTTCCTATTCCAGATCAATCATCATCACATCCTGAAAAACTATTAAACTTTTCATGTGGTTATTTCTATCCTTATTTCACTTCTAATTACATATATAAAAATGTTATTTTAACTTATACTCTGAATTGATTTTTAATATAAATCAAATTGTATAAATAATATTATTTAGTATAGTATTTATTTAGATAAAACTAGTTAAAATTAATTACCGTTGATACATAATCTATGAATTGGAAACTTCAAGGTGGCAACCTCTGTAGCATTACAACAAGAATAAAATAAAAAAATGATCCAACCACTAACCCCTACCTCATGTACATATCTTGTATATGATATGGATAATACATATGGTAACCTTACTATAAATATTAAAGTTTAGAGGGATGTAACAAGACATGTTAATAGTTTATGTTAGCCACACTTTGATTATGGATAACTTAATACATGTCATTGGTTAAGTGAAAATATATTATTGTTGAGTCCTTGAATTGCAAGATGAAAATTCATGAGCATTGAGTAGATAATGATGAGCAATAAATGTATTGTTTGAGGAATAACGAGAGTTATTATAATTGGTGTTTGGCTACTACATTCCATATAAGCAACATTCCACAAATTCTACTCAATAACATGTTCTTGCGCAAGAGTGTTAAACGTAGAGGGATTACCAATGCTCTTCAAATTAGTGGTTGAGATACTCCACATTATAACATTTTAGAATTCTATAGAATGATTTATTAAAATAAAATAAAATTTGGATATGTTTTCAACACACCATGGTCCACCCATCTTCGATATTTTTCCAATGTATCTCAAATATGGGATTTGAAATGTCTTTTTTACATGTTTCTATAAGAGGATAATTTTAAATCGTCTATTGATATGATTGCAATCTAAAGTAAGTGTGTTATAGGTTGATATAGGATATGTCCTTTGGGTATAGCAAAAGTAATCTACTTGACTAATAATGAAATTTTCAAGGTTACAGGGAAATGAAACTTTTACATAACACTTTATGTAGTAATGTTATGCAAAACTTAGAGGGTTCCTTGCAAATGACACAACCAATTATGAATCATCTCTAGTCCATAAAGTGCCATAATGGACTTAGATGGATTATCAACGCTTTTCGAATTAGTGTTTGAGATAGTGTGCATTATAACATTTTAGAATCCTATAGATTTATTTATGAAGATGGCTTTTTTTGGATATTATTTCAACCAACCATGGTCTACCCATCTTCGATATTTTTCTGAGATGTTTGTGTAATGGGATTTGAAATGTCCTTTTTACATGTATCTAAGAGACGATAATCTCAAATCCTATGTTCCGATGATTAAAATATAAAACAACTATGTGGTAGGTTGATATAGAGTATGTCCTTTGGGTTTATCAAAATCAACCACTTGAATAATAATGGATTTTTTAATGTTATGGGGAAATACAAATTCTACATACGCAGTTTCTATGGTAATGCTATGCAGAACTTAGTGGGTTCCTTGCACAAGATACAACCAATGATGAATCCTATGTAGTCCATAAAGTGCTATGATGGACTGGAAAGGCTAACAGGCTCTACCCATGCAAGGTCTTTAAGGGTGATATGCTTAGAAATCACAAATTTTTCATCTACTCAAAGATAAAACAAAAATTGATCTCTAAACATATCAGGGAAAGAATTTATGCATTATGCGTGTACATTGTTTTGGGCCATTAAAATGAAAAAAAAAAAAATTGGTCATAAAATGTGTTGTATTGAGCTTTATGCCATATTGGGTTAAAGGAAATTGCACCCATGTTTTGTGTATGTTTTCAATTAGAATCTTGTCCACAAAATAGCCTATTAAATTAAATTGTTCTAGGCATCGATAAGGACAATTAAATTTAAAAATAGTTAAAAAAAAAATCGAAAAAAGTGGTATTATATCATGGAACAACTTTAAAACAAATTTGTGTGGTTTCTTTTGTAGCTGCCATCACAATCCACTATAATTTCAGTAAAATGACTTTTCTGATGAAAAAAGATTTTATATTATATTAAATACAACACGATACAAGAAACTTTTCAACAAAAAGTGGACAGTAGGAAAACACACCCCAAAAAAGTAAAATGACTTTTGATATAAGTTCCCATATTAAAAAAGTGAATTTTTGTTTAATAAAAACTCAATAAATGAAAACCTCACTCAAAGTTTATGTTGCAGCTATGAAAAGCAGTATGACGATAGAGCCTAAACTTACCCTAAACATAAAAACCTTCCACAGCAGTCCCACTATTTCTCCCCGCAAGATCTCGCCATTAATTATTTCCAATACGAGACTTCCAATTTAATAATTAATAATTAAGATCAAATATTGCGAAATATTTGCATGTAAACCTGCTGTAATTGTTGGATGCTAAACGAAATAATGATCTGGGTTTTTCTTTATAACAAATTTATAAAGACCGGAGAGGACGTATAACTGATTTTAAACAGGTTACAAAGAATAATGTAAAAAGTTTCTACAGGGCAATGCCCGTCACCTCAGCTTATCCACTTTGTACCTCACCTCAAGAATAATAGTCTATATATTGTCAACTCTGATGGGCATACAATAACAGAAAGGAAGGACTCGAAGTCCGATTGTGAACTCTGGAGTGTGATTATAAATAGAGAGGAGCATCTGAGTAAACGACAGAATAAACAGTTTTACTGATCACAATCAACCGACAAGATTCCCTTCTTATCATACTACAAAGCCATGCGTGCTAATTTTCTTATGAAAGTCCCGAATGGTTTTAAATTTTTGTGATGTTTATTAGTTTGGCATTACAAATGGATCCATTTAACTTAATGGGGTGTCATAGGTGTGTAACTCAGACCAAATAGCGTGTTCCCAAGGTTTTGAAAATATGCTTCCACTTTACAACTGCAAAAAATAATTTTAAAAAATAAGTATTTGTCCACAGATCCCTAGAAAAAAGGAAAATTTTCAGTACCAGATATTTGTAGTCTTTTAAGGTAGTTTTTTTAATATGCTTTCACTCTTTGCCTGCTATTTTGTAACAAAGAAAATCTAGTCCTCATAGTGGTTGCCAGGCTTAAGCATCAGTCATGTGAATTTAGATTCACAAAAGAACTTTTATTTAACAAATGTATCGAGTGACCGGTCCTAATCTGGTATATACATGATATTCACCTCCACAAAACAATTTAAAAAGTGCGGCGAAGCAAGCTAATGACAACTATTATGTAGCATTATTCTATTCCATGACAATCACACTTCAATACAATATTTTCTTGTCCACCCTTTTCGAACTTGGCATCTAGACCATTCTATTACAGTACTAATTTTGTGTGATTCTAATGTTTGTACAGATTCTAACTATCAAGTCGCCTAAAGCAGGCTTGCAAGATACATGTACTCGCATTTGTATTTTGTTCAAAAAACATATTTTTCCAATGATTGAATAAGAGGAATTTATCAAACTTCTTAATACATTTTATATTGTATTGAAAAAAGTTCTCCACAGTAGTAAGTTTCTATTTCTGATCATTGTAAGATCTCGATGGTAACTTGACAGAAATACTGTTGTCTCTCAGTTTCACTCAATTAAACACAATATTACTAAATCACTACATATGAAATTATACGAGGTAATCATAAAGATTAACATATTCCTTAATAAAATTTAAAAAAAGTAAGATATATATTATAAATACTGTATATATGACAAATTGCATCCCCTTGTCCTGCCGATACGTTTTAAAATTAATAATAGTTTATGTAAATAAATTTATTAATCTGCAGGTTCTTTGTTGCAATCTTAAATCTTGTAAAATAATTTGTAACATACCTACAAGTTGCCTCATTCTTGCTTCTCTATAGTGTTTATCTTTTTTTTTTAAAAATTCGCGGGAGGCCTCCGCTTTTTAAAATGCACTTACTGAAATATATTTCAGAAAAAAAAATTACAAGTCCAAAATCAAACTGATTATTAATCTTACTCTACAAGAATGATTTAATTTTACTCCACAACTTTATCCCATCGATTTCTTGGCAAATTGCTTTGGCAATTGTAGAATCTAGGCGTTAAAAAGGGCTGAAAAATATCCCCTCGATTTTAATCTCCTTAAACAAATATCCTTAGATTTTACCATTTCTTTGTTATTTTAAAAATGTTTTTAACAATGCCACCACCTTACCAAGTGGAATATAAGGACATGGAATTGTTTGCGGACTTCAGAAATTCCTACTCATTCATTCATTTTAAGGGAAAAAAAATTAAATAAGTCAAACAAAAAAAAATTCGAATAAAAAATAAAAATCTTAAATTGGTTGGTGGAAAGTATTTTTATAATGTATAGATGATTTTTAAGTTAATAGAATTTAATTTTTTATGGCATTTATTTTTATCCACGATTTTTTGGCATTATATTAATGTAGTATTTGTAACTTTAGTTCAAAAATTTTAAGCATACCCCACATTGAATTAAAGGTCCCATCTCAATAATAAAAGCTATCATTGTCCACGATGCTCATTGTTATCAAGAATTCTTAGATTTTTCCTTGTACGATTGGTAAATTTCCCACACAGCAACATCAATGAGATCTCCTTCTTTCAATGACATTTGATTTTTTTAAGCTAGGATTGCTTCTACGAATAGCTCTATTTTTATTGCATCATATTTTTGATAGTAGTGTAGATGTTTTTTTGTGATTTTAGTTATAAAATATTTTATGAGTTGATGTCTTAGTCTGCTATACTTTTTCTCTAGGCGGTGGCAAGATAAGAATTTCGGAGGCATGGTATGGACACACCTCATGGTAAAATGGGAGGTAGGTTTTTTCAAATAATGTAGTTTTACTACATTGGTCTCTTTTCCCCATCACAAAAAACTTAAAACAATTTAAAATATCATACATTTCAATGAAAATTATAACTGCAAAAAACTTAACATTGTTATCCTCTCCGGTGTATTTTGCAACTCTTGTGCAATTGCTAGTATATTAAATACTTTTCCCATTTCCGTGCATCCACAATCTTTCTCATGTGTGCATTTGGAGTCTATGAAATGTTTTCACAAACATCGCAGAATCAAAAAAATATTTAATAAAGTTATAATAAATTTACTTTGATAAAAAAAAATATTTCAGTCTTTCATTTCACTTTTGGATGATTGTGTGAAATACACTATTATATATAATTAAATATATAATGTCTATTGTTTTTTATTTCAGATTTTCCATATTATTATTATTTTTTTTTCAAAATGGTAATAAATGAAGTTAATTTAAATGTACTCAATATGTAACATCTTATAATATATTTTTGGATAGAATAAACTATGGTTGAAACATCATTATTTAGAGAATAGAAAATGTTAATCAACCTCTGCTATATGGTTAAGATATTACAAACTTTTTTTTAATTGACACTCTTAAGAAATACAAAATTAGTTAAAGACAATCAAATATAATGTGCTTAGGAAAATCCACATTCTCATGGACGATACATCCCACCAACATCCATCACTATAGTTTTATTGGATATGCAGTTGTAAAGGGTTTATGAAATAGTTGAATTACAAAAAGAGTAAGTTGGTATACAATGTTCAATCTTCAATGTTGGAAAAACACAACTCAAAAGCTAGTAAAATATCACAACATACAGCGATAAATTAATAGTATTGAAAAACACTAACACATAGGAAGAGTGAAATTAATTAACTAGTAGTACCAATACTAGGGGATGTGGTAGATAATTTAGGAAGGAAAGGTACCTAATCATTTTCCTCTCCCAAAAGAGGATTATAAGAAACTCACTTGTCTTAGGTTAGAGAATTACTTTATAAAGATGAATACAACATGATTCATTTCCTAGATTGCGGAGAACAACTACTATGACACCTCTCTTTGCTATAAACCCTCAAACATAGTTCATAGTTCACAAGGTGCGTTCACACATATTTAATATCTTGTACCAAATGTGGAATTATCACTTCAATTTATCATTAAACATTACAAGAAACAATGCCTTTTGGCACAATTTTCAAGAATATTTTTTCGGTAATAAGGATATCCTAAAGTTTAAAGTGTGGCATTTGAATTGTTTTTCATACAAATTTATACATAATATTGTTATTTTTATACAATTCATTATGTTATGGTTAATCCACAATTTATTAAATTTCTACCTCACGTACATTTTTTTAATTGTAAATTATCCACAATTTTTTATGTTTGTTACATTCCTATGATGAAAAAAAATAGATATCTAGAAGTTTTAATAATGACAACTTCATTTCTATATTTATATTTAATAACATAAGGGCTTTGTGTTGTCGAAAATTCATTATATACTTTGCATGATTTATCCATTTTATTTTATTAAAAACATTGGATACATTCCATGAAATTGTTACACTTGTTAGATATGTGGAAAAAAAGTTAAATTTAATATCCCTTTGTGTGATGCCCATTAAAATAACCCACTTGAGACCCAAGAACAACCTATGATTAGTTAGGAAATTATGGAATAATATTTTTTTTGTTTAAAAGAGTCTACAACCAAGGTACAAGACAACAACTGTCACTAACAAGTTCTAGATAAATTCTAATCCACAAGAGTATACTTTTATTTCATTCAAAATTATTAGAGGTCGCAAGGTCCAAAACAATAGAGTGAGAAGGTTCAATTAGGGTCAGAGGGTAATTCCTCACCATACCCACCCTCTAACAGCCTTAAAGATTCAACTTGGTTTTTCTAAAAATTAATGCACTCAAAATTTCCCTAAATCATTCACATTGGATAGGAAATTTCTTCACCTTTCTATTGATATAAATAACTCCTCCTAACTCCTCATATTTTTGAAGTTATGGGCCGGAGGGCCTTAGGAGTGAAGATTTTCCCCAAGAGCAGGCATGCGGGCCCAAGGGAGAAATTTTTCTCCAAGGGATGGGTCGGCGGGCAGTGGGGAGGAAAATTTCCTAAGCAGAAGAAAACCACCTTTGCACCCACACTCCCATGGGTCTGTGAGGGATACGTGTCATTTCCTAAGCCACGCGTGAAAAATAGGGCGATAGGAACCATTTTGGAAAATTTCCCGTGCATGATGCGAGAAGCCAACTTTGCACCTGCACTCCTGCAAGTCTGCAAGGGACACGTGGTGCCTCCTAAGCCAATGTGGGGAAAGTAGGAGTGGTGGGGATAAAATTTTTTTTAACACCCCAAAGGGAAAAGAGGGAAACATTCACCTGCAACTTCATTCAACACCTTGTGATGCCATGTGGTAGCTCCTGATTGGCTGCAACTAGCGAGGCGGCAGGAAAAATTTAGAAAATTTTCCAAAAATTTTCTAAAATGCAAAAATGAAAATAGGGACCTTCGATCCTCCACCGATGCCTCATTGTGCCATGTGGCAGCTTCTGATTGGCTGATGGGGTGGCGGGAAAAATTAGGAAAATTTTACTGAAAACATTTCCGAAGCGCTAAGATTTAAATGGGGTCCGCCCCATCCACTGACACCCTCGTGGTTCCACGTGGTAGCCTGTGATTGGCTACGAGGTGGCGGGGCAGCGGGGAATATTTGGAAAATTTTCCTGAAAATTTTTTCCAAAGGTCTAAGGGAAAAATTTGGACATGCGGGCCCGCCAAGGAAAATTTTTCCCAATTTTTTTTTTTGACACCCAAGTGAAAAAAAAATTCAGAAGGCCATAAATTTTGATAGAGAGCTCAGTTTTTGGCAAATGAGGAATTTCTAGAAATATCTTGACATCCTCTTTGCACAGGATTTATTAATTTTTAATTTTTTTAAATTTTAAGGGGTCAATTTCATGAAGACGATCTGCAGTATGTTACAGTACAAACTAGTAAATTTTAACTTGTGAGAATTTTTCAATTTGATTTTGTTCCTCTCTCAACCTATCAAATGGACATGGGGAATTATTCTTAAGTTGATTTAATAAATATTTCACAGATTCAATGTTGCCTGATTGATTTGCAGTTTTAATATTTACATTTCTTGGTAGCAAAACGACTGTAACATGGGTGAGCCCGATTTTGCTAAGTTTTCTAAGAAATTCCATAAGTGTTTTTAGCTTCGTTTTGGATCATTTTTTCCTCATTAAGTAGAATTGATTTTCTCATTTTCCTCTTATCTATTTCCATGGTTATTTGAACATTTGATAAAGGAATTTTACAAAGTATATAGTGAATCTGAAAGAAGTATATACATTTACAGAACGGAAATTAACTATCTCCTTTGCCATGAAACAAACATTAAATTCATTCCATGCTGGTCCTGAAATAGTTTTCTTTCTTTCAATCAATTATTAAAACAAGAAAGCAATTTCTATTCTTTCCAAAATCATATATTATAAACAAGGCAAAATAATACATTTTCTCCTCATGTATTTCACTTTTCCACTTTCTAAAGAGGGATTTCATAGTGCATGTTAAACAAAAATTTCCAATGGAAATAATATCATATGAAGAAGGTGAAAACATTCCATTAATTTAACTGAAACTCTTACAACTTCCTTTCCATTTGATTTCAAAATACAACATACAAAATACGTATCATTATTTCACATTCTTTCCAAAAACAGAATACAAAGTGTAAGTCTTTTACATTTCAAATTTCAAATTTCATTGTCAAGAACAAGTATCTTTACATTACAATGAATATATAGATCATCCACTTTAAAGTGGTAAAGGGCTACAATAAGATTTCATTTCACAAGGGACTGTGAAACTATCCTTTTTCATTGCTCCAGAATAGCAACATGCGTATTTTACATTCTTTCGAATTTGATCACAACAAGAGTAGGGGAAAGGCAACTGCTCTCCACCCAACCAAGACATCCAATGAAAAAGGAGAATCCATCCTTCTTCATTGGCTACCCAAGTCCTGACCAAAATGCAATAAAAGATGTGATCTAACTCATGGAAACAACAGGCTTCCACAAATACACAAGAAACATTCTAACAATAACACACAGTCCAAAATAGAAGTGTAGTTTACAAATACATTAAAGCATGAAAAACATTACTGAGGCTTCATTAAACAAGCCAAAGGAGTAAGAAGCTATGGGGGATGCTTGCTTATGACTCCCAACGGGGAAATGAGTATTAGCAACCTGAGAAAAAACTATTGAAATATATATATATATATATATATATATATCAAACAAGACAAAGGAGCAAGAAGCTATAGGGGATGTTGTTTATGCTTCCCAAAGGGAAAATGGGTATTACTACCTGAGAAAAAATAACCGAAATATGTATATATATATATATATATATATATATCATTTCAAATCCCGGAGATGCCCTTATACCTCCCCCAAGTACTCGTTATTCCTCATGTTTTCTTATGCCTCTCCGAACCTCTCATGGTACCCCACAACGAGTAAATAAATGCAAGCTATTTCATTGTAAGGTGGAACCTAAATCCCAATTCCCTCCACTCTTTTACCTCCCTAAAACACACTTGTGCCTCCCACAAAATAACCCCATAGTCTTCTCCTACACCATTCCTAGGCCATCTATCCTAACAACCCACAAACAAGCCAAAGCATTCATACATTAACATTTACATTCATAAAAGAAGAGCATTTCAAGAGCCAAGCTCCTACCTCTCCATGATGGAGTTATTCCAAGTTCCAAAATAGTAAGCTTTACCCCAATGCAACCAAATCCAAATCAGCCAGGTACAAGCATGCAACAATCTTCTAAAAACTTTCTGTAAAGCAATAGGAGCTCCTAAAACAATAAGGAATTATCCCAAGAATGAAGTCTCTTTAAATGAAGCAACCCAGAACAAGGCAAGGAGTTTGAAGTTTTATAGAAGAGGGAAGAGAAGAGGATGAGGTTGATCCATGTAGGATGTCACATCACACATCCTCAACCCCAACCCCAAAGTCAAATTCATTCTCCAATGCATAATAAATAGGTGGGTGAATAATATGACATTTTAATTACACACTCAAATCCAACCCACACCCCAAAGGACTAAAATTAAATCATGTAAGAAAACTACAATTAAAACTTGTGATTTTCCTTCTCAAAAAGCATTATAAAAGTCTAATCTCAACTATCCAACGGAAGGTATGGTTGGTAAATAAATTTAAGAGGTATGGGATAAGTTTATCTTGTCCCAAAAGCCTCCAAAATCAGCTCCTAGGTCAAATTTGAATTTTGAAGAAGATGCAGTGTTTCACACTAAAAATTTAACTTACACATCACTTACACATCTCTTACAACACTTTAATTCAAGGCCAACAACTCTATTAATTAATTTCTTATGAAATATTTTAATTGATTAACTTAACAACAGGATTACTCACAATATTTACACACCATTTAATAATTAATGAAAGGGTAGAAGCATCACAAAATAATCACATGTAAACATAAACAAAGGGACCAAATAAAATAATATATAAAACCCCTTGTTCACATTTAAAGGTGATTCCCCCCCATGGGAATCCCTAACACACACAAACACACACAAATAATAAATAGTTGTCATGGTGACCCTATTGAATTCATCTAGAATTCTAATGTGGTTTGTCTCCAATTCCCTGATGTTTGTTGTGATATTTTAACCTGTAAAACACAAATACCTCCTTCGGCATCGTAGCTATATCAGAACATCCAAAATAATATAAATATAACCCCAAAAATCATTTAGATATATGAATCACAACAACATCAATGAAATCGAACAATATCATTTATAGTTTTATCAACAATTATATCATCATTCAATAATTTCCATTTCTAGGTCCACTCACAATATGCTAACATCACAAGTTCATACAACATCCATAATATAACCATGTCAAACAGTATATCATCATCAACATATAAAATGTCTCTAATAATCATCATGCATCACAACTAAATCAAGGCAACAATAATCCTTGATCTAACATCTAACATCATACTATAATAAAGTCCATAATCATGTCCAGAACATAATCAATAGTATCATGATTAGTATCAAAAAGGCTTCAAAGAAAAGTGGGCACTACATCCCTCTCCCCTTAGATTCAACATCCTTGTAGATGTCACTAGAACAAATGTGGAAACTGAACTCGTAGCAAAGTAGCATCCTCCCATGTAGTTGCACTCTCATCATATCTGTCCCATTGCACCCGGACCTGATCAACCTCTCTACCTTGAAGGCCCAGGGTCTTGCAATCTAGGGTGCGAATGGACTCCACCATCACCTACCCCTGATCCTGCACCTGCAATTGTGTCCAATCTAACACATGAGAAGGATCTGCAACATATCTCTTAAGAACTGAACTATGAAACACATCATGTATGTGAGACAAGTTAAGTGGCAATGATAGACGGTAGGCCAAAGGACCGATACGATCCAAGATCTCAAAATGACCCACGAATCTAGGAGCTAACTTAGAACGTTTTCTGTAATGAATAGGGCTCTTATGTGTCCTGACACAAAGGAACACCTTCAAGCCCACATCAAAACTACGGTCAGTCCTATGTACTTCTTCTACTTATCTTGTGCCTCCTACAATCTTTATCTGATCAAAACCATCAACTGCCCCACGTCTTGCAACAAAGCAGGTCCAAGAGAAACCTTGTCCTCTAGCCTGTCCCAAGTAAGAGGTTTCTTGCACTCTCTACCATACAAATCCTGAAAACAAGCCATGCCTATAGAACTCTGAAAACTATTATTGTATGCGAACTCCACCAAGTATAGGTACTCCTCCAATCTGGATTGTTGATCCAACACATACATCCTAAGCATATCCTCTAAAATCTTATTCACCTGCTCAGTCTGTCCATCTTTATCAGGGTGATATGCTTTGCTAAAATTGATCTTTATCCCGAGGGCGTACTACATGGTAGTGAAAGAATGGGAAGTGTACAAGGGATCGCGGTCACTAATGATCTTCCACAGAATCCCATGCCACTGTGCTAGCTGTATAAGTGGTCTTCACCAGAGAAAAGTGAGCCACTTTTGTCAATTTATCAACCGTGACCATGATGGCGTTGTGTTGATATCTCGACATTGGTAGCCCAAAATGATGTTGATGTAAATGGTGTCTCATTTCCACTCCAGTATAGCATGAGGAAAGAGAAGTGTAGTGCCCACTTCCCTTCGACACTTTTGATATTGATCATGACATTGTTGATTATACCATGGACATTGTTATTGTTGGTGTCGAATCACAACACCCCTGGGACTCCACAACTTGATCGGTTGAGAATCTCAGTGCGATTGCACAACATGGAGCTTTTCCCAATTGTGGGACCTTGCGAAATCGGAAAAGCTCTCTGGATGAAGGCCGGTTCCTATTCCTCTATTCAGATACAACAATAAAATGTAGAGGGTTTACTAAAAACCTAATCTTACTTGCCAAGGAGACAGGGTAGAGAATGCATAAAAATACAACCTAAACTACGGAGGTGATGCACCGAGGAATGAAGAACATATGTGTTGCCAATAAATACAAACCATAAAAAATGCAATGCAAGATATTATGCACAGATAGCCAAATTCACAATGAAAGATCCAGAGGACGCAAATAACACGTAGAGGGTTGAGAAAAACATCCATAGATATGTATTAATTTGCTCCAAAGGATGATACAACACTGCAAAAAACGCCAAGAGGCAAGGTTACATTGCAATTTCAAATGGGAAGGTCTTTGGCTCAACAAATCCACCTGCCAGGGAGAAGAAGGGAGGAGGCACAAAACAAAATGTCCGACCCCTTTTAAAACAACCTCTCCTTACATTTATATGAGAAAAAATGAGGGAGAAGAGAAATTCAGAATTTCTTCCAACCACCTCCACATCCGCACCTAACTCGTCTCATTATGGCGGACTGTATTTCGAATCGGGTTTGGAAGAAGCCCTCGGCATGTGTTCGATGCTTGCGTTTTCCCGAAACCTGCTTCCCTACGCGATTCCGAGCTTTCCTTTGTGTCGGGGCGGAAGATGAACCCGCATGCACACCGGGTCCGGAGGGGTGCTCAACATGCTTCTTGCCCCATGTATTCCTGACGTGCTTTCCCGACGCTGAGACTCGATTTCTTTTTGCGTCGAGTTTTGGAGACCCCCCAACACATTTTCTATTGTTGTCGGGTTTTGGAGACCACCCGACATGTTATGTCCCACCATGCTTCTCTGCCCCGAAAACCCAATTCGCGTTTGCTCTGTGTCGGGTTTTGCAGCCCTTCCGGCATATCCCGCACCATGCTCCTCCGCCCTGTCTTCCCGACTTCTCACGCTCGACTGGCTTTCACGATTGCTTCCCTGGTGTCGGGATTTCGGAGGCCCGTGCATACATATTTTCTTCTGCCGTCGGGTTTGGAAGAAACCCCGACATGTCCCTTTGCTGTGTCTTTCCGCCTCTTGTTTTTCCGCCTCTGATCTGTTCCAGTCGGGTTTTGGAGGTGGCACATGCATATACATCTTTGGGCTTGGGAGGATGCGCAACATGTTCTATGCGCCGTGCTTCTCCGACCCTGTCCTCCTGACTCCCAAACCCGTGTCTTTGCCCTGATTCCGCCGGAGAGGGGAAAATATACAACAATTTGGCGACTCAACGGGATTACCTGCCTGCTAGGTAGAAGATCAGTGGCCTTTCAGCAATCCATTGGGCATGGAGTCATAAGCAACCTGAAGCCAACCTGATATCTGAACTGATACCGCAACTCTTCTCTGAGAACACTGCAACTTAAGAGTTGTTCTCACCAAAATCCGCTGCAATGAACTATGCAAGAGCAAAAACCAGCAACACCAAAAACTATGTACAAAATTGGAAATCATACATGCCCCAAATGGAACATGCAGAGTGTGCACAAGCACTTCTTCTGCTGAAAGCAAACCTACCTACTCTACTCTAACTGGAAGCAAAGATGAGCTAAACAAACCCTGCAACTGGTTGTGCAAAATAGCTTCCTTTCTTCAAAATTGGCAGCCATGCAATTGATTTGGCACTGATCATGGCTGTTTGGATGGATGGAAAATCAACAAGAAGCTGGTCTTCTACCCAAATCATCAAGGTATCAGCTGAAGGCAAATCCAATACCTCTTTTAGTTGCTCTGCATTTGAATTGAAGAGGTATGGCAGCTGATCCTTGGTACTTTGTATCTCACCCTCATGCTCAGAAGCGAGCATGACTGGTTTTGGCTTCTCCCTTGGCTCCAATGAAGCCAAGTATCTGATTGGGCATGGCATGATCCTTTGAGTATGCCCATTGCTCTGATTTTCAACTCCAGGAATGGAGTTCTCTTGTAGACCTCCTTGAATGGATGGCATGGAAGAAATGGTGAAATTCCTCTGTCCTTTCTCTTCCTCCATGGCTGATTGTGAAAGATTAAAATCTTCCAATCTTGGTTCCAAAGAGCTGCTATAAGATGCAGGCTGCTGTAAATGAATGTTCTCCTTCATGACAGCAGACTCGAGTGTTTGGAATGGGGATGATGAAAAAGAGAAAGGTGGAAACTCAACCGGCTCCTCTCCATCAAAACAGTCCTCCAAATTTGACAGATAAACTGCCTCATTGCTGTCCTGCTGCGAATGCTCAACTTCCTCCATGGTGTCTTCTTGTTCTGTAACCTGACCACCATGGTTTCCTTCACTCTCCAACATTGAGTTTGAGAGATAAAACTCTTCTTCAGCACTAGAACTCGAGAGAGATGAAATAGAAAGAAGAACTGAAGGTTCTCCCATAGCCTGATTTGCACTCAAAGCCCTTGGATCCGCAATTTTCTCCTCCACAACTAGGATGTGCTCCTCTTCTTTTGCCTTTGGAGCAGCTTCTTCTTCCTCCAATTTTCGAAGACAATCTTGCTCTTGAATGAGCTCCTCCTCCAGCATGAAGTTCGTCAAGTCAAACTCTTCGATCTGCTGCTCTAGAGGACAAGTTGGGACTGCAAGATCTCCTTCTTCTGCTGCAACAGAATCAATCCTGACCACCATTTGTTCTCCAACCCCAACCTCTTCTGTAGGCCTAACCATCAAGGGGATCTTTGTCATCCCAAATCTAAGAGCCCAACTCTTCAGACTTTGAATTTCTTCCTCTTTGTTGGCACTCTCTTTTTGCTGTGGTTTTCCTTGGCTGGCATTCTGATTTTCATCCTCCCAACATGGATTAGGGAATGCAATAGGAGGGATAGGTTGAAACTCAACTGATTTGACAATTTTGTGTGGTGGTGGAGGCGGTGAAACCTCTTGTTTCTTTGGAGTGGAAGGTACTTCATTTAGCTCTTGTGGAGGGGGTTTGGATTTGGAAGAGAAGAGGGCAGAAAAACTGAGATGGGATGGAAGACTAGGGGGTAGAGGGATGGATTCAACATTTAGGGCAGCAGATGGTGAGTTTAAAACTTGACACTGCTGAAATGATATAGATTGAGAAGGAGGAAAAGAAAGAGTATGAGGTGGTGTGCTTACCCATTGACAAGGTTGCAGAATACTTCTCTCATACACCTCTATTCCTTCAATCCACCTTGTAAGTAATGGCAGTGTTGCAATCATGAAGTCTAACTTCTCTTGAGAGCTGTAATGCCTTGGAAAAGGTCCCACCCATGGACAAGGTGCTCTGCAACCAATTCCAAATGCTTTCATTTGTGCCTGAGCCCTAGATTGCACCATGTTCACCTCCATCTTTTGGATTTTCTCCAGCAGATCTGCATTTTCTTCTTCATTGTCTTCATTGCATGCGTACCCTTGCTCTTGGAAAGCTCCATAGCCAAACTGATTTTGGCATTGCTGCTCATATGGGTATGCATGTTGATCCTGAACTTGACCAAAATGCTGATTTGGAGGATTTGTAAAACATGTTGGAGGTGTGATATATTGCTGCTGTTGATGTGGATTCCATGATGGAAATGAAGTCATGGTTGCACAACTTCATGGAATGGAAAAGAATGAAAGAGATGGAAAGAAAGATGGGTGGAAATGGATGGGAACGGGTCTGTAACTCAGAGAAATGGGTTGCTGATCAGGTGGAGTCGCCAGATGTGTTTTTTGAAAATGCCTCTAAAAGGCTGGATGTTGCCAAGTTACACACCAAACTTGACAATATCGAAATCGAGATTTAAAATTTGAAAGACCTGGAGGAATGCAATCTTCAATTCGGAACTCATGTCATGTTGTGCAGCTGCGGATTCCCGAAAAGCACAGTCGGAACTCAGGTCATGCGATGCAACTCACAAAACCCGAATTGCTATGTGTCGGAACTTGGAACATGTCTGACATCCCTCAAAACCTGATTTTATTTGCTGTCGAGAATAGGACCATGTAATGCATCCCCCAAAACCCGAATTGCTGCTTTGATGTTCTCGGGTCCCGAAAACCCGAAATCACTAAAAACCTGAAATTTTGAAAATCAAAATCTCAAAAAACTAAAGATACCCTTTTGAAGATTACCCTCAGATCTACCAACTGTTAAAATTTTGACCTGTTTTGAGCAAGTTAAGCCCTTGAAAATGATTTCGGAGTTCAGGCTGGGAGGTGCAAAATCTGAAATTTGTAAAAAACTGTAATTTTTAGTGCAAATTTCATGAAAACTCCTTCAATTTTTTTTGATGGAATGACCTCTTGGTCCCACCGGGCGTGCCAAAACTGTTGTTGTCGAATCACAGCACCCCTGGGACTTCTCGCAACGCGATCGTTTGAGACTCCCAGTGCAGGATTGCACAACATGGAGCTTTTCCCAAGTGTGGGACCTTGCGAAATCGGAAAAGCTCTCCGGATGAAGGCCGGCTCCTATTCCTCTGTTCAGATGCACCAATAAAAGGCAGAGGTTTACCCAAAAAAACCTAATCTAACTACCAAGGAGACAGGGAGAGAGAAATACATAAAAATAAACCTAAGCTAAGGAGGTGATGCACCAAGGAATGAAGCAACAATGTCATTGCCAATTAAACACAAACCATACACAAAATGAATGCAAGAACATCATGCACAGATAGCTACATATTCACAGTGAAAGATAAAAGGGGCAAGGATGCAAATGAAACACATAGAGGGTTGAGAAACATCCACAGACTCATGTATTTATTTGCTCCGAAGGTATGATACATACACTGCAAAATGCCAAGAGGCAAGGATTGCATTACAATTTCAAATGGGAAGGTCTTGAGCTCCACAACTCCACCTGCCAAAGAGAAGAAGGGAGAGGCACCCAAAAATGTCTCGACTTCTTTTAAAATAGCCCTCCTTACATTTTTATATGGAAAAAATGAGGGAGAAGAGAAATTCGGAATTTCCCAACCACCTCCACATCTGCACCTAACTCGTCTCATTATGGTGGACTGTATTTCGAATCGGGTTTGGAAGAAGCCCTTGTGCATGTGTTCGATGCTTGGGTTAGTCCCGAAACCCGCTTCCCTCGTGATTGTGAGCTTTCCTTTGTGTCAGGGCAGAAGATGAACCCGCATGCGCACTGGGTCCGGAGGGGTGCTCGACATGCTTCTTGCCCCGTGCATTCACGTGTTTTCCCGACCTCGAAGACCCGCATCTCTTTTTGCGTCGGGTTTTGGAGACCACCCGACATGCTTCTTCCACCATGCTTCTCCGCCCCGTGAACCCAGGTCTGCCTTTCGCGTTTGTCCTTTGTGTCGGGTTTTGCGGCCCTTCTGGCATATCCCATGCCATGCTCCTTCCTGCTTACCGACTTCTCCGCCCGACTGGCTTCCGCGATTCCTTTTAGCGTCGGGATTTTGGAGACCCCGCGACATATTTTCTTCTTTGTCGGGTTTGGAAGAAACCCCGACATGTCCCTTTGCCGTGTCTTTCCGCCTCTGGTTTCCACCTCTGATCTGTTCCAGTCGGGTTCGGGAGGTGGCTGTGCATATGCATCCTGGGGCTTGGGAGGATGCATACAACATGTTCTATGCTCGTGCTTCTCCGCCCTGTCCTCCCGACTCCCAAACCCGCGTTTTCCCTGATTCCGCCAGAGAGGGGAAAATATACAACAGGGAGATTTAGTATGGTAATTAGATTATTAGAGCATGTATTATGGCCTTAACTTTGAGGCATATATGACGCATGAAGATCATTAGAGACATTCCCAGAGCTGGAGGCTTGAGATACTATTTGACATAGTTATGATTAGAGGCACATTGTGCAGACTTGTGTTAATTGAGCCCATCCCGGGGTAGACCTTGAAGATGCACGCTTGAATTGAGACAATTGATGATCATATAGTTGTTAATGGACTTCATAAGAGACGTTATTGATTGGCTTGATGATTGTTATGAATCACATATGTTTAGAGTTCAAGAAACTGAAATTCGAGCATCACCATGCAGCTGGCCTTCTCTTTCCTCATGATATACCACGAAGTGCCGAAGTGAGGTATTTGCGTTTTGCATGGACTTCATTGTTGGGCTACAAACATCGGGAGGTCGGAGACCAACCACGATTGCCATCATGGTCATGGTGGATGAGTTCAACAAGGTCACCATGCCAACTCGTATTGTTTATCTGTGTCAAGACCACTTATACATCTAGTGTAGTAACACGAGTCTACCATGGGGGAGATTGTCAGGTTGTACATGTGATTCCGCAGAAGTTATGTGTATTTATTGACTGGGATCCTTTGTATACTTCCAATGTTTGTATGACTACCATTCAGTGATGTGTTTACCCTTGGGACGATTTATCAATTGTCAGTAACAATACATATCACCCCGAAATCAGATGGATAGAAGGATTGGGTGAATTAAAAAGATGTCATAAAGGAAATGCTTAACAGATGCATGTTATGGATCATCAGTCAATAGTGTTGTAAGAGATGTGTACATGTTAACTTGGTGGAGTGTGAAACACTACACCTTCTTCAAAATTAGATAGTTTGATAGGCATGGAGGCTGATTTTAGAGGCTTGTATGGTAGAGAGTGTAAGACTTGTCACTTAGCTCTTAATATGTTACAAGACAGGGTTTCTCATGCACCAGATTTGTTGCAAGACAGGGAGAAATTTAGAGTGGTTGTATACCAGAAAGAGACTGCAGGAGGCACAAGATTGTAGGTTTTAATTGCAAGTATGCATATAAGCATAGGATTTAATTTCGTAGTCCTTGATGTGGGCATGAAGGTGTTGGACTTGAGTGTCAGTAACGCCCATTAATAAAAACCTATCCTTGAGATACAAGAAGGTTCTAAGATTAGCTCCTAGGAAAATTCATTGGAATCCTTTTGAGATCTATGGAGCATATCAGCCCTTTTTCCTACAAACGTCTAGTGTTTCAAGACACCTAGCTTGTCTCACGTAACATGATGTGTTTCACAACAATTCTAATACTACTAGGAGATATACTTATAGATCCTTCTCCATGTGCTTCGACATAGACCTCATTGCAGGTGCTATTAATCAGAGCTAGGTTAATGAAAGGAGCCCATTTTCTCATTATTTGAGCGCAGGGCTCTTGGCCTTGGAGGTAGAGAGTTTGACCAGTTGCGAGTGCATCTGCAATCAGATATGATGAGTTTGTATGCTACTTGGGAGGATGCTACAATTGCTACAAGTTAAATTCCCACATGAAAAGGAAGTGTTCTTCATAGGAGGAATATTGAATCTTAGGGAAGGGAGATGTACTGCCAACTTCAACACTTCGACACCTTTTAATTCTATTGAATCATGGGGCTGTTGACTATATTATGAAAGCATCATTGTGACTTTGGTAAGAACTAGGAAACAATGAACTTAGATGTTAGATCACAATATTATTGTCGATATTTAATTCCACTAATTAAAAGTATGCATAAAACATTATTAGAGGACATTCTTATATGCATGGACGATGAGTCTACGGTTCTATGCTACATGTATTCATACATTATGGATGTTGTTTGGACATGTGATACCCTTGGATTTATTAAAGTAGACTTCTTAGGGAAAATTGAATTAAATTTGATGATCATATGGTTATTGGATGAAATTGTAAATCTTAATTGTTATTTTCCTAGATGTTAGTTGTGATTCATATTTCATATACTATGACCTATTTATAGGATATATAGTATCGTATGAATCTAGATGCGTTCTAGTTGGAAGTAATATTTTAGCGGTTATTTTGGATGCTCTTGATATCTGCCACGAGGCTTGAAGGAGTTATTTTTGTTTTACAGGAGTTAAATGTACCACAACATGAATTATCAGGGGGATTGGAGACGGTTTTATTTTGGCTAGCTTTAAATGTTAATTCAACAAGTGTCACCATGGCAACTAATAGTGGCTTCTCTTCGATGTGCATTTTAGTTGTGTATCAGGGAGTTCCCCATGGGGTCATATATACCTTCAAATAGTGACTTCAAGGGGTTATGTGTATGCAGTCTTGGTATTTGATTCCTTTGATCTAATCCCATTCTAGTGTTGTGTGTAAATTAATTGGTGTCTATTTACCCTCTTGACATATTAATTATTCTACCATTGTAGTAAATATTGTGAGTTATCTTAGTGAATAATAATCTAAGTAATAAAACTTTAGGTCGTAATTGCAAAGTAATTATTATGAGTTAATTGGCATTCTTGAATAAAGTGTTGTAAGTAATGTGCCCTGAGTTGTATAAGTAAATTTGTCAGTATGAAACACTCCACCTTCTTTTGAAATTCGAATTTTTCCTTGGAGGACTGAAGCTAGAGGCTTTTGTTGGGACAAGTTGAAGCTGTGTGATCCCACACCTCTTAAATTGAATCCACCTCATCCTCATCTCTTACCTATGGTCTGGAGAGTTACAATTCAGACTTTCATTATACATTATTCTAAGACAAGTGGTATGCTTTACTTTTGGGAGACTTTATTACATGGTTTCAATTTCAGTCCTTATGGGGTGTCTTGCTTGATTTGAGTGTGTAAGTAAAATTGTCATTCTTCCATGTTGGGTTGTTTTATTGGATTGCTTGGAGTTTGAAGTTAACATGTTTTTTTTAAGTTGAGGATGTGTGATACTGACATCCTGGATAGGTAAGATCTTGGATTTTGGAAATAATCTTATCTTCCCTCTTATGATATATGTCAATGCTCCTTATGCTTGTTATTGTTGTGGGATTACCTCACCTTGCATTGCCTAGGAATGGTGTTGGAGAAGACTATGGGGTTTTGTTTGTGGTAGGCTCAAGTGTGAAAATTTAGGGAGGTATAAGGTTGGAGGGATTTGTATGCTTGTGGATTCCACCTTAAAATAAATAACTTGGAATTTTATTTACTCATTATGGGGTGCCATAAGATTTTTGTTTGGAATAGGGAACTGTGAGGAATAAGGTGTACTTGGGGGAGACATAATGGAGATGTTAGGATTTTGATATACTATGAATTTAGCAGTTTGTAACTTAAGTGGTGATACCCATTTCCCCATTTGGGTAGGCATAAGTAGCTTCCCCCATAGTTATTGTTCCTTTGGCTTGTATGATGAAGCATGAGTTTTATATTTGTTGTCTTTCATGTGTAGTTGTAAAATTGTAGATTTGTTTTGGACTGTGTTTTTAATTGTGAAATATTGATTGTTGAAAGATTGCTTTGTGATGTGGAAGCGTGTTGTTTCCATGTGTTGAAATACATTTCTTATTGCATTATGGTTGGGGCTCGGGGGCCAATGAAGAATGATGGATTATCCTTTCATTGGATTTCTTGGTTGGGTGGAGAGCGTTGTATTTCCCCTGCCTTTGTTGTGATCAAAATTGGAAGAAAGAGAAGAATGCATGTTGTTGTTCTAGAGCTCAGAAAAGACAGTTTGATAGTCCCTTGTGAAATGAAGTCTCATTGTAACCTTTCCCACTTGAACTGGATGACCTTGTAAATTTTTGTAATGGAAAGATGTTGTACTAACTACAAGTGGAAATTAGAAATGTAAAAGAGTTATACTCTGTATTCTATTTAGGAAGAATGTGAAAGAATGATACGTGTTTGGTATACTACATTTTGTAATCAAATGGAAAGGATGTTGTAAGAGTTCATTTGAATTAATGGAAATGGTTGGTCTTGTCCATGTGATGTTATTCCATTTGAAGTCTGTGTTTTGCATACTCTATGAAATCTCTATTTGAAAAATGGTAAAGTGGAACATGTGAAAAGAATATGTAATATTATCCCCTATGCTCAATAAATTATTTTGGAAGGAATAAAAGAAAGAAGTTGTAAAATTGCCTTTAGAAATCAATAAATGAATGAAATGATTTTCCCAAATTGCATTTTTAAATTGAATCTAATCATATCAATGTATCTAAATCTCTTTTTGAAAGGAAGAAATGTGTGTGAGAAAAGTGCAGTATTTTGTATCTTTGATATTTGAAAAATTAGAAATCAGTATTGCATTTTGGTGTTGAATGGTTTGTTTTGAATCAACTAAATTTTTTTAGAATGGAATTGGAATGTACTATAAGTACTTGAGAGACGAAATGGAAAATAGAACCATCAAAATTTGATCCTCGTTATTTGTAATTTCAAACTGGCAATTAATTAAGCCAAAAATGCACAGTTCAAACCTGTAACAATGAAATAACAAACTAAATGATTGAATTGAAGTAGTTGACCCTAAATGAGTTGAAATAGACAAAAACACTTAAAGGAAATATGTCAAGACTAAGGAAAATTGGGTTCAAACCATTTATAGTCGTTCTACTATCAAGAAAATGTAAATGTTCAAATTGCAAATCAATTAGACAAATTCAACCTTGAATCATATCTTAGATCCATTTAGGAACAATCCTCCATGTCTATTTGACATGATCAGAGAGGAGGAAGATCAAATTGAAAAGATATAATAAGTTAAAATTTATAAGTTTGCACTATAAAATCCTGCAGGTCATTTTCTTAAAATTTACCCCTTAAACTTTATCAAAACAAGAAATTAATGAGCTCTATGCAAAGAGGACGTTGAGAGATAATCAGAAAGTCCTCATTTGCCCCAAACTAAGCTCTCTATCAAAATTTATGGCCTTCTGAAGTTTTTTTCACTTGGCGTTAAAATTTTGGGAAAATTTTCCGTGGCGGGCCCGCGGCAAGAATTTTTCCCATGGGGCTTAGGAAAATTTTTAGTAAAATTTTCAAAATTTTCTCCACTACCCGATCGGCCTACAACCAATCAGAGGCTGCCATGTGGCACCATGAGGTGACAGTGGAGGGGTGGATCCTCTTTTGAACTTAGCGCTTTTGGAAATTTTTGGGAAAATTTTCAACATTTTCCCCGACGGCCCACAACCAATAAGGTGATACCACGTACCATCACCGAGGCATCGGTTAAGGAACGGGTCCCTTTTTATCTTCTATGACTAAGAAAATTTTTGGAAAATTTTCCAAATTTTCCCCATTGTCATGTCAGCCCATAGCCAATCAGGGGTTGCCACATGGCATCGCGAGGTGCCGACAGAGGTGTGGGTTTATGTTCCCTATTATCCCATTAGGGCATTAAGTCAATCTTTTCCCCAGTGCTCCACTTTCCCTGCATGGGCTTAGGAGTTTCCATGTGTCTTATGGATTGCTAGGAGCATGGGCGCAAAATATTATTTTCACCCAATGCGTAAAATTTTTAAAATGTCTCCCGCCATTAAAGATGTAATCTGATTGTCAGATTTGACCCAATTTTTCACATCCTTAGGCACGTAAGATCACCTGTTGATATCTTGGTTTCGACTTGCGGAAAATCTACAGGAGCATCTTTTACCATTACCGATGAGATCTTCTCCACATGGGCTCGATCTGATTATCCATTTTTCTTCCCCACAGACACTTAAAGAACCCACCCTTTGGACAGATTTGCACCCCTAGGCGGAGAGGTCCACTGGCGAGTAGAAGGAAGAGTGATCTACCAGAAGAAGGAGTGTTAATTCAGGAGATGTTCGAAGAGATCTAACCCCTGAGCACCTAGGAGGGATTTTTTACAGATATTTTTCTACGAATCATGGTCGAGATCATGGAAAGCACTGGTACACTCATCCATTTGGGTGTAATTTGGGGGGAAAACTCTGAATGTGTAAAATGTTAGAAAATTACAATTTAAAAATTTATCATGCAAATGGTTTGAGTGTGTGTTTGGTCAGGAACTGATTCCCTCTGAGAGAAAATATTGAAACTTCTATCACTATCTTTCTGAGGGACTCTTTGAGAAACCTATAAAATTTCTCTTAATAAATGTTAATATTATGATTCGTGTCAAGGTGGTTGCGATTTCTACAACCATTGAAAAGCTCTTAGATTAATCTAGAAATTGTTCCCCTACTGATAAGTTTTATCAAATTTTAGTTATTCTGTGTTAACTCTGGGAAAAAGTGTTTCGGCATAATCATTTCCTGAACGTAATGCAAATAGGTTTTTCTTGGTTCTCCATTGCAATATTCTATCAACGGGTCCTAACAAGAATTTCATTTGTATGCTGATTCAATCTACCTTGTGATGGTTTAGTGTCACTCCTGAACATCATTACATGAACTAGAAGCCAGCTTTCATCTGGGAAGTGAAATCCAATGATTTAAAATCACTTTGTCTTTCATCTATGTGAAAAATGCATCTGTTTGTAAGCCCAGGGTGGGTTGTACCTCAGGGTGCATGATTGATCCTCTACCAAGATGTCCTGCCTCAAGCCTCCATATATTAAGTTTTATAACTCTTGCCTTCTGTTGCTAATAATACTCTTCCACATTTTTCTGATAAAGCATCAATCTTCCCCTTGAGGCCTCCATCTGAAGCACACAATCTCTGGTCGAACTGTAATTGAGAATATTTCAAGAGCTAGCTGCTGAAGTATCCTTTTTCGTGCAAGCTGTGCTAACTGAGGTAAGCCATACCCACATGTCTCAAAGATCTGAGAGTGTCTACCACAATATTTTGCCTTCACCTTCCCATTTTAAAAAAATCCATATCATAAAAACAAAGCAACTCCATACATGTACTACCGCTGTTTGTGTTGTGTGTGTACAAATGTATAATGGGATACCACCAAAACATGCAAGAACAATCAGGTATTCCCAATGTCTTTAGTGTGAACCTTTGCCTTTTTTGCAGAAAGTGCCTCCATCAAACTGGAAATCATGCAAAATTTCGTGAGAGCTCAAGATCTTGTGTTTTGATCATATTTTCCCAAGGTCTTCATTTATAAAATTTGTGAGATTCAAAAGCCATTAGGATGCCCTCCTACATGAACATACCTCCAAGCCTAGCTAAGGTTAGCATCCGTGCAAATGAGGATCTCTTACCTGTGGATTGAAAGGCACAACCTAAGAATAGGTGTAGGATAAGATCACGTCATTACTTTAGGTGTTACTGAAGGCCTACTTCCAAATCATGAGTGCTAAAGAGTCAAATAGACTATCTTCCCTAGACTACAAAGGGACATACATAATCATCTATGCTTTTCTGAGAGAAGTCCTGACAAAAATTCTTGTAGTATGCTACTTGGCCTTTAAAATTACACACCTCAGTTACAGTAGTGGGTACCATCCAGATTGTTCATAAAAAATTCTAATTTTGTTAGTATCGATCTTTATACCATCCCTAGTTTTATTTTTCATGACCCAAATACTTTATTTCTTTATTTTAAGGAAGAATGAACACTTTGTGTCAAATTTCCTTCTTGTTACCAGTGCTCCTGAAGAACATCATGAAAAAAAATCGAAATTTTGTTTGGTGGGTGTAAGAAATATATCCCTGTAGGAATTACGTGAATAACTCAAGATATCATCAAGGAATATGGGCATGTAGTGATCTAAGAAGGTCCTAAAGTACCCTAGTTCATCAAATTCTTATAAATTGTAGGGGTATTTCGTCAAACCAAAGGGCACCATTGTGAAACTATTCTTCCCCATAGTCTCTATAAAGCATAGTTGACAATTATTATTTGAATGAATCTACCTCAAGAAATCCTCAGCTGATGGTAACCTAAACTTAAGTTGTATCTTAGTAGAAAGTTGTGGGTCCCTTTATTTGATCATGTAATTTCCAATTATTCTAATGTGTGGAAGGGGATAACGATGTCTTGATCGTTACTAATTGTTTATGATCGCAGCAATCAATACACAACTACAAGGATCCATCCTTTAAAATATCATTAATAAATATCACTAGTGCACTATTAGTGAGGTGGATACACTGATGACAGATAATTCATATTCTTTCTAAGATGACCTCTAGTTGCAACATGTAGCTTGCATGAGCTCTAAGGTAAGTAAATTACTTTTATTTAGGTTCTCGTAAAATATAAATAATATTTCCCAAAATTTGAACATATTATGACAGGATCAATGTCACGTGGGGAAAGTAACTTTGGAGATCTACCATAGAAGGACATCTATCAAACTCCCTTAAAGATTGGAGCTTGATATGAAACTAGCTCTTGTCCACTAGACCATCCTAAGATCTATCACTGACTCTAACAACATACATCCTTTCCAAGCCCATCAAACACAGTGATAAAAGAAGCAATGATCTATAGAAGTACTTGATGAGAGCGAATTAGAATTAAATATAAATGACCCTTTCAATCTCCAATTTAAACTCCAAAATCATCTACCCTTGGGAAATGAATCTTGAAAAATAAAAATCCTCTATCTTTTTTTTATTAGTACAGACTACCAGTGGTTTTTTAGGGTGATTTCATAAGAACCCACAGTATGAAGTATATGAAAATCCGAGGTAGTGGTGAAATGGAGAAAATATGTACCACACACTGAATAACTAAGGAGTCTACAAACTATCTTGGCTCTAACAGCGGCATCACAAGGATCCAAACTATGACCTTGCCTAACTGCCACTAGCATCTTCTATCATTTTATCTAAAGATGGTGTAATAAGACGAAAATAGATATAACCAAACATGAAAGAGAATTTATTTTTGTGTTTGACATCAATGAGTTACCCATAGTCTTAATGAATATACTGTGATGTCTACTGCAATGGAAGTTATCGAACCACTATGATACACTCTTATGACTGCACCCAATAGTCGCCAATCGAAGACTCTAAGGAGTCATATAAACTTTCCATATGTTATTAGCCTTATCTGGGAATTCTCTCAAAGAAGAGTAGTATACATGGTTTGGTCCAATGTACTTGAAGAAACCACCGAGAACTTTCTACCCTACTTAAAAGGGTCCAGCCGGTGACCAACAAAAAAATCTGTGGTGTGGACCCTCTTAGAAATCCGGTTTAATAAATTTGCTAAGTAGTCTCTATTGAAAGTAAAAGATATTTCTAAGTGAACTCTCTGAATCAGCTTATAATTCTATAACAAGACTCATAATGAGGATGTTTATACTCCGACCTCCTTATACACTCAATTTAATCTCATGTGGATGGTCTAGAATGTGAGCGGGACTAAAAAATACTATCTACAACATGTTCATGGCATTAAGAAATACAATCGTGTCCTGAACTTCTTTCCACCATAAGTTCGGAGAGGAATTGTAAACAAAGTCTCCATTAATAATTTAAATTTGATATTGAGGAAGAGAGATACCTTTAAGCATTCCTTTAGAGGTATGTTCAGGCAAGAAATCTAGCTAAACCCCTAATTTTCAAGAAAATAGAGGGAATGAGCTAGAGGGAATTCTTTCCTAATTTAATTTTTAATAAAATATTTTTTACTAATAGTTTACTAAATTGAAATGGTTATTTTCAATTGGTTTGAATAATGATAAAGTACGTTTTGAGATTGGATTTGAGTACCAATTGTTTTTTTATTTCTTAGATATTGGTAAAGGGGGATTTTGGTAAGGATTTTACCATGTTACATCAAAAAGGACACAAAGCCCAAATATAGCCATGAACACAAAAAAATCATGGAAATCCAAAATAGATGTCACGTAGCACAAAAACAATGAAAAAAAATTAGCTTATACTCCTCTGTCCTCCACCAGGCACTAGCTCCATCCTTTTGCAGATGGATTGTAACATGAGCTTTTGTGTTGCTAGAACAAGGACAGAGATTCAAACATACGCTCAAGCTCACCAACCAATCCTTTGCTTGAAATCCACCTATGTCACTAGAATAATGTGATTACCGAAGCTTTAGAATCTCCCTGATGTGATTTGAAGCTGTGGTCTGATGGCCTCTAGGTCTCTTTGTATGCTCATCCCTAATCCTAGGGCTCTGAGATATCTCTCTATGTCCTAAAACTTGGTAACCCTGTCCCCTCTTTGGTGACTCTTCTCTAGCTAAATTTGCATGGGATTTCTCTCCTCCATGCTCCTCGCTGGGTCGACAAGATACATGAACCTCAATGGAAGTGACTCTATCATGTCTAGTTGCATTTCCGCCTACTGATCCTCTGCGTAGAGCAGTATTAAAATCCTAAAGAGTTTACAAAATATGGGGTAGGATGGCTCTTACAGCATGATCTAGTGGTGGTAATTCTAGGTCTATGTGAAAATACCCCTTGTCCCATCTACGCCTCCTACATAAACCAATATGATAGTTAGTTCATATTTCTAAGTTTTATTCAGTTTCCATGTTTATTAAAATATGTGATTTCTAATATAAGTTGTTTTCTAGATTTAAAAGTGTGCTAGGTTTAAGGGTCATGTCTCAATTTTTCTAGTGTGCCCAATGGTCCAAGATTTTGAACTAGTGCTCTCATACCAAGTGTGATACCCATTAAAACAACCCACTTGAGACCCAAGAAAAACCTAGGATTAGTTAGGAAAATTATGGAATGATTTTTTTTCTCTTTAAAAGAGTCTACAACCAGGTTACAAGACAACAAATGTCACTAACAAGTTCCAGATCAATTCTAATCCACAAGATTATACTTTTATTTCATTCACAATTATTAAAGGTCATAAGGTCCAAAACATTAAGATGAGAAGGTTTAATTAGGGTCAAAGGGTGATTCCTCACCATACCCACCCTCTAATGGGCTTAAAGGTTCAACTTGGTTTTTCTCAAAATTAACAAATTAAAAATTTCCCTATATCATTCCCATTGGATAGGAAATTTATTCACCTTTCCAATGATATAAAGAAGTCCTCCTAACTCCTCATATTTTCCAAGTTATGGGATGATGGGCCTTGGGGTGAAGATTTTCCCCAAGAGTGGGCCTACGTGCCCAGGGGAGAAATTTTTCCCCAAGGGTAGGTTAGTGGGCATGGGGAGTAAAATTTCCCAAGGGGAAAAAAACAACCTTTGCACCCATGCTCTCACAATTCTGAGAGGGACACGTGGTGTCTCCTAATCCACACAGGAAAAACGAGGTGACAGGAACCATTTTGGAAAATTTCCCGTGTCGGGCGAGAAGCAAAATTTGTGTGAGCGCTCCCGCGAGTCCGAAAGGGACACGTGGTGCCTCCTAAGCCAACGCTGGGAAAGTGGAGTAGCAGGGAGAAATTTTTTTTAACACCATGAAGGGAAAAGAGGGAAAAATTCACCTGCGCCTTCACCGACACCTAGTGATGCAACGTGGTACCTCCTGATTGGCTGCCACCAATGGGGTGGTGGGGAAAATTTGGAAAATTTTCTAATTTTTTTTCAAACCAAAAAATGGCAAAAAGGGACCTGTTAATGTAGAATCACAGCACCTCCAAATGGGCTCTAAAAATATTTTTTTGTAAGGAAGACTCATTTGGTGTGATTTACATAATATGTGACCATCTCTCAAGCTATGGGACTTACAGATTTGAGATGGCCCTCCAAAGAGAGCCGGCTTGTTCTTCTAGATCCTAATGCTAAACTACTTCTAAGGAAGGAAATGCAACTATCTACTCCTAATCTAACAATTCCAAGGGACCAAGGAGAAAGAGAGAGAGCATGAAAAGGGAATTCCTACACTGACGAGGTGATAGCACCAAGAAAAGGGAAATGATGAACATTTTCTAGATTGTCATTAAATGAATAGAGGTGAGAAATGAAGAGGATGAACAGTAGCATCACAGACCAAAGATCATATTTCACACAGGAAACATTTAAACCCAATGAACATAGCTCCCAGATCTGTTAATGAAATGTACAAAACATGCATAGAATACTCTAGAATGATGAGAGGAAAGAAGATGCAATGCAAACAAGAGAAGGATGGAAAAACGCAACACAAAAATGAGTTTTATTGCTTCATAAATTTACACAGAGAATCATACACGAGAAAGAGGAAAAAAATCCATTTACAGAGTAGGGGAGGAGATGCAAACTCCATTTCATCCCTGGGGAAGAAAAGAAGAGGGAGGCAGAGAAGAAGAATGAACAACAAATAATTAACCTTTTGAAATGATGCCTCTATTACAATATATAGAAGAATGGGAGAGAGAATAAAAAAAGAATCAAATCCTACTCTAACCACTCTGAGATATGCATTGAATCCCATTTTTAAATCTCAACCACTGAAAATCAATGCCTTCTGCAGATTCACCCACAATATGTCACTTTTGGTTCCCTAGTGGATCGAATCGAATCAGATTTGGCAGTTGAAAAGATTGGATTCTATGTTAATGGCCTAGAAGACTTTTCTTCTTTTTTCACCTACTATGGCCTGCAAAAACTAATTTTCTATCATTCCATGGTGTAGAGGACGTCGAGATGCTTCCAACGTTATCAGATTCGCTATATTTTGAGCCCTGATTTGAAATATATGCCTCTTCAAATTTTGCATTGGGTTCGTACAAATGGGCGGGAAAACTAGTTTGAAAAATGGGCTCTCTCTTTAATATGGGACATGTGGCAGCCAGGTAGGAACAAAAATCAAGTTTATAGGCTGAGAACTTAACTTTTCCCCTTTTTCGCAAGAATCGTGAAATCCATTTTTACCTTTACACCTAGACACATGGCTCTTTTCTATTAGCTGGGAAATGCACTTCCATTTTTACCTTTATGAATTTTTGACGAGAGGAAAACTTTTACATTTTTCCCCGACTCACCGCCTTGGCTTTGACTTTGGTCTAAATGTTGACTTTTCCATTGGGTGGAGTTGTGGGCTATTTTACAACTTTTACACCTTTGGGGCAAAGGGCAAAAAACTAAATTTTTGCCCAATGGCCTGCTTTCCTTTGGGACACGTGTCATTATGGCACTCGTTTGGAAACTTTTTCTCTATTTGACCCTTAAATTAGTGCCATTGAGACACTTGACAGCCTCCGCTAGCCTATTTGTTCATTAACTATTCAACTAACTTTTCCCCCCTTGATAGAACACGTGAAGGCACCGCACTTGTTTACAAACCTGACCCAAAGTTTTCCTTTAGAGGAGCACTGAGTTGACACTTGTCAGCCTCCATTGATCTATGGAATTTTCAACAGTCTTTCTTACTTTTAGACTTGGGGCTACGTGGCGAGCTTACGCTCATTTGGGTCTTCACCTTGGGACCAACTCTTGGAGATGCACCATGCTGACACTTGGCACTCTCCACTCACATGTTCATACTTAGCCGATTTTGAGGCCCACCATGTCTGCCTTTGACTCTATTTGACCATTTGATCCTTCCTACGTTCCGCCCTAAGACACGTGGATATGCGGTGTTTGTTTGATCCTCTCTATTTGGATCCATCTTTAGAGAAGCGCAGCAAGGACACACGGCTCTCTCCACTGGCTCGTCCATACTTAGTCAATTTTAGATCTTTTCTTGAACTATTTTGAGCCTAAAAACTTAAAAACTTCACCGTTTCTTCTATTTTTCGCATCTAGCCTCTTTGAAACCATCTCCTCCTTTTTGTCAAACCATACAATTTCATTGTTGATTTTACCTAAATCTTGCAAAATAGATTTAAGACATGGAAATGCTCAAAAGAACCAATTCTTTTATTTCCTTGGTTTGTGGCACTAACATGGGGATTTTGATACTAACTATGGCTATTTGGCCATTAATTCTTGCTTAATTTTGGGTCTTCTTTTAAATTTAGAATTTTTATCACCTTGCCCAAGGCTTGTACTTTGCCACTTGGCACTTTGATTGGATTTTTGTGCTGGTTCTATTGTCATGATGTGTGGAATAGGGTCATGGGATGCACCATGGAATGGTTGGACCTATGGACCCGCTTCATTATATGGGGGTATGCCCCAAGGAGTACATATGATTAGCGGGTTGTTGAACCACATGTTATTATGTCACTTGGGTTAGGAGTGTTCAAACTCTATGTGTCTTGAACCATAGGGTCAACCGGCCTCCTTGAGTGAGGCATAAGAGTTTGAGGGAGGCATAAGAGATTGAGGGAGGCATAAGAGTTTGAGGGAGGCATAAGAGATTGAGGGAGGCATAAGAGATTGAGGGAGGCATAAGAGTTTGAGGGAGGCATAAGAGATTGAGGGAGGCATAAGATTTTGAGGGAGGCTTATGATATTGGTGTGTATGGTTGATGTTCTGGGATATATGTTGAGTTATTGTGATGTTTTGGTAGTGTTCTTTGATGTATGTGTTACTCATGTCAGATGGAATTGTGTTGTGATGTTGTGGTTATGTCATTGATTCCCTTGTGGAGACTATGTACCGGTAGCATGGTTTGGTGTTATGTGAATTTTTTTTTCATCGATGCAAATTGAGGAAATGTCTGGTGGATTGTAGTACTCTTTTGTTTGAGTATTTTGTATGTCAGTCATTGATGTGTGATGAGTACTATGTTATGTGGACTGTCCCTATTCTATTCCATATTTGGGTAACCTTTTGTGGTGTAATACAATCATGAAGTATATACTTGCGTGCTTGTGAATCTGTATTGTCTTGTGAACTTGATAGGGTGTTGTGTTAGCAGTTGATGTTGGGCACCCACAATAAGGAATAAATCAAAACTCTTCAATGATGAAATTTTAAAGAAATTAAACTAAGAATAATGTTGATGGAAAGAGACTAATGAAATAACAAACAAGAGGGAACTGCCAATCTTCAAAGAATCTTGAAAGTTAAAATTTCTAACAAATGTTCCTAAGGCTACTTTGTGACCGTGCTTTAATCAACTAAAATTTTAAACCATAGGGTGTGTTTTCTTATTCATCTATCCCTTGTTGCATACTTTTTTTTCCTTACCTCTGTGTAATGTTGCATCAAGGACGATGCTTTCTTAAGAGGAGGAGAATGCAATGCCCAGCTGGGCATCAAATCATTTTTTTCACCTGCCTCCTCTGCCACCGTGGCCTCCTGCCAACCACCGGCTTGCAGACTTTTGACCACATCGTCTTTTCTGTCCTTGCGTGCGGGAGACGGGAGTCGGTGGATGCATTTTTTCTTCACCTAGATCTTGTTTTGATCCTTTCATTCAATGCATGGGCACAGTCTGGTTGACGTGATGGTTAGATGGAGCTTCAAGCCAGTGAAGCAGGCATGTATGAGACGTTTCCTTCCTGTTTCCTCCTGGACGCGTCCTTTTTGTCTTCCTTGGCCGCATGAAACCTCCTCACGCCTTATGCTGGTGTGTAGATCCTGGACATGGTTATTGTTGTTGTTCTGGATGCGTTTGGGGGACAAAGGAGCGTTGTCTTCCTCTGTTGGCCGCGTACAGCTGCAAGCTAGTGTAACAGCCGTGTTACCTCCATGTTTTTGGGTGCTGCGAAGGGTGTTCATGTTCGAGAATCCAAAGCAACAGCCTGCCGCAATGATTAGCCAAGCAACAGGCATGTTGCAGTATAGTAGAAGCCCTTTTTGAGCGCTTCCAACAAGCAGGTTGTCCAAATCTGTTGTTGTCTGTTCAGTATTGAACGCATCCTCAAATTCAGGATTCTCCTTCAAGATATTGCTGTCAAAATCGACTAAGTGATAGTGAGAGTGTTACAAGGAGATCTATCCAACGGAGCAGCCCGAAATCAGATGCTCTGGTGGATCTAAGGATACCCGATATGCCTTGTCTACTCAATCTGATCAGTGTGAAAAATACAATATGAGGAGTGAGAAAATATTATGTGGTGTCGCTTCAAAAGCATTGCGAGTTCATTCTTCCCCGCCAAAAGATCGGCACAGTAGAGTGAATACTGCAAAAAGGACTTCGGGACACGAGGGTGAGGCTTTCTCTTTCTACGGCTGTTAAGTTTTATGATGTGCAGTACATATTAGGGCTTGATCGTCCAAGTAAAACTCTGGATTGGCTTATTAGTACAACACAGGGTGCCATAGATGAACTTTCACAGTCACAACCAATGCATGAATGCTCAAATACTAGTAGATCTGGAACAGATTTTCTGTTCAGCCAGCTGGAGTAGAGTGAGTACAGTAGGAGTGTTACCAGAAGACCTGATGAAATTTATTTCTAAGATTCTCTATTGCTTTCTTACTTGTTTTACGATGTAACTCATGGGAGAGAATTCCATAGGCATGGATTTGTTTCATATCAAAATATTCATGAAGCACATTTTGCTTTGCAATTATATGAGCATCTTCAACGAGTCACTATGTTGGCAGGCATAAAGGGTGCTGTTGGAATTATCACACCTTACAAGCTACAGCTGTACTGTTTGCACCGAGAGTTTGATGTTGTCCTCATGTATCACAAGAGGAAGGAAAGATTGGTTGTTGTATCTGAGGAAACAACTACCGGTGTTCACAGGTTGTACCAGATGCAAGCTATTGGATCGCTACTCTTCCCTGCTATTAATGGCAATGATTCTGTTACCAAGAGCAAGTTCGATAGCTTGTACAGATGCAGGCACTCTCTGCTAGATGGTCTGATGAGAGCCACTGATGTGATGATTGCTGGAAAGGTTGTTGTTGTCTGTGGAAATGGAGATATTTCTTCTGTTTCGTCACCTTCACACAATTTTTACCTCCGTTTAGTTATTACACTTCAGCTGCTCCATCGACTACGGCCTCTGTCATCTCATAAATTGGTTTTCTGTCCAGTTTGTAGGCATCTTGTTTACCCTAATGAGGCTATGCAAACCCGATGCACACATCTTTACTTCAAGCCTTGCCTAGCTTATGTGCTGAGTTCTACTAGGGTCTGCCCTTATGACGGGTATTTGGTTACTGATGCAGATTCAAAGGAATTGCAGAGGAAAATCCAGTACTGGCTAATGCTTTAGGCTGTGTGATAGTTCATTACCTGTACCCCCCCAAAGTAGCTGCATTGATGCAATCTATTGTTTGGACAGCCACCTATTGCATTCTTCTAGTCGTGCCTTCAAAAGGGAATCCCGGTGTGATATATTGCAAGAAAAGACCAGTGAAGCAGAGGATAAAGCGGAAGGCATGTGGCTGTAGTAGTCCCTGCTGGATGTTCACGACTGGTGGATGCATTGAAACAGGCAAGATAGACTAACCATATACATAATATGCTAGTATCTAATAAACCTCTTGAAATGAAACTTTTTCTTTCTAGAAATTGGTTTAAATTCGTGATTTTGTGGATTTGCTTTCAGTATATGGTTAACAATTTGTTACTTCTGGATTTGCCTCTGTTGGTTGTTCTTGTTGACGTGATCAACCCATTTATATATATTTAACTGTATGTTTTCCTCTAGTGTATGCTAGATTGCCTACTCAACTTGGGTATTAATGAGGCTTTTCGCTATTCCAGCCCTGGTTATGTTCAGTAGGTAAGCTGTTAGGCAATACCTATTCTGGACATTCTTACCGTCCTTTCCACTCATCCTTATTAGCTATGAAGTCACTTATTACCTAAGATATAATGGTTGTGGGTTTGAATATAAGATTTTCATCCTTTAAACCTTTTTGATTACATGATGGAACTTTGTTTTTACCCTTGTTGTTCGTTTATAGCCTACTAGGCCTATGGCCCTACAGAACGATTCCAAAACTATATTCTTTTTGGCAGCTAAGATCGGGTCTGGTTTTAATCTTTTGACTTCTCCTTGAGAATGTGGATTGATGGGTTACACCTTAGATTTCAATCATGTAATCTACGGGATCGCATAATTGAAATCCTAATACTCTCAACTCTTCTGTCTTATCATTTAAATTTCACAGTCTTGCGTATTTGGTTGTCAAACTTTTGTAGTTTTCGAGGTATTCTTCATAACTAAAACTTATGGATTTATTCTTAGTTGATATGTTGAAAATTATATCTTGTTTCAAAAGGTTGTTAGAGGTTAGAACTTTGATCCATTTCCTGAAATAGAATGTTTCCTTTCATGTTATTGTTAGCTAGTAGCTTATTGTTGCTATGTATAGTCTTATCTTACTCAGTTCTCGCGAACTGACTCAGGTTATTAATTGTTGCAGATGGCTTACGTGCTTAGATGATGGAAAGACTTGTAGATTATTGCATCAATCTTGGTTATGATGTTCCTTTGTACGAATGTTTATCATGTTATAAAATTTTGGAAAGGGCCTTTGGACATTTTAGACGAAGGGTCAGTGCCTAGTAAATGTATTGTAGAGTATTATTGTTGTAACTGTTGAAACTTTGGCTTGTTTGGTTATCATGTGAAAGATGAAATTTGATTTCCGCTTGGTTATGGGATATTCTAGTGAATTTTAATCCTTAGAATAGTAGTGGCGCATGTCCCATGTTATTACTCTCTTGCTCCCTAGTCATGGTTCAATAGAGATGGTATGTCCCTTTGATTTGTGCATCATGTTGGAATGAATTGATATAACCTTGTTTTGTTTCCGCAAATGAGTACTGTTAAACTTTGCTCTTGAGTTAAAATGTTGAGTTGTAAATCCTCCTAAGGCTTAGTAGCAATGAGTTTGTAAGCACTATGAAGTGAGCTGGATAGTCCTGATAAAAGTTAAACCAAAATTTATGTATATGAACATATTAATGTAGATGTGATCTACTTGATAACCTTTGAGACCTGGAACAATCAAGAGGAAACTATCTTTTGTAACGAAATATGATAACTTATTATTATTTTTTTATTCGAGCCAAGCTAATAAACATTATCCTTTTATGGTGAAATCTTAAATGACCTCATGGTGAAAGTAATGGTTAGATTTTAGAAGATGATATGATTTAATAAATAGGAGGGAAATCGATTAATTAAACCTTAAATCTCTATCTATCATTTGGAATGTTTTCCTTTGTCAAACTTAATTAAGTAAAGTCTAGATGGAACATTTAACCAATCTTGATAAACCCTTAACCTCAATAAAAGACGGATAGTAAACCATGTGACCCTGAAGCTAAATTCTGTTGTCCTGTTCTGTTATCCCATGCCTTAATTCATGGTGATATTTCTTAAGCAAGGTCAAAATTTGATCCTTAAACAAGAAGGTTATTGTTATGAACCCTAAGCGGTACTTCCCTCAATCGGAACTTATGCCTTCACCTGTGCAACAGAGGTGTGGAACTTGTGTTAGTGGCTTGAATAAGATTAATTAACCTTGTAAGAAATGGAAAATGTTCTAAAATCAAATGAATAAGAAAGATTTGGGCATCAAATTGATGATCCCAGTTTAGAAAGCTTGGCCTTAAGCTATTTAGTCAACCGTTGAAAATAAAGAAGTTCTCCCTTGTGAAAATAACTGTGTGAATCATGACATGAAATTTTATAAGAACGAAAGTTAAGAATTAAGAGACACTTTAGTAAACAAGAAAATTTAACAAGAAATTCCCCATGGGATGCCCTAGCTGTGAGTGTGTCATGTGGATTGGACTTCCATGTTGTCTTGTCAAAAGAAGATTACATTGTCCTTGATAGGTGTGAACGTTTCCGTGCTGACCTTGTGGTCTCCCCCGTAACAAGTGGTTCCTAGTGTTGGTTGTAACCTTGTGACGACATGTTGTGTCGTGTTGTGTCAAAGCAAGTCAAAAAAAAAAGTTATCCTGTATTTCACTGTGTTGTTCATGTGTGCTTGGTTTTGGGTCGTTACATCAGTAGAGGGGTGGACCCCTTTTTTAGCTTAGCGCTTCAAAATAATTTTGGGAAAATACTCCTAATTTTCCCTGCCGGCCCTCAGAAAATAATAGGATGCCATGTGGACAACGAGACATCGGTGGAGGAGCGGGTCCCTTTTTAGCTTTTTACGTTTAGGAAACATTTTGTAAAATTTTCCAAATTTTCCTCGCCGCCTGCCAGCCACAACCAATCAAGAGCTGCCATGTGGCATCACAAGGTGCCGGTGGAGGCACGGGTGAATGTTTCCCTCTTTTCCATTTGGGGCATTAAAAAAAATTCTCCCCACCACCCCGCTTTGCCTGCGTTGGCTTAGGAGGTGCCACATGTCCCTTGCGAGCTCGCGAGAGTGTGGCCGTAAAGTTAGCTTCTCGCCCCACATGGGAAATTTTCCAAAATGGTTCCCATCGCCCCTTTTTCCTTCATAGCTTAGGAGATGCCATGTCTCCCTCGCAGACTCTTGGGATCGTAAGTGCAAAGGTGGTTTTCCTCCCCACAGCCCGCCTACCCACCCTTGGAGAAAAAATTTTCCTCTGGGCTCTCAAGCGCACTCTTGGGGAAAATCTTCACCCGAAGGCCCGCTGGCCCATAACTTGGAAAATATGAGGGGTTAGGAGGACTCACTTATATCAATGGAAATCTGAAGAAATATCCTATCCAATGGGAATGATTTAGGGAAATTTTGAATGCGTTAATTTTGAGATAAACCTAATTGAATCTTTAAGCCTGTTAGAGGGTGGGTATGGTGAGGAATTACCCTTTGACCCTAATTAAACCTTCTCACCCTAATTTTTTGGACATTGTGACCTCTAATAATTGTGAATGAAAGAAAAGTATAATCTTGTTGATTAGAATTGATCTGGAACTTTTTAGCGACAGTTCTTATCTTGTAATCTGGTTATAAACTCTTTTATACAAAAAAAACATATTCCATAATTTTCCTAACTAATCCTAAGTTCTTCTTGGGTCTCAAGTGGGTTTTTTTAACAAGCATCACACTTGGTATCAGAGAAATGGTTCAAAATATTGGGCCATTGGGCACACTAGAAAACTTGAGACATGAGCCTTAAGGCTAGCATAGTTTTAAATATAGAAAACAACTTAGTTTAGAAATCACATATTTTAGTAAACATGGAAACTAAATAAAACTTAGAAAGATGAACTAACTCTCACCTTGGTCTGTGTAGGAGGCGCAGATGGGACGAGGGGTATTTTCACATAGACCTAGACTTACCACCACAAGATCATGTTGTAGCAGCCATCCTACCCAAGATTTTGTAAACTCTTCAGGATGTTATTGACGCTCTACGTGGAGGATCAGTAGGAGGACATGCAACAAGACATTATAGAGTCACTTCCATTGAAGGTCATGTATCTCCTCAACCTAGTGAGGAGCATGGAGGATAGAACTCCCATGAAGAGTCATCTAGAATAGATTCACCATAGAGGGGACAGGGTGACCAAGTTTCAGGACATAAAGAGAGGTCACAGAGCCCTACGCTTAGGGATGAGCATATAGAGAGACCTAGAGGCCATCAGACCATAGCTATAAATCACATCAAGGAGATCTTGAAGCTTCGGCCATCACATTATTCCGGTGACATAGGTGGATTTCAATAAGAGGCCTAGTTGGTGAGCTTGAGAATGCTTCAAGCTCTATCCTTATTCTAGAACCACGAAAGCTCGTGTTGCGATCCATCTAGTGAAGGATGGAGCTGGTGTCTGGTGGAGGATAGAGGAGTATAAGCTCTATGTTGATTCTAAGAAAGCTACCTAGGAGCTCTTTGAGGAGCATTTTTAGAGAAGATATTTATCATTGAGGTTCATATAATACTGGATAGATGAGTTCCTTGAACTCTGACAAACATCTCTTATAGTGGCTGAGTATGAGAGTAAATTTTTGGATCTACTCTAGTATGTTGGTTACATGTAGGATGAGCAGATGTAGATCCACAGGTTCATCTGAGGCCTGAATATAGACATTGGAGGTGTAGTGTGGATCCATTCTCCAGAGACATTAGCTAAGGTTGTCGAGAAGTCCTATATAGTAGAGGAGACTCAAGGAAAGACCTAGCAGGCTAGAGACCGAGTCTAGAGCCGCATACATCAAATGCAGGACAATAGATCAAGGGGGTCAGTACCTCTTCCTTGTGATGGATAGGGTTCAAAAAAGTCATCTTTTATACCATAGCAGCTGTAGCAGTAGTCCCGCCCACCTTATAGACCTCTACAAAGATTTGATGCACAAAGAGGTTAGACTACGGGGTCTCCTCTTAGGGGTCCCATCAGGACACAGGGTGCTCAAAGAGCTCACTCAAGAGGAGCTTGCCAAAAAGGACCTTATTAGACCATATCTGGATCATCAGAATCCACACCACAAACCTCCAGTGTACCGGCCAGACCTAGTACGTAGGGTAGAGAATCATGTCGTTGTTTTGGTTGTGGTGTTACTAGACATTTTTTGAGAGACTACCCATAGAACCCTAATAACAAGGGTAAGACACAAATATCATAGCCTATTGTTTGTGATATGGGGCGTAGTCATAGGATGTATGCAGCGGTTGAGAACCGCTAGGTAGAGCATCAGAGTACAGTCATTTAGACTACAGCTAACATTGGAGGCATCCCTACCTCCATTTTGTTTGATTCTAGTTCTTCTGAGTCTTTTATTGCACCATCTTTAGTAGAGTGATTCAATCTGGTGGTAGTTGGGAAAGGTCATATTTGGGATGTTGAGATGGCTTCTAGAGCCAAGATCTCTGTAGACTCCTTAGTTAAGGAGTATGTAGTAGATTTGGGACCTTTCACCACCACCTCAGATCTCTGTACTCTTCCTTTGGGATGTTATGGAGTCATCTTGGGTATTAATTGGTTGTTTGCACATAGGGCCAGGATGGATTGTTAGCACAAGATTATATCTTGTGCAGATGATTTGGTAGTTGAGTTAGTGATTTCAGGGGTCAAGAGACACCTTTCTCTTCGCACCATCTCTGTTATTCATCTTAAGCAGTGTGTGCGATGGGGTTATCGTATGTATACTATTACAGTCAGTGACAGATAAGAGGATGGTTCTAGTGGACGATCGTTAGAAGATCACCCCTTTTTAAGGGAGTATGGAGATGTCTTTCCAAGGGAGCTACTGGGGTTACCACTCCCATGTCAGATTGATTTTCATATAAATGTTGTTCCAGGAGTAGATCCTATCTCACGAGCACCTTATCAGATGACGTTGTAGCTGGAGGGCCTCATGGAGAGAGGCCTTATCCATCCTAGTGTATTATTGTGAAGAATAAGGATGGATCCTTACGGTTGTGTATTGATTACCACAAGCTGAACAAAGTAACAATCAAGAATCATTATCCCTTTCCACACATTGATGATTTGTTTGATCAGATGAAGGGAGCCAAAAATTTCTCTAAGATACACCTTAAGTTATGTTACCTTTAGCTGAGGATTTCAGAGACAGACATTCATAAGACCCCCTTCCGTACAAGATATGGCCACTATGAGTTCACAGTGGTGCCATTTGGTTTGACGAATCCCCCCGTAGTGTTTATGAGTTTGATGAATGGGGTATTTAGGACCTTCTTAGATCACTTTGTTCTCATATTCCTTGATGACATTTTGATTTACTCACATACGCATGAGGAGCACGAGGGGTAAATTCACCAGGTTCTTCAGTGTATTCGAGAGCAACATCTTTAGAAGAACTTGGAGAATTCTGCATTCTTTCAGACAGAGGTGCAGTATTTGGGTCATATCATTTTTGGGGAGGGTATCATCATCAATCCTTCCAAGATTAGAGCTATTATGGATTTTCTGGCACCCACTACTATGACTAAGGTGTGCAGCTTCATGGTACTAGCACAATACTACATGAGATTTGTTTAGGACTTCTCTCAGATTACGCACCCCATCACTTCCCTTCAAAAGAAAGGAAAGAAGTTTGTTTGGTCAGATAGGTGTGAGAATCCCTATAGTACATTGAAGGAATGTCTCACTACAACACCTATTCTTGCATTGTTGGATCCATAGAGTGAGTTTTTCATTTACATGGATTCTTCCTTATCAGGGCTTGGAGGTGTTTTGATGCACGAGGGCAGAGTAGTGGCTTTTGAATCTTGCAAACTCAAAAATTACGAGATTAATTATCTGACTCATTATCTTAAGCTTGCGGAATTTGTGCATGCTTTGGTTCAATGGAGGCACTTTCTGCTTGGTAAGAGATTCACACTTAGGCCAAATCACCTGCGTCTTCGCCACCTCTTCACACAGCCCAATCTCAATGCTCGTCAGCAGCGTTGGATGTAGTTGCTTTGTGAATATAATATGGGGATAGAACATGTGAAGGAGAAGGATAATTTGGTGGCAGATGGTCTCATCAGACGGGGACATGTGGCTATGGCCACCTCAGTGAGCACAGATTTACAGAACAAGATTCTTCAGCAGCTTCCTCTTCATAGCTTCTACATTGCAGTTCAAGTAGAGATCAAATTTCAAATACCCCTCGAGGGGAAGTTTGATGGTTTTACTTTAGAGACAGATGGTATTCTCAGGCATAGATGCCAGATTTATGTTCCCAAAGATGGAGGCTTGAGGCAGGACATCTTGGCAGAGGCACATCATGTACCCTATTCATCCCACCCTGGGGTGAAGAAGATGCACCCCACCATGAGAAAGTTGTATCATTGGAGAGGACTTTGTATGGATGTAGCTTAGTTCATTTCATGATGTTTAGAGTTCCAAAAATTAAAGACTGAGCATTAGCATCCAGGTGGCCTTCTCTTTCCTCATGCTATACCAGAGTGGAAATGGGACACCATATCCATGGAATTCATTGTTCGGCTATCGATGTCGAGATATCACCATGATGCCATCATGGTCACGGTTGATAAATTGACAAAAGTGGCTCACTCTTCTCCGGTGAAGACCACGTATATAACTAGTGAAGTGGCGCGGGTATATCTTGATGAGATTTTTAGGTTACATGGGATTCCACAGAAGATCATTAGTGGCTGTGATCCCTTGTACACTTCCCATTTTTGGACTGCCATGCAACACGCCCTTAGGACAAAGATCATTTTCATCACAGCATATCACCCTGAGACAAATGCATAGACTAAATGGGTGAATCAAATTTTAGAGTATATGCTCAGGATGTATGTGATGGATCTACAGTCTAGATGGGGAGAGTACCTGTACTTGGTGGATTTCACCTATAATAATAGTTTTCAGAGTTATATAGGTGTGGCTCATTTTCAGGATTTGTATGACAGAGAGTGCATGACACCTCTTAGTTATGATAGGCTAGAGGATAGGGTTTCTCTTGGACTAGCTTTGTTACAGGACATGGAGTAGTAGGTGGTTTTGATAAGATAGAGACTGCAAGAGGCACATGATAGGTAGAAGAAGTATGCATATCAACATAGGACTAACCGTAGTTTAGATGTGGGTAGTAAGGTGTTCCTTTGTCTTAGGAAACATAAGAGCCCTATCCATTATGGAAAAGGTTCTAAGTTAGCTCCTAGATTCGTGGGTTCTTTTGAGATCTTGGAGGGTATCATCCCTTTGGCCTACCATCTAGCATTTCCACCTAGCTTGTCTCACATATATGATGTGTTTTATATTTAATTTCTTAGGAAATATGTTGTAGATCCTTCTCATGTGTTATATTGGACATCATTATAGGTGCAGGAATAGGGGCAGGTCATGGTGGAGCCCGTTGCATCCTAGATCATAGGACTCTGTGCCTTTGAGGAAAAGAGTTGATCAAGTCTAGGTGCAGTGGGACAGATGTGATGAGAGTACAGCTGCATTGGAGGATGTTACTTTGCTACGAGTTCAATTTCCACATTTGTTCCAGTGACTTCAAGGAGGAATTTGAGTCTAAGGGGAGCGGGATGTAGTGCCCACTTCCCTTTTAAACCTTTCTGATACTACTCATGATACTGATGATTATGTTATGGACATGATTATGGACTTTATTATAGTATGATATTAGATGTTAGTTCAAGGATTATTGTTGACTTGATTCAGTTATGATGCATGATGATTATTAGATACATTTTATATGTTGATGATGATATACTGTAAGGCATGGTTATATTATGGATGTTGTTCAAACATGTGATATATGGATATTGTGAGTAGACCTAGAACTGGAAATTATTGGATGGTGATATAGCTGATAAAACTGTAAATGATATTGTTAGATTGCTTTGATGTTGTTGTGATTCATATATCTAAATAATTTTGAGGGTTATATTTATATTATTTTGGATATTCTGATATGGCCACGAGGCTGAAGGAGGTATTTTTTTTTTGTAGGTTAAAATATCACAACAAACATCGGGGGATTAGAGACCAACCACATTAGAATTCTAGATGAATTCAATAGGGTCACCATGGCAACCAGTTTTTGTTTGTGCGTGTTTGTGTGTGTTAGGGATTCCCATGGGGGGAATCACCTTTACATATGACAAAGGGGTTTTATGTATTATTTTATTTTGTCCCTTTTTTTATGTTTACATGTGTTTGTTTTGTGATGCTTTTACCCTTTCATTAATTATTAAATGGTGTGTAAATATTGTTATTAATCATGTTGTAAAGTTAATTAATTAAAATATGTCATAAGAAAGTAATTAATAGAGTTGTTGGCCTTGAATTAAAGTGGTGTAAGAGATGTGTAAGTGATGTGTAAGTCAACTTTTGAGTGACTAACACTCCGCCTTGGAAATTCAAATTTGACCTTAGAGGCTTGTGGCACAAGTTAAGCTTGTCCCATACCTCTTAAAATTATTTACCAACCATACCTAGGGTTGGAGAGTTGATATTAGACTTTTATAATGCTTTTTGAGAAGGCAAATCGTAGGTTTTAATTGCACTTTTCATACATGATTCAATTTCAGTCCTTTGGGGTGTGGGTTGGATTTCAATGTGTAAGTAAATTGTCATATTATTCACCCACCTATTTATTATGCATTGGAGAATGAAGTTGACTTTGGGGTTGGGGTTGAGGATGTGTGATGTGGCATCTTACATGGATCCACCTCATCCTCTTCTCTAAAATTTAAACTCCTTTCCTTTTTTTGGGTTGCTTCATTTTTGGAGACTTCATTCTTTGGCAAATTCCTTGTTGTTTCAAGAGCTCTTGCGTTGCAGAAGTTTTTGAAAGATTGATGCATGCTTGTGCTTGGTTGATTTGGATTGGTTACATTGGGGTAAATATTTCTATTTTAGAACTCGAAACAACTCCATCATGGAGAGGTAAGAGCTTGGCTCTTGAAATACTCTTCTTTTATGAATGTAAATGTTAATGTTTGAATGCTTTGGCTTGTTTGTGGGATTTTGGGTAGATGGCCTAGGAATGGTGTAGGATAAGACTATGGGCTTATTTTGTGGGAGGCACAAGTGTGTTTTAGGGAGGTATAAGGGTGGAGGGAGTTGGGATTTGGGTTCCACCTTACAAAGAAATAAATTGCATTTCTTTACTCATTATGGGGTGCCATAAGAGGTTGGGGAGGCATAAGGAAATGTGAGGAATAAGGGGTACTTGGGAGAGGCATAAGGGCATGTCAAGGATTTTAAATGAAATATATATACATATATCGGTGGTTTTTTCTCAGGTGGTGATACCCATTTCCCTTTTGGGAGGCATAAACAACATCCCCCATACCTTCTTTCTCATTTGGCTTGTTGGATGAAACCTCAATAATGTTTTGCATGCTTTAATGTAGTTGTAGACTACATTCTGTTTTGGACTGTGTGGTATTGTGAGAATGTTTCTTGTGTGTTTGTGGAAGCCTATTGTTGCCATGAGTTGAATCACATCTTTTATTGCATTGTGGTTAGGGCTTGGCGGCCACTGAAGAAGGATGGATTCTCCTTTTTCATTGGATGTCTTGGTTGGGTGGATAGCGTTGCCTTTCCCCTACTCTTGTTGTGATCAAATTGGAAGAATGCAAAATACGCATGTTGTTGTTTTGAAGCAAGGAAAAAAGACAATGTTATCTCTTGAGTGTGCACCCTATAGAGAGATGGTTGCAGGTTTTCTAAGCTTACAAAATTTGATTTCTCTCTTTTGTAGATACAATGGAAACACCTTAGGTCTATGGGTATACCTATTTTGAGGTGAGTGTCTGGTATCAAGGTCGGTTCCTTCTTGATGTATCCTAAATTGATTATGGAGTTTAGCGGTAAAAGATAACTATAAATAATTATAACTAAGGTGATACAAAAAATTTGTATGAGCGCTTTAACTGAGTATATGCACAATTGATATGTGAAGGATTTCTTGTGCATGAACCAATAGTTCTTCTGTAGAATATTAAGGGAAAAACACTTGGAGTTATTGAGGGAGATTATCACAACAATATTCCTAAGCTAAACATGCACATTAATATCATGTAGAAACTACTAGATTTTACAATAGGGTAAGATGATTAATCAGGGAATTCACATTCACGAGACTAATAGAAACATACACAAGAATACAAATAATTTGGAAGGTAGAAATTCTTCACATTCAGAAGGCAAGACTAGAAAAAATTGCTTCAGTAATCCTATATCCAAAAAGTCCTCCATAAGTTCTCCCTTATGCTTTGCAAAGGCACACAATATATAGAAAAATAAATTTCACCCCCTTCCTAAAAATAGCCTAAGGATTGTACTCGCCCATGCATCCTATTTTTATCCTTTATTTAATAATAAATAACGGAATAAAAAAATAGAGCATGCAATTACAAATATGCATTGAAAATCCTTAATTTCAATTGGTCAACTGAAGTTGACTAATCTATTTTTAAGAAAGAAAGAGTAAATAATTTACTAAAAATAGGCTTTCTTGCAAGGAAAGGCTTTTTCCTTGTGCATGTGAATTCGTCTTCTTGTCTATTTTGTCCTCTTGTGAAGTATGCAAAAAATTAATTCTCTATTTGTGAATAAAAATAATTACAATACTTGCAAAATAGACATCCACTATGGGGACCACCTATCCATGTGCACATGTTCTGACATTGACATATCCTTCAAAATAGTCACATGAGTGACATTTTTCAAATCCACTCTAGCTCCTTCAAGTGGGGACCTGATCCAGGCAGCAATTATAGTGGCGTAACTTCCAGATATCATAACTTTTGCACCGTACCTCCGATTGACTCCGTTCAAAACGAAACAAAAATCTTGGAATGTGTAAAATGTGATGATAAGGTGCGGAAATATGTTTGACAATATTTGACCCTCGAAATCCATGTTTAAGGGACCCAAATTGTGATTTTTGTAGTGTTGTCTAAAAATAGTAAATTTTAAAAATATTATGTTTCACAAAATTATTGCACATGTAAGTCTTAGAAGATGAAACACCTCATCTCCCTCAAGACCAAAGACCTTCGACATTCCTCTAGGTGCCCTTTCATATTTCTATAATTATTATAAATGCATAAGTAACCCAAAAAGGGATAGATATCTCCTAGCAGAGATAACTTATGTATTAGAAGTCTTGGAGTAATTTACATCTCTTTTCAGAGATAGTTGTTTTTCGATTCATCTGGCACAATTATTAATCTATTCCTTAAGTCTGAAACCCCTCAGTTTTAGATCAGTGGTATCAGAGCTATGTTTTCTTGAGAGCGTATGATCCCCAGAATGAGGTTGGAATACAAAAATATTGGGTGGTCTACACACAATCCTTCAGAATACTTGCCTGTTCAGTGCAGGAAACCTCCAATGGCGGAAAACACCAAGATGGATGATCCTTTCAAAAATATGGTGAATGAAGCTCTTAGGGATCAAAAGGATCAGATGCTATAATAATTCACCCAGATTCTGCAACAACTACAAGTACGAAATCATGCCTCCTCATCTGTAAATCAATACTTTGGTGCCCCGACTTCATTCAAGGTGCAAGTAAATTTTGACATTCCTATTTTTGAGTGTAAGATCAATTCTGATGCAGTAGAGAACCGGTTGGACCAATTGACCTCATATTTTTTTGTCAATCAATTTATTGATAAGGAAAAGATAACATTTTCTCTATTGAAATCGTCTCTTACTGTTAAAAATTGGTGGGTCATGTATAAGAATGGGATCGAAAGGGATGAGCTAGGAATCACAGAGGAACCCACATGGAATGATTTCATGGATGCCATAAAGTAATAATATTACCCTATTAGGGCCTATGATGATTTGTACATATAGTGGTAGTAACTCCGTCAAGGTAAGGACCAGTCGGTTCAAGATTATACTGATAAATTTCATTCTTTGTCTGCAAGATTGGGCATTCAAGACACAGAACAACACATGATTCTAAAATATCACAGTGGCCTACAATGGAGCATCCAAGAGGACATGGAATTATTTTATTTTCAAACCTTTGGCGAGGCATACAAGTTTTCAGTGAAGATTGAATAAAATCATAAAAGGAGGACTACTAATAACCAACCCACGAGGGGGAAAAATGATAAAGAAAGCCAGACCTGAGGCCAAGGTTAGAAATAAAAGGAGTAGCGAGGAAATAAGATGCAGAAGGAGGAGATAGGGAAGTTGTGTGACATCCATAAAATAAATCACCACTCCAAGGAACAATGTCGATCCATCAATTCCTTACTCGCCGAGTCATCTTCTTCAGCACTCTCTGCACTAGCAATTACAGACCCCAAGGTCAGTGATGAAGAGGATGAAATTATAGATGTTGAGCTAGATGTGATCATTTCCACCTCAAAAGTCAAGAATATGGATGAGAAGGAAAGGCTCTTCCACTACAAGCTCTGGGTAAAAGGTAAGCCACTACATTTTATCCTTGAAAGTGGAAGTCAGAAGAATTTAATTTTTGTTGATGTTGTAAAGAGCCTGAACCTCCATGTGAAGCTACATCCCCAACCATATAGTATCGAGAGATTAAAACCAAGAATAGACCTTCAAGTCACACAAAAATGCCTCCTTCCATATGGCATCAGGCCCTTCCATGATGAAGTCATGTGTGATGTGGCTCCATTAGATTTTTGTGATGTGCTCCTAGGTTAGCCATTTATGTGGGATAGACATGGCATTTATGAGTCACGACCTAAAATGGTCACCATTACCATAGGTAGTCAATGTTATCAGATACCTAAGGTCATTCCCCGAAAAATTTTCTCCCTCAACAGTGCCAAACAATGTAGGAAGTTAGTGGAGAAAACCAAATAGTTTGTTGTCTTGATGATCAAGCCAAAACCTACAAAGTAAATTATTATAGGCTCCATGAACATGCATTCAATGCAGTAACGGAAGCATCTCAACCAAATCATAACTGAGTATGATGATCTATTATAGGAACCTAAAGGAGTGCCATTTCAATGTCAAGTAAAACATATTATTTATTTGGTCCCAGGGTCTCCTTACCTAACAACGTTATGTACCACAGGTCAGTCCTTGAAAATGAGGAGATCAAGAGGCAACTTTAGGAATTGATTCAATAGGGACATATTAGGCCAAGCTCTTAACCCTGTGGAAGTCCAGTTGTCTTGGTGCCAAAGAAGGATGGAACATAGAGACTTTGCATAGCTTATCGGGCTTTGAACAAAAACATTGTGAAGAATCGCTACCCCCTCCCAAGGATTAATGATTGCTGGACCAGCTCCACGGTACAAAATTTTTCACCGAAATTGATCTCAAATATGGCTATCACCAGATCCCTATCAAGCCCACCAATGTTTGGAAAATTACATTTAATTCTCGTGAAGGCCTATTCGAATGGTTCGTCATGCCTTTCGGACTAACTAATGCACCTGCAACATTCATGCAGATGATGGATGACATCTTGCGGCCCTACACCAATTCCTTCATGGTTGTCTACTTAGATGATATGCTCATTTATAGTAAGACCTGGGAGAGGCATCTGCAACATGTTTGAGAAGTACTTCAGTCCCTGAGGAAGCAAAAATTGTATGAAAATATAGATAAGTGCACATTTGGTATGACAAAGGTCCAGTACTTGGGTTACGTCATGGAAGAGGGAGTCCATTTCGACCTATATAAAATTCAGGTTATTCAGAGGTGGCCTACCCTAAAGAATTTTACAGAGCTTCGTAGCTTCCTAGGCCTTGCCAATTTTTGTTGCTGGTTTGTCTTTGGTTTCTCACATATTTCCTGGGCACTCAATCAGGTGACTAAAGGAGGAAACAAGGCTAAATTCCAATGGGGGAAGCACAGTAGAAAGCATTTGAAGGGCTGAAAGAAAGGTTATACTTGGCCCCTATCCTTTCTCTTCTTGATCTACATCATCCATTCAAACTAATGACAGACACATCTGAGTATGTCTTGGGAGTTTTTATCATGCAACATGGCCACCCTATTGCCTACCATAGTGAAACATTCAATGACACAATCAGGAAGTACCCAACATATGAGAAGGAGATTTATGCCATCATCCAGGCATGTAAGCAGTGGAAACACTACATTCTAGGGAGGGAAGGAGATAGTAATCCACATTGACCATAGGCCTTTGGAGTTCCTTCTGACAAAGAGCAAGATGAGAAATGAGAGACACCAGAAATGGGCCACATACCTACAACAATTTCACCTAATAATAAATCATAAGAAGGGAAGTGCCAATTCAATAGCACATTACCTAAGCCATGCTCTAATTGCAGCCCTCACAACTATTCTTGATATCTGTTGACATGAGACTTCAAGTTGGTGCAATTTGTATGAGAAGGACCCTGAGTTTTGAGACACATATCAAGCCGTCTATGAAGGAAAATGTGTCTCTGATTTCTATCTACAGGATAATCTCCTCTACCATATGGGACATATTTGTGTTCCATAAAGTGAACTAAAGAAGATGATCTAGGAAGCACACTTTAGCAGAACCGCAGGGCACTTTGTCGTGGACAAGAGATTGGTAGTACTTCAGAAGCATTTCTACTAGCATAATCTAAGGACTGATGTGGTGAAGTATATTAAGTCCTACACTCCTTGTGTAATTTCTAAGCCAACTAACAAGAAACAGAGATTGTACACACCATGGTCAGAACCAACCAAACCCTGGGCATCTGTCTCCATGGACTTCCTCTCAGGTTTTCCAACTTCGAAATATTGGAATGATGGTGTTTTTATTGTAGTTGATCAATTTTCTAAAATGGCTGTAATGGTTTCTTGTAAGAAAAATATTTCTGCTGAAGATACTGCTAACTTTATATTATTCATGTATGGATCAACTTTGGGCTCCTCAAGTCTATTATTTCTTATAGGGATAGTAGGTTCCTGAGCATCTTCTGGTTCACCTTATGGGGAATGCTAGATATAAAGCTGATGAATTCCACATCCTTTCACCCACATACTGATGGGAAAATAGAAGTGGTGAATCACCTAGTTGTTCACATGCTTCGTATGTACCACTAAAAGAAATCCTGTACATGGTACGAGGCCCTACCATACATACAACATGTATACAATCGATCCCTGCACAGCTCCACTAAACACAGTCCATTTCAAGCTTGTTACGGATTCCAACCTATGGCTCCCATCGATGTATGCATCCCAATTCCTACCATGGAATTCACACCTCATGGAAAAAGTCAAGTAGAAAAGGAAACAAGGTTTGTTGAATAGATCTAGTACATTCAGCAGCAGGTCCATGACATTTTACAGAAAATGAATAAAAAGTATAAGAATCACCATGATAAACATAGGGTTCCACATCATTTCCAGATTGGTGATAAGGTTTGGTTGCGGCTTCAAAAGGAATGGCTTGCAGGTCCACAAAAAAATATTTGACCTCTCTGGTATGGTCCTTACACTCTCACTAAGCAAGTAGGGGAAAATGCTTTGGAGTTGAATCTTCCACCCTACCTTGGTCCGCACCCCATCTTCAATGTGGACCTTCTCAATCCATACCATCTACCTTTGTTGAATGCTTTAGTCATAGCAAAACAATTAGACATCTCCGAGCTCAATCCAGCAAGTCTTTCTCTAGCTGAAGAAGATCAGATTGTGGACATTTTGACTAAGACCACTAGAGGACAACATAATCAACTCTATCATGTGATAAAGAAAGGAAATATCAGTCACCAAGATGAGTGGCTCACCACATACCAAGTAAAGAAACAATTTCTAGATTTGATGGGGCATCTTAATGCAATGGGGACTGTACGATGGGAAAGTGACATGCGAGGATGATAATCAACAAGTGACCTTCCCCGTACCTGACCTCCCGAGGTCGTGCCGAGACAGCCGGTGGTTTGAAATGCGGGTGACTTAGATGAAGTCACAGCCGGGATTATGGTCAGTTTTCTATGATAGAAAAGCTACAAGCGAGGATGAGAATCGGCAAGCAACTTTCTTATGGCTAACCATGGGAGGATCAGTGACTAAGATCTGGTAGTTTGATCTCCTGGTAGCTAAACTGAAAAAGGGGAGATTTAGAGGCTATGAGCGGGTAGCATAAATTCCCTAGTGATTTACCCTCCTAACTAGAATTTAAGCGTTTAATCTAGTTATGGAATCTCCAAATTAACTTAAACTGAAAATAACAATTTATACTACTACTGAAAGGGAAACTAATCTAAACAAAATATATGATATTATAATTACAAGCAACAATTAAACTACTTTTATACTAAAACTAAACAAGTGAGATAACCCGGTGTGGTTATTCACCTGTGCAGATGTGTGAATCTACATAAAAGACAGCTAATTAACTTAATTGAAAACCTTCAATCCTACCTCAGAAGTGAGGAACAAATCATAGTTTCTCAGAAACTATCATTCCCCACAGCTTCCCCGGCAATATTGAAAGCGAGCTTTAACTGAAATAAAATGATTCACTACTCTATTTGATAATAACTTTGACGATTTAAACCTGGAGTTTACTGAGCAGAGGCAAATCCAGTTGTGTTGTAGCTTGTCCCCTCAGAGTGATCTCTTCATTCTTACATGTTCACGTGAATCCAGAAAGAGTAGGAGTATGGCAACATCAGCAAGAGAAGGAACTGGGATGACAATTACTTTGAAGTAAAATGGCATAAAGCACAAGTAGGAGAGGGATGGCGCAAGTGAACTGGCTTGGCCTATGCGATTCCTAGCAGGGTTGTTGCAGCAATGATAAAACAAAATGATAAACAGCAGGTACTCAAACAATGAATAATAGCAGCTTCAGAGAAATACAACGAAGTACAAGTAGGAGAGGGATGGCACAAGAGAACAGAGCTTGGCCTATACGATTCCTAGCAGGATCGTTGTCGGTGTACAGTGAGGCATAACTAAATACTCAGAATTCTAATCCATGCTAAAATAAAATGATTCATAAAATAAATCTAGGACTGAGTATTGAAGACTAAAGCTCAAGAATGAAGACTCCAGACCAAAGAACCAAGACCATTTACTTGTAAACAAGCTACATATTTATAGCATTTGCAATGGGTAGAAGGCAAGTTCAAATTGAACTCTCCCACCATTAAACAAAGATAAATCACTGTTCAGTCGGCAAAAACATAAATACAAGCTTTAGTGGTTGAGAAATGCGAGTGAAAATTGAATTTTCATGCTTGACATGATCGTCGGAACATTCTGGAAAGCGCGTACAGGACCGCCACCCTGCTCAGGGTGGCGGTTACAGGACCGCCACCCTGTTCAGGGCGGCGGTCACGAGACCGCCGCCCTTCAGGGCGGCGGTTTCGTCACTGAAGACCAAAAAGCCAAGAAAAGAGGAAAAAAGGGAAAACAAAGCACACGGGGGCTAAGCGGGGCATGTGGGATGTTAACGCATATCTGTAAAGCTTCTCTGGATCCCGAACACCTTGTGAAGAGACCTATATCATCATTGGGGCTTCCGTAACCAATTTCCAAATGTACAGTACATACGATTTTGGGTACGTACATAGTGCCCCCTCGGAGAAGCGTTTTAGCCATGAAGAGGCATAAAACGTTGGGTCCGAGTATGGCGATCCCAAAATGGGGAGTTAGAGACTATACCTGACATGCCCGTGTGTCGAAATGCCACCAACTTTCACATGCTTTTCAGAATGTATGCAATGGATGACAAGTGATAACAAATGTTAAACAGAATGTTTTTACTTTATTTGCTTTTGCAATGCTGATATGTGATGACGAACATGTTGTAGTTTTGAACTTTTGGCCTCTTTAGACAATGTTTGTGATTTCTTCTTATGTTGGCAAAACGTGATGAATGTGTAGCGATAAAGAGATGAACTTGCCCCAATCCCAAATCCATGCAACTAGTAAGATGCAAGGGCTCAACACCAAGAATTGGGAAGGGCACAAGTTGTATGAGTTTGATTTGAGTGGAATGATGAGAGACATACAAAACAAGAACAAGAACCAAATTTGGACCTACACACCCACCCTACTCAGAACTACTACCAAGCTTAGAAGGCCACTTACTTTTCAGTTTATCTAGACTTAGATTCATAAATGGCAACCTGGTTGACAAAATCTGGTTTTGAGGATTTGATCTCTTTGGAATTTAGATGTTTGGATATTTGCCTTCTTTTAACAGAATTTGACTTGTGTTTTTAGCATACCAAGATTTGTTAGTTTGTGTGACTGGACCCCCCACACCTTGCCTCACGCCACTAGTAAGAAGCATGGGTTTGTCACCAAAGGCAAGATACAGGTGAGTAAGGGCACTTCTTTCCTTTCCCAACCTCACATCACCAGTAAGAGATGTGGGCTTATCACCGAAGGTTGATGGGGAAAAGAAGTGTGTAAAATAAAATATTTTGTTTGCTTGGTGCTTTTGATTGCATTTGATTTTGACATTTTTGATCTATGACTTTGGGATATCCTTTCGTTCCAAGAGATTTTAAGAGGGATAGATGTGACACCAAGAAGCTTCTAGAACAGACCGTAGGCAAGGACAACTTTACCTAGTAGAAAGAACAAGCAAAGCCAAGTATGCAGGTCTTGGTATGGTTTCCGTCAATGTTTGTCTGTCAAACTTGATGAGAAGATTTGAAAGTACTTGATGATGTTTGAAGAGATGTGATTTGAATATTTTTGCCAATATCTTCAGAAATTTGTAACAGATTACTTAAGAGTAAGTTCCTGGACTACAATATTTATGAAATGAGTGAACAAAATGAACCAACTAAATTACTAATGTAATGCAACTGCAACCATGTACATATGAAAATGTAGGTGGAACCATATGTCATGATGTCTAAGGTGAAGAAAGTTGATGAATATCGAATTCTTCACCCCTAGAAGTACACAGCGGAGAACCATTATCCTCAAATTTTTCATTTTCTTGATGAGGGCCTACCATTCTGGGTTTGAACTTACAACCCTTGCCCAGAGGTGTATATTTCTCATTATTAAAAACATTTTTCTGAAAGAGGCATTCACGTACCTCTTTGTCATGTTTTTGAGAGATGACATGTGGGTGAGCATGACTATGCTGCTCAACCTTCTCTCTCATAGTGAGCATTGTGTTAATGATGAGGTCTTGCCCCATGGATAGGGAAAACTTAGCTTTAGACACGCATGGGTCGAAACTAGGCTTTAGAATAGGGCAGTGCCTAGAGATGGTTTTGATAGGCATCGTTTCAGTTTTAAATTGCCTTTCTTCATTTGTTAATTCTATCATATCTAGATTTAGGTCATCGGAGGGAAGAGATGCTATACCGAGAAGACTACCCATTCCTTGAGGTTCGAATGGGAGAAAGATCGGTTCGTCATTCTCCAAGAGTTTCACAATTCCTTCTGTGGCTTTAGTGGAGACTGTTTCCACAGAAATTGACTTATCTTTATTTGTCTTTACCACCTCGTATATTAAATCATAGGATCCTACCGATTTAGCATTTGTAGGAACTTCATCTCGTGTGGAGAAAATATCGGGTAGGGGTTGTGAAACATACTCCTTTGTCTGAGTTGTTGCATTAATTTCACGCTCAACCTCCAACTCAACTAATCCTAAGATTTTTGTATTACCATTTGAACTTAGGTTAGGAGCAATCTGAGAGTTGTCAGGAGTTGAGACATCTTGATCGTTATTTCCTATTATGATACCTTTGTTTTTCCCATTTGGATCTAACCTGTTATTGTTATAATGATTTGGGAAAGGATCGTTGAAGATCTTGAGAGGTGCATTTTGAGGGGAAACTGCCCCTGCAAAAGTATTTGGTGCTGGTGATGCAGGATCTGCCAAGAACATATCTATGAAAAGTTGTTTTTGTTCTTCTGGCAAGCGTTGCATGAATTTATTGTAGTCATGGCAAGTCCTAGTGTCATGACCCCTGATTTTGTGGAAACCACAATATAGATTGGGATTATAGTTCCGTGGTCGTCGGTTTGAATCATGTTGTGGCCCAAAGTTCTGATTGGGCTGTTGGTTGTTATAGTTGAAATTTCAAGGTTGTGGCCTTTGGCTTTGGTTTTGATATCCATCTGGGCCCTGAGAAAGGACTTGTGCCTAGATTTGCTGTTGTGGAGGATGATTAGAATCCACCATATTGATCGCTGGAGTGAAGTTATTATTGTGTTGATTGTTAGCAGGTGCCAGGGTGTTCACAATATTTGGTCCTTTGACTTGATCAGTGACTCCATCTATTGTAACCCCATGGTTTTCATTAAGGATATTGGGTCCTTGATCAACATTCATTGTAGTAGGATAAGTTGTAGTGTTCTGGTTGGGGGCGATTAACCTCCCGTTTGCTCCATATGTCTTACGACCACTATCTATCGCTGCTTGGTCTATTCGAAGAGCGCTCTCAAGTACTTCATCGTAAGTTCTTAGTGGGAACTTCTGGACTTCTTCCTTCACCTCCTTGCTGAGAGAATGAAGGAATAAATCACATAGTTCCATCTGATCCATGTTTGGAGCACTTGCTGAAGAATAAAGGACTGTGCGCCACCTTTGGATGAAATGGGCGACAGATTCGTTATGTTCTTGCTTGATGTGTAAGAACTCCCTGATTCCTGTCCTTAATAGTTTGTTCATGTCGAAGGCTTTGATGAACTCAGACACGAGTTGTTTGAATGAATGTATGGAAGCCTTGGGTATTCTGTAATACCAATCGAGGGCAATGCCTTCCAGCGTTTTGGGGAATATTTTAGCAACAACCCCATCCCATGGGAGTAATTCTCGAATGGCTGTAGCATAAGCTTTGATATGCATGTTTGGATCTCCCTCACCCTTGAACTTGGGAAAATCAGGGAGAGGTCTTGGAAGCATGACGCTTCGTATGGTGAAGTCTAAGGGTTCCTTTAGATATTCTGAATAAGTCCCTATCGCATAGCTTTCGACCATTGATGGTGGTTGCTGAGGGAGCGGTGGTGGGATAGGTTGTTGATACGGTGCAGCGTATGCATTGGCAGGGGCATAGGGAGGTCCTTGCGTTTGAGAAAACATGCCGGGAGAGGAGAACATATCTCCTTGTGGGGATTTGGAGTACATGTTTAAGTATGAAGGGGTACTATCCAGGAATGGATTGTTTGACACTAGACCGGGAGGAATAGTGCTAGAGATGGTGGGCCTTGCTGGCGTTTGTTGTGGATAGTGAGGCGGCATGCCTAATGTGCCTACCCCTGTGAGGAGATCTACTTGGCCAGGGTGGTATGGAGGATTAGAACTCCCTGTTTGTATGAACGGAGAATTTTGACTTGCTTGAGCCAGTTCTAACCCTCTCACCTTTTCTATTAGAGTTGAAATGACTTCGTTTGGTGAAGTCACGGTGCTTTGCCTGAGTGGCATTTGTTGTATACCCTGGTGTTGTATAGGCATGTGATATCCTGTCATAAACTGATCGCTATCTTGCCAAGTTTCTCTGAGAGTATTTCCTATATGCAGTGGCATAGAGGCATTTTCTTGAAAAGAGACCTCGGGTTGTATTCGCAAACCCCCTATAGGTGGGTACATACCCCGAGAATGTTGTTCACTCCTAGGATAATGTATTGACCGTTCATCATCTAAGACTAGGTATGGGTCTGATTGTCTACTAATTTGTGGTCTAAGTAGCATCTGAGGAGACGAACTAGATTCTCCGGTGAACGTCATATTGTTCGAGCCTGAAGGCTCTGTTTGCTGCGTTCGAGGGGGTTGATCTAACTCCCCCATTTGAAAAGATGAATTATATCTGATTCTTGGGGTTTGTGTTGACAACTGATTAGTTGAATAGTTGTCGCCCCATACTGAGAGTGAGGGTGATGATTGCCTATTCTGTTGGGCGTAGTATGCCTCGAGACCCAAGAGGGGCCTGCCATATGCATCGAATCCTGACATATTCGGGGGGTATATGAATACCCGCAGAATAATGGGAATGAACGAAGGTGATTTTATGAAAGCGTAGAAGGTGAAATAGTTGTTTGTTTCACGTTGGGTTCACCAATTTTGTACGATGGGAAAGTGACATGCGAGGATGATAATCGACAAGTGACCTTCCCCGTACCCGACCTCCCGAGGTCGTGCCGAGACAGCCGGTGGTTTGAAATGCGGGTGACTTAGATGAAGTCACAGCCGGGATTATGCTCAGTTTTCTATGATAGAAAAGCTACAAGCGAGGATGAGAATCGGCAAGCAACTTTCTTATGGCTAACCATGGGAGGATCAGTGACTAAGATCTGGTAGTTTGATCTCCTGGTAGCTAAACTGAAAAAGGGGAGATTTAGAGGCTATGAGCGGGTAGCATAAATTCCCTAGTGATTTACCCTCCTAACTAGAATTTAAGCGTTTAATCTAGTTATGGAATCTCCAAATTAACTTAAACTGAAAATAACAATTTATACTACTACTGAAAGGGAAACTAATCTAAACAAAATATATGATATTATAATTACAAGCAACAATTAAACTACTTTTATACTAAAACTAAACAAGTGAGATAACCCGGTGTGGTTATTCACCTATGCAGATGTGTGAATCTACATAAAAGACAGCTAATTAACTTAATTGAAAACCTTCAATCCTACCTCAGAAGTGAGGAACAAATCATAGTTTCTCAGAAACTATCATTCCCCACAGCTTCCCCGGCAATATTGAAAGCGAGCTTTAACTGAAATAAAATGATTCACTACTCTATTTGATAATAACTTTGACGATTTAAACCCGGAGTTTACTGAGCAGAGGCAAATCCAGTTGTGTTGTAGCTTGTCCCCTCAGAGTGATCTCTTCGTTCTTGCATGTTCACGTGAATCCAGAAAGAGTAGGAGTATGGCAACATCAGCAAGAGAAGGAACTGGGATGACAATTACTTTGAAGTAAAATGGCATAAAGCACAAGTAGGAGAGGGATGGCGCAAGTGAACTGGCTTGGCCTATGCGATTCCTAGCAGGGTTGTTGCAGCAATGATAAAACAAAATGATAAACAACAGGTACTCAAACAATGAATAATAGCAGCTTCAGAGAAATACAACGAAGTACAAGTAGGAGAGGGATGGCACAAGAGAACAGAGCTTGGCCTATACGATTCCTAGTAGGATCGTTGTCGGTGTACAGTGAGGCATAACTAAATACTCAGAATTCTAATCCATGCTAAAATAAAATGATTCATAAAATAAATCTAGGACTGAGTATTGAAGACTAAAGCTCAAGAATGAAGACTCCAGACCAAAGAACCAAGACCATTTACTTGTAAACAAGCTACATATTTATAGCATTTGCAATGGGTAGAAGGCAAGTTCAAATTGAACTCTCCCACCATTAAACAAAGATAAATCACTGTTCAGTCGGCAAAAACATAAATACAAGCTTTAGTGGTTGAGAAATGCGAGTGAAAATTGAATTTTCACGCTTGACGCGATCGTCGGAACATTCTGGAAAGCGCGTACAGGACCGCCACCCTGCTCAGGGCAGCGGTTACAGGACCGCCGCCCTGTTCAGGGCGGCGGTTTCGTCACTGAAGACCAAAAAGCCAAGAAAAGAGGAAAAAAGGGAAAACAAAGCATGCGGGGGCTAAGCGGGGCATGTGGGATGTTAACGCATATCCGTAAAGCTTCTCTGGATCCCGAACACCTTGCGAAGAGACTTGTATCATCATTGGGGCTTCCGTAACCAATTTCCAAATGTACAGTACATACCATTTTGGGTACGTATAGGGACCATTGCTTCTAAAGGAGGAAGGAATGATCCAGGAAGCAATTATAGTGGCACAACTTCCAGAGACCATAACTTCTGTACCGTACCTCCAATTGACTCTGTTCAAAAGGAACCAGAAAGCTTGGAATGTGTAGAATGTGATGAAAAGGTGCAGAACTCTGTTTAGCATCATTTTGACCCCAAAAAATCCATGTTTAAGGGGCCCAAATTGTGATTTTTGTAGTGTTTTCTAAAAATAGTATGTTTCACAAAATTAGTGCACATGTAAGTCTTGAAAGATGAAACACCTCGTCTCCCTCGAGATCGGTGACCTTCCACATTCCTCTAGGTGCCCTTTTGTATTTCTAAAATTATTATAAATGCATATGTAACCTGAAAAGGGATAGACATCTCTTGGTAGAGATAACTGATGTATTTGAAGTCTTTGATTAATTTACATATCTTTTCAGAGATAGTTGTTTTTCAATTCATCTGGCACAATTGTTAATATTTTCCTTAAGTCTGAAACCCCTCAGTTTTTTATCATGACCACTTTTGGCACTTTACCATCCCAATGAGTACGAGGTAACCTTATGAGTTTTAAGGTAAATGTTCTTTGACTATTGGTTTGGATGGGATATCACATGGTTTTAAAACTTATACAAGGTTAATACAACAATATAATTCAGCCCCTTTTTGACAACACATTCCATATTATAGTCCACCACCTTTGGATCTTGGTTATCATTGTGAGCATTACTTGATTTAATTTTCACCTTTTCGGTGATTATAGTTAGCATGCATGGTTGGGCTTTGCGTTATTTAAGGTTTGGACTGTAGTGATCTTTTGAATTTTGAATACAATGATTTTGTTTGATTTGATGACATGGGATGGGCCCTTCTCCACAGTGACTCACCCCTCAATCATGGTGTCAGTGGCATGTTGACCTATCTTGATTTCATGAGATCTTTGTACCTTGTATCATTCCTTTTGGAAATAACAAGTAGTTCACTTGTTCTTTGATACTATCTTAGGCATAAGACTTGATTAAGATGCTTGTTAACATCTCTGTAGCTTGTTTCTTTTAGATCGATTGTTTATTTCCTTTATAGTAACATTTTTGGAATGTTGGAAAATCTGAAATGTTAATTTTTCATTGCAAAGCCTTAGCAAATTTTTGCCAGAATTCTCTCTTCCATCCACTTTTTATTTCTTTGATTGGAAACTCTTCATTGGAATGAGAAAACCTATAAGTATCTCTTTTCTTTAATGATTCTAATCTATATGCCTCATTCAATCATCTTTGAGGATTTCCATATTGCATTTTGCTAATATTTGGTGAAGCTTTCAAATCTGGTGTTGAAAATCTCAAGCTTGATTCATGGCTGAATTTTCAATAATCAACCTTGTCTTGCTCAGATCCGCTTATTGACCTCATGTGAGTTTTATTAAAATGAGTCTCTCTTCTTTCTTGACTATGTATTGAACGGTCTAAGCTTTGCAAGGTTGAATGATGTTGATAAAATATGTAACTTAAATGGGATCCTTGAAAACCCTGCATTTATATACTCCTTTCTTTAGTTCACCTTTTTAAAATGTCTACTTGTAACCTGATGTTCCATTTGTACTCTTTGATTTTGAAGTTGATCATTACTGTGATTGATTATTGGATTGAAAATTCCAACTACAATAGAAATACATTTCTGATATTTTGTAATTAAGATGCCTTATACCCCTGCAATAGTTTTCTTGAGATTACAAGCAATTTTTCATCTATTTCAATATCATTCTCAGTCATAGGCCTTGATTAATATAATGTAATTTGTTACTTTTATTGCATTTCTTTTATTTCAGCTTGATGCAGATATTGGAAAAGTTGTAAATGTCCATTGTACATGGCGAAGCCTTGTCAAAATTTTACTAGAATCTTGTCTTCATTCCTTTTCAACCGTAACTTTTCTTTTCTAGTTAACTTCAAGTTCTTAAAATCTAATTCTTCTCCTTTAGCTGCAACTAAAAAGTGTTTTTATATTTTCCAGTTCCTCTTCTACACTGTAACTTCTTCCATTTTAGAACATTTACTGAAACTTTGTGTTACATTCTTCCTTTTCTTGCATGCACTTATGAATTGTCTATTTTTCCTTGGCCACAACCTATAACTACACACTTAAGAACATTGTTAGAAAATACTTAGGCCTTTTTGGCCTCTCTTATGTCCATTTTTTCTTCTTTTCTTTTATTTCTGAGTGAATAAAGCATATATGTAGTTTCTTATTCAAGTAAATTTCATCTCATGTTATTAAAGATTCATAGGCATGAATTAGGACAGTCCAGGAATATGATTTGATCCCTGAGCTTATAGCTGATAGTTATTCTTTTCTTCTTTTTAGGTACAATGGCTTCTACAACAGAGACGAAGGAGGAAAAAAATATGGATATGGAGATGCTTCAATCGAAGAAGGGAACCCCAAGGCAATGATGGGTTCGATTATACTCCTTTACTTTTTCTTTCATCCATGTGTACCTTTTATTTCAGTAGCTATACTTTACTTTCCAGTTACATCCCATGGCTTGTGTGGGAAACATTTGAAAATTTCTTATGAATAAAACATTGAATTTTATAAATGAGTTGTATATTTCTTTCTGCATTTCAACTTTCTATATGGATTGTAAAACGAACTAAACAACTCATCCATTTAATTGAATGTCTGAATCATGAAGGAAATAACATTAGTGAGAGTATGTAAATTTTCTGTAATTTGCACTTATGTTTGTTGTCCCAAAAATCAACATTTCACCTACTCTGTAATTTGGTGCCTTCATCAAGACAACATAGTTATCTTTCAGGGCCTTTGTGTTAATTTCCTGAAGGTATCATGAAATTGTAGACTATGTGATCTGTTACGTTTTGTAACAATGCACATAGCTACAAATTTCACTTAATCATTAATTAATTCAGTAGTAACTAATAACATCAGAATTCCCTTAGCTTAGGTATACTTCACCCATGACATTCATCGTAATGACAAAGTTTTGAGTTTCCCATTTTTACAAAAGTGCAAAAATAGTCAACAAACAGTTGATAGTCCCTTGTGAAATGAAATTTTTGTTCAATTGCCATAAAAAAAAAATGGGAATAATTTCCTTGGCGGGCCCGCAGGTCTGAATTTTTCCCTTAGAGCATTGGAAAATTTTTGAGAAAATTTTCCAAATTTTCCCCACCGCCCCACCACTGCGCAAAAAATTAGAGGTTACCACATGGCACCACAAGGTGTCAGTGGAGGAGCAGACCCATTTTAAAGCTTAGCGCTTCGAAAAGTTTTTAGGAATTTTTTCCTAATTTTCCCCGCCAACCAACAGCCAAAAAGAGGCTGCTATCTGGCACAAGGCATCGGTGGAGGATCAGGTTTCTTTTTTCCTTTTTATGTTTTGGAATTTTTTCCCCAAATTTTCCCCACTGCCCTGCCGGCCACAGTCAATCAAGAGCTGCCACGTGGCACCGTGAGGTGTCGGTGGAGGTGCAGTTGAATGTTTCCCTCTTTGCCCTTCAGTGCATTAAAAAAAATTTCTCCTGGCCACCCCTTCTTTCCCTGCATTGGATTAGGAGTTTACATGTGTCCCTTATGGACTCACGAGAGCACGAGTGCAAAGATGGCTTCTCGCCTCACACGGGAAATTTTCCAAAATGGTTCCCGTCACCTCATCTTTCCCACGTGGCTTAGCAGACACCACATGTCCCTCACGGACTTGTGAGAGCGTGGGTGTAAAGGTGGTTTTCCACCCCTCATAAATTTTCCTCCCTGTGGCCCGCCAACCTGTCCTTGGGGAAAAATTTCTCCCTTGGGCCCGCAGGCCCACTCTTGGGGAAAATCTTCACCCCAAGGCCCGTCGGCCCATAACTTTGAAAATATGAGGAGTTAGGAGGACTTATTCATATCGATGAAAAGGTGAAGAAATATCCTATCCAATGGGAATGATTTAGGAAAATTTGAATGTGTTAATTTTGAGAAAAACCTAATTGAATCTTTAAGCCTGCTATAGGGTGGGTATGGTGAGGAATTACCCTCTGACCCTAATTGAACCTTCTCACCCTAATTGTTTGGACCTTGTGACATCTAATAATTGTGAATGAAAGAAAATTGTACTCTTGTGGATTAGAATTGATCTGGAACTTGTTAGTGATAGTTGTTGTCTTGTAACCTGGTTGTAGACTCTTCTAAACAAAAAAAAATTATTCCATAATTTTCCTAACTAATCCTAGGTTGTTCTTGGGTCTCAAGCGGGTTGTTTTAATGGGCATCACAGAGCTTCAATAGTTATTTACAAGTTTCAGTAAGTTTCCTTGATGGTTTTCTAACTTTATTGGGATCTTACATTTTCCTACTAGTTGCAAAAATGCTCAATTTGAGCTCAAAGGCTAAGAAACCACATCCAAAATCTGCCTTCTCTTAGGTTATGCATAACGGTTGAATTCCTACGTGTCCTCCTATATACCAAGAATTCATTAGAACTGACAGAATTTGAAACTGGTGAATGGTTTTCAATTGGCAGCTAGGTTTCAGGAGCCACCGGTCGTAATCGAGCTAGTTGCAACAACAACAAATTTTATCTCATGGGCTAAGAAACCTCATCCAAAAATTGACTCTCGATGGATGGAATTCCTATGGAAAGATACCTACATTCCCCATATATATGGCGAATTCCTAGGAGTTTACATAAATGAGAACTGGAGAAGGGGTTAAAAATGGTGATGGATTTTCTAGAGCCACCAGTCATTGTGTATCCAATTTGACCTAGTGAAACAACAACCTGAGGGCTACAAAATGCCTTTCCCAAACTATTTAGAGGAGTTTTTTCCCTCAAGATGAAGGCTACAAGAAATTTTCTAGTAAAAAATATTAGAGTTTTGCGTAGCCAATTAAGCATTTTGTTTCTCAAGGTTAAAATGACGAGTCGAAACAAAACCCAACTTTTCAGTTTTAGCAGCTTCCAAAAAAAATCAAATGGGATAACAATGATCCTATAGGAGAGACCAAGAGACTACAAACGGTCTTTTCGAGTCAATCTAAAGCTTAATAAGACTCTCCTTGTAACAAGGAACAAATACGACGCTTGACATATTTTTTATGGGGCTGAGTATGTTGTTTTGTACGGCTTCTTGAAATCAATTTTTTCTAACTTCACAAGGTAGAAAAAATGGTTGTTTTAGTTGACGACTCATATAGCTCTCGCCAATGCCAATGGACACAAGAACCATATTTTGATACCTAGCATCTAGCAATGCATAAGGTTGTCATAGCAATCATGGATAACAATCAAATTACGAGCCTGTAACGTAAATCATAAGGAGGAGTTTTATTGTTTCGCGCTAATAGACTGGTTAAATATCCAATTATTTAACTATCTCATGATTTAATATTTTTTTATTTTGTTGCAAATGAAGAACCAAATTATACGAACATTATAAAATATTTCTGTAAGGAGACCATGCCTAACATTTTTAACATTCATAGCGTAAGAGGTGCTCCAAGTGGGTTGACAAGCATCCATAAAGCTCCAACTCCCTTTCATGACATTTTGTTAAACAACTCACGTGTATCCAAAAATCCAGCATTTTCCATTGCTTGAAATCTTGCATACCCATTCCACAGAAAAATTTGAGCATCCACATGTTTCCTACTTTACAACCACACCTCATAACAAAACCTCCATTTTCACTTGATTAAAAAAAAATCTCTTGATGGAAGTGAGACTACTAATAGAAACTTATTCGATTCCCTAGTTGTCTTCCAATCAATTCATTTGTGTAAACTCAAAAACCATGAAATTTCACAGGGACACATTCCTCTGGTATATTTTTTTGATATATTTGACATGCTTCTCCTTTTCGTACAATGCTAATATCAAATTCCAAAATTGTGGAATATCCGTACCCTATTCTATATCTCCTACTCTTTGCCACGAGTGTGGATATGTCGGAAATATTTTAGATTAGGCTTAAACCCTACCAATGGCATTTTCAACATCCCCATTTGTTGCATGTTAAAAATATTGCACCCCAACACACCCCCATGCCACTGTTCACACCCATTTTTAGAGAAAGCCCTCCATAAAATTTGTTGCTCACACCGCGTCCCCCCATAATACCCCTTGCACACCTCCAAAAATAATTTATATCCTGAAAGACCATAATCTTCTCAAGAATTTTGACATATGATTCACTTTCCTTGTCTAGGCGCCCGTAGGAAACTACTGTTCTAGAATCAAGTCAAGATATTTCCCAAAACTTCTAGATGGACGTCCAAAACTCTATTCTGGCATGGGTTTGGCGCATGATGAAAATAACTGTGGAGAATTGATATGGATTTACCCATGCCATTCCCAAAAAATTCCTCCTAGGTACCATACGCAGGAATTTCTAGGTAAAAGACAAAACTAATCCCCTTTGCAAATGCTTGACGGGTGTCCCTTTGTTTTCTTCCAAAGCCCTCATTTTGACACAGACAGTGAGAATGCAAGAAAAACATGTGAAATTTTTCTCCTGTATACAACAAACAAAACTGTGACAGGAAGAAGTTTTGTTCCCCCTCGTACAAAATTCAACCCGTTGCAGATAAAATCATTTTGTAAAAAGTATGAGAAGACATTAAGGCTGCAGATTTATCTCCATGTGTAGGGGCTTTTTTACCTAAAAAGAGATTTATTTTAGGATGTCTACTGGCTGAGAGCTTTGTTTAACATATCCCTCTCACACTGCCCTCATTGCAAATATCTAAATGCTACTAAAATTTACAACGCTGCCTTTGGTTTCAGCTTGGTTAATGCTTCTAAATCCCAAATAGAGCGGTTGAATTATTATGCAAGGAACATGACATATCATAAAGGACGTTCAGGGTGGCCATACCCTACCAAAAAATGCCTTCCACACATAATGCTTTCCCCTCATGTCTCCAACTCACTTACACCCATTAAATTCTTCCATTTCCAACCTTTTATTTCACTCCTTTATTTAATTATTATTGTTATATATTTTGATTTTATCTATATTAATTTTTTATTTTTTTTAATTTATTTATTTTATACATCATTTATATTTTATTAATTATTTTATTTATTACTTAGATCATATAATGTGCACATGTTCATATATTCATTATTTTTATCAATTTAATATGCCAACATGGATCAGGGTAATAAAATTATCATTTATTATGTTGTGAAACAAAAGGGCGAGTTTCGAGAAAAAGAAGACCACCCTCCTAAATGATATTAACAAAACAAAGAAAATAAGCTTTCTTTTTGGTGAGACATGACTACAATGAGAATGAACCAAAGCAATGGCCATTGAAATTGTTCAAAGCTTTGCATAAGACAATGTGACTGAGGTCCAATACCTCCCCAGATGTCTAAGAAATGGGGCATAATACATACATGTATTGACAACTAGGTATGAAAGCGGGGATCCACACTTCACCGGTTAAGGTTAATGAAGCGGGGCATTACATTCTCTTCCCCTTATAAAATAATCATCCTCGATGTAGCCCAAGGAAAGGCTATGAGTGTGCTTACATTAAGAAAACAACAACGAAAAATATTTCCTAGGGAAATGAAGTATGTCATTAAAACGTGACCACAAGGTATAAGGCAAGTCGTGACGATCTCCTAATGTTATGCCAAGATTGGTAGCTTTTATTTTACATTATTACCTAATTACTCTTTTCCATTAACAATATTTATTAATCTCAAGCTTTTAATATTTCATTGTTTTAAGAATTTGGTTTATTTATTTTTGTGGGTGCCAAACAGAACAGACATCAATACCACACTATGTGCAAACACAACACTAATGGTTCAGAAGACATCATGATATGTACCTTTAGGACTATCTCACATCACAAGAACTCAATCCGAACAATGGAAAGAACATACATAGCCTTCACAACATAGTACTTATCACACATGCACCCGACACAATAGTACTCATAACATAAGTAGATAGCAACAATAGGGAATTCCCAATAGGTACACATATAAAGGTTTCACACAACTCAAGCCAATAACTGTATCTACATAGTGTGAAAAGGGAGATCAAATCATACCCTCAATGAGCAACATCAATCCTCAACATCACAAAACATAGCTAGATTCACATGAGTACACATTAATCTAAATACCAACACCATACACCTCCAAAAACATCACAAAAGAACTCTATATACCTCCTAAAGCATTAAAAAATACTCAGTATACCTCCTAGACATCACAAAACAACTCCATATACCTCCCAGAGCATCACAAATAAACTCCATATACCTACCAAACATCACAAAACAACTCAATATACCTCCCAAGCAATAAAATAAAGACAAAGTTTCCTTTTAGCTCCACCAAAGAGGTCGGTCACCCTATGGACCCTAGCACATAGAGTTCAGACACCTCTAACCCAAGTGACATAATCACTCATGGTTCAGCAACCCTCTAGTTATGTGTAACTCCTTGGGGCGTACCCCTATACAACGAAGTGGGCAGATAGGTACCACATATCTTTGGTGAACCCATGTCCCTCGCACCACACATAAAACATTATAACCAACAATACAAAACACTTATAAGAAAAATTTACAATTGGCACCGAATTCAATCGGTTTGGGCCAAGCGAGGAAACTAGTTTAAAACTCAAGGAAGAATTTTAACTTCAATTCAACTTTCAATAAAAATAAAAACCAATGGATGAATAACTCTAGTTACTCTAAAAATCCTCATGTTAGTGCAACAACCAAATAAAATGCCCAAAATTGCAACACCATCAAAAGTTAAATAGAACAATTCACTGGTTCCAAACGAAGAAGAGAAAAGAAAAGTCAAATTTATGAATAAAATTTGTATAGAGAAATAGTACATCAGAATCACTATGTGGCATTATACGGCCACCAAAGGGGTACTCATCAAGTTGCTGGCACTCGAACATCATGCTTCATTCCATGAAATAACCTATTAAAATAATACAACTGCCATAATATCTTCCTGAATAAACCCTCCATACTCCCACAAGGTTCGATATAGTAAAAATCACATAGAATTTTTTGATGGAAAACCCAATAGGAAAGAGTAGGGGACGCTGGTTTGCATAAGTTGAGCTTAAGGTTGTGCACATCCATAATATATAGAGCAATCTCGAAGTATACTAAACAAATAGAAGTGGTTTTTCTGTCTTTATAAGACTCCACTTCCTAACTCATACTCAACACAAGATTATGAAAACCTCATCCATTCCTCCTCTCTCAACACATACACTCTTAATGATTGTTTCCCTAAGGGTCATCTAGTGTAAGGTTCACAACATAACACATAAATACATTATTAACACAATCTTGATTCATGCAGATTAACCATAGCGTCTTACGCATGGTATATACACAATATATAACACACTCATTACTTTCATGGGTTATAATACATCATGTTTCCATATAATGCACCCAAAGTTCAAGAACTATATAATAGAGATCATAATTTCACCATATGCCCCTAAATCATGACATGAACCATCACATATTACATGAATTCTAAGTATGATGCACACAATGACTAAAATTACAACATATAGTCATTAATTGCGATACAACATGGTGATGTCCACGATTCATAACAATATGGTGGTGACATCATGATATAATCCAATTCATTATACATCAATATTATCATACAACACAACAAAACACCTACATATCAAAAAATAATAGGACACTCCACAATTCTCAATAACATTATTTTCACACACAAAAAGGTGGCACCTCACAAGTGAAATTCTTATTGAATCTATTAAAAAGAGAGTGAATACACTCATCACAAGCACATCGACACAATAACAAATACACACACTAAGTGACATGCAAAACATGGGCGTTAATAATATCACAATTACAATGTTCGTCACATCACAACATATACCATGTTACTCTTCCCATCTTCACCACCACCATGCAAAAAACATCACAACTCCAATATGGCTCAGAGGTTCGAGAGCATGAACCTCTGCTCTGATACAAAATGTAACGCCCACATTTTACACACACAAAAACAATAGTAAAAATAACATAATAATGTATTTTTACTTACATTGTAGTTGGCACGACACTTAAGGAGATAACTTAGGACAATGCACAATACATGATATGTTCAAACAAACATTAACCCACATAGACAACATGAAAACATGTGATGCCCATTAAGGCCACTTTATGTTTTTCAAATGACAAGGCACAACATAACGATTCAACCATAATATAAAATTATAGATAGGGTCTTCCCATGACGTGATATTTTTAGGATTACACATTTATTAAAATCATGTTTGAATATTTAACGTAAGTTCTAGGAAGTCTCATAATGAGAGAATCATAAATTCTTTATCCTTTTTGCTATATTTCCGCTATATTGTTTAACATTTAACTTATGGTGTAACTAATTAAATAAGGATAATCCACATTATTTCAATTACTTGTTTAATTCATTCGTTTGCTAATAGGGTATTATTTACACACAATGATACTAGGTATTTATCACTAGCATTAAGTCCTAAGGCATGCATCTTGATATTATATTATACCTACATTACACAATGAAACATGTGCAAGTCCAAAGGATGTGAAGTTCACGTTTTTTTTGTTTAAGGATTTAGGGTTGCGTTTCCTTCACTCATGTATAGATCAATAGTTGATTTAGTACCCACTAAGGATTATATACAAAATATGTTTCTTTATCCACAACAAGGGTGTTTAGTCACAATACAAGGAAGATCATGTTTCACTTTACCAGTGGAATAACATATCACGATTACACTTCCGAAGGACAAACGTCAATTATATTTTTATTATAGTTATGCTCCAATAATTAGTTAATGATTCAAAGTCACTTAACATGGCAATGTACTTATGTATTTTAGTTTCCATTTTAGGTTTCCTAAGTATCATTGTATGTCTGACTTAAGATGGTTTTCCTTAACTAGGTTCATATGCTTTTTTGTAATGAATTGTGTAGCCTATTCGTTAATAGGGACATTTGTATTCTCAAGAGACTACTAATCCCTATCATAAGGTATTTTTTTCTAAGAAAAATGATCACGTAGTTTAACATTATACATCCCATTACCTATTAAGACTAGTGGAAGAGAAATATGGATTAGTCTGTTGTTTAAAGGGTTAAGGTCCACGTTAGAGTTTACACAACGTGGATCCCTTTTCTCACCACAAGATGGTTTAAACACGTTATATGAGTGATCTAATTTTTCACCTTTTTCCAAGCACACCCATCTTATGGTTACATTCTCATCAAATAATCATACTTAAAATGTTGCTAAGTTTCACAATCAACCCTTAGTATTACACCATTAAACCCAACGATAAATGCGATTGTGGTATCAAGTTCATTTATGATACCATCTCTTTAAGGTTACTTCCAAGGTTAGTCTACGATCTTCGGCACTCAACACATGTGTTAGTCAAAGAGGATTTTACACTATGTATAATATTAGTTTTCCCATGGTATACTAGCTTAAGGGAACAAATTATCATTACTACACACACAATTACCAATCCTAGGAGGGAACCACATACCCAACTAAAATTTTAACCTTGTCATTCCTAATCAGCGGGTTCATAACAATGTCTCTAACAATTAGAAATACTCCTGCCTAACTTGGTACATCCATTTACATTTTATCACACATCAGTCATGATGTGCAAGAGGTCAACTCGAAACTTTTGGTTTATTGGATTGAAAGGGTTAGGTTGAGTGATGTAATTATGAAATAAAGGAGAAAGAAGCATGAACTGTTGTTATGTTTGTTTCAGAATGGTCTATCATCCTTCTTAAATGTCTTTCCAAATTCATTATCTCCATCATGATCATTCATCAGCCCTTCAAGAACTATTGCAAGACCCTGATATAGATGGGAAAGACACAACAAGTTGCAGATGTACATCCCAAAGAGAACAAAGTGATAGTCCATGTACATGATAGAAGTAAATTGGGTTACTGGTCTTCATTCATTTTAGTTTTAGATTTTATCAAAGTATTGTTTATTGTTTATAAAATTACTTAGTGTGCTGAGTTACAAAGAGTTCGTTTAACATTACGTTAATTAAAAGGAATGCAAAAAAAAAATATGTACAACTCATCTCTAGGCATTGAGTTTCAACATGAATAATTGAATTCTTTTATAAAAGATTAATGTAAACAGAGTCGAAAGGGATTACTTCATGTTCATTATAAGTAATAGGTTGCAAGTCAGGATTCAACATGCATTGGAATAACTAGCACCAAATTAATGAGAGTTCCTTTTCAGCTATAAGATCTTGAGTGATTATGGCTTTCAGATGGAATAATTAGATATAATGTACAATGTGAATAGGAGTTTAATAAACATTTTTATATGCTACTTGACTCTGCAAAAAAGAAGGAACTTATTGTATTTTTCTTATAGAGCATTAGATGGGAAAAATACCATGTTGATTGCAAGTTTAGTCTCAACAAATTAAAGCCATACATTTGTGAGGATTGCAAAGTTTCTAAATAGCTTCTTCATTCCTTAGAAAATACAAACATCAATACTTTTTCAAGATTGAGTATCCACAGCAACAGAAATGAAGCTGTAAAATAATTTCAACGAAGAAGAACACTGTTTTTATACCATAAATAATACATTCAAGTGTAGAGGAACTAATCCATGGTTAGTAGAAGAAAATATGCTCTCATTCATTTCTATCAAGAGTGTCATGTCAAAGCAGTAAGCATATTTTCATTTAAACTAATCAAACCTAGAATGGGTAAATTAAATGTCAGTTTCAAATTTGGGAAGTAAGAAAAGGATCAAATTTCAATACAATCTTATTATGTTCTAGATTGGTATAAACTCTGATAACTAACCAAATTGTATAGAACTACGTTCATTGAGAATACAAGAAAATTGCAGCATTTCCAGCACAGCTAATGCCCAAGCTACAAAATATATGAAAAGCATAGCTCCCAGATCACAAGAAATGAACTAGTGAATGAAAGAAGTTGAAAAGGGATGCCTGCTTCAATGAAGAAATTATTGTTGACATTTTTCGCACTCCATGCGAAAGGTCAACTCAAAAATTTTAAGTTTCTCAAATTGGACAATTAGAAGTTTGACTATGTTTGCGGCAACCATCTTGGAAGGGGATATAAATTTTGATTGCTTAGTTTTGGACAATCTTGGGAGAAAATGATGATGATCAATTATAGAGTGAGGTGTTGTTTTGTAGTGGTCAACAGGTCATGGTTATGTGCAATTTGTGGGTGGAGGTAGATTTGGCCAACGTATCCCTTGGATAGGTGTGGAACATAGTGTATTCTCTTAGAATGAAGCCCCCATATCTGTAAATATATGTTGTCATGGAGTTTCAGAATTAGGTCGGTAGCCCATGGTTTTTGAGTCACCCCAAGTACATGCCAATGCCTCTAGGATCGAGTGGATGTCGTATACAAGTTCCTTTGAAGATGTCATGGGCTCTTATGATTCACAAGTCATAGGGAATATCTCTCAATAGATCAACAATTGATAGAGGTAGCAGGGAGAAACAAAGGTTGACATTCAGGGTGATCTCAAGAGTCAAGTCTCTCAATGGATTGCACATATATTCTCATTTTTCTTTTCAGTTCTACTCTAAGATAAAGGATGGTGTATATCTTCCTCTTAGGAAGAGGGAGTAAGTTTGTTTACTAAAATCTGAACAAAAATCAGCTCTTATAACATTTCTCGCTTGTCCTTGAGTAGTAAAATATGTCCTTTTTTCAAATATTTTGATCGTTGTGTATTTTATGTCGTTTTCTTAAGCGGTGCAGGGTGATTGAATTTTCTGAACATGAAGCAATGAAAAAAGGTGAGGTTCATCAATTATGTTCAACATAAATTTTGATTTTGTAAATTCTCATTCATTTCTACATATTTATAGTTAATGTTTGTATGCGGTTAACTTTTTAATACAATATTAAATCTTTTACATTGCATGGTGTCCTACAAACTTATCACTGCCTCATGATTAAGTGTGAAATCATATGCAATGACCTTATTATTCAAGGGAACATGAAATTTTAGTTTTCATTTATGAGCATAAACAAACAAGTCAAAAAATAGACAAATAATTATATTAATTTCAATTTTTTATTAATTTAAAAATTTTATTCCAAATTTATGTTATTTTTTAATTTTGTAATGTTTTAATTTCTCATAAATTTATTTCTAAATTTTGATTCATTTTAATTTCTAGTTTTTTAATGTTTTGACATTTTGATTAATTTTTCTCCTAATTTTTTTTAAAAATTTTATTTTTATTTAATTTTTTTATATTTTAAATTTCTAATTATTTTAAATAATACTCATTCTTTATTTTTTAATTATTAATTATTAATTTTTACTTATTTGTAGATTTTATTATTTTTTGTTTTACCATTTAATAATTTGTAATTTTAATGGTTTTTAACAACCATAAAACTATTTAAATATTTTTTCCCTTAGTAAATTTTTTTTTTGTTAATTAATAATTTGAATATAATTTTAAATTTCATTAATTTTAATTAGTTTTTAATTTTTAATAATTTTAATTTTTGATGTATTTAGTAATCTTTATATATATTTTAATTAAATAACAACACATGCGGTGGAAACATTAATTTAATTTTTAATTAATTTTATATTTTTATTATTATTATTTTTAAATAATTATGTTTTTATTTTATGTTTGAAACCTGGCAGGTCATAGACTGCCATATGTCATAGTTGAGGTGGCTAGACTTTTTCAGCTAAGTGGCCAAGGACTGAGGGGTTTCGATTAGGCCAAATTCACCCAGCGCACGATCCCGATCTCATCCCTTATAATGGTAAGCACATGATCCCGACCTCATCCCTTTATTACGGTATATGTGGTTTCACTTTAAACGAGAATTGAACCATGGTGGGCTCTTTAAGACACCAAACATCTTTCACTATTGAGTCAGATGACGTGTGATTTTTATTTTTATTTAATTTAAAAATAATTTAATTTTTTTAATTCTATTAATTTTTATTTTTAATGTTTATGTAATTTTTTATTTTTATTAATTTTTAATTTTTATTTTTTATTAATTTTTAATTTTAATTTTTATTAATTTACAATTTGAATTTTTTATTTTTAATATTTTTTTAATTCTTTATTTTAATTAATATATAATTTATAATTTTGATAATTATAATTTTTTTTTATTTTTTAATTTTATTAATACTTTTTAATTTCTTTATTTTTCTTTTTAGTAATTTTTTAAAAATTACTTACTTTTCTAATTTTAATTTTTTACAAATTTCAATTTTTTAATTTTCTTTTAAAATTTAAATTTTAAATTTTTGTTGTAATTTCTAATTTTAATAATTAATTTATTGTTTACAATTGTACTATATTTTATTAATTTTTACTTTTTGTTAAATATTTTATTAACATTGTTCTGGAATTCTAATTTTTATCAAATTTGTATTAATTTTTATAAATTTTAAATATTTTCTTTAAATTTTATTAATCGTAAACATTTTTTTATTAATTTTTAATTTTTATTGCTTTTTAAATTTTTTTATAATTTTTAATTTTAACTACTTTTTAATATTTATGAAGTTCTAATTTTTATTAGTTATTATTAATTCTTAGTATTTTATTAATATTAATATTAATTTTTAATATTTGTTCGTTTTCATTTTAATGTATTTTAGTTTCATTTAGATTATATTTATAATTTTTATCAAATATAATTGTACATAATAATATTTATAATATAATTTGAAAAAAACTAATATTTTAAAAAGTTTAACAGACCCATCGGCCTCTTAATAGCACGAAAGCTGCTAATAAATAGAGAGGAGCATGTGAATAGGAGAAGTGAGTGACTCATCTCTATGCAAGCACAATAAAAATGACAAGAACGTCACTATTTACTGAACACAATATACTGAGAAGATTCCGTTCTTGTCATACTACAAAGCCATGCGTGCTAATATTCTTAAAAAACTCCCGAATGGTTTAAAAATTTTGTGATATTTAATAGTTTGGCATGCGAAATGGATCCATTTAGCTTTATGGGTGTCATAGGTGTGTAACTCAGACTAAATAGTATGTTCACAACATTTTTGAAAATCAAAATTAATTTTTAAAAATAATTATTTATCCACCACAGATCCCAAGAAAAAGGGCGATTTTCAGTACCAGTTATTTGCAGTCCTTTTAGGGAGTTTTTTTTAATATGCTTGCTCTCATTGACTGCTATTTTATCACAAACAAAATCTAGTCCTCATAGTGGTTGGCAGGTTCAAGCATCTGTCATGTGTGTCTAGATTCACAAAAGAACTTGTATTTAACAAATGTATCGAGTGACCGGTCCTAATCTGCTATGTATTCAGGGTACATAAATGATATATTCACCTTCACAAATCAACTTAAAAGGTGCGGCACAGCAAGCTAATGACAACTATTATGTACCATTATTCTATTCGATGACAATCACACTTGAATACAATATTTTCCTGTCCACCCTTTTCGAACTCGGCATCTAGAACATTCCACTACAGTTCTAATTTCCTCTGATTCTCATGTTTGTACAGATTCTAACTATCAAGTTGCCTAAAGCAGGATTGCAAGATACCTGTACTCACAATTGTGTTTTGTTCAAAAATTATATTCTTCCAATGATAGAATAAGAGGAATTTATCAATCTTCCTAATACCTTCTGTATTATATTGAAAAATGTTCTCAGCAGCAGTAAGTTTCTATATCTGATCATTGTAAGAACCTGACGCTAACTTGAGGATGGCAGTTGAACACATGTTGTCTCTCAGTTTCGCTCACTCAAACACAATATTAGTAAATCACCACATTTGAAATTATACCAGGCAATAAAAACGATAAAACAGATTCCTTAATATAAATTTTAAAAAATAACATGTATTATAAATACTGTATATATGGCAAATTGTTGAAAATACAATCCTTCTTGCAGCGTCTTATCCTGCCCATTACGTTCAAAAATTAATAATAATTTATATAAATAAAATCGATTAATATTGCAGGTTGCTTGTTGCAGTCTTTTAAAATAATTTGTCAAAAGCACACTCCCATTCTTTCTTCTCTATAATATTCTTTTTTTAACATCCACTTTTAAAAATGCCCTTGCTAAAATATGTCAAATTCGGGTGAGTCTCTTCACAGAAATATTTTCCGCACAGATGCTTCCCAAAAAAAGACAAGTCAAAAATCAAAGTGATTATTAATCTTACTCCACAACAACGAACCTGATTAGTGGGAAGAATGATTTAATCTTTACTCCACAACTTTATTAAAATGTGGCCCACGAAACTGTCCAAATCCATTCTCAATTGATTATGTAAACGGGCAATATTTACTGAAGACGTGCTCCAATGGAAGGCCGGCCAAATAAAAAGGACGTGGTGAAATGGTCCACGTCCCTCTTTCATATGTACAGCTTAGCACCTTGCTTTGTCAATTGGAGAATCCAAGGGTTAAAAAAGGGGAAAATATCTCATAGATTTAAATCTACTGAAAACAAATCTCCTTAGATTTTACCATTTCTTTGTTATTAATTAAAAATGTTTTTAATAATACCACCACATTCCCAAGTGGGATATGCTATGGAATTGTTTCAAGACTTGAAAAAATCCTTCTCATTCATTCCAAAAACTTAAATCAAGTTTACCATTTTAATTTATTTTAAAATAAAAATCTTAAAATACTTGGTGGAAAGTATTTTTAATAATCTTTATGTTAATATAGATGTTATTTAAGTTAATAGTAATTATTTTTAAACACTAATTACTGTTGTCTACACGTTTTGGGCATAATTTTAATGGGTGGTATTTGTAACAAAGTTAAAAAATCTTAAGCATAACCCACATTGAATTAAAGGTCCCATGTCAACGGTAAAAGCAATCACTGTCTTTGTCTGTGATGCTCATTATTTTAAAAAATTATATAAACTTTTCCTTGTACGATTGATCAGATCCCACATGGTAGCATCAGTGTCATCTTCTCCTTTCACTTAAATTTAATTCTTTTTATCCTAGTGTTGCTTCTAGGAAAGGCTCTTTTTTAATGCATCATATATTTGACACTAGTGTAGATGTTTTTTCTTGTGATTTTAGTCAAAAAATATTTTATGACTTGATTTCCTAGTCAACTCTACATCATTTATAGGCGGTGGCAAGATAAAAATTTCGGAGCATCGTATGGACATCCCTCAGCATAAAATGGGAGGTAGGTTTTGTCGAATGTTGTTGTTTTTCTTCATTGGTCCCTCCTCCCCATCACAAAAAAATTAAAACAATTTAAAATAGCATACATTTCACTATAAGTTACAACTCCAACAAACTAAATATTGTTATCCTCTCCATTGTATTTTGCAACTCATGTGCAATTGTTTGTATTTTAAATAATTTTCCCATTTCCGTATGTCCACAATCTTTTCCCTAGTGTGCATGTGAACTAGGGATGAATAAATGTCGTTGAGCACCCTAAGCAGTTTTTGAAGAAGACGCCTCATCTTGATTTTTCAAAACATTTTATAGAAAATGATTGTGGATTTTGACGGGTCAAAGTTTGCATTAGGTTGTTGAAGTAGTCCTTGCAAAGGCTTTCACCGAGTCGATATCAGGTTGCTCCATGTGTCCATTATGGCTTCAAATCTCACAAAGGGGGTTCCCACTATGTAGTCCCCACTTCCCTTCGACACCTTTTTGTTATTAATTTCGAGACTGTCGATTATACTTATGGATATATTGTAGCCTTTTGGATTCAGCATGATATTAGATGTTAGAGATATTGGGTTATTGTCGATTTCAACTCATATATGATACTTTTGGATTATTAGAGATATTGTATATTAATGTTGATATGCTATTGACATGGTTATTTATATATGTTTCTGACATGCGATGTATTTTCGACACACTGGGTAGGCTTTGATAATTGAACAAATGTTGTGACCATTTTGACATGGATGAAACGTTGAATAGACATGTTGCTAGAAATTATAAATGATATCGTATTTGCCTAGATGATATTGGGATTCGTATATAGATGATTGTGGATTTATATTATACATTTTGTTATAGATGTTTTCAATGCGGCAACGAAGCTAAAGGAGGTATTTATGTGTTTTGTAGGTAAATTTATTCACAACAAATATCGGGGGAATTGGAGACCAACCACATTGGAATTCTAGGTGAATTCAACTAGGGTCACCATGACAACATGTAATTGTGTGTGCTATAATTATTTGGTTAGGGGAAAATTGTGACCAAGGAGTCGTTTGTTGTACTTTATTTTAATTTCCTTTGTTGATGTTAGTATGTGATTTTCTTGATGTAATTCATTGCATTTGTTATTTAGAATTTGGTGTACATTTTTTTCCCTTTGTTATTAATGGGTTGTAGTGTCTTAATTAGAGCTATTTTAAGATGTGACCAAAGGAATTCATTTATTAGCGTAGATTTCTCTTGGAGGTTGTGTTGTAAGTTGTGTGCTTGAGGATCTTGAGTGTTGTACACTCTACCCCCTTCATGGAAATTCGAATTTGGCATTAGTGGCCAATTTTGAAGGCCTGTGGGACAAGTCAAATTTATCCCACACCTCTTAAATTTCTATACCAACCATACCTATGGGTTAGGGGGTAAAAATTAGACCGTAATAGGTTTTTTGGGAAGATAAAAACGTAAAAATTTTATTGCACTTCCTTTCTTGTAATAATTTTGTCATTAGGGGGTGTGGGATTACATTGTGTGTGTAAGTTAAATGTCATTCCTTAAACCACTTATTAATTGTGCTTTGGAATATGAGGTTGACTAGGGTGATGTGGAGTGGAGAGGAAATGGGGTGACGTCCTACTTGGAGCCACATCATCCTCCTCTCCCGCTTTTCTATTTATTGAAGTTCTTTTTCTTGTTTGGGGGTTACTTCATTATTTTTGTGCTCTTGCATTTTTGGGAGTTAGAGGATTTTGGAGAGCTTGTGGTCTTGGTTGGAGCTTGTTGGTGTTTTTTTTGTGTTTGAAGGAGCTTGGAGATTGAATCTTGGAAAAATTTATACTATGGAAAGGTAAGAGCTTTACTCTTGCTCATGTTTTCCTTTATTTGTGTATATGTGCTTGTTATTTTGAGTGTTTTGGAATACTTTTTGGGTGCTTGGGTAGATTGCCTAATTGTGGTGTAGGAGGAGACTATGGGGAGATTTCATGTCGGGAGGAATAAGAGTTTACCTTTTTGTTTAGAGGGATTTTGGGTTGGATGCCCCACCTTGCACAAGGAATGCTTACATTTCTTTCTTACTCTTTTATGAGGGAGGCATACGAGTTTGTAGGAGGTATAATGTGTACTTGAGGGAGGCATAAGAGTATGTAGGGGGAATTTAGATATGCATTGGAGGCTTTAAAGTGGGCACATATTCCCATTAGGAGGCATAACTGGCCTCCCCATTGGTCTTGCTCCTTTGAATTTCACTTTAAGCCTTGGTATTTATAGTTTTTTTGTTGTTCTTTCTTGTGTTGTAGTTGATTTTAATGTGGTTGAAATGGTTGTGAAATAGTTTTTTGTGTTGTGGAAGCTTATTGTTTCCATGTGCTGTAATCATATCTCATTATAATGTGGTTGGGGCTCAGGGGCCAATGAAGGAGATGGCTTCTCCTCTTCATTGAATATCTTGGTTGGGTGGAGAGCATTACCTCTGCCGTCATTTTGTTGTGAATCAAACAAATATTGAAAGAGCTATCTTGTTGGAGTTGTGAAGCTTGGAGTTTGTTCGAGACCTTGAGAACCTTTCCTTTTTGAAAAACTTATTGTATTTCCACTTAGGGTGGAGGAATGTGTAATTATTGTATCTTCTTTTGCATGCATTCTTGTATTATTTCCCACCTTGAGCAGAAAAATTTGTAATAATCTAATGGAGAGAAGTTGCATTCCAAAATTTTTATATTGTGTAAGAGAAAGAACCGAAATGGATATATTGTGTAAAAGTTTAGTTGGAAGTTGCATTGTGAAAAATAAAATTACTTTCCTTGTGATGTTGTAATGTTGTAAATGAGAAAAAATAAATATAGAAGTTGTAGATGTTGAAAATGTATACATAGTAAATTTGAATGGAAAATAAAGTTGTTATACTTGTTTTTAAAATATATATGTTGTAGTAAAAATAGAAACAGGGGAACAAATTTGAAGTTTATTGTTATTTAGAAATGTTGATTTTGTAGTAAGAGAATAACAATGTAAAAGTAGATTTAGATTTTTTTTTATTCATGGAATTTGAAAGAATACTAGTTGAACGAATGAAATTATTCTAGTAAGTAGATCTGCCTTATTGGATTTGAAAATGCCTAAATGAGTAGATTTAACTAAGGAATGAATAAATAGAAATAAATCCCAAAACTGGAGCTCTAGATGTACAAAAATAAGATGAGAATGTATGTTAGCATTTTTTATTAACTTTTAGTTTTTGTCAAATCTCTGGTTTCTAGGTTTTATTTTTCTGAAACAGGACCGCCACCCTATGCAGAGCGGTATTCTCAAAGTCATCACTTAGTAGGGCGATGGTTCATAGTTTGTCACCTAGGAAAGGCGGAGATCCCAGGACTACCGGTCTTCTCTGGGCGGCGGTTTTGTCACTTACAACAAAACTTCCTGGATCCGCGCCTGTGTAAAATTCATAACTAGTTTATACTAAATTTTAAGTTGTAAATTTAACTATGAAACTGCCAAAAAACAAATAATGATCAAATCTTGTTGTACTAAACATTTAAACCTACAAATGGTGGATTGAAAACATTATTTTTATTTATAACAATGGGGGTAGGGTTTGCCCCAAATTTGAAAAACCCGAATACAAAATGGTTGAAATAAAATCAGATTGGTGAAGGAAATCCCTCCCAATCCTTGAATATAAGTAATAACAACAATAAAACTTTAATCTAAACTAATCTAAACTAGATCTCCTTGTAGATTTCTCCATGCTTCTTCCTCTCTTGCTCCCATGGCTTCCTCCTTTCCAACCTGTAATTTTTAACAAAACAAATAGACCAAATGAGGAAAATAAAGTGGAGGGAAGGCTTTAATGAAAATTAATAAGGATTTTAGGGCTAGTTTGGAACCCTAGGATGTAGTGGCCAAGATGTTTTTGATCTAAGGGTGGAGGATTAACCCTAATTTTTTTTGGTAGAAATGTATTTTAAATGTTTATATTAAATCCTTAAGGGTATGTGTAGATGGGTGATTGGGGCCATTTAATTGCCTTAGAGTGCTAAACCTTTATTAGTTCTTAGCAAACCTTAGGAAGTTAATGAAAAGTAGTCTAAGTTAACAGGATAATAAATTTAATAAATTAACATAAGGCTAACATTTCTATGATTGAATATTAACTAAAGAGAAGAAAACATTTAACTATGTAAATTAATCAATGGTACCTTAATAATGAATAATGGATTAATGACCTTAGAGATAAATTTGAGATTATGTTATCCTTTATCTAGATCTGGTTCTTTAATCAAAAAGTGGAGTTTAGTGGTGATAATTAGTTGTTATACCCTAGGGGATTAACATCCTTGTAACCTGTTTTATCCTCTTACCTTGATCTTGTAACATAAAAATAAATTAGTCACAATTTTCAGGATAAGTGTTATGTGTTAGTAGGTTTTTAGATCATTGTTTTTGTGGGCGTTACACTTGGTATCAAAGTCATGGGTTAAAATCTGAGACCCTTGGGCACACCTACAAAATATGAAACATGAACATTTAACCCAGTGCAAAATTGATTTATTTTAATCTAGAAAACCACAATGTCTGATAATTGTATAATATAGAAAACATTGAAAACTGAAACAAGACCTAGAACAATGAACTAACTCTCGTCTTGATCTGTGGAAGAGGCACGGATCAGATGAGGGGTATTTTCACATAGACCTAGATATACCACCTCCAGAGCAGGTTGTAGCAGCCATTCTACCTTAGATTTTATAGACACTTTAGGATGGTAATGCCGCTATACGCGGAGAGTCCTTAGGAGGATGAATTTATAGACATGACATGGAGCCATCAGTATAGGCCCCTGTATCCCCTTGACACAGAGAGGAGTATAGGCTAGAGAACTTATGCACGGAGTAGGCTAGGGCAGAGTCACCACTGAGAGGGAATGGAGATAGGATTTCAGGAAATAGGGACAACTCTCGAAGCCCTAGACAGAGGGGGGGAGCATGCAGAGAGACCTAGGGGTCATCAGACATAAGCTATAGACCATATCAGGGAGATCCTCAAGCTACAATCATCTCACTATTCAGGAGATAAAGGTGGTTTTAAGGAAGAGACCTGGTTGGTGAGCTTGAGCAGATGCTTCAAGCTCTGCCCTTGTACTAGAAACAAGAAAGCTCATGTTGCAATCCATCTTCTGAGGGATGGAGCAGGAGTCTGGTTAAGGACCGAGGAGTAAAAGCTCCAGGTTAACTCAAAGACAGTTACCTAAGAGCTATTTGATGAGCATTTCAGGAGCAGGTATTTACCCAGAAGGTTTATTTAGAAATGGATAGATGAGTTTCACGACTCTCACTAAGCATCTATGACCATAGCCGAGTATGAGAGTCAATATTTGGACCTACTCCAGTATGTCGACTATATGTAGGATGAGCAGATATAGATTCACAGGTTCATCCGGGGCCTGAATTTGGATTTGGGTGGTGTGGTATGCATTCACTACCCACGAACATTAGTAGAGGCCCTGGAGAAGTCATATATTGTAGAGGAGACACAAGGGAAGATGCAACAGGCTCGAGACTGAGTTTTGAACCACATTTAGCAGATGTAGGATAACAGGTCAAGGGGGTCAGTTCCTCCTCCTCATGGAAGACAGATTTCGGGATAGTCTTCCTTTAGGCCACTTCAGCAGCCACCTCAACAATAGACCTACCCACCTTACAGACATCCTCAAAGATTCAACACATAGACGGGGTGGAGTATGGGGCGTCCTCCTAAGGGTCCCATCAAGATAGAGTGTACACAGAGGGCTTAGTCAGCAGGAGCTTGTTAGCATAGACCTCAACAGTCGATAGCCTGATCATTAGGATCCATAGCTCAGACCTCTAAAGTACCGGCTAGAGATGCATCCCACTAGAGAGAACTAAGCAGTTGTTATGCTTTTGGTGTTGTTGGACATCATTAGAGAGAGTGCCCACATAACCTTAGGGATAAGGGTAAGATGCAGATCTCAAATCCTACTATTTGAGATATGGCATAGAGAGATCGAATCTATGTAACGGTTGAGAATCGATAGGTTGAGCACCAAAGTACTATGATAAATATGACATGTAGTATTGGTGGTATTTCAACCTCTATATTATTTGATTCTAGTTCATCTGATTATTTTATTGCACCATCCTTAGTAGAGCGTTGCAGGCTGGTGGAAATTAGATAGGGCTGTAGTTGGGACGTTTAGATGGCTTCTAGAGCCAAAATTTCTGTAGACTCCTTAGTTAAGGAGTGTGTAGTGGATTTGGGACCCTTCACCACTACCTCAGATCTTTGAATCCTTTTGTTGGGTTCCTATGCTGTCATTTTGGGCATTGATTGGTTGGCTGCACATAGAGCTAGAGTAGACTATTACCATAAGGAAATTTCTTGTACAGATGATCTAGGAGTGGAGTTAGTGATAGCAGGGGTTAGGAGGCTCGTTTCTATTCGCACCATCTCCGCTATGTATCTTAAGCGGTGTGTGTGATGAGGTTGTCAGATGTATGTTGTTATGGTTAGTGACAGATCTTGGGATGAGTCTAGTGGACCATCCCTGTATGACCATCGCATTTTGAGATATTTTTCTGATGTTTTTATAGGGGAACTACCAAGGTTACCTCCCCCACGTGAGATAGATTTCTACATAGATATGGTTCTGGGCACAAAGCCTATCTCACGAGCACCTTATTGGATGACTACTCTTGAGCTATGTGAGCTCAATTTATAGCTTGAGGGTATTTTGGAGAAAGGCCTAATCCATCTTAGTGTATCCCCTTGGGGTGCACCGGTAATATTTATGAAAAAGAAGGATGGATCTCTACGTTTGTGTATTGATTACCACTAGTTGAATAAAGTAACGATCAACAATTGTTACCCCCTTCCGCACATTGATGATTTATTTGATCAGATGACGGGGGCTATAGTTTTCTCCAAGATAGATCTTAAGTCAGGGTATCATCAGCTCAGAATCACGGAGGCAGATATTCATAAGACCACCTTCCATACGAGATATGGCCACTACGAGTTCACAGTGGAACCTTTTGGTCTAACGAATGCCCTTCCAGTTTTTATGAGCTTAATGAATGGGGTGTTCAAGAACTTTCTAGATTGCTTTGTGCTCATCTTCCTTGATGACATTTTGATTTACTCACGTATGTGTGAGGAACATGAGGACAACCTTTTCCAGGTTCATTAGCATCTTCGTGAGCAACATCTTTATGGGAACTTAAAGAAGTGTGCAATTATTCAAATAGAGGTGCAATATTTGGGCCACATAATTTCTAGGGAGGGCATCACAGTCGATCATTCCAAGGTCATAGGAGGATGTAGTGTCCACTTCTCTTCGACACACCATTTTGTTATTGATTTTGAGACTGTCGACTGCACTTATGGATATATTGTAGAGTTTTTTATTTAGTATGCTATTAGATGTTAGAGATACTGGGTTGTTGTTAATTTCAACTCATAGATGATGGATGTGGATTATTAGAGACATTTTATATTGATGTTGATATGCTACTGACATGGTTATTTATATATATTTCTGACATGTGATGTATTTTCGTCACACTGGGTAGGCTTTGATAATTGAACAGATGTTGTGATCATTTTGACATGGATGAAACGTTGAATAGACATGTTGCTATAAATTGTAAATGATATCGTATTTGCCTAGATGATATTGGATTTGTATATAGATGATCGTGGATTTATATTGTACATTTTTTTATAGATATTTTTAATGTATCCATGAAGTTGAATGAGGTATTTATGTGTTTTGCAGGTAAATTTATGAACAAAAAACATCAGGGGGATTGGAGACTAACCACATTGGAATTCTAAGTGAATTAAACAAGGGTCAGCATGCCAAGATGTAATTATGTGTGTGTTAAAATTATTTGGTTAGGGGAAAATTGTGACTAAGGGGTCATGTGGTGTCCTTTATTTTAATTTCCTTTATTGATGTTAGTATGTGATTTTAGTGATGTAATTCATTGTATTATTTATTTGTAATTTGATGTATGATTTTTCCCCTTTATTAGTAATGGGTTGTAGTGTCTTAATTAGAGATAATTTAACCTTGTCCTAAACCAATTAAATATGTGACAAAAGATATGCATTTATTAGAGTATATTTCTCTTGCAGGTTGTGTTGTAAGTTGAGTGCTTGGGGATCTTGAGTCTTGTACACTCTACCACTTCATGGAAATTGTAATTTGTCATTAGAGGCCAATTTTGGAGGCTTTTGGGACAATTCGAACATGTCCCACATGTCTTAAATTTTGATACCAACCCTACCTATGGGTTGGGGGGTAAAAATTAGACCCTATTAGATGTTTTGGGAAGCTTAAAAGGTAATCTGTTTATTGCACTTCCTTTGTTGTAATTTATTTTGTCTTTAGGGGGTGTGGGCCTAGATTGTGTGTGTAAGTTAAATGTCATTCGTTCAACTACTTATTAATTGTGCTTTGAAATATGAGGTTGACCAGGGTGATGTGGAGTGGAGAGGAAATGAGGTGACATTCTACTTGGAGCCACATCATCCTCTTGTCTTCATTTTATATTTATTGAAGTTCTTTTTCTTGTTTGGGTGTTACTTCATTATTTTTGTGCTCTTACATTTTTAGGAGTTAGACGATTTTGGAGAGTTTGTAGTCTTGGTTGAATCTTGTTAGTATTTGTTTGGGTTTGAAGGAGGTTGGAGATTGAATCTTGGAACAATCTCTACTATAGAAAGGTAGGATCTTTACTCTTGCTCATGTTTTCCTTTATTTGTGTATATGTACTTGTTATTATGAGTGTTCTGGAATTATTTTTAGGCACTTGGGTAGATTGCCTAAGTGTGGTGTAGGACGAGACTATGGGGAGATTTCATGTAGGGAGGCATAAGAGTTTAGATTTTCGTTTGGAGGGAGTTTGGGTTTGGTGCCCCACCTTGAACAAGGAATGCTTGCATTTCTTTCTTGCTCTTTTATAAGGGAGGAATAAGAGATTGAGGGAGGCATAAGAGTATGTGGGAGGTATAAGCGGTACTTGAGGGAGGTATACGAGTAGTTAGGGGAATTGAGATATGCATTGGAGGCTTTAAGGTGGGAACCCATTCCCATTGGGAGGTATAAATGGCCTCCCCATAGGTATTTCTCCTTTTGCTTTCACTTTAAGCCTTGTTATTTGTAGTTTTGTTGTTCTTCTTTCTTGTTTTGTGGTTGATTTGAATGTGGTTGAAATGGTTGTGAAATATGTGTTTGTGTTGTTGAAGCTTGTTGTTTCCATGAGATGGAACCATCTCCCATTGTAATGTGGTTGGGGCTCAGGGGCCAATGAAGAAGATGGCTTCTCCTCATAATTGAATATCTTGGTTGGGTGGAGAGCATTTCCTCTCCCCCCATTTTGTTGTGAATAAACCAAATATTGAAGGAGCTATCTTGTTGGAGTTGTGAAGCTTGGAATTTTTTTGGAGACCTTGAGAACCTTTCCTTTGCAAAAAATTATTGTATTTCCAATTAGGGTGCAGGAATGTGTAATTATTGTATCTTGTTTTGCATGCATTATTGTATTATTTCCCACCTTGAGTGGAAGAATTTTTAATAATCTAATGGAGAGAAGTTACTTTCTAATATTTTTATATTGTGTAAGAGAAAGAACCAAAATGGATATATTGTGTAAAATTTTAGTTTGAAGTTACAGTGTGAAAAAGAAAGCTACTTTCATTGTGAATTTTTAATGTTGTAAATGAGAAAAAAGAAATATAGAAGTTGTAGATGTTGAAAATGTATACATAGTAAATTCGAATGGAAAATAAAGTTTTTATAGTTTTTTTCAACATATATATGTTATAGTAAAAATGGGAAGAAGAGAACAAATTTGAAGTTTATTGTTATTTGGAAATGTTTATTTTGTAGTAAGAGAATAACAATATAAAAGTAGATTTAGATATCTTTTGCTCATGGAATTTGAAAGAAGACTAGTTGAACAAATGAAATTATTCTAGTAAGTAGATCTATTTTATTGGATTTGGAAAATCCTAAATGAGTAGATTTAACTAAGTAATGAATAAATTGAAATAAATCACAAAAATCGAGCTCTAGATGTACATAAATAAGCTCAGAATGTATTTTAGCACTTTTTAGTAACTTTTACTTTTTGTGAAATCTCTGGTTTTTAGGTTCTATTTTTCAGAAATAGGACCTCTATCTTGTGTAGAGCGGCGGTCCCATAACCACCACTAAGGATAAGTTGGTGATCATAAAACTATCGCTCAGTAGGGTGGACGTTCATGGTTTATCACCCATGCAGGGTGGCAGTCCCAGGACCGCCGGTCTCCTCTTAGCGGCGGTTCTGTCACTTACGGTAGAACTTCCCGGATCTACACCTATGTAAAATTCATAATTGGTTCATACTAAAATTTAAGATGTAAATTTAACTAGGAAACTTCTAGCAAACAAATAATGCTCGAATCTTGTCGTATTAAACATTTAAACCTAAAAATGGTGGATTGAAAACATTTTTTTCATTTATAACAATTGGGGGAGGGTTTGCCCCAAATTTGAAAACCCAAATACAAAATGGATTGAAATAAAATTAGATTGGTTAAGGAAATCGCTCACAATCCTTGAATGTAAGTAATAACAACAATAAAACTTTAATCTCAACTAATTTAAACTAGATTTCCTTGTAGATTCCTCCATGGTCCTTCCTCTATTGCTCCCATGGCTTCCTCCTCTCTAACCTACAATTTTTAACAAAAAAAATAGACCAAATGAGGAAAATAGAGTAGAGGAAAGGCTTTAATGAAAATTGATAAGGATTTTAGGGCTAGTTTGGAACCCTAGGATCTAGTGGCCATGCTTGTTTTGATCTAAGGATGGAGGATTAACCTTACTTTCGTTTGCATAAATGTACTTTAAATGTTTATATTAAAGCCTTAATGGTATGTGTAGATGGGTAATTGGGACCATTTAATTTCCTTAGAGTGTTAAAACTTTATTAGTCCTTAGTGAGCCTTAGGAAGTTAATGAAAAGAAATCTAAGTTAATAGAATAATAAATTTAATAAATTAACATAAGGCTTACCTTTCTAGGATTGAATATTAACTAAAGAGAAGAAAACATTTAACTGTGTAAATTAATCTATGGTACCTTGCTAATGAATAATGGATTATTGGACCTTATTGATAAATTTGAGATTATGTTAACATTTAGCTAGATCTGGTTCTTTAATCAAAAATTGGAGTTTAGTGGTGGTAGTTAGTTGTTGTACCCTAGGGGATTAACATCCTTATAACTTGTTTTATTCTCTTACCTTGATCTTGTAAAAAAAAAGTAGTCACAATTTTCAGAATAAGTTTCTAGGTGTTAGCGGGTTTTTAGATCATTGTTTTTGTGGGCATTACACACTACAAGTTTCATCATAAATTCTCCATATCCCACCTAAAATAGCGTCTTAGGGTCTAGCTGTATAGACTTGGATCACAAAAACTTATATTTTCCTCATTCGTTTCTTACTTCAGTATGCTATAGACTTCAATCTCTTAGAAAAACTCAACTCTACTTCTCGCTATGATCTGCACATGAAATTCACACCCACATTTGAATTATTTTCATTACCTCCATCAGAAGAAAATAATATTACTCATAATTCCAGATATAAAGGCCTCAACAGCCAATAAATTTAAAAAAATTAGCCATTCTATTTTCATTTTTTCTCAAGCCAACCTTATATAATCTACTAGATAAAAACGAAGTCTCTCTCCTACACCATTGCAAATTTTCTTGTATATTAATTGAATGGATTGAATAGGATATATATACACTATATGTGATAGAGAAGACCTTTTACTTTCTCCTCCCTTCCTCCTCCGCACCTCAATGTAAATGTAGCACATGGAAACAGAACAATCCAATTCCTTCCAGAAACTAATTTGTTACTTTGTGTATCTTTATCACATGATAACAACCAATGTAGATCATCCTTTCATTTCAAACCTATTAATCCCTTGATTTATTTTTTGTAACTTTTCAACATCTTTCAAATATGATTTCTTTGATGTATCCACCATTACTTTTAGGAGATAGAAATGGAATATGTCTCTATGAATAAAAATTCGTGAGCTATAACAAATAAATCCACTCTCAAAATTGTATTTCTCAAATTGAATGAGATGGGTTAATCATATTGCATTGTATATATAGCTGTTTTTATTTACTAAATTATACAAATGACATAAACGTAAAAAGCTTTTACTGCTTTCTGCCTTGCGGCTATCTAGGCAACTGCCTATGTTTCCTAAGGGATGATCCATCCTTGATGTGAACCCTATGAAAGGTTTTTGAAAACGTCGTAGAATCAAAATAAACATTTAATAAAATTTTAATAAACTTATTTTAATAAAGTTTTTTTTTTCTTTGGGTCTCTCCTTTCACTCTTGGGTGATTGTGTGAAATACGCTATTATATATAATTATATATATCATGTCGAGTGTTTTTTATTTCAGATTTTTTTTTTCTTTTTGTGAATTGTAATAAATTAAGTTAATTTAGATACCTAATATGTAACTCCTTACAATATATTTATTGATAGAATAAATTGCACTCAAAACATCATTATATAGAGACGAGAAAATGGTATTCAACCACAACGACATGAATAAGATATTAAAAAAGGTTTTTAATTGGCACTCTTAAGAACTAAATAATTCTTCTTAAAGACAATAGAATAGACGTCAAATATAGTGTGGTTGGCAAAATCTACATTCTCATGGACCATACATTCCACCAAAACCCATTACTGCAATTGTATTGGATATACAATTATTATGGGTTTATAAAAATGATACATTAGAAAGGGAGTAAATTGGTATTCAATGTAAGGAAGCACACAACTCAATGGCTACTAAAACTTTGCAACATATGGTGATAGATCAATAGTATTGAAAAACACTAACATATAAGAAGAGTGAAATTCATGAACTAGTGGGTACCAATACTAGGGGAGGTGGTAAATAAAAATGGAAGGAAGAAAACCTAATCATTTCCCTCTCCCAAAATTAAATCGTGGGAAATTCACTTGTCTTATGTTAGAGAATTACTTTGAAAGGATAAATGCAACATGATTCATTGCCTAGATTCTAGAGAACTACTATGACACCTCTCTTTGCTATTGACCACAAAAGTTCCAATAGTGGATTTTCAATGAAGTGAAAGGCTCTAAATTCTACATGTTTAGGAGTGGAGTAACATCAACGTATGTGAGATGAGAACTCAATGTTTGAGTGAATTTTCACATGGTTGATAAAAGGAGGTAGAAAGGTAAACAATGAGAGATTCAATCGAACATAGTTCATGGTTCACAAGGTGCCCTCACACATATTTAATATTGTGTACTAAGGGTGGAATTCTCACTTCAATTTATCATCTTATACATGGATCTGAAAATAAATAGTACTTCAAATTTATCATTAAAAGAACAGTTAAGAGATATGGAAGTTTTATTAATAAAAATTTTATTTCTATTTTTCTATTTAATAAAATAAGGGCTTTGTGTTGTCAAAAATGTATTATATATTTTGTATGATTTATCCATTGTACTGTATTAAAAACATTGAATACATTGTATTAAATTGTTGCAATAACTTGAACACTCTCACCCACAATTTCATGTAGGCATATATGTGAGGGAGAGCCACTGTCCATTGTCATAGAAGAATTAAAATTAATCAGTCTCCCATAATAATTATGACTCATAGTAATTCTATGTTTTTATAAATAAAAGCTAAGAGATTACAATTAAGACTTGTAGAGTAGTTAGCTTTCAAAAATAATTTCAAAAGATTCTATTAATAACCAAATTCAATCAATTTAATAACATGATTTATAATCTTATTTATTTATAAATTTGGGTATGTGTATATAAACAGGTGAATTATCTAATATATTAAACTATATGTAACGCCGCTCAAAGACGATGCTCGCTCGATGACGACGACTACGTCGCATCCATTGCGAACAAGCCGAAATGCGACAATTTTTTTTTTTTTTTTTTTTTTACAAAATGGGTGTGCCCGCATACAGGCTCGAACCAAAACAGTCCCGGTAATGCTTTGGGAATGATGATGTTTAATTTAACCTCATTCGAAGTTTCACAAAAAGGAAAGGAGGGTCATCTTTCGAGTTGCTTTGTCTAATGTCTGGTGATATCGCAATGGCAGTGTTTTCAATGTTAACCTTAGAGTAAGGTATAATTTGTTATGAAATGAATATACTATCCACTCAATTTTTGTTTTTTGTTTTATTATCCATTTACATTACGTTATCTCATGAATTTAATACATTATATTATGTTATATATATATATATATATATATATATATATATATATATATGTATATATATATATATATCAAGGAAACTCATACAATAAGATATATACTTCGAGATTATATTACTACATTGTATGTCTTTATGTGTTTAGTTGTACATAGCACCTTATTTATATCGAGTTTGCTTATTATATGAAGGTTGTATTATGTGTCACTAATATTTTTTTTATAGTGGTTAACACTTAAACTAGCCTATACAGCTACACGTGTTTCTTAAGTAGAATAAACATATACATATAAAAAAAAATAAAAACCAAAGTCTTTGTCACGTCTAAATTTTCAAACAAAGTTTAAATTTTATGGTTGGGGCGGCCACCCAACCCTGTCAACCATTAAAACTTTCTTCCCGCCGCATCAAGCATTCATTCACCAAGATTCTGCAAATCTTGAGCCTCTGTCCAGCCGCCCTGTCATCATTCCACCGTCCCGGCCGCGTGCAAACCATAAGGGAGGTCGCAGTTGAAGCTACAGGCGACGAGGGGGGCGTGGGATTCATGGCCTAAGCCTGTCACAACAGTCAGCCAGGCAGCAGGCCGAGCACAGCGGCTAACAATCCTTTTTTTTATACTGAGCGCGTGGAGAAACAACTGACCATCAAGTGATTATCATTCAGTATCGAATGAATTCTCAAATAATGGTTTCACCTTCAAGATATTTTGATCAAACTCGGTGGGGAAGATAGTGAAGGCGAGAGAAGAGGAAACCTCATAGAGGTAAATCTGTTTCATATCATAATAGTCAAGGGACGCAGTTGCTTGCACAGTGGTGCGAAGGGAGGCTGGATACGCCATCTGTCAACTATGGACCTCATATACCAAAAACTATTGCTTGTCTAATGCAACATTCTTAAATATACGGCCACAAAAATCACTTTTGCAAGCATTACAACAATTTAAAAGTTTCTCTGTGACAGTCGGTGCTTGGTGTATCAAGTTGTCTATTAGGCATATCTGCTGAAATGTATCATCATTTTTTTTATATTAGCAGTTATTCTCTTAGAAACGATTTAAGGGTGATTGACTGGTCTTGATTTTGAGACTAACTTCACATTTTTTTGGGTAGTTGCGAGGCCTGCCATGCAGCTTGATATTTGTGAAGCTAAGACCACTTGCAGTGTCCTAATCTGTAAAAAAAAATGTTCAAAATCTTTGTAAGAATTGCAACAATTTAAATATTCACTGTGACAGTCAGTACTTTGTGTATCAAGTTGTCTATCAGGCATATCTACTGAAACGTATCATCATTTTTTTTTCTATATTGGCAGTTATTCTCTTAGACACGATTTAAGGGTGATTGACTGGTCTTGATTTTGAGACTAACTTTACATTTGTTTGGGCAGATGCGAGGCCTGCCATGCAGCTTGATATTTGTGAAGCTAAGACCACTCGCAGTGTCCTAATCTGTAAACCTAGTTTTGCATGGTAAAAAAAAGTGCAATGTATCAGGCTTGCAAACATAATTTTTTTGATGCTAAGTGAAGCAATTTGTAAACATAGGCTTGCACCATAACAAGGCGCACTGTATCAGACCTATGGTGATAAAGAAAGGACCAGGTTCTAATTCCAGTTTCTATTTTTTTTTAATTTTTCCAAGTAGTTGGAGATCTAGATTATGCTGTTGACTTCATAAAATACAATATTATTGTAGGCAAAGTGCATTGGCGCCATGAATAAAGAGAAGGTGGACGCAACCAATTATTTATAAACTACTTTTATCTATTTTTCAAGGATAGAGATTGCTCGAATATTCCCATTTTTCATTATATATCCTTCAAGTAACTAACGCAAAATTTAATATGTGTTTTTGTAAAATTTCTGAACACCCTTCAAGAGGGTTTCAAAATTACTTTCAATAAGGTTTAAAGCAAGAACTCCTATCATGTAAACAAGATTAACATACTCATGAGAGGTTCCAAGTCAAGTAAAAAAAGAATAGATAGATTGTCCTCCTTTCAACTTTTGATTCCATCTATATTACATACTTATTATTGGAATACGAAAAAAAAAACAAACTTTCATTCAACATTTGTTACAACACTTTCTATTTCATGTGGAAATAAATTTGCTATAATGTAAGCTAAAGAAAGTAAAGCAATATTACATTTTTCCTCCACCCATGGTGGGTAAATACATGATGTTTTTACATTGTCAACAACAAGGTTCTTGTGTTCCAAGATGTTCTTCATCCATGCTCCAAGTTCCAAGTAGCTCAAATCACAACCAAGATAGGGGCAGAGGCAACACTCTCCTCCCAACAAAAACTCAATGGAGAAAAGAAGCAATCTCCTCCATTGACCCCCAAGCCCCAAACACAACACAATGAAGGGTGGTCTCTAACTCAAGGCAAAAATACTTGCTTCCACAATAAAATTTCTTCACAACATTCAAGGCTAAAATAGAAGAAACAAAGAGACACACAAATAGCACCAAACATTTCACAACAAGGCTTTCATCCAAGCCAACAAGAGAAGGAACTATGGGAAAGTGTTCCTTATGCCTCCCCATTGAGATGAGATGCCCATCCAAAACCCTCCACAATAAAACTCAAGCCCCTATGACTCTTATGCCTCCCTCAAGTGCCCCTTTTTCCTCCCATACTCTTATGCCTCCCTCCTCTTATGACTCCCTCAAGAACAAGATAAGAATGAGAACATTCTTACCCAAGATGGGCATCCCTCTCAAACTCCCTCCAAAATATCCTATTCTACTCTTATGCCTCCCTCATGAGTTTTCCCATAGACCTCTCCTACACTACACATTAATCACTCTATCCATTTTTACAATACACAAAAGTAAACATACATTATTCACAATTTTAGCATCAACAACAATATGAAAGCAAAAAAAAAGAGAAGGTTTCCTACCTCTCCATTGGAGAAGCCTAAACCAAGAAGCTTTGCACAAGCTCCCTCCAAAAGAAATCCCAAGCATGCAAGTCCAAGCTCCTTCTTTTCTCTTTCTCCCAATTCTTTCCTCTCCCAACAGAAAATAAAAGAAAAGAACTCCTCAACAAAAACCTCCAACCCCCTCAACAAGAGAGGAAGTTTCATTAAATAGACAAAAGGAAGGAGTGAGGGTGATGTGGCTCCTTGTAGGATGCCACATCACACGTCCTCAAGACCACCTCCCTTTAGTCAACTCAAATCCCAAAACACCATAAATGGGTGGTTGGGTTGAGTGACAACTCTTTTCCACATCTATCCCTTCCCATGTGCCTTAAGGCACAATTAAATGCAAAAAAGAAGAAAAGTGCACTCCAAAGTCACATTTCCCTTCCCAAAACAATAAATAACCCCCTTTTTGGATTCCAAACCCATAGATATGGTTGGTAAGTGGTTTTGGGAAGTGTGGGACAAGTTCAACTTGTCCCACAAGTCCCCCAAAATTGCCCTAAATCTCAAATTCGAGATTCAAAGGATTTGGAGTGGTCAACACTCAAAACCAAGCATTCAATACATGAGGAAACACAAGGCTCAAGGAGCCAACCATCAAAATTAATTACATCCACTAGACTTCCCTCCAAAACTTAAAAATTAAAACAAGATGTTAATTTAATCTAAACACACTTAGCAAAAGAAATTTTTAAAAAGATATCACAAATAAAATCACCTACTAAAGTAAGTTAAAACAAATAATTAAAATTCTTACCCCCTTGGTCACATTATAAAATTTCCCCCTCATGGAAATTTTTCTTTCTTAACATATAAAAGAACAAAGGTAACACAATACAATTCACTAGTTGCCTTGACGACCAAATGTTGTAACCATCCGACATCCTGTTGTGTTTGGTTCCCAATCCCCCTCTTTGTTGTGATCATGCTGCATTTCCTGCAAAATACAAAATACCTCCTTCGGCCTTGCAACCATGTCAAAATATCCAAAATAATCCATATGCATTAAATTTATTAACATCTATACGTAATTCAATCAATCATTATTTCTGGGTCTAAATCACAACTTAATTATGCATTTCATCATTATCCAAAATTATAGTAATGTAATTTCAACAACTACATTCTACTCATCATGGTGAAGAAATCCAATGTTAGAACACATGCAATATATCCATATAAAAATAATATCAGTATCCAATAGTCTGTCCATGAGTCAGTGTAGATCATACTGAAAACAAAATCCAATCATAATCCAAATGCATCTAGTCACCAAACATCATGCTAATCAACATAAGTATAAGTCATGTCCATATCCAAAGTCTGCAGAACTCAAAATGATAATTAACTAAGTTTCGTAGGGAAGTGGGCATTACACTATAAGTAAGATAACAATTATATCTTAAAATTATACACTAGTACATGAAAATTAAATATAAGACATATAATATTGTCTACAAATTTTATCCTCTTTGTACAAAAGTACATTCACTACAAAAACAACACCAATATATAGAAAAGTAAACGAAAGATTTCAAATCCCCTCAAAATTAAAGAGCCTCTTGCTATATTTCAGAATTGGAGGAGCTCATGTTATATAGAAGAGAGAGAATGAAAACACTCCATATCCTCACAGAATTTGAGATCCTCTTGTTATATTTCAGCGTTGTAACCAGCGTACATATTTCTATATTATTACCGTGACAAATAACCTTCCCGTCATGTTGCTTTTCTATATTCTTTATTTCCTATTTTTAATTTTCTTACTACCTTGCAGAAATTGATATAAGTATCCATAGTAGTCAACCATCACTTGAGGAGGCCAAATGAAGGCCAAATGAAGCTTTGAGTGCATTAATTTCCTGTACAAGAAATGTATGGTTAGTAAAAATAATGGAAATTAAGAAAAAAAATCGTAAAACAGTATATATGTCACTAGAAAAATCACCTAAATTATATGTACATTGTATCTATGTAATACAATTACATTTTTTGCTATTTTTTTATCAGGAGCTATTGATAAACACAGTTAACACCATAGTGCTTTTTCAGTAAACTCCATCATTCATATATAATCGTGTAACCTTGGTATATAATATTCTTCTCAAATAAATTACCTTGAAAATGTTTGTGTGCCATGAATAACTTTCTAGTAGTTGGCGCTTCTTCACCTGAAGATGGACCCATTTTCAGACCCATCTTGGCGTGAAACGTATATTAATGAATTTTGGGGCATATTGTACGTTATTATATTTATAGGATGAAAAAAAAAGCAAGCACAAAATGGTAGGATCGGGGTCTATCTCTTCACGAGTCATAATATTTTTATATTTATGCCAAGAGGCATTCTCATTTATATATATATTGAGTGGAGGAGTCTGATGTCGTGCCCGTGAAATTGTGTCTGTGATATTTATTTTTAATTATGCTGAGAGGCATTCTCATTTATATATATATTGAGTGGAGGAGTCTGATGTCGTGCCCGTGAAATTGTGTCTGTGATATTTATTTTTAATTTGTAAAATTCGTGTGGAGAAGTTACAAAACACTTTACTAATTTAATTGGTTAAATTCTCTGTGTGGGAAGTAAATAATTTTATTTGTTAAATTCTCAGGTGTGGGGAAGTAAATAATTTAAAGGTAAAAAACACTTTGGTAATTTAATTTTTTAAAGACTTTAGTAATTTAATTTAACTTTTGTAATTACAAATTTAATTTAAAATTAAAGTAAAGAGGGTGTGGGGAAGTAAATAATTTAATTTGTTAAATTCTCGGATGTGGGGAAGTAAATAATTTAAAGGTAAAAAATACTTTAGTAAATTAATTTTTTAAATTATCGTGTTAGTAATTTAATGTGTTAATTTAAAAACTATAACGTTTAAATAAATAAATAAGTTTAAATATGCAATATATTATTAGGTAAATAATTTTTAATTTAACTTTAGTAATTTACTAATTTAATTTAATTCTCGGGTAAATTACATAAACTAAAGTGTAGAGGGTGTGGGGAAGTAAATAATTAAAAAAAAATACTTTAGTAAATTAATTTTTTAAATTATCGGATGTGGGGAAGTGAATTATATTTAAAAATTAAAGTAAATAAATTGTTTAAACAAGTAAAAAATACTTTTAATGTGTTAATTTTAAAAACTATAATGTTTAAATAAATAAGTAAATTTAAATATGCAATATATTATTAGGTAAATAATTTTAAGTAATAAATAAGTTATTAAAAACAGTTACATAACTTCCCCATGCATTATAACAATTTAATTTCTTCCTTACAAACAAACCCGGATTGGAAATTGTGACAGGTTTAATAACGTGATAGTAAGATCTTATTCTTTATGTTTCATTTCAGTATAATTCCTTATTTTAGAAAGAACATTGCTCACTGCATAATTTAATTTGTATCCTTACAAACAAACCCGGATTGGAAATTGTGACAGGTTATAGTGTTTTATATATTTCAATTTTATTTTTGGGATTATGTGAATAAATTCTTACCTTACATGATATTGCAGGAAATGGAAACATGATTAATTGTAGTTCACATAACTTGGACAGACTCCAATATTAGTCATTACTATGATATAGGTATGAAATTTATAAACAAATTTATTAAGGGAAATCCCGATGTATGTATAACATATGCATCTTCTAACAATGCAAATAGTTTTCTATAAGAAATGTCAAATATAAATATTTTACATTTCTATAGCTCAGAAACCGTGATGTGCCCAATTTTGAGTATGCAAAAGAAAAAAGGTTTTAATACAAATTCAATCAGGAAATGGTTCCTACCAAATGTTTTTCATTTTTAAAACCCGACATATTATTTTTTGTATGTTGAGTTTAAACAAGCAAATTAACGTGGGACATGTGCCGATGAGAACAGTTTCATTTACCTAATGTGCCCCGGTGCGCACCCCCCCCCATTGAAGGACCACGGATATAGTTGATTCTACTAACAGTGCTCAACTGAGCCTTATTTGTCATCCACATCGAGAACCACTTTCAAGATTGCCTATTCACTTGAGAGTGAATCAATTTGAATTGTCTCAACCTGCCTGTAGTCAACAACAATCTTTATACAATGAACTATCCATGAAGAATTCTACCAGAGTTAATAGAGAATTGAGGCATTTATAAAGTAATAGTTTGTTTATGATAGTTCATAGATCATATTTTTCAGTTCCCTTCATAATTTTTACAGTCTCTTTAATATTGATTATTTCCTACATACATGCACATGGACCCAGTTTTAAATCCCATATCGGATAGATTCAGGTGATCTGACCTACTTTAAAGGTTTGGCTCGTGATTAAATGTTTGAAAATGAAGAGGAAAGAAAAGAATATCCACGTCTTCAAAGACAATATCGCACAAGAAGACAACAAGAAATGACGGATGCGCAACGTGAGGCAGAGAGGAAACATCGCCACGATAATGCCCCCGAGCAGAGCCATTTGCAGAACGGAATTGAATTCAAAGTGATAGAAATTTATGCAGATAGTACGTAACTTAGCAAGTGACATGATGAAAGTCTCGTCACAAACTTTTCTTTTAAAATGACACATGTTCACGAATAAGGATACAAGGACAGATGTAGTATAGATCAATATTGTCTACGGAAGAATTATACGAGAACTTGTGAGGATTTACTTTCAATTATATAAAAGATTTTATTTGCATAGTGTTTTGAGTGTATGGTAGATAACTATTATTCAAACAATAGGTCATAGATATGGAAATGAAAAGGCTTTCTCTAATCTCCTATTATATAGAAAATTTTTATCATTCTTAGTAGCCTTGCATTGTGTACAACTTTAAAATATGAATGATTTCTATTACATTTACGTGGAATTTTTAGTTATATAACTAAATTACAAACTTTGTTGAAAATAAAAGATAGGTGGGGCTGATTGTTTGAAAATGAAGATGAAAAAAGAGCATATCCATCTAGAATATCAAAGACTAATATCATAGAAGGAGACAACAAGAAATGACAGATAGCACAATGAGAGGAACAAAGGAAATTCGAAATGATTGCGATAGACAAAGGTTTGCATACCGGAGGGCTAGGATTAACAAATGAAGAATTGGATCCTAGATAGACGACAACATGCAAATAACATGACAATAATTCGTGAACGATCGTCTCAAGATGACTCATATGTATCAAGAGCAAGGTTATAAAGACATATTCGTTCATCAGTTGCAAGTGGAGGAAAGACTGATAGTCAAGAACTTCACCGTGAATTGCATCTCATGTGAATATCGTTAATTGTGTAATGTTGTAAGATAATGTGCTGGGGAAGACAAATTCAACTTTACTAATTTAATGTGCTCGAAATTCTTAGTGTGGCCCAAGATATAATGAATATAGATTTGTTAATAATTTAGAGAATGATAGTGTGCAACAGTAGATGATTTTACAACCAATATGAACAACGATTTTATTAGAATGCAATTTAATGATTTAAAGCTAGTTAACAAAACCAACTTTGAAGTCAAGAAGATTTTTGGGCAAGACTCGTATATTGCGAGATTTAACATGATAGATGATCCCAATTAAATGCTTAAGATTTCAATACGGTAATAAATGGTTTTATCGAAGTCTTATAATACTTTGGTCATGTGTTATATTCTGTCAAGAATTTGGGGAATTGGAATAAAATAATTCTCGAACACCTTTAGTTAAATTGTATACTAGATGTGGACAAGTAGAAAGGGTGCACCATGGAATGGCATCAAATCAATATGAATCATGGGCCACAACCACCAGAATCTTGCAAAATTATAAGCAGGATTGAAAGATAATGGGTTGGTTAATAGACGATGTTAGCCTCAAATTTCAATTGTGACACATGCAACAGGTGCTAATATAAAATAAAGGTCACACGATAAGTTTTCCTCACAGAATTATAATCAACATCGCTAATCTTTTACCCCATTCCTTTAAAGATTTGCCGATGATTATTGTTCGGAAGAGAATCAACGTGGAATCCATTATGACTTTACATCAATAGAGAGCGATTATAATGCATGGAAATATAAATTAGAACGTCAGATAAGTTATTTCAGATGTCCAAATCGATGAAAATTCCCTGAATGAATTTCCACCTCATTCTGCACTAAATGAGTTCGCAAATTGAACTCAGTTCATATGGCAGTTTGATTCCACACAACTGATCAAATCCCTTTGTAGGTTTTGTAGATGAAGAAAAGGATAATTAGACTTGCAACATTCCATGGCAAATTTTCCTACATAAAATATGTAGGGATTGAATTGAAATCCTTTGTCGGGGTGAATTTACCCTAAAACGTGCGGACTTTACTGGAGCTTTGTCATTGATTCCAGGGATAGAGAGACATCTCCTAAAATCAATGATGTTTGTGACAGTAGGATTACTTGATATGGCAGTTTCCTACTCTCTTTTGATGGGAAATCTGATTGTTATAGAACCGCGATTAAGACCAGTACGTCTTGCATGAATTTGTAATTTATCTGACGTGCAAATCATTGATCATGGCCGAACATCCTCGGCAATTATTACATGATGAACATATCATAGGCATCGTAGCACAAAATTCATCTGAAGTTTTTGTGAAGACCAAAAGCGTTTTCGAGATTATTCAATCCAATCTCAATGAATACGTGAGCATATTGAACATTCCCCATTCCAATCTGGATGATTTGATGCAGTTGTGGAATAAGTTGAGGGGTACAAGGATCTTACTGCAAAATGTCTTAGACAAAGATAAAATGAATTTTAATGTGTTATAATAATCTTCACCTAATGTTTAAATGAATAAATAAGTTTAAATATGCAATATATTATTAAGTAAAAAATTTTTAATTTAACTTTAGTAAAGACTAATCGCATAATTTAATTTCGGGTAAATTACATACAACTAAAGTGTGGAGGGTGTGCGGAAGGAAATAATTAATGACGATACTTTGTAATTTAATGGGTTTATTAAATTATCTAATGTGGAAGTGGTTATATTTAACATCCAATCTAAAGATAAAGCAATTGTTTAAACAAGAAAAAAGCTTTTAATGTGTTATATTTTAAAATACTATAACCTGGTAAATAAATAAGTAAATTTAAATATCTCATATATATTATATAGGTAAATATATATATAAGTAATAAATAAGTTATTAAGTAGGAACAGTCTGATAACGTCCCCTTGTAATTGTAACGTGATATTTAATTTCTAATCCTTACAAACAAACATGCGATTGGAAATTGTTACAAGTTCAATAACTGATAGTAAATCTTAATTCTGTTATTCTTCATGTATGGAAGTATAATTAATTAATTTGATTAACATTCTCACTGCATAATTTAATTTGTTCCTTACAAACAAACCCGAGATTGTAAATTGTGACAGGTTATTAGTAATTTATATATTTCAATTTTATTTTTGGGATTATGTGAATAAACTTCTTAATCTTACATGATATCAATGCAGGAAATGGAGACATGATTAATCCTGCAGTTCACATTTGGAAAGACTCTAGGAATAATTTAAATGATATATAATTTAGTAAACATAATTTTTTAATTGCAGTTATAACTTGTGACACACTCCAGGATTAGTGAATTAATATGATATAGGTATGAAATTTATAAAAAAATTATTATTAGAACAATATAAAAATGTCTTTTTCACTTTGATGTTTAGGTTTGATATGTATTTTTAAAAGTTACTTTATGAATTTATATATATTTAAATTTATATCAGATTTAATATGCATATATTGAATGAAAAGAAAATAATTTGAGATGTATTACTAAAAGTTACTTTATGAAATTTATATCCTATTTAAATTTCTATCTTGGTAAAATTTATTAATTTTGAAAGAAAAAAATATACTTGAAATTTTGAGTAATTTTTTTAAAAATATGTAAGCATTTAATTGAATTTTTAGAAATAGATTCAGTTGAGATGTATTATTAAAACAACATTTCTATGTGTAAGACAATTACAACTTTAATAATGTTTGTATTTTTATCAACCCATATATTGAATAAAAAATTTCCTAACACATTAAACAATATATTTCATGTTTAATATAGGTTTCCATATTCCTTGACATAGAAAACCAACATTTCTATGTGTAGATGGTAATTATTACTTTATTAATGTTTGTATTTTTAATAAACCCATGTAAAAATATTTATTTTTACTTTAACAATTTATTTAAATAAAGTTTTTAAATAGTTATTATTCAAAGTGATATGTAATTTATAATAGTAGTAACTTAGAGTGAGATGTGATAGTATCTCTACAAACGTTTCTTTTAAAAAGACAATCCGAAACATTACAATTAGAGATGTATTAGCAATATCATCTAAAAATTATAGAAACTTGTAAAATATTTCAATTATTAAGATTTTGCTTTTGTTATATAGATAATTTTCAAATAGTTCAATTATTAAGATTTTGCTTTTATTATATAGACAATTTTTAACATCTTAGTGTGCATTGTGTATTTAAAAATTGAATATTTGTACATTTATAATTTTAAGACATTGACTAATATTAAATTTTTGAAAAAAAAAAAAGAATGTGATGTTTATGAGAAATTTTTGTATGCGTATATATATCCTTACATTATTTTCATTGGGGAACATTTGTGGATATTTGTCCAACTCGGAATCTATCGTTGCACGTGCCTTTTTCGATACCGGGAGCTAGGATTTGCAAATGGGATGTTTCCTGTTATGCTCTCCTAGCACGTCCTAATTTGGATGTCATCCTGTGTTCTCAAAAAGGTTTTTAAAGCAACGTAATGAGGGACATCCCGATGTATGTATAACATATGCATCTTCCGACAATGCAATTTTTCTATAAGAAATGTCAAATATAAATATTTTATATTTCTATAGCGAAACCGTGAAATCATATTTTGTGTATGCTTGGAAAAATGTTTTAATATAAATTCTCAGGAACTATGGTTCCATCATAATGTTTTTCATTTTTGTGAGTGGATGACATGTTATTTTTTGTATGTTGTGTTTTTTCAAGAAATGATTAACGTGGATATGTGCATTTGAACATTTCTTTACAAGGTGGTGTGTGTTTATTTCATTGAAGGACATGGATATAGTTGATTTTTGAATACGCAATTGAGAATTATTTGTTTTATATTTTTGTCTTTGATATTGTGTTATTTATGAGAGGAACATTGTTGAATTGTCACAACTTGCCTGTATAATAACGATTTATACAATGACGTTGATGAAGAATTGTTGTGTTAATAGAGAATTGAGGTATTGTTTTTATTTGTAAATGTGATAGTTTGTGTCGCTTTAGTTCATATCATATTTTGAGCGTCCTTCATAATTTTTAGATTCTCTATACTATATGATTATTTCCTATTACATGCACATGGAGTTTTAAATAATATAAATAATTAGGTGATTTTTTGAAAATACTTTATAGGCATGGCTCCACCAAGATTAAATTTTGAAAATGAAGAGGAAAGAAAATAATATCAAAGAGAATATCAAAGACAATATCACAGAAGAAGACAACAAGAAATGACAGATGCGCAACGAGAGGAACAAAGGAAACGTCGAAATGATAATGATAGAAGAGCATTTGCAGAACGGAGGGTTGAATTGAAAAATGAAGAAATAGATGCAGAGAGATGACAACATGCAAATAACATGATGACAATTCGTGTGCACGATCATCTCAAGATGACTCACATGTATCAGGAATAAGGATACAAGGACAAATTTGTACAGATCGGTTTCCTTAGGAAGAAAGATGCAAGAATGTGAGGATTTACTTGCATTATTTATATAAAAGATTTTATAAATTGCATAGTGTTTTGAGTGTGTTGGTGAAAAAACTATTATAAATCAAACAAAAGGTCATAGATATGGAAATGAAAATGCTTTTTCTAATCTCCTATTCTCTTAAATTCATATCATTCTTTGACTAGCCTTGCTAATTGTTATAACTTGGATAATATATGATTGATTTCTATTACATGTACGTAGATTTTTTAGTTATATAAATAATTACAAAATTTGTTGAAAATAACTTTATAGGTGTGGCTCGACCACGATTAAATTTTAAAAATGAAGATGAAAGAAGAGCATATCAAAGAGAATATCAAAGACAATATCGCAGAAGGAGACAACAAGAAATGACAGATGCACAATGAGAGGAACAAAGGAAACTTCGAAATGATAACGATAGAAAAAGGTTCACATAATGGAGGGCTGAATTAACAAATGAAGAATTAGATGCAAAAAGACGACAGCATGCAAATAAAATGACAATAATTCGTGAACGATCGTCTCAAGATGACTCACATGTAGCAAGAGAAAGGTTACAAAGACAGATTCATTTAGGTTAGTTGCAAGAGGAGGAAAGACTACATAGACAAGAACATCACCGTGAAGCATCTCAGAGGAATTATTGTAGAATGGCTGGTAATGTTGAAGTTAATTTTGGTGTAGGAGACTCAACATCGATGGATCACGTGCTTGAAACACCAAAAAGCTTGGCCCAAGATATAATGAATGTAGATGTTGTAAATAATTTAGAGAATCATAGTGTGCAACAGGAGACGACATTACAACTAATACGAACAACGAGAAGAAGAATAATGTAAAATAATTATTTACAAGAGGAGTCAATAATTGAACCTAGAAGAAGAAGAAGAATGAAAGACTCGCATATTGCGAGAGAACACATGATAGATCATCCCAATGGAATGCTTAAGAGAGATTTCAATATGGTCCAAATGATTTTTTGACACGGTCTTGATAACCTTTCTTCACCAGTCATGTGTTATATTTTTCAAGAATGTTACATTGGAATAAAAGTTTCTTGAACACCTGAAGGACCTGTGTTTACTAGATGTCGACAAGAGAAAGGTCATCATTGATTTTCAACATCAAATAATATGGATCCTGGGTCACAACCATGCCAGAAATTGCAAACTTACCTCAAATTGAGGAAATGTTAATAGCCCGTGTCAACCCAATCCTGCAGGTGACACATACAACAGGAGGTCAATATAAATATAAAGGTCACACAATAAGTTTTCTTCAAGAAGTAAAAGAAATCGCTAATCTTTTGCCCCATAGATTGAAACATTTGCCGATGATTATTGTTCAGAGGAGAGATCAGTGTGAAACATATTATGACTTTACAGTCAATAGAGAGAGAGTTTATAATGCATTGAAATATAAAATAAAACATGATAAGTTCTTTTCAGATGTCCAAATCGATGAAAATGCTCTAAATGAACTTCCACCTCATTCTGCTAAGAATGTGTTGGAGTAGCTGAACTGAGTTCATATGGATTTTGATTCTGATGCAAATGAAATTGTGTTTGTAGGTCCGACCATGGAGATAGATGAAGGAAATATAATTATTCATACAACATCGATGGCATATAAAAAACCTAATGCACCAAGGGAGATGGAATTAATCCATGCGTGGGTAAATAACCCTCATGCGGACCCTCGAGCACTCATTTACTGGCCAGGGATAGGAGCATATCCTATCAATGAGTATATGACAGTAGGACTACTTGATATGGCATTCCCTACTCTCTTTCCTAATGGAAAATGTGATTGGCTAGAACTGCGATTAAGACAAGTACGTCTCCATGAATTTTTAAATAATTTATTATGATATAGGGATGATTGATTTGGCTAACATCCTTGGTTTAGGTATTACATGATGATCATGATCATGAGACATCGTGCACAAAATTCTGTCTACAGTTTTTGTGAAGAAAAACCTCCAAGAGATGGTAATCACCATCAATGAGTTACATGAGCATATGAAGAACATTCCCCATTCCAATTTGGTTGATTTTTTGATGCGGTTTGGAACATCGTTGAGGGGTATAAGGTCTTACTAGGCAAAATGTCAGTGGTGAATTGGCTGACATGTTGCATCAAATAGGATCACCTACTATTTTTTTCACATTGAGCGCAACTGATATGTATCTGGCCTAATATACATGCATTAATGCCTCGAACACCTCCAGATAATCCACAAGAAGCAAAAAATTGGCAAAGTAAAAATATCATCAAATATCCACATATAGTGGCACATTATATGCACCTGCGACAAACACTTTTCCGAAAGGAGGTATTATAAAAAGGAATGAAAGTTAAAGATTATTGGTCTAGATATGAATGGCAACATGGAGGTTTTCCACATGTACATGGATTCATATAGTTAGAAGGGGCATCGAATATGGACAAACTTGATTGGAATGACAATTTTCAATGTGAAAATGCTGAAAAATACTTTCATTCTATTGTCCATCCATGGAATCCTCGGGATGACCTGCGCCAACAAAACATACAGATAAGTTATTAATTCTCATCGAGTCTATGATTTATATATAATTTTTTACATTCTCAAAATATATTGTGTATTTGTATGTTCTATGGACAACCTTGATTGGAATGACAATTTTCAATGTGAAAATGCTGAAAAATACTTTCATTCTATTGTCCATCCATGGAATCCTCGGGATGACCTGCGCCAACAAAAAATACAGATAAGTTATTAATTCTCATCGAGTCTATGATTTATATATAATTTTTACATTCTCAAAATATATTGTGTATTCTGTATGTTCTATGTTACAGTTCTACCAAAATTTTATGCAACATCCGTTTCTTCGAAATACAAGACAACTAACATAATTCGATATGGAATGTGACTATGAAGAGATTCTCAACAGTGTAGAATGACATACAATGTGTAGAGAGGGTGGTTGCGTATGTAAGAAAAGGGGAAATTTTTTTTCTGTAGGTAAGATGTTCAAAAATTTCAATAATTAAAATGAAATAAAAAACACATACATGGAAGAACTAATAGTTGATTATTACATTTTGCAGGTATAATGCACTGTGGCCATTGAATCTCGATGGATAAAAGTTATATCAAGACTCAGAGATGAGGAGATATAAAGTTCGAACCTGCGAGAAATGATGATAGGGTAAATACACATAATCGCTACATATTACAATTGTGGAGAGCTAACGTAGATTGACAACCTAGTTATTTCCAAACATGCCTTAGTCAAGTACATTACAAAGTATGTAGTGAAAGAAGAGAAAATCTATGAAAATTATCATCAAATGTTGATGCAGATGGAAAATATTGAAAACCTAGATGAAATGGCAGCGACAACATACATGAGACTTCTAACCGAAACAATTGTTGAAAGAGACATTGGCGCACAATAAACATGTCACATGTTGTTAGAGCTCCCTTTGGTAGAGAGCAGTAGAGTATTTGTCAATTTTAATGTTGCGCGTGAGGTTTTTAAAAAAGTAATGACACCTGTTGCAGATGATCACATGAGAAACATGCATAAAGTTTCATTGATGGGTATAAGAATAGGCCTTTTTCCATGGAAAGTGTGTCTCTTATTGATGCCGCTAGATCTTGGACATACAATCCAAGGAGAAAACGGGATAACAAGTGGGAGGTCAAGAGTTTTACAGCTATTGTGAGAGTGTTCCCAAGGTTTTCCTCTATCCCTTCACTGGTAATCTCATAAATGGGTTGATTTTTGTTGGTCAGATTTGTTCCTTTACAAGCCGTTTCGAGATATAGACAGAGATATCAATTGGACATGATCCTGATTCAATAAGTTTAAAGTGGGATTCGTTTCGGTATAATCCATGGCATGTTGAAAGGAGGACTGTAGTAGAAGATGTTGAAAATAACAACAATTCTGAAGATGAATTTAATCAACATGTTCAATAGAATACAATAGAACATGAATGGGAAATCATGTGTAGGCTTCATCATGGTCAAATTTTACAAGCGACGGAAATAGATATGTTGGGAAGGAGAGATATTGATAGACAAGCACCATGGAATGATGAATATCGAGGTGAAGAATACACAAGTAAAGTGAAAAAAATTCATAAGCAGGATGAAAGATAATGGGTTGGTTATAGATGATGAATTAGCCTTGAATTTCAATTGTGACACCTTGGGTGCTAAACAAAAACAAACACTTGATATAATAATGACACATTATAATCAACATTGAAATAACATTCCATTGCTCATGATAGTTTAAGCAACAGTGGGAGTAGGAAAATTGTATTTGATTGGTGCGATTCATCAGGAACCTTTTGATGCATCATTCCCTGAATTTTCTCCTCTTCTATTGCTTGCACTAATAGGAGTTGCAGCTTTTAATATTGGCACCTTGACCATCCATTCACAACTTCAAATCCCTATTACATATTTTGTAGAATTGGAGGGATCGAGACTTGCAACATTCCAACAAGATATTTTCCACATAAAATATGTATTGATTAATGAAATGATCTTTTTCGGATAAAGTATACTAGAAAATGTGGACTTCCAACTTCGTCAAGCATTCCCTGAAAGAGTAGACATGAGTTTTGGTGGTGTTTCTATGATTTTGGTAGGAGACTTGGGGCAACTTCCTCCTGTTATTGATAAACCACCATATGATAGTAATAGATGTGCAAAGCTATCAGGGGAAGCATTCAGAATAGTTGTTACATTGGATAAGGTATTTAGGTAAGAAGGAGAAGATGAAGAAAAAAAGCATTTTCGAGAACTTCTGGCCAATCTCAGAGATGCGAATCTGACACTGGATGATTGGATGTTTTTAATGAGTAGAACAAGTTCTGCATTATACAAAGATTAAAATGAAGAATTATATAATAATATTCACCTAATGGTGAAAAAGATTAACGTGAATAACCACAACAAAAAAAAATTGCATTCATTGAAAAGACCTATCGCACGTAGCATTGCAACTAGAATAAGTACCCGCCAACACACTGGCAGGAGGTCTGAATGATGAACTTGATTTAGAATTATTAATTTCTAATGATGCAAGGGTTATGCTAACATCCAATCTTTGGATAGAAGTAGGTCTTATAAATGGAGCTCTGGGATATATTCGAAACATAGTATATGCACCTGGTACTGGTCCACCGAACCCGCCAACATATGTAATGGTTGAATTTGATAGTTACTTCGGAATACCATTTGAAGATAGAACTCCGCATACCATCCCAATTACACCAATACAAAGGGGACACACACACCAATTACCCTTACGGTTGGCATGGGCATTAACGATACATAAATCGCAAGGTTTGACTCTTTCCAAGGCTACAGTTGATATTGAAGAAAGAGAGACAATGTGGTTAACATTTGTGGCAATCTCTTGATTGAAGTTGTTGCAGAGTCTAAGAATATCTCCGCCATTTTCATATGAGCGCTATGTAAAACTGAAGAACAGAAAACTACTTTCGAAACGAAAGGCTAAGGAAAAAAGACTTATGTCCTTGGAATATAAATAATGTACCATATGTAGCACACATTGCATTATATGAATTTGTCATTACATGTGATGTACATTGCACATTTCAATTCATATGAAAAAGGATTGTATTTTTTTAACTTGATAATACGGTTACTAATAAAATCCATAAGAACTTCGTACATTATAGACCTTGATTTTTTTTGCTCATACTCATTCTCCAAAGTCAAATATGTGTTAAGTTATATAGTAATATAATTACATAAGAAAATTACATATAAGTGACTATGTTTTGATAATAAGTAATTATAATATTAAATTATAAATTTTATTTTATTTATACACGAACTAAATTCCCCCTGATTTTTCATACTTTAATTTTGGTATTGTTTTATGTATAATGCAACCCCTGCGGTTGCTACTAGCATACCTATATTCTCTAAATATATGTAATATATGCCGAGAGGTATATATTACATATATTTATATATTATGTAAATATATAGGTTCCTCGTGAACTTCACCTCTCGGCATATTTTACATACACATAGAAACATAAACCAAAACATGGTATGTAAAATATGCCAAGAGGTGAAGCTCACGAGGCACCTATATATTTACATAATATATAAATATATGTAATATATACCTCTCGGCATATATTACATATATTTAGAGAATATAGGCATGCTAGTTATTAATTTTTTGGTTGAAATAGAGAGTGAACTCCACCACTACATGCTTTCTGGTTATGTCGGTGAGTAATTTTGCACAAATTACTCTGTAAAATAAAATAGCACAAAAATGGGATATAACATCACTTACAGGGCACCAGAATGTTCATTTGGGGATTGAGTCAGAAAAAACCACGTTAATTTAGTTTCGCATATAGTGGTACAAAATATCCATAGTAAACTACCTATGAAGTAGCAAGTGAAATCCCGCTTAAAGTATGCTCAAATGAAATCTTTATTCCTTATTATAATTGTCACAAAAACATTGACAGGGATGAAAGCGTCTGATCTTATAGTTCAATTGCTCAATAATATGCTCATTCTAACATATTTGTGGCAGTTGATGTTAGAGTATAACAAATAGGAAGTGTGTGTGTGTCTATATATATATATATATATATTATATATATCCAAAAAATTACTCAAGCCTGAGCTTGAACGACTCTGCAAAACAATATGGCCCTAGTTTAAAACCTTGGCAGACAGACAACATTAATTCTAATGATAACAATTATTCATACCACGTCTGAGAATTAACTTTCTCAGTAATTATTGAGAGAGCAATGTACAATGAAGTTAGACACCTTAGATTGGAAAATAGATGCTTATTACTTCAGAACACACAAGGATGGTTTTGGAGGAAATTTATTTTGTTGACTTTCAGTCCATAAAATTGAAAACACAAGCGTATGACTTCAGAACAGAGCATAAAAATGTGTGTAGCATAATTATCATTCTGAAGCACAATTATTTTGTGGAATTTCAGAACGTAAAATTGGTTTATCTTGGCATTGGCCTATAAATCTATCATTACCTTTATTATTATAATGCTAGCTAGTTAAAAAATATTGCATGCAAAGGAATGAATTTCTAGACTTCCCTGTATGTTTCTCTCCCCATTTTTCAGAATTTCAGCCTTGAAAGCCCTGGCCATTGTTTGAACCTGAAGATTTGTATTTGGGAAAAGGAACTTCACCTGCCTCAATGCAATTCAAGTCCACTAACAGAATCTGGTAGTGCCTTTTGACTTCCTCTGGGGATTTACCACCCACCATGGCAGCCACATTTTTTCCAATGATCAGGAGTGTCTTTGTCATAGATAGATAAGGCCTTTTCAAACAACTTATTTAGTTTCGCTGTCCAGGATGATGGGGAATTTCTTCCCGATGAAGAGCTTTGTTGACCAGACATGATAGTACCTCAAGCCTTTAGAGAAATAAATTCAGTGCAGAATTTAGAGGGACAATATTTTGCAGTTAATTTAAAGGGATTTTTTTTTAATTTTATCTATATTCTTTTGGGAGAGATTTTCAATCTTGTTGCTCTCAATGCCTGGTGTTTTGTCATGTAAAAAATTTAGTCCACATAATGGTATGCATCAGTCATGAGTTGATATTCACAAAAATAAGTTTTTATTTAACAGATGTATTGACTGACCTCACCTCTGACCCGTCCTAATCTACTATGTTTTCAAGGTACATAAACGATATTTACTTCCATAAAACAACTTTAAAAGTGCAGAAAATCAAGCTAATAGCAACTATTATGTATCATTAATCTATTCAATTAAAATCACACTTCCTTGGAATATCTTTCTGTCCACCCTTTCCAAACTAGGCATCAAGAACATTCCACTACAGTATGGTTTTCGTCTGATTCTAATATTTTTACAGATTCTAACAAACAAGTTCTCTAAAGCAGGATTGGTTGCAGGTTGCAAGATGCCTGTACTCACAATTGTGTTTTGTTCCAAAATCATTTTTTTTAAACGTCTAAATGAGAGGAGTTTATCAAACTTTTAATACTTATTATATTGTATTTAAAAAAAAAAAAATTCCATATCCGATCAGTGTAAGAACCGGATGCTATCTTGATACTAAGGTATGTCTTAATGAAATGCCTGCCAGCTTCAGAGAAGAAATTAGGCAAATAAAATACAGAATAACAGAAATAAAATATTAAAAAATGTAATTAAATAAAGTATTCCAAACTCAAATCAGCGCTTCTGTGTATATATATATATATTTTCTTCCGTATCAGAGCTTCAATTCAATACAAGCTGTGCATGTAAGAACACTTACAATTGCCTTCAATATATAGAGATCTTTCATCTAACAATAGAACACTCAACTCTGAAAATAGAAATATCATCTACAAATAGCGCATGTTTTTGTTCATGCAATCAAACCTATTTGTTTTATTTTCTTTATCCCAGAAATAGGGACATCTATTTAAAACTAAAGTATGCATGGAAATGCAAGTTGCTTTTTGCTTTTCCTAATAATAACAAAGGCATGTGCGGAGAAAATTATCTATTTCCAACACTTCCCTTTTAATTTCGACCTTCAAGTTTTTCTGATTTTAGAGCTGAGTGTACGTTTCTAGATCTGACATATTTGTGATCACAAACACCCAAAAACCTTGTCAAATGTACTCAAAAACTTCATTTCCCGAAGCCTTCGTAAAAATATTAACGTACTAATCTTCAGGTCTACAAAATTTGAGACAAATTTCCTTGTTGTTAACCAACTCCCTGATAAAATGACACCTTGTGTCAATATGTTTGCTCCTCTTGTGAAAAAAAATAATTTTTGGATAATTTTATTGCTGAGTTGTTGTCACGAAAATCTGTGTAGCGCCCTTTTGATTTTGCCTCAAAACTTTCAATGCTCTTCTCTTCCACACTATTTGACATGTTGCTCATTTTTTTGCTACATACTCTCCTTCTACTGAAGATAATTTGACTATGGGCTCCTTCTTCGTTTCTCATAAAACCACTCTTATTTTAAAGTGAAAAGCATAGCTGGGTGTGCTTTATCTGTGATCTATACTTCTGGCATTGTCATTCTCTATGTAAGCTATGGGTTTGAACTCATCTTATGTTGAATACGAAACTCCATGATTCTTAGTTCCACATTAATAATTAAAAATCCTTTTTCCTTCTTGCCAATCTGTATCTTTTGGAGATTCGATGAACCTTGAGATGAGACTCATACCATACATAATATCAGACCTTGTGGGTGTCAAATACATGAGACTTCTAACTAGTCTTGTGAACAATGTTGGATCCAAAAATGATCCACTGTCATCTTTTCTTAACTTTGAACCTACTGGAACTGGTGATGGCATTTACTTGCAATTCAACATGTTAAACCTCTTCAAAAAATCATTAACATATGTTTCTTGTGAAATAAAACTTTAGCTTCTTATTGTTCAACTTCAATGCCCAAAAAATATTGTATGAGGCCTAGATCTACCATCTCAAATTCTTTCTTCATAGTTGATTTGATTGAATCTATAAATGGATTTCTAGGAATGATTAAATCATCCACATATAAACAAACAATCAAAATTTTACCTTTCTCATTTATCTTGATGTATATGGTAGGCTTAGTGCTGCTCCCATTTAAACCATTCTAAATCAAATAAGAATCAATCCTTTTGTACCAAGCTTTAGGTGCTTGTTTGCGACCATAGGGAACTTTTCTCAACATGTATACCTTTCCTTTATGACCTTGAATCTCATAAAATTTTAGCTGATTTACTTAAACTTCTTCTTCAATAAAACCATTATAGAATCTTGATTTTATATCCATATGATAAAAAGGTCTTTTTGAGATGCAATTGCAAAAATTCTTACCGTGTTTAAACGTGTTATAGGTGAAAATGTCTCATTGTAATCTAATCACTATTGTTGTGGAAAATGTCTCGCAACCATCCTTTCTTTATGTTTTTGTACTTTACCATCAATACTGTATTTGCTCTTATAGATCCACTTGACTTTAATTATGTCCTTTCCTTCTCGAAGATCTACTAATTCTCATGTTTGATTCTTCTATATGGCAGCTATGTCATCATCCATGGCTTGAACCAAAACTTCATTGTTTATAGCCTCTTCAAAAAATACTGGATCTAGAGCTTGAGAAAACAATGCAAAAACATAAAAAGAGTTAGTTATATCAATGTAATAAATCTCACTAGGACTCCTTATTTTCTACTGCAATGGGCTATATGATGATGGGATTTTTTTTACTGAAGGATTTTATTTTGGTGTTCTTTGTGGTGTTATATCTTAAAGATGATTGAAATATTGGAGACCTCCTAGTTGTAGATGGATTTGTAGCTTGTGCTACAACTTATGGTTCATTTCAAAGATTCGAAGAAGATACAATACCTTGTTTCTCTAAAGTTACATCTATCATATCATCACGGGGAATAGATTTTGCTAAACTTACTATTCTCTCTATACTTCGATCACATGCCGCATTTTCAAAAAACTATACATCTATGCTCATTATCATTTGTCTGGTAATTGGATTAAATAAATTATAAGCATTTGTGTTATCTGAATATCCAACAATTATTAATTTTTTCGTTTTCGTCTAAATTCATTCTTATCTCATCATGAACATTTGCATATGTCACACAATCAAAGATTCTAAAATGAGAAACGTTGTGTTTCATGTTAGTCCAAGCTTGTTTCGGAACCATGTTTCGAACAATTTTCGTTAGACACTTGTTTAAAATATAAACAGATGTTACTACTACTTCTTCCCAATAATCATTTGAAAGATATTTTTCCTTCATCATACTTCCCTCCATCTCCATGATGGTTCTATTCTTTCTCTTAGCCACAACATTCTACTGTGGTGTATACCTAGTAGTAAACTTCTTATGTATACCATCATATTTGTAAAAAATTAAGAATAACATTGAAAAAATAATCACCTCCTTTGTCTGTCCTCAAAATTTTGATGTAGTACCCACTTTGATTTTCCACTAAGACCTTGAACTATTGAAATATAAAAAAAAATCTAATTTGTTTCTAAAAAATTACACCCATGTCTTCCTTTTATAGCCATCAATGTACATCATAAAATACCTGAAACCTCCAATAGAAGTTTTTCACATAGGACCACATAAATCTATGTGAACAATTTCAAGTGGTATGGTTTCTCTTTTTGTTTTTCCAACTAGGAAGGATTCTCTTTGTTGCTTACCTAAATAAGCTTTAAAAAATCTCTCTTGTTTTTTAATCAAACGTAAACCATTCACCGTATTTTTCATGTGTAATAAATTAAAACCTCCAAAATTTAAATGATGAAACATGAGATGCCGAAACTATGATTCATATTTTTTAATTGACTAAAAACCTAATTCAAGTTCTTTAGCTTCTTATTCATCTGTGGTATGAACTTCAGATGTGGTTGGTCTAATATTCAAAAGAAACATTATATTTCTTGTCATCATCACTTTAGCAATAAACTGATTACTTGGAGCTTTATCCACGATCTAATATTTGTTGTCTTCAATATAAAATTGGTATCCCTTTTGTACCAATAGACCAATGCTCATAAGATTGTACTTCAAACTTGAAACATAATTATCATCATGCATAATCTTTTTCTCCCCCTTTTAGTTAAAATGTTGATTGTTCCTTTTCATTTTATAGACACTCTATTATTATTACAAAGGGTAACCTTCATCTTTACTAACTCATCCAAATCGAAAAATAAATCTGAGTTATCAGATATATGATTAAAGCAACTAGAATCCAAATACCATATATCATAAGAAATCTCTTGTGATAGATTACACTCAATAGGCAATAAAAAAATGTTTCTTCAGAAATATTTTTGTACGCAATAAACATGATGCTTGGAGAAGAGATCTCAACCTGATTTTTATTCTTCCTCTTCTGATCATACTTCATTTTCCCCCAGTCATAAGTGTTGATGTGTAATCACAACACCCTTGAATGTCTGCAACACAATGATTTGAAATTCTTAATGTGATTGCATAACATGGATCTTTTCCCAAAGTGTGAGACTTTTTGATCGGGAAAATCATTCGGATGAAGGCCAGAACCTATTCCTCTGTTTAGGTGCACACATATAATTTTCAAAGGATCTACTCTAATTTTCTAAGGGGAAAAGGTTAAGAAGATATAGGAAAATAAACCTAACTAATAGAGGTGATGCACCAAAGGAATGTTGAAGACCTGCTTTGACATTAAACAAAAACCATAGGAATGCAATACAATCACCATGCACAGCTAACCAAACTACAATGAGAGATTAGAGGATGCAATAAACACAAGAGATGGTTGAAATCATCCACAAACTTATCTTATTGCTCCAAAAATTGATACAATGCATTACAATAGCCAAGAGGCAAAAATTGCATTACAAGTTAAATGGGAAGTTTTAAAACTTCACAAATTCACTTGCAAAGAAGGGAAGAAGGGAGGATGGGAAGAAAAAATTTCCAACCTTTAGAAAAATTCCCCTCCTTACAATATATAGGAAGAATTAGAGAAGGAGATAGAAGAGATCCAAAACTTGCTTCAACCACCCTAAAATACCATTGAATTCACCTACAACAATGATGGGTTCCATGACAAAACCCATATCTCCATGCACTAATCCTTATTAGGCAAGGAAGGAAGCCCATACTTCATTAATGGTGGTAGGTGAGAAACCTGGGACACCTCAAAAAATGGAAAAATGTATTTTTATTTTTTAAGAACTTAGTCCCAGTAATTTAAAGATATCCAAAAAGTCCTCTCTTTCTCAAACCTGAGCTCCCAGTCAAAAGTTATGGCCATTTGAAGGTCAGAGTGTCATTCTACAAATGTTGAGCTTCCTGCTTCGGAGTCCAAAAAGTATGCAACCTCCTAAACCTCGAAATTTGGAATTTCATACATTTTCATTTTGAAATTCGAAACTCTGTTCATCCACCAAATTTACTTGAGAGTTTCGAAATTCCAAAACCCAAAAGTTTGAAAGTTTGAAATTTCAGACTTTCAGCATTTGGAATTTCAGACATTTAGGTGTGATTTTCATGTTTTGGTCTCAAGACTTCTGAACTTATGAAATTTCAAACTTTTGACCTTACTGGATTTCGGACTTTTGTGGCCATTTTTCAATTTTTTGCTTCGGGAGTTCCAAAAATATGAAACCTAAAAGTCTAAAATTTTAGACTTTCAAAGTTGTAGATTTCAAGCTTTTTTCTCTCACTGAGATCCCTGAAACATCGAAACCCGAAAGTCTAAAAATTTGGACTTTAAGAGTTTCAGGTTTTGAAACTTTTCCTCCATTTTTCCTACTTTGCGCCGCAAGATCTCCGAAATCCTAAAACCTAAAAGTCTGAAATTTCAAATTTTCAGACATTTTTTCTCGTTGATATCTCCAAAAATCTCCACCTCTGAAGTCCAAAATTTTGGACTTCAGAATTCTTGATTCTTCAATACATCTCAAGCTCTTGAGTTTCCCTACAATTTTCTTAGCCTGTTTTAACCATATTCACTCAAATCCAAAAAGCAAGCCTCCATGACTGAAACAAATCCTCCGTTTTCACTGCTTACAAGATCTTGTTTGTCCATTTTTTACCTGAGGGGAAAAATTTGATAACAATAAGCATAGTGCCCATTTATTTTGTAATAGTGACACTGAACATGCAAATTATCTTGTCTCTGACTAGAAAATTTATTATAAATGTGCTCTTGCCAATGTACTCTTCCACTTGTGTTTAATGGACCAATTATGCATCCTCTAGATGAAATTATTCCTCTTCCTCTAGGGTTAAAGCTTCCCCTCCTTCCATGAATTCCTAGTACCTATGATGAAAATTCTTTATCTACAAAAACGTGTGATCTATTCAACTTATGTTCATAATTTATTGGTGATGCATGTAACTCATCAATTGAAAACTAAATTAGATCCTTAGTTTCTTTGATAACAACTACCAAAGGATCAAAAATTGAAGGAAAAGTTCTAAGAAACTTTTCAATAATATTCCTATCTTGAATAGTTTCAAAATGAGATTTAATTTGATTTACATAACTAGCTACAAAAGTAAATAAAGATTCAATAGAATCTGAATCATTCATTGGCATATTTTCAATATATCTTTGAAGTAATTGTAGTTTACGGCTTTTGCTTTCTCTTTACCTTGATACACAACTTGGAGAGTTTCGCATGTTGTTTGTGCTTTACTGTATACTTCAAATCTAGGTAGGATGATTTCCTACATAGCTTGATGAATATAGAAAAGAGTTTTTCCTTCTTTCTTTCTTGATTCCTTCAAAGTATCTTTCTTTTCCTATGAGAGTGTGTTGTAAACTGCTACATCTGTGGGTTGTGTACCCATAGTCTACAATTTCCCACACATCCACAGATAAAAATATTACCTTCATGTTTAATAACGGATACTCATAATTATTTCTTATAAATTGTGGTTTCTGCAGACCGGATGTAGAAGCCATAGACTATTGTTGAACAGAAACCTACTTAAAAATAATGCTCCAATGCAATTTTTAAGAAATTAACCAAATAAATAAAGAATAATAGAAATAAAATAGAAAATATTACAAATAAACAAAGTAATGTAAACTCAAATCAACACTTATATGCATATATATATTCTTCCTTGTGAGATCTCCAACTAAATATAGTCTTTGTCTATAAAAACACTTACAATTGCCTCCAATATATATAGGTATTTCATCTAACGATCGAACACTTAACGCTAAAAATAAAAAAATATTAGAAATAAAACTATCATCTAAAAATAGCTCTTTTTTTGTTCATGAAAACAAATATATTTCTTTTATTTGCTTTATCCTAAAAATAGGGACATCTATTTCAAAGTAAACTATTCATGTAAACTCAAGTTACTTTTTTATTTTCCTAATAATAGCAAAAACATGTGGGGAGAAATTATGTATTTCCAACATTGAGGCTGGTAGTTGAAAACCTGTTATCTTTTGAGTCTCGCTCACTCTTGGATGAATTCAGTGAAAATATTTAGGTATATTTGTTGCTCACCAAAATCACTAAATATGATATTATACCATTTAAAGACAGATATTTTATATAAATATTGTAAATATGGAAAGTTTCTGAATGATGGATTTGTAAATTTTTTATGGGTTCCTTCCTAAGGAAGTTGATATATATAAGTCTAGAATATTTCTTACCACATTGTGTGATATGAGAGAGTAGTTAATATATGCATTAATCTCCAGTTTTCAAGTTCAAATATTGTGAAATAATTGGTAAAAAATCTACCCATGGGTTACTCTCATTCTTGCTTCTATGGTATTAACTATTTTCATATATTAAACACTTTTCTTATTTTTCTACATTAACATTTGTTGGTTATGTGAACCCTGTGAAATGTTTTTAAAAATTGATATGATCAAAAGAGTTTTTAAATTTGATTCAGTTGTTGTTTAATGGTATGTATGTTGGTGTAAAATGCATTTTCTATTGATCCATCAATATTCTAATTTCAGGAGATACCACTAAATAATAAATGAGGCCGACATCATGTCCGATGTAAATTTGGTGAAATCAAAACCACTCAGTAGTTAGCACCTAAGATTAAGTAGATACCAATAAATAAAAATGAGGCTAGAATCATGTTGGAGTTGAATATGTTGCAATTAAAAATCATCATTCCTTAACACCTAAGCCTAAGAGGTTTGTGTAGCTAATCCTCATAATTTTAAATTCAATTGAAAACTTTGAAGCTATAATAAACTTACTTAAAATCTAATTTAATTTGTTCTTGAGTACTATTACTTTATCCCTTACAACAATTGTGTAAATGAGAAAATTTAAAATAATTTCCACCGCATAAGCTTTATACCACTACAAAGTATTTGTAACACTTTACAAAATGGACGTTCTATATAATCTTGAAAGGATTCAAGTCTATCACATAAAATAAACTGTCTAAAATTTAGAAAAATAATTACAATCTAGTTTTTACTGCTTAATAGGATATTTTTGGTTTACATCTACAATTTGATACAAAGGAATAAACAATGGAAACATTAGAAGTGAGATACACCTAGTCGCAAACCACCTAGCCTAAAAGTAGCTAAAAATATTTGTCACGAGTATTGAAAATTTCATTCATAAGAATGGAGATAATATTGAATATAACATTCCAATATTTCCATTGTTGAAAATAGGTATATGAAGGAATAAAATAGAGAATTAAAATATTGCAATAGAACATAAATTAAACCTATAATAAACAACACTATTGTGGGTATCTTTTATTTCTTTCTTTCTACAGTATTGGCTTCCTTTAGTGCTTCCATAAATGAGATGATTACATGTACCTATGTTTTATAGAGGGATATTAACTAAAAATAGAACACTTAAAACAAAACATGCTAAAAATAAAGTTTTTTGTTTGTATTTGATTTTCATATAAATACGAACTGAAACTGGACTTATAAAAATAGAAATAAAATCAAATAAAGTATGGATGTATCAACCAAATAAAACTATTGTTTGCATAATAGTAGACTATATGAGATATATTAATTATTTTTTATGACACTACCCCCTTAATTTCAACCTCCAATCTTTTATGATTCTTGTGTTGAGTGTGCATTTCCAGAGCTGTCAAATTGTTGATCATAGATGCCAAACTTCTCGAATTCTCAATTTTGTTTTTTCCAAAGGCTTTTTGAAAATATGTACAAAACTTATCTTTAAATTTACAACACTCTAAATGTAATGCCTCCCCCCCCGTAACCTACCTGGGGGTCGGTCCAGCGTTCATCCCCTTGGCGTGGAAGGTGGAGCTTTTATTGTTCGACGTGTTGGAGTCGCATTTTTTTTCTTTGCCGTGATCTCTTCAGGATTCTCCTTCAATGCGTTTGGGTGGGTGTTGGGCGCAGTTTTGTTGACGTGATGGATTAGATGGAGCTTCAAGCCAGTGTAGCAAGCGTGTATGAGACGTTTCCTTCCTGTTCCTCCTGGGCGCGTCTTTTTTTGTCTTCCCTGGCCGCTGTGAACAAGGAGGATTGTTTTGGTTTGCCCATGGTTTTCAATTGGTCTGGCCGCATGAGGAGACTAGATGGATTTTCCTTGTTGTTTCCTGAGGCGTTCGGGTGAAATGGAGGCCTATTTCCCTTCTCCTGGCCGCGCACAGCTACCGACAAGAGCAGTGGGCATGTTTCCTCCTCTTCCTGGGTGCTGGGGGATGTGTTCTTGTTGGGGATCCATAGCAGAGACCTAACGCTATTTCCAGCCTAGCTGCAGGCATGTTACAGTATAGTGGAAGCCTTCGGGAGCACCTCCAACAAGTAGGTTGTCCAACTATGATGTTATCCGTTCAGTGACGACTGCAGCTTCAAGTTCGGGACTCTCCTTCAAGATAGTTTTTATCAAAATTGATTAAGTGATAGTGTGAGTGTACCAGGAGACCCACTAAAATTTATTACAGAGATTCTCTGTTGAGACCTTCTTGTTGTTCGATGTAACTCATGGGAGAGAATCCCATAGGCGTGGATCTGTTTCATATCAGAATATTCATGAAGCACATTTTTCTTTTGCAATTATATGAGCTTCGTCAACGAGTCACTATATTGGCAGGCAATAAAATGGTGCATGCTTTTGTGTAGGTGACAGATCACACCCACAAGCACGGGAGATCTCTGCAATGTTGGAGAAAAATGTCTTGGGAGATGAAGGTAGCAGAATATTTCTCAGATCTAGAATATACACTGAGTGTGTATCTCCAAATCGACTGTGTGACAGTGAGAATGCTTCCAACAGACTTGATGAAATTTATTTACAAAGACTCCCTACTGAGACCTTGCTTGTTCTACAATGTAACCCATGGGAGAGGACCTCATAGAGGCGGATCTGTTTCATATCAAAGTTGCGCACAGAAAGGAATGGCACCCAAATCTCAGCTTGCAACATATATGGTATGCTGGATGTCTGGTTGCTATCATTCTGACATTCTTCCTGCATTTGATACTGCTATTGAAAATGGTGTGGATGTGATTTCTCTATTTCTATGGGCGGGGATGCTGTGCCATATTGTCTAGATAGTATTGCAATGGGTGATAACAGATGGGGCGAGGACCTTAGACAGAGATTTCCCTGCAAACATTATTTTTGGGTAATGGGAAAATCATCAGGGGAGTGTCCTTGTTTAGTGGAAGGGTGTTGGGGTTTGTTTTAGTGCCCTTGATCTATGTTGGTAGGCATAAAGGTTTATATTGGAATTATCACACCTTACAAGCTACAGCTGAAATGTTTGCACTGAGAGTTTGATGCTGTCCTCAAATCTGATGAAGGAAAAGGATTTTGTATCAATACGGTAGATGCCTCTCAGAGCCAGGAGCGATGTTATCATTATGTCATGTGTCCGAGCTTCAAACCATGGTCGGTGTGTAGCTTTCTAGTGCAAGTGCTCTCAGACAGAGTGGTAAGTAGTTTGACTCTCACCCCCCCAAAGCAGCTGCATTGAAGCAATCTAGTGTTTGGACAGCCACCTATTGCATCCTTCTAGTCATGCCTTCAAAAGGGAATCTTGGTGTGTTATATTGCAAGAAAAGATCAGTGAAGCAGAGGATAAAGTGGAGGGCATGTGGCTGAAGCAGTCCCTCACGATTGGACGCGTTAAAATAGGCAAGATAGACTAACCATATACATAATATGCTAGTATCTAATAACCTCTTGAAATGAAACTTTATCTTTCTATAAATTGGTTTAAATCTGTGATTTTGTGGATTTGCGTTTAGTACATGGTTATCAGTTTGTTACTTCTGGTTTTGGCCTCTGTTGGTTGTTCTTGTTGATGTGATCAAACCCTTTTATATATAAAACAAACAAAGGTTCTCAGTGTATGCTTTGATTGATCTTATGAAATATATATTATATATATGTATATAATCTTAAAGTTACTTCCTTCTGCAAAAATGTCACTGTTTCTTTTGTGAGCCTGGGTATGTAATCGCCCCTAGAACGTTGTAGCGTTGACTAGTATTGGTTTCCTGTTACGTTGTTGACCTAGAGGAAAACATACAGTTAAATTATTATTATTATTTTTATGATAAGCGTGATTATGCACTTCGTGTATTATGAAAATTATTAGGGCTTTTGGAAATTAGAAGTTCAATATTTATATGCTTGATAAGAAGGAAGTTTTGGGCCAAAAATATGTCCTGGGTTGATAGAAGGGCATAAATTATTGATAGAACCCCATTTCGATTCTACTCTTTCGATGAGTAAAATTTGATAAAATTAATGACCTTTATGGTGTTAAGATATGGTATGTTGATGATTCCTTGTGTGATCAATTTAATCATGTATCGACATAATGCCTTGATGGAGTAAGGTAATATCTTTCACGGTTCGTGAAAGTTAAGGTTTTCATCAACTACTTAAGGTAACATGAAGTTCCTTAATTTAGTCAAACTTGTTTTGTACTTCCTTCTTGATGAGTGACCTTTCATTGCAAATTTAGAATGCTTGTGATGGAAGTTCGTGAATATATTTTATTGTCAAAAGGGAAAAGAAGTTATGGAATAGTTTGTTTATGTGTCGAACGTAATAATTGTGATTACATCGTTTATAGAAGTTCGTTATTGGAGGATATCTATCTTCAATGGTATGTTATGTGTTTAATCTCTACATAGGTTACCATAAACTTAGTGAAGAGATGTAAATTAAGGAGAGTTGAGAGACCTTTTTCCTTTTTATGCATCGTTTATGATATTAGGAAGTGAGTTGATGTTGGAAAATTTCAGCCAAGTCTAGATTCATGGCTATGTTGCTCTAAAACGGGAGGATTATAAATCTAAGGTATTATGAAAATTGCAAGGATGTGTTTAGAATGCTATATTTCCTACTCAACTTTGGTATTAATGAGGCTTGTCGCTATTCCGGCCCTGGTTATGTTCAGTAGGTAAGATGTTAGGCAATACCTATTCCGAACATTCTTACTGTCCTTTCCACTCATAATTATTAGCTATGAAGTCACTTATTACCTAAGATATAATGGTTGTGGGTTTGAATATAAGAATTTCATCCTTTGAACCTTTTTGTTTACATGATGGAACTTTGTTTTTACCCTCATTGTTCATTTATAGCCTATTAGGCATATGGCCCCTACGGAACGATTCCAAACTATATTCTTTTGGTAGCTAAGATCAGGTCTGGTTTTTATCTTTTGACTTCACCTTGAGAATGTGGATTGATGGGTTACATTTTAGATTTCAATCATGTAATCTATAGGATTAAATGATTGAAATCATAATACTCTCAACTCTTGTGTCTAATCATTTAAATTTCATAGTCTTGCGTATTTGGTTGTCAAACTTTTGTAGTTTTAGAGGTATCTTCATAACTAAAACTTATGGTTTTCTTCTTAGTTGATATGTTGAAAATTATATCTTGCTTCAAAAGGTTGTTAGAGGGTAGAACTTTGATCCTTTTCCTGAGATAGAATGTTTCCTTTCATGGTATTGTTAGCTAGTAGCTTATTGTTGCTATGTATAGTCTTATCTTGCTCAGTTCTCGTGAACTGACTCTTGTAGAAAATTTTTTGCAGATGGCTTACGTGGTTAGGTGATGGAAAGACTTGTAGATTATTGCATCAATCTTGGTTATGATGTTCCTTTGTACTAATGTGTACTATGTTATAAAATTTGGAAAGGGCCTTTGGACATTTTAGAAGAAGGGTCAGTGCCTAGTAGATGTATTGTAGAGTATTGTTGTTGTAACTGTTGAAACTTTGGCTTGTTTGGTTATCATGTGAAAAATGAAATTTTGATTACTAGCTTGGTTAGGGGATATTCTAGTGAATTTTTAACCCTTAGTATAGTAGCGGGGCTTGTCCCATGTTATTACTCTCTTGCTCCCTAGTCATGGTTCAATAGAGATAGTATGTCCCTTTGATTTGTGCCTCAAGTTGGAAAAGAATTGATATAACCTTCTTTTGTTTCCGCAAACGAATACTGTTAAAATTTGCTCTTGAGTTAAAATGTTGAGTTGTAAATCCTTCTAAGACTTAGTAGCAATGAGTTTGTAAGTCACTATAAAGTGAGCTGGATAATCCTGATAAAAGTTAAACTAAAAATCTATGTATATGAACATATTAATGTAGATGTGATCTACTTGATAACCTTTGAGACCTGGAACAATCAAGAGGAAACTATCTTTTGTAACAAAATATGATAACTTATTATTGTATTATTATTTATTATTCGAGCCAAGCTAATAAACATTATCCTTTTTTGGGTGAAATCTTAAATGACCTCATGGTGAAAGCAATGGTTAGATTTTTAGAAGATGATAGGATTTAATAAGTAGGAAGGAAATCGATTAATTAAACCTTAAGTCTCTCTCTATCATTTGGAATGTTCTCCTTTGTCAAATTTAATGAAGTAAAGTCTAGATGGAACATTTAACCAATCTTGATAAACTCTTAACCTCAATAAAAGACTGATAGTAAACAATGTGACCCTGAAGCTAAATTCTGTTGATCCTGTTCTGTTAACCCTTGCTTTGATTCATGGTGATATTTCTTAAGCAAGGTCAAAATTTAATCTTTAAACAAGAAGGCTATTGTTATGAACCCTAAGCGGTACTTTTCACTCAATCGGAGCTTATTCCATCACCTGTGCAATAGAGTTGTGAAACATGTGTTAGTGGCTTGAGTAAGATTGATTAACCTTGTAAGAAATGGAATCTGTTCTAAAATCAAAAGAATAAGAAAGATTTGGATAACAAATTGATGATCCTAGATTAGAAATCCTGGCCTTAAGCTTTTTAGTCAATACCGTTGAAAAGAAAGAAGTTCTCCCTTGTGAAAAGAATTGTGTGAATCATTACATGAAATTTTATAAGAACGTAAGTTAAGAATTAAGAGACATTTTAGTAAACAAGAGAATTTAACAAGAAATTCCTCATGGGATGCCCTAGCTGTAAGTGTGTCATGTGGATTGGACTTACATGTTGTCTTGTCAAAGGAAGAGTACATTGTCCTTGACTAGGTGTGAACGTTCTCCGTGTTGACCTTGTGGTCTCTCCTCGTAACAAGTGGTTCCTGGTGTTGGTTGTAACCTTGTGACGACATGTTGTGTCGTGTTGTGTCAAAGCAAGTCAAAAAAAAAAGTTATCCTGTATTTCACTGTGTTGTCCTTGTGTTGGGTATTTTTGGTGTGTTACAATAAATTTATATCTTTGTTGTTAACCAACTCCCTGATGTGAAATGATCTCTCATGTCTATATGTTTACTCCTCTTGTGAAAAAACGTGATTTTAAGCCAATTTTATTGGTGATTTTTTCTCACAAAAAAGTCTGTGTTGTTTCTTCCTGATTCTACCTTAATTTTTTTTTATCCTAATCTAAAAAACTTAGCATAATATTTATATAACTTCCATATATTCATCTTCAATAGAAAAATTAGTGACTAAACGTTGCTTTTTATATGCCCATAAAAATAGCCTGATTCTGAACTAAAAAACATATTCATATGTGATTTTCTTGTCATATAAACTTCCAACATTGTCACTATGTGTATACCCTAGGAGTTTAAACTCATCTGATGTTTAATACAATATTTCATTATTGTTAGTTCCACATAGATACATCAAAATAGTTTTTACATCCTTCTAATGTGAGTCCTTAGGATACCTCATGAACCTTGAGTTGAGGCTCACACCATACATAATACCATCCCTTGTGGATATCAAATAAATGCGACTTAAAAATAAATAGTGTGTCAGTACGACATCATCTATCTCAAATTGTTTCTTAATTTATGAGTTAAATGAATATTTGGATAGGTATCCACTATTGATTAAATCATTGAAATATAAACATTAAAAAATAATTTTATGTGTTTCATTTATTTCGATGTATAAATTCATCTCCCTATTGCACTTAATAAATTAATTCTAAAGAAAATAAGCATCAATTATGTTGTACCATTCTCTAAGAACATCATTAAGTACATAGAGTTCTTTTATCAACATTCAAAATTTTACTTTATGGTATTCAATATCATAACCCTTTGGTTGTTTCACATGGACTTCCTCTTTAATAAATCCATTTACAAATATTTATTGCATTTCAATTTTCTATATACGCCATTTGTTTTGAGGTTTTATCACCAATATATATCATTGTAATGTCTAAATGCGCTACTAGATAGAATATTTCAGTATAATATACTCCATATTGTTGTGTAAATCCTCTTGCAACCAATATTGCTTTATGTATTTGCACTTTTCCATTTGCACTATACTTTGTCTTGTTGACCCATTTCTGTCCGATTACATACTTCTCTTTTCGAAGATCTACCAACTCCCATGTATTATTGTTTTATATGGCATTTATTAATTGTACATGAGTTCAACCTGAAATTAATTATTTATAGCATCTTCAAAATATATTGTATCTACATCTTGAAAAAATAGTGCAAAAAATGAAACAAATATAGCAAGATAAACTTTGTAATTAGTTTCATATATCTCACTAAGAATCGTTGTATTTCACTATAGTGGATTATTTGATGATGAGATTTTTTGAAATGAATAATATGGTTTAGATCCAAGAACGCTTGGTTTAGGAGTTGCTTCTTGTGTTATTTGTGGAGTTGCTTGCATCCCTCAACTTGACTAAAATATTGCAGACCTCATAGTTATGGATGAACAAGTAACTTGTCCAATGATTTGAGGTACACATCTAATAGTGTAAGGAGGTATACAACCTTACAATGATAGCATTTCATCTTCCATATCATCTTGTGGAATAGTTTTTTCTATACTAAGTATTTTTTATACATCCATCCCATGCCACATTTCAACAAATTGCACATTTCTATTGATTATATCTTTTCAAGTCAATAGATGAAATAATTTGTATGCTTTAGTATACTCTAAATACTAAAACAAAAATACATGTTTAGAATTTTTTATCTAATTTAATTTTCAACTCACTAGGAACATGTGCATAGGCCACAAAACCAAATATTTTAAAATGAGAAAATCTATTTTTTGTGCCACTCCATGCTTGTTGAAGAACTATGTCTCTAATGTTTTTGGTTCGACATATGCATAAAATGTAAACAACAATGGTTACTTCTACTATCCAATACTCATTTGGTAGATGTTTGGTCTTGTTCATACATCCTACCATGTCCAGTAATATTTTATTCTTTCTCTCTACCACACCATTTAGATGTGATTAAAAATAGACAGTGAATTTCTTCTTGATACCATGTTTTTTACAAGTATTTAGAAATGCATTCGATATATACTCACCTCCTTTGTTTTTCATTCATAATTTGAGGTATTAATTTTTTTTCTCGAATAGATCCTCAAACCATTGGAAAATATCAAATACATTATATTTTTTCTTAACAATTACACCCATGTTTTCCTATTATAATCATCTATAAAAGTGAGAAAATATGAAAAACCTCGTATCAAAATAGTTAGCATTTATTCACACAAATATGAGTGGATAATTTGTTGTGTCTTTGGTCTTATTTTTTTTCCAACTAGAAATGTCTCCATATGTTTGTTTCCTAAAATACATCCTTCCCAAATCATTTATGGTATTTGAATTGATGGAAAAAATTTCTTTACTTTTTTATTGTGTAGTAAATTCTATCCTCTAGAATTTTACTTCACAATTTTATGACGTCAAAGCCATCATTAATCTTTTATTACTACATGAAAAAATTATTTTGTTTCTTTTATACTATTCTAAGCTCCAAGCTTAGCTCTGTACTAAGCATATGTTTCCTTAAAGGTAACTCCAAATAGAGCTCTTGACTTGGCTATAGACTGGTATTTGTATTGATATAAATACGTAGCTCCCGAATGAGTTCTATACTTGGATCTTGACTATGATCTGGACTGAGCTTCATACTAGGATCTATATTGAGCCCTAGACTGGGATTTTTAGTGTGCTCTAGTCTAGATAAAATATGTTTTAAATGCAAATCTAGAATTCTCATAAAAAATGGTTTGATTTTATTTTTATAACTAATTCTAATCTCAAGTTAAACTTTCAATTGATTTTCATTTACAGTTTTGAAATCAGTTGAGTATTTGGAGTGTTTTCCAAGTATGAAAAGATTCATGTTATCATTATTGTCTTATACTTTGATGATCTCTTATTACTACTAGTGATAAGAATATTATTCTTAGAATCAAATACAAGTTAAGACAACATTATCAAATGACTAATTTATGAATGTTAAATAATTATCTAGGCATGATTCTACGTCAATATCAAAAATTTATTATTGTATCTCAAACAATATATGTTTTTAATATTCTTAAAATATTTAATATGATAGATTGTAAGCATGCATATATTCCTATGGAAGTTGGTGTTAAATTAGATCCAAAATCTTCGTTTGATAAATTCAATCCTACTTTATATATATAGTTGGTTGGTAGTTTGATTTATTTAACTATCAGTAGACTTGATATTTTTTTTGTAGATGGAATCATTTCTAGATTCATGTAAGAACCTTATGAGGACCCTTAGAAAATGGAAAAAAAAAGGTATTTTAAGGTATATCAAAGGTACAATCATTTATAATTTGTGTTATTATTTTTGTGATAATGTAATTTTATTTATTTATTGTGATTCTTACCATGTCGGTGATATTTTGGATGGAAGATATACTTCTAGATATGTTTTCAAGTAGGGTGTAGGTACAATAACTTAGAGCAGTAAAAATCTGCCAACTGTATCGATCTCTTCTACTGAAGTAGAGTATAGAAATGTTATATAAGCATAAAAATAAGTCATGTGGATCAATAAAATTTATCAATAAGTTCATATGGGCACCAAAGGAAGAAATTCAATTGTATGTGACAAATAATGTTGTATTACTCTTTCAAGCACTCTAGTTCAACATAAAAGAACCAACCATATTCATATTCATATGCACTTCATCTAGGAAAGAGTTATCAATGGTGATATATATATCAAGTTTTTTTCCACATATGAGCAGGTTGCATACATTTTTATTAAGCCCTTGAATGCTACAAATTTCTACAAGTTGATGCTATGTTAGGAATTTCATATATTATCTCTTGTGATGATGTGGATGACATTGATCTCCACCTTTGAATCATAAAAGGATATGTTTTTTAGATGTTAGGATAATCAAAATATCATTTATATTCACCTCTGAATAATAACACCTTTGGCCTTACATAGCTTTCCTTCATGGGGAAATAAGAAATGGGCATATTGCATGTATTTTCTTGTACAATTCCATCTCTTAATGGCTTGAATGTGTCAAATTGGATACTTCCAAAACTATTTTTATGTTTTTAAGTAAATTTTCATGTATGTGAAATTTACTTTTATTCCCCAATGAAACATTAGATATGAAGAGTTTATTAACTCTAAAGTCTTATGTAAGTTTTCATCCTTAATCAATTTATCCTGAGCATTTGTAATATTCCTTTGTATTTATGTGTTTATGGAATCCATTTATAACTACTTTATACCATGAGATAACAATGTGTCATTGCTTCTCTAAAACTCATAATGTGTTTACAGTTGTTTGCGGCTAGTAAAATTTATGTAAGATATATATGTGAGCTTATTATAGATATATATGGTACAAATATGGTTAAAAAAATGAAAACATCTATGAGGTATTTTGTAATCCCATTTTTAATGTGTAACTACATGTTGAAATAGTGGGAGTGTTGGGTGAATGTTTACTTTGAATAAAGATAAATCAGTTTTAGTGGTTTATTTACCTTTCATGGTTTTCCCAATTATATATTACACCATATCTTTTTTTTCAATTACATTATGTTCATGTTGTTTAATTTTGGTTTTATGGTTTTAATTACTGTACTTCATAAAAATTAATATTTGGAAATTTATAATGTGAATTTATAATTTGTAACTTTATGCATCCCTTACATTTTCTAACATAACTTAATCGAATAAATTTGATAGATGAATCTCATCTTCATAATATTTCTATATGGGGTATTTTAATAACATTCAAATAGTTTACGGTAAATTACTAATCCATAATGGAATATATATATATGTATAGGGATTTTATATGACATTTAGGAAAGTTATTTTTAGATAACGGTAAAAAAATATTTGGTTTTGAACGAATAAAAAAACCTTGTACAAAGAGAGAAGCCAGGCCAAAGGAAATTGGCCACAACGAAACAAGAATTATTTTGAAGGGACAAAAAGCATTGTATAACTAAAATATAGGTATCAAGTCATGACCACAACCAAAGTGAAGCTTGGTCTCAAACCAGTAAACAAAACTAATAGATACAACACCAAAACACCTAGTCTAGGAAAGAGATACAAAATGACAAAGTTCAATCAGAGAAGCAATTCAAACATACTTTAACTTCCTCTAAGATCACGCTAAAACCCTAAGTTACAATCCTAACTAAAAAATGAGTGTGGTTTACCCATGAGGATTCCATTTGTGGGATCTTAAGTTAAACTTAAGGGGAAAAGTAAGAGTCTTTATTTTATTTTTTCTATTCATGACTGTTTAACAATCGTTTCTATTAAGATTCATGTTTTTATCTGAATGGATAGTAAGTATAATTTCCATGTTTTCCTTTTTAACAAAAATTGATTCCTTCAAGATTTTTTTTTTATTGAAATTAGAGGATGATCCCAAAGGGAGCGGATTCTCCTTTGTAGAATGAGAAAATCAATCCTTTAAACCCCACAAGAAGATGGGAATTGATATACCCAACTGATATTTTAATCTCACCTTCATAAATTTTAAAATCTTCCAATAATTAATCAATAACAGTTCCCACAACTAACACACAAGGCTATGAATCCTTCCACTAATAAACTTTCCCATTCACCTTGTATTTACCACTCTTCAAATTTGAAGCTAAGTTACCTAGGAAAAAACATTTCCTCCATCTGAAGGGAACCATTTATAGTCTAAAGTTTTATAACATATCATATCCAAAACGATGAGATACATAGAAGCCGGTAGATAAATCGATGTGTCCAAATCCACCAATACATGAGCATATGTAGTATGAGTGTACAATTTAGTTTTGGTATCAATATCTAAACATTTCCCCAAGACATTTTAAATTGAAATCATGCTCTCCTCCCCCAAAAATTGGAGTGGAAGGTGAGGAATTTGAACCCATATGGGCTTGACATGAAAAATTTTAATGGTTGGGTTAAAATAAGGAAACCACGGTTTAATGAGAAAAAGATGATTCTAAGGTTCCCAAATCTTAAAATAAAAATATCTATCCTCAATAAGATTAAAAACCAAGATAAAACAACATCTAGAATATGGATAAATACCCAATCTACATTCCATGATATGTTTTCATTGAGAATAAATATAGGATTATAGCAACAATAGACCCGACCATAATCCATTAAACCAACATATCAAGCTGTTTTTGTTGAATTTTTTTTTATCTTCAATCGTCTGCAAACCAAAGGTGACCAAAGGATAACTAGAAGCTTCCTACAAAGGTTTTACACCATTCCCCTATAGTTCCTTCTAGAAAGAGGGATTATTCTTTTAAACAAAAGTGGTAGGGTGCTCCACTCCACTTAAAGAAGGATTATAAATCTTTTTTTCTCATAAGGGAGATAAATCTTTTGCTGCCCAAAAAAGAATTTTTTTAAAACCTCCATAGTTTGTGCCTAAAGAGAGTTACTCACCATCGTTGCCACATGATCCAACACTAGAAATCACTATCATCAAGCCCATATAGTAAGATCTGATGTCAGCAACACCAAATTAGTTAGGAAAGGTGACACTAGCATGACCAGGGTAAAAATGGGAGGGTCCGAACCTGTCATTGATTTAAAATAAAAAAAAATGTGTAGATTAATTTGTTAAATTCTTATGTATGCTATAACATGAAATATATGATAGTAAAGTATAAAAATGAATCAAGAAAATAAGTAAAATGAAATAAAACCTTATTTGCAATAAGAATTTGGATCACTTATCTAATTTCACAATAATCCTGGTGATGTAAAAAGGTAGAAGACTCACAGAAAAATAACATGTGAGGTCAAAACCCCACCCAAAAAAATGTAGAAGCACAGGAGGGGTAGGGACCAGGGATTCTGGATTGGTACTTGGGGCACCTGAGTACTAGGATCCCTTCTTAGGCACTATGGACTACACAAGAACTTTAAAGATGAATTTCACATGGTCGTCGGTTGATCAAAATCCATTTTTGCTTGTAGATGTCATTGATAACTTGCAATATAGAGATCACCCAAAAAATTCTCAAAATAAAAAAGATGCAAAATGAGGGGTTAGACTGTCCTCAATTTTCAAACAAGTAATTGTATGACTGAGCATTACACTATATCTCATACCTAATGTATTTATATGTGTGTATATGTGTGTAATCATTCCCTAGGTGACTCTTGAGTGTGTCGCACTTGATAGCGAGAAAAGTAGATAGATGTTAAAAGATGTAATAGATGTGTGCATCGAATAAAATGAACTTCCCAACTATACATGTGATGTATAAACCAAGTCGTTTGTCCCTTGTAATGGTGCTAGATGAATGCAAATATGTCTTTGAAATGAATGTAAAATGTAACCTTATATTATATTATAGATGCTTAGAGTTTAATCCCTTAATTTTGTCACCTAAATTTATATTTATAAGATTCTCTTTTTTAAATTTTGTAATTGATCACTAAAATCATGACCCCTTAGAGTTAAGGATTCCCAAAAACTATAATGGACCCAAAAATTATCGAGCTAAATATAATTAGGTCAAGGGTTCCCAGAGGGGGTGAGGGAACCTAGGTGCTGGTAGTCTAGAGCTAGAAAAGGTAAAATGTGAAGGGTTAGACTAGGTAAGTGAGGTCTATAAGGTTAGAAGGGAGACTATAAGGGAATCTAAGAGGAAAATTTTGAACATGTATAAGTTTTGAAAATATACAGAAACGAGGATAGAAAAACTCAATAAACCGTAAATCATTTAACAAATTTTCTATGAACCATCTAGATAAGAGATAAACAATAGCTACTCATATGTATGCATTATAACTTTGACAAAAACATCAAAACCAACACTTATATTACTCTCTACTATTTGAAAGCTATTAAAATATGAAAGAGTGAGATCTCACCATTAATGGATACAATTACATACGGTTCTTCAAATTTACTCAAGCTTGATTTTGGAAAATGCAATAGATAATGATATCTCAATAACAATGAATAATTCTCTAAATCCTAAAAAAATACTATAGTTTAGCCTAAAGAAGGAGAATTGTTATTGAAAAAGTGAGGGGGGTAGATTTATATTTATATGTTTATGATTTAAATAAAGAGAGGTTTTGGATGCATATAGGAAAAACATTAAGTCGAAAAAGGTGAAATCTAAATGAAATGGCTTTCGAAAGTGAAATGAACTTTTAACAAGTCAAAGAAATATTTAAATATGTTTAGAGAATAAGTAATCTTGTAGGTATTAATTAGGGATCCCAAATAGGCTTATGAACCTTTCTGGGGGCATTTGGAATGGGGTTTCCATAGATTTTGGAAGCATTGGAATCAATATTTATCTTAATAATAAGATTTATTAGCCAATAGCAAGAAAAGAGGCCTAATCAACGTATAATTGTCAATTAAGAGGAATTGAAGGGAAAAACAGTCTTATTGATGAAGTGTAGTCAACTTTCATGGTTGAGAATAGGTAGTGCAATGTTAGTAATAATATTTATTTTATAATAGGTGTCTAAATTTTTCTCTCTTTGGGGTTGTGTAAGATACACCACTTTAAAGAAATTACATAAGAAAAAACAATTACAATTTTCTAAGGAGTGGAAGAAAAATTAGTAGAGTAAAGGATGCCCCTCTCGAGTGTCGATGCGGTGATGGAAGAGGTGTAACGCCCACTAAAACTCCCACTTGACACCTAAGAACAACCAAGGTTTAGTTAGAAGAATTATGGAATAATGTTTTTAAAAAGTGTTCACAAAAAAATTCCCAGAGTCCATTACAGCAATTATCAAATCACCTTACAAAAAAAACTAAGAGAGTGAAAGTTTATCTTAAGCACAATTATATTATTTTATTGCAGGCCGCGGGAAGAAATTTATCCCTGGCGCGGAAGGAAACTTTTTCTCGGGCATGCAAGGCGGATGCAGGAAGATTTTTCTCCCGGGCACGGAAGAGGGGCGCGGGAAGAATTTTTCCTCAGGCGTGGAAGAGCGGCGATCGGGAAGAAACTTTTTTTCTTTTTCGAACATAGATTATTTTCGAAGCCCAATGAAATAAAAACTTCCAGAGGCTATAAATTTTGATAGGGAACTCATTTTTTTGAAAAGGAGGACTTTATGGAAATCTCTCAACTTCCCCTTTGCACAAAAACCTTAAACGATAAATTTGGATACAGTTTTAAGGGTCCATTTTGAGAAAACATTTTTATGTCACTAAATACATGAACTGGTATTTTAAACTTACACAATTTTGTTCAAATTCCCAATTAATTCATTCTTAACATGTCAAAAAGACATGGAGGATTTCACTTGAGATAATTTAGGAAGGACTTACAAGGGCTAAGATGTTTGATTGATTATCATATAAAAATTCCAAATTTTTGATAGCAAATCGACTTAGATTTTGGCTATGCCTGATTTGCAAAGTTTTATAAAAATTCCTTCGGAGTTACATTGAAAAAAAATTAGGATCTATACCTTGAACAAAAAAAATCTATTTCTATTTACCAAAATTTAATATATGCATTCATTTCCAACTCAAATCTAAAATGTTAAAATTGTTTTGAATCAATTTGTGTAAAAAGCCTAATTTCAATTCCAATTAAATCAAATTATACATTCCAAAGGAAACAAGTACTATATTCTCTTCATACGTATTCCCTTTTTCAATTTTCCAAACAGAGATTTCATAATTTATTCCAAAAACAAATTGTCAATGAAAATAATATTATTTTTGGTAAATAATAGCAATTCCATTAACTTGGATGATTCTTCTACAACTTCCTTTTTCATTTCATTCCAAAAGAAAAGATACAAATATTTCTTTTCTTTCTACAAAATAAAATAAAATAGTATGTCTCTTTCTCATTTAAACATAAAATTTCATTTCCAAAACATAATAAGTATCCAATACAAATAATATTACGAGTCTTCCACTTGAAGTGGGAAAATGGTTTACAAAAAGAAGTCTCAGAAAGGACTGAAAAAACTGTCTTCTTTCTCAGTTCCAAAATAACAATATGACTTTCCAACATTCTCTAATTTGATCACAACAGAATAGGGGCAAAGGCAATGCTCTCAACCCAACCAAGACATCCAATAAAAAGGAGAAAGCTACCGTCTTCATTGGCCCCCGAGCACCAACAACATTGCAATAAGGAATGTGACTCAAAACATGGCAACAACAGGCTTCCACAACACAAAGTAAATATTTCACATGTAAAAATAATATTTAAAAAATAGTCGAAAACAAAATAGTAGCTTTAACAACCACAAGATAAACACACAACAATAATCAAGATTCATGAAGCAAGGCAATGGAGAAAGAAACTATGGGGGATGTTGCTTATGCCTCCCTAGGTAAAATGGCTATCACCACCTAAGAACAAACTACCAAAATATATATCATTTCAAATCCTTGACATGCCCTTATGCCTCCCCCAAGCATCCCTTATTCCTAAAAATTTCTTATACCTCCCAAACCTATTTTGGCACCCAATAACGTGTAAAGAAATGCAAGCTATTTATTTTTACAACGTGGAACCTAAATCCCCACTCCCTCCACACTTATACATCTCCAAGGTACTTATGCCTCCCGCAAAAATACCCCATAGTCTTCTCCTACACCATCCCTAAGCCATCTACCCAACCAACCAACAAATAAAATAACACATTCAATCATTCATACATTCACATATGCATAAAATAAAATAAGAGAATTTCAAGAGCCAAAATCCTACCTATCCATAATGGAGTTTGTTCCAAGGCTCCAAAACAACAAGATTTCTAATGCAAATAGTCCAGATCCCCAATCCACAAGCATTCAAAAATCTCCAACTTTCTCCAAATTTTCAAGAGCTCAAACACCCCAAGAGAAGTCACATAAAATGAAGTGATAAAAGGGAAGAAACAAAGAACAAGTATTCAAAAATAATTCCCCATGTCTTCCAAAAGTAGGGGATCGAAACAACAAAAGAATTCACCACAAAATGATGCATCCACAAGTGAAGCAACCCAAAACAAGGTAAGGAATTTAAATTTTATAGAAGAGGGAAGAGAAGAGGATGAGGTGGATCCATGTAGGATGCCACATCACACATCCTCAACCCCAACACAAAATTCAAATTCATTCTCCAATGCTTATTAAATAGGTAGGCGAATAATATGACAATTTTACTTACACACTCAAATCAAACCCACACCCAAAAGGATTGAAATTAAAACATGAAAGAAAAGTGCAATTAAAAAATTCAACTTGAATTTCAAAAATGCATAATGAAGGTCTAAATTTTACCCTCCAACCATAGTTATGGTTGGTAAATAAATTTAAGAGGTGTGGGACAAGTTTAAATTGTCCCACAAGCCTCCAAAATCAGCGTCCAAGGAAAAATTTGAATTTCAAAAGTAGGTGGAGTGTTTCATACTCCAAAAATAACTTACATGTCTCTTAAACATTACTTACACATTACTACAACATATAAAACAAGAGCCAAAAACCCTAACAATTAATTTTTTATGTCCCAATTGATTAATTAATCTTTTAGCAATATGTTTTCTCACAGACTTTACCACAATTTATTTGATTAAATAGAAAGGGGAAACACATCACTTTTAAAACACATACTAACTTAAACAAAGGAACCAAATAAAAGAAAACACACAAAGTCCCTTTGTCACATTTAAAGGTGATCCCCCCCATGGGAATCCCTAACATAATCAAACACACACAAACAATTACAAGTTTCCATGGTGACCTTATTGAATTCATCTAGAATTCCAAAGTGGTTTGTCTCCAATCCCCCGATGTTTTTTGTGATATTTTTAACATACAGTAAAATTGAAATACCTCCCTCGGCATCGATTTCCATATCGGAACATCCAAATTAATATAAATATAATTTCAAGGTTGTCGATATATATGTGAATCACAATAGTCATCAAGACAATCAACAATATCACTCACAGTTTCATCAACAACTATATCATCATCAATTTTAATTCAATTTTCTCGGTCTACTCAGTCTATCCAAATATCACATGTCCTAACCACATCCATTAATATATATAACCATGTCCAATAGCATGTTAACATATATATAAAAATGTCTCTAACAATCATCATGCATCATGTATGAATCAGATTCGATAATAGTCCATGCTCTAACATCTAATCATGATATTGAATCAAATGTCACAATAATGTCCATAATATAGTCCGCAGGGTCAAAATACATAATAAAAGGTGTCAAAGGCAAGTGGGCATTACATCTGCCTACCATTAGACTTGAATTCCTCTTGGAAGTCACTAGAATAGATATGAAAACTTAACTCGTAACAATGTAGAATCCTCCCAGCTAGCTGCAGTCCCATCATATCTGTCCCACTACACTCGCACCTGATCAATCTTTCTACCTCAATGGCCCAAGGTCCTACGATCTATAATGTGAATGGGCTCCACCATCACTTTCCCCTGATCCTACACCTGCATTGAGGTCCAATCCAGCACATGAGAAGGATTAGCAATGCATTTCCTAAGCAATGAAGCATGAAACACATCATGTACGTGAGGTAAGCTAGCCAGAAATGCTAGATGGTAAGCTAAAGGGCCGATATGCTCCAAGATCTCAAAAGGACCAATGAATCTAGGATCTAACTTAGAACCTTTTCCATAATGGATAGGGATCTTATGTGGCCTAAAACGATGGAACAACCTTCATGCTGACATCAACACTACGGTCAGTCCTATGCTGATCTGCATACTTCTTATGCCTATCCTGTGCCTCATGTAGTCTTTATATGATCAAAATCACCTACTGCTCAATGTCCTATAACAAAGCTGATCCAAGAGAAATCCTATCCTCTAATATGTCCCAGCTAAGAGGTGTCCTGCACTCTCTATAATACAAAGCCTAAAAAGGATCCATGCCTATAGAAATCTAAATACTATTATTGTAGGAAAACTCCACCAAGTACACGCACTCCTCCCATCTCGATTGATGATCCATAACATACATCTTGAGCATATCCTCTAAAATATGATTCACCTTCTCAGTTTGTCCATCTGTCTCGGGGTGATATGTTGTGCTGAAATTGACCCTCATCCCGTGGGCATGCTACATGGTAGTCCAAAAATGGGAAGTATATAAAGGATCACAGTCATAAATAATCTTTTGTGAAATCCCATGCAGTCTCACAATCTCATCCAAAGAAACCCGTGCCACTGGACTAGCTTTATAAGTGGTCTTCACCAGAGTAAAGTGAGCCACTTTTTTCAATTTATCCACCATGACCATGATGGCATCGTGGTGATATCTCGACATCGATATCCCAACAACAAAGTCCATGGAAATGGTGTCCCACTTCCACTCCAGTATAACATGAGGAAAGAGAAGGCCAGCTAGATGTTGATGCTCAGCCATCACTTTCTGGCACTCTAAATAACATGACACAAATTGGGCCACGTCTCTACAAAGTGCTCTCCAATGATATAATTGTCTCAAGGTGGTGTGCATCTTCTCCACCTTGGGATGGGCTGAATAGGGTGCACGATGTGCCTCTGTCAAAACATCCATCCTCAAGCCTCCTTCTCTAGGGACATAAATCCAGCCTTTGTGCTTGAGAATTCCATTTGCCTCTAATGAAAAACCATCAAACTTCCCTTCAAGGGGTCTCTAAGACTCGATCTATGCTCTTGCTGCAATGTAGAAACTATGAAGAGGAAGTTGTTGAAGGATCTCTATCCATAAATCTATGCTCACTGAAGTGGCCATAGCCACATGTCTCCATCTACTGAGAGCATCTGCAACAAAATTATCCTTCCCCTTCACATGCTCTATCTCCATATCATACTCACAAAGAAACTCCGTCCAACACCACTGATGAGCATTGAGATTGAGCTACGTCAAGAGGTGGTAAAAACTCAAGTGATCTATCCTGAGTGTGAATCTCTAACCAAGAAGAAAGTGCCTCCATAGAACTAAGGTGTGAACCACTTTTGTAAGCTCAAGATCATGAGTTAGATAATAGAGCTCATTATCTTTGAGCTTGCGAGACTCAAAGGACACTACTCTTCCCTCCTGCATCAAAACACTTCCAATTTCTGCCAAAGAAGCATCCGTGCATATGAAAAAATCACCATGTGGATCTAGCAATGCAAGAATGGGTACTATCGTGAGGCACTTCTTCAATGTCCTTAAGGCCTACCCACATCTATCTAACCAATCAAACTTCTTCCCTTTCTGCTGAAGGGAAGTGATGGGATGTAAAACCCGAGAGAAGTCCTAAACAAATCTCTTGTAATAACCTACTAATCCCTTGAAGTGCGCATCTCTGTCATAGTAGTGGGTTCTCACCAATCCATAATGGCTCTAATCTTAGAAGGATTGACTATGATACCTTCCCCACAAATAATGTGACCCAAATATTGTACCTTTGTCTAAAATAATGCACACTTCTCAAAGTTCTCATAAAGCTACTACTCACGAAGGCACTGAAGAACCTGGCGAAGGTGCCCCTCATGCTCTTCACGTGTATGTGAGTAAATAAAAATTTCATCTAGGAAGATGAGCATGAAAATCTTGAATACCTCATTTATAAAACTCATATATACTGTGGGGGCATTCGTCAAACCAAAAGGCACCACTTTGAACTCATAGTGCCCATATCTCGTATGAAAAGTGGTCTTATGAGTATACACCTTTGCAATCATTAGTTGATGGTATCCTTACTTAGGATAAATATTAGAGAAAATTTTGGCTCCCTTCATCTGATCAAATAAATCATCTATAAATGGAAGGAGATAACGATTCTTGATCATTACATTGTTTAGGTAGCGGTAATCAATACACAGCCGCAAGGATCTGTCCTTCTTCTTCACAAAAATCACTGGTGCACCCTAAGGGGATACACTAGGATGGATTAGGCCTTTCTCCAAAATGCCCTAAAGATGTAACTTGAGCTCACAGAGCTTTGGTGTGGTCATCTAATAAGGTTCTCGTGAGATAGGCTCTACCCTCAAAACCAAATCTATATGGAAGTCAATATCACGTGGGGGAAGCAACCCCGATAGCTCCTATAGAAAAACATCTGCAAACTCTCTCAAGAGGGTATGATTATCTAGCGATGGTCCACTAGTTCCATCCTTTGATTTGTCACTGACTAAAATAGCATACATCTGACAACCCCATCACACACACCACTTAAGCTGCACAAATGAGATGGTGAGAATGGAGATAGTCCTCTTAACCCTCGAAATCACCAACCCAACTCCTAGATCATCTAGACAAGATATAATCTTATGGTAACAATCCATCCTAGCCATATGTGTAGACAACCAGTCCATACCCAATATGAATCCATACGAGCCCAAAGGAAGGATACGAAGATCCGAGGTAGTGGTGAAAACTCCCAAATACACAACACACTCCTAAACTAAGGAGTCTATAGAGATCTTGGCTCCAGAAGCCATCTTAATTTCCCAAATAATACCTCACATAACTACCACCAGCATGCATCTCTATAGTAAAGATGGTACAATAAAAGAATTAGAAGAACAAAAATCAAACAAAATGGAGGTAGGAATACCACCAATGCTACCTGTGGTCTCAATCACGATACTCTGATGCTCAGCCTTGATGTTCTTGAATACCACATAGAGCTGATGACTGTGACCCTGGTCACCAACGGTAGGCTCTAAGATCCGTGTCTTACCCTTGTTAATAGGGTTTTGAGGGCAGTCTCTACAAAAATATCCATCAATGCCATAACCAAAACAACCGCATGATCCTCTTCCATGTGTAACAAGTCTAACCGGTACTCTAATGGACTGTGGCATGGATCCTAATGATCCAGGTGTGGTCTTTTGTGGTATCTGCTAGCAAGCTCTTGCTAACAGAGCTTTAGGTGCTTTCTGTGTCATAATTAGACCCCTTGGAGGAGGCCCCATATGCCAACCCCTCTTTGCATCAAATCTTTTTGGAGGTCTATATGGTGGGAGGGATTGTTGTTGTTGATGCTATGGTCTAAAAGATGACTTTGTCAAACCCTATCCACCATGAGGAGGAGGTACTGGCCCCCTTAATCTACTGCCCTACATCTACTGGATGTAGCTCCAGAATCAGTCTCTAGCCTACTATGTCTTTCCCTAAGTCTCCTCTACTATATAGGCCTTATCAACGGCCTCAGCTAATTTTTGCAGAAAATGGATCTAAACTCCACCTCTAATGTAAAGATTCAAGCCATAGATGAACCTATGGATCTGCACCTACTCATGCTGCATGTAATCAACATACTAGAGTAGATCCAGAAATCTAATCTCATACTCTACTACTATAAGAGATGCCTGTTGGAGGTCATGAAACTCATCTATCCCTTGCTGTATAAACCTCCATGAAAAATATCTTCTCCTAAAATTCTCCTCAAAGAGCTCCTAGGTAACTGTCTTAGAATCCACATGGATCTTCTACTCCTATATCCTCCACCAAACACTTGCTTCATCTCTCAATAGATGGATCACAACACAAGTTTTTTTGTTGCTAAAACAAGGGCAGATGTGGAAGCATCTGCTCAAGCTCACCAACCAGGCGTCTACTTGAAATCCACCGATGTCACAAGAATAATTTGATGGCCGTAGCTTCAGGATATCCCTGACATGGTCTAAAGTTGTAGTCTGACAACCCCTAGGTCACCTTGCAAGCTCATCCCTAAGCCTAGGGCGCTGGGATATATTTGTGTCCTAAAACTTGGTCTCCCTCTACCCTCTGTGGTGGCTCTACTCTGACTGACTCCACATGCGAGTTCGAGCTCCTCTATTCTCCACACTATGTCGAGGAGATGCACGAGCCTCAATGGATATCACCCTATCATGTCTGACTAAACGTGCTTCCACAGTCCCTCTGCATAGAGCAACATTAAAATCCTGGAGTGTTTGTAAAATTTATGGTAGTATAGCTACTATAGCATGATCTAGTGCTAGAAAATCTAAGTCTGTCTGAAAATACCCCTCATCTTGTCAATGCCTCCTGCATAGACCAAGGCAAGAGTTAGTTCACTATTGTAGGTTTTATTAAGTTTTCCATGTTCACTAAATATGCAATTTCAAACAAAGTTGTTCTGTAGATTTGAAAGTGTGCTAGGTTTAATATTGTACTAGGTTTAAATTTCATGTCTCAAGTCTTCTAGTGTGCCCAAGTGTCCAAGCTTTGAACCCATGACTTTGATACCAAGTGTAACGCCCACTAAAATTCCCACTTGAGATTGAAGAACAACCTAGGTTTAGTTAGAAGAATTATGGAATATATTTTTTTAAAGTGTTCACAACAAAATTCCTAGAGTCCATTAAAAAAATTCTCAAATCACCTTGTAAAACACTAAGAGAGTGAAAGTTATCCCGAGCATAGTTAGATTATCTTCTTGCAGGGTGTGGGAAGAAATTTCTCTCGGGTGAGGAAGGAGGGTGGAAAAGGAAAAATTTTCTCAGGCATGAAAGGTGGGTGTCAGAAGAATTTTCTCCTAGGCGCAAAAGAGGGGCACAGGAAGAAATTTTTTTCTTTTTCGAACTTAGATTATTTTTGAAGCCCAATGAAATAAAAACCTCCGGAGGCCATAACTTTTGATAGAGAACTCAGTTTTTGGAAAAACTAAGACTTTATGGAAATATCTCAACATCCCCTTTGCACAAAAACCTTAAAATTTTAATTTGGATAAAGTTTTAAGGGTCTATTTTGAGAAAATGTTTTTCTATCACTAAACAAGTGAACTGGTATTTTCAAATTACACAATTTTGTTCAAATTCACCATTAATTCTTTCTCAACATGCGAAATAGACATGGAGGGTTTCAATTGGAAGGATTTAGGATAGATTGTCAAGGGCTAAGATTTTTTTATTGAAGTTATCAATTCAAAATTTCCCCAATTTAATAGACGACAAATCAACTGAGAAATTGTTTGCTATGCTCGATTTGTAAAAAGGTTATGTGAAAACTTCCTTAAGTAGTTATAGTTTGTTTGGGATTTTTTTGATCTTTCTTAGCTTGATATTAATGTTTCAAATGTCTATTCCTAGTCTGGAGGGTTTTTTTGTACATTTTATCTGATGCATTCATTTTCCAGTTGAAAATCATCTAATCGATCTCTACAACTGTCTAAGTTTGAATTGATCCATTTACATTTACCAAAATGTGTAAAATATGCCATTTCAGTTCTATTGCTAATATTACAAATAATTCTATTTCCTTAAATCAAAATGTAGAAACAAGAAATCAAATCTTTATTTCGTATTCCAAAAACGTGTTCAATTTCCAAAACATAGAGGATTGCATACTATATTCTCAAATATAGATTTCCACATTTGAACAGATGTCAGTTGTAAAAAAATTTCAAAGAATATTTCAAATGACTTGGATAACTTCATTCGATACAGGTAAAGCAATATCTATTTCAATTGAAAAGGATTTATTTTACAAATCTTCTCTTTTATATTCCATCAGAATACAACTTTTAGAATACATCTCTTTCACATTTAAACATAGGGAATTTCATTTCCAAAACAGAGTAACTCTTCATCACAAAAATAATATTACAATGTCATCCACTTCACAAGTGGGAAATAAGTCTACACATAAGAATAATTTCAACAAGGACTATCCAACTTGTCTTCTTTTCCTCATGCTCCAAAACAGTAGTATGGAGTATCCTCCATTTTGTTTATTCTCTAATTTGATTATAATAGAACATGGGGAAAGGATCAATGCTCTCCACCCAACCAAAACATCCAATGACAAGGGGAATCCGCCCTCTTCATTGGCTCATCGAGCCCTAACCACATTGCAATTAGGAATGTAACTTTTCAACTCATGGAAACAATAGACTTCCACAACACAAAAGCTTTCACATGCAAAAATCACATTCAACACATAGTCCAAAACATAACAACAGTTTTAGTAACCACCATGATAAACAAAAAACAAAAATCATGCTTCATGAATGCAAGCCAAAGGAGCAAGAAACTAAAGGGGAAGCTACTTGTGCCTCCCAAAGGGGAAATGGGTATCACCACCTGAAAAGCAAACCACTAAAATATATATCACTTCAAATCCCTAACATGTCCCTATGCCTTCCCTAATTACCCCTTATACCTCACAATTTCCTTATGCCTCCCCAACCTCTTATGGCACCCCATAACGAGTAAAGAAATGCAAGCTATTTATTTTTACAAGGTGGAACCCAAATCCCAACTCCCTTTGGACACTTATACCTCCCCAAGGCACTTATTCCTTCCGAGAAGAATACCCCATAGTCTTCTCCTACACCATACCTAGGCCATCTACCCAACCAGCCAATAAATGAATATCAAAAAATTCAAACATTCAACAATTCACATATGCATAACATAAGAGACTAGAGCATTTTAAAGAGCTAAGATCCTACCTCTCCATGACGGAGTTTGTTCCAAAGCTTCTAAACAACACAATTTTCTAATGTAAAATAGTCCAAGATCAATAATCCACAAGCATTAAAAAATCTCCAACTTTCTCCAAAAATTGCAAGAGCTCAAACACCCCAAGAGAATTCACCCAAAATGAAGTGATAAAATGGAAGAAACAAAGCAAAAATATTCAAAAATAATCCCCCATGTCTTCTAAAAGTAACGGCTCAAAACAGCAAAAGAAGTTGCCCAAAAATGATGCATCCACAAGTGAAGCAAACCAAAACAAGCCAAGGAATTCGAATTATATAGAAGAGTGAAAGAGAAGAGGATGAGGTTTATCCATGTAGGACGCCACATCACACATCCTCAACTCCAACTCAATATGTCAAATTTAATGTCCAAGATGCATAATAAATAAGTAGCATGATTAATATGACAGTTTTACTTACACACTCAAATCAAACCCACACCCGAAAGGATTGGAATTAAACCATGTAAGAAAAGTGTAATTAAAACATTACAATTTGTCTGTCTAAAAAAGCATTAAAAAAAATTCTAAATTCCACTCTCCAACCATAGGTATGGTTGGTAAATAAATTTAATAGGTATGGGTCAAGTTTAACTTGTCCCACAAGCCTCCAAAATCAGCCTCCAAGGACAAATTCAAATTTCAAAAGAAGGTGGAGTGTTTCACACTCCAAAAGTTAACTTACACATCTCTTACACATTACTACAACATTACTACAACATTTAAAACAAGAGCCAACAACTCCTATTAATTACTTTCTTATGACATCATTTTAATTAATTAATCTTTTAACAACATGTTTCACTCACAATACTTTACACACCATTTATTTGAATAAATAATGAAAGGATCAATGTACATCACTGTTAAAATAAATACATGAAAACATCAATAAAAAGGAACCAAATAAAATAATACACATAAGTTCCCTTGGTCACATTTAAAGGTGATCCCCCGCAAAGGAATCCGTAACAATCAAACACACACACACACACACACACACACACACACACACACACACACACACACACACACACACACACACACACATGAATAATACAAGTTTCCACTAGAATTCCAATGTGGTTGGTTTTCAATCCCCTCGATGTTTGTTGTGATATTTTTAAACTACACAATACAAATACCTCCCTTCAGCCTTGTGGCCATATCAGAACATCCAAATGACATATAAATATAATTTCAAAATCATCAATATACATATGAATCAGCAACAATCATCCAGAATAATCAACAATATCACTTGCACAGTTTCATCAGCAACTATATAATCATCAATTTTAAATTCAATTTTCTTGGTCTACTCAATATATCCAAATATCACATTTCCTAACAACATCCATAAATATATATAACCATGCCCGACAGCATGTTATCATCCTTAATATATAAAATGTCTTTAGTAATCATCATGCATCATATATGAATCAAGATTCAACAATAATCCATGCTTTAACATCTAATCACTCATACTAAATTAGAAGTCACAATAATGTCCATAATACAGTCAACAGGGTCATAGTTAATCCATACTAAAATGTGTCGAAGGGAAGTGGGCACTACAAGAGGTCTTTCAAGGGCTTTGCTATAAAGATCCACGAATCAGATCCACCACCAGTGAGGAGGGACTAGATTCCATTCACTACAACATAGTATACATAGGGATAGCTTCATTATGCTTTCTTCCCTTTTTCTAATGCTAAAAACCTTAGGTGGTAGGTACTCTTGATCTATCACCGCACCTCTTGTTTCCATGTAAAACAATATTTTAGTACAACATGATTGGTAGCTATCTTCAGTTCTTGTTACTTAATAAATCTACAAGCATGATTCTAGTAGAATTCCCCTCGGATTCCTTTGACAATCACATGATGCAATCATGATCACCATTGGTAATGAGGAGTGGGGAAAGGGATGCAACATAGAGAAACCCAATGCAATTAAGAGAAGTGCACGAGCTGATCTAATAGCCAATCAATTCCGTAGACTCATATATATTAAGGCCATAACTAGGGTTTCATGTCAGTTTATATATTTTTTTATTTTTAACGATTATTGTAATTCCCATAATGACACTGTGATAAATGATAAGGCCTAAAGTTGATAGGTTCCATAGCGCTGGCATACATGCCATCGTAGTCTCTCATTGGAGGACTGACTTGTGTCCAAGGCCAATAATTGTTGCGCTACGATTCTCATTCATTCCATCGTCTTTACTCGTTAATCCATCTAGAGTCACAAAAAATTAGGTTATAATTCTATCTTTGTATATAGTTGTTAATTGACTAAAAAATCTACAAGTTGTTGTTTCCAATTAAACTAATGAGGAAATACCTGGAAATCAAGATATGGAACTTGATATTTTCTTATAGACGTGCGATGCAAATTTCCATGACCCTCCATAAGTTATGAGATATTCTACTCAAAGTTATTTATGGCCACCTTTCAATTTATGAATAAATTATGATATTAGGATTCTAGAAATGAAATTATAATTTTTTTGAAAATTTTGATGAATACAATTTTTAGATTTTTTTTGATTGGTTAGAATAATTTAGAGTATCATGGAACATTACCTGGAGGTATTAAATTTTAACCTAGGGAGAAAATTGAGCGTTGGGGAGCAAAAATAGGCCCTAACGATTACTATTAATAGGTCGAAAAGTATTATTTAATAAATATAATGCCTATCATGATAGGTAATATGAGGATGTTAAAATGATCGTACCCCAAAATAGAGAAATTACATTGAACAGTAGCATAGGCCTCTGAGAAGGAGACCAATTAGTGGGTCAAAATGACCATCAATACCACTCTCGGTGTGGATAAATTAATCATGAGTAATTTATTTTGATACCGACCCTGAGGAGAGAAAAAATAAGTTCACTTTTACTCTTACATGAGATAAATATGCCGCATATCTATGTTTTAAACATGGATTATTGCCAATGGAGGTGGGATAGAACGATTATCCATCTTATCACCCTAGCTAGAGCCATGGTGAGCCGAGTATGGGTATAGGTTTCCCATACCGGTTTCATCTTTCTATGTTCATGATTGCTCAGAGATTATCATAGATGGCCAAGAGGGAGAAATGGAAAACCTAGTGAGCTTGATAGCATAGCCATATGTTGTTAAGATCACATTCAATACGGTACATAGGGTTTTACATAATCAACACATACAACTTAATCAAATCTAAGGCTAATAACACAAGTATCCAAGAGACATGCCCATTCCATTCCTATCCCATAATAGATTAATGTATGTTTTCTAGAATAAGTACATGTGCTTCAATTTGAACCCACATCCGCTCAGAAATGCAATGCAAAAAGAGGTCGGGGATTGGAAACCCTATAAGAAAAATACAATTAGCAATGTTACTTTGTTTTTGCGGTACAAGTTTGAAACGTTCTCTAGAGTGATAGGTATCTAGCTCAAAGATAATTTTCTTAGGCTATTTTCTACATTATTTGTGTAGTTTTCATAAACTTGATGTTACCTGTTGTTGATCTAGCTTCATCCCTAAAGAATTGGAAGATCATAGGCTTTGAGGTAGACATTATGTAGATCAGATCCCATATGTTATCCCACATGTTTTTGATAACATTTAGAGGGGAAACTATTAATACCCAGACCTTTGCCATGGGAAATTTTAAATTTTGCCTCCTTAATATCAATTAGAGATAGATGTTCAAGGGTATCACATGCAACTCATGCGATGTATAATGACGGTGAATTTATACAAAAACTTGCAGGAATGTTAAGAAGACCCTGTTATCTCTCGGAAGTCCACCATTGTTAGAGAGATGACTGCAGAGTGTTTTAAGATTTCTCAATTGAATCTCTCACTTTCGTAGATATAATGGAAACACCTTAGGTATATGGGTATACACCTATTGTTAAGGTTAGTATCCGGTATTAAGGTTGAGTTCCTTTTTGTTGTGTCCTGAAACTAATTTTTTGGAGTTTTCAGGGTAAAAGGATTACTATAAACTGAATTGAAAACTGGGGTGATACACCAAACATGTATGAGGAATTTGACTGATTATATGCAAAAATAAAATTTAGGAAGGAATTCTTGGATACATAAAACAATACTTTTCAACATAATATTAAGGAAAAATACTTTGATGTATTAGAGGGAATTAATCACAACAACACTGCTAAGATAAACATGCACACTAATTTTATGTAGAAATTACTGAGATTTACAACAAGGTAAGATCAATAATCAAGGAATTTGACATTCAAAATAATTAATAAGAGCATACATACCACTGCATAATAATTTGGAAAGGTAGAAAATCACATTCTCATTCAGAGGGACAAATCTAAAAAAAATTGTTTCAACACTTCCATGTATCGAAAAAATCCTCCTTTTTGCCTTGCTAATTGCACACAATATATAGTAAGATTGATTCACCCATCCCATCCTAAAAATAGGCTAAAATTTGTACTCACCCATGCATTCTATTTTATCCTTTATTTAATAATAAAGAAAGGAATAAACTAAAATAAACAAATACAAAGAGGAATTAATAGCCTTTTGATTACATACAGTCAAACTGCAATTAAATTTTCTATTTTAAGAAAATAAATGGGTGAATAATTTGCTAATAATATTTTTTTCTTGATGAGCAAGTCTCCTCCTTGGGCATGTAATTGTGTCCTTTTGTTGATCTGTCCCCTTGTGAAGGCTTGCAAAACTAACTCCCTATAAGTGAACAAAATAAATTACATTAATTTCAAATATCTAAATATCCACTTAATGGGGACCACCTCCAAGCTTAGGTTCAGATGTTGATATTCCTTGTCTTCTAGTGGTCACATGGATAGCACACTGTAAATCATCTCCAAACCCAGCAATAGTGGGGACCACTTTTGTACTTCACCATTTGATGAGTACGAGGTAATTTTGTAAGTATTAAGGTAAGTGTTTTTTGATAATTGGTTTGGATGGCATATTACATAGTTTAGACCTTATACAAGGCTAATGTAAATAATGTCATTCGGCCACCTTTTGATAATACATGTTATACTATATTCCGCAACCCTTTGATTAATATTCTTGGTATATAGTTGGTCAGCTTTTGAATTGTGAATAGGATAAGGTGGGAAACACCTTTTTGCTTTATCATTACATAACATGATTGGTCGACACCCTTTGATCATTTGAGACATAGACTATGGTTTAATACTTTCGAAAGTCAATATGAAATGATTTTGTTTTGAACATGGGGCTGCCCCCCTATCCATGATGACTTACCCCTCCCTGTGTTTTGTCGGTGGTATTTTAACTGAGGTTGAGTTTACTTTGAAATTCGGTGATGATCTTGGGCCATTGATTTCTGTATTGTTTGATCACAAACCATCTATCTTTGACCTATGGTTAGGGTTATTGACTTGGATTTTAATGTAGTAATGGAATCTAATGATGATGGTTTACTTAGAGCTTAGGGATTGATCCCTGAGCATTGATCTTGGTACTTGTTGGATGTTGATCATTGATTATTTAATCACGGTTGAGTTTGAACTAGCCTAGGCTCGAGCTCGGTGGTAAAGGTCATTCGACCTCGATAGTCACTCCATTCTGGATATTTTGGTCTATGGGCGAAGCCCTGGTAAATTTTTTTACACCATTGTTAGTCACCTTTCGAGCTTGGCCCCTTTGCATTGATGGTTTCCTATTGTTTACCACTATGTCTAAGTTCTTTGATCAAAGTGGTCATGGGGTTTGTAATCTTTGTCGTGATCTTCAAGCTCGGCTCTCACTATAGTTTGGTATTGAATATGTATTTCTTACAGGATTTGGATTGATATGTGCTTCTTTCTGAGCTCTCTATGAGAGGTCTGTGATTTTAGTTATGGTGGCCGCCATTGATGAGTTTCAAAATCTCTTTGTCTGTTCTCTCTGAAAACGGCCTATGACTATTTGGAGCTCTTTGAGAACATGTATATATTCTCATTTTTACTTCTAAAAGTGCTTCTTTCTCTTCTCAATCCCTTACCATTGTCCACTCAACCTGGTAAGTAAATAATAAAGTCATAACTTGTGATTTGTCAAATGGGTGTTCTATATTTTGTTTAAAATCTACAAGATTTGCTATATAAGAGACATGGGTATTTGATTTTTCACCTTCATCTATTTCTGATGGTTTCCTCTTTTACTATGGTCATCCTATATGAGCTTGACCTTTCATGGGTTTGCCATTTCATTGTTCATATATGAGATAAAATCTCAGATATTTGAAATATCCACTCTTACTCTAGACTTGGGTTTGTATTGCCTATTCTGTTTTTGAAAACTGTAGATGCCTAAGAGAGGTCACTATTTTTATTTTATGCTTTCTCTCTTATTTTATGAAGTAATTCTGACCTTCCCTCGAGCTGATTCCAGCTTATTGATTTAGTATACATAGTCATGTCCTTGATGTCGAGGATTTTCATAGATCTAAATTCCTTCGTGCATTTGAATTTGTTCATAAAGGGTTCCCAAATTCATATCCATTCACCTCTATATTATTTATTAATCTCAAATGAAGCTCTCATACTCCTTAATTCCATCGAATACTAATATATAACGCCCTAAGAACTCCTTCCCCTTAGGTGTATGACTGATCTTCTCTTAAAATGGCATCCATTGTTTGATTTGAAAATTATTTCATATTTCTTATGAAACTGCTTTACTTGAATAGATCATTCCTTTCTCCATTTTTTGAAAGACCTTGATTACAAATCTTGTAGCTTTAAAAGTGCAATGTACTTAATGATTTTATCACTGTACCCTCAGTATGTAGCTTAGTTCCATCCTTGCATAGATACCTTTTATATACTTGATAACTAGCCATTGATTTATTTATTGCTAGCACACTTGTTTCTTGATTTATTAGCTTGTATCTATTTCAGTCATTTTCAATATCAATTGCATGCTTGGAAACTCAATTTTGTGCTTTGTGTTTTCTTGACCTACAACTATTTCTTTAGTTGCTACAAGTAATATTTGAATCTGCACTTCATCTCACTTCTTACATAGTGGTGGCTCTTGTAGTTTGATATTTGGAAATGAAAACTAATTTGTTACTTGATGAGGTTCCCCTATTTTAGTAAGTATATAAGTGAATATTTGCATCATTTCTTTATTTTCTCACCATTAATATAGTTGGGCCTTTGGGAAAACATGAAAAATTCCTTTCTTACTCATGAAGCATGTTGAATACTGAATTTAAACATCTGTACTTGCTTTTATGTCATACATGTTTCTAAAATACTAAGTAATAATGGATTTGAGGTTGTCTGTGAATTCCTCTTTCTCTCCATCTGTAATTTCCTAATAAACTATGATATTTAGATCATTTTTGTACCTATTGTACTTATAATTTACACTTCATGAAGTGCATTCATTGTTTTATTTAATTCTTAAATCAGGCCTTTAAAGGCTTCTTCACAGCTATCCAATCATGTTTTATGCACTTGTTCTCCATGATCCCTCAAATCTTGGAAATTGGTTCTCCTTTTAGTGTGTTGTAACTCACTGTATTTAAACTGGATATATAGCTGGAAGTAATTTCTTAAGTTGAATTATTGGATGCTTGTAGCCTGAAATGATCACTTGAAATTTTTTATCTTGAATCTTTCTTTGATTACATGGCTGTTATGACTTTATATTCAGAAAGGTGACACTACTTTTCTTGTCATAGCTTTACTTCATTGGTATTGTAGAATTTCTATATCATTTATGTATCTATTCTAATGCAATCTGAAAGTGTGCACTTGTAACTTGATCTAGCACTATAATAGTTCATTTAGATGCTTCATGGCTTGTTGTTGTGGCTGAAATATGGTAAATGTCATCTTTGATCATGCCACACATTATCTGCTTTCTACATTACTATTTGATTTATATACAACTTTTAAAGCATGTATTAGTTAAAAATAGCATGTTGAAAAGTTGTAAATGTCCATTTTTCATGGCAAAGCCATGTCAAAATTTTCCTAGACCTCTTTCTCATTTTGTTTCAACTGTAATATTATTTTTCCATTTGACTTCAGTTTTTAAATTTTGATTATTTTGCTTTTTCACGCTACATTCTTTGTTCATACCATTATCTACTTGTGAATTATATACTTCATGTACCATATAATAGAAGTCTTTGAACTCTACAAAATGAAAGACATGATTTATTTTTTCTTGGCTACAACTTGTACATGTATCATCTAGTAATGAACTCTGATTTTGTAATCTACAGTCATGATTGCTGATCCAAAACCTAACACTTCATCTATTCTACAATTCGGTGTCTTCATCAAGGAAACACAGCTATCCTTCAGGGCTTTGTGTTCTTTTGCTGAAGATAGCATGAAATTGTAGACTATGTGATCTGTTATGTTTTGCATCAACACACATAGCAACATATTTCATGTAATAATTAATTAATTCAACAAAACAATATTGTTTAAAACAACCTCCCCTAGCTTAGGTATGCTTCACCGATGCCATCCATCGTAATGAAGTACTAAGTTGCCCATTTTTACATGAGTACAAAAATTGTCAAGATTTTTGGTGATCCTGTGGGGAAAGCTTCCTACTAGCTTGTAAACCAGTGACTTGCTCTTATCCATTGGGCATGGAGTCTAAAGCATGTAACAAAAATCTATCTTTCTAAAGGTGTAACCCTTTAAAACAAATTAAAACTAGGAAAGGGATATGGTAAACCAGATCACGTGTATGAATGCACTTACTAAATTAAAAAAAATGCTAAGTGTAGGAACGATACTTATTAAAGGAAAATACTACTCTAAAAAGACATTATAGGGTTTTCAATAACAGTGTTTGAGAAACATAACATTCATAGGAATGGGAATTTCCTCTCCATTCAACCTTGAAAGCTGAAAAGAATTGTGATCTTTGAAAGATGAAATCATGTAAGGACCACTCCAAATTGTATCAAACTTTGTGTGTCTTCCTAGCTTTGCACGATCAACATCCCATTTTAACACAATATCTCCTTCGTTGAAGATTCATAATTTAGATTTCTTATCAAAAGTCTTCTTCATCTATTTCTGATTCTTTTCCATGTTTAAATGAGCTTGATCTCTTACCTTTTGTAATTCCATTAATTTTGCATAACGAACCTGCAATGGGTCATTTTCAAGCAACTCCATTTGATGCAACAAATCTAATGCACGTAACTCAACTAAAATAGGCATTCTTACTTCTCTTCTATAAAAAAACTTGTATGGTGAATCGCCAACTAATCTTTTAGGAGACACTCTATCAACAAAAAGTGGTTAATTCAATAATAGATGTCAGGCTCTCTCGTTATCTTTGAGTGTTCTTCTGATGATCCTTAAAAGATTCTTGTTAGTACTTTTAGCTAACTCATTACCTTGTGGGTAATAATTAGATGAAGAAAGTAGATAAATTTCATGGTTGATAGCTCAATCTATTACCTTTGCACCAAGAAATGCTAAAGTATTATCTAATATGATAGTTGTTATAACACTAAATCTACACACTATACCTTCATAAAAGGATAGTATCGAAGCTTCATTAGCATCTTTCAAGGCTACTTCTTAAGTCCAACATGTAAAGTAATCTGTAGCAATAAAAATCCACTTGTGTCCTTATGACGAAGGTGGGTTTATCATGCCAATAAAAATAAAGCCCCTACTGCATAAAAGGTTGATCGACTAAAACATAATGTATAAGGGAAGCAAAGCTAAACATTTTTTTCCAAAAAAGAAAGTACATTTTAGACACTTTCTAATCTATTCAAAATAGTCTTTGAATATGTTGGGCCAATAGTAACTAGATTTCATAATTTTCTAGGTTTTGGTATGTGATGAGAAATGATCTCTTATAGGTCCTTCATAGAATTCTAATAATTGTTTCTGAATCTTATCATAGTCAACACATCGTAGCAAGAATCCATTTATATCATTTTCGAATAATACACTATCAATGAAAACATAGGGTACAACTTGTAGTCTAAAATACCTTTGTTTATTCTTTTCCATACCTTCTAGATAGGTCCCATGATGTAGATAGTTAACTAAACAAGTCATCCATCTTGATTCCTGAACTTCTTGAGCAAGTTTAGGTTGCTGATTTTTTGGCTGAACCATGATGTCTGATTATTAATACGTAATTTCAGCATGCTATTTTTTCATCTCAGGAACTAGGTGTTCACACAAACTTGTACCTCAAACTTTCTTCACAACACGAATATTAACATTGTACTCTATAACATTTTTTATCCATCCTGCTCTTTTCTCATTCAATTCTTTATTTAACAAGAAATATTTCACACTTGGATGAGGAAATAGAATGTGAATTTTTTTTTTGAAAACATGTACTTAAAATTGTTTTGTCCTCTGACTACTAAATGTACTTTTTTTTAGTAAAAGTGTACCTTGTTTCACAGTCATGCAAACTTTGTCCAAAGAAAGCAATTGGTTGTTCAATGTTTTCATCATTAACCTGAGTTAATATGGTTGAGATTGTTTCAACTCCTGCAAGTGCATACATTGTAAAATATTTATCAAAATTTGGATTTACAAGAGTAGGATCTTGAGAGATGGCTCCCTTAATTGCTTCAAACCCTTCTCTCCCTTCACTGGTCTAAGAGAAAGTCCTCTCTTTCTTTAACATAGTTGTCAATGATTTTACCAATGTTTCTAACAAAGTTGATATTTCCCAGAAAACTTTGTAATGCCTTCTTCTGATGAGGTAATTATAGCTATGATATGGATTTGATCCTAAATGGATCAATTTCCAAACAATTTTTAGCAACAATATGACCAAGCAATTTACCTTGATGTACTGAAAAGATAGACTTTAGCGGATTCAAAGATATTTCAAATTGTCTGCATAACTGAAAAGTCTGCCTTAGATTGTATTAGAAGTTCTTCTAATTTTTTTGAGAATACAGTAACATCATCTAAATAAACAAGGATGCATTTATTTAACAAGTTGTGAAAATCCATGTTCATTGCACCTTGTAATGTTGTAGTAGCATTTGAAAGAATGAAAGACATTATTTTGTAAGCATAAGTACCCCACTTATTGGTGAAAGTTTTTTTGTAGCTAGCTTCTTCTCAGACTAAAATCTAATTGTATCCACTATAACCATCTAGAAGAGATAGTCCAATTGAACGAAATTTTTTTCTAAAAATTTGATCCATATTTGGAAGTGGGTACTAATCATTTAATGAAGCTTTATTAAGATCCATGAAATCCACACATAATCTAATTTCCCCATTCTTTTTCTGAACTAGAACAATATTTGCTACCCAACTTGAATGATGAACTGGAAGGATAATACCTGATTCGATCAACTTAGATAACTCTTTCCTCATTAGAGGCTCTACTTTAGGATTTATAGGCCTCTATTTTGGCCTAACTAGATTGGAATTTGGCTTTAATTCAATAGTGTACTATGTTAAACTGGGATCAAACCCTTTCAGGTCTTGGTATTTTGAAGCAAAAACATCTTTAAATTCCTTGCAAAGATTAATAAAGGAATGTTTTTCAGCTACAGAACATACCTTTCCGAGAATTTTTTTTTACCTTCATGAACTGAGATCTCTTCATAATTATCAGCATTTGTTCACATATTAATCTTGACCTTCCTTAACTGACCGTCAATGCTAAATATGTCTTCTTATGTGACAAGACCTCAAGGTAGTTTATTTGTCTTTAATTGAATAATCTGGTCACCATATAAGTGTTGTAATTTATCTTGATTTACTGTAGAAAATTCAGCTTATTCCTGTAAAAACCTATACATTTGATCATCAATTTCAAAAAATTTCCATTTCGAGTCATTATAAAGTATAGAAGGCCTAACAATTAGCTTAATATGAGGCTTAATATCATTGTTTTTAATCTGTTCCAGCATTTCAAAACTGTCACCAATTGCGGTAAGTCTATCCACATGTTTATTTTTTGTTCTAGGAATGGACTGGATGTTAATAGCTTTGAAATCTTCCATTAAGTATGAAAATATATGTATGTAAGACTTCATTAATGTATTCTTAAAAACATTAAAATTTATTACTTGATTGATAACCAACTCATAATTATGAAATATTTGTAGCATGCTAATACCTCTCTTTCAGGCCCAAAGTAACTGTATGTACCTAAAATTGTAGGGTAATACACATCCGACACGATGTTACACATGCCCCAATGATGATACAGGTCTCCTTGTAGGGTTTTCAGAATCCACAAAGGCTCACCAAGTATATACTTGTATTCCGAATGCCCCGCTCAACCACCGCGTGCTTTACTTTTCCCTTTGCCCCATGTTTTCTTCCATTTTAGGCTTTAGTGACAAAACCGCCAACCTACCTGGGTGGTAGTCCTGTGACCATTGCCTAGGATAGGATGGCGGTCCCATAACCACTACCTTGCATAGGGTGACAGTTTTGTTTGCATTTTCTAGATTCTTCCAACAATTGCATCCAACATAAATCTTTAAATTTACACGCTTTCTTCAACCACTTTGGCTTGCATTAATGTTTTTGGTTCCCTGGTAATAGTTTTTTTCCTTTGTTTATAGTAAAATATTTGAAATGGGATATACCCTCTGGTAAATCCATTGGTTATAAATAGCCAACTTGTTTTCAAGCAAATGGCCCCTCATCTTCTGAATTCTCTTATTCAGTCTCTGAATTTCTTTCTTAGAATTCTGCTAGCTTCATGTTTTGCATCAGTTATTAGTTTTCCTTTGTTGTTTAGAATTCATTCAATCCTCTTGTTTCATTCTTGTTCCATTGATGCTCCATACAATCAGTTTAACATAGAATAGCTTCATTTCTAGACTAGAATACATTAAAGTTGTAGGTTTTGTTTTGTCACAAGGATAGTTTCTGAAACTCTCGATACACTTGTGTTGTATTCCCGTAATAAATCCCGTTAGGAATTTCATAGTCATGCTCTGTTAACTTGTATTATCTCTCTCCCACTCACATTGTATTCGGTCTATATCCAAAGCTGCCATTGTTAGAATACCATCTTCTGTTGATACTATCATATACATACTTTCTGGATTCATGAGGACACAAAGGAACGAGGAGATCACACTAAGGGGATGAAATCACACACAAATGGATTTACCATTGTTCTATAAATGCCAAGTTTGAGCTATCAAAGTTCTAGTTACAACATATCAAATAGAGTAGTGAGTCATTTTATTTCAGTTAAGCTCACTTTCAATATTGTTAGGGAACCTATGGGGAATGATAGTTTCTAAGAACCTATGATTTTTTCCTCAATTCTGAGGTAGGATTGAAGGTTTTAAATTAATTTAATTAGTTGTCTTTTATCTAGATTCACACATTTGCATAGGTGACTAACCACACCCAGTTATCTCACTTGTTTATTTTTAGTGTAAAAGTATTTGTAGTGCCATATATTTTTGAAATAAAATGAAAAGCAAGCACACTAAATTTTGTAGATTTTGTATGTAATGCACAACTAAATATTTCAAATGTATATTTCATGACTATATATTTTGTATATTTCTAATCAACAAATTTTTCCAAATGAAGACATTGAAATAAAGAGAAACTCATAGTTCCATTATGATTTCAATATGATAATCTTACAAAATTATTGCAACCATAAAGTAAAAACTTCCTTAGTAATGACTAAAGTTTATAAGAAGCAATAAGTACAATAATGGATATTCACAAGAGTATAAGACTTTCACAAAGCTACATTTATTTACAAAATTAAGGTAATGCCCACAAAAGATGAGTAAGTCCAAGATGACAAGAGGCTCTACTATCTCCAACTTGAGCTCCAACTCCAATACTCCTACAAGAATCCAACTCCAAGAGAACATGGCTTGTTTACCACCCAACCAATAGGCATCATCACATGCCTTTCCATGGTTGGAAGTCATGCTAGCCTCCCCCAAGCCCATGGGAGAGAGGAACTAGCTTCCACAATGTGCACAAGTAATAATAGGGATTAAACACACAACAAGAGAAAACATAAAACCATTCAACCACTTAGACCTACTATACAATGAAAACCACAACATGAGGAGAACAAGGTCAACCTCATAAGGGGGAAGAGAGGAAGAAGAATGCCCAAATCAAGGTGTCCAAACGTAGGAGCACCAATAAATACACATATATAAAAGCTCCTTATACCTCCTAATCATACATCCTCCTTATTCCTCCTTATGCTATAGAAATCCTTGTTGGGAGGATTTTCAAACCCAAAGGGTTTCCTCACCAAGAATGGGGAAAGGTTCAAGCCATATGAGCCTTTCTCCCACCTAAAACCATATGAGGGGATGAGAAGGGACCTTCATGCCTTGATCTACAACCATGAGGTCTGAGACGGAAATCCCTCTCTCTTCCCCTACATTCTCCAAAAACTATCAATCCAAATGATGGTGGAGAGAAAACAAGAAAACAATAAGAACAAACAACAACTACATGCATCATACACATCTCAACACATATTTCTCACACATTATTTCATTGATCAAACATACATACAATATAAGCAAAACTAAGAAGAAGAAGGTTAAGAACCCTACCTCTAAAATTCTTTCCAAGACTCTAAGCTTTTCCCCTTTGTTCAAGCTCCCTTCCAAGCTCCCAAAATTCTCCAAGTGCTCCCAAAAAAATGAACCAAGAAGACCCATTCTTCCCAGATGAGGAAGAATAAAAAGAGGATCCCAAAAGTTTCCTCACCAATGGGAAAGTGACAAGTGTCACCCCCTCTCCTCTCAAGAGTCAAAGATTCCAAAAACAAAATAAGTAAGAGTAAACTCACCTTTTTTCCCTTTTCACCCAAAATACCAAAAACTAAAATAAAACAAAGTGGAGCAACTTTTAACACTTTCACACAACCCAACCATCTTACATGGATGGTGACTAAAGAGGGCTAAATGGGAGGGAAACTCCCTTCAAACCTTGGAAATAGGCCCCCCTACCTATTAGGTAGGGTCCAAGGGCCCATTTTCATGCTAAGGGAACCCCCAAACTAAAAAGGGGTCCCTAAAATTACCCAAAATAACCCAATTTCGGGTTTGGCATGCTTGGGCACATGGGTAGAGGGTGTGGGGTCCACCCAAGGTTCACATGTGGTCCCCAATCCCTTCTACCAACACACACACACTTCCCAAAACCAACACTTAACTTAAGATAAGATCATTAACCCCTAAGCTAGTTTACTTAATAAAACACACCCTAAACATAATTAATTTTACAAAACAATATTACATTACAATTGAGGGGTTCACCCATGGTGCCCAATTAAATACATCTATTCTAAGGCCTCAAACATTTAGCATGGTTAGGACTCAGCCCGTGGGCCGCTTGTGCACAATTGCGTAGCTGCCCTGAAACCCATGCTCTCCTATACCTGTCACCTGCACACTCATTGCACACATTAACCACACCTATCCAATATAGTAAACATCATCTATACATCACAATATCAATCAAACTTATAATGTCCAAACATAATTTACAATTGATAGTGCAATGCATCTAATTATCCACATAGTTTGTCATGAATCATCCACAAATAAAATTGTAACGACATACACTTAGGTTAGCGTGAAAATCACCATCATTAAATCCAAAACACTATATCATCAATCAAATTAACCACAAGAGATTAACATCTAACTGATAAGTCTATCATATAACCCTGGTAGTGTCATCACATCATACGAAATATATCAGTATATGAATCTAATCCAATTGGCGCTACGCACCCAAAATGCCATAATGTCCAAGAGGATAAAATATCATAGTAACGTATCCAAAGTCTATCAGAGTCTCAATCAAAACATGTCTAGAAATAAAGGAACCAACAGATAACTAGAGCTATAAAAATGTGGACACTACATCCCCCTCTCCTAGAATTACACTTCCTCCTAGAAGTCATTAGAAGAGATAGGGATATCTAGTCCTCAGTGGTGTAGCATCCTCCTAGGTAGCTGATGACTCATCATATCGGTCCCACTGCACTCTAACCTGGTCCAAATATCGACCCCAAATGGCCAACCTCCAGTGCTCCAGTATGCGTATGGGCTCCAATCTCCACTGCCCTCCATCCTCTACCTGTAATGCCGACCAATCCAAAACATGAGAAACATCTGGTACATATCTACGTAGTACAGAAACATGAAATACGTCGTGGGCTCGTGCAAGGCGTGGTGGCAAAGCTAGGCGATAGGCAACTAGACCAATGACCTCAAGAATATCAAAAGGCCCCACAAAACGAGGTGATAGCTTAGAACCCTTTCCATAACGGATCAGACTCTTATGAGGAAAAACCCTCAAGAAGACTTTGTCACCCACAGAGAAGTGATGATCGATCCTCTTGGTGTCTGCATATGCCTTCTGGCGTGCTCTAGCCTGCTCAAGACCCTGCCGAATCAGAACAACCTGCTGCTCTAAATCCTGAAGATAAGCTGGCCCCAAAATAATCCTGTCATCAAGTCTATCCCAGCTCAAAGGTGTCCTGCAAGGTCGTCCATACAAAGCCTGATAGGGGGCCATGCCAATGGAGCTATGATAACTGTTATTGTAGGCAAACTCAACCAAATGCAAATAGTCTTCCCACTTTTTCTGCTGGTCCATGACATACATTCTCAACATGTCCTCTAACACCTGATTAACCCTCTCTGTCTACCCATCTGTCTCTGGATGATATGCTGAACTAAAATTAATCTATGTACCCAAGGCCTCCTGAAAAGAAGTCCAGAAAACTGATGTGTAGATGGTGTCTCTGTCATTAATGATCATCTTCATAATCCCATGTAATCTGAAAATATCCTCCATGAACACTTTGGCGATGGCCTATGCATTATAGGTGACCTTGGTTGGCGAGAAATACGCAACCTTGGTCAACCTATCCACAGTGACCATAATGGCATCATGATGATAAGAGGACATAGGAAGTCCTACTATGAAATCCATGGAGATCACATCCCATTTCCACTCAGGAATGTCATGAGGGTATAAGAGTCCTGTGGGATAAGAATGCTCTGCCTTGACTCTCTGACACTCAAGACACCATGCTACAAAATCTGTAATGTCTCAACGAAGACCCGACCAATAATATAACTCTCTCAAATCGGCATGCATCTTCTTCACTCCTGGATGTGTTGCGTATGGGGCTCGATGAGCCTCAGTAAGGATAAAACTATGCAGATCACCTGCCTTAGGCACATAAATGTGCCTATGGAACCGAAGCAAACCATCTGACTCTAGCATGCATCCTGAATATCTGCCCTCAAAAGAACCCTGAGAATCCAACATCTGCCTAGCACCCTCATAAAACCTGTCCTCTGGAAGATGCTCAAGCATCCTGCCTCTCAAATCTGACTGTAGCGTCAAAGAAGCAAGCACATGTCGTTGTCTACTAAGTGCATCTGCAACAACATTTTCCTTTCCCTTGATATACTGCACCTCCATGTCGTAATCACATAGGAACTCCATCCAACGACGTTGACGAGCATTGAGGTTCGGATGAGAGAAGATATGTTGTAAGCTACAATGATCTGTCCTCAAGATGAAAGGTCTACCCAAAAGGAAATGTCGCCAATGCACAAGTGCATGAACAACTGCTACAAGCTCTAAGTCATGAGTAGGATAGTTAAGCTCATAGTCCTTGAGCTTACGAGACTCAAAAGCAATAACCCGACGCTCCTGCATAAGAACTGCTCCCAAACCCTCTAGTGAAGCATCAGTGTAAACAACAAAATCCTCTGTCGGGTCTGGAACTGCTAAGATGGGCGCCATGGTTAGCCTTTCCTTAAGCAATTGAAAGACCTGCTCACATTTTTCTGGCTAATCAAACTTCTTCCCTTTCCTTTGAAGAGAAGTAATATGGTGAGAAATCCTAGAAAAGTCCTGCACAAACCTGCGGTAATACCCTGCTAAACCCATGAAGCTCCTCACCTTAGTGACTGATGTGGGTGCTGGCCAATCCAAGATAGCCTGAATCTTAGAGGGATCTACGGAGATACCCTCACCTGATATGATATGACCCAAGTAATGAATCTCTATCTGAAAGAAGCTGCATTTTTCCAAGTTCCCATACAACTTCTGCTCTCTCAAAACCTGAAGTACCTGCCTCAAATGCTCCTCATGTTCCTCCTCAGAACGAGAATAAATAAATATGTCATCAAGGAACACTAAGACAAAGCGATCCAGAAATGTCCTGAATACTCCATTCATGAGGCTCATGAAGACAGCTGGGCATTGGTCAAACCAAATGGAACCACTGTGAACTCATAATGCCCATAACATGTGCGAAACGCTGTCTTATGAATATCTACATCTGAAATGCGCAACTGATGATATCCTGACTTGAGATCGATTTTGGAGAACACTCTAGCTCCCAGCATCTGATCAAACAAGTCATCAATCTTGGGGAGTGGATAACGGTTCTTTATTGTGACCTTATTGATCTGTCTGAAGTCTACACAAAGCCTGAGAGAACCATCCTTCTTCTTCACAAATATGACTGGCGCTCCCCAAGGAGATACACTAGGACGAATGAGACCCTTCTCTAACAACTCCTCTAACTGAATCTTGAGCTCATGAAGCTCTGAAGTCGTCATCCAATAGGGTGCCCTAGAAACTGGTGCAGATCCAGGCACTAAGTCAATGGTGAAATCAACCTCTCTACTAGGTGGTAAACCTGGAAGCTCTCCTAGAAACACATTTGCATACTCCCTCAAAACTGCGTGATCATCAAGGGGTGGATGCTCTGGAGTACTGTCCGAACGATCACTGATAGTGATAGCAAACAACTGACAACCCTTATGCATGCTCTGCTTGAGTTGCTTAGCCGAGATCATATGCAAGGAAATGGGTCTCTGCATCCCTGAAATCACAACTGCACTACCCAGATCATCCTGACACTCAATGACCTTCTCTCTACAATCCACCTTAGCTCGATGAGCCTCAAGCCAATCCATAACCAACACTACCTGATAGGATCCTAAAGGAATAACTCAGAGGTCAAGCGTAGTGGAGAAGACTGCCAAATCGAGTACACAACTCTCCACATACGAGTCCACAGCGAGTTTAGCCCCAGAGGCCAACTCAACCTGCCAACTATCTGGCTGCCTAGCCACCACTAGCCCACACTGGTTCACTATAGAAGGTGATATAAAGGAATCTGAAGCACCTGAATCAAAAAGTACTAAGACAGAAATACCCCTGATAGTACCTGTCGTCTCAATGACTGTGGCCTGATGCTCAGCCTGGTGGATGTCAACCGCTGCATACACATGATGGGCGTGTCCCACGTCACCCACCGTCTGCTCGGATCTAGGTGCTCTCTGCATATCCGTAGTAATGGGCTTGTGCGGACACATACGCACATAATGATATGGAGCCCCACAAATAAAACATCCTCCTGTACCCCGCTGAGATGGGGTCCCTCCTGTACTCTGGCGAACTGAACCTGCCGGTCCAACCCTAGCAGACTGCTGCGAGCGGGCTGGCTGTGAGTGATGTGTACCCGGCCTCCTATCTCTAGACCCACCAAAACCTCCTTTAGACCCGCCTTGCTGAAAAATCTGAGTCTGTCTACTCCTCTGATGTTGGTGTCCCTGGTGCTGTGACTGTTGTGATGGGTGTGGAGGGGCTCTCGATGCTGCTGGAGAAGACCAGAATCCTCCTCTAGGGGGTGGTACTGCTCCCCGTGCTCTCTGACTCTAGAATGCCTGAATCCTGTCCTGGAACTTGCTCTTGTTTCTTTCTTTGTGCTCCTGAGCCTTGGTCCTATTCTCCTCAGCCAAGTAGGCCTTCTCAACGGCCTTCTCGAGTGTGGGAGGAGATAACATCCTAACAGCTCCTGCTATATCTACATTCAGGCCCCGAATGAACCTGTTTACCTACAATTTCTCATCTTGCAGGTAGTGTACATACTACAAGAGATCCAAGAACCTACTCTCGTACTGCGCCACTGAGCCAGAACCCTGTCGTAAGTCATGAAACTCATCGATCCTCTTCTGCACAAAATGTTCTGACATATACCGGGCCCTGAATCGCTCCTCGAATAACTCCCATGTCACTGTATCTCGTGTCAAATGAAGCTTCCGCTCCTCATTCCTCCACCAAATGCCTGTTGCGTCTCGGAGGAGGTGTATGGCAAACCTAGCTTTGACATTGCTCTCATGAGAGTGCAAGCCAAAGCAGCTATCTAAGCTAAGGAGCCAGGACTCTGCCCCAAAGCCGTCTGTCGAACCAGTAAATGTTGGTAGCTCCAGGCGAAGAAGGTCTCAAATCACACTACCTGTGTCTCGATCCTGACGATGTGGTCTAACAGGTGAGAGGGGTTGCAAATCTCCAAAAGGTCCTTCGATGCTGTGTGATCAGCTGTGACGAAATGAGGCCACCCTCTTGCCAAGGATGGAAGGGCTGCGTGACCTCTCTCATCTCGGAATGTCGTGGTCAGGTGGCTCTAGGTGTACGTCCTCACCAAACAACTCGTCATCTCCTAACTGAATTTCCTCCTCTCTCGGCACCTGCGGTGGTGGAAGGCGCTCCTGTACCACACCTATCAGCTGTTGCAAGGTCTCTAATATCTGAGGCCTGAAATCGGGGGCCGATGGCTCTCGCGTAGGTGCACTACGTCCCGAACCTCGAGTTGATCGTCCCCTCTTGGGTGCCATCCTAAACCCGAGGTAAAATTAAATAAATAAATAAATAAAATGGTTTATACTTTATTTTATTTTATTATTATTATTATTATTATTATTTTTTAATTTTATTTTATTTTCAAGTTGCGGAAAGCGTTAATTAATAATTTTTTTTGAAGTGATCAATGATTCTTAAGCTTCTCACGTTAATAATTAATTTATAATAATAATAATTCTCCTGAATTAAATTAACACTCTCTTAATAATAATTTAATTTGTTTTACCCTATCCAACCTCCTAGGGTTATGATTAAAATTCTAGACTCCTAGAAAAATAAATAAATAAATAACCTTCCCCCTTTTTATTAATTTTACCCACATTCCACCAAAAATTAATTTTCATTCCCATTAAAATGTCATGACTTAAAGCAAGGTAGGATTGAAGGAGGACCCTAGGATTAGATCTAATCTTAACCATTGATTTGCAATCTACCCTAAAAGTGCCCTAATTTCTCTATGTCTCTTTTCCTCTCTATTCTTTTCTCATTTGTTTTGTCATTTGAATGTGCAGGTTGTGGAGAAGCTAAGGAAGAGGTGAATTCATGGAATATATTTTTGAAATCCATACCTCCATGTATGTTCTTTATCTTTTTTCTTTTTTTTGTCGTGAAATCCATATATTTCTTTTGAAAATTGTTAAAGAAAACCCAGGTTTGAATATATATATATATATATATATATTCATTTGTTTTTTTTGTGTTTTATATATGGCTATGTGTATATATATATATTTATTTATTTCATTTTATTTTTTTATTTTTTTTATTTTTGCAGGTCAGAACTGTGGTGGCTGGGTAGAGGAATGGCCGCGAGGCAAACCGCTATGCAAGCCAGAAGGTTGGACGGCGGGGAAAAACGCGCGGGAGGGCGTAGGTAGGGGGTATGTGGGGTGCGCGGGGGTTTGCAGGGTGCGGGGTGGTCCGGGGAAGGGCAGCGCACTGGGTTTGGGGCACTGGGCGGGGCATGGTCCGGGCGGGGGGGTCTGTCCGCGGGTGGGGGGTAGGGTCTGTCCATGGGGGTCCGGGGGGAACAGGGGACAGGAGGCTGCGGGGGCGATTGGGGTTTGGTGGGGGGGGGGGTTCAGCCCCCCCAAATAGTTCATTTTTTTTTTTTTTAATATATACGTTTTTTTTTTTTTTTTTGTTTTTGTTTTTTTTTTTGTTTATATATATATTTATATTTATATTTATATTTTTAAGCACAAAATAAAATGAACATATATATATATGTATATATATGTATATTTTGATTTATTTTTATTTTTATTTTTTTAGTTTATTTTTGTTGTTCATATATATATATATATAAAAAAAATATTATACACTGTAGCAAAATCAGCATTTATATATTATTATTTCTTTTCTTTTCCTTATATATATATATATATATATATATATATATATATATATATTTATTTTTTAATACCAAAACAAACACACAAAAAAACAGTCATTCATATATATATATGAATCCATATTTATTTTATTTTATTTTCTGTTATTATTGTTATTATTATTATTTTTATTCTAAGAAAGATATAGTTATAAGTAGGAAGCAAACAAAATAACAATAAGAATAAAGTAATTATGTTAAATTTGCTTTCATTTCTTTGTTAAAAGAAAAACTATCAAACTTGCAAAATAAAACCATTTTATATTTATTTATTTATTTATTTATAAAAAAGATAATATAACCATTTTTTAAAAACAATCCTAAATCCCTATGAGCACTAACTTTCCTTTAAATGAAATAACTAAATGGTATTTCAAATTTCAAATTTTCTACCATAATAACTAGATAAATATTTCAGATTCTTATGTAAGAAAAATTACAATAAGGACATGTCCACGTGTATGTTTTTTTTTTTTTTTTTCTTTAAATGCAAGACTAGTTAATTTACTAGTTACCCAAGAGTCCGCATGTTTGAACCACAGCTCTGATACCAAAATGTAGTGCCATATTGTTTTGAAATAAAATGAAAAGCAAGCACACTAAATTTTGTAGATTTTGTATGTAATGCACAACTAAATATTTCAAATGTATATTTCATGACTATATATTTTGTATATTTCTAATCAACAAATTTTTCCAAATGAAGACATTTAAATAAATAGAAACTCATAGTTCCATTATGATTTCAATACGATAATCTTACAAAATTCTTGCAACCATAAAGTAAAAACTTCCTTAGTAATGACTAAAATTTATAAGAAGCGATAAGTACAATAATGGATATTTACAAGAGTATAAGACTTTCACAAAGTTACATTTATTTAAAAAATGAAGGTAATGCCCACAAAAGATGAGTAAGTCCAAGATGACAAGAGGCTCTACTATCTCCAACTTGAGCTCCAACTCCAATACTCCTACAAGAATCCAACTCCAAGAGAACATGGCTTGTTTACCACCCAACCAATAGGCATCATCACATGCCTTTCCATGGTTGGAAGTCATGCTAGCCTCCCCCAAGCCCATGGGAGAGAGGAACTAGCTTCCACAATGTGCACAAGTAATAATAGGGATTAAACACACAACAAGAGAAAACATAAAACCATTCAACCACTTAGACCTACTATACAATGAAAACCACAACATGATGAGAACAAGGTCAACCTCATAAGGCGGAAGAGAGGAAGAAGAATGCCCAAATCAAGGTGTCCAACCATAGGAGCACCAATAAATACACATATATAAAAGCTCCTTATACCTCCTAATCATACATCCTCCTTATTCCTCTTTATGCTATATAAATCCTTGTTGGGAGGATTTTCAAACCCAAAGGGTTTCCTCACCAAGAATGGGGAAAGGTTCAAGCCATATGATCCTTTCTCCCACCTCAAACCATATGAGGGGATGAGAAGGGACCTTCATGCCTTGATCTACAACCATGAGGTTTGAGAGGGAAATCCCTCTCTCTTCCCCTACATTCTCCAAAAACCATCAATCCAAATGATGGTGGAGAGAAAACAAGAAAACAATAAGAACAAACAACAACTACATGCATCATACACATCTCAACACATATTTCACACACATTATTTCATTGATCAAACATACATACAATATAAGCAAAACTAAGAAGAAGAAGGTTAAGAACCCTACCTCTAAAATACTTTCCAATACTCTAAGCTTTTCCCCTTTGTCCAAGCTCCCTTCCAAGCTCCCAAATTCTCCAAGTTCTCCCAAAAAAATGAACCAAGAAGACCCATTCTTCCCACATGAGGAAGAATAAAAAGAGGATCCCAAAAGTTTCCTCACCAATGGGAAAGTGACAAGTGTCACCCCCTCTCCTCTCAAGAGTCAAAGATTCCAAAAACAAAATAAGTAAGAGTAAACTCACCTTTTATCCCTTTTCACCCAAAATACCAAAAACTAAAATAAAACAAAGTGGAGCAACTTTTAACACTTTCACACAACCCAACCATCTTACATGGATGGTGACTAAAGAGGGCTAAATGGGAGGGAAAATCCATCCAAACCTTGTAAATAGGCCCCCTACCTATTATGTATGGTCCAAGGGCCCATTTTCATGCTAAGGGAAACCCCAAACTAAAAAGGGGTCCCTAAAATGACCCAAAATAACCCAATTTCGGGTTTGGCATGCTTGAGAACATGGGTAGAGGGTGTGGGGTCCACCCAAGGTTCACATGTGGTCCCCAATCCCTTCTACCAACACACACACACTTCCCAAAATCAACACTTAACTTAAGATAAGATCATTAACCCCTAAGCTAGTTTACTTAATAAAACACACCCTAAACATAATTAATTTTACAAAACAATATTACATTACAATTGAGGGGTTCACCCATGGTGCCTAATTAAATACATCTATTCTAAGGCCTCAAACATTTAGCATGGTTAGGACTCAGCCCGTGGGCCACTTGTGCACAATTACGTAGCTGCCCTGAAACCCATGCTCTCCTATACCTGTCGCCTGCACACTTATTGCACACATTAACCGCACCTGTCCAATATAGTAAACATCATCTATACATCACAATATCAATCAAACTTATAATGTCCGAACATAATTTACAATTGATAGTGCAATGCATCCAATTATCCACATAGTTTGTCATGAATCATCCACAAATAAAATTGTAACGACATACACTTAGGTTAGCATGAAAATCACCATCATTAAATCCAAAACACTATATCATCAATCAAATTAACCACAAGAGACTAACATCTAACCGATAAGTCTATCATATAACCCTGTTAGTGTCATCACATCATACGAAATAAATCAGTATATTAATCTAATCCAATTGGTGCTATGCGCCCAAAATGCCATAATGTCCAAGAGGATAAAATATCATAGTAACATGTCCAAAGTCTATCAGAGTCTCAATCAAAACATGTCTAGAAATAAAGGAACCAACAGATAACTGGAGCTATAAAAATGTGGGCACTACAGTATTTTAATTGTTGTTTGTAATTATTATGTTTGAATCATATATTTTGTTTAGATTAGTTTCCCTTTCAGCAGTAGTATGAATTATTATTTTCAGTTTAAGTTAATTCAGATACTTCAAAACTAGATTAACACTTAGATCTTACTTAGGAGGATAAACCACTAGGGAATTTATGCTACCCATTCATAGCCTCTAAATCTCCCCTTTGTCATTTAGCTATCAGGAGATCGCACTACCAAATCTTAGTCACTGATCCTCCTATAGTTAGCTATAGGAAATTTGTTTGCCGATTCTAATCCTTTCCTGTAGGTTTTCTATTATAGAAAACTGGCCATAATCCCGGCTATGGCTTCATCTATGTCACCTGTATTTCAAACCACCGGCTGTCTCGGTACGACCTCGGGAGGTTGGGTATGGGGAAAGTCACTTGTCGATTCCCATGCTTGCATGCCACTTTTCCATCCTATAAAATTAGTCAACCTGATGTGAGAAAACTAATATTTCTCTTTCTGTATTCCTTTCTTCCATCCACCTTCACTCTTTCCCATTATTCTGCAGGTATTCATATACCCCCTAAATATGTTGGGTTATAATGCATATGTTAGACCTCTCTCAGGTCTAAAAAAAAATGATAGTCAAACAAATAGACAACCATTGGCCTCGCTTTCTGCATGGGCTAATAACTATTTGATTAATTACTTGTCATCTGTAACTCCCCCTCACAGGACTAGTTCTAGTTCTTTCTTCCATATTGATGAGTTTGATTATTTTGCTCAAACACAATAGCCAGAGCCATCAGGCTCTAACAATATGATGTTTTCTTGAGAATCTGCTTCATTTCCTCAGGTCTTGTTCAGACCAAAGATCATTAGACAATCAGACCACTCCCCTTTTTAGATGAGTAGTACTTAGCACGCTTCGCTAAAAGTGAACAATGCTTTTGAAATATGTATCCACCTATAGGGAATTTACAAATACAGTCTGATACCCTATTCCAGGAGAACAGCCCCATTCCTCCAACCATGGGAAATACCCTCGGTGAATCTTGGCAAGATAATGATCAATTCATATTAGGGTATCATACCCCTTTACAACCTCAAGCTATACAAAAAACACCCTTAAGGAAAAGCACCGTGTCTTCACCAATGGAGATCATTTCAGCCTTAGCTGAAAAGGTTAGAGGGATGGACTTTTCTCAAGCAAACCAAAATTCATATTTTGGGCAAACAAGAATCCTGAACCCTCTGCATCATCCCAATCAGGTCAACCTACTTACAGGAATAGGCATGGTAGGCATGCCTCCTCAAAATAATTATATTTACCCACAACAAATACCAACTAGGACCACATTTTCAAATTTCACTCCAGTTGAAAACATAACACCTCCTGGCTTGGCACCAAACAACCTGTACCAAAACAATTCTACTCCTTACTTAGATATTTATTCAAAGTCACCACAAGGAGACATGTTCTCTTCTCCCAGGATGTTCGTTCAGCCACAGGGATTCCCTTATGTCCCTACAAATGCATATTCTATGCCATACAAACAATCCATTCAACCTCCACCCCCTAAAAAAGTGCCATCGATGGTTGAGGTCTATGCGGTGGGGACTTATACATATATTTAAAAGAGCCCCTAGACTTCACTATATGAAATGTTATGCTTCCAAGACCTCTTCCCGATTTACCCAAATACAAAAGTGGAAGTGGATCCAAATGCACACATTAAGGCCTATGCCACAACCATATCGGAATTACTCCCTTGGGATGGGGTTGTCACTAAAATATTCCCTAAGACCTTAGAAGGTATTTCCCTTGATTTGTATTAAATAATACCTAAAGCCTCGATACACTCATTTAAACAACTCGTGTTAGAATTCATCAAAGCTTTTGACATGAACAAATTGTTAAGAATGGGAATTAGAGAGATCTTGCATATCAAACAAGAACATAATGAATCCACTGCTCATTTTATTCAAAGATGGCATACGATTCTCTAATCATCAGCAAGTTCTCAAAATATGGATCAAATGGAACTATGCAATTTATTCCTTAATTATCTCAATAGAGAGATAAAGGAAGAAGTCTAGAAGTTCTCACTAAGAACTTATGATGAAGTACTCGAGAGTGCTCTCTAAATCAACCAAGCAGTGATAGATAGTGGTCGTAAGACATATAGGATGAATGGGAAATTAACTACTCTCAATCAAAACAACGTTGTCTATCCCAATGCCAGGAATACTAATCAAGGACCTAAGATCCTTAACAAGAACCGTGGAGTTACAAAATATGGAGTAACTAACCAAGTTAAAAGGGAAAATGTTGTAAACATTGTGCCACATGTTAATAATCAACGAAATATCAATTTTACTCCAACAATCAACACGGTGGATTTTAATCGTCCACCATGGCAACAACAACAACAACAACAATAATGATGACAAATCCAAACACAAATTCCAAATCAAAACCCAACTGGATATCAAAGTCAAAACCAAAGGCAACAGCCTCAAAATTTTAAATCTAACAACCAACAACCTTATCAGAATTTTGGGCCACAACAGATTATAAATCAATAGCCTTGAGATTATAATCCCAATTTGTATTGTGGCTTCCACAAGATTCAAGTATACTATACTAGGACTTGTCGTGAATACAATAAATTCATGCAGCATTTTCCAGAAGATCAAAAGTAACTCTTTATAGATATGTTTTTAGCAAATTCTGTAGTACCCATGCCAAACACTTATGCAGGGGCAGTTTCCCCTCAAAATGCACCCCTCAAGATCTTTAATGATTTTCTCCCAAACCATTCTAACAATAACAGGCTAGATCCTAATGGAACAAACAAGGGTGTCATAACAGGAAGCAATGATCATGAAGCTTCAACTTCATTAAATCCACCAGTCGCACCCCAACTAGGAACTTGACCCCAAACCAAGATAGTTGGTTTGGTAGAGTTAGAAACCAAGCTACCCATGGAAACTATAACAAGAACATAGGATTATTCTTCTCAACCTACTCCAAGTCATCCATTTCAACAAGACAACAGTCAACAAACGTTGCTAAAACCCATAGGCACCTATGATTTAATTAACAATTTAACTAAAACCTTCTCTCGTATCTCCTTTTTGGATTTGTTAAAGAACTCTCCCACCCACAGGGCTGCCCTCTTAGAAACGTTAGGCCTTGGTCATTTAATAAAAATCACTTCTCCTCCAGAAACACAAGTAAACCATGTATGCTTTGACATTTATCCTCTAGGGCAGCCAGATAGGGATACTGAATTTATATTCGATATAAGCAAAATGCCAACAAATGTTGAAATTACACAAAGAGGCAACCCAGCTTTACATTTACAAGTATGGGTCTACAATAATTGTGTTAAACGTGCAATGGTTGATGATGGGGTGGCCATTAACATAGTCCCCTTCACTTTTCTTCAAAAGTTAGGATATGGAGACATGAACTGTTCAACGATGAGAAATACAGTAAGAGGTTATGATAGCCTCAAAGCCACTTCGATTGGAACCATAGTTTTACTAGTCACTTTAGGACCCAAGAAGGTCCTCACTGAGATTTATATTATAAATCAGGAAACCAATTATAATATGATCCTTGGTCAGCTATGGATACACTGCATGAAGGCAATCCCTTCCATGCTATTCCAATAAATAAGATTTCTACACTTAGGGAAAATATTCGTGACACAAGGTGACCCAAAACCCTTTGATATACACCTAGCTAATTTGAAGAGAAGACTCGGTCTTCACTCTGAGTTTTAATTCCCAAAAAAATTAGCTTTTCAAATCAACTAATTCACAACCAAAAGAAAAGTGGATACCCATCATAGAGGTAGAAATTACAAATCCAGCCAAGGAAATTTAAATACTAAAAAATGAGACCAATGTTATAAAAATGGTGTCACTAGGGACTACAACAAAAATTGTCGAGTCGCTGGAGAAATACTTACCTATTCTCCTACCTTTTGATTCCATGGCTATGGGACACACCCTGGGAATTGCTTCTCTTCCATCAGACAAATTTTTTATGGTAGAGGTAACTGAAACAAAAGAAATAGATATGACAGATATCCCAACATCCATTTTTTTCAAACAAGTATTGGAATCTCCACTTTGATGGAGCTAGATGTTGCTTTAGATATGGGGTGGGAGTGATGTTTACTTCACCTGAGGGAAAGATCCTACCTTTCTCCTTTAAATTAAACTTTGAATGTACAAACAACGGGGCTGAGTACAAAGCTCTCCTCCTTGGCCTCGTTCTAGCTAAAAGAATGGCTATCGACAACATTAGAGTGCTAGGAGACTCGCAATTGGTTGCAAACCAAGTCTCTGAGGTATATGAAACTAGATCTGAGCACTTACAACTGTATAAAACAATAGTATTAGATCTAAGCAAGGGGTTTAAATTCATATCAATTAAAGCAATCCCACAAGAGCAGAACCTTCTCACAGACTTAATAGCAACCTCAACTTCCCATTTCACCCCAAACAATGAGTTGGAAGATACTAGTTTCATAGTATCACTTTATACTAAGCCATTAGTGTGTAAAATACTAACAAACTGACTCATGACTCATGGAGAGGCTAAGGATGATTTTTCTATCATAGATCACTTTGACGATGATAGAGTCACTCTCGAATATCTAAACACCTATGCAGAGCTACATCTTGCTCACCGTATAGTTGATATTTCCCTCATACCACATTCCTCCGAACCTATTTTGGAAATCCCATGGTAGAATCTCCTCCACATAAGGATATCGATATCTACGAGATAGAAGATGGAGAAATTTCGGAGCTACCTCCAACCCCACCTAAATTTGAATAAGGTAACACTTCTTTAATAGAAGAAACCATTGACATAAACATTGGAATGGAGGCAGAACAAAAGATTTTGAAGTTGGGATCCTCATTAACTCTGGAGGAGATAGAAATACATACCCAAATCCTCAAATAACATCAAAAGGCTTTTGCATTTAATTATAAAGAAATGACAGGCATTGCACCACAAGTCGTGGTACATAATCTTGTCACAAAACCATATGTGAAACCAATTAAACAGAAGTCAAGAGTAATGAAGCCAAAAGTGGCTCTCATGGTAAAAGAGGAAGTAATAAAACTTCTCAAAGTGGGATTCATCAAGCCCATTGACTATTCACAATGGGTATCTAGTATTGTCCCTATCTTAAAAAGGACTGGGAAGATACGCATTTGCATAGATTTTAAGGATATTAACAAAGATTGTCCCCAGGATGACTTCCCATTACCATCCATTGGCGTTATCGTTGATGCAACAACTAGATTTAAACTGTTGTCCCTCATGGATGGGTTCTCAGGGTATAATCAGATTAAAATATCTGAACAGGATCAAGCCAAAACTACATTCATAACTCCCTAGGGAACGTATTGCTACGTTGTCATGCCATTTGGTCTTAATAATGCCGGCGCTACATATCAGCAAGCAATGACTTACATAATCCACAATCTTATCCATAAAATTGTGGAATCCTATCTGGATGACTTGTTGGCCAAGGCCAAGAAACAATGTGATCATCTGGAAGTGATCTGTATCATCCTCTCACAACTAATTGAATATGGCATCACATTAAACCCAGAGAAGTGTGTGTTTGGTGTGACAGGAGGAAAATTTTTGGGCTAAATTATATATTCATGAGGGATTGATGTTGATCCATCTAAAATATAGGCTATTCTAAAAATAATCCCACCATCGGATGATTCTAGAATCTAGTCATTTCTTGGGAAACTCAGTGCAATCTGAAGGTTCATCCCAGATTTAAGTTTTTCCATTCATCCAATCAACAATCTCTTGAAGAAATATTATAGCGTTGATTGAACTAAAGCATCCAACAAGGCCTTCGAATCAGTTAAACTCTTCTTGTTGTCTCCACCCATGCTAATGCCTCCCAAACCAGACCTCCCTTTGATCCTATACTGACGAGCCACTCATGTCTCGCTAGCCTACATGTTGGCTCAAGAAGACAATGATAAACGAGAACACACGGTATTTTTTATTAGCTAAATGTTACTCGATTATGAAACACATTACACGCAGGAAGAAAGATAATTCCTTTCCATAGTTTTTGTAACAAAATGTTTAAGAAATTACATGTTAAACAAAGAAATGGGGGTCATTGTAAAGATAGTTCATTTACGAATGTTTATCATGCAAGGGTCTTTATCTAAAAAGGTTAGACGTTTCATAACCTTAATGGGAAAATTCAACTTGACATTCATAAACCAAAAATCCATTAAGAGACAAATCATTACAGATTGGATAGCTAACAATCCACTAGATGGAGGCGATCTAGTAAATTTAGAATTTCTTGATGAGTGTATATACTTCATCGAAACTAGGCCTCCCATCTCTACATGTCCCTAGTATATTGATATCATCAATTTCATCATAGATTGTACATACCCGGAAAATACCACATCACAACAAAGAAGGTAGTTACGCATTATCAGTGCTAAATATGTTGTTTTAGAATAGGTAGTCTATCATAAAGCCTTTGACAGAATGCTTCTAAGATGCGTCGACATAGAAGAATCCAAGAAGATTCTTCATGAATGCCACAGTGGGATATGTGGAGGCCACTTCGGTGGTCACACCACCACTCACAAAATACATCGGATGGGTTATTTTTGGCCCACTCTCAAGCATGATATAGTGGAATTTGTATGTAAGTGCCACAAATGCCCAGAATTCTCTCACGAGATTCACATGCCAACATAATCCCTACAACCAATAGCGACCCCGTGGCCCTTCTCCACATGGGGTCTAGACTTGATAGGAAAATTCTCTCCCTCATAAACTGATGGCCATAACTTTATAATTACAACCATGAAATATTTTACCAAATGGGTGGAGGCCATGCCTCTCACCACAGTACTAGGTTCGGTAATTACCAAATTCATTCTGAACCAAATTATCTGTAGGTATGGTGTTCCATAATTCATTATCTCAAATAATGGCACATCCTTTAAAAACAAAAAATTCCATGAGTTATGTAGCAAATTCAAGATAAACCATCACACGACCTCTATTTACTACCCTCAAGCCAATGGGCAGGCCAAAGCAACAAACAAAATGTTAAAAGCTATTCTCCTCAAAACAGATAAGGAGAACAAGTGAGATTGGAATTTAAAACTATATCCGGCCTTGTGGGCCCATCAAACCTCAGTAGGAACACCAACAGGAGTAACTCCTTTCTCGCTGGTATTCAGAGTAGAAGCAGTTCTCCTGCTTGAGGTTGAAATACCCAGTCTTTACATCTCATTACAAGGGATTCTAAATGAAGAACCTTATAGGGAGGCATGCCTCTCTCAACTATACATCCTTGATGAGGTCAGGTTAAATGCCGAACAAAGGCACAGAGCCTATGCTGACCGAATGTGCCAAAAATACAACAAAAAGTCCATGAGCAAGAAATATACGAGCGAGATCTAGCTCTAAGACTAGACAGCCGGATTGATAAGAAAACCGGCGAAGGAAGGAAGTTCCAGCCCAAGTGGTTGGGCCCATACACAATCATGAAGCACTACGGAAATGGTGCATATCTTTTGTGCACACTAGAAGGTATGGAATTCAGTGAAACTGTCAATTCCTTGCATCTTAAATGGTTTTACGTATAAAACATCAAAATCACCACTTGTACATTATAGCTACCTACATTGCATTAGTCATTTAGCTGCTTCATTTTGTCCACTCATTTCGTAAAAATGGTAGTCCAGGACCTTACTCTTAAATAATCTATTACAAATTTATGAAAATATTGGCAAATGCATTCAAAACACATCTCTTCAAACATTATCAACTATTCTCAAATCTTCTCACCAAGTTTGACAGACAAGCATTAACGAAAAACATACCAAGGCCTACATACTTGGCTTTGCTCTTTCTTTCTACTGGGTGAAGTTATCCTTACCTACGGTCTATTCTAGAAGCTTCTTGGTGTCATTTACACACTTCTTTACCCCATCAACCCTCGGTGACAAGCCCACGTCTCTTACTAGTGGTGTGAGTTTGGGAAAGGAAAAAAGTGCCCTTATTCACCTATATCTCGCCTTTGGTGAAAAACCCATGCTTTTTACTAGTGGCATGAGGAAAGGTGTGGGGGGTCCAGTCACACAAATTAACAAATCTTGGTATGCTAAAAACACAAATCGAATTCTATTAAGAGAAAACAAAAATCTAAATATCAAAATTCCAAAGAGATCAAATCCTCAAAACTAGATTTTATCAACCAGGTTGTCATTCATGAATCTAAGTCTAGATAAACTTGAAAGTAAGTGGCCTTCTAAGCTTGGTGGCAGTTATGAGTAGGGTAGGTGTGTAGGTATAAAATTGGTTTCTGTTACTAGTTTTTCTATCTCTCATCATTCCATTCAGTCAAACTCATACAACTTGTGCCCTTCCTAACTCTTGGTGTTGAGCCCTTGCATCTTACTAGTTGCGTGCAATTGGTATTGGGGCATGTTCATCTATTTATCACTATGCATTCATCACAGTTTTCCAATATAAGAAGAAATTAAAAACATTCCCCAAAGATTTCATAATTTCAAAACTACCATATGTTTATATCATCTCATATCAGCATTACAAAAACATACAAAGTAAAAAATTTGTTAGCCATTACATACATTCTAAAAATCATGAAAAACAAATATTCTAAAAACATCAAAGTACACATGTTGAAACGAGTCACAAAATTCTAGGTACCAAGAGTCTGGATCCAAAAAGACACACACACACACACACACACAAACACACACACACACACACACACACACACACACACACACACACACACACACACAGATATAAATCAAGTTTCATATACAATGCCATCATGCACTAGGCATGGTAAAAACACTTATGAGCCCGAAAAGTACAAAAACACTCATATAGATATCTGAAAAAATACTCTCAATCCCTATGGGATCCCTCAGAAGGTACATGACCATACCTAGGAATCTCGCTACGCCGGCACTCCGAATGCACTGAGGACTCACGGTCACACCCAGTAGCTACCGTCTTGCTATGAGAGTGACTCCTCCTCATCAAGCGCTTGGTCATCCTATATCCAGCTACCTCAGCACAGAGAGAATTCATGATCTTCGCCACATATCAGACAGAGGAAAAAACATCAGTATGCCTACCGGATGCTGAAGGCTCCCCCACATCCATAGAAAGCTCAGCACGGGTCTTCTCCAAGGGGAGAAGCAAGGTATCGGTGCATACTCGGCGAATCAAGTCTCGCCACTCATCACAAATTTCTGCAAGTAAAGGAGAGAATTTTTTTATAAAACGATCAAAAGAAAAAACCAAGAGTAAACAAAAAAAAGGAATAACAAACTAAGACAATTCTAACTAAAAAAATTGTCAAGAGAAGAGTGAAAACTTATTCGAATCTCCGTTCCTCCTAGAAGGATCTATAGGATCCACTCTTGCCACTAACGTCACCACTGACTGGTGTCCCTCTCCCATGTCTAGGGCAATGTGATGGCCTATAATGGACTCGCCATCTCCACCTAAGTCCTGAGAGAGAAACTCCTCTGATACCAGAGTCACCCTCTCTTCACTCTACTCCACCCTCTTAGCCCATAGGATCTCTTGAGTATCATGCCACTTGGGATCACTCTCATCCTCCCCACCCATCTCACTAATCTCCATCTCCTTTGTCTCCTCCTCTGTCTCTCCCCCTGTGAACTCCTGCGACTCAGAGTCCACGTCAATGGGCTCATCACTACTATGGTGGGACCAATGAGAATCCAAAGTAAGGATGCCTAAGGAGCACCGGCTCTCCCTCATGCACGTACCACCCTCCTGGCCACAATAGGAACACCAAGAGTAACAATGGTCCATCCCTAACCTCTAGGACCTCCCCGAGATTCACGAATAGATCTATACACTGGCCCCATTAGAGGAAGCATGTCACTATAGGGGAGGTCGAACTACTATGGTACTCTATTAAAGGGGTAGATCTCCAACTTCCCCACCCTATCTATCAACTGGCTAGTAGTCTAACAGGAAATCAAGGTAACAGTCTCCTCTCCCCATACCCCTGTCATGGCCTGATAAGATGTGGCCTCCATGTCTGTAATGGTCAAGGAGGCCATTGGCTGGTGAGGTGCTCTAAGAACTGTCATCTCTGTCCACCTCAATACCCTAACGGCCCTGGGATCCTCTACCTCTACACCTCTCCCATACGGAGTGATATGCTCATATACACAACTCATGACAAGAATCGGGTGGCTTAGTGACTGTCCCTATAATTGGACTACCATGTACAAATCATGGTAGGTGGTCCCAAGGATATCTACTCCCCAAGCATAGACTTGTCCATGGCCCTCAATCTATGCAATAATGGGGGCCCAACAATATAAGAGAGTGTCTCATCCCTTATCCCCAATCAGTCTCAAAGCAGGGATTCCCATGATGGCCTTATGGAGCACGAGAATTTTTGACTCAATAATAAAGCATATCCTCACACCCTTCTTCGATCCCATCGATACAACTCCATCTCCCATGTAGGTGGCCCACTGAACCACCTGTGATCTTGATTCTGCTATCTTAAGAGATAGCTACCACCAAAGGATTAGAACCCCTAGTATATGGTAAACATCCTCCAGGGTGATGGACCACTCACCCCTAACTCCTAGCAATCGAAAGGTGTCCCGATCCACATCCCAATAAGAAAATAAGTCACATAGTATGTGACTAGCGGGCGTAATATGAGGGACCTATGCAATCCTCCAAATGCCAGCCCTCTAAAGGGTATCTCTCTCTGCCTGAGAGAGTGCCTCTAACACTACTGGGAGCCAATCACACTCCCTCTCCCAGCTCCATCTAACATACTCCCCCTTCTTCTGCATACACCCAAAAACACAAAAAAGAAGTGATTTAGTATTAAAATTCAACTGAAAAGACTATTAAAAGCATGTGAAAATGCTAAAAATGCAAAAATAAATAAAAGAAAGCTTTATTTTATCTTTCTATCATGGACCGCCACCCTGTGCAGAGCGGTGGTTGTGTAACCACCACCTTGTAAGGTGGCAGTCCCATAACCGCTGCCCTGCATAGGGTGTCGGTCCTATCCCACAAATTCAAACGGGTCGTATACCCTAAAAAATGCCCAAAAACAAACGAATATACCATTTTTGCTAAAATGAAAACCTACCCTATGGGCGCCCCTCCTAAAGACACTTTTAAAACTCATATTTTCAAAAATGACCCGCCTAAGACAAAGATTTCATCATTTCCACATTTTAGGTTTAAAAACAATAAATCGAGAAGAACTTACATGAGACTTCGTGGGTCAATATTTCACTCTTGGAGGCATGATCGCTATCTGATCACGAATGTTTCAAATATACTCTCATCGAAAACTGTCACCGTGGGTCCTAGAGCTCAAAAACTATCAAATCAATCCGAGCAAATGACTTCATTTTATATAAATAGCCCTCTTAATTTGATTTTGAATGTCTTTCGCAAGGTTGGAGCACCGACGGAGGTAAGTTATAAACCTTGCATAGATGGTAAGTCCTCTTTTCATATCAATTCAACCTTATTTCTCAATTTATTTTATCTATCTGCACTTTAGTCCCTTTTTAAAAAAATTTTAGGTAGTGAGATCTTGGATGGTGACTTTCCAGCACATGGGCGTGTCAGGTATAACTCCTAACTCCCCATTTCGGGACCACCATACTTGGATCCACCATTTTATGCCTCTTCATAGCTAAGATGTTTCTCTAAGGGAGCAATATGTACGTACCCGAAATTGTAGGATACTACACCGCTAGAACGATGTTACACATGCCCCAATGATGATACAAGTCTCCTTACAACATGTCTGAAATCCAAAAAGGCTCGCCAAGTATAAGCTTGCATCCCGCATGCCCCATATAGCCTCCGTGTGCTTTATTTTCCCCTTTTCCCCCTTTTTTTCTTACTTTTTAGGCTTTAGTGATGAAACTTCCGCCCTGCCTGGGTGGTGGTCCCATGACCACCACCTAGGATAGGTCGGCGGTACCGTAACCACTGCCCTGCATAGGGCGATGATTTTGTTCCCATTTTCTAGATTCTTCCGACGATCGCATCACATGTAAATCTTCAAATTTACAAGCTTTCTTCAGCCACTTTGGCTTGCATTGATGTTTTTGGTTCCCTGGTAATAGTGTTTTTCCTTTGTTTATAGTAAAAGAGTTCAAATGGGAGTTACCCTCTGGTAAATGCATTGGTTATAAATAGCCATCTTCTTTTCAAGAAAATGGCCCCTCATCTACTCAATTCTCTTATTCAATCTCTGAATTTCTTGCTTAAAATTCTGCTAGCTTCATGTTTTGCATCAGTTATTAGTTTTCCTTTGTTATTTAGAAGTCAATCTATCTTCTTGTTTCAGCCTTGTTCCATTGCTGCTCCATACAATCAGTTTAGCATAGAATACCTTCATTTCTAGACTAGAATCCATTAAATTTATAGGTTTTTCTTTGTCACAAGGATAGTTTCTGAAACTCTTGGTACACTTGTGTTGTATTCCCGCAATAAATCCCGCTCGGAATTACATAGTCAAGCTCTGTTCACTTGCGCCATCTCTCTCCTACTCACATTGTGTTCGGTCTATATCCAAAGTTTCCATTGTTTGAATACCATCTTTTTTTGATACTATCGTCTACATACTTTCTGGATTCACGAGGACACGAAGGAATGAGGAGATCACACTGAGGGGATGAAATCACACACAACTGGATTTATTACATTATGTAAATTCCAGGTCTGAGCTATCAAAGTTCTAGTTACAACATATCAAATAAAATAGTGAATCATTTTATTTTAGTTAAGCTCACTTTCCATATTGCCAGGGAATCTGTGTGGAATGATATTTTCTGAGAAAATATGATTTGTTCCTCACTTCTGAGGTTGGATTGAAGGTTTTCAATTAAGTTAATTAGCTGTCTTTTATCTAGATTCACACATTTGTGTAGGTGAATAACCACACCCGATTATCTCACTTGTTTAGTTTTAGTGTAAAAGTATTTTAATTGTTGTTTGTAATTATAATGTTTCAATCATGTATTTTGTTTAGATTAGTTACCCTTTCAGCAGTAGTATGAATTATTATTTTCATTTTAATTTATTTCAGAGACTTCAAAACTAGATTAACACTTAGATCTTAGTTAGGAGGATAAACCACTAGGGAATTTATGCTACCCGTTTGTAGTCTCTAAATCTCCCCTTTGTCATTTAGCTGTCAGGAGATCACACTACCAGATCTTAGTCTCTGATCCTCCTATAGTTAGCTATAGGAAAGTTGCTTTCCAATTCTCATCCTCGCCTGTAGCTTTTCTATTGTAGAAAAATGGCCATAATCCCGAATGTGGTTTCATCTAAGTCACCCACAATTCAAACCACCAACTATCTCGGCGTGACCTCGAGAGGTCAGGTATGGGGAAAGTCACTTGCTGATTCCCATGCTTGCATGTCACTTTTCCATAATACAGTAACCCATGAATTAATGCTTCATATTCAACTATGTTATAAGTGCATGAAAATTGGAGACTCAAATCTGATAAATATCTCTCATTTTTTGGGGAAGTGAGCATTAAACATTCTCCTTGTTCATTCTTATTCTTAGCTCCATCAAAATGAAGCTTTCAAATCCCTTCTTCTACATTTTTTTTGGACAGCAAGGAAATTGGTGTGTTTTCATCATGTGAGTAATACACACCAAACATATGTTATTCAACTTCTTTGAAAGGATCATGAGAATGTTATACATGTTTCTTTCCATTTATAAATAGGTAAGAAACACCATCCAATGCTGAAATATGAGTTGTATTATCAAAATCAGGCTGGTCTAAGGCTGCATAATTAGCTAATGCATTAGAAGCGCTAGGTTCAATGTGAAATATAGCCAAAAGTTTTGAATTGATAGTAACCTTGGTCCCATAATATGTAGTGAAAAATAAGAAAAATCAATCTCAAGATAGATAACCTCCTATTTTTGCTATGAAATCTCTTGATAAACATATAACAAATTAAGGAGGTAAATCTACAACAGTAATATCATGTAGAATGGAAACATTTGGGCAAGAATTCAATGTTACCTCTAGATTTTTGATGACACCAAATGTATTAGTTACAGTTCCATCTAATTGTAGGACACTCTTTTTCTGTAGGTTCATACTGCAGACCCAATATTTCTACAATTGCTTTTGGCATAACTGTGTTACTTACACCATTGTCAACCATACAGTTATGAACAAGATGTTCTCCAATAATCAGTGATAGATAAAATAGTGGTGGCTTCTTGATGTCATGAGCATTTAAGAAATTCTAAACCGTCCATTTAACCACTTTGATGCAGTCAGTGTTCCATTGTTCCAAGGACCATGTCTACTTTCTGGAATTCCTTTTTCTGTTGTTTTAGAAGAAATCTATGCATCTTAGCAAGTTCATGAGAAAGTATATCCTTGTAGTATTAGAATACTTAGAGCATCCCACATTGAGATGTTAACATTATTATTTTTCATTACATCAACAATGTTAAAAGAAGCAACACTTTTAGAGATAGATTCTACTGTTTTAGCATAGGCTTTGGTGAAAACTAATTTTGATTTAGGTGCTTTTGATATCTGAGTTATAAATAACCTTCTTGGATCATGATGTAGTTCTTTTTTTTTGTTCTTTAATAGCTATAACAACCTGCTATTTTTTAGGAAGAACAACACTCTTAGCTGGTTTTGATCTTATAGTTGTTTTTTTATCAGTGAAAGTAGGTAGAACAGGCCTATTCTACAATTGTTTATTCTCTAGCAACCTTTTACCGAGCCCCTAGTAGTAACCGCACTGAAATCATCTTCAATTAAACTGACTAAGTTCTACTCAGGTGCCTTCTAAACCTGAGTATCTTGTTGCCCACCCCTCCATTTGAGGGAATGAACAATGTCTTAGATTGAGGTTGTTGCAACAAGACTTACGTTTAGAAAAGCATTGGGTAACTTGCAGTTGAATGAGGCTGATTACAAGGTTGACATCACTCTTCTGTAGCCATATTAACTATAACTAAAGGATTAGATGAACTAGGAGCCTTTGGGTTGAATTGGCTTTGCTGATAAGACTACCTATAATTTTGATTATGTTGGTAAGGCTTCCTATTTTGCTGGTTTTGTTGATAAGGATCGTGATAAGGTCTTCTAGGTAATGCAATCTTATTCTCAATTGAATTCAGCTTATTCCTCATAGTATGCAAAACTTTAAAAACATCATCTAATGGGGGTGGAACAATGGGTTCGATAATTGTGATAGGCTATGTGATAGGAGCTAAATCTGCCAAAAAGGGCATTGAAGGCCTTGAAGCTAACTTGTTGGCTTTAATAAGACTATTTTCATCTCGGACGGTGATATCATAGGCTACTCGGAGAGTCTCTCCTCCCATAGACTGAATCATAGTGGAAATATCACTGTTTAATGCTCTAAGATGATAAAGAAAAGCATGGTCATCTTGAGGTTTGACACTTGTTGGATTTCTTTCCCAAGATCTGGAAAAATGTATGTTGAAACTAGACATAGATTCATTGGGAGCTCTTTTAAGGGTAGACAGTTGTTCTATGAGAGATAAATGATCTGAATTATGTTGAAATTGTTTCAGTAATTTACCACCTAAATCATCCCAAGTTCTTATGTATCCAATCGCTAGATATCTATACAATTGCAAGGCTTGTCCTTTAAGGGATGCAACTAAAAGTTTCAAAGCTACATCTTCATGAGTGATATTATGAACTGCACATAAGGCTACAACATCTTTAATGTGCTATGTAGGTGTAACCTAATTTTCACCAGTGACTGATGGAAAACTTTTCATGGAAGCATTAGGGATGTCATGATAAACTGGGATTACTAACGGGCTTCCATTAGTAAAGGTCACAAAATTCCTAGGTTGTTGAAAAGACATTTGAAAAATTGGGATCTAAATAGATAAATTGATATCTGGTGAAGCAATATTAGGAGGAGGGTTATCAAAACCAGGCCTATTATAAGGTAAAGTATTCCCAACTCTTCTCCTTCTTACAAAATTCAAAGGCAAAAAAATAAAATAAGAAGGAATTACTCTTACCAATGATCTTGTAGATACTTTAGGCATTGAACATGCTACAATACTGGTCTGAAATAATCCCTACGAAGTCACCAAATATATCTTTAAATCTTTTAGAATAAATTATTGCAACTTTCTGTCCCAAAATTAATTTTTATTTGCTGTAAATCTGATATAGATGTTTGTAACTTACATCCAAATATGATTCGTCGTCCCACCGGACGTGCCAAAAAATATTATCTCTCGAAAGTGCACTCTGTAGAGAGATGGATGTAGGTGTTCTAATCTTACAAAGTTTATCTCTCTCTTTCGTAGATAAAATGGAAACACCTCGAATCTATGGGTATATCTATTTTGAGGCGAGTCTCCGGTATAAAGGCTGGTTCCTTATTGATATATCCTAAACTGATTGTCTGGGGTTTAAGGGTAAAAGATGACTATAAAATGATTTAAAACTAAGGTAATACACTAAATTTGTATGAGGTATTTGACTAAGTATATGCACAACTGATATATGAATGAATTCTTAGTGCATGAGCCAATAATTTTCTACAAATTATTAAGGGCAAACACTTTGATGTATTTAGGGAAAAATCACAACAATACTTTTAAGTTAAACATGCACATTAATATCATGCAGAAATTATTGAAATTGGCAATAATGTAAGATGATTAATCAAGGAATTTAATATTCACAAGATTAATTGAGCATACAGAAGATTGAAAAAATTAGAAAGGTAGAAAATACTTCACATTCAGAGGGTAAAACTAGGAAAAACTTCTTAAGCACTCTTGTATCTAAAAGATCCTCCTATTTTCTTTGCTAAGGCACATAATATATAGCAAAATTTATTCATCCACCCTTCCTAAAAATAGACTAAGGTTTTACTTTCCCATGCATTCTATTTTAATCCTTTATTTAATAATAAATAAAGGAATAAAATAAAGCAAACCAATACAAACAGGCATTAATATCCTTTTGATTACATACAATCAAATTGTAATTGAGTGTTGTATTTTAAGAAAAAGCATAGGGTGAATAAATTTGCTAATAATAATTTTTTTCTTGATGAGCAAGTCTCCTCCTAGTGCAAGCAATTCTGTCATTTTTTTGATGTTTCCCCTAGTGAAGGATTGCAAAACTAACTCCCTGTGAGTGAAAAAAATAAATTAGATTAATTGCAGTACTTTATAAAACAATTCATCCAAATATCCACTTGATGGAGACCACCACCAAGTTCAAGTTCCAATGTTGACATTCCTTTTCCTCTAGTGGTCACATGGATAGCACATTGTAAATCATCTTCAACTTGTCCAATAGTCGAGACAACTTTTGAACTTCATCATTTGATGAGTACAAGGTAATTTTATAAGTATTAAGGTAAGTGTTGTTTGATGATTGGTTTAGGTGGCATATTACATAGTTTAGACCTTATACAAGGTGAATGCAAACAATTCCATTTGGCCACCTTTTGATAATACACGCTATACTATATTCCATAACCCTTTGGTTAATATTCTTGGTGTATAGTTGGTCGGATTTCAAATTGTGAATAGAAAAAGGTGGGAAACACCTTTTGGCTTGATCATTGCATAACATGATTGGTCGGCAACCTATGATCGTTTGGGACATAGACTATGGTTTAAAACTTTCGAAAGTCAATATGAAATGATTTTGTTTTGAACTTTGGGCTGGCCCCCTCTCCATGATGACTCACCCCGCCATGCATTATTTTGGTGGTATTTTAACTCGAGATGAGTTTTCGTTGAAATCCGGTGATGATCTTGGGTCATTGACTTATGTACTATTTGAACACAAACCGTCAATCTCTGACCTATGGTTAGGGTTTCTGACCTAGATTTTAATGTAGTAATGGCATCTAACAATGATGATTTTCTTCGAACATGGGGATTGACCCCTAAGCATTGATCTTGGTACTTGTAGGATGTCTATCGTTGATGCTTAAATCATGGTTGAGTTCGAGCTAACCCAATGCTTGAGGTCTATGGTAAAGGTCTTTTGAACTCAATGATCACTACATTCTGGATTTTTTGGTCTATGGGTGAAGCCCTGGGTAAAAATTTTGACAACATTGTTAGTCACCTTTCGAGCTCAGCCCCTTTACATTGATGGTTTCCTATTGTTTTCTTATCTATCTGAGTTCTTTGAGCAAAGTGGTCATGGGTTTTTTCATCTTTGTCGTGATCTTTGATCTCGGCTCCTACTATAGTTTTTACATTTATATTTCTTAGAGGGTTTGCATCAATATGTGCTTCTTTCTGAGCTCTCTATGAGGGGTCTCTAGTTTTAGTTGCGGTGGTTTCCATTGATGAGTTTTTAAAATCTCTCTATTTGTTCTCTCTAAAAATGACCTACAACTATTTAGAGCTCTTTGAGAACACGTATATCTACTCAGTTTTACTTATAAATGTGCTTCTTTATCTTCTCAGTCTCTTTCAATTTTCGGCTCCAACTGGTAAGTGAATAATGAAGTCAACTTTTAATTTTTCAAATGGGTATTTTTTATTCTATTTAAAAACCAAAAGATCTATTATATAAGAGACATGGGTATTTGAGTTTTCATCTTTTGTTTGTTTCTGATGGTTTCTTGTTTTACTATGGACGCCCTGTATGAGATTGACCTTTCATGGGTTTGACATTTCATTGTTCATATATGAGATAAAATCTCAGATATTTGAAATATCCACCATTACTCTGGACTTGGGTTTGTATCGGCTATTCTATTTCTGAAGCTGTAGTTTTGATGTGTTTTTTAAAACTATAGATGCCTGAAAGAGGTCACTATTTTTATTTTATGCTTTCTCTGTTATTTTACGAAGTAATTCTAAGCTTTCCTCAAGCTGATTCAAGCTTATAAGTTTAGTATACACAGTCATTTCTTTGATGTCGAGGATTTGCATAGATTTGAATTCCTTCATGGGTTTGATTTTATTGAAAAAGGGTTCCCAAATTTGTAGCCTTTCACCTTTTTGTTATTTATTAAGCTCAAATGAAGCTCTCGTACTCTTTAATGTCATCAATTAGTAATATATAACACCCTAAGAACTCCTTCTCTTGTGGGTGTATTACTGATCTTCTCTTAAAATGGCATCCATTGTTTGATCTGAAAATGATTTCGTATTGCTTATGAAACTACTTTATTTGAATAGATCATTCCTTTCTCCATTTTGTGAAAGACCTTCATTACAACTCTTATAGCTTTAACAAATCTATATACTTATGGATTTTGTCATTGTACCCTTAGCATGTGGCTTAGTTCCATCCTTGCATAAATACCTTCTATATACTTGATAACTGGGCACTTATTTATTTTTTGATATCACACTTGTCTCTTGATCTATAAGCTTGTATCTATTTTGGTCATTTGCAATATCAATTGCATGCTTGCAAAATCAATTTTGTTATTTATATTTTCTTGAGATACAACTATTTCTTCATTTTAGACAAGTAATATTTGAATATGCACTTCATCTCACCTCTTACATAGTGTTGTCTCTTGTAGTTTGATATTTGGAAATGAAAAACTACTTTGTTACTTGATGAGGTGCCCCTATTTCAGTAAGTATATAAGTGAACCTTTGCATCACTTCTTTATTTCCTCAAAATTGATATAGTTGGGTGTTTGGGAAAACATAAATTCCGTCCTTACTCATAAATCATGCTGAATACTAAATTTGAGCATCTGTACTTGCTTCTATGTCATACCTATTTCTAAAATACTACTTAATAATGGATTTGAGGTTGTCTGTGAATTCATATTTCTCTCAATCTGTAATTTCTTGATAAACTATGGTATTTAGATCATTTTTGTACCTATTGTACTTATAATCTGCACTTCATGAAATGCATTCCTTTTTTTATTTAATTCTTAAGTCAGGCCTTTAAAGGATTCTTCACAGCTATCTACTCATGTTTTGTGTACTTGTTTTTCATGATCTCTCCAATCTAGGAAAATGGTTCTCGTTTTAGTGTGTTGTAACTCTTTGTATTTAAAATGGATATATAACTGAAAGTAATTGCTTAAGTTGAATTCTTGATCACTTGTATTCTGAAATGATCACTTGAAAAACTTTATCTTGTATCTTTCTTTGATTGGATGGTTGTTATGATTTTATATTCAGAAATTCGACTCTAGTTTTCTTGTCATAAGTTGTACTTCAATGGTATTGTAGCATTTGTGTATCATTTCTATATTTGTTCTGATGCAATCTGAAAGTGTGCATTTGTAACTTGATCTAGGACAATAACAGTTCATTTAGATGCTTCATGGCTTGTTTTTGGGGCTGAAATATAGTAACTGTTATATTTGATCATGCCACATTATCTACTTTCTGCATTACTATTTGATTTATATACAACTTTTAAAGCATGTATTAGTTAAACATAGCGTGATGGAAAGTTGTAAATATCCATTTTTCTTGGTGAATCCATGTCAAAACTTTCCCTATACCTCTTTCTTAGTTTGTTTTAGTTGTAATATTCTTTTTCCATTTAACTTAGCTTTATAAATTCTGATTCTTTCGATTTTTCGAGCTACATTCTTTGTTCATCACCATTATATACTTTTGAATTATCTGCATCATGTACCATAGGATAGAAGTCTTTGAACTATGCAATCTTTATCTTTAGCGAGGACTATAAGACATGATTTATTTCTTCTTGGCTACAACCTATACCTATAATATCCATTAATGAACTCTGATTTTTGTAATCTGTAGTCATGATTTCTTCTCCAAAACCTAACACTTCATCTATTCTAAAATTTGGTGTCTTCATCAAGGAAACATAGTTGTCCTTCGAGGATTTGTATTCTTCTTCTGAAGATAACAAGAAATTGCAAACTATGTAATCCATTATGTTTTGTATCAGCACACATAACTGCAGATTTCATGTAATCATTAAGTAATTCAACAAAATAGTATTTTCTAAAAGAACCTCTCCTAGCTTAGGTATACTTCACCAATGCTATCCATCGTAATGAAGTTTCAAGTTTCCCATTTTTACACGAGTGAAATAAATTTCAACATTATATTGTAATATCAAAAGCCAATTCCTTCACATAGATACAAGAATAGATCAGTCAGATTCAGTCCCTAAAAGATAGGTTTAAGAGGATCCCTAGAATTCTAGAAAACTATCCTTAGATTGAAGTGATAGTTACCCATCTAGATGTGAGAGTATCTTATAAACAATGATTCCTCTTAAAGCACCGAAATCCAATTTTCACCCAATGTGACACAATTGCATGGTTTTCACACTTGGACGACATGTTTTCTTTATCCTTTTTCCATATTTTTAAAAAAAATTCCTATTTTCTCTTTCTTTTCTGAGGAACCTCATAATCAAGAAAAAAATAGCTTGATATGAATTACATTCATTAGTTCTTGTAATTCCTCACCATCTAATTGAGCCATTTTATATGCCCTTGAAATGCATTCAGCGACCATAACATAATGTCCTAACCAATTGGGCTCAAATATTCCTTTCGTTTTTCAATCTTTAACCACGTTAAGCTTGTTTTTTCTTTAAAATGAGATCACCTACCTAAAATTGATGAGGTATGATCCATTTTTTGTATCCTTGTGATGATTTGTTCTAATAAAATATCAAACGATTGAGTTCTCTTATACGCTTCTCATCCATTAGCTCTAACTCATCTAGCTGAGGTACCCTATAGTCTTCATCTTTGTTGAGATAGTCTGAAAGTGATATTCTTAGGGAGGGAAGCTCAATGTCCAAGGGTATAATGGCCTTAGTGATAAAGACTAATGAATAATGAGTAACACTAGTAGGGGTGCAGATTGAGGTTGGATAGGCTTAGAGGGTGGGATGGATCTGAAGGTGTCAATTATAGCTAGTTTTACTAACCATATTTTGCATGATATGAGTAATGGTCTTATTAGTGGCTTCATCTTTTCCATTACCTTAAGGGTAATAGGGATTTGACCACTTGAGTTAGATTTGGAAGAATATGCATATTTCTTTGGTTGTCTTATTTTTAAAGTATTTACCATTGTCTATTATAATGGTGGAGGGAATTTCGTAACAACAAATGAGATGGTTCATAATGAACTTCGAGATCTACACACTAGTTACGTAAGTGAGAGGCACAACCTCTACCCATTTATTGAAGTACTTGGTGGTGGTGATAATATGAGTGTGGCCATATGAGGAAATTAGAGTGAGCTTCCCTATGAGATCAAGTCCCCATTTTGAAAATAGTCAGGGTGTTGTGATGGGCTATAAACCCTATGTTGGTGAATGTATCAAGTTCCTATATATTTTGAAAAAGGTCACATCTCTTGACAAATTTACAACATTTTTCTTCCATCATAGGCTAATAGTAACCTACTCTCAATAATTTCTTAGCAATTATCATCTTTCTTGTGTGTGCTCCACAAACGCCTCCATGCACTTATTTATTTTTTGGATTGACTCGGTCACATCAAGACAACACAACAGATTCCTGTCATAGCCACGATGATATAGGGTTCATCCTAGGAGGGTATAATGGGATATACATTGGATAAGGGATTGTTTCTAGGTATGGGAGATATTCAGGGGAAAAGTGTCATCTTGTAGGTAGTTAAAAATGATATCATACCGAGGAGATAGAGGACCAACAACTTCACGTGCTAGAAAAGATTCAGGTATTTCGTATGTAGGAACTCGCAAGTGATAAAAAAATAAAGGCATCTTGCTTTCCTGGGGTGGAATGTTACATAAATACCCAATTATAGCCATGACACCTAGTGAGTGATTATGTGATTTTGGCCTTTGTTTAATTATAACCTATACAAATTATTCTTTCAAATTTTCAAACAATTTCTTATATGGAATAATATTTTTCATATTTAAATTTGTATTCATCATTAACTTGTTTAATGATCAATTGCGAGTCACCAATGACTCGTATTTTTTTGATGTTCCATGTGATAGCTAATTTATAATAATGATAAGCGCCCTCATATTCTACATTATTATTTATACAATGGAATCCTAGAAAAAATTCCTATGGAATGAATTCTCTAGTGAGAGTGATAACTACCACTCCTCCTGAAACATGAAAGGTGAATGACTCATCAAAATGGACTTGCCACATGAGGGATTCCTCAATGAACATCATATATGTATATGGAAGATCCAGATACAATGGTTCCACTACTGGTAGAGGAGCTTTAGCCAAATAATCTGCAAGTACTTGTCATTTTAGTGATTTCTTGTTAACAAATTCAATGTCAAAGTCACTAAGGAGGATGATATAATTAGCCATCCTCTTTGTAAGGGAAGGTTTAGATAAGAGGTAATTGAGAGGGTCAGAGTTGGATATTATCTTGGATTTATTATTAAGGAGGTAGTGTCGAAGTTGTTGAAATATAAACACCACAACTAGGAAAGATTTTTAAATTTGAGGATAGTTAAGCTCATTTAAAATTAAGGTAAGGATAAGGTAATAAACAACCCTCTCTTTGTGGCCAAAGATATATTGGGAAAGTAGTGCACCAATAGTAAATTGGGTAGCTGAAATATACAAGAGTAGGGGTTCACTCGGGGTAACTAGAATGAGAATAGGTGGATTGACAATATATTGCTAAAGTAATTCAAAAGCCTTTTGACAGTCAGGTTCCCAATTAAAGGTAACATGTTTCTTCTATAGATGTGTAAAATCATAACACTTATCTGTAAGATGTTAAATCGGTGGATTTCCTTAATATTTTCTTGTAGACTTCATATTTGTTTCAGGTTCCTTGGTGGATGCATCACTTTAATAGCTGTAACCTTTGCAGGAACTAACTCTATCCATCTTTATGAAAAAAATGAAACCAAACAAAATTCTTGATTATATATCGAAGACGCACTTCTTAGGATTCAAACAAACCTTATAATCTCAAAAGTATTCAAATATACACCTTAATATTTCTTGATTCTCTTCTTCTGTCTTATATTTTTCTATGATATCATCCATGTAATCTTCAATGATATGAATCATCATGTCATGAAAGATGATGGTCATTTCACGTTGATATGTATCTGCAACATTATTGAGTCCAAAAGACATGACCTAATAGAAACATTTCCCCCAAGGGGTGACGAAAGTAGTCTTATGTTGGTCATCCTCAGCAATCTTGATCTAATTGTAGGTCTAAAAATCCATCCATTAAGGACAACATCTCATAACTAGCAGTGGAATTGACAATCATGTTAGAAAATTAATGTGTTTGTGTGAAACATTAATCATGTTTGAGGAATTATATTATCTAGATGATAATATAATATTGTAATATTTAAGTGTGTTTGAGATATTATTATATTTTGTGTGTACATGAGTTGTGATAACAACTCACTATTAGATAGCTATGAGAAAATAAAGGTGGAGAGAATCATGTTGGAGAGATAAGTGGGGATTGGGTAATTGATATGGTTTGACTCCTTATTCTAAGGATGTCATTTACCTATTTATATGTAATATCTTCATATTGAAAATTATCGCATTTGAATAAAACTATTTTTTTTTTCTTGTGTTATATTTTATTATTTCTACATTTGAATCTGAACCAAAAATAATATTTGGTATCAGAACAGGTATGCAAACCAGACAATGGATTTTCTATGATTAAGCAAGAGCATTTTTTAAGAAAATCCGTCTAAAGAATAAATTTTAGTTGTTTTTCTAAAATATGGGTTTCTCTTAAACTTATTAAGTTTCACAAAATAAAGGGTGATACAATTACAAAAGAAATTTCAGTAGAACCCAAATAATATTTTTGGATAGAAATGCATTTCACCCGAACCTGCATTAATACAAGTTTTGAGTTTTTGTAAATTTTTCTTGTGCCACACAATATTCAGTTCATGGTCACTTCGTGAGAGATTTCAGACCTGCAATGCCACATCGATAACATGTACCTTCCTTCCATTCATGTAGACATTTGGTCATTATTTTATAGGCTCTGATTTATTTCACCGTCTATGTGGTTGTTTTGGTTTTTGTTTATTGTTAAGAAAAAACCTTGGTATTTCTTCTCTCTTGGTTAATTCATTAGAGAAAAAGTCTTATTTATTATTTAGTTACGTAAGTTTAAGTTGTTTTAATAAAATTTGTTATTATATATATTTTATTTTGATTGTTTTGTTTATTTTGTCTTTAGATTATGTTTATTTAGTGATTTTATTTGTATCATTACAAACATCATAAAGTCATCTTCAGTTAAATTTTTTTATCGTATTGTCTTATTCATCGTATTTTGTTTAAAGTAATGTCAAAATTTTTAAAGTCACTTTTGTTTTATTTAGGTGATTATTAGGAAAATTGTTAAGAAAAAGAGGTTGCTCATTTTTCTCCTGGTTGCATTTTCGCTTATACACGGCAAACAAGATCAAATTGAGGGGGGAATTTCATATTGAGATTCTTTTTTTTTTTTAGTAAACAAGTAGTTTCAAATGGAGGTTAGAGGAAATGGAGGAAGGATGTGTTTTAGCAACCTCTCATCAGAAACCATCGATGAGGCCATAATATTGCTTTGGTGGCCATGTTTTTTCAGTTGTGTTTATTGTGTTTAATTACAGAATGTGTGGTAGTAAATAAATAACAGATGGATAATTCTTGTTCATAGTTAGGAACATATTTTACTATATGTTTTTCTCTTTTGTAAATTATGGATGAGGAAATTTGTACGTTGTTATGAAAGTGGTTGGTGGTAAACTAGAAAACCAATTTGAGAGTTTTTGAATCTCTTAGAAAATCACATACAAAGTGGTTAATGGTTCCACTAGAAAACCTATTAGAGTTTATGGTACCCTTGAAAACCATAGGATTGTAGAACATGAGCAGGTACTAGACACAACTCACCCATTTCCACACTAAGGGGTGAACGTTAGGAAATTAATGTGTTAGTGTGAACATTAATAGTGTCTGTGGAATTATATTATCCAAATTATAATATAATATTATAATAGTTAAGTAAGAGTGAGATATTATTATATTTTATGTGTACGTAAGTTGTGAGAACAACTCACTATTAGATAGATACGAGAAAATAAATGTGGAGAGAATCATTTTGGAGAGATAAGTGGGGATTGGGTAATTGATATGGTTTGAATCCTTATTCTAAAGATGTCATTTACCTATTTATATATAATCTTTTCATAACGAAAATAATCCCATACGAATAAAAAATAATAATCTTGTGTTTTTTTATTGTTTCTACATCTGAATCTAAACCAAAAATAATAAATCATGTCGATGTTGGGTAAGGGGAAGTCATCTTTGGGACATGCTTTACTGATGTATTTGAAGTATGTTCATATTATGACATCAACTGGCTTCTTATAGACTGTAACTATGTTATATATCCAGTCTAGATAGTAAATAGGTTTAATAAAACATACTGCTAATAGTTTCTCTTCTTATTCTTTCACAAGTAATGTAATATTTGGGTGTATATTCCTTAGTTTTTGCTAGATAGGTTTGGCATCTAGGTGCACAATAAAGTTGTGCATGTCCAATGCTGGGTCAAAAAATTACATATCTACATATTACCATGCAAATATGTTTGAATACACTCATAATAGTGCTACGAGGTTTTTTTGTTCTTATGCCGAAAGTGAAGCTCCAAGATTTATCATCTTAGGATCTTGTTCTAACCTGATGTTGACATTAATTGTCTCTCCGAATAACATATTTGATGCATCATCAATCCATGTATGATCAATGGGGAGAGTAATATCCACTTCTATAGGTGGCTGTAAAATATTTTTATCTTCCCATGGTGGAACTACCTTTTCTGTCGATTGTTTCGTTTGATTGTCCACAAGCATCTCAAAGACATTTTCACTATGATAGTTATGCTTATTCTTGCTATAAGGATTTTTTATAGTAATTTTTCCTTTAATGTCTATATTCTTTCTCAAATTACCACATAATTGTGCTTCCTACCAAAAGTACACGGTTGTGTCCAATTTTATAGAGAAACCCTTCTTATGATCATTTCTTGGAATGGTATATGAAAGTCCTATGAATTATGCAATTACGTCACCATTTTAAAATAAATTGACTGAAATGTGAAGTTTTTGATCCCAATAAATGAGTTTAGGATATACAAGGGTGACTTGGAAATTAGTGTTGGAATTGGATCCGAAAATGGTAGAGACAGTGGAATCCAAAAATAGATTTCTAGAAGCAAGATCCTCGAATAGGTTATAGTGGGTATTTACATCAATGTCGAAATGAGATGAGTTATCTTCACATTAGGAAGAGGTATCTATTAGTGTAAATTCACGGCACCCCCAAAATGACCTATGGATTGTCTTTTCTAAGGCAATGTCATTTGGTATGAATGCGCAACATTGAGCTTTCCCAAAGTGTGGGACCTTTCCTGATGGGGAAAGCTCTCTAGAAAAGGTTGGTTCCTCTTCCTAAACTACCTGCCACAAGCTATTACAGTGCAGGAAAGATAATCTAATCCTAATCTAACTATGCCAAGGAGACAGAGAGAGAGAGAAAAGAGGGAAAAACAGAGGCTACACTAAAATGGTGATACACCAGAGAAGGAAAATGCCGAACATCTATCAAAAATGCCATGGAATGAGAAGAGGTGAGCAATGGGAAGGATGGACAAGTGCATTAGACAAAAAATGTTCCAAAACTCCACGAACACATCTCCAAAACCTGAAATTAACATTCAAACATGCACAAATACTTGCAATGAAGAGAGGCAAAAAGAAAACAAGAAAAAACGAGCAAGGATGGACAAATGTATCACCAAACACGTTGTTATTGCTCCAGAAGTTTTCACAAAACATCATTTCATGGGTAACATGAAAAAAATGCCATTATAGAGCAGGGGAAGAGGTTCAAACTCCATTTTTGACCTTGGGGAAGAAAAGAAGGGAGAGGCGAGAAGAATGATGAACAACTAGCTACAAATGAGCCAAAACTGGATTTTAACCATCGAGTAGAATGGAAGAAAGGAGAAAATGTAGGCCTGAATCAACTTGTTTCCCTCTGCGGGCCCGCAGGAAAAATTTCTTCTTTGCGCCCCTTTGGACCCTTGGGCAATTTTTGTCAAATTCCCCTGCGCCCCTGACATCTGCCAAGAATAGGACACATGGCATTCCACTATTGGTTGCGGGATTTCGAGATGGGTTTTAACTTTTTGTCCATTAAAATTTTTGGCAAAAGGCCAAAATTCACTCTGCCACCCCCAACTCCCACCGGCCTCATGGACACGGGGCAATCTCCAATTCGTTGGCGGAGCTTCAGACCAAAATTAATCTTTTCAACCCCACCGGCCCCGTTAGAGATTTTTCTAACTTCTCCCCGCCGACCCACCATTTTTATGCCATGTGGCACTCTCTGATTGGGCACAGACCTTCCTCGGGAAAATTTCCCTTAAAAACTCCATTGAGCCATAACATGCAAAATACAAGGAGTTAGAAGGAAAAATTTACCTTTCTGGAAAGATGAGAAGATGCTCTATCGGATGAAGCCATTTCCAAAAAATTTTAAGTGCCTGAAAAGTGAAAAAAATTGACTGAGGCACAAGGAAGGAAAAAATGAAAGAGAGTTAGCCAAAAAATAAGCAAGGGGCTTATTTTGGATAACAATTTTGGTGACTCAAAGGGGTCATCTACCTAGTGGATGAAGTTACCAGTTGCCTAAAAAAATCCATTGGGCATGGATTCATCAAATTAACTGCTTGGTACCCCCAACTCATTAGAAAAATTTCAAGAAAGAAGATTTTGAGAGTATAACATCAATTGATCTGGAACATGGCCTACAAAAATGCATCCTTAGGACAACAAGCTTGTGCCAAAGCACTTAGGGAAATGTAAAACTAAGATACAAAAGAAAATTGTGCACAAGAAATTGGAGGAATGAAAATCTAAGCTAATATGTACAAGGTGGAGATTTTTCCTTCTAGTAGCAATGCTTTAGATAGATTCCATTAACTGGAATCTACAGTTCTCCACCATCTAATGTAGACAATTGGAATGCGAATTGTTGTTCTTACATTTTTTGACCATGTAGGGGAAAATAAAAATGGCATCAAACTTTAAATGCCTTCTTGGCTTTGCTCAATCTGCATCCCATTTCAACACTAGATCCCGAACTTGGAAAGTTCTAGCCTTAGTTTTCCTATCAAAGGTTTTCTTGATCAAGGCTTGGTCCTTCTCCATTGATTGGGATACATGCTCTCTGATTTCTTGGAGTTCCATCAATTCTGCATATCTAACCTCCATGGGTTCAAGCTCCCACAATTCCAATTGCTTCATGAGTTCTAACGTTGGAAACTCAAGTGACATGGGCAAGATTGCCAATCTCTTCCATAAACAGGTCTAAATGGAGAGTTACCTGTGAATCTCTTGGGAGTTATCCTATCAGCCCACAAGGATGATTTCAATTTGGTGTGCCAAGTCCTTTGATTTTCATCAAGATTCCTCTTGATGATCTTTAATAATTTCTTGTTGGTAGACTCAGCTTGACCATTACCTTGAGGGTAATAATTTGATGAAGTGCTCAAATAAATCCCATTTTTAACAGCCCATTCAGTTAACTTTGATCCTATGAATGCCAAAGCATTATTTGATATTATAGTGGGAGGTATACCAAATATGGTTACTATTTTGTTGATCAAGCCCTTGAACACCACATCCATTGCCCTTTAGAAGGTAGCTATGGCGTTGAACAACCCAAATGGAATTTTTCTATATGCATATGTCCCCCATTTGGTGGTGAAGGTTGTTTTGAACATGATCATCCTTCTTTACCATGATCTTATTATACCCTAAATAACCATATAGCAATGAAAACCTCTCAAAGCCAGCAACAAATTGGAAAATTTGTTCCATAGAAGGAAGTGGGTAGTGATCTTTGAGGGATGCTCTATTCAAATCTCTCAAGTCTACACACAATATGATTTCTCCACTCTTCTTTCTAACTGGAACCAAGTTTGCTACCCAGCTAGAATGCTTGATGGGAAATATGATACTTGCCTATATTAACTTATTCAATTCCCTCTTCATGAGAGGCTCCATCTGCGGATTGAATAGCCTTTGTTTTTTCCTGATGGGTTTAGCACTTTGATCCAATTCAATTGTATTTTGATCTAGCTTGGGATTGAAACCTCTCAAGTCTTCATAGCTCCAAGAAAATATGTTTGGGAACTCTTGGAAATAGTTGCATGAACTCATACCTTTCTTGCTTGGTTTCCACTTTACCAATTTGAAGTGATTTTCCTTCTCCCACTGAGATGGGTATTGAATCTTCTCCCTTGACTTGGATGTTTGTATTTCTCTTTCCAAAATTCATCATTAGGATTAAATATTTTCTCCAAGGTGACAAGTCCTTTTGGTATTTTGTTGGTTCTAAGCTGTACTACTTGATCACCATACTACTGTTCTAATTTTTCTTGATTTTTGGCTGAGAACTTAGCTTCTTCTTGCGAGAAATTCATTATTTGTTGGTCACTCTCAAACACTTAGCCAACTTACATTATTTTCTGGCACTGATGGCCATATAATCACATGAATACTTGGCTACACTTTATCTTCCTTGATACTTTCCACAACATCAAAAGACGCCCCAACTGTTGTTAGTCTATCAACAGCTTGGTTTTCTTTCGTAGGGACGGAATTGATGCCAAAGCCTTCAAAATCCTCAATGAGGTCCCATACCCTATTATTATAACACTTGAGCAGGTCATTTTTGGTAGCATGCTGCCCTTTAACTTGATTAAAAATCAGCTCACTGTCACCAAAGACTTGTAAGTTTTTGACTACCCCCTTTTTCTTGACAAATGCAATCCTTGTATCAAAGCTTCATATTCAGCAGTGTTATTAGAACATGAAAAATGAATCTAAACGCTGAATAATTCTTAATGCCTTGAGGTGAAACAAGCATAGCTCCCCCACCTGCACCTTTTCTACTTCTTGATCCATCAAAGAATAGCTGCCATACCTCATTGTCATCCTTATGGTCTGGCTTGGTGATGTTAGGAATAGGCTAATTTTATTCATGCATGTAATAAACTAGTAGTTCAAATTCCTCTATTTCCTTCTAGGGATCAAAATCATGTACCTTTCTTTCCCATTCATCAAGATTCAAATCTAGGATGCTTCCAACTTTGAGTGTCAGCTTCATCTATGCTTGGATAATCCTCTTGATCAAATGTTAAACAGTTGGCATTAATTTGGCTTGGTGTATGAGGCTCAATGTGAAAGTTTGCAATAGGTTCAGACTTGATTGTGGCCTTAGTTCAATATCTTGTTCTAAACAACATGTGTGACCAATCATCAGATAAGTAGCCTCCAATTCTAGTTGTGAAATCCCTTGAAAAACATAGGGCAAAAAGTGGTGGTAAATCTATCACAGACACATCTTGCAACACAGTGACATTGGGCCATGCATGCAAAGTAAGGCTCAAATTTTTAATTACTCCCACTATTGTTACTACTGTCCCATCTAATTGCACCACCCCATTTGGATATGACTTCATATTAGAGACCCAGCTGATCAGCTATATGCTTGGGCATTAAAGAACTACTTTCCCCAGAATCAATCATACAATTGTGCACTAATTTATCCCCAATGACCAATGAAACATAGAATGGAGAGGGTTTTAAGACTTTACCTTGTTTTCCTCCATGTTTCCCCTCAGGCTGAGAAGGATTTGTGAGTACCTTCTCTTGCACATGATGTAGTCACTTTTTCACCCACTAAGAATAAGGGAACTTCATACGCGTCAGCTTATCACCTAGCAAGCGTTGGGCACTCACCCGAGCCGTGTGAGAGGGAGCCGAGTCTCTCTTTTATGTGAGTCTAGTGTAAGGCATAGTTTGTGATTCTGACTTAGTGATTTAACATACATAATCGGCTATAGAGCTTAGGATGGCTTCGACACCCCTTCAGTCATAATAGAACCAAAGCACGTAATAGAAATAATAGAACTAAGAGTTGTACATCTACTACTATACTTAACCATTTAAGACACGATTCATGATTATATAAGAACTGAAGTGCAATAGTAATATGTAGATAATACAGAGAAAGAGTCTTGATACATTTTTCACGGCAACCTTATCACATTCATTCATAGTGTTTACTTATACAAGATTACAGAAGGAAGACCATAGTCATGTGCCATATGTGGATCCATACATGTATTCTCACAATACAAAAAATTCATTCATCATTTTCCCATTACATCCTTACTGGAATTTTGTACCCATTTTCATGTCATAGTTCTCACAATAATTCTGTAAAGCTCCACTACCTCACTTTTGTCTCTCTTTCTTTGACAAGGGTGTGTGTATAAATAGGCCTCTGAGCTCTAACAAACTCCTTTGCAGCCTCAAATCTGGCCCCAAGTGTCAAGGTGTGGCTCACCCTAGGCACGTGCCTCTCTATGTCATGATTAACTTTTTGGATCTTTCTATCGCAAGGTATATTCCCTCTAGGACACCCTGTTGCCAGGCTGGAACCTTATCCGAATGGAACTTTTCTTCATGTGTTCTGTCCTAAAGGCAAATAAAGGCTAAGTCCTAAATTGTTCTTCACGTGGTGCACACATCCTGGGTTCTTCGAGAAGCCTTTTGAACTCTTCCTTGCATGCCTATAATTGTTTTCTTTCTCCTGCAGTGTGTGCCTACACGCCCTTAATATTTGGAAACTAAATTAGGGGCCCAACATTACCCCACACTTCACCTGTACTACAAGCACTGACATCCTTCTGTGCTTTAGTGTAGATGTTTCCAAGAAAGGTGCTCACCTCATCGTAAGTTAGCTCTTCCCCCTATGTGGTAATGGTTTCCACCACAGTCTCCAGTTCTTAAGCATGGTCTTCCAGGGCATCCATCTTCCTTGTGATGACCTTGTAGAGCTCTTTTAGCTAGGTTTTGATTGAGACTCACTGGTTCTTAATGGCTTCAGATTTATTTTCTACCTCAGATATGATCCTTTCCCACTCGGCTATATTTCCCTTATTCTTCTTTGTGAATTCCTTCAACTCGGCCTCATCACTGGAAAGCAGTATGCTGGTCACCTTGTCTTGACCTGTACAGTGGTCATAAGTGACCCTCGCAGTTTGTGTCGCTGATCTTATGTCAGTGAGCACCTTGTTGTATTCGGCCATGAGCATGATGACCTTCAACTTGTCTTCTTTCTCCAAGTGTGTCGCTACCTCTTCTGCCGACTCTAAAGCCAAGGGCTACCTCTCTTTGGTGAGGATCTGAGTCAAGTCTTCTAGACACTCCAGGGAGGATCTATACTTTTGTGCAGGAGGGTTAAGGTCAAGGTGCTTCGAGATAATCGATTCGGAGATGAGCTCTACCTTCTTAGAAACTTCATGTACCCTAGCCTTTTCCTACTGAAGCTCCCTCTATAGTTGAGTGCTGATTAATTTATCGAGGCTGAGGTCCTTTGTCAGCTTCACAACTTCTTCCTTCCTCGTCTCCAATATGTCCTCTAGGACTCTAACCCTATCATTTCTACTTAAGAGCCTAGCCTCGATTTCCACAGAGAATTTGTTCAACACATTGCACACTTTCTCATTTGATAGTTGTTGCGTGTTTACAATGAGGTTCTCCCCTTTTCCTTTGGAAAACTTCAATACCACTCCTTGGTTAATCTCAAATTTAGGCTCATCGAGGTGGGAGTCGAATGTCCAAGATAGCATCTTCCTTGTTCGCGGGTATCCACCCTTAGGGTCAAATGAGTCCATGGAGGTGAGCTCCTTGGTCGGCACGGTAATTTGGAAACACATGCGTAAAACTTTCTTTGGGCAATCAATGTAACTCATCGTTGTTCTTCCCCCTTCCACGCATTTACTTCCTATGCGCACGCCCTTGGGAATAGTTTCTGAGAGAGATGGTCCTTTCGTGATACTTCCACTCTTCTCCCTCTACTCCTTGAACTCACCAAGAATGAGCTCCACAGTACACCCCAACTCTTCATTGAACAATGCATCAATTATCTTCTCTTCCTCCCTTGTTTCCTTTTCATCCACCTCCTCCTGAGTGAGCTTGGGCATATATGGTTCCCTGGTACTAGCCCCTTCACTCCCCTCTTTGCTGCATGTTCCTTCCTTTCTTTGGGTGCCTTTCCTTCTTACAAATATGGATGCATCATTTTCATTCTCAGCCTCCTCTCCTTCTGAGTCATGGATATCAATTGGCTCTTGGTCTAACTCTAACTCTTCCCCATCATCTTCATCCCTTTTGCCTACATAGGCATTCAGGTCGTTCTTATCTGAAGACCTTTGTTACTCTATTCCTTGTTCTTCTTCTTTGGTATAAAATTATGGAGTGGGGGATGTTGTCTTTTCTTCATCTAAAGGTACTTCAGGGGATTGTGACTTCGCAAGCTCTAGGGTCTTTTCCTTGACCACCATTCTTCTCTTCTTTTAGATATAGGTACTCGGCCACGTGGTACCTACATCCTGCCTCCCCACCGCCCCTTGTTCTTCCTCTTCTTATTATTTCTCCTTGCACTTTAGAGTTGGATTATTCCTTCCCATGGGGTTGTCTAGGATGGATATTTCATTTTCTATGTACGCGCCCTTATCAAACTTTAGATTTATGTGCAAGTAAATTTGGGCATCAATGCTCTCAGTAATCAGTAAGGTCATTGGCCTTATGATGTGTACGTCTTGTGACATGTACCTTTTAACATATGTGCACTTTCCTGGGTAGACCAGCTTCTCCCTCATCTCTCTGTGTTCACTGTCGAGGGTGGACAGGTCGAGTCTTAACTACTTCGACTCCTTATATCTGTTTACCCCTGCTTGGAAGAATTGGGAAGTAAATGAGAAGGGGAGTTTATGCCAGGGACTCCAACTACCATCCAACAAGATAAATCTACTAATGCAGTAGTGCTGGTACATCACAAACTCTGCTTCTCCTTCAGTCACCACGGGTTGTTTCTCTGGGATCTACAATTCTACCACGAATGCATTCCTAAGGCGCGTATACCATTTATCCAAGCGCACCTTGTGCACCCCCATCATTGACTCACAAGTATACTTCTGGAACTTGTCTGTGGGTGAATGTTCTTCATCAGGGTACTCCCATACAAACTTATCAGATGCATCTGGCACCTCGATTTCTAAGAACACAATGGTTCGTAGAATGTTCCCAAACAATATCTTTCCTCTGTCCTCATCGCTGCTTATAATCTCGTCTGCTATGTACATGGAGATATTTTACATGGTTCCTTCCATGACCTTTCTGTAGACATTCAACCATGCCTTTCTCACTTGGGTCCACCTCTCTTGTCCATTTAGCTTAATAACGAGGTGCGCGGCCATTTTCATCACCGGATCGCTGATATCTGTGATGTCGTAGTACCTCGATCCCTTCTTATAATCCTGGGATGTGATGGTTTCCTTAATTTCCTCCTCATCCTGGAGGTCATCTAAGATCACATCCCCTTTACAGCTTAAGCCTGTAAAGTGTGAGATTAATTGTGGGGTTATGCACATCTTGAACCCTGCGAAGCAGAAGAAATCCTTGTGCAGGAGTTCCATTAACCATTAGTACAGACACTCAAGCTTCTCAAATTACGAAAACTCATAAAACTAGAGAAGCCCCACCTTCTCCATTTTCACCTTGACTACATCGCTATAAATCAACATCCCGTTAGGTGTTTTTTTGTTTGTGGGGCACACCAGATCAAACGCCATTTCCTTCACAATTATACTTGACTGGTGATTATAATCGAATATAGTCATCTGTCTAATGTGGCACTCCCACTCTTTCCCTAGCAAAACCCCGTTAGGGTATTGCATCTCTAAGTACCATTCCTCATTGGTATCCAAGGGGATTTTATCTTCCTTCTTCTTTCCTTTTCCTTTCCCCTTTCCTTTCTTGGATTGTACTGCAGAATTATCAACTTGTTTCATGGCTATCATCTAACCCTTTGCTTTCATTCCTTAGTTGCCTTCGGGTTGTCTAAGAGTTTTCTTCACGCGCCTCGTACCCTAGGGTACAAACCCTAATTTCTAACTTTCCTTCTTTGATCACGACACTCTTTCCCAATGTTCCTCACACCCATGAATCACTTATACTCTGATTTGTAGATCAACCCGACTGATTTTGAATGAGTTTCTAATATTCTCCTTTGCATGAGTTAGCTCTCGAACCCTAGCTCTTGAAAGAAAACAGTTCTTCTTGTTTTTGCAAAGTAAAATAATGAACTTACCATCCTTGTATTTATAACTTTTCCCACTTTTATGCATTAAAGGATAGGATACCTACCCCCATATGACAATATTTAATGCGGTGTTTTCAAAAAAACCTGACTTCAGTGATTTTCCTCACGTGAAACATTTTTCACATGCGCCCAATCGTTGTACGAAATGTTTTTCCAACCTTCTGGCGCATAGAAAATCCATCTTGACAAAATACTTTTGCATGTGTGTTACTAGTTCCAAAGGTACCTCTTCCATCCTCATGATTCTTGCTTTCACCTACCTCATTTTTTTTGTGCTTTTTCCTCCTTTGTACGTGGATTTCCAATGGAACTCTATTTCATCATGCATCTACCTTCCTAATGAATTTTTTCAATAGGGCTAATTCAAATGGTCTTACCAACTCAATCTTCCTGTAGAATAACTTCGTGACTCTCTTAATCACCTCACCCCACACTAAATTGATGTGCGGTCCTCTGCACAATCATAAGTTTATAAAGTAATAAGGTTACTAGTGCCCAAGGTGCAAAACAAGACAACAACATGAAAGGGAAAAACATGAAAGGAAAAGCATAAAAGGAAACTCTAAACTAACTGGTAAAACTACCTTATTTACAAACACCAAGAAGCATTATTTATAGTAGGGCTTCAGCCTACTCCCATTGAAGTGTCCAGGTAATTTTGTTCCATCCAGCGCTTATAGCTGGCACGTGCCTGAATCAAGGATGTATGAAATTACATAAGGACCCAACCAATGCACCTTCAAATTTCCAAAATGGCATAGAAATTTAGAATCATATAGCAATACCATCTGGCCAACCTCAAACAATTTATTTTAAATGTGTCAGTTGTGCCATGCCTTTGTTTAGCTTTTTTATTTTTTTGGCTCCATCTTGCTAGTGAGAACCTTTCATCCAACTTTATTAACTCATCAATTCTCTCTTCCAGTACTTGGTCATCATCCAACCCTACTGCATGCGCTATATGCAGTGATGGTAGCATAAATTCAACCGATAAAGTAGCCTTCGTGCCAAACACCAGTTGAAATGGTGTGGCCTTGTTCAACCTTTTATACATTGTTTTGTATCCCCAAAGGACTGCTGATACATTTTCATCCCAATGCTACCTTCCTATGTCATATATCTTAGTCAATGTGTGACTAAGGATTTTGTTGAATGCCTCTGTAGTCCTATTTGCCTGAGGGTGATAAGGGGTAGTCTTGTGATGGGCTACCATGAATTATGCCAATAGGATCTTGATTATTTGATTTAAAAAGTGAGTGCCCCTATCACTTGTTAAACTTAATGGGCACCCATACCTCCTAATAATGTTCTCCCACAAAAATCTAGCAGCCATGGTTGCAGTGCAATCCTTAGTGGGTGTGGCCCCTTCCCACCTTGTCAGATAATCAGTACAGGTAATAATATACCGCGACTTAGTCCTTCATGAAACTGGTGAGATTGGTCTAAAAAATATGTTTCCCACTTTTCAAAAGATTCCACACTGGCGATGGGGTGCAAGGGCATCTCGTTCCTATTTTTAGGTTTTCCAAGGCACTGGTAGTGGTCATAGGCCTTGCAAAACTCAATACAATCCTGGTGAATCATCACCCACCATAGTCTATCGACTAGGATCTTACCCATAGTTGCATTCCCTAGATAGTGTCCTCTAGCAACCCCACAAATGGGCCTCTTCTATTATAGCTACGTGTTCATGTTCTAGTACACATTGGTACAAAACCTCACCATGACTCATTTTATACAATTCCCTATTGATCAATATGAAGGGTGTTGTGTGTATGGATAACCTTTTCCTTTCTAGAGAATTCATCCCTTCGAGCACCACACCTTCCTTGAGAAAGATAGCAATGTCTTCTAGTTCTGAGGTTGCACGCCGCAACCTGAACAATTGTGCATCTAGCATGGTTTCGTTGATACTATGCACATCCTCTCTTGAATCAATCCTTGATAAATGATCTAGCCCACAATTTTTCTTTCTCGGTTTTACCACCACTTTGAATTCAAACTCCTCAAATAGAAGAACCCAACGGCATATGCACCCTTATAACACTATTTGTTTACTAGATAATTCAAATCCATATGGTCAGTGTAGAATATGAAAGGAGTTACCAGCAGATATTTGCTAAATTTGTGGAGTGCGTAGATCATTGGAAATGCCTCACACTCGGTCATTGTATAATTCTATTTTGTTGGTGTCAACTTTCTACTTGCAAAACACAAAGGATGATCAATAATCCCCTCTCCTGGTTGAGCAAGAATAGCTCCCATTTTTGTACCAGAGGCATCCATGTGGACATGGAAAGGTTTAACCCATGATTGGAATCGTAGAATAGGTGTGGTGATAAAACTTTCTTTTAGAGTGTCAAATGCCCTTTGCTACGCCTCTCCCCATTAAAAAGTACTTTGGTGTCTGAGTAATATTTCCAATGACACGGCGATCTTCACATATCCCTTAATGAAATTTATATAGTATCCAGTGTGTTCAAGAAATCTGTGTATAGTGCTTGGGCTGCTAGGCTCCCCTAATCCCACAATAACTACAACCTTCGCAGGATCTACCAGTAAGCCCTCTTTACATATGATATGCCCCAACAACATTCCAAATGGAGTTGTAAAGATACATTTCTTGATGTTGAGGCAGATCCTCAACTATCAAAATCTTTCAAACATCAACCTAAATTTATCACAATGGTCCCTAACCAATCCATACAATTTCTAATCATCTAAATATACCTGAAGGAACTTGTAGATGAATTCCTTAAATGCTTGTGCCACTATGCATGAGAATACAGTGGGCGCATTCTTCAGCCCAAAGGGAATGATCATATATACACAGATTCCCCACTTGGTGGCAAAAGTTGTGTTATATTGGTCTTCCTTGGTAATCCTTTCTTGGTGATATCTCAAGAATCCATCCATAAAGGAATAGACCTTACGCCCAACAACTCCTTCGAAAATCTCTTCAGTAAAGGGGGTGGGAAAAGGGTCTATGAAACAAACAACATTTAATTCCCTATAATTCACACATATCCTAATCTGCCCATCCTTCTTTATGCTAGTCACCATTGGATTTATCCACTCTAAATCCTCCATAGCCTCAATGATACTGGATGTTATCATCTTGTCTAGTTCTTCTTTAACCCTTATGCGCATGTTGGGATTCATCCTGTAAGGCCTTTTCCTAACCAGGCGCACACCATCTTTCAACCTTATCCTCATTTCCCCTAATGAATGGTGGACGCCTTTCAACTCATGGTATTCACACGGGAATAAATCCTCAAATTTGCGTAAGAGATTGATGATCTTTGATACTTCCTTGTCCAACCAATAGTCCCCAATGATAGCCTCCATGGGATCCTCTTCCGAGCCGATGTGAACTTTCTTGGTTTTGAGTGGTTCATGATATGTGCACAAACATACATCCACACTGTCAACTACTTTGCGCACCCTAACCGAATGGTTGACATTCATGCTTTCTATCTCTTCTCCTTTAACAAGGTATACCATCTTTCCTTTCTCCTTTTCAGCCCATGCGCGTTCAAAGTGTATGTCTTCTGGTTCCTCCTCTTCGAACTATGCATCTAAGAGAGGTCCACCTAGTAATTTCACTAACCTATCTTCCACCATGGCACAATCCCCCAGAGTGAGGTGCTTGATAGTCTGCAACGCCTCATCAACTGGTTTCTTAGTACTTCGGTACTTGAATGTGTGAACCAAGTCAGTCGTTAACTCCTTCCTACTTCCTGTTTGGTAGCATGTTTCAGAATGGATATACTAAGCACACGCACAACATTGTAGAGTTGAATACAACTTATGCACCCAAAGAGAGGGTGCTAAAGCTTCTACACCTTCTCCTAGACCCTCTCACGTGCCTAGATGTGGGAAGAGGCGGATCCATTGCCATTGTAATCCTTAATAGCGGTGGGTATGTTGCTTTTAGAGAATCAGATAGTGAGTGCAATTAAGACTTCGTGCCACTCTAACAAGTTCTCACTATGCGCAGCCCACCACCTTACTACTATTCCTATCAAAACATAACCTAGCATACTTTGCTACTCATCCTCCCTCCAGCAAGCTTCCATCCCTCTCAAAAATACCTCAGGGTATGCATCCCCAAAATACTTTGTTATTATCTTCCCTACCAGGTGCCGAACTGTATGCACCATTGTTACCTTGGTTACTAATCCTTTCATATGTCACCCAATCAATTCATAAGTCCCACGCACCCAATTATCACATGTTATACTGGTAGTATCACTGACAGTTTGAGCATCGTCAAACTAGATGAATCCTTCTGTAGAGTGGATGGTCTCTGGATCTCTTATGGAGCACACATATATTCTATCTAGGAATTCCTCCCCAAGGGGTTCAGTATAGGGGGTGGAATTCCCATCAACCAGCGATATAACTAATCACTCTTCCTTGTTTTCAAAGCAGATGTACCCATTGTTAAACTGGAGATCAGCATTATTTTTATAACACCATGGGTACCCAAGTAGAGGCAGGAAATTATTTGCCTCGGTAAGTGCCAAGACTTCAAAATCCCCAGTGAAGCTAGTCCCTGGAATAGTAATGGTTGCATCCTTCAAGACACCTATGGGCATCGCCTTTGTCTTATTTTCCATATCGAGCACATTTGAAGATGGTTGTAATGCAGTCCTTCCCATTTGATTCCAGGCATCCAGAGTGAGAAAATTAACCTCCGTGCCTGTGTCAATGAGGATGTTGCTAAGAAACCATGCATCCACTATTGCATTTAGGGTATTCTCTTTGTCATAATCAAGGCTATGAGGTGGGAGTTTTACATGTAGGATCTATCTTTTCGTGTCCTTCCTCGGTGCTCGGAACCCTTTTATCTCAACCATGCCCCTAGCAAGGGAATAATATTCTCCTACCCTCAGTAGTTTACACACCTCCTTAACCCCATCCAAGTCATCCCTTCGTGCTTCTACAAGTCTCCTTTTCTCATCTTTTCTAGTCTGCTCTTTTAAGCATTGGATCTCCCCTTGTAAAATTTGAATTACATCAATGGTTTCTTGGTAGAATTCTTTCTTGTGAGCCGTGTTTGGATACTTCCCATGTACTACTTCTTCTCTCAAAAATAGTGGTCACTACCTAGGCACTTCCCTTGCGTGCATAGATTCAACCCTCATTGTTACCATAACAGGCTCTAGTTCTGATTCACGTATTACTCGTGGAAGCCACTATGCGTCAACATTCTTAATACTCACCATGACAGTGCCCTTATTCTTCCTGTACTACTAACTGATATGTTTGTACAACTTTGGGCATTCTTCGTACTTATGTTTCTTTCCACACCAGGAGCATTATAGAAGATCTGGACATTTGCACTTATAATGGTCTATGGCTCCACAATTAAAACACGTCCCACATGGGAACTCACTTCTTCCTCCATAGTTACCATGACCATGAAATCCTCTATGGAACCCTCTTCCACATGCATCTCCATCTCTACGCTCTTCATACCGACGTTCATCTCCTTTGGAAATACTTGCAACACCAGTTTGGCGCACACCAAGATCAATTGCCTCATGAATCTGGTCAATCAATCTATAATCCTTAGTGTCATGAGTGGTTGAGGTACTTATTTTATAATAACAATATACATTTTTGTGGATCACGCATTGCAACAGGGGGAATCTACTTGCATCATGGTCCTCATGACATATCTCATAGTTTACTACCACGGCATGTACCACCTTCCAAGTACATATCCCATCATTATCCTTTGTGTCCTTTCATGTTATAATCCATGCAGCACATCCCTCCATGAATCTCTTGAACTGTGTTGGTAGACAATTTCTCCAATTGCTTAGCCATGGAAGCAATTTGAGCCTCCAGAAATGGGCTAACACTAGTGTCAACACTACCAACTGCTTTAGCATGTAAAGAAAATTCCAAAGCTTCGCGTGGGCCTGTGAATGTTTTATGAGATAAAGCCCTCATAAAGGGTGTGATCAACCCTCTAAAAAACCATTGAGAATGTTTTGAAGGGTGGATATCATAAGACAACTTAGACAAAAGAGTATTAAAGTGTGCATCGTATTGCCGTACACTTTCTGCCATTCCCTGTTGGATTTATTTGAGGGAGCTAATGTGCTTCCGTTAAAACTCAGGTATTTGGAATTTCACCAAGAATGCATTTCTCAGTTTGGTATAATCCACAACAGTCTGATGAGGGTCATAATTTCTATACCAACTATGTGTGCATCCTTGCAAGGTCATCGCAAATTGACTATCCTTTTGATCCTGGGTCGTGATTCCCTTTGCACGCCATAGCAACTCGGACTTATGCACATCCTCTGTGGCATCTTACATTCCACTGTAATCTGGATAGTGTAGAGACATCTTGGAAAAGACTTGAGGAGGTGGCTGAGGCCCTTGTCCTTCCGATCTAGTCCCTTGGTTTCCTCCGGTGTTTCCTCCTCCGCTAGATCCACTAGATCCTAAGCCACTAGCTCCACCACTTCCACTTCCAGATCCTCCTGTATTAGGTACATGACCCTTGTTTATCATGTCAAGTCCTCCCATCATCCCACTGAAATGCGCATCGACATTTTGTGAACAAGTAACACTCCCAGTCACATTTCCCACACCACTTCCTAATGTGCTTCTAAAACCAGCTATATACATGCCTTGTCCAAACATTCCACCAAATACTAGAATAGTGTGTGAAGCCATAGAAGTTCCAAATGATAAATTGTATGTTCTAGGAACCAATCAGTTACTTCCATTGAAATCAAATGGATAAACTATACTCTTCCCTTGTTCAAACAAGCCAAGTGCCAAGGTCCAGTTGCTAGGTGGGGGTCAGATGTGCACCAACGAATATTCTCTCTCTACATGATGGACTCTCATCGGAAGCTAAAAGGTTTTATCTTTCGTACTGACCAAGATGGGGTACCATAGAATGTTTGGGTTCAACATCCTCCGCGTGAACCTCAACTCCTTTCCACCAAGTCTGGCTCCATAACCCAATTATAATCCTACGTTGTCTATCGATCTCCTTTTCACACACTTCGTTATACTTGAGCCACGTCTCCTCCCTTTCATGTTTAGTCGTCAGATCAACCATCCTTCCCCAACCTGTCTTCCTTGCCTAATGCTTAGGGTGGTTTAGCCAACCATATTAAATGCCTCTAAACCCATTGTTACTATCAAGATTTTGATTGCAAGGGGAATAACATGAAAAAATGATCCCATGGGATCTCGTAAGAATTCAAACTCAGCAACCTCTAGAGAGGAATAAGTGGAAATGGAATATTCTAGAGTTTAGCTAGCCAGTACTCCCTTCCACCAATTAACTATAGCACGGGTCCATGTTAGATAAACATCTTGCAGGTTCTAATATGTTTCTTGGGTCCAAGGGTATGATCTATAATGCCACCCTGATCTAGATGTATAAGCTAAGAGCCATACGAATAACTCTACTGGGAAACAATAGAAGAAGGTTTTGTACAACTCATGATAAAGAGTGTCTTCCACCCATCTTCGAATATCAAACCCAGATCATGTACTAAATTGCTGAGAAAATTTTTCCTACATGCTCTTAAACCAAGCTCTAACACATTGAAGTGTTAAGTTCTCTGCCATCACTTTTTACAGAGATCATGATATATGCCATGTTCCCCTATAACTTTGAAAAGAGTTCCGGGCAATGGAACCAAGATGTAGTCACTTTTGCACCCAATAAGAACAAGGAAACCTCATGCACGTTGGCCTATCACCTAGCAGGCACTGGGTACTCACCCGAGGTGTGTGAGAGGGAGCCGAGTCTCTCTTTTACGTGAGTCTACTGGAAGGCATAGCTCGTGATTCAGACTTAGTGATTTAACATACATGAAGGGCTATAGAGCTCAGGACAGCTTCTACACCCCTTCAGTCATAATAGAACCAAAGCATGTAACAGAAATAATAGAACTAAGAGTTGTACATCTACTACTATACTTAACCATTTAAGCATGATTCATGATTATAAAAGAACTGAAGTGCAATAGTAATATGCAGATAATATAGAGAAAGAGTATTGATATATTTTTCATGAAAACCTTATCACATTCATTCATAGTGTTTACTTATAAAATATTACAGAAGGTAGACTGTAGTCATGCACCATATGTGGATCCATACATGTATTCTCCCAAGACAAAAAAATTCATTCCCCATTTTCCCATTACATCCTTACTGCATTCCTATACCCATTTTCATCTCATAGTTCTTGTAGTAATTCTGTAGAGCTCCGCTACCTCTCTTTTGTCTCTCTTTGTTTTCCAAGGGCGCACGTATAATAGGCCTCTCAGCTCTAACGAAATCCTCTATACCCTCAGATCTGGCCCCAAGTGCCAAGGTGTGGGTCACCCTGGGCGTGTGCCTCTCTATGTCAGGATTAAATTTTTGGATCTTTCTATCACAATGTATATTCCCTTTAGGACACCCTGTCACCAGGCTGGAACCGTATCTGAATGGAAAATGTTCTTCATGTGTTCTATCCCAAAGGCCGAAAATGGCTAAGTCCTGAATTGTTCTTCGCATGGCGCATACATCCTGGGTTCTTCAAGAAGACTTTTGAACTCTTCCTTGCGTGCCTATAATTGTGTGCTTTCTCATTCCATGCACACCTACATGCCCTTAAGATTTGGAAGCTAAATGAGGGGCCCAACACATAAGCTTGCTGATTTGAAATTGACCAATTCTTTATGGCAGCTTGTAGAAGATCCCTTTGGCCTAGCATGGATAGTAATTCCCACATAGATATATTCACATTTGTCTTCTTCATTTTTTCAACGATGCTAAATGGGAATGAAAAATCTCTCTGCTGCCCCCTAGCCTGCACACTCTTTTCTTGTACATGGGCTGCAATAGCTGGCATTTTATTTGGTCTAGAAGGTGGCTTGGGCTGTCCTTGCACATTTGGAACTACATTTTTCTTGTCAGCACTTTATGGAGTGATGGAAGGTTGTAGATCACATGGAGTTAATGACTACCCTTCATCAATATTCCTCTTCTTTGACCTTGTGTTATCTGCTACATTCTGAGAAATTGTTTGATTCATACCACAACAATCCTTAGCCTACCAATTCATGAGTGTAGTCTCATTTGGAGTTATATTTTACCGAGATGTTTCTTGTTTTTGGTTTTTTTCTTGGCTCACCTCACCCTCTATGCCCATTCTTGTCACCATCAAGGCTTGGTTCAAAGCACCATTGAAGCACATGGACTAGTTGTGAGGTTCATTGCATGGCAAACACCAATCATACTCTTGTTCTATATTATTTTGTGCTAGCACTAAGGATTTAGAGGTAGATGTAGCATTGGGGTTATATGGCTGAAATGGTCTATTGGCCGGAGGCCTTACTTGGTTTTGATTTGTAGTTGGATTGGGTGGCCTATTAGGCTGATATGGTTGCCTATTAGGCTGAGCTTGAGACTGATAAGAAGGTCTAAAAATTTGGGCTTGTTGCCTGTTGAGTGTAACCAGCTCATTGCCTAAATTTTGTAATTGTTTCATGACTTCTTGAAGTTCATTTAAGGCACTAGAAGATGAAGTATAAGTTTCATTTGAACTTTGATTTCTAGGAGTGGGAATAGGACCTAAAGTCAGTGCTTGACTAATGCTTGGGATTTCCAAGTTTGGATACAAGGGCATGGGAGGCCTAGGATCCAGCTTACTAGCTTGAATAAAACAATTTTCAGCCCTAATGGCAATGTTATAAGCTATAGGTATAGTTGTACCTCCCATGGATTGAATTAACATAGAAATTTCAAAATTTAAAGCTTTGAGATAGTATAAGAAAGAACCTTCAGCTATTGGCCTTACTAATGCTGGGATTCTATTCCATGTCCTTTAAAATCTGAAGTTAAAGTCTATTAGCTGCTCATTGGGAGCTCTCTTGATAGTTGTCAATTGTTTGCGTAGAGACAAATTATCTCCCTTTTCTCCAAACTGCTCATGAAGAGCTATGCACAACTGGTTCCAATTTTTGATAGATCCTACCCCAAGGCACCTAAACCATTGCAAGGCATTCCCTTTGAACGAAGATTCCAGTAATTTGACATCAATTTACATCTCAACAATCTTATGGATTACACAAACATTAGCAATGTCTTTCACATGGTCACCAGGAGTGGTGTGAGTTTCCCCAGTAAAGTATGGAATGTTCTTCAATGCTGCAACTAGAACTAGATTTTGTGCATTGAGAGCAAGTGGGATGCTACCAATGAAGTTGACATAAGGGTTGTGTTGTGCTATTATAATTGGCCTAAGAACCCTTGTTGATTGGGTGAAAGGTCTACCAGGTGGAGGGGTTGATAGAGTTCTGTTTGGTGGAGATTGGTACCTTTGAATCCTTCTTCCTCTCTTTCTTCTTCCTAGGGATAACTGTAGGTAATAAGACAATCATTCTTCTCTAGGCCTTAACCTTGTTTGGATCCTTTTCATGAATCTTTATACTTGGACTACTAAAACCAGTTGATTTTTTCTCTTTGGAGTCGCTAGATGTGCAAATCAGGGCTCTTTCAAGTAAGAAATCACAACAAAAGAACATCAACTTTATTGAAATGAAGATGAAGACCTCTAAGGTCCAACTGGGAGTGCCAAAACTATTAGTGAAAATTCGCAGCGCCCCCAAAAAGGACCTATGGATCGGCTTTTCTAAGGAAATTTCATTTGGTGTGAATGTACAACATTGAGCTTTCCCAAAGTGTGGGACCTTTGAAAATGCGGAAAGCTCTCCAGAGAAGGCTGGCACCTCTTCCTAAACTACCTACCACAATCTATTCTAGTGTAGGAAAGCTAATCTAATCCTAATCTAACTATGCCAAGGAGACAAAGAGAAAGAGAGAAAGGAGGGAAAAACCGAGCCTACACTAAAATGTTGATAAACTAGAAAAGGAAAATGCTGAAAATCTATCAAAACTACCATGGAACAAGAAGAGGTGAGCAATGCGAAGGATGGACAAGTGCATCACAAAACCAAGGATGGATTTCACACAAAAAATATTCCAAAACTCCATGAACACCTCTCCAAAACTTGTAATGAACATTCAACCATGCATAAATACCTACAATGAAGAGAGGTAAGAAGAAAACAAGAAAAAATGAGCAAATATGGACAAATTCATCACAAAACACATTTTTATTGCTCCAGAAGTTTACACAAAACATCATTTTACGAGTAATAGGAAAAAAATGCCATTACAGAGCAAGGGAAGAGGTTCAAACTCCATTTTTGACCATGGGGAAGAAAATAAGGGAGGGACAGAGAAGAATGATGAACAACTTGTTACAAATGAGCCAAAACTAGCTTTTATTCATCGAGTAGAATGGAAGAAAGGAGAAAACGTGAGCCTAAATCAACTCTTTTCCCTCTGCGGGCCCATGGAAAAAATTTCTTCTTTGCGCCCCTTTGGACTATTTGGAAATTTTCACCAAATTCCCCTGCGCCCCTGACCTCTGTCGAGAATAGGACACGTGGCGTGCCACTATTGGTTATGGGCTTTCAAGTTAGGTTTTAAATTTTTGTCCCTTAACAATTTGGTGAAAGGCCAAAATTCACTCCATCACCCCGACTCTCCCCGGCTTCATAGACATGGGGTAGCCTCCAATTGGTTGGCAGAGCTTTGGACCAAATTTTTTATTTTCATCCCCATCGACCCCCTTAGATATTTTTCTACCTTCTCCCCGCTGACTCGCCATTCCAATGCCACATTTCTCTCTCTAATTGGGCACGGACCTTCTTGGGGTAAATTTTCCTCAAAAACTCTTTTGAGCCATAACTTACAAAATACAAGGAGTTAGAAGGAAAAATTTACCTTTCTAGAAAGTTGAGAAGATGCTCTATCTGATAAAGATGATTTCAAGAAAATATTGAGTGCTTGAAAAATGAAAAATTTTTACTGAGGCACAAGGAAGGAAAAAAATGAAAGAGAGTTAGCCAAAAAATAAGCAAGGGGCTTATTTTGGATAACAGTATCATCTATCTCTGAGGTGGAGCATCATGAGGCATGATACTAAGGAAAATTTTATTAGAATTAAAATGGGGAATAGGATCGAGCTGTAGTCTTCCTTGAGTTCTTGTACCACATCTAAATCCTTTATAACCCATGATGTGCATCATTCGGTAACCCTTAACATACTATGGGTCCTTGTGACATGAAGCCATTTTTCCTTAAGGTACCCATCGGGTAGGTTTTCCTAGTATATTTTCATATGACAAAAGACTACTAGGAAAAAACTTCTTAAAGGGATTAGAGAAACTAGCATGAGTGATCTTAAACTAGAAGTATGGTCTACTATGTGTCTTATGTGACACTAAAAGATAAGATATCAAGAGAGCCTTCTGGAGATTAGATTAATTATCTAGGCTGTATTTTACAAACTTTACTTCCTATGAGGTAAAGGGATTGAATAGTGTGGAAAAGTTATGATTACAAGAAGTCAATTTGTCTAGATCTATATGTTCTATAATAGCCTCAGTTCATAATAGGAGAATAATATAAGAAGAGAGACATTCACATGCTACACGAGAAAAACTATGCAGTGCCCTACAATGTGTAAATGGTTCAGGATCACCTTTGATGGTGATTATCTATCCTCCATGACATAGCTTGATACACTGATGGAAGGTCGAAGGAATGACATACATTGTATGAATCCATGGGCGACCGAGAAGCATGTTATATAGAGGGTCCATGTCAAGGACATCAAACTTTGCATCATGGTAAGTCAGCCCTAATTACTTTGGGATAACTATAGTACCTGCTAATTCATAATATTCATTATTATTATTCGTGATTTTAATTATCTTATCATCTAGATCTGCTTTTGTTTGGCCTGGCTTCTTGAGAAGCTTATGTGTACAAATATTTAGACCAAATTCGCCATCCACAAGAACTCTCTTTATCTTATGATGAGTAACAAAGAAATATATTTATAAAGGTAAGTTGTGGTCACAATTATGACATGGGATTTCATTCCCATAAAAAAATATTTATTCATTCAGATTTAGATTTATAACCATTTCTTGAAGGTGTGTACGATATACATATGTGGATATTCTTGATCTCTGGGTGTTTTATATAGTATGTTCTTTTCAGAATTTAAAATTTTTAGGAGGTCTAACATCAAGATATTATCTGTGGTTTTCTCCAATTATTCTAGTAAATCATACTGACCTTCCTAATGGATAGGTTGATAAGGTACTGAGATCACTAAGCGAGCACGTCACCTGCCCACAACACAACTCTTAGCTAATATTCTAATAGTGTTTACGTGTTCATTAGATGAATTAATACAACCTACGAGGGAATGAAAGGGATTATCATTTAAGAAATACACAAAATAATTAGTTCTATATTCATTAAAAGATTATCCATGATCTGGCTTCTCGTTTCCGTTTTTACAATGTTTAGGGAAGGGTTGTTTAAATATTCCAATTTTATCATTAGCACATTATCCCATTTCAAGTTATTCTAGCACAATATTTCCTTCTTCGATAAGGTCTTGGATGAAATCCCACAAATTTAGAAATCTGTCAATTTTGTGTCCTTTGACATGGTAAAAGTCACAGTATTCATTTTCTTTAAACCATATTGGTTTAGGTGCATCATATGGATAATATATTGTTCTGGTTTGATAGTGCACCATATTTACACATCTAACTATTTAAGAATGGTAGATATTAATTCTGTTAGAGGCATAAACACTTATTTCTGGGGTGCGTTTGGTTGAGGTCCTTGTGTAAGCTTGAAGAATGGATCACTTTATACAGTTTGGACTCTTTTGGAGTCCGTGATGCCATCTCTGACGACATGTTTATTCTTATTGAAAATCTTGGGTTTTTCTAAGGATTTTTACTCCTGTTTATCTTTAGAAAAGGGTTTAATCATTCCCTTTGTTATCAGAGCCTTCTTAATTTGGATTCCCTTTTCAATAACTTATTTGAAGTTATTAACATAATCCATGTGCAACTATAAGGCTATGTCTTAGTTCAAGTTCAGAACAAATATAGTGACCATGTGTTTTTCGAGAACGAGACAATGGAAACATCTTACCAACCCCCACCATTTATCTAAGAAACTAGCAAGGGACTCATTAAGTTTTTGCTTCACATTGCAAATATCTTCCATGGTAATATCACTATCCATGTTAAATGAGAAATGAATAAAAAAAGTTTCAGCTAGTGTGGGCCACATTACGATCATTCCTTTGGGCATGTGAAGGAACAATTCTAGTGCCTTTCATCCCAAGGTGCGATGGAGAAAATGTATAAGGTAGTTTTCACTAAATGTTGCTTCTTAGAAATCCATATAGAATTCTTTAATACAATCACAAGTATCACTTTTACCTTTATAATTTTTGAGTTGAGGACAATAACGTTTTTTAGGGAATAACACCAATAACTTGTCTCTCTCAAAGGGGTAAGGAAATATTTCTTCATATTGGTATTTCTTACTATGACCTACATTACTCTCTTGGAGGGTTATAAGTAATTTTTTCATGGATTGCAACTCTTTTGTAATGAGTTTCTCTTTCATAGGGGATGATGGTATATTCTCTCGAGTAATGCTTAATGTTTCATCGTTGTAAGGGTTAGTGTGAAATCCACCCATTTTGGTTTTGATTTTTTCCTTTCATGTACTCTTACTAGAGGAACCTATGTTTTCTAACTTTTGACTAAGTTTAGTATATGTATTTTTATGAAATCTTCTTCATCTTGAAGATCATCTTCTTTGTCATATTAAAGAGGAGGTAACTCCTTCTGGTCATGTTCAATCTTAATGTTTCTTGATGCCTTAAAGTATGGTCTCTGAGAACCATCTGTTAGTCTGTGCCCTTCACTCCCAAAGTTTTTATTGTGTACACTTGAAGTAGAAGGGTACCCTTTGTCAAAAGGGTTATCCATCTCGATAAGTGGAGGTCAATTATGGCTCTTCCTCCTCTAGGTTAATGGTTTTGATGGACACTTCACACTCTTCTTGCAATTAGGCTCCTAGCTGTAGGAATTGTGTGAATATTGTTGGAAATTTTTGCACTCATGCAAAAATGGGCAACTCGAAACTTTGTTATGATGGATAGCATTGGTGAATTATACCTAATATAGGGGAGGTTCTTTCAAATAATTTTTTTTTTTTGAATTAATTAATGATTACATGAAATCTACGTCTATGTGTTTTGTTAAAAAACATAATAGATCACATAGTCTACAATTTCATGCCTTCTTCAACAAAAGAACACAAATCCCCAAAGGATAGTTGTGTTTTCCTGATGAAGACATCAAATTGCACAATAGATGAAGTGTTAGGTTTTGGAGTAGTAATTATGACTGCGGATTAAAATAATTAGATTTCATTACTGAATGTTATATGTATTCTTTAATGTTCATTCCTTCATGATTAAAACATTCAATTATATTATTAGTTTTTTTAGTTTATCATACAATCCCTATAAGAAAGAAGAAATTCATAAAGAAACACAAAAATCAATTTCACAATTCAATGTTTTATTTGTAAGGAATTTCAAATATTCCCACACAAGCCGTGGGATGTAACTGAAAAGTAAAATACAACTACTCAATTAAGATGTACATATGCATGAAAGAGAAAATAGAGGAGTATGAATGAAAGCATCATTTCCTTGAGGTTTCTTTTGTTGCGGTTAATGTACCTCCAGCTCTAGCTTTTTTCCCTCTTCATCTCATTGCTTAAGCAATTGTACTTTAAAACATAAAATAAAAGACTGTTAAAATTGAGCTCAAGGTTAATACATATTCATATACTATCCAAATTCATGCAGGTGGATCTGTTAACAATAGGAGGTATAAATTACACGAGGATCAAAGGTATAATTGATAAAAGTGTTTTTCTGTAATAGCATACATGATTTATTAACCCATAAATAAGGAGAGAGAAGAAAAGAAAAAATATGGAACATAAGAGAGGCCAAAAAACCTAAATATTTTCTAATTGTTTTCTTAAGTGTGCAGGTACATGTTGTAGTAAGAAGAAAATAAAATCATGTTTTACAGTCATCGCTGTTAGATAAAGGTTGTATAAAAACAGAGTTTAATGAATTCCATCCTATGGTATATCAAGTTAGAATAAATCACAAGGACATAATGGTATGAAAGAAAAATGTAACTCAAATTTCAGTAGCTATCTTGAAATAGAAGGAGCTACCGTGTAGATAAGTGGAGAATTTTGCATGCTTACTTCCCTTCAAAGATAATAGTACATGTTTAAAATTTTCAAATAGGTGAAGCAGAAGAATCAGAATATAACAACTGAAGTTAACTAAAAAGATAAGATTACAATTGAAATAGAATGAAATAAAAAATAAAATATGAGAAAATTTCACAGGGCTTCACCAATTAAAATGGAATTTTATTATGTTTCCATCATGTTATTTGAAACTAGTACATGCTCAGATAAATTAAATATTAATACAAAAGAGAGAAAATGCATGGTATGGTAAAAGATACAGATTTAGACAAGTACAAGTTACTTCATGTTACACTATCAAAAGAATCCAACATTCAAATTTCTATTGTAAAGGTAGCTGGAAATACTACTTTTTCAGAAAATAAAGTACATGTTTTCATTTTTTATCTATAGGCTCATGCATCTGTGTTCATTTTGTATTCACATTACAAGTTTCATAATAAGAAAAACACTTAAGAAAAAGTATCAGGGGTTCATATAAAATAATCATAGGGTATCTCAATATTATGGAGGAAAATAGATAAGAAGATTAAGTGCAGGTTACAACTTGCATTTCAGAGTTGAATCAGTGAATTCAGAAGCCAAAGATATATAACAAATCTAACAAATACAGTTTTTAACTCCATGCCTAGTGTACAAGAAATTCAAAAGTAGCAGCATTAAATTTTCAATTGCAAAGGGAGTAATACAGTAAAGTAACAAGTCTTAGCTAGCAGGAATCAGAATAAGATTCAAAAGTGCAAGGTTATAGTGTTAAGATAGTGATAGGTTATCATGCAGATTTAAAAATTTCAAGGGATCATATTAGAAAGCTTCTTGATTTACAGTTAGCCATTCTGGTAAAGATGCAATTATCTAACTGATCCTTTCAGACTATAGGTCTTTAAGAATTTTACTCGAGCAAGTATTTCTAGTTTTTCATTACATAAGTAAATGGAATATTAGATCAACAAAGTTTCACATAAGTTACAAACTGCCCTAAATATTATCGAGTATCATAACTAAATGGGATGAAAAACCTCAAGCTTCATTATATTCCTGAAATATTACAAACTGTTAAAAGATTCAATAAATTACATTGGAACACCTAGTTCTATCAATATGAAGTAAGCATTTAAAATGCCCAATTTGGCCTATGTAGTAAGCGAGTAATTTTGGATCAACATATCCATGTCCTAGAGGATTGCCAGTATTACCACTCACCAAGGTCCTCTAAAAATGAATAATCTATTACAATCATATTCCACAGAATTTTGATTCACTTAATCAGCCCAGATATATGGTATGGTCACAATTCAAGAAAAACATCCCTTTAGATTCGACCTTCAAGGGACAGGAACTTCTTATACACTCTCCTATAGTATCCCTTCATCCAAGATAGGTAACCTTTACGGATTAACTCAACATCCTAATTCTATCTATTCACCCTGTCATTAATGCACCTTAAACCCCAACACAAAATGACTCACCCACAAAATTGATGGAACAATAATTACAGAGTACCCATAAGATCTTTCACCTTCTACTCAAAGCTTTATAAGGATTGACTCTGATGTCCTTGAGTCCATAGTCCTTGAATTTGAATGCACAAATATACCAAATTTTTCAAAGTCTTTAGTCTACAAGCAATAAAAAACCCTAATACAGGAACCTCCATTTTTTTCTAGTACACACGCTTCAGAAACAAATGGTATGACCCAGTGAATAAGAAACTTGACTCATAAGCTGTAAACCACTCAACTTCTCTGGTCTTCTAGAAATCAGTAATCCAGTGTTAGTGATCTTGAGACAACGTAAGTTTAGAGACATCAACAGAGCATAACATTTGCAGTTGTTTGTTGTGAAGTTTTTGTGTCGTTAAATTGACATTAGCCTGTACTATCATGAACTGTTAACATGTGTATACAAAATCTTAGACTCCAACTCCAGCCATTTTAACTCCCTTTATCATGACTTTTTGCAATCTTGATCCTAGAAGTCAAATTGCTATGGTCTTTTTCAGAAATATTGTCAATCCTATAATCTTCATTTATCTGAGGGTATCATGATGCATATATAGAGTGTTTATAGGCAGGTCATTGAATCCCTTTCACCTTCCCTATAGAGGTGATCAATCTTTGATTCAAATGATAAGCAATTGGGAGTCAACTTGTCTTTGTAGAAGTGGCACTAACCAACTTAGGTCTTTCTAACTATGCACAATATCCCTAAAGGAACTGAGAAGAAAATGACAAAAATTTTACTCAATGAAATTCATAATATTATTCTAAGCAAAGGTTCTTGGTGGATGTAGCCATCACCATTAAATCTTATGTTGTATTATTTTGTGCAGTTATATACATTTATACTAAGGGTTATATTTCTGCAAGTACAATTCTGCTATAAAAAACCCTAACTGTTGCAACCTACAGGCACGAGGAAGTTAAATATTCGCAATAACTTTCATCATGCTTCAATTCCAAACCATTAAAATTTCAACGTTAGGTGGTATTTTGCTGAAGTTTTAAAATGATAGGCTTACCATTTTAGCTTTGGAAGAAACTATGGTAGATTAGCACAGATCTTCCTCTTGAGAATTCTCCATGGGCATGTCTTATAGGTGACTGTGTCACAGATCTTAAATGCAGGATTATCAATAAAACAAATCAATGAATCTCTATGTTCCTTTACGCTGGAAAAGAAAAGAATCCTTATCCAATTATGTCAACATGAGAATTAGGAGTTGCTGGATAGACACTCCTTAGGAAATCCAATAGATCAACAATACTGTGGCCATTTTTCAACTGTTACAGACTCAGTCACACTCCTAGAAGCTAATATGTATACACTCAAGGGGTATTACAGATCTAAAATTGATATGCATAATAAATGAACAAAATCACATAAATCACCAAGATTTATTATGGTTCACCCAAGTAGGACATACGTCCACAAAGAATCACTAGCTTAGTATTTTATTACAAGCCTCCACTCTCACAAGTCACAATCCCACAGATCATATCTTGGTAGTCTATGCTCAACAAACTCTGTAGCATTCAGACTTCCTCATTCAAAACACATCTGTAATACAATTTACTTGTGTATCCATAATAAGCAGAAGACCGATATACATAGTTATAACTGCTTCAAAGCAGATTTGTAGACACTAATCCATGTGATGCTTACCAGCTAACCTTAGATTTTGAATTCAAAATTTTCCATCTTTGTTAACATGTAAATTTATGGGCCCATATAAAACTAGAGGCCTTAGTACGTTTTCCTCCATTACCCATGGCTTCACCACTAAACCACTCCATGAAAATTTTCTTTGGGGGCTTTACCCCCGAATCCTCTCCTGACCCACTTATAGGGATGAACTAGACTATTTTCCTTCAAATTTCCTAACTTCTTAATACATTTCACCTCCAAAACACTAACTAATTCTTGAATCTTAATAGACTCTTTACATGCTTATTAATCTCCCACTTGGAGGCATTTTTTTTACATTAGTTTAGTCATTCTCATGACTCTCTCTCTCTCTCATCTGCACACAGGCACACACAAATATATATATATATATATATATATATATATATATATATATGTATATATATATATGAGGCTTCATTCCTGTACATGACTAGACCCCCCATTATAGAAAACTGGTATGAACTCTTCCCCAACTTCAACTTATCTTCCTCCAAAGCATGTCCTGATGAAGTGATATCTCAACTGTATATTCTTTGTCCTGGACTGGAAAGCAGAGTTCTTAGCTAGGTGTATATACACTCTGACTATCACTATGCATTCTTACATTCCTGAAAAATGAAACAATTTTATGCCCCAACTCCTCAAGCAATTGTTGTAACAAAATCAGTCTTTTATTCTTGCCTTTTAACATTCAGCCTCTGTGGTTGAAAAATCCACCAACTTCTGTAGTCATGAAATCCAGCTCACTGTTGTCTTGCCACCTATAGTGTAAATATAGCGTCGTCATGCTCCTCATGTTGTCTACATCTCTAGCCATGTCTAAATCTACATAACCACATAAAGTTGTGTCATGATCCACTGTAGCACAAAATTGTCCCCATGGTCCCTCTCAAATACCACAGTATCCACTTTACTACTTGCCAATGCTCTTTACCTAGATCACTCGATAAATATACTCACAGCTCCTTCACTGTATGGGAAATATCAAGCCTAGTGCACACCATAATATACATCAAACTGCCAACTACTGATGAGTAAGGTACCTTGGACATATAGTTTCTTTCGTGCTCTGTCTTGGGACACTGCTCCTTTGATAACTTAAAATGGCCTGCCAAAGGAGTCCCAAACCGGTTTAGCATCCTACATGTTGAACAGATCCAATACCTTCTTAATGTATTCTTCCTAAGATAAATTCTAAATTATGTTCCTTCGTATCCTGATAAGGTTATCCTCATACCAAGGATTTGTCTGTACTGCCCCCAAATCCTTCATATCAAATGATTCACTTAGCTTGTTTCCTGAGTAATTTTATTTCCTGCATGTTTTTACCTGCAACCAGCATGTCATCAACATACAAACACATGATAATATAACTTCCATCCTCAAATTTCTTTGTATACACCACAATAGTGAAAAATGATATCTAATATAACCTTACTCCATCATGAAGCTATCAAACTTCTTATACCATTGACGTGGAGCTTGTTTCAAGCCATACAAGCTCTTCTTCAGTTTACACACCATCTCCTCTTTATCTTTGACCCCATAGCCCTAACTGGTTTCTGCATATATAGTTCCTCCTCCAAATCACAATGGAGAAATGCGGTCTTTACATCTAACTATTCTAAGTGCAAGTCTTCTACTGCCACTATTCCAAGAATAGTTCTAATAGAAGTAATTTTTGCTACAGGAGAAAAGATCTCATCAAAATCTATACCTTGTTTCTGTGCAAACCCCTTGACCACCAACCGGGCCATATATCTTTTCTTTCCTCCTTCTTCATCTTTAACTTTATACACCCACTTGTTCTGCAATGCTCTTTTACCTTCCGGTAGCTTCACCAAATCCCAAGTCTAGTTCTCCATGAGAGACTTATGCTCCTCATCCATGGCTTGCTTCCACTTCTTACCGTGCATCTACCTGCATTCATCAAAGCTCTCTAGCTCTCCACTATGAGTGAGTAATAAATAATAAAGAGAAGGAGAAAAATGTTAAAGTTCATTTCTTACCCTAGAAGACCTCCATGACTGTAGGAGTTTGGGGTTCCTAGTGAGTCGGTTCCTACCCTGATTCATGAGTCACTCTCCCATCCAGAAAGTCCTCTACCACTGCATATTATTTCTTGGAATATTCCCTTTTTTCCTGTAACTGTTGCTTATACATGACTTTCTCATTAAACCGACCACATCCCTAGACCAAATGATTAAAGGCAACTAAAGAGGTAAATGTGGCAGAAAGTTATGTTTTTCAAGATGCATTAATTCTTTCTTTAGATAATATTGTTGAATCGTGGGTGTTAGTATTTAGGGGCTTATTTCCATGCCACCCCACATAGACATTACTTTACTGATTTTGTTCAAGGTGATTTTTGACATGTATATCTTGGTGATGATGAGCCATGCAACATAGTAGGGAAAATTGTGTTCAGGTGAAAATGAAGAATGGGAACACAGTGGTTACTTAAGGACTTCATGCATGTGCCTAAGTTGAGGTGGAATTTGTAAAGTCAGTGGGAAAACTGGGTAGTGATGGCTGTACGGTTAGTTTTTTAGTGGATTCTTGTAAGGTTACCAAGGGAGCTCTTGTGGTTGTAAGAGATAAAAAACATGGTACTTTGTATTTAACCAGTGGTGCTGATTATTTCAATTTAGTTGTTGTAGATGGAGATGTAAGTTTGTGGCACCAGAGACTCAGTCATATGAGTCATAAGGGCATGCATATTAAGAAGGACAAGTTGCCTGGATTAAGAAAAACTTTTATGAGGACTGTACTTATGGGAAATAGAAGCAGGTGAGATTCCTCAAGGTTGGACCTACCAGGAAGGAGGGTAAGTTGGAGTTAGTGCATATAGATGTATGTGATCCAGCTCAGGTAAACTCTATTGGTGGTTCATATTATTACATCACTTTCATTGATGATGTAGCTAGAAAATTTTTTGGTAGTATTGCATTAGGAAAGAAATCTGATGTGTTTGAAACTTTCAAAAGATTGAAACCCTTGGTTGATAGTGAAACAGGTCTCAAGCTAAAATGTCTCAGGCCAGATAATGAAGGGGAATATTGTAGAAATGAATTTCTTGAATATTGTTTAGTAAATGGGATTTGTCGACACTAAAATTTTCCTCCATAATTTCTATTTCATTAGTGTATGTATTAGGAATAGGATGTTGTTAAGTATAATTAGTAGTAGCAGTCTTGATAGAGGATAACGGCACCGTCTGTACGGTGTCGCCAACAATGTGGAGTATGGTATTTCAGTCAATAGGAATGTTGTAAAAAGTAAAAAGTAAAAAGTAAATGTTTGTCGTAAGTGGTCCGGTAATGTTGAAAATGTCAAAGTTTGGGTAATTAGAGAAGTAGGGTCTACATGATTAAGAATTAGAAATATTATATTGGTAATAAAGACAAGGAGTCAGCTCATAAATATTTTGTGTATTTTATTTGTAAAAAGTCTAATGAATGTGGAACCCATGTAAAATGATAACGTTTATCTTATCTTAACAGATAAGCTTACATGTACAGATAAGAGTTAAGGTATGGAATATGAGTTCGTCAGAGTGGATTTCTTATCGTATCTTAGAGATAATGGATAAGCCTGGAAGTTCTATAAATAGAGAGGCCACCCCGCTCATTTAGCATAGAAGGAAGTAGTGAGAAATATTGTAGGAAGTGTGCGAAGGAAGCCATCAGTTTAAAGGTGTGTTGAAGAAGCCATTAAGAGGTGTAATTGTAAAGTTTCTCCCATAGTCTTGGTGAAAGGCAAGTGAAGTCAATAACACTTGAAGTACCTCATGGGTGAGATTGTAATAGTTTCATGTTAATATTATAATTTATTTTGATATATCAGATTTGTCATCATTCTATCTTATCATAGTCGATGGTATTCTTGTGTTATGTTGTTGTTTTGTTTCCAGATTACATCCACCAAACTAAAGGCTGTGCATTAGTAAATAATCATAGCACGAGCAGTTCCCGGTGAAGGATTATCATAGTGTCGGATTGGTGATGATATTTTGGTTCCGTTGCCGGGACCATTCCTCATTGGTGGATTTTCTGGAGAGATATTCCCACTTAGTCAAAAATCAATTAGAGGGTAACCTTGTTTTTACTGTGCATAGTAGTTACCATGGTAAAGTCATTTTTGCCATGAATAGTAGTTACCATGGTTAAGTCATTTTTGCTGGAATAGTATTTACCTCAGTAAAGTCACTTTTTACTATGAATAGTATTTACTGCAGTAACTTCACTTTTTACCGTGAATATTATTTACCGCAGTAACTTCACTTTTTACCGTGAATAGTGTTTACCACAGTAAAGTTAGTTTTTACTGTAGTAAGTCAAGTTTTACCATAGTTTACTGTGGTCATTTCTATTTTACTGTAGAAAGGTGTAAAGTCACTTTCTAGTATAGTGATTCCAATTATTTGTACACATAAGTCTTGTTGATTGTACTTGTGAGTTGGTATTTCACGGTGGTTACTTTTGAAAATGGGAAAGATTCCTGTTTTTTCAGCTCAATCTAATGAAGATGCTTCTTCTTTCATTCAAGATTTTAAGTGATCTTGTATTTGTAATGGCCTTATAAGAACGGAATAATGGACTGAATTTTTTCTTACCTTTTTGGATGGTTCAACACTTAGGTGGTTTAAAACACTAGGTGATAATGTGAAAAATTCATGGGATTTATTAACTGAAAGTTTTCTTGAAGAATTTGGTGAACAACTCAGATCTCATGCCCAGATCCAAGGAGAGAAGGAGAAGATAAGGGAAGGAAGGAAGCTCAATAGCGGATGGGTTGATGAATGGCGTGGATAATCTCCTCTGTAAGCACTTCATTCTTGGGATGAAGCCAGAGATCAGACAACGAGTGAAGTATGACCGCCCAGCTACCATTGAACAAGCAAAGGAGATTGCAAGAAGGCAAGAAGAAAGCATGGAAGAGGAGCCCAAAGAAATTGTTGCTAAAGTAGAGCCTACACCAGCACCTTTGGTCCAGAATCCACAACCACTCCCGGTGAGCACAAATATTTCTCCTAGTACATCTACTGAGTATGAAGATCTGCTCAAAAATATGGGTCAGTTAACTATTAATCTTCTTCAAGGAAAGGAATTTAGTTCTCAGGGAGGAGATAGAGGTCCAAAGAGAAATATTTCTGAAGTTGTTTGTTATGGTTGTTATAAAAAGGGTCATTATAAGTATAATTGTCCAGATAGAGCTTCTACATCTGGTAAAGGAGATAATGATAAAGGAAAAGCACCTGTGAATTCTTTTGATGTAGTAGATAAGAGCAGAAATAATGAAGTAGATGTGTTTGTAACAAAAAGAAAGAAAGAAAAAGATAATCAAGATGGAAATGATCCTAAGAAGATGAAAGAAGAAACTAGTAAGAAACATAGGAGAAGAAAGTTGGGTGTGCAGGATTTTCTGATTTCACAGGGGCAAGGACCATACTCCATCTTGGAAGATCTGTCCAAAAGGCCTGCAAATATTACATATGGTCAACTCTTGGCTATGTCTTCTGAGAAGAGGCGGGAGTTGCGAGGTGGACTCAATGCTCGAAGAAGGAAGGAGGTTGAGGTCCCTGTTTTGGAGGCAGAGGCGGATCCCTATGCTCCACAAGCTGAGGTATTATGTAATGGTATTTCAATTCATGATGTCTTAGTTGATGGAGGTGCTGCAGTTAATGTAATGACCGAGTCTGTAATGAATATGTTGGGTTTAAAAATTGATCGCCCTTCAACACTTATGTTAAGGTCATTAAATAAAGGAAAAACTAAACCAGAAGGTGTAGTTTCAAATGTGGCAATATCTGTTATGGGTGTTGTATGTGTGGTAGACTTTCAGGTGATGAAAAATGGTACTGTTGCGTACCCAATGCTGCTGGGAAGACCATGGCTAAGGAGAGTTCATGCAAGAAACTACTGGAATGAAGGTTTCATGACACTTGGACGTGGTAGAGAGAGGGTGAAGATAAATGTGATCCCTCGACATCATAAGGCAGAACCTGTGGATTCAAGTGATGAAACTGATGATTGGACATCCTCTGATTACTCTAGTACCAGTGAAGTGGACACTGAAGATGAAGAAAGTGAGGTGGATGTTTCAGTCATGGATATCCTTCCAGTCACACCAACTCATGACCCCATAAAATTATCTGAAGAAGAAGTTGATGATCGTCTCCAACAAATAAAGATTGGTGATGTTGTGATGGAGAGTGAGAAGGAATCCTACCTCCAGCTCTTTCGAAGGTACATACACCTATTCACTTTTGATTACAAGGAACTCTGTCAAGTAAGTTGGGTAGAACATTGTATTGAGCTGGTAGATGGTGCTAAGCCCATAAAGAAAATTCCATATAGAATGAATCCTAATTTTTCCAAGACTGTAAAAGAAGAAATAGATAAGTTGCTTGATGCAGGATTCATATTTGCTGTGGAGAATTCAGAATGGGTTTCTCCCATTGTGATCTCAATAAAAAAGAATGGGAAGCTACGCATTTGTGTTGATTACAGGAAGCTCAATAAGGCAACAAAGAAGGATCATTACCCTCTTCCATTTTCAGATCAGATCTTGGACGAAGTAGCTGGCCAGGAGTGCTATAGTTTTGCTGATGGATATAGTGGCTACAACCAAGTTCGTATAGCAGAGAAAGATCAGCTGAAGACCATGTTCACCACTCCTTGGGGAACGTTTGCTTATAGAGTTATGCCTTTTGGGTTGTGTAATGCTCCAGCAACATTCCAGCGTTTGATGAATAGGGTGTTCGAACCCTACATTGGGACCTTCATCAGAGTATTTCTGGATGATTTTTGCATCTATGGGAGCAAGTTGGACCACCTGCACCAAATGGAGACAACATTTCAAAGGTTAGATGAAGCACAAGCCTCACTAAACCCTACAAAGTGTGTCTTTGGATGTTCTAAAGGTGTTTTGTTAGGGCATGTTGTATCCAGAGATGGTATTGGTACTGATCCTGATAAAGTTTCAAAAATCAAAGATTTACCATTTCCTATGAATAGAAGTAAGTTGAGATCATTTTTAGGCCATGTGGGTTACTATAGAAGGTTCATCAAGAATTTCTCAAAGATTGCACAGCCACTAACCCAGTTCTTGAAGAAGGATGTTACTTATGAACCAGGAAATAAGGCGCATGAAGCTTTTGGACAACTGAAGGAAGCCCTAGTGTCTTCACCTATTTTGAAGAATCCAGATTGGAGCAAGCCATTCATTGTGTACACTGATGCCTCAGATGCAGCACTAGGAAGTACTTTGAGCCAAAAGGATGAAAATGGGAATGAACATCCAATTTACTTTGGGAGCAGACAAATGAGCAGTGCTGAGGTAAATTATACTGTAACTGAAAAAGAGGCTTTGGCTATCATTTTTGCTGTAAAGAAGTTTAGAAATTACTTGCTAGGGAAAAAATTTCTAGTTGTAACAGATCATCAGGCTCTAAAATATATTGTAAATAAGCCTAACCCATCAGGGAGGATAGCAAGATGGATAATTTTGCTACAAGAATTTGAATTTGATATTATAGATAGGCCAGGAAAGAAGCATGTCAATGCAGATGCACTCTCTCGAGCCTATGATGGTTTAGGATCATCTTGTGATGATGATGATTTCCCCGATGCAGCATTGTTATCCCTTGACACAATCCCTAGTGAATACATAGATATTTGGAATTATCTAAATGAATTCAAGTTTCCTGATGGTGCCAATGCAAAGACTAAGAGAAAGATTACTCAAGCCAGTCGTCCATATTCTATTCTGCATGGAGTATTATTTTGAATAGGACCTGATGGACAGTACAAGAGGGCAGTTGGACGTGATCAAGGGAAGGAACTGCTAGAAGAATTCCACAATGGTACATGTGGAGGGCACTTCTCTGGACAACTTACAGCAAGAAGGATCTTGGATGCAAGTTATCACTGGCCCACTCTTTTTAAAGATTGTTATAATTATTGTAAGACATGTGATATTTGTCAAACACATGGTAACCGTAAGACTTCATCAGCTCCATTATGTCCTATTCTTCCCCTTGGTCCCTTTGAAAAGTGGGGAATAGACATTGTAGGTCCACTTCCAACTACATCACGCCAAAATAAGTATATTGTAGTTGCCACAGATTATTTAACCAAGTGGGTTGAAGCTAGGCCATTGAAAACAACTTCCATGGATGAAGTGGCAAGGTTCATCTATGAACGCATTGTCACCAGATTTGGTTGCCCATTAGAAATTGTAACAGATCAAGGAAGCCACTTCATTAATGAGGTGGTAGAAGCCCTAGTCAATAAGTTTTCTATTAAGCACAGGAAGGCAACAACATACAAGCCAAGCACAAATGGACAGGTGGAACGAACAAATTTTGTGTTGTGTCAAATTCTAGCAAAAGATGCAGCCTTGCAGGTACATAAATGGGATAAAAGGATTCATGTAGCATTGTGGGCATATAGGGCAACATCAAAGTCAGCAACAGGATACTCCCCATTTCAGTTGGCCTATGGCATTGATCCAGTTCTTCCTATTGAGTTTGATATTCCCACTGTGAGAGTTATGAAAAATGAAAGGATGGATGAAAGTGATTCAGTAAAAGAAAGGTTGGTACATCTTCATTTGCTGGAGGAAATGAGAGAAATAGCAAAGGATACAAGCCATAAGAAGAAAATGAAGCAGAAGGAATACTTTGATCAAAAGATCCGGTGGTCTCCATTTCATGTGAATGACTTGGTTCTAGTATATGATTCCAGATACAAAAAAAGAAGACAGAGAAAATTTCTTCCAAAATGGATGGGGCCCTACAAAATAGCAGCTGTGCATGAAAATGGTACGTACCGACTGGAGGAATTGGATGGCACTCCCATTACGAAATGGGTCAACCACGACAAGTTGAAGATTTTCCAAGCACCAGAATAGTCTACTTCGAGGACGGAGTAGAAGCTAGGAAGGGGGAAGATGTCGACACTAAAATTTTCCTCCGTAATTTCTATTTCATTAATGTATGTATTAGGAATAGGATGTTGTTAAGTATAATTAGCAGTAGCGTCTGATAGAAGATAACGGCGCCGTCAGTATGGTGCCGCCAATAATGTGGAGTACGGTAACAGTCAAAGTACAATAGGAATGTTGTAAAAAGTAAATATTTGTCGTAAGTGGTCCGGTAATGTTAAAATGTCAAAGTTTGGGTAATTAGAGAAGTAGGGTCTACATGATTAGGAATTAGAAATATTATATTGGTAATAAAGACAAGGAGTGAGGTCATAAATATTTTGTGTATTTTATTTGTAAAAAGTCTAAAAATGTGGAACCCATGTAAAATGATAAGGTTTATCTTATCTTAACAGATAAGCTTACATGTACAGATAAGAGTTAAGGTATGGAATATGATTCGTCAGAGTGGATTTCTTATCCTATCTTAGAGATAAGATGGATAAGCCTAGAAGTTCTATAAATAGAGAGGCCACCCCCCTCATTTAGCATAGAAGAAAGTAGTGAGAAATATTGTAGGAAGTGTGCGAAGGAAGCCATCAGTTTAAAGGTGTGTTGAAGAAGCCATTAAGAGGTGTAATTGTAAAGTTTCTCCCATAGTCTTGGTGAAAGGAAAGTGAAGTCAATAACACTTGAAGTACCTCATGGGTGAGATTGTAACAGTTTCATGTTAATATTATAATTTATTTTGATATTTCAGATTTGTCATCATTCTGTCTTATCATAGTCGATGGTATTCTTGTGTTATGTTGTTGTTTTGTTTCTAGATTACATCCACCAAACTAAAGGTTGTGCATTAGTAAATAATCATAGCACGAGGAGTTCCCGGTGAAGGATTATCATAGTGCTGGATTGGTAATGACAGATCCATAGGAAAAGAATGGTTCCAAATACTCCATAGGAAAATGGAGTGTCAGAGAGAATGAACAGGACAATCATGGAGCGTGCTAGGTGCATGAGGTTACATGTGTGGTTGTCACTCATGTTTTGGGTGGAAGCAGTAAGCAGAGTTGTTTATTTGATTAACAGACGACCCTTTATGGCCTTGGATGGAGGTATACCTGAGGAGGCTTGGTCTGGTAAGAAAATCGATTACTCATTTCATAGAGTATTTGGATGTGAGGTATTTGTTCACGTTGATAAAGATTATAGGACCAAGTTAGAGGCTAAGTCTGAGAAATGCAACTTTGTTGGATATGGTGAAGATGATTTTTGGTTTCCGTGTTTGGAGTCTTAAATACAAGAAAATATTTCAGTCTAGAGATATTGTCTTTAATGAAAAAATCATGTATAAAGATCAATTGCAGGAACAGAAAGAGGAATCAAAGAAAGAATACATAGTGATAGTTAGAGCGCTATTCATTTGGCGAAGAACTCCTCTTTCCACTCTAGGACGAAGCACATTCAGCTGAGATATCATTTCATCAGGACAGCTTTGGAAGAAGATAAGTTGAAGCTAGAAAATATTCATACCAGTCAGAATCTTGTGGATATGATGACCAAGGTGTTCACAAGGGAGAATTCAAAGTTGTGTTCAACTTTGATTGAGCTTCATGGTTGATAATGAAGGGTTAAGAACTTTTCTCAATGGAAACAATCTCCAAGTGGGAGACTGTTGGGGTGTGGAGCCTAATTTTCAGTCTTATTGAATCAATGTTGAAGTGCTGGAGGTTAAACGATTAATTTTGGAGACTTCAGGAGCATTCTAAATTCATTTATTGTGACGTTGCTATGTCATTGGTACAAAGTTGCTGTTAACATATTGTTAACTGGCTATCAATGTTGGGACTATTTTTTCAACGGTGGGAAGTTGAAAGATCATGACTTTCAATCATCTAGGGTTGGCTTTATGGCTTCTTAGAAGGATTGTAATCCTATAAATATAGGTGTTAGGGTATCTTGAAGATATCTTGAGTGTTCAAGAGGTCTTGAGTCTTGGAGATCAAGAGGTGATCAAGAGTGATCTAGGTTAAGCAATTGGGAGTTAATTGTGGTTTAGATATGGTTTAGCATCTTTGGAATTTTTTTGTGAGTTCATAACTGAGTGAAGACTGTGAGAGTTTTTTTACTCTTGTTGATAATAAAATTTGACACAAGTTCCTGGTGGACGTAGCCCACATTGGGTGAACCACGTTAAATCTTGTCTTGTATTTTTTGTGCATTATTCATTTATGATGTTATATTTCTGCAAGAATAATTCTGCTATATAGTTTCCTACTACTGTGGTTTGAGGAATTGTTTCCGCATATTTTCTCTCTAATTCCTAACAAAACAAAACTACATGATCTAAAGCTAGAGTTCAAAAATAACCTACTAATGTGCACCACATTGAAATAAAGCTCAAGAGCTCTTCTTAAACAAAGTATAAGGAGATTATATAAAGAATAAGTTAGAGAATCAGGTGAAAAGTAACTCATAATGTATAGAACCTTCGACCAACTGCCAAATCTAGGAAAATAGTGGGTGAATACTCATGCCACCAATAATAAATAGGAAATAGAGCTTTGAAGGTATAGTAATGGTTGTTTAGATAGATGCACATCAGTTCTTGAAAAGAGAAATTGAGTGAAGCAATCCTAACAGATCTAAATGGCATTACTAAATTTCCCATCAAGAAGGTTACAACAAGATCAAAGATTCAAAACATAGGAAACATACTAATTGTGGAAATACTTATTACACATTAGTTAGGATAGTGTTGATATCTCAAAATAGCTAACAAGCATGAAAGAAACAAGGAGCTGAGCAACAAAAACAAGTCTGTTATCGACAAGTTTTAATGATTTACTTACCATAATTGAAGCCAATTATTTCAAGAAAAATAGAACTCACCATTTATAGATAATGGTATGGCCGAAGATCCTCATTTGAGTAGAATGCAAAAGAAAATATAATAACCACAAAGGCTCTTCAAACTTGTTTTATCAATGGATAAGTATGAAAATACGAAGAAAACAGAAAAATCGGGTGTGAGTGCACTATAAAACAAATAATTCAACTATTTACAGATGTTTCTAAACACAGTTGAGGAAATCATCAAAGTTACAGTTACAATGTAAACAAATCACCCACACAGTATTATTGCAACCATGGACTGTAGAAGAACCAATCTTGACATCTCGTAAAATGGTGGTCTCCCTCTTACAAAGCTCACATAAAGAATAGAAGTGGAAAGATATGCACGTAATTGAACCCACAAATATTCATCAGGTGATAAAAAATGAGCTCAAAGGATACATTAATAATGGCAAGAATCAATTGAATCCCATTCAGAAAACTTGAAAATAGATCAGATAAAATGAAGATATAAATACACTAGAGATTGGAAGAACGATTCTCAGAGGAACCGAGCTTAAGAAGATCAAAAATGGCTTCCTGGAGAAAGTTTTCTAGGGCTCTATCACTCAAAACGAGCAAGTTAGAATGAAGAAAGGAGAAGCTTAATAGAGTTTTGAACAAACCTAACTCTTTTAAGTTAAATATCCATGATGGAGAAGACCACAGTACACAGAATCAACAGCTACCATTCATTCACCAAATTTGAAGTAAGTACCAACCATGTTCAATGCCACTGACCATATTAAATGCCAAATTAAAACCCTAATCAATGATTAGAAAATGGATGATTAGAAATGAAGCAAGTCAAAATATTAACAGCCAACGTTGGATTTAGCTTTTCAATGGAGACCCATGGTTGCAATTAACTCGACCCGAGTTAAATACCACTGACCAAAAATTCAAAGGGATGAATCATCATAGTGGAGGGCACTGAGCTTCATTAAAAAAATTATTCCTATTGACTATTGTTTCCCATATAAAATCAAAAACAATAATCATCGGTATCAATCACGTAAAATCCGGCAAGTATATACTATGCAAATAATAACCAAAAGGTGGCTGAGTGCATAGGATGACATTATTTTTAAAGTGACCCCTTGTTTTATTTTAAAACATAATAATGTGCCACGTCCACAAGGGTTGTCAATCCAAAATTAAGACAAACAAGAGGTCGACATCAGAGGACATGAAGATGTTTTGATAGACCTATTGCCTTATTTTCTACAACATAAGAGTGAATATTATTGCACATGTGTTCATAGTGGTCCCCACAATGGGTGATGTGGAATTGGTAAACTTTGGCTAAATATAAAACACAATATGTCACATCAACAACAAGAAGAAAAATTTTCATGTGCATTGGAGAAGACTTGCTCATCAAGCAAGATTTATTATTAGCAAATTATTCACCCATGATTTTCTTAAAAATAGAACAGTCAATGATAGTTTGACTATATGTAATCAAAGGCTACAAATTCCTATTTTTATTAGTTTTCTTCATTTTATTCCTTTTTTATTATTAAATAAAGGATAAAAATATAATGCATGGGCGTGGTACAACATTATTCTATTTTTTAGGAAGGGTGGGTGAATTAATTTTGCTATATATAGTGTGCCTTGGCAAAACACAAGGAGGATTTTTTAGATACATGAGTGTTTAAGCAGTTTCTACCAGTTATGCCCTTTGAATGTGAAGTATTTTCTACCTTTCTAATTATTTGCAGTCTTGTGTTTGTTTCCCATTAATCTTGTGAATGTTAAATTCCCTTATTAATCATCTTACGCTGTTGCAAATTCAGTAATTTTTGAATGATATTAATGTGTATGTATAAATTAGCAGTATTGTTGTGATTTTATCCCTCAATACATCAAAGCGTTTACCCTTAATTATCTTTAGAAAACTATTATCCTGTGCATCAGAAATTCATTCCATATAATTTTTACATGTGCTCATTCAAAGACATCATACAAGTTTGGTGTATCACCTCAATTTAATTTCATTTTTTTCAATCATCTTTTACCCTCAAACCCTTGAAAATCAGTTTAGGATACATAAATAAGGAATCAGACCTGATATCGGAGACACCTCAAAATAGGTATACCCATAGAGCTTAGGTGTTTCCATTGTATCTACGAAAGAGAGATAAAATTTTGCAAGCTTAGAACACCTGCAACCATCTCTCTATAGGGTGTACTTTTGAGGGATAACAATTTTTGGCACACCTGGTTGGATGACGAATCAGATCTGTATGCAAGTTACAGATATTGACAAAAAATCTACCACAAATTTTCACCAGATAAAAGTTACTTTTGGTACAACAAGTTGCAACAATTTATTCTAAAGATTTAAATATCTATTTGGTGAATCTGAAAAGCTGATTTCATACCAGTATTGCAGAATGTTCCATGCCTAGAATGACTACCAGATCATTAGTAAAAGGAATTCCTTCTGATTTTAGTTCTTTACCTTTGAATTCTGCAAGAAGGAGAAGATTTGGTAATCTTTACCTTATAATAGACCTAGATTTGTTAATCCTCCTCCCAAATCTTCCTTCGCCACGTGTCAATCATTCTGTTCATATACCAGTTTTTCAAATCAGTATTCAACTACCTAGGAACTTTGTGACCTTTACTAATGGTAGCCCATTAGTAATCCCATTTTATCATGACATTTGTAATGTTGTCATGAAATTTTTTTCATCATTCACTGGTGAAAATTAGGTTACACCTACAGAGCACATTAAAGATGTTCCAACCTTACGTGTAGTTCATAATATCACTCATGAAGATGTGGCTTTGAGAATTTTAATTACATCCCTCAAAGGGAAATCCTTGCAATGGTATAGAAATTTAGAGATTGGAAGCATAAGAACTTAGGATGATTTAGGTGGAAAATTGTTGAAACAATTTCAAGACAATTTAGATCATTTATCTCTCATAGATTAGTTGGATACCATAAAAAGAGCTCCCCATGAATTTATGTCTAGTTTCAACATTCATTTTGCCAGAACTTGGGAAAGAATCTTAGCAAGTGTTAATCGACAAGATTATCATGCTTTCCTTTATTATCTTAGAGCATTAAACATTGATATTTCGACTATTATTCAATCTATGGGAGGTGAAAATCTTCCAAATGCTTATGATATTACTATAAGAGTTTAAAACAACATTATTCAAGCTGGAAAATTAGCACCAAGGCCTTTGATGCCTTTTCTGGTAGAGTTATCTCCTATCCCACATCCTATCACAATTATGGAACCCGTTGTTGCACCCTCATCAGATGATGTTTTTAAAGCTTTGTATACTATGGGGAACAAGCCGAATTCAATCATGAATAGGCTTGTATTACCTCGTAGAACTTATGAGGCTCCTTATCATCAAAACCACCAAAATAAGCAGCCTTATCAGAAAAGGTAGTTTGACCCAAAGGCTCCTAGTTCATCTAATGCTTTAGTTGCAAATAATATGGCTACAGAAGAGTGGTGTCAACCTTGTAATCAACCTCATTCAGCTGCAAGTTGCTCAAATGCTTTTCTGAACATAATTCTTATTTCACAACCTCAATCTGAGACATTGTTCATGCCTCAAATGGAGGGTTGGCAACAAGATACTCAAGTTCAGAAGGCACCTGAATAGAACTTAGTGAGTTTCAGTGAGGATTTTTTCATTACAGTTACTACTAGGGCTCATGAAAAGGCTACATAAAGTAAAAAACAACAAAATAGGCCTGCTCTTCCCATTGTCACTGATAAAACAACAACTATAGGCCCAAAAACCAGCTAACAATACTACTTTTCCTCAAAAAACACCAAGTGTGTCAGCTAGTAAAGAGCAGCAAAAACAGCTACAACCTAACCTAATAAGGTTATTTATACCTCAGATGTCAAAAATAGCTAAAGCGGAATCAATTTTTGCTAAGGCCTATGCTAAAACAGTAGAAACTTTCTCTAAAATTGATTCTTATTTTAACATTGTTGATGTAATGAAAAATCATAATGTTAACATTTTAATGTGGAATGCTCTAAGTATTTTAGGACAACAAGATTTACTTTATCATGAACTTGCTAAGCTGCAGATTTCTTCTAAAACAACAGAAAAAGAAGTTCAAAAAGTAGACATGGTCCTTGGAATGATGGAACAGGGTCACATCCAAGAGGTTAAATGGATGGTATAGAAATTTTTAAATGCTCACAACATCAAGAAGCCACCACCATTTTATTTATCATTGATTATTAGAGAACATCTTGTTCATATATGTATGGTGGATAGTGGTGTAAGTAACACATTTATGCCAAAAGAAATTGCAAAACAATTAGGTCTGCAGTATGAACCTACAGAAAAGAGTGTTTTACAACTTGATGGAACTGTAAAAAATAGATTTGGTGTCATTAGAAATCTAAAAGTAACATTGCATGCTTGCTCAAATGTTTCCATTCTACAAGATATTACTTGTTGTACATTTACCTCCTTACTTTTCCATATGCTTATCAAGATATTTCACAACAAAAATAGGAGGTTATCTCTCTTTAGATTGGTACTTCTTATTTTTCACTACACATTATTAGACCAAAGTTACTATCAATTAAAAACCATTGGTCAGATTTCACATTAATCCTCACACTTCTAATGGAGTAGCTAATTATGCAACCTTAGATCAGTCTGACTTTGATAATATACCTCATGTTCCAGCATTAGATGGTGTTTCTAACCTGTTTATGGATGAAAAGACACATGAAGAACATACTCATGATTCTTTTACAGAATTTGAAGAACATCTATTTAGTGTGTATTGTTTGCATGAATAAAACACACCAAATTCCCTTGCTGTCAAAAAAAAAATGCAGTAGAAGGGATTCGAAAGCTTCATTTTGATGGAGCTAAGAACAAAAAAGGACAAGGAGTAGGTTTTATGCTCAATTCCCCAACAAACGAGAGGTATTTATTAGCTTTGAGTCTCTAGTTTTTCATGCACTTTTAATGTTTCTGAATACAAAGCATTGATTCATGCACTTACCTTTGGGCCAGAAGGAGAGGTATTATCATGCTGCAAATTTTTGGTGATTCTGATTTTGTTATCAATCAAGTAAGAAATTTCAATGTTTGTAAGAATCCATTAATGAAGTCTTACAAACATAGATTTTCTAGACATAATGGAAGATTTCAAAACTATTAATATCCAGTCCGCTCCCAGAACACAAAATAAGCATGCAGATAGACTTACAACAATAGGTGCTAGTTTTGAAATGCTGGAATAGATTGAAAATAAAAAAATTGAGCAAGACATTAAGCTAATTGTCAGGCCTTCTATACCTGATAATAACTTCAATTGGAATATTTTTGAAAGTGATGTTCAAATCTACAAGTTTTTTACAGCAAGAATTTTAATTTTCTACAGTAAATCAAGATAAATTACAACACTTATATGGTGACCAGATTGTTCAATTAAAGACAAATAAACTACCTCGAGGTTTGGTCACATTAGAAGACATCTTCAACACTGATGATCAGTTAAGGAAGGTCAAGAATAAAATGTCAATAAATGCTGATAATTATGAGGAGATCTCAGTTGAAGAAGGTAATCATTTGTTTCTTGGAAAGGTATGTTCTTTACTTGAAAAGCATTCTTTTATTAATATTTGTAAGGAATTTAAATATATTTTCCCTTGGAAATACCAAGATCTAAAAGGGTTTGATCCCTGTTTAGCACAACACACTATTGAATTACAGCCAATTCCAAGCCAATTAGACAAAAATAGAAGCTTGTAAATCCCAAAATAGAGCCTCTAATGAGGAAAGAGTTATCTAAGTTGATTGAATCAGGTATTATCTTTCCAGTTAAGTATTCAAGTTGGGTAGCCAATCTTGTTCCTGTTAGGAAGAAGAATGGAGAAATCAGATTATGTGTGGATTTTAGAGATCATAATAAAGCTTCATTAAAAGATCACTACCCACTTCCAAATATGGATCAGATTCTGAGAACAACATGTGGTTCAGATAAACTATCTCTTCTGGATGGTTATAGTAGATACAATAAGATTTTAGTCTAAGAATAAGATAGGTAAAAAACAACTTTCACCACCAACTAGGGTACTTATGCTCACAAAATAATACCTTTTGGCCTTTCAAATGTTGGTGCAACATTTCAACTTGCAATGGAGCATCTGATTCATGTAAGTCAGACTTTTAAGTTATCCAGATAGTTTGGAATATCTTTGAATCTGCTAAAGTCTATATTTTCAGTAAATCAAGGTAAATTACTTGGTCGTATTATTTATAAACAAGGTTTAGCAATTGATCCTTTTAGAATTGAATCTATATCACAACTATCATTACCTCAATATAAGAAGGCATTATAAAGATTTCTTGGGAAAATCAACTTTTTTAGAATATTTGTTCCAGATTTTGTAGCATTGATTAAACCATTAAAAACTATGTTAAGGAAAGTGAAAAATTTATCTTGGACTAGTGAAGGGAGAGAAGTGTTTGAAGCAATTAAGACATCCATCTCTCAAGCTCCGACTATTGCAAACCAAAATTTTGATAATGATTTTCCAATGTATGCACTTGCAAGAGATGAAACAATATTAGCCTTATTCACTCAGGTTAATGATGAGAATGTTGAGCAGCCAATTACCTTATTTGGACAGAGCTTGCATGATTACGAAACAAGGTACACATTTATTGAAAAACAAGTACTTTTTAGTAGTCAGAGGACTAAATAATTTTATGTACATGCTTTCAAACAACAAAATTCATGTTCTTGTTCCTCATCCAAGTGTGAAAGATTTATTGTTAAATAAAGAATTGCATGAAAAAAGAGTAGGCTGGATAACAAAGTTCATGGAGTATGATGTTAATATTGATGTTGTAAAGATAGATCAAGGTAAAGGTTTGTGTGAACACCTAATTGCTAATATGGAAAAATAGCAAGCTATAGAACTAGAAGATTCAAAACAACATGCTGAAATTAAATATCATCTATTTGACATCATGGTTCAACTAGAAAATCAGCAACCTGAACTTGTTCAAGAAGTTCAGGGATCAAGATGCATGACTTATTTAGTTAACTATTTGTAGCATGACACCTATCCGTAATGTATGGAAAAGAATAAACAAAGGTATTATTAACCAAAATAAGCCCCTTGCTTATTTTTTGGCTAACTCTCTTTCATTTCTTCCTTCCTTGTGCCTCAGTCAATTTTTTTAACTTTTCAGGCACTCAAATTTTTCTAGAAATAGCTTCATCAAGTAGAGAATTTTCTCACCTTTCTAGAAAGGTAAATTTTTCCTTCTAACTCCTTGTATTTTGAAAGTTATGGCTTGGCAGATTTTTTGAGGGAAATTTTCCCTATGAACGTCTGCAACCAATCAGAAAGTGCCACGTGGCGACGGAATGGTGGGTTGGCAGAGGTGAGTTAGAAAAATTTCCAAAGGGGTTAGTGGGGGGAAAAAAAATAAAAATTCCCGAAGCTCCGAAAACCAATTGGAGGTTGCCACGTGTTCATGAGGCTAGCGGGAGTCAGGGTGGAAGAGTGAATTTTGGCTTTTCACCAAAATTGTTAAGGGGAAAAGAAGGAAAACTCGACGCGAAGGCCTGTAGCGAATGGGAAGATGCTACGTGTCCTAATCTCGGTGGAGGTTGAGGGCACGGGGAAATTTTGACATTTTTTCCAAAGTGTTGCAAATGGCGAGAAGGGAAATTTGTTCCCACGGGCCCGTAGAGGGAAAAAAATTGATTCAGGCCCGCGCGAATCAGGGTATGACATGTGTCCTAGTCTTGGTAGAGGTCGGGGGCACGGGATAAATTTTAATTTTTTTCCAGATTATTTCTAAAGGGATCAAAGGAGAATTTTTCCCATGGGCCTATAGGGGGAAGAAAGCTAGCTAAGGCCCATGCCCAATCACAGAGTGCCACGTGGCATCTGAACGGTGGGGCACGGGGTGACAAAGGAAAATTTTCCAAAAATTCAAAAAGGCATAAAATGGTTTTGTGAAGCCTGTGTACAATAAGAACATGTGACGTGGCATCAAAGTGGTGGGGGGAAGATTTTTATGGGGAATTTTTCCCAAATTCAAAAAAGAGGGAAATTTTTTGGGTTTTTGCTTGCCAACCCGATTTTTCACCTATTTTTCCCTAAATCTTCAGAAGGGCATATCTTTCGATCCAGAACTTAGTTTTTCTCAATTTTGGTATCATTGGAAATATATTGAAGTCCTCTACGCGATGGAATCTTCAATTTTTTTATTTTGATGTAGTTTGGTAAGATAAAAATAAGAAAATGTCTCTGGCATGGGAAAAGAGTAGAACTGACGTTTAACCACCATTTTTAATGTAGTATGGCTTCCATTCTTCTCTAGCATGGTTGAAAATCTTGGGGAATGAAATTTTAAGGGTACCCATACTGTTTTGATGGATTTCGTTGGTGGTTGAATGATTCCTTTACATTTCCCATGTTTTCTTCTTCCTGAGCTCAAGTTTTAATTGTTAAAAGCTAGATTTGGCTCATTTGTAAAGGGTTGGATGTTTTAATGAACTGCAACCTCCCTCCTTCACCCTAGCAAGTGAATTTTTGGAATATTAGACCTCTTTCAGGACTACAACATGTTTTCTACCTATTTTTTGTTGTAATGCATTGTATCTTAAAGATGGAATTGACAATACAAGATTTGTGAATGAATTTTCAATCCTCTCTCATGTTGTTTTCCCTATACTAATCCTTCATTACATGTTCAACAATTTTTGCATGATTGTTGTTGCATTTTGTAATCTATGTCAATTTTTAGAAATATATGTTCACTACTCCTTTTGTGTATCACTACTTTTACTTAGTTTTATTTCTTTTGCATCCCTTATCTATGTCTCCTTGGTATTTAGAGTAGGACCTAGTATTAAACCTCTACAATTTTCAAGCATACATATGATCAGAGGAGTTGAGGAACTGTCGACACTAAAATTTTCCTCCGTAATTTCTATTTCATTAGTGTATGTATTAGGAATAGGATGTTGTTAAGTATAATTAGTAGTAGCGTCTAATAGAGGATAATGGCACCGTCAGTATGGTGCTGCCAATAATGTGGAGTACGGTAATAGTCAAAGTACAATAGGAATGTTGTAAAAAGTAAATATTTGTCGTAAGTGGTCCGGTAATGTTAAAATGTCAAAGTTTGGGTAATTAGAGAAGTAGGGTCTACATGATTAGGAATTCAAAATATTATATTGGTAATAAGGACAAGGAGTGAGGTCATAAATATTTTGTGTATTTTATTTGTAAAAAGTCTAAAAATGTGGAACCCATGTAAAATGATAAGGTTTATCTTATCTTAAAAGATAAGCTTACATGTACAGATAAGAGTTAAGGTATGGAATATGATTCGTCAGAGTGGATTTCTTATCCTATCTTAGAGATAAGATGGATAAGTCTGGAAGTTCTATAAATAAAGAGGACACCCCCCTCATTTAGCATAGAAGGAAGTAGTGAGAAATATTGTATGAAGTGTGTAAAGGAAGCCATCAGTTTAAAGGTGTGTTGAAGAAGCCATTAAGAGGTGTAATTGTAAAGATTCTCCCACAGTATTGGTGGAAGGCAAGTGAAGTCAATAACACTTGAAGTACCTCATGGGTGAGATTGTAACAATTTCATGTTAATATTATAATTTACTTTGAATTTCAGATTTGTCATCATTCCGTCTTATCATAGTCGATGGTATTCTTGTGCTATGTTTGTTGTTTTGTTTCCAGATTACATCCACCAAACTAAAGGCTGTGCATTAGTAAATAATCATAGCACGAGAAGTTCCCGATGAAGAATTATCATAGTGCCGGATTGGTGATGATAGAACCAACCTTTAATCTAGAGATTTTTTTCCCAATTTTGTAACTCCCACACTTGGGGAAAAGATTCAATGTTGTGCAATCACACTAGATGCCTACTATCAAACTAGAAATATGAGAAAACATCCAAGGGTGATACTAATTTGCACTAACAGTTTTGGCACGCTCGGTGGGACCTTAGAGGTCTTCATCTTCATTGCAACAAATTTGATGTTCTTTTGTTGTAATTTATTGCTTGAAATATCCTTGGTTTGCACATATGGCGACTCCAAAGAGGAAAAATCAACTAGTTTTAGCAGTCCAAGTCTGAAGATTCATGATAAGGATCTAAACAAGGTTAAGGGCTAGAGAAGAGGGATTTTCTGAGTATCTATAATTATCCCCAGGAAGAAGACAGAGAGGAAGAAGGATTTAAAGGTCTCAATCTCCACTAAACAAAACTCTATTAACCCCTCCACCTAGTACACCTTTCACCCAATCACCCAGGGTTCTCAGGTAAATCAGAATGGCACAACACAACCCTTATGTCAACTTCACTTGTAGCAGCCCACTTACTCTCAATGCAAAAAATATAGTTCTAGTTGAAGCATTGAAGAACATCCCATACTTTACTGGGGAAAATCAGACCACTCCTGGTGATCATGTGAAAGACATTGCTAATGTTTGTGCAATCCATGAGATTGTTAAAATGTAAATTGCTGTCAAATTGCTGGCATCTTAATTCAAAGGGAAATCCTTCCAATGGTTCAAGAGCCTTGGGGTAGGATCTATCCGCTCTCCATGAGAATTTTAGAGAAAAGGGGGATAATTTATCTCTACTGGAACAACTGACAACTATCAAGAGAGCTCCCAATGAGCAGCTAACAAACTTCAACTTTAGATTTCAAAGGACATGGGATAGAATCCCAATGGTAGTAATTCTAACACCTGAAGGTGCTTTCTTATACTATCTCAAAGATTTAAATTATGATATTTCTATGTTAATTCAATCCATGGGAGGTACAACTATGCCTGCAGCTTATAGGATTGCCATTAGGGCTGAAAATTGTTTGATTCAAGCTGGTAAGCTAGCTCCTAGGCCTCCCATGCCCTTGTATCCAAACTTGGAAAGCCTAAACACTAGTGAAGCACCTACTTTTTCTCATATTCCCACTCCTAGAGATTAGAGTTCGAATGAAACTTCTACTTCATCCTCTAGTGCCTCAAATGAACTTCAAGAAGTCATGAAACAATTACAAAATTTAGGCAATGAGTTGGTTACACTCAAGAGGCAGCAAGCCCAAAGTTTTAGACCTTCTTATTAGTCTCATGCTCAGCCTAATAGGCCACCCAATCTAACTAAAAATAAAAATCAAGTAAGGCCTCCTGCCAATAGACCATTTCAGCCCTATAACCCCAATGCTAAATTTACCTCTAAAGCTTTAATGCCAATGTAAAATAATATAGCTCAAGAGTATGATTAGTGTTTCCCATGCAATGAACCTCACAGCCACTCTATGTGCTTCAATAGTACTTTTAACCAAGCCTTGATGGTGACAACAATTGGCATAGAGGGTGAGGTGAGCCAAGAAACAAAAAAACAACAAGGAACATCTCAGCACAATACAACTCCAAATGATACTACACTTGTGAATTGGAAAACTGAGGATTTTTGTGGTATGAATCAAGCAATTCCTCATAATGTAGTAGCCAACACAAGTTCAAAGAAGAAGAATATTGGTGAAGGGAAGACATTAGCTCCAGATGATCCACAACCTTCCATCACTCCACAAAGTGCTGTCAAGAAAAATGTAGTTCCAAATGTGTAAGGACAGCCCTAGCCATCTTCTAGACCAGCTCAAATTCTAGATATTGCACCCCATGTACAATAAAAGAGTGTGTAGGCTAGGGGAAACAAATATATGTTTCATCCCCATTTAGCATCATTAAACAAACGAAGAAGAAAAATATGAATATATCTTTTTTGGAATCACTATCCATCCCAGGCCAAAGGGATCTTCTACAAGATGCCATGAAAAATTGGTCAATTTCAAATCAGCAAGCTCATATGCAAGAGAAGGTACTCACAAATACTGCTCAACCTGAGGGGAAACATGGAGGATAGCAAGGTAAATTCTTGAAACCCCCTCCATTCTATGTTTCATTCATCATTGGGGATAAACTAGTACATAATTGTATGAATGATTCCAGGGCAAGTAGTTCTTTAATTCCCAATCAAATAGCTGATCAACTGGGTCTCCAATATGAAGTCATATCCAAAAGGGTGGTGCAACTAGATGGGACAATAGTACCAATAGTGGGAGTAATTAAAGACTTGAGCCTTACTTTACATGCATGCGCCAATGTCACTGTGTTGCTAGATGTGTCAGTGATAGATTTACCACCACTTTTTGCCCTATGTTTGTCCAAGGATTTAATAGCTACAATTGAAGGATACTTATCTGTTGATTGGTCACACATGTTGTTTAGAACCAGATATGGAAATAAGGCCACAATCATGTCTGAACCTATTGCAAACTTTCACATTGAGCCTCATACTCCAAGCTGAATCATTGCTAACTATTTAGCATTTGATCAAGAGGATTATCCAAGCACAGATGAAGCTGACACCAAAGTTGGAAGCATCCCAGATTTGAATCTTGATGAATGGGCAAGCAAGGTACAATTTCTTTATCCCTACAAGGAAATAGAGGAATCTTAACTAGGATTTTATTGCATTCATGAAGAGAATCAGCCTATTCCTAGCATCACCAAGCCAGACCATAAGGATGAAAATGAGGTATGGAAGCTATTCTTTGATGGATCAAGAATTAGAAAATGTGTAGGTGGGGGAGCTATGATTTGTTCACCTCAAGGCATTAAGTATTATTCAGTCTTCAGATTTCAGTTTACATGTTCTAACAACAATGCTGAATATGAAGCTTCGATACAAGGATTGCATTGGTCAAGGAAAAGGGGTATCAAAAACATACAAGTCTTTGGTGACAATGAGCTAATTATTAATCAATTTAAAGGGCAGCATTCTACCAAAAATGACCTACTCAAGTGTTATATTAATAGGGTGTGGGATCTTGTTGCGGATTTTCAAGGCTTTGGCATCAATTCCATCCCTAGGAAAGAAAACCAAGTTGTTGATAGACTTGCAGTAGTTGGGGCAGCCTTTGATGTCGTGGAAAGTATCAAGGAAGATAAAGTGTAGCCAAGCATTCATGTGATTGTAAGGCCATCATTACCAGATAATAACGTAAGTGGAAAGTGTTTGAGAGTGACCAACAAATCATCAATTTCTTGCAAGAAGAAGTTGAGTTCTCAGCCAAACATTAGGAAAAGTTAGAACAGTAGTATGGTGATCAAGTAATACAGCTGAGAACCAACAAACTGCTAAAAGGACTTATCACATTGGAGTCCATCTTTAATCCTAATGATCAATTTAGGAAAGAGAAAGGAAACATCCAAGTCAAGGGAGAAGATTTAGTACCCATTTCAGTGGGAGAAGTAAAATCACTTCAAATTGGTAAAGTGGCAACCAAGCAAGAAAGGTATGAGTTCATGCAACTTTTCCAAGAGTTCCCAGACATATTTTCTTGGAGCTATGAAGAATTGAGAGGTTTCAATCCCAAGCTAGCTCAACACATAATTGAATTCAATCCAAGTGCTAAACCCATCAGGAAAAAACAAAGGCCAGTCAATCCACTCATGGAGCCTCTCATGAAGAGGGAATTGAATAAGTTAATAGAGGCAAGTATCATACTTTCCATCAAGCATTCTAGTTGGGTAGTAAACTTGTTTCCAGTTAGAAAGAAGAGTGGAGAAATCATATTCTTTTTAGAATTTAGAGATTTGAATAAAGCATCCCTCAAGGATCACTACCCACTTCCTTTTGTGGAATAGATTTTGCAAGTTATTGCTGGCTATGAGAGGTTTTCATTGCTAGATGGTTATTCAGGGTATAATCAGATCATGGTAAAGGAGGATGATTAGTTCAAAACAACCTTCACCACCAATTGGGGGACTTATGCATATATAAAAATTCCATTTGGGTTGTCCAATGCCAGAGCTACCTTCTAACGGGAAATGGATGTGGCGTTCAAGAGATTGATAAAAAAAATAGTGCTGATATATCTTGATGATATTGTTGTATTTTCTAAAAGTGCAGCCGATCATCTCTTTCATTTGAGACAAGTGTTCCAGAGATGTAGAAGATTTGGGGTATCCTTATCCCAAGAAATGTATTGTCCTAGCTCATAAGGGAAAGCTCCTAGGCCACATTGTTTCCAAAGAGGGATTAGTAATTGATCTAGAGAGGGTTGAAGTAATAAAAGCACTACCATTACCAATTCGTAACAAGGCTCTTCAAATTTTCTTGGGAAGAATCAATTTTTTTCAAAGGTTTGTTCCAGATTTTACAGCCCTTGTCAAGCCAATAACTATGATGTTGAAGAAAAGTATGGCTTCCAAATGGACAGCTGAAGGAAAGGCAATCAAAGAGGCAATCAAAGAGGCTATCTCACAAGCTCCAAATCTCATTAAACCAAATTTCTCTAAGGACTTTATCCTTTATGCATTTGGAGGTGATGATACAATTTATACAATTTTTGTACAACAGAACAAAGGAAATGCATAGTAGCCAATTGCCTTCTTTACCCAAAGCCTGGAGGACTATGAGGTGAGGTACTCTTTCATGAGAAGAATGTTCTTGCAGTGATTAAGATCTTAAAAAAATTTAAGCATCTGGTTTCAAACAACAAGGTTCAATTGCTGGTTTCTCATGTGGGAGTTAAGTACTTCCTCCTCAACAAAGACCTAAATAAAAAATGTGCAGGGTGGATTACTCCTGTCATGGAGTATGGCATTGAGATAAAAGTCACCAAGATGGTCTGAGGAAAGAGATTATGTGAGCAGATGGTCATGAGAAAATTAATGGAAGCAAGCAATGGGAAGGATGTTGTTTTGGCATTGCAAGACAACCAAGAACCAAGAAGCATTCAAGAAGCGAATGATGGTGTGCTCACTCCTTGCTAGACCCAAGACATAATGCACTTCCTAAAAATAGGCCTATGCCCTCCAGAGAATAAAAAAACCAAGATAAGACACTTTATATTGTAGGCTATTCCATATGCACTTGTTGTTGGTGTCTTGTTCAAGAACGATGTAAATGGAGTGCTGCTGAGATGCATTGAGACAAACCAAATTAATAGAATGCTAGAGGAGTTCCATGGTGGATTAGATGGGGGTCATTTTCCTCCAAGAGTTATAGCCCTCAAGATTATGAAGGCTAACTATTATTGGCCCAAGGTGTTTTTGATTGTTATGCATGGATCAAGAGGTGCAAAAATTGTGCATTCTTCACAGGAAAGGAAAGATTAGCAGCCCTTCCATTGCACCTAATTTTAGTTGACTAACCATTCATGCAATGGGGTTTGGACTTCATTTGATTCATTAACCCAAACTCAAGCTAGGGAAACAAGTGGATTCTAACAACTACAAAATACTTCACCAAATGGACTGAGGCGGTGGCACTCAAAGAGGCAAATGAGTCTAGCATTCTAGACTTCCATGAGGGGATATTAACCAGATTTGGTATACCTGCCACTATAATATCAGATAATGCTTTAACATTCATAGGATCAAAGGTAACTGAATGGGCTGTTAAAAATGGGATTTATCTGAGCACTTCATCAAATTATTACCCTCAAGGTAATGGCGAAGCCGAGTCTACCAACAAGAACTTATCAAAGATCATCAAGAGGACTCCTGATGAAAATTAGGGGACTTGGCACACCAAATTGAAATCATCCTTGTGGGCTGATAGGATAACTCCCAAGAGATCCACAGGTAACTCTCCATTCAGACTTGTTTATGGAAGAAAGGCAATCTTTCCCATGTCACTTGAGTTGCCAACATTGGAACTCATGAAGCAATTGGAATTGTTGGAGTTTGAACCCATGGAGGTTAGTTATGTAGAATTGATGGAACTCCAAGAAATTAGAGAGCATGCAACCCAAACAATGGAGAAGGACCAAGCCTTAATCAATAGAACCTTTGATAGGAAATCTAAGGCTAGAACCTTCCAAGTTCAAGATTTAGTTTTGAAATGGGATGCACACTGACAAAAGCCATGAAGGCATTAAAATTTTGATGCCATTTAGAGTGGCCCCTACATGGTCACAAAATGTAAGAACAACAATGCCTTCCAATTATCTATATTAGATGGTGGAGAACTGCAGATTCCAATTAATGGGATCCATCTAAAGCATTACTATTAGAAGGGAAACTCTCCACCTTGTACATATTATCTTAGATTTTCATTCCTCCAAGTGCTTGTGCACATTGTTCTATTGTAGCTCAGTTTTAAATTTTACTAACTACTTTGGCACAAGCTTGTTGTCCTAAGGATGCATTTTTGCAGGCCATATTCCAGATCAAGTGATGTTCTACTCTCACAATCTTCCTTCTAGAAATTTTTCTAATGAGTTGGGAGTAACAATCAGTTAATTATATGACTCCATGCCCAATGGATTATTTCAGACAACTGGTAACTTTATCCAATAGGTAGATGACCCTTCTAAGTCACCAAAATTATTATCCAAAAAAAGCCCCTTACTTATTTTTTGGCTAATTCTCTTTCATTTCTTCCTTCCTTGTGCCTTAGTCAAATTTCTTTACTTTTTAGGCACTCAAATTTTTTTGGAAATGGCTTTATCAGATAGAGAATTTTCTCACCTTTCCAGAAAGGTAAAGTTTTCCTTCTGACTCCTTGTATTTTGCAAGTTATGGCTCGGTGGAATTTTTGAGGGAAATTTTCCATAGGAAGGTCCGCAACCAATCAGAAAGTGGCATGTGGCGGTGGAATGGTGCGTTGGTGGAGGTGAGTTAGAAAAATTTCCAAATGGGTCGGCGGGGGAAAAAAAGAAAATTTTGTCCCGAAGCTCTACAAACCAATTAAAGGTTGCCACGTGTCCATGAGGTCTTTGGGAATCGGGGTGGCAGAGTGAATTTTGGCTTTTCTTCAAAATTGTTAAGGGGTAAAAAAGGAAACCCTATCCTGAAGGCTCACAGCGAATGGGAAGATGCCATGTGTCCTGATCTCGGTAGAGATCTGGGGGCGTAGGGAAATTTTGACATTTTTCCAAAGTATTGCAAATGGCGAGAAGGAAAATTTGTTCCCACGGGCCCGCAGAGGGAAAAGAATTGATTTAGGTCCGCGCGAATCAGGGTATGGCACGTGTCCTGGTCTCGATGGAGGTCGGGGGTGCGGGAGAACTTTTAATTTTTTCCCAAAGTGTTTCTAAAGGGTGCAAAGGAGAATTTTTTCCCATGAGCCCATAGAGGGAAGAGATTTGGCTAAGGCCTCCGCCCAATTAAAGAGCATCACGTGCCATCGGAGTGACGGGGCGCGGGGTGAAAAAGGAAAATTTTCCAAAAATTCAAAAATGTGTAAAATGCTTTTGTGAAGCCTAGATCCAATCAAAACATACCACATGGCATCAGAGTGGTGGGGGGTGGAGATTTTTTGGGAATTTTTCCCAAATTCAAAAAAGAGGGAAAATGTTTGGGTTTTGGCTCGCCGACCTAATTTTTGCCCTATTTTTCCCTAAATCTTCAGAATGTCATATCTTTCGATCCAGAGCTTGATTTTTCTTGATTTTGGTGTCATTGGAAATATATTGAAGTCCTTTACATGATGGAATCTTCAATTTTGTGTTTTTATGGAGTTTGGTGAGAGAAAAATGAGAAAACACCTCTGGCATGGGAAAAGATCATAACTGACATTCAACCACCATTTTTAATGTAGTATGGCTTCCATTCTTCTCTAGCATGGTTGAAAATATTGCAGAATGAAATTTTAAGGGTACCCATGTTGTTTTAATGGATTTGGTTAGTGGTTGAATGATTCCTTTACTTTTTCCATGTTTTCTCCTTCGTGAGCTTGGGTTTTCATTGTTAAAATCTAGATTTTTCTCATTTGTAAAGGGTTGGACATTTTTATGAACCACAAGCTCCCTCCTTCACCCTGGCAAGTGAATTTGTGGAATATCAAGCCTCTTTCAGGACTATAACATGTTTTCTACCTCTTTGTTATTGTAATTCATTGTATCTTATAGTTGGAAATGACAATACAAGCTCTGTGAATGAATTTTCAATCCTCTCTTGTGTTGTTTTTCCCTATATTGATCCTTCATTACATTTTTAACAATTTGTGCACATTTTTGTTGCATTTTGTAACCTGTGTCAATTTACAAAAATAGATATTTACCACTCCTTTAGTGTATCACTACTTCTACTTAGTTATATTTCTTTTGCATCGTTTATCTCTGTCTCCTTCGAATTTAGAGTAGGATCTAGTATTAAACCTCTGCAATTTTCAAGCATACATATGATCAAAGGAGTTGAGAAACTAGCCTTTAATCTGGAGATTCTTTTCCCAATTTTGCAAGTCCCACACTTGGGGAAAAGATTCAATGTTTTCCAATCACACTGGATGCCTACTATAAAACTAGAAATATGAGAAAACATCCAATGGTGTTGCTGATTTGCACTAATAGGTATTTAAGATTACAAGTTATACGCTATGTTTTTATTGATGGTATCTTATTCAAAAAATTTATAAATGGAGTCTTGCTGTGATGTGTTGACTATGAAAAATTTCAACAATTTTTGTCGGTATTTCATGAAGGACTTGAAGGAGGTCATTATTCAGCATGTACCATAGCCTTAAAAATTTTAAAAACTGGTTACTATTGGCCCAACATATCTAAGGACTGTTTCAAATGGATTAGGAAGTGTATGAAATTTTCTTTCTTTGTTGGAAAATAATGTTTAGCTTCCCTACCCTTACAACCTATTCTAGTTGACTAGCCTTTTATGCAGTGGGGCCTTGAATTTATTAGCATGATAAACCCACTTTCATCACAAAGACACAAGTGGATTCTGACTACTACAGATTACTTTATATACTGGACTAAAGTAGTAGGCTTGAAAGATGATAATGAAAATTTCGATACTATCCTATTATGAAGGCATAGTTTGTAGATTTGGTGTTCCAACAACTATGATATCAGATAATGCTTTAACATTTATTTGTGCAAAGGTAATGGATTAGGCTGTCAACCATGGAATTTATCTTAAGTTCTTCATATAAGTATTTCCCACAAGGTAATGGGTTATTTGAAAGTACTAACAGGAATCTTGTAAGGATCTTCAGAAGAACACTCAAATGATAACCAGAGAGCTTGGCATCTAATGTTGAATTCAGCACTTTGGGCTAATAGAGTGACTCCTATAAGATCAGTTGGAAATTCACCATACAAGCTTGTTTATGGAATAGAAGCAAGAATGCCTATTGAGTTACCCACATATTTCTATTGAGTTACCCACATTAGATTTTCTACATCAAATGGAGCTGTTGAGTTACACGCATTAGATTTGTTGCATCAAATGGAGCTGCTTGAAAATGAACCAGTATGCAGGTTTGTTATGTAGAATTAATGAAATTACAAGAGCTAAGAGATCAAGCTCATGTAAATATGGAAAAGAATCAAAAAAATATGAAGAAGACTTTTGATAAGAAAGAAAAATTCAAAATCTTCAATGAAGGAGATATTGTGTTAAAATGGGATGTTGATTGTGCAAGGCCAGGAAGACACATGAAGTTCAATACAATCTGGAGTTTTCCTTACTTGATTTCATCTTGGAAGGAGCACATTGTTTTTTATCTTTCAAGGCAGAATGGAGAGGAACTTTCCATTCCTTTGAATGGTATGTTTCTCAAACACTATTATTGAAAATCCTATAGTGATCTCTTAAGAGTAGGATTTCCTTTCAATAAATGTACAATTCCTAAAAATTGCAATGTTTTTTCAATTCAATAAGTGCATTCATGCACGTGATTTGGTTTACTAGATCCTTTCCCAGTATAGTTAATTTTGTTTTGGTAGGGTTGGACCTTTAGAAATGCAGATTTTGGTTACATGCTTTAAAATCCATGCCCAACAGACAAGAGCAAGGCACTAGTTTACAAGCTAGTAGGTAGCTTTTCCTACACAGATCGCCAGAAATGTTGACAATTTTTATAGTTATGTAAAAATGGGAAACTTGAAACTTCATTATGATGGATAGCATTGGTGAAGTATAACTAAGCTAGGGGAGTTTCTTTGTAGACAATATTGTTATTGTTGAATTAATTAATAATTACATGAAATCTGCAACTATGTGTCTTGTTATACAAAACATAACAGATCACATAGTCTACAATTTCATGCATGTCTTCAGCAAAAGAACACAAAAACATCGAAAAAGAGCTATGTTGTCTTGATGAAGATACCGAATTACATGGAATAGATGAAGTGTTAGGTTTTGGAGTAGAAATCATGACTACAAATTATAGAAATAAGAGTTCATTAATTGATGTTACATGTATTCTTTAATGTTATTTCCTTCATGACTAAGACATTCAATTATATTATTGGGTTGTTTAGTTCATCAATACAATCCACTATCAGAAATTAGAAATTCAAAAATAAATACACAACTCAATTTCACAATTCAATGTTTCATGTCATAAGGAATTTCAAATGTTCCCACACAAGCCATGGGATGTAACTGAAAGGTAAAGCACAACTACTGAACTAAGAGGTACATATGCATGAAAGAGAAAATAAAGGAGTACGAGTGAACCCATCATTTCCTTGGAGGTTTATCTCCTTGTGGTTGATGCATCCTCTATCTTCAGCTTTGTTCCATCTCCATCTTCACTACTGAAGGCACTATACATGAAAAAAAAGAAGAATATCATCATTTACAAGCTAAGGGTTAATCTATATTCCTATACTATCCTAATTCCTACACATTGATTTCTTAATAATAGGAGGTAGAAATTACATGATGATTAAAGGCACAACTTATAAAAGTACTTTTCTGGAACAACATAAAGTGATTTACTCACTCAAAAAGAAGGAGAGAGAAGAAAAGAAAAACCATGGAACATGAGAGAGACCAAAAATCCTAAATATTTTCTAACTATGTTATCTCAAGTGTACAAGATACATGTTGTAATCCGAGAAGAAAATAAAGTCATATCTTACAGTACTCACTATTAGATAAAGGTTGCATAAATGTAGAGTTCAAAGGACTTCCATCCTATGGTACATGAAGTTGGAATAAGTGACAAGTACATACTGGTATGAAGGAAGAATGCAAATCAAAGTTCAGTCAGCTATTTTAGAAATAGAAGAAGTTGCATTACTAGGGGAGATCAGAGGAGAAATTTGCATGCTTACTTCCTTTCAAAGATAAAAGTAACATGTTCTAAGATTTTCACATAGGTGAAGTAAGAAGAGTCATAATTTAAAGGTTGAAGATAACTAGAGAGAGAAGATTACAACTATAAACAAAATGAAAGAAAGGAAGTTTGAGAAAATTTTGATAGGGCTTCGCCATGTAAAATGGACATTTTACATCTTTCCATCATGCTAGTTTTAAGCTAATACATTTTTTATAGGCTATATGATAAATCAAATAAGTGATACAGAAAGAGTAGAAAATGCGTGCCATGATAAAAGATACATAGTTCAGATATGTTTTGGTTACTCCATGTTACAATAAATCAAATTTAAAATACAAAAGTGATACATTCTGTACTGTCAGAGATAGTAGAAAGTACATACTATTACAGATGAAACAAAAATAAAAGAAAGAAATCTAGGAAACTTTTAGCTATAGGGATTTTCCATATAAAATGGACATTTTAAATTTCAGCATGCATATCAAAGTTACATAATAAGCAAATAAAATGTAGTATTTAAATAGAAACAAAATGGACCTCACTATCAATTGATCAATTGAAGTACTTTGGAGCATTCATTATGGAGCTTAATAGCTGAATAAACTAGAAGTTTAAGTGCAGGTTCTAATCTTACAATGTTCAGCCACTTTAAATTACAGTGAATTCAAATGAAGCCAAAGATATGGGTACACATAAATGCTACCATCAAAGATAGTACAACTATTTAAGATGGGATCGTGTTCAAGAAATTCAAAGGTATGAAGCATTCAAGTCACTCAGGAATGCACAAGGGATGAAAATAGTAAAGAAAGGATTTTTCAATCAGTGAAAAGAATGTCATCCCTGAGAAAATATGAACCAAATAAGTGACAATGAGGAATAGTGTTGAGAAACTTTCAAAACAAATCAGCTTATCAAAATGCTAAGAGTGGTTTCACGAAAATTTGAAGAGAGCATATCAGAAAGCTTGGTGAGTTTTAATGGTTGGATCGATTATGGTAAGATAATGTAATTATCTAAATAGGATAATGTGAAGCTACAGGTTTTCAGGAATTTAACTCAAGAAAACATTATATTCACTTTAAGAACAGATAGCAGAATGGAAAAGGATATCACCAGGATTTTGACATAAGTTACATACTTCCCTAAATAATATCGAGTATAATATCTGGAAATGGGATGAGAATAACTCAAGGATACTCATTTAGTACTTCAAAATACAAACTCAGATAGAAAGCATTTGAATTAAAATGCATACACATCAGAGATGAAGAAATATCCATGTTTTTTAGGAGTTAACACTCTCATTAGAGAACCATTCAGTTTCAAATTGCCTTTTATATATAGGAAAAAGTATTAGATCCTGGTTCTAATCAAAAAACCCATGTCACAAGGGTATTAACCAATCAGAGTAAGAAAGCCAAGGTTACTTACAGTTTAAATCGAAGTTGAGAAAACCCTCGAGAGATCATCGAGTTCCACAGAACCAAAGAGAAGAACCCAGATTGAGTTTCAACTCAGAGACCAATGTTATGGCTAGAAATCACAGAAAAAATTTGCAAAGGAAAATCAAAGTCACTCCCGAATATTCCTGAAGTCTAAAATGGAAAAGATGAAGTAACAGTGGTGCTTATGAGATCAACATCTGGACCATTCATTGACAAGAAATGATGACTAGTGGACTTTAGATGGACCTCTAGAGCTCAAGGATGGTTCATTCTTCCTAATCATACCTGCCACAAGGTACTCAAATAAAAGCCATTGAACTCGTACCATGGTAATTCTAAAGTCCAGATCCCGATCTCTAAGGTGACTAAGGAGAGAGAGTGAGAGACTGAAAGAGAGCCTCACACTAATATTTGATAGGAAGCATAGAAGGAAGTGGTAAAACCAAGCTCGAATCCGTACTGCAGAAAGTGGAGAGGGGTGAACCAGAGCTTAGGGTGGAGAAAACGCATAACGGTAGACAACAGATGAACACTAGACATGAGATCTTAAAAATAGAGAAAACCATTAAACAAATCTCTGGGATAGCCTATCAATATACAGTCAGGAGTATGCATAATATACCCTGCAAAGACCACGAGGTGAGAAGAGACTTAACAATAATGACGATACAGGATGCCATAGAGCATCACGAAGTGATCATTCTATTGCTCCAAAAGTCACATGAGTACATCATCAGACTTCAAAAATGGCGGAAAATACCCATAATGCTACCTTACTCAGAAAACTCATGAGCATAAGATTCTTAAACTACAAAATTTAGAACCGAAGGAAGCTAAGAGAGTCAAGTTGGTAAGGAAGTTGAGCTTCATAACAATGAAAATGACATCAATAGAAAATTTAGCCAGGGCTTCGCTTTACATTACCAAAAGTCCAGAATAAGAGTGATCATTGAGAGTCAAAAGTCAACCTGTTAGTTCTAAGAAGTGTTCAAATCACCATTGAACTCCACCTGCAACTAGTGATGGGATTGAGACTTTGCAAGTGTGATTACGCTAACATTGTCAAATTTTCTAGGCAAGAGTGTGGGACATTCTGCATCATGGCGAAAGCTCTCCGAGATTAAGGTCGGTATCCTTTTCCTCTAGTTCAGGATGCACACATAAAATTTAGGAGAGAGATATATTTAGCACTGAAATCTATTCCATTAAGTCCTCTGCCACCAGGAGAATATGAGTTAAGAAGATCGCAAGAAATGGCTACTCTGAAAATAAGAGAGGTGATGCACTACAAGGACTGCTGAACACCAAATTCTCTCTATGCAAGACCCACAAAACAGCCTCTCACAAATGTAAATAATCAGTCCCTTCCTCTCGCACTTAATAACTAATATTGCAATGAAAGATCAGATAAAGGCAAATGCACACAAGACTAGGGTTGAAATCATCCACAGACATGTATGTATTACTTCACAAATTGATATCAGATCATTGGTGGAGACAATGTTCCAAGAGGCAAAAAATGTGCAGGCTTAGCCCATGATTTAATGTAAGGTTCGACCAACATAGAATCTCATTCTACACACTAGTATGGACGAGAAAGGAGGAGTGCAAACTCCGTAAGCTTTTCCAACCCTTTACAATGAGCCAAGATCTTACCTTCTATAGACTCTGACCACATGGTATCTTAGCACTCAGGAGAAGAAAAGGAGGTGGGAAATGCTGCCTTTGGAAGCTGTAGCCAATGAGACCATCAATCGCCCCTATAAATCACGACTCTTTTACTATTTCTGTCACGTTTTGGTTGAATCTCCATGTTTGCTTAGTGGCGCCATAAGTCTGAAGAAGGAAGAATGGTGGATGAAATCAAATCTGGCATCTTAGTTGAAGTGAACCCACTCTGAATTTCACGTATTGAAGTGGCGTGAAAGATGATTCACGTAGATTCTTCTGCCAACTCAAATCTATGTTAGAAAAATAAATCGTCGATTATACCTTTCCACGGATCTGTACACAATCGAGGTTGAGTTCTTTCCATACGAGTACCAAATTTAGCAAAGTTTGAGCACTAGATCAAAAGTTATGCCCATCTGAGATATGTGGTGAATCGAATCCGTACAAAAATGGCAAAAACCAGTTTTTCAAAACAATTTATGCAGGCCCGAAATTCACTTTTTGACTCCATTGGACTCCTGGACACGTGGCAGAGTTGGTACTCAATTGAGTCTCTACACTTGACCGTGCATTTTGAATTGTCAAAAATTTCAAAAGTGCAAAATTTTCCCTCATTTGCACCGGCTCCGCAACTTCACAACCTATCCATTTGAAAAAGTTGCTTTGCCAGTTGACACTGTAGGCTACGTTCAAACTTAAACTGCTACCCCTTTGTGTAGAAGAGGAAAAAGTCGTACTCTATCCCTTTCCATGGGACCGTAGGACCCCTGGAAACTTGGATCTTGTTTGGTGAAAAGACCCCTCAGGCTCAAAAGTTCTATCTTTGGTAGTTTCAAAAATGAGGCATGTGGCACCTTCCGCGGGCTTTATGAACTTTGCACTTGGCTGAAAAAACCTCCGTGGGCTCGCGGGCTCTAAACTTGAAAACTGCACGTCATTTTGTGGAAAGTGTGCAAAAGTTCCAAACTGCCCCGCAGACCCATCAGGCCCAAATTTAAACTTGGGAAAAAATTTCTCCGTATGGACCCCGCATATCCCACTTATGGCAAAAGAAATCATCCCTAGCCCCGCCAGCCCACACTTTCCATTTTTGGTGAAAAGACATCTATGGGCCCGTTGGCCCGCATTTACCACTTTTTATAAGAAACCCTTCTCAAGCCTGCAGGCCCAAAATTATACTTGTGCATTTTATGAAAAGTTAAAAAATCAAAAAATGTCTCTCACCTTCCTATCCGTGTACAATTTCCATTGGCAAAAAATCTTCCCTAGGCCTGACAGCTTGCTTTTGGAAAAAAATCCTTCCAAGGCCCTCCATCCCGTAACTTTTGAAATATGAGGAGTTAGAAGGACTTATTTATATTTCATGAAAGGGGAAAACATTTCCTATTTAATGGAAATGTTTTCATGAGGCCTTAAGTGCTTAAAATATGTAAAAATTCATATTGACGAAAAAAATGGGGAAAAATGGTGTCAGTTGACCAAAAGTAAGTTCGAGGTTATTTTGGTCAACAATTTGGTGACTCATGGGGATCACCTGCCTACTATGTGAAATGACCATTAACCTCAAAGCATCCATTGGGCATGGAGTCTGCCTAGTAAACAAAAATCTGATTTGATCTTTGATAATTTGATCCCTGAGCCACTTGGAATGCCACTCGAACTAGAGATGACCTCACCATATGCTACTTCCAATGCAATTTACATGAGCAAAAAAACACCACAATACTATTTACAAAACTTGAAATCATACATGCTCCAAGTGGAACATACAGAGTGTGCACAAACAATTCTTCTACTAAAAACAAACCTACTCCTACTCCTATACTAACCCTAACAAAGAAAAGCTAAACAAATCATACCACAGGGAGGGAGAAATAAATTCCTTTTCTCAAAATAGGTAGCCATGTATCTGATTTGACATTGAATATGGCTTCTTGTATGAGTGAAAAGCTAATTATAAGTCAATCCTCCACCCAAATCATCAAGGTATCAACATCAATCGAAAATAACTGCTCAAGCAAGTTGACATTGGACTCTTGGAGGTGTTAATGGTGACCCTTGATACTTTGATACTCATCCTCATGCCCTGAAGTAGGCACGAATGGTTTTGGCTTCTTTCTTAGCTCCAATGAAGCCAAGTACCTGATACGACATGGTCTGGTCCTTTGAATTTTCCCATGGCTCTCAACTTCAACTCCAAGAATGGATTATTCTTGTGGACCTTACTGCATGGATGGTGTGGAAGAGATGATGACATCCTCATGCTCCTCCCCTTCCTTATCATTTGAAGAACGTGGAAGATTCATATCTTTCGACCTTGGTTCTAGAGGTATGTTATTAAGTGTAGGCTATTGTACTTGAATGCTCTCCTTCGTGGTAGCATGCTCATGTCCTTGGAAGGTGGATGATGGAGGAGAAAATGATATTATCTCCTCAAGATCCTCTCCATGAAAGAAATCTTCCGAGTTTGGTAGATAATCTGCCTCCTTGTTCTCCTATTGCATGTGCTCGAACTCCTCCAGGGTGTCCTCCTGATCTGAAACTTTCTCACCATGGTTCCCTTCATCTCAAACATGAAGTTTGAAAGACCAATCTCTTCTTCAACATCATATCTTGAAGGGGATGAAGTGGGATGAAGAACTGAAGGTTCTTCTATGGCGTGCTCCACAGTTGGAGCCTCTGAAATTGTATGGTCCTCCTCCATCATGGGTTCATCAGTCAAATCATGCCCTTCAAATGAAATCAAAAAATCTTGAATAATAGCTTCTTCCCTAAGTGGCCTCAACTCTGATTTGATCTCTCCCAGTTGCTCCTCTTTAATGGGACTTAGAGCTGATTGTTCTTCCTCCTTAACTAGTTGTGTAGATTGGATTAGATCATAATCCTCTTCAGACAAAGTGTCATTATAGATAATGCATTCAGAGAAAACATATTGCTAATATTCTCCTTCGTTTCTTGTTCTTCTTTTGTTGCAAACTTAGCCTCAGCCACAACTGGCTCTTCAACCTTGACCTCCTCTTTTGGCTTAACCATCAAGGGATCTTTGTAAACCCAAATCTGGCAACCCAACTCTTCATACTTTCTATAATTTCTTCCCTATTGGGTTCTGTTGTATATATCTCCCCCCCAGGTAAATATAGACAACACAAAGTGTCGACATGTAAAAATTCGAGCCCAAGGCACAGGCCGGGGGTGCATAACACAAAGTGTCGACATGTGAAAATTTGCACCCAAGGTGTAGGCTGGGGGCCACACAACAAAAAGTGTAGACATATGAAAATTTGTGCCCAAGGTGCAGGCTAGGGGCGTGTCATCACCAATCCGACACTATGATAATTCTTCACAAGGAACTCCTCATGCTATGATTATTTACTAATGCACAGCCTTTAGTTTGGTGGATGTAATCTGGAAACAAAACAACAAACATAACACAAGAATACCATCGACTATGATAAGACGGAATGATGACAAATCTGAAATATCAAAGTAAATTATAATATTAACATGAAATTGTTACAATCTCACCCATGAGGCACTTCAAGTGTTATTGACTTCACCTGCCTTCCACCAATACTATGGGAGAAACTTTACAATTACACCTCTTAATGACTTTTTCAACACACCTTTAAACTGATGGCTTCCTTTACACACTTCATACAATATTTCTCACTACTTCTTTCTATGCTAAATGAGGGGGGTGGCCTCTCTATTTATAGAACTTCTAGGATTATCCATCTTATCTCTAAGATAGGATAAGAAATCCACTCTGACGAATCATATTCCATACCTTAACTCTTATCTGTACATATAAGCTTATCTTTTAAGATAAGATAAACCTTATCATTTTACATGGGTTCCACATTTTAAGACTTTTTACAAATAAAATACACAAAATATTTATGACCTCACTCCTTATCCTTATTACCAATATAATATTTCTAATTCCTAATCATGTAGACCCTACTTCTCTAATTATCCCAAACTTTGACATTTTAACATTACCGGACCACTTACGACAAATATTTACTTTTTAAAACATTCTTATTGTACTTTGACTGTTACCGTACTCCACATTATTGGTGGCACCGTATTGATGGTGCATCATTATCTTCTATCAGACGCTACTACTAATTATACTTAACAACATCCTATTCCTAATACATACATTAATGAAATAGAAATTACAAAGGAAAATTTTAGTGTCGACATCTTCCCCCTTCCTAGCTTCTACTCCGTCCTCGGAGTAGACTATTCTGGTGCTTGGAAAATCTTCAACTTGTCGTGGTTGACCCATTTCGTAATGGGGAGTGCCATCCAATTCCTCCAGTCGGTACATACCATTTTCATGCACAGCTGTTATTTTGTAGGGCCCCATCCATTTTGGAAGAAATTTTCTCTTTCTTCTTTTTTTATATCTGGAATCATATACTAGAACTAAGTCATTCACATGAAATGGAGACCAATGGATATTTTGATCAAAGTATTCCTTCTGCTTCATTTCCTTCTTATGGCTTGTATCCTTTGCTATTTCCCTCATTTCCTCTAGCAAATGAAGATGTACCCTCCTTTCTTTTACTAAATCACTTTCATCCATCCTTTCATTTTTCATAACTCTCACAGTGGGAATATCAAACTCAATAGGAAGAACTGGATCAATGTCATAGGCTAACTGAAATGGGGAGTATCCTGTTGCTCATTTTGATGTTTCCCTATATGCCCACAATGATGCATGAATCCTTTTATCCCACTTATGTACCTGCAAGGCTGCATCTTTTGCTAGAATTTGACACAACACAAAATTTGTTCGTTCCACCTGTCCATTTGTGCTTGGCTTGTATGTTGTTGCCTTCCTGTGCTTAATAGAAAATTTATTGACTAGGGCTTCTACTACCTCATTAATGAAGTCGCTTCCTTGATCTGTTACAATTTATAATGGACAACCAAATCTGGTGACAATGCGTTCATATATGAACCTTGTCACCTCATCCATGGAAGCTGTTTTCAATGGCCTAGCTTCAAGCCACTTGGTTAAATAATCTGTGGCAACTACAATATACTTATTTTTGCATGAGGTAGTTGGAAGTGGACCTACAATGTCTATTCCCCACTTTTCAAAGGGACCAAGTGGAAGAATAGGGCATAATGGAGCTGATGAAGTCTTACGGTTACCATGTGTTTGACAAATATCACATGTCTTACAATAATTATAACAATCTTTAAAAAGAGTGGGCCAGTGATAACCTGCATCCAAGATCCTTCTTGCTGTAAGTTGTCCAGAGAAGTGCCCTCCACATGTACCATTGTGGAATTCTTCTAGCAGTTCCTTCTCTTGATCATGTTTAACTGCCCTCTTGTACTGTCCATCAGGTCCTATTCGAAATAATACTCCATGCAGAATAGAATATGGACTACTGGCTTGAGTAATATTTCTCTTAGTCTTTGCATTGGCACCATCAGGAAACTTGAATTCATTCAGATAATTCCAAATATCTATGTATTCACTAGGGATTGTGTCAAGGGATAACAATGCTGCATTGGGGAAATCATCATCATCACAAGATGATCCTAAACCATCATAGGCTCGAGAGAGTGCATCTGCATTGACATGCTTCTTTCCTGGCCTATCTATAATATCAAATTCAAATTCTTGTAGCAAAATTATCCATCTTGCTATCCTCCCTGATGGGTTAGGCTTATTTACAATATATTTTAGAGCTTGATGATCTGTTACAACTAGAAATTTTTTCCCTAGCAAGTAATTTCTAAACTTCTTTACAGCAAAAATGATAGCCAAAGCCTCTTTTTCAGTTACAGTATAATTTACCTCAGCACTGCTCATTTGTCTACTCCCAAAGTAAATTGGATGCTCATTCCCATTTTCATCCTTTTGGCTCAAAGTACTTCCTAGTGCTGCATCTGAGGCATCAGTGTACACAATGAATGGCTTGCTCCAAACTAGATTCTTCAAAATAGGTGAAGACACTAGGGCTTCCTTCAGTTGTCCAAAAGCTTCATGCACCTTATTTCCTGGTTCATAAGTAACATCCTTCTTTCAAGAATTGGGTTAGTGGCTATGTAATCTTTGAGAAATTCTTGATGAACCTTCTATAGTAACCCACATGGCCTTAATAAATGATCTCAACTTACTTCTATTCATAGGAAATGGTAAATCTTTGATTTTTGAAACTTTATCAGGATCAGTACCAATACCATCTCTGGATACAACATGCCCTAACAAAACGCCTTTAGAACATCCAAAGACACACTTTGTAGGGTTTAGTGAGGCTTGTGCTTCATCTGACATTTGAAATGTTGTCTCCATCTGGTGCATGTGGTCCAACTTGCTCCCATAGATGCAAAAATCATCTAGAAATACTTTGATGAAGGTCCCAACGTAGGGTTTGAAAAACCTATTCATCAAACGTTGGAATGTTGCTGGAGCATTACACAACCCAAAAGGCATAACTCTATAAGAAAACTTTCCCCAAGGAGTGGTGAACGTGGTCTTCAGTTGATCTTTCTCCACTATATAGACTTGGTTTTATCCGCTATATCCATCAGCAAAACTATAACACTCCTGGCCAGCTACTTCGTCCAAGATCTGATCTGAGAATGGAAGAGGGTAATGATCCTTCTTTTTTGCCTTATTGAGCTTCCTGTAATCAACACAAATGTGTAGCTTCCCATTCTAAATTCTCCATAGCAAATATGAATCCTACATCAAGCAACTTATCTATTTCTTCTTTTACAGTCTTGGAAAAATTAGGATTCATTCTATATGGAATTTGCTTTATAGGCTTAGCACCATCTACCAGCTCAATAGAATGTTCTACCCAACTTACTTGACAGAGTTCCTTGTAATCAAAAGTGAATATGTGTATGTACCTTCGAAAGAGTTGGAGGTAGGATTCCTTCTCACTCTCCATCACAGCATCACCAATCTTTATTTGTTGGAGATGATCATCAACTTCTTCTTCAGATAATTTTATGGGGTCATGAGTCGGTGTGACTGGAAGGATATCCATGATTGAAACATCAACCTCACTTTCTTCATCTTCAGTGTCCACTTCACTGGTACTAGAGTAATCAGAGGATGTCCAATCATCAGTTTCATCACTTGAATCCATAGGTTCTACCTTATGATGTCGAGGGATCACGTTTATCTTCACCCTCTCTCTACCACATCCAAGTGTCATGAAGCCTTCATTCCAGTAGTTTCTTGCATGAACTCTCCTTAGCCATGGTCTTCCCAGCAACATTTGGTATGCAACAGTACCATTTTTCATCACCTGAAATTCTACCACACATACAACACCCATAATAGATATTGCCACATTTGAAACTACACCTTTTGGTTTAGTTTTTCCCTTATTTAATGTCCTTAACATAAGTGTTGAAGGGTGATCAATTCTTAAACCCAACATATTCATTACAGACTTGGTCATTACATTAACTGCAGCACCTCCATCAACTAAGACATCATGAATTGAAATACCATTACATAATACCTCAGCTTGTGGAGCATAGGGATCTGCCTCTACCTCCAAAAAATGGACCTCAACCTCCTTCCTTCATTGAGCATTGAGTCCACTTCGCAACTCCCCGCATCTTCTCAGAAGACATAGCCAAGATTTGACCATATGTAATATTTGCAAGCCTTTTGGACAGATCTTCCAAGATGGAGTATGGTCCTTGCCCTTGTGAAATCAGAAAATCCTGCACACCCAACTTTCTTCTCCTATGTTTCTTACTAGTTTCTCCTTTCATCTTCTTAGGATCATTTCCATCTTGATTATCTTTTTCTTTCTTTCTTTTTGTTACAAACACATCTACTTCATTATTTCTACTCTTATCTACTACATCAAAAGAATTCACAGGTGCTTTTCCTTTATCATTATCTCCTTTACTAGATGTAGAAGCTCTATCTAGACAATTATACTTATAATGACCCTTTTTATAACAACCATAACATACAACTTCAGAAATATTTCTTTTTGGACCTCTATCTCCTCCCTGAGAACTAAATTCTTTTCCTTGAAGAAGATTAATAGTTAACTGACCCATATTTTTGAGCAGATCTTCATACTCAGTAGATGTACTAGGAGAGGTATTTGTGCTCAAAGAGAGTGGTTGTGGATTCTGGAGAAAAGGTGCTTGTGTAGGCTCTACTTTAACAAAAATTTCTTTGGGCTCTTCTTCCATGCTTTCTTCTTGCCTTCTTGCAATCTCCTTTGCTTGTTCAATGGTAGTTGGGCAGTCATACTTCACTCGTTGTCTGATCTCTGGCTTCATCCCAAGAATGAAGTGATTACATAGGAGATTATCCACGCCATTCATCAACCCATCCGCTAATCCTTCCTTCCGGATCTGGCCGTCGAGCTTCCTCCTTAGCTCTAGAACACGAGCATGATAATCCCTTATCTTCTCCTTCTCTCCTTGTGTTAGCTTTGTGATATCGATTATGAGATCTGCATATTTCTGTTGTTCACCAAATTCTTCAAGAAAACTTTTAGATAATAAATCCCATGAGTTTTTCACATTATCACCTAGTGTTTCAAAACCACCTAAGGGTTGAACCATCCAAAAAGGTAGAAAAAAAATTCAGTCCATTTTTCCCTTCTTATAAGGCCATTACAAATACAAGATCATTTAAACTCTTGAATGAAAGAGGAAGCATCTTCATTAGATTGGGCTAAAAAACAGGAATCTTCCCCCATTTTTAAAAGTAACCACAGTGAAATACCAACCCAAAAGTACAATCAACAAGACTTATGTGCACCAATAATTAAAATCACTATAATAGAAAATAGAAATGACCACGGTAAACTATGGTAAAACTTGACTTACTGCGGTAAAAACTGACTTTACTGTGGTAAACACTATTCATAGTAAAAATTGAAGTTACTACGGTAAATACTATTCACCGGTAAAAAAAGTGACTTTACCTGTGGTAAATACTATTCATGGTAAAGAAGTGACTTTACCATGGTAACTACTATGCACAGTAAAAACAAGGTTATCCTCCAAATGATTTTTGACTAAGTGGGAATATCTCTGCAGAAAATCCACCAACGAGGAATGGTCCCGGTAACGGAACCAAAATGTCATCACCAATCCGGCACTATGATAATTCTTCACCGGGAACTCCTCGTGCTATGATTGTTTACTAATGCACAACCTTTAGTTTGGTGGATGTAATCTCGAAACAAAAACAACAAACATAACACAAGAATACCATCGACTATGATAAGATGGAATGATGACAAATCTAAAATATCAAAGTAAATTATAATATTAACATGAAATTGTTACAATCTCACCCATGAGGTACTTCAAGTGTTATTGACTTCACTTGCCTTCCACCAATACTATGGGAGAAACTTTACAATTACACCTCTTAATGGCTTCTTCAACACACCTTTAAACTGATGGCTTCCTTTACACACTTCATACAATATTTCTCACTACTTCCTTCTATGCTAAATGAGGGGGGTGGCCTCTTTATTTATAGAACTTCCAGGCTTATCCATCTTATCTCTAAGATAGGATAAGAAATCCACTATGACGAATCATATTCCATACCTTAACTCTTATCTGTACATGTAAGCTTATCTTTTAAGATAAGATAAACCTTATCATTTCACATGGGTTCCACATTTTTAGACTTTTTACAAATAAAATACACAAAATATTTATGACCTCACTCCTTGTCCTTATTACCAATATAATATTTCTAATTCCTAATCATGTAGACCCTACTTCTCTACTTATCCCAATTTTGACATTTTAACATTACCGGACCACTTACGAAAAATATTTACTTTTTACAACATTCCTATTGTACTTTGACTGTTACCGTACTCTACATTATTGGCGGCACTGTACTGATGGCATCGTTATCTTCTATCAGACGCTACTACTAATTACACTTAACAACATCCTATTCCTAATACATACATTAATGAAATAGAAATTATGGAGGAAAATTTTTAGTGTCGGCAGGGTGCACAACACAAAGTTTCGACATGCAAAAATTTGCGCCCAAGGTGCATGTTGGGGGGTGCACAACACAAAGTGTCGACATGCAAAAATCTCACGCCCAAGGCCCAGGCTGGGGGTACAAAGCACAAAATGTCAACACCACATTTTCAATGCCTATGGCACACTTAAAAGTATGTTGACATGAGGATGGATGCGCCAAGGTGAACCTTCAAGAGGCGCAACATTTTGAGCATTGACACCCTGACAAGAAACAAACCCTAGTGCAGATATTCAAATGGCCATAACTTTTCACAGGGAGCTCAGATTCATGCAAGGTTGGAATTTTCAGAAAGATTACGAGGTCCTCTATCTAACTACAACTAGATATATTTAATTGGGTGAGAACAAGTTCTTCAAAAATGTAAAATACAATTTGACACTTTTTGGGTTTGCTAGGGTTCTCACCTACCGCCATAATGAGATGAATTAAATATAACCTAGAGGTGGTTGGGGGTAGATTTGGAATTCCTCTCTCTTCCCTCTCTCATTCTTCCTATAAATTTTAAGATGGGGGCTTCTTTCTAAACGTTGGACATTCTTATTTTTTCCCTCCCTTCTGCTCTTTGGCAGGTGAATTTGTGGAGTTCAAACCTCCCATCTAAAACTGTAATGCAAATTTGCCTCTTGGCATTTGGTAGTGTATCGTGTCAATATTTGGAGCAAATAATTCATGTTTGTGGATGATTCTCAACCCTCTCTCTGTTCAATTTCATCCTCTTGATCTTTCACTGCAATTCTGGTTATCTGTGCATGATCTTGCATTGCATTTTAATGGTTTGTGTTCGTTGGCAAGATAGGTGTTCTTCATTCATCGGTGCATCACCTTTGTTAGTTTAAGTTTATTTTATGCATCTTCTTACCCTGTTCCCTTGGCAAGTTAGATTAGGTTTTTGAGTAAACCCTCTACATTTTTTACATGTGCATCTGAACAGAGGAATAGGAACCCGGCCTTCATCCGGAGAGCTTTTCTGATTTTGCAAGGTCCCACACTTGGGAAAAAGCTCCATGTTATGCTATCACACTGAGAGTATCAACCCATCAAGTTAAAGACATTTATGGGTGTTGTGATTTTCCATCAACAGGTTCATCTTCTTTTTGTTATCCTTGTCTGGTTTTTGGAGTCTCTCCCTGACATGGATTAGGGAGTGCAGGAGGAGTGGTGGGTGGGGGTCTCCACCAGTTGTTTGTTTCTTTGTGGTGGAGGGGAAGGAATTTATTTTGTCTCTTGTGGAGGGGACTCATATTTTGAAGGGAAAAGGGAAGAAGAATTAAGATGGGATGGAAGACTAGGAGATGAAGAAGGGAAATCAACACTTGGGGCAGCAAGTGAGGGGCTTGACTCTTAATCATGATGAAATGATGGAGTTTGAGAAAGAGAAAATGAAGGACAAGGATTTGGTGACTAACTTACCCATTGACAAGGTTATCTCACACTTTTCTCGTATGCCTCAATATCCTCAATCCACTATGCAAGTTGAGGGAACACTTCAACCATGAAGTCAATCTTCTCCCGAGGGTTGTAATGTCTTGGCATAGGGGTCAGCCCATAGAAAAGGTGCCCTATAGCCAATTCTGAATGCTTTGATCATAGTTGTATCCCTTGATTTCACCATGCATGCCTCCATCTCTTGAATCTTCTCCACCAGATCAGCATTTTCCATGTAGTTGTCACCATTATATGTGTCCCCCGTGTTATTGATAAACTCCATAGCCAAAATAGTTTTCGACCCTACTCATATGGGTAAGCATAATGGTTCTATATCTTACCATAATATTGATCTGGAGGATTTGGGAAATACATTGGAGGCAGATTGCATTATTGATTGCTGCAAGTGTGAATTCCAAGAGGGAAATGAATTCATGATTGCACAACTTCATGGAATGGTAGAAGATGAAAGATATGGAAGGAATAGTGAACGAAAATGGATGGGAGAAGGTCTACAACTTCAGAGATTGGGTTCTTGAACTAGATAGAGTCACCAGATGTGCTTGACAAGTGCCTCCAAAGGCTGAGATCTTCACCAAGAAGCACATTGATCCTGACTGAAGATGAAGTGGTAAGGTGTTTCATTCAGACCTCTCCCACCAGACATGCCAAAAGCTATTGTATGAAAAATCACAGCACCCCCTGAATGGCCTCATATCTGAAGTGGGCCATTCAGTGTGATCTTCATAACATTGGACCATCTCTCAAGTTGTGGGACTTGTGAACTTGAGATGGACCTCCAGAGAAGGTTGGTTCCTGCTCTCTAAATCTACCTAGGCCACAAGCTATTATAATGTAGGTATAAAATAATCTAATCCTAATCTAACCATTCCAAGGAGACCAGGGAGAGAAAGTTCATGAAAATACAACCTACACTAAAATGGTGATACACCAGAGAAGGAGGTTGCTGGTCACGGATCTCAGCTACCTGAAATCGATATAGGCTGAGCAATAGGAGATGAGTGGAAAATATGCATCACAAACAAAAGATAGAAGTTCACACAGAAAACCACTTCAAAACCAATTAAACACAGCTCCCAAAACCTGACAATAGACATCAAAAGTAAGCACAATATACCCTGCAATGATGAGAGGCAAGAAGAGATAGTAAAATAAGAAAAGGATGGACAAGATGCATCATGAAAAATAGATTATTATTGCTCCATAAGTTCACATAGTACATCATCAGTGGGAAAGAGGAAAGAAAATGTCCATTACAGAGCTAAGAGAGAAGGCTTAGACTCAACTTTTCTACCCTAAGGAAGAAATACAGAGGGGGAAGGAGAGAAACATATGACCAACCTTTTAGAAATATACCCCTCCTTTACAACATATAGGAAGAATAAGAGAGACAGGAGAGAGGGAAGAATTAAAACCTCTGCTTCAACCACTCACTGGGAGATGCATTGAATTCAACTTGTAACTGAATGATGGGATTTACTACAAAACCCATGCCCCCATGTTCTAGTGTCCTTTACTGGATAATAAAATAGGCCCATTCTTCATCATGAAGGTAGGTGGGAGACTTGACAGCCTCTAAAAATGGTCAGGCCAAAACATTATTGGTCGTAGGTGAGTAGCCAGTGCACCTGATAGCTTTCCAAAAAATCCTCTCTCACTCGATTATGAGCTCCCATTCGAAAGATTAATGGCTGATTGAAAGATCGAGGGTTGGGCGATTAATGTGGGCATCGCAATATGTGAAATGATTTTGTACCCTACAGGGTCCACGTGGCAGCCCCGCATGCATGTTGAAGATTTAACCCCCTGTCCTCTCACTCTTAAAAGTATGTCACCGGACTGACATGTGGTGGATTCTATGGGATCCTTTTTTTCCTTTGTGTTCTACCTAGATCTCTCCTTCAGTTTGCATAGACACTTTGACTAACCTGAGTCACGTGGAGAGCTTGGCGCATGTTTGGGGACTTCGCTTTTGGATTCGTCTACTTGAAAAAGTTACGTGGAAGAGACACGTGGAGGCCTTCAACAGGCATTTGGATCTATTTCTTTGTGTTTTGGCTAACCGTCCCTTTTGTGTGGTGGGGAAATATGTCTGACCTTGGACACGTGGCAGGCTCAACGCACATTTGGAGACCTACCTTCTGGATTTTTCCTTTCAATTTGTGTGGATAAGAGACACGTGGCAGGCCTTCTGCAGGCTTTTGGACTTTTCAACGACTGAATCTGCCCCCTTTGTTGACTTTTGGCCACATGGCAAGCCCTCGCTCATTTGGGAACCCACTCTTGATCGGGGCCTTTGAAGTTTCACCAATGAGACACATGGAAGCTTCGCGCTCGTTTGGGGTCTGCACTCCATATTTTAACTTCTGATGTTGCACTAATGTAGACACGTGGCAGGCTTTTGTTGGCTCGCTTCCATACTTAGACTGATTCAACAACCGATCTCTGTCTTCTTTTCAGACCTATGGACATGTGGAAAGACCATCCCTCATTTGGGGATTCTATCCCTTGGGTCGTACCTTTGAAATTACATGCCAATGAGGCACGTGGAGGCATCTATCGTCGACCCTCTTATACTTAGCCAATTAAATGGCCAGCTCATGTCCCCCCCTTTTGACTTTGTTCGACCTTGGACACATGGAGGGATGGCGCTCAGTTCATGGTCTCCGCACTTTGGGCTGCACCCTTTGAAATTCGCACTGATGATGACATGTGGCAGGCCCTGTGCAGCATTTAGGGTCTCTACCTTCCCATGGCTCTATCGAAGTCCTTTGAAGTTATGACTGAAGGCTTGACATGTGGCTAACTCGGGACAAGTGGAGGCTTCTCACTCATTTTGAAGGCCCTACTGTTCGACTATGTTCCTTTTCAGAGGTGTGCCGTTTGGACACGTGGAGGCTTGCGTTAGCCCTGAGACTTTTCAGACTTCCAACTCTTTCTCCTTGTTCTGACCTGAGGACACGTGGAAGCTTCACGCTCATTTTGAGACTGTGACTGTTCAATGGACCCGACCTTTAGACCCTGCGGGTTGATTGGGTACCGCATTGGAGAGTTGGTGCAATGTTTGTGAAACCTGCCACAAGATTTTTCCTTTGAATATGTCTCGATACAGACGTGCTGGAGGCTTCCTCTGACCCTTCTTTACTTAGCTGAAAAATTTCCACCGTGGCCGGTTTTGTCCCTCTTTTTGAAAACTTTGACTCATCCCTAGGTCCACCAGCCTGCGCTTGTTCTGGAGACTTCCCCTTGTGTCCTACCCTTGAAGTTGCATCGTCTGAGGCATGTGTCACCTTCCGTAGATTTCCACTATATACTTAGAAATCCTATATCAGGGCCTCACAGGCCTGAACATTGCCTCATTGTGACTTTTCGACTACGTTGAAAGCTTCGAAAAAATTGTCTTCTGGGATCCCGTCTTTCTATTGCAATCTTCCATTGGCAAAAAATTTTACCAAGATAACGTCATGGTGCCTTCCGGCAAAAAGTCCATTGCTTTGCCCCGAGTCTAACCCGTAACTGTGCAAAGTATGATAACTTTGAAGGATTCTTCTCCAATTTTATCCTATCGATCCTTTGGTAGAAATTTTGTGTCGTGATGATCCTGATTTCAAGGGACCTTCACTCCATTAAAATGATTTGGTAAATTCAGATTGAAGAAAAAAAAGCTCGAAAAATGGACTGAGTTTATCCGACCCTTAGATGTGAGCTTCTTTTATGTCAAGGTCGAAGTTTGATCAATTCTTGTCATAGGGGGGAAATTGGGAGTAACATGATCCAACCTACTGAAGACACCATATCAAATCAATTTAAGCAGAAAATGGGATCCAACTTCATGAGCACCAACCTACTGGATGACACGAATATCGAGCATTTTGTGTAGCATACGACCTCAACAATGTAAATGATTCAGCCTTTGGTAGTCATAACTTATTCACATTGGATTATGGCATTATAAAGCTTCATATCAGGTTCTTCTTATATTATAATGTATATATACTCACTTCTTACAAAATATGTCCTTCCTAAAAATATACTCTTCATAAGAACCATGATCTTCATCTCATAAGCTTCTTATCTCCCTTTAATAGATGCTCATCATAATTGATTTCACTTGAAAAAATTTTCTACAGTAATCGAACTCATAGAGATTCATAAGGTGATACAAAACAAGCTCAAAGGATACTTTATTTAGACAGGAGCATGAACTTCTTAAAAACCACTCAGAAAACTCGAAAAGGGGCATCCATTTATTTAATTATTATTTTACTCCTCTTTGAGAGCATAGAGTGTCCCATTAATCAGAGGGTCGATATGATTAAACAAGATCAAGATATTCCACTATCTTTTAGATAGCTTGTTACTAGGGCTTCATTACTCAAAACAAGTATTAGTGGAATCCCATTACGGAGAATATCGATGTTACTTGTATCAAATGAAGACCTAATTACTTTTCCTTTCGTGTTTCACAGTCGAGAAGATCAATTATATTTGAATCAATGACTACCATTATTTCACCAAATTCAAAGTAAGTGCCAACCATGTTATTCCACTAAATCATGATTAAATGTGATAATTGAAACCCTAATCACTATTATTTTTTGATCCCTGATTAGAATATGAATCACTAGTTAGAAGCTCAACGATTTTATTTTTGTATTTAGATTAAATATAGACGCAAGGTTGCATATTAAATTTGACCCAAGTTAAATAACACCAATCAATCTTATCAAAGGGGTTATTTTTATTTTGAGCGGATAGTACTATTCTCCATTGACATAAATCATTAATCATGTTGACTAATAGGCCACACCATCATAAAATAAAAAACAAGTAATCATCCCTATCATTCCCATGTAAAGGTTTGATCAAGTGAGAGACTATTGGCCCATACATGGCTAAACAAAAGGTGAAACGAGTCAATAGGATAGCATTCTTTCCTAAAGTGACCCCTTTTTCCATTTCATGCCATAATAGATGTGCTAAGTGCACTTGTTTATGGTCAATCCATATTGAAGACACCGATAGTAGGCATTAAAATCAGAGGACAATGAGCTTTTATGTAAGACGTATTACATATATCATCCTCAAAAGGTAAGAGTGAATAAGATTACAACATGTGTTCACAATGGTCTCAAGAAATGGGTAATGTGGAATTGATCATACTATGATGAGGATAAGTAAAACCAAGATAATATGTCACATCAATAACAAGAAGGTTCTAGCTAAATATTGTTATGCACATTAGGTAGAAGACTTGCTCATTAAGCAAGATTTATTTATCTAGCATATTTTATTCAAATATTTTTTTCCTTCGTAATTACTTTTTCATTTCAGCATTACATGTATGACTAAATGTAATCATTGGCTATTAATGCCTATATTTAAGCTTGTTTGCTTGTAAGGATTATTACCTCTATTTCTGTTAAAGAATTACATACCTTATTAAAGGATAAAAAATAGAATGCATGGGCGAGTACAACCTTAGTCTATTTTTAGGAGTCATGGGTGAATTAATTTTTCTATATATTGTGTGCCTTGGCAAACCAAAAGGAGGACTTTTTAGATACATGACTTCTGAAGTAGTTTTATGTTAGTTTTTCCCTTTAAATGTGAAGTATTCTTCTGCCTTGCTGTGTATGTTTTCCATTAATCTTGTGAATAATGAATTCCCTGATTAATCATCTTACCCTATTGAAAATTTAATAATTTCTGCATGATATTAATGTGTATGTGTAACCTTACCAGTATTTTTGTGATTTTATCCCTCAATACATCAAAGTGTTTACCCTTAATTATCTTCAGAACACTGTTGGCCTATTCATCATAAATTCATTCCATATACATTGTGCATGTACTCAGCCAAAGACCTCATACAAGTTTGGTGTATCAACTACGTTTAATTTCATTTTTTTCAGGCATCGTTTACCCCTAAAACCCTTAAAAATCAGTTTAGGATACATAAATAAGGATCTAACCTTAATACCAAGGACTCACCTCAAAATAGGTACACCCATAGATCTGAGGTGTGTTCCATTGTATCTATGTAAGAGAGATAAAATTTTGCAAGATTAGAACACTTTCATCCATCTCTCTATAGGGTGTACTTTCAAGAGATAACAAGTAATTAATCTCTATTATAGTATAGGAGTTAATCGAAGAAATTTAGATCAAGGGTGTGTTGATATTCAGATGAGTCGGTATCATCCCCACTATGCTCTATTAATATTTACGGGTCTTTAACATCTGAAAAGATGGTAGATAAGTTGTTACCACAAAAGGGATAGTTGCAAAAGGATTTAACTCTGCTTCATGTTAAATTTTCTTAGATTCCATTCTCATAATGGGAGGCACCACTAGTTTCTTTTGTACTAGGTTTTTTCTAAGTATGATCAAGGTGTAACAAACCTAGGTATATCATGGTATAAGTTGTCCTAAAGTCTCAATGTTCACTAGTCAATCGTCTAAGGAATGATGGGTGAAATAATTAAATAATCCAATGATTTTTCCTAGATATAATTCTATGCAAGTGTTATAATACAAGGAACAATCATCCAAGCCAACAAATAAACTAGTCAATCAATTGACTGTTTACACCTTATGTTTTCTCAATGGTAGTTTGATGTATAAATGATCAACATGATGTCAAGTTCTAGATGAACATAGTGTAAATATTAAAAAGGGGTAAATATGAATACCAATTAATGGATACTACGATCAATTTTGAAACAAGAAAGACCTGATTCCTAAAAGGTAGAAAGTACATATGTGAGGAACACGATAATAATACTAAGGCACATTAACTAAATTTTAAGAGAATGCAAAGTTTTAGAACTGAAATAATATGGATAGGAATCGCAAACAACATAACCACCACTTTTCAATATTTTATGTAATGATTTAAATAAAAATAAGTGCAAGTATTCTAAGAAATTTTTAAAATATAGGTAGAACAACACCACAATACGGACACATAGATCACGTTCACAAGGAACATGACATAAGTATCAAAATTGTGTCGATGTAATGCAAACAAGGTAACATGTCTAAGGTATATCAACAGTTGAATCAATCCTAACTAAATTGTTAATGTGTCTCTATATGTGTTTGAGACAAAGGGCATACTAGAACATAATGACGTACCATTCACACTTTCAAAAATTGTATTCCGATAGTGCAACCTAGTCATGCAAGTAGAATATAAGAGTGGTGGACACAATTATTTTTAGTGCTATACACGTGTTGTTTCTCTTTTATCCCAAATTCGAAACAAGATAAAAAATGTGTAGACCAAGTGATGATGAAACAAACTAAGTATAACATCGATATAGTTTTTCATTACCTTAGGGTAAGTAAAGAACTATGTTAAAGTGACACATCATAATTCCATGATGAATAACACTTAGCTACAACTTAAATGGACTCTCGCCTTGTCCAAGAAACAAGGTTTTGACTCCAAGAAAGTAGTCACTTTATGAGAGATCTATAAAATATGATGGATTGATACAACAAAGTGGGCCCCCCGAAGATATGGCTTTCCTATGTGGTTCTCTCAACTAGTTACCACAAACATCCTTTGCAAGCTCAATTTACCAATAATGTCAAACTGAATAGTCTTGGGGACTCTGATTTAGTTTATGCCCTTCAAATATGATGAGAAATGAATACGTTCATGAGTATATTTCACTGGTGTTGCAATGTAGAATGTGTTGGTGCTAAAACCACAACAAAAATCTAATCAATTGGGTAAGTTGAGGACTTCTTGTTTCATCCACAAGGTCCCGTATTGCATGAACTATTTCTAGGTTCCTAGGACCAGCCCCATTTTCGTAGCCTAAGGATTATGCCAAAGATTTTATGTCCTAGATTAAAGAGGATGGGGTGCACCCTTATCCGAATGTGAAAATCAAATGTGTTGAATATGGTGTTTGTTTTATCTTATGATGTTAGTTAGGTTTTGATCACTGTTGGCAACCTACAAAAATGTTAGATTTGGTTTAGATCCTGATTTCATTAACATGTGATGTGGACCTTCACACAATGATTAGTAATTCTGCAAACAATCAATAAATCATATAAAGGAGATAGAATTTCATTTTTCATTTCCATGCTTATCCTAAGATGTAAGGAAATAACATACACAACGAAATACCTTACTAAACTAAGTAGAAATGGAAAACACTAAATAAATTGCAAAAAATAAGTTCTTTTTAACCAAATTTGAAGTTAATCTTTTTAAATAATTTAGTGAAGTGTTTTTGAAAGCATTTTTAATCCCAATATGACCTAAATGGTGCAAGGGAAGAGCATACAAATTTTAAACCTTACAAATAATAATGCATCATTCATCAATAAAAACTAAGTAAAGTTATAAAAAAATCCTATTTTACCAAAGTAAATTGTAAAACCATAGATTAAAATCAACAAGAAACATGTAAAGTGTTTAGACATTCCAAATATCAACCCCTGTAAATGTTATAATACATTTTTATTTCAAACAAAAACACCTGCGCACCCAAAATGAAAAGTACATGGCTCTAAGGAAAATGTATGGAGCAATTACACCTACGCAGACAAAATGACACCTGCGTGTTTGTTTAGGTGTATGCATGCTATAGAAAACATATGTGCGTGTAAGCCAAAAAAATTAGTTTGGTAAAGAGCTAATAAAAAAGGGGGTCGTGAGAGACATATGCACATGTATGTAAGCGTGTTCACACTTTTCATGATGTATGCACAACTCTTGGAATTTTTAAAAAGTGTCAAAAGTAGAAGGTAACAAGTATGTGGCTAGGGAAATGTATTTTTGCCCCTATGGATAGGTGCATGTGTCTTGAAATAGGTGAGCATGGGTTTTGATGTGTACACAACCTTCAAAAACACCTATGCATGGGCCTGAAAAAAAACAAAAACTGATGAGAAGCAGAAATCTAAAAATGAAAACAGGTTATATTTTTGTCTTTTAACTCAGTTTCTATCATAAACCTAGTAATTATGCATGCAAAAGGAAGATTAAACTACACTATTTAACCTTTAAAATGCAATAAAATTGTTAAGAATTGAAGTAAAAAGCTTGAAAAAAAGGTTCTATAGACCATTGAGAAAGGTCCCACTGTGTGTGCCATATGTGAACATGTATAAGTTTGACAAGGTATAGAAATGAGGCTAGAACAGTAAAGAATCCCCAAATATTTACCAATTTAACTATGAACAATCTAGATAAGAGATAAACAAGAGATACTCATATGCATGCATTATAATTTTGACAAAAACATCAAAATAACATGTATATTAATACATAATTTTTGAAAGCTATAAAAATATGAACCTATAAAGATCCTTGAAATCATTTTTGATTGTTTGATACTCAAGGGTTTGAGAGTGAGAGCTCACCATTAATCACTAAAAGGCCATATGGTTCTTCTCATTTACTCAAGCTTCAATTTGTAAAATGAAATAGATAATGATAGCTCAATAATAGTGAAGAATGGTCTAAATTCTAACAAAATACTATAGTTTAGCCTAAAGAAGGATAAGTGTTCTTAAAAAAGTTAGTGTGGTAGATTTCTATTTATAGGTTTTTGATTTCAAGAAAGTGATATTTTGGATGCATGTGGTATAAAAGGTAAGTCCAAAAATGTGAAATGCAAATGAAATTTACTTTGGAAATTGAAATGAACTTTTAACAAGTCAAATAAATATTTGAATAGGTTTAGAGACAAATTAATCCTATGGAATTAATTAGGGGTCTTAAATAGGCTTAGTAATCCTTTTAGGACCATATGAAAGGGGTTCTGATAGATTTTTGAAGTGTTGGAATTAGGAGTTAGCTTAACAATAATATTTATTAGACAACTACAAGAAAAGAGACCTAATCAATGTATAATGGTCAATTAGGAGGAATTGAAGGGAAAAAGATCCTTATTGATGTAGTGTAGTTACTATTAGTGTGAAATCACAACACCCCCAAATGAGTTCTATAGTTCTTCTTTTCTAAGGCAGAGTCTTTTTTTGTCATTGCATAACATTGAACTTTCCCCAAGGTGTGAGACCCTGCAAAAATGGAAAATCTCTCCAGATTAAAGGTTGGTTCCTTATTCCTCTATTCACATGCATACGTGAGGATTTGTGGAGGATCTATCTCTATAATTAATGTAAAACTTGCAAAGGAGATAGGGGTAAAATGAGTATAAGAAATAAAAAATTACTAAACTACCAAGTGATGCTCCAAAGGAATGATGAACACTTATTTTTCCAATAGACACAAACAAACAAAATGCATACAATAAAAAAGCACAGATAGCTAGATTTGTAATGGAAGACCAAATGAAACAAAAGAGAAACGGAAGGATCTAAGATCAATCATTGAAGTGTTTTATTGCTATATGGATTGATACAATTCATTACAAAGTAGCCAAAAGGCAGAAACATATTAAAATTTTAGTCCAAAGCCTGAACCCCACAAATCTCTTTGCTAGAAGGAGAAGGGAGCATGAAAAACAAGAAATATGCAACCCTTTACAATGAATCTTGCACCCATATTTGTACATTCAAATTGAAAGAAGAAAGAGAGAGAGAAGTGGGAAAAGTAGGTCGAAGCTCAACCACTGTTGTTAATGTTTCTGATAAAATATACCCCCAAATCTGTTATTAGTGCATGAATCCTTGGTTTGGCACCTTGAAGGAAGAGGAAACAGAAAAATAGATCAAATATTATCTAGTTGTTGAGGCAAGAATATCCTGCATTAAAATCCCAAAGATTTTTCCTACATTTTCTTCACCTAACCTCCTCAAAATTAAAGTTTCAGGCCTCCATGGTGTGGGTGAGGCCGAGATATTTCAAATCGATTCAGATTCACAATATTTCAAGCCCTGAGTCAAAATATATGACCCTTCAAGTTCTTATCGAGTCCATACAAATGCGTGGGAAAACAATTTGAAAAATGAGTCCCCCTTTTGATATGAGACACGTGGCAGCCAGATTAGAGAAAAAATCAAGCTTACGGGTGTGCAATTTATCTTTTATCCCTTTTGCACAAAAAACCAAAAACTCAAAAACTCCTACAACCACAAAGCTTCGGCTAGACACATGGCTCCTTTTCGTTGGTTGGGGAATGCACTCCCATATTTATCTTTGTTCCTTTTGAATGAAAGGTAATTTTTCACGTTTTCCTCCAACTCCCCGCTTTGGCTTTAACTCAGGTTCACATGCCGACTTTTTCCTTGGGCGGAGTTACGAGCCATTTTGCAACTTTTACCCCTTTAGAGATAACAAGGGGTAAAGAACCAACATTTCCCCCAATGGCCCACTTTCCCCTAGGACCCGTGGCAGTCTGGCACTCGTGTGGAAACCTTTTCTCTATTCAACCCTTGAATCAGTGCCATTAAGAGACTTGGTAGCCTTCGCTGACTTGACCTATGAATTGACTATTCAAATAACTCTGCCCCTCTTGATATAACATGTGGAGGCACTGTGCTTGCTTAAAAACATGACCCAAAGTTTTCCTTTGGAGGAGCGTCAAGTTAACACTTGTTGTCCTCTACTGGTATGTGGACTTTTCAATGGTCCCTCTTACTTTTAAGACTTTTGGCTATGTGGCGAGCTCGCTCTCATTTCGGTCTCTGCCTTGGGACCAACTATTGGAGATGCGCCACACTGAAACTTGGCATTCTCCGCTTACACTCTTACACTTAGCCAATTTTGAAGCCTTTTCTATTTTCCTTTTGACTCTGTTTGACCATTTGCTATGTGGAGCACTGGTGCAAGTTTGAGTCTCCTCCCTGGGCTTCTTTTCTAGATTTGCGCTAAGCTGACACCTGACACCTTCCTCTTATTTGAAGAAGTTTCAACACCCCGTAAATTCTTTAGGGCTCTTGATGTGTGGAAGCCTGTCCCAAGTTTGGCTTACCCTTTTTGGATTCACCTTTGGAGCAGTGCTGTTAGGACACGTGGATCCTCTCACTACCCCCTTCATATTTAGTCATTTTTGTACCCTTTCTTGAACCGTTTCGAGCCCAAGGACTTCAGATCTTCACCATTTCTTCCCCTTCTTATTTCTTGTTCCTCTGTGGCATCGTCCCTTCTTATCTGACCCTGCTATCCCATAGTTGAGTCAACCTGTAACTTTAAGAAAAAAATTAAGATGTGGAAATGGCCCAACAGAGTCGTTTCTTTTGCACATGGTCCTTTAGTCTCTCTCAACCTCTATCACTCCATGGTTGAGTTCTTCTGTGACCAATTTTTAGGATTTGAATGATTTTTCTCAAGTTCCTTCTATGCGGGGTTGTGACTGATCTGATATTTCACCCAAGGGTGAAATATGGACAACAATTTGGCAACTCACAGGGGTATTTGCCTACTAGATGAATGGACCAGTGGCCTTGAAGCATCCATTGGGCATGGAGTCAAGAATGATGACCTGACACTGATCCTTCTTATAAAATGGAATCCTCAATTCTCTGCACTTTTTTGACCTCTTTCTAACTCTGAACCCACTCGTGCATCTGCACTCTCAATTTTCAAAAAAAAAATATTAAAATGGAGTTTGTGAGAGTAGAAAATTGTATTGATCCAGGCTTTCACCTGTCTCTGAAAATGTACCATTTGTAAATGGCTTAAGTTGTTTTAGATTTTTTCCTTTTTTGAGCTAGCAACTATTATATACCACTATGAGTCTACTTGTCATGAATATTGAAGAGCTTGCCCTTATGCACCCTTGGAGATAAAAAGACAAATCTTATATACAAAGACCAAATCGTACATGCCTCAAATAAGACATGCAGAGTGTGCATTAGCACTTCTTCTGCTGAAAGAAAATCTACCTAATCCTAAACTAACTTGAGATAAAGAATGCCAAAAAAAGCCTGCAATTGGAAGAGAGAAGTAGCTTCCTTTTCTCGATAGAGGTAGCCATGTAAATGTTTTGACACTAAATATAGCTGCCAATATGAGTGAAAAATTGAATCTAACCATGTCTTCCATTAAAATCATCAACATATTAGCATTAATGGGAAATACCTCCTCAAGATGTCTTGCATTGGACTTCTAGAGGTTTTGATGATGACCCTTTGTATTTTTATGCTTATCCTCATGCCTTGGAGTAACATGATTGGATTCGGCTTCTCCTTTGGCTCTAATGAAGCCAAGTACCTGATTGGGCAAGGTCTGATCCTTGAATTTTTCCCATTGCTTTGAAATTTAAATCTATAAACGATGTCTTCTTATGGACCTTCTTGGGTGGATGGTGTGAGAGATATGATGACATCCTTCTACCTTTTTCCTTTCTCCTCTTTTGAAGAACATCGAAGATCAAGATCTTCCAACCTTGGTTCTAGAGGGCCATTATGGAGTGCAAGATTTTGCACTTGAATATTCTCCTTCATGGCAGCAGGTTCATGTGCATGGAAGAAGGATAGAGGAGAAAATTATTTAATCTCCATGGGATCCTATACATAAAATTAATCTATCAATTCTGACACACAGTCTGCCTCCTTTTTGTCTTGCTACAAGTGTTCTACCTCCTTCATGGTGTCCTATTGATCTAAAACACTCTCATGATGGTTTCTCTTTTCCTCAAACATGAAGTTTGAAATATCAAACTCTTTTTCAACATTAGAGCTTGAAGGGGATGAAGTGGGAGGAAGAACTGAAGGTTCCCCTGTAGCCTTCTCCACACTTAGAGCCTCTGAAACCATATGGTCCTCCTCCATCATGGGTTGATCAATCAAAGAAGGCCCTTGAAATGAAAGGAAAAAATCTTCAATGCTTCCTTCTTCATTGAGTGGCCTCAACACTAATTTGATCTCTCCCAACTGCTCCTCTTTAATGAGGCTTGGGACTGATTTTCCCTCCTCTTGTTCTTGCTCTTCTTCTATGCCAAACTCAGCCTCATCCACCACTGGTTCTTCAATATTGACCTCCTCTATTGGCTTGACCATTAAGGGCATCTTTGTAAACCCAAATTTGGTAGCCCAACGCTTTTGATTGTGTGTCATTTCTTTTATATTGGGAACCTCTTCTTGCTACTCTCCTTAACTAGATTCTTGATTCTATTCCCAACATGGGATTGGGAAAGCAAGAGGAGTGGCAGGTTGGAGTTCAACCATCTTTGCAATTGGTTGTAGTCAAAAGGGAGGTGTAACTTCTTGTTTTTTTAGAGGGGATGACTATTTGGATGGGAAAAGGATAGAATGACTGAGATGACATGGAATACTAGGAGATAGAGAAATGAAATCAACACTTGGGGCAACAAGTTTTAGGCTTGACTCTTGCCTCTTCTAAAATGATGAAGATTGAGGAAGAGACAATGAAAGATAGGGATTTGGTGATTGACTTACCCATTGACAAGGTTTTCTCACACTTTTATCATAAGCTTTAATGTACTTAATCCACTGTGTAAGTTGAGGCAACATTCCCATCATGAAGTCCAGCTTCTCTTAATGGATGTAATGTCTTGGAAAAGGGCCTTCCCATGGACAAGGATCCCTGCAACCAATGTTGAATGTATTCATTTGTGTTGTGCCCCTTGATTGAACCATGTCAGCCTCCTTTCTTTGAATCTTCTCTAGTAGACCAACATCCTCTGCATAACTATCGCCATCATATGCATCCTCTTGTCCTTGATAAGCTTCATAGTCAAACAAGTTTTGACACTGCTCATATGGGTAAGCATAATGGTCCTAGATCTAATTATAATGATGATCTGGAGGAGTTGGGAAATACATTGGAGGTGGAATGTATTTTTGTAAGTGTGAGTTCCATGAAGGGAACGAAGTCATTATTGTACAACCTCAAGGAATGGGAAAAAATGGAAGAGATGGAAGAGGAAAATAGATGAAAATGAGTAGAAATGGATGGAAATGGTTTGTAACTCAGAGAATGGGTTTTTGATAAGATGGAGTCACCAGATGTGCTTGTATGTGCCTCAAAAGGCTGAATCCCACCAAGAACACATCAACTTGATGAAATAAGGTGAAGACCTCTAGTCCCACCCGGTGTGCCAAAACTGTTAGTGTGAAATCAGATCACCCCAAATGAGTTCTATAGGTCTTATTTTCTAAGGTAGAGTTATTTGGTGTGATTGCATAACATTGAACTTTCCCCAAGGTGTGGGACATTATGAAAATGATAAAGCTTTCCATATTTAAGAGTGGTTCCGTATTCCTTTGTTCAGGTGCATACACGAGGATTTGTAGAGGATCTATCTCTATACCTAATCTAAAACTTTCCAAGGAGACAAGGGTAAAAGGAGTATAAGAAATAAGAAATGACTAGACTACCAGGTGATGCACCAAAGGAATTATGAACACTTATTTTACCAATAGACACAAACAAACGAAATGCATACAATAAACAAACATAGATAGCTAGATCTATAATGGAAGACCAAATGAAAGAAAAAGAGACAAGAAAGGATCTAAGATTGATCACATAAGTGTTTTATTTCTTTGAGGATTGATACAGTTTATTACAAAGTAGCCAATTAGAAGAAACGTATTACAATTTTAATGGAAGGCCTGAACACCACAAATCCTTTTTCTGGAAGGAGAATGGAGCCTGCAAAATAAAGAATGTCTAAACCTTTAAAACGAATCATGCCCCCATATTTATAGTTCAACCTAAAATAATTAAGAGAGAGAGAAGCAGGAAAATCAGGTCGATGCTCAACCATTGTTATTAATGCTTCTAATAGAATCTTCCCCAAAATATGTCTTTACTACATCAATCCTAGGTTCAACGTCTTTAAGGAAGAGGAAATGGCGAAATAGATCAAATCTGATCTGGTTGTTGACGAAAGAAGATCCTGCATTGAAATCCCAAAGATATTTCCTCCATTTTCTTTACCTAACCACCTCAAAATTAAACTTTCAAGCCTCTAAGGTGTGGGCGAGGCCGAGATATTTCCAATGGATTTAGATTCGTAATATTTTGAGCCCTGAGTCGAAAGATATGCCCCTTCGAAGTTTGTATCGATTCCTTACAAATGGGTGGGAAAACCATTTAAAAGATGAGTCCCGATTTTGATATGAGAGACGTGAATGCCAGATTAGAGAAAAAATTAGGCTTACAGGTCCACAATTTATCTATTTTCCATTTTGCACAAAAATGCGTGACTCAAAAACTTCTGTAGCCCTAAATCTCCAGCAAGACACGTGGCTCCTTTTGGTTGGCTGGGGAATGCGCTCCCATATTTATCTTTGAGCCTTTTGAATGAAAGGTAATTTTTCACATTTTCCTCTGACTCCCCGCTTTGGCTTTGACTTGGGTTCACACACTAACTTTTTCCTTGGGCGGAGTTGCAGGCCATTTTGTATTTTTTACCCCTTTTGAGATAACAAGGGGAACAAAACCAACTTTTCCACCGATGGCCCGCTTTCCCCTGGGACATGCGGTAATGTGGTGCTTGTTTGGAAATCTTTTCTCTATTGAACCCTTGAATCAGTGCCATTAAGACACTTGGTAGCCTCTACTGGCCTGCCCTGTGCATTGACTATTCAACTAACTCTGGCCCTCTTGATAAAAAAAATGGAGGCACCATGCTTTCTTTAAAACCCAGCCTAAAGTTTTCCTTTGGAGGAGAATTGAGTTGACACTTTTCAGCCTCTACTGATCTATGGAATTTTCAACAATCCCTCTTACTTTTTAGACTTTGGTCTACATGGCGAGCTCACACTAATTTGGGTCTTTGCCTTGGGACCAACTATTGGAGATGCACCACACTGACACTTGGAATTCTCCACTTATACTCTTATACTTAGCCAATTTTGAATCCTTTTCTGTCTAGCTTTTGACTTTGTTTGACCATTTGCTACATGGAGGGCTTGCGTAATTTTGAGTCTCCTCCCTGGGCTTCCTTTCTAGATCTGTGCCAAGTTGACACTTGACACCTTCCTTTTAGTTGAAGACTTTTTACCACCCCACAAACTCTTTAGGGTTCTAAATGCGTGGAAGCTTGGTGTAAGTTTGGGGTCCCCTTTTTGGATTCACCTTTGGAGCAGCACCATTAGGACACATGGCTCCTTCTACTAGCCCCTCCATACTTAGTCATTTTTAGACCCTTTCCTGAACTGTTTCGATCTCGAGGACTTTGTATCTTTGTCGTTTCTTCCCCTTCTTGTTTCTGGTTTCTTTGTAGCATCTCCACTTCTTGTTTGACCCTACAATCCCATAGCTGAGTCAACTTGTAACTTAAAGAATGTATTTAAGAAGTAGAAATGGTCCGACAGACTCATTTCTTTTACACATGGTCCTTTAGTCTCTCTTGGCCTCAGCCACTACATGGTTGAGTCCTTCCGGAACCAATTTATAGGATTTGAATGAGTTTTCTCAAGTTCCTTCTATGTGGGGTAATGACTGATCTGATATTTGACCTAGGGGTTAAATATAGATAATAATTTGGTGACTCACATGGGTATATGCCAGCTAGATGAATAGACCAATGGCCTTGAAACATCCATCTGGCATGGAGTCAAGAATGATGACCTGACACTTATCCTTCATATAAAATGGACTCCCTGACTCTCTCCACTTTTCTAATCTCTACCTGACTCTGAACCCTCCCACGCATTTGTACTCTCAATTTCATAAGAAAATTTTGAAATGGAGTTTCTGATAGTAGAAAATTATATTCACCTGGGCTTTCACGTGTCTTTGAAATGGTCTATTTAGAAACAACTTAAGTTACTCTAGATTTTTTCCTTTTTGGAGCTAGCAACTGTTACAAACCACTATGAGTCTTCTTGCCATGAATATTAAAGAGCTTGGCCTTATGCACCCTTGGAGAAAAATGGAAAAAATGTATATACAAAGACCAAATCATGCATGCCTCAAATGAGACATGCAGAGTGTGCATTAGCACTTCCTCTCCTAAAATCAAATCTACCTACACCTAAACTAACTAGAGAGAAATAATGCTAACCAAATCCTACAACTAGAAGAGAGAATTAGCTTCCTTTTCTTGAGAGAGGAAGCCATGTAAATGATTTGACGCTAAATATAGTTGTCAGTATGAGTGAAAAAATTACTGTAACCATGTCTTCCACCCAAATCATCATGGTATCAAAATTGATGGGAACTACCTCCTCAAGCTGACTTGCATTGGACTTTTAAAGATTTTGATGATGACCTTTGGTATTTTTATACTCATCCTCATGCCCTGGAGTATGCATGACTAGTTTTTGCTTTACCCTTGGCTCTAATGAATCCAAGTACCTAATTAGGAAAGGTTTGGTCCTTAAATTTTGCCCATTGCTTTGAAATTTAACTCCAAAAATTGAGTCTTCTTGTGGACCTTCTTGGGTGGATGGTGTGATAGAGATGATGACATCCTCCTTCCTTTTACCTTCCTCCTCTTTTGAAGAACATGGAAGATGAAGATCTTCCAACCTTGGTTCTAGAGGGCCATTATGGAGTGCAGGATTTTGCACTTGAATATTCTCCTTCATGGCAGAAGGTTCATGTTTGTGGAAGATGGATGGAGGAGAAAATGATGTAATCTCCATGGCCTCCTCTTCATCAAAGAAATATCTCAAGTCTGACAGATAGTCTACCTGTTATCAATGAATCACATCACCCCTATGTTCATACAAGTGCATATACTTGAATTCATGGTGTGATTGGATAACATGGGAACTATCTGCAAGTTGTGGGACTTGTTACTTGAGATATACCTCTAGAGAAAGCTGGTTCTTTCTCCTAAACTACCTACCACAATCTACTCTAATGTAGGGTAAACTAACTATTTTAATCTAACTTTCCAAGGGACCAGGTAGAGAGAATGCACAAAATGAAAGCCTGCACTAAAGCGGTGATACAACAGAAAAGGAGGGTGTGAGAGTATTCTTCCAATGCATGAGATACATAAGAAAAGTGCACACTAGAAGGGCTAATGACAGTTCTCCATAATCTATTAAAATTCATTCACAACAACATTTCAAACATACACAATGATAATGGGTCCCTGCAAGAACATAAAAATAGACACAATATTCTTGTAATCAAGGTTGAAGGGGAAGGAAGAATGTAAGAAAACATAGCAAGGGAAGATGCATCCACAAACTTATATTTTATTGCTTCCTGATATGCACAGTTCAATTGGTTACAATATAAGGGCCTGGATCACCATGCAAGGAGTCCACAACAAGGGCCTATAGCACATTGGCTTCACAAAGCAATTTTGGTAGAGCTTTGCTACTAAAACTACTCCCTTCACAAAGAGCCCAACACTCCAATTTATAAGAAAATGAGAAGAGAGAGAGAAAGGGAAAATGGAAATCCCAAAATCTATCCTTCAACCACTTGTAAGAGGCATTAAATGGAATGAAATGATTGTGTGTTACTTGAAAAAGGATCCCTATACTGTCCCAGGTGCTGCAACAGAGAAATAATGATGACCATGCCTCTTAATTACACTTCCAACTACCAAATAAAACATTGCTATGAACCCAGCCATATTTTATGAATAATCCTCACTAATTTCTCATCAAATCTGGAATTTATTGATTTCTATGTGTTGGGCTTGGAGCCACGATTCCAATGGTACCAATTTTGTGCGATTTTGTTGAGAAATACAAATGTTTTGGCCTTCTGAGTGCGGGAAACTATTTTGGGTCTGGAAAGCATTTTCTATCATTTGACGGGAATGGGCATTAACTAACTGGAGCTCGGAGTCAAAAGTTATGGCCGTTTGAAGTTTCAGGATTCAAACATTGACTTTTCTTTTGAGTTACGGATATTGCGGCAAAATTAGGTCTGCGTGTCCTGACTGTCCCAGACACATTCTTCTGCATCGGCGGATTCGGGCCTCCTTATCCCCCTTTGCAACCTTTTCACCTTTGTGCATCTCATGCGTCCCACATGTACTTTTTTCCTGGCTATCTCAGATGAAAATCTCTGCACCGCTTGCAATTGACTGACTTACGGAAAATCAACCAATTCACGTCCCGCGCGTACTGACATCCCAAGTATCCCGTGGACCACCTAGGACAAAAATTTCTGACTTAGGTAATTTTCTTTGTATTTAGGCCCTGAACATGGTACGATGAACCTCAGTACGACCCGCACTGATACGATCCGCACCCTTCAGACCCACAATGCCTTAAAACAATCCTATCACCTTATTTTTTGCATTTTTTCAATTATTTCTAACTCGTTGGGATTTTTTCTTGGATGGGAGAGTTAGAGAGAAGCTGAAGGGGCCCCAAAAAGATGATTTTAGGCCTTGAATCAATCTAATTACTCGGAACTGAATAATTTGATGCATGTTATCAAAATTATCTTGAGGGGTGAATTTTGGATAACACTACCTCCTTATTTTCTTACTACAAGTGCTCTACCTCCTTGATGGTTTCCTCTTGATCTACAACTTTCTCACCATGGTTTCTCTCTTCCTCAAACATGAAGTTTTAAATATCAAAATTTTCTTTAACATCAGAGCTTGAAGGGGATGAAGTGGGAGGAATAACTTAAGGCTCCCTTGTAGCTTGCTCCACACTTAAAGCCTCTGAAATTGTATGGTCCTCCTCCATCATGGGTTCATCAATAAAATTAGGCCCTTGAAATGAAAGCAAAAAATCTTCAATGATGCCTTCTTCATTGAGTAGCCTCAACACTGATTTGATCTCTCCCAGTTTCTCCTCTTCAACGGGGCTTGGGACTGATTGTTCCTCCTCTTGTTATTGCTCTTCTTCTACTGTAAACTCAACCTCAACCACTAATGGTTATTCAATCTTGACCTCCTCTATTGGCTTGACCATCAAGGTAATCTTTGTAAAACCAAATTTGGTAGCCAAACTTTTAGATTATATATCATTTATTTTCTGTTAGGCTCCTCTTCTTACTATTCTCCTTGACTAGATTATTGAGTCTCGTCTAAACATGGGCTTGGGAAAGCAAGAGGAGTGACAGGTTGGTGTTCAACCATCTTTGTAATTGTTTTTGGTGGGAATGGAGGTGAAAATTCTTGTTTTTTTATAGGGGATGATTTTTTGGAAGGGAAAATTATAGAAGAACTGAGATGAGGTGGAAGACTAGGAGATGGAGAAATGAAATCAACACTTGGGCCAGCAAGTGAGGGGCTTGACTCTTTCCTCTGCTAAAATTATAAAGATTGAGGAAGAGACAATGAAATATAGGGAGATGGTGATTTACTTACCCATTGACAAGGTTTTCTCACACTTTGATCATAAGCTTTAATGTCCTCAATCCACTATGTAAGTTGAGGTAGCATTCCAATCATGAAGTCCAACTTCTCTTACGGGACATAATGTATTTGGAAAGGGCCTTCCCATGGACAAGGTACCCTACAACCAATCTTGAATGCCTTCATTTATGCTATGCCCCTTGACTGAACCATGCCAACCTCCATTTTTTAAATCTTCACTAGTAGAACAATATCCTCTACATAACTATCGTCATCATATGCGTCCCCTTGTCCTTGATAAGCTTCATAGTCAAACTAGTTTTGACATTGCTTATATGTGTAAGCATAATGGTCCTGGATCTGATTATAATGCCAATATGGAGGATTTGGGAAATACATTGGAGGTTGACTGTATTGATGTAATTGTGAGTTCCATGAAGGGAATGAAGTCATGATTGTACAACCTCGTGAAATGAGATAAAATGGAAGATATGTAATAGGAAAATAGATTGAAATGAGTGGAAATGGATGGAAAAGGTCTGCAACTCAGAGAATGAGTTTTTTATCAAATGGAGTCACCAGAATTGCTTGTATGTGCCTCAAAAGGATGAGTCCCACCCAGAAAACATCAACTTGATGGAATAATGTGAAGACCTATGGTCCCACCCGGTTGGAAAAAACTGTTAGTGCAAAATCATAACACCCCCAAATGAGTTCTAAAAATCTACTTTTCTAAGGTAGAGTCATTTGTTGTGATTGCATAACATTGAACTTTCCCCAAGGTGTGGGACCTTGAAAAAATGGAAAAGCTCTCTAGATTAAAGGTTGGTTCCTTATTCCTCTGTTCAGGTGCATAAATGACGATTTGTGGAGGGTTTATCTCTATACCTAATCTAAAACTTTCCAAGGAGACCAAGGTAAAAGGAGTATAAGAAATAAGAAAGGACTAAACTACCAGGTGATGCACTAAAGGAATGATGAATACTTATTTTACCAATAGGCACAAACCAAAAAAATGCATACAATAAACAAGCACAGATAGCCAGATCTGTAATGGAAGACCAAATGAAAGCAAAAGAGACAAGAAAGGATCCAAGATCGATCTCAGACATTTTTTATTTCTCTATGGATTGATATAGTTCATTAAAAAGTAGCCAAAAGTTAGAAACGTATTACAATTTTAATGGAAGGCTTGAACCCCACAAATCCCTTTTCTAGAAGGAGAAGGGAGCCTACAAAACAAAGAATGTCCATCCCTTTACATTGAATCATGTCCCCGTATTTATAGATTCAACCTTAAAGAAGAAAGAGAGAGAGAATCTGGAAAATCAGGTCAAAGCTCAACCACTGCTGCTAATGCTTCTAATAAAATCTACACCTAGATCTTTCTTTACAACATCAATCCTTGGTTTGATGCCGTGAAGGAAGAGGAAACAGTGAAACAGATCTAATCTTATTTGGTTGTTGAGGCAAGAATATCCTGCATTGAAATCCCAAAGATGTTTCCTCCATTTTATTCACCTAACCTCCTTAAAATTAAAGTTTCAGGCCTTCATGGCATGGGCAAGGCCAAGATCTTTCCAATGGTGTCAGATTCGCAATATTTCAAGCCTGAAGTTGAAAGATATGCCGCTTTTAAGTTTGTATCAAGTCTGTACAAATGGATAGGAAAACCATTTGGAAAATGAGTCCCCCTTTTGATATGGGACATGTGGTAGCTAGATTAGAGAAAAAATTAGGCTTATGGGTGTGCAATTTATCTTTTTACCCTTTTGTGCAAAAAACACAAAAATCAAAAACTCCCACAGCCTTGAACCTCTAACTGGACACGTGGCTCCTTTTGGTTGGCTGAGGAATGCACTCCCATCTTTATCTTTGTGCCTTTCAAACAAAAGGAAAATTTTCACCTTTTCCTTTGAGTCCCTGCTTTAGCTTTGACTCAGGTTCACATGCTGACTTTTTCCTTGGGTAGAGTTGTGGGCCATTTTGCAAATTTTACCCCTTTTGAGATAACAAGGGGTAGAGAACCAATTTTTCTCCCAAAGGCCCACTTTCCCCTAGGATGCGCATCAGTATGACCCTCATTTGGAAACCTTTTCTCTATTGAACCATGAATCAGTGCCATTAAGACACTTGGTAGCCTCCACCGGCCTAACCTATGCATTGACTATTCAACTAAATCTACCCCTCTTCATATAACACGTGGAGGCACCACACTTTCTTGAAAACCTGGCCCAAATTTTGCCTTTGGAGGAGTTTCGAGTTGACACTTGTCGGCCTCCAGTGATCTCTAGACTTTTCAATGGTCCCTCTTACTTTTTATACTTTGGGCTACATGGTGAGCTTGCGCTCATTTGGGTCTCAGCCTTGGGACAAACTATTAGAGATGTGCCACACTGACACTTTGCATTATCCACTTACACTCTCATACTTAGCCAATTTTCAAGCCTTTTTGTTAGCCTTTTGACTCTGTTTGACCATTTTCTAAATGAGGGACTGGCGCAACTTTCAGTCTCCACCATGGGCATCCTTTTTGGATCTGTGCGAAGCTGATACCTAGCACCTTCCTTTTAGTTGAATAATTTTCAATGCCCCACAACTTATTTGGGTCTATGGAAGCGTGGAAGACTAGCATAAGTTTGGGTTCCCCTTTTTGGATTCACCTTTGGAGTAGCGTCGTTAGGACACGTGGCTCATTCCGCTGCCCCCTCCATACTTTTTCATTTTTTGACCCTTTCCTAAACCATTTCAAGCCTAAGGACTTCAGATCTTCTTCCTTTCTTCCCCTTCTTGTTTCTGGTTCCTTTGCGGCATCGCCCCTTCTTGTCTGACCATGTTATCCTATAGTTGATTCAACCTATAACTTGAAGAATGGATTTTTGAAGTGGAAATGGCCTGACAGAGTCATTTCTTTTGCACAGGGTCCTTAATCTCTCTTAGCCTCCGCCACTCCATGGTTACTTCTAGGCGGGGTTATGACTGATCATATATTTGACCCAATGGTGAAATAAAGATAATAGTTACTTTTTAGGGAATAGAGTAGTTAGTACAATGTTAGTGATAATATTGGTTTGATCAAACTATAGGTGTATACAACAAGTATAGTTACCAACTAGTACGTTTCTCCCGTAAGAAGCATATAAATAGTAGTATGTGATTAGGACCTAGTAATTTACCTAAGTACATGATGTCGTTTCTACATTTTCCCCACTTTATGTTCATGAGAAGATAGTTTGGTAACATAAAGTAGATATAGATTTACACTTAATAGCCATGTAGATCAATGTAGAAGATTGTTACAGGAAAAAGAGAGCACGGAATGATAACAAGTGTGAAGCATGGATCATAAAATAAGAGGAACTAAAAAAAAAGTGATGATAATGACCCTAGGGTGGAAACACACATGTATATTGTTGATGTTGTACCTCTTGTTGATGAAAATTCTTGTTATGTGTTGGTGTTGACTACCACTTCCCATATAGATGAACCTATTATTGATGACGATAATTGTTGTGTGTTGATGTTGACTACACTTCCCATAAGGATGGACATGTAAAAGAGAAGAATAAAAAAGTAGTCTAATATGTGTATATATATGTAAAAATTCATGTAAAAAGTGTGTATAATATTGAAAATGAGAAAAAGGAACACGTGCACTAATACGTGATGAGAAAAAGAGATAGAGAGAATCTAGAAGATGTCAAAGAAGAGATTTTTTTTCAGGTGATCTCATGCCACCGGAAAAAGTAGAGTAGGGAGAAATTTCTAGTGTGATTCTCTAACCTTTGAATGATTTCTGAAGTAAAAAAACCACTACAAATGCGATCAAATGTGATTTCTAAATACTGAAGGACTGCATGTAATGTGTAAATCATCTTTGACAATGTTGAAAAACTATACTAAACTTTTTTTTTTTGTATCTAGCCCTGGTATCAGGCACCAACGAAGGGAAAAAATTTCCTATGCCCCTGAGTTTGATTATGGGATCTAGTATCTATGGTGAAGTAAGGATGCAAGTCTAATTCTCAGCCCTATATAATTCTTTAGACTATGTTGACTTTGTGTTGTACTGTACTGAACTGTGACTGTAGACTATTGAACTGTGATTGTATACTGAATGGGATGACTCATTCACCCAATATATTTCACCCCTCATTTGGGTTACATGCACCATTTCTAGGAGGAATCAGTCAAAAAGACGACCCCATGTTGAGCTGATATAAGTATGTAGGAGGGGATGTTCTTGCTAGAAACCAAGGAACATGAAAACAATGGATAGAAGATAAGTGTTATTGTAGAAAATCATGCATATAGAAAACAATGTAAGTTACGAAGTAATAATACAATGTATATAGAAAAATTGGGTTGCAAACATGGAATAATAGTCATGATGACTCAAGAAAATCTAAACCCCAATGGCCGAAAACATATGATGCAGATGCAAGATAAGGCATAGGGAAAATACCAACAAACAAGAGTTAGTAAACATTAGATGACCATGGTGGAAAATAGTTCCTACAAGGTAAATGTTTCACACGAAGCACCCGTTAGCATGTTAGAAAGGTATAAATTATTTCAACGCATGTATAATACTATATAATAATGTGTTATATACAATAATGAAACAATATTACCTAAAATATGTACGATTGTAATTATCTAAGCATCCATGCTACGTGTAGTGATCTGTGTACATTCTTATATCACAACTAGAAATTAACTGAATGTGTATGTATGTATGACAAAGATATTGAAATATAACATATTTATCAAGCATGTGTAATAAAGTGTACATGTAACCATAAATGATTAACAATTATGTGCAACCAAGATATGCGACATGATGTGGATGAGATTGAATGGAATGAAATATGAATGTGATAGAGGCAATGTGCCACCAAATTATGGATGTATGCATGCATGAATTGTCATTCATTTATAAAATTCTCCTTAGTAGTTAAGAATGAACCATCTAACTGGAGTGCATCATAAGGAAATGGCCTAAACAATGTGTTATGTAAGTGGGAAAGTTTCGAATACTATAGTGTGGATCATAAATTGTAGACTGATGTCATGTGATCTCTAAGATGTAGGAATATGTGAATAAAATGTGAGAATGATTGACGATCTAGTGTAGACAATAAAATTTCTTAATACATGCTAGAAATTGAAGCTTTGAGTGTAAATTGTAGAATAGTGTCGCATTATGTGACAACTAGAAAGATTTATTTATTGTGAAGACCAAGCATCAAATGATGTAAATTTGATGAGGTGAGGTTAAATTCAGATTTAGACTCTCAGCAATAAGGTATGGCCCATGAGAATATAGTGTGTCATCGTGTAGTGTGCACTAGAAAGGTTGAATCATGATGCACAGAGTGTAGAATAGAATAGTATGTTGTGTAAGTATAATATTCTAGAATGATGTAGATTATAAGTGTGTAGTAGGTTTTTTGAGATTTCAAAACCAGAAAGATGTGTGTTGATTGTTCTGAGTGTGAGGATGTGTAATGTACAGCGTAAGATGTATAGATTGTGTAAGTGTAGGAAGCGCAAAACGTGTATGATGCATAGTAGAAGTAGGAAGATGATATAAAAGATGTGGATAGTGTAATATATGTAAAATGTGTAGTAGTAAAGTGTGTATAATGTGTAGGTGTAGAAAGCAAAAAGTGCATATAACATGTAATAAATGTAATAATGTGATGTCACAAATGTGTAGAGTGTGATATGTGTAGAAAAACTAAAGTGTATAGGATGTTAAATATTAATGTAAAAATAGGGTGTAGGAAGTGCACAATATGTATGACATGTAGGAAATAGAATATTTCATAGATGTGAAATGTGTAGTATGTGAGTTTCATGTGTATAGAATGCCCTCAATAGTAACATGTGAACCGTAACACAAGAGTACGGTGGTGATTATACTTAATGTATCAAAATATGTATGCTATATATAAGAGAATTTATGTGAAATGATGAAAATATTATATGCATGACAATGTTATAAGGGTGGATAAATACATAGTGTGGTAACCCCAAATGTTGTGATAACGAATGTGGTATCTAATGAAAGTGAAATACGAGGGTCCTCCACTTGATGCTTAAGGAGATAAAGGCGTTTGAGCATGATCTAAGAGTGGTGGTATATGAAATAGACACTGTGAGGGTGAATAAATCATATATGCATGCAACAAATGACTATACACTTGAGGTGGATTTCTTCTATGTGAAGAAAAGTGTTGAAGTGGTGTAGAAATTTGAGAAACAAAATGTGGAGGTAATGGAGACCTATGGAAAATATAATACAAAGGTGGTGGAAACCTATGTGAAACAAAATGCGGAGGTGGGTGAATACCAAGGTGAAGGAGTTGTCTGAAAGGTGGACCTAGACTGATGTGATAGATAAGCAAACCTATGAGGACGAGCATGTCACACACAAGTAAGAGAGATAGGATAATATAGTGCTTTACATTTAAGAAGTATAGGGAACTAAGATGCTCTAGCAAGTGTGAGGGTCACCTCAAGAGGAGGTTGAGGCCACTGTGTATATACATGGACACCTCAGATAGTGATAACTTGGTTTTTATGCATGAACTCAAGACACATATGAGGCATGGAAAATTTTTCTTAAACAACCATGACCCATGGAGAACCTAAAAAATTTCATAATTATGGAGGCTTGGTTCCTCAAGGAAAGACACAAACACAGTGATAGGACAAACGATTACTTAGATCTTGACATAGCCATAAGATCTAGGCATCAGATATGAGATCTCTGAGAGGAGATAGCCGATAAAGACAAGTAAGGCAATAGAATATGTGTTTTTGTTGAAATGATGGATCGATCATAATGCTATTTATAGGAGTAGATCCAATATAATAATTTTTGTACAAGTAATCGGTGGAAAATGAAGAATGGTGATCATAATATGAGAGTGTAAGGATATGTTTTAATGAATCAGTGTGAGAAAATATAAAATCAAGAGGTAATGAAGGAGGGGGGATGACATGATATGCATGATTATCCGAGGATTCGACAACTTTATTTTCATGATTTGAAAGAGGGTTGTTAAATATTTTAATTTTTTTAATGTCATTTACTAATGGAGAAGATGATGGCTCAAGAAGATCAATTTGATTGTTGTCTATGATATCTTAAATGAGATGGAGAAATTTCAAATAATGATTAGTGGAATGTCCCATGCATTGGTGATAGTCACATCTAGATTTTTCATTGTAGTTGCGTCCCTTTGGGAGAGATGGATCCATAGTAAGTGGAATTGGAACCATAATTAGGTTATTATCAATAAGTTTTGGTAATAAGATATTTGGAGCACATGTTAATTTTGTAAACATATTCCATTGAGGTTGTAAATTAAGCTTCTCAGGAGGATATAAAACATTAATAGTGACCTTTTCTTTATTGACCTTATTAGATGGTTTGAAAAGATATTTTCTTCGAAACTTGTTAGAAGAGGAGGTACATGTATCTTGATACTTGATTTTTCCCATACTGAGAAGATTTCTTTCACAAAGCTTAATAGTGTATAGAAGGTGATGAAAGGAAGTAGAGGTTTTAAAGATGAAACTATCTTGTAATGGTGCTAAGATACTTTGAAATAATAGATCTTTTAATTTCAAGTTAGTAAGAACATTAGTCATTCTAGCAAGGTCATTTTGTAACACAAAACATAGACTACTAGGATCTCATTAGATCGTTCATTTACTTGTGCTAGTTGTGCATGTGATATCTTAGAACCAATGTTGATGGAGAAGTTATAAATGACAACATTAGCTAAATGTGTGAAATATGTTACCGAATAAACATTTAGATCATAAAATAAAAACATAGCGTAGTCATGGAGACTGTAAGGAAAAATATTTGCTACTAGATTTTGATCATCCGCATAGTCTAGAAATGCCACATAAAATTATCTTGAGTCCATCGCCATGACCATTGAAATTTTGGAGGTTAAAAACTACAAAATTTTGAGGAAGTGCATATGTGTAAATGAAGGGTACAAAAATTGTGTGAAGAATTAAATTAGAATTAATTGTTAGAGAGGCATGAGAAGTATCTTGTTGTAGTTGATGAATTGGACTTGAAGATCTTGATAAAGAGATGCTAGAACATAAGTGGCATAAGTGGTCAATTTCTGTGTATGCAAAGTGAGAGGCAAAGTGAAATGGTTTTTAGGAGTATGAATGGAGGCATGAATAGTGAAAGTAGGTTCAACAATACAAGGATTGAATGGGTAGTAATTGGAATGGAGGTAGTAAGAGTAGTACTTTAAGAAAGATCAGTGAAAGTAGTGGATTCCTCATGGGAAGTCATAAAATAATATCTAGATCTTGCAGATGCTCAGCGATATGATCTTGAAGATAAAAAAATATGGGTGTCATTGAAGGGACCATAATATTTATCTATGATGAACTTAGGGTCCAAAAAGATGGGTTCAGGAAATGATTTTTTAAAAAATAGATAAATGAGTAGATTAATTTGTTAAATTTTTTATGTATGGTACAAAAAGTAATATATGATAGTAAAGTACAAAAATGACTCAATCAAATATGTAAAATTAAGTAAAACCCTAAGCATAATAAGGATTTAAAACACTTAGCTTATTTCACAATAATATTTATGACATGCGGAGGTGGAAGAATAGCATAATAGGAACACAAGAGGTCATTGCCAAGCCCAGAAAAAAGATAGAAGTGAAGGAGCAACAGGGACTAGGGTGCTTGAACTAGTATTGGGGCACTTGTGCATTAGGATACTTTCCTAGGTACTAGGGACCTGCACAGAATCTCTAGAAACAAATTTCACACGATCGTTGGTTGATCTAAAACCCTCACTACTTGTCTCTAGGTTGTCGCACTACTCCCGTAGATGTTTCCGATAACCTGTAATAAAGAGATCACTTACAAAACCATCAAAATACCATCAAATACTGAAAAAAAATGAAATATGAGGGGTCAAAATGTCCTTAGATGCCCAAACAAGTGATCTTATGACTGAGATTTGCACTACATTTAAGAACCAATATAGGTATTGTTATCCAAAATTCACCCCCAAGGTAAATTTTGATAACATGCATCAAATTCTTTAGTCTCAAGCAATTATATTGATTCAAGGCAAAGCATCATGTTACTGGGGTCCCCTCAGAATTTTTCTAACTCCCCTGGCCAAGAAAGAAAGAGAAAGCTCTGAAAAAAATGTGAAAAGGTTGTAGAAGACAGGCTCGGGCCAGGAAAAATCACGAAAAATGGCTAATTCTTAGTCTCCGGGACAGCTGGGACAAAAGTACGAGAGGGACGCGTGGGACGCGAAAGCGCGGATCGCCCGAAGGAAGAGTTTTTCGTTCGGGACAGCTGGGACAAAAGTACGTGAAGGACGCGTGGGACACGAAAGTGTGAATCACCCGAAGGAAGAGTTTTTCATCCGGGACAGCTGGGACAAAAGTACGTGAGGGACGCGAAAGCGCGGATCGCCCGAAGGAAGAGTTTTTCGTCCGGGACAGCTGGGACAAAAGTACGCGAGGGACGCGTGGGACGTGAAAGCGCGGATCACCCGAAGGAAGAGTTTTTCATCCGAGACAGCTGTGAAAAAAGTACGTGAGGGACACGTGGGATGCGAAAGCACGAAATGGGAGAAGACAGAAGAGGAAAAGTCAACGTTTGACCTGCGAAACTTCAAACGGCCATAACTTTTGACTCCGAGCTCCGATTTTCACAAAATTGGACTTTCTGGAACGAGCACGACATCCTCTATGCCAAAGAAACTTGATTTCTTATTTTTAATGAGGGTATATATATTTAATTAAGAGAAACATATTCGGCTCCAGTCAGTTAACGTTCATTCCCGTCAAATGACAGGAAACGCCTGCCAGACCCAAAATAGCTGCCCCGCACTCAGAAGGCCATAACTTTTGCATTTCTCAACGAAATTTCACAAAATTGGTACCGTTGGAATTGTGGTTCCGAGGCCGATGCATAGAAATCAAGAAATTCCAGATTCAATCAGAAATTGATTGATATTTTTAAGAAAGCGTGACCAGTTTCAGAACAGTGTTTTATTTGGTAGCTGGGAGTGCAATTAAGAGGCATGGTCATCATTATTTCTCTACTACAGCACATGGGACAGTATGGGGAGCCTTTTTCAAGTAATATACAATCATTTCACTCAATTTAATACCTCTTACAGGTGGTTGAAGGACATATTTCGGGATTTCCATTTTCCCTTCTCTTTTCCTTCTCTTTTTTCTATAAATTGGAGTGTTGGGCTCATTGTAAAAGGGAGAGTTTTCTTGGGTAGCAAAGCTCTGCCAAAATTGCTTTGTGAAGCCAATGTGTTGCAAGCCCTTGTAGTGGACTCCTTGCATGGTGATCCAGGCCCTTATCTTGTAATAGACTGAACTGTGCATACCAGGAAGCAATAAAATACAAAGTTTGTGGATGTATCTTCCCCTGCTGTGTTTTTTTTTTTTGCATTCTTCTTGCCCCTTTTATCTTTCTACAAGAATATTGTGTCTATTGTTATGTTCTTGCAAGAATTCACTAACATTGTGTATGCTTGGAATATAGTTGTGAATGCATTTCGCTAGATTATGGTGAGCTTTCATCACCTCTTCTAGTGTGCACTTTGCCTCTGTATTTCACACATTTGGAGATTACTCTCACACCCTCCTTTTCTGGTGTATCACCGCTTTAGTGTAGGCTTTCATTTTATGTATTTTCTCTCCCTGGTCCCTTGGAAATTTAGATTAGAACAGTTAGCTTATCCTGCATTAGAGTAGATTGTGGCAGGTAGTTTAGGAGCAAGAACCAGCTTTCTCTGGAGGTCTATCTCAAGTAGCAAGTCCCATAACTTGGAGATAGTACCCATGTTATCCAATCACACTGTGAGTTCAAATACATACACAGGGGTGCTGTGATTCAGTGATAACAGGTATATGATTTTTGGTATGAAATCATACCCTAGGTGGCTATTGTGCATGTCACACATGATAAAGATAAAAGTAGCTATATGTAAAAATATGTAATAAATGTGTGTGTGGAGTAAAATGAAATTCCATAATATGTGTGTGATGAAGAAACAAAACCCGTTTCCCTTATAATGACACTAAATAAATGTAAAGTTTCCTTTCAAATGCTGATGAGATGGAACCTTATGTGGTAGTATAAATAATTAGAGCTTAGTCCTTTAAATTGGTCACATAAATTTATATTTATATTATTCTCTTGTTCAAGTTTTGTAATTGATCACTAAAATGCAAACCCCTAATAGATAAGGATATCCAATGTCTAGAAAGGACAAAAAAAGGAGTGACATAAATACAAATATGTATAGGGTGCCCACAGGGGACAAGGGCACCTAGGCATTCACATCCTAGTTGGGCACTGATGTTCTGAGCTAAAAAATGTTAAATGTGAAGGGTCGGGATGGGAAGTGAGGTGTGGAAGGTCAAAAGGAAGACTAGAAGATAACTTAAGAGGCCAAGTATAGTAATCAACTTGTATTTCTCTCCCGTAAGAAGCATATAAACAATAATATGTGATGAGGACCTAGTAATATACCCAAGTGCATGATTTTGTGTCTATAGTCACCACCAAATCTAACCCCACCTACACTATTTCTGCCACCGATCAACACTCTAGCCCGGTCGCTTTACCCCAGAACATCAATCTCAATAAGGTTGTGTCCTCTGTCACTATCAAAGAGTTCATTTTTAGGGTTAGGGTTTTCTGTAAATTATTTCGAAGTAGTATTTCTTGAGTCATCGTGATACTGCTTCAATACTCTAATGCAAATATGAGTGTTCAAAAATAATTTTATGTAACATATATAAGAATCGAGAACCAATAATGGCCAATAAATGTAAAATCTATTTTAATATTTTACAAATTTGTGAGCTACTTTTAAATGTAAATTTGAAGCTATAAGAATTTGGATATCTAGTAAAAAATAAAGACTCAAGAGAAATTTTTCATAGAACTCTCTATCTTTAAGGATTTGGAGCAAGTCCCAAATAAACACTCCTAGCATATATTTTTGTATAAATATAGATATGTAAGAATTCATAGATGGTCATAAATGAATATTTTATATATACTCTTACCCATAACATTAAAGGTTTAAGACTTCAAATCCCATCGTAAATAAAGGATTCCCTCTTTGCTCTAAAATTTCTTGTGAATTTATGCAAAAGATATTAAATTTATTTTTATGTGCATGGTGATTATGAAAAACTGTGTGGTGAAATAATAAATATAAATCATGTGAATCTTTAATGGAACTCAGTGTACATATTTACAACTCCGAATATTGATTTTTTTTCTTCAATATTTCTATTTTCATTCATATTTCAATATATTATAATACATGTAATTTTTATATAACCCTTGTTTATTAGTACTAATTTGTTATGTTATTTACAAAATCTAAAAATAAATGAGAGCATAATTAAGACATATTTCCTCACAATATTCCTTTCTTATAATAATTCATTCAAAAAATTGGAACCATCATAGTAAACGTTTTGATTTATATGTTTACATGGTACCCTTTTATGTCAGTAAGAGCCTTTCATAATTCCTTCTTAACCTTATTTCTATTCAATAAAAAAGGGAAGCTCAATAATTAATATGCTGATTCAAATATTGATCATGATCAACTTTTAAAATAATACTATGACTTTGAATTGTGTGTATTCTATGAAATGTTGAAGAAATAATAGAAAGGTTTCGTAAATAATTATAATGTTATCACTAAATGTCTTGCAAATATTCAAGTACCATCTTTAGTTTTATTAAAAAATAGATGCGACATAGTACAAATAACTTTACCACACCATATTAAAGGATGGTAAATAAACTTTTATGCATTCTTCAAAAAGGGTTCTAGCGATATAAGATACTAGTGTACACACATCTCAATCATGATTCAAAATCATTTAGTAATTCATATAAGATGTAAAAACACAAACTTACTTAAGACATATTTATGACCATATTGAGAGAATCTAGAAAAGAGAATACTCCTTTTTTCATCATGGTAATACAAGGTGTCCCTGTGTGGATAGATGTGGAAAGTTGTGCCACATCTATCCACATAATATAAAGAATTTCTTAATAATTACAATGTTATCACTAAATTGTTTGAAAATAATCAAGTACCATATTCAATTTCATTAAAGAAATAGAGGCAACATAGTAAAAATAACTTTACCATGGCATATTAAAGGATAATAAATCAACTTTTATGCATTCTTCAAAAAGGGTTCAAGCAATATAAGCTACTAGTGTACACACATCTCAAGAATGATTCAAAATAATTTTGTAATTCATATAAGTTGGAAAAACACATAATTACTTAAGATTATATATGACCAAATTCAGAGAATCTATTAAAAGAGAATACTCCTTGTTTTATCATGGTAATACATGGTGTCCCTATGTGCATAGATGTGGAAATTTGGGCCACATTATTGGGAGTAAAATTAAGATGATAGTTTCCTAAGCTTATTATATTTAAATAATAAACCTATAACTTTTCAATAATAATATCGAATACATGTTTAAGAGTAACAGTCAGATGGTTTTTTTTTGTAAAATAATATAAATTAAGAATAAGAGATTTCCTAACAAATTATAAGAGAAGCTATATGAGGATGATTAATGAGGGAATGTAAGAAAATTAAGCCTTTTATCCAAAGATGGGGGAAGAATTGAAATAAGGCATGAGTTCTATGGATTGTTTACAAAGAATTGATGGAAGGGGAAACACATTAAATTTGAGCATCTCTCTATGTTTGTTTGGAAAATTAGGGGTGAGTATTTTAGGAAAAAATATAACTAACTATGATTTTAATATTTTTCCTTTTATTATATTATTGTTTGAATATTTTGATGTCAAATTTCCACATTTATTTGTGATCTTTACTTGGACTTTAGAATATTTGCTTTTAAAATAAAACGTATATACAATCCTCACAACCGTCTCTAACTTTTTTCGTAGGAAGATTAACAGAAAAGATCACATACACATGATGAGATATGTTGAATGAATAAAGATTCTATAATAAAATATCATCCTCTAATATTTCCATCAATCAGAATCAAAAACTAATGTTCGTATGTTGGTGTTTCCATTCACTTTCTTTATATTTTATGTAATTTATTTCAACATTATAATTAAATTCTATCAGTTCTCTATTCTTGATTTTGTAATTAGTAAATAACATACCGTTGATCATAGTAAAGATCATATTGATTTACATAGACAAGTGCATTGTTTTGCTTTTTTATGAGTTACTTATATTTGTGTTGAATTTTGTTGTAGGAGTAGAATAATCATCAATAACTTAAATATTATGTATTGCACTAACAATAAGAAAGTGATCATATGGGATAGGTTATGAAACCATTATTTTAAAAATAAGGATGTATTATCATAGAATATTAATATACAAATAACTATAATTTCCTCCTAAATTGCATCAATTTTATGTGCATAGAGTACCGACAAAAAAATTAAATATATTATTTCTCTTTATGTAAAATTGGGAAATTTCCATCATTCATTATATATTTGATCAAAACTATCTATTTTATACGTTTTTGTTACTGAAGTGTGTTTCTTGTACATTCTCAATTGACTCATTACAGTTCAACTAAAATTGAGAATAATAATAAAAACTTCTTAATATGTAGGAGAAAAAAAATTGAATCTCACAATGAAACCTATATTGAACATGAAAATAGTAAGAGAAATATGTTTCTAGAAAACAATAATATATGTGATATAGTTAAATGTGAAAGTTAACATTTTCTTGCTTCAATTAAAAACTATTCTTTTTAATCTATTGATATGTAAACTCTTATGTTTCTATTTAAGAAAGAATACAATCAAATAATTATATTTACACTTCATAGAAACTTCTTGAAACTAGACAAAATTGTTCTTACTAGAACAAAACTAGTTATGTAGACTTGTAGAATAGTACTAGAAAAAAAAAAGAACAAATAAAGTAGTCTACTTAGATAGACAAATATTTATTTATACTATTTATTTTTTATCATCTCCTCAAGTGTCCTACAAATTATCTTCAGTATGTTATATGTGGCTCCCCAATATCTTACATGAATATCATAAGTTGTTATAGGAAGGTATTAAGTATGCTACAAGAATTCTTTGAAGTTGGTACATGACTTATTCAATAAATCTATAAAATTATTTGAAAATCCATCCATTTCAACATTTATTTTCCTATATATATTATGAAAAGTTGTATGTGGACACTGTTTTTTAGAATTATTCAGCGAGCCAAGACTATGTGTGCCTTTCACCAAATTTTCCCATGGTGGATAAGCTTATAACTTAGTGGGGAAGTTGGTCCTCACCATGAATCTAGAAAAGGATATTTCATATAGTTTGGTCCACCTTTGAGGAATCCCATCTTACACATTTTTGGTGGTGTGTTTCATCAAATCCTCCTTCTTTGAAAGAATTTGGTTTAACTTGTAGTGGCTGTGCCCAAATTCTCCTTATGTAGGCATCTGGAAACCTTCTAACACCTCTTCTTTTTATTTTGAAAATCCCAAGGGGCATGGGGTTGCATTCATTCATTATTATAACATTTCCATCTTGAGTGCTTCACTTGGCATCATGTTCTCCTGGGAGACATTCCCTGAATTCTAAACAAGTTTTCCTAGATTTAGCATAATTTTTGAGGGGAAACGTTATTATAGTAATGGAATGAAAGGAATGCTTGTTTTTTAGCTAATGTTAATGAATATCATCAGTTCCTTATTTATAAAAAGTATATGTTTTTTGCCAATGTATTGCTATAGATACAATTTCAACTAAATAAGGTGGTGCTCGAGGTTGAACATATTTAGATGCTTTTGCATTATTGGGGAAACACCACCTGAAATGTTCCAAATGACTCATTGTCCCCTTCTTGCCACTCCATTCTACATGATAGTTCCAGGTATCGGTACCAATATTATGGGGGGGGTGGGGCCTCTCCTAGCATTTCTCATTTATTTTTTATCACAGCTCCCTTTGTACCTAATCTTATTGGAGAATCTTGTCTCTAATGCCTTCAACTCACCACTAGTGTTGGAATATACCCCTTACGCCAAACCGCCATGGTTGGAGCTCGTAACCTACACTCGAGCCTCGCTCTCAGGATGGATGGAGATTTCCTCTTTCGTTAGATAAGTTTCCAAGGCTGACACTTTCCATTTCACCTTCATGGGCCATTCCTGAAGATATTGAAGAAGGATGCCAACTTGGCTCATGCTAGGATGTAATGGATCCCAAAAAATATTTTTCTGTATCTAACTGACATTATCAAGACCCTTCTTTCTAGGAAAGTAATTTTAAGAAACAACTTAATTTTCTTTGTCTATGATGTACTGGTATTTATTTCTCTCCCTCATTGTTTATGTTCATTGTCTAATGTTCTTTTACGACTTTGGGATGTGCTTCCATACCGCCAAATTTTAATTGTGAATTATCTTGTCTTATTTTAATCTTGCTACATTAATATAAAATCTTATTCCTAAAAAAATATAATTTTAACACTTGAATTTAATTAAATATGTTCCTGATAGAAATGTGAATGATATCATACTATATAACTTTAGGTAGTAAAGTAAACATGTTTCTAGTACACCTATTTAGCAAAAATTCCCTTTGAAAATTTAGTAAAAACAAAGGATTGTATATCATCAATAAAATATGGCATGGTAAGTATACTGAAATTAATCTCAAGTATGTGATATTTGTCTCTTTCATTATTTACTATAAATATATATTAATAAAAACAAACATCCAACAAAATAATGGTGGGTGATCAAGTGCACTTGATAAATTCTTTGAATTCAATAGTAAAAAACAAATGGAGAGAGAGAGAGAGAGAGAGAGAGAGAGAGTCAATTTAAATTATATTAATGTTTTTGTGACAGACATTGTAAAATTTGTAGTTATCCCGTACTTGGACAAGATATATGACTACACAAATTTATCTCAAAAATAGAAGTCCTTTGTATATTTGAGTGGTAGTATGAAAATTTATGAAACAAAAATCCTAAAAAATGGATCGTTATAGACAAGGATAACTTTAAAATAATACTCTATAAGATATTAAATAATTTTTTCTTTTAAATATAATTTCTTTCTTTCTTTGATAAAGTTATGATTTTTAACCAGATATTTTTTAATACGATTCTTATAAAAATGCATGAAATTTATTTTTCATAATTATTTATTTTACCATAATATATATTATTAACAACTAAATTAATATAATGTTTTAAAACATTCTAATTGTAATATTTCATACATATAAAATTTGAATGTGTTTTATTAAAATTCTAGTTTTTTTTCACAAAAATACCCTAATTCAAATATAATATAAACAAAATATATGGAACTTAACACCAATTTGTGATATAACAAAAAAATTTGATTAACAAAAATTACACAATGACAATAAGATGGATGATATATCACCAATTATCTATACAGTGGGCCCTAAAAGATCACCTACTGCAAACCCTATTTTAGAATGCATCTGCATCAATGTCTCGTAGAACCATTATCCTCATTCCCCTTCTCGTAGATGTGGCAGAGTTAGATCAACTCACGGAGGTGAGTCTAGTTCTACTTGCAGCAGTTTTGGATCCACTCACGGTGGAGGCGCAGGAAACATCCTTTGTGAACAGAATTTGCAGATCTACTTTACATCCACCCTATAAATAGGGATTCTTGATCTTCTCGCTTCTAAAATCAATTATGAGTATATCAAAGGCTTATATTTAAATGATCATTTCAGCAAATCTGGTTAGGGCTTCAGTTGATGGGGTGTTTCAGTAGGTTCCATGTGAACCCTTAAATACTTGCATCAAGATATTTTAGTGCCCTTTGGACAAGTGGTTATGGTTTTGTAACACCCATAAATACAATGCACTTGAGACCCAAGAAACACCCTAGGATTAGATAGGGGATTTATGGAATAATTTTTTTTGTTTAAAATTATCTTCAACCAGGTTACAAGACAACAATTGTCACAAACAAGGTTCCAGGTCAATACTAATTTACTAGATTATATTTGTTTTAACTAATAATTATTAAAGGTCACAAGGTCAAATTTTAGGGTTAGAAACTTCAATTAGGTTAAGAGGGTAATTTCACACTACACCACTCTCTAACTAGCTTAAAATATTTGACTTGATTTTTATTAAATCAATGCCCTCAAAACTTCCCTAAAACATTCCCATAGGATAAGAAATTTTCTCACCTTTCCAATGATATAAAGAACTCCTCCTAACTCCTCATATTTCTCAAGTTATGGGCTGGTGGACCTTGGGAGGGAAAATTTTCCCAAGAGAGGCCCTGTGGGCCTAGAGAAGAAAATTTTCCCATGTGTGAGCCTTCAGATCAGGAAGAAAATTTGGCACATTTTCCTTCATCGGGGAAAAAGTATGATTTACCTCTGCGCGCCCGCTAGCCCGAAGAGGACACGTGTCGGCTTTACAACTCCCCGACGGAAAATCAGACCATCCAAGTGATTTAAGACATCATATATTTTTGGCCAAAAAATGCTAGGGATCAAAAGGTCTCATGCCTCTGCTGATGCCCTAGGTGCCATGTGTCAAGCTCTGATTGGTTGCGAGTCATTGGTCCATTAGAGAAAAATTAGGAAATTTGGTTTTTTTTAAAATAATTTTTAAAGGTTTGAGAATCTTCACGCCTCCGTCGACGCATCGTGAAGACATGTGTCATCCATTCATTGGTTGCGGCCCAGTGGTGAGGTGGAGGAAACTTCAAAAAAATTATCAAAAATTTTTCGAAGCGCTAAGTTAAAAAGGGATCCGCTCCTCCGCCAACGCCTCATGGTGCAACATGGCAACCCATGATTGGCTACGAGCCGACAGGGCATAGGGAAAAATTAGGAAAATTTTCCCAAAATTTTTTAAAGGCTAAGTTTAATGTTGCGCACCCGAAAAAGACAACCAAAGGGAAAAAGTGGGGTGGCAGGTCCGCAGGAGAAATTTTTCCAAATTTTTTTCTTTTAGACTTAGGTAATTTTTGACCAAAAAGAGAGCCCTGCGGGTTAGCGGAGCGGCGGGGAAATTCATTCCTTTGGTGTTTTTTACCAAAAGCACTAAGGTAAAATTTGGGCCCATGGGTGTGCCAAGGAAATTTTTCCCAAATTTTGTTTTTGACATTTAGAATCATTTTTGACGCCAAATGAAGAAAAACTTCATAAGGCCATAAGTATTGATAGAGATATCGGTTTTGGGAAAACAAGGACTTTCTAAAAACCTCTCAATTTCCTCTTTACACAAGAATCATTAAATTTTGATATTGATAAAGTTTAAGGAGTCAATTTCAAGAAAACGATCTACACGCTTTTAAAAGGTAAGCTAGTAAATTTTAGCTTATGAAATTTTAATTAATTGTCCTTGTTCCTCTCACAATATGTCAATTAGACATGGAGAACTGTTCTTAGATGGATTTAGGATAGATTTGGAAGGTAAGTTTTTTTTATTAACTCCCAATTTTAAAAAAATAACTTTGACAACAAAATAATAGCAAATTGGTTTGAGTCCAATATTGCTAAGTTTTCTAAGAAATTCCTTAAGTGTTTTTATCCAATTGAATTATTTTAGGGGCAAACTACATCAATTTAATTGTTTATTTTGTTATTTCATTGTTGGAGGTTCAAACTGTGCATTTTTGGATAAAGTATTTGCCAGTTTGAAAATACAAAACAAAGATAAACTTTTAAAGGATCTATTTGCCATTTTCATCTTTCCAAGTATCAGAATTCATTCCAATTCTAATCTAATACATACATTTGATTCAATTCAACTATTCAAAAGCTAAAATACATATTTGATTTCAAAATTTTAAATATTTCAAAAGACAGAGTATTACACTTCATACGCATTTCTTTCTTTCAAACAGAGATTACAACTCATATTTAGATGATCAAATTCAATACAATGATACAATTTGAGGAAGGTAGTACAATCCTTTATTGATTTCAAATACAACTTAATAAATTTTCTTTCATTCCTCAAATTCCTTATACAGAATACAATTCTTTCACATTCCTTCAAACATTGAAAATAGAGTTTATCTCTTTCACATTATAATATACAACTTTCAAATCAATAAATCATCTTTCCATTACAAACATTTACAAGTGCATCCAATTCAAGTGGGAAAGGTTACAATACAGTTTCATTGCACAAGGAACTATTAAACTTTCTTTTTCTTAGCTCCAGAATAGCAACATGCAAATTTCACACTCTTCTAATTTGATCACAACAAGACCAAGGGAAAGGAAACGCTCTCCACCAAACAAAGACATCAAATGAAAAGGAGAAGCCATCCTTATTCATTGGTCTCCGAGCCCTAACCATAATGCAATAAAAGATGTGATTCTAACTCATGGAAACAATAGGATTCCACAAACACACAAGTAGCCTTTTCATAATAAAAACATAGTCCAAAATAGAATGTAGTTTACAACTACATTAAAGCATAACAAAAATTAATGAGGCTTCATCAAGCAAGCCAAAGGAGAAAGAAACTATGGGGGATACTTCTTATTCCTCCCAAAAGGGGAAATGGGTATCACCACCTGATTTCACAAACCGCCAAAATATAGTATATCAAAACCCTGACATTCCTTATGCCTCCCCCATGTACCCCTTATCCCTCACATTTCCTTATGCCTCCCAAACCTCTTATGGCACCATTCCATAACGAGTAAAGAAATGCAAGCTATTTCTTTGTAAGGTGGAACCCAAATCCCAAATCCCTCCACCCTTATACCTCCCTAAAACACACTTATGCCTCTGAATAAAATAAACCCCACAGTCTTCTCCTACACCATTCCTAGGTCATATACCCAACAGCCCACAAACATGCCAAAACATTCACACATTAACATTTACATTCATAAAAGAAGAGCATTTCAAGAGTCAATCTCTTACCTCTCCATGATGGAGTTTTCCAGGTTCCAAACAACATTTGTTTCCAAGAAAACAATCCAAAAATCTAAATTACCAAACAACAAGCATGCAACAATATTCAAACTTCTCCAAAAGCAAGAGCTCCTAAAATCAGAAAAGAATTTTCCCAAGAATGAAGTCTCCAAAGTGAAGCCAACCCAAAACAAGGCAAGGAATTCAAATTTTATAGAAGAGGGAAGGGAAGAGGATGAAGTGGATCCATGTAGGATGCCACATCACACATCCTCAACCCCAACCCAAAATTCAACTTCATTCTCCAATGCATAATAAATATGTGGGTGAATAATATGAAAATCTACTTACATACTCAAATCAAACCCACACCCCAAAGGACTGAAATTAAAACATGTAAGAAAAGTGCAATAAAAACATTCAACTTGACTTACAAAAATGCATAAAGAAGGGGTAAATTTAACTCTCCAACCATAGGTAAGGTTGGTATATAAATTTAAGAGGCATGGAACAAGTTTATTTTGTCCCACAAGTATCCAAAATCAGCTTCCAAGGACAATTTCGAATTTCAAAGAAGATGGAGTGTTTCACACTCCAAAATCAACTTACACATCTCTTACACATCACTTACAAATTTCTTACAACACTTTAATTTTAAGCCAACTCACTCTAATAATTACTTTCTTATAACCCAATTTGATTACTTAATTTTTAACAATATGATTACTCACATTAATTAACACACCATTTAATAAATAAGGAAAGGGATTCACAGCACCACAAAATAAACACATGCAACATTAAAACAAGGAAAATAAATAAAAGAAACATAAAACCCCTTGGTCACATTTGAAGGTGATCCCCCCATGGGAATCCCTAACAACAATCAAACACACACAAACAAATAAAGTTGCCATGGTGACCTTGTTGAATTCATCTAGAATTCCAAAGTGGTTGGTCTATAATCCCCTGATGTGTGTTGTGATATTTTAACCTGCAAAACACAAATACCTCCTTCGGCCTTGTGGCCACATCAGAACATCCAAATGAATATAATATACTTCCAAAATCATCAATATATATGTGAATCACAACAATCATCAAGCCAATCAACATTGTCACTTAAAATTTCATCAACAACTATATCATCATCAATTTTAATTCAATTTTCATTTTCTAGGTCTACTCAAAATATCCAAATATCACATGTCCAAACAACATATCCATAATGTAACCATGTCATAAAGTATATTAACATCAATATATAAAATACCTCTAATAATCATCATGCATCATATATGAATTAGAGTCAGCAATAATCCATACTCTAACATCTAATCATCATACTAAATCAAAACTATAACAATGTCCATGGTATAGTCAAAAGTGTCATGATCAGTATCAAAAGGTGTCAAAGGGAAGTGGGCACTACATCCCCCTCCCCTTAGACTCGACTTCTCCCTAAAAGTAACGGGAAAGAGAGATATGAAAAAAGGCAACAAAAAAGGATCACTCCCATTATGGGATTTCTTGCTTCAAACAAGTGTGTGTATCCACATGAATCCCAAGTTTAGTCCAATGCAATTCAAAAAGAAAAAGGGAGATTATAAGGGATTAGTTCTAAACTTTCTGCATGTAAGTGCTACAACATTTAAATCATAAGAGTAACATTACGCTATCAACCAAGATACAACACATTAGCAATATAACATGAAGAGTTCAAAGGAGTCTTAAGAGTAACCACCAAGAAGAGGAATAATAAGCAAAATTATCATGAGATGAGAAAGATCACATAGTTTCCCAAGGAATACAATATACTACAGTAACAAACAATTAAGGTTTCCACTAGGATTAAATTATGCTTTCATAAATATCGTTGTTTAGGAAAATCTAGAAGATTCAACCAAGGCCAAATTTTTTTACTAAAGACATGTTTACTCAAGTTCCCACAATTTGAAGTCTGACACAAGATGAGTTTAATCAACAAGGAAGGACACCTAAGTCAACAAGAATTTACAATCGAGGAACTATTTATGGAAAACACTTCTATAACTCGAGAGGGTACAGTTAAATTTTCATGGTAATATTAAGAACTTTCATGACCACAAAGTTTCCTATATTATGATTTTTACACTTTTTGTTTTGAGAATTGAACACACCACACCAGCCAAATCTAGAGACATAAACCATTTAGCAAAAGAAAAATATATATATCTCTGCTAGCAAATAACATATCAATACAATAATTACCATTCAAAATAACACAATGGGATTCATTTATCTTATTTCTTGATCAATCTTAGAATAATCATAAAGAGAGCACAAGAAACACCAAGGACCACTCAAGGTCCCCTAGGGAGAATAACACAAGTAACACGAGGTCAACTACAATCCAAGGATACATCGTATCAAAAGTGAATAACATCATCTTGCACTTTCCATAGTAATGGAAAAGGGGCAAAAATAAGAAAGGTGACCCAAGAAAATATTAAGAAAAGAAGACTTCCCAAAGTTATTTTATATAATTAACATATGTTGCCTTAAAATTACAATAACTTATGTATTCCAAGGACAAGAAAAAAGGAAAGGAGGTTGCTTCTTAAACAACAGATAATTCTCAATCCAAAAGGACCACAACTCACACTCATTGATCTACGAGATGATAAGGGTATGATGACCCAAAACTCCCACAATAAAGGAACATACATGTATTTGATCAGTCCCACAAGCTTCTTCCTCTTCAATACCTAGATTTCTTCCTCTTCAGAACCGTTGAATTTCTTCATCTTCAGTTCCTAAATTAGGGAAAACTGGGATAAAGGATGATGGAAGGGATTGACTATTGGTTGATGTAAAATCGTCAGGATCAAATACAAGGGAAATTTCCTCTTGATGGGGGGGATTATTTATTTCAACAGTTTGCAAGTTGGAAGAAACATTGGTTGGTTCAATTGGCAAAGAGGACAAGGCATCGTAGTCGATCAAAACATCTTTGTAGTAAGGGTTGTTTACAATTTTGAACTGGAGAGCATCCCAAACAAGTGATCTGCTGACATAGAAATCATAATTTGTTTGGTTATGTTCTTTTCTTTGTAAAAGCAAGATGTCCACTTTGTCCTAGACATCATGGAAGGTATTTAACAATAGATTCAATATTTTGTGGGAAACTGATAGTGTGGCCAGTGTATTTGTATTTTACCCCACGAACTTGGATAACTTGTAAGATTGGATTGACTCTTACAATAAGCATTTCCTCCACTTGTGTAAGGCATTTAAGAATTGTAGGTTGATGGCCTGGGTTCATGTTGTTCCATGCAGAGAAGTGGTGACCTTTTTTCTTGGCGAAGCATCTATTGCATACATACTTCTGCTCTCTCATTTTCTCAGTGATTCCTGGGTAGCTTTCCATATAGACATAGTAAGTATCCATGTTTGTAAAGGTTTATATTCTTTTATGGAAATATCGTTGTTCTTGCTTAAAGGAAGGAAATGCCAATGGTATTTTCGGTGTGTTAGAAGGTGAGGAATTATATGCAGAAATGTTGGTGGCTGAAGTGGAAGTGGAGGTGTAGCACGGGAAAGATTATGGACGAGATCTACAACTAGCATCCAAATCATTTGTGTGATGTAGAATGGGGAAAGGTGGGCTCGAATAGGAAGTGCAAGCAAAAATACTTTGCAGGGTTACTTGAATTTGTGGTTGGTGTGAAGGAAGGGAGGTTTGAGGGGTACCCACTAGCCTGTGAGTGTGGTATCTGAGACGTTGTTACTCAGTGATATGTAAATTTTTTCTTGCATAATACGCTCCCTCGTTTGAGGAGGAAACATTTAGATGTTTCGAAATTGAATGTTGGATTTTTAGGCAAGAAATTTGAAAAGCAATAAGTAATTAGTGTATAACTAATTATTGAAATGTAAATATAAATGTGCATGCATGATAAGATAAAAACATTAAATTTTGGTCAAGAAGATAGTAATAAATGCAACTATACACATGGGTAATGATAACAAACAATTGATTTTGTAGAAAAGAAATGTGAAATAATTTCATCCATAATCATATATGACGGAGATATGACAAATACTGCAAAGGAATTGACAATTTAGTGGACGACCATAGTTGATTTATGCAAAAAATATTATGTTTTTATATTGTTGGAATACATATAGTATTCAAGTTAAAATATTCTTTTTAAAAATCTAAACTTGGAAAAGGTATTATGGGAAAAAAGGAATGTAAAAAGAGTGTTGTTGTGAAGGGAGGATTTGTGCATTAACAAAATGTAGAACACCCATACAATGGAGTTTGGATGATATGTCATATTGTCTTTAACTTAAGAATAACACATTTTAACTATTTTTTTCCATTGTATGTTTCCTTTTTAAGAGAAAGAGTGAAGAGGAAAGCATGTCCAATGACATGATCAAAAATCTCCTGTGTTGCATCATCATCAATGCATAGTAATTGCAAGTCTGTAGCTGAAATCCCCATTATCATTTTGGCACTTTCGTCAAAAGCAATAACCCGTTTCAGTTCTCCTACAACATCTTTGAAATCCATACATAGAATGTACTTGTAATTACAATTTTGAACATGAATATTGCATTTTTTTGCAAAACCATTCGCCATCTATTTGTTGCTGAACCTTTTTTCTACATTGTTTGTCATTGATTGTTGTTGGGCAAGCCATGTAGAAGAAATTATCCATGTTGATGTTTGATACTTCAACTTCAACAGTTACCCACTCATTGGTTTCAAGATTTCCCATCTCAAATTTTTTTAACAAAGTAGCATTAGCAACCATAAATTATGGAGGCCCATCTTTTTTGGTGACAGATGGGCATGCAACACATGAATTTAGTGACGATATCCAATCGTGGAGAGCTTGTGTTTCAGAAATCAGAGGGTTGATGTAACATTTTGAAGTGGAAATGGTGTCAACAATTGTGCCATTGGAATCTGAAACACGGCCATATTTTATTGCCAAGATTGGAAAATCTTGAACTGAGAGTATCTCTGATAACTCTTCACAAAGATCATTTAAATTTTGGCCCCATAAGGTTATGGAGATACTAAAGTCAGACATATCTCACATTAACAGTGTTCTCCTTATAGCCTCAGAATTGTATCTATGACGAATGGTTAAGCAAGGAGAAATGGCCATCACAACACCAATTAAGTCCACCATTGAGCGTGTAGTCATGGATGGTATATCTTTTATGTCTTTGAAGTGGAAGTGATGGAGGGGAACATCGTTTTATATTTCAACTGCAGGAGTGACAGTAGATGAGGGAAGCAAGAAAATTTCTAATTCATTATTTAAATGGTTGTAAGAGTGATTTTCTTTACTCACTCTTCCATTAGATATATTGTATAGTCCTGCATTTTCTATTTGTGCATAGAATTGTTTTGCAACATCATTGAAAGATGTGATTCTTATTTCTCAACCTTTTTTGTCCATGAAATCAAGGAAAAGATGATGCCACTGATCCTTGTATTTCAGTACTCTCTGAGAGTTATTTTAGCAATATCCCTTCCTTCTATAGTCCATATAAAGTCAAACCAAAAATGTTTGTGCAATTGTTTTCACTATTTGGAGTAGTGTATCTATCGCAGGTGGGTGTGTTTGGAGACATTTGAGTGTGTGTAGGGGGTGTTGATTCACATATTGTTTCTTTATCTCGTAAAATATGTTTAGGGACAGGAACAGGTGTTCCTTGCCTTGGCTAGGTTGATATAATATTGTCCATGTTATTAATAAGAATTGTCCTATAACAAAGGGAAAGAATAGTCAAAATTACAAAATCAGAAAATAAGACTTTACAAAACTCAAACAATGACGAAGATGCTACTTACAGATATTTATTATAATTTCTGTAGACATATTTTCGGAGTAGCACAATGGACCTTTCCTACAATATTTTTTTGAGTACATGGCCTGCAAACTTAGAGGGAAGCACGACAGGGTGAATATGATTTCTATCTGACAGGTCCACTTGGTGTTGAACTACAGAGTTGAACAATGAATGTAACGGTGAAAAGTTTAGTAGTTATAGTGTCAAGCCATTATTCGGGGATTATTTAATGATACTTAGTAAACCTCCTTTAGTCAAGTTTATCTCCATTATGTGTAAGATTGTTTAGCTTTTCGGAAATTTTGCAATCCTATTTGAAAATTTGTTGATCTATTCTCAGTCCTTTTTTGAAGTTGTCACATTACTTTTCAGTTTATTTGTCTAGAGTATTTAATTTTAATCAATGTGCATATTAGTATTATTTGGTACATATTTTTTACTTTTATATTCACTATAGTTATGTAATGGACATTAATAGAATATATATCGAAAAGAAATGAAGAGTTCTATTTTTTTAAATGCAAGTTTGAGATTTCCTAGCAATTTGAAATATGGGGGCCCGTTATAATTCAGTGACAGAATGGGATGAAAACATAAACTACCTTTACTGACCTTAGAAGATGATGTGATGTTTCATAACCTTAGAAAGTTACCTTTTTACAAAGTGCAAGTGATTTGAGAATAAATGAAGTAGTGTTTGGCCTAATCAAAGATGTATTATGCAAGCACTGAAACCAACAAATGCAATTAATGTAAGTCATTAATGTATTTTCTTCAGGATTTGCAAATTTTGAGTTACATTATATGTATTAAGGCAGCGAACAATGTAGAAGATATAGCGCACAGGTCAATGTAGTTATAAACCCTCAAAAAATTTAAATTACATCAATCCAGGAAAATGACGTAATAGATCCACTTCAATTAGTTTTGTAGCAGTTGTTATCGTCAATGAAACTGCCTACGCAACAATTGTTTCTACGAGAAAAACTTGCTAAATATTAGATGAGTTTTTTGTGCCTTAAACTTTAAAAACGTAGAAATAAAACATTTAGGGTTCCTTTTTTAAATTAAAATAGAATTATCCATACGCATATAAATCCAAAAGGGCATAAGGAAAAAAACTTGTATTGCAAGTAAGAAATTGAGGTTTTGCAATAAACTTTAACTTGTAAATATGTTATTGAATTATGGGTGAACTCTTAAAATAAGATAATGAATATAACAGTAAGAATAAAAGAATAAACTATAATAACAAAGGGATAGTAAGTTGTCTTTGGTTTCTAATGAGGAAATGAATTGAGAATTGAAATCTTAGGCTATAAAACATCTAGGTAAGTAAAATCCTTTAATGCAGTTGTTTGAATAGATTTGTTATGCCAGAAAATTATACTAAACTTTTAATTGTTAGAATAACATTTTCCCTAAAAATTGTGAGTCCAATGATTTTCAATTTTAATGCAGGGCATCCTCAAAAGAAAGACCAGATACATGTCGTTTCATATAAATTTTAACTGCCATACCTTGTTTTTGGAAACCAACCCATATACGTTAGTAGTATAATATAACTAAAATGGACTTTATCTAGTAGTATAACACATGGAATCTCATAGAACTTAAAGAAATGCAATCTTGGCAATGTGGGGATATAACTTTAGAAGCTGTTGAGAGAATTTTGTGAATTAGATTTCCTAAGGAAAGAAACATAAGCATTTCAGAAATATTTTAGGCGTAAATTTGAGAAATATTTTGTATTCAACTTACTGCAAGTTATAGATTAATTTGATAGAATAGATACCTTAAAGTGTTGATATCTGAGCCAAAGGCTTTGTGCCCCTAAATTTAAACTGTTTTGATTTTTTTCTATCAGAGTGTAGAGATGCAAGGGTGGAAAGTGCTCTGAGCAATGCACAGTTGAAGGATGGCTACGTGGCACACCCATGGAAGAGGAAAATGTAGAATTTTTTTATGGTTCTAAGGTCTGGATGCTTCTTTTCACTATTGATTGTTCCACATAACTCAGACTGTCACCTTCAGTAGTATAATGACTTGGAGGATACCTTGGCAAAAGCATATGTTGACATGTACACTTTGTGGTCTATAAGTTGGGTTTTCATATCACCTGTTGTATAACGGGAATTATAATGACAGTTATGATTCCTCATAGTGTAAGCACATTTAAGAAATCTTAATTGGGCTTAAGAAACTTTTGCAGAGTTAAATTTATGTTCTGTTTTGAAAAAAATGGATCCTTTTTCTTGTAGAACGTAATATTCAAGGAATCATATATTTTTCAGCATAAAGCATTGAAAAAATCCTTGATAAACCATTACCTAAATCTTTTAAGGTTTTAAAAATACTTAGATCTGATCTAAAAATCCTAAGACAATATCTGAACTGTCAAGCAGGGTAACTTGAATCTCTCCCCATAATCTACCTCTGTAACTCTAGACTCAACCATCTTAATCGAAGTCTCAATATTAACAATGAACTCCAATTGATCATTATAGGGGAACCCTAATACTCTTTTCAAGATGGATAAAAATAGGGGAATCTTATTACATCATTAGTAATATATTGTGGCATTTTTTGGGGATGCTGATCCATCATTCCCACAACTGTTGGTGAAAGGAATTTGAAACTAGGTTGTAAGAATGTGATGATTTAGTAAAGAGGATGTAATGATTAAAACTTGTAACTGTTCTAATTTTGATCATCATGGAGTTGTCATCTTTTTATATGGAAAAAATCCTTTATCCTAGCTTAAAACTGACACAGGAAAATACTTTTAGTTATGATAAAAAATATTTGGGTAGATAATTTCATAATGATTCTCTTGAATTTCTCTTCGGAACTTGTATGTTCTATTTCCAACCCCCAATACCAATTTCATTACTAGCTATTGGAAGTACCATTTGATGCCTTATTCATGTTTCTCCTTATCTATTCAATGTAGGGAGTCCTTCTTGATGGCACCGAAGTGGCAGTAAACAACCTATCTCCCAAATTAGTTCAAGGAAACCATGAATTTTTTAGGGAGATTGCTTTCATTAGTAATGTGTAGCATCAGAACCTTGTTGTATTAAAAGGATGGTGTGTGAAGAATAAAGGAGAGGCTATTAGAATATGAATTCCTTGAGAACCAAAGCCTATTTCAAGCTTTATTGGGTAAGAAACCACATTTTTCACTATTGGATGTTAGCTGTTATGGAAAGATTTTTTAATGTTCATGGTCACTAATCCCATATTTCTATGTTTTGCATATAAGAGAACTATTATTCCTTTAGATTGGGCCACAAAAATGAAAATTATCATTGCAGGAAACTCGTGGTTTGACATATCTACATGAGGGTTCTCGGCCATGAATTATACACCGAGATATCAAAGCTAGAAATATTTTTCTAGACAAACATATGGATCCAAAAATTCCAGACTTTGGCTTGGCAAAAAGATTCCCTAAGGACTAGACACATGTCACTACATGAATTGCCAGAACAATGTAAGCTCATTTTATTGTATAGTATTGAATTTGCAAAGGATGTTTTGAAGAATTGTTTTCTTTTTCTTGTCAATATTGGAGGAAGTTTGCTATAAATATTTATTATACTGATTGTTCATCACAGTCGATTCACCTAAGATAAATTTTCTTCCATTTAGAGCATTGTGAAGCATCTTCATCTTACCTTATCTATTGATGCATCGTTCCTTCCATGCATTCATATTTTTTTTGAACCCTCAATTGTTGCTACTTTTTACAATGTTTCCTTCACCATGAGATCTACCATTATTACTTCAATGGGTCTGTAGTCCTTATTCTGTAATTCAACGAAACATGTAATGGATGTCCAAAATATAAGCACTTGCCTTGAAATTTTGTTTTTCACTTATTAAACCTCTATTGGTTTTGGTGTTGCATATAAAAAAATTGTTCTAGCAATGTCATATACATATCAGGACTTTGTTTCCTCCTTTCCAATTCAAGGATACTTTCCACCATTCTATGCAGTATGTAGAATTTTAGGTTCCCAAGAGTAAATATGACACAACCGCTGATTGGTAACTATTTTGGTTGACTATTTTGAGAAAGACCTGATAACATATTGTTGAAGATTCCCCAAGAATTGTTAGGCTGGATTGTTGCTATAATGAAGTGTATTAGACTTTATCAAAAGGGAAAAGAAAGGCACCGTAATGAAAACAATTTGAACATGGCCAAAGCCTATCAAGAATTTGTAGACTAAATCCTTGTCATCAGATTAGCAGCAACAATTGTTTTCGCAGTATAAAACTACAACACACAGTTCATGAAGCTATATATCAGAGTTAATATAGGTAAAATGGCACCAAACATTTTACATAGATTCCAATGTGTTAATATCTGTATCAATATGAAGTCAAACATTGTCCTCTTAATCCAAACGAACCATATGAGATGACATGCACAACACAGTAACAGAAAGAAAATCACAAAGTGATTTGGAATCTTTTTCCTCTAATGAATAGAGCCATGAAGAAAGCAAGATAGACCAACCAATTTGTAGAAAAAATTAATATAGAAATGCCCAGCTTAACTTTTTCAATTATATTCGATAAAATAATTGAAAAAAATTTGAAAAACAAAAAATAGCCCTATGCAAGATCTGCTGCTCCAAGTAATAAGTGTATAAATGAAACTATATAATCTTTTCCACAGAATATTCAGCGGCTAAAAACATACTAAACCAACTGGCAAAAAGAAATAACTAAATCAGACAACCAACATTATAGACTATTCTGTGGGCATTTTTATTTGGGTATGCAACGAATGCAAACTCCTACAGTCCCACATGGAAACAGAATAAATTCCCCCAAATCAAGTTGGCATACTGGGCTAGCAAGTGATGTTTTGGGTATGAAAGGAATGGGAAAATCAATTCCCTATAGCAAAGACTGTTGTATCACACTATTTTTTTTACTAACATATCTTAAAAACAAATAATTGAGTTTACATACATGTAATTTATTTAACCATTTAATTGGGAGTTGTGATTTGGGTATGCAATGAATGCAAACTCCTACAGCCCCACATGGAAACAGAATAAAATTCCCCCAAATCAAGTTGGCATACAGGGCTAGCAAGTGATGTTTTTGGTATGCAAGGAATGGGAAAATCAATTCCCTGTATTGAGCTAGCAAACACTTTTGTATCACACTATTTTTTTTATTAACATATCTTAAAAACAATTTATTGAGTTTACATACATGATTGTATTTAACCATTTAATTGGTAGTTTTGATTTGGGTATACAACAAATGCAAACTCCTATAGCTGCATTAAAATAACAATTAAAAACATTGATCATAGTTCAATAAAAAAAATGATCATTAGATAAATTTTATTTCAAACTTAATTGAAGTTAAATGCATTATTATTAACATATAATTTATTAAAAAATTGCTTCTCTTAGCTTCAAGAAATCTATTCTCTACTAACAAGGCCAACCTCCAATAACATACAATGTTGTCAAATGGGGACACTTCTGAAACTTTAGATGGAGTTTACTTTCATGGTATGCAACTGTACCAACATGGAAAGACTTCATAATGAAGTAAGAATTAAGTGAGAAACATATAAGTTATCTTCGTGGGAATGTGAGCAATACTAAATGTTGTGTCTATTATTTTTTATTGTTGACTACAGCAATATTAAGACTAAACATGGAGGTTCAATAGATTTTTTGACAACATAAGTATATTGCAATGCATAAAAACCCATTTCACAATGCAAGTTAGTTCAGATATTACAATTTTGGCTTGTTTTTCACATTATAAAAGTTAAATTAGCAATTTTTATTAGATCAGGTGATAAAAGCGTATTTTACATTTCATTTTAAAACAAGCATATTCTTATGTTAATATAAAACCACATATACTCTTGATGTCTAAACAATGTGAACATGAATCAAAACATACTATAGTAGGTTAAATTTCACAGAGGCAGAACATTGTGCTTTTCCTTTAAAATTTATGATATATAAATCTAAACAGTGTGCACATGAATGGAAACATACTATAGCAGGTTAAATTTCATAGAGCCAGAACATTGTGTTTTTTCTTTAAAATTGATGATATATAAACGGAAATAGAAATGTAAAAAGCAATATATTTATGCTGCAAAAGTTCACTTAAAATTTAAAATATAATATATAGGTAAGAAGATAATGAAGAAATGCAAACTATGGCACAATGTTTGCATTGTGTATTTTCAGCTTGCCAAAAAACTAACCAACAGTAATTAGAGTATGATATTTATATAAAGTAATTTCGAAGCAAAAAAATAGCATGCATAATGCAAAACATAAGCTTTAATTACAACGTGATATATATATCAAGTATTTTCAAAGTCAAAAAGGAACATGCCTAATGCGTAACATCATTTTTTTTTCTGAAAGCTTTCTGCTGCACATAGGGAATTTTCTTGGCACGGTCATATTTTTTAAATGTTGTTTTCCCCTTCTTAACAAAGCCACCCATATTCTTCAATTTGTAGGGGGGATCATACTTCTATGCATCAGCAATTGTGTCGTATGCCAGCCCAAAACCTTTTGATAATGAATCCACCATCTGAAATTTTGAAAGATAGATCACAGATTCCACTGGTAAGTGAAGGCGTGCCTTCACAATTTCTGCAATCTGTGGTTTTTAGGGCGTGATTGTTTAGGATGGAACACATTGACTACAAACTGAGTTCTTTCAAATTCTTCATGCCTTTGTAGTTGTGGTGTTGTGATAGTAATACCAACATGGGGGATGCAAATTTGACTTTGTGTTTTCATTAGTGTAATTTAAGAGGAAACAATAAAACGTTAAGCATTGTAATGGCAATCAAAGGAGGTTAAAAATAATGAAGATAGGAAGCTTAAATAGCCCTACCAAAGCACAGTCTAATGTCCTACATGGGGCATATTGATGTGGCCTCCCAAAGAAATAGAATCTCTTAGCACACTCCAATTCATGACTTCTATAGGACACATGCCCCTACATGTCCATCTAGGTTTAAAAAAACTGCAGGGCATGGTAATTTATGTAATCTTTACAAAGTTCATACTATTTTTCTTTACATAATAAAAAATAATTCAAGCAAAAACAATATAGAACATACTTTTTCCAGCAAGTATAAAATTTGAAAGCATTATTCTAAGGATTTTTAAAAAATAGAAATATCTAAAAATTAATCAACCTAAACAATTTGAAAAGAGAAAACAATTACATTTTGTGTATTTGGTTTAGGATACACTTATTTATTTCACTAAGTAAATGTTATATGTTTATTTTCTAAAGATATGTAATGAACTGTTTTATGCAGGAAAAGGGAAGATATAGTCATGTCTATACAAAAATGTAGATTTGTGTATAAGAAAATTATCAACTAATAACAAACAACTGCATATAAACAACTTTAAAAGGATAGCCCATATTCTTGTAACAGAGGTTTGGAAGGCTTGGCAATAACAAATTTCACTAATGAAATGATAATGATTTTTTTTTTAAAAAGGTTATAATCCAGTTGAAGTTCAGCTTCAAATAATGCCACAGGGTGTGAATCACCGAGCGAGGTAAACCAACTTACCTTCCAATTTTATTAACTACAAAACAGCGAACATGTGTGATAAGAGAGAGGGGGAACATTTTGTAAATCTCAAGTAAGTAAAAACCCTTTCTCAAACAAACTATTTCCTAATGCCTATAGTTACAATGATATTCTATGGACTGTATTTTTGCTTTAAATTTTATTCTAGTGCTTTACTCTGCAAGCCATCCACCATTTAAGATACTCTTTTGGATCTTTATCCTTCATGCAAAATTTCAAAGTGACATTCTTTGCAAAATCTCCTTCAAAATTCACCCTCCTAGCTTCAAATTAGGCCTTAAGGCTTCTAACCACGACTATAGTTGTTCCTTAGCAAAAACTTTGAGATTTATTGATAGTTCTTGCAAATTTCTTCTAAATTTACTTTCCTCATCCTATTACAGACCTACAGTACCAATTTTGAGGTATTATCTCCCTCTGGAAGTCTATCAACTCCAAAAGCCTCTCTTCTTCTAAGTCTCTCTCCTAACTGTCTTCCACCAACTCTGTCATGAACAGTAGTAAAAGGATGAAATGTCAAGCTTTCAAATCTTCTTTAACAGTGAGGGGAAGGTGCTTAGGTTGTTATTATCATTTATTCCAGAAGGTCTAAATCAAGAAACTAAGCCTATAACCCTGAATAATCATTTGAATTAATATATGTCAGGCATCCTTGTTGTTCTCAATGAGTCTTCCTTCACTGTGCACTTGCAAACAGTCACCATCTAGCAAAAAATAGAGTATAACAACTAATATCCCCTGTTCCTTTATAACTCTAAACCCCCTTAATATAATTCCCTATTACTTGATAACAGTAGGCCATGACACCACATTCTTAAAAAACATACAAAAGACCTTCTATGACAGTAGGGTGCACACGAATGGGATTTTGTTGAAAAGGCTTTAAAAAGCATTGAAACAAATGTAATTGGAGGCTTTAGCACACGGTATGAACATGCAACAAATAATAGTGGAACTTGGGATTTTTGGTTATATGTTTAGTTGCAAACACCCTGATAGATATATATGTAAAACATACAAGCATATACATGTACATGGATTGTTTGGCAAAATGCACAAAAAACAATTTGAATTCACAGACTCCTACAATTGCAAACTAGTTATATCCCCCATCCCTGATATTTCAATCCCTGATATTTTGATACTCCTTCCCCATTCATTTCCAATCCACCATTTGTCAAAGAAATCAATTCCTAATGCCTATAGTTACAATGATATTTTGTGGACCATAAATAGGGATAAGCCCTAATATTCACAAGAAGCTCAAAATTTAAAGTTAATTTTCTATAGCTACATGTGTTCTATTGTATCAGCAAAATTAAAATTTATAAGCAAACAAGACCAAAGAGATTTCATTATACATATTCAGGTAATTTCTTACGATGTTAACATAAAAATGAATAAAACATAGCATATGTATAGATGACATACCTTTGAATACCTTGCAGACAATATGCCCCCCACAAAAACCACCCACACAGCACACCATACATTGTTTAAGCAAGAACCCATCTACGGGAAAGACCTCGGAAGCATGTTAAAGGTGAAACACAACTTTGACTGGTTGTTAGTGAAAAGATACAACCGAGACAAATTACCAGAAGAATTCAAGACGAATCCAAACTAACATGAAAAGATACCCTTAGGAATGCAAACAACAAGCATTTATAGGCACAAAAAACTTCTCGACATGCAAACCCCACTCATATTTATACCATGCACAACATAATCCTCCCATTTCCAAAGAAGAGGCGCTTATTCTAGAGTTATTCTGGACCCTACTATGAAGTGAAATGATGAACAATCGTTGAAGTAGTGTAGGCATTAACAACCCATGCAATCTTCCAACAACCCTTACAACCTAAAATCCAGCGCTTCCTCCACGTGAATGAAATCGAAGGCTTCCTCCATGCAAGCTTCCTCCACACAAATGAAATATAGGGCTTCCTCCACCATTGGATTTCAACGACCCTGAAAGAGAGTCGTCTGATGCCCAAAACCTTTCAGGAAATATAGGTCACAGCCCATAACAAAAAGGCGTCGTAGCATAATAAGAGGGTGAAACAAATAAGTATTGTAGAGACTCTTGCATATGGGGCCAACTGGGTATCATTATCCTTTACAATAAACTTCCTCAATATGGATTGGAATATGGGAATGAAGATTTTAGATCATTATACAACATCCAAATATTTTTTCACTAATTTAAGTGAGGTTGATGGGTTCAAAAGATAAATATTTTGTTGGGGTATTATAGGAAATATGATGGGGGAGCAGTATGGGATGGATATTATAAATAGTTATATGTTGAAAATATGATAGGTATTGGATGTCAAATGTATATTTTACTTCCATGAAATCATTTTATGATTATATTTTTTCATAAAAGAGTAAGAAGGTGGGTTATTAGAACGTGCAATTTTTTCTTGAAGAGTATGACTATTGTGCTTAAACCATTGAAAGAAATATTATTCATTAAGAATGTGGATCTACATGTGATGAATTTCTTGGTTTTCTTTCTTCTTTTTCTTTTAAAACATGGGAAATTTGTTATTATAATATAGTTAGAAATTTTTGTAGTTAAATACATTTGCTTCCATCCTAAGTTTACTTGGTGCAATCCTAGAAATGTATTTGAGGATGAAATTCCAATTGGATGTGAAAAATCCATTGGTTTGATTTCTTCAATGACCATTCCTTTGGGAGGTTATTAATAATAAGGTGGAGTATGATTCCTGTGATTATTGGGTGAGCCCTTTATTTTAAAAGAGGTATTATTGGGGAGGCACAATGGTGGTTAAAATCATTAAGAAGAATGTGGATATGGTTAGGAATTTTTTTTTGTACGAAAAGATGATTTTTAGTCAAATCACTTGTAAATAATATGGGTTGATAAAAATAAAGTAATTCTTATCTTTTTGCATTGAATTGAGGCATACTCTTTTATCCTTGTCTGAAAGGGATATTTCATATTTTTTTACGAATGCCATAAAACATGAATTTATTTTAATAGGAAAGGGGTGGATATGAGGTAGTTCATGGTAGTGATTATGCCTTTGGATTGAAAGTTTTCAATACTTAACAATGTTTAAATACATTACATGTTGTAAGACATGTTGTATCCTCAAGTATATTTAAATGTTGGAAGGGTGAAATTTTAAGGAACATGGGAAAATAAATTTTTTATTTTGTTAAATTGGTTTCAAGAATGAAATACTTGAATTTGAAAGTTTTTCCACTAATAATGTTACTTGTTGATCTCGACAAACCCGTAATTAATCAAATATTTAGTTTTGTTATATTATCCACTCTTCAACAAAAAATTACTAATGACGAACAGTTTGGTGGTTAGGGAAATTTTAGAGGTCGATATTTCATTAGGATTTAAGAGAATGTATTTTCCATAGTGCCCGATTTAATGTGAGTATAGAGGTCGAAGGGTTTTTTTAGTATAATACATATATGAAATTGGATTCCCTTATGTAGGATGATATGGATGGGGAAACGTTTGTTGCAGATGGGATTAGCGAGGGGAATATGGAGAGTGGTTCTTAAAGAATAAATATCTATAGTGCTATCGAAGATGGGATTGTGATAGAGTTTCTATCGGTGAAAATGGAAAATTGTAATGGAATGGATTATTTGGATTGGACCTCACCTAGGGTCTATCGATGCTAGTATTGAGAGAGACCTAATAATTTTAAACATTGTCACTGAAGGGATGTTTATAAACGTTTATAATTCTGTTATTGGAATGTAGGATATTCCTTTGATATCTGCGAAGGATGATTTGCTTCTTCCTCATAATAATACGGTTGCTTCTCATTTTTGGTTTTCGAGTGGGGAGGTTTTGAGATCTAATGATGATGTTAATTCTTAGAATTATAGATGGTGTTTAGGATACGTGTAGAAATATAAGTGGACTTTAGAAATGGTTGTGTGGTTATGAAGGTGGTTTAGGTAAATAACAGATTATTATAGATCATGTCATTCTAGAGGGTGGGATTGACGTGCATTATATGGAATGTGAGATCACAGGGAAGGATGGGGAATTAAATTTATATCATGGAAGGTTTGACTCTTACATAGAGAAGGCATAAAAAATAGGTTGAAATACATAGAGATTCACCGTGGTTAGTCTACTTAGAAGGATACACCTTATTCACCGTGGGGGAAAATCACCGTAATAAGCTGCTAACCATATTTTCATGAAATACGAGCGGCATGAATTTCTCTAGAAAGGCCACTTGGGACAATCAAAATTATAAATGAGAACAAAGGATATTAGTTTTTCATCAGAAAATATATTAAGAGGATGAAATGAATGAATTATTTGATTCTTATTAGAAATTTCTGGAGCAATCTGCTGAGTGATTTAGGAGGTATTGTCAGGGCGTTATTATACTTTTTAATAAGAGATTGATTCAACAGATAATTCTCAACAAAGTGGGTAATCTAGCTGGATAGGGGTTTGTATTGTTTCAAAAAATATAAAATATTTAGACTTGGTAAGTATACATAGAAAAATAGTAGAGGTTGAAAAATATTACTAAAATATTGGATTGAGTTCTTATCATACCGCACTTTGGCTAACACTACCAATAGATGACAGTCCTACAATGTGTTAGTTTAATTTTTAACTTACTTAGTTAAGTCATCATGAGTTCAAGGAGAGTTTGAAGAGGTGGTGGAAGGAGTATTGAAATAGAATAGGGAATGGTATGTTTAGGAGGTACTAAAAATTGAGAAAATTAAAAGAGAGGTTGTGGAATAGGATAAAATAGTGTAAGAAAATATATTTGATGACAAAAATAGTCTAGATATGGATCTAGAAATCATTAATGCATGCACAATATATTATGAATGTGGAAAACCTACATGAGGAATATTTTTTTTGTGATAATTTATTGATATTTATCTTAGATAAGAAATATATTGGAAGCATAAATCATGAAAATCATGGATAAAGGAGGGTGAACTAAAAAAATACTTTCCATAAACCATTGTAGCAATAATGCAAGTTAATAAGTTTTCTATGATTAATAATGATGTTAATGTGAATATAAATGAAACCAATAGAAATAAAACTTGAGGATATAATTTATATCTAGGGAGTGGAATCTTAATAAGTATAGCAGTGTGTATTTTAGTTTTTCCATTGCAAACATCATTTCTAAGGGATAAAATATGGATTTAATTTATCATGTTATAGAAGAGCACGTAATTATACCATTCAAACTCATGGTTTCGACTAAGGCATTAGGACCAAATTGTTTTCTCATAGTAGTACTTAAGAATAATGGCCTTTAAAATCATTATTTTGAATAATGAATCCCTATATCTAAAGGTGTTTTATGGAATTTGAAATTCTAATACATTTTTTCACCCTTGAAGGAAGTTGTCTTGATACATATGTTGGTATTTTCCATATATCAAAGTGTAATACAATTTATGACATAATTTCTAGAGTTGTTATAGAGAGAACAAAGTTATTATTAGCATATATTGTTTGAGAATAATACGGATGGTTTTTTTAATAATAAGGATATCCTTAATGGGATGATAATGTCATATGAAATCCTCCATTCTTTGAAATCAAATGGTAGATCGAATATGTTTGTCAAACTAGATATTGTAAAATCCTATGATAGAGTGTGTTGGTATTTCCTGGACAAGGTATTTCTTCATTTTTGTTTTCCAAAGGATTAGGTGTCTTATGTTTTGGGTTGTGTTATTGATTATTTTTCTTATGGTGAATGGAATCCCTCAAAAAATTTTGCAAAAAACTAGATAGATTTAGAAATTTGATATTGTTCCACCTTACCTCTTGATTATTATGGATAAGTTGTTGGGTAGGGTGCATGGAAATCTTAATAAGCATGGTGATATTATGGGTCTATGTGCAAATTACAACACATAACATATAAAACCATATATGGTTTATATAGATAGAAAAATATTTTTGTCTTTTATAAATGAAGGATTTTTTTCCGAACAATTATTCAAACTTCAAAATTAGATATTCAACTATGACAAGCTAAAAGCTATTAGCCCAAGCTTGAGGATTATATAAGAGAAAAGAAGATAAAACAATCATGATATACAACTGTGATTTAGGATGAGTTTTATATCCTTCTGAATCTTATTAGAACACCATGGAGGGATCCATCCATAAAAAAGTAGGTCCTTGTTTTCAAGAGCTTAGTTAGCAAGTCCATCAACAACTTTATTCCTATAATGGAGAATGCGAATGAATTGAATCTCTTGGAATTTACATTTTAGTTGTTTTAGTTTCCATTCCTCTTTACAATTATGCTAATTAGGAGGGGAGTGCCCTCTATTATCAGAAAGTAGGTGAATAATAATTTTTGAATCTAATTCAACCTAGACTTTCTACCATCCAATTTTAAAGGCATCTTGCATGCCCTTGTAAATAAGTTTCAATTCAGCTAGATTATTGGTGTTAATGAAAAGATTCTCTACAAAAAGGAATTGCATCTCACCTTCAACATCCCTACCAATACCTGACATAGTATCTTTTCCAGGATTACCTCTAAAATCCACATCCGTATTTAACTTACCATATCGTGGAGGAGGATATTTCCAATGGACATATTTGAGGAGTTTGTTTTTGCTATGCATCCTACGGCAGGAAGCACCATAAGGATAATATTCAGTTTCTTACAAAAGTCTTCTCATCCTAGGGATGTATCCCAATGCGAAGATATATTATGTTTCAAGCTTTCTATTATGTTAATTTTTGTCTTCTCCCACATGAAAGAGTTATCTTTGCTAATTTTCCTGAACATTCTACTATTTCTTTCCTTCCAAATGTTCCAAAGGACAAGAGAAATACTGCTCCATAGCATAGGAAGAATATTTTTCCCTGTAGGGAGGGAATGTTGCCAAGATCTGAAAATCTTCTCTAGAGAGTCAAATTTGATCCACTGTATCTTAAATAAATAAGTAAGATGTCACCCTAACACAAGAACTGATGGACATGAGAAAAAGAGAGGAGTGAATGAATCTTCCGCATGAAGGCATAATTCACATCTAAACGGGCCATACAAACCTATCTTTCTAAGACTTTCACCTATCAAAGCTCTTTTGTGCATGAGAAGGAACAAATAAAACTAACATTAGGCCACATAATAAAATGTCAAATGTGTTTAAAAAGATACTGAGGAGGATGGGGATCTTCATTCACCAAAGATGTATAGGCCAACAACAACAAAATAAGTTCTAGTAGCATCCTTTCCCCACGCCAAATTTTCAAGATTTGGGGAGAGGATAAAGATATGAGGAATCAAAACCTACACCTATTGATCCATGGAAATTGGCCATTCCTCAGCAAGAATCTAGGGATTTCCACAATCTCCCATAACTGGTTGGATTGTTTACCATAATAAGAAACACTTATCCATCCCTGATTTTGCATCTGTTCCATTATAGGTTTGACTCGGGATATGGATGGATGACAGTGGTTTTCCCATCCCATGAATCAATCAATAATTTGGCACATTTCCCATTGTTAACAATCTAAAATAGATGTTTTTAAATCATATCTTCTCCTACTTTGATGAACTTCAGGGTGGGAGATCCCTTAGTGGGCAGGGTAGATTCTAATAATTTTCTCAAGAGTATTATTCTTAGCAAACTTAGCTCTTAACATGACAGCCCATAAATAAATTAGGATGAAGTTGCATCCTCCAATATAACTTGGTTTTAAGAGCCTTAATTTTCTTAAGTGAAGACCTGTATCCCAAACCTCATAGCATTTTTGGCCGAAAAATAATATCTCATCTAACCAATGACCATTTTTTCTTATTTTGAATTCCACTCCACAAGAATTTTAGGAAAATAGTATCAACGTATTTCAAAATAACACTAGGGATGTTGAGGAGTGAGACCACATAGTTTGGCATAACTTGAAAGACGGAATTAATAAAAGTCATCCTTCCTCTAAGGGAAATAAATTTATTAGGCCACTTACTTAATTTGTGTTCAACCTTACTGATTAACCAGTTCCAATATCTTAACTTATTGGAAGATAAAGGAACCCCTAGATATTGACATAACATCCTACCTTTCTAAAACTGATATATAAGTAGAATTTGTTCCTCCTGTCTTTCAAAATAATGAAAAATTAATATATTATATTTTATATGATATATAGTATGACTAGTAGCAGTGAAGAAATTATGAAGAGCTTTGTGAAATTTTTTAGCTTCATGTTGAGTAATCCTTCCCATCATACTGGAATCATTAACAAATTAAAGATGAGAAAGCAGATGAGTATTTTTGGCGAATTGAATACCATATTTTTTTTTTTCTCCTAATAGGTTATACAAGCCAATCTTCCTAAACAATAAGCCATAATAATGACTAGAAAGGGAGATAAGGGGTATCCTTACCTAATACCTAGAGAAGCTCCAAAGAAAGTTGAGGGAGATCCATTCACCAACAAAAAAAATATATTGAAGAGAAACAAGCCTTCACCCATTGAATCCATCTCATAGAAACCCCAAATGTCTCCAAGATTCTAGAAAAGAATATCAAATCCACTCTATCATAAGCTTTGAAAAGATGCAATATAATACACATAGCTGGAGCTTTTTAGACCTCCATGGAATATAGAATTTCCTAAGCTAACACAATCTCATCATGGATATTCTGACCAGGAATAAATATCCCCTTCTCGAGTGGTATAATCTTTTGCAGAACGTGTTGATTTTAAACAACACATTACATAAGGCTATAGGTTGGTATTCAGAGACATCTTCCACCTTATTATCCTTAGTGATCAGGGAAATGTAAGTTTCATTAATGTAATCAAGCACATTATTAATCATTCTAAATTCTTCAAACACCTGTAACAAGTCTCCTTTAATAACTTCCTAAAAATTATGAAAGAACTCAATAGGAAAGCCATCCGGACTAGGGGTCTTACCCTTCTTCATTTTGGAGACAATTCCTTATAGCTATCCTTCATAATCAGTTCAGAAAAATATTCATTATCCCACTATGAAACCAGATTAGGGAGAACATTTATAAGTTGTGGTTACAAGTCCATATCAAATGATTGAGAAGTAAACAACTTATGGAAGTACCCGAGAACCAATCTGTTAAATCCCACGCATGGAGTGAAAATTTCATCCATCATCCTTAGAAAAGGAATGTATATAATTATGGGCCCTTCTAGATAAAACCAATTTATGGAAAAAGGAAGAGTTTTTTTCACCTTCCTTCAGCCCATGAATCCTAGCTTTTTGTTTCCACATTATTTCTTCCCTAGTTTCCCATTCCTGTAATTAATCCTTTAGAATGCATTCTTTCTTGAAGAGATCAGGAGATAACCCAAAATGTTTATGTGCCACATTAATATCTTCCCATTACAATAGAATCATTTTCTTTTGCTATTTAATATCACAAATATCATTCTAGTTTCAAGCCTTAATCTTGAATTTAACAAAAGTGATCCTATAAAAAATTTTTTACATAGGATTACTAGATCTAGGGCTTCCTTTTATCCACCACTACTAAACATATCTATCAATGTTTTTATGATGTAGCCAAATCAATTTAAATCTAAATGGGGTATTACATGGGCTTGTTCTTCTCATTTCCAGGAACACAATCCAATGGTGCAAATGATTATTATTAAGAATCCTACCTTGAGGAAAAAAAAAAAATTAACCACCAATCTTTTGAAACCAGAAATTCGTGCAATTTTTCTAAGATGTATTCCTAACTCTGCCTTTGGTTAAACCATGTCATCATACTGCTTGAATTAAGAACATGCACCAAGTGATGGTTCTAAGTAAAGTGGGACATAAAATCCAAGTTAACATCAATATAAGGATTCCGTCCTTGTTTCACTTGAATTCTCTAGATTTTATTAGAGTCTCCACCTAAGATAATGGGTATTTTGAGAAAAAAAACTGTACAATAGAGGAAATATTCTACCATTGCTACCTTTTTTCCTCCATGAATAACATGGCATAAGTATTAAGCACCAAAAAGTATTGATCCTCTAATATAAAATAAACATGAAAGCATAACACACCTTTACTCACAGAGGATCTAAGGACATATATAATTCTATAATCCCAAAGAGAAACAATCCCCCCTTACACTCACTGTGAGATTAATGAAAGGTGTTCAACTTTAGGTAAAATATTTCTAATCATCGCTGACATGTGATCAATGGAACCATTGGTATCTTGGATACACAAAATAAAAGGGATGGTATGAATCAATCAATTATATTGAGCTCTTTGAATTTTTCATGGGATCCTTTCAGCCTCCTATATTCAATGTAATGTCTCTCATTGGGACTATTTTTTATTTAAAAATAGATACATCCCTATCTTTTCCCATCTTACCCATTCTCTGGCCTTCCCATTGAATCTTATCTTGATTCATCTTGCTACCACTCTTCAAATTGCAATCGATTTTATGTTTATTTTTCCCTCCTTGATTTATGCCAAAGACTAAATTTATCTATTCAATCATACCAGAATCTCTAACAATAATCTTTATCCAACCCTTCTATTTCATTTTTTTTTCTCCTTGAATTTATCATGAAGATTTTACTTACAACTGATAAACTCTTCACTCGGTTATTGTTTTTAGTCTTATTGGGTTGGGCCTAGAAAATAACCATATTTTATTTTCTTATTTTTTCTATTGTTTTAGAATTTGTAGGTGTTTATCCATTTTTTGTTTTTGGAACCTATGAATCCATGTGTTCCTCCTTATCCTCTTCATCTTTAATCTATAATGCATCAAATTTGTTTGTATTGCTAGAGTTAGCCTGTTCTTTTCTATTTTTTTTTGGCTTCCTGTTTTTCTATAGAATAAAGTCATCCTTTTATTTTTATTTCTCCTTGTTGTTTTGGTACTTTATGCTTGCATTTGTGTGCCATATGTCCATAATCATGAGACAATTAGAATATGAAAGGGAAATTTTAATAATCCATCCCCATGATCACATTTTTCATCATCTATCACCGAAGATATTTTCAAAGGTAAAGATTTATTAAGATCCATAAAAACATATATCCTCATATAAATAATTTGTTCTAACTATAAGGAGGAATCTATGGTTAGCATGTAAGATCCCAAAGCATTTCTAATGGCCATAAAAATGTTCTAGTTCAAATATTCAACTAGGAGACAAAAAAAAATGACCCATATTAGTGCAACAGAGAAAATTCTTTAGTTGGTTTGAACATAGGATGTCATGGTTTCATGAAAAGTCACACCCTTCCCATAAACCATGGACCTCTTTGAAAAAATGAATTCTCGATCAGATGCAAATGAAAATAAAATCAAGAAATACCCATTAAAGAACACAAAAACCAAGAACTCACCTTTGGTCATCCATGTCTTTTGTGCCCAATCCCTAGAAACCCCTAGTGAAGGCTGGAATCCAAGAAATCAGACTATGAGACAAAAAGTTTGCAAATTAGTAATAATTCTCTAGATATCATGTAACACCCACTAAAAATGCTTGCATGAGACCCAAGAACAACCTAGGTTTAGTTAGAAAAATTAAGGAATAATTTAATTTTTTGAAAAGCGTGCCCACAAAAGTTTTCGAAAAATGACAGTCACCACATTAATGTCTCTAAGGCAATGACACAAATAAAAATAATATTCCATGATAACACAATATTTAAAATCTACATTATCCTTTAGTACATTTTTTGACTAAGCAAGTTTAATCTCCCTAAGGATTATTTAAATAATAAATTAATTCCTACTAAGTTGAATAATTCCCCCCCCATGGGTGTCAAGGGTAAAAGTGGCCAATGAAATTAAATACCAAGGTTATTTAATTTCTATAATGTTGAAAAAACTAGCAAGGTCCCATATTAAAAGTTGGGTTTGAAATAATAAATCACCCTTCATTACCCCATAAAGTGACCCCTTAAAAAGTCAACCCATATTTTGAAATTAAAACATTTAAATTAAAAGGGTAATTTCCACTCACCCACTCTCCACCTACTTTTTGTAAGGATGAATCTCATCCCTTGGATGGATTCAATTTGGGCCCTTGATGTGGAAAAAGGGTAACCAACCCTAAAAGAATCCTTATGAAGTCTCCTTTCTCATTTCATTTTGTCTCATTGTTTCTATTTTGTTTTGCAGGTTATTATAGGAAGGAAGGGAATCCATTAGAGGCCATTCCAAGCTTTTGGAGGAGCTTAAAATTTTCATTTATTTTCTCATTTTTCTTATACCCTCTCTTAGGGTTTCAAAAATTTGTATAATTTTATTTAGCTTAGTTTCCCTTGTATTTGCCCAAATGGGCTTGTGGGTGATTACCCATTTTATTTATAAAGCCATATTGTATTTATATTATTTATTTCATTTTATTTTGAGCATGTATATATACATATATATGTATATATACTCTTAAATACTAATGTAACAATTATTTATTTTAAAAGAAAATTATTCATTGCTTCTCTCTTCTTTTTTTATAATGGGTTAAAGGAAAACTCATATTCAAAATATGATCAGGAATATATATATATATGTGTGTGTGGTGTGTATATGTGTTATATATATATATATGTGTGTGTGTGTGTGTCCAACATAGTGCAGGCCATGGGGAAACAAGTGCATACGAGCCGAGAGTGAGTTTTACGCATGTTACAGTTGGTGTACAGGCCGCATTGGGTAGGGCTAGGTTTTATTGTTATATGGGAGTAAACAGTGTTTGGGGGTGGGGAGGGGTCAGTGACCCCAACCCCCACCCCATTTAATATTAAATGGGGTGGGGGTTGGGGTCACCGAACCCTCCCCACCCCAATCCATATATATAAAATAACGACCCCTACAGTACAGGTTGCCGCAACCCCCATACTGACTTCTCTCTCTTTTTTTTAAATTCAGCTTTATAATGTATATAATTATATATGTATATGTATGTTTATGTATGGGGGGGGGCGTATGTAAGTATGTGTTATGTGTGTGTGTGTATGTATTACTAAATATGTGTTTACAATACATACATTTATATACATATTTATATACCATATAATGTATGTAGTTACAATATATTGTATATTTCTATTGTTAAAATCAATAATGGATAAACATACATACATACATACATACATACACATATATAAAGTAACATTTGAAAATTACATTGGATCAAGGAGAACTCTTATTAATATAATAAGGTTAATAATTTTTTAATGAATTAAAAACAATAGTATATTATTATAATAATATTAATAGGACATTAGCATTAATATTATATTTTTAAAGAAAAAATGGCTCATTCTAATAAATATTTCATTGTCAATAACATTTAAAATATTACTAACCCTACCACTTAATAATAATTTTTTAGGTAATAGTGTTAACAAGTTGAGTTTCAAATATACATATTTTTTTGTACGCTAAAGATTTCTTCTTTAACAATTTGATTAGTTTGTAAAAAGAGGTAGAGGAGGACTAAATTTCTTTTCCCCTTACTAGTATTATGAATTTTCTAGATTTTGTAAATCAACCAAGTAACAATTTAAAATTTAAGTTCTTCCCATCCACTTGAAATAAAGCTCAACTTTCCTACAACAATATAAGGAAATGCAAGAAGATAGTTTACTTTTCAATGCATGAACTTTAATATTTCTTCATTCTCATCTCTAATAATACAAATACAACAATGAAGGAAACTTTCCTTTCCTACAATACAACTTTCAAACAAGGTAATGAACTTTCTTTCCCATTTCACAAAACTAACTTTACAACACAAATATTTCTTCTTCTTTTTAATATATAATACAACTTTCATAACCAACACTCGAATGAAATTTTCCTTCACAAGTTCAATATAATGTCCTCCACTTATCATGGGAAAACATACAATAATATAAGATAAAAGTAAAATTCAACATTACAAGTTTCTCCACTCTAAGTGGAAATAACACAAAGAAAGTATTGTTACAAGAAGCATCTTCTTAGGGACTCCACCAAAAGCTCCAAACTTCACAACACCAACAAGAGAGCTCCTCTAAGATTTTTTTTGATTCACAAAAAAATGGGGGGAGAGGCAACGCTCTCCACCCTAACCAAGATATCCAATGAAGAGGAGAAGCCACCCTCTCCATTGGCCCCCGAGTCCCAACCACATTACAATGGGAGATAATTCCAACACATGGCAACAACAAGCTTCCACAACACAAACAAATATTTCAAAGCCATTTCAACCACATTCAAAGTCAACAACAACACAAGAAAGAAGAACAACAAAACAACAAAAACAAGGCTTAAAATGAAAGTCAAAGGAGCAAGACCTATGGGGAGGCCACTTATGCCTCCCAATGGGAATGGATTCCCACCTTAAAGCCTCCAATGCATATCTCAAATCCCCTACATAGTCTTATGCCTCCCTCAAGTACCACTTATGCCTCCCTCAAGTACCCCTTATACCTCCCACATACACTTATGCATCCCCCAATGTCTTATTCCTCCCTCATAAAAGAAACCAGATAAGGAAATGCAAGCATTCCTTGTATAAGGTGCGGCATCTAACCCAAACTCCCTCCAAACAAAAAGGTAAACTCTTATGCCTCCCTACATGAAATATCCCCATAGTCTCCTCCTACTCCAAACTTAGGCAATCTACCCACACCCAACAAGCATTTCAAAGGAAAACAATACTCAACACAAGCATATAAACAAAAAAATAAAGCATAACATAAACAAGGTAAAGCTCCTACCTTTCCATAGTAGATCTTGTTCCAAAAGTAAGTCTCAAAGCTCCTCAAAACCAAATAAAGCATCCACAAGCTCCAAAAATCCACAAGCTCTCTCTAAAAATGCTCTAACTCTCCAAAAATACAAGAGCACAAAAATAATGAAGTAACCCCCAAACAAGGAAAAGAACTTCAAGAAATAGAAAAGGGAGAGAGGAGGATGATGTGGCTCCTAGTAGGATGCCACTTCATTTCCTCTCCACTCCACATCACCTTAGTCAACTTCATATCCCAATGCACCATTAATAAGTGGTTGAAGGAATGACATTATAGTTACTCACAGAATCTAAGCCCACACCCCCTAAGGAAAAAAATTAATTACTTGAAAGAAAGTGCAATAAACATCATCACATTTTTATCTTCCCAAAACACCTAATAATTTTGACCCCCCTAACCCATAGGTAGGGTTGGCATAGTAATTTAAGAGGTGTGGGACAAGTTTGACTTGTCCCACAAGCCTTCAAAATTGGCCTCCAAATTCGAATTTCCCATGAAGGGTAGAGTGTACAACACTCAAGATCTCAAGCATTCAACACACAACACAAAATCCAAGAAAAATTCAAGTCTAATAAATGAACTCCTTTTTGGTCACATCTTTAATTAGTTTAGGATAAGGTTAAATTATCTTTAATAAGACACTACAACCCATTAATAATAAAGGGGTAAAAACATACATCTGAAATCTAAATAATTACAACAAGTAAATTACATCACTAAAAGAAACACATACTAACATTTATAAAAGGGAAACTAATAATAAAAGAAAACACATGATGCCTTGGTCACAATTTTCCCCTAACCAAATTTAAACACACACACACAATTACATGTTTCTATGGTGACCCTAGTTGAATTCATCTATAATTCAAATATGGTTGGTCTTCAATCCCCCCGATGTTTGTTGTGAATAATTTTAGCTCCAAAACACATAAATACCCTCTTTGGCTTCGTGGCTGCATTAAAAACATCTATGATAAAATATAGAATGAAAATCCAAAATCATTTATATACGAATCAAATATCATCTAGGCAATTATGATATTATTTATAATTTCTAACAACATTTCTATTCCACATTTCATCCATGCTGAAATGATCACAACATTAATCCAATTATCAAAGGTCTACTCAATATCAAAAAATATATCACATGTTAGAAATATATATAATTAACCATGTCCACAGAATATCAGTATCAATATGAATCAAATCAACAACAGTCTAGTATTTCTAACATCTAATATCATACTAAATCAAAAATCCATAATCCTATCCATAAGAGTAGTCGACAGTATTGAAATCAATAATACGAAAAAAGTGTCGAAGGGAAGTGGGGCACTCCATATCATATTTTTTGAAGATGAAGGAATTGGAGTTCCATCTGTATCCCTCAAGCAACCATTTTAATTTTTTCTTGGGGTCCCACATAGGTATTTGAAGAGGAAGCTTCTGAGGGTTTATGCTAGGTGGATGATTAATCATGGATCCACAAAGGGCTTCCATAAATGATGCTTTATCACCCTCTAACCCTGCACCTCACAGAATCCACTTTTCATATATGTTTTCATGCCTCAAGATAATACGGAAAAGTACAAATCTAAAATCAAAAACCACCGAAAGCGGTGAAGAAGACCAGGGACAGTTCGATACCAATGTCAACAAAATTGAGAAAAATAAAATGACAAGGGAAAGAAAGTAAAAGGGTAAAAAACCCTTGTAATAACCAAAACTGAACCACAACAAATCAAGAGACCAAGTTGTCGCGGGATACTCCGACACAAAAAAACTAATCTTGCAGTGAAAAAACATGACACTAAAGACGTTGTAAAATATTTCATGACACACAGACCATAAAATCAAAGAAAAAAAATGCACTCAAAAGGATCGAACAACAGAGAATGACCATTGGTAAACCCTCAAGTCGACTATCATAATCACTTTTACAAGTTTTCATCAATCATTGCACAATAGATATTGAGTTTGGAATTTTCAAAATGAAGGAATATTTGGTTTCATTAGAATTGTATAAGATTACGAGGGTGCTTCGGGATATAATATAAGGTTTGATAATTCTTTATATTTTATTATTTATGTGCCATGGGGGGAGACAAACAAAAATTATTGATTGTATATGGATTCTCATTGGGTATTTTTCTTGTAAATACATGGGTATTCCATTATTTTATCTGGAGGTGAAAGACAGGTTATGGGAGGATTGATTAAAAATTTATAGTGTATGCTATAATTTTTTAAGGATAAAATACTCATCTTTTCCGAAATAAATATTTTGATTAAATTGATACTTCAAAAAAATCTATTTTGTATGTTTCTTTATGTTATTGGTGTAAACATAAGTTTTCAATAGATTAAATATACTAGTCTTTTATTTCCTTTCACGTGGAAAGGATTTATTAAAAAGAAAATTGTTGATTCGGAATTTGATTTTGGCCAAGTAAATGGTTTGCATGAGATAAAAAAACTTACAGTTTCAGAATAGTATCTTTGAGACATGTTAGCATGGTACATTTATCAAGAGTATGAAAAACCATGGTATGGAATTGTTAGAAGGAAATACCTTAAAAAAAGACTCCCCTTGAGAGTATTTATATTATAGAACATCTTGTTATGACCTCTAACATTTGTAATTTTAATTCAATCTCTAGGACAATAATTATTGTTATCACACAAGGGAAATTGGGAATAATAATGACTCTTATTTGTTGTGTCCCTTAATTTGTCTCTAGATTAAATATGTAATAGTTATATGTGGCCTTTGAATGTTTATGGAATCTCAAAGTGAAACACTACAACATAAATTTTACATTGGGTGGGTACTTTTACGAAGTGGGGAAAAATAACATATGTGGGACTATCCTAAGGAGGAAATTTGGTAACTTATGCATATCCTAAAGTATTTGTTAATTTATAATTAATTATCTAAGAGGATCAGTTTTATTTTTTAATAGATTTTTATGTCACTATCTATGATCTTAATTTTCCCGATGGAAGTCACATATAGTTAGGGAAGATTTCCTATTGACAATTTGATGTTAATTTACAATTAAGAGGGGTAGTTACCCTATATGATGGGGTTTTTTAGGTTATTCATGCTATTAACCCAAAAAAAAAATGTAAACAAAACTAGGAAGGAAAAATAAGGAGAAATAAGATGGATAAATTTAGAGATCTACAACATAATCGACTCATAGAACTATTGATATTTAGCAAACACAAATATAACATAAAATCACCTCTCTCTCTATCAGATGCACATGAATGGAAAATTGAATGAAAAAATACATAATAAGAATTAAATAGTACTCATGACCCATCAACTATACAAATATGGAAAAAAAAATCCATGTAGCTAGAAGCTACACACAAAATATGAATGCTTAAAGCATCACATAAAATAACCGGAGAAAAAATATTAACTGGTTCATTCAATTATACAATACAAAGGAAGAATTTTATGATTAAATATAATTAACCCTATAGAGAGAAAAAACATATCATAATTACATTCATAAAATTTGTGTAATTCAAAAAATATGTGCACACAAAGTTACAACAAAAATTCCTCCATCATTCAGAGAGGAAAACAAATAGAGAGTCTAGTCTTTAACTTTTACACTTTTTGTTAATAATTTTATAGGAACATGATTTAATATAAGTTGAATTAAATATAATTAAAAAGTAACTACTACAGTTTATAATATACAAATGCTAAATTTACAGTAAAGACATAAGTAATGAAACATGTACAATATAAAACCCTAACCAAGACGGAGAGGTATAAGTACTTATCTGATTTCTACATAAACTGGAAGTGGCATGGGTAGGTGCCTAGCTTGAAAATACTATATAAAAAATCATTAGTGCTTACCTAAGGTTATGAGAAACGAAACTATACATGACAAAAGCATTCGAAGGAGGATAGGATCATCTGAGTGCTAATGATTGGATCTCGGCGCTAGTGTCTACCTAAATTTATAGATTCATATTCTTCATGTGTAAGAGGATATTCGCTATTGGTCCTTGTTTGTATCTCTGATTTCACTTCTTGATTGAAGAATTTACCTATAACCTGAAAAACAAGTTTTCTACCTTGTATTTCCATAAACCACATTAAATATAATTAACAATATGCAAAATGTGGAGTTAGACTTACCCCGACGATCGCCAAAAGAGTGAACATAGTACCAAGAGCTGCACTACATTTCAAAATCCATTTAGTACTATTTTTTAAATATGTGTAATGATACCCTGGGATTCACTTGTGTAAATTGCAATAAGATACCATACTATATTTGGAATGCTCCAGATGTAAATATATGTAATGAATGTAATAAAATATCCCTCCTATGTTGTGTATGCAGAAAGATATATCCCTTGTCCCTTGAGTGAATGTGCTAAATGGATGCTTTGATATATACTTCGTGCATTTATATGCAAGCTTAGGTGATAATAGATAATTATTAGTTCTTGGTCCCTTATTTAAGAGATATAGTTGTGCATATATAGGATTTCCTTGTTTTAATTTCGTAATTGAGAACTAAAAATCCAACCCAAAAAGTATTAAAGATACCCAAGATGTAATAGAAACCCAAAAGAGTGAGAAAATTGGAGAAAAGGTCAAGAGCACCTAGAAGGGATAAGATCACTTAGGTATTAGTATAATAATAGAGAGCTAGTGTTCACAGCCATAAAAGATAAATCAGTCAATTTTTTATAGGGTTTTAGGGTGTGAAAAGTCAATAAAATTATTAAAAAACAAAGGAAAAGGCCCAAAATACATTTTAAATTAATAGTTTTATTTCTAATGAATCATATATATTAGCATGCTCTAGGACTTAGAAATGCACCCAAGTGCATAAATTTTATGTCTACATTTTTTCCCGACTTTATGATGTTGAGTGAATACTTGATAGCATAAAGTACATAAACTATTTGTACCTTGTGATCTAGTCAAGAAGAATGTATCTAATCGCATCCCAAATTCCCAAATGAAGTGCAAAATGATCCCAATGTGAAGCATGGAGGCTAGAAGAGGGCATTTTACCCTAGTAATGAAGTGTACAATAGTAGCATGTTGTATTTTCTGATGTGAGTTGTTGATTGTTGCATATTAATGAAAAAGTTGTAAAACATGAGTGAGAAAGAATTCAAAGTTCCCCTATATGATAATCAAAGTAACATGCATATAAGTAAGGAAAAGTGTGAAAGTATATAAAAGAAAATTATTCACCTTATGTATAAGAGTGTGAGAGATGGAAAATTATCTTGATTTTCTTGGAGCTAATAATTTAAATCATGATGGCAAGTTTTTCTAAAAATATCATGCCAAGTGTGACTTTTTAGGGAGATATCATGTGAAGAGTGATTTTTTTGGGTGATCTCATATAAATTACTATTTTTTGGGAAATCTCACACCAAGAAAAGAGCATCGGGAGGGAGGTATATTTTTTCTCCTTCCATGATAAATACCAAATAAGAACCACAACAGATATTACATCTTGATTTCTTCCAATTTTTCATATTAGTCTCGATTATTTTTATTGTAAGTAAAATGTGCTTATAAAATGAATTATGTAACTGGAGGTAGGTGCCTGATACAATTGAATTGTTCTGAAAGCTACTCTAAACTGTGATGAACTAAGAAAATGAATTTTTTTCTTCCTAGGAAACAAACACCCATGGGGGAAAAAAGTTCCCGCTGCTATTTTCTATGTTTGGGCACTAGTGTCCACTTTTTCTATGGACATAGCTCTTTTTCTGGATCAATATATGAATGTGTGGTTATGTTATTCTTGTAGTATGTTATTTTATACTATAGCTCTATTTTTTTATAGGGGTGAATTTTTCACCCAATAGATGCCCCCTTTGTTTTGGGTATATGCGTTAGCTGTAGGATAATTTGGTTCAAAAGTGATGACCCAATACTAATATCAAGTAGATACATATTGGAGGTAGGGGATGTGCATGGTAGAAAAAAAGTAGATGTAAATAATTTAGGCAAGTACAAGTGTTAATATAAGAGATAGAGTGTAAAAGAAGACAATGTAACAAGCAATTTTGAAGATGAGATGGTCCATGAAAAGTGGGTTTCATACATGGGACATCAATCATGATATCACAATACAATCAATGCTGAAGTGGAAAATAGTAGACAATGATCACCTAATACATAGGGCATAGCCCAAAAATAATAGAAAAAAATACAAAACAAGAAGTGAAATATATCCATGGTTGTATATATCTTGCAAATAAAATGATACACATGAATCACCCATTAACATGTTAGAATGATAAATAATATGTTGAAGCATGTGTAAATAAGCAAATACTAAAGTAATAGTGCCAAAAAGTAGTAAATATTATAACAATATAATATATGGAGTGTACATAGTATGAGAATAACAAAGGTAGACGCCCTTAAGATCCTAAGTGGGAATGGTAAAGAGCTCTGTAGATCATCTTGCATTGAGTATGAATTTGTTATAGGTCACCTCAAGATAGTAAGTGAACTTCCACATGTATATAGAAAAGGATAATGATATACTAAGAATCCGTCCAACATAGGAAAAAAAATTTAACATGTAAAAAGAATAAGCTATCAAGAGTAGATGTAACCAAGATATGTAAAAGTTGTATGAGTGTGATGGGATGATATGTGATGTGTAAATTTGACAGGAGAAACATTGTTCCTAATATAATGTATATGAGATAAATTTAATTTGTAAATACTCCCTCAATAGTAGAAAATGAACCATAGAACAAGAGTGTGTCATCGCGAAATGAGTGTATTGTGTGAGAGTAGATGATAGAAATATATTTCATGAAGCACATAAAGAAGCATAGATAATATGAATTCCATGGAAGAAGTTTTCCCTCAACACTCAAGTGTGAACTTGTTATCAGCGAATCATAGCACCCTTATGTTTATACAAGTGCATATACTTGAACTCATAACTTGTGATTAGATAACATGCTTACTATCTCCAAGTTGTGGGACTTTCTACTTGAGATAGACCTCCAGAGAAAGTTGGTTCTTACTCCTAAACTACCTACCACAATCTACTCTAATGCATGGTAAACTAACTATTCTAACTTTCCAAGGGACCAAGGAGAGAGAATGCACAAAATGAAAGCCTACACTAAATCAGTGATACACAAAAAAAGGAGGGTGTGAGAGTAGTCTTCCAATGTGTAAAAACTAGGAGTGAAGTTCATACTAGAAGAGGTGGTAATAGTTCTCCATAATCTAAAAATGTATTCACAACAATGTTTCATACATACACAATAATAATGGATCCTTGCAAGAGTATAAAGATAGACATAATAAAACTTGTAATCAAGGTTGAAGGAGCAAGAAGAATGAAAGAAAACACAACAGGGGAAGATACATCCACAAAATTATATTTTATTGCTTCATGATATGCACAGTTCAATTTGTTACAAGATAAGGGCCTGGATCACCATGCAAGGAGTCCAAAACAAGGTCCTACAGAACATTGGCTTCCCAAAGAAATTTTGGGAGAGATTTTCTACTAGAAAACTCTCTCCCTTACAATGAGCCCAACACTCCAATTTATAAGAAAATGGGAAGAGAGAGAAGGGAAAAATGGAAATCCCGAAATATGTCCTTCAACCACTTGTAAGAGGCACCAAATGGAGTGAAATGATTGTATGTTACTTGCAAAATGATCCCCATATTGTCCCAGGTGCTGCAGTAGAGAAGGAATGATGACCATCCCTCTTAATTGCACTCCCAACTACCAAATAAAACATTGTTATGAACCGGGCCACGTTTTATGAAAACATCCCCACCTATTTCTCATAAAATTTAGAATTTATTGATATCTGTGTGTCATGCTCAGATCCATGATTCCAATGGTACCAATTTTGTGCTATTTCGTTGAGAAATGTATAAGTTATGACCGTCTAAGTGCGAGCAGTTGTTTTAGGTCTGGCAGGCATTTTCTGAAATTTGACTGGAATTAGCATTAACTGACTAGGGATGAATATTTTTTTTATTTAAATATATCTACCCTAAATAAAATTAAGGTAGAAGACATCTTACTCCTTCAAGAAAGTCCAATTTCATGAAAATCGGAGGTCAGAGTCAAAAGTTATGGCCGTTTGAAGTTTCAAGAGTCAGATGTTGACTTTTCCTTTGAATTGCAGTTATTGCAGCTAAATTGTGTCCGCGTGTCCCGGATGTCCCAAACACATTCTTCTGCATCAGCTAATTCGGGATTCCTTGTCCCCTTTTGCGGCCTTTTCACCTTTGCGCATCTCGTGCGTACTTTTGTCCTGACTGTCCCAAATGAAAACCTCCACACCACCCGCAATTGACTAACTTGCAGAAAATCGACCGATTCGCGTCCCACGCGTACCGACGTCCCAACTGTCTCGTGCACCGCCTAGGACAAAAATTTCTGACTTAGCCGATTTTCTTTGTATTTCATCCCAAACTTGGTATGATGAACCTCGATACGACCCGCACTAGTATGACTCGCAGCCTTCAAACCTGCAATGCATTAAAACAAGCCTGCGACTTAATTTTTTGCATTTTTTCAATTTTTTCTAACTTTTTGGTATTTTTCCTTGGATGGGAGAGTTAGAGAGAAGCCAAAGGGGCCCCAAAAAACATGATTTTGGGCATTGAATCAATCTACTTGCTCGAGACTGAAGAATCTGATGCATGTTATCAAAATTACCTTGAGAGGTAAATTTTGGATAACAGAACCTTAGCACAAGAATGTGTCATCAATAAATGATTGTGATGTGTGAGTGTAGATACTAGAAAATATATATTTTGAAGCTCTGAACATGAAGTGTAAAAACCTTATATGATATGGGGTTCATTGATGAAGTGTGCCCTCAACACCGTAACATAAGAGTGCAACATCAAGAAATAATTATACATTGTGTGTGCCAAATATGTAGGAGTGTTTGGAAAGAATAATCATGAATTATAAAGCTTGAAGTGTGGTACTAGATACTAGAAACAAATAATATTTCTTGAAGGGTGGGGCAGAAAGAGCGATTCCGCCCAAGTGTGTGAGTGGTGAAGAATCACATTAACTCATCTAGGAGACTGTTAGTGTCATGGTCATAGTCGATAGGATCTGGATTGGAAACCTGATATGTAATAGTCTTAGGTTGATCATAGAAATACCTTATGCAACATAAAATGTACATAACCATATAATATTCTTCATCAGTACTAAAATGAGGTTGTGGACAATCATATGCGTACCAGTGAGTGAAATTATCTGTATAAAAAAGGAATTAATTATTACATATAATGACAATACCAAACAACATAGGAAACATGATATTATTATGACTAGGATCAAGAGTGTCGCTGATATAATTGAGCCAATAATGTATGACTGTGAGTGAAGAGGAACGGTGTTTATATGCAAGGAGGACCAATAAATGGAGGACAAAGAGTTCATATGTAGCAACAATGAGTACATATCCATGATACAAATGACAAGAGTGATTTGGGGGAGGAGATTAGTGAGTTTTAATGTTAAATCTGTTAAGCCTTCGTGTGTAAAAAAAATTCAGAGAAAGTTGAGTCAGATGGGATATATGGCCAATTAGAGTTATTTATGAAAATATTGCGTGTAAACGGTTTGAATTGCTACGCAGGTTATACTTTGCGATATGAAGAAGGTTGTATGATATCCAATATATAGATGGTCACTTGGAAACATATCATGGAAGTAGTGGAAGGGGGGGATTTCCTAAATTGATATCCACCACAGCCATTAGAAGCAAAAGTGTCTTGGAAGTAGGCTTCATCTATTTCAAGGGGAGTAGAATTAAGGTTTCCCAAATTGTCATCAGTGAGCTCTACGACATCGACTTCATCATCACAATCATTATTATTAGCATTATCTTGTTGGATAGAATCGTCAAGTATATTGGGAATAGAGATAAATGTAAGGTTGGGAGGATTTGTGATAGGTGTGGTAGTAGTAGTGTTGGCGGAAGATGGGGTGGGTGATATAAGGTTGGTGGTATGTGTTGGGAGGTAGTTGAAGTTATGGGAAACTAATTTTCCTTACATAATATGTATTGATTTCATGATATGGAATATGATGTAATGGGGGAATGGGCATGGAAGTGACTAAATATATTTGATATAACTTGAATGGGTTGGGGTTAGCAAAATAGTTATGCTCATATCCATCATGTAAAAATTTTACACACCGATGAACTTATAGAAGGAAAATCACGCATCGCACGAATCCATATTCTTCCAAGTAAATAATTAAATTTAAATGACGAGTTGATGACATAGAACATAGTGGGAAGGATTTTAGGTCTAATTTTGAATGGTAAGGTTTTGGTGATAATGTAAAGGTGTAGGAATATCGCTAGTGTTAATATGTTGGATATCTTTATCACTTAAGGATATGGCATGTGGTAAGTTTTTATGAGATTAAATATATGGGTAAATGCAAAAAGGTGAATTAAGAATTTCAATATGTATGAGGTGTATTGTGGTCTCTAAGGAATGAAAAAAATATGGCACAGTTCATAAAATATCATAAAGATATATTTTGGTCGATGTATTATTGAGTTTTTCAATGATTTCATATCTTATAAAAATGGAGGTAGGAAGTGAAGATTTAATAGTTAGTTGATGGATACAAGTTTAACTGTATGTGGCTGGTTGTAGCGAGTGATAAATACATTGATAGTTGGATCAAGAACTTGAGGGGTGAAGCAGGGAGGATGTAGAGTACATAATTGCATAAAATTAGAAGCAATGACAACCATGGCAGAACCTTGGTTGAATAATATGATGGATAAGAAGATTTATCCATGAATTCAAAATAAGGAGATAAAATCCTATACATTCTCATAAGGAAGGGTTTGAACAATGAGGTTAACCAAGTGATTTAGTATAAATTGAATTAAATATAATTGTGGAGTAACTAGTGTACATTATGATATAAAAATTCTAAATGTATAGTAAAGACACAAGTAAAGTAATGTATATAATATGAAACCATTAGCAATAAGGAGAGATAGAGGGACTTAGATGATTTATAAGGAAACTATAAGTGATCTAGGTAGGTGAATAACTATAACAGATTGTAAACGATGTCTCTAATTCCCGTTGGAGCTTCTGATACACGAAACTATATAAGACAGAACTTCCCATAAGAGGACAAGAGTTCTCGGGTAATAGTGACTTGATCTAGGCACTGATGTCTACCTAAATTTCTAGGTTATGATTCTTACTATGAAGGATGAGATTCGTTGTTAGTCCATATTTGACACTTTGATTTCAAAATCTTGATCACCGAATGTACCTATAACCTGAAAAAATGTTACTTACCTACACATGTCCACAAACACCATAAAATCTAATAAAAATATGTATAATGTGGAGTCATACTGACCACAAAGGTCACCCAAAATGTTAAATTATTATTGAGCATTGCACTATGTTTAAGACTCCATGTAGTTCTGTGTGTAAGTGTGTGTAATGATGTCCTATGATTCCCTTGTGTAAGTTATACTAAGATAACGTGCTAGATGTAGAATGCTCCAGATGCAAATGTGTGTACCGGAAAAGAATAAACTTCCCCTTATATGTTGTATATGTAGAATAATGCATCCCTTGTCCCTTGATTTAATGTGCTAGATGGATTATTTGATATTCGCTTTGTTCCTTTGGATACAATCTTAGGTGGTAGCCTAGAATGCTTAATAATTGGTCCCTTATTTGAGAGCTACAACTATGTATATATATATGTGCTTCCCTTCTCTGTATTTCATAACTTGCAACTGAAAGGAAAACCCAAAAAGTATTAAATATTCCCAATATGTAAAAGAGACCGAAAATAGTGATAAAAGGGGAGAAAGGTCTAGGAGCGCCCAAAAGATTCAGGTCCACCCGAGTGCTAGTGTCATAACTAGGCACTAGTGTCTGAGACCATAGAGGATAAATCAATCAAATACCAATATATTTTTAGGGTGTGAAAGGTAAATAAAAGTATAAGAAACAAAGAAAAATTCCCAAAAGACATTTTTAATTAGTATTTTTCTTTCTTATGAATCATGTACATATTAGAAGGCTCTATGACCTATAAATGTACCCAAGTGCATATATTTTGTGTCTACAAAATATTTGTGAAAATATTCTTTCATAAATTATTTACAACTTAACCCTCTTTTAACTTAGCTTGTCATAACTTGAATTCAAAATTATTTCCATAATTATTTTATTTAATTAATTCATTAATTTAATTAATGAATTACATATTATGACATTTCATTGTGACACTCGAACATTTTCTCATAAAATATATTAAAACACATCAGATAGCTTTAATCATTGAGGATGAAGTCATAAGAGTTCATTTTCACACATTACAATGTTCTAAATCAAGATTTTAGTAATGAGGAAGAAGCTTCACTACAAACAAGAGATACTTAGCCATATCCGGCCTCTTAGGAGTAAATGAGAAAAATATCTATATTTACTCAATTTATATCACTAAGTCATAAAACAAGAATCTTATGACTCCACCCATATATATATTCCATCATTTTTAATCATTTAATATGATACAATGATCAGCTCATGGTTTGAGACAATTTTTAAATGAACATGAACATATTATTTTTTCAGCCCTCCCCAAGCTTACTTAGACTCACATATTCATTTTCATTGATAATGAAAAATTTGAATATGTTATATAAAGCCACATTTTTAAAGAGGAATTTTATTAAATAGTCCATGTGCATTCATTGTACATTCACATTCTGGTTCCACCTAAAAGTTAAGCATCATCATGCATCTTTATTTATAATTTTACTCTTTTCATCTCGTGTGTATGTATAGATGAGGTTGTTAATATAATTATACATGCATTCAAGTATATTTTGTTATCTATACTCTTTCATGCCACATGATAGCTAGTGGTTCCTCAAACATAACAAAATTCCCATGTAAATATTTTTATTTTTTCTCTTTTTCTATCCCATTTCATATCACCAAATGGATTTAGCTTCATAGATTTTATAGAAGAAGTTAAAATTTGATCAAAGTAATTTGAATCCATATTGAGTGATCACTACATGAACTACTAGAATTAGTACTAATATTACTTCTATTAATTATGCTCATCTTAAATCAACATCATATTTTCCATCTTCATTAACATATTACATTCCCCAAATGCCTTGAGCAACTTTTTTGTATTTTTTTATGATTAGGAAATGAAAGATTGAACATAATTGATTTTGAAGTATGTTCAAGGAATGCAGTGTACCACACATCAAAGAAAACTTATATATTTTTTTAGAACAATAATTCTCAAATCATCATATGTTCATTATTCTTGTATTATAACAATACTTGAATTTGATTCTAAGAGATGTGATTGTTATAGTATGTAGCATAGAAGAACTAAATTTAGATTTATTTTTTCCCTTAAATTAGAACTTTATGTTGTGAATAAGGATTTATCAACTATATTGCTATTAAGAGGAAAACATGGAACCATGGAACTATTATGGAGTAACTCATGCAAGATGATCACATGATGAATTATTTTTTCTTTCCAATGATTTGACTTATGGGGTCATAAGATATGGTAAGGAACACGAGAACAATTCAGAAGGTTCTCATGATGACTATCATAGCCAACATAATATAAAATAAATTCTCCTCATTTATATCCATTAGCCACATCATGCATATAGGTAATTCATAGTAATCACATATCAAGTGCACATTCCCTTAGTTATTACCATTATTTTATCCAATGAATACTTAGGATTACGTAAATTTTAAAACATGGTTTCATAGTCATATTTTTGGATATTAGTATCATCGCAAAATTTAGAATGGATAATTCAATTAAAGATTTAAATGCGTGAAGAAAGCCTTCATGGAGCATTGATTTAAAAAAATTCATTAATATTTTCAATTGCATTTGGAAAATATTGGGTAGTTGTGTTAGATGAATTAATTCATAACAATCCAATTTATATAGCATTATAAGATATAAAATAGATTTTCAAAAAAAGATTCGGGATTTGATGACTAAGCATAGTGATGAAATTCTAAAGGTTTAATATTGTGTCCAAAAAAAATAAAAATTGATGAAAATGAATTCTCGGCGATGAAGTGTTTATAAGTAGAATATGTTTTTTTGGGTGGTTTTAACATAATAAACTGAAAATTAGAAAATTTTAGATGCTCCATTTTTTTCGTGATCAAATTAAGATCTTTTTAGGGACATGGATTAGATTAGTCAAAGAAAAAACAAGGTGTATCCAAATGTATAGTTTCTGTTTTAACACATACTAGTTCCTTATCCATTAGAAGATAAATTGATGTTCAACATAAAAAACACAACAAATCACTCTCTCTCTCTCTCTCTCATACATTTATTGAAAAAAACACATGAACACATAAATAAATAGAAACGGAAACAATAAAAAATAGGGAAAATATGTATAAAGGATAAGGATATATTTACATAGGAAGGGTGAAAAAAAATTATTCAAACTAAACAACACGTTGAGAGAAGTGGGTACTCTTACAAATTAATGGACTGGATGTATGAATATTTTTGTTTGTTTTTTTTTAGATTTCTTACACATTTATCCGATAAGGGATCAACCGGGAACCCAAGTGCACAATAAATTGTTATCCATGGTATGAGTTAGAATGAAATTTAGTATTTCTCCCATACAATAACTTAACGTGGACATAGTTTCCCACAATATTTTATATTTTAGGAAACAAAAGGCATTCCATAGCACTTAACACAACCAACATGAACAATAATGCATTTCTATGAAGAAAAGTAGGATGACATGCCTTCTCATATACATCGTCATTAATAGTACAACTTATGAAATTAATAATTCATACATTAATTAATGCAAATGGATTCTAGAAAATCACCTTAAATGGCTAAACATCACCAAAAAGTAGTATGGTTCACAATATACTATGATAACCTTTTTATTCACAATGAATTCACCCACTATATCATCTAACATTGATTAATATTAACAATTGAAACAACCATCAAAAACCTTATTCTAGGTTTAATAAACACATGTATACATGATTTATAATTCAAATTAAAAATATATTAAGATTAATTTAGATGGATGCCATTACTTAAATTGGTTAGAAGTCACTAATAGGTTTTTGAAGAGAGTGACCTAATTTTATAAACAACACCCATGAAAAGAAAAATTTTAGGTAAGGATAATATCTGATCCTATGTGATATATGTTAATGAGTCATGATCCAGGAGCATCATTTCATTTTCCATATAAAAAAAATTTGTTTTCATTAGTGCATTAGGCTTAACAAGTATTCTTAGATGTTTTTGAATGGATCCTAATCTAGATGTGTCCCTTTAGGATTATAGTCCTGGGATTTTAGAATTTCCCTCCAAAACCACCATTTGTAATATTTGAATTACATAAGTTCTATTTCGTGGTATAGGTGAAAAGTGTAGACAAAAAATCATGCACTTGGGTACATTTTTAGGTCCTAAAAGCATACTTTAACTTATATGATTCCTAAGAAAGAAAAATAGTGGTTGAAAACTATATTTGGCCTCTTTTATTTGTTTCTTGTTTTCTCTTTCGTCTTACACACCCTACAGCCTAGTCAAAATTTTACTTATTTATCCTTCATTGATTCAGATATACAGCCTAGGTTATCATGTCACCTCTTCGCGCCCTTGACGCTTTATCATCATACTCACTCTTTTTAGGTATCCTTTATATTTTGGACATATTTTTCACTAATGGTTTTTCCTTTCAGTTGTCAATTAAAAAATTAAAATATGGGAATCATATAAATCCATGATTATGTGTTCAAAATAAAGTAACAATCACTAAGCATTACTATTATCGCCTAATCTTATATTCAAAAGGAACCTAAGGCACTTCAAGGAATCAATCTAACATCAATTCAAGCGATAAGGGAGTACATACTCTCCATACACAACATAGGAAGGGGAAGTCTATTCTATTCCATACACGCATACTATTACATTGCTACATTCTAGCTACAACCCGCTATCAAGTGTAACTTGCACAAGGTCATCCTAGGGACCAATTTTTACACACACTCCCAAGAACTACATGGAGTCTGTGATGTAGTGTAGAAATTGGTTATAAATTAACTCTTGGGGTGACCAATAGATTGATTCTAACTCCCCATTATACATTTTTATTTTGTAGGTTTGATGTGGTTTGTTGGCTGGTGCAAATGAATTTCTATTTTGTAGGTTACAAGTACCTTCGACGATCATAGTGTGAGCATTTACTGATCAACAGCTAGGACAACTGTGAAAACCATATGACATAACATAAACTAAATACAGAGTTGTTACGGAATCACGGGAGTCAAAACCGATTTGTTAGTGCCTAGGTGCCGCTGTATTTAGACAAGAACCTCTTTCCATCATTGTTCATGAGTTGCATAATTTACAAAGATCAATTACAATTTTTTTGCATCTTTTTCATCACTTCTCCCTTCCCTGATCACTTCTCATACATTTGGAAATAAATGAAGTGTATCTATTTCCATCTATTGCTTTACAATTTAAAATTTCAATCTTATTTTTCTTTTGTCATTACTATATTTCAGCATTTATACATCATTTATTTTATCAGTTACTATAAAATATTTAGATGATTAGCTAAAATGATGATATTATAGTGTAATATAATATTATGCACAAGAATAAATGAAATCTAATTAAATAAAGAAAGTAACCCAGACCCCTAAGAAAATATAAATGTGAAATCCTAATGAACAAATAGGGTTATGAAGAGCTTAACTAATTCATAGATATGTCGAGACTATGTCAATGATAAGAAAAGATTAAAAAATGCAAGAACAATCACTCAAAATCTCTAAGAAGAATAAATTTTTAACACAATGTTAGAGTTGGGGTTGGTAGAGAACTCTGGTCTCATCTCTTGGTGAATTGGTCTGTGAAAAACCTTTGCAAACCTACTCCAAGGTGTCGCTAAATTAATGCATGCCTTCTCTTCCTGTCATGTGTATGTCGTTTGATTGCACTAGATGTCGTTGTAAATAAAAAATGAAGGAAACAATTGCGAAAACCCAAAACCAAGCATCAAACCCCTAAAAAAAATATGCACATGAAGGGGTAAGACTTTCCTCAGTGGCTACAATTGTGGTCTTACTGAATGAGCATTTTACTACATATCAGATCCAATGTAGTTCTAGTTGTGTGTGTGAATATCATTCCCTAGGTATACTTTGGGAAAGTAGCAAGCAATAACTAGATGTATAAATGCAATAAAATGGTGGATGCAATAGAATAGACTTCCCTCCTATGTAGTGTGATGCAAATGAACCATCCTTGTCCATTGTGAAGGAGCTAGATGGATGAAAATGGATCCTTTGATGGATGTAACCTTAGGAGAAGATAATAGTGCATAGTTCTTGGTCACTCATTATGGTCTTATAAATTTATATTTATATGGTTCTGTTAATATAATTTCGTGATTAACCCCGAAAAATCCAATCACTATAAATATCGAAAGATCAACCGGATATAATGTTACCAAAAGATGGAGGTAAATTTGGAAAAGGAACAGGGTTCTCTAAATTGTACCACGCCACCTAAGGCACCCCAGTACTGGGTTGGGAACCCAGTCAAGGATAATATGAGAAAAATTGTCATAAGTGACTAGGAGAGTACATGCGGGAGGTCAGAAATGATGATGGAAAGAGAATAAAAATGGGCAAAGGACATGGGTTAATTAGTAATATCTTCACTCAAAAACCATATGAATAATAGTATGAGACCAAGACTAAATAATACTGAAAGTGTGTAATTTTGTGTCTACATTATATTTCATTCAACTTAAATTAAATCAACAAGTTATGTTGAATAAATAATGTAAATGGATTGCAATGAGTATTAATAATTCTAATACATGGGTTTAAATCCTTGTTTCTTGGTTTCACTAACTATGGTAACTCTCACCATAGTTAGCTTATGTAAAATAGTAACATAACTACCTTCATTTGATCATTTAGAGAATTTTTCTTATGAGAAAGATAGGTACAGTTTAGAGGAAGTAAGAGAAAGTTTTTGAAGATAAAATAAGCATAAGAATGATTTAATAGTCCATTAAAGACATCAAAGAGAGGACATATTGAGAATAATTTAATGAAAATGTTATTAATATGTGTATGGTGAATGAATAATCAATTTGTTTTCATGCAAAATGACTAGCTTAAAAATTCAAATTTTAAAAAAACATGAGAACTAAGCCCATAGTGCAAAATTTGGCTTCCGAACATGTCTCCAGTGATATCCTCCCCTTGGCCCTAAATAATGTCCTAATATATTTCTAAAATATTTCATAGTGGGTAAGGAAGTGTGGTAAATTTTATAGAAAAATTTAGCGAGTTTTAGTGAAAGAGAAGTTCTCTTAGAGGAATGAAAAGTCTTATTTTCATTGTTTTGAACCCTATATTCATCCTACCAAAGTGGTTTAGAAATATACAAAACATTTGAAGGTGATGTAGGGGATCCTTGAAGGTTTTGGAAAAACATTAGGAACATTTAGAAAGTAATTGCACATTCTGGAAAAATATTTTCAACATCATATTTTCTAGGCACATAAAATAATCATTCTAGTGGGGAAAAGAGACTCTTACAGATGATTTTGGAAGCTCCATAAAGAGTTAGACAGAAAAAAATTAGGAAATGGAAATGTATTGAAATTACCTATAACGTGGTCATGATCCAAAGAATTTTTTTGGGCGTTTCAATTCTCCTAGGCAACTATAAATGTAGACCACGATAATGAGCATCCTGGGACCTTTCTAATGGAATGTAGAACTTAAGAAAATAGATTCTGTATAATGTTTTTGTCATTGGTCAAAGATGAGTTCCTAAACATGTCAACATGGGACAAAAAATGGACCAATAAAAATGTGACACGTGGCACTAGGCAAGAAATAAAAAAAGGGTTGCTTGATATTGTTTTAGGCCTTCAGTCTTCAACTCACATTATGGCTCAGCATAACAATAGGCTCAATTTTTGTAATAGAGGGGAGCCCGGACACCATGGGAGCTATATTCCATTCGCCAAAGTGGTCGGCCCTCAACCCACCATGTGGCTTACCACCACATGGTTTCAAACCACGTGGCTTGCCACCACATTGCTTGCCACCATGTGGCTTTCCACCATGTGGCTAGCCACCACGAGATAAATTTTGCATTACCTTTAAGCTCGACATTTCTATTACATCTCAATGAGATATTATTTTTAGCTCAGTGGGGTGATCAAATCCCCACTGAGTTGAACTTTTTTATCTCCACATTTCTCATATGGATCATGTTTATACCACAATGTTCAAGATTTATATTATCCAATAAAACATTGATGGGGCTTATGACTATATTTTGCATTACTAGTCTTTGAGCTCAAAATTTCTATTATAGCTCGATGAGCAATTATTTTTAGCTCGGTGGGGTGATCAACTCCCCACCGAATTGATATTTGGTATCTCCACATTGCTCATATGGATTGAGTTTATACAAAAATGTTAGGGATTTATATCATCTAATTGAACATTTTTTGGGGTTATGACTATATTAATCGGGATCTATTTTATCCCATTAAACTCGGCGCATCATTGGCGTATGGCTCAGAACCTAATTGGCATAGTCAATAGTTCACAATGCTCATGGCCCTATCTACATGGGAAGTTCAGTGTTTATCTTGGTGTATACAGCTAGTGCAGTAAAGAATGGTTTGAACAACAACAAACCCAGTAGTACATAACTCGACACAATGGCCACATAACTTGACCATTATTTTATTAAGCAAAAAAAGGTGAAAAAAGTGGCCTAAGTCACGTCATAAAAGGTTAGGGTGGCCTAATTTTAAATTCAAATCGCTTCTTTCATGGTATGCATGTGGGATGTTATCCCAAGAAAAGTAAATCCCAAATAAAGCAGGTGGCTTAAATGGAAGACTGATTATCCCTAAACCCATGAATTCCACTCCCTAAGACCCATCCGCCAACCAACTAAACCAAGGGGGTTTGGTGGAAAATAATTGGGAGATATATTATTTAAATACCTTTGAGACAGGGTATGGGGAATGGACAATAACAAGGAAATAGACTTGAAGCTCAGATTTGGACACTTCTTGTTTGATTTAGGACTTGATGTAAAAATTAAAAATTTCTCATAATTACCTGTAGTTTCCTGAAATGTAAACCTTTTTCCTATATTTTTTGTACATTTCAAGTTGTAGGAAGTTTTTATATTGATTTGTAGAGGAAACTTTCCAGGACATCACTGTAGGAGCCATGGATCATTCTTGTGACATATTCTACTATTTTTAGAGTTCCTTAGCACATAGATCAGCTCATTTGCACATATAAATATTTTTTAGTCATTATTGAAGGGTTTATAGTACTTAATTCGATGTTGAATAGATCGATTCTCTTTTTGATAATCCAAAGACGTAGCCTTCGAGTGAACTCTTTTATAAATATTGTGTTGTGAATGTTTAATTTTGTTTTGAATGAAGATTTTGATTATATAAAAATTAGTTGAGTGGATTTTAATTATTTGATTAATCAATCATCATTACAAATGGGAAAATTGACTTAAGATAATTTTAGTATCCATAATCCACAATTGCACATTTCAGTGTGGTGAATGAAATTCAAACCGAGGTGAAAATAAAACAAAGCAATTAATCAATGTTGGGGTGATTGAAGAAATAAATTGATGTTGAGTTTGTAATATCCAAAACTTTGAAAAGTACAAAAAAAATATTACAATTTTTGGATTAGCTAATGTATTTTTTTTCCAAGGACTATAGGTTTCATGAAACATTTAAAAACATTACAGTTTCCCCTCGCAATTATGTTAACAAAAGTACTTAATTTTTTCACTTTAGGAAGAGTAAAGTCTTGAAAATAGTTCCATTTATTGTATAATGTGTATTGGATTCAAAATCAGATATGATTTTACCCCAAAAGACTTTCCTCAACTCTCGAGGTGGAAAAATATCTCCAGATGTCCCCCATGGAAATCTTGAATCCCATACTTAGTCAGTTTTCAGATTGCCACATGTCGCCACCTTTCTCCAACTCACCATTTGTATTCCTTGTTGTCCCTTGTTTCACATTATCACACTTTTCACCAATGCAACTCAAGATCTTGTGGGCATACTTGATCAAATTTATTCCTCTCGTGATTTTTGTAAGTACTACCAATCCATTGTATGATTATATATCTTATTTATTGACCTACATATACTTCTCTCTCAACATATATCAATACAAAATAATGAATATTTTTTTTAGGGTAGAAAAATATGTCATCTGGGAGGATGCTCTGTATATAAAATGATTGGATGACACATTCCCAAAATATATTAAAGAAGTTGAGTAGAATATTTTTTCTAACTAGATCATGAACAAACATGTGGAGGTAACTTCTCTACAATGGTTACAACCCACAAGATCCTTAAAGGTGTCTTTTACTGGCCTCAATTTTTCTAGGATGCATATAAATTGGTCATAAATGTGATCCATGGAAACAATTCATGGTAATACCCAAGATTAATTCTCTGCCCCTTTGACATATGATCAATTAAGAACCTTATCAATAGTGGGGTTTGTACTTCATCTATCTATTGAATATATACTCTAGTTTGAGCCACGTGTATATTCTTACTTCTAGAGACTACTTCAAAAATTTAATATAAGCCATTCCAATAAAGCATGCCAACATTGAGAGGCTATGAAACTTCTTGAAAGAGAATATCATTGTCATATTCGGGGTACCAAGTAAGATAGTGATGGATAATGTAACGTAGTTTTCTTCAAGTGAGCTGATGGAATTTTTCTACAATCATGGTATTTCCATGTCTCATTCATTTGATTACTATACACAAGTAAATGGAAAAGTGAAATATATTAATAAATAAAATTCTCTAATGTTCGTAAATTAGTGGATGTTAATAAAAGATATTGGCATACAAAATTATATGATTCCTTATGGGCTAACCATATCATGCCCTAGAAAGCTAATGGAACCTCTCTTTTCCATCTACTATACAAACTTGAGCCTCTAATCCCAATCTCTCAGGGGTTACCTTCCTCATAACTGCTAAATGGAGAATATTCATATGCTCTTGACAAGAGGATTTTCTACTTGGATAAGTTTAACAAAGACATGTTACTAGAAATGTATACACTAAGAAGACATTAATAGAAGGTGAAAATTATCTTTGAAAATAAAATAGGATATTAAAGCTTACAAATAGGATATCGTGTCCTCCATTAGAACAAAAGGATAGATTCTAAGGGAAGCAACTGGAATTTCGATTCACTCTTGATAGGACCATTCAAGGTAAATCAATTTCTTCAGAGAGAGCACATGCTACCTAGCTTACCTTTACGAGACGCCATTAGAATTTCATCGCAACTAAAAATAGATAAAAACTATACAGGGAATGATGTTAGTTTTATCAAAACAATTATACCATAATTTACCTTTAAGTTGTGTGTGTATTTCCTTTAAAATTTTAATTTGTTTCCCATCAATTGTGTGTTTTTTTCCTTTCCCTCATTTTTGTCAGTTGATTTCAATAAGGGACTATATTTCCCAACTAGTAAAAAAAATATCTAACCACCCATGACATGGTTGAGGTTATTTGTTTCCCTTTTAACACCCCTTAGACACACACAAAGAAAAAAAAAAATGGATAACTTTTTTTGGACTTACTTGAAGTTTATACAACACCGCAGGTGATCTCAATGGGCTACAACCAACTCATGATATGCATAAAACCATACTGGACCACAAGAGAAACAAGGGAACATGAAACCCATCGTGACCAAATCACTCTTCTTTTTGACAAGGCACAACATAATAGTCCAACCACAGTACAAACTTATACTTAGGGTCCTCCCTAGGTGTAAACTTTAGAATACATATTTGATATAAAAAAATTTAAATTCTTAACTTAAGTTATAGAACACTCATGTTATGATTAGCACAATTCTTCTTATAAAGTTAGATTTATTTTTTCTTTTATACTATTGAGCATTTAGCTAAGGGTAAAATTTCATGAATGAGGATCATCTTTAATATGAAAATTATTTGTTTAATTTGATATTAGATTAACGGTGAAGGGGGGGCTAAACCAATTCCCATAAGGATATTTAATCAAGCACAACATATCGAATCTTGTTTCAACCTCCATTGCACAAGGAGATGAGCGTAGGTTTTAATTAAGGTAGAGTATCGTTTATGATCGGAACTCTAACCCCCTTTGTGCAAGGATTGATGCTTAACAACACTTAAGAGATGATTACATAGTACCTTACAAATATTCAGAGGAAGAAGGTGAAATTGAATTCATCTTCATGATCACATTAGTTATTAGCTAGCCTTTTATTAAGGATAAGGAATTTATTTGAATTAGCTAAAATCTACATTTAGGTTTCTCTTGATTAAGTTCAATAAAATAATACATATTGGGTTTCAAAAAATATGAGTTATTTTTAATGGTTCCTTAATCAATTTTCTCCTACTTACGATGACCTATATATTCCTAAAATTTAATCAATGATTACACTTTAATATCATGTTACGTCCCACAACAATAAGGATAATGTTTATTATCACTGTTTAGGGGTAGGAGGTAATTTATTTATAACCCAAGAAGGTAACTCCCTTTACTTCCACTTAAGGAAACTTGATATTATCTAGAATATCACAACTTCACTAGTTTATTTATTTATTTACTTTTTATTAACATTTAAAAGGATTTCTAACCCACTAATTATACCTAGAAATGCATTATTTCTATGACCTATAAGAGTTTACTACACAAAAATATAACTCGAAAGTTTATTATTACCCTTTTGGTAAAAATAAACATGGTTACATCATTTCTACCCAACACAGTACACAATCCACATTTGGCAAAAGATTCTATTTAACTTTGACTTGGGAACAAAAAGGTAAACAAAATTTGTCAAAGAACACTATACTATTTTTCAAGATTGCTATAATGCAATAAAAATGCAGTGATCAATTTATATCTTCCACAGTAGTATTTACAAGTTTTAGTTTCAATTGGTTATGACAACATTACTCCGTAATACATATTACTAAAGCATTGAGCCCCTTCTTAAATTTAATCAAAAAAACATTTCAGATTCTTACAACACATTAATCATTCGAAAAAAAGAACTTCATAAGAAAAGTGGAAGCAACTTTATGTAATTCTTTCCCTTTTCTACTAATAAGAGCCATCTGGATATTTATTAGGCTGAGTCAGTTGATGATAACTAAGCATATTAAGGACTACACAATAAAAAATTATGCTACTATTAACAATATCATGAAAGGAAAACCTCCATTTCAAGAAATGGATCAAATCTCTAATCACTAATCAACTTCTAAAGTGAACAAGAAAATTTCCACCATGCCAACTAAGAAGGAAGTCATATGCTTTATTTATGAATAAATTATGTAAAACAACAAAATTTAACAACTAATAAAGTAAGAAAATTTACCTTAAAGTTAGCTAAAAAAAAATGTTGAGTGTATTGGAATTTCAATTACATAATATTATAGATTATATAATTGAAATCCAATACTCAAACTTTCAATCTTTAATTTCCTAGAGGAAAAAAATATAGCAGTTATGATCATTGTCTCTAAGACAACAATAGTTTAAAAATAATTCAATAAGGGACCGTTTCCCTTATAAGTCAAACACATTTTACAAGTGCATTAGGATTTCAATCCTGTAATCATATAGATTATATGATTGAAATCTAATACTCCAACCATCCTCAACAATTTCATTGTGACCCACAAATTAATAAAGATAAACAGGAGAAATTAAGGCTAACAAAATATCTAAAATAGGCATTGCCTACAAGCTAATTTACTTGACATAACCAAGTAGGGGGGGAAAATGACAAGACTAAAAAACCACCCAATTCCTTCATGAAAGTTAGTATTCTAAACATCCATCCAAGTTTAATAGTAATTGAGATTCATAACCTTCCTTATTTAATTTATAATTTTGGTTTATAAAAGAATAGGTCACCACTTTCTTATCAGAAGTTCTTTTAAGGTAACCACCGTTACCACACTCAATTCCATTCTTATATATGAATTTATATGAAACACTAATAATACATTAACTATCTTACCAGTAGATTCCAACATAAATCAATGAGATATATACATATATACCACTGAATTTCATTAAAAATCTTAACGAAAGTTTTCATCATAGATAAAAAATGTATATAAACATATACATACCACCAAAAAGTCATCCCGTATTAGAATCAAGCAAGGGTAGTACGAATGACAACTGAATACTTATACAAAATGAGCATATGTATCTTCAAATCTCGGTGGCTATATGCATTTACGGTTCAAGATTTATAAGGAACGATAAATGTGCCTATTAAGGAAAACCTTAAATGTATTGAACCTATATTGACGATCATCAGGTAACTATATATTCATATATAAATCTTCAATCAAAATCAATTATATAGTAATATTCATGATGATTATACTAAGTAGCTGCGCACTAATAGTATTGTGGTATTTCCTCCAAACTCAAATCTAATCATCATAGTCTGCCACACATATTATTTTTAAACATGCATCAGATGGTTTTGAATACCAATAGAACAACTTACGTAGTCCATAAGAAATGAGAAAATGGAGGTCCAACAGACCTCAATAAACTCACCACTCAAGGTTAAGTGACAACAAGGAAAGAACTGTTATTTTTTTCATTGATTGACACAACCAAAAAGGGTGATTAAGTGCCCAAATAAAACAATAGTCTCTCCTAACCCAGATCGGGGTTTGAACCTGTATTTGTTCAATAAGCCTAGTGAGGGAATACCAGAATAACTAAAATTATTTTATAGGATTTTTATGGAAGCTCTTGAACGGTCATTAGAACACCCTAAATGCATAAGCCAAAAATGGGTAATGGGTAAATTGTCCTTCAGACAGAAAACAGTAAGTCGAGCACACATAGGTCATCAGAACAACTCTAATACCATTTCCATAATAAAAATCCAGAGGTTACCTAAACCCTTTAAAAGGTTTTAGAGCACACCAAAATGAAAATATTCCTCTTTTAGATCAAAAAAAAACCTAGAAGATAAAAACCTATTTATTTACCGAAAAAAACCACTTTGTAAGCTCAACCAGTCAAAACACTAAGCCATCAGATATAGATGCCATAAAAGTCTTTGTTTGATTATTTTAAAAGAAAAAACTAGTAAAATTACATTCCATACCTAGTTCGATACCACACAATATTACAGAAGCCCATTTAAACAAATATTAACCAAAAATAAATCGATAAGAGGGAATTAAGGCCCATGTAAAATACCATTTCAGAAAAAAAAAAAGAGATCATTTCATTTCAGGAGATTAATAATACTAGAAAATGATAAAGTGAGTGGAGATTAACATTCCTGTAAAATGCTTCCAACCTGAAACCACATCCTACCAAGGCCCCCGAACAACAACACAAAGCAACATTTGGCAATCTTCCACAAATTTGTTTGTTGGGCATCAAATTTCAGCTCCATGGACATGTTTTGATAGAACTAGGAGTATGCGGAAAGAGTAGTGGTGAGGGTATTAACACCTGTAACAAAAAATTCTTGCAAGATTCAATCTTAAACACCCACGAAACTGCACAAAAGTAGGTCCCTAATAGTCCATACAGCCAGCCACACTGAATTGGTATTTCACCCTCACATAACACGAGCCCACAACAACATTTTAACAATCCAACATGTTAGGTTGTGGAGCCTGTTTTCATGTGAGAAAGAGTTGAAGACTATACACTAAGAGTACTGTACACTTTCCACATTTGTAGGGGTTTGGGGGCCGAGCCCCCCAAAAAAAATTCGGCCTTAAAACGTGCCCGATATATCGAGAAACGTGATTTTCTCATATGGTCGGGTTTTTTGACCCATAGGTTTATGGGACAGTTTTGGACCATGGTTTTCATACCCATAGTTTTGTAAAATTCACTTAAGTAGTTGTCCATTTATATGGTTTTGTGCATATGGTAGACATAATGTAAACATTGCAGATGTGTTTTGAATTCAGCTGTGAATTCTGTAGAGTTTGTTGAGCATAGCTCCAAATGGATTTGGGTATTGTATTGAGAGAGTGGTGGCTTGTAATAAAATCTGAGCAAGTGATTATTTGTGGATGTAGCCCAAATTGGGTGAACCATGTTAAATACTATCTCTTTGTTTTGTGTTATTTTATTTTGCACTTTTATTTGAGATCTGTAATATTTTCTGCATATTAGTTTCTATTGTTGTGATTATGTGAGGGATTATTCCACATATTTTATCCCTTATTTTCTAACAATTGGTATAAGAGCCTGGTTTGGTTTGCTGAAGTGTTGAATTGTAGGGAAATTTTTATCTTGAGTGGGAGTTATGGCAGATGATGGAAGATCTAGGGTTGATAAATTTAACGGGTAGAATTTCAGTCTTTGGAAGATGCAGATGGAATATTACCTTTATTAGAAGGAACTTTATATTCTGCTACCTGAGAAGGTGAACAAACCCTTGAAGCATGACAGATGTGGAATGGGATTTGCTGGATAGGAAGGTACTTGGGACAATCCAGCTGTGTCTTGCATCTTTGGTATTATTTAATGTTTCAAAGGAAAAGACTACAAAAGAACTGATAGATGCATTATGGAAGTTATATGAAAAAACCATTTGCCTCTAATAAGATATTTTTAATGAAAAATTTGTTTAATATGAAGATGTCTAAGAATGGTTCAGTAGCAGATCATCTAAATGATTTTAATATGGTTGTAAATATGCTAGCTTTGGTTATAATATAATTTGATGAAGAAGTTAGGGCTTTCTTAGTTCTATGTTCTTTACCTGAGAATTGGAATAGCCTAGTAATGGCGGTAAGCAACTCGATTCCAACTAACTCAAAGTTGAAGTTTGAGGATGTTGTAGGGGTGATTCTAAGTGAGGAAATGTGAAGAAAAATATCTGGTGAATCTTCTACTTCAGGGAATGCTTTGACAGTGGAAACGAGAGGGAGACAAAAGAATAGAGGAAGTCTTTGGAAAATCAAAGGATCGAGCAAGGTCAAAATCCAAAAGCAAGATAGTATGTTGGCACTGTGGAAAGTTTGGGCATGCAAATAAGGACTATTGGGAGCTTCGGGACAAGAAGAAACAACAGGAAGAAAACAAGGAGGCAAATGTGGCAATGGGTAATGTATGTCAGGATGCTTTGATTCTTTCTTTGCACAATATTACTGAATGTTGGGTTTTATATTTGGGGGCTTCTTTCCATGCTTCTCCACATAGGCATTATTTTGTTGATTATGTTCAAGGAGATTTTGGGCATGTTTTTCTTGGTGATGATGAGCCTTGCAGCATAGTTGGAAAAGGTTCTGTTCAGGTTAAGATACAAAATGGGAATACTTGGCTATTGAAGGATGTGAGACATGTTCCTACATTAAGATGAAATTTGATATCAATAGGGTAGTTGGGAAGTGATGGTTGTACTATGATATTTACAGATGACTCTTGGAAGGTTACCAAGGGTTCTCTTGTGGTGGTAAGAGGTAAGAAGGTTGGAACCTTGTATTTAACCACTTATAGCACTAATTTTTGTAATCTTGTGGCTTCAGAAGTAGATAAAACATTGTGGCACTATAGGCTTGGTCATATTGAGCCATAACGGCATGGAGATCATAAAGAAGGATTTTCCTAGATATACAGAAACAAGTTTAGATTTCTATGAGGACTGCATATATGAGAAACAAAAGCAAGTAAGGTTTCTTAAGGTTGGACCTCCAAAGAAAGAGAGTAAGTTAGAGCTGGTGCATTCTGATGTATGGGGGCCAGCTCAGGTATCATCTCTTGGGGGTTAAAGTTATTATGTTACTTTTATTGATGATGCAACAAGGAAAGTTTGGGTTTATTGTATTAGAAACAAATTTGATGTATTTGACACTTTTGTTAAATGGAAAGCCTTAGTAGAGAATGAAACAGGTCTTAAGCTAAAATGTCTCAGGTCAGACAATGAAGGGGAGTATTGCAGCAATGAATTTGATTATTATTGTTCTAAGAATGGAATCCGCAAGCAAAAGACGGTTCCAATAACTCCGCAACAGAATGGGGTGTCAGAAAGGATGAACAAAACAATAATGGAATGTGCTAGGAGCATGAGGTTATATGTAGGACTACCTCTTTCTTTTTGGGTAGAAGCGGTGAGCATAGCTATGTACTTGATAAACAGAGGACCCTCAAGTTCCTTGGATGGAGGAATACCCAAGGAGGCTTGGTATGGTAAGAAAGTTGATTATTCATTTCTTAGATTCTTTGTATGTGAGGTGTTTGTCCATATAGACAAGGATGATAGGACCAAGCTAGAGGCTAAATCATAAAAATTTACTTTCATTGGTTATGGTGGTGATGACTTTGGATATAAATGTTGGAGTATTAAGGACAAGAAAATCATTCGATCTAGGGATGTGGTCTTTAATGAGAAATTCATGTATAAGTAGCAGTTACAGGAAAATAGGGAAGAATCCAAGAAAGAATATGCATCAGTAGAGGATCTTCTGGATGGGAAAGTGGCACATGAATCAGTTCAAGAACCTCCTCAATAGGAACCCCAAACTCTATATTGAGGAGGTCTTCTAGGGTAAGAAGAGAACCTGAAAGTTTTTCTCCTTCTCTTTATTATTTATTACTCACTGATAGTGGAGATCCAGAGAGCTTTGATGAAGCAATACAGGTAGATGCTAGGAAGAAGTGGGAGCAAGCCATGGATGAGGAGCATTAGGCTCTCATGGAGAACCAGACATGGGATTTGGTGAAGCTACCTGAAGGTAAAAGAGCATTACAGAATAAGTGGGTGTCCAGAGTCAAAGAGGAAGAAGAAGGAAAGAAAAGATACAAGGTGAGGTTGGTGGTCAAGGGGTTTGCATAGAAATCAGGGATAGATTTTGATGAGATTTTTTCTCCTGTAGTAAAAATGACTTCTATTAGAATAGTTCTAGGAATAGTTGTAGTAAAATACTTGCACTTAGAACAGCTTGATGTAAATACTACATTTCTCCATTGTGATTTGGAGGAGGAACTATATATGCAAGAACAAGAGGGCTATGAGGTCAAAGGTAAAGAGGAGATGGTGTGCAAACTGAAGAAGAGCTTGTATGGCTTGAAACAAGCTCCACATCAATGGTATAAGAAAGATAGCTTCATGATGGAGCAAGGTTATATTAGATGTCATTCTGACCATTGCATGTATACAAAGAAATTTGAGCATGGAAATTATATTATCTATTGTCTATATGTGGATGACTTGTTGGTTGTAGGTAAAAACATGGAGGAAATAAAAGTAATCAAGAAGGAACTAAGTGAATCATTTGTTATGAAGGATTTTGGGGCATCCAAACAAATCCTTTGTATGAGGATATCTCAGGATAGGAAGGAACAAAAGCTGAGTTTATCTCAAAAAGAGTACATTAAGAAGGTCTTGGAGAGGTTTAATATGCAGGATGATAAATTGGTTGGGACTCCTTTGGCAGGCCATTTCAAGTTATCAAAGGAACAGTGTCCTAAGACAGAGTAGGAGAGAAACCAGATATCCAAGGTACCTTACTCATCAGCGGTTGGTAGTTTGATGTATGCCATGGTGTGCACTAGGCCTAATATTTCCCATATAGTGGGAGTGGTGAGTAAATTTATGAGTGATCTAGGTAGAGATCACTGGAAGGTAGTAAAGTGGATCCTTTGGTATTTGACAGGGACCATGGGGATAATTTTGTGCTACAGTGGATCAAACACCACTTTGTGTCATTATGTAGATTCAGATATGGCTGGAGATGTAGATAGTAGGAAGAGCACAATAGGTTATGTTTACACTGTAGGTGGACAACAGTAATCTAGATTTCACGACTACAGAAGTTGGTGGCTTTGTCAACCACGGAGGCTGAGTATGTTGCTGCCACAGAAGAAAGCAATGAAATTATTTGGTTATAACAATTACTTGAGGAGTTGGGACATAAACAGGAGGAAGGAAAGTTGCATAGTGATAGTCAGAATGTTATACACCTATCTTAGAAATCTGCTTTACACTCTAGGACAAAGCATATATAGTTAAGGTACCATTTCATCAGGATAGCTTTGAAGGAAGAGAAGTTGAATATGGATAAGATTCATACCAGTCAGAATCCTGCAGACATGATGACCAAGGTTGTCACAAGGGAAAAAATGAAGTTGTTTTTAGCTTTGGTTGTTCTTCACATAAACTAGTGAAGGGTTGAGAAGCTTGCTCAGAAGAGAACTAGTCTCTAAGTGGGATATTCTTAGGTTGTGGAGCTTTTTTTCATGTGAGAAAGTGTGGAAGAATGTACAATAAGAGTATTGTACACTTTCCATGATGTCTTTATGCGGTTGTAATAAAATCTAAACAAGTGATTCTTTGTGGATGTAGCCCAAATTGGGTGAACCACATTAAATATTATCTCTTTATGTTGTGTTATTTTATTCTGCACTTTTATTTGAGATCTGTAATATTTTTTGGATATTATTTTCTATTGTTACGATTCTGTAAGGGATTATTCCGCATATTTTATCCCTTATTTCCTAACACAACACAGAATAATATTTACGATAATTTGTTGCAACCCCGTGTTCTTATGTGCTCTATAGGGGGTACTATCCAAACACATCCAGACAAGGACCACAAGTTTAATTGGTGTGCTAACGGTAAAGTTTAGAGTTTCCTTAGATAGCCAGCACAACAAAGAATGTCAACCAAACAGATAAAAAAAACTCAATTCTAGCACTTATGTCGTTGAAGTAATCACAACCCTTTTCCATTAAACATTCGTGCTGGCAGAAAGTATTAAAAAAATGAAGGTTACATGGTCATGGCATGTACCATTAGACCACATCTCTTCATGTGTTTTGGAGAACATAAGACTTACCTTGCGTACGAATCCCCATTTTGTGTACATAACTACCAGGCACTTGAAAATATGTAATAAATTCTTCCTCTTTCCTATACGCTATGTTGGAAGATCAAACCTTTCTCCAAAAATCTCTTTTTTGGTTTACATAGACTGGGAGATTGTGTCAAAGGAAGGATCCTCTACACATATGAGTCCATTTACATGAATGTTTCAAATCCTTTTTGAAAAAAACAAACATACAATACTCCACCAGAGTAATTCACGTGGTCTAGACATGGCATAAGAACCAACAAGACATATCCAAGCATGTTAACAAAAGAAAATGAAGGAAAAGGCAGGTTCTGAGGCTAATTTCATCCATGCGGCCAAAAATTTTAGCATAGAGTTAACATAACATAATCTAATGCATTTTTTCATTTACTGTCATTTAAGAAATGACAGGAGGCCACCACCTCCACCCTCTCGCCAGCTAGGGGACCGAATGAAGCATTAGGTAGTTACTTATACAAAAATCCAAGATAATAAATTTGTTTGGTAAATGCCACGCATAGAGGCTAAGTGTTGCTGCCATGGTGGGTTGGTGGTTGAATTATTTAATGTAACCATTGATCAACCAATCTACTTCATAGATAATAGCACCACCAAATAAGACTCCCCTGCTCTTTCACACAAGAGAAGACAAGGCCTAAGTACGGAGATTAACACTTAAAGGGGCCATTACATTCTCCTCCCCTTAAGAAAGCATTGTCCTTGATATGACACAATGCAAAAGAAAACAAAAGAGATAAGCAATAGAGAAAAGATAAAGACAAGAGTTCTTCCTGCTGTTAATTAATCTATTTTCCCTCACATTTTTCCTAACTCAAGTCCTTAAGATTTCATTGTTGAAAATTTTTAGTTTATTCATTCTTGTTGGTGCCCAAAAAGAACCGCTATCACAAAACAATAACATGGTCATATGAAACATTAATGATTCATAGGAAAATTTCACATACTATCATGACCATACCACATCACAAGAGTTTAACAAAACCATGGAAGGAACATGCATGATCCACATAACATAGTACTCATCACACATAGATTAATGATACAAAGACACACAGACATAAGGGTGTTATAACCACCTAAATTTTTCACAATTTCAAAGATGAATATTTCACACAACTCATAACAATATCTTGAGATACATAGAGTCAATAAGTGGATCAAAATTGTATTAACAATATCATAAAACATATCCAACTCACATGAGAAACACATAAATCACAACACCACTCCCAAAGTATCACAACAACTCAACATATCTCCCAAAGCATGAATCACACACACACAAATCTCTTATGCCTCCATCAATTCTCTTATGCCTCCCTCAAATATCTTATGCCTCCGTCAAGTAGTTATAAATAAATAAATTTTCCTTTTCTCTCCCCAAAGAGGTTGGTCATCGTATTGGCCTAGGCACATAGAGTCCAGACACCCCTAACCCAAGTGACATAATAACTTGTGGTTTGATAAACCACTAGTTATCTATAAATACTTGGGGCATACCCTCGTACAATGAAGCGGGTCCATAGGTTCAACCATCCCATGGTGCTTCCCATGAACCTATTCAACACATCACGACAATAGAACTAGCATAGCAACTTGATTCAAAGACCAAGTGTCTAAATACTAGCCTTCGAGATAGGCTGTAAAAATTTTAAATTCAAGAGAAGATACAAATACAAGAAAAAAAGGATGAATAGCCATAGTTAGAGCAAGAAAAATCTGCATGTTATTACCACAACCAAGGAAATTCCCAAAATGTAAAACATATCAATCAAGAAAACTGATAGTCCTTGCAAAAAATAAAAGAAAAGAAAAAGTTAAATTTACAAATAAAATACATATATAGAAGTATCAAATTACGATGACTATGTGACCTTATGCGAATCACCAAGGGGGTACTCAATGAGTTTCTGACACTCGGAACATCGAGCCTCATCTCGTAAAATAACATATCAATAATATAATTGTCAATATCTCTATTTGAATCATCCCTCCACCACTTCGACAAGGCTAAGCATAGCCATAGCTTCACCTATATTGAATCCACATGACAACCATAAGGAGAGAGAGAGAGAAAGAGGAGCATAGGTCATCATCTATTGAGCTTAAGGTCGTCTCGAGCTACTGGACCATGGTACACATTCACTAACTCCAAACATACACTTTTACCGATTTCCCTCAGGGTTGGTTAGCGTAAGGACTACAACAATATAACACCTAACTACATCACTAATAAAATGGTGGTTCACGCATATTAACCCTAACGTATTATGCATGGTACTGATACATGGCATATCATAACAATTAAATTCATGGGTTACATTACATCACATTACCATGAACACCACCCAAAGTGCAACACTATATAATAGGGATCATATTATCACTACATGTCCCTAAATCACGACATGAACCAATTCCCACAAGGTTATTTAATCAATCACAAGATACTGAACCTTGTTTTAACCTCCATTGCACAAGGAGATGAGTGTAAGTTCTAATTGAGGTGGACTACTGTTTAGGTTTGGAACTCTAACCCTCTTTGTGCAAGGATCGATGTTTAGCAACACTTAATATATGATTACATAGTACCTTGGAAAAATTTAGAGGAGGAAGATGAAATTGAAGTCATCTTCATGATCTCATTAGTTATTAACTATCCTTTTATTGAGGCTAAGGAATTTTCCTGAATTGGGTAAAATCTTCATCGAGTTTTCTCTTGATTAAGTTCAACAAAATAATACACATTAGGTTTCAAAGAATATGAGTTAGTTTTAATGGTTCCTTAATCAATTTCTGCCTACTTACGATAACCTAGATATTCCCAAAATATAATCGATGATTACACTTTAATATGATGTTACATCCCACAACAATAAGGATAATGTTTATTAGCACCTTTTAGGGGTAGGAGGTAATTTATTTATAACCCAAGAAGGTAACTCCCTTATCTTCCACTTAAGGAAACTTGATTTTATGTAGAAGATCACAACTTCACTATTTTATTTATTTATTTATTTTCTATTAGCTTTTAAAAGGATTGCCAACCCACTATTTATATATTGTATAATTTCCATGACCTAGAAGAGTTTACTTCACAAAAATATAACTCAAAAGTTTATCATCACCCTTTTGTGAAAAATAAACATGGTTATACCATTTCTACATGGTACATAATCAACATGTGGCAAAAGATTCTATTGAACTTTGACTTGGGAAAAAAAGGTAAACAAAATTGGTCAAGCAACATTATACTATTTTTCAAGATTGTTATAACACAATAAAAATACTCATAAAAATATGGTGATTAATTTATATATTCTAGAGTAGTATTTACAAGTTTTAGTTTAAGATGGTTATGAAAACATTACTCCACAATACAGATTAATAAAGCATTGAGCCCCTTCTTAAATTTCATCAAAAACCATTCCTGATTCTTACAACACATTAATTATTAAAAAAAAATAGCTTCATAAGCAAAATTGATGCAACTTTATATAATTATTTCCCTTTTGTACTGACAAGAGTCATCTACACATTTAGTAGGTTGAGTCAGTTCATGAGAACTGAGCATATTAAGGACTACACAATATAAAATTATGCTACTATTAACAATATCATGAAAGGAAAACCTCCATTTTAATAAATGGATCAAATCTCTAACAACTAAAAAACTTATAAAGTCAAAAATGAAATTTCCACCATGACAACTAAGAAGAAATTCAGATGCTTCATTTATGAACAAATTATGTAAAACAACAAAAGTTAACAACCAATCAAGTAGGAAAAAATACATTAAAGTTAGAAAAAAATGTCGAGTGTATTGGAATTTCAATCACGTAATCTTATAGATTATATGATTGGAATCCAATACTCAAACTATAAATCTTTAATTTCTTAGAGGAGCCAAATATAGCAGTTATAATCATTGTCTCTAAGATGACAATAGTTTAACAATCACTCAATAAGGGGACCATTGGCCTTATAAGTCAAACATGGGTTGACAAGTGCATTAGGATTTAAATAATGTAATCATATAGATTATATGATTGAAATCTAATAATCCAACCATCAACAACAATTTCATCATGACCCACAAATTAATAATGATAAACAAGAGAAATTAAGGCTAACAAAATATCTGAAATAGGAATTCCCTAGAAGATAATTTACTTGACATAACTAAGTAGGGAAAAAATGACAAGACTCAAAAAGTGCCCAAGTCCTTCATGCAAATTAGTATTCTAAAAATCCATTAAAGTTTCATAGTACTTTATATTCATAATCTTCCTTATTTAATTTATAATTTCAGTCTATACAAGAATAGATCACCCCTTTCTCATCACAATTTATTTTAAGGTAGCCATCGTTACCGCACTCAATTCAATTCTTAGATATGCATTTATATGAAACACAACAAATCCATTAACTATCTTACCAACCATTTCCAACATAAATAAGTGAGATATATACATATATATACCACTGAATGTCATTAACAATCTTAACGAAAATTTTAATCATCGATCAAAAAGTTATCTAAATATATACATACCAGCAATAGTCATCCCATTTTAGAATTAAGAAAGGGTATTTCTAATAATAACTGAATACTTATACAAAATGAACATATGTATCTTCAAATCTTAGTGGCTATATGCAGTTATGGTTCAAGCTTTATAAGGAAAGGTCAATGTGCCCGTTAAGGAAAACCGTAAATGTCTTGAACCTATATTAACGATCATCAGGTAATTATATATTTATATATAAATCTCGCATCAAAATCATTCTATAGTTAGTAGTCGGGCACTAATAGTCTCATGGTATTTCCTCCAAACTCAAATCTAATCATCGTAGTCCGCCACACATATTGTTTTGAAACATGTAGGATGGTTTTGAATACCAATAGGAAAACTTACATAGTCCATAAGAAATGAGAAAATGGAGGTCCAATAGACTTCGATAAAATTACCACTCAAGGTTTGGTGACAATAAGGAAAGAACCATTATTTTTCCATTGATTGACATAACCCAAAAGGGTGATTAAGTGCCCAAAGAAAATAATAGTCTCTCCCAACCTAGATCAGGGTTCGAACCAGTAACTATTTGATAATCCCGGTGAGGGAATATTAGAATAAATAAAATTATTTTTTAGGTATTTTATGCAATCTCGAACGGTCTTTAGATCGCCCTAAACACATATAGCCAAAAATGGGTAAGGGGTAAATTGTCCTTTAGACAAAAAATAGTAAGTCGACCACACATAGGTCATAAGAACAATTCTAATACCATTTCCATCATCATAAAGCCAGAGGTTACCCTATCCCTTTAAATAGTTTCAGAGCACACCACAACGGAAATATTCCTCTTTCAGATCAACAAAAAATCTAGAAGAGAAAAATCTATTTATTTACCTAAAACAAATCACTTCGCAAGCTCAACCAGTCAAAACACTAAGTCATCAGATAAAAATGCCATCAAATTCTCTGATTAATTATTTTGAAATGAAAAACTAGTAAAATTACATTTCATACCTAATTCGATACCACACAATATTACAAAAATCCATTTAAACAAATATTAAACAAAAATAAATCGATAAGAGGGAAATAAGGCCCATTTAAAATACCATTTCAAAAAAAAGAGAGCATTTTTTTTTAGGAGATTGATAATACTAGAAAATTTTAAAGTGAGTAGAGCTTAACATGTCTATCAAATGATTCCAACCTAAAACCACATCCTATCAGGCCCCTGAAGAACAAGACGAGGAAACATCTGACAAACTTCCTCAAATTTGTTTGTTGGGCATCAAAGTTCAGCTCCAGGCCTATTTTGACACAACTTGTAGTATGTGCAAAGAGTATTGGGGAGGGAATTAACACCTGAAAAAAAAAAATTGCTTACAAGATTCAATCTTAAACACCCACAAACCTGCACAAAACCAGGTCCCTAGAATTCCACACAGCCAGCCACACTAATTGGTATTTCACCCTCACATTACATGACTTGAAAGCAAAATTTTAATGATTCAACACTGGATAAGAGTTACTGTAATTTATTGTAACTCTGTGTTATTATGTGCTCTATAGGGGGTACTATCCGAACACGTCCACACAAGCACCACAGTTTTAATTAGTGTCTTGACAGTAAAGTTTAGAGTTTCCACATATAGCCAGCACAACAAAGAATGTCAACCAAGTAGACAAAAAAATCAATATCAACACTTATGTTGTTGAAGTAATCGCAACGCTTTTCCATTAAACCTCTGTGCTAGAAAAAAGCATTAAAAAATGAAGCTTACATGGTCATGGCATGTTCCATTAGATCACATATCTTGATGCGTTTTGGAGAACATAAAACTTACCTTACATATGCATCCCCATTTTGTGTACTTCACTACCAAGAACTTGAAAATATTTCAGAAACGCTTCCGCTTTCCTGTACGCTATGCTAGAAGATCAAACATTGCTCTATCAATCTCTTTTTTATTTTACACAGGCAGGGAGAATGCGGCAACGGAAGGAGCCTCTACACATATGAGTGCATTTGCATGAAAGTTTCAAAGCGTTTTTGACAAAAACCAACGTAGAATACTCCACTGAAGTAATTCACGTGGCTAGACATCGCGTAAGGACCAACAAGACATATCCAAACATGTTAACAAAAGACAATGAAGGAAAAGGTAGGGTCTAAGGCTAATGCTGTCCAAGCAGCCAAAATTTTAGCATATAGTCAACATAACATAATCCAATGCATGTTTTCCATTACTATCATTTAAGAAATGGTAGGACGCCACCAACTCCACCCTCTTTCCAACTAGGGGACTGTATGAATCATTAGGTAGTTACTTATACTAAAATATTTGTTTGGTAAATTCCATGCATGGAGGCTATGTCACTGCCAAGGTGGGCTGATGGTTGTATTCTTTAATCCAACCATTGATCAACCAATCTACTTCCTAGATAATGACACAACCAAATAAGACTCTCCCCCTCTTTCACACAAGACAAGACCAGGCCTAAGTAGGGAGATCAACACTTAAAGGGGCCATTACATTCTCCTCCCCTTAATAAATCATCGTCCTTGATGTGACATAATGCCAAATAAAACAAAAGAGATAAGCAATATAGAACAGATAAAGAAAAGAGTTCTTCCTCCTATTAAATTTATTTTTGTTAGAGCATGACCTGAGGGTAGACTAGAAAAATTAGAAAACTATTTAACTTTTAATGTTTTGTGAAGATTTTAAGTTCTCTCACATTTCATTACTTAATTAATCTATTTTCTTTCACATTATTCCTAACTCAAGTCCTTAAAATTTAATTGTTGAAATTTTTTTGTTTATTAATTCTTGTGGGCACCCAAGAAGAACCGATATCACAAAACCATACCAAGGTCATATGAAACACTAATGATTCATAGGAAAATTTCACATACAATCACGACCATACCACATCAAAATATTTTAATGAAACCATGGAAGGAACATTCATGATACACATAAGATAGTACTCGTCACACATATATGACTGATACAAAGACACTAAGACATAACGATCTTATAACCACCTGAAATTTCCAAAATTTCACATATGAAGATTTCACACAACTCATAACAATAGTTTTAGATACATAGTGTTAATAATGGGATCAAAACCATATTAATAATATCATAAAACATATCCAACTCACATGAGAAACACATACATCATGACACCACTCCCAAAGCATCACAACAACTCAGCATATTTCCCAAAGCATGAATCACACACACACAAATATCTTATGCTTCCCTCAAGTCTCTTATCTCTCCCTCAAATCTCTTATGCCTCCCTCAAAAAGTAATAAATAAATAAATTTTCCTTTTCTCTCCTGAAAGAGGTCAGTCATTCATTAGCCCTAGGAAAATAGAGTCCAGACACCCCTAACCCAAGTGACATAATAACTTATTGTTCAGTAACCCGCTAGTTATCTATAACTCTTTAGGGTGTACCCCCATACAACGAAGTGGCTCCATAGGTTAAACCATTCCATGGTGCATCCCATGACCCTATTCTACACATCATGAAAATAGAACCAACATAGCAATCTGATTCAGAGACCAAGTGCCTAAATACTAAGCCTTGGGCTAGGCTATAGAATTTTAAATTCAAGAGAAGATCCAAATACAAGAAAAAATTCCAAAAAACCATAGTTAGAGAAAGAAAAATCTGCATGTTACTACCACAACAAAGGAAATTCCCAAAATGTAAAACATATCAATCAAGAAAACTGCTGGTCCTTGCAAGAAAAATGATAAAAGAAAAAGTTCAATTTACAAATAAAATACATATATATATATATATATATATATATATATATAAGTAGCACATTATGATGACTATGTGACCTTATGCAGTAACCAAGGTGGTACTCAATGATTTCCTGGAACTTGGAACATCGAGCCTCAGTTCGTAAAATAACATATCAATAATGCAATTTTCATCATCTCTATCTTAGTCATCTCACCACCACTTCTTCAAGGCTAAGCATAGTCATAGATTCACTTAGCTTGAATCCATATGAAAACCACAAGGAGAGAGAGAAAGAGGAGCATATGTCATCATCTATTGAGCTTAAGGTCATCTCGAGTTACTGGCCCATTCTACATGTTCCCTCACTCCCAACATATACTTTTACTGATTTCCCTTAGGGTTGGTTAGCGTAAGTGTTGTTGCCAAATCACTGCACCCTCCGAATGGACAGGATGTGAATAGGAAGTTCGGTGTGATTGGGACACATGGGATCACCTCTCAAGCTATGGGACTTGGGCTCGAGGTGAACCTCCGGAGAAGGCCGGCTTCCTCTTCCTAAACTAAGTGTTGTACTACTCCTAGTGTAACAAAAATGATTATCTAGTCCTATGCTAACATTTTCATGGGGTTTTAGGGAAAGAGATTTACATAAATGAAACTATACTAGGGATGGTGATGCATCAAATAAAGGGTGTCTTCAGATTCAGGAAGGGTTAATTTGAAGAGGGTGTGTGCACCACAGCTCAACTTCACCTACTACAACTTAGAGAGGGTACAAGATACCACAAACTAAGAGACACGCGTTCCCTTTGTTAAACTTTATCACACTTAGAAATATACCAGTTTCCCAGTGAAGAAGGATGAACTCAAGAAGGGTGAACAGACACCACAACTCAACTGCATGCAATACTTCACCACTTGATAAGCACAGAACTCCAAGAACCTGCAATAGAACTTAAACTTGCACAATGTACCTACAAGTATGAGAAAGGCACAAAGAAGCACAGAAGGATGAAAGGACCGAGATTAGTCACAAAACACACACTTTTATTGCTTCAATAACACGCACAATGCATCATACATTCAGAAGAGGCAATAGTTGCCATTACAGTCTTGAAGAGGAGGCTTGAAAGTTCTCTCAACACACAAGAACAACTTGCAGAAGAGAGAGGATTCTTGAAAAGTATACACTCACCTAAGATATCTAACTGTCCAACTTGTCTGAATTGTTGGAACCCCTTGAAATGAGCTTCCAACTTACATTTATAGAAGAATATGTGAGAAAGAAGAGGAAAGGTCATAATTACATTCCTAAATTGAAGGCCGATGATGTATTTATTACAGTTAGTTGAACCACCTGAGAAGGTTCCATCATGGGTCATTAATTGCCTGATGACCTAGTCTTCTCAATTAATTAAAAGAATATTTAAATAAAATATTTAAATAATAATAATAAATATCATTATTAAAATATTTAAATAAAAATATTAATTTAATTGACATAATGTTAGGACCCCCCCGTTGACCCATAAGACTTGAAGAGGAGGGGCGTCCATGTGGATAGAGTCTACACAAATCTTAACTCCGTGAGCTTTGAATCCTCTAACTTGGTGTTGCAATCGATTTTGAACCCCACATTAACTCTTTCCTTGCTTTTGTAATCGGGCTCTTTTGCATTGAGTCCTTCGAATGGTGAGCTATCAAACTCGATTCTTATCATCTTCCTCTATTAACTCGAGACCATTTATGCATTCCATGTTCAAACTTCATGAAACATCACCACGAGCTCCTTCCGAAGTCACCGAGCTCTTCATCCAACAAACGATCTTACCTTTCCTGGGCTCAAACTCACTTGAATACCGAGCTTAACCCAATATTTCTAAAAAGAATGGTTTTACCACAATGCTCACGGTTCTTCCTTATCATATAACACTTGTAGTAAGAATGTTTTGGATTTTCCATAATAAGCACAATTTGTACCTTCCAAATGATGAGAAAATGCCATTATCAATAAAGACCTAATGCTGCCATGATGATGACCCAGGTTCATGCCCATAACATGTCGATAGACACACTTAAGACTGATTCTTGGACAAAGAGACCTTTGGTATTTTGGCAGTGCACTCTGTAATCTAGGCTCCAACCAAAAATTATACCACTATTGGGATCTTAGTATGGCATAGGTAGCTGTGAGCTAAACCATATACTCATTTTTCTAGAAACTAAAAAGATCGTATATGTTACAATTTGTAACACATAAAATAAGCCCTTCAAAAAATACGTTCAACAACTGGGGCAACCAAAAGGACCTTGGAAAAATGTACAGGTAACAACCATATGAATTCTTCCTTAGTCATGGATAAAAGCTAATAGAAATAAGCTAGATAAAATTAGCTTGAAACTACAGTATAATCGTCCATTGTTTAAAAACAAGCTTCTCTGAACCTGGTAAAAGAATATTTTTATTGTCTGATTGGACGTACATAATGGAAGGGTATAAATATTGCCTTCTGCCCTCAGAGTTTCTCAAAGAGACCATTTACGAGTACCAAGGATGTAGTATGCAAAACGGCCGACCAGGTATTTCAGAGTTGACCTTCACATTCAATTTCGTTTCTAGGAGAAAACATGCTGAGCAATATGAATCATTTCATTCTGCACCGTTTTAAACTTCCATCTCCTGACTCGGGCAAAATTTTATGAAGCCTTGAATAGTGTGACTCCAATCCATCGTATACGGAAGTGAATATTTGTTTCCTAGCTGTCTGCTTGAAGCGCTAAAATGGCTTCTACTATAATGCAACATGCCTGCTTCCTGTGCGTGGGATTTTTCTCGCGACCACCGAATGCTCAGAGCTGTACAGAGGATGAGGAGAAGGTCATGGCAGCTGGGAGAAGTATGCTGGCATAGGCGAACTGATCAGGTCAGACATCTGTTTGTTGCATTTGGTGAAACAGTATCAATGCTTCGTGAGGAAACGCGTGTCTTCTGTAAGCTGCAATTATGGTATTCCATGAGAAGGCGTCTTTTTCATGTGAAAGCATATTCCTAGAAATGCAGGTCTGCAATAGTTGAAGATATGTCAACAGATGGGTTTACAGGGATATGCTATGTGTGGTAAGCAGAATGTGTGGAGCCTGAACACTTCAACTGTCTCATTCCCACGTTCCCCGACTTGGCCTTCATTGAGTGACTCGCACATGTGACTCATGATCTTGTTTAATCAGCCCATGTGGAAGTCTGACGTTGGATTTCCATCGTCAAACCTCCATGCTTGGCAGTTTTGATCGGAATTCTCCCCTACGTGGAGTGAACAACATGGTTTTCCATCCCAAAATTTCCACTTGGCGGTGCTGCTCCAAATCTCCCCCGACGTGGAATTTCTTACTTGGCTTGCCATCCATGAAAACCCACTTGGCATTGCTCGCCTTATTTGCCACGTCTGGGATTGGAGTGCGGGGTTTTTTTATCATTTTCCCATATTTCATTTTGGACAAATGGCCACCGACTTCCACCTTTTCCGCTCAGCGTGAGGAGACATCATTTTCTCGGTGCAAACATTTCAGCTGTAGCTTGTAAGGTGTGATAATCCCAACAGAATCCTTTATGCTCGCCAACTTAGTGACTCATTGAAGATGCTCATATAATTGCAAAGCAAATTATGCTCCATGAATATTCTGATATGAAACAGTTCCACCTCTATGAGATCCACTTCCATGAGTTACATCGCAAAACAAGTAAGATCTCGATAGAGAATCTTTGTAATAAATTTCATCAAGTCTCCCGGTAACACTCTCACTGTCACTTAATCGATTTTCATAAAAATATCTTGAAGGAAAATCCTGAATTTGAGGATGCATTTGATGCTGAACAGATAAAAACATAGTTGGACGACCTGCTGGAAGTGCTCAAAAAATCTTCTACTATACTGCAACATGCCTGTGCATCGAATGCTTGGCCGCTTTGAGCGTAGAATTGAAATTCTCCTAGGAAAGTGCCATGAGGAAGTAATTGGCTATATGTCAGCAGCTACAGGGTAGAGAAGTAAACTTATCTCAGAAAATGAGTGGCCTCCAGAGAGAGTTGATTGCGACAGCTGCCGCAGGGTGATCCCAAGGAACCGTTGGTGTTGATCCTGATGTTCTTGTTGCATGCAACCACATTCGTGATCAGTTGTTGTAAAATCTTGCCGCTGTAGTAGAGGAACGAGATAAAGTTTTAGTTGAGTTGTCTCGCCTTTTCATTTTGGAAAATCTCTTCCATGGAAGAAGCTGGACCAAATCTTGAGGCAGCTATTGTCTCCAACGAGTCATTAAAACTGAATTCATATTCCAACAAGGAAGCATCAATCTCTCCATGTTGAATTAAACCGATTCGAGCTCGTCATTTATCTACCTCAATGAGCCAACCATCGAAACATCCTCCGCTCCTATTGAGACTCTTTTATGACAAGCCAAAGTTGGACAACCGAGCTTACATTTCCTACTCATGAACTCGTCTAAGGCTTGTGATCTGAGTTATGACCGAGTTAGGACAAGGCACGAACTCCTTTGATGACTCGTCTCTTTATTCCCGATTTGACACTGTTTTAGCTTGACCAAGCGAGATAAGCTTATCGAACTCCTCGATGGCTCGCATACCAAAAAAAATTGAGCGATCTCACCTGATGACCAGAAGTGGGTCCCTGGGACCAATGTCGTGATTTGATAGTAATAAGGCCCTGTTTTCCAATTTTTCCATGTGCGTAAAATTGGATAACATTTTTGGCGACCTCTCAGGGATGATTTCCTGCTAAGCATGATTCCAATAGCCTTAAGTCATCCATTGGGCATGGAATCTGTTTTGGAATCCTGAAAGTAGTATGATTTTCTTTGACACATCCCAGAATCTCCTTGAACATTGCCGATATCCTAGACCTCCCTGGAATGCTAAGAATGGAGTATACTGAATCTGTTGAATGCTTGACATCCATGGAACATTGCAAAAATTTGAATGAAGAAAATTTTGAACTCTTATGGAAACCTTGAACCTTTCCTCTCCTTGACACCTTCCAATGATGAAACAAAGTGCAGAACACCAAAAAACACAACAACAAGGAAAGCAAAACAACAACACACAACAATGTGCATAAGCACTTGGAGGAAAGAAACCTAATTTAACTGTACTAGGGGGTGGAACGATTCTCAAAAACAAGCTTTGAGATGTATCCCATTCACATGAATGGGCAGTTCTTCTCCATTGAGCCTAGATAGATTAAATGAATTTTCCTCTTTGCAACTTGTGATGATGTATGGCCCACTCCAGAGAGCGTCAAACTTGGCATGCTTTCCTGGTTTGGCCCTATCTTCATCCCATTTGAGAACTAAATCTCCCTCTTGAAAATTCCTATCGGATGCCTTCTTGTCAAAAGATTTCTTAACTTGAGCCTAATGCTGCTCCAAAGTTTTCATAGCCTTGTCTCGTACTTCCTCTAACTCCATGAGTTCAGCAAACCTTACTGTCAGAGGATCACTCTCTATAACTTCAAGTTGATGAGCTACCTCCAAATAAGGTAACTCCAATGAGAGTGGGAGTTTTGCCTCTCTTCCATATACAAGAACGAAAGGAGAATTTCCGATGGCCCTTTTAGGTGTGATCCAATCTGCCCATAAGGCAGTCTTAAGCTGTGTATGCCAAGTCCTCTTGTTAGTCTCCATTGTGTGCTTAATAATCCTTATGAGGTTTTTGTTGCTAGACTCAGCCAATCCATTTCCTTGAGGATAGTAATTGGATGAAGTTTTGAGGTATACCCCATTTTTAACAGCCCATTCATTCAATTTCATACCAAGAAAGCCAATGCATTGTCTGAAATGATTGTAAACGAAACACCAAACCTCGTCATTATACCTTCCAAAAAATCTAGAACTGCCTTTTCATTGCTCTCTTTTAATGCTACCACCTTTGTCCATCGAGTAAAATAGTCTGTTGTGGTAAGGACCCACTTATGTCTGTCACTAGATGGAGGATTAATCATTCCGATGAAGTCCAACCCCCATTGAACAAAGGGTTGATCCACTTGAATTGGATGCAATGGAAGAGCTGCCAGCTTCTACTTACCTGTGAAAAAGGCACATTCTTTGCATTTCCTTACCCAAAGATGGGCATCCTTGAATAAATATGGCCAATAGTAGCCGGCTCGCATGATCTTGGTAGCTGTTGTTCATGCGGAATAATGTCCTCCAGATAGGCCATTATGAAATTCTTCTAGTATCTTACTGACCTGTTCTGGTCCTATGCACTGAAGGAGGACGCCATTCAAATCTTTTCGAAAGAGAATCGTTATCTACCAAAACATATGGGATAGATTGAAGACGGAAAGTTCATCTTTGGTTTTTATCCATGTTTGTTGGGTATGCTCCTGAGAAGATGAAATTCTTCATTTTCAATAACCAGTCAGCTTGATCAACATCCTCATCAGTATTTAGGAGTGTCACATCCTCATTACTTTTTGATTCCATGTCTGTTGCAAGTTGCTGACATAAACCCTTACCACTGACAAGTTTAGTGACTTTGATGTGCACGTCATACTCCATTACCTTCGTGATCCATCCAACACACTTTTCGTTCATTTCTTTGTTCAGCAAAAACTCCTTGACACTTGGATGAGACACCATCAGATGAATCTTGTTGTTGGACAACATGTGCTTGAATTTCTTCAAAGCTCAAATAACCACAAAGACTTGCTTTTCAATGAATGAGTATTTGAACTCTTAGTCTTTGAGGGATTGACAGAAGAAAGCGATTGGTTGCTCCATCAGGTTGTTGTTTTGTTGGGTGAGGATCCCTGAAATGCTCTCTTGACCTGCAAAAGCATAAAGGATAAAATCTTTGTCAAACCTACGGTTAACAAGCTTGGGAGCTTGAGAAATAGTTATTTTGATAGCTTTAAAGCTTTCTCGTCCTTCCTTTGTCCATGAGAATGGCATGTTTTTCTTTAGCATGGCTGTCAGTGGTTTTGCCAATGTCACGAATTGAGGGATGAATCTCTGCACAAAATTTATGGTTCCCAGAAAACTCTGGAGGCCCTTCTTGTGACTTGGGAGAGATAAGGACATAATTGAATGAATCCTGGCTAGATCGATTGATAATCCTTCTGCTGAAACCACATGCCCCAACAATTTTCCCTCGTGCACTGTGAAAATACATTTCTTGGGGTTAAGTGAAACCCCAAATTCCCTACACCTTTGGAAAACTTTCCTTAGATGCATGATGTGATCTTCTACATGCTTAGAGTATACAGTTATATCATCAAGGTAAACTAAAATAATATCGTTGATTAGTCCCTTAAATGCCATGTCTATGGCTCTTTGGAAAGTAGCCCCGGCATTGGACAATCCGAATGGCATTTTATTGTAGGCATACATGCCCCACTTGGTAGTGAAAGCCATTTTGAATTGGTCGGATTCTTGGACTAGGATTTGATTGTAACCTGAATATCCATCGAGCAAAGAAAATCTTTGAGCTCCTACCACCGTTTGAAGGATCTGCTCCATCGATGGAAGAGGATAATGGTCTTTTAATGATGCACGATTCAAATCCCTGAAATCTACACATAACCGGATCTCTCCGTTTTTCTTCCTCACGAGCACCAAATTGGCTACCCATGAGGAATGCTTGATGGGAAAAATTATATAGGCCTCGATGAGCTTGGTTAGCTCCTTTCTCATTAGTGGCTCAATTTTGGGATTAATTGGTCTCTGTTTTTGACAAACTGGCTTAGCATTAGGATCCAGTTCGATGGTATGTTGTGCTAGACCTGGATCAAAACCACACAGATCTTTATAGCTCCACGCAAATATGTCACGATACTCTTGACAAAGTTTGATGAAAGCTTCCTTCTCCTCAGAAGTACACACTTTTCCGATCTTAACAAATTTTTCATTTGATACTTCAACTTCCTCAAAATATTCTTCTCTGACCACCATGTTAGGGCTTTGTCTTATGGCTTGGTCATCTGAATTGAACATGGATTCCAAAGTGACTAAACCTTTTGGTAACTTGTTGCTTTTCAATTGGATAATTTTCTCACCATATGACTCCTGCAACTTATCTTGATTCTTTGTAGCAAACTCCGCCTCTTCTTGTAGGAAGAGGACAATTTGTTTGTCACTGTAAAACACTTGCCAACTACTCACATTATCAGGAACTATTGGTCGAACCACCATTTTAACAAATTGCTGCCCTTCTTTCATGATATCAACTGGTATGTTGTATTGTGAACCAATTGTAGCAAGCCCATCTACATCTTGATTTGATTTCTAGGGATTACATGGATTCAAAAAGCTTCAAAATCTTCAATCATGTCCCAGACTCGATTCTTATATGATCTTAAAAGATCATTTATGGATGCACTACATGCCGAAACTTGATGAACAACTAACTCACTATCTCCAAAAACAGTCAGGGCCTTGATTCCCTTCCTTTAGGCTAGCTGAATTCCTTGCACAAGAGCCTCGTATTCAGCAACATTGTTAGTGCAACTGAACTGCAACCGGAAAGATGAGAAGTACTTATCTCCCTTTGGAGAAATTAACATAACACCAACACCGGATCCATTCTTACTTCTTGAGCCATCAAAGAACAATTGCCACATTCCTTTAGAATCACTTGGTGTTTTGACAAGTTGTGGTATGATCGTATCTTCTTCATGGATACAGTAAGTACCTAATCCTGTTTCTTCCAAGACCAGCAAACCAGCTTCTTCTTCTGCCAATACAGTAGCATAGGGATCGTATTGATGATCTCTACATACTTCATCTAGCAAAGTATCAGGGACTTCCTCAACAAGGGTGGTTGGTTCATGATCGGCATCTTCCTCTTCGGGATCACCGATGGTGTAATTCCCATTTATGGGACTAGCAGTGTAGGGTTCTACATGGTTATGGTAGATTGGTTATGCCCTTATAGTTACTTTGGTTCCGTATCGAGTCCTGAGAATCATATGTGACCAATCAGCTGATAGGTAACCACCCATCTTGGCAGTGAAATCCCGTGATAGGTAGATGGCAAAGAGGGGAGGGAGATCGATGACCGATATGTCTTGGGTGAATGACAAACTTGGGAATGCATGAATGGTAAGTTGAAGTCCTTTGATAACCCCAACAGTCTTAACAACTGTGCCATCCAGTTGAACAACCCCTCTTGTAACTGGCACATATTGTATGCCTAGTACATTTGTAATTTGTTTCGGCATGACAGAGCTGCTGGCACCAGAAGCGATCATGCAATTATGTACCAGGTGGTCGCCAATGATCAGGGAAATGTAGAATGGCGGTGGTTTTGTTTGCCGTAGGAATGATTTTCCCTTCCGGTTGACATAAATTTGTAGCATTTGTCACTCCATGGCTTGGTGATCCGCTAGTTGAACTAAAACTGTTCAGAGCTTCTCGCAACAGGTTTCTTTGGGAAGGGATCGAGAGTGCGTCCCACATGGTAACGCTCAGATTGGTTTTATTCATTTGTTCTACTATGCTGAAGGGAATTGCTCCAACTTTGATGACACTTTTTTGGGCATTGGGGTCCTCCTTTGGAAAATGTTTGTTGGGCACCGTGATGCCTGGAGAACCATCTTTCCCTGTGGTGTGGTAGCCAGTGTTTCTGGTGATTTCTTTCCCACAATTTTGTCAACTGCCATTTGAAACCCAGGTTGAGAAGTGGATGCCAGATCAGCTTCGAGAGGTTGAGGCTCCATTTCTCTCTTTTTAGAACGACTGTTTGCTGCCACTGATGAAGAATCTATATTCAATCCGTAAAAATATTCTTCTTGCCAGTTTAGCAACGTGGATTCTTCAGGGTGCCTGCAGTTGATCTGTTGCTTCTTATGTAGATGAATTGTTTGTTAACTTTGAAGGGGTAGATACACTTTGAACCATAAGGGCTTGGCTAATAACCCCATTGGGACAAAGATTTTTATTGTGAGGTTAAGAGCAAGGATAACACCATTCGCAGTCTTGAACCATATTATTTTGAACAGGTACTATAGCTCTAGATGAGCCAGCTCCAAGAGGGTACTGAAAGTTCAAGGTCCTGACATTTGCAACTTGACTTGTAGTTTGATTTCGAGGCTGATTGTTCCCTTCAAAAGGAGAACGGTTAGCTTAATGCTGCTGACTTTATGGCTGATACGGACGATTGTATTGAAATTGTTGCCTTTTGAGTGTAACAAGCTCATTTCCAAAATTTTGCAATAGTGATTTGACTTCAAATAGCTCATTTGAAGAGGTAGGGGAAGATTGAGATAGTTGCTTGGAGTCTACTGGAATAGGAGCAATGATAGGCTAATGATTCGTAAGATCTGGAGAAAAGGGCATTGGTGGTCGTGGCGCTATCTTTCCAGCCTGAATCAAAGAATTCTCTGCACTTATGGCAACTTCGTAAGCATCAGGCAGAGTGTAGTCCCTCCCATGGACTGGATCATAACTGCTACATCGCTATTTAAGGCTCGTAAATAGTACAATAATGCATTATGTGTAGAAGGCTTTACGAGCGCCGGAATCCTATTCCAAGTCCTGTGGAATCAGAAGTTGAAATCACTCATGTATTCTTGGGAAGCTCTCTTTATAGTAGTAAGTTGTTCTAAAAGTGATAGGTGATCACTTTTGTCTTCAAATTGTTTACATAGCTTTTCTCCCAACTTGTCCCAAGTGGTTATAGTTCCAACACCTAACCCGCGAAACCATTGAAGTGCTTTTCCCTTGAAAGAGGTAGCAAGAAGTCTAACTGTAACGGTGATATTATGTACTACACAGATGCTAGCTACATCAAAGATATGCTCCACTGGAGTAACGTGAGTTTCCCCCATGTAGAAGGGTAAACTTTTGAGTGCCACAACAGGTATCGGGTCACGTTGAGCCAACATAAGAGGACTGCTTGCATTGAAAGGGGGAAAAACTTGGTTCCTCACCATAGAAACGAAAGGTTGATTGTTCTTGGGTGGAGGAAATCTTCTGTAAGGAGGAGTTGAATGACCCCTACTAGGTAAATCTATAACTGGGGATGTGGAAATGCCTCTTCTACTTCTCTTTGGAGGAGACAAGGAAAGTTTGATATGCTGATACTTTCCTTTCTTTGAAGAAGCTCTTGTCTGAATTCTTCCTATAAGTTACTGCACAAAGATTTGGAATCCAGAGATATAGAGTCGCTAGGTACTTTGACTTGTGTAAGTGAGAAGAGAAGTACCAACTTTGTCCCACTGGGCGTGCCAAAAACTGTTGTCGCCAAATCACTGCACCCTCCGAATGGCCAGGATGTGAATAGGACGTTCGGTGTGATTGGGACACATGGGATCACCTCTCAAGCTGTGGGACTTGGCCTCGAGGTGAACCTCCAGAGAAGGTTGGCTTCCTCTTCCTAAACTAAGTGTTGTACTACTCCTAGTGTAACAAAAATGATTATCTAGTCCTATGCTAACATTTTCATGGGGTTTTAGGGAAAGAGATTTACATAAATGAAACTATACTAGGGATGGTGATGCACCAAATAAAGGGTGTCTTCAGATTCAGGAAGGGTTAATTTGAAGAGGGTGTGTGCACCACAGCTCAACTTCACCTACTGCAACTTAGAGAGGGTACAAGATACCACAAACTAAGAGACACGCGTTCCCTTTGTTAAACTTTATCACACTTAGAAATATACCAGTTTCCCAGTGAAGAAGGATGAACTCAAGAAGGGTGAACAGACACCACAACTCAACTGCATGTAATACTTCACCACTCGATAAGCACAGAACTCCAAGAACCTACAATAGAACTTAAACTTGCATAGTGTACCTACAAGTATGAGAAAGGCACAAAGAAGCACAGAAGGATGAAAGGACCGAGATTAGTCACAAAACACACACTTTTATTGCTTCAATAACACACACAATGCATCATACATTCAGAAGAGGCAATAGTTGCCATTACAGTCTTGAAGAGGAGGCTTGAAAGTTCTCTCAACACACAAGAACAACTTGCAGAAGAGAGAGGATTATTGAAAAGTATACACTCACCTAAGATATATAACTGTCCAACTTGTCTGAATTTTTGGAACCCCTTGAAATGAGCTTCCAACTTACATTTATAGAAGAATATGTGAGAAAGAAGAGGAAAGGTCATAATTACATTCCTAAATTGAAGGCCGATGATGTATTTATTACAGTTAGTTGAACCACCTAAGAAGGTTCCATCATGGGTCATTAATTGCCTGATGACCTAGTCTTCTCAATTAATTAAAAGAATATTTAAATAAAATATTTAAATAATAATAATAAATATTATTATTAAAATATTTAAATAAAAATATTAATTTAATTAACATAATGTTAGGACCCCCCATTGACCCATAAGACTTGAAGAGGAGGGGCGTCCATGTGGATAGAGTTTGCACAAATCTCAACTCCGTGAGCTTCGAATCCTCTAACTCGTTGTTGCAATCGATTTTGAACCCCACATTAACTCTTTCCTTGCTTTGGTAATCAGGCTCTTTTGCATTGAGTCCTTCGAATGGTGAGCTATCAAACTCGATTCTTATCATCTTCCTTTGTTAACTCGAGACCATTTATGCATTCCACTTTCAAACTTCATGAAACATCAGCACGAGGTCCTTGCGAAGTCACCGAGCTCTTCATCCAGCAAACGATCTTACCTTTCCTGGGCTCAAACTCACTTGAATACCGAGCTTAACCCAATATTTCTAAAAATAATGGTTTTACCATAATGCTCACAGTTCTTCCTTATCATATAACACTTGTAGTAAGAATGTTTTGGATTTTCGATAATAAGCACAATTTGTACCTTCCAAATGATGAGAAAATGCCATTATCAATAAAGACCTAATGCTGCCATGATGATGACCCAGGTTCATGCCCATAACATGTCGATAGACACCCTTAAGATTGATTCTTGGACAAAGAGGCCTTCGGTATTTTGGCAGTGCACTCTGCAATCTAGGCTCCAACCAACAATTATGCCACTATTGGGATCTTAGTATGGCATAGGTAGCTGTGAGCTAAACCATATACTCATTTTTCTAGAAACTAAAAAGATCATTTATGTTACAATTTGCAACACATAAAATAAGCCCTTCAAAAAATACGTTCAACAACTGGGGCAACCAAAAGGACCTTGGAAAAATGTACAGGTAACAACCATATGAATTCTTCCTTAGTCGTGGATAAAAGCTAATAGAAATAAGCTAGCTAAAATTAGCTTGAAACTACAGTATAATAGTTCATTGTTAAAAACAAGTTTCTTTGAACCTGGTAAAACAATATTTTTATTGTCTGATTGGACATACATAATGGAAGGGTATACATATTGCTTCTACCCTCAGAGTTTCTCAAAGAGACCATTTACGAGTAACAAGGATGTAGTATGCAAAACGGCCGACCAAGTATTTCAGAGTTGACCTTCACATTCAATTTGTTTCTAGGAGAAAACATGCTGAGCAATATGAATCGTTTCATTCTACACCATTTTAAACTTCCATCTCCTGACTTGAGTAAATTTTATGCAGCCTTGAATAGTGTGACTCCAATCCATCGTATACGGCAGTGAATATTTGTTTCCTAGCTGTCTGCTTGAAGCGCTAAAATGTCTTCTACTATAATGCAACATGCCTGCTGCCTGTGCATGGGAGTTTCTCACGACCACCGAATGCTCAGAGCTGTACAGAGGACGAGGAGAAGGTCATGGCAGCTGGGAGAAGTATGCTAGCATAGGAGAAATGATCAGGTCAGACATCTGTTTGTTGCATTCGGTGAAACAGTATCAACGCTTCGTGAGGAAACACGTGTCTTCTGTAAGCTTCAATTATGGTATTCCATGAGAAGGCGTCTCTTTCATGTGAAAGCATATTCCTGGAAATGCAGGTCCGCAATAGTTGAAGATATGTAGATGGGTTTACAGGGATATGCTATGTGTGGTAAGCATAATGTGTGGAGCCTGAAACTTCAATTGTCTCATTCCCACGTTCCCCGACGTACCTTCTGAGTGACTCGCACAAAGACTCAGATCCTGTTTAAACGGCTCGTCTGAAAGTCTGATGTTGGATTGCCATCATCAAATCTCCACGCTTGGTAGTTTGATCATATTTCTCCCCTACGCGGAGTGAACAACATGGTTTTCCATCCCAAAATTTGCACTTGGCGGTGCTGCTCTGAATCTCCCCCACGTGAAATTTCTTCCTTGGCTTGCCATCCACGAAAAACCCACTTGGCATTGCTCGCGTTATTTCCCACGTCCGGGATTGGAGTGCGAGGTTTTTTTATCATTTGGCCATATTTCATTTTGGACAGATGGCTACCGACTTCCACCTTTCCGCTCAGCGTGAGTAGACATCATTTTCTCAGTGCAAACATTTCAGCTATAGCTTGTAAGGTGTGGTAATCCCGACAGAATCCTTTATGCTCGCCAACTTAGTGACTCGTTGAAGATTCTCATATAATTGCAAAGCAAATTATGCTCCATGAATATTCTAATATGAAACAGTTCCACCTCTATGAGATCCACTTCCATGAGTTACATTGCAAAACAAGTAAGATCTCGATAGAGAATCTTTGTAATAAATTTCATCAAGTCTCCCAGTAACACTCTCACTGTCACTTAATCGATTTTCATAAAAATATCTTGAAGGAAAATCCTGAATTTGAGGATGCATTCGATGCTGATCAGATAACAACATAGTTGGACAACCTACTTGCTCAAAAAATCTTCTACTATACTACCACATGCCTGTGCATCGAATGCTCGGCCCCGCTTTGAGCGTAGAATTGAAATTCTCCTAGGAAAGTTCCATGAGGAAGTAATTGGCTATACGCAGCAGCTACAGGGTAGAGAAGTAAACTTATCTCAGAAAATGAGTGGCCTCCAGAGAGAGTTGATTGCGACAGCTGCCGTAGGGTGATCCTAAGGAACCGTTGGTGTTGATCCTGATGTTCTTGTTGCATGTGACCACAGTCGTGATCAGTTGTTGTAAAATCTTGCCACTGTAGTAGAAGAAAGAGATAAATTTTTAGTTGAGTTGTCTCGCCTTTTCATTTTGGAAACTCTCTTCCATGGAAGAAGCTCGACCAAATCTTGAGGCAGCTATTGTCTCCGACGAGTCATTAAAACTGAATTCATATTCCAACAAGGAAGCATCAATCTCTCCATGTTGAATTAAACCAAGTCGAGCTCGTCATTTCTCTTCCTCAATGAGCTAACCATCGAAACATCCTCCGCTCCTATCAAGACTCTTTTATGACAAGCCAAAGTTAGACAACCGAACTTACATTTCCTACTCATGAACTTGTCTAAGGCTTGTGATCTGAGTTATGACCGAGTTAGGACAAGGCACGAACTCCTTTGATGACTTGTCTCTTTATTCCCGATTTGACACTGTTTTAGCTCGACCGAGTGAGATAAGCTTATCAAACTCCTCGATGACTCGCATACCAAAAGAAATTGAGTGATCTCACCTGATGACCGGAAGTGGGTCCCTGGGACCAATGTCGTGATTTGATAGTAATAAGGCCCTGTTTTCCAGTTTTTCCATGTGCGTAAAATTGGATAACAGTAAGGTCCACAAAAATATAACACATAACCACATCACTAACATAGTTTGTGGTTCACACATATTAACCATAACGTATTACACATGGTACTGATACATGGCATATCACATCAATTACATTCACGGGTTACATTACGTCACATTACCATGAACAACACCCAAAGTGCAACACTGTACAATAGGGATCATATGCTCACTACATGTCCCTAAACCACGACATGAACCATCATATATTACATGAATTTTACTTACGAGGAGCACAATTACAACATATTGTCAATTGCAATACAATTATGGTGGTATACACATTTCTTCACAACATGATTACGACATCACTACACAATCCAGGTGACCACTATACACCAATCTTGACATATAACACATCATCAAAACTACACATCAAAAATACCAAAAGGCTCCAACACTCTGAAATCATCAATAGAATTACTTTCACACATATAATAAGATGGTGCATCACACTTGAATTCATAGTGAATTCATGAAAAAGAGAGAGAATAATCTCATCTCCAACACATCAACATGGTAATAGTTATGCACTAAGTGACATACACAACATGTGCACTAACAATATCACAGTTACAACATAGGTCACATCACTCGTATAACACATTACTATTCCAATATCCATCACCACCACAAAGTAAAACCACAATAACTCCACTCTTTCCCAGAGGTTCAAGAGCATGAACCTCCACTCTGATACCAAGTGTAACACCCGCTTATAAACACATAAGGAAAACTCAAAAAAATAACAGACAACTTTTTTTTGACTTGCTTTCAGTTTATACAATACCACAGGTAATATCAATGGGCAACAACAAACTCACAATATGCATGAAACCATGTTGGACCACAAGAGAAACAAAGGAACATGAAACCCATCACAACCAATGCACTCTTCTTTTTGACAAGGCACAACATAATAGTCCAACCAAAGTACAAACTTACAGTTAGGTTCCTCCCTAGGTGTAATCTTTAGAATACATATTTGTTACGATAAAATTTCAATTCTTAACTTAAGTTCTAGAAGACTCATGTTATGATTTGCACAATTATTCTTATAAAGCTAGATTTTTTTTCTTTTATACTATTGAGCATTTAGGTTAGGGTAAAATTTCATGAATGAGGATCATCTTCGATATGAAAATTATTTTTTTAATTCACTATTAGATTAACGGTGAAAGGGGGGGTATACCAATTCCCACAAGGCTATGTTATTAAGCATGATATATTGAATCTTGTTTTAATCTCCATTTCACAAGGAGACAATCATGAGTTCCAATTGAGGTGGAGTACCGTTTAGGTTTGGAAATCTAACCTTCTTTGTACAAGGATCAACATTTATACACACTTAAGAGATGATTACATAATACCTTGGAAAAAGTCAGAGGAAGAAGGTGAAATTGAATTCATCTTCATGATCTCATTAGTTATTAAATAGCCTTTTATTGAGGCTAAGGAATTTTTCTGAATTAGGTAAAAGCTTCATTTAGGTTTCTCTTGATTAAGTTAGATAAAAGAATACATATTAGGTTTCAAAACATATGAGTTAGTTTTAATGGTTCCTTAATCAATTTCCTCCTACTTATGATGAACTATATATTGACAAAAGCTAATTAATGATTACACTTTAATATCATGTTACGTCCCACAATAATGAGGATAAAGTTTATTAGCGCCGTTTAGGGATAGGAGGTAATTTCTTTATAACCCACGAAGGTAACTCCCTTTCTTCCCCTTAAGGAAGATTGATTTTATCTAGAAGATCACAACTTCACTATTTTATTTATTTATTTATTTTTGATTAAATTTTAAAAGGATTTCCAACCCTCTAATTATACCTAGAATTACATAATTTACATGATGTAGAAGAGTTCACTACACAAAAATATAACTCGAAAGTTTACCATTACCCTTTTATGAAAACTAAACATGGTTACAAGATTTCTACCTAACATGGTACACAATCCACATGTTGAAAAATATTATATTTAAATTTGACTTGGGAACAAAAAGGTAAACAAAATTGGTGAAGAAACACTATACTATTTTTCAAGATTTCTATAATACAATAAAAATACTCATAAAAATGTGGTGATCAATTTATATCTTCGTCAATAGTATTTACAAGTTTTAGTTTAAACTGGTTACGACAACATTACTCCTCAATAAATTTTTACTAAAGCATTAGGCCCCTTCTTACATTTCCACAAAAACCATTCCAGAGTCTTAAAACACATTAATCATTCTAACAAAATAAATTCATATGCAAGATTGATGCAACTTATATAAGTCTTTCCCTTTTCGACTAGAAAGAGCCATTTGCACATTTATTAGGTTGAATCATTTCATGAGAACTGAGCATGTTAAGTAGTACACAAAAAAACATTACGCTACTATATACAATATCATGGAATGAAAACCTCCATTTCCAGAAATAGATCAAATCTCTAACCACTAATCAACTTCTAAACTCAACAAGAAAATTTCAACCATGCCAACTAAGAAGGAAGTCACCTACTTCAATTATGAACAAATTATGTAAAACAACAAAAGATAACAACCAATCAAGAAGGAAAAAATACCTTAAAGTTATAAAAAAACTGTCGAGTGTATTGGAATTTCAATCACGTAATCCTATAGATTATATGATTGAAATCCAATACTCAAACTATCAATCCTTAATTTTTTAGAGGAGCCAAATATTCCAGTTACGATCATTGTCCCTAAGATGACAATAGTTTAACAATGATTCAATAAGGGACTATTTTCCTTATAAGTCAAACAAGGGTTGATGAGTGCATTAGGATTTCAATCATGTAATCATATAGATTATATTATTCAAACCTAATACTTCAACCATCCACAATAATTTCATTGTGACCCACAAATTGATAATAATAAACAAGAGAAATTACGGATAACAAAATATCTTAAATAGGCATTGCCTAGAAGCTAATTTACTTGAAATAACCAATAGGGAAAAAAATGAAAAGACTCAAAAACTACCCAAGTCCTTCATCTAAGTTAGTATTCTAAACATCCATCCATGTTTTATAGTACTTTAAATTCAAAATCTTCCTTATTTAATTTATAATTTCGGTTTATAAAAGAATAGATCACCACTTTCTCATCATAAGTTCTATTAAGGTAACCATCGTTACCACACTCAATGTCATTCTTATAGATGCATTTATATGAAACACCAAAAATACATTAACTATCTTACAAAAAATCTCCAACATCAATTAGAGAGATATATACATATATATACCACTGAATATCATTAAAAATCTTAACGAAAGTTTTCGCCATAGATCCACAAGGTATGTATGTATATACATACCACCAAAAGTCATCTTGTATTAGAATTAACCAAGGGTATTTATAATAATAACTAAATATTTATACAAAACGAATATATGTATCTTCAAATATCGGTGGCTATATGCAATTACTATTCAATCTTTATAAGAAATGGTCAATGTTCTCGTAAAGGAAAACCTTAAACATCTTGAACCTATATTGATGATCATCAGATAATTATATATTTATATATAAATCTCACATCAAAATCAATTATATAGTACTATTCAAGATGATTATACTAACTATCCGGGAACTAATAGTCTTGTAGTATTTCCTCCAAACTCAAATCTAATCATCGTAGTCCACCACACATATTGTTTTTAAAGATGAAGGATGGTTTTGAATACCAATAGGACAACTTACGTAGTCCATAAGAAATGTGGAAATGGAGGTCCAACAGACCTCGATAAAATCACTAATCAAGGTTTGGTGACAAAAAGGAAAGAACCTTTATTTTACCGTTGATTAACATAACCAAAAAGGGTGATTAATTGCCCAAATAAAATAATAGTCTCTCCCAACCCAGATCAGGGTTCAAACTAGTAACATTTTAATAATCCCAGTGAGGGAATACTAGTATAACTAAAATTATTTTATAGTATTTTTATGGCAGCTCGAACACTCATTAGAACACCCTAAACGCAAATAGCCAAAATTGGGTAATGGGTAAATTATCCTTTAAACAAAAAATAGTAAGTCGACCACACATAGGTCATAAGAACAACTCTAATACCATTTCCATAATCAGAATTCTAGAGGATACCTAAACCCTTTAAAAAGTTTCAGAGCACACCACAACGGAAATATTCCTCTTTCAAATCAACAAAAAACCTATTTGAGAAAAACCTATTTTTTTACCTAAAAAAATCACTTCGCAAGCTCAACTAGTCAAAACACTAAGCCATGAGATACAGATGCCATCAAATTATTTGATTGATTATTTTAAAATAACAAACCAGTAATCTTGCATTCCATACCTAGTTCGATACCACACAATATTAGAGAAACCCATTCAAACAAATATTAAACAAAAATAAATCGATAAGAGGGAATTAAGGCCCATGTAAAATACCATTTCAAAAAAAAAGAGTATTTCATTTTGGGAGATTGATAATACTAGAAAATTTTAAAGTGGGTAGAACTTAATATTCTTGTAAAATTCTTCCAATCTGAAAGCACATCCAACGAAGCCCCTGAAAAACAACACAAGGCAACATTTGACAATCTTCCTCAAAAAATTTTACTGGGCATCAAAGTACAACTCCAGGCCTATTTTGAAAAACCTATGAGTATGTGTAAAGAGTATTTGGGAGGGGATTAACATGTGTAAAAAAAAAATGCTTGCAAGATTCAATCTTGAACACGCATGAACCTACACAAAACCAAGTCGCTAGCAGTCCACATAGCTAGCCACACTAATTGGCATTTTACCCTCACATAACATGAGCCCAATGCAACATTTTAATGATCCAACATAGAATAAGAGTTACTATAACTTATTTTAACCCCGTATTCTTATGTGTTCTACAGGGGGTATGTCGACACTAAAATTTTCCTCTGTAATTTCTATTTCATTAATGTATGTATTAGGAATAGGATGTTGTTAAGTATAATTAGTAGTAGCGTCTGATAGAAGATATCGGCACCGTCAGTATGGTGCTGCCAATAATGTGGAGTACAGTAACGGTCAAAGTACAATAGGAATGTTGTAAAAAGTAAATATTTGTCGTAAGTGGTCCGGTAATATTAAAATGTCAAAGTTTGGGTAATTAGAGAAGTAGGGTCTACATGATTAGGAATTAGAAATATTATATTGGTAATAAGGACAAGGAGTGAGGTCATAAATATTTTGTGTATTTTATTTGTAAAAAGTCTAAAAATGTGGAACCCATGTAAAATGATAAGGTTTATCTTATCTTAAAAGATAAGCTTACATGTATAGATAAGAGTTAAGGTATGGAATATGATTCGTCAGAGTGGATTTCTTATCCTATCTTAGAGATAAGATGGATAAGCCTGGAAGTTCTATAAATAAAGAAGCCACCCATCTCATTTAGCATAGAAGGAAGTAGTGAGAAATATTGTAGGAAGTGTGCAAAGGAAGCCATCAGTTTAAAGGTGTGTTGAAGAAGCCATTAAGAGGTGTAATTGTAAAGTTTCTCCCATAGTCTTGGTGAAAGGCAAGTGAAGTCAATAACACTTGAAGTACCTCATGGGTGAGATTGTAACAATTTCATGTTAATATTATAATTTACTTTGATATTTCAGATTTGCCATCATTCCATAGTTGATGGTATTCTTGTGTTATGTTGTTGTTTTGTTTCTAGATTACATCCACCAAATTAAAGGCTGTGCATTAGTAAATAATCATAGCACGAGGAGTTCCCGGTGAAGAATTATCATAGTGCCAGATTGGTGATGACATTTTGGTTCCGTTGCCAGGACCATTCCTCGTTGGTGGATTTTCTAGAGAGATATTCCCACGTAGTCAAAAATCAATTGGAGGGTAACCTTATTTTTATTGTGCATAGTAGTTACCATGGTAAAGTCATTTTTACCGTGAATAGTAGTTACCATGATAAAGTCATTTTTGTTGTGAATAGTATTTATCATAGTAAAGTCACTTTTTACCGTGAATAGTATTTACCACAGTAACTTCACTTTTTACTGTGAATAGTGTTTACCACAGTAAAGTCAGTTTTTACCACAGTAAGTCAAGTTTTACCATAATTTACCATGGTCATTTCTATTTTACTATAGAAAGGTGTAAAGTCACTTTCTAGTATAGTGATTCCAATTATTTGTGCACATAAGTCTTGTTGATTGTACTTGTGGGTTGGTATTTCATGGTGGGCACTTTTGAAAATGGGAAAGATTCCTATTTTTTCAGCTCAATCTAATGAAGATGCTTCTTCTTTCATTCAAGAGTTTAAACAATATTGTATTTATAATGGCCTTATAAGAAGGGAACAATGGACTGAATTTTTCCCTACCTTTTTCGATGGTTCAGCACTTAGGTGGTTTGAAACACTAGGTGATAATGTCAAAAATTCATGGGATTTATTAACTGAAATTTTTCTTGAAGAATTTGGTGAACAACAGAAATATGCAAATCTCATGATCGAGATCACAAAGCTATCCCAAGGAGAGAAGGAGAAGATAAGGGATTATAATGCTCATGTTCTAGAGCTAAGGAGGAAGCTTGATGCCCAGATCTGGAAGGAAGGATTAGCAGATGGGTTGATGAATGGCATGGATAATTTCCTCTGTAAGCACTTCATTCTTGGGATGAAGCCAGAGATCAGACAATGAGTGAAGTATGACCGCCCAGCTACCATTGAACAAGCAAAGGAGATTGCAAGAAGGCAAGAAGAAAGCATGGAAGAGGAGCCCAAAGAAATTGTTGCTAAAGTAGAGCCTACACCAGCACCTTTGGTCCAGAATCCACAACCACTCCCGGTGAGCACAAATATTTCTCCTAGTACATCTACTGAGTATGAAGATTTGCTCAAAAAGATGGGTCAGTTAACTATTAATCTTCTTCAAGGAAAAGAATTTAGTTCTCAGGGAGGAGATAGAGGTCCAAAAAGAAATATTTCTGAAGTTGTATGTTATGGTTGTTATAAAAAGGGTCATTATAAGTATAATTGTCTAGATAGAGCTTCTACATCTGGTAAAGGAGATAATGATAAAGGAAAATCACCTGTGAATTCTTTTGATGTAGTAGATAAGAGCAGAAATAATGAAGTAGATGTGTTTGTAACAAAAAGAAAGAAAGAAAAAGATAATCAAGATGGAAATGATCCTAAGAAGATGAAAGGAGAAACTAGTAAGAAACATAGGAGAAGAAAGTTGGGTGTGCAGGATTTTCTGATTTCACAGGGGCAAGGACCATACTCCATCTTGGAAGATCTATCCAAAAGGCCTGCAAATATTACATATGGTCAACTCTTGGCTATGTCTTCTGAGAAGAGGTGGGAGTTGCGAAGTGGACTCAATGCTTGATGAAGGAAGGAGGTTGAGGTCCCTGTTTTGGAGGCAGAGGTGGATCCCTATGCTCCACAAAGCTGAGGTATTATGTAATGGTATTTCAATTCATGATGTCTTAGTTGATGGAGGTGCTACAGTTAATGTAATGACTGAGTCTGTAATGAATATGTTGGGTTTAAAAATTGATCGCCCTTCAACACTTATGTTAAGGTCATTAAATAAGGGAAAAACTAAACCAGAAGGTGTAGTTTCAAATGTGGCAATATCTGTTATGGGTGTTGTATGTGTGGTAGACTTTCAGGTGATGAAAAATGGTACTGTTGCGTACCCAATGCTGCTGGGAAGACCATGGCTAAGGAGAGTTCATGCAAGAAACTACTGGAATGAAGGTTTCATGACACTTGGACGTGGTAGAGAGAGGGTGAAGATAAACCTGATCCCTCGACATCATAAGGCAGAACCTGTGGATTCAAGTGATGAAACTGATGATTGGACATCCTCTGATTACTCTAGTACCAGTGAAGTGGACACTGAAGATGAAGAAAGTGAGGTTGATGTTTCAGTCATGGATATCCTTCCAGTCACACCAACTCATGACCCCATAAAATTATCTAAAGAAGAAGTTGATGATCCTCTCCAACAAATAAAGATTGGTGATGCTCTGATGGAGAGTGAGAAGGAATCCTACCTCCAGCTCTTTCGAAGGTACATACACATATTCACTTTTGATTACAAGGAACTCCGTCAAGTAAGTTGGGTAGAACATTCTATTGAGCTGGTAGATGGTGCTAAGCCCATAAAGCAAATGCCATATAGAATGAATCCTAATTTTTCCAAGACTGTAAAAGAAGAAATAGATAAGTTGCTTGATGCAGGATTCATATTTGCTGTGGAGAATTCAGAATGGGTTTCTCCCATTGTGATCTCAATAAAAAAGAATGGGAAGCTACGCATTTGTGTTGATTACAGGAAGCTCAATAAGGCAACAAAGAAGGATCATTACCCTCTTCCATTTTCAGATCAGATCTTGGACGAAGTAGCTGGCCAGGAGTGCTATAGTTTTGCTGATGGATATAGCGGCTACAACCAAGTTCGTATAGCAGAGAAAGATCAGCTGAAGACCACGTTCACCACTCCTTGGGGAACTTTTTCTTATAGAGTTATGCCTTTTGGGTTGTGTAATGCTCCAGCAACATTCCAACGTTTGATGAATAGGGTGTTCGAACCCTACATTGGGACCTTCATCAGAGTATTTCTGGATGATTTTTGCATCTATGGGAGCAAGTTGGACCACTTGCACCAGATGGAGACAACATTTCAAAGGTTAGATGAAGCACAAGCCTCACTAAACCCTACAAAGTGTGTCTTTGGATGTTCTAAAGGCATTTTGTTAGGGCATGTTGTATCCAGAAGATGGTATTGGTACTGATCCTGATAAAGTTTCAAAAATCAAAGATTTACCATTTCCTATTAATAGAAGTAAGTTGAGATCATTTTTAGGCCATGTGGGTTACTATAGAAGGTTCATCAAGAATTTCTCAAAGATTGCACATCCACTAACCCAGTTCTTGAAGAAGGATGTTACTTATGAACCAGGAAATAAGGCGCATGAAGCTTTTGGACAACTGAAGGAAGCCCTGGTGTCTTCACCTGTTTTGAAGAATCTAGATTGGAGCAAGCCATTCATTGTGTACACTGATGCCTCAGATGCATCACTAGGAAGTACTTTGAGCCAAAAGGATGAAAATGGGAATGAACATCCAATTTACTTTGGGAGCAGACAAATGAGCAGTGCTGAGGTAAATTATAGTGTAACTGAAAAAGAGGCTCTGGCTATCATTTTTGCTGTAAAGAAGTTTAGAAATTACTTGCTAGGGCAAAAATTTCTAGTTGTAACAGATCATCAGGCTCTAAAATATATTGTAAATAAGCCTAACCCATCAGGGAGGATAGCAAGATGGATAATTTTGCTACAAGAATTTGAATTTGATATTATAGATAGGCCAGGAAAGAAGCATGTCAATGCAGATGCACTCTCTCGAGCCTATGATGGTTTAGGATCATCTTGTGATGATGATGATTTCCCCGATGCAGCATTGTTATCCCTTGACACAATCCCTAGTGAATACATAGATATTTGGAATTATCTGAATGAATTCAAGTTTCCTGATGGTGCCAATGCAAAGACTAAGAGAAAGATTACTCAAGCCAGTCGTCCATATTCTATTCTACATGGAGTATTATTTTGAATAGGACTTGATGGACAGTACAAGAGGGCAGTTGGACATGATCAAGGGAAGGAACTGCTAGAAGAATTCCACAATGGTACATGTGGAGGGCACTTCTCTAGACAACTTACAGCAAGAAGGATCTTGGATGCAGGTTATCACTGGCCCACTCTTTTTAAAGATTGTTATAATTATTGTAAGACATGTGATATTTGTCAAACACATGGTAACCGTAAGACTTCATCAGCTCCATTATGCCCTATTCTTCCACTTGGTCCCTTTGAAAAGTGGGGAATAGACATTATAGGTCCACTTCCAACTACCTCATGCCAAAATAAGTATATTGTAGTTGCCACAGATTATTTAACCAAGTGGGTTGAAGCTAGGCCATTGAAAACAGCTTCCATGGATGAAGTGGCAAGGTTCATATATGAACACATTGTCACCAGATTTGGTTGTCCATTAGAAATTGTAACAGATCAAGGAAGCCACTTCATTAATGAGGTGGTAGAAGCCCTAGTCAATAAGTTTTCTATTAAGCACAGGAAGGCAACAACATACAAGCCAAGCACAAATGGACAGGTGGAACGAACAAATTTTGTGTTGTGTCAAATTCTAGCAAAAGATGCAGCCTTGCAGGTACATAAATGGGATAAAAGGATTCATGCAACATTGTGGGCATATAGGGCAACATCAAAGTCAGCAACAGGATACTCCCCATTTCAGTTGGCCTATGGCATTGATCCAGTTCTTCCTATTGAGTTTGATATTCCCACTGTGAGAGTTATGAAAAATGAAAGGATGGATGAAAGTGATTCAGTAAAAGAAAGGTTGGTACATCTTCATTTGCTAGAGGAAATGAGGGAAATAGCAAAGGATACAAGCAATAAGAAGAAAATGAAGCAGAAGGAATACTTTGATCAAAAGATCCGATGGTCTCCATTTCATGTGAATGACTTGGTTCTAGTATATGATTCCAGATACAAAAAAAAGAAGACAGAGAAAATTTCTTCCAAAATGGATGGGGCCCTACAAAATAGCAGTTGTGCATGAAAATGGTACGTACCGACTGGAGGAATTGGATGGCACTCCCATTACAAAATGGGTCAACCACGACAAGTTGAAGATTTTCCAAGCACCAGAATAGTCTACTCCGAGGACGGAGTAGAAGCTAGGAAGGGGGAAGATGTCGACACTAAAATTTTCCTCCGTAATTTCTATTTCATTAATGTATGTATTAGGAATAGGATGTTGTTAAGTATAATTAGTAGTAGCGTCTGATAGAAGATAATGGCGCCGTTAGTATGGTGCCGCCAATAATGTGGAGTACGGTAACAGTCAAAGTATAATAGGAATGTTGTAAAAAGTAAATATTTGTCGTAAGTGGTCCGGTAATGTTAAAATGTCAAAGTTTGGGTAATTAGAGAAGTAGGGTCTACATGATTAGGAATTAGAAATATTATATTGGTAATAAGGACATGGAGTGAGGTCATAAATATTTTGTGTATTTTATTTGTAAAAAGTCTAAAAATGTGGAACCCATGTAAAATGATAAGGTTTATCTTATCTTAAAAGATAAGCTTACATGTACAGATAAGAGTTAAGGTATGGAATATGATTCATCAGAGTGGATTTCTTATCATATCTTAGAGATAGGATGGATAAGCCTAGAAGTTCTATAAATAGAGAGGCCACCCCCCTCATTTAGCATAGAAGGAAGTAGTGAGAAATATTGTAGGAAGTGTGCAAAGGAAGCCATCAGTTTAAAGGTGTGTTGAAGAAGCCATTAAGAGGTGTAATTGTAAAGTTTCTCCCATAGTCTTGGTGAAAGGCAAGTGAAGTCAATAACACTTGAAGTACCTACATGGGTGAGATTGTAACAGTTTCATATTAATATGTGTATAATTTAGCCATTTAGAGGTGTAATTGTCAGAGTTTGTCCCATCAGTTTCCGTCTCAGGCATAGTCGATGGTCAATAACACTTGAAGTACCACATGGGTGAGATTGTAACAATTTCCATGATTACATCCACCATAATTTACTTTGATATTGCAGATTAGTAAATCAATCCATAGCACGATGGTAGTTCCCAGTGTTAAGTTGTTATCATAGTGCCCGGATTACATCCATGACAGTAAACCTTCTGCATTAGTAACTTGATCATAGCATTCACGGAGTTCCCTGTGAAGAAACAATATTCACCACTGTACTGGATTGGTGATGTCAGGTTCTAAATAAGAAATGTCACACAATTAACTCTCCACAGATCTTTAGTCCTGTGTTGATGGTAAAGTTATAGAATTTCCTTAGATATCTTTCACACACACTTATTTAGTAACAATACAGACTATCCAAATCTGAATTCCATGCTCTGATGCCATTGAAATAATGCAGTCACACTAAATTACCATTAGATTATCTTTACTTGCCACTAGTTTCATTCCTTTTATGCATACTAAATGGTTTTGGCGTTTATCCTCCTCTACGACTTCCACAGCTCTAGTAATGCATTGTCATGGACACTACATAAAAGTGACCTTGTGTATGCATTTCTATTTGCACTAAATATCACTATTAGTCACTTCAATCTCCATGTGAGAAACGCTTCCTAAATTGTCATGTACTTCTATCCCATTGCAAGGCTCAAACATGTATTTTTCTTCTTGATCCTTCTTGTGTTTGTTTTTTATATTCTCAAAATAATACGGCAAATTCAACAGCCAATTGACTACAAATAAACCTAGTGAATCTGCATGACCCCAGTTTCAAAGTCCATAATAGTCCACTGATGTACCTTTAGGATGGCTATATTCATAGACGTAAGGGCCAACAAGACATATCGAAGTAAGTTACCTAAAGAAAATGACTTTAACTCGTTAGGGTCTAAGCTTCTAATTTCCATACTCATAGTGTGACCCAAAATTTTATGAGACATTCAACATAACATAATCAAATGCATAGTTCTCTCCACTTGCCTATCATTTAAGTAATTTTGCAAGAGGCCTCTAATTCCACCCTCTTGCTAGCTAGGGGTCCTTATGAGAGCATTAACTAGTTATTCTATACAAGTATCAATGATAAGTAAATTTGTTTGGGAAATGAAGTGCATGGAGGCTATGTCGTTGCGAAGGTGGGCCAGTGGTTGAATCTATTTATTCTTCAACCATTGAGGTCAACAAAGTCTATCTTCCTAGATAATGGCACCACCAGGTACAGACTCTCCCCCTCTTTCATGCAAAATCACTCCCAAGCACTAAGGCTGGAGATAAACTGTGCATCAAAGTTGTCAAAGACTAGTCCCCTTATAGTATAATTTCCCCATGCTAGACCCAATTTTTCTCCTGGAAAATGCATATCCTAGATAGTTTGAAATTTTCAAGTCATGAGTAATAAGACTTCATTGCAAGATTTCACCTCTGGATCACACTACAACCTCTTCACTAAAAAACTAAGTTTGAAGTGTTAAATATCATCATGGCCCTAAGGCTCTGTTTTGACTAGAAGCTATATTTTTAAACCCATTAATTTGGGTGCAAAGCCTTGAATATGATGAATTCCTCATTGGGATTAAGAGCTCAATCTTGAGCCTTAGGGTATATATATATAGTACTTCTCCTCCGAATCCACCTAAAAGGCCAATTATTGTCATGACTAAAGCCATTATGAACACTCTTGAACCCAGTGTGGGAAAGACATTGAACATCAAGAGGTGTTTATGGGAGCCTTGAAAGCATTGGATGAAATAGAGGCACCTCTCAGTAAATGCAATTTTTCATTTATGACATATCTACTTAGACAAAAACTCTTCTATATTTGTTTGAATCAGGTTTATTTTTGTGTTCCAGGACAATGAAGATGCCCCTCTCCATACCAAACACAAATTTTTCAAAAAAATTAGTTTTAGGATTATCAAGTGTTATGAAATTCTTTCACATTGAAGTAATATAATATGTTTTGGTACAAATTTCAGTTATGGTAATTCAGTGAAACCCTAAACATCATCTTAAGCATCTGGCATAAAAATGCATACTTTCCTAGCTATTTCTGGACATCTAGTACAAATGCGGATTTCTATTTTTAGCCCAAACACACTTGCAACCAATTACTTCGTGTATTCGATAATCCCATTCAGAATCCCCAAGGGGTACATTAAAGATATACACAAGGTCTTCTAACAGCTTCTCGTACTTCTGCCTACAGTCACAATCTTTTCTGAGTGCTCAACATGAATTGCACCCAAATACAAATCCCTGTTCTTGATCATCATAAGCTGCTTATTTTATTGAAGATCAGACCCAATTAACCAAAGTGTGACCTCACTCTATCACCGATATGCACCATTTTGTTATTCATTTTCCACTTATAATGTATAGTCCACTAAAGGGGAATATTCCTTATGACCCGCATAATATTTGGAGCTCTCAGATCCCCATGAACACCCTTCAAAGTCTTAAACTACATGTTTTTCCCAACCCAATCATATTTGCCTTCGAAGATAAGATGCTGCCACATCTCATATAATCATGAAATCTATATCACACTTAGATATGTGTACACACTCACAAAGTCCTAATAATTCTCCAGAATTAAACCTCATGTAAATTGATGCATGATCATCAAATCTATAATGTATGTTTCATACCAAGCTTCTTAAGATTCATCTTGTATACGAGTGTATGAGAGTTATTTAGAATATACAAATGGAGCATTTCCCTCTAAAATGTGGATGTCATTTTTGGCTTGGTGTTGTGTTTTTCATGAACTCTTGGAGCTTGTAAACTTGTAAAAGGATGAAAAGAGGGTAAATAAATGTATTTCTTAGGTCGACTTAGGGGTTTAAAAGTCATAATACAAGTCAATAATTAAGAACATGATCCTTTTATTTAAGGTATGTAGTGTTAATTTTAGAAATAACTCATATGACCCATGATTTTATGAACCTATATTCAGGTATAGGGTGATTGGAAGAGTATAGGATGAAAATTATAATTGATCTACCTCATTCTACTTGGGTAAGAATCACGGAATGGAGTTTCAAGAGGAATTAGTAAAGAATACAACTCATCTTTGACTATTATTTCTTGATTTTGGTGCTTGTTATTGTGCATGTGAGATATTATTTGTTTGTGAGTTGAGTTAAACAAATTATTGGGATTGGACATGAGAATTTTTGTATAAATGCTTGATAATTCTATTTTTTTCTTTTCTAATTCTTAATGCGATCTTCTAATGTGGAACCACTCTGACCCATGAGATATTTCAAGTTTGTGTGTGAATAACTGACTTGAAATAAAAAATCGAAGTATATGACAAAATAAAATTAAAGTTTTCTAAGACTTGGTTAAGGCATGTTCATGTAATGTGACTCTGACTGAGAGGGAGATTTGTTATGAACCTTCAAAGTAAGTCTTTGCGTGTTTCCATTTAATTTTTAGCAGTGCAAGCTATAACATACTATATAATTTTGTGATAGTGGGATAAGCCTAGTAGTTGAGAAAAAATAGTGAAGAGAGGCCAATCTATGTCCTTCATAGCTGTTAAGAATGGAGTGTGTGTATTTTCTACTTTCCTTGTTAAGTATAGTACTCTTGAGCATCTTGTAGCAGAGTATCACTCACATTTAGAGATGCAAGAAAATATTTTAGTTTGAGAGCATTATGTGATCAACGAGGTGTGACAAAATTTGAATCATGCATGTAACTCTATTAACAACATATAAACCTAGTAATAGTTACCTCTTATTTCCATGAAACATACAACTGCTACTATAAGTGAATACCTTGTCTAAAAGAACTGAAGCAAATTGCTAAAGCTTTCAAGGATGATTTAATGGGTGCATTGTTGGTTCCATTTTTCAGCTTGCACCATGTTGCCCTAAATTTTTAAAATCTGTATCTGCTAAAAAAATGGTTTTATCGTTTGATTTGATGGTCTATAATTCTTCCCCTCCAGTTGAATGCTTTTAAAATGTTCACAAACTTGTTTTTTTTCCTTAATTTGAAGGAATATTCCAAGTTTTCCCTTTTATGTGCCCTAGTTTTTCCAATTTTGCGGGCTATGTCATTTTTCCCTTTGCCAAATCATGGAAAAATCAAAATTGATCAATTCATACTTGTTTGTAATTGAAAATCCAATCCCAAGGTTGAAAATGTTTGTAAATCATGCTTCAGTTGATTCAGAATCGAAAAATTTGCCATCCTTGGTGAAAAAATTGAATTCTAGGGCATCCTTGGAATTTTTTATGTTTTAAAGGTCATACGGGCGTCATTTGCCCATCAAATTCATCCTCAGAAGATATTGGCAATGTGGCGGGTTTTTTATTGGCTAAGGAAAGGCGGGAAATGTTTCTAACTTGTCATTTTTTATTTTTTTGGCAAAAAGTGGCATTTTCAGGCTCCAGGGCCCACCTTTTTCCAAATTTGCCTATGTGGCATGTTCTTATTGGAAAGGGGTTGGGGGTGGTCAGATTCCTTTGGAATTTTAAGACTTTATTTTGCAAAATTTCCTAAAGTCAAAATTTTGGTCCAAATCCCTGTAGCCAACCAGAAGAGTGGACACATGTCCTAAGAGGGATGAAAAAAGGAAGATGTTTTTGGGTCGTGGGAACGGGGACTTAGATTTTTTTTTAGCTCTAATTTTGGCTAAAGTTTAAAAATAATTTTGGACCCGGCTCCAATCAGAGGAGGACACGTGGTAGCACGAAAGGCGCAAAAGGTGGGGTAGAGGTTTTGGTGATTTTGAAGTAACTTCGAATGGAATTAAATTTTTAGAAACTTTGAACAAATCAGGAAAGACACGTTCCAAAAAGGAATGGAAAGGGGCCAAAGGAAAATTTTATGATTTTTTTCCTTTGTTGTCAAAAGGTGAAAAATAAAAAATGGCTCTGCTCCAATCCAAGGGAGACACGTGTCCATGAAGGGTAAGAGGGAAGTGCGGGCCATGGAGGTAAATAGAATTTTTTCCCTTTTGTAAAAAAGGATTTAAAATAAAAATTTGAAGCGCTGGCCCGCTAGCGAAATCATCGAGCGACACGTGGCAGAGGACAAAGTGGGTCGGCGGGCCGGCAGAGGCAGGAAGAGAAATTTTTTTCCCTTTTACAAAAAGGGATTAAAATCAAAATTTGGAGCGCTGGCCCACAACGAATCACAAGGAGACACGTGGCGAGGGAGAAATCGGAGGTGCGGGCCCGCGGGGCAAAAAGTGAAAATTTTCCAATTTTCCAAAAAAGGTCAAAATGAGTAGAATTGAAGTGTGATCCCAATGGGACCCACCATGTGCCACGTGTCAGCTCCAAATTTCAAAGGTGGAGGGGTGGAGAAAAAATTCAAAATTTTCCATTTTTCCAAAAAATGTGGAAAAGTCAAAAATGATCCCAATTTCGTTTCCAATCATTTTTTGCCACGTGTCCGGCCTTATCCAAAAAATTAAAAAGGTAACTCAAGCTTACTTCTAAGTCCGCATCTTCCACGTGGAGGGCCATGATTAAAAGATGGATAAGATCGACGGTTGTTGTGCATCCATTTGTTTTGACCGCCATGGGAGCTCCAGGAAGCTTGGAATCATGATTTTTGCATCAAAATTCATCAAATTTATAGTGATTTTGTGTCATCTTGGCCTTCCAGGATCATTGGCATCACTTTCATGGCTTAATTCTTTGATTTGAGATGATTTTGAAGTAATTTTTTCCCTAATCCCGAAAAACACTGAAATGAAAAAATCAAAAGTTGCAGAGGTAATTTGAAAAAGTAAAAAGGTGAAAATGATGAGTAAAAGGTGTTTGCATGCCTCAATGATGAAAAACATGCCTCCAGGATGGATAATGATCCAGATATTTGTAATGATTTAATATTTTTGGGCACACCTGGCAACCTGTGAATGTTTTTCTATTTGATGTCATTTTCATCAAATCATGAGGATTGTTTTGTAACAAACTTGATCCCATGGCATATTATTTGCTTGGGAAAGAAGGCTCTAATGTGGCATGAGGTATATAATGCATTTTGGAGAAATTGTAAGGGGTGGTTGGGAATTTGAAAATCACGAGGAAATTCTGAGAGAAAGCTCATTTTTCTAAAAATAAACCCACCAAAGAACCAGAATAATTTCTTCTATGTTGGATCTTCATGTATGTGAGTTGGTTACAAGTGTATAGCCATCACACAGCTCTGAGATTGTTCATGAAACTCTCCCCTGCTGATGAATCTAACAAGATTTTGAGTTAATATGTGTTTTTCTAGGCAATATGATGTCTGTTATCATTTTTTTAAATTCCTGCAAATAGTTTTCATTGTTCTTGTTGCAATCTTGCATTGAAAGTCTTTATAAATCACACAGAATCTTCATTGCTTGTTGATAGTTTAGTGGCATTTGCAATCTCATGTTCAGAAGAGCCTTCATCTGATAAAGAGATAAACAAATTTAAAATCACTTTACCTTCCTTGACTGTAGAGATTGCTTGTAAGCCTTTGGAGGTACCTTAGGCGTGGTTTGATCAAGGATTTTTGTGTTTAATTGAGTTCTTTACTTCAAGCTTTTGTGGTGAATTCTCAAATATTGTGTGAAGAGTGCAACCCGGGCCTCCATTTATGCCTCTTTTGGTTGATCAGAATATCCTGATTATTTGAAGCATTTTATCTGATAAGTTCCGGTCTCAATTATTGTGAGAAAGGATTGTTAAAGATCTGATATATCCCAGTTTGTCTTGTCAAAACCCCATTTAAAAAATTCATTCAAACAAACTAATCCTACCCATACTACTCCTGTATTGCATTGTGTGTCAACAAAAGGATATAACCCATCTACAAAAATGCACAAGGAAAATCAGAGATTATACAATGTCTTCAGTAACCCTTGCCTTGCATTGAAAATATCTCCATGATCTAGGAGTGACAACTTGTGAAAGTCAGATTGTAGAGTGTTGATCATATTTTCCCACAGGCCTTTTCACACTATTTGCATAAATTGAGGGATATCTTCATCTCCTTCACCATTTGAGGGGTTACAATATAGGTTATCTTACCTTGGTCAAAAAGGCACAACCTAAAATAGTGAGGGTCAGATCAAATCCTTTAAAAGTGCTATCCATCTCTCCATAAATCTGAGTGCCAGTTAGATCACATCCCTTGCTATAAAATGGGACACACATCATGGATCTATCTGAATTCAAGCTTCATGCCATATCTCTGATGCTGCTCAGACTAAAGAGGATTGATTTAAAAATTGGGGTACCAACACAATCACCATCCTAGAGATCCTAAGCCATTTACGCATTGTATATTGTTACATAGTTTTTATCGAGTACCTTGATGAATGTCCTTCAGTGGAAATTATTGTACTATTATAAACAGAAGCTCTGAAAGATCACGTTACATTCTAAAACATTACATGATGATAATAATAGATCTTTCCTCATCACTCTCTCCCTTTTCTTCATGGTAGAATAAATACTTTATCATATGGCCCAATCGAGGATTTGAATCTTCAACAACCCCATTTGTTCTCGTAGCTCTCGCTATCACCTAAAACAAGTGGTAAGCCTGATTTCCAGTTCAAGTGTTCTCAGGATAGTATTCCTCAAATCCCTTTGAGATGTTTGTTCTCCGTGGCCTTTTGTCAAATGAGAAAATGTTGGATACACCTACAAGTTGGATATTTTGAAGGAACAAAAGCTTCATGTCACCAAGCTCTAGAATACACCAAAGTACACAAAATGATGTATGCCATGGGTGTATTAGGGATTTGGGTGCGGCAAAAATGCACATTGGGTAGAATAGATCCTATCTGGAATCCCCCAATACAAATCAAATAAACATGGCCTTATCATTAAGCCTCATAGGAATCCACCCTCAGAAATTGATGACACTTCTTTGGAACATGAGGACGATTCACCTCATTTGGAAAGTGACACAGATTCATATTGTAGCATATATGAGGACCTCTGCCATTTACCAAAATTTTTTATGGATTCCACCATCTTTAACCTTTTCACATCTCAATTCTCCAAGACAATTTTAAAATTACTCCTTGTATATCCCAACCTCATTGATTAGGGCCAACAAGGTTCATGTGCCAGTATTATTTCTTTGAAAATGATGAGGCAATCGTAGAGTTCATGGGTATTTGGGATGCCATTCTGATCAGTGACCAAAAAAAAGGTTTCTCCATCAATTTGGACAGATGCACGTACTTTTGGTAAGAGGAAGAGTGATGTGGTTGTCTTAAATTAAAAATAAGCAAGATCAAAAGTCCTACATAAAAGCCTTGCAAAAATAATAAGTCTAAATCCTATAGTGAAAACCTATGTGATGAACTTGTGTCAATTAAACAAATAGAAAAATCAATGGACAAGATAGTTGACCCACTTGAAGATAAATATAACTTTGAGCCACCGATATAAGAGGATATTACTCCCCCCTGATCCTACACATATGGAAGATGCATCTAAAATGTTGATCGAGGAGACTATCAGTGTTAACATCGGTTCATAAGAGGATCGCAAAAATAGTAAAGCTGGGAGCTTCACTCTCAGCACATGAGAATAAAACATTTGTGATGCATTGCTAAGAGAATTTGTAGACATATTTGTGTTGTCTTACACAGATGTGATAGGTTTAGACCCAACCTTATTCGTGTCACAACATTGTTGTGCATGGAAGATTCTAAACCTATTAAGTAGAAGATGAGAAATATGTACTGACGTGTTGCACTTCTAGTTAAATACATAACTAGAGAAGATATTGGTAGTAGGTTTTATCATACCTATTGACTATTCAAAATGGATATCAAACATATTGCCAGTACAAAAGTGAAACCAGTTGGTATCTAAATCTGCACAGACTTTAGTGATATTAATAAAGCATGCCCTAAAGATGATTTTCCTTTGCATATGGCCTCCTATCGACATGATTATCAGATTCAACTACGGGTTATGATATGTTATTCCCTCATGGATGAATTTTCGGGCTATAACTAAATAAAAATCACAGTGGGAAAATCAACATGAAAATCTACCTTTACAACCCTTTGGTAAACATTTTACAAAACCACCAGTGATGCCTTTCGGTAATCAAGAATTCTGAAGCCATTTATCTTTTTGGGCACACCTGACAACCTGCGAATGTTTTTCTATTTGATGTCATTTTCATTGAATCATGAGGATTGTTTTGTAACAAACTTGATCCCATGGCATATTATTTTCTTGGGAAAGAGGGCTCCAATGTGGCATGAGGTATATAATGCATTTTGGAGAAATTTTAAAGGGGGGGGGGTTTGGGAGGTTGAAAATCACGAGCAAATTCTAAGAGAAAGCTCATTTTTCTAAAAAAAAACCCACCAAAAAACTAGAACAATTTCTTCTATGTTGGATCTTCACGTATGTGAGTTGGTTACAAGTGTATAGCCATCACACAACTTTGAGATTGTTCATGAAACTCTCCCCTGCTGATGAATCTAACAAGAATTTGAGTTAATCTACGTTTTTCTGGGCAATATGATGTCTGTTATCATTTTTTTAAATGTTTGCAAATAGTTTTAATTGTTCTTGTTGCAATCTTACATTGAAAGTATTTAGAAATCACATACAATCTCCATTTGTTGTTGATAGTTTAGTGGAATTTGCAATCTCATGTTCATAAGAGCCTTAATCTGATAAAGAGATAAATAAATTTAAAATCACTTTACCTTCCTTAACTACAGAGATTGCTTGTAAGCCTTTGGGGGTACCTTAGGCGTGGTTTGATCAAGGATTTTTGTGTTTAATTGAGTTCTTTACTTCAATATTTTGTGGTGAATTCTCAAAGATTGTGTGAAGAGTGCAACCTGAGCTTCCATTTATGCCTCTTCTGGTTGAAAGAATATCCTGATTATTTGAATCATTTTATCTGATAGTTGTTCAAGTATTGTAGAGGTTGTCAAAGATCTGATATGTCCCAGTTTGTCTTGTCAACACCCCACCAAATAATTCATTCAAACAAACTAATCCTACCCATACTACCCCTGCATTGCATTGTGTGTTAACAAAAGGATCTAACCCATCTATAAAAATGCACAAGCCAAATCAGGATTATATAATGTCTTCAGTAACCCTTGCCTTGCATTGAAAATATCTCCATGATCTAGGAGTGACAACTTGTGAAAGTCAAATTTAGAGTGTTGATCATATTTTCCCAAGGCCTTTTCACACTATTTTCATAAATTGAGGGATATCTTCATCTCCTTCACCATTTGGGGGTTACAATATAGGTTCTCTTACCTTGGTTGAAAAGGCACAACCTAAAATAGTGAGGGTCAGATCAAATCCTTTAAAAGTGCTATCCATCTCTCCACAAATATGAGTTCCAGTTAGATCACATCCCTAGCTACAAAATGACACACATCATGATCTATCTGGCTTCAAGGTTTATGCCATATCTTTCATGCTACTCAGACTGAAGAGGAGAACAAATTTGGGTATGAACATTTTTTTGGTGCCATTGTCGGGGACTTCTTGTAATTTCTTGGTGTTTTTGGAGTGTTTGAAGAGTTTGAGAATTTATTTATTCAATTATTTAAGCTGCTACATTGTTAAAATATCATTCTATGCTTCAAATCTGTAAGTTTTAAACAAGGGTTTCAAGTTTTCTCTACCCTTTTTCCATTTCCTAGTAGTTTCATATACTTTTGGTGTATTGTGATTGATTGATTTAAGAAGAAGAAGGTCTGATTTATAAGGCTTTGCAAAGTTTTTAGTGCTAGCAAATATTTGACAGATTATTTTAGTGCATTCTTGCACAAGTAAGGTGAAATTCCTTAGTGGCGACTCCATGCTAATTTGATCTTGAAAATACCAGTTGTCTTACCTTTTTGTCATTTATTTTTGTGTTGCTTAATCTTTGCAAAAATTGAAGGAAGAAGATCTCTCTTCCTATCAAAGACACTACTAAGAAATTGTTTTCAGATTTAAGGAACTTAGAGTTGGAAGGGAAGAAGAGTTTGGAAAGTTGTTAAAGGTCTTGACATCAGGTAAAGGATATATCCTATTGTTGAGTTTGAGAGAGATCAGCCTTTGGTATTGAAGATTATCATTCTTCTTCAAGTGGATTCTGATTCAAGACAATACTCTCATTGACTTATTTGTCTCAGTTAGGTGAAGGTCCTTCTGCTGTACATTTGTAAGTTCCTTCTCCTAAATCTACACCTCTGTTTTTAAATCCAGCTAGAGATCATCCAAGAAGGAGAGCCCTTAAGAGAGATACCAATTTGTGAATCATTTCATTCCCATTCCCAAAGACCTCTGCACTCCTCATCAGCTTGTTTCACCTCCAAGATCACCTCCACAAATAATATGGCTCATCCTCCACCTAGACCTCCATTTGTTGTTAACACCTTTGGTCCTATCAATTTAAGAGGAAAGGATGGTTACCCAAATGCTGTCCCACAAGATGTCAGAAATAGGTTGCCAAAATTCCAGGGTAACAATGTTATTACTGGTGATCAACATCTCAAAATTTTTGATAATATGATGGAAGATTTTGAGATAGAGTTTGAGGATGTGTATGTCAAATTGTTTATTCACACACTAGAAGAGGATGCTAGGGATTGGTACAAGGCTCTACCTGATAATTCTATTGACTCTTGGACTGAAATGAAGAATGCATTTAGGTTGCAATATGGTGATAGGACTGATCCTAGGTTTCTCTTGTCTGAATTTGAGAATATCAAGAAGAAACCTAATGAATCAGTCCATGACTTCAACACAAGGTTTAACAAAACTTTGAGAAGGCTGCCTGTTGATTTGAGGCCTTGTGATGAATCTTGTCTAATCAAATATGCAGATGCATTTGATAAGAAGGCAGCCTATTACCTAAGAGACAAGAACCCAACCAATCTAAGACAAGCTTTCACCATGGCACTTCAAATTGAGAACAATATCAAAGAAATTGGGAAACCTCTTAAGAGAGATGGTGTAAAATTGATAAACCCTGAAAAACCTCAAGCTAGCAAAGGTGTTGATTTAGAATAGGTTGTGAAAAATTTGGCAGGGGCTGTCAAAGAAATCTCATACAATTTGGCAAGAGCTGAGAAGGGAATTAGGACAGACTTCACAAGGTCAGCCTAGGTAACAAGCACAAGATAGATTTGGCAATCACCATAGGAATGAGCAGAGGTTTGATGAAAAAGGTAAAGGCCTTGATGGATTTGAAAATAGACATCCTCAAGCACATGAAGGAAGAGTGTTTCTTGATCCCTTAACTGCTAGGGTTGTTGTTGTTGAAGAAGTTTTTGATATGGATTGGTGTGATAGGTGTTTTCTTCCTCATCCTCCATGTGAAGTGGACCAAACTAAGTTGATGAAGCTAATAACGAGGATGGAACTGATGATGATATTTGCATGATGGGTTGTTCTTCAAGCTCACAAGGAGGAGCAACATCTACTGAAGTAATAAGTGCTAGGACAGCTACAACTTTTTGGGATTGCATCAAATGGGTACAAATATTTCTTCCCCCTCATGCTCTTGAAGTTGATGTAGTGCAAGATTTTGAAATTCCTAACAATGACTTTGAATACTTAAGAGCTTTGATGATTAAGAAGTGTGATGGTGGTATCCCTTCGGAGGAAGATAGACAATTGTTGATGAATGCTATTGTAGCTCAAGAGAAAGACTATAACACTAGAAGAAAAGTTGTTAAGGAAGTTGGGCTTCAAGCCAAACCTAAAACACCCTTGCTCACAAGCATTCCAAAAGAAGATCCTAGGAAAGATAAGCACATGTCTAAAAGTTCTATTGTCCCAAACAAAAATTACAGTCCTCCTCATGCCCAAGCTGCCAAGAATCCACTACCATCTAATGAATCTTCTTGTCTCCCTTCCAATGTTGTTTTGCCAAAGAGTGTCCCCTATGACATAGCCCAAGTATTGAGCCAAATTAAAGTGAGTGTTCCAATCATTGAGTTGCTTAGAATTCTTGAGCATAAGAAGAGAGCATTTGAGTACTTGGGATTGAAAGAAGAGAAGGTTACTCCAGGTAGAAATGTAAATGTTGTTGAAACTCCACCTCAGATCATTGTTGACCTTGAAACACCACCAGCAGTAGAAGATCTTGGAGAGACACCTGAGGTATATTTGGGGACATCTTTGGTTGATTCCCAATTGAATGTTGATCCATTCTTCACAACTTTGATCATAAAGGATAAGTTACTTCACAATTGTATGTTTGATTCCGGTGCATCATGTAATGTCATGCCTCTAGAAGTCATGAATGAGTTGGATATCAAAGTGACAGCTAGCCTATGGAAAGTGTATTACCATGGATTCAAGGGAAGTGTCGGTGGTTGGTTGTGTGAAAGGTTTGGTAGTCGCAACTTGCAGCCTATTTAGGGAGGAATTTAAAACTTGGATGTTGTGATTGTTGATTACCCTGCCAAATGGGGTATGCTTTTGTCAAGAAAATGGGTTGTAAGTGTTGGTGGCAGCATTCAGATGGACATGTATTTTTCCACCATTTTAATTGAGGGAAGCCTTGTTAAACTTTATGGTGAGAAGAAGATGTTGCACCTAATTGAAGATCCCGACAATGCTTCCTATGAAGTGTTGTTTGCTGATGTAGATGCTGAGAATTTCATTGGTTTTGCCGATGGAAAAGAAAATAAGATGGATGAATCAAAGTGCCTTGATATGGTAGGTTTTCCATGGACATTGCTATTTGATGGAGCTTGCTCCAAATTTGGGAATGGTGCTGGTATAGTTCTGCTTTCTCCTAGTTTGAAAGAGTTTTCTTTTTCCTTCAAACTTAATTTTGAATGCACTAACAACGTTGCTGAGTATGATGCATTATTGTTGGGGTTAAGAATTGCATGAAACTATGGAGTGAAAGATATTGTTGCAAAAGGAGACTCAGAGCTGGTTGTCAAACAAATAAGAAAACTGTATGCTACAAAAAATCAGCGTATGAAACAGTATAAGCATGCAGTTTGGGATCTAATTGAAATGTTTGATTCCTTTAACATTGTGTATCATGATAGAGGTCTCAATCTTCTGCTGACAAGTTGGCAGTGCTGGGTTCTAGATTTGGAAATTACACCATTTCACCTTATTGTGAATACAACATTGAAGTGCTAACCAGGCCAGTTGTCCCTGATAATGTGAAACATTGGCAAGTTTTTAATGATGATACTCAAGTGCTAAGGTTCTTACAAAACCAAGGTGAGTTTAAAAATCAAAATATTGATTGGGAGCCAATGGTATGCATGAATGAAGGAAGAGAAACTTTTTTTGAGAAAGACATCATCCAATTGAAAACAAACACCATTCCTAGAGGTCTTGTTGCACTTGAGTCAAATTTTAACAATGCTGATTGCATCATAAATAGAAACATGTCTTCCTCAAGGGATGTGGAAGAGCATAACTTGGGCACTAATGGTAAACCAAGGAATATTTGGTTGGGCAGCAACTTAAGTAAAGAGGAAAAACAGTCCTATGCCCAACTCTTGAAAAAATATCAAGACTACCTTGTTTGGTCCTATTCCAAGCTAAAATAATATAGAGAAGACTTGTTTCAACATGAGATCCCTCTTGAGGCCAAGACTAAGCCATTCAGAAAGAAGCAAAGGCCAATTAATCCACTTCTCTCCATGAAAATGCAAGGTGAATTGAAGAAACTGAAGGAGGGAGGGATTGTTGATGCAAAATCACAGCACCCCTGGATGTTGATCAGATTTCTAGTTTGATCAGACTAGGATCCAGTGTGATTGCACAACATGGAATCCTTTCTTCAAGTGTGGGACTTGTAAAAATGAGAAAGGAATCTCCAGAGAAAGTTGGTTCCTCTTCCTAAACTACCTGCCACAAGCTATTCCAGTGCAGGCAAGCTAATCTAATCCTAATCTAACCATGCCAAGGAGACAGAGAGAGAGAGAAAAGGGAAAAAAAGAGCCTACACTAAAACGGTGACACACCAAAGAAGGAAAATGTTGAACATCTATCAAAACTGCCATGGAATAAGGAGAGGTGAGTGATGGGAAGGATGGACAGATGCATCACAGGCCGAAGGATAGATTTCACAGAAAAAATGTCCAAAAACTCCATGAACACAGCTCCAAACCTGTAATGAGAATTCAAACATGCACAAATACCTGTAATGAAGAGAGGCAAGAAGAAAACAAGTGAAAAATGAGAAAGGATGGACAGATGCATCACAAAACACGTTTTTGTTGCTTCAGAAGTTTGCACAGAACATCATTTTAATGGTAAAAGGAAAAAATGCCATTACAGAGAAGGGGAGGAGGTTCGAACTCCATTTTCAACCTTGGAGAAGAAAATAAGGGAGGGCAGAGCTGGAAAGATGAACCACCTTTTAGAAAGAAGCCCCTCTTTACAATTTCTAGGAAGAATGAGAGAGGGAAGAGAAAGGAAATCCAGATCTACCCCAACCACTTCTAGGTTGCATTTAATTCATCTTATTATGGCGGCAGGTGAGAACCCTAGCGAAAGCGGTGAACTGTATTTTACATTAAAGCTGGTTGTTGAAACGTCAGTTCTAGCCATTACCACATGCTAGAGACATTTCTTGACTTTATCTCTCCAAAATGAACCAAAATGAAAGATTGACCTAAGAATCATGTAGATAATTTCACCAGCTTTCCATTGATATAAATAACGTGAAAATCCGAGCTCTGGATCGAAAGATATGGCGATATGAAGATTTAGGGCAAAAAAAGGTCAAAACGGATCGGCGGGAAAATATTTGAATTTTTTCCACGCTCTGCCACTTGGATGACACGTGTCAGGAGCTGATTGGCCATGCAATTCTCTCTCTTTCCCTTTCCATGGGTTTTCCTTGAAAATTTTGACTTTTCTTACACTTTGGAAAAAATTTCATTTTCCCCCATGCCCCGCCACTTGGGACACGTGGCATCGTTTGATTCGTCGACAGGGGGTACGGGGAAAACCTTTACCTTTTAGTTTTTTGGCTAAAACCTTGCTAAGTTTCCAAATCTCTCCCCGATCTCCGAACTCCCCTTCCCCTTAGGACACGTGTATTGTGTCACCTAGCTCGGGCCCTCTGTTCCATTTTCCCCTTTGAAACTTTTACCAGCCACTTAGCAACTTTGTTTTTTCTTCTGACACGTGGCATGTTCTGATTCGTTGGTGGATCTTTAGCTTTTCATGTACCACGCATCCCTCACATACCTTTTTCCTTGCTGTCCCAAACTGCCTGTGAAAAATATCTCCAAACCGCCCGATTCGGGCTTCCTTGTTTCTGTTTGAGGTGAAGACACGTGGCGAGATTCCATTCATTCTTGGCTCCTTCAGATTTTCGTGTCCTCCACGTAATTTTGGCTCAGATGTCCCAAACTGCCCCAAATGAAAGTCTCCTATTTCAGCCAAATCGGCCGGTTCGCGTCCTCCGCGTACTTTTGGCCCGGCTGTCCCGAACTGCCTGGGAAAAATATTTCCGATCCACCCGAAATGGACTGACTTGCGCCAAACCGGGCCGATCCGCGTCCCGCACGTACTTTTGTCCCCAACTATCCCCAATTTGTGTGAAAAAAAACTTAGGCAATTTGTTCCCTCTTTTGGTCCATTCAGATTTTCACGTCCCACGCGTCCTGATGTCCCAACTATCCCGCAGGCCGCCTGGACTAGGACTTAGCCGATTTTCTTCATTTTTTCATCCCCAAGCTTGGTTTTCTGTAATTTTTTCACCTTTTCTAACCCGTTGGGTTTTCTTATTGGATGGGAGAGTTAGAAAGAAGCTGAGGGGCCCCAAAAAACATGATTTTAGGCCTTTAAACAATCTACTTGCTCGGGACAGAATAATCTGATGCATGTTATTAAAATTACCCTGGGGGGTGAATTTTGGATAACAATTTGGCGACTCAGTGGGGTCATCTGCCTGCTAGATGAAGTTACCAGTTTCCTGAAGCATCCATTGGGCATGGAGTCATGAGTTGTAACCTGCAAACTAATCTAAACTTTGAAAACCTCCTCTCTGAGCCACTTGGAAACCCACTGAAATGGACTGTGCAAGAGCAAAACTAGCACCACAAAAACTATGTACAGAACTGAAAATCATACATGCTCCAAATGGAACATGTAGAGTGTGCACAAGCACTTCTTCTACTGAAAGAAAACCTACCTAATTACTCTAACTGGAATCAAAGGCAAGCTAAACAAACCCTGCAATTGGTTGTGAGAAATAACTTCCCTTTCTCAAAAGTGGCATCCATGCAATTGATTTGGCATTGAACATGGCTGATTGGATGGATGGAAAATCAACAAGAAGCTGGTCTTCCACCCAAATCATCAAGGTATCAGCTGAAGGAAAATTCAATACCTCTTTTAGTTGCTCTGCATTTGGATTGAAGAGGTATGATAGTTGATCCTTGGTACTTTGTAGCTCATCCTCATGCTCAGAAGCAAGCATGACTGGTTGTGACTTCTCTTTTGGCTCCAATGAAGCCAAATACCTGATTGGGCAAGGTCTGATCCATTGAGTATGCCCATAGCTCTGATTTTCAACTGCAAAAAAGGAGTTCTCTTGTAGACCTTCTTGAATGGATGGTGTGGAAGAAACGGTGAAATTCCTCTGTCCTTTCTCTTCCTCCAATGAAGAACATGAAAGATTAAAATCTTCCAATCTTGGTTCCAAAGAGCTACTATAAGATGAAGGCTGCTGCAAATGAATGTTTTCCTTCATGACAGCAGAATCAAGTGTTTGGAATGTGGATGATGAAAGAGAGAATGGTGGAAACTCAACCGGCTCTTCTCCATCAAAACAGTCCTCCAAATCTGACAGATAAACTACCTCATGGCTGTCCTACTGCAAATGCTCCACTTCCTCCATGGTGTCTTCTTGATCTGTAAGTTGACCACCATGGTTTCTTTCACCCTCCAACATTGAGTTTGAGAGATCAAAATCCTCTTCAGCACTAGAACTTGAGAGAGATGAAGTAGAAAGAAGAACTGAAGGTTCTCCTGTAGCCTGCTTTGTGCTCAAAGCCATTGGATCTGTAATTTTCTCCTCCACAACTAGAATGTGCTCCTCTTCTTTTGGATTTGGAGCAGCTTCTCCTTCCTCCAATGTTTGAAGAAAATCTTGCTCTTGATAGAACTCTTCCTCTAGCATGAAGTTTTTCAAGTCAAATTCTTCAATCTGCTGCTCTAGAGAATAAGTTGGTACTGCAAGATTTTCTTCTGAGATTTCTTCCTTTATGGCTGATTGTGCAACTTGAATTGAATCAACATTCCCTTCAAATAGAGTGCCAACATGGACACTAATTTTTGAGAAAACTGACTACTGATCTGCTTCTTCTTTTTGCTCTTCTTCTGCTGCCACAAAATCAGTCTTAACCACCATTTGTTCAACCTTAGCCTCTTCTGTAGGTTTAACCATCAAGGGGATCTTTTTCATCCCAAATTTGGCAGCACAAACCCTCAAGTTGTCTGTGATTTATTTTCTATTGGGCTCTTCTTCTTGCTGTCCTTCATGGCCGATTTTTGCAATTTCTTCTTCCCCACATGGAATTGGGAATGCAAGAGGAGGGATGGGTTGTAACTTAATTGATTTGGAAATTTTTTGTGGTGGTGGAGGAGGTGGAAACTCTTGTTTATTTGGAGTGGGAGGTATTTCATTTATCTCTTGTGGAGGGGATGACTGTTTGGAAGGAAAAAGGAAAGAAGAATTGAGGTGTGGTGGAAGACTGAGAAGTGGAGACATGGGATCAACATTTGGGACAGCAGATGGGGAGTTTAGAATTTGCAATTCCAAATGAGATGATGCTGCTTGAGTAATGGGAAGAGAAAAACTAGATGATGGTGTAGAACTTACCCATTGACAAGGTTGTTCAACACCAAGTGTATAGGCCTCTATTTCTGTTGTCCATTGTGCAAGTTGGGGCAGCATCTTCATCATGAAGTCCAGCTTCTCCAGAGGGCTGAAGTGTCTTGGAAAAGGGCCTCCCCATGGACAAGGAGTCCTGTAACCAATTCTGAAAGCTCTCATTTGAGCTGTTGCTCTAGACTACACCATCTTTACCTCCATCTTTTGGATTTTCTCCAACAGACCAGCATCTTGCATCCGATTGTCTTCATTATATGCAGACTCTTTCTCTTGGAAAGCTCCATAGCCAAACTGATTTTGGCATTGCTGCTCATATGGGTATGCATGTTGATTTTGAATTTGTTCAAAATGCTGATTTGGAGGATTTAAAAAACGTGTTGGAGGTGGGAAACACTGCTGCTGTTGTAAATGTGAGTTCCATGATGGAAATGAAGTCATGATTGCACAACCTCATGGAATGGAAAAGAATGAAAGGGATGGAAAGAATGATGGATGGGAATGGATTAAAAATAGGTCTGCAACTTCAGAAATGGGTTGCTAATAAGATGGAGTCGCCAGATGCGTTTGCAAGTGCCTCCAAAGGCTAAATTCTTCACAGGAACACACCAAGCTACAAAAGATGAAGTGGAAGACCTCTAAGTCCCACAGGGTGTGCCAAAACTGTTGATGCAAAATCACAGCACCCCTGGATGTTGATCAGATTTCTAGTTTGATCATACTAGCATCTAGTGTGATTGCACAACATGGAATCCTTTCTTCAAGTGTGGGACTTACAAAAATGAGAAAGGAATCTCCAGAGAAGGCTGGTTCCTCTTCCTAAACTACCTGCCACAAGCTATTCCAGTGCAGGCAAGCTAATCTAATCCTAATCTAACCATGCCAAGGAGACAGAGAGAGAGAGAAAAGGAAAAAACAGAGCCTACACTAAAACGGTGATACACCAGAGAAGGAAAATGTTGAACATCTATCAAAACTGCCATGAAACAAGGAGATGTGAGTGATGGGAAGGATGGACAGATGCATCACAGGCCCAAGGATAGATTTCACATAGAAAATGTAACAAAACTCCATGAACATGGCTCCAAACCTATAATGAGCATTGAAACATGCACAAATACCTACAATGAAGAGAGGCAAGAAGAAAACAAGCGAAAAACGAGAAAGGATGGATAGATGCATCACGAAACATGTTTTTGTTGCTTCAAAATTTTGCACAGAACATCATTTTAATGGTAAAAGGAAAAAATTCCATTACAGAGAAGGGGAGGAGGTTCGAACTCCATTTTCAACCTTGGAGAAGAAAAGAAGGGAGGGCAGAGCTGAAAAGATGAACCACCTTTTAGAAAGAAGCCCCTCCTTACAATTTCTAGGAAGAATGAGAGAGGGAAGAGAGAGGAAATCCAGATCTACCCCAACCGCTTCTAGGTTGCATTTAATTCATCTTATTATGGCAGCAGGTGAGAACCCTAGCAAAAGCAGCGAACTGTATTTTGCATTAAAGTTGTTTGTTGAAACGTCAGTTCTAGCCATTACCACGCGCTAGAGACATTTCTTGAATTTATCTCTCTAAAATGAACCAAAATGAAGAATTGACTTGAGAATCATGTAGATAATTTCACCAGCTTTCCATTGATATAAAGAACGTGAAAATCCGAGCTCTGGATCGAAAGATATGGTGATCTGAAGATTTAGGGCAAAAAAAGGCCAAAACGGATCGGCGGGAAAATATTTGAATTTTTTCTGCACTCTACCACTTGGATGACACGTGTCAGGCGCTGATTGGCTGTGCAATTCTCTCTCTTTCCATTTCCATGGGTTTTCCTTAAAAATTTTGACTTTTCTTACACTTTGGAAAAAATTTCATTTTCCCCCGCACCCCGCAACTTGGGACACGTGGCATAGTTTTGTTCGTCGACAGGTGCGTGGGGAAAACCTTTACCTTCTAGTTTTTGGCCAAAACCTTGCTAAGTTTCCAAAGCTCTCCCCGAGCTCCGAACTCCCCTTCCCCTTAGGACACGTGTCCTGTGTCACCTGGCTTGGGCCCTCTGTTCCATTTTCCCCTTGAAACTTTTACCGACCACTTAGCAACTTTTTTTTCTTCTGACATATGGCATGTTCTGATTCGTTGGTGGCTCTTCAGCTTTTCACATCCCACATGTCCCTCGCGTACGTTTGGCCTGGCTATCCCAAACTGCCTGGGACAAATATCTCTGAACCGCCCGATTCGGGCTTCCTTGTTCCTGTTTGAGGTGAAGACATGTGGCGAGATTCCATTCGTTCTCAGCTCCTTCGGCTTTTCACGTCCTCCGCATACTTTTGGCCCAGATGTCCCAAACTACCCCAGATGAAAGTCTCCTATTTCGGCCGAATCGGCCGGTTCACGTCCTCCTCATACTTTTGTCCCGGCTGTCCCGGACTGCCTGGGACAAATATTTCCGATCCGCCTGAAATGGACTGACTTGCGCTAAACCAGCCGATCCGCATCCCGCGTGTACTTTTGTCCCAACTATCCCAAACTGCGTGAAACAAGACTTAGGCAATTTGTTCCCTCTTTCGGCCGATTCAGCTTTTCGCATCCCAAGCATCCTGATGTCCCAACTGTCTCGCAGGCCACCTGGACTAGGACTTAGCTAATTTTCTTCATTTTTTCGGCCCCAAGCTTGGTTTTCTGCAATTTTTTCACCTTTTCTAACCCGTTGGGTTTTCTTCTTGGATGGGAGAGTTAGAAAGAAGCTGAGGGGCCCCAAAAACATGATTTTGGGCCTTTAAACAATATACTTGCTCGGGACTGAATAATCTGATGCATGTTATTAAAATTACCCTGGGGGGTGAATTTTGGATAACAGGGATCTTTCTGCCCATAAAGTATTTATCTTGGGTTGAAAACCTTGTGCCAATCAGAAAGAAGAATGGAGATATCATACTTTGTGTAGACTTCATAAACCTGAATAGAGCTTCATTAAAAGACAAATATCCTCTGCCTAGCATCGAGAACATGCTATAATTAGTAATTGGATCTGAATTACTGTCCACCTTGGATGGTTTCTCTGGCTACAATCAAGTTGTTGTCAAGGAATCAGAAAGACTTAAGACAAAATTCACTACTCCTTGGGGAACATATGTTTTTGTTAGGATGCCCTTTGATTTGATGAATTTTGGTGCCAATTTTTAAATAGAAATGGATGTTGCTTTTGTTGGTCACATCAATGAGTTCATTGTAGTTTACCAAGATGATGTGACTATGTTTTCAAGGTAGAGAGGTGATCATTTACAGTAAGTGGAGAAGATGTTGATCAGATGTAGGGAGTATGGAATTTATCTTAATCCAAAGAAGTTTCATTTTAGCGTGCAAAATGCCAAGTTGCTGAGACATATTGTGTCTAAATATGGTTTTATGATAGACCCTGAGAGAGTGGAAGCAATCAGCAAAGTACCTATCCCAAGAACCAAGAAATGCATCCAATCTTTCTTTGGTCAAATTAATTTTATTAGAAGGTTTGTTTCTAACTTTGTTGAGTTGACTCTTCCAATCAAAAACATGCTAAAGAAGGACCAAGTTATCAAATGGGAGAAGGCTGCCATTCAAGATTTTGAAGGAATTAACGATGCACTTAAACATGCACCTATTTTAGAAGCTCCAAATTATAAGAGGCCTTTCCAAATATTTTCCTTTTCCTCTAAGTATACCATTACTTTTGTTTTGCTGCAAAACAATGAGAATGGGGCTAAGAGGCCTATTTCCTTCTTTAGTAAGGCTTTACAAGCCGCTGAGCTGAAGTATACAATCATGGAGAAACAAGCATTTCCCTTGGTGAAAGCAACAAAAGTTTTCTTGCCTTATATATTGAGTTCAAAATTCATTTCTTATGTTCCCCACACCATGGTGAAAGACATCTTATCAGAGAAGGAGGTCTCAAGAAAAAGATGTAGATGGGTGAACAAACTACAGGAATGATATGGACATTCAAACCACAAAGTTGGTAAGAGGTTTGGGTCTTGCTAAGCTCATGGCTGAGAGCAGCTTGCAGAATGTGGAAGTGAATCAGCTAGAGGAAGAAAGGGTAGATGTCCTTGCAAATTTGGTAAGTTCTAAGTGGTACAAAGATGTGATCTTCTACCTCAGACACCTATACTACCCTAGTAACTTGAATAAAAATAAGAAAAGAGCCCTCAAGCTGGATTTTCAAAAGTATATCATCACGGACCTTAGGCTAGCTTGGAAGAACCCTAAAGGTGTCCACTTGAAATGCATAACTAAAGATGAAGCTCCCAAGATAGTTGTTGATTTCCATGGGGGAGTTTGTGGAGGAAACTTTTCTGGAAGAGTAACAACACATAAGATTTTGGGAGCTGGTTATTGGTGGCCTACTCTCTTCAAAGATGCAACCCAGTTAGTTAGAAAATGTGATAGTTTCCAAAATTTCTCTAGAAGACTGAAAGCTTCAGGCTCCCTTCCTTTGTATCCTGTATCAATTAAAGCTCCTTTTAAACAATGGGGGATGGACTTCATTGGTGAGATTTCAGATCCTTCTAGTGTTGACCATAAGTGGATCCTTGTAGCCACTGATTATTTTACAAAGTTGGTAGAGGCAATCTCCACTAAGAAAGCAACACACCAAATAGTTATGGACTTCTTGTTGAATCAAATAATATGCATATTTGGAGTCCTAGTCAAGATTGTAGCTGATAATGCCATGTTCTTTAGAGCCAAACCTTTAATGGTAATGTGCAATGAATATGGATTCAATTTGACTTATTCTTCAAACTATAACCCCCAGGGAATGGACAAGCTAAGTCTAGCAATAAGAATTTGTTGAATATCATTAGAAGAACCTTGGAGAAAAACAAGAAGAAATGGGGTGAACAATTGAAATTTGTAGTTTGGGTTGATAGGATAACTCCTAAAAGAGCTACTGGTAAAAGCCTATTTGAATTGGTGTATGGAACTTAGGCTTTACTGCCCTTACACTTGAAGTTATCTTCATTTCATTTTTCCCAACAGTTGTAAGATCAAGAGCTTAGCCCATATGAATCAAGGATCAATCGGATTATTGATCTTGATGAGGAGAGAAGAGCATCCCATCAAAGGCATGTTAGATTTAGGGAAAAATTGAAGAGATTGTTTGACAAGAAGGTCACTCCTAGAGCCTTCAATGTTGAAGATCTGGTTTTGTTATGGGATAGTCGACATGAAGACAAGGGAAAGCATGGAAAATTTGATGCATTATGGATGGTCCCTTATGCCATTGATATCAAAATTGGTGAACATACATTCTTTCTCAAGGACTTAGATGGGGAATTGCTGGAGCTATCTGTTAATGCCAGACATTTGAAGCATTTCTTGGATTAATCCCCAAATCTGAGGTATGCAAAAATTGTACAGTTGTATAGTCCTTATTTTTTGCTTTATTTTTGTCATTTTTTTGGTGTGTGGTTTTCCCTTGTTCTTAGCAGCCTTTCTAGTCGGTTTCTCAACTCATTTTTGAAGGATGGTTTTGGTATTTTGACTACCTTGCATATTGAACCATTTGTCCAATGGATATTTTGGCACTAGGTCTATGTTTTGTCCTTATGGCACTCACTGCGAGTTCCCATCCCCAAGAAAGAGCCAATGTTGGTGCCATTTTTGAGATTTTAGCATGTTGCCCTAAATTTTAAAATTTTGTATCTGCTAAAAAAAACATTTTATCCTTTGATTTGATGGTCTGTAATTCTTCCCCTCCAGTTGAATGCTTTTAAAATGCTCACAAACTTGTTGTTTTGCCTTAATTTGGAGGAATATTCCAAGTTTGCCCTTTTCTGTGCCCTCGTTTTTCCAATTTTGTGAGTTGTGTCATTTTCTCCTTTGCCAGATCGTGGAAAAATCAAAATTAATCAATTCATACTTGTTTGTATTTGAAAATCCAAATCCTAGATCAAAAATGTTCATAAATCATGCTTCAGTTGATTCAAAATAAAAAATTTGCCATCCTTGGTGAAAAAATTGAATTCTAGGATAACCCTGATTTTTTTTATGTTTTGATGATCATACGAGCGTCATTTTCTCATCAAATTCATCCTCAGAAGGTATTGGCAATGTGGCGGCTTCTAATTGGCTGAGGAAAGGTGGGGAAGTGTTGTAACTTTTCATTTTTTCCTTTTCAAGCAATGGGGAATTTTCAGGCCCAAGGACCCATTTTTTCTAACTTTACCTATGTGGCATGTTCTGATTGGCAGGGAGTTGGTGGGTGGTTAGATTCCCTTGGAATTTTTATACTTTATTTTGCAAAAATTTTAAAGTAAAAAATTGGTCCGAAGCCCCACAGCCAATCCAAAGTGGACACATGTCCTAAAACACAAAAAAGCGAGGAGTGGGCCGAGGGGGGACTTAGTGGTTTTTAGCTATAATTCTCTAAGTTTCAAAATTAGTTTTAGCCCCACTCCAATCAGAGGAGGACATGAGGCAGCACGGCAGGTGTAGAGTGGGTCGGCGGGCCGGCGGAGGTAAAAGGTAATTTTTTTCACTTTTTCACAAAAGAGTTATAAATGAAAACTTTTAGCGTGCCCCCACGAATGAATCACAGGTGGACACGTGTCCATGAAGGGTCAGAGGGAAGTGCGGGCCATAGAAGGGAAATGGGAATTTTTTCCTTTTTGGAAAAAGGAGTTAAAATAAAAATTTGAAGCGATGGCCAGCTAGTGAATCATCGAGTGACATGTGGCAGAGGATAGAGAGGGTCGGTGGGCCAGCAGAGGCAGGAGAGAATTTTTTTCCTTTTACAAAAAAGGCTTAAAATCAAAATTTGGAGTGTTGGCCCGTAACGAATCACAAGGAGATGCATGACGAGGGAGAAATTGGAGGTGCGGGACTATGGGGCAAAAAGTGAAAAATTTCCAATTATCCAAAAAAGGTCAAAATGCGTACAATTGAAGTGCGATGCAAATGGGACCCACTATGTGCCATGTGTCAGCTCCAAATTTCAAGGGTGGAGAAAAAATTCAAATTTTTCCATTTTTCCATAAAATGTGGAAAAGTAAAAATGATTCCAATATCGGTTCCAATCATTTTTTGCCACGTGTCCAGCCTTATCCAAAAAATCAAAAACATGACTCAAGCTTATTTCTAAGTCTGCATCTTCCACGTGGAGGGCAAGGATTAAAATATGGATAAGATCATCGGTTGCTGTGCATCTATTTGTTTTGACCACCATGGGATCTCCAGGAAGCTTGGAATCAAAAATTTTGCATCAAAATTCATCAAATTTATAGTGATTTTGTGTCATCTTGGCCTTCCAGGATCATTGGAATCACATTCATGGCTTAATTATTTGATTTGAGATGTTTTTGAAGTAATTTTTTACATCAGCGTGAGTAAACACGTGGAATGTCAAAATCAAAAGTTACAAAGGTAATTTTAAAAGGTGAAAATGATGAGTAAAAGGTGTTTTCATTCCTCAATGATGAAAAACATGCCTCCAAGGTGGATAATGATCCAGATATTTGTAATTATTTAATATTTTTCGGCACACCTGACAACCTGCAAATGTTTTTTTGTTTGATGTCATTTTCATTGAATCATGAAGAATTGTTGTAATAGAATTGATCCCTTGGCATATTCCTTTTTTGGAAAATAAGGATCAAATGTGGTAAGAGATATATAATGCATGTTTTGAGACATGTAAAGAGGTTCGGAAATTGAAAATCATGAGAAAATTCTGAGAGAAATCTCATCTTCTAAGAAACCCACCAATGAACTAGGATAATTTCTTCTATGTTGGGTTTTCATGTATGTGAGTTGGTTACAAGTGTATAGCCATCACACAGCTCTGAGATTGTTCATGAAACTCTCCCCTGCTGATGAACCTAAAAAGCTTTTGAGTTAATCTTTGTTTTTCTAGGCAATATGATGTTTGTTATCATTTTTAAATGCCTGCAAATAGTTTTCATTGTTCTTGTTGTAATATTGCATTGAAATTCTTTAGAAATCACACAGAAACTCCATTTCTTGCTGATAGTTTAGTGGAATTTGCAATCTCATGTTCAAAAGAGCCTTCATGTGATAAAGAGATAAACAAATTTAAAATCACTTTACCTTCCTTGACTGCAGAGATTTCCTATAAGACTTTTGGGGCACCTTAGGTGTGGTTTGATCAAGGATTTTTGTGTTTAATTGAGTTATTTACTTTAAGCTTTTGTGGTGAGTTTTCAAATATTGTGTGAAGAGTGCTACCTGGGCTTCCATTTATGCCTCTTCTGGTTGAAAGAATATCCTAATTATTTGAAGCATTTTATCTGATAGTTGTTTCAAGTATTGTAGAGGTTGTCAAAGATATGATATATCTCAGTTTGTCTCATCAATACCCCACCAAAATTCATTCAGAATAACTAATCCTACCCCATACTACCCCTGCATTGCATTATGTGTCAACAAAAGGATCTAACCCATCTACAAAAATGCACAAGGAAAATCAAGATTATACAATGTCTTCAGTATCCCTTGCCTTGCATCGAAAATATCTCCATGATCTGGGAGTGACAACTTGTGAAACTAAGATTTGGAGTGTTGATCATATTTTCCCAAGGCCTTTTCATACTATTTGCATAAATTGAGGGATATCTTCATCTCCTTCACCATTTGGGGGTTACAATATAGGTTCTCTTACCTTGGTTGAAAAGGCACAACCTAAAATAGTGAGGGTTAGATCAAATCCTTTCAAAGTGCTATCCATCTCTCCAAAAATATGAGTGTCGGTTAGATCACCTCCCCGGCTACAAAATGACACACATCATGATCTATCTGACTTCAAGCTTCATGCCATATCTTTGATGCTACTTGGAGTGAAAAGGAGAACAAATTTGGGTACCAACATGCATCATCTAGAAAGAAGGATTTTTTAGGTTTATGAGACTCTTCCACCATATTATAATCCATATTAGGTAGAAAAAGCATGAGGATTTAGTGTTGGGATCCCTACTCATTTCAAGAATTGAGTTCCTTCACCACATGATAGAATAAGATTAGCTGAATCCCATGTTCTGAGGAAATGTCAAGATCTACTTCTAACACCATCATGATGAGTTCATTTACATGAAACTAAGCCACGATTTGTATCCTTTAATTTGATATCTCATTTAAATTATAGTGAACCTTCCTCATACCAAGCTTGTATGAAATTTTATTAGGAGTAAGTTAGGGTTTGATAACTATGGAGTTAATTCTAGGATATTAATCCAAAAAATTAAAACAAATGACATCTACAATATCCTTTAAGAGATTAAAAGGTAATTTATGAGTGGAATTTGTGAGTTTCTGAGTTATAGATGACAATACATTAACACAGTTAGCATGCCAAGTCATGACCTAATAGAGAGATCCATTTATCAAAAGAAGTACAGTTTAACCATGGAGTTCAAGATTGAGTTTTGACACCAAGTTATAATTCATTAGCGGGTGCTCTAAAAGGGAAAAGTTGAGGTTTGAAACCCATAAGAAGTGAAGTTATGCAAAAATTGCAATTGAGGCAGGGCTGGTGAGATTCAAACGTAATATGGAAGGAAAGTGAGAATACAAGAAGAGGGTGAAGGATTAGGATCATAAATTTACACCACACCATAAAAGGTACAATGGGTAGTATAAAATGTCTTTGCCTTATTATGGGTCCACACAGTTTGTCTCAGTCATAAGATTACCGAAATGCTTGTTCTGGAGATCTCTACGTGACAGTTTGGATAATTGTAATATAATATGATCTTTTCAAGCTCTTGTAGAATATTAATGATGCTTCTAACAGTGGTGTGAAGTCATAGACAGACTGAAAACTCTTAGTGGTGACTAAGAAAATAAAAATATAGAGATTTCATGATCAGGCTAAGAGATATAGTGAAGGGATAAGCAAGATCAATGGCAAGAGGGACTAATTTTATTGAATTATATTCACTTTAATGATTTATTGGTCATTAGATGTAATATTAAAAACAAATTAGGTGACTAACAATACATTTAAGGAATCATAGAACTATGTTTGCATGTTTTTCGTCAACTAGACAAACAAGACAAATTATAGAATGAGGGAAATTGATTAATGAATTTTCCTTTTTGTGATGAATGCTTGAGTGTATCTATAAATATGTTTGGGTCTCTGTGTCATAAACTATGCTTCAACCCATGTTCGAAGAGAAGTTATCACGATGGGTAAAAACATGACTAAAACTCATTTTTAACTCATTTTCATTACACATGTCACCATTTCCATACAACTAGCTCCTGAAACACCTTCTAAAACACTTTTTTTTCCAAAGGTGCTTACAAAAAAATTTCAGACATTCATAGCCACAAACAACAAATATTTGCACATATATTTCAAACCAATAATCGAACCATTATGAAATGTGGCCATAAGGTTCCTTTAAAAAACACCTTTCTGAAGATTGAATCAGAAACTTATTGATGACATAGATTTTTGTGAAAAATAGATAAATTCCAAGCCCTAAAACCTACTCCTTCATATTCCCATATAGATTTTATGATCATTACATTACAATCCAACACTAGTAAGTCTATTTTTGAAAAATAGAAGGTGCTCTGAATATTAGGTTACTAAAAGTAGTAAGTTTCACAAAGTTACAAATTTTCAACATTGACGATATACTGTAAAGTAAGAAACATAAAAAATTATAATTTGGGAAACTTTCTAAAATTAGAAGTGCCCCGATAGAGAAGGTATATAAAAATAACAATTTTCTAAAAATAGAAAATTTTCACCAGCTACAATAATCTAAGTGATTTAGGAACTTTAGAACTAAAAAATTGTGTAAGGATTCTAAAAATAGATGTTCTAGGACCTAATTGCTAAAAATAGAAAGTTCAAAATTTCATTGTACAAAGTTTGTTGTGACCCTATATTTTCTCATATTTTTTCTTTTTAGAAATATTAATTTCAAATATTGGCATGGATCTTGAAGAAATAAAAAATAGTATGTTTGGAGGACCCATAGAGCTCATGCAAGAGAGAATATTTTTGAGAAGATAAGTTTTAGCAGGGTTCATGCCTTATCCATTCAAAGTACATACATGGTACTACCATGTGAAAAACACTATGAACCTGATTGTAGGATAAGACAGAAAAAAACTCAATTATTTTAGTGCTTACTCCTAAGGGTATATGACAATGTTTGTAAATTCCAACTAGTAAATAGCTCTTTACCGACAGATGCCTCATCTCCTTTGGTAATATTATCTTCCCTCTACATTCTTCCTCCTTTTCCATTTCTTCAAGTTCATAATTAAGGACACAATTTTAACTATTATTTCTTATTCACTTAAAGTGACCTATAGTCTAATTTTGTAATGAGTTCCTTTCAATTAATGAAAGATGACCCACTTTTTTTTCTACGATTATGAAAGGTCACAAATGATAAGGGGAAGTAAAACGTCTTATAGGAGGTAGATGAAAAGATACTTTGTAAAGCTATAAATTTGGATGACCACTTCATTCCAAGGAGTTGTAAATTGTTACTTTCTAAGTTGATAGCTTTCCACTACTAATATACAATAAATATAGTTAATTCTTCTATTCCATTTTTCTATTTTTCCTCCATTTCTTTGTCTGGTCAGCTTTGTAGACATGATAATATTGTAAAAAAAAGAAAGGTAATAATTTATTTGATCAATGAATCAATATAAATCATTTTCTATGATTTGTTAGTCATTATTTTATATTGAAGTGTAGTGCTTTCAATTGAGTGTAGAACTATTCTTGTTAATTTTGTGGAAATTTGTATATTCCTATCCATGAACTTAACCCCCCTTCACCACATTATTACTCACATATAACTTCTATCTTTCTAATAAAACTCTTCCCTTGTATAAGATGTTGTAAATAATTTTCCAAAAGTGTATTGGAGTATTCCTGTGTGATCCTCGGCTTCACGACCACCCAATATTTCATTTTTCTGCACTCAATCAATGGGATCCTCCCCATTACTAAGAGGATGGACTCAGTCACAAAGCATTGGTGAAAATCCACCAGTATATTCTTGTGACAAATTATTTCGCCAATAAGGATTTACCTAAATAATTCCCATACTTTATTTCTCTGTTACATATAGAATCACTTAAATTTCTTTCACTTTACCAATATGGGGTGATAAATCTAACTAAAAAAATGTTACATTTTTCTACATGGAAAGTAACTATTTTTTAAGACCATGTATAACACTGACACACAATTTCTATCAAACTATCAATACAACCACACTACCTATAACTTGTAAAACCATTTAGTTGACAGTCAATGTCAAACTCTAGTATGGACATACCCCTCCTATATAAGTCACTAAAAAATTATCAAATCATTTTTAAGTTTGATTTATAAAAATATACATTTTCCATACTTATTGTTAGTGCAAAATCATAGCACCCTTGAATTTCTGCAACCTATTGCATTGAGACTCTTAGTGTGATAGCATAACATGATGCATCTCTCAAAGTGTGGGACTTTGAAATCGAGAGATATATTTGGATGAAGTTCGGTTCCTATTCCTCCGTTTAGGTGCACACAAATAAATTGTAGAGGATATACTCTAAACCTACTCTATCTTACCAAGCGAACAAGGTTGAGAAGATGCGAAAGAATTAAACCTAAGATATCAATGTGATGCACCAAAGGAATGTTAAACATTTGTTTACAATCTTACACACACCATAGAAATCCAATACAATCACCATGCATAGATAACCAAACTGTAATGAGATATCAAAAGATAAAAATGAACACATGAGAGGGTTGAGAATCACCCACAAACATATATTATTGCTCCAGAGTTGATACAGTACATTACAACTAGCCAAGAGGCAAAACTTCGTATTACAACTTGAATGGGAGGTTTGGACTCCACGAACTCGTCTGCAGATAAGAAGAGAAGGGAGGGTGAAAAAAAAAAATTTCCAATCATTTACAATGAGCCCAGCTCCTTATTTTATTGATACAATGAAGAGGAAATAAGAAACGAGGTGGTAAACTTGATTTTAAAGCTCAGCTACCGGTCATTAATGCCACTGAAAATCTATCGAGTCTGCCGCTCTATATTTTCTCGGCATGTTGAACAAGGGAGAGTGGCGGATCAAATCAAATCTGATCTAGATGTTGGGGACAATTGGATACAATATTAATGGCATGAACATGTTTCCCCATTTTTTACCCACCAAACCTCTTTAAAATTAAAGTTTTAGGTTTCCATGGCATAGGCGAGGTCAATACCTTTTTAATGGTGCCAAATTTGTTGAATTTCGGGCATTGGGTTGAAAAATATGTCCATTTGAATGTTTGAGTTGGGTCCATACAAAAATGTAGAAAATTAGTTAGTAGAATAGGTCCATGGGCCCGAAACTCACTTTGTGCCTTTTGGTACCAAAAATACAAAATGCAAAAAATTGTCTTGCAGCCCTGCAATTCAATTTTGGCAAAAAAAAATCAGTTTTGGGCCCGCTGGTCCGCATTTTCCATTTGCATGAAAATTCTTCCCTAGGTTGGCTGGCCTTAATGCAATTGAGGTTTGACATGTGGCTCCTTGGGCATCCGCAGAGCTGCAGCTCATTTTTTCACATTACTCCCTTTAAGGAAAAAGCTCAAATTTCCCTCGACGAGCCACCTTCCCACTTTGACTTTTCTACATGGCCACGTGTCACTTTGTGGGCCTTATGCATTTTTCTTCATTTGGATTAAAGATCCCTCATGGGCTTACAGGCCTGAAATTCACTTTGTGCCCTATTTGCAAAAATCACAAAAGTTCCAAAAATCCTCGTAAACCCGTTGCACTGAAATTCACTTGGGAAAAATTTCCTCTGCACCCCCGCAATTGCAAGTTTACACTTAACTAAAAGTCTTACCCATGTCTTCCGTCCGCCTTTGGCAAAAAATCGTTCCAAGACCCATCGGCCTATAACTTGCAAAATATGAGTAGTTAGAAGGACTTATTCATACTTTTGGAAAGAGAAAGAAATATCCCACCTGATGAATATGCTTTCAGGAAACCTTAACTACTTAGAATATCTAAAAATTGGATTGAAGCACTAAAAGAGGAAAAATGGGTGTAGTTAACCAAAAATAAGCATGAACTTATTTTGGATAATAATTTGGCGACTCATAGGAGACATCTTCCTACTCGATGAATAGGCTAGTTTCCTTGAGAAGCATCTATTGGGCATGAAGTCATAATTGATAGCCCGATCTAATCTAAACTTTTGAAATCCAATCCTTGAGCCACTTAGACATTGTTGGTACTAGAGCTGACCCTGAATTCACTCTGCAGCTCTGGAAATGGACCCTTCGAGACCTGATTTTAGTTTCTTTGTATTTGTTTCAATTTAAAATTAGTAACTTTTGGTAACTATGGGTATCCCTGATGTAAATGTTGAAGGGCCTAGTGCATTCACCTGGAGGCACATCAAACTGTATAATGACGCAAACTTGGAGCAATAAAAAACATATGCCACAACACTTAGGGAAATAAAACCTATGTTATAAAAAAACAAAGTGTATATGCACTTAGGGAAATTAAAAACCTAGGCTAATATTATACAAGTGAGAGGAATTTTTCCCTTTTAGTAGTAGTTTTTGAGGTAGATCCCGTTGACTGAGATCTTCAATTCTTTATGATCCAACTTAGTCAGCCAGAAGGCATTGCTACTTGTACATCTTGTGACCATGTAGGGGCCACTCCAAATGGCATCAAACTTGGAATGCTTTCCTAGTTTTTCCCAATTTACATTCCACTTCAGAAATAAGTCCCCCTCTTGAGAGGTCCTTGTTCTAGATTTCTTATCAAATTTCTTCTTGATCGACGCTTGATCTTTCTCCATGACCTGAATTACATGATCTCTTGCCTCTCCTACTTCCATCAACTCTACATACTTGATTTCCATAGGTCAAACTCGGCTAGCTCCAATGATATGGGAAATACTACCTCCTTTCCATATACAAGATTATATGAGGAGCAACCTGTGGATCTCTTGGATGTGATCCTATTAGCCCATACAGCTGATTTGAGCTTTGTATGCAAAGTTATCTAATTTTCATCAAGAGTCCTTTTGATAATCCTTAGCAGGATCTTATTTTTGGAATCTTCTTTGCCATTACCTTGAGGGTAATAGTTTCATGAAGTGTTGAGGTATACACCATTCTTGATTGTCCATTCAGTGATCCCTATACCAAGGAATGCCAATGCATTATCTGATATAATAGTGGTAAGGACTCCAAACTTGGTGGCTATTCCTTCATAGAAATCCAAGATGTTGGATTCATTTTCCTCTTTAAGTGCCACTACTTCAGTCCACTTGGTGAAATAGTCTGTTGCTGTAAGTATCCACTTGTGGCCTTGGCTTGAATTTGGGTTAATCACTCCAATGAAGTCTAGTCCCCATTGCATGAGTTACTGATCCATTGAGATTGGACGAAGGGGAAGGGCTGCTAAATTTTCCTTCCCTGTGAATAATGTACACTTCTGGGACTTCTTGACCCATGAGTAGTAGTCCCTAAACACTAGACAAATAATAACCATCTTTAATGATTTTGAGAGCTGTTAATTGAGGAGAAAAGTGTCCTCCTGCTTCGCCATCATGGAACTCATGCAATACCCTCTCAATTTGGCCTGTCCCAATGCACCTCAATAGGACTCTATTGATATCCTTCTTAAACAAAACACCATTGATAAGCACATATGGGATGGCTTATAGTCTTAAGTATCTCTTATTTTCTTTGTTCCATGCTGGAGGGCACAAACTTGTTAAGAGATTATGCACTAAGGCTTGAGTCCAATATGGAAAAGTTACATCATTAGCTAGTTGCTCTTGATCATTCTGCAATAGCAAGACAACATCCTTTTCATCCACTGACTCAGCCTGTCTTTGGAAGTGAGCTACTCACACAAGCCCTTGCCATGAACCAGCTTGGTCACCTTGATCTCAGTGTCATATTCCATTACTTGAGTTATCCAACCTTCTCTCTTTTCATTGAAGTCCTTGTTTAGGAGAAAATATTTGACACCAGCAGTTGAATATTATTATTTGAAACCAAATCTCTAAGCTTCTTCAAGCTCCCAATAACAGCAAGAATATATTTTACCTCATAGTCCTCTAAGCTCTGACTGAAGAAGCTAGACCAAGATGGCTGAGAAGATGTTTGACCCTCCAAAAGCATATAGCATGAAGCATTTTAAGAATTATAGGTTAATAAGACTTGGATCTTGTTATATTATGAGCTTGATGGCCTCAAAACTATCTTTCCCTTCTCCTTTCCATTTAAATGCAAGACTCTTCTTTAACATCATTGTTAAAGGCTTCATAAGAGTGGAAAAATCAGGTAAAAACCTACGAACAAAGTTTATCCTCCGTAAGAAGCTTTGGAGATTATTTTTTGTGTTGTGGAAATGGAAATGTCTGGATGGCTTCCAACATTTCAGGATAAATTTTTAACCCTTCTCTTGAGACAATGTGGCCCAACAAATTCCCCTCATGAGCTAGGAACACACACTTCTTTTGGTTCAGTGATACACTGAACCTTCTACAGCTCTGAAACACCTGCCTGAGGTGGAAGAGATGGTCTGCAGCATTCTTTAAGAAGACGGTGATATCATCTAGATACACCAGGACAATATTGTTAATTAGGGATTTGAATGCCATTTCCATAGCTCACTAAAATATTGTTCTGGCATTTGATAGTCCAAATGGCATCTTCTTATAAGCATATGTACCCCATTTGGTGGTGAAGGTTGTCTTGAATTGATCTTCCTACTTCACCATTATCTAATTATATCCTGAGTATCCATCTAGTAATGAAAACCTTTCAGAACCAGCTACAACCTATAAGATCCGTTCCATTGATGGAAGTGGGTAGTGATCTTTGAGTGATGCTCTATTTATATCATGGAAGTCCACACATGGCCTGATTTCTCCATTTATTTTCCTCACAGGCACCAAATTTCTTACCCATCTTGAATGTTTTATAGGGAAGATGATGTTGGCCTCAATTAGCTTGTTCAACTCTTTCCTCATGAGAGGCTCAATGTGAGGATTTACTGGTGTTTTCTACTATCTTAAAGGATTACATCCTAAATCCAGCTTGATAGTGTATTGTGTGAGCCTTGGGTGGAAACCTCTTAAATTTTTGTAGGTCTAGGAAAAGACATCTAGGAATTCTTTACAAAGTTGAATAAATTCAAATTTTTCTTGTTGAGTGCTTACCTTTCTAATCTACAATGTTTTTTCTTCATATATGGAAATGGGCTCTAAATCTTCACCTTTTACTTAGATATTTGATTTCTCTTTCTGAAATTGATCATTTGGGTTGAAGATTGATTCCAAAGTGACAAGACCCTTTTTTAGTTCGTTGGTCCTCAGATGCACCACTTGATCGCCATACTATTGCTCTAACTTGTCTTAGTTCCTGGAGGAGAACTCAACTTCTTCTTGTAGAAAGTTTACAATTTGTTGATCATTTTAGATGACTTGCCAACTTGTGTTGTGTCTAGATGGCTAGCCTCACAATCAACATGATATGGGGATGCGATTTTTCACTCTTGATACTCTCAACAATGTCAAAGTCTGCCCCAATTGTTTCCAATTTGTCTGCTACTTCATTCTTCTTCCTTGGGATGGAATTGATGTTGAATGCTTTGAAATCCTTGATGAGGTCCCATACCCGGTTCTTATAGCTCGTTAGTAGATCGTTCTTGGTATAATTTTTTCCTTGGACCTGATTAGCAACTAGCTCACTGTTTCTAAACACTTGCAAGTTATTAATCCCTCTTTTTCTTTCCCACTACAGTCCATGAACCAAAGCCTCATAATATGTTGTGTTGTTTGAACAAGAAAATTAGAAATGGAAAGATGAGTAGTATTTCATACCTTGAGGTGACACAATTATATCTCCTCATCTGGATCCTTGTCTACTTCTTGAGCCATCAAATAGCAACTACCAAACCTCATCATCATCTTTGTGGTTCAGATTTATGATTTCAGGAAAAGGATGATTCTCCTCATGCAAACATTAGACTCCTAGCTCAGATTCCTCCATCTCCTTGTAGGGGTCAAAAGCATGCCTCTTGTTTGCCAACTCGTCAAGATTCAAGTCTTGAATATAACCAACCTTGGTATTTGTCTCACAAGTGCTTAGGAGGTCCTCTTGATCTAAAGATGAACAATTCACATTGATTGGGTTGGTTACTTAAGGCTTAATATGCTAATCTGCATTGTTCTCAGATCTGATCGTACCCTTGGCTCCATACCTTCTTCTAAATATCATGTGTGGACAATCAGCAGACAAATAGCCTACAATTTTGGTAGTGAAGTCCCTTGACAAACACAATGCAAAATGTGGTGGAAAGTCTATGACAGATACATTCTACAATACAGTCACATTGGGGTAGGCGTGTAGTGTGAGGTGAAAATCTCTGATGACTCCAACCATTGTTACCATTGTCCCATTGAATTGCACTACCCCCTTGGAGATGACCTTGTATTGAAGACCCAGCTGATTGGCTCTTTGTTTTGGCATTATAGAGCTACTTGCTCCCAAATCAATCATGCAATTATGTACCAATTTTTCCCCGATGATCAATGAAACATAGAATGGAGGGGGCTTCAAATTCTTACCTTGTTTTCCTCCATGGTTTCCCTCAGTCTGAGCCGCATTGGTAAACACTTTCTCTTGTCGATTGAGGGGTTAACTTAAGGTTGACCAATTGGCCATAGCAGTCTACAATTGATCTCCATGTTCTAGGATAGCCAATGACTCCCATATTGAGATATTCCCATTTGTATTTTTCATTTTTTCAATGATGTTAAATGAGCTATCCTTTTGCTTCCCTTTTCCTGGTACATTTTTCTCTTGCACATGAGTCGATACAACTGGTGTCTGAGTGGGTCTGGGAGGTGGCTTGGGCTGACTCTATACATTGGGAGTTGCACATTGGGTGCCAATACCTTGTGGAACAATAGAAGGTTGAGGATTACATGATTTTGATAATTTCCCCTCTCCAATATTCCTTTTCTTAGACCATGTATTAGCAACTACACTTTGATAATATGTTTGATTCATCCCACAGAATTCTTCAGCCTGCCAATTAACAAGCATAGTCTCACATGGAGGTGCCTCTTGTTGAGCTACTTGTAGCTGATTTTCCTCTTGGCTAGACTCTTGTGGCACACCAATGGTCTATACCATCAAGGCTTGGTTTAGTGCACCATTAAAACACATTGATTGGTTATGAGGCTAATTTCCATGGAAACACCAATCATATTCTTGTTCCATATTGTTTTTTGTTGGAACTAAGGCCCTTGATGTTGAAGTTGTGTTTGGATCATATGACTGGAAGGGCCTAGCATCTTGAGGTTATACTTGGTTTTGGTTTTGATGTGTAGCCTCAGCTGGTGGCCTATTTTCCTTATACAGGGGTCTATCCTGATACTAAGTCTGAGGTTGATATGGCCTAGAAGTCTAAGCTTCCTTCCTTTTAATAATCACTAGCTCATTCCCTAGGTTCTAAAACTATTTCACAACTTCTTAAAGATATTTTGAGGTGTTAGAAGATGAGGTGGAGGCTTCAGTTGAACTCTAATACCTAGAAGTAGGTATAGGAGCTAATGTGGGTGTCTGACTAGTACTTGGATCTCCTAGTTCTGGGTATAGATGCATGGGTGGCCTAAGAGAAAGTTTTCCATCCTAAATTGAAAAATTTTCAGCTCTTATGGTAATGTTACGGGCTGTAGGTAAGGTGGGCCTTACAGCCAATGGAGTCTTGTCCCATGTCCTTTGATATCTGAGGTTGAAATCTGTAAACTGCTCATTAAAGGCCCTCTTAATATTTGTTAGATGCTCTAACAAGGATAGATTATCTCCCTTCTCTCCAAATTTATTATGAAGAGCTCTGTATAGATGGTCCCAAGTTTTAATAGATCCTGTTGTTAGACTCCTGAACCATTGTGAAGCTTTACCCTTGAGTGAAGAGGCTAGCAATTTGACTGCAATGTCCATCTCAGTGATCTCATGAATTATGTAGACATTTACAATGTCTTTAATGTGGTCACTAGGAGAAGTCTAGTTCTCTCCAGTGAAATATGAGATGTTATTTACTATTGCAACTGGGAGTGGATTTTGTGAATTGAGGGAGAGTGGGATGCTGCCAATTAAGTCAACATAGGGGTTTGGTGGTTATGCCATTATTATTGGACTAAGAACCGTTATTGATTGAATGAATGTCCTACTAGGAGGAGGTGTTGAAAAGGTTCTTTTTGGTGGAGATGGAGACCTTTGGGCTCTTCTCCCTCTTCCCCTTCTATCTGGGGACAATTGTAGATAGAAAAATAGACCCTCCTCTCTGGTTTTTTACCTTGTTTATATTATTCTCATGAACTTGACTAGCTTGGACTATTGAAACTAGTAGATTTTTGTTCTTTTGGAGTCATCAGATGTGCAATTTTAGAGCTTCTTAAAAGCTGAAAAAAAGACAACAAGTACACATCAATCTTGCTACAATAAATATGGAGACTTCAGTCACACCGAGCGTGCCAAAAATATTAGCACAAAATCACAACACCACTGAATTTCTGTAACCTATTGTGTTAAGAGTATTAGTGTGATAGCATAACATGGAGCATATCTCAAAGCGTGGGAATTTAAAATCAAGAGAGCTCTCTAGATGAAGGTTGGTTCCTATTCCTCCGTTTAGGTGCACACAAATAAATTACAGATGATCTACTCTAAACCTACTCTATCTTACCAAAGGAATAGGGTTGAGAAGATGCAAAAGAAATAAACCTAAGATAACAGGGTGATGCACAAAAGGAATGTTAAACATTCATTTGTAATCTAACACAAACCATATAAATGCAATGCAATCACCATGTAGAGATAACCAAACTCAATGAGATATCAGAATATAACAATTAACACATGATAGGGTCGAGAATCACCCACAAACATATATTATTTCTCCAAAGTTGACATAGTACATTACAGTTAGCCAGGAGGGAAAACTTTGTATTACAACTTGAATAGGAGGTTTGGACTCCATGAACTCGATTGTAGACTAGAGGAGAAAGGAGGGTGAAAAAGAGAAATTTCCAACCCTTTACAATGAGCCTAGCTCCTTCTTTTATAGATGTAGTAAAGAGGAAAGATGAAATGATGTGGGAAACATGATTTCAGAGCTCAGCTATAGGCCATTAATGCCGCTGAAAATCTGCCCACAATCTGTCGAGTCCACTGCTCTATGTTTTCTTGGTATGTTGAAGAAGGGAGAGTAGCGCATCGAATCAAATATGATCTAGTTGTTGGGGACAATCAGATTGCATATTAATGGCATGAAGACATTTCCCCATTTTCACCAACCAAGCCTCTTTGAAATTAAAGTTTTAGGTTTCCATGGCGTAGGTGAGGTCGAGACCTTTCCAACAGTGCCAAACATGTTAAACTTTTGGCACTGGGTCAAAAGATATGTCCATTTGAATGTTTCAGTCAGGTCCATGCAAAATGGTGAAATCCAGTTAGAAAAATGGGCCAAAGAGCCCGAAGCTCACTTTGTACCTTTTGGAACCAAAAATACAAAATACCAAAATTAAGCTGCAGCCCAGTAATTCACTTTTGGTAAAAAAAGAAAAAATTGGACCCGTCGGTCCGCATTTTGCATTTGGGTGAAAATTCTTCCCCAGGTTCATCAGCCCACATGCACTTGAGGCTTGACACGTAGCTCCTTGGGCATCAATGAAAGTGCGGCTCATTTTTTCAATTTACTCCCTTCAAGCCAGAATTTTGAATTACCCCTGATGACCCACCTTTCCACTTTGAATTTTCAACATGGCCACATGTCCCTTTGCAGGCATTAGGAATTTTTCTCCATTTGTCTTTACGATCCCTCGTGGGCTTGCGGGCCTGAAATTCACTTTATGCCCTATCTGCAAAAAGCAAAAAATTTCTGAAGCTCTCCACAGACCCGTCAACCTGAAATTCACTTGAGTAATTTTTCCTCCACGGCCCCACAACTACAATTTTCCACTTGGTGAAAAGTCTTCCCTAGGTCTGTCGCTCGCCTTTGGAAAAAAATCCTTCTAAGGCCCGTCATCCCGTAACTTGCAAAATATGAGGAGTTAAAAGGACTTTTTTATATTTTTGGAAAGGGGAAGAAATTTTCCACCTAATAAAGATGATTTCACGCAACCTTAACTGCTTAGAATATCTAAAAAATTGGATTGAAGCACTAAAAGAGGAAAAATGGGTGCAGTTAACCAAAAATAAGCATGAGCTTATTTTGGATAACATAAAGATACATCCACAAAATTGCATCTATTACTTCATAAGTATGCAAAATTTAATAAATTATAAGATAAGGGCCTAGATCACCATGTAAAGAGTCCACTACAAGGGCCAGCAGCACATTGGATTCACAAAGCAATTTTGACAGAGTTTTTCTACTTAATAACTATCTCCCTTTACAATGAGTGCAACACTCTAATTTATAGTATTTTGTGAAGAGAGGGAGAGAGGGAAAATTATAATCTTGAAATATGTCCTTCAACCACTTTCTAGAAGTAGTAAATGAAGTGAAATGATGTTTTCTTGCTTGCAAAAGGCTCCCCATACTATCCCATAACTTCATTGAATGCATCCCAACTACCAAATAAAATCATTGTCCTAAAATGGCAACGTTTTATAAGAAATCACCACCCATTTCTCACCAAATTCTTTATTTATTTATTTTTTGCATCGGGCTCGGAAACACGACTCCAACGGTATTAGTTTTGTGCTTTTTCATTGAGAAATGCAAAAGTTATGGCCTTCTGAGTGTGGGTAGATATTTTGGGTCTAGTAGACATTTCTGTCATTTGATGGGAATGAGTATCTGATTGAATGGAATAGAGGACATCGTTCTCATTCCAGAAAGTCCAATTTTTTGAAAATTGGAGCTTGAGGTCAAAATTTATGGCCATTTGAAGTTTGGGGTCTGATTTGAAGCGTTTTCCCTTTCATGCAGCTATATCGGGTATTTTGGGTCCCAGATGTCCCACATGTACTAGTGCGGCTTGGTCTCCAAAAACTTGATTTACCCACAATACACTAGCATAGGCCAAAGTTTTTCCATTTTGTAATTTTTTCTAACTCCTTTAATTTTTTCTTAGATGGGGAAGTTAGAGAGAAGCCACAAGGACCCCTAAAACCCAAATTGTCTTTAGACCAATTTTACTCACTCAGGCCACAAGAAATGATACAGGTTATCCAAAATTTACCTTGAGGGGTGAATTTGGGATAACATGAAGTTATATGAAAGACCCTTTGACTTGAACAAGATATTTTTAATCAAATTTTTTGTTGATATGAAGATGTTTTAGAGTGGTCCAGTAGAAAAATGTTTCAATGAATTCAACATAGTTATGAATATGCTACCTTCAGTTATAATAGATTTTGAAGAAGAATTTAGGGATTTATTTATTTCATGCTCCTTACATGAGGATTGTAATATCTTGGTAATGATAGTAAGGAACTTGGTTCTAACTAACTCGAAGTTGAAGTTTGAGGATGTTTGAGGGGTGATTCTAAGGGAGGAAATGTGAAGAAAAAGCTTCAGGAACCTTCTACTTCAAGGAATTATTTGACAGTTGAAATGAAAGGGAGACAAAATAATATATGCAGCCATAAAAAATTGAAGACTAGGCAAGGTCAATATCCAAAATAAAGATGGTATGTATGCACTGTGGAAATCCTGGGCATGCCAAAGGAGAACTATTGGGAGCTTCGAGAAAACAAGAAACAATGGGAAGAAAATAAGGAGGTGAATGTGGCAATAGGTAATGTCTGTCAAGATGCTTTGATTCTCTATTTGCATAATTTATCTTAATCTTGGGTTTTAGAGTCATCGGACTTTTTACATTGTAATCCACATAGGCATTATTTTTTTTGAATATGTTCAAGGGGAGTTTTTGGATGTTTATATTGGCGATGATGAGGCTTGAAAAATAGTTGGAAAAGGTTTATTTCAGGTGAAGATACAAAATTAGAATGTGTGAATATTGAAGGATGTCAGACAGGTGCGTACATTAAGATGAAACTCAGTATTAAAGGGAAAGTTGGGAAATGATGGTTGTACTTTGATATTTACAATGAGATGGTGGAAGGTTACCAAGGGTTTTCTTGTTGTTGCAAGAGGTAAGAATTTTAGAACCTTTTATTTCACAATTGATAGCACTAATGCATAAAATCCTATTGCTTGAGATGAAGATAAAAAAATGTGGCACTATAGGCTCTACCATATGAGCCATAAGGGCATGCAGATCATAAAGGAAAATTTTCCCATATTTACATAAAAAAGTTTTGATTTCTGTGAGCAATGCTTTTATGGGAAACATAAATGGGTAAAGTTTCTCAAGGTTGGACCAACGAAGAAATATTGTAAGTTGGATCTAGTATCATCACTTAGGGGTTAAAATTATTTTGCCAATTTTATTGATAATGCAACAAGGAAAGTTTGGGTATATTTTATTCTAAATAAATCTTATGTATTTTACATTTTTTTAAAATGGAAATCCTTGGTAGAAAGTGAAACAAGTATTAAGGTAAAATGTATAAGGTCATATAATAGAGGGGATTATTTTAGGAATGAGTTTTATTATTACTATTCTAATAATGGAATCTGCAAGAAAAAGATGGATCTAGGAACTCTGCAACAAAATGGGTTGTCATAAAGGATGAATTGGATAATAATGGAATGAGCTTGTAACATGAGATTACACGTGGGATTGCCTCTTTCTTTTTGGGAATAAGAGGTGAGCATAACTATGTATTTGATAAACAAAGGGCCCTCAAGTTCTTTAGATGCAGGTATAATTGAGGAGCATTGGTCTGGTATGAAGGGTGATTATTCATTTCTTAGATTCTTTGGATGCAAGGTGTTTTTCCATATTGACAAAGATGATAGGAACAAGCTAGAAGATAAATTAAAAAAATGCACTTCCATTTTTTATGGTGGTGATGACAATGGATATAAATATTGGAATATTAAGGACAATAAAATCATTTAATCTAAGGATGTGGTCTTTAATGAGAAATAAATGTATTAGAAATGGTTGTAAGAAAACATGGAAGAATACAGGAAATAATAAGTAGTGGTAGAGGATCTTCTGGATGGGAAAGTTACACATGAATCAATTCAGGAACCAAATCCTATATTGAGGAGGTATTTTAAGGTATGAAGAGCATCTAATTTTTTTCTCTTTATCTTAATTATTTATTACTCACTGACAGTAGAGATCAAGAGAGATTTAGTGAAGAAATGTAGGTAGATTTCAGGAATAAGTATGAGTAATCCATGGAAAAGGATAATCAATATATCATGGAGAATGAGACTTGGGATTTGATAAATATACTTGAAGGAAAAAGAGCATTATAGAAAAAATGGGTATATAGAGTTAAAGAGGAATGAGGAAAGTTAAGATACAAGGCATGGTTTGTGGTCAATTGGTTTGCATAGAAAAAGGTATATATTTTGATGATATTTTTACTTTTGTGGTAAAAATGAATTCTATTAGAACTATTCTTGGAATAGTAACAGCATAAAACTTGCACTTAGAGAAGCTAGATGTAAAAACTGCATTTCTATGGTGTTTTTTGGAGGAGGATTTATATATGCAGTAACTAGAGGGCTATGAGATAAAAGGTAAAGAGGAGATAGTGTGAAAACTAAAGAAGCTATTGTATGCCCTGAAACAAGATCCATGTTATTGGTATAATAAATTTGATAGCTTCATGATGGATCAATGTTATATTAAATTCCATTCAGACCATTTCTTATATATAAATATATTTCAAAATTGTAGTTATATTATCCTATATTTGTATGTATATAACATGTTGGTTGTAGGAAATAAAAGTACTCAAGAAGCAACTTATTGAATCCTTTGCTATGAAGGATTTGGAGGCATCTAAAAAAATCCTTTGTTTAAGGATATCTCAGGATATGAAGGAACCAAATTTGAATTTATATTAGGAGTACATTAATAAGGTCTTGGAGAGGTTTATTATGTAGGACACGAAACCCTTTGGGACTCCTTTTGTAGGCCATTTAAAGTTATCAAAGGAGTTGTATCCCAAGACAGAGAAGGAGAAAAACCAGATGTCGATGGTACCTTATTCATCATTAGTTGGAATTTTGATGTAGGAAATGGTGTGCACTAGGCCTGATATTTTCCATGTAGTGGGAGCAGTGTGTAGATTTATGAGTGATCCATGTAAAGGTCATTGGTAGGAAGTAAAAAGGATCCTTAGGTACTTGAAACAGACCGTGGGGAAAATTTTGTGCTACAGTGGATCAGAAACCACTTTGCATGATTATGTAGATTCAAACATGGCTGGAGATTTAGATAGCAAGAGGAACATGATAGGCTATATTTATAACTATAGGTGTGTTGTCATGCAAATGTGTAATAGGGAAATTTACAATTTATAAGCATGACAATGATACCCCTATAGAAAAATATTCATGTGTTATCATTCTGAGGTGCCTTAGGTCTGCCTAATCATTCTAGTAACCTCCCAATTGGTGTTAATTCATTCCCCTAGGTGATTTAGGATATTCAAATCAACCCCATAGGTGATTTTAGGTATTTTTGAAAATGCTATCTCTAGGAAGTGTTGGGAAGGGTTATCACTAGCCTTTCCAAGAATAGAGCAAACGATTGGAGTAGAACATAAAATATAAATCCAATGTTGAGGTTAATTGAAGGCTTATAAAAATCATGGAACTAATTTTCTAAGATTCAGGAAAGATTTGGGGAGTTTGCATCAGTTTGATCAAAATCGGGGTTCATAGGCCTAGGCAGTGCAGAGGCCAAAACAATTATTGATCTTCCAAAGGTGATTTTAGGAGCTCTAGATGGAATTAGGATAAAAAATAAATATCTTCATAAATAAAATTAAAATAGATACAAGATGGTGAATTTATTTTTTTCACAACACTTTGGATATATGGTTTTGTAAGAAGGTTTTCGCATTAATAGGGTGAGTACCATATCAAAAATCCTATTTTTATGGGATCAAATGGATGAATAAAGACATAATACCCCAACCATTGGATTCATAAGGAAATTTTAAGTTAAGATCATATACAATTTCATTAAAAAATTCCGTCAAAAGATCAAGATATTGTCGTCGTAAGTTGTCGTCAAGGTTTAGAAGTTAGTCAAATTTTTAGCTCTAAGAGCACGGCGGGATTTTGTGTCCTTGATGTCCCTCAAGATCAGGGACATCTAGGTTGTGAAAATTATCCCATCACCCTTGAAGCCCTCTAAACCCACATATGACCCCCAAAATCACCAATTTAGCCCTAAGTACTTGCGGGAGCACATTGCCTCAATTGTCTGATCGCTACCATGTGTCATCTCCAGGAATTCCATGGAATTTGATTTCACTCATTTCCCTCACATATGAGGGACATCATACATGTAAAAATGTGCCCATCACCCAAGGAAACTTTTGGTCACCCATGTGACCTCTTCAAGACTAGTTTTTCAGCCCTGGGAGCTAGTGGAGCCTTCATTACCTGTCATTGGATTACCGCCACGTTTCAACATATTTCACAACATGGAAATTGATGTCCCTCACATCCATTTGATTTTAGGAACATCAAGGACACAAAAATTCCCCCATCCCTTTCTGTACATAATTTTAGAATATTTTTTAAATCCCCACTTGCCACTTTCTTCTCGCTTCTAATATCTAACTCTCCAGTGCACATACTCTGTAACTCCATCTACAACTTCTCACTACCACTCCACCATTACCAAAGATAAAACCATATTTGATACTGAAAGGAAATCCTTTACTCCATGATAATATGTAGGTCTCAGAAGAAATATTTACTAAAACAAGAATAAAATGACGAACAGAGAAGAAGAATAATGGAAATCCCCATTGTTGTGAAATCAAAGTTTGAATAAATATTGCAAATGCGTGTACAGATTGAAGAAGAATATTTTATTGTACATTCCAATATTTAAAAAAATCAAAACATGCATTCATATCCTCCTCTTGTTCTATTAAACATTCACAGCGAAGAAATCTTCTTTCCGGCCCAACGAAGAAAGAAGATGGATTTCCCATTAAACCAGTAGTCAAATTTAAACAAAATTTCACCATAATAACAAGAAGAAAAAACCCATATCAAAAATTCAAATTTCACTATGAATGGAGGAGAAACTAGATCTGTAATTTTTAGGTCCATTAATGGTTGTCATGTCCAAGAGCACTACTAGGTCAAAAAATTAAATATTTAAAATCTCCCAAACTATTGAGCGGATAGGTCCAAGATTTCTAGGGGGAATTATTTGGAAAAAAACCCATATCAAAATTTTTTTTTCCCGTGATCTGACCACCATAGGTTCACTTTCCAAAAACAACAGGTCTTCTTTATGGAGGACTGCCATTTCTAAAAATTCATCAATTAAAGAAACAACGAAAGAGACATTAAACACGAAAGATTTATTGTAGGGAAAGATCATAGAAATGGTCATCTTGGTCCAAAATTGACAATTAATAAAAAAAATTAAGTGGTCCCATGAGCACCTGCCAAAGATAGAAAATTGATCCAGAAGGTGAGAGGAACACAGAGAGATAGGGAAATCTAAGTTACAACATCCACTTGAGGTTTGAGGTGGCTTATTTTTCAGACTTACTAAAAAAAGTATGTTGTTGAAAAACTCATGAAGCATAAATGGATAGGGAAGAATCCCTTGCAACCTTTCACTTTTGAGTAAGAGATAGAAAAAGTGTAGTCTCTATCATCATACAATACATAGTAGGTGATAGCAAGGATGTCAACATTGTCTTTCGACACTCATTTCATGCTTCACTTGGTATATGGGAGGTGGAATTCACAATCAACACTGTCAGATCATTCATAAGATGCTTCACTAGGATCATGTCTGAATCAGCTGAGCAGTACGGCAACATTGAAGGGAGTTAAGAATTTTTTTTTTAGATTGGATCTCCATGAGTGATTCCCATGGTCACTAAATGAGTCATTTCGATAGTGTATTTAAACACACTATTCACACATCATCCAAAGGAAGTTCTTTAGTGTGCGTAAGAGGTCAGAGATTCAAATTTCATCACATTAGATAGTTTCATTGAGTCATATGGAAGGATCAACGAGCTTTATTAGAAGCTGAATCTATCATCATTAGCATCATCATTCCTTCTTCTTGTTTCTGCTCTGACTCCCTCTCTCTCTTCTCTCCCATAACTTCCTCTCTCAATTTTCTAATTAGACGTTGGGGGGTTTCACTTTTTCAATGTAATAAGTCACCCTTAAGTTATAAAAGGGGACTTAATGTTCTCATAATAAAGTGAAAAGTATCATGACATATGAAGGGTAAATTGGGGGTAGGAAAAGAAAATTACAAAGCACTATAAATTGTAATGAGCTCCTCATTCCAAAGGGTTTTAAATCTGAAAATTCTTCTAGCTGGTTTTATTCTTGTAAGTTTATGAGAGATATTTTTCTCACTTGTGAGTTAAAAGAGTTAGCCACTTTTCTCCTATTCTCAATTTCTTCCATTCTCATACTATGCATAATTTCTTCTTGAGCATTAATACAAGAAGAAGGAGGTTTGAGCCTTTTTTGACTAAGGTCTTTACTGATACTTTGTGTTCATTAAATTCTAATTGGTCTTCTTGTTGTTTGTGGTATTGTTTCTTCCTAATTTTAGTGCATGTGATGAAATTTCTAACAAGTGTGTACAAAAATATGATTTTCTACCTACAACATTAGTTCACCTACCTCTTTTCTCACTCCCCTTTCCCACTCTTCAGACGAAATATTCCCTAGCAATAGATTGCTAGATTTACTACAGGGTCAGTGGAGTGCTCCTGTTGGAGCCTTGGTCATAGGGCCACCAGGAAAATCCACCTTTACTCATGCATGCATATATGACAGCTACACTGGTTAAGTAGAAGGACATCGACTCGTAGAGTGTTGGCAAGAAATCCACTAATTTTTCCTCAAAAAAATTTCTCACCCAAAATATGACTGCGAGGTATAATTTTTTTTTAAAAATTAAATATTGATAAAAAAATATTTCATGAAAATCCATTTCTAAAAGATACAATGTCAATTACTGCAAGTCATTACTCGTATCCCACAATATCTTTTCATATTCCTATTGCAAAATTTTCCAGTACTAGAATTTGAAGAGGAATTTGTCGAATTAAAATTTGAAGTGAAAACAATGGCGGATGAAGCTGAAAGAACTCAAACCATTGTTCCATGGGGAAGAAATCCAATCCCGCTTGCACTTGAACCCCCTCTTCATGATCTACAAACAAGTTCCCATAAGAAATTTCCAAAGTTCAAAGGTGATGGCACACAGATACTTGAAGAACACATCACCACTTTCACCACATCATGTGGGATTTTTAGATTTGAACATGAAGATGTTTCCGTAAGATTGTTCATGGAATCTCTCCAAGAAAAAGCAACAGAATGGTTCTACTGATTTCCTACCCAATCCATCACTGGTTGAAACGACATCAAGAATTCCTTCGAGGAAATATTTAAATCAACGAAATACTGTCAAGACCTCTTGTTATAATTGGCTCAAATGAAAACATGATAAAATGAAACTATGAGAGACTTCATGGCTCCTTTCAACTAGTTTCTTTACAGGATACCAAAAGAGGATTCACTATTTGAAAAAAAAATTCAAGAGATTCTTCATCAATGCTCAATCATCGGAGGTAGGATTTCTCGTACGAAGAGTTCAACCAAAGAACATTATAGAAGCACAAAGGAAGGCCATTGAACTTGATTATTTCATCCTCTCTATAAATATCAAGAATCCATTGAAGGGAAAGGCCCAACATCCTTGAGATGAGGAAAAATATTCATTATTACAAAAATTTGCGGATGAGATGGCATTGTTAAAGAGGGAATTTTCTGAACGATTATCTTTTCAACAAAAAAATAGAAATAAAATTTTAGGAGCACCCTAAAGGATTTCCTTGGCAGCCCCACCTATCAATGTAAGTTGTACGAGTAAGGAAAATGAAGAGGAGTTTTAAAATGAAAGTGAAGGTGGTGATTTCCTAGAAAGTGATGAGTTTGAGAAAGATACACAAACCAGATTCTGTAAATATTCTAGAGGAAATGAAGATGACAAAGAAGATGCACCTAGCTTCTCATGTGTGGTATTCACTTGTTCTCAGTCTGAGAAAGAGGGCTCTTCCCTTATTGTTGTAAAGAAAAATAAGATTGAATATCCTCCTATGGCAACTTTATGAAAAACAAAATCATTTGAGGATTTCCGCTCCCACCCTCCATGGAGTTTGCATTGTTGAGGCCTGATCCTGTAGCAAATAATAATTCTCCATCATTTCTAAGTAAGTCCTCTGATGCCTCTTCTAATTATAATTCTAAATATTCTCTTGTAAAATCTAGTACATTGAAATCTCTAAGTGTACCTTTAAAGATCCCCTATGTTCCCCAAAAATCTACTCCCACTTCAAAACATATCCTAAATCCAAAATAGTCCCTTTATTACCCACACCTGCATCTTGTCCTTTTAACTTCATAGAATACTCGAACAAAGCACAAGTGGAGATTACTAAAACCAAATATTTGTGGACTCATCCCAAACAATTCAAGAGATTTGTTTAATACATCAGGAGTGGTATTTTGAAACCTAATGTTGTAACAATATATCCTAAAGTATTACTACCAAACCCACCTATACATCCGTCATAGAATATTATTTCCTTGAGCACATCCAATAATGAAAAGGTTGATACTTTCTATGTCTCCCTTCTTTTTGGAGAATATGTACTAAACAATTACATAATATATTCTAGTGCCTATGACAACATGATGCCTTTAAAGGTTGCCAAGGCACTCAAACTCACCATGACTCGACCCATTAGCTCTTATAACTCTTTTGAGTCAAAAGAGGTCCCACTTGTAGGGAAGGTCAAAGATGTATAGGTGGCTCTCACCAGATTTCTAGACAAGAAAGTTTTAACGATGGTTTTGGTAGAAGACATTCCTAATGGTTTTGGTAGAAGACATTCCAGCTTCATTTAGAATATTACTAATTAAAAGCTTATGTCGAGACTTAGGAGGGAAAAATTGAGATAAATTGGTCATCTATGACCATACCATTGAAGGGAGACATGGAGAAATTGCTTCCAGAAAATAATATGAGGTATACAATGCAAAATTACGAAAGCCCAGAAACCAACATCTTATATCAAGATAGCAAGTGGGTGAATTACTTTGTGAAAATAGAGGAGTAAGAGGATATTACCATCTTGATATTTCCAGACACTCCTTCTCAGAGAGGCATGGACCTTGAAGAAGCATTGAGGATATTTGAGTTATAAAAGCACAACCCCAAATCATCAGATGACGCAAATCATGAAGAAGAGGAAATCGTTCTAGGTGAATCTTAAATGGAAATACTAGCTTATATGCTTACCCACAAGGAGGAGATGTTTTCATTTCCATTTGGAGATGAAGATGATCTTAGACATGACATTCATTCAGGCACATGACTAGCTTCTGAAGAGCCCTCGAATAGTGAGAAATAACCATAAGTACAAGAATCGATAAGAGCCGCAAAAGAAACAAAAGATCCTTAGCTCAGCTTTGAACTCCTAATGCAAGCCATGAATTTGTACGACAAATGTGAAGCTAACTTGCAAGCCTCAACCAGTGTGAAGATGGGCTATGTTGAAATAAATAAAGAGGATAAATATGATGCCCCTCTTGATCCAATGATTGACGGATGCAATGATGAAATGGAGATATTTTCTTTCACATTTGAAAAGGAAGAATCTTTCCTTGATAAAAAAATTGAAGCAAGGAGAGTTAATGCCTTTAAAGCTAAATATCCTCTGGAAAAAGGAATGATAAAATTCTGCGATTCCCAAGATGATGAAGTAATCCCTCTGGATAGTGTCCTGGAGCTGTAAAATAAATATCCTTCAAAGGCATACAAAGATGAGTTATAGGAAGTAACAAAGAATATCTCTGTGCAATAACTATTGGATGTAGTGGAAGATGCAAAATACCTTGAGCTGATTCTTTATCTATTAAATCGTGTCATGGCCAAACAAGACAGGTATGACACTTCTTCCAATCCTCTCACCAGTACTCAAGCACCTCATAGTGGAGTATTGGAAAAGGATAGATCTAAGGTCTCTCACGAAAAAGTGTTCAATGAGAATAGACTTGGGAAAGAAAAAAATTAGGAATGTACAAGTAATTTGAATGAAAATTAGCCATGGGGAAGTGGTGGGATGCTCAATGAGGAATCAACTACATGGATAAATATGGAATTCAACTGGAACTTTGAAACCAATTTCGAAGAGGATGAAGGAAGTGGAATTTCCAAGGGGTAGACCTAAGCAACAATAAGATCATATGGAATCACTCCTAAAAAAAATAGACGGTCATTAAAGCACCCAAATTTCATAAATAGTTAAGGAACAGAGGATAATTTCTGGAATGATTTAATGGCTTCATAGAACAACATCACTTAGTGTTTCCCACTCATGGGTAACTTTTAAGGAATGAAAATTACTTAATTGAAAGTGGGTTGTCCCTTGCCTTATACTATAGGTGATTGCTAGCTTTGTTTCTCTTCCCCTTGTGTTTCATGTGTTTCCTTTCCGTCATTTTGTGTGGGTGTGTATTTCCTTATTCATTATCTTTCTCTCTTATGGATTGTACATGACTCTATAGGGACCAATGGGTAAGACACTAGTCAATGGATCACATGGTCTCAAGTTGAGATTATGGATTCTCCATGTCATGTCCCCAAGCTAGAACAAGTTGCTGTCATGCAAATGTACAATAAGAAAATTTACAATTTCCAAGCATGAAAATGATACCCCTGTAGTTAAAATTTTATGTTTTATCATTTTCAAGTGCCCGGGTCTACCCAGTCAGTTCAGGAATCTCCCAATTGGTGTTAATTCATTCCCCTAGGTTATTTAGGAAAGTAAAATCAACCCCCCTAGGTAATTTTAGGAGTTCTTGAAAAATGCTATCTCTGGGTAGTGTTGGAAAGGGATATAATCGGCCTTCGAAGGACTTGAGAAACCCATTAGAGAAGGAATGAGGATAAAAATCTAACATGGAGGTGAATTGAACACCTAGAAACATCTTAGAAGTGATTTTGGAAGATTCGGGGAAGATTTGGGGAGTTTGGAGCAGTTTGATCAAAATCAGGGTTCACAGGCGTAGGCAGTGCACATGCCAAAACAACTACTGAGATTCCAAAGGTGCTTAAGGGAGATCTGAATTGAGTTAGGAGAAATAAAAAACATGTTCAGAAAGGGAATTCAAATATATAGAATATGGTGAAATTACTTTCTTCACAACGCTTTGGTAGAATGGATTTGTAAGCAGTTTTTCTCATGCATAGGTGGAGTACAAGATCAAAAATCAAAATTTTCAAGGATGAAACCGATGAATAAATACCGAATACCCCCACCATTTTATTACTAAGTAAATTTACATTCAAGATACTGTAAAACTTAATAAAAATTGTCCATTGAGAGCTCAAGATATTGTCGTCACAAGTTATCCTCAAGGTTCGGTAGTTAGTGAAATTTTAAGCTCCAGGAGTATGGCGGGATTTGGTGTCCTTGACATCCCTCAAATTCATGGACATCAAGGTTGGGAAAATTTTCCCAGCCCTCTTGAATCACTTTCAACCCACATATGACCTCAAGGATTTCCAGTTGAGCCCCTAAGTGCTTGCGGGGAACTCAAAGCCTCAACCATTTGATCACTTCCACATGCCATCTCTAGGAGCACCATGGAATTTGATGTCCTTCAATTCCCTCAATGGTTAGGGACATCAGACATAGAAAAATTATCCCAGCCCCCTAAGAGACTCCTGGTCACCCATGTTACCTCTTCAAGAGAATTGTTTTAGCCCTGGGAGCTAGTGGAGGCCTTATTGTTTGCGATCAGATCACCGCCATGTGTCGTTGTCTCACTTACTATGGAAATTGATGTCACTCACATCCCTTTGAGGTGACAGACATCAGGGACACAAAAATATTCCCATCCCTCTATGTGTATAATTTTTGAATATTTTTTAAATCCCCACCTATCGCCTTTTCCCACTTCTAACATCTAACTCTCTCGTGCACATGCTCTATCACTCCATCTGCAACTTCTCACCACCACTCTCCCATTTCCAAAACAAAAAAATGATTTTATATAGAAAGGAAATCCTCTACTTAATGATAATATGTAGGTCTCAAAATAAATATTGACTAAACCAAGAAGAAAAATGAAGAACACAAAAGAAGAATAGTGGAAATCCCCATTTTCGTGAAATCAAAATTTGAAGAAATATTGCAAACGGATGTATGGATTGATGAATTATCCTTTGCTATTATTTCCTCTATCAAAAACCATAAAAAACATGCCTTTATACCCTCCTCTCATACCATTAAACATTCACATCAAAGAAATCTTATTCTCGTCCAAACAGAGAAAGAAGATTCATTTCCCATCAAACCGGTAGTTCGATTGAAACAAGATTTCACTGGAAGCACAAGAAGAAAAAAAACATATCAAAAATGTAAATTTCATCATGAACAGAGGAGAAAAAAATACATTCAATTTTTTAGGTCCATTAATGGTTGTCATGTCCAAAGGCACTACCAGGTCAAAACATTAAAACTTTAAAATCTCCCGAACTATTGAGTGGATAGGTCCAAGATTTCAGAGGGGCATTATTGGGAAAAAAAACATATCAGAATTTTTTTTTTCACTATGATCCAACCAACAGAGGTTCGCTTTCCAAAAATAGCAGGGCTTCTACATGGAGGACTACCATTTCAGGGAAAGTCATCAATTAAAGAAACAATGAAAGAGGCATTAAACACGGAAGATATATTGTAGGAAGAGATCACCAAAATTGTCTTCTTGGTCCAAAATTTACACTTACTAAAAATATTAAGTGGTCCCACGAGCACCTACCAAAAATAGAAAATTGATCCACAAAGTGAGAGGAATGCAGGGTGATAGGGAAATATGAGTTGCAACATCCACTTGAAGTTCGAGGCAGCTGATTTTTCATAATTACTAAAAAACATAAGCTATTGAAAAAATCGTGAAGCATAAATGGATAGGGAAGAATCCTGACGTAACCTTTCACTTCTGAGTAAGAGATAGAAAAAGTGTAGTCTCTATCATCATACTATACAAAGTAGGTGATAGTGAGGATGTCAACAATGTCTTTCAAAAATCATTTCATGCTTCAATTGGTATATGAGAGGTGGAATTCGCAATCGAAACTGTTAGATAATTAATAATATTCTTCATTAGGATCATGTTTGAATCAGTCGAGCAATGCGGCAACATTGAAGGGAGTTAGGACAATATTTGTTTATAGTGGATCTTTATGAGTGATGCCCATGGTCACTAAATGATTCATGTGATAGTTTATTTAAACATGCTCTTCACACATCATCCAAAGTAATTTCTTCGGCGTGCGTAGGAGGTTAGAGATTCACAGTTCATCACATAGGATCATTTCATCGAGTCAATTGGAATGATCAACAGTCTTTATCAGAGGTAGAATCTATCATCATTTGCATCATCCTTCCTTCTTCTTGTTTTTTCTCTCTGCCTCTCTCTCTTCTCTCCCCCCTCATTTCCTCTCTCCTCAATGTTCTAATTATATTTTGGGGGGTTGCATGTTTTCAATGTAATAAGTCACCCTTAATTTATTGTTATCAATAATTTCACCCCCAAGGTAATTTTGATAACTTAAACAATTTCTTCATAGTTGAACAAGAAAAACATGCTACAGAAAAACTCCATGGAAAGTGATGAAGAAAATGTTTGTGAAAAATGCCACAAAAAATGTTTACGGTAAGTGTCACAAAAAAAGTTCTGTGTAAAATGTCGTAGAAAAATTCCACAGAATAAATTTCGCGGAAAGTGCTGCAAAAATGCACCGAAAGTTGTAGAAACTTGTGGAAAGTCATAGAATTGAAAACCGCATAAAAGGCCATAGAAAATCACATCTACAAAATTTTGCAAAAAACTAGAAAATCCATGGAACAAAGGAAAACGACAATTTTTCATTTCAATCTTTGAATTGGCATAAAATTTGATCGAGTGCCGAAATTTAACAAACTTTATATCATTGGAAAGGTCTAAACATCCTCTATGCAATGGGAATTGTGTTTATAATATTTATTGAGTGTAGGTGGTTAAAAATAAAAGAAAAATCTCTAGCTCCAAAAATTTAAACTCCCAGTCCCGTAAAAGAAAAAAATCTCTAGAAAACCCAAAATAGCCTCTCACACTCAGAAGACAATAACTTTTGCAATTATCAATGGATTTTCACAAAAATTTTCTTGGTGGAATCATGACTCTGAGCCTAATCCAAAATAATCAAGAAATATTGAAACTGATGAAGTTTTGATGGTGATGTTTAGGGAAAACCAACCTAGTTCTAGTTGGCAGTTGGAAAGTGGTTGGAGGGAGATTGAATGAGCAAGGACAAACATTTTCGCTACTCCAATTCATAACATTTTATGATCATAATGTTTGGATTTCACTAATACCTCATAGTTTTTGTGAAATTACTTGTATAATTAAGATTATGAGCAGCAATAGAAGACCAAATAACACAATATTTCAAAATAATGATGTCAATATGCAATTAGAATAGCTTTGCCACTTCGAGGGGGAAACCTCCAAACCATAAAATAATAATCAAATGATCCAATGATCATGAACTACTACCTAAAATCCCTATATATATATATATATTATTCATATGTTATGGCCATCACCAAGTCTGACCTACTAAGCATGAGAAAGTATAAATGATATAATAACATGATATGGTAAGCCACAAGTCGGCTACTGATATCCTAATACAAGCAATAGGTTAAGGGCATAGCATGACCTTCCCCTTTAAACCAATGTTATCATCAATGTTGAATAATCCTGGATGTTGCTTTAGAAAACCTTCATCCTCCCAGGTCACATATTTTATGCTCATATTCTTCCACTTGATCAGATATTCCTTAATGTCTTTGGTTCTTAGCCTCTTAGTACATGTTTACAAAATATTATTTGGTTGCAAAATGAATCTTTCTTCATCATCAAGTTCTGGTAACTCTATTTAGGCTTCAAATTTCTATACAATAACCTTATTCAGGTAGGAATACTATATTACTGGGTATATGTGTGAAGATTGAGGCAACTCTATTTTATAAGCAACACTTCCAATTTTTTGTAGAACCTAATAAGGGCCATAATATGTAGGAGAAAGTATTTTTTCCTTTATCTATTTCTTTAGGGACATCTTCTTGTAAGGCTAGAGACGTACAAAAAAATAGTCACCATTTTCAAAATGTCTTTCACTACGGTTTTTATCTGCTTGTTGTTTCATCCTAGTTTGTGCCAGTGACAAATTCTTCTTCAAACTAGCAAAAACCTGTTGTTGATGTTGAATGTGTTACTCAGCATCTTTAACTTTAGTTTTCACCCTCAAGGAAGAAGTGATAGAAGGTGGATAATAACCATATAATGATAAAAATGGGGTCATTTGAGAAGAGGTATGAAAAGATGTGTTATATAACCATTTTTTAAGTGGTATCCATTTAATCTGACTTTCCTACTTATCTAATACAAAACAACGTAGATACCCCTCTAAGTATTTTCTGACCACTTCTATTTTCCCATCAATTTGAGGATGATAAGATGAACTGTGAGCTAGCTGAGTACCCAAACATGAAAATAATTTTGTCCAAAAATTACTTGTGAAAATAGGATCACAATCACTTACAATTACATTTAGGGTTCCATGTAGCCTTTGAATTGTCTCCAAAAAAATAGCTATAACTATAATGGCTGCAAATGGATGTGATAGGGAAAAAAAATTGGCATATTTTGTGAGCCTATCCACAATCACCAAAATGACATTCTTATCCTTTGAACAATTCAATCTGGTGATGAAATCAATGGAGACCTCCTCCCATCTCTGGCTAGGAATTGGTAAGGGTTGCAGCATACCTAGTGTCTTAATTGCTTCCCATTTGTTCTGTTGGCACACTAAATACTCTGATACAAAATTTTGTACATCCCCCTTGATTCCTTCTTTAAAGAATTATCTTTTTATTCTATGATATGTCTTTTAAAACCTAGAGTGTCCTCTAGAAGGTGAGGCATGTAACTCTGAAATATTCTTATGCTTCAACTTTGAATCTTTACTCAAGTATAACTTTTCCTTGTACCATAGCGCATTAAATTTCCACTCAAATTTGTTAGATGTTATAGAGCCCTTTTTTATATTTTGTATTAGAGATTGTGTATCCTTGTCCTGATCCCATTCCAATATTTTTTTATCCATCCAATCAACCTTCAACATGGACATTCCACATAGTAAGGCATCTATGGATGTATCCCTTCTAGACAATGCATCAACTACTACATTTTATTTAACCTTTTTGTATATGATTTAAAAATCATAACCCAAGATTTTTGTTACCTGATTTTTTGGTTCCTCAGATGATAACCTTTTCTCCAAAAGGTATTTAAGACTATCATGATCAATTTTTACCTTGAAGTGTTTACCCATGAGATAGGGCCTCCTTGCTTAACCACGTGAAGAATAGCCATCATTTCTTTCTCATAGACATGTTCGAGCAGATATTTTCCTTTGAATTGGTGACTCTAAACTATAATTTGTCTTCCTTCCTACATCAGAACTTCTCCCAATCCTTATCATAAAGTGTCGCATTCAACAATAAAGTTTTCTGAGAAACTAGGAGTAGCCAAAACTAGGGTGTTGCACATGGCTTCCTTCATCTGCTCAAAGGATTTAGTGGCCCCGTCTATCCAATATAAGGAATCCTTCTTTAGAAATTAAGTGAGTAGGGCTGCTATTCTACCATGTCCCCTCAAAAATATTTTGTAGTACCTTGTTAGTCCTAGGAACCAACAAATATTTTTGATAGTTTTGGGCCTTGGCCAATCCACCATAGATTTGATCTTCTAAGGATCAACTTTGACACCTTCATGAGATATAATGTGACCCAAGTACTCTACCTCTTATACACCAAAAGAACATTTGGATGGATTTACATAGAGAGTATGTTTCTCCAAAACTTCCAACACTTTATTTACATGTTGCAATTTTTCTTCCCATGTCTTACTATAAATGAATATGTCATCAAAGAAAACTAATTCAAATTTCCTTATAAAATGCCTACAAACAGTGTTCATCAAGATTTGAAAGGTTGAGGGAGAATTTTTAAGACCAAAAGGCATTACCAAAAACTCATAATGTCCCTCATGAGTCCTGAAAGTCATTTTATGAACATCTTCCTCTCTTATTATAATTTGATGGTACCCTAAATGAAGATCTAATTTTGTGAAATAAATAGAACCATGTAATTCATCAAGTAAATAAAAAATTACTAGAATAGGAAACTTATCTTTGATGGTGTACTTGTTGAGTTCTCAGTAATCTAGACACATCCTCCATGTTTCATCCTTCTTACGTACCATGACCACTAGTTAAGAATATGCACTCTGGCTATGCCTTATGATACCTACCTTCAACATTTCATGTACCATTTTCTCGATCTCACTTTTCTGGGAATATGGGTGTCTCTATGGTTTGATATTAGGTTTTTAGCTTCCTAGAATCAACTGAATGGCATGATCATGATCCCTAACTGGTGGTAGTCCCTTTGGAATTGCATCAAAAATAGATGAGTGACCATCAACAATCTTCTCAACATAGAGTGGCATTGAAGACTCTGTATTTTGTACTTCTATGGAAAATAACATTTCTATAAATCCATCTACTCCTTTTTTGAGAACCTTATGCATCTGATGTGAGATAATAATTTGTGGAGACTTAGCTATCATCCCTTTCAAATTTATTTTCCTTCCATCTAAATGAAATTGTATGAACAATTCTTGGAAATTCATCTCTATAGTACCTAAGGTTGTGAGCCATTGGACACCAAAAACAATATCTATCCCTCTAGTAGAAATAAAAAACATAGGTGAGTCTAACATGTAGTCTCCCATGGAAATCTTGACGCTATGGAAATTTCCTATGCACTTGAATTTCCCACCATCCACAATCATAACTTGCATTTATGGAGTTGGGTAAATAAAACAATTGAGATGGGAAACTAACTTCCTATTTATGAAGTTATGAGTACTCCACAATTCAATCAACACCTTCACCGTCTATTTTTTGAGATAGCTAATAACCTTGAGTGTTTGAGGATTACTAATACTTGACAATGCATGATAATAAATTGTAGGTTGGTGATCCTCTACTTCATCTTCTACTGGTTCCTCAGCCTCTCCTATAATTTCACCTTCCTCACTATCCTCATTACCTCCTTCAATATAGAACAACTTATTCTCACCACATTTGTGTCCCAATCCATATTTAGTGTCACAGTTAAAACATAAACCTTTTACTCACTTTTCTTCCATTTGTTGAGGATTCAGTCTAATTGGCCTCGTGAATGAAGGGAGAAGACATACTATGGTCTCTAGTGTTAATGAAAGGTGGCCTCCTACTACAAATAATTTTTTCCTCTACTCTAAACATCCCATGATAATAGAATCAGAAATCATTAGTGGATTAAACATATGTACCTCATGTGCGATGTGGTCCTTAAGACCCCCAAGAAATAGGTCATTTAGATTCCGTTCTATAAAATTCTCCACCCTTAAGGATAGGTTCTAGAATCGATGCACATAATATTTGACTAATCCAGATTGCCATAATTTTTCCAATTGACTAAATTAGTTCTCTAAAACAATGGAACTATAATGCAATTGCGACTCCTTAGTTCAAAATTTTCCAAGTGATAATAAGACCATTATTATGCCTCTGAGCACATAACCATCGATACCAAATGAATTGGTCTAGTTCAAGATATAAGGATGCCAATGTCAGCTTTTGTCCTGATGGTGGTTGATGTAAATCAAAGAAGTTATCACTTTGATTTATCCAATTCAGGGGATCCTTACCATCAAATTTGTGCATATCGACTTTTGGTACCATGTTCCATGGTTGCGAATAAGTTGGATTCTAATTAGACTAGAAAAGTGATCCAACATGGTTTATTTTTCCATTATTTTTAACTAAATATCCTCCTTGGTTGATATGGGGTGGATTTGAGGCCATATTTTTTAACCTTTACATGTTGTATGATAGCATCCAACCGCTGATTGATTTGGTCTATGTCTCCTTTAGAGGCCATCTCAGATTGTACATTTCGCAACTCATACTCAAGTTGGCTCACCTTATGATCAACTGAGGTAAACCCTAGTGCTGAGGAATATGTATTTTCCCCTTCAGACTCTAACTCTTCAATCACTACCCCATATTTATTTGGGGTTTTACCCAAAGTGACTAGATTCTTTTTTTCTCTTGTGGAAGGCCCCACCATGATGTCAAACCTTAGGGTTTTGGGTTTGATACAAATTTTTCCAAACAGTAAAAAACATAGAGAAGATACTAATACTATTATTTTGAGAGCTTTCTAAAATTGTAAAGAACTCTAAAATAAATCACAAAAGTTTGGTCTAGGGTGCATTTTTATCAAAAAACATAAATTTGCAATAACTTTTTCAAAAGATATAAAAAAAAATCTAAAATTTCCAAGAGATATTTAGTTGAAATTATTCAAAACTTTGGTAAAAAAAAATCCCACAAATTGGTTTTGGTTTATAAGATAGAGAGGAAACAAAAAGTTAGGGGTTTTTTTCCTAATTTTTTGCCTAGATCGCACCTTTGATACAACTTGTAATGAAATTACTTGTATAATTCAGATTATGAGCAGAAATGGAACACAAAATAACACAATATTTTAGAATAATGATCTCAATATACAATTAGAATAGCTTTGCCACATCGAGGGGGCAACCTCCGAACCATAAAATAAGACTCAAATGCTCTAATGATCATGAACTATTACCTGCAATCCCCTATATATACTATTCATATGTTATGTCCATCACCAAGTCTAACCTACTAAGCATGAGAAAGTATAAATGTTATAATGAAATGATATGGTAAGCCACAAATTTGCTATTCATAGCTTAATACAAGCAATAGGTTAAGGGCATAGACATAGGACAATATAGGTGCCTTTTGCAGGTCATGTATAATCATATGGGCACATTTATGACAACTTGTAAGTGGTTGAAAAGAAAATTCCGGGATTGCAATTCTCTCTCTCCTTCTCAATTCTATAAATTGTAATCTTATACTCATTTGTAGGAGAGTTGGTATTTTTTCTCTCCTACCTCCCTCTCTATTTCTTTCTCTACGGTTGAATGTGGAGTTTAAGCCTCATCTCTTTGACTTGTAATGGAATTTTCTTGCCTCTTTCCCACTAATGATGTACTGTGTGAACTCATAGAGAAATACAATATTTTTCGTGATGCATTTTGTCCATCCTTTGCTTATTTTATTGTCTCTTCTTACCTCTCACCAGTGCAAGGTATAATGTACATATCTCTGATGTCTATTATAGGTTTTGGTATCTTTGTTTAATGGGTTTGAAGTGTTGTTTTGTGTGAATTTCATCTTTGGTCTGTGATGCATCTTTTCCATCATCTCCATTTTTCACCTCTCTCCACTTCAAGTGATTGTGATTATGATCAACAAATTCCTTTTCTGGTGTATCACCACTTTAGTGTAGGATTTATTTTCAATTCTCTCTCTCCCTGGTCCCTTGGAAATTAGATTAGGAATAGATAACCTTTCCTACACTTAGAGTAGCTTGTGTCAGGTATTTTAGGAGTAGGAACTAGCCTTCTCTGGAGGATCATCTCAAGCCCGCAAGTCCCACATCTTGAGAGATGATCCAATGTAAAAAAAAAATTACACCGAATGCCCCACTCAAATCTAAGGCCATTCGGGGATGCTATAATTTCATGATAAAAGTTCTTGCACACCCCTTCAAAACATCATATAACTTACAGTTTCATATTTTAGGGGTGTTCCTATGCAGATTCAAATTGAATATCGTCTACATGTGTGTAGTTCATCTCTGGAGAAGGATTCATTTTTGGCAGGTTGGTGTGTTCTTATTGAACTTTCATCTACAAACACATCTGGTGACTCCCTCTGGTCAACAACCCATTCTCTTAAATTCCAGACCCCCCTTTTCATCAATTTCCATTCATTTTACATTCATCTTTCTCTCCACATATTTCCATTTTATTTCATTCCATGAAGTTGTGTAATCATGAATTCATTCCCCTCATGGAATTTACACTTGCAGCAGCAACAGTGCATTCCACCTCCAATGTATTTCTTAGCTCCTCCATATCATCATTAGGAACAAATCATTAATCACTATGCCTACCCCTATGAGTAGTACCAAGATTAGTTCATCTATGCAACCTATCAAGAGAAGGGATATGCATGTAGTATCATCAATTACATGGATAATTCCAATTTTCAGGAGAAGATTTAAAAGATGGAGGTAGGTATGGTTCATTCAAGGGCTATAACACAAATGAAGGCATTCAAAACTAGTTTTTGGGAATCTTTTCCATGGGACATCCCTTTTCTAAGACATTATAGTCCGCAGGATAAATTTGACTTCATGGTTGAAATTTTTCCTCAATTTGCACAGTGAACTTAGGATATTGAGGCCCATGAGAAAAGTGCAATACGTCCTTGTCAATGGGTATATCATTCACCAGCTCCTTGTATTTTATTTTATCCCTCCCAAGCTTTATCATTTAAGAATTTTCATGATTCAATCCCATTATATGTTTCCCCCTAAGTTGATTCCCCTTCTCCATCCCTTAGTCTTTCATCCCACCTCAGTTTTTCTGCCCTTTTCCCTTCCAAATCCATGTCCCCTACATAAGATCCAAAATCAATACCTTACCCTCCACCACAAATAATGAAACAACTAGTTGAGACCCCACCCACCACTCCTGCTACTCAGATGAGCCCATGTAAGGAAGAGACTCAAAAATCTAGTCAAGGAGAGCAGTAAGAACAAGAGAGAAGAAAAGAAGAAATGATTAGAATCTTGGTGAGCTTGGTTCTTAGATTTAGGATTGATCAAATCCCCTTGATGGAGAAAAACTAGGAGGAGGATAAGGTCAATCCATAAGTGGTGGTATATTTGGTTGTAACATAAGCAAGGGAAGAAGTAGCTACTCCAAATCCAAAAGAGGAGAATTCCATTCTGGCTGTGGAGGAGAACCATATAGATTAAGAGGATTCAAACAGAAATATGGTCACAAAAGAACATTAATTTCTTCCTCCCACTTCATCCCCTTAGAGATCTAATGTCGAAGAAGAGTTTGATCTTTCAAAATTCATGTGTGAAGATGAGGGGAACCATGGTGAGAAAGTTGCAGATCAAGAGGACACTGTGGAGAAGGTCGAGAACATACAACAAGACAAGAAGGAGGCATATTATCTACCTGATTTGTAGGACTACTTTGACATATAGGAGATTGTAGATATTACCACCTTCGTTTCCTCATCATTAATTCTCCAATATCAAGGACCTGCTACCATGGGGTGAGCATTTAATTACAACAACCTACACTTCATAAAAACCCTCTGGAATCAATGTTAGAGGATCCTAATATTCCATGTTCTTCTCAGGATGAGGAAGGAAATAGTAATGAAACCATTTCCACACTCATCATCAACAAATATGATAAGCTTCTTGTAGAGGAAATGAAAGGAAAAAATAAACATGCATGCAACCTCTTTTTTCAGGAAGGTCCACAGGAAGACTCCATTTTTGGAGTTCAATTAAGAGCAAAGGGCACATCGATCGGATTATTCCATGCCCAATAAAGTAATTGGATTTATTGGAGCTGAGGGAGAAGACAAAACTAGTCATGCCCACTTTAGGGCATGAGGATGATTATCAAAGCACCAAGGGTCATCATCAACACCTCCAAAATTCCAATGCCAATTAGCTTAAGGATGCATTTTTTATTGATGTTAGTAATTTGGTGATTTGGGTGGATGATCCGCCTCTTGTCATTTTTTCACTCATAATAAAATCCATATTATTGATGTTGGTAATTTGGTGATTGGGGTGGATGATCCGCCTCTTGTCATTTTTTCACTCATAATAACATCCATATTCAGTGCCAAATCATATATATGGTTTCTTATTTTGAGAAAGGGAAGCTACTTATCCCTTCAAGTTGCAGGATTTGTTTGAGTTCCATTTGCTTCCAGTTAGCGTAAAGTAGGTAGGTTTTTCTTGTCAACAAAAGAAGTGCTTTCACAAACTCTTTGTATCCCACTTAGGGTGTGTATGTTTTGTAATTTTGTACATATCTTGCGTTGTAGTTTGTGTTTTCTCTTGCACAATCCATTCATTGGAAGCAATAATTCTCATGGCAGAAATCAGATTTTGGGGAAATTTTTGGAGTGTGAATTTCAGCCCAAATAGATCAATTATGGTTCAAGAATCCTCCATGCCCTTAACTTGGTAAAATTTTCAGTTTTGGAGAGAGTTACAGGATTTATCCAAAATCCTGAAATTAGCTTTAGGAGCATACCAAGGAAATTTCATCCTAAGTGTTAAGTTAACGCAGATCTAGGGACATTTTTTTTCAAAAGGATTAGTTTTCAAGGTTAGGCTTGACTCCATGCCCAATGGATAGTTGAAGGCCACTGATCACTTCACCTGGTAGGAAGATAACCCTGCTAAGTTACCATATTTATATCCAAAATTCACCCCCAAGGTAATTTTTATAACATGCACAATTTCTTGAGGCTACAGTAGGTGAAAAAATATGCAGAACAAAATACATGAAAAGTTCCACGTAAATCAACATAAAGCCAATGAAATCCATAGAAATATGCCGAAATGAAAGCTGCAATGAAATCCACAGAAAAACACATCCGTAGAATGTTGCAGAAAACTTGGAAATCCATGGAACATACGAAAATGATTGTTTTTCATGTGAAACCTTTTGAATGGGCATAAAGTTTGATCCATTGCTCGAAATTTGAAAAACTTTATATCATTGGAAAGGTATCAACAACCTCTATGCAATGGGAATTATATTTATAATTTTTATTAAGGGTGGGTGGATGAAAATAAAAGAAACATATCCATCTCCAAAAAATTAAATTCCCAGTCCTGTAAAAGGCAATAAATATCTAGCAAACCCAAAATAGTCACTAACACTCATAAGACCAAAAAATTTAGCAATTATTAATGGATTTTCAAAAAATTGGTCTCATTAAAATTTTGACTCTGAGCCCGATGCACATACATCAAGAAATATGGAAATTTATGAAGGATTAATTTTTATGTTTAGGGAAAATGAGCACAATTTTGTTTGGCAGTTGGAAAATTGTTGGAGGGACATTTTATGAGCATGGGAAGACATTTTCACTACTGCAAGTCATAGGATAGTATGAGTGCCTTATGAAGGTCATGTATAATCATATGGGCACATTTATGACAACTTGCAAGTGGTTAAAAATAAAAATTTGGGATTGTAATTATCTCTCCTTCTCAATTCTATAAATTGTAATCTTTGACTCATTTGTATGAGAGTTGGTCATTTTTCTCTCCTTCCCCCTCTCTCTTTCATCTATAGGGTTTAATATGGAGTTTAAGCCTCATATCTTTGACTTTTAATGGAATTTTCTTACCTCTTTCCCACTAATGATGTACTGTGTGAACTCATGGAGCATTAAAATATATTTTGTGATACATTTTTTCCATCCTTCTCTTATTTTATTATCTCTTCTTGCCTCTCACCATTGCATGGTATACTGTGCATATCTCTGATGTCTATTACAAGTTTTGGGATTTGTTTTTAATTGGATTGAAGTGTTGTTATATGTGAATTTAATATTTGGTATGTGATGCATCTTAACCATCCTTTCTATTTATCACCTCTCTCCACTTATGACAATTGTGATTATGATACCCAAATTGATTTTCTGGTCTATCACCCACTTTAGTCTAGGATTTGTATTCAATTCTCTCTCTCCCTGGTCCCTTAGAAGTTAGATTAGGATTAGATATCCTTTCCTGCACTAAGATTAGCTTGTGGTATGTAGTTTTGGAGTAGGAACAAGCCATCTTTTGAGGATCATCGCAAGCCCACAAGTTCCACAGCTTGACAGATGACCAAATGTTACACAAATTACACTGAATTCCCTACTCAAATATAAGGCCATTCAGGGGTGTTGTAATTTCGTGATAAAAATTATAAAAGGGGAATTAATTTTCTCCTAAAAATGTGAAAAGTATCATGACATATGAAGGGTCAATGGGGGTAGGCAAAGAGAATTCCAAAGAACTATAAATTGTAATTAGATCCTCATTCTAAAGGGTTCTAAATCTGAAATTTTTCTATTTGTTATTTGTGTTCTTGTAAGTTCATGAGAGATATTTATCTCACTTATGAGTGAAAAGAGTTAGCCACTTTTCACCTATTCTCAATGTCTTCCATTCTCATACTATATACAAGTTCTTCTTGAGCATCAATACAAGAAGGATATTTGAGCCTTTTTTGACTAATGGGTTTATTGATACTTTGTGTTCATTAAATTATAATTAGTCTTGTTGTTGTTTGCAATATTTTTTTTTCCTAATTTTACTACATGTGATGAAATTTATAACTAGTGTGTGCAAGAATTTGATTTTCTACCTACAACATTTATTCACCTACCTCTTTTTTAACTCCCCTTTCCCACTCTTCAAACAAAGTCTTCTCTAGCAAGTGATTGCTATATTTTCTATAGGGTAAGTGGAGTGCCCCTGTTGGATCCTCATCCTCAAGGACACTAGGAAATAAATATCTAGTTGTGAATGCATATATGGAAGATAAACTAGTTAAGTAGAGGGACTTAAACTCCCAGAGCGTTGGCAAGAAATCCACCAATTTTTGCCCAACAAAGTTTCTCTCCAACAAGATGGAAAATAATTGATCTCAATTTCACAACTACAGAAGAATTTGTATTTTTCAACCACTGAAGATGAGTATGTTCCTACCACAGAGGAAAGTAAAGAGATGATTTGGTTACAACAATTTTATGAAGAGTTGGGGCATAAACAGGAGGAAGGGAAGCTACGTAGTGATAGTTAGAGTGTTATACACATAGGTAAGACCTCTATTTTCCACTCTAAGAGGAAGCATATACAGTTAAGGTACTATTTATTTAGGAAAAATTTGGAGGAAGAGAAGTTGAAGCTCAAGAATATTCTTATTAGTCAGAATCCTGTAGATATGATGACCAAGGTGGTCACAAGTGATAAACTAAAACTATGTTCAACATCAGCTGGTCTTCATGGACAATAGTGAATGATTGATAATATTTCTAAGAGGAAAACCAGTCTCCAAATGGGATATTGTTATGTTGTGCACCATGGTTTCATGTGTTGAAGTGTTGAATATTTTACACAAACATTATTATACATTCTCCATAGTTTTTTAGCCTTGAAAAATGTGCTTGATACCTCAGGAAATATGATATTCTCATATGGGAGGTATTTTTACCCATAGGTGTATGTGCCAATTTTTTTCCATGGTTTTAGTACCCACGGTATTGTAAAAATTCTTAAGTAGTTTCCTATTGATGTGATTTTGTGGATATGGTAGATAGACATAACATTGTAAATGTGTAAGTTCAATTGTGAATTCAAGAGAATTTTTTTAGCACAACTCAAAATATTTCTAGGTACTGTATTAGAATAAAGAGGTGGCTTGTAATAGAATATGAGAAACTTATTCTTTGTAGACGTAGAAAAAAATTGGTGAATCACATAAAATATTGTCTCTGTTTTGTGTTATTCTAGTTTTTGCACTTTTATTTCAGATCTGTGGTATTTTTCTTCATATTAGTTTATATTATTGTTATTCTGTGTGGGATTGGTCCATGCACACACACACACATGAGCATGTATTGTTGATGGTGAATCACAGCACCCATGAATGTCTACAACTTGATGGGTTGAGACTCTCAGTGCGATTACATAACATGGAGCTTTTCCCAAGTGTGGGACCTTACGAAATCGGAAAAGCTCTCCGGATGAAGGCCACTTCCTATTCCTCTATTCAGATGCACATGTAAAAATGCAAAGGGTTTACTCAAAAACCTAATCTAACTTGCCAAGAAGAAAGGGTAAGAAGATGCATAAAAATAAACCTAAACTAAGAAAGGTGATGCACCGAGGAATGAAGAACACCTGTCTTGCCAATAAACACAAACCATTAAAATGCAATGCAAGATCATGCACAAATAACAAAATTTGTAGTGAAAGATCAAGAGGATGCAAATGAACACAGAGAGGGTTGAGAATCATCCACATACATGCATTATTTTCTCCGAAGATTGACACAATACACTACAAAATTCCATGAGGCAAAGTTGCATTACAGTTTTAGATGGGAGGTTTGAACTCCACAAATCCACTTGCCAAAGAGAAGAAGGGAGGGGAAAAACAAGAATGTCCAACCTTTAAAAAGAAGCCCCTCCTTACAATTTATAGGAAGAATGAGAGAGGGAAGAGAGAGGAAATCCAAATCTACCCCAACCACCTCCACACTGCATTTAATTCATCTCATTATGGTGGTAGGTGAGAACCCTAGAAAACCCAAAAGTGGTGAATTGTATTTTACCTTTTTAAGAACTTTTTCCCACCCAATTAAAGATATCCAAAAATTCCAACCTTGCATGAATCTGAGCTCCCTGTGAAAAGTTATGGCCGTCTGAATATCTGGGTCAGGGTCTGCTTCCTGTTAGCGCTCAAAATGTTGCGCCTCCTGAAGGTGCGCCTTGGCGTATCCATCCTTATGTCGACATACCCTTACGTGCGCCAAGGCATGACTTTTGCCATGTTGACACTCTGTGTGATGTGCCCTTTACGTGCGCTAAGGCGCATCCTTTTTTGTGTCGACATCCTTTGTTGTGTGCCCTTAACCTGCACCTTAACGCATCCATTTACACGTTGACACTATTTTGCCGTGCACCTTCTACCTACACCTTGGAATATTGGTGATGCAATAAATATCGGGCTCTGAGTTTCTTTGTTTTCCATATTCTTCTACTTGTCTATATCTACCTAGTGAGATATATTTACAACAATTTGGCAACTCTACGGGATCACCTGCCTGCTAGGTAGAAGATCAATGGCCTTTTAACAATTCATTGGGAATGGAGTCATAAGCAATAACCTAAAACCAACTTGATATCTTATCCCAAGCCTAATACCGTAACTTCTTCTCTAACAGCACTCTGAACTATAGAAAATCAACCTGAGAGCAACAAAACCTGTGCCGAAGCACTTAGGAAAAATTGAAACCTAACTACAACAAGACAATTTGCATACGCACTTAGAGGAATTGAAAACTAGGCTAATATTTACAACGGTAAACCTTTTCCTTTTAGTAGAAATGTTTAAGATAGATTCCATTAACCGGAATCGGGAGTTCTTCTCCATCCAATCTAGACAATTGGAAGGTATTACTACTTTTACATCCCGTGACCATGTAGTGGCCACTCCAAATGGAATCAAACTTGGAGTGCCTTCCTAGTTTGTCCTGATCTGCATCCCATTTCAGAACTAGGTCCCCTTCCTGGAAGGTCCTTGCTCTTGCCTTCTTATCAAACTATCTTTTTACTAAGGCTTGATCCTTTTCAATCGTTAGAACTGCATGTTCTCTTATTTCTTCCAATTCCATCAACTCTACATACCTAGCCTCCATTGGTTTGAACTCAGACAACTCCAACTGCTTCATGAGCTCCAATGCTGGAAATTCTAATGATATAGGCAATACTGCCTCTTTCTCATAGACCAACTTATAGGGAGAATTACCAGTAGACCTCTTTGGCGTTATTCTATCAGCCCACAATGCTGATTTTAGCTTGGTATGCCATGTCCTTTGGTTTTCATCTAGAGTCCTGATGATTCTTAGCAAAATCTTGTTCGTAGACTCTACCTGTCCATTACCCTGCGGGTAATAATTTGAAGAGCTGATCAAATAGATTCCATTCTTGACAGCCCATTTTGTAATCTTGGAACCTATGAATGCCAATGCATTATCTGATATGATAGTGGCTGGCACACTGAACCTGGTCACTATTCCTTCATAAAAGTCTAGTATGTTAGACTCATTTGCTTCTTTGAGCGCTACTGCTTCGGTCCACTTGGTGAAATAGTCTGTTGCCGTGAGAATCCACTTGTGGCCTTGGCTTGAGTTTGGATTTATGACCCCAATGAAGTCCAATCCCCATTACATAAATGGTTGGTCAACCAAAATTGGGTGCAATGGAAGCACGGCTAGTATTTCTTTTCCTATGAAGAGTGCACATTTCTTGTACTTTCTTATCAATGTATAGCAATCACTGAAGACTGTCGGCCAATAATACCCTGCCTTCATTATCTTGAGAGCTATTACTCGTGGGGTGAAATGTCCTCCAGAATCTCCATCATGAAAATATCATAACACCCTCTCAATTTGACCTGTCCCAATGCACCTCAATAAAACTCTATTGATGTCCTTTTTAAACAAAACACCATCAACAAGCACATATGGAATGGCTTGTAATCTAAAGTATCTCCTCTTTGCTTTGCTCATTTCTAGAGGGCATAGGCCTGTCTGTAGGAAGTGTATCATATTCTGAGTCCAACAAGGAGTGGGCGCATCATCATTTTCCTATTCTTGACCATCCTGTAGTACCAAGACAGCCTCTTTTTCATCACCTACTTCAACTTGCTGACTCAAAGCTAGTTGTTCACATAATCCCTTTCCACAGACCAACTTAGTGACCTTGATTTCGATGTCATATTCCATGACACGAGTGATCCACCCTGCATGTTTCTCATTTAGATCCTTGTTTAGAAGGAATTCCTTGACTCTCGCATGTGAGACCAATAATTGGATCTTGTTGTTTGAGACTAGGTGCTTGAATTTATTTAATCTTCTAATCACTGCAAGGACATGTTTTTTAATGAATGAGTACCTAGTTTCGTATTCCTCCAAGCCTTGACTGAAGAAAGTGACTGGTTGTTCTAATCCTTGCTTGTTTCGTTGTACCAGGATTGCAGAAATGGTGTCTTCACCACCGAAGGCATATAACATGAAGTCCTTGGAGAAGTCTAGATTGACGAGAGTTGGAGCTTGAGATATAGCCTCTTTTATTGCCTCAAAACTTACCTTGCCTTCAAATGTCCACTTAAATGCCATGCTCTTCTTCAACATCAGCGTTATTGGCTTTACGAGAGCTACAAATTTTGGAACAAACCTGTGGACAAAATTGATCCTTCCCAAGAAGCTTTGAAGAGCCTTCTTGTGACTTGGAAATGGCAATGCTCGAATTGCTTCAACTCTTTTTGGGTCAATCGTCAATCCCTCCTTTAAGAAAATATGACCTAGAAGTTTTCCCTCATGAGCCAAGAATATGCATTTTTTGGGATTCAATGATACCCCAAATCTTCTACACCTCTGAAATACCTGCCTCAGATGAAAGAGGTGATCCATTGCATTTTTGGAGAATACGGTGATGTCATCAAGATATATCAGAACTATTTTATTAATCAATCCTTTGAATGCCATATCCATTGCCCTTTGGAAAGTGGCTCCAGCATTTGATAGCCCAAATGGAATCTTCTTGTAGGCATAGGTGCCCCATTTGGTGGTGAAAGTTGTCTTAAACTAGTCATCTTCTTTCACCATTATATGATTATACCCCGAATAGCCATCTAGGAGAAAGAATATCTCCGAACCAGATACTACTTGCAATATTTGTTCCATTGAAGGAAGTGGGTAATGGTCTTTGAGAGATGCCCTATTGAGGTCTCAGAAGTCCACACACAACCTAATTTCTCCACTCTTCTTCCTGACCGGAACCAAGTTTGTGACCCAGCTTGAGTGCTTGATCGGGAATATAATGCTTTCCTCTATTAGCTTGTTTAGCTCTTTCTTCATTAGAGGCTCAATGTGAGGGTTGACTGGTCTCTGCTTCTACCTAATGGGCTTAGCATCTAGATCCAATTCTATGGTATGTTGTGCCAACTTCAGATTGAATCCTCTCAAGTATTTATAGCTCCAAGTGAAGACATCTGGAAATTCTTGGCAAAGCTTTATGAAATCTACTTTCTCCTGCTCAATGGCCACTTTACCAATTTGAAGTGTTTTGCCTTCCCCAACCAGAATTGGCTCTGAATCTTCTCTCTTGACCTGCATGTTAGACTTTTCCTTACGGAACTGGTCGTTAGGGTTGAAGATAGACTCCAATGTTACTAAACCTTTGGGAAGATTGTTTGTCTGTAGCTACACTACTTGATCCCCATACTGCTGCTCTAATCTATCCTGATTCCTAGCTGAGAATTCAGCCTCTTCTTGTAAGAAATTGATGATCTGTTGATCGTTCTCAAACACCTACCAGCTTGTGTTATTATCTAGAACTGCTGGCCTCACAATAACATGGATATGTGGCTGTGTTTTTTCCCTTTTGATGTTTTCAACCACATCAAACATTGATCCAACTGTTGCGAGCCTATCCACTGCTTCATTTTTCTTCCTAGGTATGGACACGATATTGAAAGCTTCAAAATCATCAATGAGGTCCCATACCCTGTTCTTGTAGTTCTTCAACAAGTCATCCTTTGTAGCATGTTGTCCCCTGACTTGATTGACGATAAGCTTGCTATCCCCGAACACCTGTAAGTTCTTTATGCCCTTTTTCCTAGCCCAATGAAGTCCATGAACCAAGGCCTCATATTCACCTATGTTGTTTGAACAGGAAAAATGGAACCAGAAAGATAAATAATATTTGATGCCTTGAGGTGAAACAAGCATAGCTCCTCCTCCTGCACCTTTCCTACTCCTTGATCCATCAAAAAATAATTTCCATACCTTGTTTTCATCCTTATGGTCTGGTTTGGTGATGCTAGGAATAGGTTGGTTTCCTTCATGTATGCAATAGACTCCTAGCTCAGATTCTTCTTCTTCTTGGTAGGTATCAAAAGCATGTACCTTGCTTTCCCATTCATCCAGATTCAAATTTGGGATGCTTCCAAATTTGGTGTCAGCTTCATCTGTGCTTTGATAATATTCTTGATCAAATGCTAAACAGTTGGAATTGATTTGGCTTGGAGTATGAGGCTCAGTGTGAAAATTCGCAATTGGTTCAGATCTGATTGTGACCTTAGTACCATATCTTGTTCTGAACAACATGTGTGACCAGTCAGTAGATAAGTAGCCTCCTATTTTGGTTGTGAAATCCCTTGATAAGCATAGGGAAAAGAGTGGTGGCAAATCTATCACTGACACATCTTGCAAAACGGTAACATTGGGGCATGTATGCAAGGTAAGATACAAACCTTTAATCACTCCCACCATTGCTACTGCTATCCCATCCAATTGCACTACCCCTTTAGATATGACTTCATATTGGAGACCCGGTTGATCAGCTATTTGCTTGGGCATGACAGAACTACTCGCCCCAGAATCAATCATGCAATTGTGTACTATTTTATTGCCAATGATTAATGAAACATAGAATGGAGGGGGGTTCAAAACTTTACCTTGTTGTCCTCCATGAATCCCTTCAGGCTGAGCAACATTTGTGAGGACCTTCTCTTGCATAGGGACCTACTGGTTTGAAGTTGACCAATCCTTCATGGCAGCTTGTAGAAGATCTCTTTGGCCTGGGATGGATAAAGATTCCCACATTGATATATTCACATTTGTCTTCTTCATTTGGTCAATGATGCTAAATGGGGATGAAAGATCTTGTGCATGGGTAGCAACAGCTGGCATTTGATCATTTATTTTCCTTTAGTCTACGTATTCCTTTCTTGTGCATGGGCAGCAACAGTTGGCATTTGAGTTGGTTTAGAAGGTGGTTTGGGCTGTCCTTACGTGTTTGAAACTATATTTTTCTTACCAACACCTTGTAAAGTGATGGAAGGTTGTAGATCACTTGGAGCTAATGACTTCCCTTCACCAATATTCCTCTTCTTTGATCTTGTGTTAGCTGCTACACTCTGAGAAATTGTTTTATTCATGCCACAGAAATCCTCAGCTTTCCAATTCGCAAGTGCAGTATCATTTGGAGCTGTGTTTTGCTGAGATGTCCCTTGTTGCTGATTTGTTTCTTGACTCACTTCACCCTCTATGCCAGTAGTTGTCACCATCAAGGCTTGGTTCAAAGCACCATTGAAGCACATAGATTGGTTGTGAGGTTCATTGCATGGGAAACACTAATCATACTCTTGAGCTATGTTGTTTTTCACTGGCACTAAGGCTTTAGAAGTAGATGCAACATTGGGGTTATAGGGCTGAAATGGTCTATTGGTGGGAGGCCTTACTTGTTTTTGATTTGCAGCTGGATTGGATGGCCTATTGGGCTGGTATGGTTGCCTATTAGTTTGAGCTTGAGGTTGATAAGAAGGTCTAAAGCATTGGGCATGCTGCCTCTTGAGTGTAACCAGCTCATTTCCCAAATTTTGCAATTGTTTCATAACCTCTTGGAGTTCATTTGAAGCACTAGAGAATGAAGTAGAAGTTTCATTTGAAATTTGATTTCTAGGAGTGGGAATAAGAGCCAAAGTGGGTGCTTGACTAGTGCTTGGATTTTCTAAGTTTGGATACAAGGGCATGGGAGGCCTAGGAGCCAGCTTACCGGCTTGAATAAGACAATTTTCAGCCCTAATGGCAATGCTATAAGCAGCAGGTAAGGTTGTGCATCCCATAGATTGAATTAACATAGAAATATCATAATTCAAAGCCTTAAGATAGTATAGACAATCACCTTCAGCTGTTGGCCTAACGGCCACTGGAATTCTATCCCAAGACCTTTGAAATCTGAAGTTGAAGTCAGTCAATTTCTCATGGGGAGCTCTCTTGATTGTCATCAATTGTTCTAGTAGAGACAAATTATCTCCCTTTTCTCCAAAATTCTCATGGAGGACTATGCATAACTGATTCCAATTTTGGATAGAACCAGCTCCAATGCTCCTAAACCATTGCAATACCTTCCCTTTGAACAAAGATGCCAGCAATTTGATAGCAACATCCATTTCATTTATCTCATGGATTGCAGAAATGTTAGCAATTTCTTTGACATGATCACTAGGAGTGGTATGATTTTCTCCAGTGAAAAATGGAATGTTCTTCAATGCTGCAATTGGAACTGGATTTTGTGCATTGAGGGCAAGTGGGCTGCTACCAGTGAAATTGACAAAGGGATTCAGTGGTAGATGTGACATTATGATTGGCCTAAGAACTATGGTTGATGCGAGAAAAGGTCTACCAGGTGGAGGTGTAGACAAAGTCTGGTTAGGTGGAGATGGTGATCTTCATGGTCCTCTTCCTCTCCTTCCTCTACCTGGTAATAGCTGTAAGTGGACAAACATCCCCTCTTCTCGAGTATCAGACCTGGTTCGAATTCTTCTCATGTACCTGGGAAACCTGTACTGCTATACCACTGAATTATATCTCTTTAGAGTCACCAGATGTGTTAGATAATGAGCCTCAAAAGGCTAGATTCTGCCAAGATACACATAAAACTTGACAATATTAAAAAATAGAATTTAAAAGCTTGAAGGATCCAGAAGATATAGTTCTTCAATTCGGTTATCTGGTTTTGCTGTGCAGCTACTAATCCCCAAAAAGTACAGGTAAAACTTAATTCATATAAGGCAACTTACAAAACCTGAAATACACCGTGTCGGAACTTGGGACATGCTCAACACCAACGAAAACCCAAAATACTAAAAAACAATGAAATTTTGAAACTCAAAATCACAAAAATCTAAGAATACCCTTTTGAAGATTATCCTCTGATCTATCAACGGGTGAAATTTTGACTTGTTTTGAGCAAGTTAGTCCCTTGAAAATTGATTTCAAAGTTCAGCCTGGAAGGTGAAAAATCTAAAATTGTAAAACCTGTAATTTCTAAGTCCAAATTTCTTGAAAATTCCTTCAAATCCTGTGGAATGACCTCTTGGTCCCACCGGGCGTGCCAAAATTGTTGATGGTAAATCACAGCACCCCTGAATGTCTGCAACTTGATGGGTTGAGACTCTCAGTGCGATTACATAACATGGAGCTGTTGTTGTCGAATCGCAACACACCTGAATGTCTGCAACATGATGGGTTGAGACTCTCAGTACGATTGCATAACATGGAGCTTTTCCCAAGTGTGGGACCTTGCGAAATCGAAAAATCTCTCCGGATGAAGGCCGGTTCCTATTCCTCTGTTCAGATGCACACATAGAAAATGCAGAGGGTTTACTAAAAACCTAATCTAACTTGCCAAGGAGATAGGGTAAGAAAATAAATAAAATAAAACCTAAACTACAAAGGTGATGCACCGAGGAATGAAGAACACCTGTCTTGCCAATAAACACAGACCATTAAAATGCAATGAAAGATCATGCACAGATAGCCAGATTCATAGTGAAAGATCAAGGGGATGCAAATGAATACAGAGAGGGTTGAGAATCATCCACAGACATGCATTAATTTGCTCCAAAGATTGATACAACACACTGAAAAATACCAAGAGGCAAGGTTGCATTACAGTTTCAAATGGGAGGTTTTAACTCCACAAGTTCACCTGCCAAAGAGAAGAAGGGAGGGGCAAAACAAGAATGTCCAACCTTTAGAAAGAAGCCCCTCCTTATAATTTATAGGAGGAAAAAGAGAGGGAGAAGAGAGGAAATCAAAATCTGCCCCAACCACCTCCATAATGCACTTAATTATCTCATTATGGTGGTAGGTGAGAACCCCAGCGAACCCAAAAGTGATGAACTGTATTTTGCATTTTTAAGAATTTGTTCTCACCCAATTAAATATATCTAATCGTAGTTGGATAGAGGACCTCGTAAGCTTTCCGAAAATTCCAACTTTGCATGAATCCGAGCTCCCAGTAAAAATTTATTGCCATCTGAATATCTGCGCCAGGGTCTGCTTCTTGTCAGCGCTCAAAATGTTGCGCCTCCTGAAGGTGCACCTTGGGCGCACTGTTTGCCCTGTCGACATCCATTTTCATGTGCCACTTCTGTATGCCTTGGGTGCACCATTTTCCCTGTCAACATCCATTATCGTGCGCCACTTCTGTGCGCCTTAGGTGCACCGTTTGCCCTGTCAACATCCATTATCGTGCGCCACTTCTATGCGCCTTGGACGCATTGTTTTCCCTGTCGACATCCATTGTCGTGCACCACTTTTGTGCGTCTTGGGCGCACCATTTGCCCTGTTGACATCCATTTTTGTGCGCCACTTCTGTGTTCCTTGGGCGCACTATTTGCCTTGTCAACATCCATTGTCGTGCGCCACTTCTGTGCACCTTGGGCGCACCGTTTACCCTGTCGACATCCATTGTCGTGTGCCACTTCTGTGTGCCTTGGGCATGTTAGGGATTTGAGCTTCTTTGATTTCTCCATTCTCCTGCTTGTCTATATCTACCTGGGGGAAAGATATATACAATAGGAGCTTTTCCCAAGTGTGGGACCTTGTGAAATTCAGAAAAGCTCTTCGGATGAAGGTCGGTTCCTATTCCTCTGTTCAGATGCACACGTAAAAATGTAGAGGGTTTACTCAAAAACCTAATCTAACTTACCAAGGAGACAGGGTAAGAAGATGCATAAAAATAAACCTAAACTAACAAAGGTGATGCACCGAGGAATGAAGAACACCTGTCTTGCCAATAAACACAAACCATTAAAATGCAATGCAAGACCATGCACATATAACAAAATTTGAAGTGAAAGATCAAGAGGATGAAAATGAACATAGAGAGGGTTGAGAATCATCCACATACATGCATTATTTTCTCCAAAGATTGACACAATACACTACAAAATGCAAAGAGGCAAAGTTGCATTACAGTTTTAGATGGGAGGTTTGAACTCCACAAATCCACTTGCCAAAGAGAAGAATGGAGGGGCAAAACAAGAATTTCAAAACTTTAAAAAGAAGCCCCTCCTTACAATTTATAGGAAGAATGAGAGAAGGAAGAGAGAGGAAATCCAAATCTACCCCAACCACCTCCAGAATACATTTAATTCATCTCATTATGGCGGTAGGTGAGAACCCTAGCAAACCCAAAAGTGGAAAATTTTATTTTGCCTTTTTAAGAAAGTTTTCCCACCTAATTAAATATATCCAGTCATAGTTAGACAGAGGAACTCGTAAGTTTTCTGAAAAGTACAACCTTGCGTGAATCCGAGCTCCCTGTGAAAAGTTATGGCCATCTGAATATCTGGGTCAGGGTCTGCTTCCTGTCAGCGCTCAAAATGTTGCGCCTCCTGAAGGTGCACCTTGGCGCATCCATCCTTATGTCAACATAACCTTACGTGTGCCAAGGCATGAGTTTTTCCATGTCAAAAATTTGTTTCATGTGCCCTTTATATGTGCCAAGGTGCCATTTTTTCCATGTCGACACTTTGTGTCGTGCACCCTTTATGTGCGCCAAGGCACGACTTTTGCCATGTCGACACTTTGTGTCATGCGCCCTTTACATGTGCCAAGGCATGACTTTTTCCATGTCGACACTCTGTGTTGTGCACCCTTTACGTGTGCCAAGGTGTAAATTTTTCCATGTCGACGCTCTGTGTCGTGCGCCCTTTACATGCGCCAACGCGTGAATTTTGCCATGTCGACACTCTATTTTGTGCACCCTTTATGTGCGCCAAGGTGAAAATTTTTCCATGTCGACACTCTGTGTCATGCGCCCTTTACGTGTGCCAAGGTGTAAATTTTTCCATGTTGACACTCTATGTCGTGCGCTAAGGCGCGACTTTTGCCATGTCGACACTCTGTGTCATGCGCCCTTTATGTGTGCCAAGGCACGATTTTTGCCATGTCGAGACTCTGTGTCATGCGCCCTTTACGTGTGCCAAGGCACGACTTTTTCCATGTCGATACTCTGTGTCATGCGCCCTTTGCGTGCACCAAGGCGCATCCTTTTTTGTGTCGACATCCTTTGCTGTGCGCCCTTAACCTGCGCCTTAGCGCATCCATTTACACGTCGACACTCTTTTGCCGTGCGCCTTCTACCTGTGCCTTGGGCTGTTGGTGACGTAATAAATATCAGGCTCTGAGATTCTTTGTTTTCCATATTCTTCTGCTTGTCTATATCTACCCGGGGGGAGATATTTACAACATGTATCTCATGATTTGTTTGTAATATTTTTATTTGATGTGGTCAATACCAAAGTGTTGTTATTATGAATTGATTACATTATATATTGTTATGATTATGTGATTGGATTGAATTAGGATGTATGTATGAGCTATTTTTTGTTCATATTAAAAAAACTAAGCTATAAAAAAGAAGCTAGCACCAAGTAGCTTCTAAAATAAGTTAATTTACTAAGTACATCATGATTAAAGCTTAATGGAATCTAGCTAATAAATGAAGAACATCATTTAATTTCCAATTATAATAGAATGTATGATTTCCTTTAAAACTATGAACTTATGAAGATCATAAGAAATGAAATTTGTGTTGTTACTTCCAGATGATGAAAATATCTCACTAAAATGACTATAAGGTTGTGTTTAGATATTCCTTTACAAATCAAGTATGAAGAATGGATGCAAAGATGATCAAGCTATTCTTTTTAATGGATAAATGCTCCTAGTCATATGTTTTATATGAAATACTATCAAAATCATGGTGTAAAGTGTGAAGGAAGGATCTTTCTCCATTATACAACTTTTAATTTGGGAGAAGCTTGAATCCTAATGAATGTGGGATAAATGATAAAGTAGATTTAACCTTGTTTTGTTTTCTTAGAAGAATTAAGATGTGATTAGCAATTCATGGGAGTTAGAGATGATTTCATTAATCAACTAAGATTGATTAATGAGCTAAAATAAGTTTTTTAGGCTATTTAGAGGTGATTTAGGAGAAATTTCATAAAATTTGAAGCATTTGAACATGGTATTTAGCCAATAAAAGTTTTTATTAATTAAATACATTGTTAAAAAGGCTTAATTAACTAATGATAGTTAATTAATTGATTCAAAGAGGATTATAACGAATAAAGTGTCGTTAATTGGTATCCAAAATGTGATAAAGGATAGTTAATTAAAAGTTTGTCATAATTTAACCAAAATATAGGGAAACATTAGTTAATCAGTGAGAAATAACTAATTATAATGGAAATGATAGGAAAGAGGGTACTTAGTGCAATTTTAGTTTTAAAACTACGTATGAGGATTTTAGGTGTCTAAATTTGCCCCTATTTGAGCTAGCATAAGTGACACCACTTCTAAGATACTAGACAAGTATAAACAAGTAAATATTGAAGAAAAATTAGAATAATGAAGGATTCCCCCTTGAGTGTTTATTGGGTGATAGAAGGATTCGATCAAGTATTGAAAATATGAAGGAAACAAATGGAAGAAACAAGGTGGGGGAGGGAGAGATAAAAATGATCCCTTTTACCCCAGGTGTTTTGGAAAAAAATTTGATAGTGATAAGACATGATAGTGAAGAATATGGAAATATATATTGCATCTAGAATTTTTCAATAAAATAATTTGTTTCATCACTTTTCTCATATGATCTACATCATCAGTTCTTAGTAAAAATATATGCATATAACAAAAGAGTAAAATAACATGAAAATATATAATACTAACATTTTTTCATTGTTAAAGCACTAACTCAATACAACCTACATAATGTAATACATATATGAGAAATTAAACAAGTTAACCTAACAGGGGAAAAAGTACAAACACACATACTCAAACAAACAACGTTCAAGACAATTGTACCAATTTTTTTGTTATCAAGGTTCAGTTCCCAAATGTTCGCATTAATGACAAGGGTTTAAAATGTTTCCCCAAGAAAGGATACATGTAAGGGGATTAAAATAATGACACAAGTATTCCTATGAAAAATAATTTATGCGCTATGATATAATACCAGGAAACTCATTGTGCTAAGATAGTATAGAAATGCAAAGCAGACAAATTTTGTTAATGGAGCTAGATCTAGATGATTCACAAGTCATTGTGTGAGAACAAGTGGAAACCTAAAAACTATGTTTTATAGGAAAAAATATCGATGTTTGAGGATGATAGATTTGATACAGACTGCAATTGCATGCATACCTTTTACCAATTTTTGAAAAAAATTGAATTTTCTAATTTTTTAGAAATTTTACCATTTTTTTTAGATTTTTGAAAATTTTTCCAGATGTTTATTGGATTTTTTAAAATTTTACTAAATTTTTATATTTCTTTTAGGTTTTTCGAAGCTATGTACAGGAAAACAAAAAAACTTGGATGCCCCCAGTGATATATTGTATGTACAAGAGTAGAATGCCACTTGTATGTGTAAGAAATGTCGATACAAATTTTCCCCCAATGTAAGATGGGAATGTATAGAGGAAAAATATTTTGAGATAGACGTAGGATACTCTGAATCAAGGCCAATATGGATAGGCTCAAAAGTATCTCACACACATGCAAAGACTAGCTTAGGATAAACCCATCATAATCATACATACAAGGTGTTTCTTAACAATAAACCCTCCAACGACATTAAAAACCAGTTTTCAACAAATTACTTATAAAAAGTGGTAAAATTACGTGGTTTTTACAATTGGAGACATTGATTTCTCTTTACTTTTTATGATTATTTATTTTTTTGTTGTTTTTTATGATTTTTGAGGGACCCCATACTTAAGCATAGAAACACTTGAGATGCATGGCGTTCATGGGTTCCTAACATTCATCACCCTTAGAGTGAGAAATATTGTATGCACCTGAATAAAATTTAGCGGCCACACCATATGGTCTTAACTAGTTCAGCTCAAACTTACCTTTATTTTCACGGTCCTTAGTGGTGTTGAAATTCTTTTCCTTTATAACAAGGTTGCCTACCTCAAATTAGCAAGGTATGGTTATTTTCTTTTACCATTGACACAATCAATTGTGATATAATTTGAGGTGATCAAGGGGATGAAAGAACTTATCATCTAATTGCTCTAGCTCTAATAGCTGAGCCACTATATAGTCCTCCACTTTATCCAAGTAATCTCTTAGCTTTATGCGCAAAGACGAGAGCTTGATCTCAAGGGGTAAAATGAATTACGTGCCGATAAATAAGGAATATGAAGTAGCATGCGTAGTGGTGTGGATGCATGTTGTGTAATCCTAGAGGGTGTGATGAATCTACAAATGAAAATTATGACCAGTTTTGTTCACCATGTTCTCAATAATACAAATAAGGTTTTTATTTGAGGCTTCAACCTGGCCATTACCTTGAGGGTAATAGGGGATTGAATACTTGATTCCTATTTGGAAGCATTGACATAACACATTCACAATTTTTTTTTAATGAATTTCCATTTTCGGCTAGAATAGAAGAGGGGATGCCATACGAAAAAATGATATAGTTCATTATAAATTAGGATATATGTGCACTAGTAACATAAGTAAGAGGGAAAACCTCTACCCACTTCATGAAGTACTCAGTGGCAGTAATAATGAACATATGTCCATTAGAAGATGTAGGGGTAAGCTTACCGATGATATCGAGTCCCCACTTTTAGAAAGGCCATGGTGTAGTGATAGGATGCAATTATTGCACTGACACATGTATCAACTTGCCATATTTCTAACATAGAAAGCATTTCTTTACATACTTGCAAAAATCAATCTCCATGGTTTTTCAATAATAGCCTAACCTTATGATCTTTTTAGCTAGGACTATCCCACTTATATGGGATTTTTAGATGCCTTCCTACACCTCCTTAATAACTAATATAGATTCATTTGAGTTCAAAAAATGCAACATATTACCATCATAGCCTCTAGAATAAATAGTTACCCCAATTAAGGTGTAGAGGGCTATGCACTAGATAAGTTTTCTTTTGTTAGAATGGGAAATGTTTGCAGGGAAGGTTTCATCATGAAGGTAGTTGAATATGTCACTATACCAGGGGGAAAGGGGACCAAAAACTTCACATACCAAATAGGACTCCGACATGTCATATGGTTTTATTTGTAGGTTTTCAATAAAGAAAGGCATGTTTTTGTTTCTAGGTGGAATGCACAACATAGACCTAACTGTAGCCATAGCATCTTCTCCTTGATTCTATCCCATATGGATCTTTTTGAATGTCATTTTCTCAAAGAAATTCTTTAGAGTTTCAACCATTATTTTTGTTAGGAAGAAGTGTTTCATCCTTAACTTTTTACTCGTTAGTTACCCATTTGATGATGAACATGGAATCACCTATTATATTCACTTGTCTAATGTCCCACAAGATAGCTAGTTTCATCCTTGCAATAAGGGATTTATATTCTACTATATTTTTTATACATGTGAACCTGAGTCTAAATGATTGAGGGATCAAATCTCCTGAAGGAGTGATCAACAAAAATCCTAAAACTAAACCATGAAATGTAAAGGAGCCATCAAAGTATAACTTTCATGTAATGGATTCCTCAAGGTACATTTTCAAAGCATCTAGAAGTTCCAAAGTCAATGGTTCAGTAGTTGGAAAATGGGCTCCAACTAGTTGATCTTCTAATACCTTCCCTTTAAATTATTTTTGATGGACGTACTCAATATCACACTCACTAAATAGGATGATCCAATTGGTTATCATTTGTGTAAGTGCAGTATTTGATAACATTTTTTTTCAATGGGTCCACTTTTGATATGAGCTTGGTCTAATGATTCACTAAATAATGATGAATTTTTTGAAATGAAAAAAGGACAACCAATAAATCCTTCTCAATCTATGAGTATTTGTATCATAAGCAAACAACGTATGACTAAGATACTAATTTATTTTTTAAAATTCAATATATCATATTGGGTCAATAGTGTTCCAATTGAAAATTGAATAAAAAAAATATACAAAAGTAGTGGTTCACCTACTATAGGCAGCATTAGAACAGGGGGTTTGGATAGATATACTTTAAGAAAATAAAATTCTTGCTGTTGTTCTAGACCCCAATGGAAGTCAACATCGTTGTTCAAAATATTTTTGAATGAGTGGCACTTGTCTGTGTGTTGAGAGATAAATCTTATGATTGCTTGAATCTTCCCTTGTAGACTGCAGAGTTGCTTGATTTTATTTTGAGGAGGAATTTCTATTATGGAAGTAACCTTTACAGGATCTACTTTGATTCCTCTCTGTGATACAATGAATCCTAGCAATGTTCCTGATAGCGTGTCGAAGACACAGTTCTTAGGGTTGAGCCAAACCTTATTATCTCTAAGATACTTAAATATGTGTTGCAAGATAGCTAAGTGATCTTCTCTAGTCTTTGTTTTACCCAAAATTTCATCCACATAATATTCCTTTATGTCATTGATCATTTCGTGAAATATTAAATTCATAACCCATTGATAGCTTGCGCTTGCATTCTTGAGGCCAAAGGGCATGAATTGATAGAAAATAATTTCCCATGGGGTTGTAAAATTTGTCTTGTGTTGGTCTTCCTTAACAAATTTAAACTTATTATACCCTGAAAATCCATCTGTGGGTGATAACATTTCGTAACTAGTTATTGAATCAATAATCATGGTGATGTTAGGTAGAGGGAAGGTGACCTTAGGAAAAGTTTTATTTATATCTTTGAAATATGTACAAATCCTAATACCAATGGGTTTATTTTGTATAGGGAAAATGTTTAAAATCCAATATGAATAATCAATAGGCCTTGTGAAGCCTACTACCAATAATTTCACCAACTCTTCTTTTACCAATAAAGTGACGTAAGGATGCATCTTTCAAATATTTTGTTTTATAGGATTTGAATCTTCATGCACAACTTGGTTATGCACTATTGATTGTGGATCTAACCTTGACATGTCCATGTAGGAACAAATATATATATATATATATATTCACGCAAAAGGAGAATGGTTTTCTATTCTTGGGTCGATAGCACAACTCACAGCTTGAAAAATCTAGGAGTTTCCTATATACCAATGTTTACATGTATGGTCTCCTCCACAAGAAATTTAGATTCTTCTTCCATACACTTAAGATCAAGGGGTGATTAAGATATTCTTCTTCTACGGTAGTCTCAATGAGAATTTCATCCTTAGTCTAGTCATCTTCTTTCTCCATTGATTTTTCTTTTTAGTTTTTTAATCTTGCCTCAAAATCATTTTCACTGTAAGACTTGGATATATTCTTTTTTCGAGGCATCTCTATGGAAATATTTCTCTTTCTTATTTTTTTACGTTGATGACCAAAATACTCATTCTCCTCCCCAAAATATGTGCATGCATTAAGGTTAATTGCGAAGACCTTATTATGATCACCAAATGGAACTCTGTCATGCAGACCCATAAAATCACCAATAGCTTCATCAATTTCAAATATGTTGAATACTACGTGTTTTTATTAGTCCTAGTTAACAAGTAATGGGTAGAAAAGGTATAAAGTTGGAAAGGTAGGGGATATAATAGGGGTTATAGTTAAGATAGTTGTTTCAGGAAACAAGTTCATGGACACAATGTCTTTGTAGATACTACTTCAAGAATCTATTTGACTTTCATATTTAGATGAACTATCTTCACATTCAAAAGAGGAAGCCTCGAATTATAAGGGATGAGACCCATACAAATGATTGGCTATACCATATTAATAAACCTTGCAATATGGTATCGAAATATTTTCCTGCATACCTTGTTCATTTATTCTGCATCCATATATTTTCTATCGCACAGAATACATCATTTTATTGGAAATAACATACTTTGGTGATTGTTAACATCAAGCCATCTCATCATCCATAGGTTGGGAGACGATATTGTTAAGCATATTTTCATATTCTAATAAACCACCAAAAGTAAAAAAATTTATGCTACAATTATCTCTAGACCACTGATATTTATGGCAAGACCAAGCACACACTTTGGGTGATAGGGGGAGTTTGGAAACTAAAAATTCCTATTGGAGATCTTATTCTCCGTAACCATTTACAAAAAAAATCTTCTCCGATGAAGGAAAAGGATAATTTTATGTAGAAGCACCATTATCATGTGCAGATAAGGTATTTGGATCAACTCGTGAGGTGATCACCTTGGATTGAATTGGAATGACCATCTTTGTAGAAGGAAATTCATAAGTTATGGGATAATAACCCGACAATGCTCTACAATGAGAAAAGGGTTGAGGGTCCTACTGAATAGTGATATTTTTTCCTTCATGAAATGAATTCAAGCACTGATGATACATAGAAAGTATAACCTACATGGTGTTAATCCATGAGTGAATGAGAAGTATGTTGTAAGGAAACTCCAATTTGAAAAAATGAAACTTATTATCATGAGTAGTAAACTCTACTACCAACGAGAAAGTAATCATGTCAGATGATTTATGTTCCTCATTTTCTTATGCCTTGATGATAATAACCATAGTTTCTAGATAAATTTTGGTACAACCTAGTTGTTGAACTAGTTTCAAACTTAAAATATTCAAACCCAGTCCGCCGTCCAAAAGAACCCTTTTTATCTTCTTACTATTGATAATGACTTCAATGTGTAAGGGTAAGTTATGGAAAGGATCCTCTTTAGGGATATCTTCATGACTACAGGTCATGTACTCTATTGGAGCAATTGGCATGACCATGGCTTGGAAGCATGCAGGGTCAATATCAACTAAAAATCCTGACCCTTGTAGTGTTTTACAAAGGGTTTCCTTGTGAACATTAGATATTTTAAGAAGATCTAAGATAAAAATGTTAGAAATAATTTTCACAAGTTGATTTAAAAAATCATAATGACTATCCTGATGGGTAGAAAAAGGAGGTTCTAAAATAATAAGGTGAGAACATCACATTTTCATGGTGCACTCCTTTGTTTTAATCGTAATGATGTTGATATGCTCAAAAGGGGGGTTAACACAACAAATTAGTGAATCAAAAGGATTATTCCTTTTTGCAATATAGTTGGAATTTTTTCTTTGGGATGCCTTTCCTTAATCTGAATGTTTACTTCCTTTGTTATATTTAGGAAAAGGTTCTTTGTAAATTATGAAGTTTGTGTTGGTAGATTTACTTGGGGTAGAGGAATCCATTTCCACATCATCACTATCAAGTAAGTCTTGTATGAAGTTTTTAAACCTCAAACATTTGTAAGTTGTGTGACCCTTCACATGATGAACCATGCAAATATTAATTTTCTCCAAACCATTTTGGATTAGGTGCGCCATCTCCATAGGGTGTAGTTTCTAGGTACTTCACCATGTTGACCACCCCTAACTATTTTAATGTCGACAACATAGAGTCAAATAGAGGGGTAAAAGTGTGATGATTGTACTCAGGCGCTAGAGGTCCCTTAGAAAGGTTCAAAGGAGCATGTTTTTGAACCACCATTACTTGTCAAGAGTTTTTTATAACATCACCTATAACACAAGAATTATTTTTTGGAACAAACTTGGATTGTTCGTTAGGATTTGAATCATGATAATTGCCTGAAGACGGTTTTAAGTCTCTTTTTCTAACAATGAATTTTCAATTTGAATACATTTTTCTATAACCTCTTCAAATGTTATTACATAATGCATCTACAAGTGGAAAGTAATCTCAGTGTGTAAGTTAGGTACAAATATGCCAATAAGTTGTTTCTCTGGTATGGACCAAGGGAAGCGACTAGTGAGCCCTTCCCATCTTTGTAAGAAACCATCAAAGCATTCATTGTTTCATTTTTTTGCATTACTCAAATCTATCATGGTAACATCATTTTCCTTGTAAAAGGACAAGTGACATACAAAGTGTTGGTGCTCAAAATGGTCTCACCCCATCTGTACCTTTGAAAAATTATTCATTCACGGCCTCTGTCATTTTCTCCTTTCCTTGTATGGTTCTTGGTCGGTCTTATTGCCAAATTTTAGTATGTTCCTAAGTCAGAAGATCATGTGTGGGTTTTTATTTGTCTCATGGTTCATTTGTTCCTCTAAAAAAAATCTCTGTATTTTGAGTCTCCTGTACTTCGCTCCTTCAAAACTCTTGTGTTTTCCCATTTCCTCCATTTTCCACAGTCAAGATTTGTTGTCCCTACCATTTTTTCCCTAAATACTCAAGGATGAAATGAGTTTATGTGTCCCTAAGGATCATGTTTGAGCCTTCCAACAGTTTAAATTCTCTTTCCTCGAATAAAACCTCATTTTATGGCTCGAATGGACATTTCTCTGTGTTTTACGGTTTGACGGGCATTTCTCCTGGTAAAATTTACATCATTCAGTTGACAAGGAAATGTGGCACCTCTTGGTTGGATGCCGGATCAACTTAATACTTTGGAAATTCTATAAAAAGCCTCAACTTTAAAATGTGTCCACGTGGAGGAAAGACACTCGTTTGAGAATCAACTTTTTGGTTTGGCTTTGAAGTAGTGCATCAAGAGGACATGTGGAGGGCTAGTAATAAAGAGACACATGGAGACTTCCACTGGGTTTCCCATACTTACACAAATTTCAAAAGGTTTTCAGGAAGTCGAGGACAAGTGGAGGAACAACGCTCATTTAAAGATCTACTTTTGGGCTTTCCCCTTGGAGTAGTGCCAGGAGGACACGTGGAGGATTCTACTACTTGGCCCAGACTTAGAAAAAAATTATGCAAATGGATACAATTTGGTGGAATAGGGACACATGGCTAGCCACTCAATCTCTATTCGGGCACCATCTTCTTTGGAGAAACCACACTTTGGGGAGCTCCAGTTTCTAAGAGAAGCGACATGCAAACACGTGGGGGCACTCCACTCACTTTGCATTTTACTTATACTTTTCAATATCCCAAAGGAGACTACCTCGGATCTTAACAAGTGGCACCTTCTGCTAAGTTTCAAGCATTCAAACAAATTTTTCCAGAGTAGGACATGTGGCAAGCATGTGCTCATTCAAGGTATCAAATTTTTGGGACTGCATCTCAAGGTGCATCCATCGTGACACATGGCAATTTGAAAAGTCACAAGGGGCATGGGGAAGTGGACCATCAATAGCAACTTAAAATTTTCACCTTCTTTACTTCATAAAGGTTAAAACATCAAAATGGCCCGCAAACCCAATGGGAAATAGTCAATGTTTTTCCCTAGTCAACGGTGGAGGTGCAGACCTGTGGAGGAAAATTAGAAAATTTTCTTTTTGAGAAAAAAAAGTTAAAAATAAAAGGGGAAGCATAGTTCCACTAGGACCCCACATTTGGACACATGTTAAAAGTATTTCTCAAGGGTGGACCTGTAGAGAAAATTTGGAAAATTTTCCTTTTTCCAAAAGAGAGTCAAATGGCATAATTTCTCCATGTTTCCTTTGTGACCCACCTCATGACACATGTCGGGCCCATTTCCAAAAGTGGAGGTGCAGAGCAAAATGGGAATTTTTTCCACGTTTTCAAAAGGGTCAGAAAAGGTCAAACGAAGCCCTCAAGCCTATTTTTGCATATTCCACATGGACGGCCCTCATTCAAAATCAAAGATCAACAACTTCTAAGAATCTAAATCTAATTTTCCCCCCATTTTTTCTGTAAAACTCCTAAGAGTGTGAGTCTTCATGATTTTTGGCTATTTTCTACACACCCAACAAAGGAGCGAGTTAATTTTGATATATAGAGTTTGGTGGGGGAGATCTGGAGATGACTTTCACCATTTAAACAGTCTGACTCTCAAGCCTGATCTGGTTTACCATTTTTATTCTCCTAAGCACGCAAGGGATCAGATTTGATTGATATGGGGTGGAAGTGGTTGGTGAATGGATGGAGGCATGTTTTTCCCAAGAAAGGAGTTGAATGCATGAAGAAATGGAAGAGATTTTCCCTTGAGCACTTGGGGATGTTTGCAGATCTAATTCTGTGAATCATGAAAGAATCATAGCAAGCACTAGTGCATTTAAAGTTTTTGTCTTTTCGGAGGAAGGGGCTCTGTTGGAAATTTTGTAAAGGGCACAAATTCATCGTGCAAATGGTTGGGAGTTTTTGGAAAAGATCAAAACTTATTCTCTCCAGCAGAAAAAGCTTGACAAAGCCCATCCATTTTGAGAAGCCATCTAGAGAAGCCTGTATATCTCTCTTTGTGTCAAATTTTATCATTTCAAGGTGGTTGCAAGTCTATAGCCATTGACAAGATTTGATATTTTTCTGGAAACTTTCCCTTGCTAATAAATTTGATCAAATTTTGAGTTATTCAGTGTCTATCTTGAGTGAAGTGTATTTATTTCATTTTTGAATGCATACGGGTAGTTTTTCTTGTTTCTATGGCAATCTTATACCAAAATATAGTCCAATCACATAGATCTTAGTCCTTGTGATAGTTTAGTAGCATCTGCAATTTCATTTCTCAGAAGAGCCTTCATCTGGGAATGGGATAAATGGTTTAAAATAACTTTTCTTTCATTTTGTTGATAGAGATTATCTGTAAACCTCTAGGTGTACCTCAGGCGTGACTTGGTTTAAATCTTGGTGCTTTATTGGGTCCTCTAACTTGATCCTTCATGATAGAATCCCACAGGTTGTGTGAAAGAGTGTTGATCTAGGCCTCCATTGAAGCACATATTCTAGTTGAGGAACAATTTAACTTTTTGTGGCATTTTGTTGATTGAATCTTTCCATTTTGCATAAGCTCTCAAGGATATGGTGAGTCAAGTCCATCCTATCTCCCCTCCCACAAAAATTCATTTAAAAACAACTAATGCTACCCATACTACCCCCTATGTTTTTGCTCTGTATACCCACACAAGACAAAAATCCTTTTACTAAAGTATGCAGAACAGATCAGGGTCTCAAATTGTCTTTAGTAACCTTTGCCTTGTTGTGAAGATATCTCCATGATCTAGAATTGACAACTCATGAGAGTCAGATCTGGTGTGTTGATCATATTTTCCCCAAGGTCTTCTCTACAAAATTTATGCAAAATAAAGGTACCTATATCTCCTTTCAAATGATAGAGGTTACACAATAGGTTCTCTTACCTTGGTTGAAGGCACAACCTAAAATAGTTAGGATAAGATCATATCCTTTTGAGGTGTTATCCATATATCCACAAATACAAGTAACAAAGGGACAGCTAGATTTCTCCCCGGTTACAAAATGACATACATTTATGATCTATCTACCTCTAAGCTCCCTGTTGAATCAGTGTTGCTGCTTGGATTGAAAAGGAGAACAAATTTGGGTACCAACACTTGTGACCCATTTTCGTAGGACTTGTTAATCTTGAGAACTTATTTCAATAATTCATTGATGTGTTAGTTCATTGCATATCCATTTGTTTCAAAACACCAACACTATCATTGGCACCATTGTCGGGGACTTGTTAATCTAGAGTTTCATTGAGTTATTGATTTGTAGTCCATTCAAATAAATTTATCCCATTAAACAACATCTCAACACTTGATGGAACCATTTCTGGGGACTTCTTCCAATCTGCAGTTTCATTGAGTTATTGATCCTGCTAGTAATTCATCTCTGATTTATTAGTAGCAAACATTGATTCTTCACCACCTATTATTTCGTTTCCCAGCCATGATTATCATACGAATTTCTAAGATCTAAGAATTTGCATATCAAACAATTATTGTATGAACTCCAAGTGTTGTGACAACTTTCAGTTAACCCACATGTCTTGTTAGTGCATAGTTCCATTTCACTTTGATAAATTTGGGTTAAGAAAGGTCAGAGACTTTCCATTTCCAGTTTCTTAGTGACAGACCTTTTGATTAAGATCATGTTTAGTGGTCATCTACACAACTAAGGTGAAATTCCTTAGTGACGACTCCTATGTTTATTTGGTATTCTTAAAGTACCAGTGTCTTAAATATATCATGTCATGAATCTGATTTGTTACTAATATTTGCAAAGCTAGAGGGAAGTTAATATATTAACAATTTCCTACGGATCTACTAGTCACATTGTTTCCAGATCTAGGAAAAGAAAAATAAGAGGGAAGAAAAGGCTCAGAGAGCTGTTGGAGTTTCAGCAGACAAGACAGATGGATCTCCATTGATGAAAGTGAATGGAATATCATGAACACAATTCCATTCAAGTGACTCTGAATCCGTAGCCTCTTTGTGGAACTGAGTTCTCTAGTTAGAGAATGGCCTTCATTTGATTCAGTTGAAATATTTGCTTCACATTCTGCACCTTCATCATTTCTCCAAAGTAGATAGGGATTTCCAAGAAGCAAGGCCTTTGATGGGATCTCCATTTTGAAAACTACACTCATGTGTTCCAAGGACCCTCATACCCCTAATCAATAATTTAACCCCTGCAGGATCACCTATTGAATCAATTCATATGCTCAACCCATCACCCCCATTTGTTGTAAACACCTTTGGACCTATAAATTTTGTGGGATATGGTTGGTTATCCAAATGCAGTGCATTGAAGATGTGAGGCATAACTTCCAAAGTTCCAGGGACCCATTTATTATTGGTGACCAACATCTAAATCTTTTCCTCAATATGATGGAAGATTTTGAGATTCATACTCATGAAGATTTATACATCGTCATTACTGTTCACACTCTAGAGCTTAGGATGCAAGGGACTTGGTACAAAGATTTACTACAGATAACCCTATTGACTCTTGGGATGATATGAGCAATGCATTCAGATTCATAATATTGTGATAGGATTGACCCTAGGTATCATCTATCAGAATTATGAAAACATCAAGAAGAATCCCAATGAGTCAATACATATACTACAATACAAGTCTATTTAATAAGACCTTGAGGATATTTCCTATTAGAATAAGCCTTCATGATGACATCATGCTTGATCCCCAATTATACTAAATGCATTTCATATTAAAATTGTATCCATATTTAAGACATTAAAAACCTACATAATTTACAGCCCAAGCCTTCACCATGGATTTACAAATAGAGAAAAATATCAAGGAAATTTTAAATCCTCCAAAGCCCAGAAGGTGTGAACTGGTTAATTAGGATGATTTTATCCTACATATACAATCAACCTTGCTTTTGGAAGAGGTTGTCATCCCATACTTTTGTAAGCCCCAAATACCTTGGATTCATCCCCAAGTCATCTAAACCCACTTTATGCTTTAAATCACTTGCCTAAAGTAGTTGGAAAACAGACAAAAGCCCGTCAACACAAGCAACATGGCCATTGGGAAAAAAAGTAATTTCCCATTGGGGAAACTTTCCCTATATCAGCACCAACCCCAATCCAATGATTTGTCAACCTACTTTAAAATAATTGTTTTCTTTCCATTATGGGGATCAGGAAGTCAAAAATCAATTAATCAAGAGAAACAATAAGAATCCATGCAACTGATCCTCCTTGGCTGCCAAGAATTTTTGAGCGATCCACAGAAACTCTTAGACATCCCTTCATTCTGTGATAGACTTACATGCACCCATGATAATTGTTCATGAAGATCTTCAAGATCATTATCACATTATGATTAGAGTCATGATGATGTTTGTATGATGCTTTGCTCCACTAACATCACAACAAAGGTACAACCTCAACTGGGTGAAACACTGCAAAAACACTGCTCCAACCACTCCTTTTGGGACTTGCAGGTTGACATCTTCATGATTCTCCATCCCTCTAGCTTTAGTATAGATTCTGATACAGTTACGTCCAATCCTCCAATAGTCACCATTTGAATATTTAGGGTCCTGATTAATGATAAAAAATATGATGGAGGAATCCCATCTGAGGAGGACAAGTCAATTATTAATGAATGTTGTTGTGGCTCAAGAGAAGGACCCTTTTACACATAGCTACAGTACCCTTGTCAAAGCCTTTAGGTCACTCAGGCCAGACCTTGTAGGTCCCTTGCTGTATTCCATTCCTAAAGAGGCTCCTAGGAAATATCCATCTTCACAGGTAAATGTTTACCTGCTTGTGCACAGTATGGTTCATCACCCGACCTCATGACTAAAGTTATCAACACTTATGTGTCATCTAACTGAGTCTATTAGATCAATTTCTTCCATTTTTTCCTTATCCAGAGAATGTCCCATATGACATTTCCCAAGTTTTAAGCCAAATCAAAGTCTTTGTCCCAATTTTTGAGTTGCTTAGGATCCCTGAGAAGAAGGGAAGATGTATTTGAATACTTGGGATTGATTGAGGAGAAGACAGCCCTAGGAAGAAATATGAACATTGTGGAGAATCCTCTAGCCATAGAGGATTTTGAGACACCATCAACATTAGAATGATCTAGTTGAACCAGCTTGAGGTTTATTTGGGAACATATTTGGTAGACTCTCAGCTAAATGTGGATCCATTCTTCACTACTTTGATAATCAAGGATAGGCTGCTCCATAACTGCATGTTTGACTCATGGGACATCATGCAATGTCATGCCTTTGGAGGTTATGATTGAGCTGAATATTAAGGTAACAATAGCATATGGGAAGTGCAGTTCCATGGACTCCAGAGAGGTGCCTGTAGTGAGATGTGTGAAGGGTTTTGTGGTACAGCTTGCAGCCTACCCAGGTAAAAATTTAAACCTTGATGTTTTCAGAGTTGATTGCCCAGCCAAGTGGGGTATGTTGATGTCAAGAAAGTGGGCTGCAAGTGTTAGTGGTAGTTTCCAAATGGAAATGTCTTATGCCACCATCCCAGTTGAGGGCAGCCTTATCAGGTTATATGGGGAGAAGAAAATGTTGCACCTTATTGATGATCCCAACAATGCACCCTATGAAGTATTATATACAAATTTTGATGCTGACAACTTTGTGGGATTTGCTGAGGGAAAAGAGCACAAGACTGAGGAGTGTAAGTGTCTTGAGAATCTATTATTTGATGGAGCTTGCTCCAATTTTTGAAATGGTGCCGGTGCTGTCCTAATTTCTCCAAGCCAAGAAAGGTTTGTTTTTTCCTTTAAGCTTAACTTTGAGTGTACTAATAACATTGTTGAGTATGAGGCATTATTGTTAGGTTTAAGAATTGCTTGGAAGTATGGTGTCAGGGGCATCATTTTCAAAGGAGACTCAGAGTTAGTTGTCAAGTAAGTCAGAAAACTACATGCCACAAAGAATCAGTGATTGAAATAGTACAAGCATGTAGTTTGGGAATTCATTGAGATGTTTGACTCCTTCAACAATGTGCATCATGACAGGAGGTTCCATGACTTGGCAGACAAGCTTGCAGTGTTGGGGTCTCGGTTTGACAGTTCTGCAACATCCTCTTATTGTGAATAAGAGGTGGAGGTAGTGACAAGACCCTCTATCCCTGACAATATAAAACATTGGTAGGTTTTTGATGATGAGGATCAGGTCAGAAGGTTCGTACAAAATGATGGAGTGTTTTCTGATTAAAAAATTGATTGGGAGCCAATGGTCTGTACAACAGAGGGGAAGGAAACCTTATTTGGAAAAGGAATCATCCAACTAAAGACCAACACCATTCCTAGAGGGATGGTTGCTCTTGAATCAAATTTTTATAATGTTGACTGCATTATTAATAGGCATATGGCAGTCTCAAGGGATGTTAAGGAGCATGACCTTGGCATGAAGGAGAAACCAAGGTAGTCGTCTCAGCAAAGATGAAAAGTAGTCATACATCCAGTTGTTAAAGAAATACCAACATTGAATGGCTTTGACCTATTCTGAGCTCAAAGCTTACAAAGAATACCTGTTCCAGCATGAGATTCCCTTGGATCCTACTGTAAAACCTTTAGACATAAGCACAGGCCAATTAATCCTCTATTATCTCTCAAAATGCAAGAGGAGCTGAAGAAGCTAAGGGATGGAGGAATTATTCAGCCCACAAGGTATTCTTCTTGGGTTGTTAACCTAGTGTCGGTAAAAAAGAAGAATGGTGACATCAGTTTGTGTGTGGACTTCAAGAATCTAAACAAGGCCTCGATGGAGGACAACTATCCTTTACCTAACATATAGCACATGCTACAATTGGTGACTGGTTCTGAGTTTATTTCTACTTTAGATGGATTCTCTAGTTATAATCAAGTCATGGTGAAAGAATCAGAAAGGATGAAGACAACCTTTACTACTCCATGGGGAACATATGTATATGTTAGGATGCCCTTTGGTCTAATGAATGTCAGAGCCACTTTTTAGAGAGCAATGGATGTTGCTTTTTCTGGTTACATCAATGAATTTATTGTTCTTTGCCAATATGATGTAACAATGTTTTCAATAAGGAGAAGTGACCATTTTCTGCACTTACAGAAGATGCTGATCAGATGTAGGGAATATAACATCTCACTTAATCTAAATAATTGCCATTTTGGAGTGCAAAAGGAAAAATTGCTCGGTCACATTGTGTCAATGGAAGGAGTGATGATTGATCCAAAAAGAGTGGAGGTCATCATCAAAGTTCCAATTCCAAGAACCAAAAAAGGAATTCAGTCCTTCTTTGGGAAGATAAACTTCATTAGAAGGTTTATATCAAACTTTGTTGAGTTGACTATCCCAATCACTTCCATGTTAAGGAAGGATTAGATCATCAAATGGGAAGAGGCTGCCATCCAATCTTTCAATGGAATCAAAGAGGCATTGAAGCATGCCCCTATTTTAGCAGCCCCAAATTACAAGAAACGTTTCCAGCTGTTTTCTTTCGCTTCAGAAAACACTATTGCTTCTGTCCTGATACAAAAGGATGATGAAGAGGCTATGAGGCCCATTTATTTTTTCAATAAGGCTTTGCAAGGAGCTGAATTGAAGTACACCATCATGGAAAAGAAGGCATTTTCCTTGGTCAAAGTAACAAAAGTTTTCAGGCCTTATATTTTAAGTTCAAATTTTTTTGCTTATGTTCCCCATACCATGGTAAAAGATATCCTGTCAGAGATGGAAGTCTCAAGTAAAATATGTAGATGGGTGAAAAAATTGCAAGAGTATGATATGGACATCCAAACCACAAATTTGGTGAGAGGTTTGGGTTTAGCTAAGCTTGTGGCTGAGAGTAACTTGCAGACCATTGAGGTAAATGATATTGAGGAAGAAAGGGAAGTTGTTTCTTAAAGATTGAAGAGCTCTGAGTGGTACAAGGATGTGATGTTCTATCTCAGACACTTAACCTTCCCTGATCATTTGAATAAGAACCAAAAAAGATCTCTTAAGTTGGCTTCCCAGAAATATGTCATTCCTGATTTTGGGTTGGAATGGAAGAAGCCAGAGGGAATCCTCTTAAGATGCACCACTGAAGATGAAGCCCTCAAAAAAAATTCTGATCTCCATGGAGGATTTTGTGGGGGGAATTTTGCTGCAAGAGTCATAACACATAAGATCCTAAGGGCTGGTTATTGGTGGCCAACTCTTTTCAAGGATACAACCATGTTGGTCAGAAGATGTGAGAGTTGCCAACATTTCTCTAGAAGGCTGAAGGCTTTAGGATCCCTACCTTTGCATTCTGTATCAATTGAAGCACCATTTAAGAAATGGGGAATGGACTTCATTGGTGAGATTTCATACCCTTCAAGTGCTAGCCATAAGTGGATTCTTGTAGCCACTGATTACTTTACCAAGTGGGTAAAAGTAATCCCCACCAAGAAGGCTACACACAAAGTTGTCAAGTATTTTGTACTAAACAATATTATTTGCATGTTTGAAGTACTACTCAAAATCATAGTTGATAATGCCATGAGTTTCAGGGCTAGACCTCTGGTGGAAATGTGTAAAGGATATGGGATCAATTTGACATATGCCTCTAATTATAATCCCCAAGGAAATGGACAAGCTAAGTCCATCAATAAGAATTTTCTAAAGATTATCATAGGAACCTTGGAGTTAAATAAGAGAAAATGGGGTGAACAGTTGAAGTTTGCTATCTGGGCTGACAGGATCACTATCAAAAGAGTCATTGGAAAGAGTCCATTTGAGTTGGTATATGGGACTCAGGCCTTGCTACCCCTACATATGCAATTATCTTCATATCAGTTCATTCAATAATTAGAAGATCAATAAGTGAGTCCTCATGATGCCCACATCAACCAGATTGTTGAGCTTGATGAAGAGAGGAGGGAATCTCACCAGAGGCATATAAGGTTTAAAGAAAAGCTAAAGAAACTATTTGACAAGAAGGTCACTCCTAAAGCCTTAAATATTGGAGATCTTGTGATATTATGGGATAGCAGGCATCAGATAAGGGCAAGCATGGCAAGTTTGATTCATTATGGATGGGCCCTTACTCCATTGATATCAGAATTGGTGAACACACCTTCTTCTTGAAGGATCTACATGGTGAATTGCTCAAACTTCCTGTTAATGATAGGCATCTGAAGCATTTCTTGAATTGATTCCTCTAAATCAAGGTAAACACCTCTTATATAGTGTATATTTTTTTGTTTGCATCCTATTTTTTGTGTTTTTTGCTTGTTTTGGTCCTCGATGACCTATTTTTGCTGGTTTCTTTGTTTGTTTTTAGAGATGGTTGTGTTGCTATGCTGTGCAAAGATGACTCCACTGCTCCATGGATATTTTGGAACTTTGTCTACTATTGTTCTTGTGGCACTCGCAAAGAGTGCCCATCCCTGAGTTCGAGCCAATGTTGGTGCTCAAAATGGTCTCGCCCCATTTCTGCCTTTGAAAAATTATTCATTCATACCCTCTTCATTTTATCCTTCCACGTAGGGTGCTTGGTCAATTTTATTACCATTTTTAGTTTTCTCCTAGGTCGAGGATCATCTGTGGGTCTGTATTTGTCTCATGTTTCCTTTGTTCCTCTAAAAAAGCTTTGTATTTTGAGTCTCCCATTCTCCGTTCCTTCATATCTTACGTTTTCCTGTTTTCTCCAATCTCCATAGACAATATTTGTTGTCCCCGCCATTTTTTCCCTAAATACTCAAAGATAAATGAGTTGATGTGTCCTTAAGGATCATGTTTGAGCCTTGAAATAGTCTAAATTCTCTTTCTCAGAAGAAAACCTCATTTTCTGGCTCAAATGGACGTTTCTTTGTGCTTTACAGTTTGACAAGCATTTCCCCCAATCAAATTTGCATCCTTGCATCAACAGGGAAATGTGGCACCTCTTGGTTGGATGTGAATCAACTTAATACTTAAAAAATTTGACAAAAAACTTCATTTTTAAAATGTGTCCACGTGGAGGAATGACGCTCATTTGAGAATCAACTTTTTGGTTTGGCTTTGAAGTAGTGCTGAGAAGACATGTGGAGAGTTGGCAGGAAAGAGACACGTGGAGGATTCCACTGGGTTTCCCATACTTATAAAAATTTCAAAAGTTTTATGGGAATTCCAGGACACATGGAGGAACAACACTCATTTGAAGATTTGCTTTTGGGCTTTGCCTTGGAGTAGCACCAGGAGGACATGTGGAAGCTTCCGCTGCTTGGCCCGGACTTAGACTAATTTTTATGCAGTTGGGGCAGTTTAGAAGAACAAGAGACGTGGCGAGCTTGCACTAAGTTAGGATATCCACCTTGGGCACCATTTTGAAATTGTGTCATGGAGACACATGGAGGAACCACACATGTTCAAGGATCGGCCCTTACGTTTCAATTTGAAGAAGCGTCAGGCTGACACGTGGTGGCATCCACTTGCTTTGCATTTTACTTAGAATTTTTCAATGACCAAAAGGAGACTATCTCAGAGTTTGAAAAGTGGCACCTTTCGGTGCGCTTCAATCCTTTAAAAAATATTTGCTGGAGCAAGACATGTGGTGAGCCTGCGCTCATTCAACGTATCAAATTTTTGGGCCACCTCAAGGTGTGCCATGCTGACACATGGAAATTTGAAAATTCATAGGGGACAGGGAGGCAATTCAAACTTTTTGCCTCTTTTCTTCATAAAGGTTAAAATAGTGAAAATGGCCTGCGAGCCCGATGGGAAATAGTCAATGTTTTTCCCCAGTCAACGACGTAGGTGCGGACCTGCGGACGAAAATTGGAAAATTTTCCTTTCGAGAAAAAAGATTTAAAAGTAAAAGGGGATGTGTAACTCCACTGGGACCCACATTGGGAAACATGTCAAAATTATTTCTCAAGGGCGAAGCTGTGGGGAAAACTTGGAAATTTTTCCTTTTTTTACAAAAGAGAGTCAAATGGCAGAATTTTTTCCTGGTTCCTTTGGGACCCACCTTAGGACATGTGTAAGGCCCATCTTTCAGAAGCGGAGGTTCTTAGAAAAATGAGAAATTTTTGCATTTTTTGAAAAGGGTCAAAAAAGGTAAAAGGAAGCCCTCGAGCCTATTTTTGCATCTTCCACATGGATGGCCCACATTTAAATCAAATATCAATGGCTATTGAGAGTCTAAATTTTATTTTCCCTCTTTTTATGTAAAACTATTGGGAATGTGAGTCTTCATGATTTCTTTCTATTTTATACACACCAAATAGAGGAGCGAGTTAATTTTGATATCTAGGGTTTGGTGGGAGAGATCTAGAGATGTCTTTCACCATTAAAGTAGTTTGACTCTCGGGCCTTATCTGGTTTTCTATTTTTCTTTTGTTGAGCACGCAAGGGGCCATATTTGATTGATATGGGGTGGAAGTGGTTGTCAAATGGATGGAGGCGTGTTTTTACAGAGAAAGGATTTGAATGCGGGAAGAAATTAAAGATATTTCCCTCGAGCACTTGGTGACTTTTTGTAGATCTGATTCTGCAAATCACGAAAGAATCATGGCAAGCACTAGTGCATTTAAGGTTTTATTTCTTTTGGGAGGAAGGGGCTCTGTTGGAAATGCTATAAAGGTCACAAATTCATCATGAAAATTGTTGGGAGTTTTTGGAAAGATCAGGACTGATTTTCTCCAACAGAAAAGGCTTGACAGATCCCATCCATCTTGAGAAGCCGTCTAAAGGAGCCTGTATATCTCTCTTTCTATAAAATTTGATCGTGTCAAGGTGGTTGTAAGTGTACATACATTGAAAATCTTTGAGATTGTTCTAGAAACTTTCCCTTGCTGATAAATTTGAACAAACTTTGAGTTACTTTGTGTCAATCTTGAGAAAAGTGTATTTATTTCATTTATGAACGCATACGGGTAGTTTTTATTGTTTCTATTATAATCTTGTACCAAAATATAGTACAATCACAAAGGTCTCATTCCTTGTGATAGTTTAGTGGCATCTGTAATTTCATTTCTCAGAAGATCCTTCATCTAGGATTGGGATAAATAGTTTAAAATCACTTTTCTTTCATTTTGTTGATAGAGATTCTCTGTAAGCCTCTGGGTGTACCTCAGGCATGACTTTGTTTAAATCTTGGTGCTTTACTGGGTCCTCTAACCTGAGCCTTCATGATAGAATCCCATAGGTTGTGTGTAAGAGTGCTGATATAGGCCTCCATTGAAGCACATATTCTGGTTGAGGAAACAATTTAACTTTTCGTGGCATTTTTTTGATTGAATCTTTCCATTTTGCATAAGCTCTCAAGGATCTGGTGAGTCAATTCCATCTTGTCTCCCCTCCCACCAAAATTCATTTAACAACAACTAATCCTACCCATACTATGCATGTTTTTGCTCTGTATACCCACACAAGACCAAAATCCTTTTAGTAAAGTATGCATAACAGGTCAAGGTCTCAAATGTCTTTAGTAACTATTGTAAATATCTCCCCCTGGGTAGATATAGACAAGAAGAAGAATATGGAAATAAAGCAAACTCAGATCCTGATATTTATTGCGTCACCAATAGCCCAAGGTACAGGTAGAAGAGTTTCAACATGAAAAAGTTTGTGCCAAGGTGCAGGTAGAAGGTGGATGTCAAAGAGTGTTGACATGAACATGGATGCACCCTGGTGCATGTAGAAAAGTGTCGACACGAAAAATTTTGTGCCAAGGTGCAGGTAGAATGCACACGTCAAAGAGTGTTGACATGAACATGGATGTGCCTCTGGTGCACTTAAGATTATGACAACACACAAATGGATGCGCCAAGGCGCACCTTCAGGAGGCGCAACATTTTGAGGGCTGACAGGAAGTAGACCCTTACCCAGATATTCAGATGGCCATAACTTTTCACAGGGAGCTCGGATTCATGCAAGGTTGGACTTTTCGGAAAACTTACAAGGTCCTCTATCCAACTAAAACTAGATATCTTTAATTGGGTGAGAACAAGTTCTTAAGAATGAAAAATATAGTTCGCCACTTTTTGGGTTTGCTAGGGTTCTCACCTACCACCATAATGAGATGAATTAAATGCAACCTAGAGGTGGTTGTGGTAGATTTGGAATTGCTCTCTCTTTTCTCTCTCATTTTTCCTATAAATTGTAAGGAGGGGATTCTTTCTAAATTTTGGACATTCTTGTTTTGCCCCTTCCTTCTTCTCTTTGGTAGGAGAATTTGTGGAGTTCAAACCGTCCATCTAAAACTATAATGCAACTTTGCCTCTTAGCATTTTGTAGTGTATTGTGTCAATCTTTGGAGCAAATAATGCATTTCTGTGGATGATTCTCAACCCTCTCTATGCTCATTTGCATCCTCCTGATCTTTCACTGCAAATCTAGTTATCTTTGCATGATCTTGCATTACATTTTAATGGTTTGTGTTTATTGGCAAGACAGATGTTTCTTCATTCCTCGGTGCATCACCTTTGTTAGTTTAGGTTTATTTTTATGAATCTTGTTACCATGTCTCCTTGGAAAGTTAGATTAGGTTTTTGAGTAAACCCTCTACATTTTTATGTGTGCATCTAAACAGAGGAATAGGAACCGGCCTTCATCCGGAGAGCTTTTCCGATTTCGCAAGGTCCCACACTTGGGAAAAGCTCCATGTTATGCAATCGCACTGAGAGTCTCAACCCATCGAGTTGCAGATGTTCAGGGGTGTTGTGATTCACCATCAACAATTTTTGGTATGCCTGGTGGGACCAAGAGATCATTCCACAAGATTTGAGGGAATTTTCAAGATATTTGGACTAAAAAATTGTAGGTTTTACAATTTCAAATTTTTCACGTTCTAGGCTGAACTTTGAAATCAATTTTCAAGGGCTTAACTTGCTCAAAACAAGTCAAAATTTCACCAGATGATAGATCTGGGGGTAATCTTCAAAGGGGTATTCTTAGATTTTTGATATTTTGACTTTCAAAATTTCATAGTTTTTAGTATTTCAGGTTTTCCCAGGTGTTGACCATGTCCCAAGTTCCGACACAGTGCATTTCAGGTTTTGTAAGTTGCCTTGCATGACCTAAGTTTCACCTACACCTTTCAAGGATTATTAGCTGCACAACAAGACCTGATAACCAAATTGAAGAATTGTATCTTTCGGGTTCTTCAAAGTTTTAAATTCTATTTTTAATATTGTCAGGTTTGGTGTGTAACTTGGCAGAATCTAGCATTTTCAGGCTCATTGTCTAACACATCTGGCGACTCCGAAGGGATAGAATTTAGTGGTGTAGCAAAAAAAATTTCCTAGGCACAAGAGAAGAATTCGAACCAGGTCTGATACTCAAGAAGAGGGGCTATTTGTTCACTTTCAACTATCACCAGGCAGAGGAAGGAGAGGAAGAAGACCACAAAGGTCACAATCTCCACCTAACCAGACTTTGTCTACACCTCCACTTGGTAGACCTTTTCTCGCATCAACCATAGTTCTTAGGCCAATCATAATGGCACATCTACCACTGAATCCCTTTGTCAATTTCATTAGTAACATCCCACTTACCCTCAATACACAGAATCCAATTCCAATTGCAGCATTGAAGAACATTCCATTTTTCACTGGAGAAAATCATACCACTCCTGGTGATCATGTCAAAGACATTGCTAACATTTGTGCAATCCATGAGATAAATGAAATGGATGTTGCTGTCAAATTACTGGCATCTTCATTCAAAGGGAAGGCATTGCAATGGTTTAGGAGCCTTGGAGCTGGTTCTATCCAAAATTGGAATCAGTTATGCATAGTTCTCCATGAGGAGTTTGGGGAAAAGGGAGACAATTTGTCTCTGCTTGAACAATTGACAACTATCAAGAGAGCTCCCAATGAGCAGCTGACTGACTTCAACTTTAGATTTAAAAGGTATTGGGATAGGATTCTAGTGGCCGTTAGGCCAACAGCTGAAGGTGCTTTTCTATATTATATCTTAAGGCTTTGAATTCTGATATTTGTATGTTAATTCAATCTATGGGAGGCACAACCTTACCTGCTGCTTATAGCATTGCCATTAGGGCTGAAAACTATCTTATTCAAGCTGGTACGCTGGCCCCTAGGCCTCCCATACCCTTGTACCCAAACTTAGAAAATCCAAGCACTAGTCAAGCACCCACTTTGGCTCCTATTCCCACTCATAGAAATCAAAGTTCAAATGAAACTTCTACTTCATCCTCTAGTTCTTCAAATGAACTCCAAGAGGTCATAAAACAATTGCAAAATTTGGGAAATGAGCTGGTTACACTCAAGAGGCAGCAAGTCCAAAGCTTTAGACCTTCTTATCAGCCTCAAGCTCAATCTAATAGGAAACCATACCAGCCCAATAGGCCACCCAATCCAACTACAAATCAAAGCCAAGTAAGGCCTCCCGGTAATAGATCATTTCAGACCTATAACCCCAATGTTTCATCTGCTTCTAAAGCATTAGTGCCAGTGAAAAACAACATAGCTCAAGAGTATGATTGGTGTTTCCCGTGCAATGAACCTCACAACCAATCTATGTGCTTCAATGATGCTTTGAACCAAGCCTTGATGGTGAAAACTACTGGCGTTGAGGGTGAAGTGAGTCAAGAAAAAAATCAACAACAAGGGACATCTCAGCAAAACACAACTCCAAATGATACCACACTTGTGAATTGGCAAGCTGAGGATTTTTGTGGCATGAATCAACCAATTTCTCAGAGTGTAGCAGCTAACACAAGATCAAAGAATAGGAATATTGGTGAAGGGCAGTCATTGGCTCCAAGTGATATGCAACCTTCCATCACTCCACAAGGTGTTGGTAAACAAAATATAGTTCCAAACATGAAAGGACATCCCAGACCACCTTCTAAGCCAACTCAAATGCCAGCTGTTGCTGGCCATGCACAAGAAAGGAATGTGTAGGCTAAAGGATAGAAAAGAGATCTTTCATCCCCATTTAACATCATCGATCAAATGAAGAAGACATATGTGAACATTTCAATGTGGGAATCTTTATCCATCCCAAGACAAAGAGATCTTCTACAAGCTGCCATGAAGGATTGGTCAACTTCAAACCAACAGGTCCATATGCAAGAGAATGTCCTCACAAATGTTGCTCATCCTGAAGGGAATCATGGAGGACAACAAGGTAAAGTTTTGAAACCCCCTCCATTCTATGTTTCATTAATAATTGGGGATAAACTAGTACATAATTGCATGATTGATTCTAAGTCAAGTAGTTCTGTCATGCCCAAGAAAATATCTGATCAGTTGGGTCTCCAATATGAAGTCATATCTAAAGGGGTAGTGCAATTGGATGGGACAGCAGTAGCAATGATGGGAGTGATTAAAGGTTTGAATCTTATCTTACATGCATGCCCCAATGTTACCGTTTTGTAAGATGTGTCATTAATAGATTTGCTAACACTCTTTGCCCTATGCTTATCAAGGGATTTCATAGCTAGAATTGGAGGCTACTCATCTGCTGACTAGTCACACATGTTATTTAGAACAAGATATGGTACTAAGGTCACAATCAGATCCGAACCACTTGCAAATATTAATATTGAGCCTCATACTCCAAGAAAATCAATGCCAATTGTTCAGCATTTGATCAAGAAGATTATCTAAGCATAGATGAAGCTGACACCAAAGTTGGAAGCATCCCAAATTTGACTCTTGATGAATGGGAAAGCAAGGTACATGCTTTTGATCCCTACCAAGAAATAGAAGAATCTGAGCTAGGAGTCTATTGCATACATGAAGAAAACCATCCTATTCCTAGCGTCACCAAATCAGACCATAAGGATGACAACGAGGCATGGCAGTTATTTTTTAATAGATCAAGGAGTAGGAAAGGTGCAAGAGGAGGAGCTATGCTTGTTTCACCTCAAGGCATCAAATAATATTCAGCTTTCTGTTTCTAGTTTTCCTGTTCAAACAACACAACTGAATATGAGGCCTTGATTCATGGACTTCATTGGGCCAAGAAAAAGGGCATAAAGAACTCGCAGGTGTCCAGGGATAGCGAGCTAATCATTAATCAAATCAGGGGACAACATGCTACAAAGAATGACCTACTGAAGAACTACAAGAATAGGGTATGGGACCTCATTGAGGATTTCGAAGCTTTCAACATCATGTCCATACCTAGGAAGAAAAATGAAGCTGCAGATATGCTCCCAGCAGTTGGAGAAACGTTTGATGTGGTTGAAAACATCAGAAGGGAAAAAACACAACCACATGTCCATGTGCTTGTGAGGCCAACAGTTCCAGATAATAACACAAGCTGGCAGGTGTTTGAGAATGATTAACAAATCGTCAATTTCTTACAAGAAGAGGCTGAATTCTTAGCTAGGAATCAGGACAGATTAGAGCAGCAGTATGGGGATCAAGTAGTGCAGCTACGGACAAACAAGCTTCCCAAGGGTTTAGTAACATTGGAGTCTATCTTCAACCCTAACGACCAGTTCCATAAGGAAAAGGATAACATACACGTCAAGAGAGAAGATTCAGAGCCAATTCCAGTTGGGGAAGGAAAAACACTTCAAATTTGTAAAGTGGCCACTGAGTAGGAGAAATCAAATTTCATACATTGTCAAGAATTTGTAGATGTCTTCACTTGGAGCTATGAAGACTTGAGAGGATTCAATCCAAAGTTGGCACAACATACCATAGAATTGGATCCAGATGCTAAGCCCATCAGGTAGAAGCAGAGACTAGTCAACCCTCACATTGAGCCTCTAATGAAGAAAGAGCTAAAAAAGCTAATAGAGGCAAGCATTATATTCCTGATCAAGCACTCAAGTTGGGTTGCAAACTTGGTTCTGGTCAAGAAGAAGAATGGATAAATTAGGCTATGCATGGACTTCCGAGACCTCAATAAGGCATCTCTCAAAGACCTTTACCCACTTCCTTTAATGGAACAAATATTGTAAGTAGTATCTGGTTCGGAGAGATTCTTTCTCCTAGATGGCTACTCAGGGTATAATAAGATAATGGTAAAAGAAGATGAACAGTTCAAGATGGCTTTCACCACCAAATGGGGCACCTATTCCTACAAGAAGATGTCGTTTGGGCTATCAAATGTTGGAGCCACTTTCCAAAGGGAAATGGATATGGAATTCAAGGGATTGATTAATAAGATAGTTCTGATATATCTTGATGACATCACTATATTCTCCAAAAATGCAGTGGATCACCTCTTTCATCTGAGGCAGGTATTTCAGAGGTGTAGAAGATTTGGGGTATCATTGAATCCCAAAAAATGCATATTCCTGGCTCACGAAGGAAAACTTCTAGGCCATATTGTTTCAAAGGAGGGATTGACGATTGACCCAGAAAGAGTTGAAGGAATTCGAGCATTGCCATTGCCAAGTCACAAGAAGGCTCTTCAAAGCTTCTTAGGAAGGATCAATTTTGTTTGTAGGTTTGTTCTAAACTTTGCAGCTCTCGTAAAGCCAATAACACTGATGTTGAAGAAGAGCATGGCATTTAAGTGGACATCTGAAGGCAAGGAAAATTTCAAGGCAATAAAAGAGGCTATATCTCAAGCTCCCAGTCTCGTCAATCTAGACTTCTCTAAGGACTTCATGCTATATGCCTTCGGTGGTGGAGACACCATTTCTGCAATCTTGGTATAGTGAAACAAGGAAGGATTAGAATAACCAGTTGCTTTCTTCAGTCAAGGCTTGGAGGAATACGAAAATAGGTACTCTTTCATTGAAAATCATGTCCTTGTAGTGATCAGGAGCTTAAAGAAATTCAAGCACCTAGTCTCAAACAACAAGATCCAATTGTTGGTCTCTCATACGGGAGTCAAGGACTTCCTTCTAAACAAGGATCTGAATGAGAAATGTGCAGGATGGATAACCTGTGTCATGGAATATGACATCGAGATCAAGGTCACAAAACTAGTACATAGAAAAGGACTATGTGAACAGCTAGCTTTGAGTCGGAAAGTCAAAGCAGGTGATGAAAAAGAGGTTGTCTTGGTATTACGGGATGGTCAAGAATAGGAAAATGATGATGTGCCCACTCCTTGTTGGACTCAGAATATGATACACTTCCTACACATAGGCCTATGCCCTCCAGAAATGAGCAAAGAAAAGAGGAGATACTTTAGATTACAAGCCATTCCATATGTTCTTGTTGATGGTGTTTTGTTCAAGAAATACATCAATGGAGTTTTATTGAGGTGCATTGGGACAGGTCAAATTGAGAGGGTGTTACGAGATTTTCATGATGGAGATTCCGGAGGACATTTTTCCCCACGAGTAACAACTCTTAAGATAATGAATGTAGGGTATTATTGGCCCACAGTTTTCAGCGACTGCTATACATGGACATGAAAGTGCAAGAAATGTGCACTCTTCACAGGAAAAGAAATACTAGCAGCACTTCCATTGCACCCAATTTTGGTTGACCAACCATTTATGCAATGGGGATTGGACTTCATTGGGGTCATAAATCCAAACTCATGCCAAGGCCACAAGTGGATTCTCATGGCAATGGACTATTTCACCAAGTGGACCGAAGCAGTAGCACTCAAAGAAGAAAATGAGTTTAACATACTAGACTTTTATGAAGGAATAGTGACCAGGTTCGGTGTTCTGGCCACTATCATATTAGACAATGCATTGTCATTCATAAGTTCCAAGATTACATAATGGGCTGTCAAGAATGGAATCTATTTGAGCACCTCTTCAAATTATTACCCACAGGATAATGGATAGGCAGAGTCCATGAACAAGAATTTGCTAAGAATCATCAGAAGGACTCTGGATGAAAACCAAAGGAGATGGCATACTAAGCTAAAATCAGCATTATGTGCTGACAGGATAAAGCCAAAGAGATCTACATGTAATTCTCCCTACAAGTTGATCTATGGGAAAGAGGCAGTATTGCCTATATCATTAGAATTTCCAACATTGGAGCCAATGGAGGCCAGGTATGTAGAGTTGATGGAATTGGAAGAAATAAGAGAACATGCAGTTCTAATGATTGAAAAGGATCAGGCCTTAGTAAAAAGATGGTTTGATAAGAAGGCAAGAGCAAGGACCTTCTAGGAAGGGGACCTAGTTCTAAAATGGGATGCAGATCAGGCAAAACTAGGAAGGCATTCCAAGTTTGATGCCATTTGAAGTGACCCCTACATTTTCAAAGGATGTAAAAGTAGTAATGCCTTCCAATTGTCTACATTGGATGGAGAAGAACTCCCGATTCTGGTTAACGGAATCTATCTTAAACATTGCTACTAAAAGGAAAAGGTTTACCCTTGTAAATATTAGCCTAGATTTTAATTCCTCTAAGTGTGTATGCACATTGTCTTGTTGTAGTTAGGTTTAAATTTCCCTAAGTGCTCCGGCACAGGTTTAGTTGCTCTCAGGTTGAATTTCTACAGTTCAGCATGCTCTCGAAGAAGGAGTTGTGGTATCAGGCTCAGGATCAGAGATCAAGTTGGTTTCAATTTATTACTTATGACCTCATGCCCAATGGATTGCTAAAAGGCCACTGATATTCTACCTAGCAGGCAGGTGATCCCGTTGAGTCACCAAATTGTTGTAAATATCTCCCCCCATGTAGATATAGACAAGTAGAAGAATATGGAAATCAAAGAAACTCAGAGCTCGATATTTATTGTGTCACCAATAGCCCAAGGTGTAGGTAGAAGAGTGTTGACATGAAAAATTTCACGCAAAGGTGTAGGTAGAAGGCGCACGTCAAAGAGTGTCGACATGAACATGGATGCACCCTGGCGTAGGTAGAAAAGTGTTGACATGAAAACGTTTGTGCCAAGGCGCAGGTAGAAGGTGCATGTCAAAGAGTGTCGACATGAACATGGATGCACCTCTAGCACACTTAAGAGTATGACAACATGCAAATGGATGCACCAAGGCGCACCTTCAGGAGGCGCAACATTTTGAGTGTTGACAGGAAGCAAACCCTGACCTAGATATTCAGATGGCCATAAATTTTCACAGGGAGCTCAGATTCACGCAAGGTTGGAATTTTCAAAAAGCTTACAAGGTCCTCTATCCAACTACAACTGGATATCTTTAATTGGATGAGAAAAAGTTCTTAAAAATGCAAAATACAGTTCCCCACTTTTTGGGTTTGCTAGGGTTCTCACCTACCACCATAATGAGATGAATTGAATGCAACCTAGAGGTGGTTGGGGTAGATTTGGAATTGCTCTCTCTTTTCTCTCTCATTCTTCCTATAAATTGTAAGGAGGGGCTTCTTTCTAAATTTTGGACATTCTTTTTTTTCCGCTCCCTTCTTCTCTTTAGCAGATGAATTTATGGAGTTCAAACCTTCCATCTAAAACTATAATGCAACTTTGCCTCTTGGCATTTTGTAGTGTATTGTGTCAATCTTTGGATCAAATAATGCATGTCTGTGGATGATTCTCAACCCTCTCTATGTTCATTTTCATCCTCTTGATATTTCAATGCAAATTTGGTTATCTATGCATGATCTTGCATTGCATTTTTATGGTTTGTGTTTATTGGCAAGACAGGTGCTCATCATTCCTCGGTGCATCACCTTTGTTAGTTTATGTTTATTTTTATGCATCTTCTTACCCTATCTCCTTGGCAAGTTAGATTATGTTTTTGAGTAATCCCTTTACATTTTTATGTGTGCATCTGAATAGAGGAATAGGAACCGGCCTTCATCTGGAGAGCTTTTCCGATTTCGTAAGGTCCCACACTTGGGAAAAGCTCCATGTTATGCAATCAAACTGAGAGTCTTAACCCATCGAGTTGCAAAAGTTTAGGGGTGCTGTGATTCACCATCAACAGTAACCTTTGACTTGTTGTGAAGATATCTCTATGATCTGGAAGTGACAACTCGTGAGAGTCAGATCTGGTGTGTTGATCATATTTTCCCCAAGGTCTTCTCTACAAACATTTATACAAAAGAAAAGTACCTCGATCTCCTTTCAAATGACAATGGTTACACAATAGGTTCTCTTACCTTGGTTGAAAGTAACAACCTAAAATATTTAGGATAAGATCATATCCTTTTGAAGTGCTATCCATATCTCCACAAATCCAAGTAACAAATGGACAACTAGATTTCTCCCCGGCTACAAAATGAAATACATTTATCATCTATCTACCTCTAAGCTCCTGGTTGAAATCTATGTTGCTCCTTGTCGTGAAAAGGATAAAAAATTTGGGTACCAACACAAAGTGTTCTCCTAATTCTGGACATGTAGAAATGGACCCTGTTGGTATCCAATTTTTTTCTCCTTTTCAAGTAGAGTAGCAACACAGATTCAACAGGGAGCTTAGAGGCAGATAGATCATAAATGTGTATCATTTTTTAGCTGGGGATGAAATCTAATTGACCCTTTGTTACTCGATTTTTTGGAGAGATGGGTAACACCTTAAAAGGATGTGATTTTATCCTAAATATTTTAGGTTGCGCCTTTTAACCAAGGTAAGAGAACCTATTTTGTAACCTCTATTTTTGAAGAAGACGCAAATACCTTTCTTTTGCACAAATTTTATAAAGAAGACCTTGGGGAAAATATGATCAACACACCAAATCTAACTCTCACGAGTTGTCACTTCCAGATTATGGGGATATTTTCAACACAAGGAAAAGGTTACTAAAGACATTAAGAGATCGTGATTGTTCTGCATATTTTTTCAAGTAGATTTTGTTCCTTTGTTGATATAGAGGGAAAACAAGGGTAGTTCAGGGTAGTATTAATTGTTTTTTGAATTATTTTGGTGGGATATGAAGTAGGATAAATTTGATTATACTAGATCTTTGGAGGGACTTCACAACAGAAAGCTCCAGAATAGTCAAGATGTTCCTTCAACCAGAAGGTATGCTTCAATGGAGGCCAAGATCAACACATTTTCACATAATCTTTGAGACTCCAACACAAAGGCTCAAATAAGAAGACTCAATTAAACACTAAAGTTTTTTATTAATCACGCCTAAGGTACACCCGAAGACTTACAAATAATATTTATCAACAAATGATAGTAAATTGATTTTAAATTTGTTTATCTCATCCAAGATGAAGGCTATTCTTGAAATGAAATTTAAAATTCCATTAGACTATCACAAGGATGAGATCCTGTATGATTTAACAAAACTTTTAGTATAAGATTGCAATAGAAATGAAAGAAACTATTTTCAGACGTTCTGAAAATAAAGCATGCACAAAATTGCTAGAGATTAGACACAAATTAATTCCACAATTACTTAGATCCATCACCAAGGGAAAGTTACACAAAACAATCTCAGAGCTTGTCAACGATTGTACACTCGCAACTAACTTGACATGATAGAAAATCTAACATAGAAGAAAGTAACAGGTTATCTCAGATTGGTCTCTCCGGAAGACGAATTTCTCAAATTTTCTCTTAGGGATTCAAACTCCGACCATTTGAAAGAGTAATCTCATTACATTTATAATACACCCTTTACATCTAATTCCCCCCCGCCCCAAAAGAATAATATTTGAAGCACCTTTATTACACATATCAGATCATGATTTGCAAAAAGTGACATTCAAAAGATTCACAAAAAAATTGCGAGGTGTTTTCAAAAAAGGTGAATCATTGTAAATATTTGCATCATTGTTCTAACTGGAGGAATATTCTTCATCATTGGCACCTATAGGACCTTTTCCCCTCATCATTTCACCTTTTTTCCTCGAAAATTTTACTCTACATCTTCTGGATTTGGCATTTTGCATTTATGCATGAGCCCAAGCAAAAATCCACTTCAAAAGTACTTCAGATGTATAAATTGAGATCCCAAATTGATTCAATTAAACTTTGCACACCAAAATGACATAATTTTGCAAAACATTTTATGAAGAATGATGTAAAAAATGAATCTCCAAACATCCTAGAGTTTCAATGGTGGAAAACTCAAATGAAATGCACAGCTACCGTTGATCCTGCATTTCAACTTTTAATCTGATCCCTCTGCATGGAAAAATGTGATTAGAAACAGGCCTAGGGGCATCTTTTGATATTTTATAACTTTTGAAAAAAACAAAAATTTTCCAAATTTTCCCCGCATCTCCACCCTTCAGCCTTTAGCCTTTAATGTGGGTCTCAGTGGACCTGTGCTTCATTTTTTCATTTTTTTTTTAATTTTCCAAAAAAGGAAAAAGTTATATATTTTCCCCACAGGCCCACACCTCTAATTCCCTACCTGCTACATGTCTCAATGGCACACATTGAGATGGCCCCGAAAAGTAGAGACCCCAAACAAGTGCGGACGTAACACTAGTCTTAGTCCAGTAGAGTTTCCAAGTGTCCTCCTGGTGCTACTTCAAAATAAAACTCAAGGGCCGGTCCCCAAATATGCGCTCTCCCTCCACGTGTCCCAGGCCCCTTTAGGAAGTTGTGTGAAAATTCTAAGTATGGGAAGGGCATGTGGAAGCCTCCACGTGGACATGTTTTGTGTTAAAGTGAGCCTTAGAATTTTTAAAAGTCCTCAACAAAGCTGCATTCAACCAGAAAGAGCCACTTTTCAACTAATGCCAAGAAGTAATTCTGACCGAGAAACTACACCCATCAAATTGTAAAATGAAGGAGAGCCACCATTTGAGCCTGGAAATGAAATTTCCTTCAAGGACAGAGAGTTTAGAAAGTTACTATTGATGGTGAATCACAGCACCCCAGAATGTCTACAACTCCACTATTGTCAAGATTTCCTTTGTTTCGGGTTCAGAAATTGGACTTGCATATGCATCGGGTTTGGAAGGTGGCTTGACATGTGTTTGATGCTTGTGTTTTCCCAAAACCCACTTCCACCACTATTGCCAAGATTTCCTTTGTTTCGGGTCTATAAATTGGACTTACATATGCATCGGGTTTAGAAGGTGGCTTGACATGTTTTTGCCCCATGCTTTCCCGACTCCAAAACCCGATTTGCCTAGGTAGTGTTTCGGGTTCTCGGAACTCCCAAGCATCAGGACATGCCTTGCAATTTTCATGCTTCATGTCTCATGTTTCCCGAAACCCGAAACCTGAAATTCCTTGTGTCAGGTTTTTGTACCTCTCTGACATATTTTCCTTTGTGTCATTGTCTATATTTACCCAGGGGGTAGATATATACAACAGTTACAAGGCTCAAATACGTTCCTCAAGGACATATCAACTCATTCTTATTCAAGTATTTAAGGTAGAAATGAAAAGAATGAAAAATTACGACTGTGGCAATAGAGGGAATGGGAAATCATGAGTTTTTGAAAGGATAGAGCATGGGGGACTCAAACTACAGAACTTTTCAGAGGAACAAAGACACTAGGAGATAAATATGGACCCATACATGATCTTTGACCCAGGGGCAGACTAAAAATGGAAACAAAGACCAGCCAAGCACAACACGGGGAAGGATAAAATGACAGAGGCCATAAATCAATAAATTTCCAACGACACAAATAGGGCAAGACAATTTTGAGCACTAACACAGGCTCTGAATTAGGGATGGGCACTCCTTATGAGTACCACAAGAGAAAAATTAGACCAAGTTCCAAAATATCCATTGGGAAAATGGAGTCACAGAATAAGCTAGCATAGCAGAACAACCACAACCATCCTCTAAAAGATGAACCGAGAAACCAGCAAAACTAGGTCACCAAGGACCAGAACAAACAAAAACACAAAATCAGAACAAAACAAAAGAACTATACACTGTATAATGGTGAGAATCCTAATTCAAAGAAAATAATTAAGGAAATACCACGAGTGCCTGCCATTCTGGATACGACCATGCTAAGCAGTTTTGATATGTCTTTAACAACTGGTCATATGGTTGTTTTTCTTTTCCATCTGAGTTGCTATCTAACCATACTTTTTCAAGCTCACCCCTTGTGCATGTGTCAAGTTTTTAAACATATTTCAGGGCTGCATCAAACATAAAAGTATCAGGAAAATCATCCTACTCATGATAACTGCATTGAGCAATTTCATATTCCTTGAAAGCAACATAGCTCACAGAGTTATCAATTTGAATATCTGCATGTAATACTTCATAAGAAGTATTGTTGGGGTCCTCAATAAGTTATAACATTCTCTTTTCACCATGTAACTTGACAAGGCTTCCCATTTGAACACTCCCACCAACATTTCCAGCCCATTTTCTAGAAAACAACATACCCCATTTGGTAGGGCAATCCACAATAACAACATCAAGTTTCAAGTTCTTACCCTAATAAGTTAAAAGTTGCACTATCAGACCCTTTACACATCCAACCACTGGCACCTCCCTAAAATCCATGGTAGTACACTTCCCATAATCTACTGTTACTTTGATATCCAACTCATTCGTGACCTCAAGAGGCATAACATTACACGATGCTCCGAAATCAAACATATAATTGTGTAACAACTTATCCTTAATAATAAAAGTAGTAAAAATTGGATCCACCTTCAGCTGAGACTCAACCAAGGATGTTCCCAAATATACTTCAGGTGGCTCACCTAGTTCTTCTAGTACTTGGGTTTTTTCAACTCTGAAATGGTAGGTAGAGTCTCAATAGTTCTGCCTTGGGTGACATTTTCTTCTCTAAATCCCAAATATTTGAATGCTCTATCCCTATGCTCAGGGATTCTACGCAATTCAAAAACAGGAAAATAAATCTTGATCTGACTCAAAATTTGGGCTATGTCATATGGAACATACTTGGACAAGGAAGCATTGGGAGGGAGATTGACAAACTCATCATATGGCACAGGAGTTTTTGCAGTCTGAGCATATGGAGGGAAACAAGTTCCACTTGAGACAACAAGGCCTTTTCTAGATGCATCTTTCTTTGGAGTCTCTTTTGGGATACTAGTAAGCACTGGAATTTTTGGTTTGGCTTGAGGCCCTGTCCCTTTGGAAACCTTACTCCTGGTATTATATTCTTTTTCATGGCCAACCACAACATTCATTAACAAATACCTATCCTCCTCAGAAGGGATCCCTCCATCATACTTCACAATCATTAGTGCCCTTAAGTATTCAAAATCATTATTAGGTAATTCAAAAGCTTGCACTATATCAATTTCAGAAGTATGAGTGGGAGGAAGAGGTAATACCTGGTGAATGCAATCCCAAAAATCTCTAGCAGTTCTGGCACTCATTAGCTCAGTTGATTTTGCTCCCTATTGTGAACTCATAGTAGAAATCAGCATGCATGCATCACCATTAGTACCATCATCATTATCAGCTTCTTCTTCTTGTTGATTTACTTCACATAGAGGATGGGGCAAAAAGCATCTATCACACCAATCAATATCATTGGCGACATCAACACCAACAACCCGGGAAGCCAAAGGATCAGGCACCATTCTACTTTCACGTTCTTGGGGATGTCTATTTGTATATCCCATGGGTCCTTTACCTCTATCATCTGACCTATGATCACCCCTAGGATGATTGCCAAATCCGTCATGATTTTGTGCCTTTTGCTGACCTTGTGAACTCTGCCCAATTCCTTTCTCTTCCTAGGCTAGTTTGTAAAAGATTTCTTTGACAGCCCTTGCCAAAGTTTTAACAGCCTCCTCAAGATCCACACACTTTCTTTCTTGAGTTTTTTTTGGGTTTATCAGTTTCACACCTTCCCTTTTAGGAGGTTTTCCAATGGCCTTGAAGTTGTTCTCAATTTACAAATCCATAGTAAAGGCATGCCTTAAAGTGCCATGTTTTTTATCCCTCAAATAGTATGTGGCCTTCTTGTCAAATGCATCAGCATTATTTATAAGACAAGATTCATCACATGGCCTAAAATTCATAGGCAGTCTTCTCAATTTCTTATTAAATCTCATATTAAATTCATGCACTGACTCATTAGGATTCTTTTTTATGTTCTAAAATTCTAACAAGAGAAACCTAGGGTCTGTCTTGTCACCATACTGCAATCTAAAAATATTCTTCATTTCAGTCCAAGAATCAATAGAGTTATCATGCAAAGCTTTATACCAGTCCCTTACATCCTCCTCTAATGTATGAATAAACAATTTAATGTATACATTTTCAAACTCTATTTTGAAATCCTCCATCATATTAAAAAAGAGTTTCAAGTGTTGATCATCGGTTATTGCATTATTTCCTTAAAACTTGGGCAATCTATTTCTTACATCCTATGGCACAACATTCGGATAGCCATCCATACCTCTAAAACTGATGGTACCAAAAGTATTAACGACAAATGGAGGTCTGGGTGGAGGGTGAGCCATACTATCTTGAGGAGGTGACCTTACAGGAGAAACAAAGTGATGAGGAGTGACGGGTCTATGTGGTACAGGGACACAATTTTTAGAATGACTATCCCCCAATGGCTCTGTCTCTTTGAAAAATTTATTAGATTTTGAAAACACAAGGGCATATCAAGAAGAAAATGTTTCAAATACAGATGATGGAACCTCTCTAATGGATAATTCAGATTTATAGAGATGCTACATTATTCAGAAGTAGTTGAGGAAGTATTCCAACCTTCAACCACATGCCGATCAATTTCACCAATGGAGATCTCTTTTGTTGATGCTTGATCTCCCACAACCTTCCAAATTTTTCCTCCTTCTCAATTAGACTTCTCAAACTCTGGAAACAACCTTCTACTAGGGTCCACAGTGAAGAAAGATCTTCTTCCTTCCAGCTTTGCAAAGATTAGTAACAAATTCACAATTGGCAGAGTTCAAGACAATGGCATTTATCAAAATCAAAACAACCCAGAGTCGCCACTAAGGATTTTCACCCTAGTTGTGCAACTGCACTAAAATAATTTTTCAAATGATTGTTAGCACTAAAATTCATGCAAATCTTTACAAATCAGAACCTCCTTCACCCAAATTTATCAATGGTGATGCAAACTTAGTACAATAACTATTGGAAAAATTGGACAAACAGCACGCAGAACCTAAAACCCTTTTCAATCCTTACAAATCTGGCCAGATAATGATGTTTACAAAATGTATTTGCACACAGAACTGCAAGAAACATTACCAGGGTTTGGAAACTTTAAATTCTTTCAAACATTCCCTGGCAATGGTGCCATTAGTGTTCATATCCAAATTCGTTCTCCTTTTCAATTTGAGTAGCAACACAGATTCAATAGGGAGTTTAGAGGAAAATATATCATAAATGTGCATCATTTTGTAGCTGGGGATGAAATCTAACTGACCATTTTTTACTCGATTTTGTGGAGAGATGGATAACACCTTGAAAGGATGTGATCTTATCCAAACTATTTTAGGTTGAGCCTTTCAACCAAGGTAAGAGAACCTATTTAGTAACCCATGTTGTTGAAGGAAATGCAGATACCTTTCTTTTGCACAAATTTTATAGAGAAGACCTTAGGAAAAATATGATCAAAAAACCAAATCTGACTCTCACAAGTTGTCACTTCCAGATTATGGGGATATGTTCAACACAAGGAAAAGGTTACTAAAGACATTAAGAGATCCTGATTGCTCTGAATATTTTTGTAAGTAGATTTTGTTCCTTTGTTGATACACAGGGAAAACAAGGGTAGTTCAGGGTAGGATTAATTGTTTTTTCAATGATTTTGGTGGGAGATGAAGCAAGATAAAGCTAATTATACCGGATCTTTGGAGGGACTTCACAATAATGAAAAACTTCACAACAGAAAGATCAAAAATAGTCAAGACGTTGCTGCAACCAGAAGGTATGCTTAAATGGAGGCATAGATCAACACGTTTTCACATAATATTTGAGACTCCAACACAAATGCTCGAATTGGAAGCCTGAATTAAACACTAAAGTTTATGATTAATCATGCCTCAGGTACACCCGAAGACTTATAAACAATCTTTATCAACAAATGACAGTAAATTGATTTTAAATTTGTTTATCTCATCCAAGATGAAGGATCTTCTTGAAATGAAATTGCAAATGCCATTAGACTATCACAGGGATGAGATTATGTGTTATTTCACAAAAAATTTAGTATAATATTGCAATAGGAACGAAAGAAAGTATTTGCAGATATTCTAAAAATAAAGCATGCACAAAATTGCTAGAGATTAGACACAAATTAATTCCAACATTGCTTAGATTCATCAGCAGGGGAAAGTTACACATGACAGTCTCAGAGCTTGACAATTGATGTACACTCATAAGCAACTTGACATGATAGAAAATCTAACCCAAAATAAATTAACAGGTTATCTCAGATTGGTCTCTCAGGAAGACGGCTTTCTTAAATTTTCTCTTAGGGATTCAAACTCTGATCATTTGCAAGAGTAATCTCATTGCATTTATAATACACCCTTTACATCCAATTTTCCCCCCAAAAGAGGAATATTCGAAGTACCTTTGTTGCACATATTAGATCATGACTTGCAGAAAGTGACATTCAACAAATTCACAAAAAAGTTGTCAGGTTTTTAAAAAAATGGTGAATCATTGTAAATATTTGCATCATTGTTCTATCTGGAGGCATATTCTTCATCCTTGGTGCCTGCATCACCTTTTCCCCTTATCATTTCACCTTTTTCCCTCTAAAATTTTACTCTGTAACTTCTAGATCTGGCATTTTATGTTTTTACAGGAGCCCAAGCAAAAACCCACTTTAAAAGTACTTCAAATCTACAAATTGAGATCCCAAATTGATTCAATTAATCTTTGCAAACCAAAACAACACAACTTTCCCAAAAAATTGATGAATAATGATGCAAAAAATGCATCTCCAAACATCCTGGAGCTTCAATGGTGGAAAAATCAAATGAAATGCATAGTTACCGTTGATCTTGCGTTTCTACTTTTAATATAAGCCCTTTGCATGGAAAAATGTGATTGGAAATGAGTTTGGGGGTATCTTTTGACATTTTATGACTTTTAGAAAAAAGGAAACTTTTCCAAATTTTCCCCACAGCTCCGCCCTTTCTCCTTTAGCCTCTAATGTAGGTCACAGCGAACCTGCACTTCATTTTTTCATTTTTTATTTATTTTCCAAAAAAGGAAAAAGTTCCTTATTTTCCCCACGGGTCCGCACCTCCATTTCCTTACTTGTTGCATGTCTCAATGACACACTTTGAGATGGTCCCAAATATTAGAGACCCCAAACAAGTGCGGGCCTAACACTAGTCTTAGTCCGGCAGAGTCTCCAAGTTTCCTCTTGGTGCTACTTCAAAATAAAACTCAATGGCCGGTCCCCAAACATGCACAGTCCCTCTACGTGTCCCAGGCCCCTTTAGGAAGTTGTGTGAAAATTATAAGTATGGGAATGCCCAGCAGAAGCCTCCATGTGGACATGTTTTATGTTGAAGTGAGCCTTAGAATTTTTCAAAGTCCGCAGCAGAGTTACATTCAACCAAAAAGGGCCACTTTTTAACTGATGCAGAGAAGTAATTTTGATAGAGAAATTGCACCTGTCAAACTGTAAAATGCAGGAGAGCCACCATTTGAGCCTAGAAATGAAATTTCCTTCAAGGACAGAGAGTTTAGAAAGTTACAAGGCTCAAATACGTTCCTTAGGGACATATCAACTCATTCTTCTTCAAGTATTTAAGGCATACATGACAAGAATGACAGATTCTAACTATGGCAATAGAAAGAATGGGAAAACGTTAATTTTTGAAAGGATAGACCACATAAGACTCAAAATACAGACCTTTCCATAGGAACAAAGAAACTAGGAGACAAATATGGACCCATACATGATCTTTGACCCAGGGGCAGACTAAAAACGGAAACAAAGACCAACCAAGCACAACATGGGGAAGGATAAAATGATAAAGCCCATAGATCAATAAATTTCCAAGGGCACAAATGGGGTGAGATAATTTTTAGCACCAACAGACCCTTTATCTATATGTAAAAACCATTCGAGAGTTTGACCCCCTAAAATCCATGGGAAGAGACGAATGGGATAGTTATCACTAAATGCGACCTCTTGACACACCATGTGATAGTATTCAATGTAGTATCTTAGATCACATTTTCCCTTGTATTTTTCAAACTTTTGAGAGAGGGAAAGGTACTTGCAACATAACCCTGTCAAAGGGATATGGGCATAGTTCCTCAAACTGATATTTTTTACTATTGCCTACATTGGCTTCTTGTAAAGAAGTAAGGGAATTCTTCATGGATAACCACTCTTAATTAAAGAATTTCCCTTATGTATTTGATGTTGGCTTATACAAATGGCTAATTATTTCTATTTCCCTGTCATGATTATCTATGTATAACTCCTCATACGTTTCTTTATGTTTTTCTTGATGTGGAGTCTTAGTATAAAAATACTTATTTGAAGCTTTAGGTTTTTCTTGTCTTGGAGTCTTGCTACATAAAACTCATGATACAAATATTGAGGTTTTTCTTTTTTAAGATTCTTCATTCATTCCTTATTAACATGTGAATTCAAACTTACCAATTGGTGAGAAAGAGATTTTATTTTTTGCTCTAAGGTAACCTCTTGGGTTGGTATCTCTTTATAAGTTTCATGAGAGGGAGGTTCCTAATGATTAACATGTTCTTCATGATCCTCGAAATGTATTTTGATAATGGGGATGTGATATCCAAAATCATTTTGATAGTGAACTTCTTCCTCATTATTTTGGCCAGAAGTAGAAGTGTGTCCTGGGATTAAGATTTCATCAACATTACGTGGAGGACGCTCTACTTCTTCCTCGTCTTGAACCATTTCAGAATGGAGAGAGGGATAAACCATACATGTAAACTTGGATCATAACTCTAAAACAGACATAAGGACCTCATGTCTATTTTGAAACAAGAATTTATCTATTTACGTGGGGATGAATTCAAAATCCACTTGAGAAACATTCTCCTCGCAACCACTATGATAAACCATGGTGTTGTCTTCAAAAATTAGATTTATATTGTCATTTATAAATTGATTTGAATCTAATTATTTATGCCCCATCCTTTTCATAGGAGGTATTATGAGAAAGGTTTTATTAAGGTTGATTTAACATTGACCTTAGGATAAACCAAGCAACAAAACGATGTCAAATCGTCACAAATAATTTCAATCAATCTAAATGCTGAAGGAAATATGAACCAAGAATGCCAAAGAATAAAGAATGACACACTGATTAGGGTACCGTATAGCGAGAAGTATCTATGCAAAAAAAAACAAGTATAAGACTATGATCTAATCACAAAGAGAATTACTCCCTACGTTCTCAAAGATAGTTTTATTACAGATAATGACAACAAAATATCAATACTTAGGTCATGTTTAGAATTAAAAACCTAAATACTAATAAGGTGTTGACATGATATCAAAAAAAGGTTTAAAATAAGTTTAGATAAAAAACAAAGTCCAAATATTTAAAATGGAGGCTATAAATGTGAGCAACACAACAACACTATTTGGACACGTTAATCAAGATTTATATACAAAGAAAAAATTTCGTATCAAAATGATGTTACCACAATGTGAGAAACATAACGATGACACTTTCCAAAACTCAAGGTAATTTTGGAACAAAAAATAATTCTGAGTATATTATCAAGAAGTAGTATTTGTGCGAGTACTTAGTGTAACAATACAACTTAGAGATCTAGACCAAGTTTCGGAAAGGAAACAAGACGTAAGTATTGAAATTGTATTGATATGATACAAGTAGTGTAACAAATCCAAAGAATTCAGTGACGAGAAAACCTAACTATAATTATAATATTGACCTTGGTATCAATATAATGGCTATGAAGATATAAATACGTACACACACACTTTCAGCTCTTACTATCACAGTCCTAATAAGGAAGGATGTAAGTGGGTGCAAAAGTGGTGGACATAATATTTGATAGCATTACGTATGTAGGTTATATTTTTTTCCCAATGGGAAATAAGAAATCAAAGGAGTAAACTGAGTGGTAATAAAAAATACTTGGTATAACTTTGGAAGAGTCACCATTCTTAAAACAAGTGAGAAACTAGGAAAAAGTAACACTTTGTAAATTTCATGATGAATGACACTAGGCTCAAATTTCAATAGACTCTTTCCTTCTTTTAAGTAACAAGGTTTCGAATCCAAAATAAATTCTTGCTTCATGAGATCTTCCTAGAACACACTAGATAAAATCAAGTTGGCCCCAAACCAAAAGCTTCTTATTAGTTCACTCTCTAGGCATCACAAATAACCTCTGCGAGTGTGATTGCCCAAGAAAATACCGTTAGGAATATCCAAGGAGTATCCTGACTTTATTTTACCCCATTTGATATAACGAGCAATAAATTGTGTTCAGTTTCATTACATTGTGTTACCGTGAAGTTAATTTTGATGCTAATCTCACAAAGACATACTAGTCAATTGGGTAGTAGGGAATTTCCCATTTCTTCCACCATTTATCTCAAGGTGTGGGACTACTTTGGGGTTCCTGGGGTAATCCTTGAAATTATTTTTATGGGTTATGCCAAGATACTTTCCCCAGTTTAAAGCGGACAAGCCATTTCTCTTAATTGAAACCTACAAATATAATGTGTTGAATAAAGTGTTGTATTTTTTATCTTTTGGATTAATAAATGAGGTTTAGTACACCACTGAAAACCTACAACACACGTTTAGTTAGATTTTATTTAGTTCCCAATTCTTTGACAAGTGTTAGGCAATGCACACAAATGATTTTAGTAATTTCCACTAGAAAGTAAACCAAAGTTGTTTTTGATTCTAAATATCATCCAAAGACAAAATATAATAGCATACATAATGATTTCATTCTACTAGATAAATGAAAAGGAAAACTTTAAATCGAATGAAATCTAAATAAATATTGATTAATTGTTCTTTCCCTTAAGCAAAGAATGAAAGATTCATTTTCTAAATTATGCAAATGTTAGAAAAAAAAATGAAAAGTAAAGTTGCTTTTGATTCTCAAGATCACCCTAAGGTGTAAGAGAAGAACATACACAAAATTTAGTCTACCTTAAGTAAATCATGGAAATGTGACATTCATCAAAAACATTATACATGTTTGAAAAATGATCTAAATCAAAAACCTACAAGAAGAGAAGTTAGAAATCCTGAAAAATGATAGAAAATATCCAAAACCAGAATCTAACACTTTGAAACCCTAACAAAAATTGAATTAAAATGCAACCGCATGCCTATGAAACCCACAAGCTTATGAACACAAACATGATAATCTACAAAAAATCGTGACCCCTTTAACAAAAACGCAAGATAGTGATAGATCAGGAAAAAAATGTAATACATGTGCAAACTTAGACACAAAACCACAACGTTGTTATAGGGAGGAAACAATTATTGCAATGAAAGTGCGGGCTGAGAGACATTTTCGTGATCCTAATAATAGTACCTGTGCTTATACACAAAGGACAAAATTTTGCAGCACCTCACCTCCTTTATAGCTACAAAGAGAAACAAAAAAAGGAAAACTCGACTAATCTAGTTAAGAAACACCTTTTTTATCTAAAATATGCTAAAATGAAACTAATCTTAAAATATTGAAAATTAATGCAAAGGAAAATTGATTATGTCCCACCGGATGTGCCAAAATGTGTTTATACCAAATTATCTTATCTATAGAAAAATAAACGAACACCAAGTAGCTTCTAAACTAAATTAGTTTACCAAGTACATCATGATTAAATCTTAATGAAATCTAGCTAATAAATGAAGAAAATCATCTAATTCCATACTATTCCTACTATAATGTATGATTACCTTTAAAACTATGAACCTGTGGAGTTCATAAGCAATCCAATTTGTGTTGTTGCTTCAAGATGATGAAAGGATCTCACTAAAATGGCTATAAGGTCATTTTTATATCTTCCTTTAATAATCATGTATGAATAATGGATGCAAAGATGATCAAGTTATTCCATTAATGGAGAAAGGCTCCTAATCATATCTTTTATATGAAATACTATCGAAGTCATGGTGTAAGGTATGATGGAAGGAGTTTGGTCCTTTATCTAGCTTTCCATTTGGAAGAAGCTTGAATCCCAATTAATGTGGGATAAAGGATAAAGAATATTTATACTTGTTAAGCTTGCTTAGAAGAGATAACAAGTGATTAGCAACTCATGGGAGTTGAATTTGATTTAATTCATCAACTAGGATTAATTAATAGGATAAAATAAGCTTTTTAGGCTATTTGGAGGTGATTTAGGATGAATTTGATAAGATTTGAAGCATTTAAAAGTGGGTACTTAGCTGATAAAAGGATTTATTAATTAAATACATTGTGAAAAAGGCTTAATTAACTAATTATAGTTAATTAATTGATTCAAAGAGGATTATAACTAACGAAGTGTCGTTAATTGGCTCCCAGAATGTGATAAAGGCTAGTTAATTAACGAACTTTTTTTATTTAACCAAAATAAAGGGAAATGTTAGTTAATTAGTGGGAAATCACTAATTATAGTGCAACTAATAGGAGAGAGGGTAGTTAGTGCAATATTAGTATTAAAATTGTGTAAGCGGATTTTAGGTGTCTACGAATTGTAGATGATAAATAAATTTTGTTGTCTGATGAGTGTGCATGATTGGATTGTATTATGTTAGGGAATGGATTTTATTCTAATAATTATAAAATTAAGTGATTCGAACACAATAAATGATACACGGTCTAAGCACTATGAGTATGATCTATGTGGTTTCCACATAAGTTATAATGTTTATATAAAGAGATGGAAAATATTCTTATTAAAGAAGGGAGGTATATTCTTATATACGAAATGTGAGACTTAGTAAAAATAACACATAATGATAAAATTTATATGCATAGGTAGAAATTAAATATTGGGTTGGGTAATTGTGTGGTTATTCCATGATGAGAGAGAAATGATAGGTCATTCAAATCTACAAAAAGAGAACTAGTATAAACTATGAAAGAAGATCTAATGTGATTATATGTGTTGTGGATGGTGTTAAAGAATATTTAAATTTCATGTTTGACACTCTTAAGTACCCACCTTTTCTTCGTGGCTATCCATGTTAGCATGTATTGTAGAGAATATTATGGAAAATTGTATTCATTATTAGGAGCACCCTTTTTTCTATAGGATGAAGATGTGGATGAGGTCGAATAGATCTAATGATGATGTAGATGAGGTCAAATAGATCTATAAAAATTATATATTTCAAATTTGATGATGCATAAATGTGTTCTAAGACCTTGATTTTATGATTCAGTGCATAAAAAATCATTGTTGTGGTGTTAATTAATGAGAGAAAGGTTCAAAAATCTTGACAATATTCTCACACAATCTGATGAGGATGGTGATTATTATTAGGTGGTAAATGAATCAACCTCTTATCCATGAGGGAAAGTAGAATATCACTTGATTGATCAAGCCTATAAAATCAAAATGATTAATGTTAAGAGTGAGGATGATATTGTATACCAACATTATGTTTACAAAGAAGTTGATAAGAAGTGTTACCATGATGTAAAACCTTAGCATGGTTATTAACAACTCAAAATTCTAATGGTGGATCAAAATCATTTGAAATATGGGAACTCCATTGTCTTCATGCATATCCTCATGGTGTTTAGGGAAATGTAGATCTTGCTCAAAGTTCATAACTCAAAGGCTTAGCTCAATGAAAGAATCACAAGTATCATATAATAAACATTCCTTGAGGTGTCAGATGATATATCTTTGTGTGTGTGTGTATGTAAATATATATGTATGTATGTATTGCATCTTTAAATCAATGGGATAGTATAGCCATAAGTGCATGCTATATTTAAATCGTAAGATATAATTAAATACAACCTCATTTTTATCTTAATGGAAAGAGGTTAAATGATCATATTTCTTAGTGTTTACATTAAAACTAAGATGAGCTAAGAATGATTCTTCAAGATTTAATAAAGTACTTAAAGAGCCCCTAGGAAAATGCCTAAACCAATATGAAGCATCTATTATGAGTTTTCATTGGAAAACATTAAGAATCAACTAATAAATGTTATATGGGGCCATAATGTCACTATAATGCTTAAGGTTTAAATAAGGATATGATGTGACATCAAAAAAGGGAAATGAAGGAATAAAAAAATTCCTAGGGAATGGATATTGGAATATATTGTGTGGAATGGGATTTATATAGATTGTATTTGAATCAGTTCTAGCATAATAGCCTTTTCTCTCAATGGTCAATGTTTGAACCTGACACTATAAATCACGTACAATTTACATAAAGGAATGACCTCTTGAGCATGCATGGCATAAGTTTTTAACTATAGATTAATTCAAAGGTAGAACCTTACCATTAATGATAGCCATAGGGATTCTGTTTCTTTTTAAAGTAAAGTGAGGTGCTGTCTCATGAGAAATTACCTTAGGTAACACTTGGGATTCTACGTGTTTGATATTATGTTAAGGATCCAAAGGGATATTATCCATAAACACAATATTCATAAGGAGAAGAAGTTAAAGCTAAACAAATTGTAGTAACATGTTCATTTGAGCTAAGATATATAAACACGTATCATTTATAAGTGAAGTATATGTATAAGTGTTTGTTTTAATTTTAGTAGTGGAAGTAGAAACACAAGTTTAAACTAATAGTATTATGTGAAATTGTTATATAAGAAATTGTAGGATTATTGTATGGAAGAAAAACATTTTGAATATCAATAGTAGTAGCAATAAAATTCTTTACCTATTTAAAATATGCAGTTTAAACATTAGTAGAATCAATTATAAGAGGAATATGAATATTCTAATTATTAACATTACTTTTTCATTTAGGAGGAAGAGTAGAAACATAATTATGGTAATGTGCAATAGAAGAATCATCATACAATTCATCACTAGGGAATTCACTATTGGTGGATTCTGAATTTCTATCATAAATATAAGGAATATCATTAATTTATATCCAAGTTTAAGGAACATCCTCCTCGTGTAATGTAGAAATAGCCTATTCATCACTATAATCTATGGGATCTATGCTCTCAAGAGGATAATCACCAGGTGTGGAGGAATACAATTGGTCACCATCAATTTCCCTAACATCTATATTATTTTCAAGATAGGGGGTTGTAGTACAAGCCTTCTTACAATATTTTTTAATATTTATGGGTGGTGTAATAGGTAGTGTAGTAGGATGGTTTTGAGGTGGAGTAGATCAATAAGGTGGAAGGTTTCGAAAGACTTTAGGATTATCCCCTTAATTATAGTTAAACACAAGGTTTTTATTATTAGGAGTACTATAGAATAGTTTAATAATAGTAGCATCATGAAAATTACTATGCATAGAGGTAGCATAACCAGTAATAACATCATAATAGAAAACATTTTTAACTTTTCTAGCCTTGTATTTATGACGTCCACTTTTATACCATAGAAAAGAACCATTGGTTAAATACTGATGAAGGGAACATTTTTAGAAGTATCAATAGAGGTTAGTAAACCACAATTAGTATAGACCTTGTTAGAGGGATGTAAACCCTTGCAATTTAATGAGGCTCTATCAAAAGCCATGGAAACAAAAAGAATAAGGGATACTCCTATAAACTAAGATGATCCTAGATTAGGTGAAGGGTTCGATTAATATAGGTTCACCAAATAATTTTACCCTAAATAAAATTTCTAAGCCAATTTTATTAGGAACTATATGTAACAAAGAGTACACTACTAAAAGAACTCATATTTGTACCTTTGATCATGATGCAAGAGCATCATCCTCATAGATTGGATAGTGCAATAAAGATTTAATAATCCTATGAAAGGCACCGAGAATATGTAAGGATTGTCAAATTTTTATATCTCCATGTAATTATTGTTCAATTCCAAATTTAAATGTACATTGTAATTGTGAAGCTAAAATGCCTTGTAGTAGGGGTAAATTGTCAACTTTGACTTGGCAAAGAGTTCTGATAGGTTAAATAAGGCTATGAGGACCATTTAAATCATGTAGAGATCACTATTTACATGCTCAAGAGGATTGGTTAGGTGATTCTTATCCCCTTTACATGATTGGTAAGTTGTTGAGCCAAGATAGCATTGTTGAGTGCTTGTAGGAGCATTTGAGGGTTTGTAGGAACAAGAGTAAGAGCATTCTAAGATAGAAATATTTATTCTAAATGGAGAGGCTTGATCTCAAGGAGATAAGGAGTGTGTGTATTAAATTTAGTAAAAGAATGTATCAAGTTTGAATAAATAGATTTTGTTATTGTTCAGTGATTTTTCATGTTTTTGGTTAGACTATATTAAAGAACTATGTCAGGGGTAGCGAGCTCCAAACCCTTGATATATGAAACTTACACCTAAATATTTTTATCCATATTTCACCCCCAGGCCAAATATTGGATTGGCCATGACCCCGCTTAGAAGGAACCTGAGAAAACTTGTTCAAATCCTACAAATTGGTTGCAGAAAGACCCAACATTGGAGTGGCAGAGGCCGAGAGAGACTAGAGGACCCTATGCAAAAGAAATGACTCTGTTGAGCAGTTTTCATGTCATAAATTAATTTTTCAAGTATAGGTATATGGAACTATGAAATAACATGGTCAGAAAAGAAAGAGGGACTCTACAAAGTAACCAGAAACAAGAAGAGGAAGAAACAGAGAAGATACGAAGTCATCAGGCTCGAAACAGTTCAGGAAAAGGTCCAAAAACTTCTAAGTATGGAGGAGGCAGCGAAAGAAACCACATGTCCTAACGGTGCTTCTCTAAAGGTGAATCCAAAAAGGGAAGCCCAAACTAGCACCAGGCTTCCACACGTCCAGAGCCCCAAAGAATTCACAGGGCGTTGAAAAGTCTTCAATTAAAATGAAGGTGATAGGTGTCGGCTTGGCGTAAATTTGGAAAAGAAGCCCAAGGTAGAGACTCAAACTTGCACCAACCCTCCACGTAGTAAATGGTCAAATAAATTCAAAAGGTAGACAAGGCAAGCTTCAAAATTAGCTAAGTATAGATGTGTAAGTGGAGAATTCCAAGTGTTAGTGTGGCGCATTTCCAAGAGTTGGTCCCACGGCAGAGACCAAAATGAGTGTAAGCTCGCCACGTAGCTCAAAGTCTAAAAGTAAGAGGCACAGTTGAAAAGTCCACAAATCAGCGAAGGCCAACAAGTTTCAGCTCGACATTCCTCTAAAGGAAAACTTTGGGTCAGGTTTTCAAGTAAGCACGGTGCCTCCATGTGTTATTCCAAAATGGACAGAGTCAGTTGCATAGTCAGTGAATGGCCAGGATGGTGGAGGCTGCCAAGTGTCTTAATGGAACTGATTCAAGGGTAGAATAGAGCAAATTTTCCCAAATGAGCACTAAACTACCACGTGTCCCAAGCCAAAGTAGGGAATCAGGGGAAAAGGTGAAATTTTTCCTTTTGTCAAAAGGCACAAAGATAAAGATGGAAGCACATCCCCCAGCCAACCAAAGTGTGCCATGTGTCCCATATCAAAAGGGGAACCCATTTTTCAAATTTTTTCCCACCCATTTTTACAGACTCGATACAAACTTTGAAGGGGCATATCTTTTGACTCAAAGCTCAAAATATTATGAATTTGACACTGTTGGAAAGATCTCAGCCTCGCCCATGCCATGGAGGTATAAAAATTTTATTTTAAGGAGGTTAGTTGCAGGAAAATGGAGGAAATGTCTTTGGGATTTTAATGCAGGATCTTCTTGCCTCAACAACCAGATCAGATTTGATCTGTTCCACCGTTTCCTCTTCATTTAAGGTGCCGCACCAAGGAGTGATGTAGTAAAGATGGATTTTGGGGTAGATTTTATTAGAAGCATTAATAGTAGTGGTTGAGCTTCAACCTACTTTTCTAGCTTCCCTCTCTCTTTCTTCTCTCTAATTGAATCTATTAATACGGGGGAAAGGTTCATTGTAAAGGGTTAGACATTCTTTGTTTTATAGGCTTCCTTCTCCTTCTAGCGAAGGGATCTATGGGGTTTAGGCCTTCCATTACAATTTCAATACGTTTCTACCTCTTGGCTACTTTGTAATGAACTGTATCAATCTATAAAGCAATAAAACACGTATGTGATCAATTTTAGATCCTTTTTTGTCTCTTTTTATTTCATCTGGTCTTCCATTATAGATCTGGCTATCTATGCTTGTTTATTGTATGCATTTATTGGTTTGTGTCGATTAGAAATATAATTTTTCATCATTATTTTTGTGCATCACCTGGTAGTTTAGTCATTTCTTATTTCTTATACTCCTTTTACCCATGTCTCCTTGGAAAGTTTTAGATTAGGTATAGAGATAGACCCTCTGCAAGCTCCCACACATGCACCTAAACAGAGGAATAGGGAATCAACCTTTAATCTGGAGATCTTTTCCATTTTTGCAAGGTCCCACACCTTAGGGAAAGTTCAATATTATGCAATCACACCAAATGACTCTGGCTTAGAAAATAAAACTTGTAGAACTCATTTGGGGGTGTTGTGATTTTGCACTAACAGTTTGGGCACACTTGGTGGGAAAAGAAGTATCCATCTTATTACAATAGGAATTGATGTACACTTTCTGTGATTCTAGATTTTAAAAATTCTTAAAATTGTACATCTGGTGACTCCAAAAGAAGCAAATCTACTGGTTTCAGTAGTCCAAGCAAGTTCATGAGAAGAATATAAACACGGTCAAGAACCAAAGAAGAGGGATTATTTTTCTATCTAGAATTTTCCCTAGACAGAGGGAGGAGAGGAAGAAGAACCCTGAGGTCTTTATCCTTACCAAACAGAGCCTTATCGACACCTCCTCCCAGAAGGTCATTCTCTCAATCAAGAGGGGTGCTCAGACCGATCAGAATGGCTCAGCCAAATATTTATGTCAAATTCACCCACAGTAATCCAATTGTCTTGAATGAACAAAATCCAGTTCCAATTGAAGCATTAAAGAGTATACCATATTTCACTGGGGAAAACCAGAATTTTCCTAGCGATCATGTCCAAGATATTGTAAATTTCTGTATAATCCATGAGATCCATGAGATAGACATTGCAGTCAAGCTAATTGCCTCTTCACTTAAAGGGAAATCTTCACAATGTTTTAGGAGTTTTGAGGCAAGCTCTATCAAGAATTGGAATTAGCTATGCATAGCTCTTCACAACCAATTTGGGGAGAAAGGTGATAACTTGTCTCTGTTGGAGCAACTAACGCTGATCAAGAGATCTTGAAGTGAGTAGCTGACATACTTCAACCTCATATTCTAGAGGACATGGGATAGGATTCCAATAGTAGTAAATCCCACTAATGAAGGTTCCTTCTTATAATTTCCTAGCACTTTAAATTCTGATATTTGTTTGTTGATTCAATCAATCGGGGGGCATAACCTTACCTGAAGCCTATAGCCTTTCCATAGGGGCTGAGAACCATTTGATTCGGGATTGTAAAATCTCTTCTAGGCCATCCATGCCACTATACCCTGACTTAGGATTCCCAGATGCTAGCCAAATGCCCACATTAGCTCCTATACCCACCCCCAGGAGTCAAAGCTTAGATGAAGCCTCCACCTCATTATCTAAAACCTCTAAGGAATTCCAGTAATTCATGAAATGACTTCAGAACCCAGGGAATGAGCTAGTAACCATCAAAATACAACAAGCTCAGAGTTCTAGGCTGTATTAGCCTCAAGCTCAACCCCAGGTTCAATATCAAGCTAGACCCCGGTATTAGTAGAATAGGCCACCATCTCAACTTGTAAATCAGAGACAGAACTAGGGACAACCCCAAGCTACTAGACCTTTCAGGTCTTATGATCCAAAAACGACTTCAACATCAAGGGCATTGGTTCTAGCACAGAACAATATGGCATAGGAATATGATTGGTTTTTTCCACTCAATCAGCCACATAACCAATCAATGTGCTTTAATGGTTCTCTAAATCATGCCTTGATGGTGCAAACTAGTATGGTGCCACAAGAACTAGGTCAGCAACAAGAGGGTCAGTAAGAGGGACCCCCAAATGAGACTATGCTTATCAATTGGTAGGCTGAAGATTTATGTGGGATGAATCAGTTCCCTTCTCAAAGTGTAGCTGCCAATACACGGTCCAAAAAGAGATGTATTGGAGAGGGCTAACCACTTAACTCATGTGACCCTCAGCCTTCCATCACTCCACAAGGTCCTGGTGCTCTAAGTACAACTCATAACATGCAGAACCAACCCAAGCCACCTCCCAAATCTAGTCAGGCATCGGTTGTAACAACCCATGTGTAAGAAAGAAATGTGTCTGGGAAGGGGCAGCAAAAGGATAGCACATTCAATATTAATGAGAAAATGTAGAGGAAAAGTGTGAAAATTTCACTATGGGATTCATTGGTTATTCCATGACAAAGGGATCTGTTGCAAACTGCCATGCAGAACTTGTCAAGTTCAAATCAACCCCCTAACCAGTAAGAGAGAGTGCTTTCTAATGCAGTTCAACCTAGGAGGAACCAAGGAGAGAAACAACATAAGAACCTGAGACCTCCTCTATTTTATGTCTCATTAATTATTAGAGATAAATTGGTACACAATTGTATGATTGATTCTGGGGCTAGTAGTTCTGTGATTCCCAAACAAATAGTTGATCAGCTGGGTCTGTAATATGAAGTCATCTCTAGAGGAGTAATCTAATTAGATGGGATAGTAGTGAATAATGTGGGAATCATCAAGGATCTGAGTCTTACTCTACACGCTTTCCCTAATGTAACTATTTTTTGAAACATGTCAATCACATATTTTCCACCACATTTTGCTTTGTGTTTGTCTGGGGAATTCACTGCCAAAATTGGAGGCTACTTGTCTACTGATTGGTCACATATGCTCTTTATAACAACGTATGGGGAGAAGGCCACAATCAGATCTGAACCTATTGCTGATTATCATATTAAATCTTATGTGCCTAGCCCAATCAATGCCAACAGCTCAGCTTTTGATCAAGAGGACCTCCTAAGAACTTCTGAAGCAAATACCAAGGTGGGATGTATCCCAGACTTGACTCTCAATGAGTCGGCCAGAAAAAATCATGCTTTTGACCCCTATAAAGAGATGGAGGAATCTGAGCTAGGTTTCTACTACCTACATGAAGAGAATCAGCCTTTTCCTGACCTTATTAGGCCAGAATATAAAGATGACAATGAGGTATGGAAATTGTTCTTTGATGGCTCAAGGAGTAGACAAGGAGCTAGAGGAGGAGCTATGATTGTGTCCCCTAAAGGTATGAAATATTATTCCACTTTTCATATTCTAGTTTTCTTGCTCAAATAACACTGTTGAATATGAGGCTTTCATCCAAGGTCTTCATTGGGCAAGGAAGCTAGGGATCAAGAACTTGTAGGTGTTTGGTGACAGTGAACTAGTTTCCAATCAAGTCAGAGGACTTAATTTTGTCAAAAATGACCTTGCTCAAAAACTACAAGAGTAGGGTTTGGGATCTCATGGAGGATTTTGAGGCCTTCAGTATTGTGTCAATACCCAAGAAGGAGAATGAGACTGCTGATAGACTTGTAACAGTTAGAGCAATGTTTGATGTGGTTGACATCATTTAGAGGGACAAAGAACAACCACATATCCATGTGGTTGTGAGGCCAGAAGCGTCGGATAATAATACATGCTGGTAGGTGTCTTAAAATGATCAAAATATCATTAACTTTTTGTAAGAATAATCTAAATTATCATCTCGAAACTAAAGCAAACTAGAGCAACAATACGGGAATTAGATAGTACAGCTGCATACAAACAATCTTCCCAAAGGCTTATTGACACTGGAATCTATTTTGAAACAAAATGATTAGTTTAGAAAAGATAAGGCTAACTTACACATCAAAGGAGAAGATTTAGAGTCAATCCTAGCTGGAGAAGACAAAACACTTCAAATTTACAAAGTGACCACTGAGAAAGAAAGGTATGAATTCATACAAATTTTCCAAGAATTTCCTGACGTATGTTCGCTTGGAGTTATGAATACAGGTAAGACAGTTCAATCCAAAACTAGCACAATACACAATCGAACTAGATCCAACTGCTTAGCACATCAGGCAGAAGAAGAGACCAGTCAACCCACATATCAAGATTTTGATGACGAAAGAGTGGAACAAGCTAATAGAGGTGAGTATCATTTTTCCAATCAAACACTCAAGTTGAGTTACAAACCTAGTCCCAGTCAAAAAGAAAAATGGAGAAATCACACAGTGTGTTGACTTTGAGAGATTTAAACATAGCCTCCCTTAAATATCATTACCCACTCCCTTCAATGGAGCAGATATTACAAGTAGTGTCTGGGTAAGAAATATTCTCTCTCCTAGATGGTTATTTAGGATACAATCAAGATCATGGTGAAAGAAGACAATAAAATTCAAAGCAGCCTTCACCACTAAATGGGGCACCTATGCCTACAGAAAAATGCCATTTGGATTGTCCAATGCTAGAGCCACTTTTGAAAGGGCAATGGATATGGCATTCAAGGGGCTGATAAAAAATAGCACTAATCTACCTGGGTGGCATCACTATTTTTTCCAAGAATGTAACACATCATCTTTTCCACCTAAGGCAGGTATTCTAAAGATGCAAGAGTTTTGGGGTGTCATTGAACCCCAAAAAATGCATATTATTCGCCCATGAAGGAAATTTTCTAGGCCATATTGTATCAAAGAAAGGATTGGCAACTAACCCAGAGAGAGTTCAAGCAATAAGAGCATTACCATTTCCAAGTCACAAGAAGGCCCTTGAAAGCTTCTTGGGAAAAATCAATTTTGTCCGCAAGTTTGTTCCAAAATTTTCAGCCCTTGTTAAGCCAATAACATTTATGCTAAAGAAGAGATTAGCATTCAAGTGGATAGCTGAAGGGAAAGAAATTTTTAAGGCTATCAAAGAAGCCATATCACAAGCCCCAACTCTTGTGAATCAATATTTTTCCAAATAATTCATACTGTACGCCTTTTGTGGCAATGACATGATTTCTGTAATCTTGGTTCAGCAGAACAGAGAAAGTATAGAAAATCCGATTCCTTTCTTCATCCAGATTCTGGAAGATTATGAGGTGAGGTAATCCTTCATTGAGAATTATGTCCTAATGGTGATCATAGGATTGAAGAAGTTTAAGCATTTAGTATTTGTGCTTGTTTATTGTATGCATTTATTGGTTTGTGTCTATTAGCAAAATAAGTGTTCATAATTCATTTGGTGCATCACCTAGTAGTTTAGTCATTTCTTATTTATTATACTCCTTTTACCCCTATCTCTTTGGCATGTTTTATATTAGGTATAGAGATAGACCCTCTGCAAGCTCCCACGCATGCACCTAAACAGAGGAATAAGAAACCAGCCTTTAATCTGGAGAGCTTTTCCATTTTCGCAAGGTCCCACACTTTGGGGAAAGTTCAATGTTATGCAATCACACCAAATGACTTTGCCTTAGAAAATCAAACATGTCGAACTCATTTGGGGGTGCTGTGATTTCACACTAAAAAATACATGATTGTTAACATAGGAAGAATATGAATGTTATGAGGAGTATCAACATAATTTTTACATGTCTTGAAATGTTTTTCAGTATATTATATTGCAATTTCGTCCTTCTCGGCCTCAAATTAGGGCCTTTCATATCTTCTACACATACGGATGAATCAAGCCAATTTTCTCAGAATATCTCTACCTAGGTGTGAACTAGACATCCCAAAAGTTTCTTTGAAATTGATTGGCTGCAGTAGAATATCTCATTAACAGTTTTCTCAAGCCAGTGTATGGAGAACACAATGACATATTTTGAAGGAAAAAGATAGATTTTGGTGTATTACATGATAGTCATGAATTCCATTTGAGTATGGAGTTAATATTAGAAAAATTTGACATTATTGAATGATTCTAGTGATATTTATATAAGGTATTTACATTCATTTCAATGAGAGTGGAATCTACAATTGAGAATGTCATTGCAGAGAAGGATAAGGAAGCAGTTTGGTGTTTTTTTCCACAAATTGGGATATAATAAGGCCTATGATGATCTGAGATTGGACCTAAGATTACATAAATTATTGGGATGAGGTTTTAAGAGGAGTTCATGAATAAAAATTTCATCATTCTAATGAAAAACTGACTGTATGAGGTCAAATCACTGTCTGAGATATACAAGAAAAGGTCATAAAGAAGGAACTGACTATATAAGGTCAAATCATTGACCTAGATATCTAAGAAAAGGTTATAAATAAGGAAGTTGGGAAATGTTTCCATAAAACTAGTATATGGAATTTTGTTATCATATTGAACATGATGAGGAAAGCATATATAATAGGTATCATTGTTATGGGATTCTTGCAATAGCTTTTAAAGTCTTTAAGTAGCATATATGGGCCGTGAAGATCTTGAAATAGAGCAAAAAGAGAACATATTAAGAACAAAAATGTTATATCTATTCAAAGAGAGGTCTAGGTATTTAGTTGATGCCCCAACATGCCTCATAGGTGTGAGTGACCCTATGAAATTCCTTTCAAAGTAAATCCATTGAAAATTAAGTCATGACTAGAAGACATAAATGATATATGTGATAGAAAGCTATAAGAGAGGATGGGGTTTAAAGTATGAGACTATCCTTGTAGAGGCTTAAAATTTTGCATGACCCTAAAATCAACGATCTTAACTGATCAAGGTGAGAAATAATGACTTGTAGACCTAATGTCTACTGTTGTATGAGTTTTTGGAGTCAAAACATGTACCTAGGACTAAGATAGGGCAGTATTGACATAATTATTAGATTATTTTACAATTTATGCATGAGGAAAGGGAATAGATGGGGTACTAAAGGCCCTAGAAATCTATATGATTGTCATCAAGTATGTTATTCATCCTTTCCCCTAAGATAATGGTCTGTACAAGTTCTTAGCCTTATAAGAATGTGAATAGGGAGATGAATTGTAGGGAAGTGAAGACATCTACATGAGTTTATCATGATTTGAAAAGTTGAAGCCTTGTATTATCTTGGTGGTAGTACATCAGGTAGAGTTTGGGGGCCTACAGAGGTGGAGTGAGATAGATCATCTTTTTAGAATCGAAAGGAACAAGATATGAGCTTGAAAGTGGAGAACTAGTAAGCAAGAGGCTGCATGATAGGATAGTACAAGGAAAAAGCAAGAAGTGGTAGTTGGAGCCCTCATGGAAGAAGGTATGGACACTAAAATGATGGATTAAGATAAGAATTGAATTATTGGATATGAATGGAGAGATGGGATAGAACATGGTATGAAGGTGTGTAAGTTGCTAAGTTTAGAGTTTAAGATACATCCATATAACAGAATGGCATGCACATGTTATAGATGAGCTAATAAGTGCACCATTTTTGGCATCAGAGTAGAGAAGATGCCAATTTTGATATTTTATTGTTAATATGGATGTTGAAATGAGGATATTTAATTTGTTTTGAGGTTGTATGTTATTTTGTTAATGGTATAATGAGGATGTGATACAAAGTTTCAGGTGAATGAGAAGAGAAGAGAGACTCAAGTAGTGAAGAAGAAATAAGTAGTGAAAAGAAGCTTAAGAATCTAAAACTAACAAGAAGAAAAGTGAGCCAAGGAAATTGGCCTAATGTTACTAGAGCTTGCACAATGAAAGGTTTTGAGAAAGAGAGAAGAAAGAGGTAACTAGATATCCAAGAAGGAGCTTGGATAAGAGAGAGAGAGAGAGAGAGAGAGAGAGAGAGAGAGAGAGAAGGCTACAATCGAAGGTGACAAAGACTTGGATGAGAGAGAGAAATTATTGATTTGAAACAGGTAATGGTTTTTGTGCAAGCAATGAGAGAGTTAAGAGTGGAAAGAGAAAAGAAGATAAAAGAAAAGAAGAAAGAAAGAGAGATAGTAGAAATAAGGAGACATGTTAAACTCCTTGAGAAAGAGATATCAACAGTAAGAGTGAGGCTAGTTGGTAAAGCATATGAAGAGGTTTAAAGCATACAGGATGCGATGATGGATACACATGAAGAGGTGAGATTCATGAGTGAATCATGTTAAGATTATTACAGAGATGAGACAAAGCATGAGTATGAAGACATCATAGATGAAGATAATGAGTGGTCTAGTGAATATGAGGAAGACCCACAAAGAGAAGTGAAGAAGAATGATGGATAATCCATTCAAAGAACATTTTTAAATGCTAATGTTATGTCTAAGTCTGATTTTGTAGGTATACAGGAAAGCCTAGCTAAGGAATCTATGATGGATGAGAGGTCAAGTAACGAGTCCATAATAGAAGGACAACAAGGAATACATTTGAAAGTAATCAAGCATGAGGGTATGCAACAAGAAAAGGGAAGAAAGATCAAAGGATGAGTATAGAGGAATTTAAAAAAGAGTATTGATACATATTTCCCAACTAGCTTAAGAAGACAACACCTAAGGAGGTATGTTAAGCTAAGAATACTAAGGAACTAGTTATCATACCAAGAAGGTACTTGAAGAAGAAGGTTGATGTCATTCCAAGAGAGGTAAATGAACTGAGAGATAAAGGTAAGAAAACTGAATTTGATTCTTACGTTGATGATATTTTAAGCATTGATAATGATAATCATGAATGTATTACTAAATTTTGCAAAGAGAAGAAAGTATGGACTAATGTGGAAGTATGTGAATGCTCTTATGGAGGTCAAAATGAGAAAATGAAGGAAAATATAGACTTCTTGGAAGAAGTACAACATTGTCTAAGTGTTGGACCTAAGTTTGATGAATTCCAAGAAGATATGGATGATTTCTTGTTGTAGGAATAATTGAAGAACATAGAAACTTTGTTTGTAAGTCAGTCCGGGGATGAAGAAGAGGTGGAACCATGGAAGAATGATGAAGAATAGTCAAAAGTGCATGAAATTGAAGAGGTAAAATGTGAAAAATTGAAATTAGATTTTGTTTGTTTTGATTATAGTATAGATGACACAAAACTAATTTAGGATATGTTGTATTTTGAATAAGAGGGTGATTTTTTTCATGATAACATGGAGTAACTACAGGCTTAGGTGAATGCATTAGAGTATGCTTTCAAAAATGAAGGACTTGATGGCTGTCCTAAACAAGATGAGATGGAGACATTTGATGAATAGAAGAAGGAAAATGAGTTGTAAGGAGGAAGAATAGTGAAAGAAGAAGAAAATACATAAGATTTGAGAGTAGATTGGAATGAAAGGCTCATAGAAAAGCCTAGAAATGAAGAAAAAAAAGGAAAAAACCAATATGTGAAGACCAAACTGGAATTGTTCAATGAGAAAAAAAAAGAGAAGAGGAGGAGAAACAACATGAAGAAGTTTAAAGGCTTCAAAATTTTGTATGTAAGGTTATGTCTAGTGTTTTACATGTAGGCATAATAGTTGATAAGGTGGAAGAAGCTCAAGAATATATGAGAGAGCTCTTGAAAACAAGAGAACAAGAATATTTTCAAGACATAAATGAAGATGAACCAGAAATATGTAGCCTAGTGAGCGAGAAGAAAACAAGAAGAGACAAAGGATTAAGAAGATTACGTATAGAGAGTATAATAGGAAGATACAAAAAAAAAATGGTCAAGAAGAATATGGGACCTAGGTACAATTCAAGGAGTAAGAAAAGGATAAATACTAATGAGCAAGAGCTCACGAAAGCTTTCAAGATTATTAGCCTGATACAGTAGCATCATCCTCATGGCTAGGAGAGTGCAATAAAGATTGAATAAGCCTATGAAAGGCATTGAACATATGAAAATATTTTCAAAGTTTTCTATCTCCATGTAATTATTGTTCAATTCCAAATTTAAATGTACATTATAATTGTGAAGGTAAAAATTATTTTAGTAGGGTTAAATTGTAAACTATGACTTGACAAAGAGTTGTTAAAGGTTAAAAAAGGCCATGAAGGCCATGTCATCATGTGGAGATCACTATGTATGTGCTCAAGAGGATTTGTAGGGTGATTCTTATCCTCTTTACATCTTTAGTAAGTTGTTGAGTCAAGATAGGATTATTGAGTGCTTGTAGGAGCAGTTGAGGGTTTGTAGGAACAAGACTAGGATCATTCTAAAATTAAAAAATTCATTCTAAATGGAGAGGCTCAAGGTCAACGAGACAAGGAGTGTGTGTATTCAATGTACTAAAAGCATGTATGAAGTTTGAATAAAGAATTTTTGTTTTTGTTCAGTGATTTTGCATGTTCTTGTTAGGTTGTGCTGAAGAACTGTGCTAAGGCAGCGAGCTCCAAACCCCTGATATATGAAAAAATCACCTAAATACTTGAATATTAACATAGGAATAATATAAATGTCATGAGGATTATCAACATAATTTTTACAAGTCTTGAAATGCTTTTCAGTAGAGTATATTGCAATTTCTTCCATCTTGGCCTTGAATTAGTCTTTCATATCTTCTAGACATATGAATGAATCAAGCCAATTTTCCTATAATATCTTTGCCTAGGTGTGAGTTATACCTCCCCAAATTTTCATTGCAATTGGTTGGGTGAATTATAATATCTCATTAACAGTAATCTCGAGCCTATGCATGGAGAACACGATGACAAATTTTGAAGGAAAAAGACTAAGTTTGGTGTATTGATTGATAGTCATGAATTCCATTTTATTATGGATGTAATATTAGATCCGATTGAAATTATTGAATGATTTTAGGGAGATTTATATAAGGTATTTGCATTCATTTCAATGAGAGAATGGAATGTATAGTTAAGAATTTCATTGCATAGCAGGATGAGGCAATTTGTTTTTTTCCCACAAATTGGGAGATGCCAAGACCTATGATGATTTGAGATGGGATATAAGATTCCATAAAGTAGTGGGATGAGGTTTTGAGAGGATTTTATGAATAATAATTTCATCATTATAATGAAAAAATGATTGTATAAGATCAAATCGCTATCCTAGATATACAAGAAAAGGTCATAAAGAAAGGAAGCTGGGAAAAATTACCGTAAACTTAGTAAATGGAAGCTTGTTATCATCTTGAGCATGATGAGGAAATCATATATAATAATTAGCCTTGTCATGGGATAATTCCAATAGCTTTAAATGTCTTGAAGTAGCAATTATGGACTATGAAGATCTTGAAACAAAGCACTAAGAAAACATGTTAAGAAAAAAAATGCTAGATCTATTCAAAGATGGGTCTAGGTCAGCAGTTGATGCCCTAACATACCTCACAAGTCTTAGTGACTCTTTAAATCTCCTTTGGAAGTAACTCCATTGTAGGTTAAGTCACGACTAGAAGACATAAATGATATACGTGATAGTAAGCTACAAGAGGGGATGGGGTTTGAAGTATGACATTGTGCTTGTACAGGCTTGAACATTTGCATGACCCTAAACCCAATGATCTTAACTTCTCAAGGTGATAATTTATGACTTGTAGACCTAGTGTCTACTATTGCATGAGCTTTTGGAGTCGGAACTTGTACTTAGGAGTGAGACAAGGCAATATTGACATAATTATTAGATTAGTTTGTAATTTATGCATGAGGATGTGGAATAGATGGTTTATTGAAGGCCCTAAACATCTATGTGATTTGCATCAGGTATATTCTTCATCCTTACCCCTATTTTATTGGTCTAGACAAGTTCTTAACTTTGGAAGAATGTGAATAGGGAGATGAATTACAGGGAAATGAATACATCTAGATGAGTTCAGTATGGTTTGACAATTTGAAGCCTTGTGTTATCCTTATGGTAGTGCATCAAGTAGAGTTTGAGGGGTTACACAGGTGGAGTGAGCTAGATACTTTTTGTAGAGTCCAAAGGAGCGAGATATAAACTTGAAAGTGGAGAACTAGTAAGCAATAGGCTATATTGTTAGATAGTATAGTGAAAAAGTAATAAGTGGTAGTTGGATCCCTCAAGGAAGAGGGTATGGAGACTAAAATAAGGGATTGTGTTAAGCATTGAAGTATTAGATAGGAATGGAGAGATGGGATAGAACATGGTATGAAGGTGTACAAATTGGTAAGCTTGTAGTTTGAGAGATATCCATGGAACAAAATGTCATGCATATGTTATAGCTGAGCTAAGAAGTGCACTAGATCACAAAAATAAAGTATATAGTAAAATGTGTATGATTTGAAGCATAAAGGAGATGGAAAGAAACACTTATCCAGTTCAGAAGTTGTTCAAGATGTGTTAATGACTAACTTGGGAAATGAAAGAGTTTGTAATTCGAAACAACCACTATATGGAGCTACAGAATAACTAGGTTAGGACCGTATAAAGGGGTCAAGACTATATGCTACAATCTTGAACAAACCCTATGCTTTTGGACCTTTAGATAGTTCAATTCTATCATTTTAAATTTTCCTCTTTTTCGATGGTTATCACTCTTTGATACCTTCAACTTCACATGAAACCCTAGATGTCAGACATGAATCCTATAAGAAAAACGCTAACTATCTTGCAACATATTCAAGATATCATTGGATCCAAAAATAAAGATACATATGCTCGATATGAACTAACCTCGATAATCACCCCACATGTGAATCACCAAATGCTACACTAAATTTCAAATTCAACATAGTTCTCATAGTGCATTATGTGAAGGTGCATGTAACTATCCCTTGACGTAGTTTCTCCATAGTGCCTCAACAAATGAGAATTCTAGAATTACACGATGCTATGTTGTGTATACAATATTCAAATTTATTCCTTACTTCCTTAGTTCAATAATTGATAGATAGATCTATGATATCTAGGTGATAAATGCTTAGGTTAGACATGTATTTATGTGAGTTCTTTACTTTTTAAAATTAAGACCTTAGTGGAGGGAATGGTAGATCAAAAAAATATAATCTGAAATATTAAAGTGTAATAAACTAGGCCTATGAAGATAAATAAAGTGAAAAATAAAAGGGGCCAAGACCATACTCAATGGTTAGGACTGTATGGTATAGTCTTGAATCTATTGTACGGTCTTCGACCATGCTCAAAGAAAATTAAACATTAACAATGAGTTGTGAAAGCTCTTTATAAAAAGGCTCAAAATCTAATCAAAGAAGTAGAATATCAAAAGTATAAGTACAATCAAGTAACAAAGAGAAAATCTACAAACGATTGATGCTACTAAGATCTTGTTTTGTTGTTCAAAACTCATGTACATAAAAAAACTTACAAAAGCATGATGCAATAATGATTTTGTTCATAATTTGGTGTCTCCAATTACCATACACTAGGACTATTGATCGTTGCCATTTTTTTGACATCGGTCTTACACTCCACTCCAAGTTTTGTCTTTGTATGTCGATGGGTGACACTTGTCGCCCCTAGTCATTATCACCAGTTGTAAGACTTATAGAATATTTCTTCACCTCGAAGATCTCTCATGAATTGGTGAGAGACACTTGTCCATAGAGAACACTTGTCTAGGATAAATGTGTTCGAACCTGCCACACAAGTTAAACTTTTATGCTCAATTTAATGGTGAATGAATAATACAAATCTTAAAAGGAAACACTCAAATGCATATGTCTAGCATGTATTCACTCTAAAAAGTGACTAAGTCATATATTTTATCTTTATTTTAATACTACACATGTGTTAAGCTTAAAACCCAATCGTAATAGCACATGTTTAAGACATAAAATGATGGTTTAACATAAATGTGGAGAAATAGTTAAATTTTGGGCATACAAACAAGTTATAAACCAAGTTTAACTCTTTTATTTCATTAAGTTTGTTTAGAACATCAAAACAAATATTGTTAATCAGTTCAAAGGACTTGAAAAATAGTTTTAATAATTGATTAATAAAAGGAAGTTCTATTCTCTTGTGAAAAGGGAATGAGGGTCATGTGGGAGGTAACACTACAACAAACAAGCTCTTTTTACCACAATTATTCCACAAAGTTTCAATAATTTAAGAGAACTGTAGAATATTTGTGGTATCTTTATAATTATTTCATAATTTATGTTTTAGGTTGTGTATATTTTCCACAATTACAATATAATTGTAAAAAATTGTAGAAAACCCACACTTCTAAATATTTATTGTGGAAAATTCACATTTATTTAAATGTTACAAATAAGGTTTAAATAATATTCACCACATTTATATATTTTTATGTAAATTTATCAAAATTAATAGAAATTATAGTAGGAGTTTGTAGACATGCCACATTAAATAGTGCTTCAATGTTAGGTAGTAATTTTTTTAGAAATGTTATAAGAACACATACTTTTACAAATTGTATTATATAGAAAACAATGTATTTCATTAGAGTAATTAGTAACTATTTAAAATATATCCACATAACATTTATGACAGGAAAACATTGTTCATATAGTGCTATTAACATAAATTACAATTTTATCTTATTAAAAAGTGAGAGGATGAATCATGGTCTAAAAGTCATATTGGAAAAGGTTTAGATGGCGAAGGATTAGTCTAACATGTCAACTATGTTTTTGAAATAAAATGTAGAAATAACGAGAAGACACTAAAGACACGATGCAACAAGTAGTACAACCAACATATGTAGAAGAGGACAGGTATAGTTGAGTTTCTCTTTTGACCTCACCATTTGGTACCAAATGGATCCCTAGCATCTAGTAAGTTTCACAAATTATCATTTTCTTCATATTCTTTATCTTCCTTGTCATTAGCATCTAATAAGTTTTACACATTATCTTTTTCTTCATCCTTGTCTTCCTTGTCATTAACATTGACTGTCAAGAAAAATGTTAAATGCCAGCGAGAAAACTTCTTTATTGTCCAACCAATAGGGCCCCACCTAGCAGTGTCGCTGCCATCATTATAATGATGACTATTCTCTATATAGAATGCACTTCATAGTATTCGTGGCACATAGACTCTATTGGTTCTCACCATTTTCCTTAGTTTCTTTTTCCACCATTTAGTTGAAAAACACACCATATTTTCAATTACGTGGAAAAATACAACAAAAAGTTGTCTCTTAACAAGTGTGATTCAAACTATTACCTATACTCTTATAAGTTCTATAGGTACCAACTCAAGTACCAATTAAAGACATAAAGTGGTTCTAAGGAAATTTATTTATTATAAAAAATATAATCATCGAATTGACAACATATCAGACTCTCACATCAGTGTTATGTATGTATGTATGTATGTGGTCTTCTATACACATTGTGCATTTTTTATAAATATTAGCCATTGTCTACCAGAACCACCAGTGCCACTGTGAGAACTTTGAATTAGAGAAAGATATCGTATTTTTTGTCTTAACAATATATGATAAATATGACACGTTATACATGCGTGTGTATCGATGTGTTTTGTTACCGCTTTAATACTCGGCAATGTCATCTACTCTCTGATATTTTTTGGTTCACTTGTTTTATTTTTTTTTAATGAAAAATATTCTATATTATATTAAATGAAACATGATACAAGATAATTTCAACTAAAAAACGGGTTTTATGAGAGCACACCCCAAAGCGAAGAGCACACTAGGCCATGCTTAAGAATACAACCAAAACAACTTAAGAAACACCAAAATTAAACTTTTAAAATAAAAGGACAAAGGAGGGGGGTCATGATCATCTAGGCAACTAAGACCAGGTAGGTCTTATGTTTAATTGCAACACTTAATTAAGTGCTGAGTTTGCACCCGAAAAAATAAGAGAGAGAGAGAAGGAAAACTGACCATGTATTTATTTACTTTTTCTCCAAGAAGTGATAAGATATGCTTTTGCGACAAATCACAATCGTTAAGGACGATTGTGACCTAAATGATGATAAAGTCTAAAGTTAGAATGCGTACTAATATGATAATGAGAATGCTACCCACTTCTGGTACACTGTTCTGGTCCCTGGATAGCTGACTGATGAAGAAGTTTCGAATATAAAACACGGGAGATTAGAATATGATAATGGTGGTTTACACTAATGTTTATTTTGGATTTGTTTGTAGGTTGTCTGATGCATTTATCATGTTTAACTACGGAAGTAATTATTATTTGACCTGTCCCAAACATTCTCATCTACCGAAAAAAAAATATTGTGTAGATATAAAAAAGGAGATTTGTCTCTAGGTGATGTCAGTCAATACATCTGTAACCAACTTAAAAAGCTCAAATTTCAACTCATGCCTGCTGCTTGCCAACCATTATCCTGTCAGAACCAAGTTTTTCCTGTGACGAAGTGGCAGGCTTTCAAGGCTCGCTGGCATGCAGCTCAGAATTTTCTCTTAGAAAACTACTGCATGATGTTGCTGGAAATTAGTTTAATAACCCTGACACAGCAACATTTTAGTGACTGGCAACTGTAAAACTGGCGCATCTTTCCAACATTGTGGGAAGATTAGGAAAAATACCATAACACACGGTACACCCATTAAAGCTAATACTAGTAAACAATATTCGAATCATTAAATCATGATTTAAGATGGGCAAATACTTTTTTAGGAGTCCTAATGAGAAGTTTTAATGTAATTTGTTAGGCAAATTGTCAGGTATATTGCAGTGCTTTTTATTGACAAGGAGAGAATCATGTTGGTGGTTTATCCTCGGTATACAGGGATGTTCTTCTGATTCTTATTCCTCTTGTCTGGATTAGACTCCATTTGTGTGGCTCGCATAGAGACCAATCACTTATTATTCTTTCAGCTAATCTACTACAGATTCTAACAACTGTCTTACTGTTACATAACCACATCTATTATCTATTTATATGATACTCAATGAAGCCAAATTATGCAAACAGCTTCCTCTGCCTCAAAGACCACTATCCCTGTTTTATTCAATCTTCCCATAGCCCTGTTTCCTTAAATAATCCAGTTGAATGAGTTCTTAGTTTACCTTCAACTTTATAGTCTGTCTGGGCATTTGGAGGGACTGGGTAACATTCAGTGGTCCTCAAATTATAGCTTTGTTATTTGTTCTAGTCCTTACATCTGATATTCTGTTTTCTTTTTTTTGGCATTTTTCACATATTTGATTTTCAGACTTGAGCCTTCATTAACTGTAATTTTCTTATGAATTCCATCCATATATTTTATCTGGGATATAACTAGGTCCTATTTGATTCTAAGTTTTATACTGCATTTTCCATTGATTTGGCTTCCTTATTCCCCATATTTGCATTTTCGCCTGGAGTATTAGAAAGAATGAGATGGATACACTTCTTATGGAGCTGTATTGAGTCTTAATTTCTGAGCTCTGGAATCTTTAATGAATTGGGTACTTTATGGTTTTCCCCAAAATTGAATTCAGAGTTTTGTATTGAGTAATCTTGTATTTTAGACAAGCTCGATAAGTTGAGAAGGACCTCTGTAAGGTTGTCAGATCATATCAGTTCGGAAGAGAAATATATTCTCTCTAGAGTTTGTTTTGAATCAGTTTTCCCTAAGAGTTGAGTTTGTAACATGTCTAGTCACCAAGGTTCTTCATCTGGAAGAAATGCCGCATCAACCTGGACAGCCAAGCAAAACAAACTGTTTGAAGAGGCCATAGCTATTTACGACAAAGACACTCCTAACCGTTGGAAAAATGTGGCAGCCATGGTTGGTGGGAAATCCTCAGAGGAAGTGAAAAGGCATTACGAGGTTTTATTAGAGGACTTGAACTGCATTGAGGCAGGTCAAGTGCCTTTCCCTAGCTACAAATCTTCAGGTTCTAACAATGGGGAGGCCTCTGGAAACAAGTGGGGCGAAAAGGAGAAGAGGCATATCTAAATACTTATTTCCTTGTATGTTTACTTTTTTACTAGTTAGAATCATCAGCACATAGCTCTAAATTAATCCGAATCTGTGTTCAAAAAGAATTGTTTACAGTTTTTCTGCTTTATTTTTGTAATAATAGGCATCTGTTTTCTTGTTTTAGTGTCTAGAGACTACAGTAGGAGAAATCGATTTCCACATCTTGCACCCTGCCATTTTCCATCTAAGTTTTGACTATCGTTCATACATTTCTTGTAGGAACAACTTCTAAATATTATTTTTATTGGTTGGAAAGTAATGGCAGAGGATAGTATACTAAGGTTGAGGTTTCATGGACAGGCTTTTCTTCCAAATCATATGTACCTAAATGGCCCGGGAAGTTTTTCCCACCTGATACATGATGAAAATGAATCTTCCCTGTAAAATAGGAGCTGCGAATATTTTAACTGCTAATTTTTAGAAGTTGCTCTGAAAATGGGGTTGCAAGTTATGTCAGGACTTTTCTTCCAGCCTGACACCTTCACATGTAAACTCTACCTTCTAATTGGTCCATTGACTTTATATTCTTAAAATTTCTGATATAAATTTTCACAGCTCTACTCTTCAAATATTTGTATTCAATGAAACCATTTTAACCTAAAATGCTCTGAAATTATCCCGGAAACACCCATTAAAATAAATAGGTAGTCATTCTCCACTAGACCACAGCCTAAGATAGCATTTAATTTGATAACATTATACTACTTAGGTTGTTTACCACATTTGACACAGTTTTACCCATTGAAAGATCATATATTGATTAGCATCTGCATTTCCTTCTCCAATAATATTTCTTTGCTCAGTGATATTTGGACTGAATATTCATGGTGTTTCACTTTTTTTTAAAATGAAAAAAAAAATTGTGCTTAAAACTCCTCTGTATGCCAAGAATATTGTGAATTATCAATTGCTGTGAAAAGAAAAAGTGTCATATAACAGTTAAATTGATGTTAAATTTAAGAAAAATCATTTGTAAACATTATACTCTATTACATTCTGCAGTGAAATTAATATTAAATGCATAATTACCAAATACGGTAGATTACGTGGGAATTTCCAATCCACCCTATTAAACAATGTATTTTTAAAGGTTTAAATAGTTACAACAAAACAAAAATCAGAAAAAGTGATAAAAATATAACATTAAAATAAACTGATCTCAGACTTCTGATATTTTTGGTATTATTCAGTATTAATTAAAAGCACTCCTTTTAAATGGCTTATAACACACTACATAGTACATGTGGAGCACAAGCAGGGTCAGATATGAGTAATAAGGACTATAATTTGCTATGGATATACATAAGTTCTTCATAAATGATAATTTTGAATATGTTGTATAGTTTTGTTTTAAATTATGAAAATTAGCATTTTTTAAATATATGATTTATTTGTGGTATTTTTTTCCTTATTTATCCTATTTTATTTTGTGGACGAGTATTTTATATATTTAAGATCTACCGTTTAATACTCTCAAGACGAAAATTGCTACCTTAATCAAATGTATATAAAATTTAAGAATATCATTCTATATGAATCTATCACCATAAAGTCAATTAATCATCTCCAATATTGAAAGATGAAGAGAACACTGGTTTTTTCTACTTATCTAATAATTTTGAATATTATTCAATTTGATTCTCTTTCTTTATACTGACAAATGCATATCTTGTGCAGGCAATTGACTCACATGAAGCTATAGTGAAGCTCCTGACTAATGTTACAATGGCTCCTGTTAGCTTCTGCAAGGCAGGAGTAGAAGAAGTTAAGAAATGGTAAAAGATAGAAATCTGGGCAGTAAACAAAGATGAGCATGGTATAGAAATTAACATATTAGCTATAAGACTCAACTGTAAGATATATGATCAGTATCTCCTTCCTTGAAGATACTCTCCAACTGTTTAGGGTACAAAGCGGACAACACGTTTGTATTAGTCAAATATGTGGGGACAGTGTTTTAGACGTTTGATGTTTCAATATCATTTTCAGCTTTTAAACGTTCATGTACATTTTAAGACGTATTTTTTAATATAAAATATATTGGAAGCACACGAAATATTATAAAGAATCAGATTGTTTTTCAAAATATATAATTGTAGTGATTTTTTCCATGAAATGAAAATAGGTGTTTTAGAAGGTATCCAAGGGTGGGATGTATGGCAGTGAGCATGTTTATTTTTAAATTTAAATTTTAGATTTAGTATTCATTTGATTGGTAATTTCCTATTTTAAATTTGACGTTTATTTGTCGGACAGTTTAATGTTTTTGGGAAAAAAAAGGAAATTTTGTCGAAGATTGATATAATGGTGCAATTAAATTGATACAATTTGTCACTAGTCATTGAGAAAGTATCTATAAATGTATTGGAGGTATTAATAAGTGTGCTATGTGACAAAATCAGAAAACCAGCATAAGAACTTTCAAATTCATATCTTTCGGTACAATTCAGATAGGTGAAGTAGTTTTAGCGCATAGAGTGACTTCACTTGTGATCTTAACTTCATTACATTTAATCAAGTGTTTAGTGACATTCTTTATGACTTTCTATTGTTAAGACGATAAGAATTCTACAATGACATTAAGAGAGATGTAATAGAATGATCATGTTCACATTCTTCGACCTTAAATGTGATGTCCATTTGATCCTTTAATTTAACGTCCATTTAATCTCCAATTTATTATTTAACTAGATAAATCAATAAAATAATAATAATATCTTGGTCAATGGTAGAATTTGAGACCTTTAAATTTATACTTGAAATACATTTTACAATTAGTAAAAAAAACTTCATTCAATTTATCACCAATAAAAAAAAAATCTACGAAAAAATAGAATAAACATATTCATTAATGTGGTATGCAAACAAACGTAATAAATTGTCAAATTAAAATTTTTAAGTAATTCAAAAATAATATTTAAAATATGTATAATTTATTATTGATTAAGATATTTTTTTTTAAATGGAAAGTTTATGAAACAATTTGAAAATAATATTTTTTTAAATTGATGAAAAAGTAACCAACAAAAACCAAAAAATAGATGAAATAAAAAAACCAAACCATTATAGTTGTAGTGCCCACATTTTCTAGCCTCACTTATCTGTAGACTTTTTAACCAATACTTATACTTTGACAGGGATTTTGACATATTGTGGACATTATGTTGTTTGATCTTCATGGACATGTATGGTGATTTGGGCGTGCAGTGCCAACTTAGCTTGGATTTGTATGTTGGCACATTTCATTTGATGTTGTGGATATTAACATATTGTTATGTTATTTGGGCCTAATTGATATATAATAGATACATAGTTTAATCATACGTCTTGATGATATAGTTTATTCGATTATTGATGAGAACACATGATAACATGGATATATGTCATTTATATGAAATGCAATAACTAACACATGGTAAATTGGTGTGAAATTGTGCATGTTTTCTCAATTATGACTCCATTTTGATGTTGTGATATCATAGAATTTATGTTTAGATTTGATCGTTTACTGAGTAGTTGATTTACAATTGTACTGGCCAAATGCATTTGATGTGTGTGTTGAGTGTGTATGTTACCAGGCACAGGGGAACGTGGGTTTCAGGGTGGCTACGTAAATTGTGAACAAGCGGCCCACGGGGCTAAGTCCTAACCATGTTAGATGTATGAGGCCTTATTGTTTTCTTGTACTACTTGGGCACCATGACTAACCGTCATTTGTAATGTTGTATTTCATGTAAAATTAATTATGTTTAGGTTGTTAAATTTTGTTAAGTAAACTAGGTTGCGGGAACTTAATGGTCCCCACTAGCATTAAGTATATATTTTTGTAAGCGTGCATTAATTAAGAGGATTAGGGTCACACGATAACCCTTGGGTGGGCCCCACATCCTCGACACTTGCACCCAAATGTGTCAAACCAGAAATTGGGTTATTTATAGCATTTTAAGTGACCCCTTTTAGTTTTGGGAGTTCACTTAGCATGAAAATAAGCCATTCGGCCCTACCTATTAGGTAGAGGGCTTAATTTTAAGGCATAGAGGGAGTTTCCCTACCATTTAACACATATTTCGTCACCATCCATGTAAGATGGATTGGAATGTGTGTGTTGTAAAAAGTTGCACAAACTTGTTTCATTTTGTTTTTGGGTAATTTGGGAGAAGGGTGTTGAAAAGTGAGTTTATATTTTCTTCTTTTTATTTTGGGAATCTTGAATAGGAGGGAAGAGAGAGGTGACACATGTCACCCCCTCATTGGTGAGGAAATTTGTTGAATTTTCTTAAAATACTCTTTCATGTGGGAGAATGAGAACCTTTTTTTTTATTGTTTTGGCTTTTGTTTAGTGCTTGTAGGCTTTTGGAGTTGGAGTTTGCTTGGAAAAAGAATTGGGGAAAATTTAGAGTTTTGGAGAGCTTATGGAAGTAGGCGCTTTGATCTCACTCTATGTCATTTTGCATGTTAGATCTTAAATTTCTTATGGTCGAGATTTGTTTTTGTTTGCTTGTGTTTTTTTTTCTTGGATATGTATTTATTATTTTCTCTATCCATCATATGGCTTGATGGATTTTTTGATATTTATTGGGGAAGAGGGAGGGATATTCCCTCTTAAACTGCATGGCTTGATGGGAAATTCATGTTGGTTCTTTTTACTCCCCTCATATGGTTTGAGGTGGGGAAGGTGGTTCATATGGTTTGAAACCCCTCCCACGTCCTTGGAGATGAAACCCAATGGGTTTGAAAATCCTTTCAGGGAGGATTTTAGGTGAATGGGTGGAAAAATAAGGAGGGATTGTCGTCTTAGAGGGATAAGGAGGTTTTGTGAAGAATCTTGTAAGTGTGCATCCTATGGTTGGATCAAACTCTTTGGAATTTTGGATGTCTCATCTACTCTTCCCCATTTTTGAGGATGAATACTAGTTTCTTGTCTTTTATTTTGTTTGGTAAATGTTGTATTCCTTTGATTTTGGAGTTATTCTTGCATGTGATATACTTTTGTTTTTTGTCTCCCTTCTTCTTGTGCACATTTTTGGAAGCTATCTCTCTCTCCCATTGAATTTCAGGAGGCTAGCATGTCTTCCAACCTTAGGAAAGACATGTAATGATGCCTGTAGGTTGGGTGGTAAAATAAGTATTTCTCTGTGTTGGATTATTTGGTGAAGAACACAAAGTTGGAGCTCAAGTTTAGAAGATAGTTAGAGTATTCCTTTGTGGTCTTGGCATCTTGATGTTCTCAATATGAATTGGGAAAGCTTTACTTATTTTAATCATGAGAATATGGTTTTATTCGAAGTTTTATATTCTTGTAAAGTTCCCATTTTGTTATTAGGGATTGCTTTGTCAACTTTTCTTGCATTAGTTGTGTATCCTCCTTGGGCATCTTGATTATTTTGGAAATACGTTGTATTTGTTAGCTTAAGCTTAATAAAAATGTAACATATTTTATATGGTAAATTTTGTAAGAATCTAAAACTTTATAAGGCAATACAAGAAGTTGGTGAAGAGTTATTCCTTGTTAAGATTTTGTTTTAAGGATGGAAGTATTTCCTTTGCAAATAAAATTTGACTACTATTAGATGTTGTTGTAAAGAAAATGATGTTACTCTTGCATTTCTTGGGAGTGTGGCAAACAAATTAAGGAGGAAATGATTAAATATAATCTAGATTCAAGCTTATTTATTTATTTATAACTTAAAAAATCTGGTTATTGTTCTTAAGAAAAAAAAATTCTTTTAAGTTGTGGATAAGCAAGTGTATAATGCCTTGTTGTCTTCTATTTAATTGAAATAAATACATTTGTAAAGTTATTGGAAGATACTCCATTTATTTTTGCAAACCAAGTCTCTTTTTCTCTCCTTCTGCTTACAAAAACATTTTGGCAATTTATCTTCGTAATCACCATCCCCAACTCCCTACCCCCGTGGACTCCTACACCCTTCTTCCACATGGATATCCCTTCCCTTCCACCGTAACCTCATCCCCATCACCATTACCTTACTCCAAACCTCCAACCTTCATACAGTCTGCCACCACTCTTCCCGGACTAAAACCCACATGAGGATTTCCAATATGGTTTTCTTTTTAATTTTTACTATATATATATATATATATATATATATATATATATATATATATATATATATATATATATATATAGGAAGATTTCCTTCGAAAAAAAAGAGGGGTAGAATATACACCCAACCAGATAAAGGAAATATACGAAAAAAAATAACAATGAAACTATCTTGAGCGACCCCTAATAATCCATAACACTTCATGGCTCCTCCTCAACGTGCAGAAGTAAGAAAGGAAAGGAAAAGAAACAAAATAAAACTAAATGGAGAGAAAAGAAAAGGAAATGAAATCATAAAGACATTTTAGGGGAATTTTAGGGTTTTTAGATCTAAGGGCTAAGAATAAAAGCATCCGGGTTCAGTTTTATCCCTACACTTTTAAGTCATGAGTTTTTGTGGGATTAGGAAATAAGATAAAAGAAGGGTGTAAAGGGGAGACTTAAATAAAAGAGGGGAAAACTAATTAAATAATAAGGGGTATGTAAATTTTCTAATTTGACCCTAATAAATGATCAGTAGGGTAACCATAATAAGTAATAAATATTTAAGTTGGAAATTTAATTTGGGAAAATAGAATTAATATGAAATTTTTATTAATGGGATCGGAAAAGTATAACATTAGTATTTACTTTTTTAAAAATTACTCAATTTTTTAACTACCTTTTGGTGTGTTTTTGCTTGTCCTTAGGTGGGGCACTAAAATGGTTGAGAACACAATGAGGAAAAAAGGATTTGTTTTATGGAATCATGGTAGCCAAAATACACTGGATGCTAATTACGTCGGAGGAGTGGTTAATGTGCACTTGATCCTGCACAACAACGATCTGCAACTTAAGGTGCCTGTCATCCTACTCTCGTGCTTGACCTGGATGTAGATTAGTGTGTACGTGTTGTTGTTCGGTGATCAACGTGACTGCCTTATGATGTAGTTATGCTTGTCAGTTCCTGCGAATGCTTAGATATGTTCTTTGTTTGCATAATTGGTATTTCCTATTTTGATCTGCTATCAAATTGTTTCTGGCGCCCCTACTTCAAAGCTATTTCCGCCCCTCCTTCGAATCTTTGTGCAGGTTTGTCTTGTTTGCTCTTGTCTTTTTCTGTTCATTCCGTATTGTCGGTGTTTAGTATTTTATTGTAAAATATTGTTTTGGTAAGATTAGGATCCCTACCCACAATATACTAGAAACCCTCGAGGAGTGCTATTCTACAGTGTATGGAAATGAAATGTTCGAGCAATTTGTGAAGGCTTGAGTATCCCTAATTAGTGCCTAATGTGATTGAGGGTAAAATTTAACTCTGCAAAATCATAGCAGATTTTGAAGCCTTTCATGGGAACCTATTCTGATACGATTAATCCCTATGTGGCTGGAAGGTGATATTTTAGAACAATGGACTGGTAAACATTGTTTTATATGCATTGGACATACAACTATAAACACCTAACAAACCTGATATACAAATATAGCATGCGGAAGCCAAGAAGTAAATAGTTCGCATCATACATAGAATGGAATGCCATGTTTAGGTATTTGGAAGTCCACGGACCTACACACGTGTGCAAACTATTTACAAGTTTTACAAAAAACATTGTCATGTAGACTAGAAAAGAGAGCTTAACCGTATACAGAAATAGTCTTAGGCTTTGATGTTCATTTATGACATCAAATTAATCCCTTTGGAATGATCAGATACCTGGTGATGTAGACTACTATCACAGAGCATACCAACGAATTGTAGAAATTATTGGTATACTTTAGAGCACCCTCTGAGAAATAGGAGACATGATTTGATGTGGAATTTTGGAATAAATGGATGATTGTTTCTAAAGATCGGCCCCAAATATAAGTCAAAAATTGGACTAACAAAACCGTAGAACAAGAGGTAGCCTGAGGCGGTTTAAATGTTTAGGAAAATTCTGAGCATATATTTGATGTGGTTTTTTTCCCAATGGGAAGAAAAAATATTCAAAATAGAAGATGACAGCCTCGCCATTCTCCTCCATGAAGGGAATTTTCATGCATAGTTTCAGGTTGAGGTGACTGACCAGTTATTGGCAAAACCAATACTTGATATTATGTGTGTTTTATCTCCCACTGAAATTTAGGAAGAATATAATGTTAGAATGGTGCACAAATTTAGGTAGTCATAGAGTAAAGTCAAATCTGTAAGTATTACATGTTGCCTGAATATGATTGCATTAAAGCCTGACAAACAACTAGATACATGGCGGGTGAAGCCTATACCTTTGGATTCTGGATAGCGATAGGGTGAGGAGAAAAACGGTGCCTCTAACAGAAGACTCGCGCACATAGAGAAGAAATGCGCGCTATTTTCACTGTTTTCGGCTGCAATGCTTGCCGTACGCGACTCCCAAGCGGTCCTCCATGCTGCCGAGGGCAGAGGTGAGCGCCCTGTACGTCCGTGTCAAATCAATCAACTGTCCCGCCTTCCATCTGTTACTGTAGGCATTGGAATGACCAAAAACCCCGCCAAAACACTCTCCCGCCTTCCTACATTAATAAAATATTGTCAAAAATTTATCCAGCCTCAACATTTTAATAAGTACAGAAAATAATACATAACATCAAAAATAGTCTGGGCAAATACAGAGGGAATACAGAACAGCCCAAATACAGAATAAAGAGAAGAAGAGCAGGTTTTTGTGTAAATTGTGAATGTTTTTAAATAATTGTTAACCCAATTTACACTTCATTGTGTCTATTTTTTCCTTTACAATGTGTTTTAATTTTTTATAAGACTATTTTGGAGTTCATGTCATGATTTTTTTGCACTATTTTGTTTTAAACAAAAGATTGTGACATTGTTGCAGGGTAATTATATTGGTGGTAATGGACAAGGAGTTTTTTCATAGAAGACATTCAAGTTCATATCCATCTCGTCAATCTCAAAGTGTGAAAGCCATTCCAAAAAATAGAGAAAATTATGAATGTTTCTCAACACAAGTGGGTGAGCAAGATGACTGCTATTTTCTTCATTCTAAACAAAATTTAAGAGAAAAATTGCAGTTTGATAAAAATGTTTCTGCATCAAAAAAAAATACAAATGATGCACATACTAACATTTATGATGTGGAGGATAGCTACACTCCATCCAGTCATGGAATTGACCTCAACCTTGGATTTAATACTTTCATTGAAGAAGATTTGGAAATTGAAGAAATTGTCCCTGAAACTCAAGTATTTGGAACTGATTTTAAAGGAAACAAGGAGTGCAAGGAGGTGCTTTGGCCACAAACTGCTGTGCAAGCTTTAATTTTAAAATTTGAAGAAGTTTATGATGATTTAAATCAAGGAAGTCTTGGTAAGAAACATTGGGACAAAGTTGCAGATGCGGTAAACATATAGTGTGGAACATCTATTACAGGTATTCAATGTAAGTATAAATGGAATAGATTGTAAAAGACATTCAAAAAAGAAAAGAAGTTGGAAAATACTACTGGAGGAAAACCATTTTCATGGAGTTTTTATGAAGATATGAATCGTATTATAGGGAACACTCCTAAAATAATTGGTCTAATGAATGGCTATAACGGAGATGAGTGGGTCAACACCAATACTACACCAAAAAATGACATGAAAGAGAAATCTCATGAGGAAGATTCACCTATGAATTATGAGAGTGTTACAGAAAATAAAGTAAATGAAGAAATCCATTTGACCAAGAAAGGAATTGAAGGACAACGCATAAAGAGAAAGAGAGTTGCACATGAAGATTTTGGAGAAAGGATGGAAAAAAGTTTGATGTATTTCACTGAAACAATGAAAGAAATCGAGCATGCAAAAATGGAGCAAGAAAACAAACGGATGGAGAAACTGTTAGATGTGCAGCTTCAAATTGCCAAGCTTTTTTCTCAGGTAAATAATCATAATTTTTTTATGAAAGAAAATATTTGTAGATGAAACATTAACACAATTTTATTTATCATACGATGAAAATTACATTAGTTTACCAAACTTGCATTATATTGTCTTTGCCATTCACGAAACATAATTTCTCTTTGTGCCTTTCCTAGATCTTTTTCCATAGCTTGATTGCGAATCTCATTGTTAGAATTGAGATGTGGATCTCCTTCAATCTCTGGCTCATCTTCATTATACATTTGCAAGAAATTATGTAGTATGCAACATGTGGTAATAATCTTGGGTACTTTTTCAAGCTCTACATGTACATCTCGAAGAAGTCTCCATCTACATTTAAGTAAGGCAAATGCATTCTCAATTTTTACACGGCCTCTAGATAAGTATTTGTCGAATAAACTATGCAATCTAGAAGTGTTACTTTTATATGGCTTCAACAAGTAAGGGGATATTGGGTAGGCAGAATCCCCAATTATTTGTGGATAGATAATGTTTCCATCAATCTCAAATGTTGGAGATGCTAATACCTCTCTCTTTTGCATTTTTCTTTTAATTGCAGAGCAACTCCAGTGATCAGCATCATGAGCACCGCCGAGAGCATTGACACAAACATTCCAAAATATTTTTTGTGTATCGCATACTCCTTGTAACAAAATACTATAGAAATGATGTCTGCTTACATAGTTTGTAGGAGTATACTGTTGCTTTGGACAATATGATAACTTGATATGAGTACCATCAACTGCACCACAAATGTTGGGAAGTAGAGTTAAAGTATGAAAATCACTTAATATCTTTTGCAATCTTCTCCCTGTTGGTATACTTATGTACTGATTTTGTAGCTTTTGGATAACAATATTAATAATGACCATGACATACTTCCTTATTGTTGATTCTCCCACGCAATACAACTTTGCTATTGTAAATGTTGGGGTTCCATGAGCAAGAAAATGCAAAACTAAACAAAGTACTTTTTTGGGTGGTATGGGTTCTCTAACAAAGTGAATTGTGTTTGTGCTTGGCATATGTGGTTGTATTTTTGACAAAAGAAAATTGAAAAGAGAAAAAGACATTCTATAATGGCAGCGGTATAAAACATCACGATATTTGGGTTGTTCCGCCCAAACTTCTTGCTGAATTAAATTCCAGAATGTAGTTTTCCTTGGAAACTTCCACCATTCTCTGTATGATTGCATAGATAATGATTCTCGATCTCCATATATCAACATCATTTGCATGAAAAAGTTGAAAAACATGGTTGATAAATTTGATTTGCTTGAAGAAGAAGTGCAAGTAATATATTCTCTTATAATATCCCTCCAAATCAAAATGAATTTATGGTCCATATTTGATCAAACTGCAATGAAAATACAATGTTATTAGTCATTAGCCATTCCATTCAAGCCATAAAAGTATTTAAACACTGTGCATTTACATATTGTAATAAAAATATTGTTTGCATTATATCATTTGTTTCATTTTGTTTACCATACTTTTGGCTTTGATGAGAATTCTTTAAGTGCATTAAACATATAATAGCATTTTATTTTCCAGTTTAGAATTTATCCTATGTACTCATTTTGATTCCTATATAATAAGAGGCATATTTCTGCACTTTTTGGTTTCATACTTTAATAAAATGTGTGAAATTATTTTACCTGCTGCACTTGAAATCAGTCCTCCCAGCTGCTAATTCTAAACCCTGTTAGATGTATAGATAATATAAATGAATATATAAACATTTAAAATGTTGTCCTTGAATGTTGGTGCCTTCCTTTAAAATTTGAATAAACAGTCTTCATTTAATGAGTTTGGTGGGTGATTGGGCACAGCAACCCCCGACTTAGTCTCCATGTGCGCAGGTGAGGGGAAAATGTGCAGGTGAGGGAAATCTTTGACTTTTGCGGGCACTGCATTGAAGTGCATGTGCACGAGCTAAGAGAGGTGTTGGAACCGTGGAGGGATTTCGAGGTGGCACCCATTCCACCTAAAATTTCATTTACTTGTGTGTAGGTTAAGTACGTCAAATGCATTGATGATTACAGTTCAGTTGGTAATTTCATTTATTATTAGCTATGTGGGACTTCTTATAAAGAGGTCTTAGCTTAAAGGGTAGTGCCTTACTTATTTCATCGATTTTAGTCAACCCATCAACAATAGAACATGTAGCATGTACGTTCTTTAAGTAATATACAACATACCAATAACATTTCAAGTAGAGTATCCTGGACTAGAACTAGAATTACCTCAAATATAGCCCCTACATAGTTACTATTCTTATTTTACATAGCTTAGACCTACCTACCCTGTTAAATTTGAAATGAACATATCTAATATTTAGGTATACTTTTAGCTATATTTTAACTCCAATATATAGAGGATTTGAAATTAATGAAATTCTACCTTCAATTTAACTGGGACTAAATTTTAATTAAAAGCTTGCCTTAAATTTTGTTCAGACATTTGGGTGGATTAGATTAATTTGATATTTTGAAACTAAACTATAAACTACCGTAACAACCACATCTTATTGAAACATTCATTTAAGTTTCTTTAGGAAAAATTGAACTATAAATACATCTATTACCGTTGACGTATCATTTTCCTACATATATTTTTCTATGGATGAAGCTACGTAAGATTGTGTTTTATGTCATTTAAATTATTGTTAAAGTTATAATTTAGTTCTTCTCAGTTGTATATGTTCCTTACCTTTACGCAATTCCTTCAGTATTCACCTGAAATTGGCAGTAGCTAGAAACAATGGAAAATAGTGCTCCACCAACACCACTTGGAAGGCCAAAAACTATTAACAAATTACATCCATACCATATGTCTTGGGTACTGGAAGAGAGAGTGATTCGCAAAGGAACCGTACATGATTATACCAATGCAAAAGGGGAGGGTCAGTTCTTCAATTTCAATGCAATTTACACCATAGGTGATGACATGAATGTTACGTGCTTTGGCAAAGTTGCAACTTATTACCGTGGAAAAATTCAGGTGGGCACAATTTACAAAATCTCAAAAGGTATCCTGAAATATGTGAAGGTAGGCTACAGGGATGCGAACAACCCATGGGTATTCATTCTACATATGGATTCTATTTTGAATATATGTACAAAACCTACCACCTTGATACTGACAACTAATTTCCATTTCACGAGAATGACTGCAATCCAACAGGTCCCCCTTGGATCCATAGTGGATGTTATTGGCGTGGTTACTTCTTCTTCTGATATTTCCAAGACAACCCAAACAAATGGGAGCTACACGTAGCACTCTATTGTCAGTGTAAAGTACCACACCGGATCTTACATAACCATAACTTTATTGGGAGTGATCTATGAAGAGGCAGCACATATTTAACAACCACGACATGGTCAAATTGCCATCCAAATGCTAATTCTATCTATTCGGAATGTTAAAGTCGCGCCATTAAGAGAAAAAACACTAACTACAGGGCCTGCTACACAAATAATCCTAACACTACCAGTACCACAAATGGAGTCACTCCAAATTTTGCCAACCACAGCAAAAGCATCAACTAGCTCAGTTCCATTCAGTACACAAGCACCGATGGAAAAGATGATTGTTGATATTTGTGCTTGTAGCAGCCCCAACCCTAGCCATCAGATTGTAATTGTTGCTACTATAATACATCTCAACATGGAGAACTATTGTTATCTTGCTTGCTCCTAGATTTTTAATGTTAGACAATACCAGAAAAAGTAAAGTTTTGTTGCAAGCTCTACTTGACATTCAAGCAAATGCAACTTTCCCACAACTACATGTGATTATAGATATGCATTGCACATGATGGTCGAAGACCGAACTTGTACTATATGGGCAACAACTTTTGACGATGTGGAATTAGCGCTACTTGGTGTATCTTCTAATGCTCTTAAAGAGCAATTGAGGAGTACATATGACTTATGGAACATTATTAAATAGGTACTATTTCATACATACATGTTCATTTTGTTTGTGTCTCCATCTACATATAAGGGAAAGAAACAACTATCTTGTACAGTGCACAACATCTCTTCCGTCGAGCAAGACTCGAACCATGCAGAGTTGGTAGCAACATTTCTTGAGGCCTTAGAATAAAAAACAGCTCTTGTATATATTATGTATATCTATATCTTAATAAAAAACTAGAAGCTCCTATAATATGATGTTAATATTTATAAAGAAACCATTTTTGTACAATAAAAAAACTATCGCTTTATGTTACCACACCACTTACTATAATATATTTTTAGTATATCCAACTTATGTTTTAATCAATAGCGTAACTCGGATATGTAAATTATATGATTAACCATTGGAATTACATCTACCAATGTAAATAACTCATTCTAAAAATTGATTTACATGTGATTACAACAAACGCCAATCATACATGCAATAAATACATTTGTGTGATAGTAAAATTGTGCAAATATCTTATTTGATTCACTTTCAGTGAACACTAACTAAGAATAATGTCTATATAACAAAAAAGGTTAATATTGTTATTCTATGTACTACATTTATTATTTAAAAGTTGGAAATTACTTGCATTTCAATTGATCAAGTTTTGTTGCATTTTCTTTAGATCTTTCAATCTTAAATGGACTTGTAGATGCCTCCAAATGAAGTAGGTTTGAATGAGCATTGTTAACTTATTTTTGGTGGCTTGCATTTCTATAATGTGCCTGCAAATTATCCTAATAAAGTTTCATTGGAGTAGAATACATACAGATAGGTATTATACTTGAAAGTATCATAGTAAAACTGTTTGCAACCTATCCTGTTGTAGAAAAGGCCTACAATAGAATTACACTCTTCTGGAATGCAATGATTTGTATATGGACAAATGAGGCCTATAACAAAGCATGAACATTCATCATAACATCATAATAAGCTGATTTTCACTTGTAATAGTTACAGCTGGCCCTTACCTCTGGAACAAATGAAAACATACAGAGCGTAGGTTGACCCCCCACTGAAAAGAGCATAGACACCACCTTTAAAGCATCCCCTACCAAATTAGTTCAAGAAAAAGAAATTTATGAACCTGTATTCCATACGTATTTCCAACAATTTTCCAACAACAATACTCACTTACAAACACCACCCCACTCAAACCAATAATATTATGACATAAATGTGTGACTTCCTTACCATTGCTGCATTTTATGAAAAGCTCATAATGTTAAAAAAACCTTACTCTCCCAACCAGTCTTCTTCCGTCTTCAAATTGGCTTCCCTATTACAATGCAGTAACTTTTTCAAAAACTAAAAAAAAAATGACTTTGCATAATTCTTTGCATTAGAACATCTTATCCAATTTTAAATAAGCTTCGACAACTTTCTAAGAGCCTACCACATACCAACAAACAAATGTCTGTATTACCTGCTATTAATCAATGCTAACCTATATTTAATAATTACAGCCTCTTATAACCCATTCATGTTTAAGCTCAACAGTATTTCATGTTCCAAAAAACATGATTACAAAAACCAGAAGTTTTTTCAAAATCGTAGGTATCCTAGGGATGCTAGCCTTTTAACTAAAGCATTCAGTTTCATTTTATAACTGGATGTAAATTTTCATTTCATTGTTAAACGCGGGCATATTTTGTGCTATTATCTGATTGTGTATTTCTGCTTGTTTTTTTTACAATGCACACACTTAGGTTAATGCACTCAACCTGATTTTCTATTTAGCCAATGCTAAATACGTGCAAGTAGGTGCAAGTAGTTGTTGTTATAAATATTTTGTTAATAATCTAATCCAATTAGCACAGCTAAAATGTTCAGCTATTTTAACAAAAATATGTTCTTTATTACCGTCACATTTCCCTGAAGTTTTTTAAAAACCTAATGAATATGGGTGGACATTTTGGAAATGTAAACATTCACCCAAAAAGTATTTTTTGACTGCGGCTGATTGTGTAAATTGATTTAGTGTTTTCATTGAGTGTGTGTCAATGTGGAAGCAGTGTCTGACCCTTGTGTGTTCATTTGGACCATTCAGAGTATTAGCCAGCTAGGAAGGAGCAAACACAGGAGTATTTCTTTTCAAATTAGAGTAAATAACATTGATTTAATTCCCTTGTGTGTTATCTTCATTAACCATGTGATTTTTAATATACAATGTTTTGTTTCCAATCTCTTTAATGACCCAACTAACAAGTGGATTTCATGTGAGGGTTTGGTTTAAGGCCTTAACAAGACAGTTTAATAAGAAAACTTGGCCAGAATTACTGTTAGCTCATAGAATCCTAGTCATTAAATTTTGATCACAAAATTGACAAAATCCTTATAGAATTATTTCGGTTGTTTTTTTTCACCCAATTATAAATATACAACATACCAAATATGGTATTTTCCAAGATAATACATGAAAAAAAAATTACCTGCTTGTTTAATGTTACTTTAATTAGAATCGTTAATCAAAATGCTATAGGGAGCATCTCCAAACTCCTAATCATAGGTATTGTTTCTATTTATTAGTTCTCCTTCCCATTCTTCTTCTTCTTCTTTGGTCCACCTAGAAGACCTTTTCACATCTGCTATTGTTGTAATTCCTGCTACAAGAATTTATTACAACTTGGAGCTCATATTTATAGTGTATAAAAACCGAGAATATTTAAATAGATTTGACAATTGAAGCCATGAATGAAGGTAGCCACCTCAAGGTCAAATGTATTGCAACATACTTCAATAGTTTGAATCAATACCCAAATTCACAAATTTGGATTACTCTATTCATCTCCTTGTTCTTATTGTCTAATTGGTTTAAAAAACATTTTTACAAACATCAGAAGCTTTGTCAAAATCGTAGGTATCCCAGGGATGCTAGCGTTATAACTAAAGCATTCAGTTGCATTTTATAACTACATGTTAATTGTCTTTTCATTGTTAAACATGCGAATCTTTTGTGGTGTTAGCTGATTGGGTATTACTACTTGTTTTTTTGCAACGTACACGCTTAGGTGAACGTAGTCAACCTGTATTTCTATTCAGCCAATGCAAAATAGGTGCAAATAGTTGTTTTGTTAATATTTCGTTAATAATATAATCCAATTGGCATGGATAAAATGTTTAGCTATTTTAAGTACAATATGTTCTTTTTAACCTTCACAATTCCTTGAACTTTTTTAAAAACCTAATGAATTTGGGTGGCCATTTTGGAAATGTAAAAATTCACCCAAAAAGTATTTGTTGACTGCGCTTGACTATGTAAATTGAGTTAGTGTTTTCGTTGAGTGCGTGTCAATGTGCAAGCAGTGTTTGACCCTTGTGTGTTCATTTGGACCATTCACAGTACTAGCTAGCTAAGGAGAAAACAAAGAAGTATTGCTTTTCAACTTAGAGTAAATAACATCAATTTACTTCCCTTGTGTGATAGCTTCACTAGCCACATGATTTAAATATAAAATGTTTTGTTTCCAATCTCTTTAATGACCCAACCAACAAGTAGATTTATGTGAGGGTTTGGTTTAAGGCCTTAACACGACAGTTTAATAAGAGAACTTGGCCATAATTGTTGTTAGCACATAGACTCCTAGTAATTAAATTTTGACCCCAAAATTGATAAAATCCTTACAAAATTATTTATGTTGATTTTTTCACCCAATTCTAAATATACAACATACAAAATATGGTATTTTCCTAGATGATACAGGAAAGAATAAGTTTGCCTCTTTTTTTAGTGTTACTTTAATTAGAGTTGTTAATCAAAATGCCATAGGGAGCATCTCCCAGTTATTAATCATGGGTATTATTTCTATTTATTACTTCTCCTTCTCATTCTTCTTCTTCTGTGGTCCACCAAGAAGACATTTTCGTATCTTCTATTGTTGTAATTACTGCTACAAGAATGTATTACGACTTGTAGCGCATATTTATAGAGTATAAAAACTAAGAATACTTAAATAGATTTGAAAATTTAAACCATGGTTGAAGGTATCCGCCTCAAGGTCGGATCTATTGCAACATACCTCAATAGGTTGAGTCAACATCCAATTTCACAAATTTGGATTACTCTTTTCATCTCCTTGTTACTATTGTCTAATTGGTTTATCCTAATGTTTTTGTACGTACCCAAAATTGTAAGGTACTGTACTGTCGGAACAATGTAACAAGTGCCCCAATGATGATACAGGTCTCCTCGCAAGGTGTTCGGGATCCAGAAAATCTCTTCGAGTGTGCGTTAACATCTCGCATGCCCCGCTTAGCCCCCACGTCCTTTGTTTTTCCTTTTTCCCCTCTTTTCTTGGCCTTTCCTCTTTAATGACGAAACCACCGCCCTGCATGGGCGGCGGTCTCGTGACCGCCGCCCTGATCAGGGCGGCGGTCCTGTAACCGCCACCCTGCTCAGAGCGGAGGTCCTTTACCACGTTTTCCAGAAAGTGTTTTAACGTGAATCACGTAAAAATCAACGTTTCACCAGCTTTCCTTGCCGACTTGGGCTTTCATTTATGTTTTTGGTCCCCTGGAATAGTGTTTGGCCATTGTTTATAGTTTTTAGAGTTCAGTTTGGTTTTGATCTTTGGGTGAATGAAAAGCTATAAATAAATGGCTTGTGCACAAACAAAAGGTCTGCCCCTCATTCACTTTCATGCTCTCATTTTCATAGTTTAGTCTTTTATTCTGTTTAGAAGCCATAGTTTTAATTCTTTGCATGCTTAGTTAGCATTGTTCAGCTGTTGGTAAGCCACATACCCATCTTGTGCAGGCAGAGTACTGTTATTTCATCCAATACATTGGAGTAGAATAGATTAGGAAGCCATTAAAGTTGCAGGTTTTGCTCCTCAAACAGGATAGTTTCAGGTTCTGGACGCTTTATGTTGCATGACTCGCAATAAATCCAGCTAGGAATTGCATAAGCCAAGCTCTATACTCTTGCGCTATCCCTCTCCTACTCGCATTATATTCAGTCTACATTCTGAGTTGCCTTTGTCCCAATATCTACTTCTGTTGATGCTAGCATTACACGCTTTTCTGGATCCACGTGAACACGAAAGAACAAGGAGATCACACTGAGGGGACAAGATCACACCACACCATTGGATTTGCCACTGTTTTGCGGAATCTAGGTTTTAACTTTCAAAGTTCTAGTTAGAATCATATCAAATAAAGTAGTTAATTGCTTCATTTCAGTAAATTCTATTCTTGACATTACCAGGGAAGCTGTGGGAATTGATAGTTTCTGAGAAACTATGATTCACTCCTCACTTCTGAGGTAGGATCGAGAATCTCGCAAATAGATTAAGCAAGTTATTTCATTATTTAGAATAAATCTTCAAGTTGCACAGACAAATAAATACACTCAGTTATTTTGTTTGTTTTAAGTTTTATCTTAGCTATCAAATTATAGATACGTTTAAATATCTTCTTTTCTTAAATTCTTAGAAAGTTTCTCAGAAAAATAGAAGTCATATATGTTTTAGATTTATTCTACATAGCTAGAATTTGCTTTGTTACAGTTAGATTTACATTTTGTTTTGTATGACAATCACGGGACCTCGGGAACCCAGGGAATATGTATTTGAGCCAATCATGCCTCAACCCAACCTCGTCAAAGCAATAGTTGACATAGACCAGAACCTTAGAATACAAGTCTTCCAAACAACAACAAATTTACAACTGATCAGCTCTCAGTTGAGAGGGTTAAATATAGAAGACGACCAAGCACACACATTTTGGTCAAATCAACCGAACTACAGATTACCCTAGGCAAACATTCACATGACTGTAGAAGGGTTTGAAAGAGAAAAAACCTTTGGTTGTGATCCTTTGGTCCCAAAGCTAGATGCAAGAGACACTCTCACAGACATAGATACCAGTTTAAGAATCCAGGTTGCACGAACGCTTGTGAGGTATTTCGAGAAAATCACACAGTTATTGAGTTTAAACATAGAAGCTGAGAAAGCGTATGATTACTAGATACTAGGGATTAGGACTTGATTTCGTACATGACCATAGCAGGACCGTAACAACCAAGAGTCTACGGTTGTGATCCACAAATCCCGTAACCTAACGAATCCACAAGTCAATCAGATATAGACACTGGCCTATGCACACTAGTATTCCAGTCCACTCCACTTCCACCCACCATCATCGAATATCTATCCTTACTAGATTCAGTGGATAATAAAGCTAGAGAATTCTGGACTAGGCCAGAGAATCGTCCGTAGAGTCGATTGTATTCATTACCCACCATATGACCTTATCTGGAGACATACACAAAACTATCCCAGGTCATTTTCCATGTATTCCACAACCCATAGATCGAATCACGCCAGAGCTCGATATTGATTGGAGCCTTCGAGCAGTCATCCTTGCTGATCGGTCTATCACACCAGTCCAAGTTAGAAGGGCCTTCTTTGCCTTAGATTCACAAATTCCATTAGTGCGTGTCGAAGACATTAGATTCCCTAACTAGTTTTTCTGCATCCCACGCATATTCCTTCCCCACCGGTTGTCTCGGCACGACCTCAGGAGGTTAGGTACGCGGAAGAGTTACCTGTAGATTCCCACGCTCGCTTGTCAGTTGTTCGGCGTACAGTTTCCTTCTCCCAATGCATACTACCAAAAAAATTATCAACTGTTTCCATGCCTTCTAAGGATATGAATGCAAGGACTAAATCATAAGCTGAGTTGATAAAAGCTCATCTTTACATCATAAAAAAATGTAAACACAAGAATAACCCAATGTATGGCCATCTATGAACTGAATAACCACTTGCTTACTTTAGCTTCTTATTCCAGAATATTATACAATCTATCATACCCCAACACTCTTACGTAAAAGAAACCTACTTAAACTATGCGACCTTAATAAACCACCAAACCACCATAAAAGTATACCCTCTTCCCTTAGGCATAGCAAACAATACCACTAAATCGCCATAAAACAAATTTATGCCTCCGTAAGTACATAGGTTTCCTATTAACATATATGTTCCACTACTAATTTAGGTTATTAAGAACGTGCATACAATCTAAAAAATGTATTTTGACATTACAGGTATCCGCTTTGAGCAACAAACATGATAAATGTTTAGCAACGACTGGTCTATAGCAAGAAAAACACATAATAAATGAAAAACGACACCAAGCTTATGTTGGGAACAAATGCACTCTCGACACAACCCAGTGCAACATACAACAAAAAAAATCTACTCCTTTGTCCTAGCTTTCCCCCTTATCCAAAAATCCCACCCTCCCTCCTTTTTACAATGTTTAAAACACATTTCGGGCCTTCTTAGAATCCTTTCTTCCTAGCGAACCTTGTTCTATCTGTAATGAATGCTACCCAAGAATGCAAACATGGCCCAGTCTTGGTGGATTCAATTGTCGCAGGTGCTCCTATGAAAAAAGAGACCACCACGTTTCCTCCTGGAATAATATGCACCTCGGCCCCCAACCCGCAGAGCTAGAAAATTTAACCCAAGTTGAGGAAATTCTTATTGCTAGAGTAGCTCCACTATTGCAAGTGAGACAAGCCCATGGAGGTAAACTCATGTATACCGGCCACACCATTAGCTTCCCCTAAGACAATACCTCCATTTTGCACTTCTTTCCCCACTGCCAACAAAACCTAGACATTATAATCCTAAAATGATTAGGCGTGGAAGGGAAACCTTATGAGTGTTTCGTGAGTAGGGACCATATCTGAAATGTAGTTTGCTACAAAATCCTACATGACCCATATTATTGTGACGTACTTATAGTTGAATCCTCCCTTGCAAGTTTACCCATACCCGCAACTAATATGTTTGACAACTTGCCAAACATACTTGACCAAACCACTTCACGAAACCTCCCTTCAACTGAAGCACATGAGGCTAACCCCTCACCATTGGACCCAACACTTGCAATATCAGTTGTTGCAAGCCTCCCCCTTACTCGTAAAAGAGGTTTCCAAAATTAGGGCCTACGCATTAGCCACTCCACCGACCAACCCACCATATATTTATTGGACCCAGATAAGTTCAACTCCCATCAACGAATATTCAACAAAGGGATTATTTTCTATGGCCTTCCCAACTCTATTCCCATCAGGTGAAAATATGTTTCGTAAAGCCCACACCAAAAAGATCGAAATGTAGGAATATTCTCTTCATATACTACGCTACCGCGACAACTGATTTGGAAGACATCCTCGCTTCCATTACTTTTTGCTTAGCCATATGATGTGCCACAAAAGTCAAGCCATCTCTGTTCTTTTTTAAAAAAAAATATCGAAAACACCACGCCTACAATAATGTAGCACCTTCACACACATTTGGAAAAATTTCCAGATGATTAAATAGCGAACTACCTCATGCAGTTCCCCTCCCACCTTAGAGGTACCTAGTATTTCATGACACGATCTAGAAATGAACTTTCTAACATGATTTTCCAAATACGAATGCCAACCTTATTTTTCACCCTCAGTGCTACCAATACTAAATGGACAAACTTGCATCACCTTGTGCCAATTGTTTTCCCCCCCACCCCTTCTGTTGTGCAAAAATGGAAAAACCATAACATCATTACAGATCCGCAGTTGATAGCAACATACATGACAACGATATTTGCAATCTTTTGCAAATAAATCTTTGAAAAACACTTACACACAAAAGACTTATAATAAAGGTAACCCCATGTACCTTTTAATTCTTAGGGAAAAACTATTATAACTTGTTTTCTTCAACCTATTTCATGCTAACATTTACTGTATCATATTTCATATGCATGGTTTTATATGGCTCAACAACACTCTCATTATGGACACATTAGACTGGGAAGACCCTCGTGCCATACATGATACAAAATTAGTCTTCGACAATCAAGTCATAACTTGGAACCCTCTTCAAAATTTCATGGCTTCTTCCCACATGCCCCATAAAGCAACTGATGATCCATGTTTACTGCTTTCATCAGATATACTAGTTGCACCTAATGAGAGTGACTATGCAGCCTTGGTTAATTGTGTTTAGTAGTACACCAATTGTACTACCACTACATGCATGTGGAGGAAAAGTTACACATTACTATGTAGGTATAAATTTCCAAGGTTGATACAACCACTGTCCATCCTGGGCCTAGACGCACACAGACATGAATTTTACACTCCAGCTTGTAATGATGACAGGTTAAATATTCACAACAGGGATATGTTAACAGCTTGGTGTGTCACCATTGACTGTCAGCCTGTATTTTTGTGCCACATTGTTTTGAAAGACATAGCAAAGTATACATCCAAATTTGAGCATAAGTCAAAAACGTACCACCATATGCCTGTCAAAATCATAACAATGACATGCCTAAAAAAATCATCACTATGGCATACCGGGATATTGTTGAAACTATTGTTGACCGGGATATTGGTGGAAAATAAACCTACCACATGCTACTAAAATTTCCACTTACTATATGTAGCTGAGCTTTCATGACACTATCCATGGGGAAAACCATATACATGAAAATTTCACAGCCTCATCCTGGTCAAGATTCTACAACAACATTTATAGATGCCTACATAACACGACCCCCTGCCCTGGATGCACACTTCTTAATAGAAGCCACCCAATCACAGGCTTACAATAAGCATAGAAAAGGCCAACCATGGAAAGAATGAACAAAATAGGCTATTAATAGAGTGTTTCCCTAGATTTTGACCACCACTATTGTTGTTTCACCTTCATATGCCACTTTCTATTACACGGAGCTCTTGCTGTACAAGGCTTTATGTAGTCTTTTATCTGACATTGGCATATGCCTATAAAAACTCATGCTTCAGTGGGACACATTCTCTCCAGCCTATTAGGCATGAAACATACAATGTCTGGTCCCCCACCAACCAGTTAGCAACCTAACCACTAGCTTTGATAGCTTCCTGAATTAAGCCACCACAAGTCAAATGGACAAGTGAGAGGTGTTCTCTGGCTTACATCCTACATGGACTGTAGGCATCAATGACCAAGACATTCTTGGGAAGTACAATTTTGACCTATCTCACAGCTGGCCACAAGTTATTGATGGAAATCGACTACATGAAATAGGGGTGGTTTTCATAGAAACTATACATGCAACCACCAAAATTGTTTCACTGTCCCTTCTACACACTATAGATGCTTATAACTTATCAGAGGAGAAATAGGAAGTGCTATAGAGAATCATATCCCACGTAAATGTAGTACCACACATTTCACCGTTATAAATGATAATTCAAGGAATAACTGACACTAATAAGTCACATTTGATACGAGAAATTTCAAGGGCACTCCACCGACCTAACAACTTCCGCACCAGTTGTTTACTCTAGTTATCCCCAACAGGCCTCCCAACATTTAACATCTCCAGTAGTACAATACATATGGGGCTACACATATCAATATTTGAAGTTACCCCTCTCTGAGGCCAAACCCTAGCTACATTTCAGAAAGCCATGATAGATGTCGAATACATATTGATTGAATGAGTTTCATTGGCCTCAAATTACTGGCCAACATTAATACATGCTTGTAGAAAGCATTCACCACCTATAAATGCAAGTTATTTGGAGGACATTTAGTCATTCTGGTTGGTGACCTAGCTTAGTTACCTCAAATTAAAGATGCTCCCTTGTACATTCCCAGTACCTATGGCCACATGTTATGGTCACTCTTCAGAAATAAAGTCACACTTACAACTAACTTCCACCAATAAGGCACCAACCCTGCCCACCACATTTTTCGTAGTCTACTACATAATCTCATAAATTCAATTACTACAGAGTAGGACTGAAACCTTATAATGTCACGCACCCCTACATACATCAAACTTGAAGAACAAGTGGCCTTCCAAACTGCAATACACCTCTATGCTACAAATTCCTTGGTAATGTTACATAACAAACATAGGACGCAAAACTTTAACACGCCAGTTGCAATAGCTAAAGCTGAGAAAACATGACAAAAAAGTAGGGAAAAGCACTAACACATAATTAGAGAACACCTCATACTCTTCAAAGGTAAACAAGCAATACTGACAAAAAATATTTGGGTGCAGATAGGACTTGTTAATGGTATGCAAGGATAGATCGTTACTATGTTGTACGAGCAGGCTAGCACCCTGCCAAGATTTCCCTTGTATGTTGTTATCAAATTTCCTATGACTATAGGATTTATTCTTATGTTTATCCATCTAATGATAGTCCCTTTGATTCCCTTATAGGATGTATCCATTCATCAGATGAACATGTTAATACTATTAGGATCTTAGAAAATAGTTGTGCAGTAGGGACATGATGCACTTGTTTGATCATACCAGATCCCCTACCTATCCATCAGGAAGGTTAGTACAATTTAATAGAACAGTTAGAGAAGACACCCACTAGGATATAGATCTTAGATCTCCTCAAAATATCTACTTCACATAAAAACATTTTGTATAAAACACTGCAGAGTTCAGGAGTCTCCACAGATGTAGATCTCACACACCTTCAAGTGATTATTGCACACCTTGATTCCAACAATGATATAAGTTTGGATCGTGATGCAATCTCGCGTAATTACCGAGAGCAAAACTTACCCCTATAACTAGAAGTATTTGTTACCCGTCGTAAGATCAAGAGAGTACTTGTGGATGGTGGATCTAGTCTAAATATTTTTACTTTGAAGTTGGTTAAGCAGCTAGGCCATTCAAAAACGGATATAGGGGATAAAACTATTACAATCACAACTTATGATAATGAGGATCATGAGTCAGAAGGTACAATATTAGTTCTGATGGAAGTAGGGTCGAATTTTCATGATACAACGTTCCATGTCCTTAACTTGCATCTTCCTTACAACATGCTCCTAGGGTGGCCATGGATCCATGTCATGCAGGCTATTCCTTCAACAGTTCATCAGTGTATTAAGATGTGGCATGATGGACATATAGTCACCATTAAGGGTGATCTAGAACCATTCACGCATTGTAGGGTATTGCACAGTTTTTATCGTGCAGCTTATGATTGTACTTTAGCAGATATTGTTTTTCCTTTACAAACATAAGCTATCAAGGAACATGTGGATCCAAATTCACTCACTCCTTGTAATCAAATATTTCCTTCATTGGTAAACCCTTTCACATCATGGGAGGAAAAATTTTAAAATTATGGCCTAGGTGATCGCTTCAATCTTCAATAAGCCTTATTAATATCAGATCTATCAATGTTGCCCAGGAAACGTGGTAAACCCTACTTTCAATTAAATATCACTCAAGATAAATTCCCTAAACCATTGCATAAGTTCATCCCTAGTGTTCTCATATTTGAGGAAAATATGTAACAAGATCCCATCAGGAGGGTGCCTAAAGGTACCATGACATCATATCATCAAGATTTGTAGTATATCAAAGGACACCGTAAGATAGACATCATGGGTTATAATGGTTTTGGATGTGGTATATGTTATCCATATTTCTCCCCCCAGGAAAAATATTGGATCGGCCATGACCCCACATAGGAGGAACCTAAGAAAACTCATTCAAATCACAAATTGGTCACAGAATGACTCAACCATGGAGTGGTAGAGGCCAAGAGAGATCAAAGGACCCTGCACCAAATAAACAACTCTGTCGGGTCATTTCCATGTCTTAAATTTGTTCCCCAAGTTACATGTAGACTCAATGATGGGATAGCAGGGTCAGACAGAAGAAGGGGTGATGACTACAGAAGAACCAGAAAGGAGAAGGGGAAGAAATAAAGAAGATTCTGCAGTCCTCGGGCTTGAAATGGATTCAGGAAAAGGTCCAAAAATGACAAAGTATGGAGGAGGTAGCGGAAGAGACCACATGTCTTAACGACGCTTCTCCAAAAGTGAATTCTAAAGGGGAAGCCCAAAATTTAGCCAGGCTTCCATGCGTCTAGAGCCCCAAAGAAGTTTTGGGGCGTTGAAAAATCTTCAACCAAAAGAAAGTTCCAGGTGTCAACTTGGTGAAAAACTGGAAAGGAAACCTAGGGCAGAGACTCCAACTTGTGCATGCCCTCCACGTAGCAAATGGTCGAACAGAGTCAAAAGGCGGGCTTCAAAATTGGCTAAGTATACAGATCAACGGAGAGTGCCAAGTTTCAGTGTGGCACATCTCCAAGAGTTGGTCTCAATGTAGAGACCCAAATGAGCATGAGCTCGCCATGTAACACAAAGTCTAAAAAGTAAGAGGGACCATTGAAAAATCCACAAATCAGCAGAGGCCGACAAGTCTCTACCTGACGCTCCTCTAAGGGCAAACTTTGGGCCGGGTTTTCAAGTAAGCACGATGCCTTCACATGTCATTCCAATGGGGGTAGAGTTAGTTGAATAGTCAATGAACAAACAAGCCAGCGGAGGCTGCCAAGTGTCTTAATGGCGCTGATTCAAAGGCGAGTAGAGAAATGGTTTCCAAACGAATTCCAAATTGCCACGTGTCCCAGGGAAAAGTGGGGCGTCGGGGGGAAAAGTTTATTTTTTTTCCCCTTTGCTATCTCAAAAGGATAAAAGTTACAAAATGGCCCGCAACTCCGCCCAAGGAAAAATTCAGTGTTTGGGCTCGAGTCAAAGCCAAAGCGGGGAGTCGGAGGAAAAGGTGAAAATTTTCCTCTTGTCAAAAGGGGCACAAAGATAAAAATGGAAGCACTTTCCCTAACCAACCAAAAGGAGCCACGTGTCCATGCAGAGCTTCGAGGCTGCGGGAGTATTTTGAGTTTTGCATTTTTGCGCAAAAGGGAAAAAGAAAAGTTACAGGCCTGTAAGCCCAATTTTTGTTCCAACCTGGCTGCCACGTGTCCCATACAAGAAGGGGGACCCATTTTTCAAATTTTTTTCCCGACCCATTCTTACGGATTCGATACAAACTTCGAAGGGGCATATCTTTCGACTCAGGGCTCTAAATATTATGAATCTAACACTGTTGGAAGTGTCACAACTTCCTCTATGCCATGAAAGGATTAAAAATCATTTTGAGGCCTTGGTAGGTAAAAAATGAAGAAGAGTCTTTCCAGGCCATTAACATGCAGAATCCAATCTCTTCAACTACCAGATTTGATTCGATTCAATCCGTTGGGGAACAAGAAGTGACATATTGTGGGTGGATTTGTAGAAGGCATTGATATTCAATGGTTGAACTTTCAAAGAGGGATTTAATGCGTATCTCGTGGTGGTTGGATAAGGATTCAATTTTTCCCTCTTCTCTCTCTCTTATTCTTTCTATATATTTTAACATTTCTCATTTTGAAAGGAGAGACATTCTGGGCATAGAGAAACTCTGTCAAATTTGTTTCTTGATGCTATTTTTGAGCAGCGAACCTTCTCCCACACCTCACAAATGTATTTTTTCCTCTATTCCATAAACGTAATGGTCTGTGCACCTTCTAGAGCAATAAAAAATGTGTTTTTGTGGTGTTCTTCAACCCTTTGCATCGTTTTGTTGTTTCTTCATGCCTCTCCCTTTCAGTCTTGGTTTTCTGTGCATGTATTTCACATTTGTAGGTGCAGGATGTTTGTGTTTCATGGAGTTTAATGGATGATTTGCAGAGCTGGGTCATGTCACTTCTATCTGACCTCCCGCATCTCCATTTTTTCTGTTTCTTTCTCCCTCAACAGAATATCTCGCTTCCTTTGCTGGTGTATCACCACTTTAGTGTAGGCTCTATTTTTTCCCTCTTTCTCTCTCCTTGGTTCCTTGGAATGGTTAGATAGGTAGTTTGCCTACACTAGAGTAGCTCATGGCAGGTAGTTTAGGAAGAGGAACCATCCTTCTCTAGAGGATCATTCCCATTTGCAAGTCCCATAGCTTGGAGAATGATCCAATGTTATGCAAATCACACCAAATGACCCTACCTTAGAAAAGCAGATCCATAACTCATTTGGGGGTGCTATGATTTTTCACTAACAGTTTTGGCATGCCCGATGGGATAGATCTGAAGCACCTTGCCACTTCACTTCATCATGTTGATGTGATCTTGGTGAATATTTTAGCCTTTGGAGGCACTTTCAAGCACATTTGGTGACTCCATCTGGTCAAAACCCCATTCTCTGAGTTACAGACCTTTTCCATCCATTTCCACTCATTTCATCCATTTTATTCTTCCATCTCTTTCATTTTCTCCCATTCCATGAGGTTGTGCAATCATGACTTCATTCCCTTCATGGAACTCACACTTATAGCAATGCAATCCACCTCCAATGCATTTCCCAACTCCTCCAAATCAGCATTATGATCAGATCCAGAACCATTATGCTTACCCATATGAGTAGAGTCAATGTCATTTTGGCCATGGAGCTTATCAAGAAGAAGGGGGTGCATACAATGGTGACAGCTATGTGGAGAATGTTGTTTTGTTGGAGAAAATTCAAAAAATGGAGGCTAGCATGGTTCAGTCAAGGGGCATAGCATGACTAAAGGCATTCAAAATTGGTTGTAGGGCACCTTGTCTATGGGAAGGCCATTTTCCAAGGCATTACAACCCTTAGGAGAATCTCGACTTCATGGTTGAAATGCTGCCCCAACTTGCACAATGGACTGAGGAGATCGGGGCTTATGAGTTGGAGTTAAGAAAACCTTGTCGATGGGTAAGTCCACCACCTCTTAGCTTTTCTTTTTCTCTTCCTGAGTCTTTATCAATTCAACATGATCAAGAGTCAAGCCCCTCAGTTGCTGCCCCAAGTATTAGTTTCTTTTCTCCATCCCCTAGTCTTCCATCCCATTTCAGTTCTTCTTCCCTTTTCCCCTTCCAAACATTCATCCCCTCCAAACAAACAAAAAGTTCCACCTCCTCCTCACCATAAAGAATTACAAATCTAGTTGAACCCCAACCTGCCACTCCTCTTACTTTCCCAAGTCCATGTTGGGAAGATACTCAAGAATCCAATCAAGGACAACAAGAAGAGGAGCCCAACAAAAAAGAAATAAAAAACAATCTAATGAGTTGGGTTGCTAAATTTGGGTTTACAAAGATCCCCTTGATGTCAAGCCAATAGAGGAGGTCAAGGTTGAAGAGCCAGTGGTGGTTGAGTTTGAATTTGTAGCAGAGAAGGAGGATCATACAGTTTCAGAGGCCCTGAGTGTGGAGTAGGATACAGAAGAACCTTCAGTTCTTCCTCCCACTTCATCCCCTTCAAGCTCTGATGTTGAAGAAGAGTTTTGATCTTTCAAACTTCATGTTTGAGAGTGAAGGGAGCCATGGTGATCAAGTTGTAGATCAGGAAGGCACCATGGAGGAGGTAGAGCACATGCAACAGGACAACAAGGAGGTAGACTTCCTGTCAGACTTGGAAGATTGCTTTAATGAGGAGGATCTGAGGAGATAACATCATTTTTTCCTCCATCTTCAACCTTCCAAGCACACGACCCTACTGCCATGAAGGAGAACATCCAAGGACAACAACCTGCATCTCATAATGGCCCTCTGGAACTAAGGTTGGAAGATCTTGATCTTCCATGTTCTTCAAAGGAGGAGGAAGAGAAAAGGCAGGAGGATGTCATCATCTCTCTCACACCATCCACCCAAGAAGGTCCACAAGAAGACTCCATTTTTGGAGTTGAATTTCAGAGAAATGGGCACATCCAAAGGATCAGACCATTCCCAATTAGGTACTTGGCTTCATTGGAGCCAAAGGTGCAGCCACAACCAGTCATGTCCATTTCAGGGCATGAGGATGATATGTAAAGTACCAAGGATCAGCTACCATACCTCTTCAATCCAAATGTAGAGCAACTAAAAGAGGTATTTGATTTGTCTCCAACTGATACTTTGGTGATTTGGGTGGAAGATCAGCTTGTAGTTAGTTTTTCACTCATCCAACCAGCCATGTTCAGTGCCAAATCAGTTGCATGGCTGCCATTTCTTGAGGAAGGGAAGCTATTTCTCCCTGCCAGTTGCAGGTTTTATTTGAGTTCCCTTTGCTCTTGGTTAGAGTAGAGTAGGTAGGTTTGTTTTCAGCAGAAGAAGTGCTTTTGCACACTCTGCATATCCCACTTGGGGTATGTATGATTTTTAGTTTGTACATAGTTTTTGGTGCTGTTGTTTTTCTCTTGCACAGTCCATTTCAGTTAGATTTTGGTGAAGTTCAATTTTTCTCCTTAGAAATTCCATTTCCAAGTTCTTAGTGGGTTTCCAAGAGGCTTAGAGGTCAGATCTTCAAAAGTTCAGATTAGTCATTTTCATGTTTATCAGGTAGACTCCATGCCCAATTAATGCTTCAAGGCCAATGGTTTCTTCATCTAGCAGGCAGATGTCCCCGTGAGTCACCAAATTGTTATCCATATTTCACCCCCAGGAAAAATATTGGATCAGCCACGACCCCGCATGGAAAGAATAAGAGAAAACTCATTTAGATCTTGAAAATTAGCCAAGAGGACTCAACATAGAAGTAGTGGAGGCCAAGAGAGGCTAAAGGACCCTGCACAAAAGAAACGACTCTATGTCGGGCCTGTTTCCACGTCTTAAATCCGTTCCCCAAGTTACAGGTAGACTCAACGATGGGATAACAGGGTCATGATGCCGCAGAGAGAAGAAGGGGAGAAACAATGAAGATCCGCGGTCCTCAAGCTCGAAATGGTTCAGGAAAAGGTCCAAAAATGACTAAGTATGGAGGAGGTAGTGGAAGAGACCATGTGTCTTAACGGTGACTTCTCCAAAAGTGAATTCAAAATGGGAAGCCCAAACGTGTGCCAGGCTTCCATGCATCTAGAGCCCCAAAGAAGTTGTGGGGCATTGAAAAGTATTCAACCAAAATAAAGTTCTAGGTGTCAGCTTGGCGCAAAACCAAAAAGGAAACCCAGGGCAGAGACTCCAACTTGCGCCAGCCCTCCACGTAGCAGATGGTCGAACAGATTCAAAAGGCAGGCTTCAAAATTGGCTAAGTATACAGATCAGTGGAGAGTGCCAAGTGTCAGTGTGGCACATCTCCAAGAGTTGGTCCCAAGGAAGAGACCCAAATGAGCGTGAGCTCGCCACGTAACCCAAAGTCTAAAAAGTAAGAGGGACCGTTGAAAAATTCATAGATCAGTGGAGGCTGACAAGTCTCTACCTGAATTCTCCTCCAAGGGAAAACTTTGGGCCTGGTTTTCAAGCAAGCACGATGCCTCCACGTGTCATTCAAATGGGGGCAGAGTTAGTTGAATAGTCAACGAATAAACAAGCCAGCGGAGGCTGCCAAGTGTCTTAATGGCACTGATTCAAAGGCGAGTAGAGAAAAGGTTTCCAAATGAAAGCCAGACTGCCACTGTGTCCCAAGGAAAAGTGGGCAGTTGGGGGAAAAGTTGATTTTTTTCCCCTTTGCTATCTCAAAAGGATAAAATTTGCAAAATGGCCCGCAACTCCACCCAAGGAAAAAGTAAGTGTTTGGGCCTGAGTCAAAGCCAAAGCGGGGAGTCAGAGGAAAAGGTGAAAATTTTCCTTTTGTCAAAAGGGGCACAAAGATAAAAATGGAAGTGCTTTCCCCAGCCAACCAAAAGGAGCCCCGTGTCCATGTGGAGCTTCAGGGCTACGGGAGTATTTTGAGTTTTACATTTTTTACGCAAAAGGGAAAAAGATAAGTTGCGGGCCCGTAAGCCTGATTTTTGTTCCAACCTGGCTGCCACGTGTCCCATACAAGAAGGGGGACCCATTTTTCAAATTGTTTTCCTGCCCATTTGTATGGATTCGATACAAACTTCAAAGGGGCATATCTTTCGACTCAGGGCTTGAAATATTGTGAATCTGACACCGTTGGAAGCATCTTGACATCCTCTATGCCATGAAAGGATTAAAAATCATTTTTTAGGCCCTGGTAGGTAAAAAATTAAGAAGAGTCTTCCAGGCCATTAATGCATAATCTAATCTCTTCAACTACCAGATTTGATTCGATTCAATCCGCTGGGGAACAAGAAGTGACATATTGTGGGTGGATTTGTAGAAGGCATTGATATTCAGTGGTTGAACTTTGAAAGCGGGATTCGATGCATATCTCGTGGTGGTTGGAGTAGGATTCAATTTTTCCCTCTTCTCTCTCTCTTATTCTTTCTATATATTGTAACATTTCTCATTTTTGAAAGGAGAGACATTCTGGGCATAGAGAAACTCTGTCAAATTTGTTTCTCGACGCTATTTTTGAGCAGTGAACCTTCCCCCATGCCTGGAAAATGTATTTGTGCCTCTATTCCAGAAATGTAATGGTCTGTGCACCTTCTAGAGCAATAAAAAAACGTGTTTTTGTGGTGTTCTTCAACCCTTTGCATCGTTTTTGTTGTTTCTCTCGTGCCTCTCCCTTTCAATCTTGGTTTTATGTGCATGTATTTCACATTTGCAGGTGTAGGATGTTGTGTTTCATGGAGTTTAATGGATGATTTGCAGATCTGGGCCGTGTCACTTCTGTTTGACCTCCCTCATCTCCATTTTTTCTGTTTCTTTCTCCCTCAATAGAATATCTCGCTTCCTTTGCTGGTGTATCACCACTTTAGTGTAGGCTCTATTTTTTCCCTCTTTCTCTCTCCTTGGTTCCTTGGAATGGTTAGATTAGGTTAGATTTAGTTTTCCTTCACTGGGAGTAGCTTGCGATAGATAGTTTAGAAAGAGGAACCAACCTTATCTGGAGATCTTTTCCCACTTTTGCAAGGTCCCAAACCTTGGGGAAAGTTCAATGTTATGCAATCACACCAAATGACCCTACCTTAGAAAAGTAGATCCATAACTAATTTGGGGGTGATGTGATTTCGCACTAACAGTATCAATGCACAAGTATGGTTGGAACCCACTCCTATCCCTCATTTCAAAATCCAATAAACAAGGCTTGAGAATTATACCTCATGATTATCCACCCTTTGGGATTTATGTCATCTCTTCTAAATGTGGGGGACCACTCATATCATTTTAAATAGCAATGTAGATTTCCCAATGTAGCCTTCTACGAGGATCTTGCCCTCCACTAACATATTCCCTGATTCGGTTGTTTTTTACCTTATCCGGATCTAATCCTCAAAACAATTTCCGTGTTGCATAACTCTTCTATATCCCAAAATTGTAGATTGGGATCAAAAATTTTCATGTGCCAATCGATTTCTTTGAGAATGATGAGGCATTCGCATAATTCATGGGACTCAGGGATTAAATTCTGACTAGGGATCACAAGAAAGGTTTTTGCAATCAAACTAGATTCATGTGCTATACTTTAAAGAAGAGACTGAGATGTGTGGTTTCTTGAATAGGAATTTCTTAAGAAAGAGTAAGAATGCTTCAGAGAATCCTTGTGGAAAGAAACAAATGCAAGTCTCATAGAGACAAACATTTTTAGGCACTAGTAGATAAATAAAATGAAGAACCTATAGAGGAAATGGTATACCCATTCAAAAATAATGATGAGACACCTAAGAAGGTTGACCTTACTCTTCCACCAAATCCTACATAGATAGAAGATTCTTATAAAATTCTTGTTTGAAGAAATGATCATTGTCAACACTAGCTCAGAAGAAGAACCTAGAATGATAAAAGAAGGGAGAGATTCACTCTCATCTCAACTAAAAAAATGTTTTTTTTTGGAACTATTAAGAGAATATGTAGTTATATTTGCATGGTCATATGCAGATATGTTTGGTTTGGACCTAGAATTTATCGTGCACAAACCTCATTGTACACCCAGATGCCAAAACCCCATCAACCAGAAATTGACAAAGAAGCACCCCCAAAGTTGAACTACTTGTCAAAGAAGAGCATGAAAAGTTATTAGCTGTTGATTTCATTTAAACCCATTGAATATTCAGATTGGATATCTAAACATATTCTTAGTTTAGAAGAATTTGGCTGGCATAAGAATCTATTCCAAATTCTGTGACATCAATAAAGTATGTCTCAAAGATGAATTCCCCTTGCATAATATTGATATGATGTTCGATTATGCCCGTTGGTTATGAAATGTTATCCTTAATGGATGGTTTTTTAATTGTTATAACAAGATCTGAATTATAGAGGAAGATCAACATCAGAAAAATTTCATTTACCCCCTTGGTGGACATTTTATTACAAGGTCATGCCTTTCATACTCAAGAATGTCGGGGGCCACCTATCAACGTGGAATGACAATCATCCTTTCATGGCATGATGAATGACAATCATAGAGGATTACGTTGATGATATCTTAGCAAAATATAAAAGTAGAGGAGAAACACCCTGAAGTGATGAGACATATTTTTTAAGCATCTTCGAGATTACAAAGTACACTCAAACCCTAAGAAGTGTGTCTTTTGGAGTTTTTTTAGGGAAGCTCCTAGGTTTCATCATTTCACAGAGATGGATAGAGGTGGATCCTGCAAAGGTTACAAACTATCATGGAAATGCCTCCACCTAGAAATCTCAAACAACTAAGATGTTTACAAGGAAAGATACAGGGAAATCCATCGTTTCATTTTAGAGCTTGTGGATAAGTGCCATTCATTTTACACATTTATTTAAAAAAGATGTTAGGTTTCAACTGGGGATTAGATTGTCAAGAGGGTAATTTGCACTGCTGAAACAATACCTTGTCAACCTTTCTGTACTCATGCCACTTACCCTGGGGTGAAACCTATCCTATTATACATTTCAGCTAAACAATTTACTATTGGTGCATTGCTTTTCCCAATATGACCTAGACCATAGAGAAAGGTAAGTTTATTACCTTAGTCCACACCTTGATTGGCTACAAACTAAATTACCCATAGATTGAAAAAGGATTTCTTAGAAGTTTTTCTTTTCCTTTCAAAAATTGTGTCGCTATCTCCTTAATAATAAGACCAAGCTAATATCCAAAGTTGACCCTCTGAAATACCATTTTTCCAAACCTTCCCTTACGGGACTGAATGTAATAATTGGATCATTATCCTAAGTGAATTTGATATTGAGTTTGCTAACCAGAAGTCATTAAAGGAAAGGTAATTGGCTTGATCAGCTAGCAAAAATCCCCTCTACCAAGGATGAAACCTTTGTGTCTGGATCTGCCAGATTGCATTCCATGATGTATGTTTGAAGAGTCAATGGAGTTGGTAAGTCCAATTTAATGGATTGTTCACCTTACATAGGTTGAGGGAAAGGAGCGGTGCTCATCACTTCGATAGGTGAGGTTATTCCAAGAGCATTCAATTTTGGATTCCCTTGTACTAATAACATTGTAGAATATGAGGCACTCATTGCTGGCCTACATTTTTCTATCACTTGGAATATTAGATAGCTATGAGTCATTGGGGACTTCCAACTTATTATTAAATTAGTTAATGATGAGTATAAGGTTAAAGATGAAAAATCTTATTCCATACAAGGAAAATGGGTTTGAAACCTTGAAGGAATATTTTATAAAGATTATATTTTTAACAAAAAAATAAGGTCACACAATAGATCAAAAAAATGTCATGGCTACTATCGGATCACTATTACGCATTCCACCTTAGGCAAGTAAAATGCCCTTCTTTGTAGAGAATTTACGAGTAGTACCTACATATGATATGCTAGAGTTGTGTTTTGGCATGTAAATTTGTTGATACCTTATCCTCTTGGTATCACCCTATATTTAGATACCTACAAGATAGAACATTTTCCCCAAAACATTATCCATTTTGAGAAGAAATATCTTATCCACTGTATAGCCCGTTACACCCTCCTAGGAGGGCACCCTTTATCATTGTGGCTACGACAGGAATCTTGCTTCGCTGTTTGGATGTTATTGAATCAATCCATGCTATTTAAGAAAAGTGCACAGGAGGTATTTGTGGAGCACACACTAGCAGTATGATCTTGGGCTAAGAAGCTCTTTAAGGGTGGGTTATTATTTGCCCCACCGTGGAAGCAGACTATTGTAACTTTGTAAAAGAAATGTGAGCTATGCTAAAAGTATGGAAACTTGATGCATGGACCAACACAGGATTTACAACCAATTGCCACACTTTGGTCATTTTCTAAATGGGGGCCTGGATCTCATAAGGAAAGCTCCATCCTTCTTCTTCATATGGTCATACCCACATTATTACCACCACCAAATATTTTACTAAATGGGTAGAGGTTTGTACCTCTTACTTATTTCACTGGTGCACAAATCTCAAAATTCATCATGAATCACCTCATTTTCCATTACGGTTGTCCCTTCTACCATTTTCACTGATAATGGTAAACCTTTCAAGAATAAAGCAGTCAAAGCATTATGAAAATGCTTCCATATTCACCTCAAGTTTTCTACCCCCCTATTACCCCCAAGGTAATGAGAAAAGACAAGGCTGCCAAATAAAAACTCTTGTACAGATAATGGAGAAAATTCTAAGTAAGACTATTCATAATTGGCACTTATAGATACATCCCACCCTCTTGGGCCTATCAAACCTCCATCCACACTCCTATTGTTGCAACCCCATATTCACTAGTCTATGGAAACTAATGCCATCATACCCTTGGAAGTGTATATTTTCCTCCCTGAAAATATATCTTTGGGAATATCTTGATAAGGATGAAGACTATAGAGTTTCTTGTCTAGCAGAGCTAGAATCTATTGAATGAAAAGCGTTATGAGAGTGTTTAATCACCTAAAGGTTTACTAGAATAGAGTGTCAAGAGGATATAAAAAATGGATCATTAGTCATGAATTCAATGTAGGAGATATTTTTTCTAAAAGAAAATCAAAAGAAAAATGACAAAGACAGAGAAAAAGAAAGGTAAATTTGAGAATAACTGGTTTAGGGCCTTATGTGGTGTGGTTACTAAATATGGATCAAGAGCTTATAAACTGGCATACTCAAAATGGTGAAGAGAGCTTTAAGAACCTATGAATTCCATGCATCTCTAGTAATTTCTATGCTTAAGCTTGACACATATATAAGAAAAATACCTAAAAAGTAGAAAAATAAAGAAAAAAAAAAGCAAAAGAAAGAAGAAGAAAACTTAGAAAATCAAGAGAAAAAGTAAGGAAAAAAGGAGGTCATCCACATGTTTAAAACCATGAAATTTTGGTACGTTGGGAAGGTCTTTAGGTGGAAGAAACCAAGTTTCCGATGCTCAATGAGGGATTCATTGGTCACAAAACTACTCTTACATCTACTGTGGGTAACCCTCACCGCTATCTAGGTTCGATTTCCCTTGATTAGCTCTAGGAACCCTACAAGGTCTACTTTTTCAGGCCATGATCTGGCTTGTTTCTTATTATATCTATGTGAAGGATTTCCCTGTGTATATTCTCATCTAACGTTTGGGGGGCACCTTCATATTCCATTTTATTGAACATATACGTGTGGGCATTTCTACCTTTTTTTATATTCCCACATCACGTTGGGGGGGCATCCACACTTCTTTTTCCTTGTACATTTCTTTCGAAACAAGGACCTTAGAAAATAAAAAAAATATTCACGAAAGATACAAAAAAATATAAACATTCACAAAACCCCCTTTGGAACGAAGCTACAACAACTTTGTAACATTGTCTTAAGGAAATCTTGAAAACAATGTGCATGGCAGGCTTGAAAACTTATCTTTCAAGATAACACCAAAAATAGTAGAAAAATATATCAATGTTTTTTCCCACGTAAACAAGGTAGTGATTAGATTACTTTTTGTTGATGATTTTTTATAGTTTTAGTTGTGAGTATATTTTTCGTGTTGTATGATTTAAAATTATAGTTTATTTTCTTACCTCAAATTGAATCTCATTTGATTTAATTAGGGTGTTGCATTAAGTTAATTTTTTAAATCTTTTATACTTGTAAATATATTGGTATGTTTTTCATCGTCTATTGTTTTGCATCTATTAGAATTCATTTTTACTTAGTTAGATTTAGATACCAATTTAATCTGTTTGTTAAAATTTGCATGCATTCATTTCTATTTTTCATATTGTTGTGTAGTTTTGAAGGTGTACCTTTGTTTATTTTTGTTAACTTTTTCTTGTGTGTTTTTTTAATTCACATTGTTTTTTATCACATCTATCATCTATCATTCATCACATATAATATCATCTAATACATAATATATACAAAATTTTTATGTTTTATATCATGCATGTACACTAAGCTAATCATCACATATTGTATCATCAATGGGGGCAAAGAGGGGGTTATGCATGATCACAAATCTATCCCCCCCCTACACCAATATAATATAATATCATCCCAAATGCTAGCATCTACCATAATATCTCATGTCCAAAAACATATGATATTATCTAAAGATATATCATCAATATGAAAAACATGTGGTACAACATCACTATCTAGTATGAAATATACATAGGAAATGAAAATCATTAAAGTGACATGATACACTCATATATCTATAAACATGAATCATCACCATAGAGCTTGTAACAAATAGGACATATAAACCATCGAATGTCTATATATACATATGTAAAATATATGTCTCAAAATAATATATATATATATCATTGATACAAAATTTTTCCATCTAAATGGCATGAATCAACACCAAACCTTCACCACAAGGCATAATTAAAAACATGATGCATTAGTACATATATTAATCAAAATCAGCCTTCGTAAGAGGCATGTATACATACATATATCATATACAAAAGGAGAGGAGTCAACCATGACTCTCGCCCTCTCTAGGGATTGCCTTGTCTATGACCTAGAGGAAGAAACAACAACTGATGTGATGGGCCAGGTCCTAGATGTAACCAACCCTGCTGTCCAAATGGATTGTTGTACTGATCTAACCGACCATCCTAAAACTCTAAGATCTAGATTCTATCTTGCTGAACATCTAACTGATCAAAGGGTATAACTCACTCCCCTATTAGAACTACTTCATAATAGGTGGCCTTGTAATTTTACGAGGCCTTGCCACTAACTCTCATGATGTAAATGAATAATATTTGTATCCCCAAAAGTAGTGGTTGCTTGTATAACAACATCTCGCTCCCCTGTCAGTCTACCCATATTAGCATGGGCCCTATCTTGAAGCTGACGCCTGCCGGTCTCTGTATATTGTAATAATCCAGATCTGGGCCCATGCCCGATCTCTCATAATGGTAATACCATGCACCTACACGTGCACCTGGTCCTGTTATACCATGACACCCTATGCATGTTTTCTACACCTTGTGTAAGGAGGCTCAATATTTGAGCATCCTACACTACTAGTTTCCTAATCTACTTCTGCAATGCTCCTCCATCCCCTACCTTGAGAAGGCCTAGGCTCTCACCTGGTCTCTCTCTGCTATCACAACTCGTAACTGTGCCCTAGCCTAATCTCTCTTAGTTTGCTACCTATAATTGAATTGCTATCACTTCTTATAGTTGTTGTTTAATCACAACTAACTATCCATCATCTCTATCATCAACTATATCACGAGGTGACGGACCTGTTGTGGAAACACCTACTGTGACTGAACATATATCCCCAATTGAATGCCTACCGGAGGGAACTCTATGTCTAGAGCCTGGGGCATCTGTCTCTACCTAGGCCTAGGCCCATTTCTATGTGGCTATTGTAGTGCAGGACCCTTTTCCCCATCCCCATCATGGAATTGGCCATTAAAAGGACCATCATCATCATCATCATCATCCTTGTCACCTCCACCCTCATCACTGCTGCTAGGAGGTGCCACTAGAGTTTCTATAACTCTGACATCCCATGCTTCTCTAGGAATCATCAATCGACGAGGTAATACTGTGTGGTACCATGGAGCATACTTTGATGTGTAACTCAAATTTTTGACCTGTCTCAAAGGTACCCACATAACTTGTACCGCTTATAAATAGCTTGCTAAGGCTCTGTCTCTGGTGATCTATGGCCCCATGTCAAAATAATATCAGGCCCTACGAGCATAACACATATTTGCCCCAGTACATCCTATGTAATGCCAAACTATCTCTGACACTAGTCAAATCTATAGAAATCTCACATATAGCTGCGGATGCCCAACATAAAATTCTCAAATTTCATTGTACATAGCTCTAAGCCATCTTTGGGCCACTGGAAGTGTCTAGACAACCTCCATACTATCGCGGCCTACTATAATTCATCTAACTCTCTACAGTAATGGTAGGTGTCTCCCATATGTAGCCACACGTCATTACCAACCAAAACCCAACCCATAGCAGAAGGCTCCTTTGGAGCTTGGACCCTCGGTACACCTGTGGAATGACCAATAACAATGTGGTCCCATGACCAAATCTGAAGTAGCCTTACAGGTCCTACCATCTTTTAACGATAGTATGTGATCAAGTGTAAATCCTAGTATAAATGTATCAGTATACACTGGCCCCAAAAATATGTCTCGTCGTTAATCAAATCATGTATCACTCTAATGAGGCCAAGTGGAAATGAAGCTCCAGTTTTTTCAAGGAGTAAAACTCCATTAAAAAAATCCATTAGATATACTTCGACCCGATCAAGCTCAGGATCCTCTATACACCGTGATAATCTAACTTTCTTTCCCGCCATGCGGTGTATCTAGAATATCGAATAACTCTATAATGCACTTATTAATATTAGGCTTGTGACTCATGTACTGAATCATCTCGCCCCTTGATGGGGACCCGCATAATATGCCATACATCCTCTAAGGTAATGGTGATCTCAGTAGTGGGGAGTTGGAAGCATTGACTCTCACTATGCCACCCGCTTGACTACAACTGTCAAGAGACCATGATCCAGAGTAATTTGGGGTGTGTCGGCTACGTAGGCTAGCCCCGTAACATATAGAAGAATATTCAATATAATTCAATCATCCTCATCATACTACACCTCTATCATAACCAGACTACCATATCTCTCTCCGGTGTTTAGGATGGGTAGTATTTGTTTCACATAAACAAACGATACATGTTTTATGGTTACATTTATGTCTACTTCTATATACTTTTCTGTAAATTCTTCTTACATTCATCTAACATTCTAATTTTCACTTTCTTCTACAAACAATCTAGTCTATTTTCATCTATACTTGGCTAATTGTTTCCAAAGAGTAAGTTACGTACTTTTCCCTAGCACATGTGTGCCTACTTTAGCACATGTGTACCCTATTTCAACACTTATGCACCCAACATGTGTGTGCTTCCTTTTTGATGCCTATGTGTCCATATCGGTGCATATACCCTGTCCTTCCTATACCTCTAAGTAATATGGGTGTCTATGATATAACGGTATGTGGTAATCTTATTTGGTTGAAGGTGATGGATGATATAGTGTTTATAACAGTGCCCCCATCAATCTTTACCATTTTAACGAGAACATTATTGATTTGGGAAGTGATGAAGAGGGGCAAGTCATGATCTTGAGGGAAAAGTGATGGTATTTCTGAAGGTTCAAAGGAGAAAAGTGATGGTATTTCTGAAGGTTCAAAGGAGATGGTAGTAGAGGATTTAGGATTTAACTATTTAATGACAATTTTATGTATTGTGATGGAGGATGGTGGTATAGAAAGCACACATATTTTTATTTTATATTGTGGGGTTTTATTGGAAGTTTTAGGAGTGACGGAGATGGAAACTTTAGTTTTATCTTTAGATGACGATGATGATATTTTAGATGTTTTTGGGATAACGACAAAATTTTTAGGTTTGTTTTGATTTTGGGGGGTTAGATTCGTGGTTTTTTGATTCAAGTAGTAATATGGATGGAATAGATTTAATAAGGGAGGATTTTATTTAAGGATTCTTCTAGAGTGACATGTGTAGAATTCGTTGATGGGAGGAGGCATTTTATTTAAGTTTTTATATGATTTTGTGGAAGGCCTTACAATTTTCTATAGAGTGTCCTTGTTTCCTATGATAGTCATAAGAGATATTAAAGTCATACCAAGAGGGCTTCCATCCTTGAGCATCAAATGGCTTAGGATGTAGTAATGTTATGAGTGATTGTTAATGAAGGTCATCTAGGTTATACACATAATTTCATTTAGGTGAGAATGAGGATGGTGAAGGGGTCTCTTTTGTTTATGTTCAGGTGATGTATGACTTTGGAAGGGGTTTATTTATTTGTCTGTCAAGGAAGATTCTTATATCATTGTATGTATGAGGGACCGGGACCCAATATATAACTTTGATGAATAAATTTCAAAGTTGAGATGATAGTGACCTCCTTAGAAGAGGGTGGAATGAAGGTTCAAGGGTTATATAAGTGATAATGATGTGTGAAGGCTTAATAGGGCATTTTAAAGACTTGGACAATGGTTTTTTTTAAGGTCCCTTCATGGTTTTCTTAGATGAGCTAGGTATGGATGTTTAGGTAGTAGATGTAGAGGGGTGATATTTAATGATATGCTTATGGGATGTTTCTAATCATTGAATAGATGTGGGTTTAGAAGTTTCTTGAGGAAGTGTGGATGATGTGGACACAAATTAAAAAGTTGAGGCCCGCAGATTCAGTAGAGTTTCTAACAAATGTAGACTCAGTGGTTATGGATTGAGATTCGATATTAGGATACATTTGACTAATGGTTCTTATGGTATGGTGGGCTTGTACATTATTGGATTGGATTTAACTACTCAATGGTGAATGATTCGAAAAGGTCTACTTCAACAAATCGAGATTTTGTTTTTGAGGTGCATTGGTATTGTCCAAATGGAGTTCACCTTTTTCAATTAAATATTGAAGGACATTGTGGAATGAGTGACACCTTTCTATGTTGTATCCCTTTACCCTATGGTATTTACAATAATAATTATCCCTATACCAAGAGGGTTTAGATACATATATGAAAATAGAGCGGATGGGTGAAAGAGAGATTATATTGACAGCAATGATTTTTTCAGTGACCACACTATAGGTTTCTCCGATGGGTGTGTAACTATGTTGTGGATGGGAATTCTCAGTAGTGTTTTTTTATTTAGGGGTATATTTGACAACTATGACATTGGATGATGATTTATACTTGTCAGGATTGGAGTATTATTTAGATGAAAAGTCATATTTTTATTTCCTAGGTCGTACTTTAACTCTACCTTCTTCGAGAGCTCGAAACTCTAATTTACGCACCATAGTGAAATCTTCACCAAAAATTTAGATTGACTAGATTTGAAGTGTAGATGATATGTTTTTAGTGCATGAATGGAAAAATAATTCAATTATTTCAGTTTGTGGTCATGTAAAGGATAACTGATTGATTATACTCCTCCATTAGGAAATTTTTTTTTGCTATGTATTCGTCTTCAAAAATTTTAATTACGTAGAGATCATTGATGGTGATTTTGAAGGAAATATTTATAGTGAAGTATTATAGAAAGTGTTGTGTGAGTTTTGTGAATGAGAAAAGGGAGTAATGAGGGATGTTATTATACTAATCTAGGGCACGATCAGAAAGGGACAGGGGAAATTCCTTAGCCTTAGATCTTGGTTGTGGCCTATGAGATAACAAGAATGGAGAAAAGTATGAATGTGTTATTGGGGATCTTATTTTCTATAGAATATAATAAACTTTGGAAGTTCCTAGTGATGTGAATATGTTTTGTAAGGTATTGAGGGGTCAGTGAGCTCATTGGAAATCTGTTTATAGGAGATCACATTCTTAGGATCCAAATAAGAGGCTTTGAGGCTTGATATTCTATTCATAAGAGCTTGAATGGGGTTTTGTTTGTGACGGTTTTTCTAAGGATGAGCCAGCTTGATGGAATGAGAACTGGATCGGATGGGGATATGATTGATACTGTTGAGGGGACATTTTAATGATAAGGGATATTTTTTCTGATAAGTAATGTTAGCGGGGATATTGTAAGTGGATTGAGACACTAAGGGTTGTTATGGTAGTACATATTGATAGGGAATGTGAATATATATGTTAATGAGAGGCTGCAATGGATGGGGGGTATGTTGAAAAGGGACATATGTATAGGTAAGAGGCTACAAATAAGTGGGTGGTTGTTGAAATTGTATAGAAGAAGCAACAGAGGATGGCACTTGTTGTGGGATATTCTTACTAGGAATATATTGGGGTAAGGAAATGAGTGGTTGTGAGGGTTAGGGTACATGTTGTCAGAAAAAATAGGTTGAAGATGATAAATAAATGGGGTGGGTGCTATCAATAGCACTAGTATTGAGTAGAGGAATGAACATAGTAATCTTCTAAATAGGATGGGTGGTTTGATGAGAAGGTGGTTTCTAAGATACAATGATAGAAACGAAAATAAAACTTATTGGAGTTGTTTGGATGATGGAGAATATTGGAGGAGTAGATGAAGAAGCATTAGGTTTGTTTTGAAGAAGTGTGGAACTAGTGGAAGGATTAGGTGAAGATGTAGGTTATTGAGTAGACATATCTTGGGAAGAAATCATATGAAGATCGTAATCATGAATGAAAAACATTATAGTATATGTTTCAGGTTTGGTATGAGGAGGATATGGATGTAATTATCGAATGAAAGGTTCCTAAGTTGGGTCTATAAGATCGTAAAAACCACACTAAGGATTAGGAATGTATGGAGGTGGTTCAGGAACTGATGGTTGAATTTGAACACCCCTAGCTGCAAGTTAAGAATTAAGGGCCATGGGATTTGAATCTAAAATATCTGAAAAAGACAGGATCCCCACCATCAAATAAGAGAGGAATAGGAGAATCGAGGATATCAAAGCATGCAGAATGAGATCTAGGAGAATGTGGTGGTTCCAACTCTTTGGTTTGAGATAGATGAGAGATTTGATGATGGAGTAGGTGTGCAGAATCTAAAAGGAAAATTTATATAATTTCATTATAAAACCTCATTTTATTCTTCCCTAATTCATTTATTTTCAAATTGAGGTGTGGATATTTCTTTTTTTTGGATTTATAATTGATTGAGATTGTAGATTTTGTTGAGGTAATGGTGTAGATATGTTTTTTTATGTTTGGAAAAGGATTTTTTTTCTTGTAAGTACCATGATAAAACATACAAAATAACCTAATAAATGAAAAAATTAATAGATGGATTGTTTAAAACCAATAAACAAAGAGAGATGAATTAATTTTTAGATTATCTTGATTCATTAATAAAATATGTAATGTGTAAAATAGATGATGGGGTCCTAGGAAATGGTTTTCTATGGCTAGTTTCAGGACTATTTAATGTTTGAATCCCTGATATACCTAAATGTACATGAGGCTCAAATTTATGTTGGTGCTAGTACAGGGCCTAAAGTTGGGTCCTACCCCCCTCACTTCATGGGTCGCGGAGCGATAAGGTAGTCGGGTTCTTAGCCAATATACCCGACAACCCAATATATTTTATACTTAGTCAGAGCATCGAGTCAGTTTCCCTATTGGGTGATGAAATCCCAATAGTAATCAATTGGGTAGGAGTGTTTAATGAAAGTTATGTTTAATGTGATTTGGTTTTGTTTGGGGGAGGATAATGTGAATGTAATAAGTTAACCTTCCTAATTAAAGTTATATGATCAAGGAGTATGCAGTGTTCATTTTTAATCAAAAATAAATAATTTATTTTGATGAGGACAAATAATAAATATGTAGTTAAGAAAGAAAAAAATAAGGGAAAAGGACTCACTTTGATAAAGCTTCCTTTTTATTTTATTTTTCAAATATGTTTGAAATTTTTATTTTAATTAGCAATATAGCATTCCAGCAAGTAAAAAGCTTCCAAAAATAGGAAACCTGCAAAAACAGGTTAGTAAAAAATGGAAAACAACAGAAAAATAAAGGTTAGAATGCCAACTGTAGAGTAATCAAAATAATTCATATAAATCTTTGATGATTGAATGAATAGTTTGCGATTCACCCGATCGCTAGCAATTCACCGAATCTCTAGTGATTATAGAGCAGAAAACCTAGATATGATTTTTTTTGAAATTCAAATGAATAAAAGAAGGAACTTAAGGTCCCAATGGACATGCCAAAATGTTTAGAGATGTTTTTACCTTTCTACTTGAATAAACAAAGTGAAATAATAAAAACAAAACTAGCCTCAGAAGACGTGGGGTTTAGCGATACCCATAGATAATGGTTGTTGATGTTAGATGTTGATAGAAATTGTGTTCCATCCAAAAGTGTGTACAAGCTCCTACCCTTGCAAAGAAAAACTGAACTCCAAAAACAAAATGGATTATATAGATAGATAGATAGGTGAACTTCTCAGAAAAGGTTGATTCTAGGAATCCAAAGGGCCTCCTCGAAGGATGTCAGATCACTTTATAAAAAATCAAGTTAATTGCAATGGATAAGAGAAAAAATGATAACAGATAAAAAATTGATAGATATAAAGATAGTAGATTAATGTGGCTAGAATTTGATATCAAATGGAAAGCCTTGTCCAACTTCAAATGTGGCCCAGTCAAGTGTGGATGCAATATGTACGCATTTGAAAAAATCGTCACCCTGAATTGAGTAACTTCTTGTTTGATTTCGTGAAGGAATTCAATATGATCTTCGATATCTTGTTCAGTTTTGACAAATCAGATTTTACACATCGCTCAATTAATGGATAATATTGAACCATTCCTAGTAAAAAAATTGTTTGAACTATTGAAAGTGAATTGGTGCTAGTAAATTTCATGTGATTGACCACTGGTTTCCATCTAACAGTCATCCATTCTTTAAAACATGTTAGAGGAAACATCGATGATATGGTAGATATGATAAATTTGATAAAAATTGATAATAATTGATAAAGGGGTAAAATTTACAAGAATCGCTGGCAATTGGGGCCAATCACTGGTGAATTTAGGTGATTTTTGACACTTTAAATGAAATCAAATATTTAAAGTTTTACTGATTAATGTTTCAGAGTAATAAATGAGTTAAAATTATTTTAAATAGATGGGTAAGACACAAGAATAATACTTGGAGGTTAAAATGGAGCTAAAAGAGGCCTCAAACCTTACTAGAAGATTGTCTAGATGGTTGGTGCAGTCTATGGGTTGGGTGGTGAAAATCGTATCCACAAGAGATTCAGAGTTTCTTCAAAATTATTGATGAAGAATGATAACGATACTCAGTGATGGATTTCATATCCTGGTGTTAAGTGATGATATGCAGGGGGCTTAAATATAATATTGAAATCAAGAGCCTAGGATTCGAAAATTGAGGATCCTCAATGAAGGTTGAAAAAATTGTATTTATAACACTAGTGATTACCTGAATTACAAGTGATCCGGGTGTTTTGGGGTTTAGAAGGGTAAAGTGGTTAATACTACTTCTAAATAGAGTTATTTTATTTTGGCTTCGGGTAAATAGTTTGCTAAGTTGTTGGGGACGAAGAATGAGGGTTAAGGGAATTATGAAATGGTTTTAATATGATTTTTATTTATTTAATTTCAATTTTAGGGTGGTTTTAGATTGTTAGATTTAGATTTGAAAGATATAGAAAGGATATTTACCCATGTTAAATATGATAAAGGGGTTATGAATTAACCTAAGACGATAAATGATGAATTAGACTAATAAATGGTAAAATGCATGAAGGGTGCTATTATTAGGTGTGTACATTTTCCCCTTTTTTCTAGTAGTTTTATGTCGGAAAAGTGCTAGAAAATGAAAGAGATGACATATCGCATCAAAAACTCTGCACCACGATGAAGTTGTACTATGGTTCAATCGTAATGGCTCCAATGTAGTCACAAGGAAGAATCAATCAATAACTTAATAAATTTCATAATAGAACAAAGCTTGCACATGTAGAGAAAAGACAACAAAGTGTCATGACATGCTCATAAATGTCAAATGAAAGGATACATATAGGGTGCTGAGTAACCCTAGTGTAAGACTCAATAGAAAACCCTAAACCTAACCCATGTGAGATGACCCTCCATATGTGAGTGGAGGACACATAGGATAACTCACATCAACACCCCCCCTTCATCGAAGCTGGGGTAGCGGCTATGATGAGTCAAACAGAAAGAAAACACACTCTTAAACAATTAAGAAATATGTGTCAATGGGGCCCGGAAACTAAAGGATTGATAAGGTGCCCATATACAAACAAAATATTCCTAGAAGAAGAAGAAAAAAATAAGGACTACATAGTCCGAAGAAGATGAGAAGCTGTAGAAGATCTCACCCCAAGAAGAGACCGTAAGTGAAGAAACTTCATCTCAGTGAAGGGCTTGGTAAATAAATCTGTAATTTGATTAACTTCCTGAATGTACTAAATGTTGATGATACCATCATGAATAAGCTCTTGTATGAAGTGTATATGGATCTCAATGTGCTTCGTCCGTTGATGCTGAACTGGATTACTAAAAATAGAGATAGTGCTCGTGTTATCACAGTAGATAATGGTCAGTCGCCGATGGTGGATGCCAAACTCTGTCAGAATACCCTATAGCCAAATAGATTTTATGTCAATGTTAACTACTCCTTTGTATTATGTCTCTGTAGATGATATTGAGATTGCATTCTGCTTCTCGCTATACCAACTAATAGGACCTGAACCAAGAGAGAAACTATAGCTAGAAGTAGATTTCCGATGATCTAAGTCACCAACCCAATCAGAATCTTTGAACCCAATCAAGTCAATATCTACCCCTCTATGATAGTGAATGCCATCATTATAAGTTCCATGAACATAATTAAGGATCCATTTAGCTACTTTCTAATGCAGCTCTTGTGGCTCTTGCATGTACCTGGACATGATCCCAACAACATATGATAAATCCAGTCAAGTGTGAGTCAAGTAAATCAAGCTCCCCACCAACTGTTGATAAAGTTAACCATCAACCAAGGGATTAGAGAAATCAGAAACCAAATTAAACCCAAAAAAGGAGTAGGAGAAGACTTGCAATCGGAAATCTGAAAATGATCTAGCAAATCAAGAGCATAATTAGGTTGTGAAATCAAAAATTCCCGAGTCAGATTGTGAAATCTGGATCCCAAGAAAGTAATGAAGCAGACCTAAGTCAGTCATGGAAAACCTATTGGCCAAGGTGATCTTCACAAAATCAATAATAGAGGAAGAACTTCCTATGATCAACAAGTCATCAACACAGAGAACAAGAATGATTATGGATTCATCTTGCCATAGAATAAAAACAGTTGGATCAGAGTGACACCTAGTAAACCTTGGTGTAAGTAAAAAGGAGTACATCTTGGCATACCAAGACCGAGGGGCTTGTTTAAGGACATAAAGAGACTTCTTTAACTTACAAACAAGGGAGGGATCATGGACATAACCTAGAGGTTGTTCCATGTAGATCTCTTCCTCTATGTCCCCATGAAGGAAGGCACTCTTAACGTCCATTTGATGGAATTTCCATTTGTTTTCTGTGGCAATGGCTAAGGTCAGTTGAATAGAAGTCATCTTCACAATCAGAGAAAATGTTTCAGTATAATCAACCCCAACTATATGGGAGAAACCCTTAGCTACTAATTTTTCTTTAAACTTTTTGACATCTCCATCTACTCCATACTTTATTTGAAACACCCACTTACACCGAACAATTTTTCTTCCTTTTGGAAGAGGGTTGAGATCCCAAGTATCGTTCTTCATGAGAGAGGAATACTCCCCCATCCATGGCAGAATCCCACTCAAGAATACCATAAGCCTCCCAGAAAGACTGTGGATCAGAATTAAAGGCAAAGAAGGAGTGGGGTCCAACGAAATCTGAGCGAGTATGTCTCATATCCAAAGTATCTTCAACTAAATCTCCAACACTTTGCAAGGTTTTCCTAGCCCAAAGAGGACTAGGAGGATCAGGCTCAGAGTCAGAAGATTCTTCACTTGAGTGAGAAGGAACATAGTCCTCATCATCACTACTATCAGAATCAGAAGAATTAGAGGTCTGATGGTTGGGAGGATCAGGAAGAGGAGCACGGTCAACGCATCATCATTTGATGAGTCAGAATCCGAATCAGCAAGCTGAAGAACCTCAATAGTTGGATAACTAGAAGTCAAAGAAGATTCATCGAACTTAACACTTCTCTCAATATATAGCTCATGAGAAGTAGGATTCATCAATCGATATACCTTCACGTCATCAGGATACCCTACAAAGATACAAGGTTTGGATTTTGGTTCCAAATCCTTGCGTTTCTTCTTGGGAATCCAAGCCATAGCCTTGGATCCAAAGAATCAAAAGTGCTCAACATTAGGTTTGTTTCCAAACCAGGCTTCAAAGGGTGTCATCACATTTTACTACCTTGTGTGGAACATGGTTCTGAATGTAATTAGCATAATTCACTACTTCAGCTAAATACTACGGAAGAAGAGACTTCGAGTGAATCATACAAGTGTCCATCTCTTTAAGAGTATGGTTCTTTCTTTTTACTACTCCATTATGCGAAGGGTTTTTATGCAACTATATGCTATAAGAAGATCCCTTCACGAAGTATAGAAATCCATGAAACTATTGTTTACATATTCACCTGAGCCATTGTCGGTTTGAATAACCTTGACAAACCATTCTACCTGTTTCTCAGCAAGAGCATCAAAGTCCTGAAAATGTTCAAAGACTTCAGACTTAAGCTTAAGAAAATATACCCAAGTATATCGCAAATAGTCATTAATGAAGGTTAAAACATAAAGAGTTCAAGTAAATGAAGGAGATGGAAATGGACTAGATATATCACTGTGAACAAGATCCAAGGGACGAGTAGCTCTCCATGATTTTCCTTTGTCAAAATTCTTTTTAGGATTCTTTCCAAGGGTAAAACCCTCATAAATACCCTTAGAAAACTTGATGCAGGATAACCCATTGACCATTTCATTTTGGCTCAATTGTTCAAGGTAGTAATAATTTAGATGTGCTAAATGATCATGCCATAGCTTATTAACCTTCATTTGCATTTGTGAGAAAGACAGTGGGTGTAGAATCAGAAGTAAAGTGGGAAAAGGTATATAACCGTGAATGGTGATCCACCTTTCTCTCAACCACTGTAGTGTCATTGTTAAGCTCATGAATAATCCACCAAGTTAGGAACAAATTCCACTTTTATTCCTTCACCAAGGTGATTAATTTGGTAAACCGATAGGAGATTGGTAGAGAGATTAGGAACACTCAACACTTGGTTGAATGTTCCCCCATCCATCTCTACCGATCCACTACCGAAAAACCGACCACTGTCGTGTCATTACCCATTGTGATTTGGGACATTCCACAAGGCTCGATGTTAGAGAACTCAACATGCAAAGAAACCCATGTGGTGTGGGACACCGAAATCTATAATCCACATCAATGAAGGAGAAACTCTAGCTACAAGGGCCTTTCCTTTCTTCTTATCAGATTTAGAACCTTTTGCAGTAGAAGACTCGACCTTTGGAGTAATTTTTTATGGATTCAAAAAACACTTATTTTATTCTTCTCAAGTAAATGAGATAAATGATCAATTTGTTTCCAAAAATAGTGGTGTTTGTCGTGACTAGGCTTCTTGCAATAGGAACACAAAAAACTTTATTTTTTGTGCCTTAGGCTCAGAAGTCAAAGTGTTTATGTCATTTTTAGGTTTGGTCTTGGTTTCTTTCTTAGGTTGATCCTTTGATTCTTTCTTCTTTGTAGTCTTCTTTCCCTTACTAGTACTTGCTACAAGGGCATGTGAGTTGGACTTGAGAGACCCCATTTGAATGAGTTTGTCAAGTTCTCGAATGATTTGGGATGAAAAATAGTCAAAGGAGGGAATTTTCCAATCATTACCCAAGGCAGCTTTTGTAGCGTAAAAATTTGACATAAAGACAGAATATTTGGGACCTATCTAAGAGAGAATCGACAAGACAAGTTGAGAATCTTTCTTCTCCTACTTGACATTCCTTTAACAATGATATAGTGTGGAAAAACTTTGAGAAGAATACTTGTAGGTTTTCAAAATCACCAGGATTTAACCCTAGTAGTTCATTTTCCAACTCATGCGCTCTCATGTCATCATGTTGTTCAAACATTTCATCTAACATTGTCCACCCAGACTTAGGTGTTTCAAACAACTCAATGTGGAAGAGCAAGTCGGGAGAAACGAACATGCAAAGAAGACCTAAAGCTTCATCACTGCGGTTTAACTACTTAGATTTTTCAAGTTCGTCGTCTGGTTCAGTCTTAGTTCCCATGGTGATGCAGAATAACCCTTTACCCATTAGTTTCATTATTATTTTTGATCTCCATTCAAAAAAATTGAACAACGTAAGCAAAGGAATCTAAAGTGCATCCATAGTGAAAAGAGAGAGAAGTAATGTAGAAAAGAAACACAACCACCCAAGACAACATAATAACCCCCTACTTTCGACATTTTATAGTTTAGTGCGTTGAATACAATCGGGTTGGAGCGTACGTATGGAAACACTTGGTAACTCACCTTGTAATCAATGTAATAACGTGCAAGAAATGAGACCATAATCGTGTTTCAGCGAAGCACAACAATGTGACACCGTACATAAGCACAATTACTAAAAAACTAGGAAGGAGGCAAAATCAGATCTTGGTTGTGAGAAAAAGTGTCTCACATCGCAAATGATACCCCCTTGTTGAAAACTGTGGCGGATGCACACACTTGTCGCAAGCAATAATAACGGTAATTTTACAATGTTTAGATGAACTCAGGGTGAGTTTCAATGATCTTCAGAACGCTAAAAGGGCATGCGGAATTCAAAAAATTCTCAAAGTATCGCTACACACTTGAGCATATGATTAGTAAAAATAATCAACAATAATGCCTAAGATATATCGTTTAGAAACGTCCAGCTCGACTAATTTTAAATCTAGTTGGACTAAAAAAAATGATAAAAAAAACATTAATTTAAAGATGATTTAATATTGCTAATCGAGAGAGAAGAGACCTAATTAAGGGAAAAATTAATAAAACTAGATTTAATCTAATTAAATCTAATTAATTGCAAAGGGAGAAAATCCTAATTAAGATCTAAAAAAAAAAATCTGAATTAAGAAATTTAAACAACTTTCCTTTTTTAAAAAAAAATTGAAATTATTTCCCACCAGAAAAAAAATCTCTATTTAGATCTATTTAAAAGGAAAAGTTTCTATTTATTTAAAAAGCTTACATTTTTTTTGTTTTTAAAAGGATTTAAAAAAGCTTTTTTAAAAGTAAATTTTTAAAAAAAAACTTTCCTCTTTTTAAAAAAGCTTATGTAGAACTTAAGTAAGTTTAGAAACTATACAAGATTTAAAGTAAGATTTTGGTTTTAAAAATGAAAAAGAAAAAGAAATACCAAAAAGAGGGGGAACGTACCAAAAAATTTGAAGGATACCGTGAAGGCTCATGCGTGGGTTTTGGAAAATTTTTTTTTTTTTTGCAATACTGCGGAAGAGGAGGGAATAATGGTTCATGTCCAAGTGTTGTGGATGGTGGAGGGAGGAGGGAGGGAGCACCCCCGAATCGACCATGTTTGTTGTTTTGTGGTGAATCAACCACGGTTTTGCATAGTCCGAGGGCGGTTGGGAGAAAACACGGCTGGCAAGTAAGAAAACAATAGAGGGTATTGGCTTAGATCACGCACATAAAAAGCACCACACAACCATGTAATATGGCCTTCAAACAACAATATGGCCTGCAAAAAGTAAACGGCCAAAGTAAACATCAAACAACCGGCAACTGAGAATTTTGACCAAGTATATCACGAGATCTCGAGGAGGTGGAAAGATCTCGTAGGGAAGACCATGACCATGTAAACACCAAACACTGAAATATGACATGTACTGCAAAACCAAGAAAACAGAGGAGAGACAAAAAAAATAGAGGATAGAAATTTTGAGTTTAATAAAACAAATTTAAAAAACCAAAAAAATAAACCTCTATTTTAACTAATCTCCGAAATAAGCTGTAGCCAGCTAAATGTAGCTGAAAACCCCTTGCATCTTTAGAAATACCTGTGCATGCACAACGAACACATCAAACTAACACACTTTCCAAAAATAGCTTGTTAAATATGTTAACAAGGAAAAATCAAGAAAATAATGATCGAAATCTTGCACGAGGAGTTAAAAAAAAATGAAAAACAAGAGTACTCACAAACTAAAAAAACGAGTGCACGTTTACCCCAATATCAGCTCTGATACCATGAAAGAGATGATGGATCACATCGTAAAATTTTCACCATGATGAAGTTGCACTCTGGTTCAATCGTAATGGCTCCAACGTAATCACAAGGAAGAATAAATCAATAACTGAATAACTTGTATAATAGACAAAATCTTGCACATGTAGAGAAAAGAAAATGGAGTGTCTTGGCATGCTCATAAATGTCAAATGAAGGGATACATATAGGGTTCTCAGTAACCCTAGTGCAAGACTCAATAAAAAACCCTAAACCTAACCCTAAACCTAACCTATGTGAGATGACCCTCCAGATGTGAGTGGAGGACACATACGATAACTCACACCAACAAAAAAGCAATAATGAAAATTCAACTTTATGGGTGATCCCCCCCCTCAATATGGGGTGACTCCCAGCACAGTGTAAGGAACACCAGTTTGATAGGTTGGTTTGACGGGTGTAACATGCATTTCACTAAAAAAAAATTGCCCCAGTTCGTAAGGGGTACCGAAAACAAGCTAAACTACCATTGGGTCAAGTTATAGGGGGAACCTAGGGGTTCATCTCCTAAGGACATATGATCCAGAAAGGTAGGAAAAAAATAGTGGGAGGTCAAGTGATGGGAGGCCAAAGGTCTCATATCCTATAAATGTATTACATATCCTGAGGTTGATTTGTTTGTTTTATGTTTAGTAGTTCGAGGATTGGGGTCCTTTGAAAGAGGTAACATACCTTAAAAATAGTGATAAAGTGTTTGTTTTTTTACAAAATTTAGATAAGTGTGTAAAAAAAGTCAGCAAATCATCGGTGATTTGGGGTAAAAGTGATTTGGGGCCTATAAAAGGTGGTTTGGGCAGTGAAAATTTTATTTTTTAAAATGAGCTTGGATGACTACGAGAGCAAAAAACGAACAAAAATTATGTGTTTAGAGTGCAATGACATTCTCTGGGCAAGCATGATTCCCCGAAGTGTATATATATGGAGCTGCTAGTAACTAGATATGGTCATGGTGAGAAAAAAATAGCCAAAGTATGTATAGTGTACTAAAGGATGTGTATCATATATGTGAAGTGGTATGTGTGCCATGAATAGAATGATTCATACGTCATCATGAGTAGAAAAGTGTGTATGGAATAGTATAGGAGTGTAGAGAGATGTAGCAAGGTGTGACTATATATATTAGAAAGTGTTGCTAGAAATATTGACATGAATTGTAAAGCAAGGGAAATGTATAAATGTGTATGTGAATAATAGGGATAGAAAACTGGTGATTAGACCATGTGGCAATGATGATGGGAGAGTTTGATTCTCGCCAAGTGTGTGAATAATAAATATGTATGTGATGATTCAAGAGAGACTATGCCATGGTGGAGAAATTAGAATAGATATAAGATCGCAAAAGCTATGAAAGAGTAATGTCAACATGGTGAGGGGAAAAAACCGATAGAGGTTTAAGATCGACACTATATAAATATGAAGTGTATAAGAAATAATAATGTACTTATAAGTGGAAAATATAATAGATGTAGAATTTTGTGTGTTGGAAATATTGGAAAAATTAAGTGTAAACAAGAGGAACAACATGTTAGCGAAAAAGATGTGTAATGTATGTTATGTTAGAATACTCATCAATAGTAATGGAAAGAAATAAGTGCACTCGGTGAATATTATAAGTAATAAAGAAGTATGAACTAGCCCGTGTGATCATAGAAAATGTAGAAAGAGTGGAATAGATGAGCCCCATGAATGTAGCAAGATAAGTTGTAGCCATAGTACATGAACCATGCATCGGATCGTGGAAAGAGAAAGGATTAGGAATCAATGTAAAACCAACATATGGTGTTCTAACATGTAATGAGGAAGATGGCAAGAGATATAAAATAATGGAAGCATAAAGCATATGATCATTAGAAGTACATCAAGAATGAGACATAATCAAAGGAAGATCATGTGTTACAATAGAAAATTGATCGTGTAAATTAGTATCACTAGGGTGTTATTGATGCATAATCTCAACACCCCCTAATTATTTGCATCTTGATAGATTTAAAATATCAGTGTGATTTCATAACATGGAGATTTTCCCAAAGTGTGGGACTTCACAATCAGAAAATTTCTCCGGATGAAGGCTGGCTTCCTTTCCTATCCTAGTGCCAACTACTCCCAAAGTGTAGAGAGTTGTAGATATAACCCATAATATAATATTTCTAAGGAGAAAGAGATAGAGAAAATGCATGAGTATAAAACCTACTCTAAGGGAAGATGATGCACTAAGAAGAATGTTGAACAACCCTGGATAATAAAACACAACACTAACATAAACTTGTAATGACAACAACAACAATAAAAAATAACCTTACATGCAATGAAAGATCATAAAGATGCGATAAAAAATAGAAAAGGGTTTAAAACATCCACATATCTGATTTTATATCTCTCAAAGTTGATACAATTACATAACATTTAGGGCCAAAGGCATAGATTTTTCATTACAATATTCCAATAGGGAGGTATGGAATCTCCACAAATCTTTTACAGAGAAAAATCAAGGGAGGGGAATATACAAGGTTTGCAACCTTTTGAAATGAGTCCCTCCTTACAATATATAGGAAGAATGAGAGAAAGGGAGAGATGAGGAATTCATAATATTGCTTCAACCACCCAAAAATGCATTAAAATAACCTGCAATAATGATGGATGCCATTGCAAAACCAATACCTCCATGGTACCTTACCTTGTGGGGGAAGAAAGGAAGCCGATACCTTCATCATTTTGGTATGTGAGAAATATGGAAAAATTCCTCTAAAATGGCGTATTGTATTCCCTTATTTTGAAATACTTGATCTTACTAAAATTAAGAAAAATAGTCATTTTTTAGAGGACACTGAGAGCTTTCCAAAAAGTACAATTTTGTGGAAATCTGAGCTCTCGGTCAAAAGTTATGGTCATTTGAAGATGAGGGTACCATACTGCAATAAATGTGAGTGGTTGATCTACTTTTTTGGGACGTCGACTTTGCATCACACCCTTTGAAATCCAAAGTTTTAGACTTCAGGAATTCGGGACTTTGGGGTTTTGATTTTGGATTTTAGGTTACTGTTCATCACTCAAGTCGGCTTAAGAGTTTCGAAATGCCAAACCTCTGAAGTCTGAAATTTAGACATCGGAGTTCATACTCTGAAACCATGTCTCATGACATTGTTCATCACTCGAGAAAAAGGTTTCAAAATTCCAAAACTCTGAAGTTTGAAATTCAGAATTTTGGTTTTGGAACTTTTTCTTTTCAGGGATTCAAGTTTCGGGATTTCGGGGTTTCAAGACTTTAAGTTTTAGGGTTTCGGGATTTTGGGGTTTTTGGGATTTCAGGATTTTGAAGTTTTGGGATTTCAGGGTTTTGGGGATTTCAGGTTTTAGGGGTTTCAAGAGTTTGGGGATTTGGGGTTTCAGTTTTAGGGGTTTCAAGTTTCAGGATTTCGGGATTTTGGGGATTTAGGGTTTTTTCATCCGCTCGACCTTGCTACCAACTCCAAACTCCCTAAAGCTGAAATTCTGAATTTCAGACTTCGGGTTTCAATACTTTCTTCCTCCTGCATAACACTGTTCACCGTGAGCTATCAAGACTTTGAAAATCTGAATTTGGCCTACCTTTTGTGCGTTGACCTCTGAATTTTTGAGCTTTGTGCTCTATGTCTCTGGGTTTCACCATTTTTTGATTAATCCTACATATGAATAACCACACCTCCGAAGTTCAAATTTTAAACTTTTGAGCTCCTTCATTTCCCAAACTCCTCTGTAATTTGTTCGGCTTGCCTAACCTATTCGGTCAATCACAAAGTGTGATCTCCCCTTGCTGAATTGATCCCTCATTTTTTCTCCATGGGGTCTTTCTTGTCCAATTTCTCCTAAGGGGAAAAATTGGATAATAGGTGCATCCTAAGAGGAGAAGAATACACAATGTAGGTAATGTCATGAGCACCATGACAAAGAGAAATATCACAAGGATTAGTAACATGAGGTTTGGAACCTACTGTAATAGTATCCAAAGAAGAAGGTGTATTAAGGGAATTGTGTGTATTTGCAAGAGAGAGGGGAAAAGACTTAGCTTAATTGTGTTTGATCTGTGACTGGTGTAGATCTAGAAAAATACTGAATAGAAGGTGAGCTGTGTCATCAATACTTAGGAAAAAATTTGCAACTATTATATAAGGATGGCCTAAGGTACCTCGACTAGGGTGATGGCGCATGGGTGCTAGAGACCTCTACTAGGCACTCGTGACCGCAATAGTTGTTAGAGTCTGATTATTTTTGTGCCACACTAGTTTCATTGATACTCATTATTGGTCACCTATATGTCATGATCACGGAGTGTATATGTAACCTAAAAATATATATTTTCACCTGCAAAACCAATAAAACCGCATCAAATCTAGAAATGAAATATGCAATATGGGGATTCAAACTGATGTCAGCGGTCACTTGAATGAGTGAACTTACAACCGAGCACTACACTACATCTCATACATGATGAATTTCTTGTAAATGTGTGTAGAATTTTTTCCTTAGGATGCCCTTGTACAAGTTGCGCTAGATAGCAGGCTAGATTTTCTAAAAGACACAAATGTGTGTATGGAATAGAGTGAATATCTCCTTCCTATGTCATGTATTCAGAAAATGTATTCCTTTTTACGTTGAATGGATGTTAGATGGATCCCTTTGAGTGATTTTGAATGCCTTTGGATGAAAGCTCAGGTGATAGTAAGTATGCTTAGTACTTGGTCCTTTATTTTTATCACATCGCTATGTATTTAGATGATTCCCTTTGTTGAATTTCATAATTAACAACTAGTAGTCCGACCAGTAAGAAAATAAGATGCCCAAATGATAAAAGACACCCAAAATAAGAGAGTAAGATATAAAAGGGTCAGGGGCACGTTTAGAGGATGAGGAAGTTGAGGTGATGGACTCTTGGCTAGGCACTAGTGTCTGAAGCCATAAAAGATAAACAACTAAAGCTATAAATGGGTTGTATGGTTTGTAAGACCAAATAAAAAATAAGATAGACAAAAAGAGGAAAAATATAGCTATCAATTACTAGTTTTCTCACTTAGGAATCATGTAAATGCTAGTATGATTTTTAGAACCTAGAAATGTACCCAATGTAGACACAAAATCACATATTTAGGTGCATTTCTATGTTCCTGATCACATACTACTATTCATATGATTATGTTGGCGATAAAATTTGTTGGGGACAAATTGGTGGTTATCTTGCCAATGCTCTAGGAGTGTAAGTCCCTCTACTTAACCAGTGCAAATACCGTACATGCATGCGTGAGTAAAATGTGAGTTTTATGCTGGTGGCCTTTCGGCCGGGGATCCAATAGGGGCACTCCACTGACCCTGTGGAAAGTTCTTGCAGGTATCTACAAGGGAGGATTTTTATATGAAGGTGGGAAAGGGGAGTGAGAATATTTAGAAAGGAGAAACTAATGTTGCAAATAGAAAATCAGATATTTGCACACACTAGCAAGAATTTTCATTACATGCACATGTTTTTCAAAAGAAATCAAATCTACAAAACAACAACAAGACTAAATAGAGCTTAATGAATAAAAAGCACTAATAAAATCCTCAATCAAAGAGGCTAAAATTTATTCTTCCTTTATTGAATCTCAAGAAAAATTTATACATACTGTCAGAATTAGAAGAAATTTTTTAGTAGGAGAAATGGAAGAAACTTGCTATCTCTTTCTCTCTTCACAAGGATATCTCTCCTGTGAATTCACTAAAAATATCTCCAACATCTAATAATTTTTCGAAGACAAAATAAAGATGAATCTCAAATGAGGAGCTTGTTACAATTTATAGAACTTGAGGTAACTCTTAATATTCTCGGTGACTTTTCACATACCTTAATATGACTTAAGACTATTCAGATTCCACTTTAAATATTGAAGTCCCTTTTATAATAGCAAGGTGACTTAAAGTTACATTATATTTCTAAATTCACTTAAGTCATATTAAAAAGTGTAACCCTCAACACAAAAATATAACATTGAAAAAAAAGAGTGTCGCATGAGAAGAGAAGAGAGAGAGAAAGAAGAGGAAGGATAAGAAGACAAAAAATTATGCTGAAGGATGAGCTGCTGCAGTTGAGTTGGCTCCACTCTTTGATTGCTCTCCACTTCATGATCTTGAGAAGGCTTATATATTCCCAAGATCTTGTTTGAAATGTGCCACTAATGGTTCTACTTTCTAGGCATGAGGGATACGAATGCAGCTCAAGGTTTTAGTCCATCCATCAGTCACACTGTTGATGTCCTTCCACTTCTCAAACCATGACGAATATTTTTCTACGACAAGTGCAATGGAGGCTTGGATCTCCGAGAATAAGTTGAGAGTATCCTTAGTGAAGGAAAATGGGTTTCCCACTTCTATCTTGACATATTCCTCGAAAGGGTTGATCAATTCATCAGCAGTTGCGTGCTTTCTCATTGTGGGTACTCAAAGTTTCAAAACTTTATGATTCATACTATCCTGTAGCTTGTATGTTTTTTATTCTTTCTCCTCTAGCTCTGTGAAGGCACGATTGATTGCTTCAAATCTGATTGCCAAGTCCCTCTCCCATAGACATGTCAAGTCTTCTATAGGAGTTTCAAAAACCTTCCTATCGATCAACTCATGATGATGGGTGTTCCTAATCTCACTCACTACTAGTCCAAGAGGTTCCCAGTAATATTTTTCTTTCTCCACATCCTCTTTGAGTGCTGATGTTTTGTTGGTTGTTGCGCACATGTATGCAAAGAGCTTGACTAGCTCTTGGAGTGTTGGCTTCCCATTTTTAGAGATTGATTTGATCGATTCATTCTTTTCTCGCCCTTGCATCATGAGATCATGCGTTCTTATGATAGATTCTTGATTGAAGCTACTGATGGGTGCCACTTTCTCAATAGGTAGTGATGTAGTGCTTTTCTCCACAAAGGTGTTGCACATAAGATGAAATAGTTTGTACATGTTCCTCTAGTACCTCAATATTCTCTTTATATTATTTATTCCTTGCCACCATGTGAGCAGAAGATTGTTGATATATGTGCAAATTTCCCTCATGAGCAGCTGGTCCAAATTAGATCCTTCTCATCTCATAGTCGGCTGGTGTCATCTCATCTACTGGCTTGATTACCTTTGGCTGAGATACTTTGATGTACTTATTACCTATCTCCCCACTGTAGAATCATGATGTTGTCTTTGTAATATTTCTTGACCTTTTTTCTTTAGTGAATAAGCCAATCATTAATAGATCAGAGGCTACTACTTGTTACACAGTGTAAGTGTCGAGGATGACCATTTCCTATATCCATGGAAACATCTCACTGGATTCAGTCTCAATGATGGGTGTACCATTCTTTATTCTGCTAGAGGAGGAAAGTCCTGAATGAGAGGGGTGTTGGTATTAACAACAAGAAATACCTCTTGAAGTGGTTCGAAGACTGGATCATGAGTCACATACTCCTCATTTTCCTGTGCATCTGCTGTTGGATTTTTAATTTTCATTACTAAGATTATGTCTTCCTCCTGCGGTGACACCAATGAACCTTCTTCTTCCCTAATTTTCTTGGGTGTCTTCTCGCGGGGAGAAGTTTCCAATTCCATGGCCTTCCTTTTTTAACTCTCTCCAGAGTGTTTAGATCTGGAAGTCACCTCTACCACTTTTGAAGACAAATAATTTGAAGCTTGCTTTTAGCTTTGAGAAATTCCTCGTGATTGAATGATCATAGTTCTCTTCTTTAGAAACCAGTTCCTCATTCTCCGTACCACCTTTTCAATCCACTCCAATATATCTCCTGATTTACAAACATGTCAGTTGATTTGGGGCACTGGGGACATCTTGACTGCTACGTACTCAGGATCGTACATATCTATCCCATCATCATGCAAGATGTCTTCATACCAAGATAACTTGAATTTCTTTATCTCACTGATTGTCATCCTTATGTGGTCCTTTTCATGTACTTCGAACTCATAAATACAGTTAGCCCAATAGTCCTCAACTAGTGGCTCATGTTGCAATTCTAGGACATAGAATGAGTTGGGCTCTTCTTAGATGTTAAAGTTGGACCTAGCGATGTAGGAATGTAGAGTCAAGTGTGTTGAAGTGGCCTCTAGGTGAGATGCGTCATTTGATATTTTGCACGTGAAATCCCCTAGATATATAGGGAATGAAATCAATTTACTTCTCCTACTTCTGAGCTTGTTATTCACTTGAGTGATCTTCCTGCATAGGTAAAACATTAAAATCTGGTCACTGGGGTACTTAGGTAGTTTCAACTGAGCTTGGTCTAAGCAAACGACTCATATGTAGGAGAATGTTGAGAATTGTATGAAGTACGAGCTGTATTCCTTAATCAAGGATGCCACTTTTGGTGACATCCTAGCTTTAATATCCCCTTCTAAGATTTGGACCATGTACATAGTGAATGCATCCTTCATGCAAGTGAAATGCCTATTACTCTCCTCCATTACAAACTATGGAAGTTTCTCGAATGCAGGTACCTTGGCAACAATGTTTTATGCCAGATTCAATCCTTTGAATGATCTCGAGCTTGCAAGGAGATCGACTAGGTAAGAATTCATGTGGAAATTTTTTGTCATGGGAACTTGGAGTAGTTGTAGATAGAGATTTTCGTTGATGATCTGCCCCCAATCAATTCTCTACTTTCCTTCTTTCAGTGTCAGGATGAAAAGGCCCATCTAGTCTTGGAAGCCTCTCATGCTTTCTTCACCCATAACTCTACTAAGGAGAGTGACGACACCAAAATACCCTTCTTGGAACTCACATCTTAGAAGATTCTTGTCCATCCTAGAGGGCTTCCTTCCTATTTTCAACCATGAGCCGAGCACTAATCCTTGGATATATGAATCCATTGTTTCCCAATTGTGCATGGCCCTATCCTTTGAGATGATGACCATACTGGGGGATGTTGGTATTTGTAGAGAGAGTGAAATGATCCTAGGGCTAATGACCACAATCATTGTACTATTTTCATCTTGGATGGTTTGTGTCTTGGGTTCTTAGTGGAAATACCAGGCTAGGACTAACTCGAGACTTTGTAAAGACACTGGGTGTCTTGCAGCGGTGAACAAGCCACTTATGAATATTTGGTCTTCAATCCTTCATCAGTCCTTGGAGGCCTTGCAATTCTTAAGGTCGTTCAGGTCCATGTACAAGACATCATTGTATTCCACATCATTCTCATAGGTAAATGGTTGTGTCGGTGTCTAACCCATCCACTTCAGCTTCATGTCTCCTTTAGAAAAAGGAAATTATTTATTTTAGTAAGTGTGAAAAATAAAGTCCCTGATCTTCAACTGGATGTTGTGGCTCAGTTTTCCTCTTTCTCCCTGGGTTCCTCATTCCTTCTGGATCAACTTTATATTTTTATCAAGTGCTCAAGGGCCCACTTACTATTTTTAGTAAGTTCAAATAATGTCTGTTTTAGTGAATTATCAGTTGTAGTTCACCTCCAACATCTTCATCTTCTTTGTAGGTTCTTCTGTTGATGACTTTCTAGAAATTGAAGTTCCTATGTAGTAGACTTGGTATTTTTTAGAAAGCTGGCTTCTAGGAGTGGGATTGACGTGAAAAAAAGTTTTTTATATGGGTTTTTTTCCCAATATCACCCCTCTAAAATTTTGGTTCCGATCGTTTAATAGTCTAGGAGATTTTAAAGTTTTAATTTTCGGACCTACCAATGCTTCTGGATGCAGCATCCATTAATAGACCTCAAAATTTTAGGTCTAGTTTTCTCCTTTGTTTGTGAAGAAAATTATATTTTTTATGTGGGATTTTTCTTCTGGTTCTTCACATGCCATCTTACTTCATTCTGACAATCGGTTTGACGGGAAATCCCCCTTCTTTCTTAGTTGAGCTGGAAAGGAGATTTCTTCATTGTGGATTCTCTATTGCATAAGAGGATAATTTGAGATTTTTTTTTATGGTCTTGGACAGAGGAAAAAATATCAAAAAATGGTTCATTGATTCATGCATTGGTTTGCAGGATTTTTTCAGATTTCCATTTTTTGCCTATGGAGAGTTTACTATTCTCTTCTTCGTTGTTCTTCATTTCTCCTTCTTAGCTTGATGATAATTTCTTCTGAGACCTATTTATCACCATGGGAAATTACTTCAGTTCCTTGGATGATATGTTCTAAGTATTTTGAAATGGTGGAGTGATGGAAGAAAGTTACGGAGGAAGGATGAAAATTTTATGTGTACAGGAGTGGAAGCAGCTGAAAGAACTAGAAGCACTGAGCGGCAGTTAGATTTTTTGAATTTTGAATGCATGGAGGGAGAAGCTTCAGCACCATTTTTCATGTTTGATGTCCCTGACATCAGGGACATGAGGGACATTAAATTCCATGGTGTTCAAGAGGACGACACGTGGCGGCAATTTGACAATAAGGAATGAAGGTGAGAAAATATGCTTTAAAGCACTGGGAGTTGAAACTGATCACATGGATGTCCAAAAGACTCCCCATAGGGTATGGACACATTTTTTCTTGCTTGATGTCCCAAAATTTAGGTACATAAGGGACATCAATTTTCCATGGTGGTCCTGGAGCTTACACTTGGTGCTTGATCTGATGGTAGGGAATGGATGCTCCAAAAATGCACCTGGCGGCTGAAAGTCGATCACGTGGTTGACCATGAGACTCTTCATAGGGGCTGGGAGAATTTTTCCATGCTTTATGTCCCTTACCTTAGGAATGTGAGGAACATAAATTTCCATGGTTGTCCTAGAGCTAACACGTGGTGCTTGATCCGACGATAGGGAATGGATGCTCCAAAAATGCCCCTGGGGACTGAAAGCTGGTCATGTGGGTGACCAAAAGACTCCCCAAAGGGGTTGGGTGAATTTTTAATGCTTGATTTCCCTAACCTTAGGTATTTTATGGACATCAATTTCCACGGTGGTCCTGGAGCTGACATGTGGTGCTTGATTCGACGATAGGGAATGGATGCTGCAAAAATGCACCTGGGGGATGAAAGTCAAGTATGGATGTCACATGAGGGTCCCAGAGGTCACATGGGGGCTTGGAATAGTTTTCCAAGGTTTTTTAACCTAACCTGAAGGATTTCAGGGACATGAAATCCCACAAGGCTCTTGGTGTTGACACGTGTCCTCCCGAAAAATGACTAAATCCTTAATTACCTTTGAGAGGGTAACTTGGAACAATGATAACTTGAGTTCCTGGTTGAATTTCTTGGTGAAAAGTTATATTATCCTAACTTGAATTGGAATTTTTTATCCAATGGTGGGGTTTTCATGTCTTTATTCAAACATGTGATCCCTAAAAATTAGTTTTTTGATTTGAGACTCCACTTGTACTTGAGAAAAAATGCCTTCCAATCCTATGCGCATAGGTTTTGTGAAAATTATGATTTTAGCATCATGTAGGTCTTGGAATTATCTTTCATGTGATGTTTTTTTTACTTCTAACTCAATCCGAAGCTATTGAAATCTTCTTCTGAAGCCCAATAGTTTTTTTAGGCTTGTGTACTGCCTAGGCTTGTGAACCCTATTTTTTTTACTCATATTGTTCCAAGTATTTCAAAACTTCCCTAAACCTTAAAAAATAATTTCCATGATATTATAAGGTCAAAAATTCACCTCTGTGTTTAATTTTTCCCTCCAACTCCTCTTCAAGGGGTTTGATCCACTCTTGGGAAGGCCAGCGATAGCCCTTCCCAATACTGCCAAAAGATAGCATCTTTTCATAATTTGATAAAATCACATAGGGGGAATGAATAGAATTTCCTAATTCACCTAGGGGACCAATTTGACATCAAATACGGGGAGAACAGATTGAAGGATTTGACCCTGGGTTCCTAGGAATGATAACACATGAAGATTTCAGCACACTGGTATAGTTGTCATGCTTCGAAACTTCCAATTTCCCTGTTGCACATTTTTTGACAACAACTAGCTCTAGCTTATGGACATGGCATGAATGGAGTGCAAAGAAGATAAGACATGGGAATCTAAAATCTCAATCTTAGACCATATAATTTTTTGACCAGTGCTTTATCCATTGGTTCTCGCAAAGTCATGTACAACTTTTAGAAAGAAATAATGGAAGAAGGAAACACATGACACACAACAGAAGGGGAAACACACAGAAAGAACCTATTATACAAGGTGGGGGAAAACATGCTTTCACTGATGATAAAATTTTAGGTATTTCCCACTGCAAGGCAATTCCAGGGGTGTTCCATAAAGATATGAGAGTAGAAAATCATTCTCGCCGCAAGATTCATGAATGTGGAATGGGCCGAGCCATAATGAATCAAAATTTTTATGGGTGAATTTTGGTTCCGTTCTCTTTTCTCATAGCAGGATGAAGTCTCCAACTTTGAATTCTCTTGCTTTGTCCTTATTATCAAATTATCTCTTTACTTTTAACTGGTGCTATTTGATATAGTTCACCACTCAAAGTCTATTTTCTTATAGCTTCTCAAGAAAGAGGATCCTTTTGTCAATGGAATATTTGTATTGACCATCTTCTCTTGTAGAAAATTGAGAGCTAGCATCTCAATCATGAGAGGAATTTCTGCTTCAACTCCATACAGTGATTGAAATGGTGGCATACCTATTGGCTTCTTGGGAGTGATTCTATCGGAACACAATGAATTGTATAACATTTTGTGCCAATTCCTTTGGTTTTCATCGAAAATCTTGTGAACAATAGTCATGTTGACAATTTTTACACTTGTGCAAAAATGGGCAACTTGAAACTTCGTCGTTATGATGAAAATTCTTGGGTGAAGTATACCTAAGATTAGGAATTTTTTATGTTATTTGTTACTGTTGAATTAGTTACAGGATTAAATGAAATCTGTAGTTATGTGTGCTGTCAAAAAATAGAACAGATCACATAGTCTGTAATTTCATGCCATCTTCAGCAAAATAACACAAAGCCCTAAAGGATAGCTGTGTTTTCTTGATGAAGAAAAAAAATTACAAAGTAGGTGAAGTGCTGAGTTTTGAAGTAGCAAATAGAAATACAGATATCAAAAAATCAGGGTTCATTGCTAAATGTTACAATTTCTCATCAATGTTATTTCCTTCATGATTAAGACATTAAATTATGTTACTAAGTTGTTTAGTTCATTATACAATCCATACAAAGAATCTAGAATGTAGAAAGAAATATACAACTCATTTTACAAAAATTCAATGTTTTATTCATAAGGAATTTTCAAATGTTTCCCACACAAGCCATGGGATGTAACTGAAAAGTAAAGTACAACTACTGAAAAGAAAGGTACACATGCATGAAAGAGAAAGCAAAGGAGTATGAGAGAACCCATCATTGCCTTCGGGTTTCTTTTCTTCTATTGAATAATCTTCATCTCCATTATAGAAGCCACTATACCTGAAAAGAAAAGAATAAACTATCAGCTATGAGCTCAGGGATAAAATCATATTCCTACACTATCCTACTTGGTGCATATGAATCTCTAATAACAAGAGATGTAGTCTACTTGAATAACAAATTACATACATGCTTCATTCACTCAGATAGAATGAAAGAAGAGAAAAGACAATAAGAAAACATGGACATAAGAGAGGTCAAAAAGCCTAATTATTTTCTAACTATTTTCTTGAGTGTGTAGGTACAGGTTGTAGCCAAAGAAAAATAGACAAACATAAGTGCATGCAATAAAAGGAAGAATGTAACTCAAATTTTCAATAAGTGTTCTGAAATGGAAGAAGTTATAGTGTAGAAGTGAGAATAGCAATAGAACCACATGTTTCAGTTTGCAACAGAAGGAAGAAGAAAAATTTGAAAGCTGATGTTTGGTTAAGGAAGAAAGGGTTACTGTTGAAACATAACAAAAGAAGTTTCTAGGATAATTTTGACAGGGATTCGCCATGAAAAATGGACATTTACAACTTTCCATCATGTTAATTTTAACTACTACATGCTTAAAGGAATGCTTTAAATAAAGTAAGTGATACAGAAAAATAGTAAAGCATGCCATGATCAAGATAAACAACTATGATGTCTCATTTTTATCTAGCTTCAAACATGAAGTGTTATGTTCTATATTCTAAATAAGAAAATACAACTACTATAGCTGGAAATGGATGGAAGAGAGAATTCTGGAAAAAATTTTCCATGGGCTTTGCCATAAAAAGTCAACATTTCAAATTTTCCAGCATACACAAAACTTTGTAATAAAGATCAAACATAGTGTTTATGCAGAAAAGAAAGGGAACTATACTTTCAGTCATCAAACTGAAGGATTTTGGAGCATTCATTATAATCCTAAACAACTGAAGAGAGATGAAGTTTCAAGATGAATCTTACAAATACAACATTCTATAAGTACAGTCTTTAAATTAATCAAGTGCCAACTACATGGAATGCTACAAGTAATAGCTTCAGAGATCAAATTGAATGCAGGATTTATAGTTACAAAAATAGAAGTCATTCAGAATGAATACAGAGATGTTTCCATATCAAAGAAGTAAAACTATTTATGTAAGGAAATTGATCAAGTACATATGAATCATACAGTGCATAGCAATAAGCTCAAGGTATAGTTTGAAAGCATAAAGCACTAGAAATCAAGTTGTAGCAATAGAAATGATATATGCAATACAAATAACAATTCCAGGAAAGCATACTATGAAGCTTCATGATTTATAGTTGAACAAATGATAAGCATCCAAGTGTCTAATTGATCATTTTCAAGCTACAGGGTTTGATTATAACTAAAGCAAGTACTTCATGTTTTAATACACAAGTAAATGGAATATCAAAACATCAGCTAGGTGTGTCAAAATGTTGTACAGAAGCATCAAAGTGGTCTTAAGAAATAAAGTGTCTCCAGAGAATCCTAAGAAATCCAGGTTGTAGAATCAATAAGAAATTTAGGAATAAAATGGCTTTTCATAAGACTTTCAAATGCATATACTAATATACAGGAGCTCTATCTCAACGATTCTTGACCGAATGAAGAAATTTCACTACACATATCAGATATGACGATGATATTATCAAATTCATAAGTTTCAAGTGGTGAATCCAAGAGAAAATTACAGCTTCAGGTTCCAGTCAGAGAACCCATTAAGGGGTATCAAAATCAGAGTAAGAAATAGGGTCATCAAGTTTAAAACTAAAGAAACCAGACTCAGAAACAAGTTTCAACTTGAAATGGCCGAGGTTGAACCAAGGGGGTCACATGAAATGTAAGAAAGAGATGAACGTCAAATACTCCAAAACAGAGGTCCTAAGGAAGAACCAGTACTCTATACTAAGAAATAGAGACTCAAAAGATTCAAATAAAAAATGTAGCTACAAGGCTAAGCATGCATAACTAAAGCTCAAAGGATCTCCACAAATGAACACCATGAGTAGTTCCAACACATTGGAGGATCTTGATAGCTCAAACATCAGAACAACTAAATTCATGAACAAAGGGATTCTTCTGACTAAGAAAGAAATTCAAAAACAGAGGTTACAGTTGGGAAATCAAAGAAACGAGGCTAAAGGCTTCAAAGTTCATTAATGATGGTTTCCCTTTCTATGCAAACCAAAATTCTCAAACAAACAGGGCTAAATATGCAAATACCCACAAGGCAAAGTGTCAGATCTAGAACATTGATTCAATGGTAAAAGCGCAAGATAAATATTGATCAAATAAGCAACAAATGATTATTTTATAGAGTAGAATAAAGCTTCACAAACTCAAAATGGTGGCTTTTAGGATCTTCACATACGGACACAAATTTTGAAGAAAAGTTTGAACTCAAAATAGTGCAACCAAAATCAATCAAATCTTGCATCATTGGACAGAGCTAAAACTGATGATTAAAATAGCGGTCATTAATAACAGATAAGAACTCACTGTAGATAATCGAATGGTCAAAAATTTTTTGAGCAACTAGATGATGAAGTGAGAGGTCCACATGCCCACGAGAAGTTTCGAACTCGGGAGTCAATCAGGAGCAATAAATCATAGAACCCACAAATATTTCCAAGAGTTCAGTGATATATTTAAAGAAGAAAAGAAAACAGAAGTGTACGTGTACAAGAGAAAATTATCTCACCTATAACGACTATGGTGGCCAATAGACCGAAAATATCCCAAAAACAAAGAAGAATCGAGCTTCAGAACTCACCATGGAGGCCATTGCAAAAACCAAATCTAAAGAGCTCGAGAGAAAGGAGACAACATTCCAAGAGTAGGAAGTCCAGAGAACTATAAACAAGCTCAAAATATTACTCAGGAGAGATGACCAAGGAACTTCAGGAAAAAAAAAGAAAGAAATTCAAACTTATGATCCCTCCATGGCCAGAAGAAATACATTTTTGTAGAAGACACCAAGCTCAAATCTTAATCAATGGTGTCAGATAAATACCAATGTTTCCAGGGCTCTCATGGTGACAAAGAAATGGGTTCGAAGACACCCTTTAGAAGATACCAAGCTCAAATGGATAGAATAATGGCGTCGAGGAATTTTTTTTTCCAGGGCTTCACCCATAAACCAGAAACCAAATGCCAAATGTGCTTGAGGGTCGAAAGCAACACCCTTTACCATGCAAAATCAAGAGGTGAGTTTAGAAACCTAACTCAACCATGGTCAGAAATCAACGGACTCCAGATCGAAAGGACAGAGATCAAGGGCCAAAGATGAAGCTCCATGATCAAAGCAACTAACCACGGTCAATCTCCACCGACCACATTTAATGTCTAGTCAGAAACCCTAACCATGTGAGTCCAAGGATCGACGACATAAAAAACAGAGGTACAAAGATCAACGGCCCAAGATGATCAATGAATATCAAAGAAAACTCAATTTGAGTTACATATACCACTGACCAAGTTACCAAGGGGTGAGTCACCGTGGAGAAGGGGCCAGCCACGTCATCAGATTAAAAAAAAATCATTTGCAATGACTTTCAAAGTCTAACCATAGTGCATGCTCCAAATAATATAAAGGGGCCAGACTAAATTATACCCAATGATCACCGAAAAGGTGAATTTCTAAATTATATATCATTTATACATACAAAGCTGACAAGAAAAACATTATTGGTCATGCATAATCAAAAGGTGGTCATGCATGGTGTGGTGACTTTTACAAAGTGCCCCTTATGTTTTTTTTAAAACTATAGTATATGTTTTAAGTCCACAAGAGTGGCCAAACCCAATGAAGATAAGAGTTCACAACCACAAGTGGCCCCCACTGATGGTGATAGATTGTAATGAATTAGATCTGCATTTTTCATATGATCACAAAGAATAGAGCATGAGGTCAACATATGCAAGAATTTTTTTGAAGAATTATTACCTTAAGTTTCCAGAAAATAAGAGTTGATTATGATTACACATGTGCTCCTAGTGGTCCCCACAGTGGATGAATTATTTTGCAAATATTGCAAGTATTGTAATTATTTTGTTCACTCACATGGAGTTTATTTTTGCATGCCTTCACAAGAAGAAAGAATAGAGAAGAAGACAGAGTTGCATGTTCATGGAGAGAGACTTGCCTAGCAAGCAATCTTTTATTTTTAGCAAATTATTCACCCTTCTTTTTCTTAAAAATAGAACATTCAACTTTAGTTTGACTGTAATTGTAAGTAAGGCTATTAATGCCTATTTGTAATTGCATGCTCTATTTTTTCCTTTATCTATTATTAAATAAAGGATAAAAATAGATGCATGGGTGAGTACAAGCCTTAGGCTATTTTTAGGAGGAGGGTGAATTTTATTTTTTTGCTATATATTGTGTGCCTTTGCAAAGCACAAAAAAGAAGTTCTGGAGGACTTTTGGATATAAGAGTACTGAAGCAATTTTGCCAGTTTTTCCTTCTGTGTGTGAAGTATTTTCTACCTTTCCAATTATTTGCAGTCTTGTGTATGTTTCTATTAGTCTTGTGAATGCAAATTCCCTGATCAATCATCTTACCCTGCTGAAAATTCAGTATTTTCTGCTTAATTTTAATGTGCATGTTAACTTATTAGTACTGTTGTGATTTTCCCTTAGTATAACCAAGTGTTTACCCTTAAATATTCTATAGAAAATTGTTGGCTCGTGCATAAGAATACTTCCCATAGCAATTGTGCATATACTCAATCAAATTCCTCATACAAATTTGGTGTATCACCTTAAGTTTTAACTTTATAGTCATCTTTTACTCTCAAACCCCATGATCAGTTTAGGATACACCAATAAGGAACCAGTCTTGATACCAGAGACTCACCTCAAAATAGGTATACCCACAGACCTGAGGTGTTTCCATTGTATCTACAAAAGAGAGAGATCAATTGTGCAAGCTTAGAAAACCTGCAGCCATCTCTCTACAGGGTGCACTTTCAAGAGATAACAGTTTTTGGCACGCCCGGTGGGATGAACAAATCAGATCTGTATGCAAATTACAAATTCTAGATCTACAACAGATTTACAACAATTACAAAGTCACTTTCGGGAGAAAGATGCAAAAATTTATTTTAAAGATTTGAAGATCTTTTGGTGACTCCACAGAGCTGATTTCAGACCAGTATTGCAGCATGTTCCATGCCTAAAGTGACTACAAGATCATCAGTAAGAGGAATTCCTTCTGAGTTTGTTTCTTTACCTTTGAATTCTGCTAGAAGGAGAAGAGTTGGTAATACTTTACCTTATAATAGACCTGGTTTTGATAACCCTCTTCCTAATATTCCTTCACCACATATCAATTTATCATTATTAACATCCCAGTTTTTCAAATGGCTATCCAACCACCAAGGAATTTTGTGACCTTTACTAATGGCAATCCATTAGTAATCCCAGTTTACCATGACATTCCTAATGCTGCCATGAAAAGTTTTACCATCATTCATGGGTGAAAATCAGGTTACACCAGCTGAACATATCAAAGATGTTGCAGCCCTATGTGCAGTCCATAACATCACTCATGAAGACGTAGCTTTAAGACTTTTAGCTGCATCTTTTAAAGGGAAGGCCTTGCAATGGTATAGAAACCTAGAAATTGGAAGCATAAGAACTTGGGATAACTTAGGTGAAAAATTTTGAAACAGTTCCAGGATAATTCAGATCATTTGTCTCTCATTGAACAGTTGTTTACTATTAAAAGAGCTCCCAATGAATTTATGTCCAGTTTCAATATCCATTTTTCTAGAACTTGGGAGATAATTCCAGCAAGTGTCAAGCCTCAAGATGATCATGCTTTCCTTTATTATCTTAGGGCATTAAACAGTGATATCTCAACTATGATTCAATCAATGGGGGGAGAGACACTCCCAGCAGCTTATGATATCGCTATCCGAGATGAAAATAGTCTTATTCAAGATGGAAAATTGGCACCAAGACCTTCAATGCCATTTTTGGTAGATTTAGCACCTATTCCTCAGCCTATTACAATCATAGAACCTACTATTGTAGCTCCATCAGATGATGTATTTAAAGCTTTGAAAACTATGGGAAATAAATTGACTTCAATTGAGAACAAAATTGCATTACCTAGTAGACCCTATCAAGCTCCTTATCAGCAAAATCAACAGAATCAACAAAACAGGCGGCCTTATCAACAGAATCAAAATTATAGGCAACCTTACTAGCAAAGGTAGTTTGACCCAAAGGCTCCTAGTTCATCTAACACTTTAGTCCCAGTTAATATGGCTACAAAAGAGTGGTGTCAACCTTGCAATCAACCTCATTCAGCTGCAACTTGCCCAAATGGTTTTCTGAATCTGAATCTTGTTGCACAACCTCAATCTGAAACATTGTTCATGCCTCAAATGGAGGGTGGGAAGCAAGAAACTCATGTTTAGAAATAACCTGAACATAATTTAGTCAGTTTTAATGAGGAGGATTTCATTGCAGTCACTACTAGGGCTCAAGGGAAAGCTTGCTGAAGGTCAAAACAACAAAATAGGCCTATCCTACCTACTGTCACTGATAAGACAACATCTACAGTTTCAAAGTCAACAAATAACCCTATTGTTCCTCAAAAAACAAAAAGTGTTCTAGTTGATAAAGGCCATCAAAAACAGCTACACCTGATCCAAGAAGACTGTTTATACCTCAGATATCCAAGGCAGTTGAAGTAGAATCAGTTTTCGCTAAGGCCTACGCTAAGATAGTTGAATCTGTCTCTAAAACAGTTGCTTCTTTTAACATTGTTGATGTAATGAAAAAACATAATGTTAACATCTCAATGTGGGATGCTCTAAGTATTCCTAGACAATAAGATTTACTCTCTCATGAACTAGCTAAGCTACATATTTCTTCAAATACAGCAGAAAAAGGAAGTTCAGAAGGATAGACATGGTCCTTGGAATGTTTGAACAAGACTGCATTAAAGGAATTTAAGTGGATGGTTAATAAATTTCTGAATGCTCATGATATCAAGAAGCCACCACCATTTTATTTATCACTGATTATTGGAGAACATCTAGTTCATAATTGCATGGTGGATAGTGGTGCAAGTAGCATAGTTATGCCAAAAGTGATTGCAAAAAAATTGGGTTTACAGTATGAGCCTACAAAAAGGAGTGTCTTACAGCTTGATGGAACTACAACTAATACGGTTGGTATAATAAAAAATTTAGAAGTGACGTTACATGTTTTCCCAAATATTTATATTCTGCAAGATGTTACTGTTGCAGACTTGCCTCCATACTTTGCTTTATGCTTATCTAGTGATTTCACAGCAAAAATAGGAGGTCATCTCTCTTTAGATTGGTCCTTATTTTTCACTACTTTTTATGGTACTAAAGTTACTATCAGTTCAGATCCATTGGCCAGATTTCACATCGAGCCTCACTCTTCAAATGCAGTGGCTAATTATTCAACCCTAGATTAGTCTTATTTTGATGAGGTAGCTCATGTTTCAGCATTAAATGGTGTTTCTAACATGTTTATGGATGAAAAGACAATGGAAGAACATGTTCATCATCATTTTAAGGAATTTGAAGAACACCTGTTTTGTGTGTATTATATGCATGAAGAAAATACACCACTTCCCTTGTTTTCCAAAATAGAAGATTCAACAGAAGGGATTTTGAAGCTTCATTTTGATGGAGCTAAGAATAAGAAATGACAGGGAGTAGGTCTAATGCTTACTTATCCAGTGAACGAAAGGTATTTCTCAGCATTGAATCTCTAATTTTCATGTACTTGTAATGTAGCTGAATATGAAGCTTTAATTCATGGCTTGCTTTGGGCTAGAAAGAAAGGTATCAACATGCTAAAAAATTTTGGTGACTCTGAGTCAGTTATTAATCAAGTAAGAAATTTCAATGTTTATAAGAATTCATTAATGAAGTCTTATAGACATAGAGTTTCAGACTTAATGGAATATTATGATGCTATTAACATTCAGTCTATTCGTAGAGCTAAAAACAAGCATGCAAACAAACTTGTAACATTTAGGGCTAGTTTTTAAGTGCTAGAAAATATTGAAAATAACAAAATCTAGCCTCATATAAAGTTAATTGTCAGGCCCTCAGTACCTGATAATGATTCAAATTGGAAAGGTTTTGAAAGTGATGATCAAATCTACAGGGTTTTACAGCAAGAAGATGAGTTTTCTGTAGTTAATCAGGATAAATTACAACACTTATATGGTGACCAAATTGTTCAGTTGAAGATGAATAAATTGCCTCTAGGTCTGGTCACATTGGAAGATAGCTTCAGCACCGATGATCAATTAAGAAATGTCAAGACTAAAATTTCAACTCACACTGATAATTACGAAGAGATCTCAGTTGATGAAGGGAAAAAGCTATTTCTTTGAATGGTATGTTCCTTAACTGAAAATAAGTCATTTTTTAATATTTTCAAAGAGTTTAAAGATGTTTTTACTGGGAAATACCAAGATCTGAAAGTATTTGATCCCAGTTTAGCACATCATGCAATTGAGTTACAACCAAATTCTAAACCTGTTAGACAGAAACAAAGGCATGTAAATCTCAAAATAGAGCCTCTGATGAGGAAATAATTATCTAAGTTAATCGAATTGGGTATTATCTTTCCAGTTAAGCATTCAAGTTGGGTAGCCAATCTTGTTGTTGTTAGGAAGAAGAATGGTGAAATCAGACTATGTGTAGATTTCAAAGATCTTAATAAGGCTTCATTAAAAGATAATTACCCACTCCCAAATATGGACCAGATTTTAAGAACAGTCTCAGGTTTAGAAAGACTATCTCTTCTAGATGGTTACAGTTGATATAATGAGATTTTAGTCTGAGAAGAATATAGATACAAAACAGATTTTACCACTAAGTGGGGTACTTATGCTTATAAAAGAATTCCTTTTGGTCTTTCAAATGCCGATTTGACATTTCAATGTGTAATGGACATGGATTTTCACATATTTTTAAATAAATGCATCCTTTTTTATTTAGATTATGTTACTATATTTTCAAAAGATTCTGAAGAACATCTAATGCATTTAAGGAAGACTTTTCAGTTGTGCAGGGAATTTGGGATATCTTTAAATCCACTAAAGTCTATATTTTCAATACATCAAGGCAAGCTACTTGGACATATTGTTTCGAAGTAGGGTTTAACAATTAATCATTTTAGGATCAAAGCCATATCACATCTATCATTTCCCCATCATAAATGTTGGGGTGTGGAGCCTATTTTTGGTCTTCTTGAATCAGTGTTGAAGTGTTGGAGCTCAAACGGTTAAGTTTGGAGACTTCAGGAGCATTCTGAAATTGTTTGTTGTGACATGGCTATGCATTTGTTGTGCCATTGCTGTTAACATGTTGTTAACATTGGGACTATTTTTTCCAGTTGTGGGAAGTTGAAAGGTCACGACTTTCAAACTTCTAGGGTTGGATTTAGGGCCTCTTAAGAGGATTTTAATCCTATAAATAGAGGTGTTAGGGTATCTTGAAGATATCTTGAGTGTTCAAGAGGTCTTGAGTCTTAGAGATCAAGAGGTGATCAAGAGTGATCAAGGTTAAGCAATTGGGTGTCAATTGTGGTTTAGATGTGGTTTAGCATCTTTGGAATTCTGTTGCGAGTTCATAACTGAGAGAAGACTGTGAGATTTTTGTTACTCTTGTTGATAATAAAATCTAAGTAAGTTCTTGGTGGACGTAGCCCACATTGGGTGAACCACGTTAAATATTTTCTTATCTTCTTTTGTGTATTATTCATTTATGATGTTATATTTCTGCAAGTATAATTCTGCTATATAGTTTCCTACTGCTGTGGTTTGAGGAATTGTTTCTGCATATTTGTTCACTAATTCCTAACAATTGGTATCAGAGCTTTGGTGGTTTTTTTTTCTGAAGTTGTAAATCACAAGGAAATTTTAGCTTGAGGGGGAGCTATGGCAGATGAGGGAAGATCGAGGGTTGAGAATTTCAATGGGTATAACTTTGGTTTGTGGAAGATGCAAATGGAGGACTACTTATATCAAAAGGTCCTCCATGTTCCTTTGGTTGGAAAAGAAAAGAAACCTACATCCATGTCGGATGAGGATTGGGAGTTGCTGGATAGAAAGGTTCTTGGGGCAATTCATTTATGCCTTACATCTTTGGTTTCTTTCAACATATAGCAAGAGAAGACCACAAAAGGTATCATGAGTGCATTGGGGAAGTAATATGAAAAACCCTCTGCCTCTAATAAAATATTTTGGATGAAAAAGTTATTTAATACGAAGATGTCTGAGAATGGTTCTATTACTGATCATTTGAATGAATTTAATACGGTTGTGAGTATGTTAAACTCGTTAAAAATTGACTTTGATGATGAGGTCAGGGCTTTGTTTATTTTGTGCTCTTTACCAAATAGCTGGGACAACTTGGTTATGGCTATAAGTAATTCAGTCTCTAATAACTCAAAGCTGAAGTTTGAGGATGTAATAGGTGTGATCCTAAGCGAGGAAATGTGAAGGAAGAGCACCGGAGATTCTTCTGCTTCTATAAATGTTTTGAGGGTGGAGAGTAGAGAGAGACAAAAGAACAGAGGGAAAGGTAATCGTGGGAATTCGAATGATAGTGGAAGGTCATAGTCCAAGAGTAAGTTAGAATGTTGGAACTGTGGGAAGGTTAGTCATGCTAAGAAATATTGTTGGGATCTTTGAGATAAGAAGAACAAGGAGGAAACTAAAGAGGTAAATGTGGCAACAGGTGATGTTTGTCAGGATGCCTTAATTATTTCTTTAGATAATATTGCTGAATCTTGGGTATTAGATTCAGAGTCTTCTTTCCATGCCACCCCACATATACATTACTTTACTTATTTTGTTCAAGGTGATTTTGGACATGTATATCTTGGTGATGATGAACCATGCAGCATAGTAGGGAAAGGTTGTGTTCGGGTGAAAATGCAGAATAGGAACACATGGCTACTTAAGGATGTCAAGCATGTGCCTAAGTTGAGGTAGAACTTGATATCAGTAGTATAGCTGGGCAGTGATGGCTGTATGGTTATTTTTATAGTAGATTCTTGGAAGGTTATTGTATGATGAAAAAGTGAAAAGTGATCATGGGAATCTACAAGTAACTCTTCCTCGCACCCGACCTCCCGAGGTCGTGCCGAGACAGCCAGTGGGGATGGATTATGCGTAGGGTATGGGTAAACTAGTTAGGAAATATTATATCTTCGACACGCACTAATGGAATATGTGAGTCTAAGGCAAAGAAGGCCCTCTTAACCTGAACTGGCATGATAAATTGGTCGGCAAGGATGACTACTTGAAGTCTCCAATCAATATCGAGCTCCGGTGTGATCCGATCTATAGGTTGTGGGATACGTGGAGAATGACCTGGGATGGTTTCGTGTATGTCTCCAAACAGGGTCATATGATGGATGATGGATATATAGTGGATTCTATAGTTGATTCTCTGGTCTAGTCCAAAAATCTTTAGCTTTGTTAGCTGCTATGTCTAACAAGGATAATTTGGCGATGATGGTAGGCAGAAGTGGAGTAGATCTGAATACTAATGTGTGTAAGCCAACATCTATGTTTGATTGTCCTGTGGACTCGAAGGGATGTGATACTTATGGGTCATAACTATAGATTCATGATTGTTGTGGATCTGCTATGGTCATCTGTGGAATCAATCCTTAACCCTTAGTATCCAATAGTCGTATGCCTTTTCGGCCTGTATGTACAGAACTAACAATTGTGCAATCTTCTCAAAGTATCTCACAGGAGTTCCTGCAACCTGAATTATTAAGCTAGTATCTATTTCTGTGAGGGTGTCTCCTGCATCTGGCTGTGGGACCAAAGGGGTCACAACCAAATGTTTTCTCTCTTTCAATTCCTTCTATAGTCATACAGATATTTATCTAGGGTAATCTGTAGTTTGGCTGACTTGACCAAAATGTGTGTGCTTGGTCGTCTTCTATATTTAACCCACTTAACCATAAGCTGATCTGTTGTAAGTTTGTTGTTGTTCGAAAGACTTGGATTCTAAGGTTATGATCTATATCAATTATTGCTATGACAAGATTGGGTTGAGGCATGATTGGCTTGAATACGTATTCTCTGGGCTCTCTAGGTCCCGTGATTGTCATATAAAAGAAAACGATATAAAGCTAACTAATGACAGAATAAACTAAATATGCAAGATATATCTACGTATATTTCTAAGTTTTTTATTTATTACTAAAATACTTAACAGATTTTAAAGAGAAACTTATCTAGTATATCTAAAATTGACAACTAAACTAATAACGTAATTAAAACAAACAAAGCGACCGAGTATAGTTGCTTGTCTGTGCAATTTGTAGATCTATTCTAAATAACCTGATAACTGATCTACTCTATCTGAAAGACTCTTGATCCTACCTCAAAAGTGAGGATTGAATCATAGTTTCTCAAAAACTATCAATCCCCATAGCTTCCCTGGCAATATCGAAATTAAAATTTAACTGAAATGAAATGATTAGCTACTCTATTTGATATGATTTTAACTAGAACTTTGAAAGCTAGAACCTGGATTCTGCATAATAGTGGCGAATCTGATGGTGTATGACCTTTTCCCCTCAGTGTAATCTACTCATTCCTTCATGCTCACGTGGACCTAGAAAAGCATGTAATGCTAGCATCAACAGAAGTAGATACTGGGACAATGGCAGCTTAGGATACAGACTGAATACAAAGCAAGTAGGAGAGGGATAACGTAAGAGTACAAAGCTTGGCTTATGCAATTGCTAGAAGGATTTATTATGAGTCATGCAACATAAAATGTCAAGAACCTAAAACTATCCTGTTTGAGGAACAAAACCTACAACTTTTAATGGTTTCCTTTTGAAATCAAACTATCCTATTCCAATTGATTTGGATGAAATGACAACAACACTTTGCACAAGGAGAATATGTCGCTTTCTAACAGCTAAACAATGCTAACTATGCATCTAACAAATGAAACTATGAATCCTAAAAAAAATGAAAGGCTAAACTATTGAAATGAGAAATTCAGAGGCAAATTTGAGGGGCCTTTTGCTTGAGCACAAGCCAGCTATTTATAGAATCCCATTTACCCAAAGGTAAAAACCAAATTGATCTCTTAAACCATAAACAATGCCAAAACACTAATCCAGGGAACCAGAATCATAAATACAAGCAAAGGAGGTGAAAAAATTTGGTAAACGTTGAAATTTATGTGAGCCATGTTAAAAATAACATTCTGGAAAATGCGTGAAGGATTGCCGCCCTAAGCATGGTGGCGGTTACAGGACCGCCACCCTACTTGGGTGGCGGTTTTGTAACTGAAGAACAAAACACAAAGAAAAAGAGGGGAAAAGAGAACAACAAAGCACGCAGGGGCCAAACGGGACATGCGGGATGTTAACACATACTTGGAGAGCTTTTCTAGATCCCGAACACCTTGTGAGGAGACCTGTATCATCATTGGGGTACATGTTACGTTATTCCAGTGGTGCAGTACCCTACAATTTTGGTTACGTACATATTGCCCCCTCAGAGAATCGTTTTAGCCATGAAGAGGCATAAAACAGTGGGTCCGAGTATGGTAGTCCCGAAATGGGAAGTTAGGAGTTATACCTGGTACGTCTGTGTGTCTAAATGACATTATCTGAAATTCCCGCTACCTGCGAAATGAAAAGAGAACTCAAGTGTAGATAGAAAAAATAGATCGAAAAATAAATACTAAAATTTCATGAAATGAGGGCGTACCATTTGTGTGGGGATAAGAACTTACCTCCGTCAGCGCTCCAAACCTGTGAAAAGGGAATTCAAAACAAGTCAGGGTGCTATATATGTAAAAGTGGGCCCATTTTCCTATTCATTTGCACGTGTTGATTTGGTTGATTTTGATCTCTAGGACCCATGGTGATGGTTTCTCACAAGAGTATAGTTAAAATGTTCGGGATGAGATCATGATCATGCCTCCACGAGCAGAACACTGACCTGTGAGATCATAGGTTAGTTTTACTCGATTTACCATTTTTTTCCCCAAAATATTAAAATGTTGAAATCTTTGTCATGGGGGGGTTATTTTTTAAAATGTCAGTTTTAATAGGTTTATCTAGGGGGCGCCTATTGGGTAGGCTCTTGTTTGAGTCAAAACGGGCATTATTTGTGTTTTTTAGTCGTCTTTTAGGGCATGTGACGCATACAGAAATTTGGGACACGACCGCCGCCCAGGGCAGGGCGGCGGTTACATGACTACCGCCCTATTCAAGGTGGTGGTTACAAGACCGCCGCCTTTAAGGAAATGATTATGGAACCGCCACCCTACTCAGGGTGGTGGTCCTTCACAGAATGCTCAAATAATACTTATTTGAATTCATTTTTGCATTTTTAGCATCTTTTCCTACTTTCATGATTTTTCTAATGTCATTGGATATTAACTTACTATGTTTTGTGTTTTTTTGGGTGTATGTAGGCGAGCGAGGAGTATATTCGATGGAGCCGAGAGAGAGAGTGTGATTGACTCCCGATAGTATTAGATGCCCTTTCCTAGGATGAGCAAGACACTCTTCAGAGGGCCGGTATACTGCGCATATCATGGGTTCTGCATGTTGCATCATCTAGTCACATACTCTGTGACTTATTTTCATATTGGGATGTAGATCAGAACACTTTCCGATTACCAGGGGTCTGAGGTGAGTGGACCATTACTTTAGAAGATGTTTACCACATACTGGGGATCCCGATCATTGGGAGACAGTTCACTCTTGAGACAATAGGGTCATGGGCTCAGACAGTACAGTGGGCCTCATATATGGGAGATGCAGTTATCTCCACTGGTTCGAAGAAGGGGGTGAGGGTCTGAGCTATTCCTATCCTGCTTATCCCCTTGATTCGCCAAGCCATCATGGGGATCCTTGCCTCAAGATTGATCGGGGACAAGGGAGGAGACACTTTATTATATTGCTGGTCCCCCATCATTGCACAGATTGAGGGACATGGCCGGATCTATGCTTGGGGAGCCGACATACTTGGGACTACTTACCATGATTTGTATAGGGTGGTTTGTTTACAAGGGAATTTATTAAGCCATCTGACCCTGGTTATGAGTTGGGTCTATAAGCGCTTCATCCCCTATGGTAGAGGTATAGAGGTGGCAGATCCCGGTGTTGTGAGGGAAGCCAGATGGAAAGACATGTCGGCGCTCAGAGCGCCTCACCAGCCAATTGCCTCTTTGACCACTTATGACATGGAGGCCACACCTTATCAGGCCATGGCGGGTTTATGGGGTGAGGTGGCTCTTACTTTGATTTCTTACTCACCCCACAGGGAAGCTTGTTAATAGGGTGGGGAGGGTGGAGATACATCCTTTTGGTCGAGTGCCTCAGCAGTTTGGCCTACCTTACATGGGTATGTTTCCCCTCGGTGGTGCAAGTATATAGATAAGTTCGAGAGGCCAGGGGAGGTCCTAGAGGCCATGGTCAGACAGTTATTACTCCTGGTGTCCCCATTGCAGCTAGGTGGGTAGTATGAGCTCGAGGGAGAGCCAGTGCCCCTCAGGCACCCTTACTTCAGATTGCCGTCGGTCCCGCCCATAGCAGCGATGACCCCCATTGACATAGACTCTGATTCTGAGGAGTTCACAGGGGGGGAGACAGAGGAGGATACTGAGGCTAAGGTCAGTGTGTCAGGCAGAGAGGAGGACAGTGATCCTGAGTGGCATGACACTCAAGATATCTTATAGGAGGAGAGGGTGGAGTAGAGTGTAGAGAGGGTGACTCTAGCTTCAGAGGAACCACTCTCTCAGGGCCTTGGTGGAGAGGACGATTCCGTAGCGGGACGCTATGTTGCTCCAGGCCACGGGAGGATTACCTTAGTCAGCGAAGACATCTGTGGTAGGTGATGACCCTAGGGATACATCTTGGAGGCCTAGAGATCTGAGTGAGTTACCATCCCTCTCTTAATATTTTTCTTTAGCTAGGATTTTTCTTAGTTGCTATCTCTACTCTTGTTTGTTTTTGTTTTTATCTCTTGATTATTTCTAATTAGCTTTTCTCCTTTGTTTGTAGAGACTGCTGATGAGTGGCGATATCTAATTCACTGGGTATGCACTGATACCCTAATGATCCCTATGGAGAAGACCCGTGCGGAGATATTCGTGGATGTAGGGGAGCCTTCAGCAGCTGGTAAGCATACCAACATATTTTCTCATGTCTGGCATGTAGCCAGGATGATGTCTACCCTCCGTACTGAACTGGCAGGGTACAAGACGGCAGAGCACTTAATGAGGAGTCACTCTCTTGGCAAGACCGCAGCTGCTCCTTGAGATCGTGAGCCCTCCGTGCACTCAGAGTGCCGGCATAGCCGGATTCCCAGATGTGGACTTGCACCCTTAGAGGGATCTCAATAGGGGTTGAGAAGTAATTTGGATTTCTTAGACTATTTGTATGATGTATTTTGTATTTCCCGGGCTCTTTGAGTGTTTTGACCATGCTTAGCACATGATGGCATTGTACAGGAAACTTGATCGTTTATATATATATATATATTCTTTTTGGATTAGACTCTTGGCATTTATGGCTTTTTTTTCCATATGTAAACTATAATGTTATGTTTATATGATTTTTAGAATGTATGCAATGGAAAACAAATGATACAAATGTTTACTTTCTTTTTGTATTTCATGATGCTGATATATGATAATGTAAACACAATGTGATTTTAAAATCTAGCTTCTTATAAGTAATTTTTTGTTACTTCATATTTGTTTTGAAAAAATGTGATGATAAACTTGTATGATGAGCAAATAAACTTGCCCCACTCCTAACTCCATGTAACTAGTAAGATGCGAGGGCTCATTACTAAGAGCTAGAAAGGGCACAAGTTATGAAATGTGTTGAAATGGTAGTGATGAGAGATAGACAAAGCTTTGGTGGAACCAAATTAGGATGCTACAAGCTTACTCTACTCGAGTGACTCCATAGTTTGGGATGTAACTTGCTTTGTGATTTATCTAGACTTAGATCCGTAGATGGCCACATGGTAGACAAAATCTAGGTTTCATGGTTTTGAACTCTCTTAGAATTTTGGACATCTGATTCCTTTTGTTTTTAACTCAAAATTTCAAAAGCTCATTGGAATTGTTTGCTTATGACCTTCAACGTTTATTTTTCAAGAGGACTCCATACACCTTGCCCCATGCTACTAGTAGTAAGAAGAGTGGGCTTATCACTATGGACAAGGTATATGTGAGTAAGGGCATTTCCATCCTTTCCCAACCCTACATCACTAGTAAGGGATGCAAGCGCATCACCGAAGGTTGGTAGGGTAAGGATATGTGTAAAAATAAAATTTTCTATTTGATCTATATTTGACTTGCTTATTTGAGAAAAATGTCAATGTATTCTTATTTCCAAAGAGATATACATAGGGGATAGATGTGACATGATGAATCTTCTAGAATAGACCATAGGCAAGGCACCTATCCTAGGAAGAAACCAAAGATGAGAACAAGCATGCAGATCTTGGTATGGTTACCATTAAGGCTTTGTTATATCTAGCTTTATCTGATGAAATGATTATGAAATGATTGATGATGCTATGGAAGTGAAGAAGTATGATTTAGAGTGTTCATGCCAAAACATCAGAAGTTGTAATGAACTGCTTTGAGAATGAGTTTCTTGATCACAAAATTATACGAAACAAGTGGACAAAATGAACCTAACCACATGGAGATGCAATGTAGATATATTTATACAAATAGTGTTGGTTACTTATGCATAGAATCGTTTAAGGTGCAGGGAATTGATAGTTTCACCAAATTCCTCGCCTTCCAGTGTACATAAGAGATATGCACCATTTCCATAGTCCTTCGTGACTTGGTATGGGCCCAACCATTTGGGCCAGAAATTCCTTCCTTCGTCGGTCTTTTTATCGATCCGACTGTCTAGCCTTAGAACCAGATCACCTTCATATATGTCTCATTCATAGACCTTCTTGTTATACTATCGACACAACTGGTCAGCATAGATTTTGTGCCGTTGTTAAGCATCTAACCTATCTTCATCTAGGATTTCTAGTTGGGAGAGACGTGCTTCTCTGTAAGCGTCTTCATCCAGAATCCCTTGTAATGAAATACAGAGACTGGGTATTTCAACCTCAAGTGGGAGAATTGCTTCCGCTCTGAATACCAGCGAGAAAGGAGTTGCTCATGTTGGTTTTTTTATTGAGGTTCAGTGGGCCCACAAGGCCGGGTATAACTTTAAATGCCAATCTCTTTTGTTTTCTTTCATTGTAATGAGAATAATGGCCTTTAATGTTTTGTTTGTTGCTTCAGCCTACCCGTTGGCTTGAGGGTAATACAGAGAGGCCGTATGATGAATTATTTTAAATTTATTGCATAGTTCGCGAACCTTGTCATTCTTAAAGGAAGTACCATTATCTGAGATAATGATTTGTGGGAAATCGTACCTACAAATGCTCTGGTTCAAAATGAACTTGGCGATCACAGAACCCGGTATAGTGGTAAGAGGCATAGCCTCTACCCATTTGGTAAAGTACTCGGTGGCCGTGATTATGAAGTTATGGCCGTCTATAGATGAGGGAGAGAATTTCCCTATCAAATCTAGGCCCCACATAGAAAAGGGCCATGGAGTAGCGATTGGTTGTAGAGCTTGTGCCAGCATGTGAATCTTGTGGGAGAATTCTTGGTATTTATGACACATGTGTACAAACTATACTACGTCATGTTCTAGAGTGGGCCAGAAATAGCCCATCCGGTGTATTTTGTGAGCAGTGGTGTGGCCACCGAAGTTGCCCCCACACATGCCACTGTGAGATTCGTATAGAATTTTCTTGGATTCTTCTATGTCAATACACCTTAGGAGCATTCCATCGAAAGCCTTATGATAAAGCACCTATTCTATAATAACGTATTTAGCTATAATAATGCGCAACTGCCTTCTTTGTTGTGGTGTAACATCTTTTGGATAAGTATGGTCCATGATATAATTAACAATATCAGTATACTAAGGACATTCAAAGATGGGAGGTCTAGTTTCAACGTAGTATATGCATTCATCGGGAAAGTCCAGATCTACTAGATCACCTCTGTCTAATGGGTTATCAGCTAACCAATCTGCAATGATTTTTCTCTTAACAAACTTTTGATTTATAAATGTTAATTCGAATTCACCCATTAAGGTTATAAAGCATCCAACCATTTTAGACAAGGATCCTTGCATGAGGAAAGTTCGTAAATGGTCTATTTTTACAATGAATTTTGTTTCTTGATTTAGCATGTAATGTCTTAAGCATTTGGTTGTGAAGTCTATGGCAAGACATTCTCGTTATGATTTCGTATAACGTGTTTCATAGTTGAGCAACATTCGGCTAATGAAATAGATCACACATTCTCATTTTTCATCTTCTTGGGCTAGCATGTAGGCTAGCGAGACATTGGTAGCTCGTGAGTATAAGATTAAAGGGTGGTCTGGCTTAGGTGGCAGTAGCGTGGGTGGTGACAATAGGAAATGCTTAACAGCTTCAAAAGCTTTGTTGCAGTCTTTAGTCCAATCAGTACTATAATATTTCTTGAGTAGATTGTTGATTGGATGAATGGAAAAGCTTGAATTAGGGATGAATCTTCGAATTGCACCGATTTTTCCAAGAAATGACCTAATTATGAATTCATCCGAAGGTGGGCTCATTTCGAGAACTACCTAGATTTTGGCTGAGTCTACATTGATCCCTCGTGACGATATAATGTAACCTAGGAGCTTCCCTCCTGTCACACCAAAGATGCACTTTTCTGGATTTGGCGTGACTCCATATTCTATTAGACGTAAAATAATGATGCGGAGTAATTTTGGGTGATCACAACGCTTTCTAGGCTTGGCCAACAAGTTGTCTACATAGGACTCCATGATTTTATGAAAAATATTATGAAATATGTATCCCATTGCCCGTTGGTATGTAGCGCCAACGTTCTTGAGACCGAATGGCATAACAGTGTAGCAATAGGTTCCCCAAGGAGTTATAAATGTGGTTTAAGCTTGGTCTTGTTAGGATATTATGATTTGATTATATCCTGAGAATCCATCCATGAGAGACAAAAGCTCAAATCTGGCTGTTGCGTCAACAATGACGTCTATGGATGGTAACGGGAAGTCGTCCTTCGGACACACCTTGTTAATGTCTCAGAAGTCTATGCAGATGGGTATTTTCCCATTCTTTTTGAGAACGGGAATGATATTAGATACCCACCGAGAGTAGTAGACTGGTTTGATGAATCCTACTTGGAGGAGTTTTATTACCTCTTCTTTCACCATGAGAGCTACCTTGGGTTTCATTGGTCTTGATGTTTGTTTAATCAGTTTTGCATTTGATTTAGTGACGAGGTTATTTACCGCAATGTTTGGTCTAACCCCTATCATTTCTTTATAATTAAATGCAAAAACCTTTTGATGTTCCTTAAGGATTCAAGTGTGTATTTCTACTCTGATGGAGTTAACGAGGATCCTACTTTCAATATCCTTGGCTCATCCTCCATTCCGATGTTAATATCAATTGTTTCTTTGATTAAAGAAGCATTAACTTCTTCAAACTCAGGTGGGGCTGGAGGTAATTCCAGATCGTCTCCATTTTCTACTATGTATATGCTGAGGTCTTTTCGTGGGGGAAGTTCTATCATGGGATTTCCGAAGTAGGAAGATGAATGTGGGATTAAGGAAAAATCTATCATGTGATGGGTGAGATGTAACGCTGCATAGATGCTTAAGTAATTTAGAGTGGCTCTATCACTATCAATGTGGTCTAGGATAGTAGATTTGTTCTCCTCTCTGTTCGTTAAAAAAGGGTTTGACATTTTTTTCACCAATGGTTCATTACGAAGGGATACCATGAAACGAGTATCTTCCAACTCACTATTTGGGGTGAAGTGTGACACCGAGGTTGCTATAGAATTGGTGATAAGATTTTGTTCTCGCGGGATTGCTTCAATTGATATGAAGTCAAACTTCTTGCTTAAATCCAATACAGTTGTTTTGTAGAGCTGTAAGTGCTCAGCTCTGTTTGCATATACCTCAAAGACTTGGTTTGCTACCAATTGTGAGTCTCCTAACACCCTGATGTTATTAACACTGATCCTCTTAGCTAAGAGGAGGACAAGGAGGAGGGCTTCATACTCAACACCATTGTTTGTAGATTTGAAATTTATTTTAAAGGCAAATGGTAGGATTTTTCCCTTGGGAGAAGTAAAGATTACACCTGCTCCAGCTCCATAACGACATCTAGCTCCATCAAAATGGAGAGTCCAATATTTAGCTGGGAATATGGCCTTTGGGATATTTGTTGTGTTAACATCTTCTACTTCGAGTACTTCTACCATGCAGAGATCCTCTGCTAGAAGAGAACCAACACCTAGGGTATATCCCATGCCTACATAATCAAATGGTAGGAACATCGGTAGATCCTGTTCTAATAATTCAAAAAAATTTGTAGTAGTTCCTAATGATATTGTTTCTACAATGTTAGCCTCATCCTTGAGGGCAGGGATAGTCTTGATTAGGCTCATAGTCTCAAGATCTGTTGTAGGTACCAACTTTTCTTTTGATTTTTTGTCTGTGGGTTTATTAAGTTGGTTTGTTGGGAGTTCAAACTCTAAGTGAACACCTGGTCTTTTCTTTAAGTCAGCTAGGTGTATATCAAATGGATTTGGATCACCTTTGGCTACGAACACTTTTCCTAAATGCAAGAATCTTACTTCTTGAAATAATGTAGAGGGGATTGCCTTCATACGGTGTATCCATGGTTGGCCAAGGATCATATTATAGTTGGTTTCTCAATCTATAATATAAAACTCAGTTAGGATTTTTTTGGGTCCTAAGGTGACCGATAGTATTATCATTCCAATCAATGTGGCTTTAAGGCTATCATAGCCTCTTAATGTATTTCGAGTCGTGGAACAATTCGTTTCTCCATACCCTAGCTTTTGAAGGAAAGAGAAGGGGACTATGTTAACTACTTCTCCATCATTAACCATTGCGTGTTTCACATAATTGTTATAAACCCATACTTGCAAATGTAAGGCTGGATCACCTCTGCATGCAATCTCAGCGTCTGTTGGCATTTTATTTATTTCGAATATAAACTCGATATCCCTATCCGAATGCCCCGGAGGGTGGATATCAAAGTCTATATGGTTTACTTGTGTTTTGGGAGGTGGAGTGATGTTAACTAAATGACCTAAACCTAATTCCTCTAAAAGAGCAGCCCTGTGGGTAGGAGAGTTCTTCAGTAAGTCCAAAAAAGAAATGTGCGAGAAGGTTTTTGTTAGATCACTAATTAAATCATAGGAACCCACGAGTTTTACTAACATTTGTTGGATGTTATCTATCTCTGGCTGAGAGGAATATTCTCGTGTCCTTGTTAGAGCTTCCACGGGTAGTTCGGTGTCTAACTCCACTAAATTGACTATCTTGGGTTGTGGCTAACTTCCTAATTATGGTGCAACTAACAGATTCAGTGAAGTCGAGGCTTCATGATCATTATCTCCTGTTATTATGCCCTTATTCATCCCACTTGGATTTAATTTGTTATTATTATTGTGATTTGGGAGCGGATCATTGAAGATCTTGAGGGGAGCATTTTGAGGGGAAATTGCCCCTGTGAAAGTATTTGGTGTTGGTGACGTAGAATCTGCTAAGAACATATCTATGAAAAGTTGTCTTTGTTCCTCTAGCAAATGTTGCATGAATTTATTGTAGTCACGGAACATTCTAGTGTCATGGTCTTGAATTTTGTGGAAACCACAATACGAGTTAGGATTGTAATTCCTAGTTTGTTGGTTTGGTGCATATTGTGGCCCAAAACTCTGATCGAACCGTTGCCTACTAGGATTAAAATTTTGCATTTTTTGGTTTTGGTTTTGGTTCTGATATCCAATTAAGTTTTGGTTTAGAGCTTGTGTAGGGTTTCACCGTTGTTGTTGTTCTTGTGGATGATTAAAATTCACTACATTAATTGTTGGGGTAAAGTTGTTGTTTCACTGATTGTTCATTAGTGGTGGAGTATTCACAACATTTACCTTCTTAACCTGATTAGTTACTCCATCTATTATCACTCTGTGATTTTTATTAAGGATTTTAGGTCCTTGATTGACGTTTGTGGTAGTAGGATAAGCCATAGTATTCTGGTTGGAGGTGATTAACCTCCCGTTTGTTCCACATGTCTTGCGACCACTATCTATTGCAGCTTGATCTATTCAGAGGGTGCTCTCAAGTAATTCATCGTAAGTCCTTAGTGGGAACTTTTGGACTTCTTCCTTCACATGTTTGCTGAGGGAATGAAGGAATAAATTGCATAGTTCCATCTGATCCATATTTGGAGCACTTCTCAAAGAATAGAGGACTGTATGCCATCTTTGAATGAAATGAGCAATAGATTCATTGTGTTCCTGCTTAATGTGCAAGGATTCCCTGATTCCTATTCTCAATAGTTTTTTAGATATCAAATTCCTTGATGAAATCAGAAATGAGTTGTTTAAACGAATGGATGGAGGATTCAGGTATTCTGTGATACCAATCGAGGGCGATACCTTCTAACATTTTGGGAAATATTTGGCAACAACCCCATCCCAAGGGAGCAGTTCTTGAGTGGCTATGGCATAGGCCTTGATATGTGCATTTGGATCTCCCTCCCCTTTGTATTTGGGAAAATCAGGAAGAGGTCTTGGAAGCATGACACTTCGTATGGTGAAGTCTAAGGGTTCTTTTAAATATTCTGAATAAGTCCCTATCGCGTAGGTTTCGACCATTGATGGTTCCTGCTGAGGGGGTGGTGGTGGAATGGGTTGTTGATATGGGGTAGCGTATGCACTGGTAAGGGCATAAGGAAACCCCTGTGGTTGAGAAAACATGCCTGGAGAGGAGAACATATCTCCCTGTGGTGATTTGGAGTATATGTTTAAGTATGAAGGGGTATTGTCTAGGAATGGATTATTTTGTACTAGACTGGGAGGTATTGGAATGGTGTTAGAAATGGCAGTTCTAGTTGGCGTTTGTTGTGAATACTGAGGAGGCATGTCCAACATGCCCATTCTTGTGAGGAGATCTACTTGGCTAGGATATTGTGGAGGATTAGAACTTCCTGCCTGCATGAATTGGGAATTTTGATTTTCTTGAGCAAGTTCTAACCCCCTAACTTTTTCTACTAAAGTTAAAATGACTTCATTTGGTGAAGTCACGGTATTTTTCCTTAGTGGTGTTTGTTGTATATCCTGATATTGTATAGGCATGTGATACCCTGCTATGAACTGATCGTTGCCCTGCCAAGTTTCCCCGAGGGCATTTCCTATATGTAGTGGCATGGAGGTATTTTCTTGAAAAGAGACCTCGGGTTGTGTTTGTAAACTTCCTATGGGTGGGTACATACTCCGAGAGAGTTGTTCATTCCTGACGTAACACACTGAATGTTCATCATCTAAAACTAGGTATGGGTCTGATTGTCTACTAATTTGAGGTCTAAGCATCACTTGAGGAGACGAACCAGATTCTCATATGAACATCATATTGTTTGAGTCTAAAGGCTTTGTTTGTTGCGTTTGAGCAAGCTGATCCAACTCCTCTATTTGGAAAGATGAACTATATCTAGTCCTTGGAGGTGGAGTTTATGTTGATAATTGGTTATTTGAATAGTTTTCACCCCATACTTAGAGCAAGGGAAAAGACTTTCTATTCAGTTGAGCGTAGTATGCCTCAAGACCTAGGAGAGGTCTGTCATATGCATTGAATCCTGACATATTTGGGGGGTATATGAATACCCAAAGAATAATGGGAAAGGGCAAAGGTGGAAGAAATAGGTAATAGTGAAAGCATTGTGTTCTTCACGTCGGGTTCACCAATTTTGTTGGTGAAGCTGATGTGAAGGCTTAATGAGGTATTAGAAGGTGAAATAATTTTTTGTTTCACATCGGGTTCACCAATTTTGTACGATGAAAAAGTGACAAGTGAGCATGGGAATCTACAAGTAAATCTTCCTCACACCCGACCTCCCGAGGTCATACCGAGACAGCCGGTGGGGATGGATTATGCATAGGGTATGGGTAAACTAGTTAGGAAATCTTATATCTTTGACACGCACTAATGGAATCTGTGAATATAAGGCAAAGAAGGCCCTCCTAACTTGAACTAGTGTGATAGATTGGTCGGCAAGGATGACTGCTTGAAGGCTCCAATCAATATCGAGCTCTGGCGTGATCTAATCTATAGGTTGTGGGATACGTGTAAAATGACCTGGGATGGTTTCGTGTATGTCTCTAGACAGGGTCATATGATAGATGATGGATATATAGTGGATTCTATGGTTGATTATCTAGTCTAGTCCAGAAATCTTTAGCTTTTTTAGCTTCTATGTTTAACAAGGATAATTGTGCGATGATTGTAGGTGGAAGTGGAGTAGATCTAAATACTAATGTGCGTAAGCCATAATCTATGTCTGATTGTCCTGTGGAATCATAGGGTTGTGATACTTGTCGGTCACAACCGTAGATTCATGATTGTTATGGATCTGCTATGGTCATGTGTGGAATCAGTCCCTAACCCATAGTATCCAATAGTCATATGCCTTTTCGGCCTCTATGTTCAGAACTAACAATTATGCAATCTTCTCAGAGTATCTCATAGGTGTTCCTACAACCTGAATTCTTAAGCTAGTATCTATGTCTGTGAGGGTGTCTCCTACATCTGGATATGGGACCAATGGGGTCAAAACCAAACATTTGCTCTCTTTCAATTCCTTCTACAGTCATGTGGATATTTATTTGGGGTAATATGTAGTTTGGCTGATTTGACCAAAATGTGTGTGCTTGGTCGTCTTCTATATTTAACACACTTAATTGTGAGCTGATCTGTTGTAAGTTTGATGTTGTTTGGAAGACTTGGATTCTAAGGTTCTGATCTATATCAGTTATTACTATGACAAGATTGGGTTGAGGCATGATTGACTCAAATACGTATTCTCTGGGCTCTCTAGGTCCCGTGATTGTCATATAAAAGAAAACGATATAAAGCTAACTAATGACATAATAAACTAAATATGAAAGATATATCTACGTATATTTCTAAGTTTGTTATTTATTGCTAAAGTACTGAACAAATTTTAAAGAACAACTTATCTAATATATCTAAAATTGACAACTAAACTAATAACACGATTAAAACAAACAAAGCGACCGAGTATAGCTGCTTGTCTGTGTAATTTGTAGATCTATTCTAAATAACTTGATAAATGATCTACTCTATTTGAAAGACTCTCGATCCTACCTCAGAAGTCAGGATTGAATCATAGTTTCTCAAAAACTATCAATCCCCACAACTTCCCTGGCAATATCGAAAGTAAAATTTAACTGAAATGAAATGATTAGATACTCTATTTGATATGCTTTTAACTAGAACTTTGAAAGCTAGAACATGAATTCTATAGAACAGTGGAAAATCTGATGGTGTGTGACCTTGTCGCCTAAGTGTAATCTCCTCGTTCCTTCATGTTCACGTAGACCTAGAAAAGTGTGTAATGCTAGCATCAATAGAAGTAGATATTAGGAAAATGGTAGCTTAGGATACAGACTGAATACAATGCGAGTAAGAGAGGGATAACACAAGAGTACAAAGCTTGGCTTATGCAATTGCTAGCGGGATTTTATTGCGAGTCATGCAACATAAAATGTCCAGAACCTTAAACTATCATGTTTGAGGAACAAAACCTGCAACTTTTAATGGTTTCCTTTTGAAATCAAACTATCCTACTCCAATTGATTTGGATGAAATGACAACAACACTTTGGATAAAGAGAATATGTGGCTTTCTGACAGCTAAACAATGCTAACTTGCATCTAACAAATGAAACTCTGAATCCTAAACAAAATGAAAGGCTAAACTATTGAAATGTGAAATTCAGAAGAAAATTTGAGGGGCCTTTTGCTTGAGCACAAGATAGCTATTTATAGAATCCCATTTACCCAAAGGTAAAAACCACATTGATCTCTTAAACCATAAAAAATGCCAAAACACTATTCCAGGGAACCAGAATCATAAATACAAGCAAAGGCGGTGAAAAAAGCTGGTAAACGTTAAAATTTATGTGAGTCACGTTAAAAAGAACATTCTAGAAAATGTGTGAAGGACCGCTGCCATGAGCAGGGCGGTGGTTACAGCACCGCCGCCCTACTTGGGTGGCGGTCATGAGACCGCCGTGTAGACAGGGTGGCAGTTTCGTAACTGAAGAACAAAATGCAAAGAAAAAGAGGGGAAAAGAGAACAACAAATCATGCAGGGGCTAAGCGGGACATGCAGGGATGTTAACACATACTTGGAGAGATTTTCTGGACCCCGAACACCTTGCGAGGAGACCTATATCATCATTGGGGTACATGTTATGTTATTCCGGTGGTGTAGTACCCTATAATTTTAGGTACGTATAGTTATCAAGGGAGCTCTTGTGGTTGCAAGAGGTAAGAAAAATGGTACTTTGTATTTAACCGGTGGTGCTGATTATTGCAATTTAGTTTCTGTAGATGGAGATGAAACTTTGTGGCACCAGAGACTCAGTCATATGAGTCGTAAGGGCATGCAGATTATAAAGGAAAGGTTACCAGATTAAAGGAGTTAGATTTGGACTTCTATGAGGACTGTGTTTATGGGAAACAAAAGGGGGTGAGATTCCTCAAGGTTGGACCTACCAGGAAGGAGGGTAAGTTTGAATTAGTGCATATAGATGTATGGGGGCCAACTAAGGTAAACTCTACTGGTAGTTCATGTTATTACGTCACTTTCATTGATTATGCAGCTAAATTTTTTTGGGTATATTGCATTAGAAAGAAATCTGATGTGTTTGAAACTTTCAAAAGATGGAAATCCTTGGTTGAGAATGAAATAGGTCTCAATTTGAAATGTCTCAAGTCAGATAATGGAGGGGAATATTGCAGCAATGAGTTTCTTGATTAATGTTCGGTAAATGGGATTTACAGGAAAAGAAAATACTCCACAGGAAAATGGAGTGTCAGAGAGAATGAACAGGAAAATCATGGAGCATGCTAGGTGCATGAGGTTACATGTAGGGCTGCCACTCATGTTTTGGGTGGAAGCGGTAAGCACAATTGTTTATCTGATTAACAGAGAACCCTCTATGGCCTTGGATGGAGGTATACTTGAGGAGGCTTGGTCTGGTAAGAAAATTGATTACTCATTTCTTAGAGTATTTTTATGTGAGGTATTTTTTCACATTGATAAAGATGATAGGACCAAGTTAGAGGCTAAGTCTAAGAAATGCACCTTTGTTGGATATGGTGAAGATGATTTTGGTTTCCGTGTTTGGAGTCTTAAAGAGAAGAAAATATTTTGGTCTAGAGATATTGTCTTTGATGAAAAAATCATGTATAAAGATCAGTTGCAGCAATAAAAAGAGGAATCAAAGAAATAATACACAATGTTAGAGGACATTGTGGACAACAAGCCATCCAAGGGGCTGGTTCAAGTACAACATGTTCCAACACAGCCAGTTTAGGTACCTACTCATCAGGAATCCCAAACTCCTAAGGTGAGAAGGTCTTCTAGGGTAAGAAGGGAACCTGAATGATTTACTCCATATTTGAATTATTTATTACTCACTGATAGTGGAGAGCCAGAGTGCTTTGAGGAAGAAGTGCAGATGGATGCCAGGAAGAAGTGGGAGCAGGCCATGGATGAAGAGCATAGATCTCTTATGAAAAACTAGAGTTGGGATCCGGTGAAGCTACCTGAGGGCAAGAGAGCATTGCAGAACAAGTGGCTGTATAGAATCAAAGAGGAAGATGGAGGTAGGAAATGATACAAGGCCAAGTTGGTGGTCAAAGGATTTACACAGAAGAAAGGTATAGAATTTGATGAAATTTTTTCTCTGGTTGTTAAAATGACTTCTATTAGGACTATTCTTGGTTTAGTTGCAATAAAAGACCTGCACTAAGAATAGTTGGATGTGAAGACTACATTCCTTCATGGTGAGTTGGAGGAGAAATTGTACATGCAGCAGCCACAACGTTATGAGGTCAAAGGGAAGGAGAGGTTAGTGTGCAAATTGAAGAAGAGCTTGTATGACTTGAAATAAGCTCCATGGCAGTGGTACATGAAGTTTGACAATTTTATGCAGGAGCAGGGTTACTCCAGGTGTCACTTACACCATTGCATGTACATCAAGAAGTTTCTTGATGGTAGTTATATTATTTTGTGCCTGTATGTAAATGATATGCTTGTTACAAGGAAGAACATGCAGGAAATAAAGGTACTCAAGAAATAGCTAGGTGACTCCTTTGTTATAAAGGATTTGGGGGCAGCAAAACAAATCCTTGGTATGAGAATAACTCGGAACATGAAGGAGGGGAAGCTAGTATTATCTCAAGAAGAGTACATAAAGAAGGTCTTAGAGAGGTTTAGTATGCATGATGCTAAAATGGTTGGTACTCCTTTGGCAGGTCACTTTAAATTATCAAAGGAGAAGAGTCCTAAGACTAAGGAGGATAGAATCTAGATGTCCAGGGTACTGTACTCATCAACAATTGGTAGCTTGATGTATGCTATGGTATGCACTAGGCTTGACATTTCCCATGCAGTGGGAGCAGTGATCAGGTTTATGAGTGATCCAGGTAGAGAGCACTGGCAGGCAGTAAAGTGGATCCTTCGGTATTTGAGAGGGACAATGGGAGTAGCATTATGTTTTTAGTGGATCAAACACTACATTACGTGGATATGTAGATTCAGACATGGTAGGATATTTGGATAGTAGGAGGAGCACAACAGGTTATGTATTTACAGTTGGTGATATAGTAGTGAGTTTGATTTCATGGTTACAAAAGGTTGTGGCTTTGTCAACCACATAGGTTGAGTATGTTGCTGCCACAAAGGCAAGAAAGGAGATGATTTGGTTACAGTAGTTGCTTGATGAGTTGGGTCATAAGCAGGAAGTTGGGAGATTACACAGTGATAGTTAGAGTGCTATTCATTTGGCGAAGAACTCCACTTTCCACTCTAGGACGAAGCACATTCACCTGAGATATCATTTCATCAGGAAAACTTTGGAAGAAGATAATTTGAAGCTGGAAAAGATTCATACCAGTTAGAATCCTATGGAAATGATGACCAAGGCGGTCTCAATGGAGAATTTGAAGTTGTGTTCAAATTTTATTGGCCTTCATGGTTGATAATGAAGGGTTAAGAACTTTTCTCAGTGGAAACAGTCTCCAAATGGGAGATTGTTGGGGTGTGGAGCCTATTTTTTTTTCTTCTTGAATCAATGTTGAAGTGTTGGAACTTGAATGGTTAATTTTGGAGAATTCAGGAGTATTCTGCAATCATTTTTTGTGATGTGGCTATGCAGTTGTTGTACGATTGTTGCGTCATTGTTGTTAACATGTTAACATTGGGACTATTTTTTGCAGCCATGGGAAATTGAAAGGTCATGACTTTCAAACTTCTAGGGTCAGCTTTAGGGCCTCTTAAGAGGATTTTAATCCTATAAATAGAGGTGTTAGGGTATCTTGAAAATATCTTGAGTGTTCAAGAGGTCTTGAGTCTTAGAGATCAAGAGGTGATCAAGAGTGATCAAGGTTAAGAAATTGGGTGTCAATGTGGTTTAGATGTGGTTTAGCATCTTTGAATTCTGTTGTGAGTTCATAACTAAGAGAATACTATGAGAGTTGTTTTACTCTTGTTGATGATAAAATCTGAGCAAGTTATTGGTGGACGTAGCCCACATTGGGTGAACCACGTTAAATCTTGTCTTGTCTTTTTTTGTACATTATTCATTTATGCTGCTATATTTCTACAAGTATAATTCTGCTATGTAGTTTCCTATTGTTGTGGTTTGAGGAATTGTTTGTACATATTTTTTCACTAATTCCTAACAATATGAAGGCATTACAGAGTTTTCTTGGAAAAATCAACTTTGTTAGAAGATTTGTTCTAGATTTTGTAGCATTGGTTAAACTGCTCATAGCTATTCTAAAGAAAGAGAAAAATTTCAATTAGACCAGCGAAGGAAGAGAAGGTTTTGAAACAATCATATCTTAGGCTCCCACTCCTGCAACTCCCAATTTTGATAAATATTTTACAATGTATGCACTTGCAGGAGCTGAAACAATCTTAGCCATATTAACTCAGGTCAATGATGAAAATATTGAGAAGCCTATTGCTTTCTTTGGAAGAGTTTGCATGATTATGAAACAATGTACACATTCCTTGAAAAGAAGGTACTTTCAGTATTTAGAGGACTAAATAATTTCAAGTATATGCTTTCAAACAATAAAATCCATGTTCTTGTTTCTCATCCTAGTGTGAAAGCATTCTTACTAAATAAGGAATTGAATGAGAAAAGAGAAAACTGGATAACGAAGGTCATGGAGTATGATGTTGATATTCAGGTTGCTAAGATGGTTCAAGGAAAAGGTCTGTGTGAAAATCTAATTGATGATATGGAAACACAACAAGTTATCGAACTAGATGATTCAAAACAGCATGCTGAAATTATGTATTAACATTCAGAAATTATGGTTCAACTAGAAAATCAGCAACTTGAGTCAGTTCAAGAGTTTCAGGAATCAAGATGGATGAATTATTTAGTTAATTATCTACAGGATGGAACGTATCCAAAAGGTATGGACAAGAATAAATGAAGGTATTTTTTATTACAAGTTGTACCTTACATCTTCATTGATAACGTGTTGTTCAAAAGAGATATAAATGGAATCTTGTTACCGTGTGTTGATTATGATAAAATTTAGAAAATATTGTCAGAATTCCATGAAGGACCCACAGGAGGTCATTTCTCAGCATGTACCACAACCTTAAAAATTATAAAAGCTGGTTACTATTGGCCTAGTATTTTCAAAGACTATTTTGAATGGATAAGAAAGTGTAGAAAATGTTCTTTCTTTGTTGGAAAAGAACGTCTAGCTTCGCTGCGCTTGTAACCTATTTCAGCTAATCAACCTTTTATGCAGTGGGATCTTGACTTTATTGGCATAATAAATCCACCATCATCACAAGGACACAAGTAGATATTAACTACTACAAATTTTTTTACACGATGGACTGAAGCAATAGCCTTGAAGGATGCTAATGAAACTTCAATACTATCCTTTTATGAAGGAATAGTTTGCAGATTTAGTGTTCCAGCAACTATTGTATCAGATGATGCTTTATCATTCTTTGGTGCAAAGATAATAGATTGGGATATCAACCATGGAATACATCTAAGTTCTTCATCTAATTACTACCCACAAGGTAATGGATTAGCAGAGAGTACTAAAAAGAATCTATTAAGGATCATCAGAAGAACACTCAAGGATAATCAAAGAGCTTGGCATCTGATGTTGAATTCATCACTTTGGGCTAACAGAGTTACTCCTCAAAGATTAGTTGGAAATTCACCATACAAAATTGTGTATGGAAAGGAAGCAAGAATGCATATTTCGGTGGAGTTACCAACATTGGATTTGCTACACCAAATGCAACTTCTTGAAAATAAACCATTGCAGGTTCGTTATGTAGAGTTAATGAAATTACAAGAGCTAAGAGATAAAACTCATTTGAATATGGAAAAGAATCATAAACAAATGAAGAAGTATTTTGACAAGAAAGCCAAATTCAGAGTCTTCAATGAAGGAGATATTGTGTTAAAGTGGGATGCTGATTGTGCAAAGCCAGGAAGACATTTAAAGTTTGATACACACTGGAGTGGTCCTTACATGATTTTAGCTTACAAAGAACACAATGTTTTTTATCTTTCGAAGATGAATGGAGAGGAACTTCCCATTCCTATGAATGGTATGTTTCTCAAACACTTTTCTTGAAAATCTTACAGTGATTGTTAGAGTAGGATTTCCTTTCAATAAGTGCATTTCATGCATAGTACAATATTTTTCAATTCAATAAGTGCATTCATGCACGTGATCTGGTTTACCAAATCCTTTCCCAGATTTAGTTTATTTTGGAAGGGTTGGACCTTTCGGAAAAGGAAAATTTTGGTTACATGTTTAGACTCCATACCTAATGGACAAGAGTAAGGAACTAGTCTTCAAGCTAGCAGGCATCTTTCCCCACAGGATCAACAAAAATGTTGACAATTTTTTCACTTGCGTAAAAATGGGCAACTCGAAACTTTTTCGTTACGATGAAAAGCCTTGGGTGAAGTATACCTAAGCTAAGGAAGTTTTTATGTTATTTGTTACTATTGAATTAGTTACAGGATAAAATGAAATTTGTAGTTATGTGTGCTGTCACAAAATAGAATAGATCACATAGTCTGTAATTTCATGCCATCTTCAGCAAAATAACACAAAGCCCTGAAGGATAGTTGTGTTGTCTTGATGAAGACAACAAATTACAAAGTAGGTGAAGTGCTGAGTTTTGAAGCAGCAAATAGAAATACAGATATCAAAAAATCAGGGTTCATTGCTAAATGTTACAAGTTCTCATCAATGTTCTTTCCTTCATGATTAAGACATTAAATTATGTTAATGAGTTTTTTAGTTCATTATACAATCCATACAAAGAAGCTAGAATGCAGAAAGAAATATACAACTCATTTTACAAAAAATCAATGTTTTATTCATAAGGATTTTTCAAATGTTTCTGTCATAAGCCATGGGATGTAACTAAAAAGTAAAGTATAGATACTGAAAAGAAAGGTACACATGCATGAAAGAGAAAGCAAAGGATTATGAGTGAACCCATCATTGCCTTGGGGTTTCTTTTCTTCGATTGAATCATCTTCATCTCCATTTTTTTTCTTCTTCATCTCCATTGTAGAAGCCACTGTACCTAAAAATAAAATAATGAACTATCAGATATGAGCTCAGGGATCAAATCATATTCCTACACTGTCCTACTTCATGCATATGCATCTCTAATAATAGGAGATGTAGTCTACTTGAATAACAAATTACATACATGCTTCATTCACTCAGATAGAATGAAAGAAGAGAAAAGAAAATAATAAAACATGGACATAAGAGAGGCCAAAAATCCTAAGTATTTTCTAACTATTTTCCTGAGTGTGCAGGTACAGGTTACAGCCAAGGAAAAATAGACAAACATAAGTGCATGCAAGAAAAGGAAGAATGTAACTCAAAGTTTCAATAACATTTTTGAAATGGAAGAAGTTACAGTGTAGAAGAGAGACTAGCAATAGAAGCACATGTTTTAGTTTGCAACAAAAGGAAGAAGCATAATTTGAAAGCTGATGTTTGGTTAAGGAAGAAAGGGTTACTGCTGAAACAAAACAGAAGAAGTTTCTCAGAAAATTTTGACAGGGCTTCACCATGAAAAATAGACATTTACAACTTTCCATCATGCTGCTTTTAACTACTACATGCTTAAAGGAATGATTTAAATCAAGTAAGTGATACAGAAAAATAGTAAAGCAATCCATGATCAAGATAAACCACTACGATGTCTCATTTTTATCTAGCTTCAAACATGAAGTGTTATGTTCTATATTTTGAATCAGAAAATACAACCACTATAGTTGGAAATGGATGGAAGAGAGAATTATGGAAAAAATTTGCGAGGGCTTCGCCATAAAAAGTCAACATTTCAAATTTTCCAGCATACATAAAAAGTTGTAATAAAGATAAAACACAATGTTTATGCAGAAAAGAAAGGGAACTATAATTTCAGTCATCAAACTGAAGGATTTTAGAGCATTCATTATAAACCTAAACAACTGAAAAGAGATGAAGTTTTAAGATGAATCTTACAAATACAACATTCTATAAGTACAGTCTTTAAATTAATGCTACAAATAATAGCTTGAGAGATCAAATTTAATGCAGGATTTACAATTACAAAAATAGAAGTCATTCATAATGAATACATAGATGCTTCCATATCAAATAAGTACAACTATTTATGGAAGGTAATTGATCAAGTACAGATGAATCATACAGTGCATAGCAATAAGCTCAAGGTATAGTTTGAAATCACAAAGGACTAGAAATTAGGTTATAACAATAGAAATGATATATGCAATACAAATAAGAATTCCAGGAAAGCATACTATGAAGCTTCATGATTTACAGTTGAACAAATGATAAGCTTGCAAGTGTCTAACTGTTTATTTTCAAGCTACAGGATTTCATTTTAACTAAAGAAAGTACTTCATGTTTTAATACACAAATAAATGGAATATCAAAACATCAGCTAGGTGTGTCAAAATATTTTACAGAAGCATCAAAGTGGTAGAAATAAAATGTCTGAGCATCCTAAGAATTCTAAGTTGTAGAATCAATAAGAAAAGCAGGAATCAAATTTTTCATAAGCCTTTTAAAATATACAGGATCTTAGCTCAAATATTCTTGACAGAATGAAGAAATTTCACTACACATATCATATATGATGATGATATTATCAAAGTCATAAGTTTCAAGTGGTGAACCCAAGAGAAAATTACAGCTTCAGGTTCCAGTTAGAGAACTCATTAAGGGTATCAAAATCAGAGAAAGAAACATGGTCATCAAGTTAAGATCTAAAGAAACTAGACTCACAAACAAGTTTCAACTTGAAATGGCTGAGGTTGAACCAAGGGGTCACATGAAATGTAAGAAAGATATGAACGTCAAATACTCAAAAATAGAGGTCTTAACAAAGAAACAAACTCTATACTCAGAAATAGAGACTCAAAAGATTCAAATAACAATTTCCACAAGGCTAAGCATGCATAACTAAATCTCGAAGGCTCTCCACAGATGAACACTATGAGTAGTTCCAGCACATTAGAGGATCCTAATAGCTCAAATGTCAGAATAACTCAATTCATGAAAAAAGGATTATTTTGACTAAGAAAAAAATTCGACAACACAGGTTACAGTTGGGAAATCAAAGAAACCGAGGCTTCAGAGTTCATTAATGATGGTTTCCCTTTCTATGAAAACCAAAATTCTGAAAAAGACAGGGCTAAATATGTAAATACCCATAAGGAAAAGTGCCATATCTGGAACATTGATTCAATGGTAAAAGGGAAAACTAATTATTGATCAAATAAGGCAACAGATGATTATTTTACAGAGCAGAATAAAGCTTCACAAACTCAAAATGGTGGCTTTCAGATCTTCACATATGGACATAGATTTTTAAGAAAAGTTTGAACTCAAAATAGTGCAACCAAAATCTGTCAAATCTTGCATCATTGGACAGAGCCGAAACTCAATGATTAAAATACTGGTCATTAAAAATAGATAAGAACTCACCATAGATAATTGAATGGTCAAAGTTTTTGAGAACCCAGATGATGAAGCGAGAGGTCCACATGCCTACGACAGGTTTCGAAGTCGGGATTCAATTAGGAGCAATAACTCACAGAACCCACAAATATTTCCAAGTATTCAATGATATATTTAAAGAATAAAAGAAAATAGAAGTGTACACGTACAACATAAAATTATCTCACCTATAAAAAATATGGTGACCAATAGACCAAAAAGATCCTAAAAACAGAGATGAATCGAAATTTATAACTCACCACGGAGGCCATTGCAAAACCCAAATCTACAGAGCTTGAGAGAAAGGAGAAAACGTTTTGAGAGAAAGAAGTCAAATTACAGGAAAATCTCAAGAATGACCAAGGCTACGACCATGAAAATTCAATGAAGTTGAACTTATGATCCCCTCCGTAGAAGCTGAACACCCAGATCTTAAAATTACAGAGAAATAAAAATGTTTGAGCTCTCATGGCCACACAGAAAGCCATTTTTGTAGAAGAGACCAAGCTCAAATGCACAGAATAATGGCACTAAGGAAAAAATTTGCCAGGGCTTTGCCCACGAACCAAAAAACAAATGAAATGTTCTTGAGGGTCGAAGACACCCTTTAACATGCAAACTCAAGAGGTGAGTTTTAACCTAACTCAACCACGGTCAGAAATCAAGGACTCCAGATCGAAAGGATAGAGATCAAGGGCCAAATATTAATCTCCACAATCAAAGCAACTAACCACGATCAATCTCCAACGACCACATTTAATGTCCAATCAAAAACCCTAACCGTGAGTATAAGGATCGACTACATCAAAAACAAAGTTACAGAGATCAAGGGCCCAAGATGATCAATGAATATTAAAGGAAACTCAATTTAAGTTACATATACCACCGACCAAGTTACCAAGGGGTGAGTCACCATGGATAGGGGCCAGACACGTCATCAGATTAAAACAAAATCATTTGCAATGACTTTCAAATTCTAACCATAGTGCATGCTACAAATAAAATAAAGGGTCCGACAAAATTATACCCAATGATCACCGAAAAGGTGAATTTCTAAATTATATATCATTTAGACATACAAAGCTGACAAGAAAAAATATTGGTCTTGCATAATCAAAAGGTGGTCGTGTATGGTGTGGTGACTTTTACAACGTGCCCCTTATGTATCTAAAGGTCATTGTAATATTTTAAGTCCATAAAGGTGGCCAAACCTGGTGGTCCCCACTCCAAGGAGTTGAAAATGATCTGTAGCATGCTATTCATGTGATCACTAGGAAACATAATAAGTGTTGACATTAGAGACAAAGGTGGTCCCAATCAGGATTGATATTTGGATGAATTATTTTGCAAAGTATTATAATTAATGTAATTATTTTTCTTAGAAATAGGGAGTTGTATTTTTGCATGCGTTCAGAACAGGACATAATGGATAGGAAGACATAGTTGCATGTTCATGGAGAGAGACTTTCCTAGCAAGAAATATTATTTTTAGCAAATTATTCACCCTTCTTTTCTTAAAAATAGAATAGTTAACTTCAGTTTGACTGTAATGTAAGTAAGGCTAATAATGTTTATTTGTAATTACATGCCCTATTTTTTCCTTTATCTATTATTAAATAAAGGATAAAAATTGAATGCATGGGCGAGAATAAGCCTTTGGCTATTTTTAGGAGGAGGGTGAATTTTTTTGTTGCTATATATTGTGTGCCTTTGCAAAGCACAAAAAAAAACTTCTGGAGGACTTTTGGATATATGAGTACTGAAGCAATTTTTTCCATTTTTTCCCTCTGAGTGTGAAGTATTTTCTGCCTTTCTAAGTTATTTTGCAATCTTGTGTATGTTTCTATTAGTCTTGTAAATGTAAATTCCGTGATCAATAACCTTACCCTGCTGCAAATTTAGTTCTTTCAGCTTAATTTTAATGTGCATGTTAACTTGTTAGTACTGTTGTGATTCTCCCTCAGTATAATAAAGTGTTTTGCCCTTATATATTCTGCAAAAAACTATTGGCTTGTGTATAAAAATTATTCCCATATCAGTTGTACATATACTCAGTCAAATCCCTCATACAAATTTTGGTGTCTCACCTTAAATTTTAATTATTTTCTAGTCATATTTTACTCTCAAACTCCCAAAAATCAGTTTAGGATAAACCGATAAGGAACCGGCCTTGATACTAGAGACTCACCTCAAAATAGGTATACCCATAGACCTGAGGTATTTCCATTGTATCTACAAAAGAGAGAGATCAAATCTTGCAAGCTTAGAAAACTTGCAGCCAATCTCTCTATAGGGTAAAATTTTGAGAGATAACAGGTCCCAATGTTCTGGTTGCTTAATTTGGCTTGTCCATTTCCTTTTGGATAGTATTCAGAAGAATGAGATAGAGAGATTCTATAGCCATAGAAAAACTCAGTCAAATCCATTGAAGAGAAATAGGCAGCGTTATCTGCTACAATGTTCTATGCCACTCTGAAACTTATTATGATATTATCCTTGATGAAGTTGCATATTGTTTTGGTGTTGACTTGTTTGGCCATGATGGCTTCCACCCATTTTGTGAAGTATTCTATCAATTTGACCACATTAGTGTGCCCCAAGCTTGAGTGAGGATTCAAAGCACCAATGAAGTCTAGCCCCTAATGCTAAAAAGGTTCTTCAATAACAACTTGTTTGAGCGGTAGTGCAGCAATTTGTGGTCTCTCAATGAATTGTTGGCATGCTTCACATTTGGAAACCCAATCTTGAGTGTCTGTACAATAATACCTTCTTCAGAGGATCTTGTTTGCAGCGAATATCGCTGAAAAATGTCCACCACATGCTTGGTCATTGTATGCTTTAAGCAAATTTTCTTGTTGCTCTTTATCTACGCAGCTAAGGAAGCATCCTTCCAGGCCTCTTTTGTAAAGTGCATGATTCCATATTACAATTTTTTTTCCTTCAGCTTGAGTTCTCTCCTTTTCTTGTAATTAAGATGAGGAAGAAATTCTCAATATGTTAAGTTATAGGAAATATCAGTATACCACTCATCAAGAGTGGTTACAAAGAGAACTTGTGGATTGTTTTCGGGAAAAGTTGAGAAAGCACAATTTTCTTCACCGTGTTGAGCTTTGAGTATTTCATCTTCAGTAGTCAACCTGCACAAACCATTCCCTCCAAGTAATATAATTGAGTCTCTGCAATCCAATTTCCTCTTTTATCTCCAGGACCCTGCCATGTTAAGATGGACTTGATTTTATTGCCAGGGACTATCACCACTGTATGAGAGTTAAAGTTATAAAAACTAAATTTTTTTATAGCCTTAACCACTGCATAGGCATGCTTCTCCAATTGGCTATATTTTAGTTCATGCTTTTAAAACATAAAACTCATGAAAGCAATAGGTGCTTCCATGCCTTAATCATTTTTCTGAAAAAGAACAGCAGAGAGTGTATGTTCTGATGCATAACAATACATGATGAATTCTTTGTTGAAATATGGATACACAAGAGTCAAATCCTTGGAGATATATTTTTTGATATCTTCAATTGCTTATTTCCCTTCATTATTCCATTTTAAGTTTTCATGTGGTTTCATCATGGTGGTGATGTGCTTTGTTAATTCAGAAAATTCTAAAACAAAGAGATGAAGAAAATTCACTTTCCAAAGAATGAATGAACTCCTTACTTGCTTGTAGGTAGAGATAATGCTTAAATGGATCATATGTCCTCAAGATCAATGTGTTCTCCATGTTTGTTCACAATGTGCCCTAGTAACTTGCCTTCCGTGACTCTGAAAATGCATTTTTTGGGATTTAGTGATATGCCATGTTTTCTACACCTTGCAAGTACTTCTTCTAAGTTATGGATATGATCTCCCCTCTTCTTTGAAAACACTGTGAGATCATCAAGATATATGACAATGCAATGTTTTAAATCCTTGAATGCCAAATCCATCTCCCTTTGAAATGTAGCTCCCACATTGATTAGGCCAAAGGGTATTATGTTGTAGGAAAAAGTGCCCCAAGGCATAGTGAAGGTTGTATTGGTGTGATCCTCCTCTGTCACTTTGATTTGGTTATACCCTGAGAATCCATCAAGTAATGAAATCATTTCGGATCCAGTGAATTCTTGAAAAATTTGTTCCATGATAGGGAGAGGATAATTGTCTTTCAGTGATGCTTGGTTTAGGTTGTGGAAATCTACACATATTCTTATTTCTCCATTCTTCTTCCACACTGGCACAATGTTAGCCACCCATGTTGAATGGTGGATGGTATCAATAATCTTCAGGTTATTTGCTTCTTCCTAAATAGCTTAGCATCCTGCTTCAAAGGAATCAAGTGATGCATTCCCTTGGGTTGGAAGGATTTGAGTTATGTTATAAAAAACTCACCCCTCAGGCTAATTTTGATAACTTGGACAAATTCTATAGATTTGGAGGGGTAGAAATGGTGAAAGGAAAAAATTCAGATTTTTGGGGTCCCTTTATCTCTTCTCTAACTTCTTTATCCACAGAAAAAATTCAAGGAGTTAGAAAAAATTGCAAAAATCCCAAAAAATGGATTCTTTGTGTATTGCAAAAAATGTAGAAGTTTTTGTCCCAGGCCACACAAGGTCAACCGAGACAGTTGGGATCCAAAAAGGTGAAATATCCAAAATACAAAGGAAACAGTGTATTGCAGAGAATGCAATTTTTTTTAATCCTAAATCGCATAGGGACACCGGGACAATTGGGACCAAAAAACCTGATTTTGTCGAAATAGCCGCAAAGGGAAGAGACTTGCGGGTGGAGCAGAGAAATTAGTCTAGGATGGCTGGGACATCAGTAAACGTGGGATGTGAAAAGGATGAAATATAAAGGAAACAATGTATTGCGACCTACAAACATCAAATGGCCACAACATTTGACCCAGAGCTCTAATTTTTATACAAATTGACTTTATGGAAAGGGCACGATGTCCTCTACGCTAGAGAAACTAGATTTATTAATTTTGATGAGGATATATAAATGAAAATAAAATAAACATCTTCATCTCTAATCAATCAAATGGTCATTCCCGTTAAATGAAAAAAATCCCTAGAAAACCCAAAATAGCTGCCTACACTTAGAATGCCATATCTTTTGCAATTATCAACGAAAACACTCAAAAAATTTACCATAGGAATCATGGTTCCAAGCTCAATGTATAGAAATCTAGAAATTAGGAATTCGATGAATATTTTTTTGAAAAACATGTCTAGGTTCAAAAAAGTGTTTTATTTTGTAGTTGGGATGCATTCAATGAAGCATGGGTAGACATTTCTCATTGCTGCAAGTTATGGGATTGTATGGGGGGTATTTTGTAAGAAACATACCATCAATTCAATCCATTTATGACATCTTTTAAGTGATGGGAAGACATATTTTAGTATTTTAATTTCTCTCTCTCTTTCTCTCCTCTCACAATTCTATAAATTAGAGTATTGGGCTCATTGTATGGGAATAATTTTTGTGTAGAAAAACTTTGTAAAACTTTGTAAAATGTGCTATAGGACCTTGTAGTGGACTCCTTACATGGTGATCCAAACCCTTATTCTTTAATATATCGAACTATGCATATCAATGAAAGTAATAGATACAAGTTTGTGGATATCTTTTTCCCTGCTGTGTTTGTTTGCATTCTTCTTGACCTTTCAATATCATTGCCTAAGTATCATGTTTAGCCATGCTCTTTCAAGGATTCACTATCATTGTGTATGTATGAAATTTTTTTGTGAATAAATTTGTTAAACTGTGGAGAATTGTTATCACCCTTTCTAGTATGCACTTTTCTTATACTTTTCACACATTGGAATATTATTCTCACACTCTCCTTTTCTGGTGTATCACTGCTTTATTGTAGGCTCTATTTTCATTCACTTTCTCTCCTTGGTCCCTTGGAAAGTTAGATTAGGACAAGTTAGTGTTTTCCTGCATTAGATTTAATTATGGTAGGTAGTTTAAGGGCAAGAACCGCCTTTCTCTGGAGGTCTATCTCGAGTAGCGAGTCCCACAACATGGAGATAGTACCCATGTTATCCAATCACACTGTAAGGTTAAGCACGAACACCTATGTAAACCATAGGTTGATGTGATACGGAGATAATAATTTCATCATAAGAGTAGGCCAAAATATCTTAATATTTCTTGAGTAATGCAACAAAGCTTCTCTTCTCCTCATGTAAGAAATATTTTCTAATATTGACCATCCTCGACTCCTCCAGGGTGTCGATGTTTTCATTATCAAAATCAGTTGGGCACCAAGAAGATTGTTTTTCTTTCTCTTGAATGAATTTGTCCCATTTTTGAAAGAGTTATTCTAAAGAAACTAGGCCTTTGGGAATATTGTTCCCTTTCAATTTGATCACTCCTTTGTCATCAATACCTTCAATTCCTTCTTTCACTTCTTCATCTACTACTTACCGGTGTGGATTTTTTATTCTTTCAAAGAATATATTATTGAAATTATCCCTTTGTCCCAAAAATTCTAGAATTTGGTTATCATCATTAAAGACTTGCTAATGATTTTCATTATTTGGTACACTAGGCCTGAATACCATTTCTATGGTCACCTTGTCTTTACCAAAAGAAGGATGAGGTGTCACTAGGGAAGCCGATATTGCAAGAGAATCAACCTTTTCATTCTTTTCCCTTGGGATAGATTCAATGGAAAATGCATCAAAAGATTAAATGTAGTCCCATAATTTGTTTCTATAATGTCGAACTCTTGGATTTTTCACCTAATATTTTTGTCAAACTTACTTTACTATCACTTCCGCATCACCTCGCCATTTCAGATTCTTAATTCGAATGTCTTCAACCATTCCCATGCCTAAGAGGAGAGATTCATACTCCACCATGCTATTTGTATTATTGAATTACAACTTGTAGGAAAATGGGTACAATTCACTAGAGGGAGAGTACAACACTACACCTGCCCCCAAACCTGCACTAGAATGAGTACCATCAAATTCCATTTTCCAAAATCTATCTTCTTCCTCTTCCATAAGACGTGGAAATTTCTCATATTTTTTTGATGTGAGGAAGTAGTTTCCTAGCCCGCTATCTTGAAAAAGAATATTTTCCTTTGGATCATCAGACTTTCGTATTGTGAACTTCATCTTTCTTACTGGAAGTAACTTCTTCATCTCTCCTTTCACTAGAATAGTTGCAGATGACCAATCCATTTTTTTCTCCACCTAAGTCTCTGCAAAATCTTTTGCTCTATAGCATGCCAAAAAAGGCTGGGATGTCTGCCACCGAGATGGTTAGAAGAACCTTCTTGTCTAGAAAATCAGCTAATGTTACCCATGCATCTTTGATTCTTCCTAATAATGGAACTTGTTTGGATTCCATTGAATAGCAGGTGCCATTTTCCAGGTCAAGGTGAGACCAAGAGAATTTTCAACTTTGACAGGCATTACATTATCAAAGGCTCCAAAATATATGATACAATTATTTAGCTAGAAGCCTTTAATGAGAAGGATAGGTAGAACGGTTCAACCCTATTGGTTTTGGAGGCACTAAGGGCTAGCATATTTTGAGAAGGTGGTGTGGATTTTGTGGGGAGTAAGCCTTTGGAAATTGGACCTAATTTTATAGGGTTACCCCCATGAATTACATCAATAAACCTATCAAATTGGGCAAGATGAGTTTGTAGGCATTCTTTTTCTAAGAGATGGACTTTAGTTTTACTTGGGTGTTCCAAAAAGTCAAATGGGGCTATGGTGGGTGAGGAAGAGGTTCTAGGAATGATGAAATATTTTCATGGAGAAGGTTTTGTTTTTTTAGGTGTGTTGAATTTTCGTTGAAGGGTGCAGTAACTAGCTTTGAAGGAGATGGAGATGCAGGTTTTGATGACACCTTGGATGTTTTTACAGGAACCTTTAACCTAGGAGAAGGAGAATTATTCTTAGTAACCTTTGAGCTAGGAGAAGGATTAGATGACTTTCTTGGTATGGAAGCATGATCACATCTATTCATTGGGTCTTACTTTTCTTTAGCCGAATCCATCGAAGGTGGTAGTGGTGATCATCTACTGATGATTTTATTTTGTGGGACCTCAAGAGGAGAATCTTATTTCCTCTTCTTGTCCTTTACCACAGCTATTGAGGATGAAACACATTTCTTGGACTGTGCACGAGTGAAAACTACACATGAGAAACCTAGAGATTCTTCATCATCATCATCATCATCATAATCTTCATCATCAACATACTCAATTAGGACATTATGTGTATCACCATCAACTTCCTCAACCTCAAGATAGCTTTCATAGTCCTATGCATTTTCTTCTTTAGGTTCTTCAATTTACGCTTCCTCCTATGGTTTTTCGGTGTCACAGGTGGCATTTCTTGGTGGTGCTTCAAGAGCAAGCTGGTGAGGAGGTGGAGCAATCCTTTTTCTATTAAGAGGATTTTCCTTCCTTAGAGTGTTCTACATTGTGATCTGGGACAACTGTTTCTTCAAGTTAACCAAATCATTTGCCATTTTTTGGAACATTGGGTCCATAGCGATGGAGCTTGAATTCTTTCCCTTTTGTATCCATTTAGGCCTTTCAATTTATCGTAAAGGATTATATCATTGTTGGTATCTATCACATGGTCTTGAGTTTCCCTCAATGTTCTTGGTTAGGTTATTCTAAGGAAGAAACCTACTTCTGATGGTAAGGAAATGCTGAAGAATCTCTTCAGATTATTTTTAGGAGGTACGACATCTTCAGGGATTCTTCATATCACTCTTTTATATCTTTATATGAAGTCTCTCATTGACTTAGAAGTTTATTTTTTCATTTTTACGAATTGGACCAAGATATATTGAAAATATTTCATGGTCTTAAACCTGTGTTCGAATGCACTTTTTTATATTTTCCCAACATGGGAAATACCTCGGGGGTAGCATGTAGAACCATTTGGAAACCTTTTCTTGAAGTGAATCCATAAAGAGATGGAATGACACATCTTCATCCTCAATGCTTAATACACTGCAAATAATGATAAATGTTGTTACATGTTCCTGGGGGATTTTAGAACCATCTCCTTTGAATTTTGGAAAGTTTTTTCTTGAGCCCCTTGGTAGCTCATGGAATGGTTGAGAAAGAGCAAGTGGATTGGTGTTTCATCCCCATGGTACATTAGGCCTATGGGCCTCACGATCAAGATCACTCTGACAATCCCCCATTCTATTTTTGTTTCTATCTTCCAACCTTGCTAAGGCTGCGGCTTCTGATGTTGTTCTTTTGTTTTCCTTGGCTTGATGTCTTTCAATTTCTTTGAGTTAAACTCTTATTTCCTCTTCTAATCTTTCTTCTCTTTCTCTAGCTTCTTCTTTGGTCTCTACGCCAGTAAAATATTCAAGGTTCTCGTTGATGTATGGAAATCCATCATCTAAAGGATTGGCAACACTCAGGTTCCTAACATGATGGGTTTCTTGATGAAAAGGAGACCTTAGAATTCTGAACATCTCTTGTGTTATTTGAATCTCTTCAAATATACGGTCGGTTTTTCCTCCTTGTCTCTATTTCTAGGTGTATTTTCTATCCACCAGCTTGTAAATTTATGCTCTTATTTGTAGTGCTAGAATATGTCTTTGCCTCTATAATTCAGCAGTGCGTTCTTCTTCAAAGTCAATAATTCTTGTGGCAATAAAGTAGTGGTTGACACTTTTCCTGTTATGCCAGATAACTTCTCTCAAATATAAAGTGATATAATTTTGAATGTGGAAGAGTAATTCAGGTATTTCAAGAGGAGGATTTCCCATAATAGCCATGGTTTGTAGACAAGTGGCTCATATAGCTATTCAAATTCTAGAAATATTCTTTTTTGAATTTTGAATTTTTGAATTTTTTTTTGGTATTTTACAAACCTTGTGGTTGTATTCAAGTGTAGATGCTACTAAATGTTCCCCACGTTGGGTGCCAAAAGCTGTTGGCGAGAAAAAATTTCACAGAGAAATTGGTGGTTATCTTACCAAGGTTCTGGGGAGTGTAATTCCCTCTATTTAACCGGTGTAACTACCATACGTGCATGCGCAAGTAAATTGTGAGTTTTATCCTGGTGGCCTTTCAGCCAGGGATCCAACAGGGGAACTCCAATGACCCCATAGAAAATGCTTACAAGTATCTGTAAGGGATGAATTTTCTATGAAAGCGGGAAAGGGGAGTGAGAATATTTAGAAAGGAGAAACCAATGTTGCAAGTAGAAAATCAGAGACTTACACACACTAGCCAAAAGTTTCATTACATGAACTTGTATTTTAGAAGAAAACAAATATGAAAAATAGCAACAAGACTAAATAGAGCGTAATGAGTACAAAGTACCAATAAACTCCTCAATCAAAGAGGCTAAAATTCCTTCTTCCTTTATTGAAGCTCAAGAATTTTTTTTACATAGTGTGGGATGTAGAAGACATTTTTTAGTATGAGAAATGGAAGAAACTTGCTATCTCTTGCTCTCTTCACAAGGATATATCTCCCATGAATTCAAAAAAAATAGCTCCAACATCTAATAATTTTCCAAAGAAAAAATTAAGAAGAATCTCAAATGAGGATTTTGCTACAATTTATAGAAGTAGAGGCAACTCTTCATCTTCTCGGTGAATTTTCGAATACCTTAATATGACTTAAGACTATTCATATTCCACTTTAAATATTTAAGTCCCTTTTATAATAGCAAGGTGATTTAAAGTTACATTATATTTCTAAATTCACTTAAGTCATATTAAAAAGTGCAACCCTCAACGCAAAAATATAACATTGAAGAGAGAGAGGAAGAAGAGGAAGGAGAATAAGAAGAAGAATTATGATGAAGGATGAGTTGTTTTATTCGAACTTGGTTTTTATCTTTAATTGCTCTCCACTTTTTGATCCTAAGAAGGCTTCTATATTTCAAAGATCTTGTTTGAAATGGGCCACTGCTAGTTCTACTTTGTTGATATGAGGGATGCGAATGCAACTCAAGGTTTTAGTCCATCCATCTATCACACTGTTGATGTCCTTGCACTTCTCAAACCATGATGAATTATTTTCTACAATAAGTGCAATGGAGGATCAAATCTCTGAGAATAAGTCAAGAGTATCCTTAGTGAAGGACAATGGGTTTCCCACCTCTATCTTGACATATTCCTTAAAATGGCCAATCATTTCATCAACAGTTGTGTGTTCGCTCATTCCAGGTACTCAAAGTTTCTAAAATTTTCAATTCATACTATCTTGCTCTTCTTTCTCCTCTATCTTTGTGAAGGCCCGATTGATTGTTTCAAATCTGATTGCCAAGGCCCTCACCCATAAATGTGTCAAGTCTTCTGCAGGAATTTAAAAAACCTTCCTACTGATCAACTCATGACAATGGGTGTTGCTCATCTCACTGACTACTATCCCGAAAGCTTCCCAATAATCTCTTTCTTTCTCCACATCCTCTTTGAGTGCTTGTGCTTTGTTGGATGTTGCACACACATACAAAAAGATCTTGAATGCCTCGTAGAGTGCTGACTTCTATTTTTTGGATATTGAGTAAATCCATTCATTTTTTGCTCACCCCTGCATCATGAGCTCATGTGTTCTTCTGATGGATTTTGGATCGAAGCTACTTATGGGTGTCACTTTCTCAATAAGAAGTGTTGTAGTGCTTTGTTCCACCAGGTGTTGTACATAAGATGAAAGAGTTCGTACTTGTTCCTCTAGTTCCTCAATTTTCTCTCTATATTATTTAATTCTTGCCACCATGCGGTAATAAGATTGTTGATATATGTGTAAATCTCCTTCATGAGTATCTGGTCCCAATTGGATCGTTCTCATCTTGTAGTCAGCTAGTGTCATCTCATCCACTAGCTTGATTACCTTTGGCTGAGCTACTTTGATAGATTGATTACCTATCTCCCCACTGTAGAATCATGATGTTTTCTGTGTAATATTTCTTGAAATTTTTTGTTTAGCCAATGAGACAATCCATGATAGATCAAGAGCTGCTACTTGTTGCACAGTGCGAGGGTCGAGGATGACCATTTCCCACATCCACAAAAACAAATCACCAAATTTAGGCTCAATGATAGGTGTACCAACCATTATTTGTTCTACTATAGGAGGAAAGTCTTGAATGAGAGGGGTGTTGGTGTCAACAACAAGAAAGACCTCTTGAAGTGATTCAAAGATTGGATTATGAGTAACATACTCCTCGTTTTCATGTGCATCTATTGTTGGATTTTCTTTTTACATTACTGAGATCATGTCTTCCTCCTACCGTGACGCCAATGAACCTTCTTCTTCTGTCACTTTCTTAGGTGTCTTCTTGTGGGGAAAAGTTTCCAATTCCATGGCCTTCCTTTTTAACTTGCTCTAGAGTGTTTATAGCTGGAAGTCAACTCTACCACTTTTGAAGACAAATGATGTTAATATTTCTTATGGCTTGGAGAAATTCCTCGTGATTGAATGATCTTAGTCCTCTTCTTCTAAAATTAGTTCCTTGTTCTCCTCACCACCTTTTCGGTCTGCTCTAATATATCTCCATATTCACAAACATGCCAGTTCATTTGGGGCATGCGAGACATCTTGACTACTTTTTACCTACAATCATACATCTCTGTCCCATCATCATGCAAGATGTCTTCATACCAAGAGAACTTGAATTTATTCATCTCACAAATTGTCATCTTCATGTGGTCCTTTTCATGTACTTTGAACTCATCAATATAGTTAACCCAACAATCCTCAACTTGTGGTTCATGTTGCAATTCTACAACACAGAATGAGTCGAGCTCTTCTTAGATGTCAAATTTGGGCATGGCGATGTAGGAATGAAAATTCAAAAGTGTGAAAGTGGCCTCCAAGAGAGATGCATCATTTAAGATTTTACACTTGAACTCACCTAGAGATATAGGGAATGAAATTAATTTCTTTCTCCTACTTCTGAGCTTGTTATTCACTTGATTGATCAGCCTGCAGAGCTCAAACAATACAATATAGTCATTGATGTACTTAGGTAATTTCAGCTGAGCTTGGTCAAAGCCAGTGACTCTTATGTAGAAGAATGTTGAGAAGTGTATGAAGTATGAGATGTGTTCCTTAATCAAGGATGCCACTTTTTGTGAAAACCTAGCTTCAAGATCCCCTTCTAATATTCAGACTGCATACATAGTGAACACATCCTTCATGCAAGCTGAAATTCCTATTACTCTCCTCCATTACCAATTGTGGAAGTTTCTCAAATGCAAGTACCTTGGAAGCAATGTTTTGCGTGATAGCCAAACCTTTGAATGATCTTGAGCTTTGCAAGAAGGTAGAATACGTAAGAATTCATGTCAAACTGTCTCTATCGTTGGAACTTGGAGTAGTTGCAAATGGAAATTTTCATTGATGATATGTCCCTAGTCAATTCTCTTCTTTCTTTCTGTCAGTGTCAGGATGAAAAGGCCCATCTAGTCTTGGAATTATCTCTTGCTTGATTTTCCCATAACTCTATTGAGGAGGGTTATGACATCAGAATACCCTTCTTAGAACTCAAACCTTGGAATATTTTTGGGCATCCTGGAGGGCTTCCTTCCTATTTTTAAACATGAGCCAAGCGCTACTCCTTGTACATATGAATCCATTATTTCCCATTCGTGCATGACCCTGTCGTTTGAGATAATGACCATATTGGGGGATATCGGTATGTACAGAGAGAGTGAAATGGTCCTAGGGTTGATGACCACCATTATTGTACCATTTCCAACTTATATGGTTTGTGTCTTGGTTTTGTTGTGGAAAGAGTAGGCTAGGACTAACTCGAGACATTGTAAAAACATAGCGTGTCCTGAAGTGGTGAATAAGCCACTTGTGAATATTTTTTCTTCGATACTTTGTCGGTCCTTGGAGGCCATACGAGTCTTAAGGTCATTCAAGTCCATGTACAACACATCATTTTCTTCCACATCATACTCGCAGGTGAAGGGTTGTGTTGTCTTCTGACCTGTACACTTCCACTTCATGTCTCCCTTAGAAAAAGCAACTTATTATTTTTAGTAAGTGTGAAACATCAAGTCCCAGATCTTCAACTAGATGTTGCAGCTCCATTTTCCTCTTTCTCCCTGCATTCCTCATTCCTTCTGGATCAACTTTCTATTTTTATCAGGTGCTCGAGGGCCCACTTAATATTTTTAGTAAGTGCAAAAAATGTTTGTGCTTGTGAATTCTTAGCTGTAGTGCACCTCCAATGTCTTTGTCTCCTTCGCAAGTTCTTTAGTCGATGACTTTCCCGAAATAGCAATTCATTAGTAGACTTGCTATTTTTAGAAATTTTCCTTCTGGAAGTTGGATTGAGGTGGAACAAAGTTTTGTGATATGGGTTTTTTCCCAATATTACCCCTCTAAAATTTCAGGACCACCTGATTAATAGTCCAAGATATTTTAAAGTTTTAAATTTCAGACCTGACAATGCTTCTAGATGCGGTAGCCATTTATGGACCTCAATATTGTAGGTCTAGTTTTCCCCCTATTTGTAAACAAAATTATATTTTTGACATGTGTTTTTTCTTCTGGTGCTTTATGTTCCATCTTACTTCGATCTGACAACCAGTTTGACGAGAAATCCCACTTCTTTCTTCGTTGATCCAGAAAGGAGATTTCTTCGTTGTGGATGCTCTGTCACACAAGAGGAGATTTTGAGGTTATTTTGTTGATTGTCTTAGATAGAGTAACAAATAGTAGTAAACATTTCATTTATTCATGCACTGGTTTGTAAGATTTGTCCAAATTTCCATTTTTTGGCTATGGAGATTTTACTATTCTCTTCTTGTTATTCTTCATTTCTTCTTCTTAGCTTGACGAGAATTCCTTCTGAGACCTGCATATCACCATGGGAAAGGTATTTCAGTTCCTTGGTTGATCTAGTATGATTTTTTTGTAATGGTGGATTGATGGAAGAATGTTGCAGAGGAAGGATGAAGATTGTCTGTGCATGGGAGTGGAAAAAGCTAGAATCACTAGAAGCACTAAGTGGGAGTTAGTTTTTTTGAATTTTAAACACTTGAAGGGAGAATATTGGGTGTAATTTTTCATTTTTGATGTCCTTGAACTCAAGGACATGAGGGACATCGAATTCCATGGTGGTCAAGAGGACGACACATGGCGACGATCCAACGATAGGGAATGAAGGTGAGAAAAGTATTTTTAAAGCACTAGGAGCTGAAAGCTAGTCATATGGATGTCTAAAAGACTCCCCATAGTGTCTGCACACATTTTTCCATGCTTGATGTCACTGACCTCAGGGACATGAAGGACATCAATTTCCACGGTGGTCCTGGAGCTGACACACATCATTTGATCCGATAGTAGGGAATGGATGCTCCAAAAATGTACCTGGGGGATGAAAGTTATTCTAGTGGGTGACCAAAAGACTTCCCATAAGGGATTGGAAAAAATTTCCATGCTTAATGTCCCTAACCTCAGGGACATGAGGGAAATAAATTTCCACGGTGGTCCTGGTGCTGACACGTGGCACTTGATCCGACGGTAGGGAATGAATGCTCCAACAATGTAGCTGAGGGCTAAAAGTTACTCATGTGGCTAACCAAAAGACTCCCCATAGGGTATGGGTGCATTTTTCCATACTTGATGTCCCTGAAATCAGGGATGTGAGGGACATTAATTTCCACAGTGGTCCTGGAGCTGACATGTGGCACTTGATCCGACGACATGGAATGGATGCTCTAAAAATGCACATGGGGGCTGAAAGTCAAGTTTGGAGGTCACATGTGGGTCCCAGATGTCACATGGGGGTTGGGAACATTTTGCCAAGGTTTTTTTACCTAACCTTAGGGACATTGAGGACATGAAATCCCACCAATCTTGTGGTGTTGACACGTGTCCTCCCAAAAAATGACTAAGTCCTGAACTGCCTTTGAGAGGGTAACTTGAAACAATGATAAATTGAGCTCCTGGTGTAATTTCTTGGTGAAATTTTATATTTTCCTGACTAGAAATTTCATTTTGGATCCAATGGTTGGCATATAATGTCTTGATTCAACCATCTGGTCCTTGAAAAATAATATTTTTGATTTTATACTTCATTTATGTCTGAGAAAACCTGCCTGCCAATCCTATGCTCTAAGGTGTTGTTAAATATATGATTTCACTATCATGTAGGTCTTGGAATATTATTTCTAGAGATGTTTTGTTTTACTTCTAAATCCATCTGGAGCTCCCAAAATCTTCTTTTGAATCCCAAGAACTGTTTTAGGCCTGTGTAATGCCTATGTTTGTGAACCCTATGTTTTTTACTCAGACTATTCCAAGTATTTCAAAACTTCCCCAAACCTTCCAAAATAATTTCCATAATGTTCTAAGGTCTTCAATTCACCTCCATGTTTAACTTTTCCCTTTTTCTCTACTCCAGGGGGTTAGATCCAGTCCTAGGAAGGGGAGTGATAGCCCTTCCCAATAATGCTAGAAGATAGCATCTTTTCAGAATTCCCTAAAATCACCTAGGCGGAATAAATTGGCTTTCATAAATCACCTAGGGGACAAATTTTACATCAAATAGGGGGGACCATACTGATGGATTTGACCTGGGGTTCCGAGGAATGATAAAACATGAAAAATTTGGCACAGGGGTATAGTTGTCATTTTTTAAAACTTCCAATTTCCATGTTGCACATTTACACGAAAAACAAATTCCTAAGTGAGAAAAATAGTAATTGACTACTTTATTTTTCCTCTTTCTTGTCTTTTGTTCTGTCTTTATGATTTTATACACCCTAAATCACAGTAAATGTTTTACTTGTTATCTTTATTGATGCTTGACACTACATCCTAATGAGGATGCCACCTCCTAGGCACCCTTTTCCCTTGTGGGCGCACCCAAAATATTTTTATCTTACTCACCCCTTTTGGGCCTCTTTTATCTTTTTGGTATCTTGTTTTCTTATGGGTCATCCTTTTAGTTGTGAATTATGAAAATTCAACCAAGGGAATTATTTAAAGATAAACGTATGTGACCATAATAAATGATAATTTAAGCATATACTATCATTACCTAATGTTGCATCCAAAAGCATTCTAAGAGACATCAAATTATCCATCTAGTACTCACTCAAGTGATGAGTGATTGCATTTTTTGTATAAAGTTCATACGAGTGGAAATTATTTTTTCCATCCACACATCTATCTACATTGCTTCATCTAGTTTTTTCTCGCTATCAAGTTCATCTTACACAAGATCTTCCTAGGGAATCCTCCTTTCACACACGCACAAGAACTACATGGAGTATAAGATTTAGTTCAGTTCTTAGTTGTAAGTTCACTCTACTGGGTGATTATCGGGGTAATTCTGACTCACCACTTACATCTTTTTATTTTTAGGATTTGACGTGTATTCTGGGGTTTTACAGGAGATCATTTGTTTTGTAGGTTACAGATGAATTCTATAGACATAGTGTGACATACTGGAAATCAACAACCAAGGTTAGTGACATGGTACGACACAAAAAAATTAGTTTCCAAGGTTCTATGTAGTCACAAGTTCCCATCAAAGGTCTCTGGCCCCTAGGAACCCTTGCACCCATACAAGTGCCTTAGTCCTAACATACCTGACATCTCATAAATATATCATTCATAGTTGTGATAGTTTCTTCCTCTTGTTTGTAATTTTTTTAGTCCATAAGACTTTGGGATAAATCGCGAAATCAGCTAAGTCTTTTAATCTCTCTTTTACACTTAAGGTTTTATTTTTTGTTAGTTTATTTCTCATGTCAACTATGTGTTTTAATGTTTATTTAGTATATATGACTCTGAAATATTCAGGCTTTAGCATAAATTCAATTTTTGTTAAATAATTTTGTGAGCTCCATCCTTAGTCAAACTCCTTTCCCAAATATCCACAAAACTATCAAGGCTAAAAATAGATTGTCCTCTCCTAAGAAAGATATGAATCATGTTAGTATGAATCCTATCCTTTATGAGGTTTTTGAGGCTGAAATTCATGCTCTTTACCATAATACTTTATTTAATAAGGACATTCAAATATTTCTTCTTGTAAATGACCGCAACACTCCCACTAGTTTTTGCAACTCTAGCGTGATCATTGTTTCACCTAAACAAAACTTTACTAGATGGTAATATTGTTATATTATAGTCACTAAGAATACCTCCACCTTTTATTATTTCTGTTAAAAACATGATGATGATGTTATATATTACATGTTTGGTTTATAATTTTCTAGTATGAATGTAAATAATGTTACTTCTAATGTAGAAAGTGTAAATGTGCATAATGATGTTTCTAATACTAGTCAAAATAAATGGAAAGCTATATATCTCATGACTTTCCTCTTCCTAAAACAGTTTCCAATGATTGGAATGATACATCTTATGATATTTCTCCTACTAATTCTATATATGTTGGTGATCCTCTAGATAAATTACCTGCATGTAAAAATATGTTTTGTAATGATCTTGATTATATTTCTAATCATGACCATGTTAGTGATGATGTTACTTCTTTTAAGAACGCTGAATGTGAATTTTCCAATCCACTTTCTTATACTTTTGAGGTTTTTTCTAATATAATTCATGATGATTCTACCACTACTATATCTCCTCTATCATTTCTCCTCTTAATCTACTGCCATAATTTCTGTTGATATCCCATATTTCTCTCCTCTTCTTCCACCTCTTTCTTCTTCTTCTCTATATGTTATTCATGTTGATTCTATCATTCCTACTAGTACACATCCTCTTATTTCTTCCGCATATACATCTATAATTCCCATAGTGTATTCAACTTCCGATTCTTCTTCTCACACCCCCATGATCACTCACAATGAAAAACATTAATCTCTTCATGTGAATGGTGTTGGTCATTAGTAATGTCAATTCCAATCTCTTAATCTCAAAATGAAATCCTAATATGCTTCCATTTATAATAAATCTCTTCATGGAAATCCTATTGTTAACAAAATTTACAATTCAAATTTGTCACAAGGGTTTTGAAATGCCTACCTTTTAATGTTTCAATGTTACTGGAAATCCATATTTGCATCTTAAGAATTATCATTTAGCTATGGATACTTATTTGAATGATCAAATCTTACTAAATTTTTTTCGTCATAGTCTTGTTGAAGATGATCTTCAATTGTACACTCATTTTCCTTATGAATCTACTAGTACATATTGTGAAATGGAATATTTTTTTCTTAGACACTTCATGCTTAAGAACGATCATAGAGTTACACATGATCACTTACCTAGCTTACATCATGGGAATAAATAACCCATTATAGATTACATTTTTATGCTTCAATTAATGTATGCATTAGTTATTATTTCAGCCTGTTGATCCATAAAAGTAATTTATCTTTTTGCGTGGCTTGATTCTTGCATGGAAACAAATATTGTAATATAATACATTTACGCTTTTACATTACAAAGTCGTTGATTTAGTAAAATATTTAATTATTGTGCATGTTATAGAACCCCCTTCTTCTCCTACTACTACCTCATCTTCTATTTCTTATTCTCTTCCATCTATTAAGAATCCTCTAAGGTATCCATCTCCTCCACCTTGCAAGCATGTGTTAGATCCCCTCCACCATATAAGATCCCCCCATATATTCTACCACATTTCTAGCCACATAATTCTTCTCCGTATCCTACTCATGATCCATTTATTTTCTCACATACTGCTAAGCCTCATGATGTTTTACATTATTTTCTTGATAAGCACTTAATCTGTTTACCCTCTATTAAACATCATCCTCCTCATCACTTGCATTATCGTAATTACACTTATTGCAATTTACACTTAATCAATTACCACCATGACAATGAATATTGTAACCTTCATGAGAAATTACAACAATTAGAAGAAAGGGCTATTATTTCCTTTGGCTATCATTCTCGTGAGTGGTCTCTTTCTCAAATTCTTAATAAGCATGTTTCCACTTCTATTCACTTATCACCTTCACCCACTGCTAAGATTGTCATTTATCCACTACCTAAGATCATTATCAATAAACAACCTCCATCTAACTAATCTACTCCTACATCATCTCATCCTCCTCCTAGTGATACTACAACTCATTAGCTTCCTAAGCCATTAGCATCTATGATTTCTACCACTACATCTCCCATTATGGGCACCATTTCATCTCACATTCAGTTTGGATCTTACACTTATGCCACTACCAATTCACATGCTTCCACTATTCCTCCTAGGCTTTTCCTTATTTTGTAGGTGATTTCCGTATGATCACCTCATTACCCTATGATGTAATCTTGTGATATGGTTCACACTTAACTCTTAAGGACATACTACATCAAAAAACCTCACACGCTATACATTTCAAACTCAACGCATTCGCGATATATCTCTCTGGCATTATATTCTCACATAACACACGACGTTATGATGCACTCTAGTTCCACTATTCATACTCAACTATCGATGGTATAAATATGTAATTAACCTCACCACATTTACACTCTTCACACTATATGCTTCATTGATCTATCTATCTAGTGCAAATTTCAAACCATTTCTTGATAACATGCTCTTGTTCAATGGTTCATTCTTAATTGCTGAGGGCAAATTTATAAATGAACATCATACACATACTCAGACACATCCTCTTGGGGGGCAAATTTCTCCTATCACACTCACTTTGCATTCCATTCCATCTCACTCATTCACAACATACTGCATATCTTGGTTTAACTTAATCTTGTTTTCTTATACACACATATTACACTTTGCTTACTATGTTAGTGAGGTATCTAATATCTTGTTATATTTTATCATATACACATGCATGTTAAATTTTTCTCTAGTTGTGAATACATACTTTATAAATATCTTTACACATAACATGGATTATTGGAACTGTACCTCTTACGAGCCCCAGCGAGGATCCTTCAGGCATATAATTTCTTACACACTACAGGTGTTATTGCTTCATTTTATATTGCTTCATATCCTTACTAGCAGACTATTCTTTATCAAATCGTACATGATCTGACATATTTTTTATATTTCTAACATGTTAATGGGTGCTTCATGTGCACCATTTGGTTTGCAAAAACTATTTTTCACCATGGTTGTCTGTGACATTTTTCTTGATCTTGTCTTTTATTGTATGGTATTGTTTGCGAGTTGTGCCCTATATTTCGTTTGATCACTTCTTGTATGATTTTAGATGATTTGGCCTTGATTCTGTTGCAACATTGTGAGCTATGTCACATATTTACAACACACATTTCATGGTCTAAATTGTATTCTTTCTTTCTAGATTTCACATTATCTTCTATATGTGTATTTGTCTTGATTACACTTACACATGTTTCCAAAAATTTGTTTGAGTGTGCCTTTATTTTTAATAAACACATTCTCTCCCCCTATAATGTACTAGATTTATATAAGTAATTAGTCCTCTCCTTTTATCCCCATCATCCTAGTAATGTTACATGTACCCTAATTGAGGGGGAGAATACATTGGGTGAATGAGTCACCCCATACTGTAGCTAAGAGATTCGATATATGTCTACACAAAACATGAACAGAACATAGTTACAACATAAGAACGACCTAGATTATGTCTTGGGTCCTTAGTTTGGTACTTTTTCTAGAACCTCGATACAAACATGAGCATCTCGATGCTTCTGACCTTTCCTAGGTGAGTATGACCAAGGGGAAGATACATTCACTTTCTCAAATTAATTTTTTTCATCATTTCATATAGCAGTTTTCACAGTATAGGCACAATCCTTCATTAATCAGAATGCATTTTATCTTGTTTTTTTGACATGGATCAAAATAGAAGAAAACAAGATCACACCATCTATAGTGGTGTAGAAATTTAGGAACCAGTCAGGGATGGAGGAATTGATTTGTAAACTTCTATATTTTGGAAATATACGAATAACAAAAATAATGATGTTCTACTTTCTACTTTATAAAATTATAGTTTTGAGGTTTATTGACTGATTGTCTAGTGCTTAGAATAGAAATGTAGAGAAATCCTAGACGAAATAAACACACAACACAAGAATTTTATCCTAGAAACCTCCAATTCAAGGGAAAACTAATCAATAAGGGAAATTGTTCTTTCTTCCCACTTTTATTGGCAAATTATAAAACATTTTCAGATTACAATAAGTATAAAGAGAAACAACAATGTAACATTCCACTCTAGTTACTTGTTTGCTCTATTTTTTGCACCTTGCTTCTACAAATCTACTCCAACAATGAAATTCCTTGCTTACTTGCTCTCATACAATTAAATTTATCTTGATATCTTTAGATTTCCAAATAACCAAATCCATTGCTCCTTCATGCATTTATATCCTTCCCATGTCCTCATGTGCACTGGATAATGGGAAGGGACATAATAAAGGAAGAGACAAAGGAAGTCAATTCAAATTCAAACCACTTGGGATCCATCTTACTTTTTTGTCAAAAATGACAAGATCGGCGCCCGATGCAGACTAATGATTACAAGACCACTGCCCTGGCTGAGTGGCAGTTACAGGACCACCACCCTACAGGGCTATGGTTCTACGCCTTCTTTGCGTAGACTAGTGGTTCTATTTAAATGATGACATAACCTCCTCCTTCCTTATTTTCTTCATTTTTCCTTCATAGTGTTGATGATCTATTGAAGTGGAGTGTTTTGATTGATCCCAATGGATCATACCTCCCATTCTTAGGAGGCTTTTGGTCCCACTATTTCACCTGATTCTGGAGCGTTTCTTAGAAAATGATGAAACAAATGAGGGTAATGGGCATAGGAGGAATACTTGTTGAGATGTTGGTTGATAGGTTGTTGTGTGCGTATGAATTTTGAATCCACAGCTGATCGTGAGAGATTCCTTTTTTCTTGGAGGAACTACCTAAAATGGAACACAAGACCACCAAATAAAAGTTAAAAAATATATGCAGTGGACTACCTAGCGTGTGCTAGATCTGGGAAGTGTGATACTTCCTAGATGATTGTCAATCCACTGTTAAAAACAACTTAATGCTGATAATAAATTAAATCCTACTATAGTTAAAATGATTTAGGTATCTCATTCATCTACAATAAGAAAATTCGTTCACAACAGGTCTAAGCCATGATTGAATCTAAAGGTCAAGGTCACTGTCAGGATACTGTTATTGGTCAGGGTCAGATTCTAGTCAGTTTAGGGTATTTGGTGGTGGTTTTAGGCTCTGATATGGGTTTCTAGTAAAAGATACAGAGACTGACGTCGGTTTAGGTTAACCAACAATGGTTATTGGTGACCAGCGTCAGTATGGTTAGGGTACAAGAAACTCAATAAAACTTGGCTGGGTGATAGATCCAGGATTAGATGAAGGTGGAAGGGCAATGGTGAGATTCGTATGGATCCTGGATATGCAAAGGAATGATAAAAGTCCGGATATGGATAGTTCAATGGTGTGGGAAAAAGGATGGTCAAGTTTTCATGGAGGTAAAATGGTGGGGAATGGAAATGAAAGTAGAAACTAATAACAAATGTAAAAGGATCTGCTCAAATGATAAGGAACAATGTAGGTTAACAAACTTACTATTTGTACAAGCTTGATGCCTGGTTGGTAATGGTGGGTGATCAAATGAACTTGGTGTAATGTTGGCACTTCCCTGGATGCTCCTGTGAAGGTAGGTGGCTATGTGATTGCTTCTAGTACTGGCTATGGGTGTTCTGATGCTTGTACAGATGTTGGTTCTACTTACATGTAGCTCTGGTTTTGTCACTTGTTCTCAGAAGATGTCTCTCTCTCAGAAATGTGCCAACCTTGAAATAAGGTTGTTTTGGGAGTTAAATGGTAACCGACAATGGTTCTGGCTTAACCAGTGGTGGTTAAGGGTAACCGACATCGGTTAGGGTGGGATTTCCTAGGTTTACTAAACTAGGTAGATCCCCTTGATTTTTGGGATCTCGTTTCATTTACCCCATAGATTAGCATGGAAATATCCTTCTAACAGGTGGGAATGTGGTTAGAGGGAATGTAGGCATTGATTTTTAGGGTTTGGGTAGGTCTTAGTTAGTTATGGAAACTTACTAAGAATAGGTCTTAGGATGAGGTGGATATGTGGGAATTATCCCAATTAGGATATTTAAATAATAAATATTGTGAGGATAATGAATTAATTAAATTAAATTAATATTATAGTATAGTGGGGTGAAGGGGGCCATGGCTAGGTGATGTGTTCAAGGTATTTATTTAAAGGGACCAAGGGGAGTGTGACCTAATTTTAGTGTCTACATTTTGCGCCTTTTTATTGCGTTGCTTGTATTGGTAAGTGATGCTGACAAAAATAAGATGTGGTTGCCCCATGTGTGGGTGAAGGTGATCCCCCTCAAACCAGGAACTGACAAGGCAAAAGGAAGAATCAGTGAGTGGTTTGATAAAAGGTGAATGTGATGAAGAGGAAGGTGGGTAATGGGGGAAACAAGAAAAAAGTCTGCTCAGGTAATCTAGGTAATGGGTCAGGGTCAAAGGTAGGAACAGTCAAATGCACACATTGTATAAAATATGGCAAGGTACTAGGTTGAAGAGTAGGAAAACTCTACATTGTCTAAGGTCGATAGGTTTATCCAAACAAGGTTGAGGTGAATTCTGGTATCCAAGGTATAGGATATGGTTAGAAACACGATGCAGGTCAGGTGCAGGAATGTTTAGGTGTGTTCCGGTACACCAAAGGTAGGGTCAGGATAAATGGTCACAAAAAGAGGTAAGGTAAGGTCATTAGGTCAATCAACATAGGTAACAGTGCCACAAGGTATAGTGAACACATGAGGTCAAAGGTCACTAGTGATGTTCTAGGTCCAAGAATCTAGGTCACTGCATGGGTATGATCGAGGTATGGGTAAAATAATGAGTCCCCAAATGAGGATGAAGGGTAGGTAGTAAATGATGAGGTCAGGAGGGTGAGTTGATGAGGAATTTTAACCAAAGTGACAAATGGTGATGATTGGATATTCGTGTATATTGTATAGAGACACACATATTTGTTTATATGATGAGATGGATGAGATTGGCATGATGATTTGTTAGGTGTTTTATGAGAATTTTAATTTTTGTCATGATATAAATGGAAACTAGGTGAGTGAGGCATGATGGAGTTTGGTTAGTTTAGGCATGGATCGAGAGTTAGGTTTAGGCATGGATTGAGTCAGGTCATAGGCATGGCTTGAGTCAGGTCATAGGTATGGGTCAGTTTAAATTGGTTGAAGTTGTGATTCATTAATTTGTGCAATGAATGATGAGATGGGTCATGTTTAAGATGCTTTATAATACATGCATGATGATGGTAGAGGAATGGTAGTCATAATAAATGTATGTTGTGATGATGATAAAAATGTTAAGCATCTTGTTGTTTGTTTGGTTTAATTTCCAATTTTTTACATAAAAAGGAAACTAAGTGGGGTAGAATGTAATTTAGGAAGATGAAAGATGAATTGGTTAGGGTAGAGAGTGGCCGAGCTAACCTCCAAGGGCCCCATGCCCTCGGAGTGCTACCTACATAGTCCTAGCGAAAAGGGACCTCAGGCCAATGTAGTTCTCCCATAAGCTAGGGAAGAATATGAGGAGGTATGAAAATGAGTTGGTAGGTTTTAGGACATGATTTGGGTTTAGGTCTATTAGGTGTGGAGTGAGTTGTAGGCAACTTGGTATAGGTGATTTTGATTGTGGTAGAAGAAGAAGATTACCCCAAAGGTAAGTGTCAAGGACCAAGTCCTGTATAAGGTAATCAATAAGTAATAAAGAAGGTTAAAAGATAAGAGGGGGAAAGAAAGCCACTTGATTGGTTAGGATCATAGTGAGTAGGTCATACCTTGGAGGAGGTGATGAACGTGAGACCCTTAAAGACATTACATGATTGATTGTTCTAAGGGTGAAAAGTAGTCACATGATCACCAAATGGCATGATTTCCTAAGAGGTCCCTTGAGGTGGTAAGAAATGGGAGTGCGAAAGGTGAGAGGGGTGAAAGGTGGTTAATTTTTATATGGCACAAGGTAGCATGCTCTTTGGGTAAGAGATCCAAGGTCACAATAGGCCAGTCCATGACTAAAAGTCTTTCTATTTTGACTGATATTTGAGATAGACTGATCGATGTGGGAAGTCTATATGGGATGAGGAAATTAACTCCTTGAGGTCTTCGTGAAGCTGATCGATGTGGAAAGCTTTAGATTCTCTCACTTTTTTTTGAAAGAGCTTTACATAGCTGACCTTCGAGGGAGCAGTCTATTTATAACAGTGATTGCTGAGAGGAAGATGTCCTTTTGAGGGAGTCATCTTTTTATTATAAGTTTGACTCAAGGAGTTGGATCCCATGTGAGGGATTTTGAAGTCATGGACAAGACCAAGGTGAAGAACATGATTCTTGTTCAGAAAGTAGGGTGAAACAACCATGGGATCTCATCTAAAGGTAGACGAAAAAGTATCCATGAGAATCATGCTGATGTGCACATGATTCTTGTTCCATAGGGTGTACACATATTCAAGAGAAGATAACAAGTGACAGGTACACACATGATATGCACATGATTCTTGTTTAATCATTGGTGAGGTATAAGAAGTGGATAGCACTCAAGGGACGAGCATGGAAAGAGGTAAAAAGTGATGTAGGACTAAAATTCAATAGTAGAATGGTCGAAGATGCAAGGCATTAAGGGGCTCAGGTTTAGGTTTACCATCGAGTGAAGATAAATGATAAGCACCTGATCCATAAGTATGGGTCATGATGTATGGTCCAAGCTAATTAGGAGAAAATTTTCCCCGTTTACTTTTTTCTACTTTGGTTATGTGTTGATTTTCTTTCAGGATGAGATCACCAATGTGAAAGGTTCATTCATGGACATGTTTGTCATAGGCATGTTTGATACATTTTTGGTAAACTTGAAGGTGATCAAGAGCATTAAGATGACGTTCATCTAATAACTCAAGTTGTGCTAAACGGTCCTGAAAAAAGTCATCATCATTGAGCATGTCATGAAGAGAAATGCAGAGTGAGGGGATCTAGACTTCGAGAGGCAGAACAACCTCTGTACCGTAGACCAGAGAAAAAGGTGTAGCGGTAGTGGAAGTGTGAATACTAGTGTGGTATGCCCACAAGGAAAAAGGAATGTGCGTATGCCAGTCCTTCCCAATATCATTAACCACTTTCATGAGAATTTTGTTCAAAGTTTTATTAGTGCATTTGGCTTGGCTGTTGGTTTATGGGTAATAAGGTGATGAGAAACTTAGCTGAATGCCGAAGGCATCACAAAGTTTTTGCAATGTTTTGTTTTTGAATTGTTTTCCGTTATCAGTGATGAGGCGATGAGGAACACCAAAGTGAAAAATGATGTGATGATTGATGAACTCACATATTTTCGTAGCTTTCATGGAGATGAGTGGTATGGCTTCAACCCATTTTGTGTAGTATTCGGTAGTGGTGATGATCCATTGATGGCATTGGGAAGAATGGGGGTTGATCTCTCCAACAAGATCCAAACCCCATTGAGAGAAGGGCCAAAGGTCACGGGTGACCTGTAAGGCATGACTGAGTGTATGATGAAGGTTGGCATGTTGTTGGAATTTTACACAAAATTTGATGTAGTCACAACAATCATGGTTAAGGGTCAACCAGTAATAGCCTAGGCGAAGAATACACTTAGCAACAACAAGGCCATTGAAGTGACCTCCACATATGCCATCATGAACTTCCTTAATGGTATAAGGAATTTAATAACTCTTGAGGCATCGTAAGAGAATACCATCAAAGCCACACTTATAGAGGAGGCCCCCCATGATGAATGTAATGAGAGACCTTTTTAATCAAGGCGCATTGTCCATTACGTGTGAGATCGGGAGGTAATATTGAGAGAGAAAGATAGTTAGAGTATTGTTTATACCAAAGGTCACTCGATTCTGGGGCGACAGTTCCCATGGAGTAAATTTTGTGAGGTAAATATAAGGGTGATTGGATTCATTATATGGTGAAAAATATTTTAGAAGCAGCAAGTGAAGTGGGTATTTGAGAAGCCAATAAAACCATGGTATCTGTAAATTTATTGGTTGAACGGGGGACGGTTTGAAGGGTGTAATGGTTGAAGGTGGTCAAAAGTATGTCTACATGATGTTTATACTTTTGAAGTATATCATTACAACATTGGTATATATAATTGACTTGGTTTATAACCAATTGAGAATCACCAAAGATGTTGATTGATTTGACATTTAGGGCATAGGTGGCTTGGAGACCTAATACGAGCACTTCGTAATTGGCAATATTGTTCGTACAATCAAAATCAAGTTTGAAAGAAAAAGGCATGGGTTAAACATCAAGCAGAATGAGGATAATACCACCCCCACCCCCACGATGACACTTGGAACCATCGAAGAAGAGTGTCATTCAGTAGGCTGGGTTCATCCAGGGAAAGGGTAGCAATTGACTCATCTGGAAAGTCAAAATTAGAGGGTTGATCCCCGAGAAATAGGTACTTCAGACAATTGGTCAGTGATATCTTGGCCCTTGATGGAATTTTGATGAATGAATCCGAGGTCAAGGTCAGCTAAAAGCATAAGCCAACATGCGACACGCTGATTTTGATAAGGTTTGGCATACATGAAGTGGAAGGGGTCGGTGTTGGTCACAACAAAGCTTTTGTGGCTGAGTCGGTAATGGCAGAGTTTTGTGGCAACAAAAACTAAGGCTAAGAAAATTTTTTCGAGATGAGTGTATCAGGTTTTGTAGTCTAAAAGATTACAACTTATGTAATAAACTACCTACTCCCTATGTTGTTCATCACAATGAGCGAGCATGGCTCCGAAGGAGTGATCGGTAGCTGAGATGTATAGGTAGAACGGTTGATCGTATTTAGGTGGGATAAGTACGGGTGGTTGGAGAATGTATTGTTTTAAGGCCTCAAAATATTTGTGATAGTCATCATCCCATTTAAAAGAGACATCCTTCTTGAGCAGATGATGAAATGGTTGACACCGATAAGATAATTATGAAATGAAACAGTGAAGAGACTGCAACTTACCTTGCAGGATACAAAGATACCTAAGGTTAGTAGGCAGAGGCATTTTGAGAATGGACTTGAATTTAGCAAGGTCAACTTCTATACCACATAGGGAAACGATAAATCCTAGGAGATTTCTTGAGAGAACCGCAAAGACACACTTCTTGGGCTAAAGGTGAACACAATATTTAATGAGGCAGTCAAAAATGGTTTTGAGGACGGCGAGGTGCTCAGAGGGAGTTTAGATTTGGCTAGGAGATCATCCACCTAATATTCCAATATATGATGCATGATGTCATTGAAGATATAAGTCATATCCCATTGATAAGTGGCACCAATATTTTTAAGGCCAAATGGCATGACTCGGTAGTAGAAGGTCCCCCAAGGGGTGATGAATACAATGTTGTGTTGATTCTCTGGGGAAAATAAGATTTGGTTATAACCCGAGAAGCCATCCATGAGTGATAGCTTCTTATGACCAGCGGTAAGGTCAACCAGTTGGTCAATACCGGGTAGAGGGAAGTCATCTTTTGGGTAAGCTAGGTTGAGGTCATCAAAATTTGTGTAAATGCGGAGTCCCCCTATCACCTTAGTGATAGGGACAATGTTAGAAATCCAATGAGGATAATCAATGGGTAATATGAAGGAAAGGGAAAGAAGGCACTAAAATTCTTCTTTGATGAGAAGGGCAATGTGAGGGTGCATTTTCCTTAGTTTTTGTTTGATGGGTTTGGCATCAGGAATGGTTACGATATTGTGGACCACTATGGTGGGGTCAATACCGGGCATGTCTGTGTAAGACCAAGTGAAAGCATGGTTATGATATTTGAGAAAAGAAGTGATGGCTTCCTGTTCAGCAACATCTAAAGATTGACCAATCTTTAGGATGTGTGGGTCATCTTGAGTATGAATGTTGATCTCGATAGTCGATTCATTCAACATGGTTTACATCTCAGAGGGTAACGACTGATGAATATATGAGTCTTCTGCACCAAGGTAGGTGAGTATAGATTCATCATCCTGACATTGAATTACATTAATTGAAGGTGTATCATCATCAATCATTTCAAGATACAGGAAGGGATGAGAGGAAGGAGCCTTGCCCTCTCGCGTTGATAAGTTAGAGGCCCCAAGGAAATGGTGTTTATGAAAATTTATTTTTAGGAGGGATGGATTCTGGATCCATTGACTCTGTCAGCGAAGGCGGTGATGAAGGCGGAGCGGGAAAAGAGGGTAGGGAAGGGCTGATGTCTTCGATGAGTTCAATGCGGGCCTGCCTTGGTAGGTGGTTTAGAAAAGCCGATACCACTATGGTCATTATGTTGTGGGTAGTACATGGAATAACAGTATGATGGCCTTGCTCGTAAAATCCAAAACCAAAAACCTTTCCACGCACATCGGTGCAGGAAGGTGTGGGTGAAATGGTGATTAGTGAGAGAATGGAAGTCAGTGGAAAATGGGTGGTTTGTGATGGTGGTTCGGGTGTGTAAGTGGTAGTATCAAGTCCCCCATAGGTGAGACTAGTATGAAGGTGAGGAGGACCATAAAGGAGTCATTCTCCTATGCGGTGATCATAGTGAGGATGTTGGTGAAGAATTCCATACTCTTGTGGAGTAACGAATGTGTTGACACTATATATGGCGATACTCCCCTAGAGTGAGGTGTTAAAAAATTCCTTCCAAGGGATCGGTGGTCAGTATGTGGGTAGCTGGAATAGATGATGTGTTGGAGGTCAACACAAAGGTGGAGCTAATGGATTGGGAGGCTAATGGGTTGGCCATGGAGGTCATGGCAGCAGTAGGAATGGAGGAGGTATGTGCGGTTGAGGTAGCGACTGTACTGGTAAGTGAAGGTGTAGATGAAGTGGTAGTGGTCGTGGAGGTAGACTCCTTAATGTGTATAAGCACGTCATTGGGTTGGTAAAGCATGTTGCATGTTTTAAAAGGTGATGGATCAGCTAGAATAGTATAGGTGTGTCCTTCATGTTCAAACTTTACACAATGATGCAAAGTGGAAGGAACACAACCCATGAAATGAATCCAGGGTCTGCCAAACAATAGGTTATATATGAAATTCCCCCTTCAAGACATAAAATAACTCTGGAATAGTGTGGGGGCCCACACGAATGTGGAGGATGATGGTGCCTAGTGTAGAGGTGATAGCAGTCATTGAATGAATGCAACATGACAGGATGTTTATGCATGCAATTGTCAGGTATGCACATTTGAGCTGAATGCATGGGATGAAATGATGTTAATGCTAGCACCCCCATGATCATTACACATCATACATGTATATCATCAATGTGGATAGAGATGAAGAGAGATGGGTTAGGGTCATTGGTTTGGTGTAGTGTGATCTCTTCCTCTGAGAAGCTAAGGGAGGCTACTTGGTGAGTAGGGTGAGGTGTGGATAAAGGTGGAAATTTGGTGAGAGAGGCTACATGATGGGGTGTGATAATGGAGGCTATGGGTGTAAGGTCATTGGGGAAAACCTCAATAGATTGTAGGACCTCCATGAGAGCTTGATGATGGGATTCTGAGGTTTGGATGAGGTCATATAAGGAGAATTTTGAGGGGGATTGGTGTAGTTGTTTGATCATGGAACGATGTGTGACCCCATTAGAAATAGGATATGTGGGGCCGCAGATAGTAATTTTAGGTGTGGGTGCAGATGGTATGTTAGGTATAGGATTGGTTGGTGAGTCAGTTTCCTGTTTCCTTGCCTTTCTCTCTCTGAGCATGGGTAGCAACGTGGATCATGTTGATCTGAGGGGAGTTGAAAAATGGAGAAGGTGTAGGATGATTGGTATAATGACATGATGGGAAAACACCTATTTGGGGAGAAAAGCCTTGTGAAGTGAGCTGGGTGAAATGACATTTAGGTGATGGTGTGGCAAGTTCTCTTACATGAACCATGTTAATTTTGAATCTTGGGGGTGGCTCTAAGAGTTGAGGGGGTGGAGGTCGTGGTTGTTGAGTAGGTAGTGAGGGAAGAACTGTGGGAATGGGTGTTGATGAAATGGGGTCCTCATCAAGAAGGTCAACATCATCAAATTTTGCTTCAGGAGGGTATAACTTGATAAGGATGGTTTTTAAAGCCTTGCATTTCTCCACATCGTGCCCTGACACATGATGGTAGGTGTAAATTTTAGTGTCATCAAACCCTTTTGGCTTGGGTTTGAGGGGTTCATAAGTTTTCAGTGGTGATGTGATGATATAAGTCTGAAGTAGGTTGGTTAATATTTTGGCATAGGACCCTACTAGTGGGTCGCACTGGGAAGTGAAAGTGGGTTTGGGCATAGGTGCAGCTGATTGTTGAGGAATGGTCTTTGTAGGAGGGGGAGTGGGTTGAGCTATGGTTTTGGGTGTTGGAGTAGTCTTGGGTGTTGGTCATTTTTTCTTGGGTAGGGGTATGGTAGATGAATGGGTAGGAGGGTGTATGGTTGTTTTGACTACCTTATTGGAGGGTAGCGGATTTTTGTCTTTGGGTTGCACCTTCTTGGGTAAAGGTGATATGGGTGTATGAGATCTAGAGGGAAAAGTAGATTGGGGAAGAGGGTCGAGTTACCCAGGGGGATAATGGAGGTGCTGTGAAGGTAGATGACGTGGATCATGTAGGGTGTGTGAGGGATAGAGACTGAAGTGTAGTGGGTAGTGAAGAAGTTGCTAAGGGTATTGGAGGTATGGGTGGTAAAGATGCAGGTGTGGGTGTAAGTATGAGGTGCCTTATGTTAGAGGTTTATGAGGAAGGAATGGGATGTTGTGTTTTTGGTTTATTAATGGGTGGAGGTTTCTTGATCTGTGTTGGGAGATTGAGGTATTAAGACAGATGAAAAGGGTGTTGGTGATGAAGGTATCATTGGCGCAGCTGGGGTGTGAGTTCTATGGGTTTGGTTCTTCTATTTGGGTGCTAGAGTAGGTTGGGTATTGACCATGGAGGATGTAGCTAAATCTAGTTTGATACGTGGATGAGTAAGGTTGGTGGTTGGGGTGACCCCTAAGGTAGTAATAGGTTTAGTTAAGGAAGATGATGTATGTGTGGGTTTTGATTTAGATGTATGTTGGGTTATCGATTAGGGTGTATGTTGAGCTATGTTAGGTGGCCTGGAAGAAGTTGTGATAGAGGTGGTTGTGTTGGTTTGATTGGTCAAAATATCTTTGGGTAGATAGTGGAAGTGTCAGCAAGTGACATTTGCATCTGTGTTGAGATAAGAAGCAGAAGATGCCCCCACAGTAAGGCTCTATCCACATAATCTAAGTGATCGGCTAAGCGTGAGAACGACACATCTATAGGTGAGGTTGATGAGGAACTAATGGAAATTCCCATAAAAATGTGTCTTAGAGATAGGGAATTTGCTGGCTTTGGCTTCCGTGGGTAAGAGGGTCAAAAGTAGGTATGCAGGATCTTGGGTAGCTAATGGAGAATGATCACCTAGAGGCAAAGGTATCTCTACTGGATCCTTAATAGGTGGAGGAGAAAATGGGTGCTCCTTTGTAGGTGGAGGAGATGATGGGTACTCCTTTGTGGGTGGAAGAGATAAACAAGTATCCTCCATGGACTGAAGAAGTACTGTGGGTGACGGTTACCTAGGTGAAGAAGCTAAAGGTGAAATAACCTCGATATTAGTGGAAGGCTCCTCCATAGGTAAGAAAGGAGGTGAAGGGTGTTCCTATGTGGATGGAGGAATAGGTGAGGTGGGTTCCAATGCAGAAGGAGAGCTTTGGGCTAGAATTTCCTCGATGGAAGGAATATGTGGTAATTGGGAAGCAATGGGTGCATTCACTAAAAATAGCATGGACCTTGCGGGTATGGCTATCATGAGTTGAGGTTTCTCTGGTTTGATCAGAAGAAGGGGCATGATTGGGAAAGGGTTTCTTGAATATGTGTAGGTTTTGATTGGTAGGTGCGTTAGGATTATCCATGGTTAACTCACCTTTCTCAAGTATTTCTTGGACAATGTTTTTGAAAGTGATGTAATTTCCGTCACTATGACCCTTTACTTGATGATAGTTACAGAATTCATGTTCTTTATACCATGCGGGTGTGGGGCGAGTAGGGTCAAAACTAATGTGTGGTTTTATAGGAGGAATGGTGATGGCCCCAACTTTAATGAAATTTTCTAAGACAGAAGAATAAGGCTCCCCAATTGGGGTATATTTCCATTGTTCCCATCTGAATTGAAAAGTTTGAATAGGTGAGAGATTAGATGAGGGGCTAGCCTGATTTGATAGATGAGCTAGGACAACTTTGAGTACCACAACTGTTAGCGGTCCCCTTGGCCTTTGAATAATTATTCTATGGTTTGGAAGAAGAAGAGGTATCATTCGACTTGAATGCCGAATTCTTATTGCGTAGTTGGATTTTCTTCTCTTCGATGGCCCGAATCTCAAGCTTTCATGCCATGGTGAATGCTTCGTCAAAGGTTTGGAAGGTTTGGACCTGTAGGGTTGGTGAGATATGTCTAGCACAAGCCCATGTGAAGAGTTTGATGAGTTCAGGTTATGGACAGTTGGAATGTGAGTTGATTGATCAGGCTATGCTAGTGAGCAACAAAATCTGGGATAGATTCTTCATCATACTGAAGCATGGAGTATAGGTCAGTCATGGTAACCTTCTTAATGATATTAATGGAGAAGTGATCCAAGAAGGCTTGGGATACCTGATTAAATGAAAATATAGAGTGCCTAGGTAACCCACTATACCAATCTAATGCAGGCCCATTCAGAGATATGGGAAAGGTCCTCAAGAGAAAAGCATCATCGTGGGTGATTAGGTAGCACCCATGTTTGAAAGACCGCAAATGTTGTTGTGGGTCTTCCTTTCTATTGAAATGGTTGAATTTAGGCATTTCCCAATGCATGGGGTATGGATGAATAGGAATGGATGGGTGGATAGGCTCATTAAAAATCTCATCGTAGGTGAGAGAGTTACATGAGCCAAAAACTGATGCTTCCAATGTCTACATATTGTCCATCATTAACTTGATTAGGTCATTGGAAGGTTGTGATGGATGGGTGCCTCCTGTAGTGTAAGAGGGTTGGTGTTGGGCCTGCAACAAGGGTGGCATTCCAGTATATGGTGCTGCCACATAGGTGGATTGAGAAGAAGGTAGTGAAACAAGGGGTATGTACCCAGAGTGAATAATAGATGAAATAGGAGGTTACTGATAGTATGTAAGGTGGAAGGGTCATGGTGACCCTAGTGGTAATGGGGGCTAAAGATTTGGAATAGAAAGGAAAACGTTTTGAAAAGGGGTAGGGGTCATCGACACTGGGGGTGGGTTGTGTAGCTATGTTTATATGAGAGATAATAGGCATGGATGAGGTTGTATTCTGGGTGGTTGGTGAGAGGTATAGTGGATGTGGCAGGTACAACGGATGTAGCAGAATGTGGACAGTCATAGCAGTGAGTGTCAGGGGGATAGATAGGGCCTAGGCATCTCGAGTGGACAAGTAGGAAAGGAAAAACGACTCAAGGAGGGTAAGTGATAGATATGGGTAGGATCCATGGGTGATAAAATAGAAGGTGGTGAAAACTAGGTGGGAGTGGTGGAGCTAGATGAGAGGGGCTGAGGTTGTATTCAAGAGTAGGCAGATGTGAGTCATAGTTGCGATAGGGGGATAGATATGGGCATGTCATATATCAACTGACCCGAGGCATCTCGAGTGGATGAGTGGGAAAGGTAAAACTGCAAGGTGACAGGATTTTGGTCAAGGAGTCGTGTGAACTCCTCGTCTCTGGTAGCGATAGTGATAGGTTGGGTAGGATCCATGGGTGATAAAATAGAAGGTGGTGAAGGACTAGGTGGGAGTGGTTGACAACTGGCGTGGAATATGAGGGTGTTCGCTTGGCTTCAGGTCAGCACCATGTGAACAAGTACTGATCAGGTTGGACTATTTTTCTGTAAATGACACAAAAATACAACAGAAAATAGGAGAGACAGGCAGTAGTAGGTGGATTAGGAATCAAATTTCAGCTGGAAAATGACATAGACTAACCAATGCCAGTTAGGTTAAACCATTGCCGGTCACAGGTAACCACTGCTGGTTACTGTGGAAAGTGGATAGTTTGTCAAAAACAAGGTATAAGGCCAAAGTTTCCAGGTATGCCAAATACTGATGAAATTTACTAGGTCAATGGATATGATAAGAGTTATAGGGACTCTAAATAGTTGAAGAAGGTGATTATGTGTCCTTTTAGGTAGGTCAACCAAAAGAGTAGTGAACTAATGACACTGGTTGGGTATAACCAATGATGGTTATTGGACCGACACCAGTCACTATGAAATTGAAACAGTGATGAAGAAAATGTGGTTGTGATTTAAAATTTGATGTGGAATCAAACCTAGAATTTTGGGAATGACGAGAATATTGTCCAGACACACTCAAATGAAGTTAGAATACACCAACTATGATGAGGAGCATGTGCAAGGGAAATAAGAAAATGAAGAGAAAAACATTTCACCTCAAAACATAAGCCAAGTAGAAACACTAAGAAAACACGATCCTAAGAGTGCCTTTCTATTATGTTTGTTTGCTTACTATTTTAAGGACCGACTCATGAACTGTAAAATAGATTTTTTTGGTGAGGATGGATTCCTATGAAGAAGGATATCTACAAGGAGAGGTTTCAAGTACGTTATGGTGGGGGTAGGATTTTCTCTAAAGTATGAATCGACATAGCAACGAGATGGGTGCCTCACTATACCATGATCGTGTGATCACCTACAACTTCTTCCAGGAAATATGTTGTTCAAGAATGTGTGTATTTTAAATTTGTGATGTTTAGATAAGACTCAAAGAGAGAGAAAGAGAAAGGAAGTGATTTTCTATGATTCAGTTTGTCAACCATCAGCTGGGCATGATTTCCAGCATATAGGTTGCCCCCAATTAATGTGAGCTAATGCAAAAAATTAGAATGAAATGCAATGATTTTTTAAACCCAAATTGAAATGTAGAATTCGATGCCATGAATAGATGAACAGGAGAAGGGAAGCTCTTTCACTAATGTAATACTAATGAAAGGGAAGAAGTGTTCATTTAACAGCACCAAAGTACAATTACTTTTAGACAATAGAAGAAGAGATGATTCCAGAGGAGAAATTTAAATGTAAGAACCTTTTGGAAAGGAATTAAACATGTAACTTTTCACCTAGAAATGAATGAATGCAAGGAACCCCAAATGGGTACCACCGGGCATGCCAAAATGTTTCACCTGATTCTGAAGCGTTTCTTAGAAAATGATGAAACAAATGAGGGTAATGGGCATAGGAGGAATACCTATTGAGATGTTGGTTGATAATTTGTTATGCGCATGACTTCTGAATCCACAGCTGATCGTGAGAGATTCATTTTTTGCTTGGAGGAACTACCTGAAATAGAACACAAGACCACCAAATAAAAGTTAAACAATATATGCAGTACACTGCCTAACGTGTCTTACATCCGAGAAGTGTGATATTTCCTAGACGGTTTTCAATCCATTGTTAAAAACAACTTAATGATAATAATAAAGTAAATACTAGTGTATTTAAAATGATTTAGGTATCTCATTCATCTACAATAAGAAAATTAGTTCACAACAGGCTAAGCTATGATTGAATCTGAAGGTCAAGGTCACTGTCAGGATATTGTTATTGGTCAGGGTCAGATTTTGGTCAGTTTAAGGTATTTGGTGGTGGTTTTAGACTCTGATCTGGGTTTCTGGTAAAAGATATAGAGATCGATTAAGTTTAGGTTAACCGACAATGGTTATTGGTGACCGACATTGGTATGGTCAGGGTATAGGAAACTCAATAAAACTTGGTTGGGTAATAGATTTGGGATTAGATAAAGGTGTAAGGGAAATGGTGAGATTCATATGGATCTTGTATATGCACAGGAATGATGAAAGTATTGATATGGAAAGTTCAATGGTGTGGGAAAAAGAATGGTCAAGCTTTCATGGAGATAAAATTGTGGGGAATGGAAATGAAAGCAGAAACTAATAGCAAATGTAAAAGGATCTTCTCAAATGACAAGGAACCAATGCAGGTTAACAAAATTACTATTTGTATGAGCTTGATGCATGGTTGGTAATGGTGGGTGATCAAATGTACTTGGTGAAATGTTGGCACTTCCCTGGATGCTCCAGTGAAGGTAGGTGCTGTGTGATTTCTTCCAGTACTTGGCTATGGGTGTTCTGATGCTTGTACGGATGTTTGTTTTGCTTGCATGCATAGCTCTAGTTTCATCACTTATTCTCAGAATATGTATCTCTCTCTCTCTCTCTGAAATGTTCCAACGATCTGAAATAAGGTTTTTTTGGGAGTTAAATGGTAATTGACAATGATTCTGATTAACCGACATCGGTTAAGGGTAATTGGCATCAGTTAGGGTGGGATTTCCTAGGTTTACTAAACTAGGCAAATCCCCTTGATTTTCTAGGATCTCGTTTCATTTACCCCATGGGTTAGCATGGAAATCTCCTTCTAACGGGAGGGAATGTGGTTAGAGGGAATGTAGGAATTTATTTTTAGGGTTTGGGTAGGTCTTAGTTAGTTATGGCAACTTACTAAGAATAGGCCTTAAGATGAAGTGGCTAGATAAGGTGTCTAGGTGAGGTGGATATGTGGGCATTATCCCAATTAGAATATTTAAATAATAAATATTGTGAGGAAAATGAATTAATTTAATTAAATTAACTAAAATAATATTATAGTAGGGTGAAGGGGGCCATGGCTAGGTGGATGTGTTCAAGGTATTTATTTAACGAGGGACCAAGGGGAGTGTGACCTAATTTTAGTGTCTACACCCACAATATCTTAGTAGGGGAGTGTTAGAGGATTCAATTCCCTTTTTTTCTCCTTTGAGTACAACCAACCTACTTTGTCTCTTCTCTTGTCAGCCTACCAAGACTCATATGGCATCTAGTGGTATGTTACTCTAATCACCTCTTAATCATATGTCTCCTCTTCCTGTTAACTCTACTGTAAGGTCGATATGACTGCATCGTAGAAGTGTATATTTCCCTTGGGTGAGTAGTTCCTATGGAACTCTCTGTTATATGGCCTAACATGCAAGCAATTATATTATTCAGGGCGAAAAGTCATGTTTTAGGGTCCCCTCATATTTTTTTTCTTAACTCCTCTGTCCAAGAGGAAGAGAGTAAGTTCTAAGGGTTCAAGTATGGCAAATAGGTCGATCCAGGAAAAATCGTGAAAAGTCGCATCAATGTGGGACAAAAAGGGCCGATCCGGCCGAAATCAGTTCCGAAATGCAAATATCGGGCCAAAAGTACTGGCTAAGTGTTGCTCGGGACGTTTGGGACAAAAAGACCCGAACCGGCCGATCCGGCCGTAAGCACAGGCAGTCAAAAAAACGATTGACGTTCGAGTCAGTCCGAAGGATGGGACAAGCGGGACAGATGGTGAGCGGGCCAAGTGGAACAAAAATCGAAATGAGCACAAAGGGCCCAAAATCAAATGGGTATGGAGGCAAAGTACGCGAAGGAGCCGAATCAGCCGAGGACCAATCAGAAGCTGCCACTCACAGGAGGAAAAGTCAACGTTTGGTCCGGAAACTTCAAACGGCCATAACTTTTGTTCCTAAAATTGGACTTTCTACGTCCTCTCTGGATTTCTCAAGGAAACGTGTTTCAGTAAATGCTCTTTCCCGTCAAATGACAGAAAACGCCCAGGCCCAAAATACTGCCGCAGTCTAGTGCCATAATGCATTTCATATCGGTTGGTACCGTTATCGTGGTTCCGAGATGCACATCAATCAAGATTCCGGATTTGCATCAGAAATTGGTTGAGATTTTTAGCCAGGGAACAGTGTTTTATTTGGTAGCTTGTAAGAGGCATGGTCATATTCCTTCTCCTACATGGGACAGTATGGGGAGCCTTGTTCCAAGTAATGTGTGCCCATTCCACTCAATTTAATCTTACGGGTGGTTGAAGGACAGATTTCGGGATTTAAAAAATTGGACATTGTAAAAGGGAGAGTTTTTTGGGTAGCAAAGTGATTGCTTTGTGAAGCCAGTGTGTTAGGCCCACTCCTTGCATTCCATGCCCTTATCTTGTAATAGATTTGGTCATGAAGAAATATCCAGTTTGTATGTTCTTCCCCTGCTGTGGTTTTATTGCATTCTTCTTGCCCCATCTATAAGAATATTTTCTTTTCTTGCAGGGATTCCATGATGCTTGAAATATTAGTAAAACATGGTGAAATCACCTCTTCTAGTGATTTTCTCTGAATTTGGAGACTACTCTCCCATTCTTGGTATCACCGCTTGGATTTCATTTTTTATGCACTTACCATAGCAGGTAGTTCAGGAGCAAGAACCAGCTTTCTTTGTCTATCTCAAGTGTCCCACAACTTGGTGTCCAATCACACTGGATGCTTAGATGTTAGAAATCTGACCAGGGGTGCCATCCTTGACCATTCTAGAACTCTTGTGCTCTACCTCCTACCTAGGAGTCTTGAAATCCTCCTAAAAAAACTGAGTGATCTTACCCATATTATTTATCTTTTGGTTAGAAACATTTATTCTCTCTACCCCCATCTTTCTTTTCTTTCCCATAAATAATTTTCCTGAATTGATTTTTTCTTGGTTATCACTTACCATAGCATCATTTTTTTTGTGTTGGTGTTCCCAGATGTTGAAACTGACCCCATCCTTGACCAAAATGTATCATTTATCACAAGTAAGGTAAGGCCTTCCAAAAAGATATCAAATCCATCAAGTGGAATTACATCAACCTCTAATACCTCAATATATTGGGTATTTATCCCAAAATGAAAGTTACATTTCCTTCTAACTTGTATTTCTACACCCTTATTCACCCATCCCAATGGGTATGGATGTGAATGTGTGTAAGTATATAGACCAATATGCTCTACAACCTCATCAGAAATCAAATTAGACTCAGAAATAGAATACACCAAAGGGTTTACCTTGGTCTTCTTGATTTGGATTCTAATATGACATAGCTCACTCGTCTTTTCTTCTACTTTTATGTTTTACATGTTAGTGGTTGTGCATCCCAACCTCTCATTTACATATGAATCATCCTCAATTAAACCTCCTCTACTATGTTTCATAGTGGCCATAGATTTCTTGGAATCCTTAATTCGGTACTTTCGGTGTAAATCTTGATGTAAATTCCAACATGTGGAGTCAGTTGGACCATTGATATCACAATTCTTACATAAATTTTAGGATATTTTCAAGTATGCAAAACAATGGCAACCTATTTACCTTTCCATTTATCTTTGTTACTTGTCTTCCCTTATTCTTTTTTAATTTGATCTGTTGACTGGTCTTTCTATGGCTCTGCTTCTCCTTTCTTCTTCTCATAGTCAATATAGTATGATTTTATAGAAGCTTCTTTGAGATCCTTGGGATTTATGGAGATTATCTTCCTTCGAAGGTTACTGTGAAGTCCTCCCAAATACTTGGTCAAAATGTCCTCATCTTCCAAGTCTATAGTCAACAACATGGCTTGTCTTTGAAACTTCATAGTATAGTTTGACACACTTTGACCACTTCCCTGTGTAAAGTACTGCCACTTAATCATCATGATCAGTCTTATGGCCAATAGGATAAAATTTATCTCTAATCAATTATTTAAAACCCTTCTAAGTACTGACAATAGGATGTTTGTCATCTTCTCATAAGTGATCTAGATGGATTTCCCACCAAACCAGAGCATGACCTTCCATTTTGAGATGTGCAAAGGTGACCCTTTGTGCCTCAGTGAAATTATGCACACTAAAATAGACTTCCAACTATTTTATCCATTTATCCAGTAATTATGCATATACTTTTCCTTCAAAATTCTTTATTTCCACTTTTGTTTCAACTTTAAAAGGTGTATGTGTAGATTTTACCTTCTCGCTTACAACTGTAGTGTCTTCTTCATGCTCTTTCACATCATCTTCCTCTGTCGTGGCTCTTCCCGATACCAAAAATTTTGGGATATTTTTTGAACCATCTAAGTCCATAGAATCTTGCTTTAACTGAAGCCGTATTTTGCATATGTAAAAGCTCTTCTTGTTTCCTATGAAATCTATCCATCATGGTCTCTAGCATCTCGACTCTATGGACCAAGTTCTCTTCCTCCATTTGAGCTTGAACTCTCTGTTTCCACTTCTTCATAGAAAATTTTGGATCACAAGGTAAATCTTCTTCACATTTGGACCTTTTCATTGTCATACAAATCACAAGAACGAATACCACAGTCTTAGATACATAATCATCTCTAATACCAAAATGATCCATAAACTTCTAGATTTGCAAATATAAGAATCAAAAACATATTGTTGTTCGACTTTCTACTTTGGAAAATGAAATTTTTGAGATTTCGTGACTGATTATCTATTGCTTAGAACAAAATTGTAGAGAAATACAAGAGGAATTCCACACACAACACATGAAATTTATCCTGGAAACCCCCAATTCAATGGAAAACAAGTCGAGAAGGGAAACTTATCTTTCTTCTCATGTGTATTGGCCAATTATAAAGAATTTACAAATTACAATATGTATAGAGCAAAACAAAAATGTAAACTTCCCCTCTAGTTACTTTTTTTCTCTGTTTCTTACATCTTGCTTCTACAAATCTACTCTAGCACTGAAATTCCTTACTCACTTGCTCTCATATAATTAATTTTTTCTCTTGATCTCTTTGTATCTTTCAACACCAAAATCCCTTTCTCCTTCATGCATTTATATCCTTCCCATGTCCTCATGTGCACTGGAGAATGGGAAGGGATGCAGGAAAGGAAGAGATAAAGATAGTCGGTTCAAATTCGAACCGTTTATGCTCCATTTTACTTTTCTATCAAAAATGAAAGGTTTACCACGTAGTGTAGACCGGTGGTTATTGGACCACCACCCTAGCTAGTCGGTAGTTACAAAACCACCATCCTGCAAGACGACGGTTTTGGAATCACCACTCTGTGTAGAGCGGCGGTTCTATTAAAATGTTTAGAAAACCTCCTTCTTCCTTATTTTCTTCATTTTTCCTTCATAGTGTTGATGATCTAATGAAGTGGTTTGTTTTTATGGATCTTGATGGATCAAGAATAACACTATACTTTTATTCCCAACAATATTTTTTCATGGAGTGAAATCGCAGAAAAAATCTCAAACTTGGCGTGAGATCACAAAAAACTCATTCTTGGAGTGAGATCACCAACAACAAATTCTCTTCTACAAATTTTTTAGGACACTTTCTATCCTTTTCACTTGTCACAGATCAGGTGCATATGTTCATTTTATCACTTTTATCACATTTTTACATACGTTTGCATATTTTTATAGGGTTTTCATAACACATGACTTTTATTACATCTACATAGTTTTCATATATGTATCTCGTTTCAACTTTATGATATTACATATTCACTCAACAACATAAAGTGATGGAAACTATAAACACAAAATCATGCAATTGGGTATATTTGTAGGTACTAATCACGTACCACTGTTCCTATGATTCATAAGTGAGAAAAATAGTAATTGACTACTTACTGTCTATGGCTGTCTTTCTTGATATATTTCTAGTCTTACACACCCTACAACCAAGTCGGTGTTTTAATTTTTAATATTTATTAACTCTTTACATAATTGTCTAGCCAGGACGCCATAACCCTCATCCCCTCTAGATATCCCTAACTTATTTATATTTTACTCACTACTTTTGGGCCTCTTTTATCTTTTTGGCATCTTGTTTTCTTATGGGTATTCATTTTAGCTTTCATTTACAAAATTTAACGAAGGGAATCATATAAATAAAAATATATGTGACCATAATAAATGACTAATATCTAAGAATCTACTATCATCACCTAAGGTTGCATCTAAAGCCATCCTAAGATCATAAAAAACTCCATCTAGAACTCACTCAAGGGACAAGGGAGTGTATTTTATACATACACTTTATAGGAGGGGAAGATCATTTTGTCATCCACACATCTATCTTGATTGCTACATCTAGTTATTACCCGTTATCAAGTGCATCTTTCCCAATAGCTTCATAGGGCATCATTATTTCACACAGGCATAAAAACTACATGGATTCTTAGATGAATTCCAACACCTGGTCGTAAGTTCACTCTCTTATGTTACCATTGGGGTTAGTCTGAATCCCAATTTGCATTATTTTCTTTTTAGCATTTGATGTGTTTTTGTGTTTTGTAAAAGATCATTTGTTCTGCAGATTACAGGAAAATTCTATAGACATAGTACGATATACAAGTGATAAAAAATGAAGAATAGTAACATCTGTGTGAAACAAAAAAATTAGTTTATGAGATTCTATGTTGTCAGGCACCTAGAAGAGGTTAGTAGTGCCAAGACACCCTCACCCCGGTCTAGGTGCCCTTATCTTGGCATATCTGAAACCTCTTGAATTTAATGTGCATAATTGTAACATTTTCCTCCTCCCGTTTATCAATTTTCCAGTCTAGTCTAACACTTTGAGTTAAATTGTGAAATTAGCTAAGTCTTTTATTCCCTCTCTTTCAGTTAGGGTTTTAATTTTTAGTAATTATCTTATTACTTGCGTCAAATTTCTATTTTAATGTTTATTTTTCATATGTGAGTCTTAAATATCAAGGGTTTAGAATAAATTCCATTTTTATAATCAACCAAGTGTGTGAGATTGTTTCTACAATAAGAAAGAAACAAAGGTAAAATTGTAGTGTCAAAACACAAATAATTGATAAATAACAATAAAATTATATTTCTAAAATCTAAAACTAAGTTAACAAAATTGGGATGCCATGAAATTATGTGTAGCTATCGAATTCCAAGAAAATCCACTCCAAAGTGTTGGTGGGCTGATGAAGAATTACAACATAGTTATTTACACCCTTTTCAAGATTTGATTAATATTTTGAAATAATGTTATGTAATGCACATCACTAAATAGAAATTAAATTTGTGAAATTAGGATCTATATTTAATGATTAAATTCCAATATTACCTATGTTAGAACCCAATCTTAAACCACCCGTGGGCACTAAAGTATTAGCACTTGAAGTGGGGTGCTCTAAGTATGAATGACTTGTCGCTTTGTATCTGGGGAAGATGTCTGACAAACTTATTCAAAAATCAGGCATTGGAGGGACTGAGTGGCACATATAAATGGGATGAACTTCCCTATCGCTTTATGTCATGCCTTTAACTAGGGTGAGAAAACCCATTTTGTAACTTGAACTTGTGAGAAAAATAAGTGGAATCACAGTTTCTTAGTATTCTCTTTGAAATTTTGAGATTAGTCCTGAATGAACATGGTCAATGTATGTAGTATTTAACTTTGATGAGTTTTCAAACTAAATAATTCAAATGTAAGTCAAGCAGGACTCATATTACTTTAGATAGTGGAAATTTTTGTCTTCTTCTGCAAATTTATGAGAAGGGAAGGTAAAAAAGGTAAATTCCCTTCGTAAATGTTCATAGGCAGAGAAAATAGAAGCAGTTCAAAAAGGATATAAAAATTATAGGTTTGTATTTTGTAGTAGTGGGAGATTAAAGTGGGATAAAGTTGAATATACACAATTCTCAAAAACTTTAACAATGTGAGGAAATTGCTCAAGGAAAAATGAACACATCAAATAACCAGAAGTAACCTTTTAACTAGAAGATATGCACTCATGGAAGCCAAATAATACATGCTTTCACACAATCTTTACGAAATTAAACACAAAATATCATGTTAACTTATCAATAAAACATTGACAATTCCTTATCCATTACACCTAAGATTCACTCAAATGCTTTAAAAAATCTTCTAAAAAAATGGATGTATCACGAGTTTAAAAATTTTTACCATAATATGAAAGGAAAGCTCTTCCCATAACATAATTGTAGTTGCCAAAACACCACCACTGAGACAAGATCTAGTATGATTCATAGGAATTATCAACACAAGATTGCAACAAGAGAGACAAATGGTTGATTTTAAGTAGATTACCCAAAAACAAAGATAAAAATTCTCATTAACATACACACAGTTTACTTCATGATTTTTAGATTTCTCAGCAAGGGAAAATAAATCCTATGATCGCAATGCATGTCAATGGCTGTACACTTACAAATATCTTGGCATAAGAAGATTTGAAAGGTGAAACAAATCATCGGTATCACAATTTGATTCAATTTTTCAAGAATGCTTATCATTTTACATTGTTTCTTATAAAATATTATAAAAATGAACCCCCCTTTCGATACAAGAACATGTCTATTGTATGTATACATTATTTAATTATTTTCTTGATTTTTTTCCCCCGATAAATAAAATTGTTTCAACAAATATTCCTTAGGATTAATATATGATTCTTCTACTTTGAAAATATTTGACTCCCTGTCATGCCATGTGGAGAGATCTTTAAAAATTATATTAAATGTATATTTCATTCCTTTATGATGAATGGGATGCCTATGTAATTCAATTGACATCATCAACTTGATCATTCCTATTTTGAGTAGGTTGAGAAACGCTTTTTAATGATTTTTTGAGTGCCCCTAAATTGTTTTATTTGATGATAATTATTCCCTCCTTTTGTGAATCCACCTTGAAAAACACACAATTATTGTAATATCTTTCTTAGATAACTATTTTAACATGTGTTGCACTACATCAGGCCAATTACCTCCTTTTTGAGGGATATCGAGCTACTTCACGTTTATCTCCCTTGTGCGGATATCATAGACAATCTCAACACTCAACTCACCATGATTTTTTTCATCTTTTCTCATGAGCCAAATCTTCACTATAAATTCCCACCATTTCTTATAAAAATTCACATACTTTCTTTTAAGTGCAAGAAACTTAGTGAAATTATTTTTCTGCAATATGGCGAGTGTATCATTAGCTTCCAATTTGAAATAAATTTCATATGAAGACCTGAATTCAATTTTTTACTTGTTGGACCAAAATGAAGCATTCGTAAGAATGCTATTTTGAATTTTAGATCTAGAGGAATATGATATTCCATTGGCATCTCAGGATATTCAAGTGGCTCTAATTCGAAGACTAGTCAGGATCATTCCTTTATTTTATGCTTTCTAAATTATGTATTTTCATTTTTTCAGGTGGGAGCATAAAAAAACTCCTGATGCGTTGAAGAAGTTTTGGCTCGAGAGCAAGCCAGATGTGAAGGGTGTAGTTGATAATACATGTCCCTTTATTTGTAGTGAGGAATTTAGAGTGAAATAAATTTTTGTAGAATCTTATGTGCTTGATGAAGGTAATTTTATAGACACTTTGTCTGCTCTTTCTCACAAGGTGATTGAGTTGGAACAACATGTTTATACTTTCAAGAAGAGGCCAATAGAATATTTTCCTTCATAACCTTATGGGGAATCATCATTCTTCATGAAGAAATATAGGGGTGTATCTAGCTCAAAATCTCCTACTCAATCTACTCAAAAACATTTCCCTAATTGCACTCCCAACTTTTGCACATACCTCTATTTCATCTTCTACCTTCAAAGTATCAATGAAGAAGGATCTTTCAAAGGATGGTTTAGATATTAAATAATGGGTGTATCTAGCTCAAAATCTCCTACTCAATCTACTCAAAACATTTCCCTAATTGCACATACCTCCATTTCATCTTCTACCTTCAAAGTATCAATGAAGAAGGATCTTTCCAAGGATGGTTTATATATTAAGGAATGGGTCTCTTTCTACAAGAATAAATTAGAACTGGTTGATATTTTGGATGGTCCTAGGGTGATTTTTTATGAACTTATGGCTTTGGACATGTCACGTAGTTTGGCTGGAGATGTTTTATGTGTAGAAACGACTACTAGGACTAAGGAATTTATAGTTAGAAAGAATAATATTTTGATGAATATTCCTATTTTCAGATAGGATCTCTTAATGATAGAGTATCTAAGTTTCTTTCCCCTTTTCCCTTTTCATTATAATATCAAGGATGTATGTAAATATTTTTGTGGGATGCGGCCCCTATAGAACCCCCTTTTTATTTATTTTTAAAATGAAAAAGTTTTAAGATGTTACAATGAATTTCATGTTAATAATAGATATAGAATATGATAACCAAATCATACCAAGCCAAGAACTCATATGAGAATCAAACACCATGAACAATAAGATGAAAGCAATTTACCAAAATACCTTTACATAAAATGTTTGTAAAAAAATGAGTAACAATGTCATATATTATTATGGAACTCAACTAAATACAATGAGAATGGGCCTTGCTTATATAGGAAATGAATAACAATCTAAGAACCAATCAAGGTCATAGATCAACCCCTAAATCAATGAAAGAAACTCATCATAAAAGAACTATTCAAGAAAATAGATTTAGGAAATATCTACACGTCAGTGATCTATTCAATACCATAGATCAAGGAAATAACTATATGTAACAACTAGATAATATCCACCTAATATATAAATAAATAAAAAGAAATATCCACACACATAAGTGGGCGAGGAAAAAATAAAATAAAATAAATTACCTAGATGACAATGAGATAAGGTAAATACCTACTTTAACACTCCCCTCAAGTGAATCTAGGGGCAAAAATAGAAGTGGCATGTACATAGTATAAGTCTCGACAGTTAGGCCTAATGAGGTACTCATGTACAATAACTGGGAAAAAAGGACGTCACAAGGTACCCAAAACTAGTAACAACAAAGTAAAGAGAGAAAAAACCCACTGCAAGGCATCCCAAGAAGATCATCTCAAAAAACTCATATAATGATGAAGAAACTTGGTGTACACTATGGTCTAAAATCCACTTCTCAATCATAAAACTCAAAAACAACTTACACAGGGCTTTAAGAGAATAGCTCCATACAAGGAGAATGTTAACAAAGTGATGTCGAAAGTGCAAAAAAAACCAAACATAATTCAATCAACTACTGTAAATAGGTGTTCCATGATAAAAGAACAATATCCAAAGCAACAAGGCAAGGACATAAAATCTAGAGTGTCATGATCCAAGAAAATCCAAGGTAACAAGGAAAGGACACAAAACCCAAAGAAAAACATAATTCGATCAACTACTGCAAATAGGTGTGCCACATTCCAAGAAAAATAATGAAAGAAACAAGGAAAGGATACAATATCTAGAGTGTCACAATCTAAGAAAAGAAAAGGTAACAAGGCAAGGACATAAAACCCGAAGAAGTAGGATCAACGCCACACCCTCCCATACTGCTGAATGGGTGGAATGACACTAAAAATCTGTATGAGTTGTCAAAACAACTACTTTAACATTGGAATTCTCAAGAATAGCTCCCCCACAAGAGAGACTTTCAACATGCCAAAGTGTCGAAAATATGGATACAAAAATATCTCAAAAAACAAGAGAGATACACTACACATGCTAAAAAATTTAGCAAAAGAAGTAGCATTACAATGTATAAGGTATAAAAATTGGAGCAAGAGGCCGAATGATGGAGGGGCCACACCTATAGATTCCTCTTAATGAATGTATATGTCACCACCATGAGTGATCAGATATCCACCCCAAATCAACACAGATGGATGTAGAAGATGCATGCATATGACTCAATGCAAAATGCATAATGGGTGCATGCAAAGGAACATCAAAATGTGTTTTTAAGATGATATTTTATGACAATTGAAATCTTGGGTTTCTCAAGATTGAATGAAGGTAAAAAAAATCATGTGTTTCTCATGATGCACAGAAAGATTCGAGTGAAAAAAAATAAGAGCTTTGTCAATGTGTGATCCCAATGAAGTACCTGCTTGAAAATTAATGTCATGACAAAAATTTCACATAACATATGGAATAGGGGGAAACAATACCCTATGAATATCTACCAATACCTCCACCAGTGAAATATGTATAATGGAGCATATGAGAACTGAATGTAGTGGTCTTCTTATAAAAATATTCATGCATGTGAGCAGAAGTAGGATACATAACATATATAACTACAATAGACACAGTCGCATAAGAACATGCAGTAACAAGCCTAATAGGATTAGGAGCATTAGGAGGAGGAGTAGGCTCAAAAAGTGATAAATCAAGGTCATTGGGAATAAGAGCAATAGCTACAAGTAGCCTAGGAGCATGGATATGATTGTCCACAATATGATGGTGATGCTGCAGACTAGCAAGTTTTTGCTATACGAAGTGTATTACTATATCCTTATCGTGAATGAGTGCTTGTAGAAGAGAATTTTTCTTCTTGAGTGATCTATTTTCTTCCAAAAAATTTACAATATCCTCCCAAATTTTTAAACACTTTGGAGGAAAAGCATATCTTTCTCATAATCCATCATAGATACAATAATGCAACTCCCAAAAGTGTAGGACATTAGACTCACTTGAAATTGCATCCACAAGTGATTATAACACCCCTCCATATTTGGCACTCTATAATGAGTGCGTGTTACAATATGGAACTTTAAAACTATAGTGTGATTCTCAAAATAAATATTTCCAAAGGAAAGAAAACGAAAAAAAACAAACACTTTTGCAAAAAATGACACTCAAAACTGAGTTGTCGATCAGAAGATACAAGTTTATGATCAGTTATTTATTTTAGTTGCCACTAAAACAAAATAAAAATGCTCGTGCCTTCATCACAAAAATAAAATTAAAGAGGGTTGGAGTTAAGCAGCTACTAGTAGGAATCACAAGCTTAAGCCCTCATATGACCATACCATATAATTAGGGGCTAAGGATTTCAATGGTTGTTTTACTCTAGCTGACATGGATTCTGAGGTGAACCTACACATGTCTCCGCAACAATAAAAACAACCAAAAAAATTACTTTCTCAAAAATTGGTTGAGTTTACAATTGATCTTAGGGTTTTTTCCACCTTTTGGATCAAATGGAAGGGTTTGTTTTATATAAAAACACGCGCAACAAAAAAATACAGAAAAATCCATAACATATGAATATACCAAAAAATTTTACAAAAAAAAACTTACATATGGATGGTCAATAGCAATCTGTTGCTCTGATACCATAAAAGGAACGATAACCAGATCATACCAAGCCAAGAACTCATATGCTAATCAAACACTGTGGTCAATAAGATGAAAATAATTTTCCATAATAACTTTACATAAAACATTTGCAAACAAATGAGAAGCAATGTCATATATTATTATGGAACTCAATTAAATATAATGATAATGGGCCTTCGTTATATAGGCATGGAATAAAAATCTAAGAACCAGTCAAGGTCATAGATCAAGCCCTAAATCAAGGAAACAACTTGTCATCAAAGAACTAGTCAAGACCATAGATTTAGGAAAGAACTAGACATCAAAGATCTATTCAATACCATAGATCAAGGAAATAACTATACCTAACAACTAGATAATATCCCCCTAATATATAAATAAATAAAAATAAATATCCACACACATAAGTGGGTGAGGATAAATAGAATAAAGGTAAATAAAGTACCTAGGTGAACATGAGCTAAGGTAAATACCTACTCTAACATAATTCTATTAAAGTAGAATTAAATCCTACTGCATTGTTCCACATTACATACATAATTTAAATCCACAATTAAAAATAATATTCAACTGTCATGAATGAAATTAATGACTAGAAAAGGATTTTTTTACGAAAAGATGAGCCTAATTTTGCTCATAGTTTAACATGATCATCATCTCCTTCTTCATTATCTTTCTCCTTGTCAGGTCACCTATCCATATAAGAAAAAAAAAAATATAGAACAACTACATAAAATCCCCTTAAACAGGTCATGTGTGAGGCTTGAATATTAATTTATGCATATTCAATACATCAACACATTTTTCCATCATGTGCTTATAATCTTTCAAAATTTTAGTCATCTCAACAATTTTGTTTTCCACAGAGATAAGCCTCTTGATGATCTCATAGGAGAAATGTTCCTCTTTGATTTATTGATCAAAATATTGAATCAGGATATAAATATTCAAGTCCCCATTAGTAGGTTTGTCTTTATCAAATACCATCTCTTTTAACCTTCCATCTATAGTATCTGTTATCCAAATAACTCTCCCAGTTATTCAGACAACTTGTATACATCTTCTAGATTTGAGCTCTTCATTACAAGGTTGTGCACTCTTGAGTTTCCCAGGCACATCCTCTTATTTTTTAACGTGCCCTTGCATGCTTCCCCTTCTTACCTTCCTTTCCTTTTCCTCTTTATTTCATCTTCTACACAATCGAATTATTTCTAGTAGTTGTTTTCCCTACACCGATGCCTCGCACTTACTTCAATCAGCCAAGTCCTAGGCCCTCATGTGCACCTACACATCATCTTGTAATGGTTTCTCCTTGACCATGTGTTCTATTCTCACCAGTTTTCCTCATTTCCATGCACATATCACGCATGCCTTCCTTCTTCGCACACTTTTTTTCTTCTACGTGCATACCTTTTTTCCCTCCTTTGTACCATTTAGTGCCACGTTATTCTGACATGCTTGAGCATGCCATGTGCAACTAGTTAAAGTGTGCCAACAGGGTGCTAGCTCCTTGCAAAAAATAAATAAGTGAAAAATTCTAGAAATGACAAAAAAAATTCACAGATAGTCATCATTTCATCCGATCCGCGGTGTGTCACATATTTTACATGCACCGACAACTCTAAAAAACTTTTGAAATCCATATATTTTTCTTACAAATCTTTGATGAGCACGTGCCTAAACTAATCAGATAGTTGTTGACTTAGGATACAATGCTACAATTCCAAATTCAAATTCTTGGCAGATTTGACAGGTGAGAAATGGAAAAACATATTTCTAAGTAGAGATAATTGCTCCAACCACCCGAATTGATATTATCCACCCTCTTTCCTTCCCCTAGGGAAGTTCATTTGACAAATTTGTAGCTGTATTTGTAGGAATTGAGTGCTTCTTGTTAGTGGTTGCATTTGAAATTTGAATTTTCCCTCCTTCTCTTTTTAATACATGGATTCATCTATAAATGTAATAGCTAGGCTCATTATTAATTTTGGAAACTTTGGATCCTTACACACATTGCTAATGACTTCATATTTTCTGTATTTTGAATTGTCAACCTCTAGATCTGGCTCTTGCATGTGGATATTGGACTCTTTCTCCATTGCAACAGCTCTATGCATTTCTAGAAGTAATAGAAGCATTGTTTTATGACTATTCTCTTTTCTAACATGTTTTCATTCCCTATTCTTTCCTTTTCTTTGCATTATGTTCCTATTGTTCCATTTCACCTCCCTTGTAGCTCCTTATTTAGTTGTGTTCCATAAAACTAATATGGTAAATACATTTTTAGTTGTGCTACACATGCCTATCCTTCTTTCACGTATTTCCCTTCATTTTCACTTAGAATAGAGAGTGTTCATCCCTCTTTTCTGGTGCTATCACCTTTTAGTGTAGTTTTATTTCATTTTATCCTTCTATCCCTAGTAACTTGGCATTATTAGCTTAGTTTCCCTTTGACAACTATGTGTAGAAGTAACAATATAATTAGATATAGGAATCAACCTTCTCTGGAGATCCATACCAAGCATGCAAGGTCCCAAAACTTGGGGACAATTCCATTGTTGTATTAAACAACTCGGTTCTTCCAGATCTGAGACACAAGTGCAAGTTTGATGACCAACAGTATCGATACCCTTTCCTATAAGATCCTTCTCCATTTCCAACTTCTACCCTAATTTTGGTTAAATATTCTAGCACATACTAAATCCATTTTTCCTTAGGCAACACTATTCCTACCTTTTCTACTAAGTCCTCATAAAGTCAGTTTATAGTGTCAAGTTTTGGAAGGATCCCTTCCCAATAATACAATTCATTTGCACATTGATCATTTAATTCATTTATGTTATTGAGCATGTTGGTTAAATCTATGTAATTTTTTGTTATTTTTTCAATGATTTTTCTCCCCTTTTGAGACAAATCCTCCACCCATTTATCAATGGCCTTGGCCTTCTCACTAGTTTTTTCTATTTTAAACCAGGAAATTTGGAGTAATGGTAGTGGAAATTTCTTGGATTTCTTTTTCTAGCTCTACAATATTTTGTAAGCATGAAGTCAGTATCTTTATTTTCTCCTTAAACTTTATTTTAGATACTTTTTATTTATCAACCTTCTATAACAAGCCTTAAAATGACACTCTGATGTCCTATTTTAGTGTTTCCCTTGTAGAATTCCCTAACTAGATGTGCTTGACATCATTTTTTTCCTGGAGATTTGACTCATGACTCTGTTTCCCAATGGTTTATTTGTGGCACTTGGTCTACTCTATTATTCTTGTGACACTCGGAGGGAGTGCCCATCCTCGAGTTAGAGCCAATTTTGGTGCTCAATTTGATCTCGCCCCATTTTCTCTAAAAAAAATCTCAATCTGCGGGCTCTGTCGTATTTTCTATTTCCCCGAATTGATGCGTGTAAAGTTTTCTTCATTTGTATGCTGTTGAGAGATCCTTCTCAATGGTCGTCGATCACATTTGGGCCTTATATCATTTCCAAATTATTTTTCCTTAAAGAAAGATTCATTTCTAGGCACAAATGGTGAATTTCCCTTACATCTTACTATTCGACGGGTGTATTTTCCCTGGAAACATTTATCTCTAACATCTATAGATATGTGCTCATTCTTGATTAGATGAGGGTTGGTAGGGGCATTTTGAAACTTTAAGGCCCACTTCAACCCAAAGCTTGTCCACGTGGAGGGCCGATGCTCTGTCATCACCAATCCGGCACTATGATAATTCTTCACCGGGAACTCCTCGTGCTTATGATTATTTACTAATGCACAGCCTTTAGTTTGGTGGATGTAATCTGGAAACAAAACAACAAAATAACACAAGAATACCATCGACTATGATAAGACAGAATGATGACAAATCTAAAATATCAAAATAAATTATAATATTAACATGAAACTATTACAATCTCACCCATGAGGTACTTCAAGTGGTATTGACTTCACTTGCCTTTCACCAAGACTATGGGAGAAACTTTACAATTACACCTCTTAATGGCTTCTTCAACACACCTTTAAACTGATGGCTTCCTTCGCACACTTCCTACAATATTTCTCACTACTTCCTTCTATGCTAAATGAGGGGGGTAGCCTCTCTATTTATAGAACTTCCAGGCTTATCCATCTTATCTCTAAGATAGGATAAGAAATCCACTCTGACGAATCATATTCCATACCTTAACTCTTATCTGTACATGTAAGCTTATCTTCTAAGATAAGATAAACCTTATCATTTTACATGGGTTCCACATTTTTAGACTTTTTACAAATAAAATACACAAAATATTTATGACCTCACTCCTTGTCCTTATTACCAATATAATATTTCTAATTCCTAATCACGTAGACCCTACTTCTCTAATTACCCAAACTTTGACATTTTAACATTACCGGACCACTTATGACAAATATTTACTTTTTACAACATTCCTATTGTACTTTGACTGTTACCGTACTCCACATTATTGGCGGCACCGTACTGACGGTGCCGTTATCTTCTATCAGACGCTACTACTAATTATACTTAACAACATCCTATTCCTAATACATACATTAATGAAATAGAAATTACGGAGGAAAATTTTAGTGTCGACATCTTCCCCCTTCCTAGCTTCTACTCCGTCCTCGGAGTAGACTATTCTGGTGCTTGGAAAATCTTCAACTTGTCGTGGTTGACCCATTTCGTAATGGGAGTGCCATTCAATTCCTCCAGTCGGTACGTACCATTTTCATGCACAGCTGCTATTTTGTAGGGCCCCATCCATTTTGGAAGAAATTTTCTCTGTCTTCTTTTTTTGTATCTGGAATCATATACTAGAACCAAGTCATTCACATGAAATGGAGACCACCGGATCTTTTGATCAAAGTATTCCTTCTGCTTCATTTTCTTCTTATGGCTTGTATCCTTTGTTATTTCTCTCATTTCCTCTAGCAAATGAAGATGTACCAACCTTTCTTTTACTGAATCACTTTCATCCATCCTTTCATTTTTCATAACTCTCATAGTGGGAATATCAAACTCAATAGGAAGAACTGGATCAATGCGATAGGCCAACTGAAATGGGGAGTATCCTGTTGCTGACTTTGATGTTGCCCTATATGCCCACAATGCTGCATGAATCCTTTTATCCCATTTATGTACCTGCAAGGCTGCATCTTTTGCTAGAATTTGACACAACACAAAATTTGTTCGTTCCACATGTCCATTTGTGCTTGGCTTGTATGTTGTTGCCTTCCTGTGCTTAATAGAAAACTTATTGACTAGGGCTTCTACCACCTCATTAATGAAGTGGCTTCCTTGATCTGTTACAATTTCTAATGGGCAACCAAATCTGGTGACAATGCGTTCATACATGAACCTTGCCACTTCATCCATGGAAGTTGTTTTCAATGGCCTAGCTTCAACCCGCTTGGTTAAATAATTTGTGGCAACTACAATATACTTATTTTGGTGTGATGTAGTTGGAAGTGGACCTACAATGTCTATTCCCCACTTTTCAAAGGGAACAAGGGGAAGAATAAGACATAATGGAGCTGATGAAGTCTTACGGTTACCATGTGTTTGAAAAATATCACATGTCTTACAATAATTATAACAATCTTTAAAAAGAGTGGGCCAGTGATAACCTGCATCCAAGATCCTTCTTGTTGTAAGTTGTCCAGAGAAGTGCCCTCCACATGTACCATTGTGGAATTCTTCTAGCAATTCCTTCCCTTGATCACGTCCAACTGCCCTCTTGTACTGTCCATCAGGTCCTATTCGAAATAATACTCCATGCAGAATAGAATATGGACGACTAGCTTGAGTAATCTTTTTCTTAGTCTTTGCATTGGCACCATCAGGAAACTTGAATTCATTCAGATAATTCCAAATATCTATGTATTCACTAGGGATTGTGTCAAGGGATAACAAGGCTGCATCAGGGAAATCATCATCATCACAAGATGATCCTAAACCATCATAGGCTCGAGAGAGTGCATCTGCATTGACATGCTTCTTTCCTGGCCTATCTATAATATCAAATTCAAATTCTTATAGCAAAATTATCCATCTTCCTATCCTCCCTGATGGGTTAGGCTTATTTACAATATATTTTAGAGCTTGATGATCTGTTACAACTAGAAATTTTTGCCCTAGCAAGTAATTTCTAAACTTCTTTACAGCAAAAATGATAGCCAGAGCCTCTTTTTCAGTTACAGTATAATTTACCTCAGCACTACTCATTTGTCTGCTCCCAAAGTAAATTGGATGTTCATTCCCATTTTCATCCTTTTGGCTCAAAGTACTTCCTAGTGCTGTATCTGAGGCATCAGTGTACACAATGAATGGCTTGCTCCAATCTAGATTCTTCAAAACAGGTGAAGACACCAGGGCTTCCTTCAGTTGTCCAAAAGCTTCATGCGCCTTATTTCCTGGTTCATAAGTAACATCCTTCTTCAAGAACTGGGTTAGTGGCTGCATAATCTTTGAGAAATTCTTGATGAACCTTCTATAGTAACCCACATGGCCTAAAAATGATCTCAACTTACTTCTATTCATAGGAAATGGCAAATCTTTGATTTTTGAAACTTTATCAGGATCAGTACCAATACCATCTCTGGATACAACATGCCCTAACAAAACACCTTTAGAACATCCAAAGACACACTTTGTAGGGTTTAGTGAGGCTTGTGCTTCATCTAACCTTTGAAATGTTGTCTCCATTTGGTGAAGGTGGTCCAACTTGCTCCCATAGATGCAAAAATCATCCAGAAATACTCTGATGAAGGTCCCAATGTAGGGTTTGAACACCCTATTCATCAAACGCTGGAATGTTGCTGGAGCATTACACAACCCAAAAGGCATAACTCTATAAGCAAACGTTCCCCAAGGAGTGGTGAACGTGGTCTTCAGCTGATATTTCTCTACTATATGAACTTGGTTGTAGCCGCTATATCCATCAGCAAAACTATAGCACTCCTGGCTAGCTACTTCGTCCAAGATCTGATTTGAAAATGGAAGAGGGTAATGATCCTTCTTTATTGCCTTATTGAGCTTCCTGTAATCAACACAAATGCATAGCTTCCCATTCTTTTTTATTGAGATCACAATAGGAGAAACCCATTCTGAATTCTTCACAACAAATATGAATCCTGCATCAAGCAACTTATCTATTTCTTCTTTTACAGTCTTGGAAAAATTAGGATTCATTCTATATGGCATTTGCTTTATGGGCTTAGCACCATCTACCAGCTCAATAGAATGTTCTACCCAACTTACTTGACGGAGTTCCTTGTAATCAAAAGTGAATAGGTGTATGTACCTTCGAAAGAGCTGGAGGTAGGATTCCTTCTCACTCTCCATCACAGCATCACCAATCTTTATTTGTTGGAGACGATCATCAACTTCTTCTTCAGATAATTTTATGGGGTCATGAGTTGGTGTGACTGGAAGGATATCCATGACTGAAACATCAACCTCACTTTCTTCATCTTCAGTGTCCACTTCACTGGTACTAGAGTAATCAGAGGATGTCCAATCATCAGTTTCATCACTTGAATCCACAGGTTCTGCCTTATGATGTCGAGGGATCACATTTATCTTCACCCTCTCTCTACCATGTCCAAGTGTCATGAAACCTTCATTCCAGTAGTTTCTTGCATGAACTCTCCTTAGCCATGGTCTTCCCAGCAGCATTGGTTACGCAATAGTACCATTTTTCATCACCTGAAAGTCTACCACACCCATAACAGATATTGCCACATTTGAAACTACACCTTCTGGCTTAGTTTTTCCTTTATTTAATGACCTTAACATAAGTGTTAAAGGGTGATCGATTTTTAAACCCAACATATTCATTAAAGACTCGGTCATTACATTAACTGCAACACCTCCATCAAATAAGACATCATGAATTGAAATACCATTACATAATACCTCAGCTTGTGGAGCATAGGGATCTGCCTCTGCCTCCAAAACAGGGACCTCAACCTCCTTCCTTCTTCGAGCATTGAGTCCACCTTGCAACTCCCGCCTCTTCTCATAAGACATAGCCAAGAGTTGACCATATGTAATATTTGCAGGCCTTTTAAATAGATCTTCCAAGATGGAGTATGGTCCTTGCCCCTGTGAAATCAAAAAATCCTGCACACCCAACTTTCTTCTCCTATGTTTCTTACTAGTTTCTTCTTTCATCTTCTTAGGATCATTTCCATCTTGATTATCTTTTTCTTTCTTTCTTTTTGTTACAAACACATCTACTTCATTATTTCTGCTCTTATCTACTACATCAAAAGAATTCACAGGTGCTTTTACTTTATCATTATCTCCTTTACCAGATGTAGAAGCTCTATCTAGACAATTATACTTATAATGACCCTTTTTATAACAACCATAACAAACAAATTCAGAAATATTTCTTTTTGGACCTCTATCTCCTCCATGAGAACTAAATTCCTTTCGTTGAAGAAGATTAATAGTTAACTGACCCATCTATTTGAGCAGATCTTCATACTCAGTAGATGTACTAGGAGAAATATTTTTGCTCACCGGGAGTGGTTGTGGATTCTGGACCAAAGGTGTTGGTGTAGGCTCTACTTTAGCAACAATTTCTTTGGGCTCCTCTTCCATGATTTCTTCTTGCCTTCTTGCAATCTCCTTTGCTTGTTCAATGGTAGCTGGGCGGGTCATACTTCACTCGTTGTCTGATCTTTGGCTTCATCCCAAGAATGAAGTGCTTATAGAGGAGATTATCCACGCCATTCATCAACCCATCCACTAGTCCTTCCTTCTGGATCTAGGCATCGAGCTTCCTCCTTAGCTCTAGAACACGAGCATGATAATTCCTTATCTTCTCCTTCTCTCCTTGGGATAGCTTTGTGATCTCGATCATGAGATCTGCATATTTCTGTTGTTCACCAAATTCTTCAAGAAAACTTTAAGTTAATAAATCCCATGAATTTTTCACATTATCACCTAGTGTTTCAAACCACCTAAGTGTTTGAACCATCCAAAAAGGTAGGAAAAAATTCAGTCCATTGTTCCCTTCTTATAAGGCCATTACAAATACAAGATCGCTTAAACTCTTGAATGAAAGAAGAAGCATCTTCATTAGATTGAGCTGAAAAAATAGGAATCTTTCCCATTTTCAAAAGTAACCACCGTGAAATACCAACTCACAAGTACAATCAACAAGACTTATGTGTACAAATAATTGGAATCACTATACTAGAAAGTGACTTTACACCTTTCTACAGTAAAATAGAAATGACCACGGTAAACTATGGTAAAACTTGACTTACTGCAGTAAAAACTGACTTTACTGTGGTAAACACTATTCACAGTAAAAAGTGAAGTTATTGCGGTAAATACTATTCAAGGTAAAAGTGACTTTACTGCGGTAAATACTATTCCAGCAACAATGACTTTACCATGGTAACTACTATTCATGGCAAAAATGACTTTACCATGGTAACTACTATGCACAGTAAAACAAGGTTACCCTCTAATTGATTTTTGACTAAGTGGGAATATCTCTCTAGAAAATCCACCAACAAGGAATGATCCCGGCAACGGAACCAAAATGTCATCACCAATCCGGCACTACCATAATTCTTCACCGGGAACTCCTCGTGCTATGATTATTTACTAATGCACAACCTTTAGTTTGGTGGATGTAATCTTTCACTAAGACTATGACAAAATGAGAAACTTAAATACAATTACACCTCTTGATGGCTTCTTCAGCACACCTTTAAATTGATGGCTTCCTTTGCACACTTCCTACAATATTTCTCACTATTTCTTTCTATGCTAAATGAGGGGGGTAGCCTCTCTATTTATAGAACTTCCAGGCTTATCCATCTTATCTCTAAGATAGGATAAGAAATCCACTCTGAAAAATCATATTCCATACCTTAACTCTTATCTGTACATGTAAGCTTATCTTCTAAGATAAGATAAACCTTATCATTTTACATGGGTTCCACATTTTTAGACTTTTTACAAATAAAATACATAAAATATTTATGACCTCACTGCTTGTCCTTATTACCAATATAATATTTCTAATTCCTAATCACGTAGACCCTACTTCTGTAATTACCCTAAAATTTGACATTTTAACATTACCCGGACCACTTACGACAAATATTTACTTTTTACAACATTCCTATTATACTTTGACTGTTACCGTACTCCACATTATTGGCGGCACCATACTGACGGCGCCGTTATCTTATATCAGACGCTACTACTAATTATACTTAACAACATCATATTCCTAATATATACATTAATGAAATAGAAATTACGGAGGAAAATTTTAGTGTCAACAGCTCATTTGAAATTCTCCTCTAGTTCCTTCATTAGCAGTTGTGCCAAGGAGACACGTGGTGAGCCAGTGCTTGTTTAGGGTCTCCGCTTCTGGGAACTATATCAAAGTTACGCCAAAGAGAGATGTGGACTAGCTCCTCTCTATACTTAATATTTTGAAGAAACTTTATAAGTCCTGGAACATGTGGAGGGCCCGTGCTTGTTTGGGAACTGCCCCTATAGTTTACTTTTGAAGAAGCGCCAGGAGGACACGTGGAGGTTTCCACTGGGTCATCCTATACTTAGACTTTTCAACAGCTGATGAAACTTTCTCGGACCCTAGGCACGTGATGCCTTCCACTCATCCTTGAAATTTTTCAACAACTCTACCAGACTGAGACACATGGAGATCCCGTGATCGTTTAGAGTCTCTATTTTTGGGCACCATATCAAAAGTGTGCCAAAGAGACACATGGAGGCTTCCGCTGGCTCCTTTTTATACTGAAACTTTTTTAAAGGCCAAAAGGCAATTTTCTTGGGCCCAGGGCATGTGGAAGGCCGGCCCGCGCTTGTTTGGAAACTTTCCTCTGTACTTCACCTTTTCATTTGTGCTAAGGAACCACATGGATGACTCTAATATAAATTTGAGAAAGGGGAGAATCAACGGTTATTGTGCATTGCATCTGATTTTTCAGCCATTTTTTACTCCAAGACTCCTGGAGATGCGAATACGCATTGTTTTTCATCATTTTTTGATGAAATTACTTTTTTTTTTGTCTACAAAGTGCAATTAAATGGATTTATATCTTAATTTGTGAGTCCAAGGATTGTAAAGGTTGATATTTTGAAGTTAGGACTACTCGGGCACTTGCAAAAACGTGAATTACTAGAGAAGCTGGATGCATGGAAAATTTGAAGAGGAAAGAATGGGAAAAGGATGAAATGATGGAGGTTGTAGGTGCAAAGGATGAAAAACATGTTACCATAAGAGATGACTTGGTGCCCCAGTTAAAAAATTGATGGATATATTTGCAATGATTCACCTTTTTGAACAAAAGGAATCTTTTTGTCGTAAACCTATTAAACGTCATTTTCAGAAAATCATGATTGAATATGTAACAAATAAAGGTTCCTCAAATATTATTTTCTTAGGGGGAAAGCGTGGATTTAGCAAGGGAGAATTAACTTGGATACCAAAACTTTTTAAATGTTGGTGCTTCATATGATCTCACCCCGTTTTCTCTAAAAAATTCTTCAATCTGCGGGCTCTGTCATATTTTCTATTTCCCCGAATGGACGCGTGAAAATTTTTATTTATTTGTATGTTGTTGAGAGATCCTTCTCCATGGTCCTGGATCACATTTGGGCCTTATATCATTTCCAAATTCTTTTTCCTTAAAGAAATATTCATTTTTGGGTGCAAATGGTGAACTTCCCTTGCATCTTACTGTTCAACAGACATATTTTCCCTATCAAAATTTATCTCTAACGTCTACAGATTCGTGTTCATTCTTGATTAGATGCGGGTTGGTGCGGAATTTTAAAACTTAAAGGCCTGCTTCAACTAAAAGCTTTTTTATGTGGAGGGCCGGTGCTCATTTGAAATTTTCCTCCGGGTTTGACCTTAGTAGTTGCACCAAGGAGACACGTGGTGAGCCCGCGCTTGTTTAGGGTCTCCAATTTTGGGAACCATATCAAAGTTGTGCCAAGGAGACACTTGAAGGATTCCGTTGGCTCCTATCTATACTTAAAATTTTCAAGAAACTTTCTAAGGCCTAGGACACGTGGAAGGCCAACGCTTGTTTGGGAACTGCCCCTCTACTTTAATTTTGAAGAAGCGTCAGCAGGTTACGTGGAGGTTTCTGTTGGGTCTTCCCATACTTAGACTTTTTAATGGTTGATGAAACTTTCTTGGACCCTAGGCACATGGTGCCTTTTGCTGGTCCTTGAACTTTTTCAACAACTCTACCAGACTGAGACACGTGGTGAGCTTGCGCTTGTTTATATTCTCCACCTGTGAGCACCATATCAAAAGTGCACCAAAGAGACATGTGGATTCTTCTGCTGGCTCCTTTTTATACTGAAACTTTTTCAAAGGCCAAAAGGTAATTTTCTTGGGCCAATAACATGTAGAAGGCCCGCGCTTATTTGCAAACTTACCTCTATACTTCACCTGTGTAGTTGCACCAAGGAAACACATGGATGGCTCTAATCTAAAGTTAAGAAAGGGGAGAATCAACGGTTGTGTAATGCATCTAATTTTTCCACCTTTTTTTTCTCCAAGACTCTTGGAGATGCAAATACACATTGTTTTTCATCATATTTTTTATTTAATTCCTTGTCTTTTTTGTCTGAAAAGCGCAATTGAATGGATTTAGAGCTTATTTTGTGACTTCAAGGATTGTAAAGGTTGATATTTTGAAGTTGGAATTGCTCAAGCACTTGCAAAATATGAATTACCGGAGAAGCTGGATGCAGGGAAAAGTTACATAGGAAAGAATGGGAAAAGGATGAAATGATGGAGGTTGTAGGCGCAAAGGATGAAAAACATGTTGTTAGAAGAGATGACTGGGTGCCCTAGATTAAAAAATGATGGAGATATTTGCAATGATTTACCTTTTTGAGAAACTAGAAACTTTTTATTGCAAACCTGTTAAACGTCATTTCTCTGAAAATCATGATCGAATATGTAACCAACAAAGAATCCTCAAATATTCTTTTCTGGGGGGAAACATTGTATGTAAATTGAGTGTTATAAAAATCATCATTTATTCATGCAAATGGTCGGGGGTTTAATTCTTACGAGAAAATTTGAGAAATCCCATCTTCCTGAGAGACCATCTAAGAAACTTCTTAATCTCTTATGTTTTAGATTTGATTGTGTCATGTTGGTTACAAGTGTATAGCCATTGAAAAGCTATGATACTGTTCAAAGAAAATTTCCTGTGCTAATGAATTTAATCAACTTTGAATTAATCTATGTTAATCTTGGGAAATTTTTTGTATGATTTATTTTAGAATGTTTGCAACTAGTTTTTCTTCTTCCTATTGCAATCTTGTGTTGAAATCCCTCCAAATCACACAGGATCTCGTCCCTATGATAGTTTAGTGGAATTTACAATTTCATTATAGAAGGATCCTTCATCCTATAATGAGATAAAAAATTTAAAATCACTTTACTGGCATTTTGTTAATAAAAATTGTCTGTAATCTTTTGAGTGTATCTTAGGCATGAGGAACTAGGGGTCTTTAATGTCTAATTATGTCTTTATATTAAGACTTCTTGTTAAATTCTTGGATATTGTCTGAAACCGTGAAAATTTGGGCCTCCATTGATGCACACATTCTTGTTGAAGGAAACTTTTAACTATTCTGAAGCATTCTATCTTTTAGTTTTCTAATGGTTATGAAAGTTTTCAAAGATCTGGAAAAATCAAGTTTATCCAGCTTAATCTCCCACTAAAAATTATTTAAAAACTATGAATCATACCTGAACTGCCCCTATTTTCCCTGTATGTCCACAAATGAATAAATTATAGTACCAAAATATGTAGAAGCAATCAGGATTCCATAATGTCTTTAGTAACCTTAACCATGTTTAGAAAATATCACCATTCTTTAGAAGTGACAAATCGTGAAAGTTAAATTGTGGTGTATTGATCATATTTTCTCAGGGTTTCCTTTCAAATTTGTGCAAAGAAGTATATCTTCATTCTCCTTCACCAAAAGAGGTTACAAAATGGGTCCTCTCACCCTGGTCGAAAGGCACAGACTAAATTAGTGAGGATAGATCAAATCCTTTTATATGGTGCAATCCATTTCTCCAACATTTGTGTGACAAAGAACCAGTTGAATCACCTCTCTAGATAAAAAACGACATACATGATGATTTATCTATCTCTAGGCTTATTGTAAAATATTTGATGTTACTTAGCTTGCAAGGGAGAATGAATTTGTATACCAACACTTTTTGGCACATTTGCCAAGGATCTAATTTGTGTTTCCAAGGATTTGATTTGTGTTCCTGGGGATATGATTTGTGTTTCCGGGGACTTATTAGTGTTGCGGCGGATTATTTGAACTCAAATACCCATTTTTGTTGCAACAACAGTTTTTGGTGCCACTGTTGAGGACCTTCAAAGGCATTCTTATATTTGGCCCTATCAATGATTCTTACATGCTCTAAGTACAAATACATTGTTGAAATGTCATCCTGTGTCAAGATTTGTAAGAATCGAGCAAAGTTATAAGTTATGTGTGCAATATTTCTAGTTTCTGTTGGTTTTTGCACGAAGTTTACATCATCAATGTTAAATACGAGTAAAGGAAGGTAAGATCTGTGAAGCTTTGTATGAATTTAGTGTTGATAGATATTTGACAGATCAATTTTAGTGCAATTACACAACTAAGGTGAAAATCCCTGATGGCGACTATGTGTTGAATTAATTTTTTATAAATACTAGTTTCTTAACCTTTTTCAATTGATATTTATCACTAGTCTCTGCAAAGCTGGAAGGAAGAATATCTTTCTTCATTAAAGACCCTGCTAGAAGGTTATTTCTAGAATTCAAAAAGACACATTCTGAAGGAAGAAGAATCTAGAAAGTTATTGGAGATTAGAAATCAAGAGAAGAGTTATCAATTGTGGATACTGATAATCCTGTCATTAAATATTTCTATACTTCCTCAAGTGCTTTTGAATTAGGTAGTATTTTTGTAGATCTAAATTCTCTAACTAGAGAGGGTCCTTATTTTGTATTTGAAAAATTTACATCTCATTTTGTCCCTGTGTTCTCAAAAGCTGATAGGATCTTCCAAGAAACAGAGTTTTTAGAGAACATTCATTATGAGAATTGCATTCTTGTGCCCCATATACCCCTCACTCCCCATCATTTTTTTTCTCTTGTGAGATCACCTCCCCAAAACAATATGACCTAGCCCCCACCTAGACCTTTTTTTATTGTGAACACTTTTGGTCCTATATATTTTAGAGGTATGGCTGGATATACACATGCTGTGCCCCAAGATGATAGAAATAGACTGCCTAAATTTCATGGAAATAATGCTATTACTGGTGATCAACACTTAAAGATTTTAGTCAATATGATGGAAGAATTTGAGGATGTGTACATAGAGTTGTTTATTCATATTCTAGAGGAGGATGCACGGGAATGGTACAAATATTTTCTAGATAAATCCAATGATTCATGGATACAAATGGATAATTCTTTTAGATTGCAATATGGAAATAAAATAGGCCCTAGGTTTCTTTTATCAGAATTTGAAAATATTAAGAAGAATCCTAATGAATCTATCCATGACTTCAACACTTAGGTTTAATAAAACCTTGAATAGGCTACCTATAATCCTAAGGCCAAGTGATGTGTCTAATGTCGGATAAAATAATCTGATGCTTTTAATAAGAAGTTTTCCTATTATTTGAGGGATAATAACCCAGACAACATTGAGGCATCCCTTCACCATGGCTTTGTAGATTGAAAACAACATCAAAGTAGTTAGTAAGTCTCCTAAGAGGGAAGGTATCAATTTGATCAATCCAGAGAATACTCAGTCAAGTAAGTATGTGGATTTGGAGGAGGTTGTGAAAACATCGGTCGGATTTGCTATCAAGAAAATATCCTGTAAACTAGCCAGGGTAGAGAAGAGCATTAGTACAAGGTTCCCAAGGCAGTCATCACAAGCTACAAGGTCAAGAAATATTTTCCAATCATCCCAGATGTGATCATAGATCAGATGATATGAGGTAAAGGGCCTATGGGATCAGGGAGTAGACAACCCTAAGCCCAGGGAAAATAGAATCATGGTGCTTTATCCTTTAGACTGCAAGAGTTGTTGTTATTGAAGAATCCAATGAAATTGAGTGGTGTGACAGATGTTTCTTTCCACATGCCCCATGTGATGAAGAACAAAGAAGTCTGATGAAGCTGATGATGACACTGATGATGATGTGTGCATGATGGGGTGCTCTACAAGATCAGTAATAGGGAGAAACCTTCAACTGAATTAATTAGTGCTAGAATTGCTACAGATTTCAGGGATTGCATTAATCGGGTACTAACCCCTTCGTCCCTCTCATACTTTTGAAATAGATATTGTACAAGATTTTTAATTTCCTAATAAATGATTTTGAATACTTAACAAGGGCATTAATGATTAAAAATTATGATGGAGGAATCCCTTCTGAGGAGGATATGATAGTTGTTAATGAATGTTGTGGTTTCCCAAGAAAAACAATACAACACTAGGATTAAATTTTTCAAAGGGGATAGGGCCTTAGGCCAAACCAAAAATTCTAAGTTCTCACTAATATCCCTAAGGAAACTCCTAAGAAAGATACATCTGACAAAGGCCTTTTTTCCCTAAATAGAAATGGTGTGCCTACCCATTCTCAGACTGTGAAAAATCCTTTGTTGTAAGATGAGTTTGTTAGTCTTCATCCAAATGCTTCCTTGTCCCAAATATGTACCTTATGACATTTCCCAAGTATTGAGTCAGATCAAGATTTTTGTTCCAATTTTTGAGCCGCTTAAGATTCCTGAGCACAAGAAAAGGGCCTTTGAGTATTTGGGATTGAAAGAAGAAAATATTACTCAAGGCAGAAATGTAAACAATGTTGAGACTCCTCATGCCATTGCAGAGATGGAAAAAACCCAAAGTGCTGGAAGAACTAGGTAAGCCACTTGAATTATATTTGGGAACATCCTTGGTTAATTCCCAGATGAATGTAGATCCATTTTTCAGTACTCTGATTATTAGGGACAGGATGTTACACAACTGTTTGTTTGATTCTGGAGCATCATGCAATGTTATGCCTCTTGAGGTCATGAATGAATTAGATATCAGAGTGACAATAGACTTATGGGAAGTGCACTGCCATGGATTCAAGAGAGGTGCTAGTGGTTGGATGTGTCAAGGGTTTGATGGTGTAACTTGCAACCTACCCAGGAAAGAACTTAAAACTAGATGTTGTTATTGTTTGATTGCCCTGCCAAATGGGGAATGTTGTTATCAAGAAAATGGTATGCTAGTGTGGGTGGGAGTGTGCAAATGGATATTTCTTTTTCCACTATACCTATTGCGGGGAGCCTTGTAAAGTTGTATGGTGAAAAGAAGATGCTACATCTCATTGAGGATCCCAATAATGCTTCCTATGAAGTGTTATACACTGACACATTGATGTTGATAACTTTGTTGGATTTAATTGATGGTAAAGAGCACAAAATTGATCAATGCAAGTCTCTTAATCAAGTAGGTTCTCCTTGGACTTTGTTGTTTGATGGGGCTTGCTCTAAATTTGGAAATGGTGCTGGTATTGTTCTGATATCTCCAGGCCATAGGAAGAGTTTGTTTTTTCATTTTAAACTCAACTTTGAGTGCACTAACAATATTGCTAGAATATGAAGCAATGTTATTGGGTTTAAGATTTCATGGAAATATGGTATTAGAGACATCATTGTTAAAGGATATTCAGAGCTAATTGTCAAGCAGGTTAGAAAACTGTATGCAACAAAAAATCAGAGAATGAAGCAGTATAAGCATGTAGTCTGGGATTTCATTGAAATATTTGACTCCTTCAACATAATACATCACGATAGGAAGTATAATACTCTAGCAATACAAATTGGCCTATATTGGGGTCCAGATTTGAAAATTGTACTTTATCCCCATATTTTGAGTATAATATTGAGATATTAACTAGGCCATATTTTCCTGACAATGTTAAACACTGGCAAGTGTTCGAAGACGATGCCCAGGTGTAAAGGTTTTTGTAGAACCAAGGAGAATTTTTCGATCAACATATAGATTGGGAGCCAATGGTTTGTGTGGCTGATGGAAAGGAGACTTTATTTGGCAATGACAATCATTCAGTTGAAGACTAATACTATTCCCTAAAGGTTTGGTAGCACTTGAATAAAACTTTGATAATGCTGATTGCATTGTCAATCGACACATGTTAGCCTCGAGGGATGTTGAAGAGCACGACCTGGGCACGAAGGATAAACCACGTAAGATCTGGCTAGGTAGCAAATATGAGCAAGGAAGAAAATCAGTTTGTATGTCCAATTGTTGAAGAAATACCAGGACTACTTAGCATGGTCTTATTCTGAACTGAAATCATACAGAGAGGATCTTTTCCAGCATGAAATTCCCTTGGAAGCTTCTGCCAAGCCATTTAGGTAGAAACAGAGGCCAATCAATCCACTCCTTTCCCTGAAGATGCAAGAAGAATTGAAAAAGTTGAGGGATGGAGGAATCATACAACCCACAAGGTACTCATCATGGGTTGCAAACTTGGTACCTGTCATGAAAGAAGAATGGAGATATAAGGTTGTGTGTGGCCTTTAGAAACTTGAATAGAGAATCAATGAAGGATAACTAACCTTTACAAAATATGGACAATATGTTATAATTAGTTACTAGTTCAGAATTGTTATCCACCTTGGATGGTTTTTCTTGATATAACAAGGTAGTTATGAAAGAATTAAAATGGATCAAGAATACCTTTACCACTCCTTGGGGAACGTATGTATATGTCAAAATACATTTTGGTCTAATAAATGTTGGATCCACTTTCCAAAGAGCAATGAATGTAGCTTTCTCTGGATACATTAATGATTTCATTTTTGTATATCAATATGATGTGACTATTTTCTCCAAAAAGAAGGAGTGACCACCTATAACACATAAAAAAATGTTGTTAAGATGCAGTGGATTATGGTATTTCACTAAATCCCAAGAAGTACTCATTTTAAAGTATTAGTAGCATCACAGGCTTGGTAGAAAGCATTAGAGACAAAGGAAGGGGTCATGAGTGAGTTCTTTTTGAAAGCCGGGGATGAAGCCATCTAACATGTTAGTGCCCATTTTAGTCACTCTACCAATTGGACCCAAATGGAAGCACCCTGGTTTGCATGTATCTAAAATGATTTATCCTCCCTACTTTATTGGTTGTGTCTCTCAACCAAGGTGACTTTTCCCTTTTTATAGCCTATTGTTTATGGAGGAGATGGAAATATCCTTCCTAAACTTAGTTGTTTAAGCCCCAGACCTTGAAGGAAATACGCATGTATGCCCTGTTTTGTGCAATAGAATCTAACTCTCACGAGTTGTCAACTCTCCTCTAGTGGAGATATTCTTTAGGCAAGTTTCAGGCTGCTAAAGACATTTGGAATCCTGATTATTTCTACATGATTATGGTAGTAAAATTTGTGCATATGTATACACACATGAAAAATCCCAAGGGTAGTATGGGTAGGATTAGTTGTTTTTAAATGAATTTTGGTGGGAGGTGAGGCAAGATGAACTTGATTCACTAGTTTCCTTGAAAGAGATTCTTGCACCCATGGAAGACTAAATTGATTTACAGCATGCCTTGGCAATTTTAGCTAAAATTTTCTTCAACCAGAATATGTGCTTCAATGGAGGCCCAGATTAGCACCTTTTCCCATACAAATCTATGAGATTCTAACAGAGCAGGATCAAGTTGGATACTAGGCCATTTTTGGTTGGATCAAGATCTGAGCCCAGGTCATGCCTGATTGTACACCCAAAGGCTTACAGACACGTTTCTTTGTCAACAGATGAGAGAAAAGCGATTTTAAATCATTTCCCTCACTCCTAGATGAAAGCTCTTCTGAGAAATGAAAGGTACATGTGTCGCCACTAAACTATCAATGAAGGTTTGAGACGGGTGTGTCGTTTTCTGCCTAAAGGCATTTTGGAATACAAGATTGCAACAGGAACACAAGAAAACTATTTGCTAGAGGCCCATGTCATAAATAAAGGGAGGACACATGGTGGCTTGCATAGCACAAGCCCTCACATGAATAACTTGAGGAGGATTACATGTCATATCCAGTAGGGGAAAGTTGGGATGAACAATCAGGGGTGGACACTTGTCAATGGCTATACACTCGCAACAACCTTGGGACGCGACCAAGGATGGTCAATGACTTAGAAGAGATATTTACCTTTTCTAAAAAAGGATGGGCTCTATCAAGCCTTTTGTCTATTAGAAAGGGGCCGCGGGTTGTGCCAAATGAATCACTAACACTCCAAATATTTACACGCATCAGAGCACGAAGTGGGTCATTTATAACATTTACAGGAAATATGGAAATTTTCCCTTTTTAGAAAATCTAGACATAGAGTGCCACCATTTGAAATGTGGCATCCGTCACGAATCATGATTCCCACACATGGCGAGGGGTACAATCAAAGGCCACCAGGTCCTCAAAGGGGTAGTCAGAATCTCTTTGAACGTGGATCTCCTGCATTCAGACTCCTTCCTCTGGAAAATCGACTCTTCCTGCAAGATTCGCCAACCACTTCTACCCCTAATCTCTCCCAAATTTAACACTCCTTGCATGCTTAGAGTGAAAAGAAAATGGAAGCACTGACCCGTAATCAAGCCCAGAAATCAAATCATCGTCTTAATGATAGAATCAGAGGCATCCCCAAATTTTCTATGGATCAAATATTGATATCAATAGGTCTTTGATAAAAAGCCAGTTAAAGTACAAAATTAGGGCTAACTTCCAACAGTAAGACTACATCATTAATGGTGAGAGACATGTGTCTTGCGGGACCTTCCCCACCAAACTAGGCCTTCAAATTTAATGGAAAATTTTCCTCTTCATCTTAGAAAATGTAAGAGACTCCCAAAAGTGATAATCGAACCACGATTCCAATGGGACACATCCCTAGGAGCTCTAGAGTGCCAAATGGCAAAAAAATTAGATCTCAAGAGGCACAAGGGGCCATTGATTTTCATTTCACAAAAATATTTGGATAAAGTCCATGTGGAGATCCCAAACCCATTTCCAGACATGGGCCTACGGGCTCCCCTTTTCCTTATACAACTTTTGGAAAATCAACGATAACTGTACATTTTTCACAGTTTTCTCCACCATTTCCACTCCTTGAAAAGCTTGGAGCCTGACACATGTCCTAAGTATCAATTTTCAAAAGAACTGTAGCTAAATTATGAATTTTCACCTCCATTTTGTGCCTATAAGAGAAAAAATTCCAATTGGTTTTAAGGATCAGCTCCGCCCTTTCGCAGATTTGATATTTTTTTTGAAGTGAATATTGACTATTTCCTAGTTGGGTGTGTAGGCCATTTTGATGTTTTAACCCTTTTGGTCAAATCAAGAGGTGGCAGAGTCAAATTTTAGAGGGATAAGGAAGAAATGATGAAATGAAAATGCTCTTGCATGCCTTTGGAGATGAAAAACGTGCCAAACTACAATGGCATCACATGATGGTGCATCTTAAGTAATGATTTGCCAAAAGTTGAGACCTTAAAAGAGCACTAGCTCACCACATGTCCTGTGCCCAGTCTGATTTAGTATGCCAGGTTCCAAAACGTTAGTGCAAAGCAGCATGTGTCAGGCTCCGAAATAGTCTCACTTCTGGCTGCTGAAGATTCTGAGGGGAAAAGTGAGTGAAAAGTTATATATAGCATGAATTTTTCATGCAAATGGTTGGGAAACCTGGCAAAATCATGATAAAATAGACTTTGAGAGCTAGTCCTCAATCATTCATGAGAAACCCTCCAAGAAACTGGGTTAATGTCTTCTGTGTTAGATCTTCATTCATAAAAATACTTGGTTATGGGAAACCCCAACAGAAGCCCTCACACAGCTCTGAAATTATCCAATTTCAAAATGGTGCCCACTCTCGGAGACCTGCTGAATGAGCGTGGGCTCGCCAACATTTCCCTATTAATACCAAATTGTACCAGCTACATTTGGCAAAATGGTGTCTAAGTTATCATGTTTAAATGTAGCGGTAAACCGTTTTCATGTTATTTTTGTTGCAATCTCCAAGGACATTGAAAAAATTAGGAATCACAAATGAGCACCATTCCTCCACGTGTTGACATAGTTTTAGTGGCATTTACAATCTCACATTCCACAGAGCTTTCATCTGATAAAGAGATGACCCACTAAGCCGCAAGAAATCACTTTACCTTCGTCCTGATTAGAGATTTTGCTTTATTAAGAACTTTGGTAGGTACCTTACGGGGCGATTTGATCAGATACTTTTGATGTTTAAAGTGAGTCCTTTAACTCAAGATAACATGTTTTAGGTCTCAAACTTGTTGCACCCCATCCAATCAGTATAGAACTTGGGCCTCCATTTAAGTATTTCTTCTGGTTGAAAGAGCAAAATTGAGGGGAGCCACAGGATCAAATTTTCCTTATTTGCCAATAAAAGTTCAAATAGTTGTAGAGGTTGTCAAAGCTTTTGTCATAGTCATCCCATTACCAACCAAAATAAGCCACGTGACCATTGAATTCATTCAGGATGCACATTTGATCGGGAGAATCCTTCCCATCAATACTGTAAAATGCAGAAAAATGACCATTATGAGCTGTCAACAAGATGAATATTTTCCAAGGATGTTACAAAAAAGCACAAAGCAACATCAGGATCATACTATGCTCTTCAGAGATACATCCATTCATTTGCCTTGCAAGTATTTAGGGTAAAATTGATGAGGATCCATAATCTGGAAGTGACAACTAAAAAATGGAAAGTCAGATGGGAGGGCCCGAGTTGTTAGATAAACAGAGATTTTCTCAAGGACCCAAATTTTCATACTACTTTAGAGGAAATTGAGAGAAACAACGAAACATAAATGGATTCATACGTAAACTTTCACCCATTTACAGAATAATTATGGCAACAAAACGAAAGCAGAGTTCCTCTTAACCTTATTTGAACAGGCAAAACCTAAAATAGTTTGGACAAGAGGTCGTAAGTCCTATTTGGATGTGCTATCCATCAAAGGCACAAATCTGAGTGGGCAGTTAGATCTATTTTGATCCCCAGCTACAGGGAGTATGGTATTTCACTACATCCCATGATCTATCTATCTTCACGAGTTTAGAATGCCATGTCTCTTGGATACATTATCTTAGACTGAAGGGGTCAGGATTGAAACTGAATTAGAGTACCAAGCCATTAGTAAAGTCCTTATTCTAAAAACCAAGAAGGGAATTCAATCCTTTTTTGGGAAGATTAATTTTATTAGGAGATTTATCTCCAACTTTTGCTGAACTAACTATCCCAATCACTAGCATGTTAAAGAAGGATCAGAGTATCAATTGGGAAGAAGCAGTTGCTCAAGATTTTGCTATGGGATAAAAGAAGCATTAAAGAATGACCCTGTTTTAGCAGCTCCAGATTATTAGAAGGATTTCCAAATGTTTTATTTTGCTTCAAGAAGTACTATTGCATCTGTGTTGTTGTAGAAGGATGATGAGGGAGATGAAATACTAATTTCCTTTTTCAGTAAGGCATTACAAGCAATCTGAGCTAAAATTATAATATCATGGAGAAGCAAGGCATTTGCTTTGGTAAAATCAACAAAGGTCTTTAGGCCATATATTCCTAAGTTCTAAAGTCATTGCTTATATTCCCCACACCATGGTGAAAGATATCCTATCAGAAATGGAGGTTTCATGAAAAAGATGCCGATGGGTAAAAAAATCGAAACAGTATGATATGGAAATCCAAACAAAAAAAATCATCAGAAGTTTGGGCCTAGAAAAACTTATGGTAGAGAGAAATCTATAGACAATTGAGGTAAATGAAGTTAAAGAATAAAGGTTGAATGTACTTGAAAGATTAATCAATTTTTAATGGGTACAAGGACATCATTTTTAATCTCAAACATCTACAGTTCCCTTAACATTTGAGCAAGAATCATAAAATAGAACTTAAGTTAGCTTCCTAAAAATATTTCAAAATTGATTTTGGGTTAGCTTGGAAGATCCCTAAGGAAGTTCTCTTAAGATGCATTATTGAAGATGAATCCCCTAAGATAATTGATCATCTCCATGGAGGAGTTTGTTGGGAGGAATTTTGTTGGAAGAGTCACAGCTCATAAGATCTTAAGGGTTGGTTAATTGGTGACCAACTCTTTTGAAATATATAACTTTGTTGGTAATAAAATGTGAAAGTTGCCAATGCTTTTCTGGAAGACTGAAAGCTTCAGGCTACCTTCCTTTGTAGCTTGTATTAATTGAAGCCCCATTTAGGAAATGGGGAATGGACTTCATTGGTGAGATTTTAGATCCTTCAAATGCTGGCCATAAGTTGATTTTAGTATCCATTGATTACTTCACCAATTGGGTGGAGGCAAATATCCACCAAGAAAGAAACTCACCAAATTGTAATGGATTTCATTTCTGAATCATATCATTTGCAGGTTTGGAGTGCCTAGTAAGATAGTTGTTGATAATGCCATGAGCTTCCTGGGTTAAACCTTTGGTGGCCCATGTGCAATGAATATGGGATCAATTTTACATATGCTTCCAATTATAATCCCCAAGGAAATGAACAAGTAGAGTCCAGTAATAAAAATTTGTTGAAGATAATTAGAAGAACTTTTGAGTTGAACAAAAGGAAGTGGGGTGATCAGTTGAAGTTTGTTGTTTGGGCTAATCAAATCACTATTAAACAAGCTACTAGAAAAATACCATTTGAGTTGGTGTAAGTAAATCAAGCTTTGCTACCCATGCATATGTAATTATCTTCATTTCAACTTCTTTAATAACTAGAAGATCAAGAGGTTAGTCCCTATGATGCTCACATCAATCAGATTGTTGAGTTAGATGAAGAAATAAGGGTATCCCATCAAGAGGCATGTGAAATTTAGAGAGAAATTGAAGAAGTTGTTTTTATAAGAAGGTGACTCTAAGAGCTTTTAGTTTAGAAGATATTTTTCTATTATGGGATAGTAGGAACAAGAATATGGGAAAAACATTGAAATTTTGATCCATTGTGGACAGGCCCTTATTCAATTCACATTCGAATTGGTGAACATACCTTCTTATTATAAGATACCTAGATCCAGAATAGCTTGAATTTCCCATGTTAATAGAAAGCATTTGAAACATTTCCTTGATTGATTTCTTATAATCAAGGTATACACCATTATACAATGTATAGTATTTTGGTTTCTTTCTGCTTTCGTGTTTTTCTGTTTTGGTTCATCCTTGTCCTTAGGTGGCCATTTTTGTTGGTTTCTCAGTTTTTTCCTTGAGGGTTGGCTTCATGATTCCATTTCCCAATGGATTATTTTTGGCACTTGGTCTACTATTTTTTCTTGTGGCACTCGCAGTGAGTGCCCATCCCGAGTCAGAGCTGATGTTGTTGCTCAATTTTATATCACCCCCTTTATCCTTGAAATTCTTCAATCTGTGGAATCTGTCATATTTCCTATCTCCCCATATTGATGTGTGAAAGCTCTATCCTTCATTTGGTTGCCATGATCAGTCCTTTCCTTTGGTAAAGGATTACTTTAAGTCTAGAATTTTTTTTCCGTTCCTCTATCCATGTGAAATAATTTGTAACTTGGGTGTAAATTTAGGTTTTTCCCCTTCCTTCTGTTTTACCACAGTCATGTTTTGTTTTCCCTATCAATTTTTTTCCCAACATCAATGGAAATGTGGTCCTTTCTGGTTGAATGTGGGTTAGTGGGAATTTTGAAACTTTAAGGACCACTTCAACTCAAATCTTGTCCAAGTGGAGGGCCGGCGCTCATTTACGGATCTACCTCTGGGTCCTACCTTAGAAGTTGCACCAAGGAGACATGTGGTGATGTCATGCTTGTTTAGGTTCTCCACTTTTGGGCACCATATCAAAGTTGTGCCAAGGAGACTTGTGGAGGCTTTTGCTGGCTCCTCTCTATACTTCAACTTTTCAAGCAACTTTCTAAGGCCTCAGACACGTAGAGGGCCCGCGCTTGTTTGGGAACTACCCCTCTACTTTACTTTTGAATAAGTGCCAAGAGGACATGCGGAGGTTTTTGTTGGGTCTTCCCATACTTAGAGTTTTCAAGGACTGATTAAACTTTCTTAGACCCAAGGCACGTGGCATCTTCCGTTGGTCCTTGAAATTTTTCAACAAATCTGCCAGACTGAGACATGTGGTGAGCCCACTCTTATTTAGAGTCTCATATTTTGGGCACCATATCAAAAGTTTTCCAAAGAGACACGTGGAGGCTTCTGCTGGCACCTTTTTATACTAAAACTTTTTCAAAGGCCAAAAGCTAATTTTCTTGGGCTGAGGGCACGTGGAAGGCCCGCGCTTGTTTGGAAACTTTCCTTTATACTTCACCTTTGCAGTTGCACAAAGGAAACACTTGGATGACTCTAATATAAAGTTGAGAAAGGTAAGAATCAACGGTTTTTGTGTATTGCATATGATTTTGCTGCCATTTATTGCTCCAAAACTCCTGGAGATGTAAATACACATTGTTTTCCATCATTTTTTGATGAAATTCCTTGTCGTTTTTATCTGAAAAGTGCAATTGAATGTGTTGGTACCCAAATTGATTCTCCCTTAGAACCTAAGAAACATCGCAAGTCTAGCAGGAAGCTTAGAGGCAAGCAGAGCATGTATTGTGTCATTTTGTAGCCGGGGATGAAATGCAGCTCGCTCTTTGTCACTCAGATGTGGAGAAATGGGTAACATCCGCAAGAGGATTTGACCTATCCTCACTACTTTATGGTTGTGCCTTTCAACCAGGGTGAGAGGACCCTTTTGTATCCTGTTGTTCATGGAGGAGATGGAGATATCATTCCTTGTGAAGTATTAAGAAGACCTTGAAGAAAATATGATCAATGCAACAAAACCTAACTCTCACGAGTTCTCACTCTAGATAATGGAGACATTTTCTTGGCAATTTTCAGGCCACTAAAGACAATGAAAAATTGATTGTTTCTACATGTTTTGGTATTAAAAATTCTACATTTGTATACATACATGAAAAATAGGGGTAGTATGGGTATGATAAGTTGTTTTTAAATGAATTTTTGGTGGGAGGTGAAGTAGGATAAAGTTGATTATACAAAATCTTTGATAAATTTTATAAAAATGGGAAGCTCGAACAAAAAAATGCTTTCAGAGTAGCAAGGGTGTTCCTTTCACTAGAATATGTCCTCTAATGGAGGCCCAACTCAACACTTTTCACACAAACTTCAAGGATCCAAAATTAAGGCTCAGATTGGAAAACAGGGAGTAGCCACTAAGGATTTCCACCTTAGTTGTGAAAATGCAATAAAATATGATCTGTCAAATGTATGTCAAGACCAAAAACAGGAAGTGCAAAGAATTGACTTTTCTTAACCTAGATTTATCAATGAAAGCACCTACAACTTTGAATACTTCTTACAGGCCCGAGCACAAGATGATGTTTGAAAAATGTATTAGCACTTTGAGCATACATGAAGTTTTTTACCATGGTCTAAATATGCAACTGTAACCACTTTCATCCCTAGCAATGGCACCAATAATCTGTTGGTACCCAAATTGATTCTCCCTCAGAAGCTGAGTAGCATCACAGGTCTATAAGGAAGCTTAGAGGAAAGAAGAGCATGTAATGTGTCGTTTTGTAGCCTGGGATGAAATGTAACTTGCTCTTTGTCACTCAGATATGGAGAAATGGGTAGCACCTATAAGAGGATTTGACCTATCCTCACTACTTTATGGTTGTTCCTTTCAACCAGGGTGAGAGGACCCTTTTGTAGCTTGCTTTTTATTGAGGATATGGAGATATCCCTCCTTGTGAAGTATTAATAAGACCTTAAATAAAATATGATCAATGCAACAAAACCTAACTCTCACGAGTTGTTACTCTAGATAATGGAGATATTTTATAGCTAAGGTTCAGGACACTAAATTCAATGAAAACCTGATTGTTTCTGCATGTTTTGGTAGTAAAAATTATGCATTTGTATACATACATGACAAATTGGGGTAGTATGGGTATGATAAGTTGTTTTTAAATGAATTTTTGGTGGTAGGTGAAGCAGGATAAATTTAATTATACCAAGTATTTGAGAACTTTTACAAAAATGGAAAGATTGAATAGTAGAATGCTTTCAGAGTAGCTAGGGTGTTCCTTTAACTAGAATATGTGCTCCAATGGAAGCCCATATCATTACTTCTCACACAAACTTCAAGGATCCAAAATAAAGGTTCAGATTGGAAACTCAACTAAACATTATTAGTATCTGTTTCATCACACCTGAGATACCCGCAAATGCTAACAAACAATAGTATAGTCATGCTAGGAGTCACAATGATTTTAAATTTGTTTATTTCACTATCAAATGAAATATCTTCTGATAAATGAAATTGTAAATGCCACAAAACTATCACAAGGATAAGATCTTGTGTGATTCACAAAGAATTCAATTTAAAAATGTAACAGGAAAAAGTAAAACTACTTGCGGACATTCAGGAATGAAGAAAACACAAATTCTTCCCAAGAATAACATAGATTAACTTGATTTTGGTTGAATTTATCAATAGGGGAAAAATCCCTAAAAACAATCTCAGATCTTTTTAATGGTTGTACACTTGTAACCACCTTGACATGATCAAATTTAACACAAAGGAGATAAACAAGATTCTTTAGATAGTTTCTCAGAAAAACAGGCTCTATCAAACTTTTCTCTTAGGAAATCATCTTCTGACTCCTAATACTTCTACGTTCAAAAAACTTCCAACCCTTTTCATGGAAAAATCATGCCTATTTATATCATTTTACAATAGGGCCTTTCCCCCCCAAAACCAGAGACATTGAGTGTACCAGTGCTCGTTATGATCTCGATCGCAATTCCCAGAATTAGATCTATAAAAAGTTTTCAGGTGTTAAAGGGAGGAAATCTCTTCGAACATTTCCTGCATTTAACTCCTTTCTCTGGTAGATCACTTTTCCCTTTTCTCTCCAACCAATTCTGCCCCTATCCTATCCAATCTGGTTCTTTGCGTGCCCGGGAAGAAGAAATGGAAGATCAGATCAAGCCCAAAGGTCAAATCTCTCCTTGATGTTAGAATATGTCCCCATATTTTTCTCACCAAACCTAGATATGAACAGGTCCTTCGCGTGCCAAGGAAAGAAAATTTGGGTTAAATCTGACAGTAAGATTGTATATTAATGGTGAGAGATGTTTATAGAACTTTCCTACCAAACTAGACCTCTAGATTAATGTTCCTCTTTCTTTGGCATGTAGGAGACTCCAAGAAATGATAAAAAATCAAAATAATACGCATCCCTAGGAGCTATGGAGTGAAAATGGTGGAAAAATCAGATACAGAGACACAGTTGCTGTTGATTTTGATTTTGAATTTGGACCGTCCACGTGGGAGATCCAATTTTAGAATGGGCCTACGGGTTCCTTTTCTCCTTTTACAATTTTTGGAAAAATATAAAATTTTCACATTTTTCTCCGTGCCTCCACCCTTGAGAAATGAGCCTGACACATTTCCTAAGGTGGCCCCCAAAGGAACCACGACCAAATTATTCCATTTCACCTCTTTTTTGGAAATGAGAAAATTTTCCAAATTTTCCCCACATCTCTGCCCTTTAGAAATGAGCCTAACATGTGTCCCAATGTGGGTCCCATTGGAACCATGCTTCCATTTTCACTTTTAACTCCTTTTCTACAAAAAGAAAATTTTCCAATTTTCCTTCAAAGGTTCGCACCTCCACCATTGACTGGAGTAAATTTTGACTTTTCTCTATCAGGCCCGTAGGTCATTTTGATGATTTTAGTCATTTTAATATCAAGGGGAAAAAAATCCAAGTTGCCCCCGATGGCCCGCCTCCCCACCTTTTGACATTTTCAATGCCAAATTTTACCTCCTCCTTATCGGGCTTGCGGGTCATTTTGAGATTTTAATCCTTGTGACGACAAGAGGTAGAAAATACAAGTTACCTCTGATGGTCTGCTTCACCACCCCTTTGACCTTTCAAACTACCACGTGTCACAATGGTGCATCTTGAGATGGTGCCCAAAATTTGAGATCTACAATGAGCATTGGCTCACCACGTGTCCCAGGCCTCTTAAAACTTTTTTGAAAAACTCTATGTATGGGAAGCCTCCACATGCTTCATGGCGCAATTTCAACATAGAGACCCAAAACAAAAATCTTGAACAATTTTGGGCTCACCACATGTCCCTATTCAACCAAACTATACCAGCTGCATAAAAAATTTTCTATGTTTGGGAAAAGCAGTGGAGGCCTCCACGTGTCCTCCCAATGCAACTCCAAGGCCAAAAAAAATAAGGCGAGTCTTCAAACGAGCACTGTTCCTCCATGTGGAAAATTTTTGGGTTAAAAATTTCAAAAAAATTTAAGAGTGTCTCGCCGAGCTGCATCAAATCAAAAATGAACACGTGGACACCATCGGGGTGAAAATAAGAAATTTTCACTGCCACTTAAATTTGCTTTAATCAGAGCTTGGCGAGGCTGTGGGGCGAGTTCAATTTTTTTGCAAAATTATCCAAAAATAACAAGTTTAATAAACAAAACACCGCACTCCATCTAATTAGAACAAGCCACATAAGCACCAAAAGAACCAATGAGATTTGAGTAGAGCTACGGGACCAAATTTTTCTTTTTGTCAAAAAAGAAAAAAGTGATAAGTTAAAGCATTTTCCCACCATCCCCAGACCAGCCAGAAGAAGCCACGTGACTATCGAACGCTGAGGAATAACTTTGAAAAGAAAAAGACACCCATCAAACCATCAAAATACAGAAGATCACCATTCATGCCCAAAACCTGATTTTTCGCTAAGGATGAAAATTTTCTGAAAAAAAATCAAGTGAATCATGATTCCGAGCATCTTTTCGACCATGGATTTGGATTTTAAAATGTATACAAATATAAACCAACCATTCTCAAACCTCCATGGCCGAGAAAAAATAGGAAAAATGGCAAAGCCCACCGAGTCTGAAGAAATTAGGTAAAAAATAGGGCAAACTCAGAAACTTCTTCATGGAGGGACATGAAAATTGATTCTACAAACAATTCAAGGCATTCAAACAGAGATAAAGGCTACAGAACATCCACATCAAGAGATAAAACATTTCACAACATGTAGATCAGAGGAAAATAATGGAAAATACGACAAGACAAATCTAAGCACCAACATCGGCTTCGACTCGGGGATGGGCACTCCCTGCGAGTGCCATAAGAAAAAAGTTAGACCAAGTTCCAAAATATCCATTGGGCAAAGGAGTCAGCTTGTAGAGAAAAAAATCAAAACTATCCCTCAAAAGGAACCCAAAAATCAGCAAAAAATAAGCCACTAGGGTCTATAATGAACAGAAAACACAAAAGACAGAAAACAAACCATTAAACTATACACTTTACAGATGATGTTCATCACGATTCTAGGGAATCAATCCATGAAATGTTTCAAATTCCTTCCATTAACAGGGAATTTGAGCAATTTCCCATCCAAGTCCTTTAGGAAGAAGCTATGCTCACCAATCCGAATATCTATGGAGTAAGGGCCCATCCATAATGAGTTAAACTTGCCATGCTTGGCCTTATATTCATGCCTTCTATCTCATACTAGCACAAGATATCCAACATTGAAAGCTTTGGGAGTGACCTTTTTGTCAAATAACTTCTTCATCTTTTCTCCAAAATTTACATGCCTCTGGTGGGATGCCCTCCTTGCTTCATCAAGTTCAACAATCTGGTTAATGCAAGCATCATAAGGACTTACTTCTTGATCCTCCAGTTGTTGAATGCACTGATATGAGGATAATTGCATATGCAGAGGTAAAAGGGCCTAAGTTCCATAGACCAGCTGAAATGGACTCTTTCCAGTGGCTCTTTTAACAGTGATACTATCAGCCCAAACAACAAACTTCAACTATTCACCCCATTTTATTTTGTTTATTTCAAAGGTTCTTCTGATAATCTTCAACATTTTTTTATTACTAATCTTAGCTTATCCATTTCCTTGGGGATTGTAATTAGATGCATATTTCAAGTTGATCCCATACTCTTTACACATTACCACCAGAGGTTTAGCTCCTATACTCATGGCATTATCAACTACAATTTTGATTGGCACTCCAAACCCCCAGATGATGTGGTTTAGAAAAAAGTCCATGAAAAACCTGATGTGTTTCCTTCTTGGTGGGGATTGTGTCCACCCATTTAGTAAAGTAATCAATGGCTACAAGAATCCACTTATGGCCAACACTTGAATGGTCTGAAATTTCACTAATGAAATCCATTCCCCATTGCTTGAATGGAGCTTCAATTGATACAAGTTGTCGAAGGAAGGGAGCCTGAAGCTTTTAGTCTTCCAGAGAAGTGCTGACAAACTCTCACATCTTCTAACCAACAAGGTTAATCCTTGAAAAGTTGTTGGCCACCAATAACCAGCCCTCAAGATCTTGTGTGTTATGAATATTGCAGCGAAATTCCCCCCACAAACTCCTCTATGGAGATAAGTAATTATCTTTGAGGCTTCTTCTTAAGTAATGCACCCTTAAGAGGAATCCCTCTAGGTTCTTCCATTCTAACCCATAATCAGTAATGACATATTTTTGGGAAGCCAACTTAAGGGATCTTTTCTAGTTCTTACTTAAATACTCAGGGGAGTTCAGATGTCTAAGATAAATAATTACATCTTTTGTACCTCTCAAAACTCATCAATTTTTCAAAAAAATCTACCTTACGTTCTTCCACCTCATTTACCTCAATAGTTTGAAAGTTGCTCTCAGCCATAAGGTTAGTTATGCCTAAACCTCTCACTAGCTTTGTGGTTTGTATATCCATGTATAATTCTTGTAACTTGTTCACCCATCTGCATATTTTTCTTGAGACTTTTCACCATGGTGTGGGGAACATAAGAAACAATATTAGAAATCAAAATGTAAGGCCTAAAGACCTTTGTTTCTTTTACAAAGGAAAATTCTTGTACCTCTATAATAGTGTATTTAAACTCATCCCCCTGCAATGCCTTACTGAAGAAGGAAATTGGCCTCTCATCCCCTTCATCATCCTTCTACAACAGGATAGAAGCAATAGTGTTCTCTGAACCAAAAGATAACAGTTGAAAGGGCCTCTTATAATTTGGAGCTGCTAGAATAGGTGCATGCTTTAGTTCCTCTTTAATCCCATTGAAAGCTTGGATGGCAGCCTCCTCCCATTTTATTTCCTAGTCCTTCTTTAACATGGAAGTGATTGGAATGGTCAACTCAACAAAGTTTGATATAAATATTTTGATGAAATTTTTCTACCCAAAGAAGGACTGAATTCCTTTCTTCATTCTTGGGATTGGGACCTTGCTGAGAACCTCTACTGTTTCTCGGTCAATCATCACCCCCTCTTTTGACACAATGTGACCAAGAAATTTTTCCTTTTGCACTCGAAAATGGCACTTATTTGGATTGAGTGAAATGCCATATTTTCTTCATCTTATCAGCATATTTTCCAAGTGTAGCAAGTGATCACTTCTCTTCATGGGAAATACAGTTACATCATCTTGATAAACTGCAATAAACTCATTGATGTAACTAGAAAAAGCAACATCCATTGCTCTTGGAAAGGTGGCTCCAACATTCATCAAACTAAAGGGCATCCTAAGATAGACATATGTCCCCCAAGGAGTAGTAAAGCCTATCTTCATCCTCTCTGATTCCTTCACCACAACTTGGTTATAACCAGAGAAACCATCTAGGGTGGAGAGCAATTCAAAACTAGTCACTAATTACAACATGTTTTCCATATTTGATAAAGGATAATTATCCTTCATTGATGCTCTATTTAGATTTCTAAAATCCACACAAATCCTGATGTCACCATTCTTCTTTCTGACTGGTACTAGGTTTGCAACCCAAGAAGAATACCTGGTAGGAAAAATAATTCCTCCATCCCTCTGTTTCTTCAGCTCCTCTTGCATCTTAAGAGACAGGAGTGGATTGATTGGCCTCTATTTTTTCCTGAATGGTTTTTCATTGGATTCCAAGGGAATCTCATGTTGAAACAGATCCTCTCTGTATGCCTTCACTCAGAATAAGTCCAAGCCATGCAATCTTGATACCTTTTCAGTAACTGGATGTAGGAATGCTTCTCTTGCTTGCTGAGATTGTTGCCTAACCAAATTTTCCTTAGTTTCTCCTTTGTTCCAAGGTCATGCTCCTCAATATCCCTTGAGGCTGCCATGCATCTGTTAACAATGTGATCAACATTATCAAAATTAGACTCAAGAGCAACCAGCCCTCTAGGAATGATATTAGTATTTAATTGAATGATGAATTTTCCAAATAAGGTTTCTTTACCCTCTTCTACACACACCATTGGCTCCCAATAAATATTTTTATCAGCAAACTCTCCTTTATTCTATAGAAATCTTCTGACCTGAAGCATCATCATCAAAAACCTGCCAATGCTTCATATTGTTAGGAACATATGGCCTTGTTAACACCTTAAAATCATATTCACAATATGGGGACACTACACAATTGTCAAACTGAGATCCTAGTACTACAATTTTTTCTACCAAATCATTGAACTTCCTATCATGATGCACAATGTTGAATGAATCAAACATCTCAATGAGGTCCTAAGTTGTATGCTTGTATTGTTTCATTCACTGATTTTTTGTGGCATACAGTTTTCTGACTTGCTTTACAATTAATTTTGAATCTTACTTGAAAATGATGTATTGAACACCATATTTCCAAGAAATCATCAGACTTGAAAATAATTCCTCATACTCAGCAATGTTATTAGTGCACTCAAAATTGAGTTTGAAGGAAAAGACAAACTCTTTATGGCCTGGAGAGATAAGAAAAACACCAACACCATTTCTGAACTTGGAAAAAGCTTTATCAAATAATAAATTCCAAGGAGAGCTTTCCTGTTCAAGAAATTTACATTCTTCAATCTTGTGCTCCTTTCCATCGGCAAATCCTACAAATCTATTTACATCAACACTTTTGTACAATACTTCATAATATGCATTGTTGAGATCTTCAATCAGGTGCAACATTTTCTTTTCCCCATACAATTTGACAAGGCTTGCCCTCAATTAGGATGGTAGCATAGGACATATCCATTTGAACACTCCCAAAAACACTTGCATCCCATTTTATAGACAACAACATACCCCACTTGGCTAGGCAATCAACAATAACTACATCAAGCTTCAAATTCCTACCTGGATAGGTAGCAAGTTGTACCACCAGACCCTTCACAGATCCCACCACTGGAACCTCTCTAGATTCCATAGCATTATACCTCCCATATGTTTTTGTTACTTTGATATTCAGCTCATTCATGACTTCTAGAGGCATAACATTGCATGATGCCCTTGAGTCAAACATACATTTGTGTAGCAGTCTATCTTTAATGATCAAAGTGGTGAAGAGTGGATCCAAATTCAGCTGATAATCTACCAAGGATGTTCCCAAATAAACATTAGGTGGTTCATCTATCTCTTATGATGTTGGTGGTACTTCTAGTTATTTAATGACTGGTGGGGTCTCCACAATTTTTATGATTCTACTCTAGGGCAATATTCTCCTCTTTCAATCACAAGTATTTAAATTCTCTCTTTTTGTGCTTAGGAATCCTAAAAAAGTTAACAATTGGAACAGAGAATTTGATTTGACTTAAAACTTGGGCAATGTCATATGGGACATTCTTTGGCAAGGACAATATTGGAAGGAAATCTAACACACTCACTAGGTGGCACAAGATTTTTGATAGCTTGGGCATGAGAAGGGGTATGATTTTTGTTTGGGACTGTAAGGATTTTGGCAGATGCATCTTTCTTAGGAGCCTCTTTAGGAATTTTTGAAAGTAAGGGAGATTTTTGTTTGGCTTGAGGCCCTACCCCTTTTATAGCCTTACTTCTTGTGTTATATTCCTTCTCTTGAGCAACAAAAACATTCATTAGTAACTTTCTATCTTCCTCAGATGGGATTTCTCCATCATACTTATTTATCATTAAAGCCCTTAAATATTCAAAGTCATTATTGGGCAATTAAAAATCTTGTACAATATATACTTCTAAATTATGAGAGGAAGGAAGAATAGGTACCCTATGAATGCAATCCCAAAAAGTGGCCGTAGTCTGGGCACTTATCACCTCAGTTGAAGTTGCCCCTTGTTGTGAGCTTGTGGAACAACCCATTATGCAGAAATCATCATCATTATCATCATCAAATTCTTATTCTTCTTGAATATATTATTCATAAGGAGCATGGGGCATGAAATTTTTGTCACAACAATCAATGACATCTGTCTCCTCCACAAAAGCAACTTTGGAAGCCAAAGGATTAGGCACCATTCTATTTTCCCTACCTTGCGGCTACCTATTTCCAAATCCCATAGCTCCCTTGCCTCCATCATAAGATATTTGGTGATTTGTGAACCTGTCTTAGCCTTACTGTTTATGTTGACCTTGTGAGCTCTGCCTAATTCCTTTCTTAGCCCGGGCTAGTTTGTAGGAAATTTATTTGACAAAGCTCTGCCAAAGTCTTCACAACTTCTTCCAAATCAGCAGCCTTGCTTGTGTGAGGTTTTTTTTGGGTTAATTAGTTTTACACCCTCCCTTTTTGGAGGCTTTCCAATTGCCTTGATATTATTCTAAATTTTGAGGGCCATGGTGAAGGATTGCCTCAAATTAGTAGGGTTTTTGTCCCTCAAGTAGTAAGCAACCTTTTTATCAAATTCATCTGAATATTTGATCAAACATGATTCATCACATGGCCTTATCTTAATAGGAAATCTCCTCAAGGTATTATTAAAAATTGTGTTGAAATCATGTACTGACTCATTAGGGTTATTTTTGATGTTTTCAAATTCTGTCAAAAGAAACCTAGGGTCAGTTCTATCACCATACTGCAATCTAAATCCATTGCTCATCTCTGTCTAAGAATCAATGAAATTATCTGGAAAATCTTTATACCAGTCCCTTGCATCCTCTTCCAAAGTATGGATAAACAATTTGATAAATACATATTCATGTTCAATCTCAAACTCTTCCATCATATTGATAAAAATATTTATATGTTGATCACCAGTTATAACATTTTTTCCTTGAAACTTTGGTAGTTTGTTCCTTACTTCTTGGGAAAATACATTTGGATAACCAGCTATCCCTACAAAATTTATAGGTCCAAAGGTGTTTACAACAAAAGCGGGTTTGGGTGGGGGTAAGGCCATGTTGTTTTGAGGAAGTGACCCTGGAGGGGTGACAAACTGATAAGGGGAAGAGGGTTTTTGAAACACATGGGTATAAATTTCAAAATGGATATCCCCTAAAGGTCCTGTTTCCTAGAAATCCCTATTAACTTCAAAAAAGATAGGGGAAGAATGAGAAGATTTTTTTTAAAAATCAAATGAAGGCCCCTATCCAGTTGGAGAATTCAATTCCATAAAATGGCTACCTTGTTCAAAAGCACTTGAATTTTAGTCTTCAATAATAGGCCGACCACTCTCATCAATGGAGATCCCCTTTCTTGTTTGTTGATTTCCAACAACCCTCCAGGATTTTATTCCTTCTGAATTTTATTTTCCTAGCACTAGAAGTGTCCTAGTAGGATCCCTAGCAAAGAAATACCTTCTTCCTTCCATATTTCAAATGTTAGTAATGACACTCACTTGATAGAGGTTAAGACATTGGTACTCTTCAAGAATCAGATCAACAGGGAGTAGCCACTAAGGATTTCCACCTTAGTTGTGAAAATGCAATAAAATATGATCTGTCAAATGTCCATCAACACCAGAAACTAGAAGTGGAAAGAACTGAATTTTCTTAACCCAAATTTATCAATGAAAGCACATGCAACTTTGAATACTTCTTATAGGCCCGAACACAAGATGATGTTTTAAAAATGTATTAGCACTTTGAGCATACAAGAAGTGTTTTACAACGGTCTAAATATGCAACTGTAACCACTTTCATCCCTAGCAACAACACTAGTAAGGTGTTGGTACCCAAATTGATTCTCCCTCAGAAGATGAGTAGCATCACAGGTCTAGCAGGAAGCTTAGAGGTAAGTAGAACATGTAATGTGTCATTTTGTAGCCAAGGATGAAATGCAACTTGCTCTTTATCACTCAGATATGGAGAAATGGGTAGCACCCGCAAGAGGATTTGACCTATCCTCACTAATTTATGGTTTTTCCTTTCAACCAGGGTGAGAGGACCCTTTTGTAGCCTGCTTTTTATGGAGGAGATGGAGATATCCTTCCTTGTGAACTATTAATCAAACCTTAAAGAAAATATGATCAATGCAACAAAACCTAACTCTCATGAGTTTTCACTCTAGATAATGGAGATATTTTCTAGGAAAGGTTCAGGACACTAAATTCAATGAAAACTTGATTGTTTTTGCATGTTTTGGTAGTAAACTTATGCATTTATATACATACATGACAAACCGAGGTAGTATGGGTATGATAAGTTGTTTTTAAATGATTTTTTGGTGGGAGGTGAAGCAGGATAAAGTTAATTATACCAAATATTTGAGAAATTTTACAAAAATGGAAATCTTGAACAATAGAATGCTTTTAGAGTAGCTAGGGTGTTCCTTTTACTAGAATATGTGTTCCAATGGAGGCCCAGATCAGCTCTTATCACACAAACTACAAGGATCCAAAATGAAGGCTCAGATTGGAAAAATCAACTGAACATTATCAATCTCTATTTCATCACACCTTAGATACCCTCAAATGCTAACAAACAATCTTATAGTCATGCTAGGAGTCACAGTGATTATAATTTTTTTTATTTCACTATCAAATGAAATCTCTTCTGATAAATGAAATTGTAAATGCCACAAAACTATCAAAAGGATAAGATATTGTGCGATTCACAAAGATTTTAATGTAATAATGCAACATGAAGAAGAAAAACTACTTGCAAAAATTCAAGATAAAAGAAAAAAAAAATTCTGCCCAAGAATAACATAGATTAACTTGAGTTTGGTTGAATTTATCAATAGGGGAAAGTTCCTCAAAATAATCTCAAATCTTTTTAATGGTTGTACATTTGCAACCATCTTGACATGATAAAATTTAACTCAAAGGAGATAAACATGCTTCTTTAGATAGTTTCTCAGAAAAAAGGCTTTATCAAACTTTTCTCTTAGGAAATCAGCTTTTGAATCCTAATACTTCTACATTCAAAAAGCTCCTGACCCTTTTCACAGTAAAATCATGCCTATTTATATCATTTTACAACAGGGCCTTTTCCCCCCAAAACTAGAGTCATTGAGTGTACTAGTGCTCGCCATGATCTTCATTGTGATTCCCAGAATCAGATCTATAAAAATTTGTTAGGTTTTCAGGGGGAAAATATCTTCAAACATTTCCCACATTCAACTCCTTTCTCTGTTAGATCAATTTTCCCTTTACTCGCTAACCACTTCCACCCCTATTCTGTATAATTTGGTTCTCTGTGAGCCCGGGAAGAAGAAATGGAAGATCAGATTGAGCCCAAAGGTTAGATCTCACCTTAATGGTAGAAGACGTCCCCAGATTATTCTCACCAAACCCAGATATCAACAGGTCCTTCGCATGCCAAGGAAAGAAAAATCAGGCTGAATCCAACATTCAGATTGCATATTAATGGTGAGAGAAATTTACAAACCTTCCCCACCAAACTTGGCCTCTGGATTAATGTTCTTCTTTGTTTGGAGTGTAGGAGACTCCAAGAAATGATAAAAAAAATCAAAAGAATATGCGTCCCCAGGAGCTTTGGAGTGAAAATGGCAGTAAAATTAGATACAAAGACACAACTTCCGTTGATTTCTATTTTGAATTTGGACCATCTATGTGGGAGATCCAATTTTAGAATGGGCCTGCAGGTTCCTCTTTTCCTTTTACAACTTTTGGAAAAATGTAAAATTTTCACATTTTTCTCTACACCTCCGCCCTTGAGAAATGATCATGACATGTGTCCTAAGGTGGGCCCCAAAAGAACTGCGGGAAAATTCTGTCGTTTCACTTCTTTTTTAGAAAAGGAATTTTTTTCCAAATTTTCCCCACAGCTCCGCCATTAAGAAATGATCTTGACACATGTCCCAATGTGGGTCCCATTAGAACCATGCTTCCATTTTCACTTTTAACTCCATTTCCACAAAAGGAAAAAATTCCAATTTTCCTCCGAAGGTCCGCACCTCCACCGTTGACTAGAGTAAGTTTTGAATTTTCTCTATCTGTCCCGTGGGTCGTTTTGATGGTTTTAGTCATTTGAATATCGAGGGGAAAAAATCCAAGTTGACCCAGATGGCTTGCCTCTTCACCTTTTTACATTTTCAATGCCAAATTTTACCTCCTTCTTGTCGGGCTTGTGGGCCATTTTGAGATTTGAATCCTTTTGATGACAAGAGGCAAAAAATACAAGTTACCTCTGATGGTCTGCTTCCCCACCCCTTTGACCTTTCAAACTGCCATGGATCACAATGGTGCATCTTGAGATGGTGCCCAAAAGTTGAGATCTATAATGAGTGTGGGCTTGACACGTGTTCCAAGCCTCTCAAAACTTTTTTGAAAAAATACTAAGTATGGGAAGCCCCAACGGAAGCCTCCACGTGTCTTCATGGCACAATTTCAACATAGAGACCCAAAATGGAAATATTGAATGAGCTCAAGCTCACCACATGTCCATATTCTTCCAAACTGTACCCATTGCATAAAAAAAATTCTAATTCCGAGAAAAAAAACGGAGGCCTCCACGTGTCCTCACGGCGCAACTCCAAGGCCAAACAAAAAGTTAAGTCTTCAAACGAGTGCCGTTCCTCCACGTGGACAAGTTTTGGGTTAAAAATTTCCTCAAATTTTAGGAGTGTCCCGTTGAGCCACATCAAATAGAAAACAAACACATGGACAACCTCAAGGTGAAAATAAGAAGTTTTCCCCGCTAATTAAATTTTCTTTAATTAGAGCCTCGCAAGACTGCAGGAGGAGTTTGAACTTTTTTCAAAAGTACCCAAAAAGAACAAGCTCAATAAAAAAAACCACCGCGCCCCATCCAATTAGAAGAATCCACGTAAGCACCGAAAGAACCAATCAGATTTGAGCGGAGCTACGGGACCAAATATGTCTTTTTGCTAAAAAACAAAAAGTGATAAGTTAAAGCGTTTGCCCGTCATCCCCTAACCAACCAGAAGAAGCCACATGATTGCTGAACGTTGAGGAATTACTTTGACAAGAAAAATACACCCATCAAACCGTAAAAATATAGAAGATCACCATTCTCACCCAGAACCCAATTTTTCACGAAGGATGACAATATTCTGAAACAAAAAACAAGTGAATCATGATTCCGAGCATCTTTTCAACCATGAATTTGGATTTTCAAAGGTATAAAAATATAAATCAACCATTCTCGATCCTCCATGGCTAGGAAAAAATAGGAAAAATGGCAAATCCCACATATTCTAAAGAAATTAGCGAAAAAACAAGGCAAACTCGAAGACTTCTTCAATGAGGTACATGACAATGGATTCTACAAACAATTCAAGGCATTCAAATAGAGGTAAAGGCTACAGAACATTCACATCGAGAGATAAAATGTTGCACAACATGCAGAGTAGAGGAAAATAATGAGAAATGGGGGTGAGACAAATTTGAGCACCAACGGAATGGATTTAGAGCTTAATTTGTGAGTTTAAGGATTGTAAAGGTTGATATTTTGAAGTTGGACTTGCTCAGGAACTTGCAAAAATGTGAATTAACAGAGAAGATGGATGCAAGGAAAAGTTGTAGAGGAAATAATGGGAAAAGGATGAAATGATGGAGGTTACAGGCGTAAAGGATGAAAAACATGGCGCCAAAAGAGTTGACTAGGTGCCCCAGTTAAAATAATGATGGAGATATTTGTAATGATTCAACTTTTTGAACAACTAGTAACTTTTTATTGCAAACCTATTAAACATCATTTTTAAATAATCATGATCAAATATGTAACAAAAAAAGGTTCCTCAAATATTCTTTTCTTGTGGGGAAAGCTTGGATGTAAATTATGTGTTATAAAAAGCATGCTTTAGTCATGAAAATGGTTGGGGGGTTGAATTCTTACGAGAAAATTTAAGAAATCCCATCTTCCTGAGAGACCATCTATGAAACCTATTAATATATTATGTTTTAGATTTGATTATGTCAAGTTGGTTGCAAATGTATAGCCATTGAAAATCTCTGATACTGTTCAATGAAAATTTCCCCTGCTGATGAATTTAATCAACTTCAATTAATCTGTGTTAATCTTGGGAAAATTTGTGTCTGATTTATTCTAGAATGTCTGCAAGCAGTTTTTCATGTTCCTGTTGCAATCCTGTGTTAAAATCCCTCCGAATCAGATAGGATCTCATCCCTTATATAGTTTAGTGGTATTTACAATTTCATTACGAGAATATCCTTCATCCTGTAATGAGATAAACAATTTAAAATCACTTTACTATCATTTTGTTGATAAATATTGTCTGTAATCCTTTGAGTGTATCTTAGGCATGAGTAACCAGGGGTCTTTAATGTTTAACTAAGTCTTTAGCTTGAGCCTTTGTTTTGAATTCTTGGAGATTGTGTGAAACCATGCAAATTTGAGCCTTCATTGATGCACACCTTTTGGTTGAAGTAATATTTTAACTATTATGAAGCTTTATGTCATTTAGTTTTCTAAATGTTGTGAAGGTTCTCAAAGATCTGGAAAAATCAAGTTTATCCTGCTTAATCTCCCACCAAAAATTATTCAAAAACAATTGAATCCTACATGAACTACCCTTGTTTTCCCTTTATGTCCACAAATGAATAAATTCTACTTCCAAAATATGCAGAAACAATCAAGATTCCATAATGTATTTAGTAACCTTATCCCTGTTGTAGAAAATATCATCATTATTTATAAGTGACAACTCATGAGCATTAAATTGTGGTGCATTGATCATAATTTCTCAAGGTTTCCTTTCAAATTTGTGTAAATAAGGATATCTTCATTCTCCTTCACCAAAATAGGTTACAAAATGGGTCCTCTCACCCTAGTCAAAAGTCACGACCTAAAGTAGTGAGGATAGATCAAATCCTTTCATATGGTGTTATCAAATTCTCCAGCACCTGAGTGACAAAGAGTCAAATTAATCCCCTCCCCAGCTACAAAATGACTCATAATATGATCTATTTCTCTAAGTATCTTTTTGAATCTGTGATGTTGCTTGGCTTCCAAGGGAGAATCAATTTGGATACCAACACTTGGGTGGATGAATTTTAGTATAGAAAACATCTGATACATATGTCTCATCTATAATTGTTTGAGTCAAAATTTCAATTTCCACATCATGGGATGTAATTTCAATTTGAATACCTTGGGGTTGAGCCCCAAATTTTATTTTTGATGATTGATCAAAATCTTACATGTGTATTTCATGTTTGGAAACACTTGCACCCTCCATTGTATAAGTTTCAAATTTTGTATCAACCATGTCGAGTCTAGGAATATCTTTAATTAACTCCAAATAAATTATTTCAATAGGAACTTTTGATGGTTCCCGTGTTTGATTCATTTCAATTACCTTTGTTACAATTTTCTCCTCAAGTTATACAAAATTTGGTTCATCTTGTACTTGTTCTTTCTTAACATCACTTGGCTGACTAGGTATAGGGGCGTCATAAACTATTCTTGCAACAAATTTAGTTTGAGACAAATATGAAGTTACAACTAGTGGTGGTAAAACTAGATTAGAATGAATACCTTTAGGAGTCTGTAATGGCATTTCTTGATAGGCCAATGAAGTAACAATTTTTTTTGAGTTTAAATTAGGGTAGGAGGATCAATTAATTTAGGCTCCTTTAATTTGTGTTTCTTTGCACTACAACCACCTCCCTCTATTGGACCATAGTATCCCTTTCCAAAGTCAATATTACTTTATCCCTTTTTGTAATTATTTTAAAATACTTGAGCTCAAGGCTATCTCATCCCTTAGCACTTTAGACTATAAGTGTTGGATAATCATTTAACAAAGATCCCCTTATTTTCTTTGGTGCACTATATTACCCTAGTAATACAACTGAGGGAGTTCTTAGTTTAGTCAAACCTATCCCTTTGACTTGTATTGGCACTGTTGAAGAAATGGGAGCATCTTGCATAGCCCTTAAGAGAATTCCCTTTTCCTTTTGAGTCAAGGAAGTATTTTAAGTTCAAGTCCTTCTTGTGGTTGTTGTCCATTCATCAATGGTCTCAATAGTTGGATTTTTACTAGGTAATTGGGGATATTTTCCATTAAAGGGTTCTATTTTGTCTGTTCCTTCTTTTAAGGGAAGGATATATTCCTTCAAAGTATTCAATTTTCAAAACTCCCTTAGCACTTTAATATTTTTTAAGAATAAATCAAGACCCTTCCCAATCAGCCAAGTAAGTGTTCTCCTCATTACATTAGTAATTATTTCATGAGAATCATTTGATTCTTCCTCTTGCCAATCTATAGGACTGATTGATTTTGACCCCACCTTTTGGTCAAGGTAATACTAAACCACCACATTTTTATCATATTTTATTCCTTGAGGAATTAAAATAGTTTTGATGTCAATAACTTGTCTTACAGTCATGTTAGAATAATCCCTCAGTCTAACTTCATATTCATCTATACAATTCATCTAGTAGTCTTTAAAATGGGGTTCATGTTCACCTGCAATGACAACCCATCAGATGTCATAATTAGGAATCAGTGTAAATTTATCCATTTCAAACCTCTCCATCTCTTCATCTGTTAATATGTATTTTGCTATTGTTTGGCATGAATATCTCCCAATTTGGATATGGAATTTTATGTTTCTTTTATATCTTCTTGCAATCCTTTTCTGTAAAGGGGCCAATTATCTTGAAAGTTCCAATAAGACCCACTTATCATTCACATATCTATGTAACTTTAGGGATTTCCTTCGAATCATCTTACCCTAAAATATGTGAAAAATATGGATTGTATGAAAATGTAACCATATTTCATAAATGGAGCCCTAACACCAGTAGATAATCTATATTGATGCCATTTTGGTTTGAAAAGTCAAGTTACATGGGAAATGATGGCATCATTTACCTAACAAACATTTCCTCTCCAATTATCCAATCTCAATTGTGAATATATATCATACACCCTATGGTTTTCAAAACTTTAATGTGGTGGGAGACCTAGGAATGATTTGAAACATACAATATTAAAGATGAGGTAAAACATCATGTATAATATAATATTAACTAGATCACGTGTCCTAATTTTAATAGCTATTGTCATGCATTCTATATGAATATATGGTAGTATAACTATTTCCCAACAGAAATTTCCTTGCTCTTCCAAGAAATCCATTACCAAGGGGAACATCCAATCTTGAAAATTGTTAACCCCTTCTAACCCTACCATCCTACCTTACATTACAATGAGATCCTCAACCTCTTCAACAAACACAACCTTAGTAAATTTCTTGGGGATTGTTTTGACAAATGGATTCCTTTCTTTCAACAATTAGGTATTTAACATTTTAGAATATTCATCATGTCTTGCATCATAATAAATATATCTTAATTCAATGGTAGCAATTACTGTTTGAGAAAAAATTGGTAATTTCAGAATTTCCCTAAAATATTTTGGTATCAAATTTATTACTCTTTCCCCACTTTGGTCTAATACCTACTTTTTCTCTGGGTCATAGTTTTCAGCACACATCTATATAAGCTTGGAACAGTGTATATATGGTGGACAAGTAGATGCTAAGGTAATGTGGTTGGCATCAAGGCCTGCCATCCATTGTCTCTTATTCAGAACATGAATTCTTCTCATGATATCATCTAGATCAACATTCAGTAATTTTGTATCCATAACATTGTCTAAATGACTAGAAATATTTAAAGTTACATGAAAACCTAATTCCAGATTTTTTATCTTTTCTCATAATTGCTCTTAATCCCAATTTAAGCATCGAGAACACTAAGGTAAATCAAGGACTTACCCTTTTCTTTTCAAACTATGTGAAATTTTTCCCTACTTCCGTAACTCTAACTTTCCTTGGCTCAATTTCACCACTTTAAAAATGATTCTTATTCTGTCTTTTGGGAATTAATGCTACTTGGAAATAAAAAATTCTCGTGTGCAAGTTGAAAAATAGAAACAATTAAAAAAACCTTTAAAATTCATACTTTGATCCGTGTACATGCATTTATGGTGGAAACCATTAAAATTTTAAATCCCAACCTTTTGGTCTCTTTATAATTTTTAATGTGATTCTTCCATGTGGTTTAATCCAAGACATTGCGGGGTTGGGGAGTCTACTTGTACATTTGTATATTTCTTCGAACAAGTTCTAAACTGTACTTTTGACGTGAACATCCACTCTCTGACTTTGGATAATAAGTTGACACATGTTCCCCGTCGGACCTCTAACATATATTTACACTTTGCATTACGTTTGGCCTTTGATGCAAAAGTGCACCAATAATCTGTTTCCCTGCTCCAATCAAGTTTTTTAACATGTGTTCCTTTCACTGAGTGGGGTTATATTCATACTTTGCATCTTATGACTTGAATATTCTTTACAATATTTTGTTAGGTTTTATAATTTGGATTACACTTTGGAACCATTAAGTAACTTTTGTAATTGTAAAAATAAGACCCGATATAGCACAACCAATAAAATCATGCCACATAATTTTGGGCATTGGAGAACAAAGTGTAATTTGCATTGAAAATAAAATGAATGACACATAGGGGGATTTTATAAGGATTAACACGATCATCCGATAATGATTTCATGGATATTTCTCTTAAATGACATGGTTATGATTTCCTTGACTGAAAAATAGGATTCACACTAGATTTATGATCAAACAATGGATTTGTTTTTGGTTAAACATGTTTTTATCATCTCAACATATATACTTCAAATTTATGGGAAAAAAAACATGAAAATTTTATGAAGGTATACCTAGGACAAAAGGGCGAGCTCAAAACAAGCACCAAAATTAGCTCCATCTTAGGGATGGGCACGCCCTACAGGTGCCACAAGAACCACATAAACAATTCACCTTAAAGACAAAGTTACTTAATCCATTGGGAAAAAAATTCATTAAAACACAAAAAAACATCTCAGTAATAAGATATACAAATAAAAAACACTGAGATACTAGGACAACTGTTCATTGTAGACCAAAACTACAAAGGGAAACAAAACCAACGAACAACAAAAATTGTACACTATAGAAAGTCATACCTAACATTATGGCCTCTATCCAAAAAGTGCTTGAAATTCCTGGTATTGACATGAAATTTAAATAAGATTCCATCCAGGTCTTTTAAGAAAAACTTGTTGTTGGAGCCCTAAAATAACTAAGTACCTAATGTGTGAAGCCTTGTGGTGTGCGAAGGAAAAGTGCGAAGGCATACACAAAATTATTTCTTGGAGAAGCATGAAGGCGCATGCCCAGGAATTTGGATTTGTGACTTAGTAAGTTTTTAGCAACATGAAAAGACATGCGTTGGGAGAAAACAAAAAAGAAACTAGATACATATATGGATAACCTATGGAGGCTTGCAAATCAAGGAAAGGATATTCCATGGTATCAATACGGTTATCATGAGTGTATAAGCATTAAATTTTGTTATGGATTATCCTGCTAATGCGTGTTAAGATCACTCAATTATGGGAAACACATGATGACATTTGGCATGTTCTTGGGTAGTGGTAGGGAAATTATGAAACATTCCTTTAGGATTTCTCATGTAATGATGAGCAGTTAAGAGAAGATTCCTAGATATTTCCTCATATGAATAGTTTGAAGAGGGAGGTAGAGAGAGAGATGGAAGTAGAAAGGAAGATAGTTATAAAATATATGTAATATGTAATGGTGAGCTCTCTAATGTATAAAATCTCTACTATTGTGAACATACCCAGAGATGGAAATCTTTTTGATGTAATCTTGGCTACTGTATTTTGACTAATGAATATAATGAAGTGATTCTGAAATAATTATATAATGGATCTAGATATGTAGATTTCCTTTTTATGTTCATGGGTGTGTTACTAGTTTCCTTAATGATAATTATGATTAAAATCTACTTCCATTATAATATGATCATACTATCTTATTTTCTGGTGCACTAGGTTAGGAGTTAGTGATTACACCTAGCTATCAAGAATGGATGCACCTTTTTTCTAGTGGTATAACATCCTCATGTTAATAGAGAAAATTCTCATGAAGCTTAAATAAAGGAGGGACTTTTTGCCTATGCACGGCTCAGGTGAGCTTTCAGACTAGTCTAGATAATGTTTCGGTGCATCTAGGGTTAGTTGTTGAAGAAAGAGGTAACTAGAGACTACACGTGTGTTCACAAATTCAGATGTCAATGAAGTATGGAACCATCCAAAGGGCATAAAATTTTCCATGTTTACCCTTTTCTTCATGCCTACTATCCCATAATAAAACCAGATCTCCAAAATTGAACTCCCTTAAAGTCACCTTTTTATCAAATTTACTCTTAAGTCTATCTCTGAATTTTAGGTGCTTGTGGTGGGATTCCCTTCTTTCTTCATCTAAATCTAGTATTTGATTGATTCTTTCTTCATAAGGGATTATTTCACCTTCATCCTCAAGTTCTTCTATAAACTGATAAGATGATAATTTCATATGTAGGGGTAAAAGAGCTTGGAATCCATAAACCAATTCAAATGGACTATTTCTAGTGGCTCGTTTGGTAGTAACTTTGTCTTTCCATGGAGAAAGCTTGAGTTTTTCACCCCATTTTATCTTGTTAATTTCTAATGTGCTTCTGAGTATTTTGATAAAAGAAATTTGTTAGATTCAGCTTGACCATTCCCTTGACAATTGTAGTTAGAAGCATAAGTCAAATTAATACAATATTCTTGGCACATGGCCACTAAATATTTTCCTATAAATTTAATGGCATTATTAGCAACTATCTTTGTAGGAACCCCAAATCTACAGATGATATTATTCAAAATGAAGTCCATAACTACCTGATGAGTTGATTTCTTTGTAGGGATGGATTGAATCCACTTAGTAAAATAATATGTATCTACTAATATCCATTTGCATCTTTCACTTGAGGAATCTAAAATTTCCCCAATAAATTCCAACCCCCATTGCTTGAAAGGGGATTTAATTGATATTGGTTGTAAAGGCAGGGCCCTTGAGGCTTTCAACCTCCTAGAGAATCTTGGGAAAATTTCACATTTTATGACTAATATTGGTGCATATTTTAATAATTTGGGTCACCAATATCCCGCTCTCAAAATTTTATGAGTTTTTACTCTTCCAAAAAAAGTGGCCCCTATACACTCCTCCATAGAACTATGCAATAATATTGGGGGATTCTTCCTCTATGATTCATCATAGCAGAATTCCCTATTGGTTTTTTGAATCCATCCCATAATCAGTCATAACATTTTTTTGGATATACAACTTAAGTGTCCTTATTTGATTCTTAACTAGATGCCCTGGACACTTAAAATTCTTTAGGTAATATATTACATATTTATACCAAATGGAATTGGTCATTTTGTCCTAGAGGTAAAAACTACCCTCCTCAATTGCATTGATTTCTATTACTTGCAGATTAATTTCTACCATTATTTTTGTCACACCCAAGCCTCTAAATAGTTTAGTAGTTTGAATATCCATATTATACTCCTAAATATTTTTTACCCAGTGACATCCATTACTAGATATTTCCATATCAAAAAATATATCCTTAACCATTGTGTGGGGAACATAGGTTAGAATATTGGAGCTCAAGATATAAGGCCTAAAGATTTAAGTTGCTCTAACCAAATAAAATGTTTGTTTTTCTATAATGGTGTAGTTCAACTCAACACGTTACAGGGATTTGCTGAAGAAAACAATTATCCTTTCATTTCCTTCTTCATTTTTCTATAGAAATACATATGCAATTGTATTTTGTAAGGAAAAACAAAAAAATTGAAATGTTTTTTTATAATCCAGGCTGGCCAGAATAAGGTCGCTTTTCAATGCTTATTTAATTCCATTAAAGTCTTGGAAAACCCCTTGTTACCGTCTGATAACCTGATCTTTCTTTAACATATTAGTAATTTGAATGGTTATCTTAGAAAATTTTTAAGATTCAAGTAGTTTGTGCTACCCCATCTTGGCAATCACAGGAGAGCTATCCCCTCAGCTTTTGGTGAAAGTTCATCATGTGAAGAAAAGAGACCCATAGGCATGCATCTTGGCCCACCTGGTGATCAAACCCTGGCGCTTAGCCTTCAAATCCATGTGGAAAAAGTTTCTCATTTGATTATTAGAGGTATTGATATCAGTGGTCAAGCGACACCTAAGAGGTATAACTTTTCATTCCCATCTATGGCTGTGTAATATTTTCCTATGTTTGGAGGGATTTTTTCTGGTAAAAAATTTGGGCAAGGTCAAGGTTCAAAAATTTTAGGTATTGTGTCAGGAGTTGGCGCATGAAACACATTTGGAAGTAGTTTGGTATCACACACTATTGGGGTGCAGTTTAGTGCAACGATGGGGATGTAAGGTGCCAGTGATTCAGGAACATTTCTTACTGTGAGAGAAGGATCTAATAGATTTGGAGGAATAGGAGTTGGTTGATCAAGTGGATCAGGTGGTAGAGGCTATCAAGTCCCTGCAGTAAAAAGGCAAGGACTTTAACCACCTTAGCATGTGTTTTATGAGATATCCCTACACTTTCCTGATTATAAGGGTGTGAAAGATGTTGCAAAATATGTGCATAAGCGTGAGCTACTATGGTGCATGAAGGGAATCATTTCCTCAGAAAGGAAAACAAGTAATTTTTCAACCAAATTACAAGGGTGCACACATAACTAGTATCTAAAATATGACCAAAACTAGATGATGGTGGATTGCAATGCACTTCGTGATGCATTCTTGGTAGAATTCCACAATCATGAGTTCAAACAGAAGAGCATCAACTTGTTGAAAGAAAATTAGAAAGGGATGGAAAAGAGTGTGTGGGAGTATGATGCGTGCTTTAAGAATCTCTTATAAAAATTATCTTATGATATTCAACCTTCTCAACATGCTCAGTGGTTCGTTGCTTTATTAATCACATCCTTCAAGAGGGTACTTTCACATAAGACCTTCATAGACCCACATGAGGCCTTGGAAGATTCCTTACACATCGAGACCATATGAAGCATGGACATCAGAGTTAGTACATTTCTTGAAGCCCAGGTCACTACCATGGAAAAAAATCTGGAGAAATTATTGACAAAATCAGCACATGAGACTCGTGGTGGAATGTGCAAGGACTATGAAATAGAGGGATATAGGAAGGAAACTTATCTGTGAAGATTGGTGTGTGCTATGATAGTGGACTGTAAAATTTTCCATAGAGACCATGATGCAAGTAGTTACCGTCTATTGTAGCATGTGATCCATAAGAATGTGTCTTGCTACTATAGAATCTGCACTTCCAATACTCATGACACCAAGGAATGCAGATTAATTGACCAAATACATGATGCCATTGATATTGGCGTGCGTCAGACTAGTATTACAAGCAGTTGCAAGGAAGATTGTCACCATTATGAAGGGAACGTGGATGGAGGTGGTGATGGAAGAGGATTATGCAGGGGCTTTAGAGGTCATCGCAACTGTGGAGACAGAAATAGTGAGTTATGACATGGAACTTGTTACAACTGTTGGTATACAGAAAACTATAAGCGTGAATTTTCCGATCTGTTACAATGCTCTTGGTGTGGAAAGAAGCACAAGTATGAGGAGTGTCCAAATTATTTGAGGAGACGAGAAAGCAATAGCAGAAGGATAAAGGTGTCAAGATGGTAAGTTGAAGAAGGCCGACTCGTAGTGGATGCCAAGGGTGACGTGTGGGTTAGAATTAAACCTTTATTGCTAACAAGGTGAGATGAGGTTGTGCGTGCTAAGGAGATACTAAAGTATAAACAACTAGTTACTAGAGAAGAGGTGGTGCATGGGAAGTACCCATACCCTACTCATCAGAAATAGGTCTATCAGGATACCATGGATATGATTCAAATCCTACAAAGAGAGATCTAGTGCTTAAAGGAGGAATCGCGGTAGTTAGAGGAAAAGAAGAATGTTGAGGCTCCACACAAGGATCTGGATGAATTTAAGGAGGTATGTAAAATGATGAGGAAAGAGAATAACATCCCTCTGCTAGGAGAGTGGTTATGGGATAAATTATCATGCACCGGAGGTGAGTGTGAGTGACAGGTCTTTCACGCTAACCTTCCCACTCACACCATTGACTATGATAAGGAAATTACCTTGAATGGAGTAGTCGATGGATGGATCTTGAGTAATATTATGATAGACACAGGTGCAGAGGTTAATGTTCTCACCCTAAACACATGGAATCAAATGGGAAGTCCCCCATTATAGCCATCCTCTAATGTGTTGTATATGGTAAACAAGACAAAGGTGATGCCATTTTGAGTCTTGAAGGACGTTTTTATCATTATTCAATGGGTGAAATTCACTGGGGACTTCAATGTCTTGGCTCTTATTGAGCCAGACAACTTTTGAGCATTACTTGGGTTCCCCTAGATTTATAAGAGCAATGTTGATCTACAGTTTAATAAGGGATAAATAAGTTTTGAGAACAAAGAGGAACATGTTATCTTCACTTTGATAGATGGAAAGTCAACACCCAATACTAGTCCATTGGGAGAAGAAGTCCTCAAGAACATCTATGTGCACATTAGAGTTCTTCAGGTGGTACACCCAACAGAAGGAGTTATTCAATGGGAAGACACTCAATCTATCAGTGATACCACTAGTGTAGCATGGGACAATTGGGTACACAACACATATGAGTTAATTGGATGGTAGTTGAGAGGATTTGTTATGAGGGTCACAAAGGTGCACCCACTTAGGTGCCTGAGAGGAAATAAATTGCCAAGCTACACTGGGGAAGGAAACCTTGACATTTTCCTGTGAACCATGAAATCCTAGTGGATATGTGAGATAGAAATAAATAACATGTTTATCTACACTTTATGCGGGACCTTAGCACGATGCTGGGTAGCACATTAGGACAATCTTCTAGAATTGTGTGAGGTGAGGATTTTTCTCTCTATTATATTCTTCAAGAGCAATGTGCCTGGTAAAATCTGTTGTTATGTTGGAAGGGAATCCACCTTAGAGCATGTTCAAAAATTTGTGGAGATATGGATGAGAGGAAAGGAATCTTTATCCCCTTCCCTTTGGGTGAAAAATTTGTATTCCACATTCCAGGGTTGTGCACGTGCATAGTATGTTCATTTAGAATTATGCCATGAGATAGGGAATTGACAAGAGTTAATAGATAAATTGAATTAATTATTTAAGTATCAAATTACTAAGCCATTGGTGAATGAGGCATTATAGGTTGTTAAGCCCATAACTATGGGAGACAATGCCATGGCTAAGGATATAATTCTAGCATTTTTTGGAGAACCTGATTTAGAGGAGCGTTTTGATGTGGAGGTGCTAAGGAAGTACATCTTGAGCACTCTTGCATGGAGAAAGAGAATGGAAAGTTAATCTATGTGATATATGGTGAGGAAGTTGAGAATTTGGTAATTAACCACACTCTAGGTATGTGCAAAGTGATGGATATTGTTGATGAGAAAGATCACTCCTACCATGAACCTCTCAAAATGAATAAGGTTAACATTGTCTCATATGCAGAAACTAAGGAGGCTACTATTAGGAATTAATGGTTAGAAACGGAGGTTTCAAACATCATTGATCTTTTGTGTGAGGTTAAGGATTTATTTCATTGTGGGTTCCATGAGCTTAAGGGAGTTAACCACTCCTTGGGAGAAATGAAGATCAAGTTAAAGGAAGTTGTGTGCCCAATTCAAAAGACACCTTATCGAATGAATACAAATTTGCACATCAAAGTCAAGGAGGAGAGTGATAAGATAACCACATCAGGAATTATTGAGGCTATTGAAGAAATCAAAATGGATAAGTCCAATGTTCATCAGGATTAAAAAGGATGGAAGGATAAGGATTTACGTTAATTACCAAGATTTGGATGCGGTATGTGTCATTGACCCTTTTTCAACCCCCTTAGCTGAGGAGATCATGGAAGGAGTAGCTAGGTGTGAGATCTATTATTTTACAAATGGATTCTTAGGATATCATTAGGTTAGAATTACAAAGGAGGACCAAGAAAAGAAAACGTTTTCCACTTAATGGGGAATTTTTTCCTAAACGGTCATACCTTTTAAAGTGAAGAACACGCCTACTACGTTTTCACACATCTTGGTTCAGAAATTTGAGGACTTCATCAACAAGTTTCTAAAAGTTTACCTAGACTTGACAGTATATGGATTAGTGAGGGACCATTGTGACAATCTAAGGCTGATGTTTGAGAGATGTTAGCAGTTGAGTATATCCCTCAACATTAAAAAATGTTTTTTCGCTACTCCATTTGGCACCCTATTCAAACATATCATATGTAAGGAAGGCTTACTCATGGATCCTCTCGAAGTTGTTGTTATTGTGGGATTGATGAATCTTACCAACCATAGCACGGTGCATGGATTTCTTGGGCATAAGGGGTATTATCAAAAATTTATGAAGGGGTATGTCAATATTGTTGTGCCATTAGAAAATTTACTGAAGCACAAAAGTACATTTTTTTGTGCTTAAATTAGGCTTGCCCCGTTCACCATTAAAATCCATCAATTTGTAGCCTCTGTCATGTTTTTGTCTCCCCATGTTGGTGCTTGAAAACTCTGTCCTCCATTTGGTTGCCATGATTGGTTCCTCCTTGGTCAAAGGTCACTTAAAAGCCTAGAATTTGTTGATTTGTTCCTCTTTCCATCTGAAGGTGTCTATCAATTGGGCGTAAAAATCAGGCTGTTCCTTCCCTTCCATTTTTTGCAGTTGTGTGTTGTTGTTCCTACCGTTTTGTCCTAGGTACTTGAAGAAATGTCAATGGATATAGCTCGGAGGGTCATGTGTGAACCTTACAAAATTTCCAAATTCTTTGTCCTTTAATAAGATTTCATCTCTGGGATCAAATAGTGGTTTTTTTGCATTTTGATGGTTTGACGGGTGTGTTTCTCCCATCAAATTTAAATCTCTGCATCAGTGAAAACGTGGCCCTTTTTTATTATATGTGGAATGGCGGGGAACTCTAAAAATTTGTGGATCGTTTTAACCCAATACTTGTCCACGTGGAGGAATGACGCTTGTTTGAAGACTCACCTTTTTGTTTGGCCTTGGAGTTACGCTGAGAGGACATGTGGAGGATTTCACTACTTTGCCCAGACTTAGAATTTTTTTTCATGTAGCTGATATAGTTTTGGTGGGCTGTGGACACATGGTGGGTTGGCACTCATTTGAAGGTCTTTCTCAGGGTCCCACCTTAACAAATGCGACAGAGGGACAGGTGGAGGTTTGCGCTGGCTCCACTAGGGACTTAAATTTTTTAAAGAAATTTTCTAAGGCCTAGGACACATGGTGAGCCCACGCTCATTCAGGGTCTCTTCTTTTGGGGAACATCTTGAAGTTGCACCATAAAGACACATGGAGGTTTTCCGCTGGGTATTCCTTCCTTATACTTTTTTCAAGCAACTTCCTAAAAGGCCTAAGACACATGGAGGGACTGTGCATATTTGGGGACTGGCCCTTGAGTTTTATTTTGAAGACGTGCTAGGAGGAAAATTATAGGCTTCCACTCACTCTCTCTTTTAGCTTGGACTTTTCAACAACCGAAGAAGACTGTCTTGGACCTTGGACACATGGTGCCTTCCACTGAATTCTCAAGATTTTTAGTAGACTCTGACGAACTAAGACACGTGGGGAGCCCATGGTCATTCAGGGTCTCTACTTTTTGGGACCGTCTGAAGATGTGCCATTAAGACACGTGACGATTTAAAAATTCAGAAGGAAAGGAGGCAGGCCATCAAAGGAAAATTGCATTTTTTGCCCCTTATTGTCAAAAATATTAAATTCATCTAAATGACTTGCAAGCCTGACAGAAAATAGTCAAAATTTTCTTCAGTCAACAGTGGAGGTGCAGAATTTCCGGGGAAACATGGAAATTTTCCTTTTGTGAACAAAGGGGTTAAAAGTGTAAAAAGGAAGCACGGTTCCGCTGGGACCCACATCAAAAACTAAAGGCGGAAGGACAGAGCTGCGAGGAAAATTTGGAAAAATTTCCTATTTCCAAAAAGAGGTAGAATAGGAAAATTTAGCCGCATTTCCTTTGGGACCCACATTGGGACACATGTCAAGCCCATTTTTCAAAGGCGGAGGGGTAGACCGAATTGAGAAATTTTGCATTTTTTCCAAAAGCTATAAAAAGTAAAAAGGAATCCCCCGAACCATCTTAACTCGGATATCCCACGCAGATGATCCAAATTCAAAAGGGAAATCGATGACAACTATGCATTTGTATCTGATTCTCTGCCATTTTTGCTCCAAAACTCCTAGGAATGCAAATTTTTATGGTTTTTTTAATCATTTCATGGAGTCTCCTGCATGCCAAATGAAGGGGAACATTAATTTGATATCCTGGTCTAGTGGGGAACGTTTGAAAATGTCTTTCACCATTAAAGATGTAATTTTACTATTGAATTCAACCTCATCTTTCTTTCCTTGACACACAAGAGACCTGTTGATATCTTGGTTTGGTGGGAAAAATCTGAAAACTTCTTTTACCATTAAGATGTGATCTAACTATTGGCCTTGATATGATTTTCCATTTTTTTCTTCCTTGTCACACAAAGAACCATATTTGATATATAGGAGGAGGAAATAGTTGGCACGCAAGATGAAGAACAACTTACCAAGTGAAGAAATGAATGGTAGAAATATTTGGAGAGATTTTCCCTCTGCACACCTGACAACCTTTTTTCAAATCTGATTTTGGGAGTCATGATCAATGGTCGTAACATGCAATGGTGCTTTGAATTTTTGTGGTTTTGGGGGGAAAACTCTTCTGTAAATGAAGTATTATAAATTGCATGAATTTTTTGTGTAAATGGTTGGAGTGTTAGACGTAGGGAGATAATTCTTGAGAGAAAAAGTTTGACAGATCCCATATTTCTGAGAGACTATCTCAGGAACCTGTTTATTTCTTTTGTGTTAAATCTAATCATGTGAAGGTGGTTGCGAGTGTACAACCATTGAAAAGCTCTGACATTGTTTTAGAAACTTTCACCTGCTGATAAATTTAATCAAATTTGAGTAGATCTATGTTTGATTTTGAGAAAAAAAATTCTCCTTCATTTCTAAATGTATGCAAATAGTTTCTTGTTCCCATTGCAATCTTACATTGAAATATCTGTGAATCACACAAGATATTAGCTTTGTGATAGTTTTGTGGCACTTGCAATTTAATTTATTGGAAGAGATTTCATTTGATAGTGAAATAAAAAAAATTGAAAATCACTTTAATCCTAGCATGATGACTAAGATTGTTTGTTATCCTTTAAGGGTATCTTAGGCATGATAAAATAGAGGTTGATAATGTTTAATTAAGTTTTTCAATTTGATCCTTCATTTTAGATCCTTAAAGTTTGTGTGAAAACGTGTTGATCTAGGCCTCCACTGAAAGCACACCATTTTTGTTAAAGGGAAATTTTAGTTCTTTTAAAAAAAAATGTTGGTCAAGCCTTCCATTTTTTAAAAAATTTCTCAAATATCTAGCAAATCAAAGTTCACTCTTTCTCACCTGCCACCAAAATTCATTTTAAAAAAACCAATCATACCAATATTACCCCTTTTTTTCCTGTGTGTGCAAAAATGCATAATTTCTGTTTCCAAAACATGTAGAAGCGATTAGGTTTTTATTGTCTTTAGTAGCTTGAACCTTTCTCATAAAATATCTCCATTATCTAGGGTGACAACTTGTGAGAGTTAGATTTTTGTTGTATTGATCATGTTTTCTTCAAGGTCTTCTCAATAACTTTGCAACGAAGGACATCTCCATATCCTCCACAAGCATTAGGATAAAAAAGGCTCCTTTCACATTGGTTGAAAGGAAAAACCATAAATTAGTGAGGATAGATCAAATCCTCTTAAGGGTAATACCCATTTCTCCACATCTGAGTGACAAAGAGAAAGCTGCATTTCTTCCCCGACTACAAAACGACACACAACGTGCTTTTCTTACCTCTAAGCTTCTTGTAAAAACTATGATGCTTCTCAGCTTCTGAGGGAGAATCAATTTGGGTACCAAAACCATTCTAGGAGCCGCTACCGGGGACTTATTTGTGTTGCTGGGAACTGGTTTATGCTGTCAAGATTGATTTGTTAATTTGTTGTCAATTCTTCATACTCAGGTCCTAGTAAAAATTTCTTATATGCTCTAAATGCTAGTACATTATTTCGACATTAGTCTTTGTTCGAGCCTGTAAGAAGTGCTCAAAGGTATAGGTCTTGTGTGTAACATTTCTAGTTTCTACAGTATTGCACTAATATTTAGTGATAAATATGGGTAAAGGAAGGTCAGATTATTCCATTTCCATTTTCTAGTGTTGAAAAACATTTGATAGATCATATTTTTAGTGCATTTGCACAACTAAGGTGGTTTTCCTTAGTGGCGACTCTATGTCAATATGATTTTTTGATAAATATTAGTGTCTTAACATCTATCAAGTAAGATTTGTTACTAATATTTGCAAATCTAAAAGGAAGAAGATCTTTCTTTACTAGGGATCCTACTAGGAAATTATTTATAGAGCTAGGAAAAACAAATTCAGAAGCAAGAAGAGTGTAGAGAGTTGTTGGAGATAAACAGTCAAGAAAATAGATCTCCATTGACGAAAGTGATCAGCCTATCATTGAATATTTCCATTCAAGTGATTCTGAATTATGTAGTCTTGTTGTGGAGTTAAACTCTCCATCTAGAGAGGGGCCTTCATTTGAATTTGAAAAGTGAGGGTGACATAGGAGAAGGTATCCCTCTAGGTTTTCTAGGAGACCATCTCCACCAATAAGGTTGAGTGTGCATATCTTTTGTTAACAACATGTCCTAGAAGGATAAAATTAAAACGAAGCGCGAAAATTTGGACTTCAAGATCAACAAAGTATGAGACTCAATCATTGAGTTGATGGATGAGTTCAAAGGTGTCTGGGTGGAGCTGGGGGTGGTTTTCAATGTGCTGGAGGGAAAGGTGGAATAAATAACTCCAGAAAAGGTGCCCAATGTTCTAGGATAAGCACCAAGGAAGGCCTTATCATAATAGAAGGCCTGGGAGAAATTGAAGGATGAGACAAAAGTGAAGTTCCTTGAACTCCTCCAATTGGTTGCATATAATTCCCCCCCCATTCTTCAATTATTTATTTTTGAATTCTTCAAGAACCACTATCCTTAATTATTTTGAGCAACATTCTTTCCTTAGATTTTTTTTTTCGTCATTACTTTATTCGGGAAGCATGAGGGATTGCCAGGGTGGAAAACAATTTAGTGTTGGATGATGTTGCACCCCTAAATTAACTAAGTACATAAGGTGTGAAGCCTTGTGGTGTGTGAAGGCAAGTCACGAACTCACACGTGAAAGTTTTTTTTTGAGAGGAGCAAATGCTCATGCCCAGAAAATTAGATTTGAGACTTAGTGAGTTTTGGGCAGCAGGAAAAGACCCACGGATGGAGAAAACATAAAAGACTAGATACTGATATGGATAAGCTTTGGGAGACTTTCAACTTAAGGAAAGGATATTCAAGGGTATCAATATAGTTATCATGAGTGGATAAGGATTCAATTTTGTTATGGATTAGTTGGCTCATGTCTGCTAGGAACACTTGATTAGGGGGAAACACATAATGAAATTTGGCATATTCTTGGGTAGTCATAGGCCCAATTATGAAATATTCCTTCAGGATTTCTCATGTAATGATGAAAATTTAAGAGAATATTCCTAGAGAGTTCCTCATATGAATAGTTTGATGAGGGAGGTAGAGAGAGATGGAAGCAGAAAGGAAGATTGTTAGAAAATATATGTATTATGTAATGGCCAGCTCTATAATGTATAAACGCTCTGCTACTGTGAACATTCCAAGCGATGGAAGTATTTTTTATGTAATCTTGGCTATTATATTTTGACTAATGAATATAATGAAGTGATTCGTAAATAATCATGTAATGGATCTATATATTTACATTTATTGTTTATGTTCATGGATGTGTTACTAGTTTCCTTGATTATAATCACGATTTAGCTCTACTTAGATTATAAGATGATAATGATATATTCTATTCTTGTGAACTAGGTTAGGAGTTAGTGCTTACACCTAGCTATCAAGAATGGGTGCACTTATTTTCTAGTGGTATAACATCCTCATGTTAAGTAAAAATATTCTCATGAATCTCACATAAAGGAGGGGCTCGGTGCCTACGTGCGCCTTGAGTGAGCTTCAAGACTAGTCTGGATAATGTGTCAGTGAGTTTGGGGTTGGTTGTTAAAGCAAGAGGTAACTAGAGAATACATGTGTGTTCACCAATTATAATGTCAATGGAGTATGGACCCATCCAAAAGGCATCAAATTTTCCATGTTTACCCTTTTCTTCATGACTACTATCCCATAATAAAACCAGATCTCCAAGATTAGATTCCCTTGGAGTCACCTTTTTATCAAATATATTCTTACGTATTTCTATGAATTTTAGGTGATTCTCATGGGATTTCCTTCTTTTTTCATCCAAATCTAGTTTTTGATTGATTCTTTCTTCATAAGGGATTATTTCACCTTCAACCTCAAGTTATTCCATAAAATGATAGGATGATAATTACATATGCAGGGGTAAAATATCTTGGACTCCATAAACCAATTCAAATGGACTCTTTCCAGTGGCTCATTTGGTTGTAACTCTATCTACCCATGGAGAAAGCTTAAATTTTTCACTCCATTTTCTCTTGTTTATTTCTAATGTGCTTCTGAGCATTTTGAGAAAAATATTGTTGCTAGATTCAGCTTGACCATCCCCTTTAGGATTTTAGTTAGAAGCATTAGTCAAATTAATACAATATTCTAGGCACATAGCCACTAAAGATTTTCCTATAAATCTCATGGAATTATCAGCAACTATCTTTGTAGGCACTCCAAATGTAGAGATGATATTATTAAAAATGAAGTCAATAATTACCTGATGAGTTTCTTTCTTGGTAGGGATGGCTTCAACCAGGGTTCACTTTAAGAAGCCTCTGGAAAAAAGGAGGTGGAAAATCCACAGAGAATATTCCTTTGGCAACATTCACAATAAAGGAGAATTTTCATAGGATTCTATAGGAAACATTCTCCTCGTAGGTTCATGAGACTTGAGAGCAAGTGTGAAATCCGTGTGATAGTAAGACATTGTTGACGGGTGTTAACAATATCTTGGTATCGTGTGATAGTAATTTTTTGTTGACGGGTGTCAAGAACATCTTGTTTCCATATAACAACAAGGTTTTATTGATGCTCATCAACAACATCTTACTATCGTGTGACAAAAAAGATAATGTTGATGCCCGTCAATAAAAAAATATTTCCGTGTGACAGGAAGGTGTCAACAACACCTCATGGTCATGCGATAGTAATCTTTTGTTTACGGGTGTCAACATTATCTTACTGTGGCACAAAAACAAGATGTTGTTGATGAGCATCAACAAAACCTTCTATTGCATGAAAACAAGATGTTGTTGACACTCGTCAACAAAAAATTAATTTCATGTGATAACAAGATATTGTTAATGCCCATCAACAATGTCTTACTGTCGCGCGACAATGAGGAGTCATTGATGCCTGTCAACTACCTCGAAATAATAATTTTCACTATAAATACCAACATGTCCCCTCATACTAATTTGTTTTCCTTCTCCAAGAACTTTTTTCTACATGTATCATAGTACTTTGAGGTCAATCAAAATCAAATTCATGGCTTCTAGTGCCCAAGATGAACCCCGGGATCCAGCACCCAGAGCCTCCAAGGGTAAGATTCAATACAGAAGCACCATGTTCCCCCACATACATGGAGTTATAGAAATGAATGAATATATAGGAATTCCATAGTAGCTTCCGAATTCCAAGGGCTTGTTAGCATGCCACAATTTGAGGTTGACCACCGGGCTGTTAACTACCTACTACAATACATAAAACAATAATTTTAGTGTTACATTGGAAGATCAACATACATTCTCCTTTGGTTTTGAACCTGTTGATATCCATTGATTGACAGGCCTCCCATTTAAAAATGTTCTGATAGTAACAACCAGAGCAACCCTCATGGAAAATGACAAGATTTTCCTCGAATCTAGTTATGGTTTCAATGTTGATTGTAAGTATAATTTTCTCTCATTCGAATGTTTTTTTATATTAATTCAAATTGATTATGATTCTAATACTTTTACAACTCATGTCAGTAAATCAAGACATGGAGTGGATACACAAGATATTGGAAACCACTTTCTTGCAACCTTGATTTCTCTATTTCAAGCCCGAATTATTATGCAGGGTCGACAAACTGACATTCTAAATTGGGTTATTGCATACATTCTTGCAACAATCGGAAATCAAAAATTTGATTGGTGAACATTTCTATCAAACAAGATAAAGGAAGACATTAACAATGTAACAATTTCATAAAAACCAGTTTGTCATTCAACTATCTCCTAGCTATTTATTATTAGGCTTACTATAATTTTAAAATTCAACCAACTCCAACTTTCACAAATGAGACAATGAATAATTTGTCAATTCCACTTGAGGAACAACATGTAAAATTTTAATCATTCATATTCCATCTTTAGTATTTACCAATTGTAGTCATTTTTAAGTTTTTGTGATTGAATCTTTTCTGTATGTAGAAAATATTTCTTTAGTCACTTCCACAAAAAAAAGTTGTAGTGAGAGGAAGAGGCCAACAACATGCTGAGGCCTCGAGAGAATCACAATCTGAAATATAAGTTTTCTCATCATTTGATGGCCAAGTATTTGCATTAACGAAACGATAGAGATGTAATACCCTTAACATTCAAAGTAGGGTTCATTACATTTTGATTCTATCATATAATGATTTACCATCTTGAATTGACATGTAGTTTATGCACTTGTAGGGACTTTCGACTACACGTGTGCTTCAAAGAAAGCATCGCCAACTCACTCGATACAATCTCATGTAATTTTTGAATCTCAACAACAATTACCACCATCAGCTCCAACCGAATCCATTCAAAATTTGTCACAAAATCAATTCATACCACAACAAAATCCCATTCAATAAGGTATGAATTCATTTATTTTGTGAGTTTTTAAAAACTTTTACATATTTTTTAGTAATTTCTAATGATTTGGTTCTTTATGTTCAAAGTTGATAGCAATCCTTTGTCTTCCACTAAAAATCTACAAACCCCACCTACTCAATCAACCCTACAATTACGATTCAATATGATGACAAGAGGTTCAAGAAAAAAGACCATTGGTAAATGCATGCCGTCAATTCCAGCCCCTTGCAGGACACTAAACATTCCATCCTCATTCGCTATTCCAACCCTCTCCCTTGCTAGTTGTCCCACTACAATAGGGAAATCAGTTTTGAATCAAATAAATTTAGATGAATATTATTTGGGCATTGATAATAGTGACCCAACTGGTTTTTTCAACACACATGATATGATCCAGAGCCAACAGGTATATTTCCATGTCAATGTAATTTTAAACTTAATTTAATTTTCAACATTTCAATTTCAATTTTAATATGAAATTCTATTATTGCTTTTAGATCATCGCTCCCAAAAAGAAAAATATACAGCAGACATTGCTCAAAATGAAAGTTGCCATACTTCTCCCTCAAAATAATCCTCTTATGATACAGATAGTGATGACTTTCCAACATTTCCTTTAGAGAACTTGATTGGCTATGATTGTCAATCCCACACGAATGAATTTATCAAGCCTGAAATCAATGAGCTCATTCAATGGGAGAGAAGGGAAAAAGTATTAATATCTGAGATAGTAAGTTGTTATGAAAACCATTGGAAAATAGAGAGACCTTATTTACAACAGACAAAAATCAACCCGCAAAGATGGATACATTATTCATCAGAGCTAAAAGTGGAACTGTCTCATATAAAAACACCTATAACAACAATATTTTAGATAAAGTATTAAATAGATTGGAAAATAGTAGTGCCGAGGCCCAAGCCTATTTCAATAAATGGTCTAAGGACAAGGAGATGGTGGCAATTGCAAACACTGAAAGATATAGAGCTATCGTAAGTATAATCAGTTTGAAATTTTTATTTATTAATTTTAATTAAAATTAGTTTTTTAATATATTTAATTGACTTCACTCTTTAAATGGCCAAGAACAGTTTATCCGCAGCAATTAAGATGAAATAAAATATTATTTTGGTTAATAAACAAAGCAATACACTTAAGCAGATAATTAAAGAGAATGGATATGACCCTGATATTTTATTCAAAGAAAAGGCATGGGTAGATCCTTCTTTGACATCCCATGGAGATACTACAAAGGAAGAAGAGGCAATCGTCAAGAACCTAGAAATGACTGTTGAGAATCTGATTAGTTCGGGGATAATTGAGGGAAGGAATACAATAGGGTCTGGTGAAAAAATGAAGGGTTTAGCCTTGAGGATTGGGGAACCTCAAAATTGAAACTTTAAATATTTTATATACAAAAGAGTGATAGTTGATACTTGGATATTTGTTTAATTTGAAGTTTGGATTTAAACTTTATGCAATATTATCTCTCCTTGCAATGATGGTCATAGTTACATTTATCATTAGATGTGGATAATGAATTTAGATTACATGTGGTTATAGTTATTATCCATTTATTCATTTGAATGTGGATAATGAAATTAGATTAGATATGGATGATGATGAATTTTATGCTCTTATATTTGTATATATAACTTCTATATTGTAGATAGTCTTTATGTTTGATGCATAATCATGATTCATGGATTTAAAATTTATGCAATATTATCTATGCTTGCAATGATGGTCATAGTTACATTTATCATTAGATGTGGATGTCTAGATAATGAAATTAAAGTAGATGTGGTTATAATTATTATTAATTATCCATTTATTTATTTAGAATGTGGATAATGAAATTAGAGTAGATATGGATGATGATGAATTATATGTGACAAGATGAAATTCTATACAGATATTTCATTAATGTATGATGCATAATCATGATACATGGATTTAAAATTTATGCAATATTATCTCTTCTTGCAATGAAGCTCATAGTTACATTTATCATTACATGTACGTGATGACATCTAATATTTTTGATGAAATTAGAATGGATCATCCATTTATTCATTTAGAATGTGGTGTTATGTGGAAATAGGATGTGGATGTCTTGAATCTTGATAATGAAATTAGACTAGATATGGATGATGATGAATTATATGTGACTAGATGATGATAATGGATAATTGTTTTAAGAAAATTAAGAATGTGGTGTGACAGATACATCTTAATACAATAAGGGATTCTTCTCTATATTTTAAATTTCTAACTCTTAAATATGTATATCATTTCTTCACATTTAATTTGAATTGAAATTACAAAACTCAAAGGAAAAATAACTTGGTATGACACAAATATCTTAATACCGTAAAATACACTTCACATTTTAAACTATGGCTAAGATAGGGTTTAAGGTACCTCTTGGGAATTCAACATGAAAAATGGATAAGGATTACAATAAAAATGGGTGATTTTCCTAATAATCCCAGTCCCAAGAAGCGAGACCTTCCTTGGATAGATGTCAACTCACGTATTTCATAAACATCAATGAAATGAAGAGATTAAAATTTAGAATCTAGATCTAACCTATTCACATAGAAGGTGAAAAAAATATCAAGAATGAACTATAGAGTGGACAACAACTGTATCTAAGCTTTGAAGACCTTGCAAATTACAACATAAAAGTGGTTTGAAAATTAAAAATACCAATGAAATAAATCTGATTTTAGTAAATGATGGTATTTGAATAAATGTAAATATACATACCTGTAACATCTTCTATGATAACTACAAATCAAAAATAGCCTCCTAAGTCAATATTTGCATCTACAGAATTAGAAAGGTATTTATGTAAAACTCTAAACAATTAAATTAGAATCTATTTATATGAAATTGAATAAATAAGAATATTTAAAGTGTAATTTCAAGGTGATACCTATTTAAATCTGAAATAATCCATTTTCAATAGTTTCTTCATATTAAATATTTTCATCAGCAAAGTTTGAAGATGCACCACTTCCAGTCTCATCGTTGAGATTACATGGAGTTGTAGTAGTATTATTTACGCCTCTTCTTTTGGGAAGGGAATTCTAGTGTAAAATAGCTCTGTCAAAAGGAAAGGTTTCCAAAGAGTACCAATAAACATAACACCTTATGCAAATTTTGATATTTTTATCCAACCTGTTTCTCAGTTTGGATTTAATAAAAGATAAAACACTGAAAACTCTTTCATCCTCCATGGATCCCAAAATCATTGTTTGGCACAACTCGTACAACCAAAAAATTCAATAATGTCTTCCTATAACACACTACTTTCATAGATTTTTCACCAGAGCCTTGTAATAGCACCAGTCTTTGAAGGTTCGTCTAATCTTTTATATTGTGACCTCATTGTCGTTGAAAAATTAGTTGATTGAGGATTTATTAAATCAACATTCAGTATACTTTTTTTTTTAATACCATTGACCTCTGATGTATTTCCGAAATGGTCCAATATTGTACCCATGTATTTATGATAAAGCTTACCTACAAAATAAGCACAACCACCTTCTGTATTCCAAAAATTTGGATTCATCATACCCATGGCTTCAAGAATTTTTCATTGGCTGAAACGTTCTCTAATTTATGATGCTAAGGATTCTGTAATTTTTTTAAGTTTTATTCTTGTTTCAATTACTACAGAATCAAACAGATTTTGTGTCACATGAACTTCTTATTTTTTTGTTCATGTAACTTCTTTAATTTTTTTCACAATTTGAATTTGGTATCTCTTTCCCGCTAACATGGATAAAGAGATGATCATGGATATTAAATATTGAAAAGTTATTGGGATGGTTAAGATTCAATAAAAATTTCCAGTTATCAAATACACGTGTATCAAAACTAACCTAGAAAGTTTACAAGGCATCAAGACTCATACATACCATTTTTCTCATCCATATAAAATCAAAAATATAGGTTAATCTTCCCTATGCATGTTTCGTCAATGTATTGATCTCCTGCAGCATTAGAAGAATGCCTACCAATGTAAGAAATGTCTCTAGATCAGTTAGACGGAACAACAAGTCCCTCACCCTTTCAATTTCATGATGATATTTGTGCATGAAACCAACCAATGAAGGATACTCCTCATGCACTCTACATACAAGCCCATACAACGAAATCCACCTTGTCTCAACATCCTTTGGAATTTTTTGCCATCTCTAATACCTATGGAAAATTTATGATACTCAAGAAATTACTTTGGGTTGCTTTCCATATAGGAATGTAGTTCTCTTATAAGGTCTTCTACTTTAGAAACGTTTTTGTATTTACTAATGATTTTATATGATAAATTCATTCTGTGAGCCATACAGTGAATTGCTAGCATATAAGGGGTGACTGATGTTTGCAATCAAACATGCAACACAGTTCTATGACGTTGCATGACTGACTCCCCATCTGCTCCCACACATACCAACTTCATAGAAATTTCATTCACAGTCATGCCAACAATTTATTTCAAAAGAGAAATAACTATTTTATATAGGTTTTCTGCATTGCAATTTTCAACCATTTTTTTAACACCCAACACGTGCGCAGTCCTCATATGATTTTCTAAAGTGTCAACATGTTTACATACCCATGTTGTGTTGTCAAAAATGGTCACTTCATCAATTGAAAAAGAGATAAACTTTGCATTTTTTACACACTCTTTCAAATCTTCCTTCTCAATCATAGCAAGGCATTTCGCCATTTCCCATGCATTGTTGTCTAACCATTGAGACTGGGGAACATTCTGCATTCCATTATATTGATACAAAGGTTTGAAATCGATGAAATCCGAAATCGGTCTTCCTTTATTAAGGATGTGGAATAAAGTAAAAAATTGTATGAGTTTAGCATGAAAATTTGATTTATTCATTTTACCAATTTTCGTTGTGATCGTTTCACCATTTTCTACGAGAAGTCTGCGTATTTTTTGATCAGCCTCATATTATGCCACATATTTCACATGCATGCATTCTTTTTCAGTTTTCCATCTGTATGTTTTTATTTTCTAGCCATCTTCCCTAGTTAAAGTGAAATATTGTTTTCCACAATATTTTTCAATTATTTCCAATTTAAGTTGCATTTTTTGTTGCCTTCCCAATTTCCATGTACATATTGTACATGCACATTTCGATGAAATTTCTTCAGAATTAGTTGGTTGTACAGGTTCAATAAATGGAATTTTTTCAGCCCAATCAAACTTGAATGTCCTCCCAAGCTTCCACATATTTCTGTTCATACTCACAATTTTACGTTTATGTGCAGAGCTTTCAAGAATATCACGATCATCAGATTTCCTTTTCCGTGAACCAATAGTTACATTTGAATTTTGTGTTGCATTTTTCACTACTGGAATATCTTCAAGCCCTGACATGGTATCATTATAGGTTTCATTTGGCTAATATTAAGCAGAATGCATGTCCACTTCGATAACACCTTCCACATAGTATTTTCTCTAATTAATTTCAATGAGAATTCTATGGGTGTTGGCGGTTGTTGTATCTGAACTAGCAGAGTTTTAAAAATACTTGAACGAAGACTTTTGAGTTTTTTGTAATTTTTTGGGGGTTCTAAGCACTAACAACTTCCATTATTCCCTATTGTGCATCAATAACTGAAACTTTTCGCATGCCAACAACACAATTCCCTATCGCACGTCAGAAGGTTACTCTTGTCACCCATCAGCAAAACCTTCTTGTCGTTCACTAATATATCCTTCTTGTTTCCCATCAACAGATCCTACTTGTCACCCATTAATAGATCCTACTTGTCACCCGTCAATAGATCCTTCTTGTTTCCCATCAACTGATCCTTCTTGTCACTCATCAATAGATCCTGCTTTCGCCCGTCAACAGATCCTTCTTGTCACCCATCAATAGATCCTTCTTGTCACCTGTCCACACACCCTTCTTGTCTCCCATCTATAGATACATATTGTTTCCCATCCTCAGAGCCCTCTTATCACATGTCCACAGACGTCAACAACGCATCAGTTGAACGCTTGTCTAAAAACTATACTTTTGTATACTAGAATCTATTGCTTTGTAAGTTATGTAATTGATAATAGATATGCCCCCAGGTGGACTATGGAATGAGTTAGCAAGTAGTGTTCTACCTGGTGAATAATATATGATTATATAGGGGATATTATAAATAGGTAGGCGAAGCTAACCCCTAAAAAAATTAAACTTTAATTTTTAGGTGAACATGTCAAGACCCGCACTAGAAAATTCATCATTTCAATTTTTTCTAAAATGGAATATTTTCCATATTACGAATATTTGCCACTAAAAAAATCCCTAGCTTCAACCCACTTAGTAAAATACACTGCAACTACTAATATCCATTTGTATCTTGCACTTGAGGAATGAAAAATTTCCCCAATAAATTTCAACTCCCATTGCTTGAAAATGGCTTTAATTGATACTAGTTGTAAACAAAGGGCCCCTGAGGCTTTCAACCTTCCAGAGAATCTTTAGAAACTTTTACATTTTATGACTAATATTGCTGCATATTTGAATAATTTGGACCACCAATATCCCACTCTCAAAATTTTATGAGTTTTTACTATTTGAGAAAAGTGGCTCCTACACACTCCTCCATAGAACTATGTAATAATATTGGGGGCCTCTTCCTCTGTTATGAATCTTAATATAATTCCCTCTAGGTTGTTCCAAGCCAACCCATAATCATTCATAACATATTTTTGGTAAGCCAACTTAAGTGTCCTTCTTTGATTCTTATCTAGATGCCCCGAACACTTCGAATTCTCCAAGTAACATATTACATATTTATACGAAATGCAATTGGTCATTTTTTCCTGGAGGTGCAAATTACCCTCCTTAATTGCATTGATTTCCATTACTTGCAGATTACTTTCTGCCATCAGTTTTTTTAGGCCCAAGCCTCTAAAAAATTTAGTAGTTTGAATATCCATATCATCCTCCTAAATCTTATTTACCCATTGACATCTCTTACTAGATATTTACATCTCAGATAGTATATCCTTGACCATTGCATGGGGAACATAGGTTAAATCTTTGAGTTAAAGATATAAGGCCTTAAGATTTAAGTTGTTCTAACCAAACAAAATGCTTGTTTTTCCATAATGGTATATTTAACTCAACACCTTACATGGTTTTTCTAAAGAAAGCAATTGTCTTTTCATTTCCATCTTCATTTTTCTATAACAATACATATACAATTTTATTTTCTAAGGAAAAATAAAAAAATTGAAATGTTTTTTTATAATATGTGCTAGCCAGAACAGGGGAAATTTTCAACGTTTCTTTAATTCCATCAAATTCTTAGACAACCCCTTGTTCCCATATGATAGCTAGATATTTCTTTAACATACTAGTAATTTGAATGGTTATCTCAAATAAATTGAGATAAAACTCCTAACGAATTTAATTTTTCCAAATAAAGATCGAATACCATTTTTTGACATGGGTATGGGAACCTCTCCAATAGCTTCCATTCATTTAGAATCTATCATGACCCCTTATTAGGATATTATATGTCCCAATAAATTTTTTGTTTTGAACACCGAAGTGAAATTTCTTGGGATTCAATGAAATTCCATATTCCTAAAAAAAAATTAACATCTTTTGTACATGCCCCAAGTGGTCACCTCTTTTTCTAGAAAATAGAGTAACATCTTCTTAGTACACAACTGTGAAATCATTGATTAAACCTGAGAATGCCATATCCATGGCCCTTTGAAAATTATCTCCAATATTCATTAGCAAAAATGAATTCCTAACATACACATATATTTCCCAAGGAGTGGTGATGGAAGTTTTAAATCTTTTGGATTGTTTCATAACCACTTGGTTGTACCTAGAGAATCCATATAATGTTGAGAGGAATTCAGATCTTGTAACCAGTTGCAACATATTTTCCATATTGGGAAATGGATAATTATCTTTAATTGAAGCCTTTTTTATTTTTCCTAAAATTTACACAAAGTCTTATGTCTCCATTTTTATTTCTCACTGGTACCAGATGAGACACCCATGAAGAGTATCTGGTGGGTTGTATTATTCCTCCATATCTTATCTTTGTCAATTGTTCTTCCATCTTGAGTGAGAGAAGAGGGTTAATGGGCCTTTTATTTTGTCTAAATTACTTAATATGAGGTTCCAAATGTATCTCATGATGGAAAAATTCCTCTCTATAATCCTTCAACTCTGAATTAAACCATGCCAAACAATCTTGGTATTTTGTAAACAACTTTATATAAGCTTGTATCTCTTTTTTTCTCAAACTACATCCTAGCTAGACCTTCCTAGGTTTTTATAGGGTTCCTAAGTTGTATTCTTCAACTTATCTTGAAACAGAGATGGGCCTATTTATTACCTTGTCAGCATTTGCAAAATTAAACTAAAGGGAAAATAACCCTCTTGGAATTGTGTTGGTTTTTAGTTGAATTATGTTTTTCCCAAAAAAGGTTTCCTTCCCATCACAAATTGAAACCATTGACTTAAGATCCACGTATTGATTTGTAAATTCACCTTCATTTTTCATGAACCTTTGTATCTAAACATCATCCTAAATACTTTCTAGTGTTTGACACTGTCAGACATAGGTGGTCTACATAATATTTCAACATCATAGCTATAAAAAGGGGAAGTCGTGCAATTATGAAATTGAGATGCAAGAACAACAAGTCTTTCGGCTTGTGTGTCTTGAGATATCTCATGGTATTAAATGTTGAAGGACACAAACATTTTAATAAAGTTCCATACTACATGTTTTTATTGTTTTGTTCCTTGATTATTTGCTGCATAAAGATTCCTGGCTTGCTTTGCTATCAATTTCGAATCTCCTTTGACAACAATATATTTGATCCCATATTTCCATGAAATTCTTAGACCTAGGAGAAATGCCTCATACTTTGTAATGTCGGTGCACTAAAATTTTAATTTGAATGAAAAATTAAATGTTTCTTTGTCTAGAGATATGAGCACCATTCCAGCCCCATTACATGTTTTAGAACATGCTCCATTAAACATCATAACTAAAGGAGAACCAAAATTTTCCAATTCTACGCTATCCTTTATAATGTGGTACTCAAATTCCACATACCCCACAAATTTATCTACATCCACATTAATAAATAACACTTCATAGGAAGTGTTGTTTGGATCTTCAATCGAATATAAAATTTTCTTCTCACCATGTAATTTCAACAAGTTTCCCTCCAGGGGTATAGTAGCATAGTACATATCCATCTGAACAATGCCTCCCATACTTGCAGCCAACTTTTAAAACACCAACATTACCCATCTAGCAGGGAAATCAATAATGACCACATCCATGGTCAAGTATTTGCTATTATAAGCAGCAAGTTACAAAACCAAACCTTTCACATATCCAATAACTAGCACTTCCCTTAAATCAATGAATTGGAATTTTCCAAACTCTACTTGCACCTTTATGTCCAACTCATTAATAACCTCTAGTGGTATTATGTTGCATGATGCTCCTAAGTCAAACATAAAGTTATGGACTAGTTTTTGTTTAATGATAAGTGTTGTAAAAAATGGGTCTATATCCTACTGAGATTAGACCAAAGAAGTGCCTAATTATACTTCTGGGGATTCCCCCATTCTTTTTGGTTGTTGAGGCACTTCTATCTCAACAATAATATGTGGAACATCCATATTTTTGACATGTTTACTTTTTAAAACCATTTCCTCCTTGAATCCTAAGTATTCAAATACTCTCCTTTTGTGCTTAGGGATACTGAGAAGCTAAATAATATTCACAATAACATTGATCTAGATAAAAATTTGAGCCATATCACAGGGGTGTACTTAGGAAAATTTGTAATAACAGGAAAAGTGGTTTCCTTTTCTTATGTGGTGCCATCCTTTACTACTTGAGCATTTATAGGGGCAGTTGGTTTATTAGAAACAAGCGGAATTTTTTTGGGTAGATATTTCTTTGGGAAATTCTTGGGGATGTTAGTTAGGATAGGTGTATTTTTTTTGGTTGTGGCCATAGTCCCTTGACCATAATTTTTCAAAAATTATATTCCTTTTCTTGTGCTACTATTGCATTCATTAGAATATTTCTATCCTCTTTAGAGGGTACACCACCATAGTACATTTTGATCATTAAATCTCTCAAATACTCAAATTCACGGTTAGGTCATTCAAATGCTTTAACCATATCTATTTAAACAGATCTAATAAAGGGGAAAGAAGATACTTGGCTTACATAGTCCCAAAAATAATCCACAGTCTTGGAACTTAGCAACTCATTGGAACTAGCTCTTTGTGGTGGGAAGTCAACACATTCAAACATATATACATCACCAAAGGTAGCCTCATTATCAACCTCTTGTTATTCTACATTAGTGCCATATGGGGTATGCTGTAGAAAAAAAAATCACACCATTCAATGATATGGTCCTCTTTTATTAATGACACTCTGTGTGTCAATGGATCAGGGACTAACTTGTTTTCTATATGGGTTTGTTGTTTTTTCCTTGACCCCATAGTTCCTTTCCCTTCATCATCTACTATGTGATCACTCACGGGATGACTCCCAAATCTATTTTTTCCCTGGGGTTAGTGTTGAGCTTGGGTATTTAAAGATAAACCCTTCTCTTCCCTGGAAAGCTTGTATTAGATTTCCTTTACTGCCCCTATCAGTGTCTTGACCACCACTTCCATATCTACTCCCTTACTTTCATAAGGATTCTATGGATTTAATAACTTTAATCCTTCTATATTTGGAGGTTTCCCCATTACCTTAATATTATTCTCAATTTATTCTACCATAGAAAAAACTTTCCTCAAAGTCCAGGGGTTTATTTCCTTCAAATAATATGTTGTTTTCTTGTCAAAGGCATCAAAATATTTCATTAGGAATGATTCATCACTTGGCCTAAAGTTTACATGAAATATGGTTAAGGTCTTATTAAATTTGGAGTTAAAATATTGGACATGATCATAAAGGTTCTCCTTTATATTCTCAAATTCATTCAGAACAAACCAGGGGTCAGTTTTATCAACATATTGTAATTTGAATGCATTATTCATCTCTGACCAAGATTCAATGGAGTTTTTAGGTAATGATTTTTACCAACCCTTGAAATCCGCTTCCAGAGTATGTATAAATAATTTCACATATAGATCCTCGTGATCGATCTAAAAATATTCCATAGTACTATGAAAAATCCTTAGATGCTGGTCTCCACCAATGGCATTATTTCCCTAAAATTTGGATAACCTATTTCTAAATTTATGTGGGACTGCATTTAGATAACCTGCCATTCCATGGAATTTTATAGGCCTATGCACATCCACAAAAAAAGGAGGTGTAAGAGGAGGTTGGGCCATCTTATTAACTAGAGATGTTGAAACATAAGGGTTAAAATGATGGGGAACTGGAGGTCCATAATGTAATGGAGTGTGATCTTCAAAGTATTGATCCTTTAATGACTCTATTTCATAAAATACTCTATTCTTTCTAATCAATAAAGGAGGGAATTGGAGTATAACCTGATTACTTGCAAAAGAAGGACCCCCATGGACTGGAGCACATAAATTAGCACTTGGACTTATTGATCTATAATTATCATAGGTAATTAAATAATCCTCTACTAAATATTGATCAAAATCAAGAGCTCAAACTACTTTCCCTTCTGGATTTTGATCGCTTTATTCCTTCCATATCTGCTTTATCATTGGATTTGTCTTTTATCACTCCTGAAATAATATTCTAGTAGGATCTGACTTAAATAAATACCTCCTACCTTCCATATTTGATAATCTGTATGATGGATCGACAATGATTGAAATTTTTGTGCACACTAGTATTTACTAGATCTCTCTAGCAAGAATGGAGGTGCCACTAAGGTCTTACATCTTAGATGTGTAAAGAAGTTTAAATGAATTTACAAATTCATATTTCATAATAAATTTATCAAATCTTGGAAAATATCAACATCCTTTATCAATATTTACCCCTAGCCAAGTCAAATGTATTGGAAAACTTGTTTATGCTAGGAAAATATTGACCAAATGAATTAAGCTTAATTTCATTTTTAGCAAATCTTGATAAAGAATTGAGTCTAGATCATGGATTTTATCTAAACACACATCAAACATTACAAAATATCAACATATTATTGTATTTAACAAAATGATCCTTGTCAAAGGTTCCAGAAGCGCATTTTCACCCAATCTTACACCTCATGTGGGCCTAGTAGCATTAACACTTGAAGTGGGATGATCTAACTATGAAAAACTTCTCTTTTTGTATCTAGGGAAGATGTTTGAAAAACTTATTCAAAATTATCCTTTGGAGGGACTAAGTGACACGGACAAATGGGATGACCTTCCCTGCTGCCTTTAGGTCTTGCCTTTAACTAGGGTGAGAAAACCCATTTTGTAACCTAAACTTGTGAGAAAAATAAGTGGAATCACAGTTTCTTATTATTTTCTTTGAAATTTGGAGATTAGTCCTAAATGAACATGGTCAATGTATCAACTATTTAACTCTGATGTGTTATCACACTAAATAGTGAAAATGTAACTCAAGTAGGACTCAGGTTACTCTAGATAGTGGGAAGTTCAATATACTTCTGTATATTTATGAGAAGGGAAGGTAAAAATGGTAATGTCCCTTAGCAAATTCTCATAGGAAGAGAAAAAAAAATGGTTGAAATTTTTGTATGATTTGGAGATTAAATAAAGATAAAGTTGATTATTCATAATTCTCATAAACTTTAACAATATTATAAAATTTCTCAAGGTGAAAAGAACACATCAAAGAACTATAATCAACCCTTTAACCAAAAGATATACACTCATAGAATCCCAAGAATACAAAATTTCACACAATATTTAAGAAATCAAACACAAAAGCTCATGTTAACCTATCAATAAAACATTGACAATTCCTAATTCATTATGCCTAAGATTCACTCAAAGACTTATAAAAATATTCTCAACAAAATGGATGCATCATGAATCTTAAATTTTTTACCATACTATGATAGAAAACCTCTTCCCACAACATAATTGAAGTTGCAAAAACACCACCATTGAAACAATATATAGTTTAATTCAAAGGAATTCTGAACACAATATTGCAGAAGGAGACATAAATGGTTGATTTAAATTATATCACCCAAAAACAAAGATAACAATGCTCATGAACATACAGACAATTTATTTCAGGATTTTCATATTTCTCAACAAGGGAAAATAAATCCTATGATCTTAATTATTGTCAATGGTTGTATGCTTGCAACATTATTGACATAAGAATATTTGAAAGGTAAAACAAATCACACGTATCTCAATTTGATTCAAGTTTTGAATAATGCTTATCAGTTTACACTGTTTCTTCTAAAATATTACAAAAATTAATCCCCTCATCAAAACAAGAACATGCCTCATGTATCTATACAATATTTGCTTCTTTTCTTGATTTTTTCGCCCAAAACTTTAAATATTTTTAAGGAATATTCCTAAGGAACAATATCTAATTCTTCTTCTTTCATAATATACCATTCCCTATCATGCCACAGGGAGAGATCTTTACAAATTTTGTCTGGTGTATATTTCATTCCTTTATGATGAATGGGATTCCTATGTCATTCATTTGACATAATCAAATCGATCATTCCTATTTCAGGTAGGTTGAGAAACCTTTTTTAATGATTTTTTTAGAGTCCCCAAATAGTTTGATTTCATGTTAATCATTCCTACCTTTTGGGAATCTACCTCAATACACACAAAATTATTGTCAAATTTTTTATAAGTTGACAATTTTCACATGTGTTGTGTTACATCAATCCAATTACCTCCTTTTTATTGATATTAATATAATTCACATTTATCTCCCTGGTGCAGATATCATATAAAATATTAGCAATGAACTCACCATGATTTTTCTCAGCTTAACTCGCTAGCCTCATCTTCACCATAAATTCCCACCATTTCTTCTACAACTTCACATCCCTTATTTTTAAGTTTGAAAAGCTTAGTGAAATTATTTTTTTGTAATGTGGCAAGAGTAGTAGTAACATCGAGTTTGAACAAAATTTCATATGAAGAACAAAATTCAATTTTTGACTTGTCTAGCCCAAATGAAGCATTCATAAGAATGTTTTTTGGAATTACAGATCAAGAGGACTATGATGCACCATTGACAACTCAAGTTTTTCAAGTGGCTCTTATTCAAAGAATAATTTATGATCAGACCCATCTTTTCTTCTTTCCAACTAATGTTTTTTCATCTTTCTAGTGGGAGCAATTTTGACTCAAGAGTTGGATGAATGTGAAGGATGCAGTTGATAATACATGTAACTTTATTTGTAATTAGGAATTTACTATGAAAGAAATTCCTACAAAATCTTATATGCCCAATGAAGAGAATTTTATAAAAAATGTTCATGCTCTTTCTCATAAGGAGATTGAGTTGGAGCAATGTATTTCTACTTCGGAGAAGAGGCTAGTAGAATATTTTCCTTCACAACCTCCTGAGGCATCATCATTCTTCATGAAGAAATGTAGGGGTGAGTCCATCTCCAAACCTCCTTTTCAATATGCTCCAAAAATTGATGTAATTGCACTCCCAAATATTACACATACCTTGATTCCATATTCTACCTTCAAAGCATAAGGGAAGAAGGCTATTTCCAAGGGTGGTTTATATCTTAAGGAATGGGTCTCTTCCTACAAGAATAAATTAGAGCTAGTTGAATTTTTAGATGGTCTTAGGGAAAGTTTCAATGATGTTATGGCTCTGGACATGTCTCCTAGTTTGGAAGGGGATATTTTATTTGTACAAATGGTTGTTGGGACTGAGGATTTTTTAGTTAAAAAGAATAGGCTTTTGAAGAAGATTCCTCTTTTCAGAAAGGATCTCTTAATGATATAATAACTAAGTGTCTTTCCCCTTTTCCCTTTTTGGTGTAATAACAAGGATGTATGTAAATATTTTCATGGGCTAGGGAAACTATATAACCCAATTTTTATTTCTTTTTTAAATGTAAAATATTTAAGATGTTACAATGAATTTCATATAAATAATAGATATAGAACTTTATTAAAACAAAATGAAATCCTATTTCATTTTTCCACATTACATACCTAATTAAAATCCACAATTTAAAACAATATTCAATTGTCATGAATGAAAGTAAAAACTGGAAAAGGAAAGTTTTTTAGAAAAGAAAAGATTAGGCTTGCTCATGGTTCAACATGATCATCATATCCTTCTTCATTATCTTCCTCCTTATCAGGTCTTCTATCCATGTAAGCATCCAATCTTTGGAACAACTTCGTCAACTCCCCTTCATTAGGTCCTATGTGATGTTTGAATATTAAGTTATGCCTATTGAAGACCTCAATATATTTGTCCATCATGTGTTTATACTATTTCAATTTTTTAGTCATGTCAATTTTTTTTTTACAAAGATATAAGCCTCTTGATGACCTCATAGGAGCAATGTTCCTCTTTGATGTATTGATCAAAGGATTAAATCAGTATATTAATCTCCAGGTCCCCATAAGTAGGTTTTTCTTTGTCAAATACCATCTCTTCTATCCTGTCATCTATAGTATCAATACCCTTTCCTATCCAATCCTTCTCCATTTCCACATTTTCCTTAATCTGATTCGCAATTTCTACCCTTTTTGGTTAAATCTTCCAGTGCATATTTAATCCCTTTTTCTTTATGATACTCTATTCCTAACTTTTATACTAATCCCTTATAAAGGTAGTTTATAGTGTCAAGTTTAGGAAGGATCCTTTCCCAATAATACAATTCATTTTCACATTGATCATTTCATTCATTTATGTTATTGATCATGTTGGTTAACTCAAAATACCTTTTTAGTGATATTTCAGTGATTTTCCTTCCCTCCTGAGACAAATCCTCCACCTATTTATCTATTACCTCGACCTTCTCACTAGATTTTTTTATTTTACCCTTTATTTTTGTAGTAATGGTAGTGGAAAATTCTTGTTTTTGTTCTTTTCACACTACCAAATATTGTAAGAACGAAGTTAATATATTTATTTTCTCCTTCAACTACAACTCTGGCATCCTGTTTTAGTATTTCCCTAGTAGGATTCCCCAATTGGATGTGCTTGACATCATAATCACTTATTGTAATCTCATCCTTTGACTTACCTTGATGGCGGGTTGAATTATCTAGGGTCCTAAATCCATGTTAATCTACATGTGTTTTAATGGGAATCCTTGCTTTCTGTGAAGCTTTTTTTGGTTTTTGGAAGATAGTGCTTGTTTTATCTAAAAATCCTCTTTGAACAACTTCCTTTTCTTTCTCTTGAAGGAGTCCTCCCAACCAACCATTCGTAGGGGAATTAATCATCTTTACTTATTCTTGCGTGAGGTGTGGATTTTTAGAGTATAAAACTAATTTTTTTGTTGTTCCATGCATATCTTGAGGTAATTGCATATATTTGAGTGTTCCTTCTACTTTTGCTACTTATTTTTCACTTTCCAGCGTCACCAACTTTGGCTATTCTTTAACTTTTTCTTGAATTTGAGTTTTTTTAGTACCTTTTGAATCTTTTCTACCCATTTCTTTCAAACCTTGACCCTTACCCTCTGTAAAAATTATAGGTACACTTGTTGTTTCCCTTGAAATTTGATTTGGAATGGCCATTTCACTTACATCTTCTTTCAATTTATCTTCTGAAGTGGCCACTACATCTATATCTTCCTTTGGAATCTCCCTATCCAAATTTAGAACCTTCAATGGCTCCTTGTTCTTTGAAATATATTTATCATCCAAGAGTGGTTGTTTAGCAGATAAGTCTCCTTGGGATTATTTCTTAAACACATTTTTCTTTATTAGATGTGATTCAAGGATTGATTCCTTATTTTTACCTTTATTGTCAGTTTGTGTACTTTCCTTAGTATTGGTATCAGTGGGTAAATGTATTTCCTTTGTAGTCTCAGTTATAGTTTCCTTTGTGATATTTGTACATTGAGAAATTTCACTCTCCTTTATTATATCGGAATCCTTGAGTGGATGGCTTTCAATATAGACAACATCTGATACTGATGTTTAATCCATAATTATTTGAGTCACCATTTAACTTTCCATAATAGTGGTTGTAATTTTAATTTGAATACCTTGGGTTTGAGCCCTAAATTTGATATTTGAGGATTGATCAAAATCTTGCATGTGTATTTGTTGTTGGGGAACACTTGCACCCTTTGCTAATAAAGTTAAATTTTTTATATCAACCATCTCGAGTAAAGGAAACTCTTTAATTCCAAATCAATTATTTTACTAGGCCCTTTTGAATGCTCTTGTTCTTGACTCATTTCTATTACCTTTGTTACATCTTTCTCCTCAGGTTGTATAACAACTAGTTTACAGTGAACTTGTTCTGTCATAACATCACTTTGCTGACTAGATATAGGGGCACCATAATCTATTAATGAAGCTACTTTAATTGGAGAAAAATATGAAGTTACAACTGGTGGTGGTATAAGTGAAGTAGAATGAATAACTTCAGGAGTCTGTAATGGCATTACTTGATGAGCCAATAAAGTAACAATGTTATTTTGAGTTTCAATTAAGTAGGAAGATCAATTACTTCAGGCCCCTTTATTTTTGTTTCTTTAATCTATGAAAAAATTCATCTTCTGGACCACTAGTATCCCTTTCTAAAGGAAATATTACTTAATCCATTTTTTTAGTTCTTTCAAAAAACTTTATTTTAGGTCCCTCCCTTCCCTTAACACTTTACACTAGATGAACCTAGTAATACCATTGAGGGAGTTCTTGGTTTAGTCCATCATATCCCTTTGGCTTGTATTGGCACTGCTAAAGAAAGAGGAGCATCCTGCATAGCCCTCAAGAGAATTCCCTCTTCATTTTTAGTCAAGTCAGTCTTCGAAGTTCCAGTCTTGATTGTGGCTACTTTCCATTCATCAATGGTCTCAAAACTTAGCTTTCTATTGGGTAATTTGGGATATTTTCCATTCAAGGGGTTCAATTTGTCAGCTCCCTCTTTTAGGGGAGGGAGATCTTCCTTCAAATTCTTAAATTCTAGGAACTCCCTTAGCACTTTTGTATTTTGTAAGGATAAATCCATACCCTTCCTAATCATTCAATTTAGTGTTCTCCTCATTACATTAGTAATTCTTTCATGAGAATCATTTGATTATTACTATTTCTAGTCTATAGGACTAATTTATTTTGACCTCACATTTTGTTAAAGGTAATACTAACCCAACATATTTTAATAATATTCTGTTCCTTGAGGAATTACAACATTTTTGAAGTCATTAACTTTTCTTAAAGTCATTCTAAAATAATCCCTCAGTCTAGCTTCTTGTTTTCTTATGCAATTCATCTAGTAGTCTTAGAAATGGGTTTCATTTTCACTTGTACTAACATCCCACCGGATGTCATAATTAGGCCTTCGTGTAAATTTATCCATTGTAAACCTCTCCATCTCTTTGTCCATTAATCTATATTTTGCTATTGTTTGGCATGAATATCTCCCAACTTGGAGAGGTAATTTTATTTTTATTTTATGTTTCCTAGAAAAAATTTTATGTACAATGGTCAATTGTCTTGAAAGTTCCAATAATACCCACTTATCATTCACATATCAAGGAAACTTATAGGGATTTCCTTCAAATCCACTTACCCTAAAATATGTGAATAATTTGTACTAGATGAAAATGTAACCATATTTCATAATTTCAATCCTAGAAAAAATAGATAATCTTTACTGCTCTCATTCTAGTTTGAAAAGGAAAGTTAGAGGGAAAATGAAGGCATCAAATAACTTCTTGGCATTTCCTCTCCACTTGTCCAATCTCAATTATGAATATACATCATACAACCTATAGTTAGGAAAAATTTCCTGTGGTGGGAGACCTAGGAATGATTTGAATCATGTACTATTATAGATGAGGTAATACATCATGTAGAATCTTATATCAAATTGATCACCTGTGCTTATTTTTATAGCTATTTTCATGAGTTGGGCATGAATAAATGGTGATATAAATATTTCCCGACAAAAATTTTCCTGTTCTTCCAAGACAACCATTATGAAGGGGCACATCCACTCTTGAAAATTGTTAACCCTATCATCATACTAAACTTTAAAATGAGGTTCTGATCCACTTTTACAAACGTGACCTTAGTCAATTTCTTGGGGATTGTTTATATTGTTGAATTCCTTTCTTTCAACTATTGTGTATTTAACATTTCATCATATTCATCATGTCTTGGGTTGTAATCAATTTGTGTTGATTCAACGGTAGCAATTACGGGTTGAGCCTGATGGTATCCAAATTGATTCTCCCTTGAAAACTGAGCAACATCATAGATTTAGCAAGACATTGAGAGATAAATAGATCATATTATGAGTTGTTTTATAGCTAGGGAGGGGATTTGTATGACTCTTTGTCACTTGGGCATCGAAGAAATGGATAGTACCTTCATTAAGGATTTGATCTATCCTCACTAATTTAGGCCATGCCTTTTGACCAGGGTAAAAGGACCCATTTTGTAACCTCTGTCCATGAAGGAGAATGAAAATAGCCTTCTTTGCACAAACTTGAGAGGGGACCCTGAGAAAATATGATCAATGCACCATAATTTAACTATCACGAGTTGTCACTTCTAAAGAATGGTGATATTTTCTAAATAGGGTTAAGGTTACTAGACATTATGGAATCCTGATTGCTTCTGCATATTCTAGCAGTAGAATTTATTCATTTGTGGACATACAGGGTAAATAGGGGTAGTTCAAGTGGGATTCATTGTTTTTGAATAATTTTGGTGGGATATTTAGTAGGATAAGCTTGATTTTTCCAGATCTTTGAGAAACTTCACAACATTTAGAATACTAAATGACATAATTCTTCTGAATGGCTAAAATATTCCATCAACTAGAAGGTGTGCATCAATGGAGGCCCAGATTTTCACATTTTCACACAATCTCCAAGAATTTAACACGAAGGCTCTTTATTTAAACATTAAATACCCCTGGTTCCTCATGCCTAAGATACAATCAAAGGCTTACAAAAAATCATTAACAAAATGACAGTAAAGTGATTTTAATTTTATTTTATCTCATTACAGGATGAAGGGTCTTCTCATAATGAAATTGTAAATGCAACTAAACTATCATAGGGATGAGATCCTGTGTGATTCAAAGGGATTTTAACACAAGATTGCAATAGGAACAAGAAAAACTACTTGCAGACATTCTAAAATAAAGTAGACACAAAGTTTCCCAACATTGACACTGATTAATTTGAAGTTGATTAGATTCATCAGCAGGGGAAAGTTTCTTTGAACAATCTCAGAGCTAAAGGAGTGTAGGACGAATACCTGGAAGGAATTCACGTGCATAGAATAGTTTCACTTCACTAAAGTGTACGAGTTGCGAGATTAAAGCAAGAAATATTTGTAAAGCAATGTGCATGCAAATGAGAGCTCAAGATTTGAAAAGTGGAGTGGAATGGAAGCCTTAGCTTAGATTTTATTTTCTTATCATAGATAAAAAGAGGTGGTGTACATATAGGGGAGTGAATGTGTAACTCCCATGTAAGAGAAGAGGAGTTACTTTCCAAAATGGGAATGTAACTCCTATGACACACTTACACATATGACAAATTATGTAAGAGAATCTGTCATAACTAAGATGACACCTAGATCCATGTCCACATAAGTGAGATGACTCACCTGGTGAGGTGGAATAACACTAAATAATTGAATAAATATACCACCTACACCAAAAACCCCCTTCATCGTAACTTAGGATGAGGTGGAAAGTAAGAAACAAGAAATGGGTCTTGATAGAAAGCCCGATGAAGCACCCATGCACAAGAAAAAGGTCCCAAGCAGTGAAGGAAAACCCAGTGGGAAAAACATCCACCACAAGAGAAAAAAAAACTCTATAATCTAAGAAAGATGCCAAATATGGGTCCTGGCCATAGATGAGTCTGAAAGGGTACCCTTTTACAAAGAGTTAATCTCTCGGAAAGAAGAAGAAGAGAGAAGAAGAGGGAGATGAAAGGAATGCAGAATATGCCATGGACGGATCTCAACTCTGCAGCTCTAAGAAGTATCCTAGAATAATGTCAATGATGAGATCCTCTACCTCTGGACTGAAGAAGAGCCACCCACACCGAGCTATGTGCCTTCTTTTAGGAAGGACATAAATGATGTGCTAGAAGTTTTCCCACTCCACAAAGGAAAATGAAGGCAGAAACATGAAGAACTCTGAGTCTAGTGCACAAAAGTGTGACATAGGTCTAGTGAGTGAGTGCCAAGGAACTGAAGGTAATGTCACAAGTGCAGAACTGTCAAAGTATAAAAGAGGAAAACCCGTGGAAAGGATGTCCAAGTGATGTGAAGGGAATAGAACATCCTCCACAATAGAAAAGGGATCCACAGCTGAGGGTGGATCAATGAAGGTCTCCGGAAATGTGGAAGTGACATGATTCTTGGAAGGGGCACTCCCAACGACAGAGATAATGAACTCCTATAAAACACCTGTAGATGGATGAGGGACCTGTAGAACATCACAAGTGAACTCTGTGAAAAGACAACTAAGGTCAAGCAAATACTCATCCCAATGAGGGGGCTCAACAAACAGAAGAGTGATGTCGGATAGGTATGAATCATCCAATGAAGGTGGAGGATTGAAATTGGCCTCGTACACTGGAAGTGGAAAGGAGGCGGGTGTATTGATGGTGTGAGACTGAGTATGAGATGTGGGATGCAACAATATCTAGAATAGTGAGAGAAAGAGGAGAGAAATCCTCTGTAATGCTCTTGACATCAGAACTGGGTGCAAAATCATCGTCATCAGAAGGAGAACCAAATGATTATATGTCATTGGAACTATCATCACATGAAGAAATGGAGGAGATGACTAAATCGGCAGTAGCAACGATGGCAACAGTATGTGAAGGGTCTCCATAGAGGGACTGAAGAATTCTCTAGACACGGTGAGGTGGATCTGAGTCTTCCACATGAAACCATGGAGAATCAAAGACATGCATCATCATGTGACAAAAGATGTGGTTACAAGTGTCAAGGAAGTCCTCTAGATGACGATGATCAGTGGGTGTAGGAACTGGCCCAAGTAAGAAGACTGAAAGATCCTCATGGGCGAAGTAACGTTCCATGGAAGCATGTCAGGATGAATAGTTCTCTCTCCCAGTGAGAAGTGGTGGAGGTTGTAAAGAAATCATATGATGCTCATGTCTGGAAAGAGAACTCTCCATGATGAAAAAATGCAATTTGCAAGGTGCACAAAAGCAAGACGTCGGACTAGGCCGATAATGTGTCTGTGTGTAAAAACCCAAGAGTACAAGCAACACCCCTAGAATGTGGCACTTTATAAAAGTAGTGCATTTATAAAACTTACAATTCCATCACATAATGTGTGAAAAATCATGCAACTTTGACCAAGGAAGCGTTCAGAAATGAGCAGCGAGTCAAAAGTTATCGCATTAAAATGATTCCCACAACTGATGGAAAAATACACTAGATGCTACAAACGCATTAAAAAAGTACACGAGATGCGTGCAAAAGGTATCATGTGACTACTCATTGGAAATGACATCAAATTTTAGACATAGTTTGTTTTGACTATAAGGGGGGATTATCCTCCTGCCAACCCCGGACCTCGCCCTCCATCTTCGACAAGCGTAGGAAGGTGGATTGACCAAGCCAAAAATAGCCTAGGAAATTTAATTACATGCCATAATGAATAAATATTTTTCCTCAAAACATTAAAAAATGGGTTGTTTTTACCTCCAAACAATTTATAAAAGGGATTGGGCCCATTTGATGGGTGTCAAGCCATGTGGTCCAAGCTGGTGGTGAACAACTGTCGAGCTGGGGTGTCGATGCCACATGAAGTCATAGTATGCATGTCATCCGAGCTATTCACGTAGTAGGGTAGAGACATGAAGAATCAAAGTCACGTGTTAGATAGGGGCCGAGCTGCAACCACTGAGTTAGGTTGAAACTTCCAAGTAGAGCTACGTTTTGGAGTGGCTGTGACCAATGAAAGAGGCAATAGGAGATCCGTTACATACCACGTTCATGAATTGAGGTCAGTTAGACACCGATTATAGGTGGCATGGTTGTTAGATCTGTGTGCCAAATGGTTAAACTATCAATTTCTGGTGTAACTTTGTAACGTCCAAGCAGGAGCCTAAACCAGATTCCCCGTGCACATGAGCGTTACACCAACGATCTTTGACGAACGGAGAGACCACAGTCAACTCAAATGTGAGAGTAATGAAGGAGAGTCAAGCAGTTCTAGAAACTGTGAGGTGCATCTAAGGAGAAACTTGATGGAGCATGAGTTGCATGAGGCAAACCAAGGAGAAACTGATGCAGAGTCAATACACAGTCACGTAGGATTATAACCACCATGCATAGAGATCAGGGCAGAAAATGTAGGGGGTAAGCTCTCCATGGAATGTGACAGAAGAGTGGAAACTGACTGGTCAAGAATCCAAATGCTGGTAAAGTGTGCAGTTTGGCAGAGTTAAAACGGCTAGAGCTTGAATGAAACATGTTGGAGCTTGATTTATTACTTCCAAAGTGTAGGTAAGACTGTAACCATAGTTTCAGATCGTAACATAAAAAACGTGGAGTAGTGTATCCGTAGCACATCAGAAACACAAAAAACATTGTAGGTAGACAAGATGCCAAGCAAGGTATTCAGAAGCACGAGCAGTCTAGTGAATGAGGTACATAAGACAAATCCAAATAGGTTTGAATGACATGCACCAACATTTCTGAGCACGGTGAAGCATGAGTAGATCAAATGAAGAGCGAGCTATCAACCTTCAAACCTATAATATGCTAAAATATGAACATTGGAAAATGCCTCCAAAGCATGCATCCAAGGCCATTGAACACTTGAAGAGCAAAAACACCCGAAAAATACACCCACAGAATCTAAAAATATGCAAGTAGAACATGCAAAAATGAGAGCTTGCACAAGCAACTACACAGTGGAGCAACGATGGTGAGCAACGTGATTCTGGTCCCACCGCTCTGATACCATGAAGGAGTGTAGGACAAAGCCTTGGAAGGAATTCACATGCATTGAATATTTACACTTCACCAAAGTGTAGGAGTTGCGAGATTAAAGCAAGCAAGCTTTGTAAAGCAATGTGCATGCATATGAGAGCTCAAGATTCGAAAAGTGGAGTGGAATGGAAGCCTTATCTTAGCTTGTATTGGGTTATCATAGATAAAAAGAGGTGGTGTACATATAGGGGAGTGAATGTGTAACTCCCATGTAAGAGAAGATTCCTCCATAATGGAGAAGAGGAGTTACTTTCCCAAATGGGAATGTAACTCCTATGACACACTTACACATATGACAGATTCTGTAAGAGAATCTGTCATAACTAAGATGACACCTAGATCCATGTCCACCTAAGTGAGATGACTCACCTGGTGAGGTGGAATAACACTAAATAAGTGAATAAATATACCACCTACACCAACAAGAGCTTGTCAATGGCTGTACACTCACAACTAACTTGACATGATTGAAATCTAAAACACATGAAATTAACAGGTTTCTCAGATGGTCTCTTAGGAAGATGGGATTTCTCAAATTTTCTCATAAAAATTAACATCCGACCCTTTGTAAGAGTATTCTCATTGCATTTATACAATTCACTTACTCAATCATCCCAAATTTCCCCCCCAAAAAATAATAATATTTGATGAATCCTTTGCTTATTACCAATTTGTCTCAAAAAGTGACGTTTAAAAAATTTGCACCCGCAGCTTCCAGGTGGAAAAATCATGAATTGATCATGTTTATTATACCCTCAACTAATGATTACGATGCCATGCCACAACATTTTGACAGTCCTAATCATTTTTATCCTTTCATGCGAGAAATCCCCATTGTAATCATTTTTCGGTGGCTCTGTATAGCTGAATCTAACAGGAAATCCTTTTAACCCTCGAGGCAACACATTTTTCATCCTTTGCACCTGTAACCTCCATCATTTCATCCTTTTCCCATTCTTTCCTCTGTAACTTTGCTCTACCTCTAGCTTCTCTGGTAATTCACATTTTTACAAGTGCCCAAGCAATTCTAATTTCAAAATATCAACCTTTGCAATCCTTGGACTCACAAATTAAGCTCTAAGTCCATTCAATTACACTTTGTAAATAAAAACGACAAGTAATTTCATCAAAAAATGATGAAAAACAATGCCTATTCACATCTCCATGAGTCTTGGAGAAAAAATGGTGGTAAAATCAGATGCAATGCACAACAACCATTGATTCTTCCCTTTCTCAACTTTAGATTAGAGTCATCCACGTGTTTCCTTGGCACAAATACAAAGGTGAAGTTCAGAGGAAAGTTTCCAAACAAGCACGGGCCTTCCATGTGCCTTAAGACCAAGAAAATTTCCTTTTGGCATTTGAAAAGTATCAGTATAAAAGGGGCTAGCGGAAGCCTCCATGTGTCTCACTAGTGCACTTTTGATATGGAGCCCAAAAGTGGAGACCCTAGACAATCCGATGGCTTTCAAATAGTACCATCAACTCCAGCATTTTTTCTAGTGGAACCATTATCCACTCTGTATGTTATTTTCGAAGAGATTCATAAACACTCAAATTATTTTTTTAGTGGACCACCAACCAATTTTATAGCAGCGTACATGTTTCCCCACCCCCATCTTTACATTCAAGAGAAAATATAAAAAATATCGCTCACGCAGGAGCTCACTTATTATAAGAGTGAACATGAATAAATATTTTTTTCTTATTACATCACACAATGAAACTTAAACACACAAAAAAACAAATGCAACAAATTCATTATGTGGCCCCTTCGCTTGCGGCTAGTAAGAGGTCACTGATTATCCTCCTTCCTCCGTTGCCTCCTTCCTCCATCGCGATGATGCTAACTCAATTGAATTTGTCTTTGAGGATCATTTTAAAATTCTATTAGGTGTCAGTTTCAACCAATAATACACCCTTACAATAGTAATCAGCTTTATATTTATCCAAAATAATAAAGCATATCAGATTTTAATTGCTCGAAATCAGTCACTATTTTGTTACAAAATAATTAGAAATGTCAGAATTGTTTCAATGATTTATCTTAAAATATGAAATGGGTTTTTGTAATGTTCTGAAACTTTTTTCCCATGATAAAAATAAACAAACCCAAAAAAAATTAGAAAATTTCGAATCTGGGTTTTTGAGAAAAATGTGAATTACAAGTCATTTTTATTTAAGATCAGAATCGAGGGAAAATTATGACGAAACCTTCAAAACTGTCAAATTTGCATCCTAGAGGCTACGGTTTTGTTCTAAAATCACTCTCATAGCTTTTCCTTTCTTGATATGATACCAGATGATTTAAAATTGATAGATTATCTAATATAAATAAGCAACAATGACGTTATATAATTGTACAAATCAATAAGACACAATGTTGCAAAATGAAGATAATAACATAAACACAAAATAAGAGAAAAAATATAATAAAAACACTATATTATTGATTGAATAATTTTGGAGCTAATTACACGGTGAGAGAGCTTACAATATAAAGCCTTTCCATTTCCTATAAACAAGGAGATGAGGCTTACCAATATCATCCTAATAATCTCTCCTATGATCACTCACCACTATTCTCTCATATATCCCAGCAATATCTCCACACACAATAATCTACGTGAGTTGTTTATTCAACAAACTCATAACTAATACAATATCCTATATTATTAATAATGAGTTGTTTTATGACTCATATTAATAATATTACAATATTTTATTTTTTACACACACACATGATATTAATATAATATTAATATCTTACAAGTTCACACTAATTTACTAATGTAATATATGAATATTACATTTAACTATTACAAACAATAATGTGAGTACTAATCAAAAGATTATTCCTAACAGAACCACATCCAATGAGAAATGACCACGTTTCCACAGATGCTGAGATATAAATTGACAGGGAAAAACACACCTGTCAAACCCTAAAATATAGGGAAATCACCATTTGCACCCAAATATGAATTTTTATTTTAAGGAAAAAGAATTTGGAAATGATACAAGGCCCAAATGCAATCCATGACCATGGAGAAGGATCTTTCAATAGCATACAAATGAAGAAAACTTTTCACGCTTCCATTTAGGGAAATATAAAATACGACAGAGCCCGCAGATTGAAGAATTTTTAGAGAAAACGAGGCGAGATCAAATTGAGCACCAAAAAAGTCAACTTTAGTAACCCCATTACTTCCCTAAAATCTTCTAGTGTTAAATTTATTACTCTTTCCCCACTTCCGTCCAATACCTCTTTCTTCAGGTCATAGTTTTCCTCACAACCATACAAGCTTGGGAGAGTATATAGATGGTAGAAACACATCTGCTAAGGCACTGTGGCTGGCATCAATGGATTCCATCAATTGGCTCTCATTCGGACAACAAAGTATTCTCAGAAAATCATCTAGATTAGCATTCAGTAATTTTGTATCCATGAAATTGTCTAAATTAGAAGTTACATGGAAACCTTATTATAGATACCCCATCTTGTGGTTTTTGATATTTTCTCCTAATTCCTCTTAATCCCAATTTAAGTATCGAGAACACTAAGGTAAAGCAAGGACATACCTATTTATTTTTAAACTCTGTGAAATTTTCCCCTGCTTCCGTAACTCTGAGCTTCCTTGGTTGAACTTCACCACATCACAGTTGATTCTTCTTCTATATTTCGTGAATTAAAGATAATAGGGCATAAAAATTTCTCGTGTGCTAGGTGAAAAATGGAAACAATTAAAAAATCCTTTAAATTTCATACTTTGATCAGTGTGCATGCATTTATCACGGTAACCATTAATGCTCTAAATCATGACCTTTCGATCTATTTATCCTTTTTAATGTGAGTTGTCCATGTTGCTTAATTTGAGACATTGTGGGGTCGGGCAGTATACTTACAAGTTTTTATATTTCTTTGAATAATTGCCAAACTGTAATTTTGACTCGAACATCTGCTCTCTGTCTTTGGAAAAGAAGTTGACCCATTTTCCCCATCGGAGCCTGGGATAGATTTCAACTTTGCATTGCATTGGGCCTTTGATGAAAAAGTGCACAATTATTCTATTTCCCCCATCCAATCACAATTGAACACATGTTCCTATTGCTAAGTGGGGTTATATTTGTACTTTGCATCGTATTACTCAAATATTTCTTCAGGTTTCAGAGTTTGGTTTACACTTTCCATCCATTAAGTATATTTTGTAATTGCACAAATAAAATGTGATATAACACAACCAATTATATCATGCCATGTAATATTAGGCTAGGAGAAAATATCGTAACCTGCATTGTAAATAAAAGGAACGAAACATAGGGGGAGTTTACAAGGATTAACATGATCATCTGATAATGCTTTCATGGATATTTCTCTAAAATGAAATGGTTATGATTTCATCGAATGAAAAATAGGAATTCACATTAGATATATGATCAAAGATGGGATTTTTTTCTTTTTTTAACATGGGTTTATCATCTGAACATACATACTTTAGAGTTCTAGGAAATAAAACATGAAAATTTTATGAAGGTACACGTACGAAAAAAGGGCGAGCTCAAAATGAGCACTAACAACCTATACAATCTAAGAATAATGTATCGGTTCATAAAATTAATGATTGTAATATGCTACAAGATTTTACAAATATGAGGAGTATGTAATTAACTACACAAGACTAAAAAGAGAGATTCAAGTAAACAAACTAGAAAATTTTGGAGAGTAGAGGTTGAATTTTATTCCTTACTAAAATTATAATATGATGATCTAGTACATGACCATACAATTATGTCAAGAATAGTTGCACAATGTAGGAAATGTTATATCATCTTGCACGTATGTTTTTTTAAGTTCTATAATTTTTTTAGGTATTTCAGTGGTATATAAATGTGTTTATTGTAAAACCCTTCTTGTCACAAATTTCAGAAACCATCTGTAACATAATGGATAATTATCAAACCATAAGTAGGTGTATAATACCCTACAATAAGGCTAGTTTTTTTGTTGAATTGGAATATGTGCACCACCTACATTTGTACTACTACTAATATTCCTTAAGCTACACATATGTTACCACCTAACATGTAACATCTATATGAATATATTTAGTTGGAAACTTGAACCACTTTGAACATTCTTTAGAGTATTGTTCTCTTAAGAAGACTTTGAAGTAGGGATATTGGTACTCTTGGAAGTGAGGGAAGATAGAAGTATTAATCTTGTTGAGTTCTTTAGAACTATACTAGTGTCTTCCCTAATGGATGTGCATTATATTTCAGAATATTTAGGAATCCTTGAATGCCTCTTGTAAATATTATAATGATTGTTCCATATGATTTTTTTTTAATAAGTGAGTAAATAGACTGATATTAACTTGATTATATATGATTCTGAAGGTAAATTATTATGATAATTTTGACCCAAGAAGATGAAAATTCCCAAAAAAATCATTTCATCAAAATTAGAGTTAAAGGATGCGTTGGTTTGGGACCATAAAAGTCATCCATAAATATATTTCACATCATGACCTAGTTATAAGGTTTTGATTAGGGATGTGATGAATGAAATCTAGAAATTACACACTAAAAAGAATATTTTAAGTACTACTATTATGCATTTACACTAATATTTTTGTGACACATTAGTGTGTGGGAATAAAGAATATATATATATGATATAACAAGATGAACTAAGTGGGATAATATTTGGGTTTCTTTCTTAGCAAAGGATCACAATCACAATTAGCACCATTAAAAGGGTAAATTACCCAAATTGATTTTTTAAATCTCTCTACTTTAAGTATGAAATTAATATTACATATTTAAAGGAAAATATATCTTAGTGTGTAGACACACTTTATATTTTATCACAATTTTAGTTTTCTCTTTGTTTTTTTTACATACTACAATATGAAACCTACAACATACAGTGGTATTCAATGTCCACAATAGAAGTTAAATTGTAACTGAAATAGTAAATATACAATTGGAACTTACATAAAATTATCTCAAGTGATGTAAATCATGGAAATAATACACACGTTTATTATATGGAGGGAATAGGTTGTTGTTTCCTTTCTTTTCATAGGAGATAAGCATTTTTATTTCTAAATTTTATGAGCCATTGTGGCTGATTAGTCCATAATCGAGTTGAAGGAGAAACTTGAATATTGGGTACATGCATCCAAAAAATGAATAAAATATCGAGAGATAATAGGATATAGGTATCAATGTACCCCATGACTTAGTAAGTCCAAGCATCAATTTTATAACCTTGATTTTTTCCCCTTTGATATGAGGAGAAGAAATAATTCCTATGAAGACAATAGTTTCTTTGATACTTTAATTAATCCCATGGACTACATTGTTGAAGATGGATCTAGGTAATATTTTATAGACAAAAACACAAGGTATAAAATAGAATCATTTCCTCCATGCTTTGCTTATGTATCATATTTTCTGAGTAGAAGTGTGTATGATGTTGAAATGATTATAGAAAAGGAGATCCATACCCCCTAAAACACCTATATGTTTTAATAAAAACTTAAAACTAAAGTAGAGGAGTGAAATATTCATGTCCCATATAAAATTTTGAGAAACATTTTGTATGAACCAGATATTATGACATAAATCTATATCCATAAGTGTAAATATTAAAATGAAGATAAATCTATATCCATAAGTGTAAATGTATGGTTTAAGGTTTGGTCATAGAATCCAACCACCTTGTGAAATTGTACAACAAGAGTGGCCGAATGGATATAAAGTGGATAAGGGTATTAAAGATCCCATTTAAAATTGGATCTTAGTAGGAAAAAGATTGAGAAGTTAGAGTAGAGGAGAGAGAATTAGAATAATACTAGTGCACTTGAATGTAAAAGGATGAAAAAATCACCTTTTTTAAGGTGATGAGAGTTGTTAGAAGGGATTCCATTTTTAGGTAAGAGAATAGAGGTTTGGAGTATCCCATAGATCTAAATGTAAATTATAGATAATCTAGGTAGGTCCTTACGATTCCTCTAAGGTTTTGATAAGATTCATGGTAAACAAGCCTTGTAAATGTCAAATGGCTCCTTTCCCATTAATAAAAGTATGCAAATTTACTATAGCCTAATGTGTAACCCCATCTAGGCATCTGGGTATTACCCACACATATTTAATATATGTTGATTAACTAAATCCCAACACTTACTGTATAATATTAAAATAACATTTTAGTTTTTATAATTAATCATTACAGTATGCTACAAGTTATTGAAAACACAAGGCATATTTAGGCACGTGGGGAGTACCCACATGCCTTTAATATGTATTTATTAACTAACTATACAATATTGTAAGAGAAATATAGTTATTACAATTAATTATTGCAATATGATACTTGATTTATTAAAACACAAGGAAGATGTAATTAGATATCTAAGTTCACAAACTAGAGAACCTGGGACTACAAATGTTGAATATTATTTTTTATTGAAACTATAACTTGAAGATGACCTTGTGTACAACTGTAAAACTCTACCAAGACAATTTGTGTTGTCCATGACCTATTGTATGGTTTTGGACTTGTTTAATTTGGGGGTTTTACAAATTTCTAGGTCCTTCAATGCTCTAGAAATATGTTTCAATGTAAAAACCTTGTTGTTGCACAATATTATAGCCATCTATAATCACTTGGATCATGTGAGAGTCCTAACCATGGTAGAATACTCTATAATAAGGTTAGTTTTTTTTGTATAAGTGAAATTAATGAACCTCTTATATTGACACTACTCTCAGAGGCCTTAAATGACATTTACTTTCCACCTATAATATAATATCTATATAAATTTTTCCTAATTGGAAACTTGAACCACTTGTAACATGATAGAGAGTATTTTTATCTTTCCAAAACTTTTAAGTAGTGATTTTGATGTGTTGTGAAGTGAGGGAAGCTAGATTCATTGATCTTGTTGAGTAATTCAAAACTATAGTAGTGGCTTCCACAATGGATGCGGGTAATATTTTGGAATATCTAGGGAGATTCAAATTCCATTTTTAAGTATTACAATCAATGTGAAAATTGATTTTATTTATATTTTATATGTGAATAAATGTCGTGATCTTAACTAGCTTATATAGGGTTTCAAAGGTAAATTATCATCATATGGATGACCTAGGAAGATGAGAAGACCCAGAAATGTTATTGCATGAAATCAGTTACACGATATGCCAGTTTAAGACGATAAAAATCATCCATAATTTTATTTCAAATCTTGAGATAACTGGATGGTATTTGTTAGGGATATACTGAATGAAATATGAAAGTTATAAAATGAAAATAATATTTTAAGTACTATTCTTATGCATTTACACTCAAAAATTTTTTGACACATCAATGTGTGGTAATAAGTTAGTAATGATAGAGATAACATGATTAAAAAATCGGGAATAGGAAGTGGGTTTTTTTCTTAGAGAAAGAGCATAGTCATAATTAGTAGTTTCAAAATGGTACATTTCAAAATTTTAGTGTCTACAATTTCCACCCCATTATGTATGAAATGAAAATTACATGCTTAAAGGAAAAGTTACTAGAGTGTGTGGACATGTTTTTTTTTCTAGAACAAATATCTTCCAAATGTATTTGTTTTGGCATGATCTATGATGAAAATTATAATATAGAGTGTAGTCAATGTCCATAGTAGAAATTGAACTATATCTCAATTGTAACTAGATAATTTCAACTTGCATTAGTGAAATCGAGAGATGTAAAACATGGAAAGAGTAAAAAAAATTATTTTGTAGAGGGAAGACATTCTTATGTCCTTATTTACAGTTGGAAATATGGAACAAAATTTAATTGGATGAAGCATTGGGGTTTATTTTTCCCAAATTTTTTTGAAGGAAACACTATAGTATTAGGTGCTTGCATCCGAACACAAAATAAAAGATAAAGAGATAAGAAGAGAGAGATACAAATGTACCCTCTGAATGAAGAATAGCGTGTATACAATTTTTGAGTATCCTTCATATCATCCCCTTTGATATGAGGAGAGGGAAGACTAAATATGAAGAAATTAGATACTTTGATAGTTTAATTGACCCCAGAGACCAAAAAATGGTAGATGGATCTAGGCCAAATTTTTTATATATAGCCACAAGGTATTAAAGAAAATGAGTTGCCACATGCTCTTCTTGTGTGTTCTATTTCTAATTAAATTTAGGTATGATGCTGAAATTATGAAGGATAAGGAGACTCATGCCCCTAAAACACATGTATGTTATAACCAAAACTAAATACTTAAGTGGAGAATAGGTTATATATTCATTCCCCCTGAAACTTACTAAGAACCATTTTATATGAATCTATAATTGGAAATTCAAAATTGAAGATAAATTTAGTATAGCTACCCCCAAGATAGAAATGTAGGTGGGGTGTTTCTGACCTATTTTTATGGTCTTAAACCTATGTATTTTCTACCAATTAGTGTATATATAGACATTTTTATGAGCCTTTTTTCCTATAAATAACCATATTTGAACGTGTAATTATGTGATTTACATGATAGTATTTATTAAACCCTATTGCATAGTAACTTATGTAAGCCATGATATATAGCTAGAAATTACACTATTGAACAAGAAAATAAGAAAGTAAGTATGAAAACATAAGCAAAAAATATAGAAATAATGACTTATCTTATTTACACATGATATGGGAATGGTTTGTACTTGAATAACTATTGAATAGGAAGTAAACAATGTCATAAATTCTCAGGGTAAATTCTAAAATCCATGAGCAGAGCTAGACATGGGCGCCTATGGAATGATAGGAGCGCATGGGTGCTAGAGATTACTACAGGGCTCCGGTGACTATGCAAATGGTCAAAATCATATGTTTACAATGTGAAACAACTGTTGTAATTATTACCTATTGATCACCTATGTATTTCTCTTTGTGTTAGAACTATAATATTAAGTGTATCATAACATATAGTTATATTTAAATAATACAGAATAAACTATATTATTATTATTTAAATATAAAATTTACAGTAGGTGGTCGGTTAATCTAATTAACTAACTAATTAAATCGGGGTGTGCCCCGTCACTTAAGAAGGTCATAAGCCTTATTTAAATATGACCATAGGTCATATTCAGGATAATCGAATCAATTTATCATAGATCAAATAATAATATTTAAATATGAATATGAAGGTAAATCCTAGTAAAAAAAGGAGTAGAAGTGAGGCGGGATTTACTGGAATGGTAGATGTAAAATATTCTCACATAGTGGATTTATTTTCGTGGTTTATACCTATTTAGGGTTTTTCCACGTTATATGTGGTGTTACTGTGTTTATGTGTTATTTACATAAATTTATGTTGTGTATAGTTAGATTTACATTTATTCATAATGTTTAACTTCATATTTAATTAAATTGGATAATATATTTTCCACCCGTCATCCTAACATGGTACCAGAGTGGGATTAATAAATTAAATTAATCCTAAATGACCTCAGGTTGTATCATCTAGGAATTTAGGTGGTTAAGTTATTTGGAATGATATTTAACACCCCCTCTTCCCTCTCTGCATGGTTCGATTGATGTTTGTTGCAAAGGTGGAAAGTTATTTAGATTTTCAACTCCATGTAAAAACTCTTGTTCAGGAATTACTAGGCCCTAGAAACTAAGGTAAGAGTTATAAAACTTTTGAAATATTGTATATAGTTTATATAGTTTAAATAGTGTCCGGGGAATTTAAGAAAATAAAAAAGGAAAGTAAAAATTCAAAGGGAAACTCAAGTTTACAAGGGGAGATAAGATTTGACAAAATAGTTTTTTTTTATTTTTCATTAGTTGGGTAAAAATTCTTGTCACCTCGCAGTACGTGATTTTTTACATTTCAATGTGAATTATAATATCCTATTTCATGTCCCGGATAGGGCCTCTATGAATTATTTTTGCACCTATAGTTTAATATAAACAATAATATTTTTATAGTTTTTCTAAAATCTTCATATTTTATAAAAATATAATATATATATATATAATGTATATATCTAAATTATATATATGTAGTTATATATAACTATATAAAAATATATACAACTATGGTTTATATAAACCTAAGTCTAAAAACTAAAACAAAACTATACCCAGGCCGCACATATAATAATTAAAACAGGTATTAAAAAATATCTAAGAAAATATATTGGGGTCGGCCCCCTCCTTATTGTGTACCAAATGGCATCATCTACTCGCCCTTGCGATCCTTCCCCTGTGTTTGGAGTGTGTCTTTGGGACCCCCTCACCTTTGTCCCATCTTGTACCCCCCTCTCTCCTATTGCATAGGGATTAATCCACATTGGGACGATGGGAGACGGTGGTAGGATTTATAAGCCTTAAAACATAGGTTTTGTGGGATGAATATTGTCACACCACCCGATTTTATTTCAAGCCCTTACAGCCATAGCTTCCTATTATGCTAAGGATCCTTTTCAGCAACTTGGATGCGGATGCTAGTGTTGTCTATCTATGCAGCTCGATCATGGTGTTATAAGTGGCTCAGTTGGCATAGATAGTTAATTCAGTTTCCAATGAATTTTGAAATATGGTATATCATTGACATGATATCTTAGTGAATAACTCTCTAAGTTGCTTACCCAACTCAGATGACTTGATAGAAAATCCTACATATAAGGAGAAAGAGCTCGAAATTTGTTTTTATATAAATCATTTTCTTTCTTTTTGTATACATAAATTATTTATTCAAAAATATAAACAAATTATGAAAATTCATTTTGTAAAAAATAGTAATATAATATCCTTTTATTTGAAAACGATATGATACAATGACAAGTTTTTCTTCATCATTTTGTTACAAAACTAAAAAAATTCACTTACATTTCAATTTAAGTTTTTGATATCATTCTAACATATTCATGTATAGATTATTCAATTAACATGACCTTTTTTGGCATAAAGTGATCATGTTCAATTACGAGGATTAAAATAAGATGAGGGAATTTCTATAATTCTTATTTTAATCCTTGTTTATGAATTATTTTTACTTCAATTTTACGTAAAAAGGGGTCTAAGAAATTTTCAATTGATAAATCTCAGATGTTGAATGGAAAGAAGTAAAACATTTGGAAGATTAGATTGAAGGAAAAATGAATGGCTCATAAATTATGAGAAGTTGTGAATGGAATTGACATATAGCCTATTAGAAAACATGTAACTACTGATAATGACACTACATATCAACAGAAAGTACAAGAGGTGAAGTCCATTATTTTGCAAAGCGTATAGGATGACTTTATTATTCATATCGAGAACCAATAAAGTCTGAGTGAGGTATGGTCTCAATTGCAATCGATACACGAAGGTACACATTTGTCAAAAATTATTAAATTGATTTTAGATCTTATGACAACTCCCATCAAGTGATTTGACTAATTTATTTGTAAAATGTGGAATTCAAATTGAACTAACTGTTGATACGTAATCACAACACCTCTGAATGTTTGTAACGCGATGGGTTAAAACTCTTAGTGTGATTTCATAACATGGATATTTTCCCAAAGTGTGGGACTTTGCAATTGGGAAAGCTCTCTGGATGAAGTCCGATTTCTATTCCTCTGTTCAGATGCACAAATTCAAATTGTAGAGGATCTACTCTAAAACCTACTCTAACTTTCCAAGGAGACAGGGTTAAGAAGATGCAAGAAAATAAAACTAAACTAATAGAGGTGATGCATGAAAGGAATGTTGAATACTTGTTTTTCCATTAAACACAAAACATTAAAAATGTAACACAACCAACATGCATAGATAACCAATATTGTAATGAGAGATCAGATGAAGAAAATGAACACAAAAGAGGGTTGATTTCATCCATAGACTTATTCCTATTGCTCCACAAATTTGATATAGTCCATTACAATGGCCAAGAGGCAACAAATTATATTACTATTTTGATGGGAGGTTTGAAATCCAAAATATCACTTACAGACAGAGAAGAAGGGAGGGTGCAAAGCCAAAACATACCACCTTTATAAAAATTTCCCTCCTTACAATATATAGGAAGAATGAGAGAAGGAGATAGAAGAATTCAAATTCTTTCTCCAATCACCCTAAAATGCATTGAATTTTCCTGCAACAATGATGGGTTCCACTGCAAAACACATGCCTCCATGTACTATGCCTTGTTGGGCAAGAAAGAAATTCCATTCTTTCATTATTTTGGTAGGTGAGAAATCAAACAACCTCAAAAATGGTGGAATGTATTTTTTAATTTCGAATAACCTAGTCTCACTAATTTTAAGATATCCAATAGTTTTTGTGTAGCATACGTAGAGATATTTCTGAAAATTCCTTTCTTGTGCAAATCTGAGCTCCCAGTTAAAAGTTATGGCCATCTGAAGGTTGATGTGTTATTATGTAAAAATGGCGGGTGGTTGGGTTTGTCATTTTTCAGAGTCTAAAATGCATGCAACCTCCAAAATCTTTAAATTCAGACTTTTGAACATTTCCATTTCATATATTGAAACATTGATCATCTACCCACTTTTCTTGAGAGTTCTGAAAGTCCAAACCCTGAACCTCCGAAACCCCAAAACCTGAAATTCCAAAGTTTTGGACTTTCAAACTTTCAGACATTTTTCCTTTTCGGAACCTTTTAACTGTTCATTTCCCAAATCATCTCGAGAGTTTTGAAATCTCAAAACCCAAATCTTCCACTGCGTTGACCCCAAAACCTGCATTGACTTCCGAAATTTTGAACCTTTTCAAGATTCAGACTTTCAAGATTTATGACATTTTTGGTCCCTTTTCCTATTTTTCCACTGAAGACTCTGAAACCCCAAATTCCACACCTCTAAAACTCTGAATCCTAAAAGTCTGAAATTTTGGACTTTCGGAGTTTTAGATTTTGGGAATTTATCTTAGATTTTTTGTTTTGTCCCATCAAGCTCTCCAAAACCCCAAAACCCCAAATTCTAAAATTTCAGAATTTCAGAGTTTTGGGTTTTGGAAACTTTTATCCTTGCTGAGTCCTCGAAATCCACCTTATCCTACCTCCAAAAAGATCCACCTCCGAAACCCAAAATTTTAGATTTCGAACTTCTTCTTTTCCCAAAATCTCTACAACTTTCTCAGGCCTGCTTCAACCTTTTGGAACAACTCTGAAATGCAAGCTCTCTTGATGGATCAAATCCTCCATTATTCACTACGTGCAAGTTCCTTCTTGTCCAATTTTCCCTAAGGGGAAAAATTAGATAACAATAACTACTACCTATTCCGCTTAGCAGAATGGGATTACAGAAAGATAAAATTGCACCATTCTAGAAATGTCTTTGACAATGATACATTCTACTGAAGTTCCTAAATTCCTCTGTGATGAATTTATATGAAAACTATTGTTCATATCTTGAATAAAGTTCCCACAAAATCCTTAGTAAATTAAACTCCTTTGGAAAAAGTGGTCAAACCAAAAAACCTAGTGTATCTCATTTGAGAATATTTCGTAACCCTACTTCCCTCTTCATTACAAAAGGAAAATGGAAGAAGCTTTATCAACCCTCTTTTCCTTCTATAACTATAGGAAATAGTGTAAAAACTAAAGGTCTTAGGATCTTTGATCCGTCCAAAAGAGAAGTTATAAAAAAAATAGGAATGTTAAAATCTTGGAAAAAAAAAATCTCTTATTCTTCTTCATCTTAAGTTATTTATTATGATTCTAATGAAAATGAATTTTAAATTGAAAATTATGAAAATGATGTTTGTGATGAAGACACTAGGGGTTGAACCTATAGTTGAAAATGAAATTATTCCTAGTTCCTCATTAACTAAAATACCTAGATGGGTCGAGTCTCTTATTAAAGACTCTATTCCTGGAAACCTTCACAAAATGACCAAAAGTCATCATAGATATCATGCTTTGATGAATTTTTCTAAAATTGAACCTTAATCTTTCGAAGAATTTTCTTCTAAAGAAATATGTATGGATGCAATGAAATCTAAATATTCCTCTTTGATTAAAAATCAAACTTTGAAATTAGTCCCTCAAAAATGAATTATCGTCAGATCTAGATGGTTATACATGATTAAATATAAATAAGATGGGTAGTGTAGATAAATTAAAATCCAGACCAGAAGCTTGAGAGTTTAGTAAAAATATCGGTATTGACTACGTGGAAACATTTTCACTAGTTATAGAAATGAGGACAATAAGGATTTTGATTTCCTTAGCTGCTCAATATGGATAGGAAATCCATCAGATGGATGTCAAAAATGATTTTTTGAATGGTGATTTAAAAGAAGAAATACATATGACCCAACCTAAAGGATTTGAAGAACTAGGTAAATAAATATATGTTTGTAAAATAAAAAAATCTTTATATCGTTTCAAACAAGATCCTAGAGCTTGGTATTATAAAAATTAACAGTTTTTAAAATGAAGTTCAATTTTATAATTGTTCATTTGAAAATGATTTATTTGTTAAAATTGAAGAAATTTTAATCCTTCTCAATTTATTAAATGTTGATTATTTACTTATCATTAGTAATTCTAACAGTTTAATTACAAAAATTAAAGCAAAATTGATGCAATATTTTGAGATGACTTACTTAGGATTATTGCATTAGTTTTTGGGCATGGCTATATTTTAGGATAAAAATTATATTGTAGTATCTCAATCAAAAATATGGAACTAATCTACTTAAAATATTTATTATGCTTGATTGTAAACCATTTGCTATTTCTATAGAAGTAGGATGTAAACTTGATCGTAAACCTGCATGTGAAAAATCTAATCATACTTTGTACACGCAACTTGTAGGTAGTTTTATTTATCTAACCATTACTAGACCTGAAATTTTTTATGCATTAGGGATTTCTTCAAGGTTTATGCTAGAACCTTATCAGGATAACTATAAGTTAGAAAAAAGATTTTTTTTATATTAAGGGCATAATTAATTTTGGTTTACATTATATTTCATCTAACAATGCATATTTATATGGATATTATGATTTTGACCATGTTCGTGATGTGATAGATTGCAATTATACATTGGATCTGTGTTCAATTTTGGTCTAGGTGTCATTACTTGAAGCAATAAAAAGTAGCAAACAATTTCCATTTCTTCTACTGAGGAAAAATATAGAAGTGCAATAGAAGAAACAAAAGAATCTATGTGGCTTAAGTTGTTGGAAGAGATTCACATGGAACCTAAATGAAGTACTCCTCTTTTGTTTGATATCTAGAGATGCATTGTTATCACTAAGAATCTATTTCATAATCAAAGAACGAAGCATATTGAGATACATATGCAGTTTATTCACAAGAAGTTTCTCTATGGTGATATAGATCTCCAGTACTGCCCGAATGAAGATCAAGTTACAAACTTGTTTATGAAACCATTGTGTGTTGTGAATTTTTGCAAGTTTCATGTAATTCTTGGCCTTTTAGAGTTTCCATTAAGGGGGAGTGTGCATGGAAAAGCCACCTCCTAACAGCTGGCCATTTTTTGACTCCTTCTCTTCTATACTTATAATACGGTTTAAAAGCATCGTATAAAGATACTATATGGTATAAGTAAAATGATAGAGTTTACAAAAATTACAGTCTATTGTGTGCATCTATTTGTAAAGAAGATCCTTGTTTTTTAAATGGCTCCTATAGATACGGTATAAGAATATTTCCATGAGAAACAGTGAGATTTAGTCTCACAAATACATATTCTAGCGTAAACCTTCAGGTTTTATAGATTTGTAAATGTTGTTGTACAAACAAGTAATGTTTACATATGGATCCCCACTTAATATTAAGGAAGGGTGTTACAACTATAATATTAAGTGTATCATAATATATAGTTATGTTTAAAAAATATAGAATAAACCATATTCTTATTATTTAAATATAAAAATTATATTAGGTGGTTGGTTAATCTAATTAATTAACTAATCAGATCAGGGTGTGCCATGTCACTTAAGAAGGTCATAACCCTTGAGGATATTTAAATATGAAAATATGGTCATATTCAAGATAATCGAATCAAATGATCATAAATAAAATAATAATATTAAAATGTGAATATGATGGTTAATCTTGGTAGAAAAAATGAATATAAGTGAGGAGGGAGTTACAGGACTGGTGGATGTAAAAGTTTCTCACATAGCAGATTTATTCTTTGTGGTTTTCCACATTATATACAATGTTACTGTATTTATGTGATATTTACATTTATTTATGTTTTATATAGTTACATTTACATTTATTCATAATGTTTAACTTCTAATTTAATTAAACTGGTTAATAAATTTTTCACCCCTCGTCTTAACACTTTGATCTATGAGGGTACTTGTCACGTACAAAATATATATAACCTATAAAATCCCACAAACCACATCAAATCCAAAAAATAAATATGTAGAATGGGGAGTGGGACTGACTCTAGCGGTCACCCCGAGAGTGAACTTATGACCAAGCACTCCGCTACATCTAGGACCCAATGTAGTTCTTCTAAGTTTGTGTAGAAATTGTGCCCTTAGATGCGCTTGTACAAGTTTCTCTTGATAACGGTTTACAACTAGATGTAGAAATGTAGTAGGATGCAGGAATGGAAAAATGAACTTCCCATTCCTATGAAATTTATGCATATTTGTTGTAGCCTTTGTCCCTTGAATGAAATGATAGATGGATGCTTTAGAGTGCCTTAGGTGAATTTTGGATGCAAGCGTAGGTGATCCTAGTAATTCTTAGTGCTTGGTCCTTTATTTTGAACATAGGAATCTATATTTATATGATTCCCTTAGTTGAATTTAGTTATTGACAAATTGAAGGAAGAACCATAAGTGAAAAATATTTCCAAAAGATAAAAGAGACCCAAAAAGAGTGAGTAAGGTAAGAAAGGGTCAGGTGCACCCATACGGGACAAGGGTACCTACGTGCTCCTATCATGGTTGGGCACTGGTATCTAGAGCCATTAAAGATAACTAAGTAAAATACTAATTGTATTCAAGGGTGTGTAAGACCAAATAATAAAAAATAAACACTCAAAAGATGTGACTTTACAATTTTCAAATTAGCTCCATAATACTTTCAAAAAAATTCATTCGAATTGCCTCTGAACAATTGTGTGACTAGGGCCTAGAAACATACCCAATTGTGTGATTTTGTGTCTACATTTACCCCCACTTTATGTTTTTGAGTTAATACTCAATAACATAAAGTAGATAAAAGATATGTACCTAATAACCATGTAGATCATGCGGTGAAATGCATTCTAAGAGGACAAATGAAGTGTGTAATGATGTTGAAAGTGAAGCATGGAAACTAGAAAAGGAGTGCGACCCTATGTGGTGAAGCATATGTGTTATGGTGTACTTTTATTTATTTGTTTATGTTTCTTGTAAGGAGGGACTTGCAAAAGAAGAATTAGAATGTAGTCAAAATCTTGTATATGATAAATCAGAGAAAAAATGTGCTTGAGTATGTACAAGTGTGTAAGAGTAGTAGTAATGGAAAGTGTGCACGTGATTGTAAAAGAGTGTAAAGTATAGAAAAATGTCTTGAAAATTTTCTGAAGAGCTAACTTTTTGTGCGATATCATGCTAATAGTGAATTTTTTTTAGCGGTCTCATGCCAATAGTGGGTTTTTTGAGTGAAATCATGCCAAGAGTGATTATTTTTGGTGATATCATGCCAAAATCATGTTTTATGGGAGATCTGCCGTATCAAGAACGAGTTTTTTGGGTGATCTCACACCAAATCTGAAAGTGTTGGGGAAAGAGGTCTAGTGTTTACTCTTCATCCTTAACTTTCCCAAATAAGCACAACTATACATGGTATATCCTTTATTTGTTCATGCTATCTGGAATTAGTTCTAATTGTATTGATTGTTCCTATTGAAATGGATTATACAATATTGCATGCATGTTGTTACCATGAGGATTGTGCTTAGTAATGTAAAAATGTTCTAAAGGATTTTGTGAACTATTATGATATTGATAAAATAATTGTTTGTTGCCCATGACTTTAATGCCCATCAAACGACACAAATGCTAAGGTGTTTTTGTCTTATATTGGGTGTTAGTGTCTATGCTATGATTATGACTCGTCTGATTCTTATCCAGTGTTGTAACTGGGTTAACTTGTCTATATTATGTGCTATATAGTATTGTGTTGTAGATCTGATATGATGTATGGGGTTATTTTTTCACCCAATGTATGTCCCCCTCATTTGGGATAAATGTGGCATCAGTAGGAGTGTGCAACCTAAAAGAGTAGGACTTGATGTTTATCTGAATCTGATACCTGTAAGGGGTCAGTGATGTGCATTGTAGAAACCAAGGTAGATGCAAAAAAAGTTACTAGGAACTTGTGTTAGAAACAAAAGTAGCAAACATATAATAGGAAACTAATGTAATAAGTAAATTTGCATATAATATAGACAATGAAAATATGGTTTAAAACATGGTACATCACTCATAATGTAAGAAGAAAATCAGGACTGAGGTAGCCAAAGCATATAACCAATGATCAAACAAGACATAGGGCATAGCCCGTAAAAAAACTACATAGAATAGAAATCAATGGAAAATAATGTCAAGCAAAGTGTTTGTTATCCAAATTTTCCTCTTACGAAAAATTAGACAAGCAGGAATTTGCACACAATGAAAATAGAGGAGTTAATGCATCAAGAGAACTTACATTTTGGAGTTGGTCCAAAAGGTTAAAGCATGCCCGAGCAAGTTGCAAATATTTTGGGAAAAGAAGAAGTCCGAAATCTGAAATTTTGGGTTTTAGAGGTAAGCCAAGGTGGATTTCGGGGACTCAATAAGGATAAAAGTTTCCAAAACCCGAAACTCTGAAAATCTGAAATTTTGGAATTTTGGGTTTTGAGGTAGTTAAAGATCTTGATGGGACAAAAAAGAAAAATCAACCAAAAATCCCAAAATCTGAAACTCTGAAAGTCTAAAATTTTAGAATTTCAGGTTTCAAGGAGTTTTGGAGGTGCAGAATTCAGGGTTTCAGAGTATTTGGTGGCAAAATAGGAAAAGGGACAAAAAATGTCCAAAATACCAAAAGTCTGAATCCTGAAAGGGTTTGAATTTTTGAAGTCAATACAGGATTTGAAAGTCAACACGGTGGCAGTTTCAGGTTTTGGGGTTTCAGAACTCTTGAGGTGATTTGGAAAATAAATAGTGAAAAGGTTCCAAAAAGGAAAAATGATTGAAAGTCTAAAATTTCAAACTTTAGAGTTTCGGGGTTTTTGAGATATCAATGGGAAAAAACAGAAAAATCAAGTAAAAATCCTAAAATTTGAAACTCTAAAACTCTAAAATTACAAAAATTTAGGTTTCAGAGTTTCAGAGGTGCAGAATTCAGGGTTTCGGAGTCTTCGGCGGAAAAATAGGGAAAAGGGACCAAAAATGTCGAAAATCCTGAAAGTCCAAATCCCAAATGGTTTTGGATTGTGGAATTCAAAGCAGGTTTCATGGTAAATGTGGTGGTAGTTTCAGGTTTCAGGGTTTCAGAAACTCTCGAGGCAATTTGGGTGATGAATAGTGAAAAGGTTCCGAAAAGTCAAAATGTTTGAAAGTCCAAAATTTTGGACTTTCAGGTTTCAAGATTTTTGAAGTTTGGGGTTTTAGACTTTTGGAACTCTCAAGAAAAGTGGTTGGATGAACAATGTTTTAATCTCTAAAATGGAAATGTCTGAAATTCTGAATTTCAGGATTTCAGAGGTTGCATGTGTTTTGGATTCTGAAAAATGAAAGAGCCAACCACCTGACATTTTTCATAGAATGACACCTTGACCTTTAGATGGCCATAACTTTTGACTGGGAGCTCAGATTTATCACAAGAAAGGACTTTTTGGAAATCTCTCAGCGTTGGCTACACAAATACTATTAGATATCTTAAAATTAGTGATATTAAGTTATTCATAATTAATAAATACATTCCACCTTTTTTGAGGGTGTCAGACTTCTCACCTACCAAAATAATGAAAATATGGGATTCCTTTCTTGCCTAACAAGGCATATTACATGGAGGAATGGGTTTTGCAGTGGAACCCATCATTTTTGTAGGAAAATTCAATGCATTTTAGGGTTGTTGGAGAAAGAATTTCGGAATTCTTCTATCTCCTCTCATTCTTCATATATATTCTAAGGAGGGGATTTTTTCTAAAGGTTGGACATTTTTACTTTGCACCCTCCCTTCTTCTCTTATTTGTAAGCGATCTTGTGGATTTGAAACCTCTCATCAAAATTCTAATGCAAGTTTGTTCCTCTTGTCCATTGTAATGGATTGTATCAAATTTGTGGAGTAATAGGAATAATTCTATGGATGAACTCAACCCTCTCTTGTGTTCATTACATCTTCATATGATCTCTCATTACAATCCTAGTTATCTATGCATGGTGGTTGTGTTACATTTTTAATGGTTTGTGTTTAATGGAAAAACATGTGTTCAAAATTCCTTTGGTGCATCACCTCCGTTAGTTTAGGTTTATTTTCTTTGCATCTTCTTAACCTTGTCTCCTTGGCAAGTTAGAGTAGGTTTTAGAGTAGATCCTCTATAATTTAAATGTGTGCATCTGAACAAAGGACTATGAACTATCCTTCATCTGGTGAGCTTTCCCAATTACAAAGTCCCAAACTTTGGGAAGATATCCATGTTATGCAATCACATTGAGAGTTTCAACCCATCGAGTTGCAAACATTTAGGGGTGCTTTGATTACGCATTAATAGTGTTAGAAAACCATGGTGGAAAATAGTCCTGCACAAAAAATGCCACACATGAAGTACCCATTAGCATTTTATAAATATAAGAATTATTTCAAGGCAGGTATGTATGCGCATAAAGTAGTGTGTTATAAAGTAAATAATTAAATAATATCACATGTGATGTGTTAGAGTAGAAAAGGTAGATGCCCCTAGTATCCTCAGTGGGACTAGTAAAAGGAACCATGAAGCCATGGCCTACCAACTAAGCAATTATATTGAACTACGGTGTCGATAAAAAACAATACAATACAAATATTTTTAGCCCCAACTATTAGAGGTAAGGTGATAGTGCCCATATATGGGCATGTAGTAGAATCATATCAATGTAGAGAAATTGATGAAGGGCTGACATCGACTGAGGAAAGGCCAAGTTGTTAAATAAATATGAAGGTACAAAGCTTGAGCTCAGATCCATTATCAACTAGTCGCTCACTTAATTCCCATGTTGTAGATGCATGTCTAGATATAAAGGGTTGGTTCATTGTCAAAAATAGAAATATGAGTGAGTGCATCAGATGTGAAAGTAATATGCTCCTGATAAGAGAAAAAGGTTTCTACGAATTGATCATATAAAGAGTTAGGATGAGTATTGGAAGGAATGTAAGTATTGGCCAGAAGAAATTGGATTTTAGTCTAACAAAATTATTAGCGTGCAAGAATTCAGTGATGGAGATGCTCATGGTGGAAGGATCCAAATTTTTTTCAAATTTTGGGTTGACCAAATGATTTAACAAAACTATTACTTATTAAAACCTATTTCAAAGTAAGTGATGTAGGTTATGATATAGAGTTGTTAAGTACAATATTATGCAAGAAAAAAATAAAGTAAGTATGAAAACCTATGCAAGAGATATGGAAATAATAACTTGGATGATTTACACTTGATCTGGGAATGGTCTAGACTGGAAGAACTATTGAACATGAGGTGAACAATGCCTTAAATTCTTAATATAAATTCTAAAATCCATGGATATAGTTGAACAAGGGAACCCATGGAAAGACAATTGTATTTGGGTGATAGAGACTACTACTTAGCTTTCATGACTAAGAAAATGGTCAAAATCTGATTTTTACAATGTCGTAAAAGTGTCACAAATATTTCTTATTGATCTCCTGTGTGCCTCTCTTTGATCTCTAACGGTACCTGTAACCTGTAAAATTAATATCACTTAAAAAATCCCACAAACCACATAAAATCCAAAAAATAAAGATGCAGAATGGGGAGTCAGACTGACCCCCATGGGTCCACCTTGAGATTGAACTTATGAGAAACTTTTGCACTGCATCTCAGACTCCATGTGTTATTTTGATTTTGTGTAGAAATTGTGTCCTAGGATTCCCTTATGCAAGTTGCACTTGATATTGGGATGTAGATATATGTAGCAATGTAATAGGATGTGAGAATGGAAAAATGAACTTCTCCTTCCTATACAAAGTTGTTTCAACCCTTGTCCCTTGAATGAAATGATACATGGATGCTTTAGAGTTCTTTAGGTTCCTTTTTTATGTAAGCTTAGGTGATGTTAGTAATTTTTAGTGTTTGGTACTTTATTTGGAACACATGACTATGTATTTATATGATTCCATTGTTAAAATTTCCAAATTCAAAACTATAAGGCATATCCATAAGTGAAAAATATTACCAAAAGATAAAAGAGACCCAAAAGGAGCTAGTAAGGTAACATAGGTTCAGGGGCACCTAAACGAAACATGGGTGCCCGGGCTCTCTTGTACTTATTGGGATTGGGTTTCTGGAGCCATAAAATTTAAATAAGTAAAATACCAACTGGGTTGTAGGGTGTGTAAGACCAAATAAGAAACAAGAAACACAAAAAAGAGGCCAAGGATGGTCGTCAATTACTAGTTTTATTCCTTAAGAATCATATCAAGGCTAGTATGTGTTTATGACCAATAAATGTACCCAAGTGCGTGATTTTGATTCTACATTATTCTTGTAAGTTTAGAGTATATCCTGATGAATGAAACCTATTTTGAGACACATGTGATAAATAATTTGAGCATATGGCTAAAAATAACATGTGTTCCCTTGCAATATATGTCTAAGAATATTTAGGATGATGTATAATGTGGAAGTGGTGGCCACCTTTGAGAACCTATAGCTCTAAAAATGATCTTGGTGGAAATACATGGAAAGAGAAAAATAACCATACAAACAAAGATCAACAATAATACTGATAGAAAAAAGAATAATAGTAATAGTAATAACAAAGATGAAATAGAACTAGAAACAATAATAAAGTGAGTGAATAGAAGTTATAAAAAGTAGAGAAGATTCAGATGAATGCATTAAACTAAAAACATTAGACATATACTATCATGGAGATAATCAAGGCATGTAGGAGGCGTAAAAAGAGAAGTAATATTACATAAGAAAGGAATTTACCCTAAAAAATGGGACACCCATAGATTCACAAGAAAAACAAATCACTCAAATCATATAAAATGAAGTCAAAAATTAATAATACAATAAAATAGTAACTTTTTTTTAGAAAATAGGAATATCTTGTAGTGAGAAGAGCTTTATAAGTAGTAAGAAATAACATGAAGAAAGAGATTTTAGCACTACACAAGAAACGTGTATTACTCCTCGTATTTAAAACGATAACATGTATATGTTACTTGTAATCAAGCATTGTGAGTAAGTAGGAAAAATTTATAATGAAATAATAACACTTGTAAAGTGTGGAGTGATTCCCCCAAGAGAAGTACGTAGGAACTAATGCTGATCCTATCAGTGTGTAATGATCTATGTGTCATGCATCAAGCTTAATATACCTTGTAAAAACCTATGTGTAATGAGTAGATATACATATGTTATTAATCATACCATGATTACAAACAACATATGTAATGTAATGTGCAAAAAAATAAATATATGTACAAGTAGATGAGGATCATAAGATATATCCAGTAAGATATTAATGAGGAGTAAAATCAAAACTAGAAGAAATGGGATTCTCAAGTACCATTCTACTAAATAAATTTTCTCATACCTATGTGTGTGGTATAAAAACTTATAATATCTTCCATAGAATTCCTTATAGGAGAAATAATTGGGATAGATCTGTGAGAATAAATGGGTGACTTTAATGATTGGTGAATATGAGTATCATCACAGAACTATGTAGATACAAAAGTCTTAGTCACATATAAAAATAAGTAGAGTTTTAGTAGAGAGAGGAAGATAAGGATGTAAGAATACATGCAAGACTCTGTTCTTAGAGTATTTTCAATATCAACCTCTAAAAGAGTGAGAGACATAAGGGTGACCACAATTAAAAGACGTGATATACAATAATTATCATAAATATAAACATATCAAGATGAACCGAATATAGTAGATGCATGATTAGGATGAATAACATCATGCATACAAGATATATACAACATACCAGGGATAAGTGTGTCATTTGTAGTATATGCAAGATCAAAAACATTAGTGTATCCTTTTGAATGGTATTAGATAGGTATGTTATCATGTTGTAGACACTAAATCATGCACTTTGGGTAATTATCTAATCCTGGTTGCATACTACTATTCATATGATTCCTAAGTAAGAAAAGTACTAATTAACCCATTTTTTTTGCAACCTTTATTTTCTTTTTCTTTCCTATTTTTATATTGCACTATTATTTTCTTAGTAATAATTTGTATACCTCAGCATATATCATCAATGGACAACAATGCCTAGCTAGGACGCCATCGCAAGGTTCCCTCGTCCCCTCTAGGTGCCCCCTGATCCCTTTGCACTTTGGTCACACAATTTGGGTCCTTTCTAGTTGTTTGATCATCTTATCTTTTTTTGGTAGTCGGCCTTTTCTGGGTAAATAAGAAAATTAAAGATAGGTAATCATATAAATATAATGTTATGTGAATGTAATAAAGGAAAAAGAACTAAAAATTATATATCACCACCTAATATTGCATCCATCAACCATCTAAGAGCTCTATTGCATCCATATGACACCATCCAAGGGACATAAGGGTTTTTTATTCTGCATACACTTCATATGAGGGAAGTTCATTCTATTCCATTCACACATATATTACATTTATTTATATCTAGATACTTTCATTATGTTATCTCCTAGCCACAAAAGGCAAATAACAACTAACAACTAGTGACCACTCAAAGGATGTTTCCTAAGTATTTCCTTAGATTCGGGTGCCTAGATAAAAGCCTAGGGTTATCGCAGGTACCCTTGTCCCTCTTAAGAAACCCCAATCCATAGTATTCTTCTTGATCTGTATTTTTATGATCTCTAGCGTGATATTCAATGCTTCACATTTTTTAGTTATCCATTTTTGTACACCTCCAGGATTTTTGTGAATCAGGTAAGGCTTCTTACCCTCTCTTTGCACTTAGGGTTTTACATATTTTGGCTTAGTTTATTTGGGTTACTACTATAACAACAATTGGATTAGGAATATTTATTATTCAACTACTCACACATGCCTATGAACCATTTCATTACATATTCAAATCGGGTCTAAGACTGTCCTGACATATTTCTTCATTGTAGGTGCCTCATTTCAATTCAATCTATTACTTGGAAGACCGTAGATTCATGAAATGCAATAATTTCCATCCTCTAAATACCAATGCATCAAATTATTACATGATGGATATGAACATACTATTACTACATATCTTGAACCATTCAAGTTTTTTTCTCATCAACCCTGTTACTGTTATTCCTTTTCCTCCTTCACAGCCTAGTCCATCTAGTAGCATTTATACATATCACATTGGTCAATCTAGTGTTTCACAGTCAAATTTTTCCACTTCAATCATTCCATCTATTTCTACTCATACTACTATAATAATATAACCCACAGTATCTTCTTCGCTAAACACAGCTACTCCTGTTGTTGAGGTTCCTCTCGTCCTTGCATCTAGTATGCCTCCTAGAAATATCCTTGACACAACTATACACCATGAAAATTATAACACAGAATATTCTGAAGAATTTGATGACAAAGTCAATACTATTGAACTTACTAATGAAACATTGGGAAAACTTAATTTCACTCCTATCGATATAGATGACTCCTATTTCAATGACACTTTTATGGGCGATAGTCCTGGAGAACACAAATTCAATACCCCTCATAATAATTCTATGGTACTTTATCAGAGGTATCTCCATACCTAAGACATTGTTTCACCCTCCACTAAACAGTCTCCCACTTCACCCCCTCCTTTCACATGCACGCTCTTAATCAACAATTCTTATTGGCATCGTATTCCAATATATCTTGTTTATTCCAATAGTATTTGCACATATGAGTGCTTAGCTAGGATTAGATTGATGCTTAATTATATTCTACCACCACCTCACTCACCACATCTCTATCATGGATATTTTCACATTACAACTTCCTATGATCTTCACATTTTTCATCTAGCACTCTTTTTATCATGTACCCATCTTACATCTCCAAAAATACTCAAGAAATATTGGCTTGACTATATAGGGGGCAATATGGAATCCAGACACACTTTGATCACTTTTCCCATTCCATTTGGTAGTGTTTCTATTGGTAGTGATTCATGTCTAGGAAATTCTCAAAATATTACTCATTGGTATACACGTGGGTCTCCACCAACACCTTTTACATATGAGGAATTTGCAATAAAGTTGTACACCTTACATCTCAAAGGATCTTTATATAATCCCCCTCATACTCTTGCCTATCAAGTCTCTAACACCGCTCTAATTGGATTTGATCAGGACAATGATGACATTCTAGAGAGTGACACTTGATCAAACTCATCACCACATACTTGGGGGCATTGCACTTAAATCTTACCCCCAACATAAGAAAGAATCTTATCTTCTAGAATTTCACATACAACATGCACATCTTGACACACTCTAATATTGTCGATACCCTGATGAGACACTCTTGTGCTTTGGTTCACACTTTATTGTTGAGGGAATTTTGTACACATGATTCTCACACACAACATGTTACACATCAAACTACCTACCACATTACACATCATATTATTTCCCCAAAATATTTATCGCCATAAAAAAACAACACCCTATATATTATATACTCCGCTTTGCATCTCACATATACAACACTCTTTATTGCAACATCAACTCTACACATTCACACTACATCTCTCTTACATCTACTTCTACATGCTATGGTCAATACCATATGAAGCACTCTCGTCCAACAGTCCATACTTGACTGTTGATGGTATACATATCAAGTATACCTCATCACACTCACATGTTCAACCACTCACTCACTCACACATTTATATTGTATACTTTAAAATTTGATTATCACATCTTTTTAGTATGCATATTCAAACCATTTCCCGATGATGCACTCTCGTTTATAGTTATTATTGACTTCTAAGCGGGGCATAAATAAATGAACCTCATCACATGCATAAACATTCACTTGAGGGGAATTTGGTTCCTATAATTCACACTGCATTCCATTGCATCTCAACAAAAACATAGTGCATATCTTGGTTACATTTAATCTATCTTATCTTCTTATTACATGTACATCTTATTACACATGCTAGATAGATATCTTGTATGTAATTATATTAATCATACAAAAATGTGCATTCAATTTACTTTCTCTTTGTGATCACAAATTATAAGGATCTATTACACACAGTATGGGTGCTTTGCATAGTATCTAGTACCATTCCCACAGGGGCTCCTAATGGCATTCACTTTCATACACGATAGGATTTATTGTTTCATTTTTTTTCATAGAACATTATTATTAGATTATACATGTTTTTTAATACTTTTTATCTTTCTAAATTTATTTTCATGTTACATCATTTGTTATGTAAGACTATATTCTTCCATGTTTTTATGTTATTTTTCTTGTTATGCCTTGCTCTTTCTATGCCATTATTTGTAGGATTTTCCCTTTTTCTTGTGTGTAAATTATTTTCTTTTGAATTCTTTGTCCTTGATTACCTTGTGACATAATGATTAGTGTCCCATTTTCGCAACCCTCTTTTCATGGTCTACATTGTCTTCTTGTGTGTTTAATTTTTATGTTTTTTTCTTAGCTTACACAATGTCTGAGTAACATACATTCTTGTCTAATACATGCATGTTTTTAATTTCTTCTACTAACACTTGTCTCCCCAGCCACTTTGTTTGTGTATTCCTTGGTTTCTACCAAGAACATTCCCTTCCCCTGCATGTCATAGTTTCAACATAGTGGTTGGACCTCATTTGGGCTACACCCCAAATACACCCCCAAATAAAGGGGGTATCATTCAGGTGAATCAGTCACCCCACACAACAATCTAATGTCATTACACATAACAACAAAGTACCAGTAGAACACATTTTTTAGTTTCAAGATTCAGAATTAGAATTTGGACCTTAACATAGAACCGCCCTTCCTAGATGCCTTTAACTAGAGGGTAGTTACACAATGTTTTTGTAGTTCATGATAGTCTACATAAATCCACATACAATAGATATTACAGGGCATATAGTCCTTAGAAATTTCACGTTGGATCAAATTTTGTGCACCATCTTTTGTGGTGTCCTACATTGTGGCCCATGGGAAGTAGTTAAAGGTTAGAGGATAACATTGGTCTTTTTTTCATACACTTATTCCATATCATTGGCATGAGAATGCCCCAAAACATTGCGCCCAATGAAAATAGTGTGAGATCTCCCAAAAAAATCATTCATCAACAACATCTTTAGGATCATTTCTACACTATTTCCTCATAACGGATCAGGTGCACATGTTCCTTTTTTCACATTTTCATACTTTACATATTTTATTCACATAATTTTCACATATTTTGATCATATACATGTGTATTTGACAATTTTTTTTTTCTTCTCTTTTGCAGCTCTATCCTTATGGGAAGTGGTAGTCACTTCACAAAATCAACAATAAATAATCACATCGACATCGATAATAGGAACATCATGACATCTACACATGCGTTTCTACCTTAGGTTGATTTTTGTCATCACTTTTTAATCTTTCTCCTTAACATCCACACTTCACATTTTTATCACTCATCACTTCTTCTTGTCCCTCGACATGCTCTTTCTACATCAATCTACATGGTTATCATGTATACATCTATATCTACTTTATGTTACTAATATTTCAACTCACCAAGATAAAGTGGGGGAAAATATAGACATAAAATCATGCACTTTAGGTAATTATGTAGTCCTTATTAGATAGTACAATTCATATGATTCCTAAGTAAGAAAAGTATTAATTTACCCATGTATTTGGCCACCTTTCTTTTCTTTCTTTTTCCACTTTTGATCCTTCACCTTTACTTACTCAATCTACCTTTTTACACCTTGGCATCTATCATCAGTAGAAACCAACACCCAACCAGAACACTAGTGGTAGAAGCCCTCATCCCATTTGGGTGCCTCTAGCCCCTTTGCAATGTGTTCACCACTTTTTTGGTCCTTTCTATCCATTTGATCATCTAATATTTTTAGGTATTCAAATATTTTCGGGTTTAATTACAAAATTCAAGCAAGGTAATCATATAAAGTATATAAAGTTATGTGATCATAATAAAGTACCAACCAGTAAGCATTAGCTATCACCACCTAAGGTTGCATCCATCAAGAATGTAAGATATCCATTACATCCATCTAACACCATCCAAGAGACACATGGGCTGGTTATTCTTCATACACTTCATAGGAGGGAATTTCATTATATTTGATGCATATATTTATTACATTTCTTTACATCTAGCTACTTTCTCACTATCAAGTGTGAAACACATAGGAGCAACCTAGGGTATGATTCAAAACACACACACACACACACATATATACAGAGAGAAATACATCGGGTATGAGATGTAATGGAGATCTCATTTGTAAGTTCATCGTTGTGACAGCTAAGGATAATTTTACCCCTGATTATACATCCTTTTTTTAGGATTTGATGTCTCTTTGAGGGTCTTATAGCTCATTTATTTATTACAAGTTTCCAGTGACTTTACTGATCATTGTGATACCTCCTAATGAATAAAGGAAATCAATAAAAATTAATTAACAACCACTTAGAGGATGTTTCCTAAGAATTTTGATAGACTCAGGTGTCCATAAACAATCCTAGGGCACCCACAGGTGCTCCTGTCCCTCTCCAGGTGCCACAGTCTAGAGTATTCTTCCATATTTGTATTTTTCTAAGCTTCAGTATGACATTTAGTGCTTCACATTTTTCATTTATCTAGTTATGTACACCTCTAAGATTTCTGTGAGTCAACTAAGTATTTTTATCCTCTCTTTGCACTTAGAGTTTGAGATATTTTATCTTGTTTTTATTGGGTTAATTACTTTACTTATTTATTAATGTATTCACTTATATAATAGAAATATGATTAGAAATATATATTATATATATTTAGCTTAAGCACATGTATAAATAAGTATGTATAAAACACATACTCGTTGGAAAATTTGGAGGGAGTATGAGTTTTTTAAGCATAAACAATGGGGGTGAATGAGTGTGTATAAAAACCTCATTCATTTTATTCATTAACCTTCATTAACCATCCAAAATAGATTATTCCTTTATATTAATCAATCTAACACAACCATCAAAGCATTTGCAATAATAAACCAATAACACAAGGACAACAAATTTATGTGGGAAACCCTCAAAGGAAAGAAAACCCACTAATTCAAAAATTTATTATGACCATGTTTCCAATTTATTTGAGAACCAACCTAACATGGGGCACTAACTCTTGATTTAGTTAGGCATTAACCCCACATAGAGTACAAACACCTAGTTTAGTAGAGCACCAACCCTACAAGGAACACAAAGCCCTGATTTAGTGAGGCACCAAACCCACAAGGAGGATAAAACTCCCTAAGATGACCAATCACAAACTCATCCACCCAAAAATGGATTATCACTAATGATATGTTGATCACACAATTGATAGTGATCCAAATTCTACCCATCTGTCTTCAAACCCTCTCAAAACAAGCGTTTCTTTTACTCGCTCAAATTTGTCCTCTCCTTGAAGTTGATCCCATACCTTCAATAGATTTCTAGTTAATTATCTCACTATATCTCACCATAACACACTTATTTCCCTATAAAAATTTTATAAGGACCTTAATCGTATCCTTAAATATGCCTCCTTGGTCACACTTTATCAAAACACCAACTACTAACAAAAATAAAACATCTAATTTTATTTTATACATGTTTTTTTTTTCAAAATCACCTGTGTCGGCCTTCATATGGTAAAAATAATTTCCAAATTATAAAAAAAATATAAAAAATATCATAAACGGGTCTATGTAGGCAGGATAAAAACTCCTAAATCTTGAAAGACAACCTTTTGGAACACAACAAGCCTTTAAACCCCAAAACAAGCATCCATGACAAAAATAGGTGAACAAGACAAAAAAATAACTTCAAAAAATCATGGAACACGCTTAGAAATGTTTTATAAGAACTTAGAAACATACATCAAGAATGAAAAAATTCAAAAAAATAAACAAAATTCATGAAGCCTCTTGAAACCATCCTTAACCAGGCACCCTAAAAATTGACCTTCAAAGAGCAAGTCATAACTTTCTCATACCGTGGAAATAATAAAATTTTGATATATCATTCAAAATAACTTGTAACCAAGAGCATTAAAAAATTTGAACCAATTATTATTTCCACTTGTAGCTTTTACAAAACCACTTTTAGCAGAGACTGCTCCAACCTACCCCAAAATTTCCTAAAAACCAGTCCTCACAAATAGTGTGCACTTTGAAATTTAGAGGCACCACCATGATATTAAATAATCATGAAAATGTATTAAAAATTTCATGATTCAATAAAATTTAAATTAGTTTATACGTCCAATGGGAAACATTTGTGAAATTTGAAACTTTCCAGAAAATTTCATTTTTACGTGGGGCCCATTAAAAACTAGAACCACTAAATACATAATTCAAAATATGGAGGAGTATTATTCTTCATTAAATCATAATTATACAAAAAGGAATCAAAACCTGACCTGTACAAGATTTTTTTTGCAAGTCACTTTCTACCTAGGGTTTAAGGAGGGTTTGAAACATATTTATCTTCTTAACGATCATTCATAGAACCGTGACGATAAAACAACCTCATTAATTTTATAAAATCTTCATAGATACCTAAAAATATATTTCAAATATCTAAATTCCCATGTAAATCATAATGTCCACATTGAGCATCTGAAAATCAAATTTTACCTCAAATATTCACCTTTGTAAACCTGGTTTTAGTAACAATGCAATATCTTCAAAAATAATCATCACTTAAACCTAAAACTTGACAAGAATCATCATGAAAACCTGATCCAAATTAACAGAGTCTCATCCATGGTCAAATGTTTGTTAATATCTCTAACCATAGTGACTTACCTATGCAATATAACCTTATTCTCAACAAAATTACTTCAAAGGCGCTCGAAACCTCATCAAACCTCTGGTTATTGACCTAAAAATCCTCATAAATGTCATAAAATTCCACAACACTCATATCATGTGTATACTTTTATTCCATAATCCATATTTCATGATTCTATACTAAACCACAAGCTTTAGGTCTAGGAATAAGCCTAGAATGACTGCTACAACACATGACATCACATTAAATTACCTTGATGACAAATTTCAGAATCATTAACACTCTTTAAACACTTTTTACACCTTTAATTACCTCATGAAATCCTTTAATCAACTTAGGAGAGACCATACTGTGACCACGCACACTAGACCATGCTCTAAAGATAAACCTTAACAACATGCTACTTCACCCAAGAAATACTCACCAATGAAAAATACAATCATGACACCTCATGGAGACTCCCATGACCCCATAACACATTTTTCCATCTATGGCCTTTGAAATCAATGAGAAATACTAGATACAATGGTCAACAATCTCACCCTTTTTCATTTGTGGCAACCACATTGAGAAACATAAATGAAAACCACCTTCATAAACATTTATTGTAAACAAAAATACCAAACACCTACATGACTCTTATCCATGTGTTTGATGTTACTCTTCCACTTTAACATCTATGAAAAAGGCTAAAATGAAAATATACATGGAAAAATACAACTCACAACATAAAAAATGTACATAATAACTTTCTTGAATGGACTTCCATATGTCTATACTTGTTTTTCTTGACTTAAAACAAAATCTTAAAAGATCAATGGACCTAAATAAATCTTAAAATAACTCCCACTAAGAGTTCATCGTACATATTTTTTGTTCATACATGTTAGACAACAATTTCTAGGTTTATATCATGAAAAAAAACAATAATTCTAGTGCTAGCATGTCACCAATTAGGAGTAAAATCCATAAATAACATATTTAGTCCAACAATGCTAAGTTTAGTAATTCTATGAGATAAAACATGTCACATGAAAATATTTCTCAAGACTCCCCTTGACAGTATATCATCTACCTTTAACAGATAATGTAAAAATAAGAAGCTCATACCTTGATCAAGTTCCTCGAATGTAGCTTTTCCCTAACCCCACAATCATAATATTATTTCAAATTGTTTTCATCCTTATTTTGATGAAATATACATGTCTTATCATTTCAGTACTTCACAATATATAATACCCCTTTTAATTCATACATTCATGAAAAGTAACCTTTCTTGGCTCCATAAATATAGTCGGTACGCAACCAATCATTCTAACCACTATAAAAACTCAACTCAAACTTCTAGGAATCCTCCATCTACTTGATAAATGAAAAAAATGATAAAAACTTGTGACATACCTTATTTCATGTTTCTCATACTTGGTACAGTACTGGTGACTTGATTGGAAACATAACTAGCCTTGAAACTATCATTAATTCTATTTTGAGCTCAAAATTGATTGAATACAACTCCTTTCTGATCTGATCCTCTAAAATACATACTCTCTTATTTCTTCACCTCATAATTGAGAGCACAACACCATATTTAACATAGGATAAGATATTCTATTCATCATATTATAAAATTACATTCAGAGGCTATTATATAGCCATATCAATAGGAAAACCAACTTCCTACAATATCTGTTAAACTCATGTATTCGTGAGTTAGTTAAACAACTAAACTCATGTACAATATAATAGTAAACTATAAGATATATTATATTGTTATTTCTAAAAATATAATATTAACCATATTTATCGTATTAACCGTACAGTTAATAGCTAACATTATTTTTTTTCCTTTCGATAATTATCAACTTGTTACTATTTACCTCTTGGTAAATCACCCACAAACATGTGAACATTATATTTCCTAACATTCTGCCCCTTAATTTTTACATGGTAATAAAATATCCTTTGCAGCTTGCTGCCTATGTGTGCTCATGATCTTGGCACACACTCAAACTGAAGGTATAATAAGGAACACATCAACTTCTTATCGACCATGTACTCTTGGGAAAACATCTGATCGACGAGGATGGGAACATGCTCAGGACTCATATACTTATCAACCAGTCACTCCAAGAAACACATCTAACCTAGCAATGTGGGAACTCAAGCAGGAACACATCTAAGCATCCTTCAATGGTTTTTAGGAGGCTAACCAAAAACCTAGGTATGAACAAGAACACATTTGACTGTTCTACCTCATCAAGACTTATGATGTTGCATTTCACTGTGCTATCTATTCTTTACTATGTTTTTGCATTGGAGAAATAGGAATAGCCATATACTCAACTAAAAAAACTTGAAATGGAACATTTGATCATGTTGATCATGTTTCCCCCTCAATGTCAAATTTCCACTTATTGAAAACTACAAATTTTAAAAATTAAAGCACACAACTGAAATCAACTACAACGCTGAAATAAATATCACACACACACTATCACCATAGCTTTGAGCGGCCTCACCGTTGGTGACTGATAAGAGGTTGTTGGTTGTCCTTTAGCCTCCGACGCCTCCGTCGTCCATTATCACGTTGCTAGCTCATAAAAATGTGAACATGATGCACATATGTTTCCACATTGAGATTATTCTTCGCTCTCCCTCCCGCAATGTGAAACACATTATTTTCCAAACGTCGCATAACACTGAAAATGCGTCTGTGAGGCAATTTTTTTTTTTTGAAATTTTTCCTAATAGTGACCTAAATGACGATAACAAAATGACACAAATATAGTTTTGACACTTTGACTCTGATTATTTTGATAAGACTAATGATTCAATTTTTGACTAGAATTTTGACACATGAATTAACATGATTTGCAAGCAATAAAATGATGATGACACTTAACATTTGACGATGAATGACTATCATATTTTGTCAAAACCATTATTTTGATATCAAAGACAAATAAGATATGATGACACAAGACTTGAAAGAATAATTGAAAATATTTATTAAATCCCTAGACCCTACGCCTATTTGAATTTTGAATATTAAAAGCAATATCATAAATGTCTTTAAATATTTTAACCAACTACACATTGACACAAAAAAAAATCACAATTGGCATTATTGACTCACCTTGTACAAAATGCTAATGAACGGTGAAGTTACAACTTGGAAATTTGAATGAAGATACTTGGGACATGTGCCTAGGTAGCAAAAGATTCAATGTAAGTAGAAAATAGAAATATAAACCATACCATTTTACCATGAATATTTGATAATGGTGGTTTTTATTTTAATTTCTAGTGAAGAAGAATTGTAGGAGGCAGTTTAAATGTAACTTAAGAGATTGATTCAATGAAAAAAGATGAGGATCAATGAACTGAGATGTTTCATTACAAATCTTTTGACCAAGATGTGGAACACATGTGTCTGGAGCTTTCTTGGTAGTGGGCGTGGAGCTGTGGCCAACGTTGGTGGCTCAACTGGAGCAAACAGCTACTGTGGTTGTCGGAGGACTGCAGTGATCTTTGTTTGGGAGGTTCAGACAATGCCTTCAATGTCTAAGCTTGACCGTGAAGACTTGTCAATTACACACATATGAAGAAATGTGTATTGCTTCCAAAAATTTATATGCACAACTGCCAATTGATCGAGTGATCTCTTAGAATTCATAAATATGCACATAATGACTATGGAGAAGCATGTGTCAGGTCTATGCACAACAGGAAGAATGAATACACCTTGGCTTGTTGAAGGTGATAATTCTAAAGCAAGAAAACTAATCAAACACTCAGTGAGAGAGCAGTCATGAACCAGGACATGTATAACCAATAGTGTGCAAGAAAAAATTAGAAACCGAACATACACAACTTAATCATCAATGCACAAAAATATCTATTCACTAAAATGGCCTCTAAGATATAAATTAATCACTCACCACTTAGGACAATTCATCTATAAAGTTTCCTTGTGCTACTCATAGATCTGAGGAAACTTTATGGATAATAACATTGCCCCGTTATCATATTTTAATCCTCCATCACAAGACTAGACCTTGCTCTGATACCAAATGTGAGCAAAACACCATATTTAACACAACAAAAGATATTCTATTCATCATATTATAGAATTACATTCACATCTTATTATATAACCATATCAATAGGAAAATATACTTCCTACACTATCTCCTAAACTCCTATATTCGTGAGTTATTTTAACAACTAAACTCACGTACAATATAATAGTAAACTATAAGAGATATTATATTGTTATTTCTAATAATATAGTATTAACAATATTTAGCATATTAACCATACGGTTAACAACTAACATTATTATTTACCTTTCGGTAAATATCAACCTATTACTATTTACCTCTCAGTAAATTACCCACAAACATGTGAACATTATATTTCCTAACAATAATTGGGTCTTGTTATCAATTTTTACTCCTTTAAAAAAAGGACAACTCAGGAGAGGTTGCACTAGGGTAGTTGATCAAGATATTCATAGATAATATGGCGGTTAACAAGTAAATTTGTATGTTTGGGACCACTTGTAGTTTATTTCACAGAATTTGGAGGTCATTCGGTGTATTTTCCCTTCTTCTAGGCTCAATACTTATCCATTGAAGTCTCTATTATCACTACCTATTTCAGCAACCAATCCCAAACGTGCCAACATATCATCCAGTCCTAGCCTAGAAGCTCACTGAAGGCATGCATAGGCACCAAGTCCCGCCTTTATGTGAGTTTCATGTGAAATTTCCTTCTTAACATGAGGATGTAATATAATTATAAACAAGTGCATTCATTCATGTAATTTAATATGTAAGCACTAACTCCTAGTATGATGCATTCTGAGCATTTATTAACATGATCAACTAAAGGAAAGTAGAATCAACATATGAGCATCATCAAGAAATCCCATAACACACACATGAACATAAGGAAGACATACACAGATCAAGATCCATCACATGAGTGTTTCAAAATAACTTCATTATATTCATAAGTCAAAATATGGCAACCAAGATTACATCCGGAGAGTTCTATTTTCGGAAATGTTCATACTAAAAGAGTTTTCTTTACATCAAAGAGATCGACATTAAATAAATTTTCCACACACTCTCCTATTCCATATCTATACATTTCTCTCTAAAAACCATCATACCCATAGAATAATCATTCTCATCATCACCTATGATGGTCTAATGGAATCTTTTCATCGTTGCTCTACCACTACCAAGGAATATGTCAGGTGTTGCCATGCATTTCCCTCAATCAAGTGCCTTCTAGAATGCATGTTCCAGCTAATCCTTAACAACCTCAAATCCTTATCCATTCATCATAACCATATTGATTCCCTGGCATATACTTTCCTTAATCCACAAGCATCCATAGCTTATCCACATCTATATCTAGTTGCTTTTCTGTTTGCTCCCTATGTGTGTATTTTCATGTTGTCCAAAACATACTAAGTCCCAACTCTATTCTACAATTAAGTGGTCCTTCATTCCTCTCCAATAAATACTTCTATGTGTTCCTTCACTCCTTGTTTCTACACGCCACAAGGATTCACACCTTAGGTACCTAGTTACTTTTAGGGATCCAACATCACCCTACACTAAACTGGTTGTCATCCCGGTAAACCTCCACACATCCTGAAAAAAATATCTATCAACCATAATACTATTGAAAATACTAAATAATAGAGGTTGGGAGCTAATCTGGATAAAGAATTTTCAGAATGTGGGGGTGTTGTGTGACCAATTGGAGGATTTCAGGGAACTCTGAATCAATCTCGTCCCTAAATTTTTCCCAGGTTTCCAACTCTGATAAGGCCTTACCTTGCACTCCACCTATGATAGTTAGTACCTGGTCTGGAGTGATTTCTTCCACCTTTCCTCTCTATGTGTTAATATCCAACCCTAGCTCTACACAGACACCCTTGAACTTATCCATCCTTTTAGTGAGGGAGTCTTGAAGTTCTCTGATTTTGAAATATAGTTTTTTTTTGCTTTGTCTTGATTTTCTCCTTCTGTGCCATGGTGTTAATGACCAATTGTGCACACTCTACCTTGTTGGTGGGGAGGGTATCCTATAAAACTTTGATGGCTTCCACTCCCTATATCACCCACATGTCGATAATTGGCTCACATTTTCTACAGCTATTAAAGCCCCAATCTGTCATTATATTCACCTCCTTGAGTTGGGAGAGCAAATATTCCAACTTCGTGTTCTAGGATTCAATTGTGGCCATGTTTTATTCTTTCTCATTTTTTATATTGTTAGTTGTAGGGCTCGCTCCATCCATGATGTTAACGAGTAACATCCCTACAAGGTCCTCAATCTACTCCATCTCATCCCCATAATTGGTCCTGTCCTGGCTCACCAATGCTAGACATTGTCCCAAGATGTATTTCACAATGGTATCAGCTCGGTCATATTCCTCCTTCTTCCATGGCTGCTCTCCCCTAAACCAATGGTGCAACCTGTCTATTTTCTTCTCCTTGCTCTTCATTTCTATGATCAAGGTCCAAAAAATGGCCCCTATATCCAAACTATGTCAGATTACCTCTAATGACATCTTTTGCATAGCATTGCATTCCTTCTCATCTATTAGGTGGTTAGGATCCACCAATTTGTTTATATCCCCTCCCTTCTTCTTAAAGTGAATAGTCTTAATCATATGATCATTGACCTTGAAATTAGGTTCCTCAGCTTGGAAATGCATGCTCCAGCTAAGCATCTTCCTAGTCCTCAGAACACTCCCATCTTTATCCATCAAGTCCTAACCATGCAAATTATCTGGTGGGAGGGTGGCCTTGAATCATACACCCAAGAACTTTAAGGGGTCATCCATGAAGTCCATGTGTGGGGACATGAGTGTCCACTTCTTCCGTGTAGTTGCATGCTTCGCGCTTGGTTATTTGCTTCTTCTCCTCAGGGGTGAATCCATTATCCTCCTTTACTGTAAAGGATTCCCCTTCATCACCCTTTGAGTGTGTTTTTTGTGGTGTAGTGGCCCCATGCGTTGGACTCTTCTCAACCTCTACAGAGTTTTCTTATCCTTCTTCATACACATTTCTTGCATCTGTGGTCTTCATCTTATCCTCCTGACCCTTCAGTTCTGCTTCCAATTAAGCTTTGAAATTGGTGGGGTATTTTTCCTCTCCTTCCTCTGAGTTTGTAGCGGGGCTTGTTATGTTGGGTGTCTTTTTTCTATTTCCTTTAGGCTCTTCCTTCTATTCCTCCTCCTCGTTCCCTTATAATTAATCCTCGGTGATACCCTATACTAAAGTGATAGCACCCTTGCTACCAGTCTGTCGTGGGTGGTACTTGCTCTTTCTGGAGGTATCCAACTCTCTATCTTGTTCTTCTTCCTCCTCATCTTCCTTTTGCACTTATTTCATTGGTGGAATTGGCATCTCTCATGGTTTTAGAAAGGAATAATCTATAACTTCCACCTCAATCTCTCCTTGATTTTGGGGGTGAAGCTTCACGAACAACTAATGGACATACCCCGTGATGGTAACATTGAATTGTGGGTGAAATTCTAGGAAATCTGGTTCTAAAACTTTGAACTAGGCAGGTCGAGCATGATACTTATATCTATCATGCAATGTTTAGACACCACCATCCACCTTGTCTACATAAAACATAAACATATGTGCATCCTTAAACTAGTTGATGGCACACTTTATGTATCTATCTATGAATGTGAAGGGGATTTTGCACCATAGCCCCATCTCTCCTTTTTCCATCATAAACTTTGCTAGAAATAAATATTAGGTAACAGAAAATTTTACCTTATCTCCAACAACTTGTGATAATTCATGGAGCATGTGTCACTCAATCTCAAAAGCCCAACACAAACGCTTGAACCATTTATTCATCTTAGACTTGTAAGTTCTCGATATGGTCCCATCGAAGGTGAACTTTACAAATTCAACAGTAGAGGATGCTTTCACGGGTGAGTTAACCCATATGTTCTCATCTGGTCCATCTTTGCATCTCACATATTCATCACTCCTTATTTCAGCATCAACTCTACACATTCACACTACATCTCTCTTACATCTACTTCTACATGCTATGGTCAATGCCACCTGATGCAATCTCGTCCAATGGTCCATACTTGACTGTTGAGGGTATACATCTCAAATATACCTCATCACACTCACATGTTTAGTCACTCACTCACTCACACATTTATACTGTACACTTTAAACTTTGATGATCACATATTTTTAGTATGCATATTCAAACCATTTCCCGATGATGCACTCTCGTTTACAGTTATTATTAACTTCTAAGTGGGCATAAAGAAATGAACCTCATCACATGCATAAACATCCACTTGAGGGGAATGTGGCTCCTATAATTCACACTACATTCCATTGCATCTCATCCAAAACATAGTGCATAACTTTGTTACATTTACTCTATCTTACTTCTTATTACATGTACATATTATTACACATGCTAGATAGATATCTTGTATGTAATTATCTTTATCATACACAAATGTGCATTTAGTTTACTTTCTATTTTTGATCACAAATTATAAAGATCTATTGCATGCAGCATGGGTGCTTTGTGCAGTATCTCGTACCATTCCCATAGCGGCTCCTAGGGGCATTAACTTTCATACACTATAGGATTTATTGCTTAATTTTTTTTCATAGCACATTATTATTAGATTATACATGCTTTTTAATACTTTTTTATCTTTCTAAATTTCTTTTCATGTACATCATTTGTTATGTAAGACTATATTCTTCCATGGTTGTATGTTATTTTTCTTGTTATGTCTTGCTCTTTCTATGCCATTATTTTTGGGATTTTCCCTTTTTCTTGTGTGCAAATTATTTTCTTTTGAATTATTTATTCTTGATTACCTTGTGACATAATGATTAGTGTCCCTTTTTTGCAACCCTCTTTCCATGGTCTACATTGTCTTCTTGTGTGTTTAATTTTTATGTTTTTTTCTTAGCTTACACAATGTTTGAGTAACATACATTCTTGTCTAATACATGCGTATTTTTAATTTCTTCTACTAACACTTGTCTCCTAGCCACTTTTTTTATGTGTTCCTTTGTTTCTACCAAAAACATTCCCTTCCCTTACATGTCATAGTTTCAACATAGTGGTTGGACCTCATTTGGGCTGCACCCCAAATAAACCCCAAATGAAGGGGGTATCATTCAGGTGAATCAGTCACCCCACACAACAATCTAAAGTCATTACACAGAACAAAAAAGTACCAGTACAACACAGTTTTTAGTTTCAGGGTTCAAAATTAGAATTAGGACCTTACCACAACACTACCCTTCCTAGATGCCTTTAACCAAAGGGTAGTTACACAATGTTTTTGCAGTTCATGATAGTCTACAAAAATCCACATACAACAAATATTACTGGGCATATAGTCCTTAGAAATTTCACGTTGGATCGAATTTTGTGCACCATATTTTGTGGTGTCCTACATTATTTCCCGTGGGAGGTAGTTAAAGGTTAGAGGATAAAACAAGTATTTTTTCCATACACTTTCCATATCATTGGTGTGAGAATGCCCCAAAACATTGCACCCAACGCAACAAGTGTGAGATCTCCTACAAAAATCATTCATCAACAACATCTTTAGGATCCTTTCTACACTACTTCCTCATAACGGATCAGGTGCACATGTTCCTTTTTCACATTTTCATACTTTACATACTTTCTTTACATAATTTTCACATATTTTGATCAAATACATGTGTATTTGACAATTTTTTTGTTCTTCTCTTTTGCAGCTCTATCCTTATGGGAAGTGGTAGTCACTTCACAAAATCAACAATAAATAATAAATAATCACATCGACATCGATAATAGGAACATCACGACATCTACACATGCATTTCTACCCTAGGTTCATTTTCATCATCACTTTTTACTCTTTCTCCTTAGCATCCACACTTCACATTTTTATCAGTCATCACTTCTTCTTGTCCCTCGACATGCTCTTTCTACATCAATCTACATGGTTATCAGGTACGCATCTATATCTACTTTATGTTACTGATATTTCAACTCACCCAGATAAAGTGGGGGAAAATGTAGACATAAAATCATGCACTTTAGGTAATTATGTAGTCCTTATTAGATAGTACAATTCATATGATTCCTAAGTAAGAAAAATATTAATTTACCCATGTATTTGGCCACCTTTCTTTTCTTTCTATTTCCACTTTTGATCTTGCACCATTACTTACTCAATCTACCTTCTTACACCTTGGTATCTATCATCAGTAGAAACCAGCACCCATGTAATGGAGCTCTCATTTCTAAGTTCATCATTGTGACAGCTAAGGATAATTTTACCCCTAATTATACATCCTTTTTTTAGGATTTAATGTCTCTTTGAGGGTCTTATAGGTCATTTATTTATTACAAGTTTCCAGTGACTTCACTGATAATTGTGATACCTCCTAATGAATAAAGGAAATCAATAAAAATTAATTAACAACCACTCATATGATGTTTCATAAGCATTTCGAAGGACTCATGTGTCCATAAATAGGCCTAGGGCACCCACAGGTGCCCCTGTCCCTCTCCAGGTGCCACAGTCTCGATTATTCTTCCATATCTGTATTTTTCTAAGCTTCAGTGTAACATTTAGTGCTTCACATTTTTCATTTTTCTAGTTCTGTACACCTCTAAGATTTTTGTGAGTCAACTAAGTATTTTTATCCTCTCTTTGCACTTAGAGTTTGAGATGTTTTAGCTTGTTTTTATTGGGTTAATTCCTTTACTTATTTATTAATGTATTCACTTCTACAATAGAAATATGATTAGAAATATATATTATACATATTTAGCTTAATCACATGTATAAATAAGTATGTATAAAACACATACTCATTGGAAGATTCAGAGAGAATATGAGTTTTTTTAAGCACAAACAATGAGGGGGTGAATGAATGTGTATAAAAAAAATCATTCATTTTATTCAATAGCCTTCATTAACCATCCACAATATATTATTCATTGATATTAATCAATATAAAACAACCATCAAAGCATTTGCAAGAATAAACCAATAACACAAGGACAAAAAATTTATGTTGGAAACCCTCAAGGGAAAGAAAACCCACTGATTTAAAAATTTATTATGACCATGTTTCCAATTTATTTGAGAACCAACCTAACATGGGGCACTAACCCTTGATTTAGTGAGGCATTAACCCCATATAGAGTACAAACAACTAGTTTAGTAGAGCACTAACCCTACAAGGAACACAAAGCCCTGAGTTAGTGAGGCACCAAACCCACAAGGAGGATAAAACTCCCTAAGATGACCAATCACAAACTCATCCACCCAAAAATGGATTATCACTAATGATATGTTGATCAAACAATTGATAGTGATCTAAATTCTACCCATCTGTCTTCAAACCCTCTTAAAACAAGTGTTTCTTTTACTCACTCAAATTTGTCCTCTCCTTGAAATTGATCCCATACCTTCAATAGATTTCCAGTTAATTATCTCATTATATCTCACCATAACACACTTATTTCCCTATAAATTTTTTTGTAAAGACCTTAATCATATCCTTAAATATGCCTCCTTGGTCACACTTTATCAAAACACCAACTACTAACAAAAATAAAACATCTAATTTTATATTATACATGTTTTTTTTTTCAATATCACCTGTGGCGGCCTTCATATGGTAAAAATAATTTCCAAATTATAAAAAATATATAAAAGATATCATAAACGGGTCTATGTAGGCAGGATAAAAACTCCTAAATCTTGAAAGACAACCTTTTGGAACACAACAATATTTTAAACAACAAAACAAGCATCCATGACAAAAATAAGTGAACAAGACAAAAAAATAACTTCATAAAATCATGGAACACACTTAGAAATGTTTTATAAGCAGTTAGAAACATACATCAAGAAAGAAAAAATTCAAATAAATAAAAAAAATTCATGAAGCCTCTTGAAACCATCCTTAACCAGGCACCCTAAAAATTGACCTTCAAAGAACAGGTCATAACTTTCTCATACCATGGAAATAAATAAATTTTGATATATCATTCAAAATAACTTGTAAAAAAGATTATTAAAAAATTTGAACCAATTATTATTTCTGCTTGTAGCTTTTTCAAAACCACTTTTAGCACAGATTGCTCCAAACTACCCCAAAATTTCCTAAAAAATAGTCCTCAGAAATAGGATGCACTTTGAAATTCAGAGGCACCACCATGATATTAAATAATCATGAAAATTTATTAAAACTTTCCTGATTCAATAAAATTTAAATTAGTTAATACATCCAATGGGAAACTTTTGTAAAAACTGAAACTTTCCTGAAAATTTCATTTTTAGGTGGGGCCAATTAAAAACTAGAACTACTAAATACATAATTCAAAATATGGAGGAGTATTATTCTTCATAAAATCATAATTATACAAAAAGGAATCAAAACTTGACCTGTACAAGATTTTTTTTGCAAGTCACTTTCTACCTAGGGTTTAAGGAGGGTTTCAAACATATTTAGTTTCTTAACGATCATTCATAGAACCGTGATGATAAAACAACCTCATTATTTTAATAAAATAGTCATAGAGACCTAAAAATATATTTCAGATATATAAAGTCACATGTAAATCATAATGTCCACATTGAGCATCTGAACGTCAAATTTTACCTCAATTACTCACCTTTGTAAACCTGGTTTTAGTAAAAATGCAATATCTTAAAAAATAATCATCGCTTAAACCTAAAACCTGACAAGAAGCATCATGAAAACCTGATCCAAATTAACAGAGTCTCATCCATGGTCAAATGTTTGTTAATCTCTCTAACTATAGTGACTTAGCTATGCAATATAACCTTATTCTCAACAAAATTACTTTAAAGGCACTCGAAACCTCATCAAACCTCTGGTTATTGACCTAAAAATCCTCATAAATGTAATATAAAATTCCACAACACTCATATCATGTGTATATTTTTATTCCATAATCCATATTTCATGATTCTATACTAAACCACAGGTTCTAGGTTTAGGAATAAGCCTAGAATGACTGCTACAACACATGACATCACATTAAATTACCTTGATGATAACTTTCAGAATCATTAACACTCTTTAAACACTTTTTGCACCTTTATTATAACCATGCACACTAGACCATGCTCTAAAGATAAACCTTAACAGCATGCTACTTCACCCAAGAAACACTCACCAACAAAAAATACACTCATGACACCTCATGGAGACTTCTGTTTCACCTTTTGTTTAGATTGTTTCTTTGAAGTGTTGACAAATACAGATAGAGTAACGGGCATAGGAGGAATACCTATTCAAATAGCGGTTGATGGGTTGTTGTGTGTGTATGAATTTCAAATCCACAACTTATCGTGAGAGCTTCCTTTTGGCTAGGAGGAACTACCTGTAAGGAAAATAATACCACCAGAAGGAATTAAACAATATGGGCAGTGAACTACCTAGCGTAAGCTAGATCCAAGAAGTATGATACTTCCTAGATGGTTATCAGTCCACTATTTTAAACAATTCAATGTTGTAAACAAAGTAAATCCTATTGTTATTTTAAAATGATTTAGGTATCTCACTTTAAAACACAATAAGAAATAGATCTAATCTAACAGGCTAAGCTAGAATAGAATCCAAAGGTGAAATGATTGGTTCTGGGTCTCTGCAGGTCTAATAAAGGTCTCGGGTAGATCACAGGTGAATGAGGGTGATATTAAATTAGGTGGGTAGGTCTCTCTTTAGGGCTGTGTGGGAAAACACAGAGATCAGTGTCAGTCAGGGGTGACTGATGGCAGTTAGGTGTAACCGGTGCCAGTTACTGTCAGATATGGAAATGTCACAGAACAAGCTAGGGTCTCCTTTGTGATTACACAAAGGACTTTTGTTGGTCAAGATGAGGTATTGGGTGACTAGAGTAGGATTTTGCGAGGTTTCAATGGGTATATGGAGGTGAAAATGTGGAGAATGTAAATAGGGAGTAAGATAAACAATGGATGATAAAATGATGATGAAATGAAATAACTAGGAAAGTATGATGTTGTACTTACTTGGATTTCATTCCTGAATGTCTGTGTGTGAGGGATGGAGGTGCTGATGATGGGTTTAAAGGTTGCAAGTGATCACCAACTGAAGAAAAGCTTTTGCATGGGCTGAATGTACACTACTCTTTCCTTGGATAGATCAGATCATGACTGGGATGGCTGTGCAAGAGAAGATGCTCAATCTCCTTCCTTGGATGTGAGTTTTCGCTGGAATTGGCTCTATGAAGATGTGTTATCTCTCTTAGATGTGTTCTTTCTCATCAAATTTCTCCCAATGTTTTCCAACCTTGAGAATAAGGTAGTTTAGGGGTTAAAAGGGGTAACCGATGGCAGTCCGGCTTAACCGGTGATGGTTAGGGGTAACCGACGTCAGTCAAGGTGGGATTTCCTAGGTTTACTAAACTAGGGAGATCCTCCTGATTTCCTTGGATCTCACGTTGTTATCCCACAGATTAGACTGGGAGCTTCTTGTGAGCATGTGGGAATGTGGTTAGAGGGAATGTAGGCATTAATTTTGAGGGTTTGGGTAAGTCTTAGTTAGTTATGGGAACTTGCTAATAATAGGTCTTACGTTGAGTTGGCTTGGTGAGGTGTCTAAGTGAATTGTATGTGGGGATATTATTTAAATAAGATATTTAAATAATAAATATAGTGAGGATAATGCATTAATTTAATTAAATTAATATTAGTGGGGTGAAGGGGGGGTCATGGCTAGGTAAATGTAATAAAAGGTGTTATATGTCGAGGGAAAAAAGGGGAGTGTGACCTAATTTTAGTGTCTACATTTTTCCCCTTTTTGTTGCGTAGCTTGTATTGGTAAGTGATACTAACAAAAATAAGATGTGGTTGCCCCATGTGTGGGAGAAGGTGATCCCCCTCAAACCAAGAACTGACGAGGAAGCAGGCTGAAGCAGTGAGTGGTTTGATAAAAAGGTAAAGGTGAGGAAAAGGCAAGTGGGTACAGGGAAAAAGGGTGAAAGGTCTACGCGAGAGATCTAGGTAATGGGTCAGGGTCACAGGTAGTGACAGTCAAACACACGCACATATATAAACTGCAGTACACTACTGGGTTGAAGAGCAGGAAAACTCTACATCGTCTAAGGTCGATAGGTTTATCCAAACAAGGTTGAAGTGAATCTGGTATCCAAGGTATAGGATATGGTTAGGAAACACAATGTAGGTTAGGTGCAGGAACGTTTTAGGTATGTTCCGGTACACCAAAGGTAGGGTCAGGATAAACGGTCACGACAATAGGCTAGGTAAGGTCATTAGGTCAATCAACACAGGTAACAGTGCCGCAAGGTATGGAAAACACATGAGGTCAAAGGTCACTAGCGATGGTCTAGGTCCAAATATCTAGGTCACAGCATGGGTAAGGCCAAGGTAGGGGTAAAAGAATAAGAATTCCTCAAAGAAGGAAAATGGTAGGCAGGTGAGGAGATCTGGAAAGGTAAGGTAAAAGGGTCAAGTAAAGGTTGGATGGGGAAAGGAGAAAGGTAAAGGGTGGGGTAAAATGACAAAGTAGGGGCAATGTGTAGGTTAGGTTGACCGATGGTGGTCATGGATAACCGACATCGGTATAAGAAAACTGATGATGGTGAGGTAGCACATGAGACCGATGCTGGTCTAGGGGAACCGACGTCGGTTATGTCAGGTTTTATATAAAAACAAAAAATCTACTTTTTTATTATTCATTTGTTAGTTGCAGTGTGAAGAAATGGCAAAAAAGAGAAAAAAGTGAGAAAAGTGTCTGGACAAAATGGGACTGTGAGCTGACGGTGTGATTTGATGAGGGTTTGGTTGGTGAGTATTGGGTCCATGGGATTAGGGTGAGAGAGTTGATTGGTCAGAGGTTGTGGGTAGATATTCAGGGATGGAAGAGGTTAGAGAGGCATCGGGTAGACCACCGACATAGTGGCCAGATGTGTCACCGAGACGGCGGCAGTGCAACAAGGCAAGCACCTAACTCTATAGTGTTAATTAGATAGAGTAGAGGTTGTGATATTTGGTATTTGTAGGGTTTTGTGAGTTCTTTTTATGTTGCGGGTGGGCAAAAGTTAAATCAGGTAGGGGGAATAATAGGCCAAAAAGAGGGGGGAGATTAGGAAAGTGTATAGGTGGGGTGGGTAGGGGTCTAATGGGAGTTTAGGTCATTATAGGTGGGGTAAAAGGGGTAGCGGGAGGTTTGTAGAAAAAGGGGGGTTTGGGAAGTCACAGATTTTACCGCAATAGTGACCGGCGTCGGTTAAGCTTGGATGACGTCAGTTGGTAAGAATCGAGATCGGCCACCAAATAGGCGACCGATGTCGGTTAAGTGGTAACCATGGTTGATATAGTTGAACCGATATCGGTCATCAAATAACTGATAGATGCCAGTTTAAGGGTGACCAAAGTCGTTTAGGATGAATTGGCACCAATCGAGATTTTGAGCACAAGGGTCTAAGAGGGATTTGGGCTAGGTAGTTTAGATGGGTCAAGTAAAAATAGGGTGGAGGGTAATGATAATTAGTGAATATGGTCAGGGTAAATGTAGATTAATGTTGTGCTTGGATTGGATACAGGGGAGATCGTAGTTATATATGTGGGATAGGGTTCCACTACTACTGATGACATTACGCAACTTAGCGACCCCTTTGGACTTGCAACACATGGAGATAGTGGGTTTGAGTGGTATTCAGCACTACTGACATGTTGTTCAAAAACTTAATTTGATGGTTGTGCTCATTGATAGATGGGACTCCGAAACCAACACGTTCTACCTTCCTACGGGTGAGATGACTATCACCCTAGAGGACGTGTTCCAAATTTTGCGATTACCCATATTAGGGGCCTAGGTATACTCTATCTCCTTCGAGGCCTCACAGGATATGATAGGGATAGTTTTTGGTCAGGGGGCGGCGGAGATAACATTTCATAGCACCAGTTTGAGCTATGGAAAGATGTACATAGCCCGTCTGGATGAGGTGAGGCTAGTGGTTTTATTGATGGAGGCAGTGTGTTGCTATGCACTACTCGATGCAGAGGGTGCATGCTTTCCCTGATCACTAATGGGGGTGCTCCAAGATATGATGGTACATGAGACATGCTTTTCTTGGCCACCAAAAATCTTGGTGCAACTATACAAAGAGCTGTGGGCACATGGGAGGTTGCGTAGGTTTAGCCTATGTGGTACATTTATACTGCACTGCTAGGCCAACGAGCACATAGTCTATGTTCGACCTATAGGGATGCCCTGAGTAGATGAATTTCCTAAGAGATGTGTGCGGTTGGGATACAGGAGATGGGGGACATCCGGTGAGATGCCTGAGATGCGGTCATTAGATTTTTGATGTATACTAGTGATTTTTTTGATATATATGCCACCTTGCATGCCAAAGACAGTTGTATTTTTTTATCACATATTGGCCTGCGTGCCAAAGACAGTGAGGACGTACAAGTGAGTTTTGTATATTGTGAGAATATACCGGCCTGTATGCCAAAGATTTTTTTTATGGATTCATTCATTCTTTTTGTATATATGAGACCGACCTGCGTGTTGATGGCATTGTGTATTGTATATCAGCCTGCGTGCCGACATTTTGAGATGATGGTCATGATGAGATAGGCATGTATTTTGAGATACACATTTACTGATTTATATGATGAGATTCATGGTATTTTGTGATGTGTTGATATGTTTATGAGATATTGGATGTATGGCTTGTGTTAGAGGAGATATGGATTTGTTAGTATAAAGTGGTTTGAAATTGAGTGAGTTAGGCATGATGGAGTTAGGTCGGTTTAGGCATGGATCGACTCAGGTTATAGGCATGGCTGAGTTAGGCTATAGGCATGGATCAAGTTAGGTTATAGGCATGGCTTAGTTAGGTTATAGGCATGGTTGAGTTAGGTTATAGGCATGGTTGAGTCAGGTTATAGGCATGGATCGAGTCAGGTTTGGTAGCTATGGTTGAGTTAGGTTATAGGCATGGATTGAGTCAGGTTATGGTTAGGCATGGTTGATTTGGGTTATATGCATGGATCGATTCAGGTTAGGTAGGCATGGTTGAGTCAGGTTTGGTAGGCATGGTTGAGTTAGGTTATAGGCATGGATCGAGTCAGGTTCGGTAGGCATGGTTGAGTCCGGTCATAGGCATGGTTGAGGTGAAATTAGGTTTAGTTATGATTCATTATTTTGGTAATGAATGATACTATGAGTCATATGTGAAATTTTGTATAATCTATGCATAGTGATGATAGAGAGATTGTAGGTGTAATAAATGTAATGTCGTAGTAAGCAACTTGTTATGTATGTGGCTTAATTTCCAATTTTGTTAGAAAAGGGGAACTAAGTGAAATGTGATGTAAATGGTGAGTTAGGCATGGTTGATGAATTGGTTTAGGGTAGAGAATGGCCAAGCTAACCTCCAAGGGCCCCATTCCCTGGGAGTGCTGCCTACATAGTCCCGACAAAAAGGGACCTCAGGCCGATGTAGTTCTCCCATGAGCTAGGGAAGAATATGAAAATGAGTTGGTAGGTTTGTGGGCATGTTGTGGGTTTAGGTAGGTGAATAATATGGCAAGAAGGGAGGTGTGTCGAGTATCCTGTATAATTATATGTAAAAGGGGAGCAATAAAGCCACCTAGTTTGGTGAACCGAGTAGCATATTATGGACCCAAAAATTGGAGGGGAGGACTACCTCAAAGGTAAGCGTCGAGTACCAAGTCCTGTATAAGGTAATCAAAATGTAAACAAAGATGGTTAAAAGATAAGAGGGGAGCAATAAAGCCACCTAGTTTGGTAGGATCATACCGAGTAGATCATACCTTGGAGGGGGTGATGAACACAAGACCCAAAAGGTATTGGATGATTAATTGTTCTACGATGAAGGTAGTCACAGGATCACCTCAAAGGTAAGTGTCGAGTACCAAGTCCTGTATAAGGTAATCAAAATGTAAACAAAGATGGTTAAAAGATAAGAGGGGAGCAATAAAGCCACCTAGTTTGGTAGGATCATACCGAGTAGATCATACCTTGGAGGGGGGTGATGAACACAAGACCCAAAAGGTATTGGATGATTAACTATTCTATGATGAAGGTAGTCACAAGATCACCAAATGTCCAAATTCTAAGATGTCCCTTGCAGCGATTGAGGAAATGAGAGTGGAAATGGTACGGTGGGTGAAAGGTAGTTAATTTTATATGTTTTGAGTGATAGGGCTTTTGGGCAAGAGGTCTGAGGTCACAATGGGCAAGTCCATGACTAAGAATTTTTTTTTTGTGATAGAATGATCGATGCGGGAAGTATATATGGGATAAATAATATGGTACTCCTTAAGGTCTTCGTGAAGCTGATTGATGCAGGAAGCTTCGGTTTCTTGTCTTTTTTTTTTTTTTGAGCTTCACATAGCTGTCCTTCGAGGTAGCAGTCTATTTATAGTAGCAATTTTGTCAAGAGGAAGATGTCCTTTTGAGGGAGTCATATTTTTATTAGAATTTTGACTCAAGGATTTTGGTCCCATGTGAGGTCTTTAAAATCATGGACAAGACCAAGGTGGAGGATAGGAATCTTGTTCAAAAGGAAAGGTGGAACAACCATGGGATCTCATCTAAAGGTAGATGAAAATTATCCATGAGAATAATGTTATGTGTAATGTTGTGGTACACATATTCAAGAGAAGATAACAAGTGATGGGTACTCACATGATTCTTGTTTAATCATTAGGGAGGTGTATGGAGTGGATAGCGCTCAAGGGACGAGCCTGTAAAGAGACAAAGGGTGAGATAGGAAAATGAGTAAACAATAGAATGGTCAAAGATGCAATGCATTAAGGGGCTCAGGTTCGGGTTTACCATCAAGCGAGGATAAATGATAGGCACCTAATCCATAGGTATGAGTTATGATGTATGGTCCCAGCTAATTAGGAGAGAATTTTCCCCATTTACTTTTTTCTGCTCTGGTTACGTGTTGATTTTCTTTCAAAACAAGGTCACTGACTTGGAAGGTTCATTCATGAACACGTTTGATACGTTATTGGTAAACTTGAAGGTGATCCAGAGCGTTAAGATGATGTTCGTCTACTAACTCTATTTGTGCTAAGCGATCCTGACGAAATTCATCATCAGTAAGCATGTCATGGAGAGAAATGCAGAGTGAGGGGATCTGGACTTCAAGAGGCAAAACAGCCTCTGTACCGTAGACCAGTGAAAAGGGTGTGGCCGCAGTGTAAGTGCGAATACTAGTGTGGTATGCCCATAGGGAAAAAGGAATGTGCGTATGCCAATCCTTCCCAGTATCATCAACCACTTTCATGAGAATTTTGTTGAGGGTTTTGCTAGTGGATTCAGCTTGGCCATTGGTTTGTGGGTAATAAGGTGATGAGAAACTAAGCTAAATGTCGAAGGCGTCGTAAAGTTTTGGTAGTGTTTTGTTTTTGAATTGTTTTCCATTATCAGTGATGAGGCGATGAGGAACACCACAGAGACAAATGATGTGATGCTTAATGAACTCACATATCTTCTCATCTTTCATGGAGATGAGTGGTATGGATTCCACCCATTTTTTGTAGTACTCGGTAGCAGTTATGATCAATTGATGGTGTTGGGAAGAATGAGGATTGATTTCTCCGACAAGATCCAAACCCCATTGAGAGAAGGTCCAAAGGTCACGAGTGACGTGTAAGGCATGACGGGGTGTATGATGAAGGTTGGAATGTTGTTTACATTTAACACAACATTTGACATAGTCGCAACAATCATGGTTAAGGGTTGGCCAGTAGTAGCCTAGGTAAAGAATACGCTTAGCAGTAGCAAGGCCACTAAAGTGACCTCCACATATGCCATCATGAACCTCCTTAATGGTATAAGGAATTTCAAAACTTTTGAGGCATCGTAAGAGAATACCATCAAAGTTTCACTTATAGAGGATTCCCCCAGAATGACGAAATGAGAGACCTTTTTAAGGAAGGCATGTTGTTCATTATAGGTGAGATTAGGAGGTAAGATGGAGAGGGAAAGGTAGTCAGAGTATTTTTTATACCAAAGGTCACTTGGGTCAGGGGTTTCATTTCCAATGGAGTAAACATCATGAGGTAAATATGAAGGTGAATGGAGGCATTGTACGGTGACAAATATTCTAGAATCGGAAGGGAAGCAGGTATTAGGGAAGCTAAGTAGGCCATGGTATCTAAAAATTTGTTGGTTGAACGTGGGATGGTTTGAAGGGTGTAATGATCAAAGGTGTTCAAAAGTATGTCTACATGATTTTTATACTTTTGAAGTATCTCGTTATGACATTGGTACATACCATTGACTTGGTTGACTACCAATTGTGAATCACCAAAGATGTGGATTGATTTCACATCTAGGGCATATGTGTCTTGGAGACCTAGTACGAGTGCTTCGTATTCGGCAATATTGTTGGTGCATTCAAAGTCTAGTTTGAAAGACAAATGCATGGGTTCTCCATCTAGAGGAATGAGGATAATACCAGCCCCACCCCCATGCTGACACTTGGAACCATTGAAGAAAAGTGTCATTTGGTAAGGGGGTTTGTCCAGGGAAAGAGTAGTTATTGACTCATCGGGAAAGTCAAAATTAGAGGGTTGATCCCTGGAAATAGGTGTGTCAGCCAGTTGGTTCGAAATAGCTTGGCCCTTGATGTAATTTTTATGAATGAATTTGAGGTTAAGATAAATTGAAAGCATAAGCCATCACACGAAAAGCTGATTTTGATAAGGTTTGGCGTACATGAAGTGTAAGGGATTGGTGTTGGTCATGACATAGGTTTTTTGGTTGAGTAGGTAATGGTGGAGTTTGGTGGCAACAAAAACTAAGTCTAAGAAAATATTTTTTGGATGGTTATATCAGGTTTCATAGTCCAAAAGATTACGGCTTATGTAATAAACCACCCACTCCCTGTGTTGTTCATCACAATGAGCGAGCATGCCTCCCAAGGAATGATCGGTAGATGATATGTATAGGTAAAAACGTTGATCATCTTTAGGTGGAATGAGTATGGGTGGTTGGAGAAGATATTGTTTTAGGGCCTCAAAATCTTTGTGATAGTCATCATCCCATTTAAAGGAGACATCCTTCCTAAGCAGATGATGACATGGTTGACACCGATCAAATAATTGTGAAATGAAATTGCAAATGGACTGCAATTTACCTTGTAGGCTATAAAGTTGTTTAAGGTTAGTGGGTGGAGGAATTTCCAGAATGTCCTTGACTTTAGTAGGGTCAACTTCTATACCATGGAGGGAAATAGTAAATCCTAAGAGCTTTCCTGAGAGAACCGCCAAGACGCACTTTTTAGGCTGAAGGTAGACACAATATTTAAGGAGGTGGTCAAATATGGTTTTGAGGATGGCGAGGTGCTCTGAAGCGATGTTTAGATTTGGCCAAGAGATGATCCATGTAATATTCCAATATGTGATGCATGATATCATGGAATATGTAAGTCATAGCATGCTTCTATGTAACACTAGCATTTTAAGGCCAAAAGGCATGACTCGATAGCAAAAGGTTCCCCAAGGGGTAATGAATGCAGTCTTGTGCTGATCTTCTGGGGAAAGTAAAATTTTCTTATAACCCGAGAATCCATCCATGAGTGATAGCATCGTGTGACCAGTGGTGAGGTCAACCAGTTGATCAATACCGGGCAAGGGAAAGTCATCTTTCAAGAAAGCGAGGTTGAGGTTATGGAAGTCTGTGTAAATAAGGAGTCCCCCTGTTAATTTAGTAATAGGGACAATGTTAGAAATCCAATGAGGATAATCAATGGGTAAGATGAAGGAAACGGAAAGAAGGCATTGAAGTTCTTATTTGAAGAGAAGAGCAATACGAGGGTACATTTTCCTCAGCTTTTGTTTGATAGGTTTGGCATCGGGAATGGTTACGATATTGTGGACCACTATGGTGGGGTCAATACTGAGCATGGTTGCATAATACCAAGTGAAAGGGTGGTTATGATCTTAGAGAAAATAAGTTATGGCTTCCTATTTAGCAGCATCTAAAGATTGTCCAATCTTTAGGATGTGTGGGTCATCCTGAGTATGAATGCTGATCTCGATAGTCAATTCATTCAACAAGGTTTGCGTCTCAGATCCTAACGACTGATGAATATATGAGTCTTCTACACCAAGGTAGGTGAGTATGGATTCATCATCATGACATTGAATGATGTTAATTATAGGTGTGTCATCATCGATCATCTCAAGATATAGGAATGGAAGAGTGGAAGGGGCCTTGCCTTTGCGTCGATAAGTCAAAGGCCCTAAGGAAATGGTGTTTATGAAAAAAAAAAGTTAGGGGGGATTGATTTAGGATCCATCGACTCTGTCGGTGAGGGTGGTGATGAAGGTAGAATAGGTGAAGGTAGTGATGAAGATGAAGGAGGAGGAGGGCTAGGGTCTTCAATGAGTTCAATGTGGGCTGTTTGGTAGGAGGTTTGGGGAAGCCAATACCACTACGGTCATTATGTTTGTGGGTTATAAATGGAATAACTATATGGTGGCCTTGCTCGTAAAAGCCAAAACCAAAAACCTTCCATGCACAACAGTGGAGGAAGGTATGGGAAAAACGGTGATTGGTAAGTGATTAGAAGTCAGTGGAAAATGGGCAAGGGTTGTGATGGTGGTTTAGGTGTGTAAGTGGTATTATCAAGTCTCCCATAGGTGAGACTAGTACGAAGATGAGGAGGACCATAAAGGAGGCGTTCTCCTATATGGTGATCATAGTGAGGGTGTTGGTGAAGGCTTCCATACTCGTGCAGAGTAAGGAATGTATTGACACTATATAGGTGGTACTCCCCCAGAGTGAGGCGTTGAAAAACACCTTCCAAGGGATTAGTGGTTGGTATGTAGATAGCTGGTATGAATAATGTGTCAGAGGTCGATGCAGAGGTGGTGTTGACGGATTGGGAAGTTAATGGGTCAGCCATGGAGGTTATAGCAGTTGTAGGAATAGAGGAGGTAGGTGTGGATGAGGTAGTGACTGTACTGGTAGGCGGAGGTGTAGGTGAAGCGGTATTGGTTGCAGAGGTAGACAGCTTGATAGGTATGAGCACATCATTGGGCCGGTAAAGCATGTTACATGTTTTGAAAGGTGATGGGTCAGTTGGAATGGTATAAGTGTGTCCTTCGTGGTCAAACATTACACAACATGGATGCAAAGTGGAAGGAACACAACCCATGACATGGATCTAGGGTCTACCAAGCAACAAGTTATATTGGAATTCCCCCTCCAAAACACAAAACAATTCTGGAACAGTGCGGGGGCCCATGCAAATGTGAAGGATGACAGTGCCTAGTGTGGAGGTGATAGCATCATTGAATGAACGCAACGTGACCAGATGTTTATGCATGTAATTGTCAAGTATGCGCATTTGAGAAAATGCATGGGAGGAAATTATGTTAATGCTAGCGCCTCCATTAATCATCACATAGCATACCTGTATGTCATCAATGTGGACAGAGATGAAGAGGGTTGGGTTTGGGTCATCATTTTGGTGTGGCGCGTGATCTCCTCCTTTGAGAAGCTAAGGGAGGCCAGTTGGTGAACAAGGTGAGGTGAGGATGAAGGTGGTAATTTGGTGAGAGAGGCTACATGATGGGGTGTGATAAAGGAGGCTATGGGTGTAGGGTCATTGGGGTAAAACCTCAATATATTAAATAACCTCCATGAGGGCTTGACGATGGGATTCTGAGGTTTGGATGAGGTCATATAAGGACATTTTGAGGGGAGACTGGTGTAATTGTTTGAGCATGGTGTGATGTGTGATGCCATTAGAAATGGGGTATGTGGGGCCGTGGATATTTATTTTAAGTATGGGTGTAGATGGTATGTTGGGTATAGGATTGGTTGGTGGGTTAGTTTCCTTTTCTTTTCCATTCTGTGCACGTGTAGTGACATGTATCATGTTGATTTGAGGGAAGTTGGTAAATGGAGAAGGTCTAGGGTGAGTGATATAACAACATGAAGAGAAAAAACCTACTGGAGGAGAAAAACCTTGTGAGGTTAGCTGGGCGCAACGACATTTGGGTGGTAGCGTGGAAGGTTCTCTAATGAAAACTATGTTAATTTCAAATCTTGGGTGTGGCTCTAGAAGCTATGAGGGTGGAGGTTGTGGTTGTTGAGTGGGCAGTGTGGGAATGGGTATTGGTGAAGCAGGATCCTCATCGAGAAGGTCATCGTCGTTAAAGTTGGTTTTTGGTGGAAAAAACTGGAAAAGGATGATTTTCAAGGCCTTGTAGTTCTCCACATCATGCCCTGGCAACATGATGGTATGCTCAAATTTTAGTATCATCAAACCCTTTTGGCTTGGGTTTGAGGGGGGTCATAAGGTTGGAGTGGTGGTAATGTGATAAAAGAAATATCGAGGAGGTTGGTTAAAATTTTTGCATAGGACCTTGCTAGTGGATCACAATGGGAAGTGAACGTGGGTTTGGGTGTAGGTGTGGTTGATTGTCAAGGAGCTTTTTTTGGAAGAGTAGTAATGGGTCGAGCTATGGATTTAGGTGTCGGTGTGGTTTGAGGTATTGGTCAGGTTCGTTTGGGTAGGGGTATAGTAGATGGACGGGTAGGAGGGTGTGGGATTGTTTTGACTACCTTGTTGTGGGGTAGTGGGGTTTTTTTTTTTGGGTTGCACCTTCTTGGGTAAAGGTGATGTGGGTGTACAAGGTCTAGAAGGAAAAGTAGATGGAGGAAGAGGATGAGTTACCCATAAGGATAACGGGGGTGTTATGAAGGTATATGACGCGGGTCGTACTTGGGGTGTGTGAGGGAAAATGACTGAATTGTAGTTGGTAGTGAAGTAATAGCTAAAGCTATTGGAGGTATTGGTGGTAAAGAGACTGTAGTTGCGGGTATAAATCATGTTGTGTGCCTGGGTAGGTTAGTGGTATGTGAGGAAGGAATGGGTTGTTGTATTATTGTTTTGTGGATGGGTGAAGGGTGCTTGACCATGTTGGGCAGCTGAGGTCTTAAGGCAGATGGGACAAGTGAGGGTGTGATTGGTGTAGTCAGGGTATGAGTTTGATGAGTTTGTTTCTTTGGTTTGGGCGTTGGACTAGGTGTGGTATTGATGTTTGAGGATGTAGCTAAATGTATTTTAATAGGTGGATGATTAAGGCTAGTGGTCGAGGTGAACCCTAAAGTGGTAATAAGTTTAGTGGAGGAAAATGTTGTGGGTATGGGTTTGGGTTTATATGTAGGTCAGGTTATGGGTAAGGGTGTGGTGTGAGTGCTAACGGGTATCGTGGAAGGGGTTACGACAGAAGTGGTTGTATTTGGTTTGATGGGTCGAAATGTCTTTGGGTAGATAGTGGAGGTATCAGTGAGGGATCTCTGTATCTGTGTTGAGATGGGGAGTAAGAGGCACCCCCATAGTAAAGACCTATCCACATAATCTAAGTGATCGGAAAAATGTGAGAACAACACATCTGTGGGTGGAGTTGGTGAGGACCTAATGGGAATTCTAGTAAAATGTTTCTTAGAAATAGGGAATTGGCCAGCTTCAGCTTCCGTGGGTAAGAGAGCTGAAAGTAGGTCTATTGGATTTTGGGTAGCTGATGGAGAATGCTCACCAAGAGGAAAAGGTATCTCAATTGGGTCTATGATGGGTGGATGAGATGATGGGAGCTCCTCTATAAGTGGAGGAATGGATAGGTGCTCCGCTGTGGGTGGAGGAGGTAATTGGTGCTCCTCTGTGGGTGGAGGAGGTAATGGGTGCTCCCTCTATGAGTAGAGGAGGTACTGTAGGTAAAGGTTCTCTTAGTGGAGAAGTTCAGGGGTGAGATGGTCTCGATGTTAGCGAAAGACCCCTCCATCAGCGATGAAGGAGATGAAAGGTGTTCCTCTGTTGGTGGAGGAACAAGAGAGGTTGGTTCCAATGCGGAAGGAGGATTTTGGGCTAGGATCTCCTCAATGGAAGGGATGTGAGGTAATTGAGAGTTGATAGGTACCTCGTTTAAGATAGAGTGAACCTTGTGGGTATGGGTAATCATGATTTGATGTCTCACCGGTTTGATCAGATGAACGGGCATAGTTGTGAAATGGTTTTTTGAAGATTTTTAGATTTTGGTTGGGGGTGGAATTGGGATTATCCACAGTTAACTCACCTTTCTCGAGCATTTATTGGATAATATTATTGAAAGTGATGCAATTTCCATCATTATGACCCCTTTACTCGATGATAGTTACAGAAATCATGTTCTTTATACCATATGGGCATGGAGCGAGTAGGGTCAAAACCAGTGTGTGGTTTTATGGGTGGAAGGGTGATGGCTCTAGCTTTAATAAGATTTTCTAAGACAGAAGAGTAAGGTTCCCCAATTGAGGTATATTTTCAATGCTCTCGTATGAATTGAAAAGTCTGGACAAGTGAGAGATTAGATAAGGGTGTAGCCTGATTCGACGGATGAGCTGGGCCGGCCTTGACTACCACTGCATTAGCAGTGCCCTTAGATTTTGAATAATTGGCTTGTGGTTTGGAAGAAGAAGAGGTTTCATTGGACTTGAATGCAAAATTCTTATGGCATAATTGGATTTTCTTCTCTTCGATGGCCCGAATCTCTAACTTTCATGCCATAGTGAGTGCCTCATCGAATATTCAGAAGGTTTGGATCTATAAGGTAGGGGAGATATGTCTAGCGCAAGCCCATGTGAAGAGCTTGATGATTTCAGTTTGTGGCAGTTAGAAGCTAAGTTGATTGATCAGGATGTGCCAGCAAGTGACAAAATCTACGATAGATTCAACCTCATACTGACATGTGGAATATAGATTGGTTATGGTAACCTTCTTGACAATATTGGTAGAAAAATGATCCAATAAGGCTTGGGCTACCTGATTGAATGAGAATATAGAGTGTTTAGGTAACCCACTATACCAATCTAATGCATGTCTATGTGAGGGACATGGGAAAGGTTCTCAAAATCAAAGCATCATCATGAGCGATCAGATAACACCCATGTTTGAACGACAGTAAATATTGTTGTGGGTCTTCTTTGCTATTGAAACGATTGAATTTAGGCATTTCCCAATGCAAAAAGTATGAATGGATATGAATGGATGGGTGAATAGGCTTGTTGCAAATATCATCGTAGGTGAGAGTATTGCGGGAGACAAAAACCAATGCCTCCAATGTCTGCATCTTTTCCAACATCAATTTAATTACATCATTGGTGGGTTGTGATGATTAGATGCCTCATGTAGCGTAAGGATGTACACTTTGGGCATATAATGGGCGTGGCACTCTAGTGTATGGGGCTGCCATGTAAGGTGGTGGAGAATAAGGTAGTGAAATAGGGGGTACGTACCCAGAATGAATAATAGATGAAACAAAAGGTTGTTAGTAGTATGTATATGGAGGTGGAAGGGTCGTGCTAACCCTAGTGGCAATAGGGGCTAATGATTGGGGAATGGAAAGAACCACGTTCTGAAATGAGGTAGGGGTCACCAACACTAGAGGTGGGAATGTAGCTATAGATATGTATGAGACATTAGGGGTGGATGAGGTTGTGTTTAGGGTAGTTATCAAGGGTACGGTGGATGTAATGGGTGCCACAAAGGTAACAGACGTGGCAGTCATAGTGGGTATAGAACCTAAATTTGAAATGACTGGGGGTAAGATGGATGTAGGTAGCATGGATCTAGATGGGGCCGATGTGGAAGTGGGTGCGAGAGTCGAGGGGATAGATATGGGCATTCCATATATCAACTGACCCGAGGCATCTCGAGTGGATGAGTGGGAAAGGAAAAATTGCAAGGTGACAGGGTTCTGGTCAAGGAGTCGTGTGATCTCCTCATCTCTGGTAGCAATAGTAGTAGGCTAGATGGGATCCATGGCTAGTGATAAAATAGAGGGTGGTGAAGGACTAGGTAGGAGTGGTTGGCAATTGGCATGAAATACAAGGGTGCTTGCTTATCTTTGGGTTAGCACCATGTGAACCGGTACTAATCAAGTAGGGCTACTTCTCTGTAAATGATACAGAGAACAACAGGAACAGGTTAATCTGGTGATAAAAAATGGATAAAGTACCAACTGATGGCTGGAATTTGAAATAGGCTAATCGATGCTGGTTAGGTAAAACTAACGTCGGTCAGGGGTAACCACTACCGGTCAAAATAGAAAATGGATAGTGAGTAAACAACGAGGCAGAAGGAAAAATCTGACAGGTATGCCAAATCTGAAGATGTTTAAAATGTCAATGGGAATAATGACAGTGAAAAAGGCTGTGAAAAGAGGCAGAAAGTGAAGTAAAATGCCCTATTGAGTAGGTTAGCAAAAGGACCTAGAACCAACATCGGCTGGGTATAACCAATGGTGGTGAGAGGTAACCGATGACGGTTACTATGAAATTGAAACAGTGATGAAAGAAAGTGGTTGTGAATTAAAATCTGATGTAGAATCAAACCCAAAATTTTGAGAATGATGATGATATGGCCCAAGAACACTCAGGTGAAGCCGGAATACACCAACTATGATGAGGAGCATGCAAGGATGAACAAGAAAGTGACGAACATGATCTCTCACCTCAAAACACAAGCCAAGTAGAAACACTAAAAAAATGTGATCCTAGGAGTTCCTTTTCTATTATGTTTGTTTAGCTTATGCTATTTAGGGACTGACACATGAATTGTGAAATAGATTTTTTGGTGAGGATGGTTTCCTACAAAGAAGGATATCTAAAAGGTGAGGTTTCAGGTATGTTATTGTGGGGGTGGGCTTCACTCTAAAGTATGACTCGAAAAAGTAGTGAGCTGGGTTCCCACTATGCTGTGATCGTGTGATCAACTATAGCTTCTTCTAGGTAGGATGTTTTTTAAGAATGTATGTATTTTGAATTTTTGTATGGTTTGGTAAGACTCAAAGAAAGAGAGAAGGATAGAAGTGCTTTTTTCTGATTCATTTTTCAACCATCAGCTGGTCATGACTTCCAGCATATAGGTTACCCTCAATTAATGTGAGCTAATGGAATAAATCAAAATGGAATGCAGTTATTTTAAAACCCAAATCGAAAATGTGAAATTGGATGACACAATAAGATGAGGAGGAAGAGGGATGCTCTTTCACTACAATGTAGAAAACATGAAGAAATGATTCTTTCTAATTACACAAATAGAAAATTTTCCTGTAGGGCAAATAGAAAGAAGAGGTGGATTACCAGGGAAGAAAATGAGTGTGTATGATTTTTAGAAGGTAAAAAACACACAATTTTTTTTTCCAAGGAATGAATGAAATGCAAGGAACCCCAGATGGGTCCCACCAGGCATGCCAAAATGTTTCACTTTTTTCTTAGATTGTTTCTTTGTAGTGTTGGTGAAATAGATAGGGTAACAGGTATAGGAGGAATACCTATACAAATGTTGGTTGATGGGTTGTTGCACGTGTATGACTTCCGAATCCACAGCTAATCGTGAGAGCTTCCTTTTGGCTAGGAGGAACTACTTGTAATGAAAACAAGACCACCAGAAGGAATTAAACAATATGGGAAGTGAACTGCCTAACGTAAGCTAGATCTAGAAAGTATGATACTTCCTAGATGGATGTCAGTCCACTATTTTAAAAACTTCAATTCTATAAACAAATTAAATCCTATTTTTATTTTAAAATGATTTTGGTATCTCACTTAAGAACACAATAAGAAATAGATCTAATCTAACAGGCTAAGCTAGAATAGAATTCAAAAATCAAATGATTGGTTCTAGGTCTTTGAAGGTCTAATAAAGGTCTTGGGTAGATCACAGGTGAATGAGGGTGAGATAAGATTAGGTGGGAAGGTCTCTGTTCATGTATATGTTGGCAAACATAGAGACTAGTGTCGGTCAGGGGTGACCGACGACGGTTAGGTGTAACTGGTACCAGTTACTATTAGATCTGGAAATGTCACAGAACAAGCTGGGGTCTCCTTTATGATTGCACAAAGAACTTTGGTTGGTCGGGATGAGGTATTGGGTGACTAGAGTAGGATATTTCAAGGTTTCAATGGGTATACGGAGGTGGAAATGTGGAGAAGATCAATAAGGATCAAGATAAACAATGGATGATAAAATGATGATGAAATGAAATAACCAGGAAAGTATGATGTTGTGCTTACTTGGATTTCATTCCTTAATGTCTGTGTGTGAGGGATGGAGGTGCTGATGATATGTTTAAAGGTTGCAAGTGATCACCAACTGAAGAAAATCTTCTGCATGGGCTACATGTACACTCCTCTTTGCTTATATAGATCAGATCATGGCTGGGATGGTTATGCAGGAGAAGATGCTCAATCTCCTTCCTTGGATGTGAGTTTTCACTGGAATTGGCTCTCTGAAGATACATTATCTCTCTGAGATGTGTTCTTGCTCGTCAAATTTCTCTCAATGTTTGCCAACCTTAAGAATAAGGTAGTTTAGGGGTTAATAGGGGTAGCCTGACGGCGGTTCGACTTAACCGGCGACGGTTAGGGGTAACCGACGTCAGTCAAGGCAGGATTTCCTAGGTTTAATAAACTAGGGATATCCTCCTAATTTCCTTGGATCTCGTGTCGTTATCCCGCGGATTAGACTAGGAGCTTCTTGTGAGCATGCAAGAATGTGGTTAGATGGAATGTAGTCATTGATTTTTAGGGTTTGGGTAAGTCTTAGTTAGTTATGGGAACTTGCTAAGAATAGGTCTTAGGTTGAGTTGGCTTGGTGAGGTGTCTAAGTGAACTGTATATGGGTATATTATTTAGATAAGATATTTAAATAATAAATATAGTGAGGATAATGCATTAATTAATTAAATTAATATTAGTGGGGTGAAGGGGGGGTCATGGCTAGGTAAATGTAATAAAAGGTGCTTATATGTCGAGGGACAAAAGGGGAGTGTGACCTAATTTTAGTGTCTACAACTCCCATGACCCCATGACACATTTTTCCATCAATGGCCTATGAAATCAATGAGAAATACTATATATAATGGCAAAGAACCTCACCCTTTTTCATTGGTGGCAACCACATTGAGAAACATAAATGAAAACCACCTTCATAAACATTTATTGTAGACAAAAATACCAAACACCTACATGAATCTTATGCATGTGTTTGATGTTACTCTTACCCTTTGCCATCTATGAAAAAGGCTACAATGACAAATATACATGGAAAAATATAACTCACAACATCAAAAATGTACATAATAACTTTCTTGAATGGACTTCCCCGTGTCTATATTTGTTCTTCTTGACTTAAAACAACATCTTAAAAGATCAATGGACCTGAATAAATCTAAAAATAAATCCCACTGAGAGTGCATCCTACATATTTTGTCTTCGTGCATGTTAGAAATCAATTTCTAGGTTTATATCATGAAAAAAAAAACAATAATTCTATCCCTAGTGCTAGCATGTCACCAATTAGGAGTAAATCTAAAAATAACATATTCAGTCCAACAATGCTAAGTTTCCTAATTCTATGAGAGAAAACATGTCACATGAAAATATTTCTCAAGACTCCCCTTGACAATATATCATCTACCTCTAACAGATAATGTAAAAATAAGAAGCTCATACCTTGATCAAGTTCCTTGAACGTAGCTTTTCCCTAACACCACAATCATAATATTATTTCACAATGTTTTCAGCCTTCTTTTGATGAAATATAAATGTCTTATAATTTTAGTACTTCACAATATATAATACCCCTTTTAATTCATACATTCATGAAAAGTAACCTTTCTTGGCTCCATAAATATAGTCAGTACTCAACCAATAATTCTAACCACTATAAACACTCGACTCAGACTTCTAGGAATCCTCCATCTACTTGATAAATTACACAAGTGATTAAAACATGTAACATACCTTATTTCATGTTTCTCATACTTGGTAGAGTACTGGTGACTTGATTGGAAACATAAATATCCTTGAAACTATCATTACTTCTATTTTGAGCTCAAAAATGATTGAAGAAAACTCCTTTCTGATCTGATCCTCTAAAATACATACTCTCTTATTTCTTCACCCCGGAATTGAGAGCACAACACCATATTTAACATAGGAAAATATATTCTATTCATCATATTATAGATTTACATTCAGAGGCTATTATATAGCCATATCAATAGGAAAACAAACTTCCTACAATATCTGCTAAACTCATCTATTCATGAGTTAGTTCAACAGCTAAACTCGCGTACAATATAATTGTAAACTATAAGAGATATTATATTGTTATTTCTAAAAATATAATATTAACAATATTTACCGTATTATCCATACGGTTAACAACTAACATTATTTTTTTCCCTTTCGATAATTATCAACATATTACTATTCACCTCTCGGTAAATCTCCCACAGACATGTGAACATTATATTTCCTAACATTCCACCCCTTAATGTTTACATGGTAACAAAATAACTTTCACACTTCTTCTGTAGCTTGTCACCTCTGTGTGCTCATGATCTTGGCACACACTCAAACTAAAGGTAGAAGAAGGAACACATCAACTTCTTATCGACCATGTACTCTCAGGAACACATTTGACCGACGAGGATGGAAACAGACTCAGGACTCATCTACTTATCAACCAGTCACTCCAGGGAACACATCTGACCTAGCAGTGTGGGAACTCAAGTAGGAACACATCTAAGCAGAATTTAATTTTGTTTTCAGGAAGCTATATCATAAACGCCTTTAAATATTTTACCAACAAGACATGTTGACATAAAGACTTAATGACAATTGCCATTATTGACTCATCTTATACAAAATGGTAATGAATAAGTTCTTTACTATGGAAATTTGAATGAATTTATTGGGAAATAGGCCTATAGCCACATACTCAACGTAAAGACACTGGAAATGGAACCATTACCATTTTACCATGTTGATAATGGTGGTTTTTAATGTTTAATTTCCACGTGATTGAAAACTAGGAAATTTTCAATGTGAAGCTTCAGAATTGAATTCAAGAAAAACGCTGAGGATAAAAATGAACAGACACATTTCAATACAAATTTGTGTGGCCAAGATGTTGGTAACACAGGTGACCAGAGGTTTCTTGGTAGTCCTCATGGAGTCTAATGCCAACATTCCTGGCATTACCATGCTTGTAGCTTAGAACAACTACTATTGAACATGATGCAGTGATCTTTGTTTGGACATTGACGATGCCTTCAATTTTAAGCTATGGCCGTGAAGACTTGTCAATTGACAATATGAAGAAATATGTATTTGCCAAACATTTATATGCACAACTACCAAATGATCTGTGAGTAATCTCTTAGAATTAATGAAAGATGCACATAATGAAGTGGACCTAAGCATGTGATAACAAAATGCACAACAGGAAGATATGAATACACTTTGACTTTCTAAAGGTGATAATTCTGAATAAGAAAACTAATGAATCACTTTTTGACTAGAATTCATGAAACATGACACGTATAATTGACTTAGTGTGTATACAAAAATTAGATGACGACAACATACACATTTGACAATCGTATGCACAAAAATATCTATTCACTAAAACCCTCTATTTTGATATTAATCAGACAGTTAGGAAAATGATCTATAAAGTTTCCTTGAAAGAATAATCTGAGGTAATATTTATTATAATCCCTTGCCCCATTACGCATATTTTAATCCTCGAATATTAAGAAGCACCTTATCTGATACCAAATGCCTGATCACAAATATATTTAACACAACAAAATATATTGATTCATCATATTATAAATAATTCACATGTTATTATATAGCCATATTATTATAGGACTCACGTTCTTATACAAAATGGTAATGAATTTGTGAAGTTACCAAACTTGGTAAATTTGAATGAAAATACTTGGGACACGTGCCTAGGTAATAGAAGATTCAACGTATTTAGTGGACAATAGAACATATAAACCATATCATTTTACCATGTAATATTTGATAATGGTGGTTTTTTATTTTAATTTCCAGTGAAGAAGACTTGTAGGAAGTGGTTATCAATGTGACTTCAAAGATTGATTCAACTCAAAAGAAGTTGAGGATCAATGAACAGAGACATTTCAATACATTTAATCTGTCAAACAAGATGTGGAACACAGGTGTCTAGAGCTTTATTTGGTAGAATTTGGGCATGGAGTTGTGGCCAACTTTGGTGGCTCGACTAGAGAAATCCAACTACTCTGGTTGTCACATGACTGCAGTGACCTTTGTTTTGGAACCAATCAAACGATGCCATGATATCAATTTCTAAGCTTGGCCTATGAAGACTTGTCAATTAGACACATAGGCGTTGAAGAAATATGTATTGATGCCAAACATTTATATGCATGTAACTACCAATTGATAAAAGAGTGATCTCTTAGAATTAATAAAGATGCACATAATGAATGTATGAGAATCATGTATTCGGGTCTATGCACAACAGGAAGAATGAATACACCTTGGCTTTCTCAAGGTGATAATTCTGAAGCAAGAAAACTAATCAAACACTCAGGGAGAGAGCAGATTATGATCACATGACACGTATAACTTGATAGTATGTATAAAAAAATTAGAAACACAACATACACATCCAGAATCATCGAAATGCACAAAAGATTTCTATTCACTAAAACGACCTCTAAGATATAAATTAATCACTCACCAGTTAGGAAAATTCATACCTATAAAGTTTCCTTGTTCTATTCATAGATCTGAGGTAATTTTATGGACTATAACATTGCCCCATTATCATATTTTAATCCTCCATCAATCAAGACTGCACCTTGAATTTGATACCAACTGTGATCACAACACCATATTTAACACAACATAAATATATTATATTCCATCATATTATAGAATTACATTCACATCTTATTATATAGCCATCTCAATAGGAAAACATTCTTCCTTTTACAATAACTACTAGTCCCTCCATTATCCATTTGTGAGTTCAGTTCAACAACCAATACTGTGTGTACAATATGAATAGTAAAATATAAGAGATTATTATTTTTTTATTTCTAATAATATAATATTAACAATATTTACTGTATTCATCCATATGGTTAACACTTCTAACATTATTATTCACCTTTACTGAAAAAAAATCATACTTGTTACTATTTACCTCTCAGTAAATCACCCACAAACATGTGAACATTAGGAGTTTCCTAACAATAATTCAAGTCTTGTCCCTCAATTTTTACTCCTTCAAAAAAATGACAACTCAGGCCTTACCTTGCACTTGGGTAGTTGATCACTTAGATTCATAGATGGGGGTGGCATTTAACAAGTAAAATACTATGTTTGGGAACACTTGTAGTTTATTTCTGATTAGAATATGGAGGTCATTCGGTGTATTTTCCCTTCTTCTAGGCTCAATACTTATCCATTGAAGTCTCTTTTATCACTTGCCTATTTCAGCAACCAATCCCAAATGTGTCCATGATATCATCCACCCTTAGCTTAGAAGCTCACCATTAATGCACCTGCATAGGCGGAGAGCCCCTCCTTTATGTAGGATCTTCATGTGAATGTTTCCTTCTTAACTTTGAGGATGTAATATAATGTAGGGCCAAGTGCATTCATTCATGTAATTTAATATGTAATCACTAACTCCTAGTATGATGCATTTTGATCATGGTATTAACATGATCACCTAAAGGAAAGTAGAATCAACCTATGAGCATCATCAAGTCAAATTGCATAACACTTCCACATGAATATAAGGGAGAAATACAGAGATTAAGATCCATCACATGAGTGCTTCCAAAATAACTTCATTATATTCATAAGTCAAAATATGGCAACCAAGATTACATCCAGAGAGTTCTATCACTCAGGATCCCATGTTCATACTAAAAGAGTTTTCTTTACATCAAAGACATCGCCATTACATAAATTTTCCACTCCTACACTACCTCCTATTCCATATCTATCCATTTAATCTAACCTGAAAACCATCAGAGAGACCAAGAAAGGAATAATCATTCTCATCATCACCTATGATGGTCTGATGGAATCCTTTCATCTTTGCTCTACCACTACCCAGGAATATGTCAGGTGTTGTCATGCATTTCCCTCAATCAAGTGCCTTCTAGAATGCATGTTCCAACTAATCCTCAACAACCTCAAATCCTTATCCATTCATCATAACCATATTGATTCCCTGGAATATACTTTCCTTAATCCACAAGTCTACATAGCTTATCCACATCTATATCTTGTTACTTTTCTATTTTCTCCATATGTGTGTATTTCCTTGTTATCCAAAACATACTAAGTCCCAAATCCATTCTTCCTAGAGAAGTGGTCCTTCATTCCTCTCTAAGAAATAACTTCTGTGTGTGCCTTAAAACTCCCGGTTTCTACATGCCATATGGATTCACACCTTAGGTACCTTGTTACTTTTAGGGATCCAACATTTCCCTACACTAAACTAGTTCTTCATCCTGGTAAACCTCAACACTTCCATGCTGAAAAAATATATGTATAAAACTGGTTGTAATCGCTTCTGGCCAAAATACTAAATAATAGAGGTTCTCAATTTTCTAATCTGGATAAAGAATTTTCAGAATGTAGATAATTTCATGTTGTGTGACCAATTGGAGGAGTTCAGGGAACTCTACATCAAGCTATGTCCCTAAATTTTTCCCAGACTTCCAAATCTGATAAGGCCTTACCACGATGCACTTCACCTATGACACTTAGTGCCTGGTCTGGGGTGATTTCTTCCACCTTCCCTCTCAACGTGTTGATATCCACCCCTAGCTCTACGCAGACACCGTCAAACTCATCCATCCTTTCGGTGATGTACCCTTCAAAAAGTTCTTTGACCTTTTGAAATATAGTTTTTTTGTGCTTTGTCTTGATTTTCTCCTTCTGTGCCATGGTGTTAACGACCAATTGTGCACACTCTACCTTTTTCCCTGGGGAGGGTCTCTTGGGACAAAACCTTGAGTTCGCTGCCATTCTTCCTCTATCACCCACATGTCGATAATTGGCTCGACAGTTTCCACAGCTATTAAAGCCTCAGTCTGTCATTATATTCACCTCCTTGAGTTGGGAGAGAAAGTTATTCCAAATTTCTCCGTGATCTAGGATTCAATTGTGACCATGTTTTCTTCTTTTTCCTTTGCTGAGTTTCTTGTTAGTTGTAGGGCCTGTTCCATCCTTGATGTTACTGAGTAACATCCGCTACAAGGTCCTCAATCTAGTCCATCTCATCCCCATAATTCCCGACTGTCCTGGCCTGGCTTACCAATGCTGGACATTGTCTTTGAGAATCTACTTGCCTTTCACAATGGTATCAGCTCAGTCATATTCCTCCTTCTTCCAGTTAGAAAATTCTCTGAAGGGACCCTAAACCATTCGTGCAATCTGTCTACTTGAGAATTCTCCTTGCTCTTTAATTCTACGATCAAGGTCCAAACAGTGACCCCTATATCCAAACTGCATCAGATTACCTTTAATGACATCTTTTGCATAGCATTGCATGCCTTCTCATCTATTAGGTGGTTAGGATCCACCACTTTGTGTATATCCCCTCCCTTCTTCTTAAAGTGAACAGTCTCAATCGTATGATCATTTACCTTAAAATTAGGTTCCTCGGCTTGGAAATGCATGCTCCAGTTGAGCATCTTCCTGGTCCTCGAAACAACCCCGTCTTTATAAATCAAGTCCTAACCATGCAAATTGTCTTATGGGAGGGTGGCCTTGAATCATACACCGAATAAATTTAAGGGGTCATTGACAAATTCCATGTGTGGGGACGCGAGTGTCCACTTCTTCCTTATAGCTTCACGCTTCACACTTGGTTATTTGCTTCTTCTCCTTAGGGGTGAATCCATTATCCTCCTTTATTGTAAATGATTCCCCTTCATCACCCTTTGAGCGTGTGTTCTGTGGTGTAGTGGCCCTACGTGTTGGACTCTTCTCAACCTCTACAAATTTTTCTTATCCTTCTTCATACACATTTCTTACATCCGTGGTCTTCATCTTAGCCTCCTGACCATTTAGTTCTGCTTCCAATTACGCTTTGAAATTGGTGGGGTATTTTTACTCTCCTTCCTTTGAGTCTGTAGTGGGGCTTGCTATGTCGGGCATCTTTCTTCTATTTTCTTTAGGCTCTTCCTTCTATTACTCCTCCTCGTTCCTTGATAATGAATCCTCTATGATACCTTGTACTAAAGTGTTAGTTCCCTTGCTACCAGTCCGTCGTGTGTGGTACTTTCTCTTTCTAGAGGTATCCAACCCTCCATCTTGTTCTTCTTCCTCCTCATCTTCCTTGTGCACTTATTTCATGGGTGGGATTGGTGTCTCTCGTGGTTTTGGAAAGGGAGAGTATGTAACTTCCACCTCAATCTCTCCTTGATTTTGGGGGTAAATCTTCACGAACACCCAATCGACATACCTCGTGATGGTAACATTGAATTGTGGGTGTAACTCTAAGAAATCTAGTTTTAAAGCTTTGAAGTAGGCCAGTCGAGCGTGATACTTATATCTAACATGCAATGTTTGGACATCACCATGCAACTTGTCTACATAAAACATAAACTTATGTGCATCCTTAATCTTGTTGATGGCGCACTTCATGTATCTATCTATGAATGTGAAGGGGAGTTTTGACTATAGCCCCATCTCTCCTTTTTCAATCATAAACTTCGCTAGAAATAAATGTTAGGTAAGAAAAATTTTTAACTTATCTCCAACAACTTGTGGTAATTCGTGGAGCATGCGCCCCTCATTCTCAAAATCCTGACACAAACACTTGACCCATTTATTCATCTTATCCTTTTAAGTGCTCGAGATGTTCCCATCGAAGGTGAACTTTAAAAATTTGACTGTAGAGGATGCTTGCATGGGTGGGTGAACCCATATGTTCCCATCTGGTCCGTCTAAGACACCAATATCACATAGCACAATCAATAACATGATGTAGCCCCAAGTGATATTTTCTCCTTCCTTGTTTTGTTACCACACCTCTTTGACGATGTTATATGTAATAAATTGGGAAAAATTATAATGTGCTCTCTTGGATACTCTATAGGCCATGTATAGGAACCTCTGATTAATATCCATCCACCTTTTCAATGTGCCAAATTTACAGCTAATGATCCAGGAGGTGACTCTCAATGTTGGGTCTGGAAGATCTGCAATTACCCATGCCCTCCCACCCTTTTCATAGTTTATATTTTTCCATAGCTCCTCAATCTTAAATGTGGCACATAAATCAAGTGTTGTATCTTCTATAGTTTTTTGTACTCCCATAACCATCTAAATCAATTGGATTTTGATCCTCATTCTTCTCCCTATGAATTAGAATAAATCTTTGTACACCAACGACATTAACCACCTAAAGAGCAAGGTGGGTTTGATAAAGAAGGGAAGCTACCATAGCAATAAAAATCTAGTATTTTATAGAGCTTGTTACACTGATTCATCAACCTTAAGGTTTTCGAGATCATCTACCACCAAAGTGTCCAAAACTGGGTCCACCCACATCAAACTTTTTATTATCTAATTGTTTGTGGTTGTATTTTCTGATCTTACATTTATATAACTTCGAGATCCAATTTTCGGCCTTAATAACTCTAGGAGGGTACTGCACTCTGAGTGGATTGTTATGGGATCCTCCTTTTCCAGCCCTAGTTTCCTTGTTGAAGCCTTCTTTGGTGTCATCTCCCTCTCCTTTTCTACTCCTTCCATAGGTGTTATGTTCCTCTCTTTCGACTTCCCTAACTCGACAACTTCCCCTCTTCTATTTCACTCCACCTCCTTCCCACCTTGTTGTCTTCTTCCCTCTGTGCTATGTAACATATTTTACTATAGATTTGCACAAGTCTACTAGTTTGTGATAGTACTTCACATTGCTCTTTTTGAAAAACTTTCATTGCACTTTGAGCTTGGGAGAAAAAAATAAATTCTCTTAGGTAGTCGAAATGACTATTCTTATCTCTTATTAATACTTTATCGATGCCCTAGAGTTCTTCCAACCACATGTCCTAATGTCACTTTTTAATAAAACACTTTATTTCACTTAAGTCAACTTCCGCAACTTCCCCTCATGATTTGTAGATATAACCTTTGGGTGCTCCAACAAACTTAAATTTCCACATATCTCCTTCCTGCGCATCTCTGTGCCGAAGTACAAAACCTCTCCGTTGTCTACTAAGTAGTTCCATATAATTGTTTCTATTTTTTGTCATACCGTACGATCCTTTCCTTCTTTTTTTCATCAGATTCTTTCGATCCACCTTCATAACTGCACGAATTTATGAATTTTAGCCATTATGTTGCTCATTCTTTTGTCTTTTCTTTAATTTTCCCAATATTCCATTGTTGAAGTTGTTGGCTTCCATGTTCAATATATATGCTACCTGTTCATATTAGCTACTACCTCACCCCACATGAAAATTTATGTGTATTCCCCTGTGCAGAGAACCTCTTACAATGAAAATAGCTACTGGCACACCAAAACACAACACAAAGCTAAAAATGATGACAAAGTAAAATAACCAGAACAACTTAAAATAAATCTAAACTAATTGGAACAACTACCTTATTTTTAACTACATAGAAGCCTTATTTATGGTAGTGCTTAAGCCAACTCCCATTGAAGTAACCTGGTAACGTCATTCCATCAAGTTCTTATTACTAGCACGTGCCTGAATCTAAGATGTACGAGATGAGGTATGGTCCTAACAAATGGAATTTTAGTTTCCTAAGATGGCGCAAAATTTTAGAGTCATAAAGTAAGACCATCTACCCAACCTCAAATTATTTGTTATTTGTATGATGGTCATGCCATGATTTTTCTTGTGCCTTCTTATTATTCTGACTCCACCTATAAATTTATCACCTTTCATCTAACTGCATTAATTTCTCTATGCACTCTTTTAGTGATTTATCATCAGCTAATCCTCATATGCATGCAATATGTAGGGATGGTAGTATAAACTCTACTAGTAAAGATGCATCTGCACCGAACACAAATTGAAATGGTGTGGCCTTGTTCAATCTCTTGTAGGTTTTCTTATACACCCATAGTAGGGGTAATAATTTTTCATCCCAATCTTTTCTTCCCACATCAAAACTTTTTCTCGACATGTGACTCAGGATCTTGTTAAATGCCTCAATGGTTACATTAGATTGGGATTGATATAAGGTAGTTTTATGATGGGCCACCATGAACTCTTCTAACAAAATCCTAACCATCTCATTTAAAAAGTGTGTTCCTCTGTCACTAGTCAGGCTTAAAGGACACCCATACCTGTAGAGTATGTTTCCCACATGAACCTTACTGTTGTGGTTATTGTACAATCCTTTGTAGGCACTACTTCTACCCACCTCATAAGATAATTTGTGCATGTAATGATATAGCGCGAACCATTTCTTTACATGGTAGGTGAAATTGGTCCTATAAAATCAAGCTCCCACTTCTGGTTATGCACTATCTATCAGTCTCAAGGGCATCTCATCTCTTCTTCCTTATTTTCCAAGGTGTTGGAAATGGTCAAAGGCATTGCAAAAATCATTACAATTCTGATATATGCTTCCCACCAAATCCTTGCAAGTAGAATCTTCCACAAACTGACTTTCCCTACATAGTGTCCTCCTGCAATCCCACCATGTGCTTCCTCATGAATGTGACATGCTCATGTTCTAACACACATCGGTGCAAAACCTCATCGCTACCTAGCTTATATAAGTCTCCACTAATTAACATGTAGGATGTGGCGTGTATGGCTAACTTCTTGTTTTCCAAGGTCTTCATTCCCTTTGGTTCCACAACCGTTTTAAAAAACACAACAATATCTTCCAATTCAGAGGGAGCGCGCCAAAATCTAAAAAATTACATATCTGGCATTGTATCCTCAATGCTCTATGCATCCTTCCTTGAGACGATCTTGGATAAATGGTGAGGTCCTAAGTTACTCTTTCCTTGTTTCACAATAACTATAAAATCAAAATCTTGAAACAATAGGACCCACTGACATATGCACCCTTGTAAAATGAGATTGTTTACTAATTACTTCAATGTCATGTGGTTTATGTAGAAAATAAAGGGTTTTTCCAATAGATATTGGGTGAATTTTTGTAGGGTGTATATCATTAATAATGCTTCGCGCTCGGTAGTAGTATAGTTCTGTTCTACTACGGTTAGCTTTCTACTAGCAAAACACAAGGGGTGGTCAACAACTCCTTCTCCAGGTTGTGCTAAGATTTCCCCAATCTTCATCACAAAGCATCAACATTTACATGGAATGGATTATTCTAAGAGGGAAAGTGTAATAAGGGTGCAGTGATAAGTTTATTCTTTGATGTATCAAACGCCATTTGTTGTACCTCTCCCCAGTGAAATGCACATTTGTGTTTCAGTAAATCTTCCAATGGTGCGGTGATATTGGAATACCCCTTAATAACATTTTTATAATACCCCATTTTCCCAAGGAATCCATGCACTATGATGTCATTGTTGGGTTCCCCTAATCCCACAATAATGAAAACTTTAGCAGGAGCCACTAGGAAACCTTCCTTACATATGATATGCCCCAAAAGGGTTCCAAATGGAGTAGCGAAGAGACATTTCTTAATGTTGAGGGATTTTCACAACTTCTAGCATCTCTCAAACATCAACCGTAAATTGTCACGATGGTTTTTAACCAGTCAATACATTGTCCAATCATCAAGGTAGACTTGAAGGAACTTATGGATAAAATCCTTAAATTCTTGAACCACTATGCGTGAAAACATAGTAGGATCATTCTTCAATCCAAAAGGCATGACTATGTAGGAAAATCTTCCCCACTCAGTGACAACAGTTGTATTTTCTTGGTCCTCCTTTGTAATTCTAACTTGATGATACCCTAAGAATCCATCTGTGAAAGAATAGATCTCACGCTCAGCTCATCCTTTAAATCTATGTAATCAACACAAATCCTTATCCTCCCATCCTTTTTAATGCTAATGACCATTGGGCTTATCCATTCCGATTCTTCAACAACTTCAATGATACCTGAAGTGATCATCTTTTCTATCTCTTCCTTGACCTGGATACAAATATTTGGATTCATTCAGGAAGGTCTCTTTTGAATTGGGTGCGCTACCTCCTTTAGTTTGATTTGCATCTCTACTAAAGAGCGGTGCACTACCTTAATCTCATAGTACCTACGAAGAAAGAAATATGGAAACTTGTGTAACAAATCAATGATCTTTAAAACCTCCTTTTATCACCAATAGTCCCCAAAAGTAGCCTCCTTAGGTTCCACTTTTGAGCCAATGTAAACCTTATTTGTTTTGAGAGGTTCATGGTAGGTGCATGCTTTCTCATCATCAATATATGTTACCTCGCGTGTACCCATAGTATGGTTAACATCCAAGTTCTCCACTTCCTCACCATCTATCACATAGACCAACTTTCCCTTATCTTTCTCCATGGAAGTGTGCTCAAGATTTAATTCCCCTTATTCTCCCTCATTATAGTGCACTTCTAAGCTAGGTTCACCCAATAATTTTAGTATTCTATCCTACACCATGGAATTTTCTCCCATAGTTAGGTGCTTAACAACCTGCAATGCCTCATTCACTAATGTCTTAGAACTTTGATAATATAAGGTTTGAATCAACTCATTTCTTAACTCCCACTAGTTGGCTATTTGACAGTGTAGTTCTAAATGAACGTACCATGTGTGTGCATAGCCTTGTAGTTTATAATAGAACTTGTGCACCCAGAGGAAGGAGGTAAAGCCTCTGGGCCTTCAATCCACATCCTCATGCATTCCTGGACATGATTTGAGGAATATCCCTTCCCATCATAGAAACAAAGTTTAGTTAGTAGGTTACTCCTAAATAATATAATAGAGAGTGCAACCCTCACCTTACACCACCCTATAAGATTTGCCTAATGCACCATCCACCAATGTGTTGCGGTTCCACGTAAAGTGTAGACAATTTTTCTCCTTCATACGATCTCACATCTCCATTGAGCTTCCATAGCTCATAGGAAAACATCAGGGTGTTTGTCCCCAGTTTCACTTGGTAACTGCTTCCCTCTCAGGTGCCTAAGTGGATGCACATTTGTCACTCTTGTAAAAGAGCCTCTCAATTTCCACCTAATAACTCATCTGTACCATGCACCCAATTATCACATGCTACAATAGTGGTATTACTCATATATTGAGCGTCTTTGAACTGAATAACTTATTCTGTAGGATTAAGAACATCAGGGTCCCTGATAGTACACACAGATTATATCAAGGAATTATTCTCCCAAGGGCTCATTATAGGGTGTTGACTTCCCTTCAGTTAAAGGGATAATAACATGTTCTTAGTTATTCTCAAAACTTATGTAGCCCTTATTAAACCACAGGTTAGCATTGTTCTTATAACACCACAGGTGCCCAAGTAACACTGGAAAGTTGTCTGCCTCAGCTAGCACCAAGACCTTAAAGTCTCTAATGAATTTCATCCCTTGGATAGTGATAGCAACATCCTTCAAAACACTAATGGGAATTTCCCTTTTCTTATTGGCCATATACAACACATTTGAAGATAGCTGTAATGGGAGCCTTCCCATTTAATTCCAAGTGTTGATGGTGAGAACATTGACTTGTGCACTTGTGTCAATCAAAATATTTTTTAGGAGCCATCTTCCAACTACTGCATTCAAGGTAATCTCCTTATCATAATTAATGGTATGAGGGGGAAGGTTATCATGTAGGACCTGTCACTCGTGATCTCCTCTAATGCATGGTGTTTTTTCCTGTAACCACTCTCCTAGTAAAGGGATGATATTCTCCTACCTCAATATTTCCTTGCCCTCATCGAGATCCTTTTGTGGAGCCTCAATGCTCTTATTTTTCTCTAAGTTCCGTGAAGGATCCTTTAGGCACTGGATCTCTCCTTGTAGGCTTTGAATTACATCCATAATCTCTTGATAAACCTCCTTCTAATGAGTAGGGTCCGTATACTTCCCATGCACCATATCTTCTCTAGTAACGAGTGGCATTTTCTTTGGTATTTCCTTGGCACGTGCAGTGTCAACTCGCATTGTCACCAGTACTATTTCTAACTCTGACTCAGATGCCACCCTTGACATCTATTACTAGTCGGCCTTCTTCATGCTTATCATTCTTACAGCTTTATCCTTCCGTTATTGTTGGATCATGTGTTCAAAAAACTTTGTGAAATCCTTAAACTTGTGCTTCTTTCCACACCAAAAGCATTGTAATAGATTAGGGAATTCATGCTTATAGTTCTCTGTAGACCCACAGTTGCAACAATTTACACATGGGAACTCACTTCTTCCACCTTCACGGTTTCCTTGCCCTAAAAATTCTCCACGGAAACTCTTTCTACATGCTCCTCCATCCACGTACCCTTCATAGTGATGACCATCATCCTTAGAATTGTTTGCAATACTGGTCTAGCACACACCAATATCTATAACATCATGTATCTGGTTAATCAATCTACAATCCTTAGTGTCAAGAGTAGTGGATGTGTAAATATTACAATAACAACACACACTCTTATGGATTGCGCACCGCAGTAGTGGAAACCTACTTACATCATGAGATCCATGGAAAATCTTAGTCTATTGTCATGACACGTACCAATCTCTGAGGAAAATTTTCCTTTGTATTCCCCTTTACCTCATAATTCATGCACCATAGGCCACTATGAGTCTCATGGGATGAGTTCGTATATATCTTCTTAAGCTGGTTTTCCATTTGAGAAATCTTAGCTTCAAGAAAAATTCTAACACCAGTATCTACGCTTCCTACAGCTTCAGTGTGCAGGGCATCCACTAAGGCCTCGTGTGGGTCTATAAAAGTCTTGTGTGAAAGCACTTTCCTAAGAGGTTTTAGCAACCCTCCAACAAACCATTGAGCATGTTGAGAAGGATGAATATCATAACATAGTTTTGATAAGAGAGTCTTAAAATGCACATCATATTCACACTCTCTGCCATATCCTATTGAATCTCCTACCACAAGCTAATGCTCTTCTGTTCAAACTCAAGAATATGAAATTCAGCTTAGAAGGCATTATGCAGCGTGGTGTAGTATACCACTATCTGATGGGGGTCATACTTTTGGTACCAACTATGTTTGCATCCTTGCATTGTTGCTGTATAATAACTTACCTTCTGTCTCAGAGTAGTGATCCTCTTCACACACCATAGAAGTTCACATTTATGTACATTCTCTGTAGCATCCTCAACACCTTTATAATCTGGTAAATGTAAAGACATTTTCAAAGATACTTGCTTAGGTGGTTAAGGCCCTTGTCCACTTGATCCAAAACCTTTATTCCCTTCACTGTTTCCTCTACCCTTAGGTCCAGTAGATCCATTAGCACCTTTCCCTCCTAACACATGAGATCGTCCAGACTCATCAGGTCCACCAGGTCTGCTAGTTCTTATTCCACTATATTAACCTCTCGTAGCTGATATAGGTCTTGAAGTGGTCATTCCTTGTGTCCCCAGTGTTGTGTTGAATTACATGCCAATAGTCTATGATATTTCACTAGTACTAGATGTGTGTCCCACACCGCTTCAAGATGCGATACCTAAGATTTGTAAACCCGTACATTTCCAACATTTTGTTCTAGAAAAATATACCTCCAAAAAGAGGAAATAATTATGCAGTCATAGATGTGCCAAATGAAAAGTTATACCTCATAGGTGTTGATCAATCCCTTCCACCAATACCAACTGGGTTAGTAATACTTATCTCTGGATTTGGAAAACTAAGTGCCAAGGGTTGGTCACTAGGAGGATTCAAATTCACACTGATGGCTCTCCTTTCTCCAAGTGACGAGCTTTCATCATAAGACTAAGGGGTCTCTCTCTTGCACTTTCGAGGATGGGGTAGCACAAATTGCTCAGGCTCCACATCCTCTGCGTAAACCTCAATTCCCTACCCAACGTCTGCCTCTATAAATCCATCGCTTCTGTAACTTTAGGTTTTCTATCTAACTCCCTCTCACAAGATTAATTATACTTGTGTTGTCTCTCTTCCCTCTCCTTTTCAGTCTCAAGGTCTGCCATCTTCCTCCACCCTAGCTTACTTTCCCAGTGCTCAAAAAAATATTAGCCAACCATAGGAAATGCTTCCAAAATCATTGTAATGATCAATATCTTTATAGATAAAGGGATAACATGCAATAATGATCCTCTTATGTCCCTCAAAAGCTCAAAATCAGAAATATTTGGACATGAAAACATAGAAATCATGTACTCCAAGTTATAACTCATCATCATTCTACTCCACCTATGATCAATAGCACGTATCCAAGTTAGATCGGCATCATGAAGACTCTGATACTCTTCTTGGGTCCATATGCGAGGTCTATAGTACCAACTTAATCTAGATGCATATGCCAAAATCCATTCATACAACTCTACTGTAAAGAAACAAAATAAGGTCTCATACATCTCATGATAAAGATGTTATTCTACTTATTTACGTGCATCAAACTCAATTCTGGTACTAAATCTCTGAGAAAACTCATCCTCCATTCTTTTAAGCCATGCTTCGACACTTTCCAAGTTCAATCGCTCTGTCATCACGCACCATTCTCACAACATCTTTGAAAAGAGGTCCCGGAAATGGAACCAAAATTTATCCTGTATTATCACCGCCTATTTTAGAGCCGAATCCCAAATGCGCAGGCATATCATCAAATCTTATCCTAGAATCTCACACAGGGCATACAAAGGAGCCGAGTCCCTCTTTTATGTGAGCTTCATGATAACATTCCTTCTTAACAAAATGATGTAATATAACCAAAAACAAGTGCATTCATTCATGGAATTTAATATGTAAGTGCTAACTCCTATCCTAATGCATTCCAAGTAGAGATTAACATGATAAACTAAAGGAAAATAGAATCAACCCATGAGCATCATCAAGAAAAATCATAACACACACATGAATATAAGGGAGAAATACAAAAATCAAGAACCATCACATGAGTGTTCCAGAATCACTTCATTATGTTCATAAGTAAAAATATGGCAGCCATGATTACATCAAGAGTGTTCTATTTTCAGAAATTTTCATACTGTTGTCTAAAATAAGCTCACTCTTATTTTTTAGTGAACTAACCCCCCTTTCCCCCATTTTGTCCTTCAATTTTATGTTTTATATATTTTAAGCACTTAAGCTCCCCTAAAATCATTTCCATCATATAGTAAATTTCTTCCCCTTTCTAGAAATATAAAAAAGTCCTTCTAACTCCTCACATTTTTAAAATGTTGTTCGAGTGGGCCTTGGAAGGATTTTTTGCCAAATGTGGGTCGGCGAACCTAGGGAAGAATTTTTACCAAAAGGGAAGATTGCGGACTGGCGGGGTGGCAAGAGATATCTTGGCACTTTACACTTTTCACTAAAAAGTACAACTTATAATTGTGGGCCTGCGAGCCCACAGAGGATCTTTGTGCAAAATTAATAAAAAATGCCTAAGGCCCGCAAAGGGACACGTGGCCATGTTTCAAGTCGAAGCGGGGAGGCGGGTCGACGGAGGGAGTTTGAATGTTTGGATTTTTTTTGAAAAGGCGTAAAGTATAAAAGTAAGTTGCACCTCCACCGACACCAAGAGAAGCTGTTGGTGCTCAATTTAATCTCACCCTGATTGTTCAAAATGTGTCAATCCACATGGTTTGAAGTTTTCTCTCTCACCCTGTATTCATGCGTGAAAGCTTTATCTTTACCAGGGTTTTATTGTAAATCCTTCTCTATGGTCGTGGATTTCTGTCGAGCCATGAATTATTTGCAAATTATTTTTCCTTGAAGAAAAATTCAATTTTGGGCGCAAATGGTGAAGTTCCCCCCGCATCTTACAATTTGACAGGCATGTTTTCCCTGTTAAAATTTATCCCGACATCCGTGGAAATGTGGTCCTTTCTAATTGGATGCCACCCCGTGGGTCATTTTGGTGAAACTTTCACTTTTGTCACATTTGTAAAAAATAGCAAATTGGCCCCGCGGCCCCAATAGTATATAATTGGTTATTCAACAAACATGAAGCGGCAGGGTAAAAGTCTTACTTTTACCCTGAAGATGGACACGTGGCCATTTTTCAAGATAAATGCGGAGAGGTGGATCGGCAGATTCATTTTGAAGTTTTTTGCACTTTTTTGAAAAATTAGAAAAGTTATAAATTGATCCGCAACTCTGTGGGAGAAAAATTAATGTCACATGTTTGAATCAACATTTGAAAAGTCAAATCGGGTCAGCGGGTGGGCGGAGCACTTTAGAGTTTTTAGCCTCTGTTTTCAAATGAAGTAAAGGTATAAAAGTGAGTTGCAACTCCGCTGGGGCCCACATCAAAATTTGGAAGTGGAGAGGTGAATCACCAGAGCAATTTGAAGTATTTTGGTTTGCTTCAACACAAATATTTTCCACGCTGATGGCCTGTGATCATTTGAGGATTCGCCTCTCGGTTTGACCTTTTGAGTTATGCTAAGGAGACACATGGAGGTTTCCACTGGCCCTTCCCATACTTAGCATTTTCTTCAAGTGGTCGATGCAACTTTGTCAGACCATGGACACGTTGAGGGCATGCGCTCATTTGACGATCCACCTCTAGGTCCTACTTTTATGATTCCACCAAGGAGAAACGTGGAGGCCTCCGCTAGCTCCTCTCTATACTTAGACTTCTCAAGAAAATTTCTAACGTCTAGGACATGTGGAGGGCCTACGCTTGTTTAGGAACCTACCACTAAACTTTACTTTTGAAAGAGTGCCAAAGGGACACGTGGAGGTTTCTGTATGACAAAAAATCAACACGTGAACTTCTACGCACCTAACCTCTCGAGGTCGAGCTGAGAAAACCAGTGTGGAATTGGAAATAGGAGTGAAAGTGATGGCGATGACCAAGCTAATTGGGCAACCTTATGTCTATGACACACAATAACATAATCTATGAATCTAAGGCAAAGAATTCTCTCCTAACCTGAAGGGGTGTAATGGTGGGGTCTGATATGATAGCTATTCAGAGACTCCAATTGATGTCTAGCTCAGCTGAGATTCTATTGCTGGGTTGTGGAATATGTGGAAAGTATCCTGCAGGTGCCTCGTATGGGTTTCCATACAAGGTCATGGAAATTGAGACAAGAGATGTAGTAGAGCTGCAGGAACTAAGGACAATTTTGTGGTCTCATCTAGAAATTCTTAGCCTGATCAGCTACTATGTTTAACAATGAAATATATGTGATGATATTAGGTGGAAGTAGTGAGGATATGAATACCTACATGTGTGGGCTAGTGTCGAAATCAAACTAACTAGTAGGTCAGTTGGGTTGTGGGACCTGTGGGTCACAACCAAATACTCGTTGAGGATGAGACCCTAGAAGGGTCATACATACAGTCAAATTCTATTCCTAGGATCAGTCCAAAAGTCATAGGCCTTGTTAGAAGCTATGTTTAAAGTCTCTAAGTGTCTTATTTTCTCTATGTATGTGGTGGGTGTGTGTAATATTGTTAAGCGTAGATTTGTGTTGATGTCAGTTACTAACTCTGGCCCATTGGGTTGTGAGACCAGAGGATCACAACTGTAGGTCTTTTCCTACTGTGGACCATTGATGGTCATACAAAGTGAATTTGATTCATTTTTAGTGAATAAAATATCCATCAGATGAAATCTAAACTATATTTTTCATGTTTTCTCAATATATAAGAACAAAATAATAAACAAGCTAATCTATGGAAATAAATATTTTTGTGCTTTTCTAACTTTTCAGACAATGCATCTAATCTAACCAATAATTTAAAGAAAACAAATAGTTGTCCAGATGTAGCTAGATATCTATGAAGATGTGTGAATCTAAATCTAAGATCTACTCTAATTCAAATAAAATCTTTCCAACTCTACCTCAAAAGTGAAGAATAAATCATGACTCTAATAGAGCTATCATTCATTCACTATTTCCCTGGCAATATTGAAAAGAAAAATTCCTATTGACTTGATCTACTTGTAACTATCTGATTAATTGAAATGAATTATTTCTCTACTCTATTTGATATGCAATTTGACAAAACAAAGAAAACGAATACACAAATCCAACCTGCAAGAGCAAGATCTTTGGCAAATCTAGAAGTATGAGTATCTGTCCCATTAATTCTTTCCTTTGTTTATCTGAGCGTTCATGTGAGTCCAAGGATGGGAATGTAAAGAAACACAACAAGAGGATGGTGCTTGAGTGATGGCAGCTTGGAAGCAATCTAGGCATAATGCAGGTAGAAGAAATATAGCACAAGAGATTTGAACTTGAGTATGTAATTCCTCGCAAGCTTATTACAACACAACAATGCAAGATACAAAAAAATCGCAAGCCATTTTTCTTGAATACATGCATGGAATATATAGGAATGGAAGATATAATATTACTTCATGCATAAGGAAATGAAGAGGGATTTCCACTCATTAAATCTATTTTAAAAATAGAACGAGCAAGGAGAACCAAGCAAACACATCTATTTTTAGCAAATTCAACTCACAGACATGTTTAAAATATAAACTTAAGTGAATCGTAGCATGTAATTTCTCGCATGAAGATTCTTGAAAAATCGATCAGGACTGCCGCCTTGCACAGGGCAGTGGTTTTAGGATGGCGGTTTGGACACATAAGGCCAAAACAAGCACAAAATTAAGGGGAAAACTTGAAAAATGCAAGGAGAATCTATGTAAGGTAATTTAGGCTACAAATATATACTGCAAGTGGGATTTGGAACTTGAACACCTTCTTAAAATGAATTTGAATCATCACTGGAGACTTTTGTAACCATTTTCCCAACAATGTAGCACGTACAATTTTGGGTGCGTACATATTTCCCACTCAGAGAAGCTTCTTAGCCATGAAGAGGCATAAAATGTAGAGTCCAAGTATGGCGTTCCTGAAATGGGGAGTTGGAATCTATACCTAACATGCCCGTGTGTTGAAATCTCACCGTTCAAACTCCCACTACCTGCAAGAGAAAAAGAAGACTCAAGTGGAGATAGATAAAATATTGAAAAATAAACACTAAATTAAAATGACAAGAGGACTTACCATCTGTGTGGGGATGTAGAAATATACCTGCGCCAACAATCCAACCCTGTGAACACATACGCTAAAAATAAAGTTATAACAACACACACACACACACACACACACACACACACACACACACACACACACACACACACACATATATAAACTCATTTTCAAATTCATTTACGCATACTGACTTGGTGATTTTTGAGCTCTGAGCCCACGGTGACTATTTTTTTTGTTTTAAGAATGGTTGAATTGAAATGGATTTGCGTTAGGCTTGCCCCTTTGCTTTTTGAATACTTTTGAGAATAACTCCTAATAAATTCGTAACTAGTGCAGTCATAAGGGGCCTCAAAGGGGCGGATAGGTAGAGTTCCTTTATTGCTTAGTCTCCATTTTGTGAGGCATATGTGATTTTTTGGTATTTCGTGCTCATTGTGAGCATTTTGACCACACCTAGTGCAGTGGTGGAATTGTACAAAACTATGACACATCGATGATATGCACTGATATCTCTCTTTTTGGCTTGGTTATTCCTTTCATAGAGTTGGCTTACATTGATGATTTGATTCAAGTGTGTAATCTTGGATGTTTAGAATTTTTTATTTTCTATGATTTTCAGAATGTATGCAATGGATGTGAAATGATAACAAAATGATTTATTTTTGTATTTTATGATGTTGATACATGATGATGAAAACACAATGTCATCTTGAAATTAGTTTCTTTTGCAATCTTCGGTACTTCGTATTTGTCATGAAAAAACATGATAACATAATGATATGATGAATAGATATACATGCCCCATTCCTAACCCCACACAACTAGTAATATGTGAGGGCTCAACACCGAGAGTTAGAAAGGGCATAAGCCATGACATTTATTGAACGATAGTTATGAGAGAAAGACAGAGGTTTGACAGAACAAAATTGAGACACTACAACCTTTCCCTACTCAAGCTACCTCATATTTTAGAGTATGAATTATTTTGTAGTTTATCTAGAATTGGATATGTAGATGGCCACTTGGTTGCCAAAATATGGTTTTAAGGTTTTAAATTCTTCTTGGAATTTTGAACATCTAATTCACTTTGTTTTGACTTAAGATTTCACAATAATTGATTTAAATGTTTATGACTTTCAGGTTTGTCAAAGAGACCCCCTACACCTTGCCCCATGCTACCAGTAGGAAGCACGGGCTTATCACCATGGATAAAGCATAGGTTATTAAGTGAATTTCCTTCCTTTCCCAACCCTATGTCACTAGTAAGAGACATAAGCTCAACACTTAAGGTTGGTAGGACAAAGAAATGTGTAAAATAACTATTTCTTGTTGATTTGCATTTGAATTACTAATTTGGGAAAAAAAAATTAGAATGTTCTTATTTCCAAGGAGATGTATGTGGGATAGATGTGACACCATGAAGCTTCTAGAACAGATCGTGAACAAAATACACCTATCCTAAGAAGAAACCAAAAGTAGAACCAAGTATGCAGGCCTTGGTATGGTTACTATCAAAACTTCGTCTTATCCTATTGGAACTGATGAAATGATGTAGAAATAGTTAATGATATAATGAATATTTGAAGAGACATGATTTGAATTTTTTTTCCAATGTTTTTCAGAAGTTTTTAGGAATTTCTATAAGAATAAGTCCCTTGATCACACCTTTACAAATTGAACAGAGAATTGAAAATGTAATGCAGATGCAATAATGTACATATAATAATATTGATGGATCACACGTAGTATCTCTTTAAGTGAAGGGAGCTCATGGATTCACTAAAATCCTCACCTTCTAGAGTACACAAATAGAATGTGCCATTTTTATAATCTTCCACCACTCGATATGGACCTATCCACCTATGTCTAAACTTTCTTCCCTCACCGGTCTTCTTGTAAATTCAGCTATCGAGCCTTAACACCAAATCTCCTTCATAGATCTCGCATTCATATACCTTTTTATTTTATTTCCAAGCCATGTGGTCAACGTATACACTATTTCATTTCTCAGCATTCAGTCTAACTTCATCAAGGATTTCTAATTAGGAGAGACGAGCTTCTCGATAACCCTCTTCTCCTAGGATCCCATGTAACAAAATGCGGAGGCTGGCTAGTTCGATCTCCAGTGGTAGAACTGCCTCAGCACCGAACACTAAAGAAAAGGGGGATCACTCCCATTGGTGTTCTAACTAACGTTCAGTAGGCCCACAAGGCCAAAAAAAGCTTCAGATGCTAATCTAGTTTATTCTCCTTTACAGTTTTTAGAAGAATCAACTTTAAAGTCTTATTGGTAGCCTTGACTTGTCCGTTAGCCTAAGGGTAATAGAGAGAAGCTTTTTGATGACTTATTTTGAACTTTGCACACAACTTACACACCTCGTCATTTTTGAATGACATGCCATTATCAAAAATAATGACCTGTGGCACCTCATACCTACAAATGATTTGATTCAAGATGAACTTACCGATTATAGAGCTAGGGATAGTGATAAGGGGCATGGCCTCTACCCACTTGGTAAAGTACTCTGTGGCTATAATTATGAAATTATGGCCATCTATTGATGAGGGAGAGAATTTCCTTATCAAATCTAGGCCCCACGTGGAGAAGGGCCATGGAGTTGTGATTGGTTTTAAATCTTGTGCCGGTATGTGGATTTCATGGGAAAAATCTTAACACTTGTGGCATCTGTGCACAAACTCTACCACATTATGTTTGAGGGTGGGCCATAAATAACCCATCTAATGTATCTTCCGAGTAGTAGCGTGTCTACCGAAGTGACCACCACATACTCTGCTATGTGACTCATAAAGAATATTTTGAGACTCTTCAGAATCAACACATCTCAATAGCATTCTCGTCAAAGGTTATGTGATAAAGCACCTGTTCCAGGGTGACGTACTTGGCGGAAATTATGCATAACCACCTTCTTTGTTCCGACGTTGCCCCTTCTAGGTACGTGTGGTCCATGATGAAATTGATGATGTTAGTGTACCGAGGACGTATAGATATAGGGGTCTTGGTTTCAACGAAGTATACACACTCGTCAGGAATGTCAAAATCTACCAAGTCACCCCCGTCTAATGGATTATCTGCCAACCAATCTGTGATGATTTGACCCTTAACTAATTGTGTATTTACAAATGTTAGCTCAAATGTGGAAATTAATGTAATGAAATTCCCAACCTTTTTAGATAAGGATCCTTGCATGAGGAATTTCCATAGGTGTTCTGACTTGACAATGACCCTTGTCTCTTGATTAAGCATGTAATGTCTTAAGCACTTGGTTGCAAAAACTATGACAAGGAATTCCTTTTCTTCTTGCATGTAGCGTGTCTTGTAATCGAGTAACATATGACTGATAAAATAAACAACCTATTCTCATTTTTCGTTGTCCTCTTGTGCCAACATATAGGCCAATGAAATGTTTATAGCCCATGAATATAAGATCAAAGGGCGATCTAACCTTGGTGGCATTAACATGGGAGGGGATAAAAAAAATTGCTTAACCACCTTGAAGGCCTTGTCAAATTCCTCTATCCAATCCACACTATAATATTTCTTTAACAAATTATTGATTGGATGAACGAAAAAGGTCAAGATCAGGGAGTAACCTTTATATTGCACCGAGTTTCCCAAAGAAAGATCTAATACCATACTCATTTGATGGTGGAACCATTTCTAACACAACCCATATTTTTTCCTAGGTCAACATCAATTCCTCATGAAGATATAATGTAGCCCAGGAGCTTTCCACTTGTTACACCGAATACACATTTCTATGGATTCAATGTGACTCCATACTCAATCAAGTGCAAGAGAATGATATGAATCACCCCTGGGTGATTGCAGTGCTTCCTGGCCTTCGCCAGTAGGTCATTCACGTAGGATTCCAAAATCTTATGAATAAGATCATGGAATATGTAGGTCATTGCTCGTTGGTACGTAGCACCTAGAATTCTTAAGGCCAAATGGAATGACGGCATAACAATAAGTTCCCCACAGAGTTATAAACATATTTATAGCTTGATCATTGGTGGAGATTTTGATTTGATTGTATCCCAAAAACCCATCCATGAGGGACAACAACTCAAATCCATCCATTGCATCGACGATAACATAAATGCATGGTAGTGGGAAATCATCCTTGGGAAAAGCCTTGCTGATGTCCTGGAAGTCTATGGAAATATGGATCTTTCCATTTTTTTTAGAACGGGGACAATGTTAGATACCCATTATGAGTAATAAACTAGCTTGATAAATCCTACTTGGAGAAGCTTCATTACTTCTTCTTTTACCATAAGGGCTACCTTTGGCTTCATAGGTCTTAATTTCTACTTAATTGGTTATGTGTTCGGCTTAGTAACAAGATTGTGAACTATGATGTGTGGTGCGATTCCCCTCATTTACTTATAATTAAATGTAAAGGCCTTCTAATGTTCCTTAAGGACTTGTGTATGAATTTCTACTTCCTCAGGAGTTAAAGAGGAGCCTAGTTTTAAAAATTTTGGTTCCTCCTCCGTTCCGATGTTTACATCAATAATTCCCTCAATTAAGGAGGAATTACCCTCCTCAAACTCAGGTGGGGCTGGCAGAAACTCCAAGTCCCCTTTCTCTTCTACCTCATAAATTTCAAGATCTCTTATTGGAGATGACTCAATTATTGGATTACCAAAATAAGAGGAGGAACGCGGAATTAAGGAAAAGTGTACCTCTTGACAAGTAAGATGCAATTCTGCCAAAGCATTTAAGTAATTTAAGGTTGACTCATCCCCATCGATAGGGTTTGAAAAGTCAAACTGGCTCTCAGCTTCCACATATGTCAACATTGACACCACTAACTCTTTACGAATCAAGGATTCAGCATGGAGTGAAACCGTAAAGTTGGTGTCCTCTAAATTATTACTTGGGATGAAGCGTGAGGTGAAAGTTTCTATACAATCTTCCAGAAGGTTTTTTTCACGTGGAACTTCCTTGATTGATATGAAATCAAATCCCTTGGTTAGGTCCAACATGGCAGTTTTATACAGCTGTAAGTGTTTAGCCCTAGTCTCATATACCTCAGATACCTGATTTGCGACTACCTGTGAATCACCCAACACCCTAATATTGAGGATTCCCATTCTCCTGGCTATAATGAGACCTAATATAAGAGATTCATACTCAGCCCCATTATTTATGCATTCAAAATTCAATTTGAAAGCAAAAGGTAAGATCCTTCCTTCAGGCTGAGGTAAGGATTGCACCTTCCTTGGCAATGAAGCGAAAATTGGCCCCATCAAAGTGGAGAGTCCAGCAATCACTCAGAAAGACAGATGTTGAGTCATATTTTGTAAGTTCTTCTTTTATTTTGGTTACATCTACCATGCAAACCTCATTTGCTAGAAGGGAACCAGGTCCCAAAGCACATCCCATATGCATGGAATCGAAGGAAATAAGGATAGGAAAATCCTTTTCTAATAGTTCAACAATATTTTTTGTAGTTAATAGGGAAACTATCTCTACAACAATGCTGTCATCCTTGAAGGCTAGAATGCCCTCGATCAAACCTGTAACCACTAATTTCATTGTGGGAACTAGATTTTATTCTGGTAACATACTTACCAGTTTGTTTAACTGGTTGGTGGGAAGCTCTAATTTAGAGTGGACCCCTGACCTTTTCTTCAAGTTGGACAAGTGTATTTCAAAGTGCTTTGGATCACCTTGAGCTACAAAGAATTTCCCTAAATGTAGGAATCTGAATTCTTGGAACAGGGTGGACAAGATTGCTTTCATGCAGTGTATCCAAGGGTGATCAAGAATCATATTATAGTTGGTTTCCCGATCTATAATATAAAACTTAGTAAGCACTGTCTTGGGTCCAAGAGTGACTGGTAATACTATGGTCCCGATCGAGGTCATCTCAAGACTATCATAGCCTCTTAATGTGTTTTGTGTCGAGGAGAAATTAGTCTCCCCATATCCTAACTTCTAAAGAAAAGAGAAGGGGACGATGTTTACTACTGCCCCATTGTCGATCATTTCACGCTTCACATAGTTGTTATATATCTAGACTTGCAAAAATAGGGTTGGATCACCTCTACGAGCTATTTTGACATCTGTAGGCATTTTACTTATGTCAAGTAAAGAACCCCAATACCCCTTTCATGATGTCCTGGAGGGAAAATGTCAAATTCTATATGGTTTATCTACGCATCCGGTAGTGGGGTAGCGTTAGCCAAATGGCTGAGACTGAGCACTTTCCAAAGAGTGGCTCGATGAGTGAGAGAATTCTTCAAGTAGATCTAAGAAGGAAATGTGTGAAAAGGCCTTGGTTAGATCACTGATCAAGTCATAAGCCCCTGCTAGCTTACTTAGTGTGTCATGAGCATTATTTGAGACAACTGAGTAAATTGGGATTAGCTGCATTGAATAGTCACTGGCTCTTATTGCAACGTTAATTTGGATTTCAACATCTAAGTCAACCAAACCTATGATCTTCATTTACTGGTGACCATCCAAAGGAGGTGCCACTTGTGGGTTTGACGAAGTTGAGGCTTTATGATCATGAGTCCCTATTGCAATTCCTTTATTCAAACCATTAGGATCTAGTCTTATGTCCTTCAAACACATGGGGAGAGGATCATTGAAGATTCCCAACAACATGTTTTGTGGAGACATTAGTCCCATATAGGTGTTTTGATTAGGCACAGTTGGATTTTGCCAGAAACATGTCAACAAACAACTGTCTTTGGTCTTCTGGAAAAATGTTGTAAAAACTTATTACAATCGCAGCAAGTTCTTGTGTCATGCCCACGGAGCCTATGGAAACCATAGTACAAGTCATGATCATAATTCTGAGGCCTTTGGTTGGTTCCTTGTTGTGGTCTAAAACCACGGTTATTTTTTAGTTGTTGACTGTTATAGTTAACACTTTGGAACCCTTGCCCCTAGTTCTGGAATTGGTTGGGGTATTGACTAAGACTTGGGGTTAGCATTTGTCTTTGTGGCTAAGGTTGTTGGTGTTGTTGGAGACGATTAAAATCCATGGTGTTTACTGAGGGTGAGAAATTTTTTATCCTCTGATTTTTGTAATTATTATTCCCATTGTTGTTGTTCTTTGTTGTACCTATACTGGTGGGACTAACGACATTAGGATTTTTGGGCTGGTCAGTTACACCATCGGTCATGAATCCATGATTTTTGTTAAGGATCTTGGTTCCTTGATTGTTATTTGTATTTTTGGAGTATCCAGGAGTGTTTTGAGAAGGGGTAACTAACTTCCCATTTTCTCTGTAGGTCTTACGACCACTATCAATGGCCACTTGGTCAATCTGAAGAGCACCCTCTAGTACCTCTTTATAGCTTCTTAGCTGGAAATTTTGAACCTCTTCCTTCATCTCTTTGTTGAGGGAGTGGAGGAAAAAATCACAAAGTTCCATTTGGTCCATGTTTAGAGCACTTGCGGAAGAGTAGAGAACATGTTCACCGCCTCTGAATGAAGTGAGCTGCAGATTCATTATGTTCTTGTTTGATATGAAGAAATTATCTGATTCCTATTCAAAAAAGCTTGTTCACATCAAAGGATTTAATAAACTCTAACACTAGTTATTTGAATGAGTGTGTTGAAGCCTTCGATATCCTATAATACCAGTTAAGAGGAATACCTTCAAGTTTCTTAGGGAAAATCTTTGCAATGACCACATCCCATGGGAGCAACTCTCGAATGGTCGTTGCATAAGCTTTGATGTGAGAATTTGGATCACCCTCCACCTTGAAATTTGAGATATCAAGCAAGGGTCTCGAGAGCATGACTACCCGAATGGAGAAATCTAGGGGTTCTTTGAGATATTCAAAATAAGTCCCCATTGCATATCTTTCCACCATTGAAGACCCTTATTGGGGAGGTGGGGGGCTGCGTTGGCTACTGAAATGGGACAGCATAAATATTTGGCAGGGCATATGAAATCCCTTGCATTTGTCCATATGGACTTGGGTAGGTGTACATGTCCCCCTATGGAGGTTTGGAATACATGTGTATATATGGGGGCTGACATCCTTGATATGGAGCTGAAGGCATGAAGCCAGGGAACATCACATTTCTGGCTGGTATAGCATTTGATAATGCACTTCTGGCTGACACCTATTATAGATTACCATAAGTGGCTTGCGGAGGCATACCAAAGGTACCTGTCCCAGTTAACAAGTCTACATAGTTCAGAATATTCATGTAGACTAGCGGGTTTTGGGAAGTCGGTATTTTCCCATGGTTTTGTGGGTAAGAAGGAGTCCACACTTGCCCTGCATATGAATTTTTTGTATTTTGGGAAAGCTCTAACTCCCTAACCTTATCAACCAAAGATAAAATGACATCGCCCATTGATGGGGTGGTGCCCTGCTTAGACTCCTTTGGTTGAACCCTTGAAGGCTGTTGAGGAATATTGTGTCCCGCTATGAATTGCTCACAATGTTGCCACCCCTCATTGGTTGTATTGTTAGTTGGTGGCGGGGTAGCATTATTATTTTGAAGAAATACACTACCTTTCCCTTGTAACCTATCAAAATATTGGTTAATTTGTTGGAATTTCTTCTCACTCCTAACATATCATGTTAGATACTCCTCATTAAGATGGGGGAGTGGATTGGATTGCATAGTGATGGGCTGTATAAATAATACCTTAGGAGATGAACTAGTTTCTCTAGTAAATGTCATGTTATTTGAACTTGAATGTTGAAGGGGGTAAGTCTGAGTGACCTGATACAATTCTTCGATGTGCATAGAAGAACCAACATTGGTTCCCTGAAGTAGAGGATTTTGAGTGGATGAGTGGTTGTATTCCCACGTTGAAAGCGAAGGTGATTGTTGTGGTGTGTTTGAATGGTGTTATTACATGTCAAAACCTAGAATGGGGTCGACCGTACTCATCATATCCTGACATATTCATGGGTATAAGTATACCCGCAGAATAAAGGAGGGACGAAAACGGAAATATTTAGAGACTAGATCCTCACGTCGGGTTCACCAATTTGTATGATAGAAAATCAACACTTGACCTTTTGCTGCAACCAATCTCTCGAGGTTGTGTCGAGATAGCCGGTGTGGAATTTGAAATGAGATTGAAAGTGATGGCGATGACCAAGATAATTGGGCAACCTTATGTTTTCGACACGTAATAACAGAATCTGTGAATATAAGGCAAAGAATGCTCTCCTAACCTGAAGGGGTGTAATGGTGGGGTCTAATATGATAGCTATTCAGAGACTCCAATTGATGTCTAGCTCAACTGAGATTCTATTGTTGGGTTGTGGAATATGTGGAAAGTAGCCTATAGGTGCCTCGTATGGGTTTCCATTACAAGGTCATGGAAATTGAGACAAGAGATGTAGTAGAGCTGCAGGAACTAAGGACGATTATGTGGTCTCATCTAGAAAGTCTTAGCCTGATCAGCTGTTATGTTTAACAATGAAATCTATGTGATGATATTAGGTGGAAGTAGTGAGGATATGAATACCTACATGTGTGGGCTAGTGTCGAAATCAAACTAACTAGTAGGTCCGTTGGGTTATGGGACCTGTGGGTCACAACCAAAGACTCGTTGAGGATGAGGCCCTAGAAGGGTCATACATATAGTCAAATTCTATTCCTAGGATCAGTCCAAAAGTCATAGGCCTTGTTAGAAGCTATGTTTAAAGTCTCTAAGTGTCTTATTTTCTCTATATATGTGGTGGGTGTGCGTAATATTGTTAAGCGTAGATTTGTGTTGATGTCAGTTACTAACTCTGGCCCATTGGGTTGTGGGACCAGAGGATCACAACTGTAGGTCTTTTACTACTGTGGACCATTGATGGTCATACAAAGTGAATTTGATTCGTTTTCAGTGAATAAATTATCCATCAAATGAAATATAAACTATATTTTTCATGTTTTCTCAATATATAAGAACAAAATAATAAACAAGCTAATCTATGGAAATAAATATTTTTGTGCTTTTCTATCTTTTCAGACAATGTATCTAATCTAACTAAAAATTTAAAGAAAACAAATAGCTGGCCTGATGTAGCTAGCTATCTGTGTAGATGTGTGAATCTAAATCTAAGATCTACTCTAATTCAAATAAAATCTCTCCAACTCTACCTCAAAATTGAAGAATAAATCATGACTCTAACAGAGCTATCATTCACCCACTATCTCCTGAGCAATATTGAAGAGAAAACTTCCTATTGACTTGATCTACTTGTAACTATTTGATTAATTGAAATTAATTATTTCTCTACTCTATTTGACATGCAATTTGACGAAACAAATCAAATGAATACACAACTCCAACCTAGAAGAGAAAGAGCTTTGGAAAATCTAGAAGTATGAGTATCTATCCCCTCAGTTCTTTCCTTTCTTTCTATGAGTGTTCATGTGATTCCAAGGATGGGAATGCAAAGAACAACAACAAGAGGATGGTGCTTGAGAGATGGCAGCTTGGAAGCAATCTAGGCATAATGCAGGTAAAGAAAGATAATACAAGAGATATGAACTTGGCTATGCAACTCCTAGCAAGATTATTGTAGAAAAACAATGTAAGATACAAAAAATTCTCACGCCCTTTTTCCTGAATACAAGCATGGAATATATAGGAATGGAAGATAGAAGATTACTTAATGCAAAAGGAAATGAAGAGGGAGTTCCACTCATTAAATCTATTTTAAAAATAGAAGGATCAAGTAGAACCAAGCAAACGTATCTATTTTTAGTAAATTCGGCTCACAGATGCATTCAAAAGATAAACTTAAGTGAATTTTCACATGCAATTTCTCACATGAAGATTATGGAAAAATCAATTATGACTGCCACCCTATGCATGATGGTGGTTTCAGGACCACTGCCTAAGTAGGGTGGTGGTTTGCAAACCGCCACCCAGGCAGGGCGGCAGTTTTGACACTTAAGGCCAAAGAAAGCACAAAATGAAGGGGTAAACTAGAAAAATGTAAGGATAAGCTATGTAAGGATATTTAGGCTACAAATATATACTACAAGTGGGATTTGGAACTCGAACACCTTCTCGAAAGGGTTTTGAATGATCACTGCGGAATTTTGTAACTGTTTTCCCAAAAATGTAGCACGTGTAATTTTGGGTGCGTACAATTTCCGCTGGATCTTCACATACCTAATTTTTTTCAAGTATTCAGTGAAACTTTTTCCGACCAAGGGAACATGCCACCTTCCGCTAGTTATTAAAAATTTTAAACAAATTTTCCAGGTAGAGACACGTGGTGAGCTCATGCTTGTTTAGGGTCTCTGCTTTTGGGCACCATATCAAATGTGCACTAAAGAGACACGTGGAGGCTTCCTCTGGCTCCTCTCTATACTAAGACTTTTTCAAAGGCCAAGGTAATTTTCTTGGGCCCAGGGCATGTGGAGAGCCTACGCTCATTTGGGAACCTTCCACTAGACTTCACCTTTGAAATTGTACCAATGAAACATGTGGAGGTTTCTGTTGGCTCCTCTTTGCACTTGGCCGAATCAGACTCGCAACGTAGGTATGTGGTATAATCCATTCGTGGAAACACATTTCTGAGAGGTACGAATGAAAGAATCCATGCAAGGGAACTCATTTATCAAGGTGTATTCTCGAGGGTGAAAAGGATTTCTTGTCAAATCCAGCCATATGGAGCCACCTGAAGATGATCAAAAAGATGATTTCTTGTACAACAGAACACAAGAAAGACTAGAAGGACTATCAAAACATTATGGCATGGCATCCCAGTCATGGTTGAGGGTCTGAGAAACATGATCAATTCATGATTTGTCCACCTAGTAGCTTTAGGTGTAAATTTGTTAAACATCACGTTTTGAGACAAATTGGTAACAAGTAAAGGATTCCTCGAATATTATTCTTTTTTAGGGGAAAATTTTGGATGAATGAGCTAGTGAATTGTATAAATGCAATGAGAATACTCTTGCAAATGGTCAGGGGTTAATTTTTACGAGAAAATTTGAGAAATCCCATATTCATGAGAGACCATCCAAGAAACCTCTTAATCTCTTGTGTTTTAGATTTGATCACATCAAGATGGTTACAAGTGTATAGCCATTGACAAGCTTTGAGATTGTTCAAGAAAATTTTCCCTACTGATAAATCTAATAGATCTTGAATTAATCTATGTTGATATTGGGAAAAAGTGTCTTCTTTGATTTCAGAATTTATTTCAAATTGATTTGATGTTCATGTTGCAATCTTATATTAAAATATCTCTGAATCACACAAGATCTCATACATATGATAGTGTAGTGGCATTTTTAGTTTCATTATGAGAAGAGAATTCATCTTGTAATGAAATAAACAACTTAAAATTACTTTACTATCATTTTGTTGATAAAGATTGTCTATAAGTCTATGAGTGTATCTTAGGTGTGATGAACTGGGGGTCTTTAATGTTTAGTTGAGTCTTTAGCTCGAGCCTTCGTGTTGAATTATTGAAGATTGTGTGAAACTGTGTAGATCTAGGCCTCCATTGATGCACACCTTCTGGTTGAAGGAATATTTTTGCTATTCTGAATCTTTTTTGTTGTTAAGTTTTCCAATTGTTGTAAAGGTTCTCAAAGATTTGGTGAAATAAAATTCATTTTGCTTAATTCCCCACCAAGAATTTCAAATAAGCATGAATCCTACCTAAAGTACCCTTGTTTTTGCTTTGTATCCACAAATGAACAAATTCAGCTACCAAAACATACATAAGCAAGCAGGTTTTAAGTGTCTTTAGTAACCCGAACCCTTTTCTGAAAATATCTCCATTCTTTATAAGTGACAACTCATGAGAGTTAAATTTGGGTGCATTGATCATATTTTCACAAGGTTCCCCTTAAAATTGTCCAAAGAAGGATCTCTTCATACCCTTCATCAACAGAGGTTACAAAAGGGGGTCCTCACCCTGGTTGAAAGGCATGACCTAAAGTAGTGAGGATAGATCAAATCCTTAATGAAGGTGCTATCCATTTCTCCAATTCCTGAGTGACAAAGAGACAACCGTATCCCTTCCTCGGCTATAAAATGACTTATGATTTTTCTATCTCTAGGTATCTTGTTAAATTTGTGGTGCTTCTCGGCTTCTAAGGGAGAATCAATTTTGATACCAAAATAAGCCATGTGTTAGGCCTTTGTCAGCTGCGGGGAAGTGGGCCGTCGAGGAAACTTTAAAAATTTTGCAACTTTTGCAATTAGTGCAATTTCAAATTCGAGCCCGTTGAGGCTTTTGGGAAAAAGTGAATTTCGGGCCTGCAGGTGGTTTTGTGATTTTTGCATCTTTTTGCATAAAGAAAAATTTGTATTTTTGGGCCCATGGATCCACTTTACAAAGATTACATTTTTTCCATTTTTGCACAGTCTCGATGCAGTATCTTTAGGCGGCCATATCGTTTGAGTGGAAGCTTAGACTTGAGTAAGAGAAGACTTTTTGGAAAGGTATCAACATTCTCTATGCCATGGAAGCCTAAAATTTTAATTTTGGAAAGGTTAGGTGGGTGAAAAATAGGAAAACGTATTTCAAGCCATTAATATGGGATCCGATTACTTCAACTACATAGATCTTATTTAATTTTCCATCTTTCCTTCTCCAACACACCAAATAGACATGGGGAACCAAGAATTGAAAGATTGTAGGAAGCTTTGTAGGGGCAATGATGGTTGGTGGTTGAGCGTTTAGAGGATAATCCAATTTTTTTCTTCTTTCTCTCTCATCTCAACCTTCTATATATTCTAAACATTTCTCATTTAAGAAGAGAGAGACATTTTGGGATGTGGGGAAACTCTGTCAAATTTGTTTCCCGACTCCTTTTGAGCTATAAGCCTTGTCATATGCCTGGAAAGTGGATTTGTTCCTCTGAGCATAAATGTAATTATTTGTGCACCTTTTAGAGCACCAAAATCATATTGTTGTGGTGTTCTTCAACCCTTTATTATGTTTTGTTGTTTCTCTATGCCTCTCCATTTTGTGTTTTCTTCATGTGCGTGCATTTCACGTTTACAGGTATAAGATGTCATGTTTCACGGAGTTATGATGGTGGAGTAGGAACGGGGTCTGTTTCGCTTCTGTGTAGCCTCCCTCATCTCCTTTTTCCCATGTTTCATCCTCCCTCAACAAAGTATCTCTCCTCTTTCCTTTTTTGGTGTATCACCACTTTATTGTAGACTCTATTTTCTTGCATTCTCTCTCTCCATGTATCCTTGGAATCATTAGATTAGGATAGATTACCTTTACCTACATTAGAGTAGATTATAATGGGTAGTTTAGGAACAAGAAGCATCTTTCTCTATAGGTCCATCTCAGGTTTTCAAGTCCCGCATCTTGAGATATGGTTCAATATTATGTAGATCACACTGAATTCTGCACACTAAACTAGGCCATTCAGGGGTGCTGTGATTTTTCATCAATGGTTATGGCACGCCCGGTGGGATGGGTTTGAAGTACCTTACCACTTCATTTTTAGCAAGTTGGTGTGTTCCTATTAAAATTTCATCCTTTCCAAGCACATGTAAAACACATCTGGTGACTCCATCTGGTCAACAACACATTCTCTGAGTTACAGAATTTCCTTCCATCCATTTCCACCCATTCTTTCTTTCCACATCTCACATTTTCTTTGATCCCATGAAGTTGTGCAATCATGAATTCATTCCCATCTTAGAATTCAGACTTTCAGTAGTGGTAGTGCACTCCACCTCTAATTTATTTCACAACTCCTCAAGATCAACATTATGATCAGATCAAAAATAATCATGCTTACCCATATGAGCAGTGCCAAAACTAGTTTAGTTATAGAGCTTATAAAGAACAAGGGTATGCATATAATGATAACAGTTATATAGAGAACACTTATTTGTTGGAGAAGATTTAAAAAATGAAGGCTGGCATGGTTTAGTCAAGGGCTATAATACAAATGAAGGCATTCAAGATTGGTTACAGGGCACCTTGTCCATGGGAAGGCCCTTTTCAAGACATTATAGCCCTCAGGAGAATCTTGACTTCATGGTTGAAATGCTTCCCCAAATTTCATAGTAGACTGAGGATATTGAGGCATATGAGAAAAGTGCAAGACAACCTTACCAATGGGTAAGTCAGTCACCAGCTCCTTGTCCTTCATTTTCTCTTTCTCCAGCTTTATCATTTTAGTAGTGCCAAGAGTTAAGCCCCTCACTTGTTACCCCAAATGTTGTTTTCCCTTCTCCATATCCTAATATTTCATCTCATCTCAATTCTTCTTCCATTTCCCTTCCAATAATTCATTCCCTCAAAATAAACAAGAAGTTCCACTTCCCTCTCCACCACAAACAATAGTAAAACATGTTGAAACCCCATCCACTCCTCCTCTTGCATCCCCAAATCCATGTTTGGAGGATGAAAATCAGACAACCAACCAAGGGAAACAAGAAGAAGTGACAGGAAAAGAAGAAATGATAAATATCTTGGTCATCTTGGCTCTCAAATTTGGGATTACAAAGATCCCCTTGATGGTTAAGCCTATAGAGGAGTTCAAGGTTAAAGAGCTAGTGGTGGCCAAGGCTGATTTTATAGAAGCACTTCACCAATATGATCAGCAATAAATTTGATTTGAATACAGTGCCCATGTTGGCACTTTTCTTTGAAGAGGATGCTGATCTAATCCAAGCTGTATAATCAGTCCAAATGAGGGAAGAAGAAGATACTCCAAATCCAAAAGAGGAGGAATGCATTCTGGCTATGGAGGAGAACCATACAATTCAATAGGATTCAAGTATAGAGAATGCCACATAAGAACCTTAATTTCTTCCTCCCACTTCATCTCCTTCAAACTACAATGTTGAAGAAGAGTTTGAGCTTTCAAACTTCATGTTTGAAGATGAGGGGAACCATGGTGAGCGAGTTTCAGATCAGGAGGACACCATGGAGGAGGTCGAGCACATGCACCAGGACAACAAGGAGTAAGATTATCTGTCTTACTTAGAGGATTGCTTTGATGGAGAGGATTCCATGGAGATCACATCATTTTCTCCTCCATCATCCACCTTTCAAGCACATGATCCTGCTGCCATGAAGGAGAGAAATCAAGGACAACAACCTGCATGGCACAACAACCTTATGGAACTAAGGTTGGAAGATCCAAGTCTTCCATGTTCTTCACTGGAGGAGGAAGGAAAAAAATATGACACACATTGCATATCAGTCATTAGTGTAGAGGATAAGCTGCTTGCAGAGGCAATGCAAATAAAAAAATCAACATACAAACAACCTATGTTTTTAGGAAGGTCTGCAAGAAGATTCCATTCTTAGAGTTGAATTTCAAAGCAAAGGGCACACCCATTGGATCATACATTTCCCAATTATGTACTTGGCTTCATTTGAGCCAAGGGAGAAGCCACAACCAGTCATGCTTTTTCTTTTAAGCATGAGGGAGAGCCTCAAAGTGCCAAGGATCAACAACAATACCTCTTGGAACCAAGTGAGTAGCAAACTGAAGAGGTATTTGTTTTGTTTATAGTTGATACCTTGATGGAGGGAGTGAAGAAAAAAAATTTAGTCAACCTTCCACTCCTAATAACAACCATATTCAATTCCAAATCAGTTGTATGGATTCCAATTGTAAGGAAGGGTATTTATTTCTCATCACCAGTAACAAGTTTTGTTTGAAATTTTCCGTCTCTCTCGTTAGAGTAGAGTAGGTAGGTTTTCTTTCAAAACAAGAAGTGCTTCTGGACACTTTGTATATCCCACTTAGGGTGTGTATGATTTCCAATTTTGTACATAGTTTGTGTGGTGATGTTTTTTTGCTCGTTTAAAGTGCATTGGAAATGACATTTGGTGAGATCAGCTCCAGTTTTAGTGGTGTTCTAAGTGGCTTAGGGACAAAATTTCAAAGTTAAAGATCAGTATCGGGCTATCATTCATGACTCCATGCCCAATTGATCCTTCAAGGAAACTGATCATTTCACCTAATAGGTAGGTGATCCCCATGAGTCACTAAATTGTTGTCTAAAATAAGTTCACTCTTATTTTTTAGTCAACTAACACCCCTTACCCCCCTTTTGTGGTTCAATCTGATTTTTTAAATATACTAAGAACTTATGGTCCCCTAAAATTATTTCCATCAGATAGGAATTTTCTTACCCTTTCTAGAAATATAAATAAGTCCTTCTAACTCCTCATATTTTGCAAATGGCGGGTCAGCGGGCCTTGGAAGGATTTTTTACCAAAAGCAAGGTAGCGGGCGTGGGGATGAATTTTCACAAAAAGGGAAGATTGCAGACCGGCGGGAGATATCTTGGAACTTTGCAATTTTCACTAAAACGCACAATTTACAATTATGAGCCCATGAGCCCACAAAGGATATTTGTGCCAAATAAATAAAATTCCTAAGGCCCGTAAAGGGACATGTCGCCATTTTTCAAGTCAAAACGGGAAGGTGGGTCACCAGAAGCAGTTTGAATGTTTGGATTTATTTTGAAAAGGTGTAAAGTATAAAAGTAAGCTACACCTCTGTCGATGCCTATGGAAGCCACGTGTTAGGCCTTTGTTAGCTACAGGGAAGCGTGTCATTGGGGAAACTTTGGAAAATTTGCAAATTTTGTAAATAGTACAATTACAATTTTGGGCCCATAGAGGCTTTTGGGAAAAAGTGAATTTTGGGCTTGTAGGGCAGCGGGACATTATGTTATTTTCACATTTTTTCACAAAAAGCGCAGTTTGTATTTTCGATCCCCGCCGATCCACTTTGTAAACAGTACATTTTCACCATTTTTGGATAGTCTCGATGCAGAATCTTCAAGCAGCCATATCTTTTGACTGGAAGCTCGGATTGGAAATTTCTCAACATTCTCTATTCCATGGAAGCCTAAAATTTTAATTTTGGAAAGGTTAGGTGGGTAAAAAATAGGAAAAATTCTTTCAAGCCTCTAATATGGGATTTGATTGCTTCAACTACCCAGATCTGATCTAATTTGCCATCTTTCCTTCTCCAACATGCCAAAAAGACATGGGGAGCCAGAATTGATAGATTGTAGGCAGATTTGTAGGGGCATTGATGGTTAGTGGTTTAGCTTTCAGAGCAGAATCCAATTTTTTTATTTTTTCTCTCTCACCTTGACCTTCTACATATTCTCAACACTTCTCATTTGAGAAGAGAGATACATTATGGGATGTGGGGAAACTCTATCAAATTTGTTTCCCGACTCAATTTGAGCTGTAAGCCTTCTCCTAAATCTGGTAAGTAGATTTGTGCCTCTGAGTAGAAATGTAATGGTCTGTGCACCTTCTAGAGTAATAAAATCATATTTTTGTGGTGTTCTTCAACCCTTTCTCATGTTTTTTTTATTTATCTAGGCCTCTACATTTCATGTTTTCTTCCTGTGCATGTATTTCACATTTGTAGGTGTAAGATGTCATGTTTCATGAAGTTTTTATGGTGGAGTAGGATCTAGGTTTGTGTCACTTCTTCTTGTCCTCCCTCATCTCCTTTTCCCCCTATTTCATCCTTCCTCAATAGAGTATCTCACCTCTTTCCTTTTCTAGTGTATCACCGCTTTACTGTAGGCTTTATTTTCTTAAATTCTCTCTCTCCTTGTCTCCTTAGAATGGTTACATTAGGATAGATTAGCTTTGCTTGCATTAGAGTAGATTATGGCAGGTAGTTTAGGAACAAGAACCAGCTTTCTCTTATGGTCCATCTCAAGTTTGCAAGTCCCACCGCTTGAGAGATGGTCCAATGTTATGCAGATCATACTGAATGACCCACACATAACTAGGCCATTCAGGGGTGTTGGGACTTTACATCAACACATACTACCAGATCTCACCATTACATAAAATTTCCACACACTCTCATATTCCCTATCTATCCTTACTTATCTATCCCCTTCTATTTGAAAAATATTACAACCATAGAATAATCATTCCCATCATCACCTATGAGGGCCTGATGGAATATTTTCATCATTTCTCTACCACTACCCAGGAATATTCCAAGTTTCACCATGCATTTCCCTCAATCAACTACCTTTTCAAATGTATGTTCTAGCTAATACTTAACAACCTCAACTCCTTATCCTTTCATCATAACTATATTGATGCCTTGGAATATCCTTTCCTTCATCCACAAGTCTCCATAGGTTATCAACATTTGTATCTGGTATCACTTTTCCATTTGCTCCCTATCCACGTATTTTCCTATCCGTCCAAAACTTACAAAGTCTTGACTCCATTCTACCGAATCATGGTCATTCACACCTCTCTGATAATTACTTCTACATGTGCCTTTGTGCCCTATTTCTACGTGCTTCAAGGCTTCGTGCCCTAGGTACTTAGTAAATTATAGGTGTCCAACAACCATTTTGGGTTAGAAATGGATAAAAGAGGAAAAAGTGTATTTTTTGGAGTACTTTATTACACTTTTCCTAGCTTACCTACTCTTTACATAGCTCAAGGAGTTATAAAATATTCAGAAATTTGAATTTTGGGTAAAGATATAGTGCATTATGGCTAATGTGGGTCTTCAAGGCCTAGAGGGAACAAAGGTTGGTAGGGCACAATTTCCCCACATTGCAAAGGATTAAGGCAATGTTAGTGTTTTGCTAGGAATGCGGAATTCCAGGGCCCAAGAGGTACACATTCCCACGAGGATCAGGTTCCCCATGGGACAAATATTTTCACATTGCAAGGGGGAGGTAAGTTTCAACATTTTACGTGTCATGCAGGAGATGTGGGAATAGGAAACACATGTAGAATGGGTCACTTGGATCATCGATGACTAAAAATATGATTAATTCGCATCAAAGGGGCTGAGTTGAAGAGGTAGCTCAGTGAGCTAACCAAGATCTCCAAGGATTTGGAGGTGCCAAGGATAATGGGGTGTGAGTGAATGATTCCCATGGAGAAAAAATGGTTTGGGGAAATAGTTACCAAAAATCATATAAATCCACAACATGGACATGTCATTGGAGTGATAAGGTGTGAGGTGTTGAGTTAGCTCAGCATGCTCGTTGAGCTCACTAAGTTGGGGAGTTATAAGGAAGAGTTAAACATGGGGAGTTTGGGGATTTTAGGAAAAATTATAAGATAGACCCATGTTCCCTCTCAAACTTAGTTTCTCACCGGGTAAAAAGATTTGCAAGACGAAGTCCCTAAAAAATTAAAAAAATGGAAAAGTTTTGTGGGGACTGAGAAAATTACATAGATGCCAAGAAATTATAATAATAGGCACTACGACACCTCCAAACCCGCATTGATGTATCTCCTTCAAAAATTATCCAAATTTGGAAAATAAGATATGGATGGATTAATTTTTTTTCGTCTTCCTCATGAAATCATAAAAAAATTTAATTAGGTGGAGTAGGTGGAGAAAATAAAGGAAAACATACATGTTCAAACAAACATGTCTCAGACAAAATTAAATGGGTTAAATGAAGACTTGGACACAAATTTATTCATCCACAAACCAAAGGATAAGATGGAATGTGTTTTATAGGGTTCTCCATGATCTTGGCAAGCCATTAAATGCTCTTTATTGGTGGTTGAGTTATAATTTTGAGTTCCCTCTCTTTGTCTCTTTCACTCTTCCATATATTGTAAAAAGATAACATTTTTGGAAGGAGTTGGACATTTTTTTCAATGTTTCTCTCTTATTCTTCTCTATTGGGTGGATATGGATCTCCAATCCTTTATTTTCTGAGCATTTTAATTAGAATCATGCCTTCTTCCTACATCATGATCTATTGTGAAAACTTATGGAGCAATAAAATCAAATTTTTGTGATAATTTCTCTATCCTTGCTTGGATTTTGATTTTTTGATCTTGCCTTTCTTCATATTATAGGTATTTTATGTATTATATTACTCTCAGTAAAGTGTTTAAATGTTTTTTTTGTTTATGAAAATGGTATTTTAAACTGCATGTGGTCTATGATGCTTTGTCCACCCTGTCTATCTTCTTTTCCTTCATTTTTCATGCATTTTGAACTGTCCAGAACCCCCTTTTCTCTAGTGATATCACCTCTGTAGTGTAGGATTTAATTGTTTTCATACTTTATCCTTCTCCCTAGTCCCTTGGAAATCATAGATTAAGATTAGTTAGTTTCATTTCCTTCAGTAGTAGTATAGTGCTAGGATTAGGTAGAGGAACCAACATTCTATGGAGTTCCATCTCAAGTCCGCAAGTCACAAAACTTGAGAGATTGTCCAATGTTAGTAAATTACACTTATAGCTCATGCACACACACACATGAAAAATCAAAGGGTTATGTAATATTGCACTAAATGTCCATCTCCCTCCTAATATGATACTCACCTTCATCTTATGATAACAATATGCAACCCAGCAAGATCTCAAAACATAAATTAAAATTTATAACACAATCTTGTACCTTTCTATCTTCTTATAACATAGAGATACCCCTTACTTGAACACATTTATTCTTCATCATGATGAACTGAAGTTATTCATGAATTTTACCTTCATCAGGACACACTTCTTTGAAGTAAAGTACTTGAAATGATATTTTAAATATGCTTGATGTTCACAAGCCTTTATTAAACTAAGTTCTTAAATATTTATCCATTTTTCACATTGTCCTTCAACAATACTTCAAGATATAGAATATCAAAAACAAAAAAATCTACATCATGACAGAACTTTCATGGTAGTAGTAATATTGTCAACACTTCATGGAGCATTAAATAATACCTTCACATAGTCAACATATATATTCTTCATAATAAACACAACACCTTTGAAAACTTGATCAAGCATTATAATTATATATAAACACCACAAATATCTTGAAAAATAACAACCTTATTCTTAACAATTTAATTCATCAATCATGATTTTCACTACATTTTATTTAAAGATAGATCAGACACTGAAATTCTACACTCCCCCATCGTCAATAATTTGTCTCATTCACACTTACAATTATCATATTAATATCCATTGGTTTAAATATTATTATCATTTATGTTATCTAATGAAATCCATTGAAAATCATTTGTAAATCCCTTTACCACAACATATCTATACCATAGACCATTTTATATATCCATGAACATATAATCTTATCGTAGTAATATCCTAACATAATCTATTATTATCATCCTAATATACCAAGATACGTTAATATATCCAAACTAAACCAACTTAATATGTATCCTTTAAAAATCGAAGCCTAGGCTAAAATAGATCAAAATCTAACAATTTACAACACCTCACCCGATAAAACATCATATTCGAAAAACAAATTCATGATTTATCCCTCGAATAAATAACAAATAAGCTTGAATTAGGCAATTGTTTCAATTATTCACTAAATAAAATTGAATAACCCAAAATCACTGGTGATTTAGTAAAATTCCAAGCGATTATAAAATCCTTGTTTTGTAGTCTCATTTAGGGATCATATGCTTACATATTTGAGTTTGTTCTCTCTGCCATCCTTTCATATCTTCATTTGAAGTTTTTATCAGTCTTCAGTTTTTAGCATAGTGTTATAACATGATTAGGTCTATATCATCTTATATAATTGTTCCCATTTAGAAAATCTTTGGTAGTGTGTTCAAGAGCTTTGAGTTTCTAGTTGCGCATCTTCCTTCATTTGTGGATCCATACAAGCCTCTATTAGTGAAACTCATCTCTGTCACTACATCCTCTTAGCATTTAACACCTAAACTCACCATTTTCAAGCATGATATTCACCAATTTACAGATTCTAATAGCTTTAATCTTCATTCAAATCATAGGTAAGAATTTTAATTTCCATCTATTTTTTACATCTCTCAACCCATACATTGTGAAAAATCCTTTTAATTTACATCATAATCAAAATCAAACTGATTAATTTGTTGTAAAATAGATCGAATTTTTATAAACACTTTATATTTAATACTATTTATTTTAACTCATAAATGCCAGGGATTTAGTGAAATGCATGCTCTTAATTAAAACACTCATGTTTCCTATCAAAACCTACCTCTGATAACTTTTATCAAATTATTATTTATCCATTACTATATATTTCTTTTTTCTTTCTAACATATTATCAAGAATGGATTTTGTAGATGGCTATAGGTGGCGAAGGTCATTAGATAACCAAGCATAAATTCTCTTTTGATTATACTGTCATCCCTTTACATTAGGATAAATACGAATGTATTTCTTTATTTAGAACTTTGTGTTATACATTCAAGCCCAATTAGATCAGCTACAAATCATCTTTGAAACCACTCAGAGGAGTTGTGAGGCCAATGAAAAGTTTTGGGAGGCCTATTTCAAAATTCTTTCATTTCTGATTCGTCCTAGTTCGAATACCATTAAGAAGCCGGATTGGAAATTTTGGACTCTTGCTAAATCTCATGAATCCATCAAACAACCTTGAATATCAATATTCATACTCTACATATGATTATCAATACCACTCAGAGGACAAGGAACCTAAATTCATATATGAATTCTTTAGAGATGAGTATACTGATCATTACGAATTCCAACTTCATTAGAATAATCTGAGATAGATTATCAAGATTTCACTTTAGATAATCCATTGAATCATCTGAATATTCTAACATTTAATTTGATTCATATTTCTAGGTTATAGTTTATATATGTAGATTTTTATCATATGCTATAAATTTTTAATAAAGTGTGAAACTGTGAGGAAGCACCTTGCACTTTTAGAGACTGAGGAACCTTCAAACCAAGCATAGCACTTACTATTTTCACTGATTAAAAATTTGGTGTATTGTCTTTATATGCAGTTTTATTTACATGATAGGGGCATAACTATTTTTAACACATGTCACAACATCAAAACAATCCATACACATCTGTGGGTAATGCTAAACCCTTCCATTTTAAGGTTTGCTAAGTTTTTAAATATCTTTTTATTAGATTAAATTGAGGATGGAATTTTTTTTCTAAAAATTTTGGTACACCTGGTGGGACATTATCCCTTGTTTATTTGATTTATTTTAATAAGTAAAATAAAATATTTTTTATTTTATTTTTCTAATTCTCTATGTAAAAACATCCCCTATGATTGGCTAAATCTCATGTGATTGGGAAAATCACCTGCAATTTCCCTGTGTTTTTCAAAACCGATAAATTTGCTATTTTCTTCATGTTTGTGGATTTTTTCTTTCATTTTTCTTCTAACCTATTTGCAGGGTATTAATTCCGGAGAGATCATTTTCTAGATTGTTGGCTTTTCTTGATTCAAAAATTTGTAATAAAATAAAAAGGAAGATTTATTAGAGTTGAGTTGTTATTCTTATTTTTATTTTCCATACTGCATTTTTTTCTTTATTCTTATTGAAAAAAATCTTTCACTCTGGCTTTAAAAAACAAACGCATCCTTTTTTATCACATAGTTTTAATTAGGAAGATAAATTGGTTACATCCACTTATTCTTCCAACACAGACAACCAAACCACTTATAATTTAAAAAAACTGTTAAAAATAATTCCTACTCAGGTGGATACCTACTTGGATTTGATCACCTAGAGGAGAATTCGACTCGGTGTTCTAGTTGAGTATCATCACCTATCTATCAATATATATTGGATAAGTATCCAACACTCTTATCATTGCAGGACCGTGAAGTGAGGGGGTAGGCCACAATACCACACTTGTATTGATAGCAGTACAAATTTAAGCCTCATGTACCATCAGGTATATCAAGGACTCTTCCCTTAAACATACCTCAAACAAGAACTAGATTACCATTTCCTAGGACCCTTGTTGACCATTTTACACATTTCACCTTATAATTAAATCAAGAAAACTTAAAATTTTATCTTGTTTAATTTTATTATTGTATGTAATCAACCCATTTTAGTACATTTTTCGATAATTATTGTGTGTGTGATTTCTTACAATTGTACAAATTAGAAAACAAGCATATAATAAAACTACTAAAAATATGTCTCAATCAATATCCACACCATTGTAGCAACACATTCCTTTATTAACTCCATTATCTATACCATTTGCAACACCTTTATTTACTACTGTATCAACACCATCATTTACTACGTCCTTATAACAACAAAACCCATTTCATCAACTAATTAAATAAACCCCTCTGACTAACGATCAACGAGATTGGAATGCAATAGAGGAATAACATAATGAAGAAACGAGACAACATATTTTAAATTCTACATGTCAATTATGTAGTAAGTATTTTAATACATCTGAATAAGAAAACATTGAACAACCATATTCCTATAGCTCAAAATTATAATCTTCTGAAGCTGTTTTCTTTGAAAGAGGAGACCCATTTTTTGAAGAAATGTTATATTCCAATCCCATTGACCTTAGTTCCTATTTGGAAGCTAAGGGTGCTCAAATCGATCCATTTGCACCAGAACAATCTACAAACATTATTGGACCCTTGTCTTGTTCCTCACAAACAGTTGAATCCAAACCATTTTCAAGTGCTTCCCGACTTCTAAACATCCTATCTATCAACATAATTTATATCCAAACCACCATATTCATATGATCCCTCCTCTGCCATGGACAAGACACGTTTCACATCAAGGACATGTCATTTAACAAATACAATCGTGTCTGCCTCTAAGTCAAAATCAAACGTCAGAAAATTACTTCCTTTTTTCCTATTTTTAGTCTTTATATAGTTTCTTCTTTAGGACACAATTGCCTAACAACATACATCATCACCTAAAATTTTTATTGGTTCAAAGCCTTCGTAAAGCAATATTAGCACTTCATTATCTACCCCTCTAGCATCATGAAGTTACTTAAATACTTTCCAATGAGTTCAATTTTTTCTTCTATCGTTTTATCTTCAGTCAGGTAGTAGCATTCAGAATATTACTATGTCTATTACGACATCAATTCCTTTAATCAATACAAATTTAATTCCCATCATTTATCATGTTTCACAACACATAACACAAAAATCATGACCATTAATCTTTATACCAAAATCTACTCCTACTCAATATATTCCATAACAAGCACCATCTTCTGATTCCTTTTCTATGTTTTTTCAACAACCACCTCCTTACTCACAACCCTTTCCTTATCAATATATACAATCTTCACAACCTTTGGCATCTCAACAATACATCCCTCAGTAAACTCTTCCGCAATAACAGAACATCCCATCATAACAATATATTCCACAACAGACCCTCCCACAACAACAAAACATCCCATCTCAACAATATATTCCTCAACAAACTTTTCCACAACAATAGAACATCCCATCTCAACTATACATCCCATAACAAACCCTTCCACAACAACAATAGTATCCCACAACAGAACATACCCCAACAAAACATTCCTTCTGAACAATATATTCCTCAACAAAACATCCTACAACAAAATGTTCCGCAATACAAAATTCCACAACAAAACATCCCTTATCAACAAAACATCCTTACAATACTAGATATACTCATAACCTGGCCAGTTTATATTTCAATTTGGTCCATCTTCACAACAATCCGCACCAAATGATCCTCTTCAAGCTCTTATGAATCAGATATCAAGTCTAGAAGCTGCCTCATCTACACCCAAAAATGTCTTCTCTTACGATCAAATCTATAATGAACCCATTCACCCATTAGTCCCATACAAAGCATACCCCTTCCTCACCGAGAGCTTCTAAAGTTCATTAAGTTCTACAAAAAAGAAGATCCCTAGAAACATATTTAAGAGCCCATGATCAAGACCTTATGTTGCGAACCTTTCCAATGTCCCTCATTGGCCCTACTCTAGATTGGTACAATAACATTCTGTAATAACCCCTTTTCTCCTTCACTCAACTCACACAATTGTTCTTAGAACACTTCTCTATAAAAATAGCCCGCAAGTCACCATAAATGCTCTTTACGCCATCAAATAATTTGAGGATGAGTCCATTGCTAATTTTGTTGCCTGCTGGAGGGATATAATCAATCAATTATCCTTTACATTACCACAAGCTGAGTTGATCAAATTTTTCTATCGATCATGCACCAATCACATATTTTTTTTGATAGATAATAATTTGGAAAAAGGCTCCAAAGGACCAATTACAAAAAGTATATTACAATAAGTTCATGACGATACTTAATATTTATCAAAAAAACCCAACAAAAAAGAAAAACAGGGCAGGATCAACAAGAAAAAAAATTGATCCACAAAAGGACCAGCCAGAACTAGCAGAAACAGCTATACAAAAACCACCAGTCAGCACAAAGGCCATAAAAAACCTTATTTATTCCTGGATCTGGTATGAGAGCTTGGGCTCCATCCACACCACCCACATAGCTATCTTCCTCCTCAGAGGATGAAATGAGCAACTTTCTCTTTCTACCTATAACGCTCGCCACCAAACCTTGAAGGGTATCCACCCTATTCTCCAAAGCTCTGATCTACCCATTCGACCTCTCCCTCTTCCTGAAATCAGTGAAACCTGAGCAACTTTCTCTTGAATAATTTGGCATGCCTATGCTCAAAATTTGACAAAGTGTTAAGAATAAGTACCGTACAGTTCAAAAAAGTTTCATGTTCTGATATTTTACTTGGGTAACAAATTCTTCCAAGGCTTCTAATTTACTAGCCAAAAAAACAAAGACTGAATCTTTCTCCCCTTCTTCCACCTTCTCACCAGCTAAATCTTGCAATGCCGACACTGCATTTAGCTCCTTCACAGCCCTCTCCTTGATTGTCAAAATTTTATCATGATCAACCAACGGAATGTAGTCTTCCCAATCACTACCCAGATGCCCACTAACCCCCTCATAATAGGTTTTAGCTCTAACCAACAACATAATTAATCCTTGGATGCAAAATCAACTATAATTTTCTTCTCTTTAAATTTTTTAAAGTACACTCATAGACCCATTGAAAATATAAAATGGAATACTAATCTTTTTATTTTGCCGAGTCTAAATGGTTTAGCAAAAACATAATTTTTGATGAGCAATGAAGAATTCATGTATCTGGAACCATCCAGTGTAATATTTTTAGATGGAAACAAACCTCTTGGACCGAAACGAGTTATGAGAAATTCCATGCCTCCATAAATGTATGCATTTCCTCATTTTCCAAGAAAATGAACCTCTGGTAAAAGAAATTGATGGATGAATCTATCCTTAAGAACTTTGCAAACCTTAAAAAGAATTGTTACATCGTCAATTCAAGGCACTAAAATGACCTTACCCCTCTCATCGATTTAAGGCCCTTATTCCAGACAATATTATCATTTAATCAACATTGACAATATTGGGGTGCACATTCCGTGAATTCGATGAAGCCTGTTACTATGGCTTCCAAATTAGAACTGTGTGCTTTAGAAGATGGTTGTGTTAAGCTTCTAAACCCCTCTAAGAAACCACGAACTGCACTTGTGTTTCTTTTTATTTATTTCTGAGACATTCTAGTGCTAACCCCAACAATCTAAATTAGCTGTTAATGTCATATGTAGTCAATTTGGCTCCTAAATAAAATCCTACTACTGAATGTTACCATCCACAACGTAATTACACACCAAGAAACCATAACAAAATTGTATTTGATAAACTACTGGTAAACCCAATCTCTCTCCCCCTGACCCAACCTATCAACACATCTGTATCGTGTTCATGGTATTGGGACAATGACCTAGTACAAATACCATAGCGTCAAATTACACATGCCAATGTGCCAGACGTTCTGCAATGTTTTGTAAGATTTGATTGGCACACCAATGGTGAACTGCATACACCCTCCCATATTTGAGCTAAGGACACATCCAAATCTAAAACTCATAGGGTGGTAGCGGGAAAATGACTATTACAAAAACCCTTTCCAAATCAACCCTCATGACATATACATGTGTTAAGAAGATCCAAAATGTTCATTAAGATTTGATTATTGAACTTCACTTACATAATCCCAGTATGCACCCCCAAAATCACATATTTAAATAACCCTTTCCAAATCACCCTCCATGTATTGATTAACCACAAATCAATGTTTTCCATACTTATGATACCATTAATGCCATTACTAAAGCAAGAAATGTTCTCAAATCTGAAATAGTACCTATATCTATTGAATTACCATCCACATCTATTGAATTGACAAACACACCTATGGAAGAAATGTCTACACCCACACAATCAACAATGACAATGACAATGCTTATTCAATATGAATCTGTATCTATCGAATCCTTGTCTGATATCTTACCATTACCATCACAAGTAATTATCAATCCTATCTCCTTACCAATTCCACTCTCTAGTATATATATCCCTATAACTCCACTCTCATTTGTAAACATAACTATTATACCTCTTGAAACATTATTAACATAACCATCTCTACCTAAATTATATCCCTATAACTCCACTTTGCAAACATAACATTACCTTTGAAACATTCTTAACTCAACCATCCTCAACCGAAATTGGGCCATACCTGCCCTCATCCTATAAAACAAACAATCCAAGACCAATACAACCCTCAAACCATTTATATTACATTAACCACACAATTCAAACTCCTCTTCCTTCATTAGCATCAACTTCGATAAATACACCCAATTCAACCAAAACCTCAAGAGAACCCAATAAACAAGGTGTGGTCTAAGTCTTTAAAAGTCCTTATTATGATCAAACATACCATTTCCTTGGACCTCTACCTTTTCTTCCACCTCCTCCTAGAAAGGCCATTTCCACTTTTAGTGATCCTCTTATCATGCCAAGGCCTAGGCCTACCTATCAAACTCCCACAACAGGACTTCATAAAAAAGACACCATTCAAGAGTTTAACGGCCCCTATTATGTCCCCCAGATCAGAATCCCCTGTGTGGTCCTAGATCTCTTATACGTAGGAATCACCCCATCATTTCGGGTCCAAAAACTATCTATCAAAGTGCTACAAGTGGCTCTTGTACCTCATCCATCACAACACCCAAGAGCCCTTCACAACCAACAAAATGAAAAATCTTACTTCCATTAGCGGATAAGATATCCGAAGCTCCATCATCATTTGCATATGGACCAAAAGGGCGTTATACATCTATTTTGGAAGACTTCCTTTAGCAATCACTCATAACATTACCACCACTTAAATTACCTGACCCATGGGGATGGAAACCCTCTTGGTATGACTTCAACGCCTCATGTGAATATCATAGAACACGAGGTCATTCTATTGAAAATTGTAAAGCCTTCCACATGATTGCATAGAAATTGGCACATCTGGCTTCCTTACCAACATTGAGATCTCTTCTTCCTTCCAACCACATACAACATTAACATCAAAATCATCATCATCCTTATTAAAATCTAAGGAGCCTATGTCTGAAACTCCTTCCCCACAAGTTGATGTTGATCATATTACTACTCGTTTAGAGAACTATGACATAGATCCATCTGAGTCCAAAAAAGATAAAACCTACATAACAATACCCACCACCAAAAATAATCGTCCCATCACATAAACCCAAATTATCCATACATGTGGCTCCTGAAATATTTGGCCCAACAATGTCACCTAAAACCAAGGTTTCTATGCTTGCTGCACCACCTTTAACATCTACTATAATAAAAAAAGGTTGTCATTAAACAATTACATCGAGGTCCTGTCAAAATTTCATTATATGAACAAATACAAACATCACCACTTCACAAACAAGGAATGATGGAAGACCTCTAATCAATAACAATACCTTTAGATGATCCATCATATTTTATAAACTTTGTAGGAGATCTCAAAACATATGTTGCTATATCATTCGAACCATCCGAAATACCTTCCCTCAAACCAGAAGATCATGAATTACCACTCTTCATCACTGCTCAAATTAACAATTTCTATATCAAAAGAGTAATTATTGATAGTGGTGCCGCTATTAAAATTATCTCCTCCCTTTCTTTTGATCAACTTAAATTACCCAATACCATTTTCACTAAAAACACTAGTCTTATTATGATCCTTAAATGATACTAGCACACCCACGTTAGGCATCGCCTTCTTACCACTAAAAGTTGGTGTAAATACTTTCCTAGAACTCTTCTACATTATAGAAGGAGAGTTTCAATATAATATGTTATTAGGACGCCTATGGATATGTGCTATGTGGTACATTCCATCGACTCTTCATTATTGTCTCAAGTACAAACATGAGGGTCAAACATTCACCGTTCTTGCATATTCGAATCCTTTCACTGATTATTACATAGTGTATCATCCAAATGACGTACTTATTCCCAAATCCACGTTTGAGTCATCCAATGAAGCTTCCATTAGAACATCTATTACTTCTTCTAATTTACTAGATGATTCTTCTCTTAGTGATGTTGTACAACACCTCACATTGGATGGATATTGTCTCCTCATGTTTAATCACATTCCTTCACCAAAAACTCATGGTCACCCCGACAAATAACCAGCTTATAATCCTAATGTAGGAGATGTTATCTCTTATGGTGTAGCTTACCTCAAAATGAATTTTTTCTATGGGGGACTTGATCATCCTTCATCTGGTACTATTAATCAACACCATGCCACACCCTTCACATTAGATTTGAAATTTGTAGATAATCCAAAATTTTCCCATATGTATCTTCAACATTGTGCATGGAAAGGTTTCGGCCTTGGGCATTATGAACAAGGAATACATGCCATGGTTGTCCAATGTTCCCTTAAAACTTATGAAAAATAGGGTTTAGATTATAAAAATTTAGTTCATAAATATCTAAGGCTACTACATCCAAACCGGATACATCTGTGCTCATCACTGGATTAGACTTGTCATCGCCAACATCCTCGAAAGACCCTATGGACCTAGATGACATTATACCCATCCCACCTAAATTTGTTTTAGTCAATACCATATCCTTTAGACCACTCACTTATCAATCTAACAAAAATACTAAACAAAAACAAATTCTTTGGCGATAAATGGTTTAGGAAGATTCTCTTGTCATAAGTATCCTTCAGTGTCATGATGACCAAGATATCCTTTCACATATGGGAGCTGAAGATCACTTCCTTCATAAAACCTTACCAAATGAAAAATCAATTATCCTTAATGAATCTACTATCAATGTTAACTTAGGAAACTATTAAGATCCTGGTATGGTTAAATTTTTCCAATCATTGAGTCTACAAAAACTAGATGACTTCACTTCATTTTTATCCAAATATTATCAAGCCTTTTCCTCATCATATATTGATATTCTTGGAATTTATTCTAATATTTTGGTACACAATATTATCACATATCCAAATGTTAATTTAGTCAAACAAAAACTCCATGAAATACCTCCCTGCATAGCTCTTTTTGTTAAGCAAGAGTTGCAACGTATTTTATCCGCTAATTTTATCAACCATATTGATTAATAACAATGGGTTTTTGATATTGTTATTGTAACTAAAGCATCCATAAATTTACGTATCTACACAAATTTTAGGGATCTCAATCTCACTTGTCCAAAAGAATATTTCCCCCTTCCAAACATAGATCAACTCATTGACCTAACAACTCATCGTGAAATGCTTTCCCTTGTGTATGGTTTTTCAAGTTATAACCTAATTCTTATCGCTACTAAATATCAACATAAAACCTATTTCATCACCCCTTGGGGAACCTTTTTTTTACTGTGTTATTATTTCACCAATAAGTTTTATGCTTTCTAGGATGAAAAAGATAGAAGGTAAATGGTTAAGGATGATTACCTTTGAGGCGAAGGTGAAAGGTAGAATGCGCGTGAAGTTGAAATCATCCAAGTTGATCGTAGAGGACTCCTTTTTGTCTAGGAAGGAATACATGTAGATGTAAATCATGACCATAAAAGAGTATTCAAATAGCATACGAGAGTGGATTTACTAGTATATGCTAGATCTAGGAAGCATAGTACTTCCTAGAGATGTTGTCAATCCACTGTTTAATAACAATTCAATGTGAATAAGAAAATGAAATAAATAATTCCAATTGCAATGTAACGATTTAGACTTCGCATACACACAATACACTATATTTTAAGCTAGATATCAAAATTACACTAAATTTGATTAAAATCGAGGTTTGTTTATGTTAGACAGGTCTGTCAAATGTATGGTAATGTTCTAGGTTTGATTGGTTGAGGTATGGTTTGGTTTTGGGTGAGTGGGAAGCTTGTTGGTCTGAGAATATGAAATGACACAGAGACCGATATCGGTCTGATGACTGATGCTGATATGGTAACTTAACCTACATCGGTAGGAGAAATTGACAATAACTTAATAAAAATGGTTTTTGGGCATCTCTGTGTTTGCATAGAGAGAAAGGAGGGTGTGGTTAGGGTGAGAATGTAACTACGAAGACTGAGGAATACCGAGGGAGAGTTCATAAAGGGTGAAAAGGATTGAACTATTTGGGTTGGTGGATTGGTGAGAAGATGGAGATATCTAGATAACATTCAAAACTAAAAATACTAATTGAAGAAAAGAGATCTGTAATAAAGGAAGCACAAATGATTAAGATCATGTTACTTACTTGTTATGAAGATCTTGTAACTGGATGAAGGTTGGTGATTTATTGGTGAGGTAGTAGCTAGTTCAATTCCATGACAATATGACATGTGTGTTTCCGTGAATGCTCTAATGATCTAGAAGGGAATCCTTGTCATGTGCTACTCTCTGGTGGTGTGTAGATGTCCTTTCAATGAAGTAATGGCTCTAAGATTTTTTCTTGATTGCAATAGCAATCTCAAAACATGAAATTAACAACTTGGGTGAGAGGTTGTAAAGTTTTATAGAAAGGAACCGATGGCAATTTACGTAACTGAGGTTAGCCGAGGAAAAACTGGTGTCGGTTAGGGTGAAATAGTCTTATTTTCCAAAAATAGGTAGATCTTCCCAGATTTGGCATGCTTTCCTTGTTGGGTCCACTTAGGGAAGTAGAGTTCATATGAGAGAAGACAAGAAGATCTTAGTAGAACTCCAGATATGTTTAGGAAGAAGTCTTAGTTAGTTATTCAAGTACTAACTTAGCATTGGGAGTGATGACTCGGTGCTGCGAGTGATGATTTGGTAACTTTGAGTTCAATGCCCCTAGAATGGGTTCAAGGTGAGGTTTTAGGGTGAGGTTTAGGTGTGAGGATTAAAAAAACTTAATTAAAATAATTAAATTAATTAATAACGTGAGTATGAATATTAATATGGGGTAAAGGGGTCCTGATTAGATAAATATGTTACGTTAATTAACTGAAGGGTACTAAGGGAAGTGTGACCAAAAATTGTTGTCTAAATTTGTCCTTTTTTAGCATGTAGCTTGTATTTATTAGAGACACTAACAAAAATATGAAGTAGGTGCTCTAGGTATGAGTGAGGGTTAGGTTTCCCCAAGTATGGGTGAAGCTGATCCCCCTCAAACCAGGAACTGAAGAGGTATTAAATGAAGACGATGACTGGTTTGATAAATCGGTAAGTGATGAAAATGAGGTTAATTTGGTTGGAGGTAAGGGTGATTTTGGTCAGTTAATAGGTAGTGGCAGTCTAACGCACGCACATGTATAGAATGGGATAAGGTACCAGGTTGAAGAGCTTACAAAATTTATGTTGTCAAAGGTCGATAGGTTTATCCAAACAAGGTTGTAGTTGTTTAGGTATTCAAGGTATAGGATATGGTCCTGAAACATAACTGTTAGTGTAAAATTACAGTACCCCCGAATGGCCTGGTTTTGTATGGGGAATTTGGTGTGATTTGTATAACATTGGACCGTCTCTCAAGCTATGGGACTTGTAAACCTGAGATGGACCTTTAAAGAAAGTTGGTTATTGTTCCTAAACTACCTACCACAATCTAATATAATGCAGGAAAAACTAAACTATCCTAATCTAACCATTCCAAGGAACTAGAGAGAAAGAGAGAGTGAGAGAGAGCCTACACTAAAGTTGTGATACACTAGAAAATGAAAGAGGTGAGATACTCTACTGAGGGAGGATGGAACAAGGAAAAAGGAGATGAGAGAGGCTAGACAGAAGTGACATAGACCCAGATCCCAATACACCATAAAAACTCCATGAAACATGAAATCTTACACCTTCAAACGTGACATACATGCATAGGAAGAAAACACAAAATGGAGAGGCACAGAGAAACAAAAAAGCATGGGAAAGGGTTGAAGAACACCACAAAACACGGTTTTATTTCTCTAGAAGGTGTACAGACAATTACATGGATTCTCAAAAGCATAAAATCCATTTTCTAGGCATAAGAGAAGGCTTACATATCAAATGGAGATAGGAAACAAACTTGACAGAGTTTCCCCACATCACAAAATGTCTCCCCTTCTCAAATGAGAAGTGTTTACAATATATAGAATGATGGAAACAAGAGAGAAAGAAGGAAAAAACTGATTCTTCTCTAAAATCTCAACCACCAACCATCAATGCCCCTGCAAATCCACCTATAATTTGTCAATTCTAGTTCTCCATGTATATTTGGCGTGTTGGAGAAGAAAAAATGGAAAATCAGATTAGATCTAGGTAGTTGAAGCAATTGGATCATACATTAATGGCATGAAAGACGTTTTCCTATTTTCACCCATCAAAGCCTGATGAAAATAATATTTTATTATTCCATGGCATAAAGGAGGTCGATATCTTTCCAACAGTGCCAAATTTGTTTAATTTTGAGTACTGGATCAAAATATATGCCCATTTGAATATTTGAATTGAATCCACACAAAAATGGCAAAACATTACTTTACCAAAATGGACCCATGGGCCCAAAATTCAATTTGGCACCTTTTGCACAAAAATTAAATAAGTGCAAATGTCCCCTGTAGCCCTGTAAGCCCACAACTTCACATTTTGCATTTTTCGAACAAACCTCCTTGGGCTCGTAAGCCCACACTTGTAAACTGCTCCATTTGCAAAAGTTACAAAATTTCCAAAGTTTCTCGACGACCCGCTTCCCCACACCTGACAAAGGATTGACATGTGGCTTCTCTAGGTGTCGATGGAGGTGCAACTTATTTTTATAATTTACACCTTTTAAAAACAAAAGCCAAAAATTCAAACTGCCTCTGGAGACCCGTCTTTGTGCTTTGACTTGAATAATGTCCACATGTCCTTTGTGGGCCTCAGGCATTCCTTTTTTATTTGGCGCAAAGATCCTCCATGGGCTCGCGGTCCCGCAATTCTAAATTACACTTTTTAGTGAAAAGTGCAAAGTGCCAAGATATCTCCCTAGCCCTACTGGCCTGCAATATACTTTTGGTAAAAAGTCTTCCACAGGCCCTCCGCCTTGCTTTTGGCAAAAAATCCTTCCAAGGCCGGTCTGCCCGCCATTTGCAAATATATGAGGATTTAGAAGGAATTCTTTATATTTATTGAAAGGGGAAGAAAATTCATATCTGATGGAAATGCTTTCAAGGGACCTTAAGTTCTTAAAATATATAAAACTTCATATTGAAGCACAAAGGGGAAAAATGGTGTTAGTTGTGGTTGAAAATTTGGTGACTCATAGGGATATTTGCTTGCTACATGAGGTGATCAGTGGCCTTGAATCATCAATAGTGCATGGAGTTTTCCTAGTAAACACAAATATGATTTGAACTTTCAAAATTTGATCCCTGAGCCACTTGGAAACTGCTAGAAGTGGAGCTAATCTCACCAAATGCCATTTCCCATGCACTGTGCACGAGCAAAAAAACACCACAACACACTATGTAAAAAACTTGAAATCATACACACACCAAGTGGGATATGCAGAGTGTACACAAGCACTTCTTCTGCTGAAAGAAAACCTACCTACTCTACTCTAACCAGAGAGATGGGCAATTTCAAACAAAACCTACTACTCATGATGAGAAATAACTGCCCTTCCCTTATAATTGGCAGCAATGCAAATGATTTGGCATTGAATATGGCTATTTGTATGAGTGAAAAATTAATTATAAGCCAATCGTCCACCCAAATCATCAAGGTGTTGACTGGAAACAAGACAAATACCTCTTTTAGTTACTTTGTATTTGGATTGAAGAGGAATTGCAACTGATACTTGGTACTTTGAAACTCATCCTCATGCTCCAAAGTAAGCATGAATATTTTTGGATTCTCCCTTGGCTCTAATGAATCCAAGTACCTGATGTGGCAAGGTTTGATCTGATGGATGTGCCCATTATTATGAAATTCAACTCCAAAAATTGAGTCTTCTTACAGATCTTCTTGGATGTATGGTGTGAGAGGGATGATGACATCCTCTTTTCCTTTCCCTTCCTTCTCCCATGAAGAACATGGAAGATTCATATCTTCCAACCTTGGTTCCATAGGGCTATTATGAAGTGCAGTCTATTGTATTTATATGCACATCTTCATGGCAGAAGGCTCATGTGCTTGGAAGGTAGATGATTGAGGAGAAAATGATGTGATCTCTATGGGCTCCTCTCCATCAAAGAAATCCTCCAATTCAGAAAGACAATCTTCCTCTTTGTTGTCCTGCTGCATGTGCTCAACCTCCTCCATGGTGTCCTCCTAATTTTAAAATTTCTCAGCATGGTTCCCCTCATCTTCAAACATGAAGTTTTAAATCTCAAACTATTCTTCAAAATTAAATCTTGAAGGGGATGAAGTGGGAGGAAGAACTGAAGGTTCTTCTATGACCTTCTCTTTACTTGAAGCCTCTTGAATTGTATGGTTCTCCTCCATATCCAGAATGCACTCCTCTTTTGTATTTGAAGTATCATTTTCTTCCCTCATTTGGAATGATTTTGTAGCTTGGATTAGATCAACATCCTCTTCAGATAAAGTTCCATTATGTACACTGCATTCAGAGAAAACAGATTGTTGATCTTCTCCTTCTTGTTCTTGTTCTTATTCTGCTAGAACCTCATCCTTAGCCACCACTGGCTCTTCAACCTTGACCTCCTTTGTAGGCTTAACCATCACGGGGATCTTTGTTATCCCAAATTTTAGAGCCCATCTTATTATGATTTTGGTCATTTCTTATCTATTTGGCTCTCCTTCTTACTTTTCTGCTTGAATTGTCTTTGGAATCTCTTCCCCACATGGAATTGGGAAGGCAAGAGGAGGAGTGGATGGGGTTTTAATGAGTTTTTTAATTGTTTGTGGTTGCGAGGGAAGTGAAAATTCTTTTTTGTTTAGAGGGAATTACTGCTTGGAAGGGAAAAGGGCAAAAGAATTGAGATGAGAAGGAATATTTGGAGATGGAGAAGGGAAAACAACATTTGGGGCAGCAAGTGAGGGACTTGAATCTTAACCATATTGAAATAATAAAGCTTGAGAATAAGAAAATGAAGGAAAAAGATCTGGTGAATAACTTACCCATTGAAAAGGTTGTCTCACACTTTTCTCTTATACCTCAACATCCTCATTCCACTGTGTAAGTTGGGGCAGCGTTTCAACCATGAAGTCAAGCTTCTCCTGAGGGTTGTAGTGTCTTGGAAAAGGGCCTACCCATGGACAAGGTTCCCTGCAACCAATTTTTAATGCCTTCATTTTTATTGTAGCCCTTGACTGAACCATGTTAGCCTCCATCCTTTGAATCTTCTCTAGTAGATCAAAATTTTCCTTGTAGTTGTTATCATTATATGCATACCTTTGTTCTTGATAAGCTCCATAGCCAAAGTACCATCGAAACTTCTCATATGGGTAAGCATGATTATTCTAGATGTGATCATAATGTTGATCTGGAGGAGTTGTGAAATACATTGGAGGTGGACTGCACTGCTGCTACAAGTGTGAATTCCAAGATGGAAATGAAGTCATGATTGCACAACTTCATGGGATCAAAGAAAATGTGAGATGTGGAAGGAATAATGGGTGGAAATGGATGGAAGGAAAGTATACAACTTAGAGAATGTGTTGTTGACTAGATGGAGTCGCCAGATGTGCTTTACATGTGCTTGCAAAGGATGAAATTTTAACAGGAACACACCAACCTGCTAAAAATGAAGTGGTAAGGTGCTTAAAATTTGTCCCACCAGGCATGCCATAACTATTAGAGAAAAAACATAGCATCCTTGAATGGCCTCGTTTTGTATGGAGAATTCAATGTGATTTGTATAACATTGGACCATCTCTCAAGTTATGGGACTTACAAACCTCAAATGGACCTCCAGACAAAGTTGGTTCTTGTTCCTAAAATACCTGCCACAATCTACTACAATGCAGGAAAAACTAAACTATTATAATATAACCATTTCAAGGACCCAAAGAGAAACATAGAGTGAAAGACATCCTACACTAAAGCGGTGATACACCAGAAAAGGAAAGAGACGAGATACTCTGCTGAGGGAGGATGAAACATGGAAAAGGAGATGAGGGAGGCCAGACAAAAGTGACACAGAACCAGATCCTAATCTACCATCAAAACTCCATGAAACATGACATCTTACACTTGTCAATTTTATATACATGCAAAAGAAGCAAACATGCAAGGGAGAGGCATAAAGAAAAAACATAACATGGGAAAGGGTTGAAGAACACCACAAAACATGGTTTTATTGCTCTAGAATGTGCACTGACCATTACATGGATGATTAGAAGCATAAAATACGTTTTCCAAGCAAAGGATAAGGCTTATAGCTCAAATGGAGTCAAGTTACAAATTTGACAGAGTTTCCCCACATCCTAGAATGTCTCCCCTTCTCAAATGAGAAATGTTTACAATATATAGAACGATGAAAACCGGAGAGAAAAAGGAAAAAATGGATTCTTTTCTAAAATATCAACCACCAACCATCAATGCCACTGAAAATCCACCTAAAATCGGTCAATTTTGGCTCCCCATGTCTGTTTGGCATGTTGGAGAAGAAAAAATAGCAAATCAGATCAGATCTTGGTAGTTGAAGCGATCAGATCATACATTAATGGCATGAAAGAATTTTTCCTATTTTCACCCATCAAAGCCTTCTAAAAATAATATTTTATTCTTCCATGATGTAGAGAAGGTCGTTATCTTTTCAACCATGCCAAATTTGTTTAATTTCGAGCACTGGATCGAAAGATATGCCCATTTGAATATTTGAATTGAATCCACACAAAAATGACAAAAAACTAGTTTTGCAAAACAGATCCATGGGCCTGAAATTCACTTTGGAGCCTTTTGCACAAAAAATTACAAAAATGCAACTTTCCCCTGTAGCCCTGTAAGTCCGTAATTTCACATTTTGCATTTTTTGAAAAACCCTCCTCGGGCTCGTGGGCCTGCACTTGTAAATTGTGCCATTTGGAAAAGTTACAAAATTTCCAAAGTTTCCTGATGGCCCGCTTTTGCGCAGCAGCCAAAGGCTTAACACATGGCTTCTTTGGGTGTCGAAAAAGGTGTAGCTTGTTTTTATACTTTATGCCTTTTCAAAACAAAATCCAAAAATTCAAACTGCCTCCGGCGACCCGCGTTCCTGCTTTGACCTGAATAATGGCCATGTGTCCCTTTGCAGGCCTTAGGAACTCCTTTTTTATTTTGCACAAAGCTCCTTCATGGGCTCACGTGCCCACAATTTTAAATTTTTCTTTTTAGTGAAAAGTGAAAAGTGCCAAGATATCTCCCCAGCTCCACCGGTCCGCAATCTACATTTGGTGAAAAGTCTTCCCCAAGACAGTCGGCCCGATTTTGGCAAAAAATCCTTCTAAGGCCCGTTGACCCGTTATTTGCAAAATATGAGGAGTTAGAAGGACTTATTTATATTTCTGGAAAGGGGAAGAAATTTCCTATTTTATGGAAATGATTTTAGGGGACCTTAAGTGCTTAAAATATATAAAATTTCAGGTTGAATCACAAAGGGGAAAAATGGTGTTAGTTGACCCAAAAATAAGTGTGAGCTTATTTTGGTCAACAACAACTAGGAAAGGTGTTGGGATGGGTAATAGGTTTGTTCCAAGGAACCAAATTGTATATCAGGATAAACAACACCACATTAGGTAAGGTAATGTAGTAGGTTTAATAACACAAGTAACAACATTGCAAAGTATAGTGAGTAAACGAATTCGAGTGTCACAATGAGCAAGGTTGGGATGGTTAATTTAGGTAAGGCCACGGTAGGGGGAAAATTATGCCCCAACTTATTCTGAGGTTGGGTGATAGGTAACAAGGTCATGATGTTGAGGTGTAAGGTCATGGTAAACTTTGGGTTAGGAAGAAAAAGGTTTTGGGTTGGCAGAGTTGGTGTTATATGGTGTAATGTGGTAAAAAAGGTGAACCGACTGTCGTCAGGTCCAACCAATATCGGTCAAGAGAAACCAATTGTGGTGTAGTAGGGCACATGACCAATGTCAGTTTAGGTAAATTGACATCAGTCAAGTCAAATTTGGGATAAAAAGGTAAAATCCATGAATTATGGATTCATTTGTTATTTTCGATTTGTGAAAATGACAAGTAGAGAGGATTTTTCATACCATTGATGAGAGTGACCGTGATTGGGCTAGATTCTAGGCTGATTTGGAGAGAGGTGAGTGGTTGGAGAGGTGTAGAGGTAGGATGCAATACCTTCTGGTTGTTTTTGTTTGAATTTGTAGGAAAATAATTAAATAAAATGGGGGGGAATGAAAAATGCAAAATGTAGTTAAAATGGAAAAAATTGGGTATGGGGTAGGTGCAATGTAGATTAATTAGGTTGTCAAATGGAAATGGGTGGGGTTGGGTAGTTTTGGGTAGGTTTTAGGCTTGTTTTTAAATTTTTAGAAAATTGGGGGCATGGAGGTTTGGATTTGGAGCCAAATAATAGACTGACATTAGTCTGGCATGCCGGTATCGATGGGAAAATAGTCAACCAACATCGGTTAAAGGTGACCAGTAGCGGTCAATGTGACAAACATCAGTCATTGTGAAAAGTGACCTAGTCTGAATAGGTTAAGTTGAGAAGGTATAAATGGGGTAAAATATTAAATTGGAGGGTAGATAGGTAACGTATGATGGAAACAAATAGGGATGAGGGAGATAAGCAGGCGGGTGATGGAAAATATAGGTAAACATAAGCAGGTAAAGATGAAGATTCAGTCACAGTGATGGAATGGGTATGGGAACCTTGTAAGATAGATTAGAATAAATGATAATCCATGGAAGTAGTTATAAAATAGATAGGTGGGGCAATTATGTTGTAAAGAAATGGGAAAAGTATTTTAGTCCTTGACATTGTTGAGTGTTATGGATGCAGGCACAACATCAATTGACAATGTGGGACCGTGTCCCACCGTTATTAGGGTAGATGTGTCCTAACATTACTGAGGACAAATGGACACATATTAAAGATGTCGAATTGGTGGGCATTAGGCACTACAGGTGGATATGATGGGATCACAATATCATGGTCGTTCTTGTCAATAGATAGGATGTAGTGACCAAAACATTTCATCTACCCACCGACGATATGACCATCATGCTCGAGGACGTATACAAGGATTGTTGGCTACCTATTGTTGGTGAACTAGTATATTAAGTATCAGAGGATGGATCCTTTGAGGTGATGATTGAGGTACTTAGGGAGATGTTGAGTCACCTGATAGAGCACAATGTCAGTCTTGTTTATGGGGATTTCTATGTTGCACACCTGCAGTAGACGTGGTTAGTAGTACTGATGGTGGTGGTGGATTGCTATACACTTTCTGATTTAGAGGGGGATCAGTTTCCTAGAGGGCTAATGGGACTATTGTGAGATATAATTGAGTATCGAGTCTTCTTTGCATGGGAACCTACATATTTAGTGTAGCTATATAGGTATTTTTGGGCCTACCAGAGGATGCAATGCTACGAAATCTATTATACATTCCTATTGCATTATTGGGCATATGAGCATATTGTGGTAGTGTGGATAGGAGGACTACCAGTACCAGATTGGAATCATGGGGGACAAAGGGAATGTTACAAGAGGTGGGTGGCCATAGGTGGTCAACCTTGAGTATAGGAGGTAGCTCGTGAATTAGTATACTACAGGAGGGAGCTAAAGAGCTTGAATACAATGGACATAGTCTAGCAGCCCTATATCAGTTTTCCAACTTTTAGAGGGATTGCTCAGGAGCTACAGGAGTTACAACTAGTACGATGGATATAGGACAGACGTTCCAAAGAGAATTTAATGATCTCGATTGAAAGAGTCTGATTCCATTTCAGATTATAGTAGGATGTGTAGCCACCCTTCCCACACTACCACAAAGATTATGTGGAGAGACCTTTGTCTCCACACTGACCCACAGACCCCACAAGATAGGAGGAGGTACTAGTGGATATAATATTGGATGATTTGGGGACCACTCTGGCATACGGACAGAGGCGGGATGTAGAGTTATAGGAAACACCACCATCTCCAGCTTAACCAGACTTAGCCACAATGATGGTTTAAAGGGATCCGACGGAGACAGGTGACCGTGCTAGGATTTTAGTTGACAGTGACACATGTATAGGTAGTTACTTTAACAAGGAACGAGACTACATACATGGTCAGATGACTACTTCCTAGGCACATGCATAGGTACAAGTACATGCTCTTGTATAGGATGGTACACAGGTAGCAGTGCTATAGGTGGAGGTTACTAGTTTACACAGTTAGTTGGTAGCCGCGCAGGAATAGGTTGTAGTCTTACATGACTAGGTAGCTACACAAATACCTACTTAGTCACTGGTATAGGGTCCCGTAGTAAAATCATCTACACCAAGACATGGTCCTCTATTGGAATGGCATAGTTCATAGGTGGCAGTTAGGCCAATGGAACCCCCCTCAGACTGTATCTATGGCAAGGTTCAGGGATGCCCTAAACAAGGCCTGTTATTACCAAGACCATCTAGTCAATGTAGGTATTTATGTTCCCTCATATGCCAAGCATATGGCCCAGAAAAGATATATTGAGAGGGCCAGGTATAGGACTCACATCTCAGGTAGCACAGGGGGTCATCAGCCCCAGAGACAGGGTCTAGGTGACGTTACCAACTCTCACAGAGTTATCCCAGCTGAGGGCTAGGAGGAGGATCTGGGTGAGAGTGGAGACTTGATTGTTCTTGAAATTTGATACTTGTATGATGATTTTTGAATTATATATATTGGCTTGCATGCCGAATATTTTGCAAGATTGTATATGATATTATTTGATACACTTTGATTACTATCCCTATATATATATGTATAGATACATATACATTCCCATTTATATAGTTTATTATTATTATTGCATGGATGATATACTCTTTTTAATTTCCATTTTTATTGTGTACCATGGGAAGTAGGTGAGTTAGGAATGATTGATTTAAGGTCCTTTAGGCATGATGGAGTAAGGTAAAGGCATGGTGGAGTTAGGTATAGGCATGGTGGAGTTAGGTATAGGCATGGTGGATTCAGGTACATGTATGGTTTGATCAAGTATAGGTATGGTTTTCCTAGGTATAGGCATGGTTTGGTCCGGCATAGGCATAGTCAATTCTAGGTAGTTTAGACATGGTTGATTTAAGGTCATTTAGGCATGGTTGGGTGTAGGTTGAATAGGAATGGTTGAGTTTAGGTCATTTAGGCGTGGGTGATTTTGGTGGGAGAAGAATTCTCAGAGTGTAGGTGTCGAATGTTTGTTCCTATGTAGCATAATCAATAAATAAGAAAAGAGGTGAATGGTAAGAGGCGACATAAAATCCACCCAATTGGTAAGAACCATGAGAAGTCTATCATACCAAAGATTGTCTTATGAACATAAGACCCTATAGGCATTGCATGATTCACTATTCTAAAGGTGAATAAAATCACATGACCATGAAATATCACATTTGTGGTACATCACTTGAGTAGGAAGAATATTAGAAAGGAAAGACGATGAGTTAAAAGGGTTTTTTTTAGCGTTACCTTGGTGTGAGATAACATGCCTCTTCTCCAATATACCTAATACCAGAATAGGTAAGTTAATGATGAAAAAGTTATCTGTTTGTTTTTTATTTTTATTTATAGACTGATCGATGTGGGATGAATAGAATATCTCCTTAAGGTATTCATGAAGCGGGTCAATGTAGGAAGCTTCAGGATATTTTTTATTTTATTATTTTGTGTAAATAGTCTTTTTGTGATAGACTATGTATAATGAGGCTAGCTTTTTATAGTTTTCCTTCGAGGGAAAAATATATTTATAATAGAAAGAGGGAAAGATAGATGTCCTTTTGGGAAAGAGTCATCTATTGACAAGAAGTTTGAATCAAGGAGTTTGAATTTGAAAATCCTGTATATTAATTTTGAATTTTGTTTTTTTGTAATTTTAGGTCATGGACAAGACTATAGAGAAGTATGGGCTTGTTGTATGAAGACAAAACCATAGGACACAAATTTTAGCTATGAAAGAGAGGTTTTAAGTGATGAAAAACCATGGGATTCCATCCTGAAAAGGACAAAAAATATCCATGATAATCATGCCATGATTAGAGTCATGGTACTCGTATTGAAGTTAAGGCTGAAAGGTGATGGATAATCAAACAATTTAGGTGTAGTCATTGGTCCTTAAAAGAGGTAGAAGGTGAATTTTTCTCAAGGTATGAGTGTTTAATAGACAAAAAGTGATATAGGACTTGATTAAAAAATAGAATGATTGAAGATGTAAGGAATTAAATGGGTCAGGATCGGGTTTACCATCAAGTGAAGATAAATGATAAGCACCTAATCCATAGGCATGAGTAACGATATAGGGTCCAAGCATATTAGGAGAAAATGTTTCCCATTTACTTTACTCCACTTTTGTTACATGTTTATTTTCCTTCAGGAAAAGGTCATCGATCAGGAATTTTTTTATATAAGGAAAGGTAGGATGTAAAAGATGTGGAAATAGTGAAACATTCAGTAAGAGAATGGGAAGTGACAAGTCCCCCATGGGTATAGGGAAGAATGAGATGGTGATAGGTTAGGCTAGGTAAGAGTGGGCAAGGGTGAGTAAATTTTGGTAAGGTAGATGGGGAAAGTTCGGGTAAAGTTGTGCAAGTAAGAGTAAGCTAAATGAATAAGGTCTAGTTATGAAGGGAGGTATAATAGAAGAAAAGTGAATTTTGAGTCTGCAATAGGATAAGGAAGAATAAGGTGATCATACATATCATTGTGCAAGATTAGGAAAGTTTAAGCGTGATAAGATAGGTGGTGGATATTTTAGGTAAGGTAGATTATGAAGGTCTTGTTTGGACAAGAGGGAAAAAAAAATATAAAAAGGGAATGTAAAATCCCACAGGGTAAAGTAGGATAAGGTGATGATAGGTAACGTTTTGTAACATTGGGAAAAGTTTAGGCAAGGTTTAAGAAGATGGGGCATAAGATTTTGTCAGGAAAATGACATAGTTGGGGATATTCATGAAGTTTTTGAAACATGGAGGATTGTGCTACTCCATTAGAAATTGTATAGGATGACCCAAAGAATGTTACCTTGAGGGAAGGTGGATGTTGGATGGTAGGTAAAGGTGAACTGGATGGGTACTGATTTTCTCTTTTCCTTTTTCTTTTAGATATTGTGATTGAATGGCTTTATGTGCCATGTTTATTTTAAAAAATGGAGGACAAAAAGAGTGGTGTGGAGGTGGAGGTGAATGTGGTTGAATAAATATGGGGTGAGGCTGCATGGTGATAGGTGTAGGTGGAATAGGGTCCTCCTCTAAAAGATGATCATCATCATAGTTTTATTCGAAAGGACATCATTGGATAAGAATAGTTTTAAGAGCCTTATATTTTTCCACATCATGCCCTGACACATGATGGTAAGCTCAAATTTTGGTATCATCAAACCCCTATAGTTTAGGTTTGAGTGGGTCATATGGTTTAAGCGGTGGAAATTTTATGATAGAGGTTTCCAAAAGGTTAGCTAAGATGTTGATGTAAGACCCTACCAATGGATCACAATGTGAAGTAAGTGTGGGTTTGGATGGAAATGTTGGTAGCTTTTGTGGGAGAGGCGTCACTAGAGGTGGAATCAGAGGTTGAGTAAGTTTGACCACTTGTCTGGTAGATAGTACAGTTTTAGGTTTGGATTACACATTTTTAGGTAAAGATGGAGAAGGTGAACTAGGTGTTAAAGGTGATGTAGGTTTAACTAACTATTTGGAAGGTAGTGGGTTGTTGGGCTTTCGTTGCACCTTCTTCAGTAAAGATGTAGAATTTTTTTTGATGTATAAGGGAAGGTAGATGGTGGAAGGAGATGGATTAGCAAAGGTGATAATGGAGGTGCAGTGAAGGTTGTGTTAAGAGGAAATTTGGAAGGTATCGATTGAGGTGAAGGGAATGGCATGGGTAGTGATGAGGATACTGGAAGTGGTGTGCGTATAGGAGTTAGAAAGGATGTAGGTGACATCGAAGGCATAATATGTGTAGGTAATTTGGGTGTAACAAAGGATTTTGACAAGGTCAGTTGTTATGTTTTTGGTTTACTCTGGGTAGGAGGTGATTTGGCCAAGGTTGATGGGTGGGTACCTAGGATAGATGGAAGTGGTGATGGTGATAGAGGGGTAGTGGGAAACACCGATGTATGTGGCCTAAGGCATTGGGTCTTCTTCTTAGGTGGGAGAATAGTATAAGTGACGGCTTGTGAGGACATGGATAAATCTATTTTGATAGGAGGATGGACTAGAATTGATGTCATCATGAATTTTAATCTGGTAATGGGTATGAACGTGGAGGAAGGTATAGAAGTAGGTAAGGTTTTAGGCATAGGAAAAAGTTTGGTTGCTAGTAAAGTTTTAGGTGTGGGCGAGGGTGATGATGAAGGGACCGCCAAAACTAGCATGGGTATGGTGGGTTTGGTTTTATGAAACACATTTAGATAGATCATGGAAATATTAGCAGACAACATTTGCATTTGAGTTGAGATAGGAAGTTAAATACGTCCCCATAACATGGAATTTTCCACATAATCCAAGTGGTTAACCAAACATGAGAATGACACTGACGTAGGGGGGATTATGTTGATTTGGTAGTAATCCCTGTAAATAATGTCTGTGAGACTGGGAAATGGTTAGCTTGAGACTCTGTGGGTAAAAGAGACTAGAGAAAATCAACAAGATCGTTGAAAGCCAATGGAGAATTGTTACCAATAGGAAGGAAAACTACTAATGGTCCCATGTGGGTATGGGAGATGGAAATTTGGATGAGGTAAGTTTGTCTTTGTGAAAAGAATAAGGTAAGCATGAGTCTCCCATTGGTAGAAGAGTAATTACTGCAGGTTTCTCGTAAGGTTTAAATGTGAGTGGGAAAACTGTATTGACAGATATGGTGGACTCCTCTGTGGGTGAAGGAGAAGATAAGAGATACTCCTCTATGGGTAAAGGAGGAGATAAAACATGTCCCTCCGTGGATGAAGGATCTCATCCAAGAATCTCCTTAATAAATGGATTAGGAGGAAATTGAGTAGGAAGAGATGGTATGATTTCAAAAATAACATACACCTCATGAATGTTACTATCTCTGGTCAAGGTTTCACCAGTTTGGTTAAATGATGGGGTGTGGTTTGGGAATGGATACTTGAAAATTTAAAGGTTCTGATTAGTTGGTGCGTTAGGATTATCTAGGATGAGATCTCTATTATCTGACATTTCTTGGATGATAGTTTTCAAAGTCATAAAATTACCATTGGTATGAGCTCTAACATGATGTGTAACACCTAGGACAAACTGTTATATTTCTCTTTGCATTACAAGCATTGGCATGTGCTTTTCTTGAATGAGGTGTGTTTCCTTGATTGTTGAAAATCATGCTTGTTGTGGATAAATCAATTCTACTTTGGATTCATTGGACTGAAATTTTATGGCTTGCAATAATCCATTTTCACTTCTTATTGATAAGTTGTAATCTGGTTTTGAGAGTTATAAAATTATCTCTTGTACTGACTCATCCTTGGATTAATTTCAGTGATCCAAGGAATGTTTTAAATCTTCTTCACAAACTGAATGGTTAATTGACATTCATTGGTTGAGAGACATAGCGGACTGAACTTTGTATGTTACAAGTTCTTTGGACTTGAGTGATCGTGTCTTCATTCGGTTGTAAGTTTGTGCTTGGGTCTCTGGGATTGATCTCCAAAGGACATTATTTGTGTAAACAAAATATATTCATCTTATGACTATGAATGGGATAAGGATCCTAAAAACTTAAGGATAATCCTAATGGTATCCTAAGCTATGTAAGAACACCTAATTCCTATCTACATCTATTCAATTGGGTTGTAATCTAACCTAAGCTTCTTATTCTATTGTTTTGGGGGGTGACCTAACCTAGGCTCTTGTTCTAAATGAATAAGGGAAGGGGACATTACAATGGTGATACTATACTATGTTAACCTAGTTCCTAATACCAATGGTTGTGAATTTGATATAACCTAAGGTGGTACTACCTTTGGCAATGTTTATAAACCTAAGGAAATTATTTAGGAAATGATTGTTGGACTAACCTAAGCTTGGGGAAATCTATCCCAAACTATTTGAAAGGGGCCTAGAGTCATAAGTCACTACGGCGATGGTTCCAATGGACTTTATTTTTATTTTATTGGATTTAAATACATGGAAGTACTGCTAGTTTGGCAAGGGCTAGTTAAGTTTTAGTGGGGCTTACGTGGAGCTTCGCTAAGTATGGAATTACATGTGAACTTGGGATTGGTATCTGCCAGTTTTGGGAGGTAGTGGCAAGGAGAGATAAGCAAGAGAATAAGGAGTTATGAAATTAATAAATCTTTGTTTTTGTGTACAAACTGTCTTGGAAACTTGAGAGGTGGGTTTGTGAGAGGTTTTTTGGTTTTGCATGCTTTAATAATTTTGCTCTGCGTGGAGCTATCTAGTTATTTGAACCAACAGTTCAACTTCTTCTTATTCTTGGCTATTTTTGGTTTCTCTGGTCTATTATCGATCAAGGGAATGTATGGGAGGCATTGGAAGAAAACAAATTTGGTTGTTGATCTATTGTGGAGAATAAAAAGGGTTAGAAGCTTGGCTGGAAGTCTCTTTTGAATTGGCAGAGGAACTATCAGGCATGATAGGATCTACCCATTAATATTTCTTGCTTTCTTATAAATGATTCATTAAAACAATTATACTCACTTGAGATATGTATTATTGCATGATGTGTCTGGTTATTTACTTGCATGTTTTCATGAAATCTATGTGGTTTTTTTAATGTGAATCCATTGTTGTTAATGGTAGTTTTTGGGAATTTTCTCAGTACTAGTTATTAGTAGTATTCATGTGAACTTGCATTTAAAGCTTTGTAACTTGTATTTGAAGCTCTGTAGCTTGTATTCAAAGCTCTGTAACTTGCATTCTAGACTAGTATCGACCTAACTAGATTTGTTGCTTGTATGGTTCTAAATCTCTATTTTAGTCTTGTGTTTTGTTGAGCTTGTAGTGGAGCTTCGTGGTTGTTCTAAGCTTGTGTTGAAGCTTCGTGATTGTTATGATACTTTAATGGAACTTCATGTTTGTTCTGGACTGAATGGAACTTGGTGTAGATCTGAAATTTTGGTTGAATATTCATATTCAACATTATACTCTGATTCAGTTCTTACGAATACTGAATTGGTAGTCAAGTTTTTGAGTTTTGTTCTGTACATATACTCTGAGATAGAAGCTTAATCTTATTATGGGATTTGAAACAACTTGAACTCGTAATAGAGCATTGGTGTTTTGTTCTGAACTTGTATTTAGGGATTTACATTTCATTATAGGCTCGTATTTGAAATTCATGCTTGTCTAACCCAATATTAGAAGTTTGTGAAGTTCTGAACTTATTGTTGAAGCTCGTATTAGAAACTGTACTGGTATTCCATTCTTGATTGTTATGAAATCGAGTTAGATTCGATGTGTCTGATTCTATACTTGTATTATGAGCTAGAGTATTGTTGGTATTGTGGATGTGAAAAGCTTTAAATCCTTTTTCGACTGTTTACTCGATAAGGTCTTGAGAGTCTTGTTTTGGTCGTAAGTAGACTGTGTAACTTCTTTTTGAGATCTCCTCTATTTTTCTTCTTGAGATGGAATTGTAGTATTACTTCTGTCTTTTAGACTGCACTGTGTTCTTCGAACTTGACAGGGCATGTGAATTTGAAGTGTATCCTATTCTTCTCTGCCCTGAGTGAACCTGTGTCTTGTTGAAAGCTTGACTATTTTGTTCATAGTAATAATGGATTGGAACTATGTCCTATTGTGGGTTTTGGTTGATCTTTAGTTCATTTGGAAAATTTGTTAAAAGTTTTGAGGTTATGGAAGTGTATTATTTACTTTCCTTCTTATGTTGATGTTGAAACGAATACTTCCCTGTCATAAGCTTTTAACTAGATCTCGAGAGGCTTATGGTGATTCTATTTAGATGAATTGGAAGTAAGTTTGGGAAAATACTTGTCTTAAATGTATTGTTTAGTTTTTCTTACTCTCTTGATGATCTTTTATCTGATTCTTAGGTTTTAATAGAATGTGAATCTAAAACCTAGCATTACTGAGTGTAGTATGAAGGGATATAGTATCACTATTCTGAATGCTTTGTAATATTGTTCTTTTTGGGATTACGAACTACTTACTCATTTACATTAAGTTGTTGATGCCTTGTAATGGAAATTTAGTCTTTGAGTTCGTGAGTTGTATTGACCCTTGTCTATCTTGCACTATTTGTGTATTTTTATTCCTTTTTGGGTTCATTGAATGAATCTCTGGGATTTAGACAGAGAAATGAATATGATCTCTTAGGGACAGTATACTATTTAGAGTTGTACTATGAATTTCATTTTGAGATTTGAATTTGAACTTGAGCTTGGTGAATTGAAATAGGTAATCAGTTTGTATGTTTTGTTATGGAAAGTTTGTAGTGTGCCTTCTTTGACTGTGTATTCGGTTTTGTGTCCTCTTTTGGGAACTAGTTAAAGAATTTTTAAGTTTGTATTAGATAAGGGATTTCATTTCATAGTATAAATGAAATGAATTATGGATTGGGTCCTTCTTTTTGTTTGAGATCCTTTTTCTGTTGATTGTATAATTTCATTGAATGAACTTCTCTTTAATTGATTCTCTTCTAAGATGGGAACTTCTTGTGGATTGGTTAAGAGATTTATTTTACTTGAGTATAGCTTGGATTTGTGGAAGTCTGGTTTCATACCTTTGAATTATAATCTACTAGCATACAAAAGTTAGTAAGACTTTCAGTTTGACTGTTTTGTTCCGTAATCTGCTTGGATTGAATCGGGATTCTTGTTTAGATGTTACCACTTTATTTATGGACTCTTATATTGTTATCTTTGGACTGAGGAAATTTTTGTGTTCTAAACCTGATTCTATCCTTCAGATGAATTGTGTCTGGGTAATAAGTATCTATCGATTATCTTCTTTTGTTTATATGGAAAGATGAAGCATACTAATATGAGCTATGTTGTAACTAACTTCTTTTGCTGCTTAGAAAAGAATAAATGTGTATTTCTATTCTTATGGAATTATGAAACAATTGGATGACAAGACTTGTTGACTGTTTTAAAGTAATTGATAGGATCAATTAAATCTTGTGATATAATTTTGATGTTGCGGATTATATTAAGTTCTTTTCTTAATAGTGAATTCATACTCTTTTATCATACTTCTTTTCTGGATGTTATTACTTATGATTGTTTGTATGAGGTATATTAATTGTTTCATTAAAGAAGAGTTGTTTAATGGAACAATTAGTGGAATGCACTTTACTTTAATGCTTAGTGCTTATCATGCTCAGTTCATTGAACTGACCCGTGCTAGCAATTTTACAGATGGACATTGTAAGTGATAAAAGAAGACAAGAACTTTCATGATGTATTGGCTTATTTAATTCTGGATCTTATGTAAAGAGTTTCGAATCATTCTTGAGTTGTATTGGAAAATAAAAGTGATGTTATTTTAAGATCTTAATTATGATTGACATGCAGAATGTCTGAATTACATAGTCTTGTAAATGTATATTTTAAAACATGAATTGAAAGGTTTGTGTTGGATGTAAATTTGTGAATTGAAATATTTGTACTTATATGCCGGAAATAATAGTGATATATTTGCGGTATTTCTTATATTTGTTTATATACTATTGTTGTTATCAGATATTGAGTTGGATTAAGGAGATAGTATAATCTCCCCTATTATAATGAACTTGTTAAATTGCAAAAGATGTCATTCTTTAACTGCACAACTATAGTTTAATAATGAAATATGCATGGAACATACAATTAATCTATATGTGTAATGAATGATAAAAAAAGGGTTATGTTAAAACCTAACATTTAACCATGTAGAGGAAGACTCTTCCTCTCCCAAAGAATGAAAGATAAGATGATTAGTGGTTATGATCCTTAATATTTATAACTTCGTTTATAAATTAAACACTAGTTGAATCTAGGTGGATGTCACACTTGATTTGGATAGCTAAGTTGCATTAGGAATTAAACGTTGATGTTTGTTGTCATGTTTTAGGATAACTGTTTGTTATGCCACGTTAATGAACAATAATGCAAACATGGATTAATGAAGTTCTCCATACCTAATCAGGATAAGTATGGGTAAGGAACTTAATGAATGTTGGAATTAGGGTTAGGCATGGTTACTGTAATCTGAATCTTAATCCAATTTAATTATGATTAATGACCACTAAGGGAGTATGTACATCTTGATGAATTAGTTCTAATGGATGTTGGCACACGCCAATTACAGGACTGTACCCTCGAGAAGTCTTGGGACTTCTTGAGGATACAGTGTTGCAGTTGACATGTGGCAACACCCTTCTGTATTTGTTCATCTAGATTTACACACATTTGGACTTGAACTTAGTTTCTCTCTAGGTCAAGTTAGTAGCATGTTTAGGATAGGTAGTAGCTTTCAATGATTGTGGGTACCTCGGCACATCTAGTTGACTTAGGTAAAATGTGTATGCCCATATACCCTAAGTCATCATGAGCATCTTCCTATAATAAATTATGTTTCTAACCTGGGCTAGGGTTAAACCTTGGGCAACTGGACTGACAGTAGTCAGTAAATACCATTCAAGATAACGAAAGAGAGAGGTAAAGGACATATTTAGGAATGAAGAGTATGTCATCTAGGAATAGTAACATGAACAGTATGTTGAAAATATTTGGCCAAAGTATCGTAAATTGTTGGTTGTGTTGTCCTATGTCACCTAGTTTGAAGCAACGTGATGTCAGATGAATATTAGTAACAAATATTCAGATAGGTTCTTTAAACAGATCACTCAGTACCCAAAATAGGGTAGGAGAACCAAGTATACGTAGTATACATAAAGTATTATATACTTTAAGTTTACATGAGAGATTAGTTGGTAACCAATTCATGGAATGAGAAATCGGTAGTATACAGAGTCATTACAGCTACATATGGTTATCTGTTATGGGATTGATTGGCATGGAATGTGTGTTCTAAATGATGTTTTATTTAGAACAGAGAACATTATGTTTAAAAAAAAATCACTTGTTTCTAAAGTCTTAAAATGGGAATGTTACATCTTGGTATCAGAGCTGAAGGTTGCAGCTCTTGGACCTATTGTGTCCATAATTTGATGAAACTTAAATTTTTTTTTTAACAGAAAATGGTTAGAATAAGAGGAAAGATTGCAAATAATCCTCCGCTTGAGGAAGGAGTAGAAATTACCCAAAAAATTGATGAGATCCTTGTTGCCCTGTTGGACAAGAGATCATTTGGTTGTACTTGAACAACAAGTAATGGGAAATGAGGAGGAAGAATATGATGATAACAATAATCAGCCACCTCCTAAGGATAGTGCCAATGTAGGTGTTGATAATAACAATGTGAACATACCTGATCAGCCTGAGAACAAAAAGGCTAGGCTGACAACTGAACTCGCTAATGATATGTAAAAAGGATAAGTCCACCCAAGTTTTATGGCACCACATTAGGAGATGGGGCTGAGAATTGGCTCAGCTAAATGGAGAAATACTTTGCAATAAGGAATTTCTCAGAAGAAACAAAGGCAATATGGGGAGCATATCAGATTTCCCATGAGGCATCTTAATGGTGGGACAATCGTAAGGCTGAGTTAAATATTGATGAAACTAATATCACATGGGATCAATTTAAAGGTTACTTTAGGCAACGTTGGCTGCTGCAACTTTACTATGATAAGAAAATGACTAAATTCCATAACTTAGCTCAAGGAAAGCTAACTGTAACTAAGTATTGGGAGTGGTTTACTAAACTCCTTAAGTATGTACCTCAGTACCAAACTGATGAGAAGTTCAGGATATGGAAATTCATCATGGGATTGAATCCCGTTATAGGAGGAGAGGTGGATGTTCACAACCCAACCATGATGGAAGGGGTTGTTGAAAAGGTCATAAGGTAGGAAACAAAAATTGAAGGCAATTTCTGCTCATAAGGAGGAAGTAAGGAAGAAAATCCCCAAATCCTCTTCATCATCTCTTGCACCTAAGAAAGGACCATGGAAGAAATTCAGAATGAAAAGTAAGTTTTCATCTGATACTAATAAGAAAGCAGCAACAAACAAGTTTGTTGGAAATGCATGGAACAACTTTGTCAAGAACAATAATAATGGACAGAAGTCCTATGGAGGGGTTAGAACGATAACTCTAGGGCTGGAAATAAACCTGAGCCTAGAAAGGGACCTGTAGGAGGATGTTATAACTGTGGAAAATATCATTACGCAAATCAATGCCCTTTTAAAAAGGACGATCATAATCAACAACACAAGATACATGCTGCAGTAGCTGACAAGTAGCAAATCAATTCCCTTTTAAAAAGCGATGAGAAATAGGCCACATGCCTATAGAAGTTCCTGGTAAGTTATTTGGTTTACCTATAACTATTCTTTTTGATACCGGAGCTACTTAATGTTTTATTTCTAGTAAATTAGCATCAAAACTAAAAATAAAAGATGGAAACATGGATAAAACATGGACTATACATTATGGAAACAATGTTGTTCATACAGTTAGTATGTGTCTTTTTGGAGCAGTCCTTGACTTACCTAACTTTTCCACTGAAGTTGATCTTTATGTTGCACCTTTGGGGTCTTATGATGTAATCATAGGTGTTAATTGGTTAGCAGAACATAAGGCTAAAGTGGACTGTTTTGAAAAACACATTAGTTGTTTAGATGACCTATAGAAAACAATAGAGATTCGCGGTGTGAAACGTGATATTTCTATTAGAAAACTGTCAGCTATGCAACTTAAAAAGGCCAAAAATAAAGGTTATACCTTATATGTAGTAAAAATTATAGAAAAAACTGAAGAGAACAATAATAACATGGAACGATATCCATTGTTACGAGACTTCAGTGACATGTTTCTGGAAGAATTTCCAGGTCTTCCACCCAAAAGGGAGTTTGATTTCACAATTGAGATCAATCCTGGAACCAAACCTATTTCTAAGGCACCATATTGAATGACTACTACAAAATTAGTAGAGCTTAAGGCTTACTTGCAAGAAATTTTGTCTAAAGGTTTGATTAGACCAAGTGTTTCACCTTGGGGAGCACCTGTAATTTTTGTGAAAAAGAAGGATGGAACACTTAGATTGTGCATTGATTACAGAATGTTAAACAAAGCAACAATCAAGAATAGATACCCACTCCCTAGGATTGATGATCTATTTGATCAGATGCATGGAGCATCGGTATATTCTAAGATAGATCTTTGATCTGGATATCATCAATTGTAGATTAAGGATGAGGACATTCATAAAAAAACTTTCAGAACAAGGTATGGACATTATGAGTTCACAGTTTTACCTTTTGGATTAACAAATGCACCTACAACATTTATGAACTTAATGAATAATATATTTCAAGAATACTTGGACAAATTTGTGCTCATATTCTTGGACGACATTCTCATATATTCTAAAAGTATTGAGGAACACCATGAGCATTTGAAGATAGTTTTGGAAATTTTGAGAAAGAGACAGTTATATGGTAAGCTATCTAAATGTTCTTTCTATGACACAGAAGTGCACTATTTGGGACATGTAATAAGTAAGAATGGAATTGCTCTAGATCCTTAAAAAATTTAGCTATAACTGAGTGGCCTGCACCAAAGAATGTACATGAAGTTAGAAGCTTCATGGGGCTTGTTGGCTACTATAGAAAATTTGTAAAAGATTTTTCTAAGGTGGTTGCACCAATAACTTCTTTACAGAAGAAGGATAAGAAGTTTTTGTTTGGAGTGAGAAATGTGAAATTACATTCAAAACTTTGAAGGAACAGTTAACTTTAACACCTATTCTAGCAGTACCAGATCCTAATGGAGACTTTATGGTGGTAACTGATGCATCTGGTGAAGGTCTAGGAGGTATTTTGTTACAAAATGATCATGTCATAGCTTACGAAAGTAGAAAACTAAAGTTACATGAGTTGAATTATGCTCCACATGATTTAGAGCTTATTGCCATTGTTCATGCACTACAAGTTTGGAGGCATTACCTACTTGGTAAACCTTTTGAATTGAAAACTGATCATCTTGGGCTGAAGTATATCTTCACTCAGCCAAATCTTAATGCAAGACAACGAAGGTGGTTAGAGTTTTTGTCTCAATATGATTTTGACATCAATTATATCAAGGGTAAAGAAAATAAAGTGGCTGACACTCTAAGTCATAGGAAGCACATTTATGCACTTATAACATTGAGAACTCAATTTAAGGATGAAGTAAAAAGTGTTATGGAATCTGATTCTTACTTTCAGCAAGTAAAGACAACACTTGCTACAAGATCCAAATGATTTGAGGTATAAAGGTTTTCACTTTGATAATGAAGGAATCTTAAGATTTGAAAACAGGGTATACATACCTTCACTAAATGATTTAAGAAATAAATTGTTAGCATAATTTCACAATTCACCTTTTTTGGACACCCTGGTATTACAAAGATGCTTGCTGATATAAAATAACAATATTTCTTGGAAAGGAATGAAAAAGGATGTTATTGATTTTGTGACACATTTCCTTGAATGTCAACGTGTTAAAGTAGAACATATGCACCCAACCGGTTTATTGTATCCTCATAGCATACCGCAGTACAAATGGCAAGTGATAAGCATGGACTTTGTACAAGGGTTGCCTATGTCAAGAAATAAACATGATGTTATTTTAGTAGTTGTGGATAAACTAACAAAGGTAGCACATTTTATTGCTAGTAATCTGAAGGATGATTCTCCTATGTTGGCTAAAAGATTTGTACATGAAATTTTCAGATTACATGGAGTACCTAAATTAATCATATCAGATAGAGATCCTAGAATGATGTCAAGGTTTTGGTAAATGATTAATGTAGCTCTAGAAACTAAGCTGAATTTCAGTTCTACGTATCGGGAAACAAATGGATAAAATAAAAGTTAATCAAGTTTTAGAGGATATGTTATGAATGTATTGTATGGACCAGTAGTATAAGTGGGAAGAGTACCTTCCACTAGTTGAGTTTACATATAATAACACATATCATGCCTCTCTTAAGATGGCACCTTTCGAAGCATTATATGGAAGAAAATGCAGAACCCCTATTAGTTGGGACAACATTGAGGATAGAGAGGTAATTGGACCTAAAATTCTTATTGAAATGAAACAACAAGTTAAAATGATTCGTGAGCACTTGAAAGAAGAAGCAGATAGGCAAAAGAGTTATGCTGATTTAAAGTGGGTTGACAGGAAATTTGAACTTGGTGAGAAAGTCTTTCTTCGGGTCAAAATAGAAAAAGAGCTCTATAACTTTTGGCAAGGCTACCAAGTTATCACCTCATTATGTGGGACCTTTTGAGATAGTTGAAGTAATCAACCTTGTAGCTTACCATTTAGCATTACCTCCTGCTTTGTCATAAATGCATGATGTTTTCCATATTTCTTTGCTTAAGAAATACGTTTCAGATTTATCACATGTGTTAAATTGGAATTCCTTGTAGGTCCAAGACCTAGGAATAATCGTGGTTAAACCCATACGAGTGCTGGAAACTTGCCAGTTGCATTTAAGAAATCATGAGATAAGTCAATGTAAGGTCTAGTGGGACCAGTTTAATGAAGAAAGTGCAACCTGGGAAAACATGGAAGATATGAAAACTACTTTTCCATATTTATTTGATCAGAATTGACTATGATGACTGATAAAATTTGTGATTTTATCTTTATATGACAATAAGTCTGCCAGTTATGGACAAACAACTATTTATTTTTGAATAAACAACTATGTGAATGCTGATTTCTGGAACTTTAAATTTAGATATTGTTGCAAACATATGTTAAGAAAGTGAATAAATTGATTATCCTGAATGTAATGATTAAAATGAGATAATCATCGGGACGATGATTCTTTTTAGGAGGGAAGTATGTAACACCTTGAATAAACTATTATATTTCTCTTTGCATTACAAGCGTTGGCATGTGATTTTCTTGAATGAGGTGTGTTTCCTTAATTGTTGAAAATCATGCTTGTTATGGATAAATCATCTCTACTCTTGGATTCATTGGACTGAAATGTTATGGCTTGCAGGAATCCATTTTCACTTCTTGTTGATAAGCTGCAATCTGGATTTTTAGAGTTGCAAACTTATCTCTTTTTACTGACTCATCCTTGGATCAATTTAAGTGATCCAAGGAATGTTTTAAATCTTCTTAACAAACTGAATGGTAAATTGACATTCAATTGTTTGAGAGGCATAGCAGACTGAAATTTTATGTTTTAGCAAGTTTTTGGACTTGAGTGAAAATGTCTTCATTTGGTTGTATGTTGTGCTTGGGTCTTTGGGATTGATCTCTACAGGACATTATTGGCATAAAAAAAAAATATAGTCTACTTCATGACTATGAAGGGGATCAGGATCCTAAAGTTAAAGGACTATCCTAACGGTATCCTAAACTAGGTAAGAATGCCTACTTCCTAGCTACGTCTATTTAATCAGGCTATAATCTAACCTAAGCTTCTTATTCTATTGTGTTGGGGGATGACCTAACCTAAGCTCTTGTGCTAAATGAATAAGGGAAGGGGAGATTACTATGGTGATACTATACTATGTTAACCTAATGCCTAATACTAATGGTTGTGAATTTGATATAACCTAAGGTGGTACTACATATGGCAATGTTTATAAACCTAAGGAAATTATTTATGAAATAATTGATGGACTAACCTAAGTTTTGGGAAATCTAGCCTAAACTATTTGAAAGGGGCCTAGGGTCACAAGTCACTACAGTGACGGTTCCAATGGATTTTATTGTGATTTGATTGGATTTAAATACATGGAAGTACTACCAGTTTGGCAAGGGCTAGTTAAATTTTAGTCAGGGCTTACGTGGAGGCTTCGCTAAGTATGGAAATGCATGTTGAATTGGAATTGGTATCTGCCATTTTTGGGAGGCGGTGGCAAGGAGAGATAAGCGGGAGAATTAGGAGTTATGGCATTAATGAATCTCAGTTTTTTTGTGCAAACCATCTTGGAAATTCAGGAGGTGGGTTTGTGAGAGGTTGTTTGGTTTTGCATGCATCACAAATTTTTCTCTTGCATGGAGCTAACTGGTTCTTTGAACCAGCAGTTTGACTTCTTCTTCTTCTTGGTTATTTTTGGTTTCTCTGGTCTATTTTCGATCAAGGGAATGTATAAGAGGCATTGGAAGAAAAAAAATTTTGGTTGTTGATCTGTTGTGGGGAAGAAAAAGGGTTGGAAGCTCGGCTGGAAGTCTCCTTCGAATTGGAAGAGGCACTATTAGGCATGATAGGCTCTACCCATTAAGATTTCTTGCTTTCTTCTAAATGATTCATTAAAACAACTCTACTCACTTGATATATATTTTTGCATGATGTGTCTAGTTATTTACTTGCATGTTTTCATGAAATCTATGTGGTTTTTGGAATGTGAATCCATTACTGTTAATGGTAGTTTTTGGGAACTTTCTTTGTACTAGTTATTAGTGGTATTCATGCAAACTTGCATTTGAAGCTCTGTAACTTGTATTTGAAGCTCTGTAGCTTGTATTCGAAGCTCTGTAACTTGCATTCGAGACTAGTATCGACTGAACTTGGCTTTGTTGCTTGTATGGTTTTGAATCTCTATTTTAGTCTTGTGTTTAGTTGAGCTTGTAGTTGGAGCTTCGTGATTTGTTATGAGCTTTTAATGGGACTTCGTGATTGTTTTGGATTTGAGCTGGAACTTGGTGTAGTTCTTAAATTTTGGTTGAATCTTCATATTCAACACTGTACTCTTATTTATTTCTTGTGAATGCTGAACTTAGTAGTCGAGTTGTTGAGTTTTGTTCTGTACATATACTCTGAACTGGAAATTTTATTCTTATTCAGGGATTTGAGGAATTGAATAATAGAGCATTGGTGTTTTTTTTGACTTGTATTTAGGGATTTCATTGTGTTTAGGTATTTGAACCGTGCTTGTTGAGCCTTAGAAGTGGAAGTTCTAAACTTATGTTCAAAGCTCATGTATTTGACAATGTACAGGTATTCCATTATTATGATTGTTTTGAACTTGTGTTGGAATTGACGTGTTTGATTCTTTACTTGTATTGTGAGCTGGGTTTTGTTGTTTTAAGGATTTGAGAAATCTTTAATCTCATTTAAGGACTATCTTACTCGAAAAGAGTCTTGAGAGATTGTTTTGTTTAAAAGTAGACCGTGTAACTTATTTTGAGATCTCTTCTGTTTTTCTTCTTGAGAGGGAATGGTTGTATTACTTCTATTTTGGAGACTGTACCACCTTCTTGAGCATGACAGGGTGTGTGAATATGAAGTGTTTCCTATTCTTCTCTGCCCTGAGAAAACCCTGTGTCCTGTGGAAGGCTTGACTGTTTTGTAGAAGGATTAAGGGACTGGAACTATATCTTGTTATGGGTATAGATGATTTTTAGTTCGTTTGGAACAGTCGTATCAATTTTTATGAGGTTTATGGAATGTATTATTTACTTTCCTTTTCCATTTAGATGTTAAAACAAATACTTCCCTGTCATAAGCTTTTAACTAGAGCTCGAGAGGCTTGTGGTGATTCTGTTTAGTTGAGTTAGAAGAAGTTTGGGAAAGTACTTGTCTTAAACAAAAAATTTAGTTTTCTTACTCTCTTATGATCTTTCATCTGATTCTTGGGTTTTAATAGAATGTTGAATATAAAAACCAGTATACTGAGTGTAGTATGAAGGGATACAGTATCACTGTTCTGAATGCTTGGTAATATTGTTCTTATTGGGTTACTTCATTTCCATTGAGTTGCTGATGCCTTGTGGAAATTTAGTTCTGATATTGACCCTTTTCTATCTTTCACTATATGCTTATTTCTATTCCTTGTTGGGTTCATTGAATGAATCTCCAGGTTTTAGACAGAGAAATGAATATGATCTCTTAGGGACAGTATACTTGTTTAGAGATGGTACTATGAATTTTGTTTTGAGATTTGAATTTGAACTTGAGCTTGGTGAATGGGAAATATGTAATCAGTTTGTAAGTTTTGTAATGGAAAGTTGGTAGTGTGCATTCTTTGACTGTGCATTCGGTTTTGAGTTCTCTTTTGGGAACTAGCTAAAGAATTTCTAAGTTTGTATTAGATAAGGGATTTCATTTCATAGTATAAATGAAATGAAATATGGATTGGATCTTTTTTTTTGTTTGAGATCCTTTTTTTGTAGATTGTATAAGTTCATTGACTGAACTTATCTTTAATTAATTCTCTTCTGAGATGGGAACTTCTTGTGGATTGGTTAAGAGATTTATTTTTGCTTGAGTATAGCTTGGATTTGTGGATAGTCTGGTTTCAGACCTTTGAAATATAAACTACTAACATACAAAAGTTAGTAAGACTTTCAGTTAGACTGTTTTAATCTACTTGGATTGAATTGGGATTCTTGTTTAGATGTTACCTCCTTATTTATGGACTCCTTATATTGTTATCTTTGGACTGAGGTAGTGTTGTGTGTTCTAAACTTGATTCTATCCTTCAGATGAATTGTGTCTGAGGAATAATGTATGTATTGATTCTCTTCTTTTGTTTATATGGAAAGATGAAGCATACTAATTTGAGCTATGTTGTAACTAACTTCTTTTGCTGCTTAGAAAAGATAAATGTGTATTTCTATTCTTATGGAATTATGAAACAATTGGATGAAAAGACTTGTTGACTATTTTAAAGTAATTGATAGGATCAATTAAATCTTGTGATATAATTTTGATGTTGTGGATTATATTAAGTTATTTTCTTAAAAGTGAATTCATACTCTTTTATGGTACTTATTTTCTGGATGTTATTACTTATGATTGTTTGTATGATGTATATTAATTGTTTCATTAAATTAGAGTTGTTTAATGAAACAATTAGTGGAATGCACTTTACTTTAATGCTTAGTGCTTATCATGCTCAATTCATTGAACGAACCCATGCTAGAAATTTTGCAGATGGACATCGTAAGTGATAAAAGAAGACAAGAACTTTCATGATGTATTGGCTTATTTAATTCTTAGATCTTATGTAAAGAGTTTCAGAATTATTCTTGAGTTGTATTGGAAAAGAAAAGTGATGTTCTTTTAAGATCTTAATTAAGATTGACATGCAGAATGTCTGAATTGCATAGTTTGTAAATGTACATTTTAAATAATGAATTGAAAGGTTTGTGTTGGACTTCAATGTGTGAAGTGAAATTTTTGTACTTATATGCTCGGAAATAATAGTGATATCTTTACGGTATTCTTTATATTTGTTTATATACTTTTGTTGTTATCAGATATTGAGTAGGATTAAGGAGATAGTATAATCTCCCCTATTATAATGAACTTGTTAAATTGCAAAAGATGTCGTTATTTAACTACACAACTATAGTTTAATAATGAAATATGCATGGGACATACAATTAATCTATATGTGTAACGAATGATAAAAAAAGGGTTATGTTAAAACCTAACATTTAACCATGTAGAGGAAGACTCTTCCTCTCCCAAAGAATGAAAGATAAGATGATTAGTGGTTATGATCCTTAATCTTTATAACTTTGTTTATAAATGTAAACACTAGCTGAATCTAGGTGGATGTCACACTTGATTTGGATAGCTAAGTTGCATTAGGAATTAAACGTTGATGTTTGTTGTCCTATTTTGGGATATCTGCTTGTTATGCCACGTTAATGAACAATAATGCAAACATGGTTTAATGAAGTTCTCCATACCTAATTAGGATAAGTATGGGTAAAGAACTTAATGAATGTTGGAATTAGGGTTAGGCATGGTTGTTGTAATCTGAATCTTAATCTAATTTAATTATGAATAATGACCACTAAGGGGGTATGTACATCTTGATGAATCAGTTCTAACGGATGTTGGCACATGCCAACTATAGGACTATACCCTCGAGAAGTCTTGGGACTTCTTGAGGATACAGTGTTGTAGTTGACATGTGGCAACACCCTTCTATATTTGTTCATCTAGATCTATGCGCACATCTAGACTTGAACTTAGTTTCTCTCTAGGTCAAATTAGTAGCATGTTTAGGATAGGTAGTAGCTTTCAATGACTCAGGGTACCTCGGACACATCTGGTTGACTTAGGTCAACTGAGTATGCCCATATAACCTAAGTCATCATGAGAGTCTTCCTATAATAAACTATGTTTCTAACCTGGACTAGGGTCAAACCTTGGGCAAGTGGACTGACGGTAGTCAGTAAATACCATTCTAGATAATAGAAGAGTGAGGTGAAGGACATATTCTAGAATGATGAGTATGCCATCTAGGAATAGTAACATGAATAGTATGTTGAAAATCTTTGGCCAAAGTATCGTCAAGCTACTGGTTACATTGTCCTATATCACCTAGTTTAAAGCAACGTGATGTCAGATGAATATTGGTAACAAATATTCAGATAGGTTCTTTAAACAGATCACTCAGTACCTGGAATAGGGTAGGAGAACCAAGTATACGTAGTATACATAAATTATTCTATACTTTAAGTTAACATGAGAGATCGGTTGGTAACCGAGTCATGGAATGAGATATCGGTAGAATACCGAGTCATTACAGCTTACATATGGTTATCTGTTATGAGATTGATTGGCATGGAATGTGTGTTCTAAATGATGTTTTATTTAGAATTCTAAAAATGAAGAGTAGGGTTCTCTTATGGGAGTATAGTTTTGTGTCTCCCGCTTAAACTTAAAATCCTGAACAGGATAAATATTATAAGAATAATTTGATTGATTGGATGGATGATATGGGTCAGATTTCAAAATTACTACATTGACAGATCTTGTTTCTTTAAAATAATTATTTTGCAATTTGGAAGAAGAAGAGGTATCATTTGATTTAAACGTAGTGTTTCTCTTATGTAATTGTATCTTCTTTTCTTCAATAACATGGATTTAATTTTCTGGGCCATGGTGAAAACCTCGTCAAATGTGCAAAAATTTTAAACTTGGAGATCTGGGGAGATGTGTCTAGCACAAGATTTGGTGAAAAACTCTATTAACGCATTCTGAGGTAGTTGGAATGTGATTTGGTTGATCAGGCTCCGCCAATGAGTGAAAAAATATGTGATAGATTCATCTTAATATTGGTGTGTCGCATATAATTCAGTCATGGTGACCTTATTGACAATGCTTATAGAAAAGTGGTCTAGAAAATCTTGAGCTACCTGATTAAATTAAAATATGGAATGCCTAGGTAGAGCACTATACCAATCTAAATCTGGTCATGTCAAGGACATTGGGAATGTTTACAAGAGAAAAGCATCATCATGAGCGATCAGATAACACACATGTTTAAAAGATTGTAAGTGTTTTTGTGAGTCTTCTTTGTTGTTGAATCAGTTGAATTTAGGCATTTCCCAATGGGGAGGGTATGGATGAATTTGAATGGACAGGTGAATGGGCTCATTGAAAATCTTGTCATATGTCAGAGCGTTACGTGAGTCAGAGAGAGATGCTTGTAATGTCTACATCTTGTACATCATCATTTTGATAAGATCATTAGTAGTCTGTGATGACTAGGTACCCCCTGCAGTATAAGGGGGTAGATGAGGTGCATGTGATGTGGGCGACATCCCATTATGTGGTAGTTTTGAGTAAAAAAAATTTGAGTTAGGAACATATACCGTAATAGATGTAGATGGAAAATATCCAGAATAAGTGGTAGATGAAATAGGGGGCTATTGGTGATAAGTGCAGGTAGGTGGAATGAACGTAAAGAATCTCGTAGCAATAAAAGGAATACATTACGAGATGGAGAGGAATATGTTTTTGAAGGGAGTGTGGGGTACTCACACCAATGGTGGCTTATATGCAATAGTTATATGAGAGGTGGCGGGTGCAGATAGACCTACACTCAAGAAGGTTATAAAGGCATGGTTGACATCATAGGAACGACATATTTCAAAGGCATGATAGATGCCATAGATGCAACAGATATAAATGATGTAGGGTCAATCTAGGAAAACACAAGTTGTAAGGTGGAAGTGGGCAAGGCCAAACTAGTAATAACTGATGTAGAAGTCGGTGTGAGGGTAGGAGGAATGGACACAGTCATGCCATATACAAGCTTCCCTAATGAATAACAAGTAGATGAATGAGTGAGATAGTACCGCAGAGAGGTGGGGTTCTAGATCAAGGAGTCTCGTGAACTCCTCATCACCACTGGGCATGGAAAGAGCTTGATTGGGGTCTATAGGTGATGTGATGGAAGGGGGTGATAGGCTACATGGAATAGTCTTGTGGATAACATGAAATATGAGAGTGTTATCTTGTTTACGAGTCAAACACCATGTGACTTGACGATAGAACATGTATTATGTGCTTCGTTGATAATGCAGAAACACAAAAGAAATAGAGAAAAAATGGTTCAAATGTGTTATTTGACCGTTGTTTTTATTAGAAAATTAGAATATATAGATCGACATCGGTTGGGGTAACTAATTCCAGTATGAGGGGGCAACCACCATCAGTCGAATAGACTAATGTCAATTACTATGGAGAAATGAAAGATTTGTAAATTTTGAAATACATGATGAAGACGAATTAGATCTTGAATCTAAAAGTGATATTAAGGACTCAAAGATATAGTAAAATGACAGAGGAAGGCACAAAAAGAAAAGAAAATGTAGATTGAATTATACTTTGGTAGAAATGACTAAAATAACATAAAACCGATGGAGGTCAGTGACCTAATGGTAGTGAGATGATTAAACTAATGGCAGTCGTTGGACCGACATTGATTATTGTGAAATCTAAGAAAAATGGAAAAAGTGAATTTTTGGTGATTTAGGTCAAATAACAAGACCAACTCAGAGACTGAGTATGGAAATTATCAGCCCTAACACACTTAGAAATATTTATAATACACCAACTATGATGGTGGAGTATGTAGGGAGATAAAAAATGGAGAGAACAAACATGCACCTTAAAACATAAATAAGGAAAAAGCTAGCAAACACGAAATCTTATGATGTAAATTTGATGTTGTGAATCATGCCATTAAGGATTGACTTGTGAATAGAATATATTTTTTGGTTACCAAAGGTTCCCTAAGGAAACTAAAAAACTATGGATGGTATCAGGTAAGTTTTGGCATGGGGGATCCTTCTCTTATATGATAATTGGCAATAAAACCATTTGGAGCCCACTGTCAGTCCTATGATCATGTGATTGTTGACAACTTCTTCAAGGAAAGATATTATTTAAGAAATGTGTAGTTTGTTTTCAGCGATTTGGTATAAAGAGTGTGTAAAAATGCGAACTACGGTTCATTTTGTCAACCATCAGTTGGGCATGACTTCCAACATATAAATTTCCCACAATTTAGATGAGCTAGAATGTAGCATACAACAATGATATGCAAAGATTTTAAAACCAAATCCACAATGAAATTCGATGATAGAAATAATGAATAGGAAAGAGTATGTCTTACAATAATTCAATACAAAATAAAAGGAAGTTTTCTTGTTAACCCAAAATACAAGTTTCATTGAGATAAATAGGAGAAGAAGAATGTTTCTAAGGGAAAAGATTTTAATGTGAACTTTCCTTTTAAAAATAAATAAACACACAATGATTCCCTAAGAATGAATAATTAAAAGAACCCCAAATGGGTCCCACCAAGCATGATAAAATGTTTCACCAATAATTTTTACTCTTTATAGGACAAAACAGATAGAAGGTAAATGGTTAAGGAGGAATACATGTGAGGTGAGGTGGAAGGTAGAATACGCGCATTATTGACATTCTCCACGATGATCATAAAGAAATCATTTTTTTCTGGGAAGGACTACATGTAGATGCAAACCATGACCATAAAATTTTATTAACTAACATATGGCACTAGACTACCTAGTGTATGCTAGATCTAGGAAGCGTGGTGCTTCCTAGAGAGGCTATCAATCCACTAGTTAATAACAATTCAATGTGAATAAGAAACTGAAATAAATAATTCCTATTGTAATGTAATGATTTAGTTTTCTAATACACAAAATACACTATATTTTATGCTAGATATCAAAATAACACTAAATCTAATTACAACCATGGTTTGTTTTAGTTAGACAAGTCTGTCAAGGGTTTGCTAAGGGTTTGGGGCTGATTGGTTAAGGTCTGGGTTTGTTTTAGGTGAGTGGGAAGCTTGCTGGTATGAGAATATGAAATGACATAGATATCGATATTGGTTTGATGACCGATGCCGGTATGGGGAAGAAGCCAATGGCGGTAGGGTAAACTGATGTCAGTAGGGGTAATTGGAAATAGCTTAATAAAAATGGTTTTTGGGCTTCTCTGTGATTTTATAGAGAGGGAGGAGGGTGTGGAGAGGTTTGTAATAAAACATAGAAGACTTAGAAATACTGAGAGAGAGGTCACAAAGGTTGAAAGGGATCGAAATTGTTGGGGTGGTGGATTGGTGAAAAGATGGAGATATCTGGATTATAGTAGAAAATGAAAATAGTGAAGGAAAAAAAGATATTTGAAATAAAGGAAGAACAGATTATTAATATCATGTTACTTGTTTCTATGAATATATCGTGATTGGATGAAGGTAGGTGATTTATTGGTGTGGTGGTAGCTGGTTCAGTGCCGTGGAAGTATGACATGTGTGTTCTTGTGAATTCTCTAATGATCTAGAAGGGAATCCTTGGCCTATGCTACTCTCTAGTGGTGCGAAGATTTCGTTTGGATGAGGCAATGGATCTAAGATCATCACCTGATTGTAATAGAACTCTCAAAACTTGAAATGAACAACCCAGGTAAAAGGTTGTAAAGTTATATATAAAGGAACCGACGGCAGTTTAGGTAACCAATGTCAGTCGAGGAAAAACTATTGTCAGTTAGGGTGAAATAGTCCTATTTACAAAAAATAGGTAGATCTTCCTAGATTTGGTGTTCTTTTCTTGTCCAATCCTCTTAGGGAATTAGAGTTCATGTGATATAAGACATGAAGATCTTAGAAGAAGTCCAATTAGTTTTATGAGGAATTCTTACTTAGTTCGGTCAAGCAATGACTTAACATTGGGAGTGATCACTCAATGATGAGAGTGATGAATCAATCACTGTGAGTTAAATGCCCTTGGAATGGTTATAGGGTGAGGTGTGAGGATGAGGTGGTTGTGTGAGGATTAAATTTACTTAATTAAAATAATTAAATTAATTAATAACGCAAGGATGAATATTGATATGGGCTAAAGGGGTCATGATTATTTAAGTATGTTACGTTAATTAATTAAAGGGGGCCAAGGGGAGTGTGACCCAAATTTGGTGTATACAGTTATGCCATTCGGCCTCAAAAATGCAAGATCTACCTATTAATGAGCCATGACCTACATTTTTCATTACATCATTCACAAAACAATCAAAGATTATATTGATGACCTTTTAGGAAAGTCCAAATGAAGAAAAGATCATCTTCCTATCCTTGAGTCAATCTTCACTCGTCTCATCCAATATTTTCTTCATCTCAATCCCACAAAATTTATTTTTGGTGTCCTCACTGGTAAAATTTTACGTTTTATCATATCTATATGAGGTATTGAATTTGACCCATATAAGATTAATGCCATCATTTAAATGTCTCCTCCATCTAATCTCACACAACTACGCAACCTTTAATGAAATTTAAATTCTATATAACATTTCATATTACAACTCTCTGATCATTCTCATCCTATTCATCACATCCTCCACAAGGACATAGATTTTGACTGGGATTCTGATTTTCAGAAGGAATTTGAAGAAATTAAATAGTATCTCTTATCACCTCCTATTCTTACTCCACCACGTGAAGGAGAGCCATTTTACTTATACATATCTGCTTCAAAACATGACCTTAGACCCATGCTCGCACATCATGATAGTCAGGGTCAAGAATAAGAATATATTATATCATTTGCACACTCCATGAATATGAAACCCATTACACCGAAATGGAGAAGCTATGTTGCACTCTATACTTTGCCACCTCCAAGTTGCACCATTATGATCCTAATCATAAAACATATATTGTCACTAGCTTCAATCACCTAAAAGCTATACACTATAAACCATATCATAGTAATCGTATCACTCGATGGCTTATGCTTATGACTAAGTTTTATTTAGAGTTCATGTCACAAAAATCCCTTAAGGTCCTGGCTATTACAGATCAGCTCGCCGATGCTCCCTTACCCGACAAAAAAATTCCTCATGAATACTTCTCAAAATGACTCTCTTATTTTATGGTTCTAAATTTCAGGAAGGGGGAGGATCTGGTTTCATTATCATCCCTCCTGTGCGTATTCCTTTTCTATTATCATTTAAACTCAATTTCGAGTGCACTAATAATATGGAATAATATGAATATTTAATCATGGGTCTAACCACTACTATTCTTCTAGGTTTTCATATCTTAGACATCTATGGAGATTCACAACTTGTTATAATTCTAGTCAAAGGAGAATATAAATGTAAAAATTGAAATCTTACAGAAATATAAACCTAACATTGACTTTCTTGTTGGCGCTTTTGATCATCACACTATCCAACTCATCCCATGGTATTCTAATAGATTTACAAATACAATGGCCTCTTAAGGAGCCCTCGTACCATTTGAAACAGAAGAGTCAAAAGACAACACTAAATTATTCATCATCGTTCAATGGTTAGACCATAATTCACATCAAAATGAACTTCTTCCTATCAATATTGTTGAGGATAATCTAACTGATTTATGATATACTTAGATATACGACTATCTCACTAAATCCAAAATTCCATCTAATTTACCAAATAACACTAAATGTTTAATTCTTCAGCGCGCTACTCACTTTATCATCAAAGGAAATATTCTTTACAAACATAGTTTTTACAACTTACTAATATTCCTTAATTCACAAGAATCAATTAAATCCATTAAAGAATTCCCTGATGGTGTTTGTGGAGGTCATTTCATCAGAAATTACGTCACTAAATGTGTTATAGGAGTAGGGTATTACTATCCCACTATGACCAAGGATTGCTGTGAGTACATTAATAAATGTGTGAAATGTCAAATTCGTTCAGATTTGATCTATATCCCAAGTCAAGCATTATAACCTGCATGGGACCTATGGCCTTTCTAGGTAAGTGCAACAGGTTGGGGGACAAAAAAGGGGTCATAAGTGGATGTCATATTGCAAATACTCAACATAGTATAAAATTGTAGGGATTATTACAAATGCATACACTCAAAATTAGAAAAACTTATAATAATATGAATTGTAGCTTCCGGAATCTAGTTTCTAAACTACTATTTTTTTAAAAAAAATGGACAAGTTTAGCTATATTAAACACTCAAAATTCAATGACTTGGTATTTTTTTTTTTTAAACACCTACAAGACTGTAGTCCATTTGCCCATGATTTGGATGACCAAAAATTGATATATATATTTTTACTCTAGTGACAACTTAGATGTTGCTATCTATCTTGGGATAGATTTTATTTTGTATTTTTTTGAGCAATATTTTATTTTTTATGGTTTTTTTTTTCCGTGAAATTGGTTTGAAAACATAAAGAAAATAGAGCACTTTCCATTTGCCCACCGTAACTTTATCAAAAAATATTGAAATCAAATTATCTTTTTTGAACATGTATATAATTTCACTATGGTTGCGATGGTATAAGTTTTATCACATTATGACAAGTGAAACAAAATTTGTAGTCTTAAATGTAGACATAAAAATTCACAGGAAAAAGTGTCTTAAATACCTACTATTAGTAAAAAATTATAAAATGATATTTATCCTATTCTATTCACTTTAAAATCAATATTTCTACAAAGCTAACAGTCTCCCCTACGCAATGGTACCATTTTTATGACATATTTTTGACTTTTCAGCATGCTTAAAGTCCGCAGAAGACTAAATTTGATGTTTTTTTTTGTTGTTGATGTAAAATTCAGGATTTTATGTCCACTTAATTTTCCCTCAACTTGCTGCACTTACCCTTCTCTCAATGGGGATTACACTTCATTGGGGCTATCAACCCAAAGTCATGTCAACAACATAATTTCATCATTAGAGCAATTGAATATTTCACCAAATGGGTTAAATAAATCCCCTTAACATCAACTAAGTCATAACCAATTATCAATTTCATATTCAACACATTATATGTCATTTCAGCATCCAACATAAGATTATCACATATAATGGAAAATATTTTAAAAATAAAGAAGATAAAAACCTTTGTGACACCTTCAATATTAAACTTATCTTTTCATCACCATACTATACTCAAGAAAATGGATAGGTTGAAGCCTCTAATAAAACACTCGATAATATGTTTATGAAAATAGTAAATGACGTAGGAAGAAATTGACATCTACAAATCCCATTTTCTCTTTGGGCTTATCGAACTAGCATACCCACACCTACAAGAGAAACACATTTTTCACTTGTCTATGGATCTGAAGCCATTTTACTTATTGAAATCCAATTACCATCACTTTGTGTGTCCCTCAATGACTTTCTCCCTAACAAATAATATTGACAAGATTGTTTAGTACAACTTGAACTGCTGGATGAAAAATGTCTAATGGCCCTTTAACATCATCAAGTTTAGCAAGAATGCATTAAAAATACATATAAAAAACATGTCAAAGAACATGAATTTAAATTCGGTGATCTTTTCCTTGAATAAAATCAAAATGTCACTCAATTAGAATAGAGTAAATGTCGAAAGTTTTCCCCCAATAGGATCGGTACGTACATCACTACTCATAAGTATGGGTTAGGAGTGTACCATCTCACTTCTCTTAATGGTAAACCTAAAGAAGAACCTTGGAATTCATTTCACTTTCATCCTTTCTATTGTTAAATATTTGATTGGCATGATATTATCTTATCATTCCATTAGAATCGTCCATCATACTGTAGTAGTGATTTGAGAGTGTGGGGTTATCCGTCATTATCCTAAAACACCTTAAAGATGAGCACCATGACTATGCTCATCATATATTTCTCTACAGATAGTTTCCTTGTTATTAGGGACCCCAAAATCACTAAATCCATTACCCTTGTACAAGTTAAAATGGAGAATAATAGGGGGTACGAATGTCTAGATCATATATGCACCATTTCCCCTCCTCGAAATGATCTATTACAGATTTTCCCTCAGCTAAAAATATGCCTTAAAAATCATTTGGATGGATTTATCAAAAAAACAAAAATAAATGGTAGACTTATCCCTTGAAGGATAAAAATCCATCATAGATCGATCCCTTGAAGGATTTCTATTCGTAAGAAAAATTCAAAATAGCATAGACCATACCCTTGAAGAATGACTACCCATAAAAAAGGGACTTCTCGCATTGATCAACCTTTTAAAATAAATAGATCAATATTAAAAGAATCTAGGAAGGTTTCCCACATTGTTCAGCCTTCTTCTTGTAAAAAACATCTCGCATTGATTAGTTTTCCTAAAAATCAAAGTAAAGTTGGGACATCTCTATATAGACCTGTGGAAAAGGAGAATCTATTTCCCCTCATTGATTTATTCATGTTCACACCCCCTTTCATTTCCTAATAAATAAGATCTCATTTAATCCCACATTTTATTAAGTATTGTGTAATAATCCATCGATGATCATAGTTAAAACTTGTAAAAGTTTGTAAGTGTAAGAGCATTACAATTTTAAAAACCCACCGTGTAAGTACCAAATCCTTAGTGGGACGATCATTCCATATTTATCCTATTTTATTCAGCTACATTTTGATATAGTTGAGATCACATTTTAAATTTTAACCATGAGCTCCAAACACATAACATCATATCATATATTCATCTAACATTAACACATGAAAGATAAAAAAAATATATAAAATAAAACCTCATAATCATCATCATATATATCTATCAAATCCACATTCATCAATATAAAAAATAAGCTTATAAGAGCAATGTCAACAAAATCCATCATACAAAAATTGGCTTCCATGATAAATACAACTACATATAAAGATTCTGTAAATTGAAACTCTCCAATAGACTGGCGAGGAGGAGTTGTGCTACCCTCTCCTCCCTACACACCTCCAGCTCTAGCTACTCCTATACCACCCAAAACACTAGCATCTCATCTAAACTCTCCTCCGCTATATCCCACTCACTCAAGTCTCTGAGGTGGGTGAACTACACTCACACCACTAGAATTAGGGCATCCTATCCTATCAGTAAAAAAATATCCATACAGAAATGTGCCCAGAAAATCATGAGTCACCATATCAATATAATACTTTAACTCAACCTGGTATTGACTCATAGTGAAACTAGAAAATATCCCAGAACCCATAGGGAACCTTTATCTACTATCCCATGGCCTAACTCCACTAATCCTAGGTTTTCCTCCCACTGGCCTGTGCTCTATGAGCCATTTTAGCTAACTCTGAACTAGAAATAGAAGGCCTGATAATCCCTAAGGCCTTCCTCATCCTATCTATCTGACTCTTGTACCAATCTCGATCTATAATGTCTTCATCCAACCGATCTTTGTAATCCTCTCGCTCTACTATCACATTGTCTCTCTCATTGATCAAGCCATCCCGCTTAGTAATTAATGTATTTCAGATACCCATGAGGTCACCCCTCTCCCTCCTGGCTGAACCTCTCTCACCATAAACTATGGCCTTCTTTGTTGTCACTACTGCTATGGCTTCCACAAACTTATCATCAACATCCTCCTCACTATCACCCTAGACATCTTCAACAACCTCATGTGCCACTACTCCTCTTGCTACCCAAGGTCACACTTGTGTGACTGTCTATGCCGATCTCTCAGAGACGTGAAACCTATCAAAGCTCTTCAATACATGGTTCCACCATGTTTTATAACCAAGAGTATCCCCAAATTCATGAATAATAATAATCTAACCATCATCATTGGGACCCATGGACTCCATCTGATCCATGATATCCTCGGGATCTATCACAATGGCCCTCGGAGTCTTTGTATCCCCATATTCTCGTTTGTACTGTACAGGATCCACTAGCACTCCATGTATCAATACAAAATATCTCATAACATGGTAAATGTGAAGTAACTCATGCTCACCCAGTTGAAGAGTGATAAAAAAAATAAAACCAAACAGGACCTAAATGGGGTATTTAGGGTATTAATGTTAATCAAAATAGGAAGACAAAAATGTTGTAAATAAACTAAAGCAGTATGAAATGAATGTAAACAAACTATTCTAAGTTAAATCAAAACCCTAATTTACAAGAGGTAACAAGGAAATGACTTAGATGATAATAGGATATTGTCGTAGGTTGTCACAGATCTGGTACTGGAACTTGGTAGTGTAGATGAACACTTAGAGGCCTTATGGAGGGCATATTTGGACTGTCTGAAGTGACATAGACACCTAGGAGTGTACTAGGGAACCCCGAGGCACCCTGGTCTGGATTCTGGCCACTCATAACCATGTAAATGCTCAAAACACTAATTTGGCATGGTTGCTAAGTGTTTCTGAATAATCCGTTTCTATTGCACTGGATTCACCAGATGAACTAGATGATGCCCTGCACATGAAGAATAAGAAGTGGTTAGATTGAACTTTGTTGCCAAACTAGTGGACTTATCACTAAGGAATGCACTACATTACGGACCTTGGTGTATTTATTTTGAGTGTGTGTATACCTTCCCCAAGGTGCTCTTGTGTCAGTTACACTTTGTGAAATAGCGAGCTATGGTATCTATAAAAGATCTAGATATTAGAATAGAATGAATACAATCCCTCATCCTCTATGAACATATGCGATGCAAACTTTCCTACCTTGAATGTATGGTGTTATGTGGATGTAAGATGGTGTAATTTTTGTAGCCCTAGATGGAGTGATAGTAGTGATAGGATGCAATGACCTAGGACCCTTATTATGGTCTTATAAGATTTATATTTATAGGGATCTCAAGTTTTATTTTGTAATTAATCCCAAAAATTCTGACTACAGAAAATAAAAAGATGACCAATGGGTAGATGTGACCCAAAAATGATCAAAGGAGGCTAAGCATAAATTGGATCACCCAGAGTGGGACTGGGTCACCCCAGTATAGGGTGGGATGCCCAAAATTAGTGCTAGGATCTTGGGGAAGTTAGAAAATGGTGTGATAAGTGTTTGGAAATACAAAGTAAAACATAAGACAAAGATGGCAAAAGTATCAGATTAATTGGTACTTTTTACACTTGAGAAGATTCCAAATAGTAGTATAAGACCAAGATAAATATTATCTAATGTGTAGTATTTGTGTCTACATTTCCCCCCACTTTATGTTGGTGAGAAAACAACTCGATAACATAAAGTAGATAGAAAAGAGTACCTGATATCCATGCAGAGTGTAGAAGAAAACGCGGCAATGGACTAGAAGCGAGGAATGAAAAAAAGAGAAAATGTGGAAGTGTGTGGATTCTAAAGACTAAACATGTGTAAATAGTGATGAGAGTGAACATAGGGCGGAACACGTGTGTAGATGTTGTATGTGTGTGGTGTACTTGCATGGTTAGTATTTCAAGTAGCATCATGGTGTGTTGTCATTGTAGTTGTTGCCTCCAATTTGATTTTTTAGTTCTCATACGGAAGAACTGCAAGGAGAAAATGATCAAGTAGTCAAATATGTATGTATGTAAAAAAGTTGTGTAAATTATGCAAATGTAAAGTATGCTAGAATAGAAAGTGTAAATGGAAAAATACAACATGTGCACCTGATCAAATTTAAGAAAAATGTGTAGAAGGATATCCTGTGATGTCATGAGTTTTTTCAGCAATCTCACGACACCTTGGTTGAAGAAGTATAGGGAGGAAATGCTCAATGTCCTCTAACTCTAACTGCTTCTGTTGAAATTTGTTGAAGAGATCTCTATATTGCATCAGTTTTTTGGGAGAGCCTACGCCACTAGACGGAGAAGTGTAGAGAGGACACCTACTGTAACCCCTAAGCTTGTGACCCCTCCAAAAAATTTCCACAAGACGCCATGTCCTATTAAGGCCATTTTCCATGGAGTTCATAGACTAGTCTAAACTTACTCGCTATGTGAGAACTAGTGTAGATACGTTGTGTTAGTAGAAACCATCAATGATGTCCCCATCTTTGGGGGCATATGTGATTACTTTGGAAGGAGAATGCAGCCCCAAGAGAGGACCAACCATAGTCTGACCTTGTAATCAACTCAACCTTATAAGGGGAAAAGGGAAAGTGCTTAGTAGATACAAAGGCACACACAAAAGGGGATGGATAGCCAATACAAGTCTTAGTCTGAATACATGCATGCAAATAAGTGTAACATATGCAAATAATGTAAAAACTACTAAGAAAAGTAGTGTAAACACACAAGAAAACAAGGAGACCACACAAACTGGGTTTCAAACATGGGACATCACTCATGATGTCACAAGACACACAAGGCCATCATGGCTATAAAAGTAAGACAAGTATGCACACAAGAAAATGGCAAAGCCCTCATACAAGAGAAAACAACGTAGACAAGTAGAAATACAAGTAGTTAAGAAAACATGTAGTCTTGTAAAATAAGTGTTACACATGGAACACCCATTAGCATGTTACAGTGAAAACCAATATGTCAAAACATGTATAAGAAAGTAGTATAAGATGATAACTACAAAAGGAAAAAATAACACCTATATGAGACAAATGTGGATGCCCCCAGCGACTAATATAGTAAGGGTAGAAGGAAAGCATCCATACCACATGTAAATTTATTGTATCTATGATAAATCTAAACAAATTCATGAACACACGTGTGTGTATGATAATGAAATACAGGAAAGAAAGCTAACATGTGTAGTAAAGTGAACATGTAGAACACTAGTAAGAAAAACTAAATACTACTAAGATAAAGAAGTATATCATGGATTGATGGAATGAAATGTAATACTGAACGATATGAGAAATGTTCCCCCCGAGTGTATGGAAGTGTAATAAGTGAGGTTCATTTTTTTCCCCCTTAGTAGTCAAGAAATAACTCTAAAATAGAGCGTGTCATTGGGAAATGTTCGAGTGATGTTGGTTGTATCTAGCATGCTATGATGAATGTGAATGTGTAATGGTGATGAAATGCAACATGTGGAGAGATTATGTGCATGAACCCTATAGCCGAAGCATATATCAATAATTTTTGTATCGAGGGAGTGATGATTTATACCTAATGTATATCACTATAAGATGGAAGAAGAAGGTAAAGATATAGCCTATATCGTATGTCACTACTATATGGATGATGAGGGTGTAGGAAGCATATATGAGTAGGTAGAAGATAATGAAAGGTGGTGATTTTAGCACTAAGCATATACCACTAATGCACTAGTAGGATAAATGATGATGTGGTAGAATGAACTAGAAGAGGATGATAGAATAGGAGATGATCATATGTAAGGGGATAATGTACAATGGGGAAAGGAGTGGTAATTTAACCTAAGGTGTAGACCACTACATGATATGAAGATGAGTATGGGTGATGATATAACCTAGAGCATTGGTCACAAGTCCAATGTAATGTGTTATGAAATGTCACATGTAGGTAAGGTCAATTTGATTAGTAAACCCTTCATAGTTAAGTATGGACTGGGGAAATAGAGTGCGTCATAGGGTGATGATTGCGGCACCTCAGTTCAGTGTAATATTTCTTGAGATGCATAACATTGAGGGGTTTTTTGAGTGGTTTCCCTAGAAGGGTATTGTTGGCAATGAATCACAGCACCCCTGGGTGTTGATCAGATTTCTAGGTTGATCATACTAACATCCAGTGTGATTGCAGAACATTGAGTCCTTTCTCCAAGTGCGGGACTTACAAAAATGAGAAAGGAATCTCTAGAGAAGGCTGGTTCCTATCCCTCTGTTCAGATGCACACGTAAAATGTAGATTTTTTAATCAAAACCTAAACTAACTTGCCAAGGAGACAGGGTAGGAAGATGCAAAAAATAAAACCTAAACTACAGAGGTGATGCACCGAGGAATGAAGAACACCTGTTTTGCCAATAAACACAAACCATTAAATTGTAATGCAAGATCATACACAGATAACAGATTTGTAGTGAAAGATCAGGAAGATGCAAATGAACACAGAGAGGGTTGAGAATCATCCACATACATGCATTAATTTGCTCCAAAGGTTGATACAAAACACTGCAAAATGCCAAGAGGAAAAGTTGCATTACAGTTTTAAATGGGAGGTTTGAACTCCACAAAATCACCTGCCAGAGAGAAGAAGGGAGGGGCAAAACAAGAATTTCCAACCTTTAGAAAGAAGCCCCTCCTTATAATTTATAGGAAGAATGAGAGAGGGAAGAGAGAGAAATTCCAAATCTACCCCAACCACCTCCAAGCTGTATTTAATTCATCTCATTATGGTGGTAGGTGAGAACCCTAGTGACCCCCAAAAGTGGCGAACTGTATTTTTTATTTTTAAGAATTTTTCCCCACCCAATTAAAGATATCCAGTTGTAGTTGGACAGAGTACCTCGTAAGCTTTCCAAAAAGTCCAATCTTGCATGAATCTGAGCTCCCAGTCAAAAGTTATGGCCATCTGAATATCTGCGCCAGGGTCTGCTTCCTGTCAACGCTCAAAATGTTGCGCCTCCAAATGGTGCACCTTGGGCGCATCTATCCTTATGTATGCATACCCTTATGTGTGCCAAGGCATAAATTTGGTCATGTCGACACTCTGTGTCAAGCGCCATTTCTGTGCACCAAAGGCGCAACTTTTTCTATGTCGACACTCTGTGTCATGCGCCATTTCTGTGCGCCAAGGGCGCAACTTTTTCTATGTCGACACTCTGTGTCATGCGCCATTTATGTGCACCAAGGGCACAAATTTTTCTATGTCAACACTCTGTGTCATGCACCATTTCTGTGTGCCAAGGGCACAACTTTTTCTACGTCGACACTCTGTGTCATGCACCATTTCTGTGCGCCAAGGGCGCAACTTTTTCTATGTCGGCACTCTGTGTCATGCGCCATTTCTGTGCGCCAAGGGCGCAACTTTTTCTATGTCGACACTCTGTGTCATGCGCCATTTTTGTGTGCCAAGGCACTGTTGGTGATGCAATAAGTATCGAGCTCTGAGTTTCTTTGATTTCCATATTCTTCTGCTTGTGTATATCTACCCGGGTGTAAAGATATATACAATAATTTTGGCGACTCAATGGGATCACCTGCCTACTAGGTAGAAGATCAGTGGCCTTTTAGTAGTCCATTGGGCATGGAGTCATAAGCAGTAACCTGAAACCAACCTGGTATCTAATCCCGAGCCTAATATCGCAAACCCTTCTCTGATAACACTCTGAACTGTAGAAATTCAACTTGAGAGCAACAAAACCTGTGCCGAAGCACTTAGGGAAATTGAAACCTAACTACAACAAGACAATGTGCATACGCACTTAGAGAAATTGAAAACTAGGCTAATATTTACAAGGGTAAACTTTCTCCTTTTAGTAGTAATGTTTAAGATAGATTCCGCTAACTTGAATCGAGATTTCTTCTCCATCCAATGTAGAAAATTGGAAGGCATTACTACTTTTACATCCCATGACCATATAGGGGCCACTCCAAATGGCATCAAACTTTGAATGCCTTCCTGGTTTTGCCCAATCTGCATCCCATTTCAGAACTAGGTCCCCCTCCTGGAAGGTCTTTTCTCTTGCCTTCTTATCAAACCATCCTTTTACCAAGGCCTGATCCTTCTCAAGCATCTGAATGGCATGTTCTCTAATTTCTGCCAATTCCATCAACTCTGCATACCTGGCCTCCATTGGTTCAAACTTAGCCAACTCCAACTGCTTCATGAGCTCCAACGCTGGAAATTCTAACGATATAGGCAATACTGCCTCTTTCCCATAGACCAATTTGTAGGGAGAACTACCTGTAGACCTCTTTGGCGTTATCCTGTCAGCCCATAATGCTGATTTTAGCTTTGTATGCCATGTCCTTTGGTTTTCATCCAGAGTCCTTCTGATGATTCTCAATAAATTCTTGTTCGTGGACTCTGCCTGTCCATTACCCTGTGGGTAATAATTTGAAGAGGTTCTCAAATAGATTCCATTCTTGACAGCCCATTCTGTAATCTTGGAACCTATGAATGCCAATGCATTATCTAATATGATAGTGGCCGGCACGCCGAACCTGGTCACTATCCCTTCATAAAAGTCTAGTATGTTAGACTCATTTGCCTCTTTGAGCGTTATTGCTTTGGTCCACTTGGTGAAATAATCTGTCGCCGTGAGAATCCACTTGTGGCCTTGGCTTGAGTTTGGGTTGATGACCACAATGAAGTCCAATCCCCATTGCATAAATGGTTGGTCAACCAAAATTGGGTGCAATGGAAGTGCTGCTAGTCTTTCTTTTCTTGTGAAGAGCGCACATTTCTTGCACTTTCTTCTCCATGTATGGCAGTCACTGAACATTGTCGGCCAATAATATCCTGCCTTCATTATCTTGAGAGCTGTTACTCGTGGGGAAAAATGTCCTCCAGAATCTCCATCATGAAAATCTCGTAACACCCTCTCAATTTGACATGTCCCAATGCACCTCAATAGAACTCCATTGATGTCTTTTTTAAACAAAACACCATCAACAAGCACATATGGAATGGCTTGTAATTTGAAGTATCTCCTTTTTTCTTTGCTCAATTCTGGAGGGCATAGGCCTACCTGCAGGAAGTGTATCATATTCTGAGTCCAACAAGGAGCGGGCACATCATCATTTTCTTGTTCTTGACCATCCTGTAGTACCAAGGCAATCTCTTTTTCATCACGTGCTTCAAATTTTTGACTCAAAGCTAGTTGTTCACATAGTCCTTTTCCATGTATTAGCTTAGTGACCTTAATTTCAGTGTCATATTCTATGACACGAGTGATCCATCCTGCACGTTTCTCATTCAGATCCTTGTTTAGAAGGAAGTCCTTGACTCCCGCATGAGAGACCAACAATTGGATCTTATTGTTTGAGACTAGGTGCTTGAATTTCTTTAAGCTCCTGATCACTGCAAGGACATGCTTTTCAATGAAAGAGTACCTAGCTTCGTATTCCTCCAAGCCTTGACTGAAGAAAGCAACTAGCTGTTCTAATCCTTCTTTGTTTTGTTGTACCAAGATTGCAGAAATTGTGTCTCCACCGCCAAAGGCATATAGCATGAAGCCCTTGGAGAAGTCTGGATTGACGAGAGTCGGAGCTTGAGATATAGCCTCTTTTATTGCCTCAAAACTTGCCTTGCCTTCAGCTGTCCACTTAAATACCATGCTCTTCTTCAACATCAGCGTTATTGTCTTCACAAGAGCAGCAAAATTTGGCACAAATCTGGTGACAAAATTGATCCTTCCCAAGAAGCTTTGAAGAGCCTTCTTGTGACTTGGCAATGGCAACGCTCGAATTGCTTCAACTCTTTCTGGGTCGATCGTCAATCCCTCTTTTGAAACAATATGGCCTAGAAGTTTTCCGCTCGTGAGCCAAAAATATGCATTTTTTGGGATTCAATGATACCCCAAATCTTCTACACTTCCGAAATACCTGCCTCAGATGAAAGAGGTGATCCACTGCATTTTTGGAGAATACAATGATGTCATCAAGATATATCAGAACTATTTTATTGATCAACCCCTTGAATGCCATATCCATTGCCCTTTGGAAAGTGGCTCCAGCATTTGATAGGCCAAATGGCATCTTCTTGTAGGCAAATGTGCCCCATTTGGTGGTGAAAGTCCTCTTGAACTGGTCATCTTCTTTCACCATTACCTGATTATACCCTGAGTAGCCATCGAGGAGAGAGAATCTCTCCAAACCGGATACCACTTGCAATATTTGTTCCATTGAAGGAAGTGGGTAATGGTCTTTGAGAGATGCCCTGTTGAGGTCTCGGAAGTCCACACACAACCTGATTTCTCCGCTCTTCTTCCTGACTGGAACCAAGTTTGCAACCCAGCTTGAGTGCTTGATTGGGAATATAATTCTTGCCTCTATTAGCTTGTTTAGCTCTTTCTTCATTAGAGGCTCAATGTGAGGGTTGACTGGTCTCTGCTTCTGCCTGATGGGTTTAGCATCTGGATCCAATTCTATGGTATGTTGTGCCATCTTCGGATCGAATCCTCTCAAGTCTTCATAGCTCCAAGCGAAGACATCTGGAAATTCTTGGCAAAGTTGTATGGAATCTGATTTCTCCTGTTTAGTGGCCACTTTACCAATTTGAAGTGTTTTGCCTTCCCCAATTGGAATTGGCTCTGAATCTTCTCTCTTGACCTGTATGTTAGCCTTTTCCTTACGAAACTGGTCGTTAGGGTTGAAGATAGACTCCAATGTTACTAAACCCTTGGGAAGCTTGTTTGTCCGCAGCTGCACTACTTGATCCCCATACTGCTGCTCTAGTCTGTCTTGATTCCTAGCTGAAAATTCAGCCTCTTCTTGTAAGAAATTGACGATCTATTGATCGTTCTCAAACACCTGCCAGCTTATGTTATTATCTGGAACTGCTGGCCTCACAATCACATGGACATGTGGTTGTGTTTTTTCCCTTTTGATGTTGTCAACCACATCAAACGTTGCTCCAACTGCTGCGAGCCTATCCGCTGCTTCATTTTCCTTCCTGGGTATGGACACGATGTTGAAAGCTTCAAAATCCTCAACGAGGGTCCCATACCCTATTCTTGTAGTTCTTCAGCATGTCATTCTTTGTAGCATGTTGTCCCCTTACTTGATTGACGATTAGCTCACTATCTCCAAACACCTGCAAGTTCTTGATCCCCTTTCTTCCAGCCCAATGAAGTCCATGAATCAAGGCCTCATATTCAGCTGTGTTGTTTGAATAGGAAAACTGGAAACGGAAAGCTGAATAATATGTTATGCCTTGAGGTGAAACAAGCATAGCTCCTCCTCCTGCGCCTTGCCTACTCCTTGATCCATCGAAAAATAATTTCCATACCTCATTGTCATCCGTAATGGTCTAGTTTGGTGATGCTAGGAATAGACTGGTTTTCTTCATGTATGCAATAGACTCCTAGCTTAGATTCTTCTATTTCTTGGTAGGGATCAAAAGCATGTACCTTGCTTGCCCATTCTTCAAGAGTCAAATCTGGGATGCTTCCAACTTTGGTGTCAGCTTCATCTGTGCTTGGATAATCTTCTTGATAAAATGTCTGAACAGTTGGCGTTGATTTGGCTTGGAGTATGGGGCTCAATATGAAAGTTTGCAATTGGTTCAGATCTGATTGTGACCTTAGTACCATATCTGGTTCTGAACAACATGTGTGACCAATCAACAGATAAGTAGCCTCCAATTTTAGCTATGAAATCCCTTGATAGGCATAGGGCAAATAGTGGTGGAAAATCTATCACTGACACATCTTGCAAAACGGTAACGTCTGGGGCATGCATGCAACATAAGATTCAAACCTTTAATTACTCCCACAGTTTCTACTGCCATCCCATCCAATTGCACTACCCCCCTTGATATGAACTTCATATTTGAGACCCATCTGATCAGCTATTTGCTTGGGCATGACAGAACTACTTGCCCCAGAGTCAATCATGCAATTGTGTACTAATTTATCCATGATGATTAATGAAACATAGAATGGAGGGGGTTTCAAAACTTTACCTTGTTTTCCTCCATGATTCCCTTCAGGCTGAGCAACATTTGTGAGGGAATTCCCTTGCATAGGGACCTGCTGGTTTGAAATTGACCAATTCTTCATGGCAGCTTGTAGAAGATCTCTTTGGCCTGGGATGGATAAAGATTCCCACATTGATATATTCACATTTGTCTTCTTCATTTGATCAATGATGCTAAATGGGGATGAAAGATCTCTTTGTTGCCCTTTAGCCTACACATTCCTTTCTTGTGCTATGGGCAGCAACAACTGGCATTTGAGTTGGTTTAGAAGGTGGTTTGGGCTGTCCTTGCATGTTTGGAAGGTGGTTTGGGCTGTCCTTGCATGTTTGGAGCTGCATTTTGCTTACTGACACCTTGTGGAGTGATGGAAGGTTGTAGATCACTTGGAGCTAATGACTTCCCTTCACCAATATTCCTCTTCTTTGATCTTGTGTTAGCTGCTACACTCTGAGAAATTGTTTGATTCACGCCACAAAAATCCTCATCTTGCCAATTTGCAAGTGCGGGTATCATTTGTACTTGTGTTTTGCTGAGATGTCCCTTGTTGCTGATTTGTTTCTTGACTCACTTCACCCTCAATGCCAGTATTTTGTCACCATCAAGGATTGGTTCAAAGCACCATTAAAGCACATAGATTGGTTGTGAGGTTCATTGCATGGGAAACACCAATCATACTCTTGAGCTATGTTGTTTTGGACTGGCACTAATGCTTTAGAAGAAGATGTAACATTGGGGTTAATAGGGCTGAAATGGTCTAGTGGCGGGAGGCCTTACTTGGCTTTGATTTTGATTTGCAGCCTGATTTGGTGACCTATTGGGCTGGTATGGTGGCCCTAGCCTGGTATTGCGCTTGAGGCTGATACTGTCTAGCACTTTGAGCTTGTTGTCTTTTGATAGTCACCAGCTCATTTCCAAGGTTTTGTAACTGTTTCATAACCTATTAGATTTCATTTGAAGCACTAGAGGATGAAGTAGAAGTTTCATTTGAACTTTGATTTCTAGGAGTGGGAATAGGAGCCAAAGTGGGTGCTTGACTAGTGCTTGGATTTTCTAAGTTTGGATACTAGGGCATGGGAAGGCCTAGGAGCCAGCTTACCAGCTTGAATAAGATAAGTTTTCAACTCTAATGGTAATGCTATAAGCAGCGGGTAAGGTTGTGCCTCCCATAGATTGAATTAACATAGAAATATTAGAATTCAAAGCCTTTAAGGTACTATAGAAAAGCACCTTCAACTGTTGGCCTAACGGCCACTGGAATTCTATCCCAAGACCTTTGAAATCTAAAGTTGAAGTCGGTCAGCTGCTCATTGGGAGCTCTCTTGATAGTTGTCAATTGTTCTAGTAGAGACAAATTGTCTCCCTTTTCCCCAAACTGCTCATAGAGGACTATGCATAACTGATTCCAATTTGTGATAGAACCAGCTGCAAGGCTCCTAAAACCATTGCAATGCCTTTCCTTTGAAGGAAGATGCCAGAAATTTGACAGCAACATCCATTTCATTTATCTCATGGATTACACAAACGTTGGCGATGTCTTTGACATGATCACCAGGAGTGGTATGATTTTTCTCCATTAAAAAATGGAATATTCTTCAATGCTGCAATTGGAACTGGATTCTGTGCATTGAGGGCAAGTGGACTGCTACCAGTGAAATGACAAAGGGATTCAGTGGTTGTGCCATTCTGATTGGCCTGAGAACCCTTGTTGATGCAGAGAAAAGGTCTACCAGGTGGAGGTGTAGACAAAGTCCGGTTAGGTGGAGATGGTGATCTTTGTGGTCTTCTTCCTCTCCTTCCTCCTCCTGGTGATAGTTGCAAGTGGACAAATAGCCCCTCTTCTCGAGTATTGGACCTGGTTTGAATTCTTCTCATATGCCTGGGCAACTTTTGCTGCTACACCGTTGAATTCTATCCCCTTCGGAGTCGCCAGATGTGTCAGAGAATGAGCCTAAAAATGCTAGATTCTGCCAAGTTACACACCAAACCTGAAAACATTTAAACTCAAAATTTTTGAAATACCTGTATATTTGAGATTTTAGGGTTTGGGAATTGATTTGGAATGACAGTCCCGAAAACCCAAAAATGCCAGATTTTCTGAAAACCTGAAATCTGAAAATAAAAAAACCATGAAATTTTGAAACTCAAAATCTCAAAAATCTAAGAATACCCTTTTGAAGATTACCCCCCCGATCTATCAACTGGTGAAATTTTGACTTGTTTCGAGCAAGTTAAGTCCTTGAAAATTGATTTCAAGGTTCAGGTTCTTGGAAGGTGAAAAATCTGAATTTCTAAAACCTGTAATTTTTTTAGTCCAGATTTTCTTGAAAGTTCCTTCAAATCTTGTGGAATGACCTCTTGGTCCCACCGGGCATGCCAAAACTGTTGGCGACAAATCATAGCACCCCTAGGTTTTTGATCATATTTCTAGGTTGATCATACTAACATCCAGTGTGATTGCACAACATTGAGTCCTTTCTCCAAGTGTGGGACTTGCAAAAATAGAGAAAGGAATCTCTAAAGAAGGCTGGTTCCTATCCCTCTATTCAGTTGCACACGTATAAAATGTAGAGTTTTTAATCAAAACCTAAACTAACTTGCCAAGGAGACAGGGTAGGAAGATGCAAAAAATAAAACCTAAACTACAGAGGTGATGCACCGAGGAATGAAGAACACCTATTTTGCCAATAAACACAAACCATTAAAATGTAATGCAAGATCATACACAGATAACAGATTTGCAGTGAAAGATCAGGAAGATGCAAATGAACACAGAGAGGGTTGAGAATCATCCATAGACATGCATTAATTTACTCAAAAGGTTGATACAAAACACTGCAAAATGCCAAGAGGCAAAGTTGCATTACAGTTTTAAATGGGAGGTTTGAACTCCACAAAATCACCTGCCAGAGAGAAGGGAGGGGAAAACAAGACAAGAATGTCCAACCTTTAGAAAGAAGCCCCTCCTTACAATTTATAAGAAGAATGAGAAAGGGAAGAGAGAGAAAATTCCAAATCTACCCCAACCACCTCCAAGCTGTATTTAATTCATCTCATTATGGTGGTAGGTGAGAACCCTAGCGACCACCAAAAGTGGCGAACTGTATTTTTTATTTTTAAGAATTTTTTTCCCTACCCAATTAAAGATATCCAGTCGTAGTTGGACAGAGTACCTCGTAAGCTTTCCAAAAAGTCCAATCTTGCATGAATCCGAGCTCCCAGTCAAAAGTTATGGCCATCTGAATATCTGCGCCAGGGTCTGCTTCCTGTCAGCGCTCAAAATGTTGCGCCTCCAAACGGTGCACCATGGGCGCATCTATCCTTATGTATACATACCCTTATGTGCGCCAAGGCGCAAATTTGGTCATGTCGACACTCTGCATCATGCGCCATTTCTAGGCGCCAAGGGCACAACTTTTTCTATGTCGACACTCTGTGTCATGCGCCATTTCTATGTGCGAAGGGTGCAACTTTTTCTATGTCGACACTCTGTGTCATACACCATTTCTGTGCGCCAAGGGTGCAACTTTTTCTATGTCGACACTCTGTGTCATGTGCCATTTCTGTGTGCCAAGGGCGCAACTTTTTCTATGTCGACACTCTGTGTCATGCGCCATTTCTATGCGCCAAGGGCACAACTTTTTCTATGTCGACACTCTGTGTCATGCGCCATTTCTGTGCGCCAAGGGTGCAAATTTTTCTGTGTCGACACTCTGTGTCATGTGCCATTTCTGTGTGCCCAAGGGCGCAACTTTTTCTATGTCGACACTCTATGTCATGCGCCATTTCTGTGCGCCAAGGCACTGTTGGTGATGCAATAAGTATCGAGCTCTGAGTTTCTTTAATTTCCATATTCTTCTGCTTGTGTATATCTACCCGGGGTAAAGATATATACAACAGGTATAAAAGGAGTAAATGCCACCCCAAATTTTATCTATGATGATGTAAGGGCCAAGCCAGTTGGACTTGAATTTCCTTTTGAATGCAGTTACAACTTTTCTATTTTATTTGTTTTCTTGTAAGACAAGATCATTGATATTTAAGTCTCGATTTCAGTTCTTGTGGATGTTAGCATGTGAAATGTGGGTTTGATATAAGAATATGTTTTCCAATGCTTGGACATGATGCAAGTATAAAATTTCTAACTCATGTAGATGATCTTTTGTTGGTAAGTTTCATCTTTAAGGATTCATTTGAGAGAGATTTGGAGAGTCAGTATTTCGAGTTCTAAAGGAATAACAACCTCAGAAGCATAAACTAGGGAGAAAGGGGTAGCATTCATGGGGTTTTTAACACTAGTGCGGTAGGCCCATAACGCATATGGGATTTTATTATGCCCATCAATACCACTACAATCGACAAATTTACAGAAGGATTTTGACAATGCTTTTATTGGTAGCTTCGACTTAGCCATTTCTTTGTGGGTAATAAGTCATGGAAACTGATTGTTTGATCTTAAAATTAGCACAAAATTTCTTGACGTGTTTTTTTAAGGAGGATCTATTATCTGTTATAATTACGATTGATACACCAAAGCAAGTGATAATGTGCATGGTAAGAAAGTTACAAATGTTAGGACTGGTGGTTGTACGTAATGGAGCGGATTCAACCCATTTGGTGAAGTATTTGGTTGTGGTGATGATGAATTTGTGACCATTTGTGGATTCAGGGTTAATAAGGCCAATTTAATAAAATCCTTAAAGGAAAAAAGGCCATGTGGGAGTGATAGGTGGAAGGTCATAGGTGGGCGCATGATGGAGATTGCCATGATTTTGACATTTTTCATAGCGCTGAGCATAATCCAGGAAATCATGTTCCATCGTTGGCCAATAATACCCTTGACGTAAGAGTTTTTTCGCTATGGATTTACAGAAAAATGGCCACCATAGCGTCTATCATGAATGTGAGATACAATGGTGGGAATATTTGCAAAGGAAAGACAATGGAGTAGGCGACCATCAAGAAAAGGCTTGAACAATTTGGTGCTGACGATAACATAATAAGTGGCTTCACAATGTATTTTACGGGCTTCATGGGGTTATAAAGTAACTTGAATAGTTTGTTTGTACAAATAGTTATAGATAGGTGTGAACCATTCATTGGTGTTATGAATACATGTGACAACAAAGGTGACACTAGGTATGATGGAAATAAATGGTTTTCATAAGTGGGTGATAATTAAAGTGGCTTGATCATCGTGAAGGTCCTACGGGATAAGGGAGGTGATACTAGCCATGGCATAGACATGGCGATTGGATTTGGGAGGAATTTTGGTGATGGAATAAGACTCAAAGGTAGCTAAGAGGTATTTTACAAAGGAATTGTATGGAATAAGGTGTTCTTCCTTAGTGTGATAAGTGTCATTAAATTTGTTGATGACTAATTGGGAGTCTCCATACGATGCACAAGTTATGAATGACAAGATGTTTAAGGGTGAGAAAACCTAAAATTAGGGATTTATATTAAGCGATATTATTTATGTAGGAGAAACCCAACTGGTATGTAAAGAGAAGTGGATCACCATGCGGGGTGATAAAAATAATACCAGTACTGACACTAGAGTGACAACGAGATTCATTGAAGGACATGGTCCATATGTGTGATTCAATGGTATAAGCAGTGAAATCATCGCGATAGGAATCAGAAACAGGGGAAGCATTGAAACGAGGGGAAATGACGAATTGATCAGCAATGACGTTCCCCTTAATTATTTTCCGCGAGATGAACTTAAGGTCTAATTCTGTGAGTAGCATGATTCAATGAGCTAAATACCCGGAAAGATGAGTATGGGACAAGAGGTAGCATAAAGGGTTAACTTTAGTGATAATTTGAACCTCATGGTTAAGGATGTAATGACACAACTTATCAGTAATGAAGACAAGGCCGAGGTATAATTTTTTGATGTAACTATATTTACACTCATAAGACAGAAGGGTACAAATAATATAGTAGATGGCTCATTCGCAGTGGGTATCATCATGTTTGGCCAATAGTGCGCCTAAGGTGTGGAAGGTAGCGAAAGTATACAAGAGAAAGGGGTGGTTTGCTATCGATAAATGGTTATCTTTCTTCATAAGACTCATAAAGGGTTGAGTCTTATCGGACAATTGTGCAATAAAATGATCAATAACTTGAATCTTACCTTGTAAGGAATGAAGTTGATGTAATTTTTTGGTGGAGGCATGTCAAGAATAGCCTTGATTTAGTGGGGTCAATTTTGATACCGCAGCGTAAGATAATATATCCTAGTAACTTATCGGGTGGTGACATTGAAGACACATTTTTTGGGATTAAGGTGCACATATTACCATAATCATTCAAATAACACCTAAAGGTCACGTGCATGGTAAGGACAGTGAGACTTAGTGATAATATCATCAACCTAATATTTGATGATTTTGTGGATGTAATTGTGAAAAATATGTGTTATAACATGCTGATTGGCAGCCCCAAAATTCTTGAGGCCAAATGGCATGACAATATAGAAAAATGTACCCCATGGCATAGTGAAAGAGGTTTTTTCTTTAGCAGTTGGATTTATTTTAATTTGATTATACCCAGAAAAAACCATCCATAAAGGAGAGTATGTCATAACCTGTGATAGATTCTACTATAGTAACAATGTGTGGGAGGGGAAAACTATCCTTCAGGGAAGCTTTATTTAAAACCTGAAAATCAGTGCATAGCGAACATTACCATTGGCCTTCATTACTGGAACAATGTTGGAAACCCATTCGGGAAAATCAACAGCAGGGATGAAGCCAACGTCGAGCAATTTTTGGATTTCTTCTTTAACTAAAAGTGCAACCTTACGATGCATCTTATGGATTTTTTATTGGACATGCTTGACACTGGGATTGAGGAAAATGTTATGCATCGAGAGAGAGGTATCGATACTTGACATGTCAGTATAGTACTAGGTGAAGATAAAAGAAAATTCGTGAAGGTCTTGCTTGAAATCCTTTTTCTCAGCAGGGGTAAGGGAAGCGACTAACAAGAAAATACAAGGATTGTCAAGTGTTCCCAAATTACGTTTTATGGTTTCTTCGTTGATCAGTTTGAAATGTTCCTAGATATATGGAACTATAGGAATAGTGTCATGTGGGTCAGTAGTATTAGTGGAGTTAAAAAATTCCCCCAAACAAATGATATTAACAGATGGAAGGGATTGGCGTCATTTATGATTGTAAAAAAATTGTTTGTGATGGGTATTTTGGATACTAAAAACATTGTTTATGTTTTTTGAGTAAAATATTTTGTTGTTGTCAAAATTTTACGTACTTAATCATATTTCAATTAAATTTTTACTGTAATCAAAAGTATTTTTCATAGTCATACTGAATGATTGAAGAAAAATTTGTTATAGCTATTGAATTTATGTTTCAGATCTAAAAATTGTAAATTTGAATGGAAAATGATGAGCATTTTTGCAACATTCTTGAATAAAACCTATGTTGATTGTTCCGAATTTGACTAATGAGATAGAAATAATCAGCATGATGATTCATTTAAAAGGTGAAGTATGTCAAACCTTGGAAAACTTAGTTCATGATTGAAAATGGAAAGTCGCAACTGATGATCACAATTCTTTCCCGTATATGTCAAACTGAAGATAATGGAATTATTTTTTTTACATTTTGGAATGTGTATATATATATATATATGGTTTAGTATCAGATTATGAATTATTACTATGGGATTTGATTGTAAATATGTTCTATTGCTAAGGTTTCTATGCATCGAGTTGATTGGTCCAACATTGACCTCATGGTATATCGTTACATGATATAGATTATAAATTATGGTCTTGATCCAGAAAAATTCCTATGATGATGCTAATGAGCTTATAATACAACTAATGTTATGAGCTTGATTTATGGTTATTTAGTAGTAGCATACAACATTATAGTGTTGTACTATGTTGTTTCTTTGGTAATTCAGGGTTGTACAAATGAAACTAAAAAGGTAAAACTGCAATATGTTGATTCAAATAATGATTGTGTGGTTATTTTATAAGGTAATTGTTTAGATGGAATAGGTTCCATCATTCACTATTGTCCTATAGATCTTACCTAGGTAAAGGTTTTCAATAGGATATTATTCACTAATTAGAATCGTCATATTTGTGGATTGATTGAGTTACTAAACATGTTGATGGCTTGTGATATTTGAGGGACATGAACATTATGGTATAAATAATAAGGGCCAGATAATGGTTAGCTATAGATCATCATTCTATCCTATAGTTTTAAAGCCAAAATGGTGGGCATTACCTTATACGTTATATTAAGGGTTGAAATTGTTTTCTAACTATAAGGAGATCATGTCATGGAAAACTAGGTCTTGAATTTTTGTGGACTATTCAAATAGGAAAGATCAAATAAATCGATCATGCAAAGGTTATAATTGCTTATTCACTAACAAATAATTATTATTGTTTAATTATTCTTATGAATATTAAAGGTAAAAATTGACCCATGTGTATAATACATAATTGTCTTGGTCAAATAGCTCTACATCGGAATAAAGTGGAATCAGTGTGAAAACTGTCGAATAGGGCAAGGAAATTAGAAGGCGGTGTTGATAGGTTCGAAGCCACCTACATGACACTTTGGCATTTATTATTACTTCATTGTATCGAATTTGCGAAGCTTCATGGAGAAGCTACCTCCTTGCAAGGAGAAGGCCCATTTTGATTTGGCATTGTTTTTTGAAGCCCGAATACGGGGGTTCTGCATGAAGGGTTTTTATTTCTCTATTTTTTATCTGTAATTGTAACAGTGGGAAGGGAAAATTCATGCCATGATTTTAGTGGAATCAAGGACCTTTTTAATAAGAACCTTTGACAGCTTTTTAGAGGTTTCGGTGATCTATTTTCGACATCTCCCAATAAATGAAAGATGGTGAATCGAGGGCTCTTTACTATAAATCAGTGAATATCTGTTTAGTGGAATAATGTGGTAGAGGCATTAGAGGTCTAAATCTAGGATCGTTTTTAGTTTCGGTTGTGAAGGTTTTGAAGTATCCATTTTTGGAGTTTAAATGTTTTAAGAGAAGTTCACCATCATTCTATGGCCGTTATTAATGTTTCGAAAGCCTTTAAATTGTGAGATCTCTGTAAGGTTTACATTTGAGCCATATAAGGTTCGGTCACTGTCTTTTGGCGAGAGCTTTTTGGTGGAGGTTTCTTGATGATTTATGCAATAAATAAACAATGATCTTATCTCAGGCATGTTAATCTCTATATCTCTCTCTCATGATAGGATTACATTAATTTACTATTGTCATAAATCAAATCTCCGGTCATGTATTTAATAAAAATTGGGGTTTTAACCGACCATGGGGTTATTGTGTCTCTTACAATCATGTGAATCCGGGTAGATAAATTCATGCCTTGAAATGATAATGGTTATGAACTATTATGTCAACCTTGTGATTATGTATTCTTGTTGCATACCTAGAATATATAGTATATATATGAAGGTTAATTTTATACAGAGCTAGGTGACATAGGTTTACCTTCTTAATATTGATTACAGGGTGTTTCGAACCCTTTCTTGTTTATGGACTTCTGGGTATATATAATCGTTTCTTCATGAAGGGTTTTGTGTGTATAGTCGATATGATTTTATATACATAGATTAATGAAAAATGCTACTATATACATATATGTTTTTGATATATTACGTGAAAATTCTACTCCTCACTGTTATCATAGTGTGATATCAATTTGTATATGGGTATGTCTTCGAATCCCATAATGAGATAATCAGTTGGAAGGTTATACAGAAATACCATATAAGCTTGTAGTATCGATGACTATAGGCACGTACCTGGAGTTTAAATCCTGAAGGTTGTAAGGCAATGTTTCTCGAAGCATAGCTTCCTTATATCCAACATATAATGTTGTGTTTTGTGGGTAGTTCACTGTTATTACAAACACTACTGTTATCTTTGATTGAGAAATATGTGTAACACTTGATACACAAAGACTATAAAAAAAATATTGATATATATATAAATAAAAGAAAAAATTCTTTTATAGTTTATATTGCCTGAATATTAACTATACTAGTAAGTATATGAGAAAAACAAGAATGGTTGACTTGTTAGTTAAAATGATGGGTAATGTTAAATACTAAATTATATTTGAATTAATTAAATATAGTTCAATCTTGTTGTTTTTTCTTAACTTAATACATTGAAATAGTTACATTTAAATGTAATAGACAACAAAGTTGCATTCATGATTTTTCTGGAAATGTTTGAAATGGGTTATGTGCTCTTTTTGGTCAGTTATGTGAATTCAACCAAGGTCACATTTCATTTATGCAAATATTAAATGACATAACCCATTTAAGGGAGAAATAGATTTTATCATGGTTACTTCGTATCAATTGACAGTTGCTAACATGTTTTACAGATGGAGCTTTGGAAGTTGGAAAGATGAATAAATTTGAAATATTTTATTGTTCATTGTGATTTATAAAGGATGCTTATACTGCAGCTTGAATTGTAAATGATCGAAGTGCCACGATTCTGTCATATTATTGTAAGGGGAAAAATTAGACATTCTGTTGTAATTGTTTAGAAAATAAAAAATGAAAGAGGAATTTATTGAATTCTATTAAGTCTTGTTTTATCAGTGTTTCTATGAATGGGGGAAAATTCAAAACTTTGTTTTAGTTTTTATATTAATATAATATTATGAATTAAGAGTGCACTAATGTGTGAAATTAGTAATTCTATTTGAGGTGCAATGATAGGGATACTTATTATGGGTTGAATAAACATTCAAGTTTTTATCCTAAATACATATATATGCATATGTGTAAATTTATGTTCTATCCAACTTAAATGCAATGAGTATGGGGTTGTATCTAGAGGAAAGATTACACAGTAGCATGATGGTTTGAAATGCCATAATAGACCAAGTTATTTAAAAATTACTCTATTTGTGAGTGCAGTATTATGTAACCAAGGTTGTGTTAATAAGGTATAATACTGAGATATAAGATGTACTGATTGTGCATGTAAGTATTGAGTTGGTTCGTAAAATTAAGTTGTTGGTTTATTACCTTATTCGATTATATGACTCAAAACTTATAAGGACTAAGAATGTCAATGTTAAGTGAGCAACATTGATGTATTCTAAACTGTAAGCATTGTTAAGGGAATTAGTGGATTATAAGTAGACTATTTTTTTAATAACTAAAATACATAAGTTTGCCTAAGTGTACTATGTATTTTTGTTTCATAGATGGAATTAATCCAAAAAGTGTTATACTAAAATAGATACTTACTTATGAACTATAATAGGAACTGTAGATTTATTTATGTAAAGGGATATAAATGTGAAACTATTATATGTAAATAATTAGGATTGCATGACTTAAAACATGAAATTAATGTACATGAAATGAATTTTGTAGATACTATGTAAGAATTCTTTCGAATTGAGTATCTATGAAACTTTTATATTGCTACATAGTAACTTGAGTAAGTATTCTTCAATTCATAAGAAATGGAATTCCCATTTAAAGGAACTCAATGGGCCCACTCGTTATGGATGCCACCACGCTATAACTGCTTAATGACCATGGTCATTATTTTGCTACAATGGGGCAAGTGTTATGTCAATTTATCTCGTCAATCTCCCCTAAATGAGAAGGTCATAATGCACTAAGATGCTAGTTTGGTTCTAGATACGAATGTAGGTAGTGCCGCATGGTAAAGTTCCCAATGTCATCTTATGATGAATACATGAAAGTGAATGATCTGTAATGATGTAAATCATTACAAATACACTCACTCTCCCTTAGTCATCCTAAGTCGACATTGCGGGACTTATTCATGCTGATTGATCTAGATTGGTGCCTCGTAAATAACTTGTAAATAATTAATATCCAACTATCTTATCCTAATCTAGATAGCAATAATTAAGATTGGGTAATGGAAAGTTCCACTTGACGAATGTGTCATCATGGAACTCAGCATGAAATACATGTCTCTGAAACTTTGATCAAATTATTGCAAGGTTATTGATTACACTGCCCTGATTTAACCTATATTTAAGGTGTAGGATTTCAGATGGGATTCTATGACGAAAACCTAGGTAGACACTTAGAATATGAATAATTGATTATCATTGATTGAAAATGAAACCATTGGTATATAGGGTATACTTTGTCGTAAAGAGTGATATGAGGGATCAAAGTTAAACAAACTCATACAACTGCACATGGTTAACCGTTATGGGATGGATTGATCTAGATGGGTGTTTTTTCTAAATTAAGTGAATTCAGAACAAGGAAGCATGGGCTATGAGCTTAAGAGCTATGCTAGATTTAAATATCTAGGTGTTTAAATCAAGGAAGCATAAAGTTTTTAAAAAATTCCCCTTGTATTGAAGTCTAAATTGAGGTTGTTACAGATTGGTAGGATGTTTATTTTCTTGTGAGGATGCTTAAGGAATCACTGTGGAAGGACGCTCGTGGTTTTAGACTTGGATTGTTGAGGAGTACCCTTAGCAAGGATAACAACGATTTTTATGAGAGGGATAAGAAGTTGGGGCTGTGGCTGATGGAGAAACTAATTTTGAATGATTTGGTCTATGGTGGATGGGAATTAGTTCTATGTGGGAACTTTTGGTCATGTGGATGAGATGAGAGGATCGTGTATGGTATCTACAATTTGAAGTGCTCTCCAATATTTCTTAAATTATGTAGGTGGTGTAGAAGAAAAATGAGATAATGGGGATTTGGTCACGATATTCGATGCTGTAGGTGTGTGAAGAAGCACAGAAAGAGGAACTGGTATGAAATCTAAGGATGGTACAATAGGCAAAGGTGAAAGAGATGTGGATGGGGGAACAAGATTTGATGTAGTGGTTTGAGTAGATTTAAACGTGAGATCTACAGTAGGAATAGATATGGATATGGAAATATAAAGGGGTGTTTGGATCATGTGGTTAATAATGTCTATGTTAGATGGTGTAGATGGTGGATGGGTTACAATAGTGATGGAAGAGAGATGGGTGTCAATTGTGTTTATTTTGGGTGTCTCGAGAGGATCATAGGTGGATTTAGGAGATTTGATGGGTGTGATAACAAATGTGGATGTGGAATGGTAGATGTTGGAGGAATGGATGATGTGGGCATGGATAGGGAAATATGGATGTGGAAGAAATAATCATGGTGAGAGGTGTGTGTGAGAGAGATTTAGATATTTCTCTAGGCATGATATGTGTGGATAGAGAGATGGGTGCAATGAAGGCTAGTGTGGATGTGGTATGAGTAGAACTAGTTGTTGATGAAAGAGAAGTAGTGGAGGTTAAGGTGTTAGGTAGTACGATCATGGATACAGAGGATGTGAGGATAGCCCTTGAAGACAAAGTCGGCATAATATCTAAGATAGCGGTAGATGATTAAGATGGTAAAATAGATGTGGGAGAAGATTTCTGATGTATGATGTTGATTGAGAATGGGTTGAATGTATGTGAGGTAGATGGTGAAGATGAATCTATTGGTGGGGGATTAGGTAATGAATTTTTGAAAACGTGACGTGTTGAAGGTGGGATTGGATCAAGATGATAATTAGGGTCATGGTAAGATGATGATGATGGGGAAAGAAAAGGAAGTTCTGATACAGAAGGATCATAAGGGATGTCCCTGGTGAGACATGTATGTCGAATGAAGGGGATATGTCATAAGGTGAAAAACTATCCGTTGATTGATATCTATGGAGGAAGAAGTCGTAAATGGGGTTGTCATGGGGAATATCCATAAATGAATTGGGTTTGGTGATATCAGATTACCCATGAAGGGCATGAGGTAATGGAGACAAATATGGTAGGGTAGAAATAGAAATGGTGTGAGGCACTGGGGATAAAGCTGATAGGGATAAAATAAGGGCTACTAGGCGGTGGAGATAATCATATATGGGGCTAGAGGAAGGCCTAGAAGTAACCATTGGTTTGGATTGGGTTATGGTGGACTACTAAGAATTGATAGAGGAAATGTTTTGTTCCATTATTAAAAAGACAAAAAAGTAAACAATTCCTTTTATGTTTTGATTAAGAATGTGAAAAAAGGGAGATAGATAACAAAGGACGTAGAAGAAGGTGAAGTATGTTTGGTTGTAGGTTTGTTGTGGCTAGGGAATGTCTTAGGTGGCTTCTTATTAGGTGAATCAAATCCCAATCAGTCAACCTGGAAAGGAAATTTTTGGATGTGTTAATTGATTCGTGAGGTTTTAGCTGTGTGTGATAAATTAGAGATGTAGAAGATTGAACCCCTACTTAAACTATACGAGCAATAAACATGCAGAAATGAAGGGTTATTTTTAATCAAAAATAAAGTGTCATTTTCAATGAGAACACCAACAGAAAGGGGAGCTAGAATCTAAAAGGAGAAAATAGGGAAACTAGGAATACTTAGGTAACGCGTTTCTTATTTATCTACACTTTTTAGCGATGAGTGATCCAAGCCACGAACCCAACACGAATAAAAAATAAAGAGAATTCTCACATTGCACTCTTTGTACAAAAAAGCAAAAAATAGAAAAGAAAGAGACCACCTAAAGGGTAGTCCCACTGGGTGTGCAAGCAATGTTGTTCAAATTTGACATTCATTATGAATTTAATGCACTAGCTACTAAAGAAACTAACAACTCATAAATGATTGAGGGTTTATGCTACCTTGGATATGATACGCGCGCTAGATGGTTGATTCTCGCTGTAACTTGAACAAATATGGATTAGATAAACATATGTGGGGGTTTCCTTAAAATTTGGTAACAAGAAGTGGTTAGCTCCCTTTCATAGATGTCAACCCTCATTTGTTTATAAAAGTGATGTAAATGATGAAATTTTGTAAACATACATAAGAAAGAATTTCACTGAATCTGGAAAGATGACATAAATTGATCTAAAAGCTAATTAGATGACAATACCTACAAATTGACTCTTACCTTTTCTAGGTTGACGATGACCTAGGAGGGAAGATCTAGAAGGTAAGATAAATATGTAGACCCGAAGGGTCTGAATGCCAACTGGAGGATGATAGTATCCTATGTATGTTGAGATTAATCTGCAGGAAAGAACCAGAGACATAAAACCCCAGGAAATGGCTGAAAACAATAGTATAAGAAGTTTGTTTGGAAAAATGGACCCAAGTCGATGACGATCTGACTGGGTTTGAAACGAATGTAGAAGAATTGGATAAAGCTGAGGATAAATGGATGAGAAATAAAACATGCAAGTGTTAGATCTATAATATTTAGTGCATCATAATATTTAGTTTATATTTAAATAATATTAAATAGTTTATATTCTTATTATTTAAATATATACTTTGTATTAGATTTGTTATTTATTAAAAAACTAACTATTTATTATATCGAGGTATGCCCCCTCACTTAATATGGACAAAACCCTTTGGGTTATTTAAATATGACTCTAGGTCATATTCATGATAATCAAATGAATCTTTATTGATCATGGGTAAATACATGGAGTAGAAGGAGGAAGGAGTTGGTGGACTCTAATGTAAATGTTTCTCATTATAGTGAATTATCCTTCATGGTGTTTTACCCAATTAGGATTTTTCCACATTTAAATATGTGTCACTCTGTTCCTTTCTTTATTTTAGTTATTTATTTCATTCATAGTAATGTTATTTATAATGTTTTTTTAATATTCAATGTTATTAAAATTTTATTTCTCGGTCCTAACATGGTACCAGAGCGAGATAATTAAAATTAATTTAACCAGTTAAATGAAACGATGCAACCGTTGGGAAGTTAAGTAGTTTGGTTGAAATATTAAATAGACACTCTCCCTTCCCTTTTTGAACGTTATTTGCACAGGTGGAAGTTAATTGGAGACTCCATAGCGAAGTGAAAACCCATTCCAATTATCCGAACTACAAAATTAAGGTAAGAACTATTAATTTTTTTTGAATTTTTTTTATAGTTTAGATACAATGCATGAATTCAAGAAAACCAATAAAAAATTCCAAGTGAAATAAAAGAGCACAGGAGACAAGATTAAAAAAATTAGGGCATTTGAATTTTTTCATTGGTCGTGTAAAAACCATGGCCTCCTAGTAATATTTTTTTACAATTTGAAATATGAAACCCTTTTTTTTATGTTGAAAAGTTTAATCTAAATAATATTGTGACTATAATCTATATAAAATATTTTGTATAAGATTTCATATTTTAAAAAATTAAATATATAGTTTGTTAATATACATACATATATACATATATATAACTATAACTATAACTATATATATATGCTATCTACTTATATCTATATATTATATATATATATATTATATATATATATATATAGATATATATATATATATATATATTATATATATATATATATATTAAATGATTCGGTTTATATAGGTTTATATACTATATACTATATATACATACATATATATGTATATCTATATGTATATATATATATATTATCTAATCTCTAATCTCTATTATATATCTATCATACATATCGCTTTATATCTCTCTCTCCTATATTATCTATTATATAGAATCAAAACAATATTAAATTAAACCTAACTAACCCTATCAACTATATTGGGAGTGACCCCTCCTTCAGCAACTCTCCTAAATCCGTGCCAAGTGGCACATGTTGCGGCCTCCTACGTAGTCCTTTAGCACTTGCGCCACATGGAAAACAAGCCCCGCCTGCCACCCGACCTCTTTGTCTACATTGGTTTATTCCCACATGGGAGACACCATAATAAGGGGAAGGATTTATAAGCCTTCCCAAATGGCTTTGGTGGTGTGACTTAGGTCACACAACCGCTTGTGCTTGTAGCCCTTTGCGGGCATTGTTGGTTGTTCGGTTAGTATCAAAGCGGCTTGGCCAGAGTCGTTTGACAATCTTGAGAGTGGTAATAGGGTTTATATTTCATTCAGTTGGTAATAAGTTTGATTATATGTGGTTATGAAATTCAATTAGTAATGTGGTTTAAATAGTATGATTTAAATAGCTCACCGAGTTAATGATATGACTTAACCGGGTTGATTTATATAGCTCATCATATCATGTTGATTATATGGGAAAGATCCCAATTTGTTTTTAGATATATATGAATTTTTTAGAAATTATAAAATAATTTGTTTAATTATTTTAAAATATATAGACAAATTTTAAAATTTTACTTCATAAAAATGTTAAAATTATCATTTTTTATCTATATACCTGTATGTCATTTTTTGTTGTTAAAATTTTATTGTGAAAATAAAAAAAATTCACTCATGCTTCAATTCAAATTATTGTTATCATTATGATTTCCTCGTGCATAGATTATTTTTATACATGATCTTTTTTTGTGACGTAAAAGTGATCGAGATCAATTACAAGGATTGAAATACAATAAGGCGATTTATTTATAGAGCTCTTATTTAATCCTTGTTTGTTAATTGTTTACCATATTTTTACAAAAAAAATGAGATCTAATCAATTTTTCAATTGAAAAATCATAGATGTTGAATGGAAATAACTACAACATTTGGAAAATCCAATTGAAAGTAGAATTTATGGCTCACAAATTGTGGGCAGTTGTAAGTGGAATAGAGAGAGATCCTACCAGAAGAAATGTAACTACTAATAATGTTGCCACATATCAACAAAAACATAAGAGGCAAATTTGATTATCTTGTGAAGAGTACAAGATGAATTTCTACTTCATATAGAAAATCTTGAAATTCCTAGTGAAGCATGGACACAATTAGAGTCGATGCATGAAGGTGCGCGTTTATCAAAAGTTATAAAATTGATTTTAAAACTCATGACAACTCCCATGAGGGAGATGAAAAAGTAATTAATTATCTAGAAAAAATAAAAATAAATTATTCACAATTAGATGGATTTGGGAGTAAATTAATTCATGATAAATTTCTCTATTTTATTATCCAATTAAATATCCATGAAAAATTTAAAAATTTCATTTCAATTCTAAATTCTAAATATCAAATAAAAAAAGACATTCTAGATTTATAAACCCTAAGTTCTTTTCCTATACAAGAAGAACAAGTAATGTCAAATTTTTATTCTAAGGATAATGCCTCAGAGGAATTTCTTGCTCAGAAATCAAAAGATAAAAACTTTAGATTTAACAAAAACATAAAGCAAACTTCTAAACCTTCTAGCAAGGATAAGTAACCTAGAAATCTAAGAGTTAGCTTTGATGGAAAATTTTATAATTGTGGTAAATTTGGACATAAGAAACATGATTGCAAATCTAAAAATAAAATGAATTCTAAATTTCTAAAGGGTAACAAATTTGTTCAAAATGAAAATGAAAATCAAAACAAGAATCAGAAAAATAACCAAAAATCAGAAGTAATTACTTGTATGTCGCTTTTGTTACTGCAAAAGAGAATTAAGGGATATTAGACAGTAGTGCTTCTAGGCATATGACATTTAGGTATGATATTGTATCTGATCTTAGTGAATGTAAGAAACACATCCATTTAGGAGATTATTTCATTCTAGATGTTCATAGTCAAGGAAAAATAAAAGTAACAAATGGTTTTACTAACAATGTATTGTTAGTACCTAATTTAAAAATGAATTTTAGTTCCTTCTCTCATTTAACTCAAAATAACTATAGTGTTACATTGTTAAAAGATAAATGGTTTATTAAAAATGAACATAATGTAACTATAGTTAAAGGCATTCAAAGAGATGGTTTATATGTATTTTTTGGTTTCCCTTCTACTTCTTGTCTGAAAAATTAAAGAAGTGACTTGCAATTGTCACATGAGAGGCTAGGACATGTTAATTTGAGTAGTATATATGACATGTCTCTTCTAAACTTAGTAACCATCTTGCCACCTATTTCCCAAAATCATGAGACTTGTGAAGGTTTCTTATGTGGTAAGAAATGTGCAAATCCTTTTCATAGTCATCATGATAATAACTCTTCACAACATTTAGAGCTTGTCCATAGTGATGTTAGAGGACCTATAGAAGTTCCCTCTCTTAATGGTTCCCTATATGCTATCACTTTTATTGATGATTTCTCTTGTATGATTTGTTCATATTTCATTAAAAAGAAATCTGATGTCCTGTAAAAATTTAAAGGATTTAAATCTTTATTCGAAAACTCTTATAAATTTCAAATTAAAAGGCTTAGAAATTACAATGGGGGAGAATATGTGAGTCATGAATTTGAATCATTTTGTATTGAATGTGGCATTCAAAGGGAATTAATCACTCCCTATTCTCCTCAATAGAATGGTATTGTGGAAAGGAAAAACAAGACTATTTTGGAAATGGCTAGGACCATGATTCATTCTTCTCAAGTTCATAAGTTTCTTTGGGAAGAAGCCATAAAAACTTCTATTCATATCTTGAACATAATTCCCACTAAATCCTTAATAAATTAATCTCCTTTAGAAAAATGGTCAAACTAAAAACCTAGTGTATCTTGTTTGAGAATCTTTGGTAGACCTACTTCTCTCTTTATTCCAATTCAAAATGGAAGAAGATTGATCAAATCTCCTTTCCATGTATCTTTGCATGATATGGTATAAAAACTAAAGGTATTAGTTTTGGGACCCTAAAATATTGGCTAAGTACAAGAAGACGTGTGGGTGTGTAAGGCCTATTTGAAGAAGGGCATGCCAGGAGAAAGTTCATATGATAGGGTTTTATGAAGGGTTATAAGAACCAGTGGTGCACGTGTGCAAGGAAAATAAAAGGGTTTGGAACTTAGCAATATTTGGCATATCTAGAAAAGCACGAGGACAACATGACCCAAATGCGCATGCAGAGTGGATAGGGTGCTAACTTAGAAACTTGGTGCCCATGAATGGAATATATCTTGAGATAGAAGATTCAAGAAGGTCATCATGGAAAAGGGTAGAGAGCTTGTGTATAAAGGAGCATGCTCCCATGAAGAACCAATGGGAAACTTGACACCTGATCTATAACTTCAGAAAGGCATGGCGGTGCTTGCTAAGGCTATATATACAAGAACCAATAGAAGGGAGGGATGCAGAGATAGAAAATGGAAAGGGGAAAACCTCTGCAGGGATACTGTGAGAGCTCTATGGGTTGGGTTTAGAGGATATATAGGAGTATGTTGTATCAAGGGGATGGGTTTGAATATTTTTTTTTGTACTAAGAAGGGTGTAAGTCGAGTTCTGATGCATGACATTGGTCTGCACTATTATATTAATCTATGAGTGCCTCAGTAAATGTAATGTGGTTATCAACGTACTTAATATGAATATATGTGGTTCATTTTTTTACTTATATATGTATGGATCAGTTGTATATATATTTCATATGAGTGGGTGTAAACCCCTATGTATTTCCTTCTGCTATGATTCAGATCTATGTTTTGGAATACTTTTCTTATCTGGATGAATACATTGGTCTAGAAGCCCGTTTTGATCTCTAAGATGAATGTATTGTTCATTTACAATCTCTTCACTTAATTTTTTTTTTTCATAACTAATGCATTCTCACACAACTCATATAAAGGAGGAGATCAACACTCGTGTGTGCCTCGGGTGAGCGCCCTGTGCCCGCTGGGTGATAGGCTAACACACATGGGGTTTCCTTATTCTTTGAAAGAGAATGAAAATGACTAATATTGGTGTTGTTTCTTGGACCATATTTTTGAAGTTGTTGTGAGAAATGGTATGTATCTTTGTCTTTGTAATGTGTGATGACAGAGCGCCTAACATTAGAAAGTGTTGAAACATGGTTTAAGAGCAGGAAGGATGAGTTTTCTCAAAGATTCAGCATTGGACTTGAGTTCAATACGTGTATATGGGTAGAAGAAAACTCATACCATAAGCTATATGAGACATTATTTTGTTTTTTCCCAGTAGAGATATATGAATGAATTTCAACATATGCATCCAGATCAAGTTGGTACTATAAATCATGCGTATGGACCCAAGATGACTATCAGAGGCTGTAGGATGTAGACTTCACTTGGATGCATGCTATTGATCACTAGTGGAAGGGAGTGCTGGCCAGTCACACTTTAAAATATGTCATTTCAACATATTCTTTCCCATAAGTTGTTGAGTTTGAGTTTCTAAGAAATCCTAGAGGATCATTTTTGAGTGTTATTCCTCTCACTATGAATATCTTGGTCATTACTTTGAGTTGAGAATCATTCCCCATGGCTATCTAAGCTACTCTAAGAACTGGGAAAGGAAGATAAGGTGGAGGAAGATGGCAGACATTGTGGCTGAAAAGGAAAGGGAGGAGATACGACTCAAGTATAGCGAAGCTCGTGAAAGGGAAATGACTAGACAAGGAAAGGTTGCAAGCATGATGGATCTATGGAGGTAGACAATTGTGAGAGGGTGTTGAAGTTCATGCGAAAGACATGGAGCTTGTGTTGGAACATAATGATTAAGTAGTTTAGCCAACCCTTAATCAATATGGGTCCATCACAATTATATAGGTTAAATATTTTAATAATATGAAATACTTTTCTATTATTAAATATTTATACCTAGGTAATATACATTAGGTAAGTATTTAATAATGTGAATCATTTATGTTTATATTTATTAAATAAACTCACCTAGGTATATATGTCAACCATTTTAAGTTGAAAAGGTGGGTTAGGAGACATACCCGATCATCTTATATAAAAAGGACTCTAGGTCCTCATTCAATATATTTGAGAAATATATCAAAGGTGTGCAATTCAAATGATTTGGTTTTACCCTTGGTAAATAGGGTTTTTAGGAATAGGTGAAATTACTTGATGTAAAATAAGTTCTTTTTATTAAAAATTTATTTTCAAAGTGATTTTTACCGTATTGTGGTTTTCCACTATAAATATTGTGTCACCTGTGTTATTTACTTCATGTAAGTATTTCTTTATTTACTTATGTTATGATGTAATGTTTATTTAAATATTTATTGTAATATTATAATAATATGTAATTTGATTAAATCCATATTTATTAGAATCCTCAAATTCTAAGATGGTAACAAAGGAAGGTAAATTAAATAAATTAAGATAAAATGTTTTGTATTTTATTTATTTAATTTGTACGGGGTTTTTCAACCAACCCGGAAGGGTAAATTAAATAAATTAAGATCAAATGTTCTGTATTTTATTTATTTAATTTGTATGGGTTTTGTTAACCAACCCGAAAGGGTATTTATTATAACCAGACCCTTGTTTTCATTATCCAACCTAAAAGTTTTTCTTTGTGAAGAATCAAGGTAAATTAACAGGTGAAAAATTTGGAAACTTCTTTCCTTCCGTGAAAACTTGTGTAGAGGTAAGGGTAAAATACTTGAACTATTTTTTTCTATAGTTTTAATATGTGCAGGTTAAATTTTTTCAATGGTAAATTAAAGAGGAGACAAAGCTCCATCAAAATAGGATTTGAATTTTTTCCATTGGAAGTGTGAAAAATGTTGTCTCCTCTATAAATTCTAAGTTTTATGTAGAATTTAAAATTACATGGCCAGGTAAATGTTTTAAAAAAAAATTCATGAGGGGGCACTATAATAAGGGTTATATGTGTTTATTTTATTTTGTTAAAAAATATATAAAATATAGTTTATAATTATTTATAGACTATATGTTGTTCTTTATTTACATTGTATAAACTATATACCTCTTTTTTAAAGTGAATTTATTTTTACATTATAAATTATAATAGGTTAATATAATGTATTAAAATATAACCTCCCTAATATTATATAGAAGAAGAAATTCTGGAAATACACAGCAAGTTTTGACTCCATTAAATTTGACGGTCAAATGACCATCATGACAGACCAAACATAAGGCAGTATGACGGTTATTTAGATGTCGAATTTAATCTGGCTGGATCTTTTTCTACATTATTTTTTTCTAGAATTTTGAAGTTGTTTTGCATTCTTAAGGGTTTATTCTTCTCTTATATATGGTTAGATTTTTTTTAATATATAAGTCTAGGGTATAAAGCAAAGCCCTTTATATTGCGGGTTGTTATTTTGATCATGGGAGGCTAATTAATTTGCATTGTAATGAAAAAATTAGTTATGATTAAATATTTTATGTAGATCTATAAAAATTTAGATTTGTCTTTCTATTAAAATTGTTGTCTTTTTTGATAAATATGTATCTAACTCTATGGTACATTGTATATTATAATAGGGTGTATTTTATAGGTTCAGGAAAATAATGACATCAAGATATTTCTGTCTTGACAAAACCCAAATCCTGAATGAAACCAACTACAACATTTGGAAGATTAGGGTCAAATCAGAACTTATGGCAAGGAAACTCTAGAAATTTGTTTCTAGATCTGAGGTTGCTCCCATCGGTCGTCAAACAACTATAGATAACATGAATGCATTCTCGCAACGGATGCAGGAGGCTCTTTCCATGATTTTGCACAATGTGAATGATGAGTTCCTTCTACACATTGGTAATATCAAACATACGAAAGAGGTATAGACAAAACTAGAATCCATGCATGAAGGTACTCGTTTATTTAAAATTATTAAATTAGTTTTTAGAATTGCTTATAACTCCTATGAAAGGAGATGAAAAAGTAGTTAATTTCTTAGACAAAAGGAAAAATATTAAAGCACAATTAGATGGATGCAATTGTGATTTAATTAGTGAAAAATTAATCTACTTTATTGTTCAGTTAAATATACATAAAAGATTTAGGAATTTTATTTCTATTTTGAACTCTAAATATCAGAACGAAAATGATCTACCTGATTTAAATACCTTGAGTTCACTTATGATACAGGAAGAGCAAGTTATGATGAACTTTGACTCTAAGGAGAATGCCTATCAAGCACTTCTTGCTTAGAATTCAAAGTAAAAACCTCGCAAGCCCTTCTCAGATAAAATTTTTAGATCTAAATCTTCTTTTGTTGATAAGAAAAGTTTTTCTTCTGATCAATTGCATGTTAGCTTTAGTGGTAAATGTCACAAATGTGTTAAATTTGGACATAAAAAGGAAGATTGAAAAAACTAAGAAACCTATCCATAAAAATAAAAAAAAAACTGTTTCTTCTAAATACAATTTAAGGAAAAAGGATAGCTCTAATGATGTTCCTAAAACTATTATATTATATGCTACGTTGTATTCTTCCTGTAATTCTGAATGGATTTTAGATTGAGGTGCATCAAATCATATGAATTGGTATTTTAAATTCTTTATTTTATGTTGTGAAAATAAATGAACGTGTGTATCTTGGTGATATCTCATCTTTTGAAGTAATAGAGAAAGGGAAAGTAAAATTTGCTAATGGTGTGTTGAATAAGTATTTATTTGTTCCTAAGCTCAAAAAGAACCTTTTATCATGTTCTCAGTTAACTCATGATGGTTTGGCTATTCAAATTTTAAAAGATACTTGGTATAATCAATGATATTAATTATAATATAATAGCTAAAGGAATTCAAAGAAATGGTATGTATATTTTTGATGATTTCTATTATGCATCATGTTTTGTTTCTCAAATTTTGAATAATTCAAAACTATGCAATGAAAGATTAGGACATGTTAATTATCAAAGTTTCTATGAAATGGGTAAATATAATATTTTGAAAGGTTTGCTGGTGTTGTCTTCTTCTCACGATGCATGTGAAAGATGTTTACGATCAAAACAAAGTGCTAAACCCTTTCACTCACATCTTGAAGAGAGTTCCTCTTACCCACTAGAACTTATTCATAGTGATGTTAGAGGACCTCTTGAATTATACTTCATTAAATGGTTCTTTATATGCTGTAACTTTCATTGATGATTTCACCAAGATCATTTGGTACTATTTTCTTAAAAATAAATATGATGTACTTGGGAAATTTAAGGAATTTAAAGCATATGTTGAAAACTCTTCAAATTATAAAATTAAGAGACTTAGAATAGATAATGGGGGTGAATATGTTAGTAAAGAATTTTTTTTTTTGTATTGATTGTGGCATTAAAAGGGAATTAACTTCTCCTCATTCTCCCCAATCTAATGGTGTTGCAGAACATAAGAATAGGACTATTTTAGAAATGGCTCGCACTATGCTTCATTCTTCTAGTATTCCCAAATTTATGTGGGTAGATTCAATGAGCACAACAGTCTACATTCCAAATAGGGTTCCCACCAAAGATATTCATCTTTCAAATCCTTTAGAAAAATGGTCAAATCAAAAACTAGATATTTCTCATTTAAATTTTTTTGGTAGTCCTTCTTCTCTATACATTCCTAAAAAGAAAAGAAAGAAACTTGATATGACTTATTTATCTTGTGTTTTCATTGGATATGGTATTAACACTATAGGTCTAAGGATTTACAACCCTGGAAAAAGGGAAGTAACTGAAAACCACAATGTGGTGGTTTTGGAAAAAATGATTTTGTTCATCTAATAATGGTAAAGATGTTCCTAACTCTATCAATATTTCTAATGATGGTTATGATTCTGATAATGAGAATATAGTAAATGGTCGTGATGATGTTTCTTGTGTTCATACTATAGATGCTTCTGAATCTCCTAAATCCCTAGTTAAGAAAAAAAATGGGCTCAATCTGTGTTAGAATGTTCTAATTCTATTGATATTAGAAAAATGACCAGAAGCCATCATACGTACCATGCATTAATTATCTTGTATGAACATGAGTCACAAAGTTTTGAAGAAGCTTCTCAGGATAAGAAGTGGACCAATGCAATGCAAGCTGAATATAATGCCCCTAAATAAAAATCAAACCTAGGAGTTGGTTCCACATCCAGAGAAAAGAAGTATCATAGGGTATAGGTGGTTATACAAAGTAAAATATAATGTAGTGGTATTATTGACAACCATAAAGCTAGACTTGTTGCTTAGAGGTTTCAGTCAGAAACTTGGTATTGATTATGTTGAGACATTTTCCCCTGTAGCTAAAATGAGTACTATTAGGAGTGTATTTGCAATTGCCACTCAATTTGGGTGGGAAATCCACCAAATGGATGTGAAAAATGCCTTTTTGAATGGTGATTTAAAATAAGAACTTTACATATCTCAACCAAAAGGATTTGAAGAAACTAGTACAAAAAACTATGTTTGTAAATTAAAAAAATCCTTGTATGGTTTAAAGTAAGCTCCTAGAGCTTGGTATGAAAAAATTAATTCTTTCTTTAAATAGGTAGGATATGTTAATTGTTCTTTTGGCAATGATCTATTCATTAAGAAAGAAGGATCACATATTATCATTATTTGTATATATTTTTTTGATTTGCTTATGAATGGTGATAGTCCTATTTTAATTTGTAGAATTAAAGAAAAATTGAAACAGTAATTTGAAATGACTGATTTAGGTCTCTTACATTATTTTCTTGGCATGGTTGTATTTCAATATAAATATTCTATTGTTGTTTCTCAAGCATAGTATGCAACCAATGTACTGAAAAAATTTAACATGATTGATTGTAAACCAATTTCTACTCCTATGGAAGTTGGACTAAAAATTGATCATAAATCTCAGGCATGTGAAAAAATTGATCCTACTTTATATAGGAAGTTAGTTATTAGTTTGATATATCTAACTATCACCAGACTAGATATTTCCTATACAGTAGGAATTGCTTCTAGGTTTATGCAGGGACCTTATAGAGATCATTAGAATCTTGCAAAAATGGATTTTTAGATATATTAAAGGTTAATCATTTATGGGTTGCATTATACTAAGAATGAAAATGCTAACTTATATGGATTTTGTGATTCTGATCATACTGGTGATGTATTAGATAGAAAATCTATTTCTAGTTATGTGTTTAAATTTAGTGCAGGTGCCATTACTTGGTGCAACAAAAAGCATCCAATTGTTTTTATCTCTAGGAAATACAGTACAGTACAACATCATTTGGGTGGGAAATCCACCAAAAGGAAATTTGCAATAGGCTCTATGTGTAAATATGTGTGTTTGATGAGATAAAGATGAAGGATCCATGCAATTTTCCTTTGTTCTATGACAAGCAAAGCACCATCGCTCTTGCACATAATAAAGTACAACATCAAAGGACGAAGCACATTGAGATACATATACACTTCATCCAATGAGAAGGTGTTAAGTGGTGAGATAGGTATCAAGTTTGTGCCAATTGAAGAGAAGGTGTTGTTGATATCTTCACAAAGCTCCTGATTGCTGTTATCACCGAATCACCGCACCCCTGGATGATGATCAGATTTCTAGTTTGATCACTCTAAGCATCCAGTGTGATTGGGATAACATGGGTACTATCTCCAAGTTGTGGGACTTGCTACTTGAGATAGACCTCCAGAGAAAGCTGGTTCTATGCCCCTAAACTACCTGCCACAATCTACTCTAATGCAGGAGAAAACTAGCTATTCTAACCTAAAATTCCAAGGGACCAGAGAGAGAGAACGCATAAAAATGAAAGCCTACACTAAAGCGGTGATACACCAGAAAAGAGGGTGTGAGAGTAATCTCCAAATGTGTGAAATACGGAGGCAAAGTGCACACTAGAAGAAGTGATGATAGTTCACCATAATCCAGCAAAATGCATTTACAGCAATATTCCAAGCACACACAATGATGATGAATTCCTGCAAGAACATAATAAATAGACACAATATACTTGTAGAAAGATTAAAGGGGCAAGAAGAATGCAAGGAAACACAGCAGGGGAAGATATATCCACAAACTGATATTTTATTGCTTCATGTTATGCACAGTTCAATCTATTACAAGATAAGGGCCTGGATCACCATGCAAGGAGTCCACTACAAGGGCCTGCAACACACTGGCTTCACAAAGAAATTTTGACAGAGCTTTGTTACCCAAAAACTCTCCCTTTACAATGAGCCCAACACTCCAATTTATAGAAAAAATGAGAAGAAGAAGAGAGGGGAAAATGAAAATCCCGAAATCTGTCCTTCAACCACCTGTAAGGGGCATTAAATTGAGTGGAATGGGTGCACATTACTTGCAAAAGGCTCCCCATACTATCCCATGAGCTGCAGCAGAGAAGGAATGATGACCATGCCTCTTAATTGCACTCCCAGCTACCAAATAAAACATTGTTCTGAACCCGGCCACGTTTCCTTAAAAAACTCAATCAATTTCTGATCGAATCCGGAATTTATTGATTTCTGTGCATCGGGCTTGGAACCACGATTCCAACGGGTACCAATTTTGCGCGATTTCGTTGAGAAATGCAAAAGTTATGGCCTTCTGAGTGCAGGCAGCTATTTTGGGCCTGGCAGGCGTTTTTCTGTCATTTGACGGGGAAGAGCATCTGCTGACTGGAGCCGAACACATTTCCTTTATTTAAATATATCTATCCTCATTAAAATTAAGAAATCCAGTTTCTGTGGCGTAGAGTACGTCGTGCTCGTTCCAGAAAGTCCAATTTTATTAAAATCGGAGCTCGGAGTCAAAAGTTATGGCCGTTTGAAGTTTCCAGACCAAACGTTGACTTTTCCTCCTGTGACACGTGGCAGCTTCTGATTGGCTTTCGGCTCCTTCGGTTCCTTCGCGTCCATTTGTCCCGGACGTCCCATTTGCCTTTGGACCCTTTGGGACAATTTCGCCCGGTTCGGCCGGTTCGGGCCTATCTGTCCCACTTGTCCCACTTTGCTTTGGACTGACTTGACTCATTTCGGCCAGATCGGCTTTTCGCGCCCGCCGCGTACTTTTTTCCCATTTGATTTTCGGACGGTTTGTGCTGATTCTGCCCGGTTCGGCCGGTTCGCGCATTTTTGTCCCGACTGTCCCAAAGGCGACCCTCTCAGCAGTTAGCCAAATTTTCCCATTTTCCGGCCAGTTCGGATTTTCGCGTCCCGCGCGTCCTTTTGGCCCGGATGTCCCATTTGCTTTTGGACCATCTGGCGGCCTTTCGGCCGGTTCGCGCCCTTTTGTCCCAACTGTCCCAAATGCTGCGAGGACTAGGACTTAGCCATTTTTTATGATTTTTCCTGGATCGACCCTTTTGCCTTCTTGAACCCTTTTTCCGCATTTTCTCAGAACTTACTCTCTTCCTCTTGGACATGGGAGCTACAAAGTTTTTTTCAATATTTTTGTGAAAAGATTAGAGTTTTTTTCATTTTCACAGTTTCCATTGAGGGGGAGTGTGCATGACAATGTCACCTCCTAATGGAACTTGGTTTTTGTAGAAATACCTTTGGGAATTTGTAAAAAAGACCTTCGGGCATGTATGCCTCCTCGGCTTATTTTTAGAAAGAAGTGTAGAAATATATTAAAGGTGGTCTTCAGTAAACTCTTTAGTGCTTTTGAGTTTACTTGTAAACATCCAATATAAGCATATTATTAAGGAGGTCCATAGTTATAAAAGACTCCTATATGGTTGGGTTCAATAACCTTTTATAAGAACGTGTCAAAATATGTAAAACTCAAAAATCATACTTAGCCAATAATCATGGGATGATCTTTGGGATTCCAAATACTTTTTTTTATTTATCAAAAGTTAACTTGAGAATGATGAAGGTGTTATAATTCCTTCACCCGATATGCTAGCCTAAAACCTTTATGGTTTAAGGATTATAAATCATGTAGTGTACCATGGGTAGGTATTCTATTAGCATATATTATCCCACTTAACACTAAGCGGGAATGTTGGAACATAATGATTAAGTGGTCTGGTGAACCCTTAATTAATATGGGTCCACCACTATTATATAGGTTAATTATTTAATAATATGAAATAATTTTCTATTATTAAATATTTATACCTCGGTAATATACATTAGATAAGTATTTAAAAATGCGAATCATTTCTATTTATATTTATTAAATACACTCACCTAGGTATATGTGTCAACCATTTTAGGTTTATAATGTGGGTCGAGAGACATACCTGATCACCTTATATAAAAAGGACTCTAGGTCCTCATTTTATATATTCAGGAAATATATCAAAGGTGTGCAAGTCAAGCGATTTGGTTTTACCCTTGGTAAATAGGGTTTTAAGGAGGAGGTGAAATTAGTGGATGTAAAATAAGTTCTATGAAGTAAAAGGTTATTTTCAAAGTGGTTTTTACCCTATTGGGGTTTCCCACTATAAATACTATGTCACCTATGTTATTTATTTCCTTGAAGTTTTTATTTATTTACTTATGTTATGATGTAATGTTTATTTAAATATTTATTTTAACATTATATAATATGTAATTTGATTAAATCCGTATTTATTAGAATCCTCAAATTATAACAGCCTGAACAGTCTTTACTACCCCATCTTAGAAAGCATGGGAAAAAGGCCCCTTTAGCTTCTAATGAGAGTTCATCACATGGAGAAATAAGAGCTGTCAGTGTGCATCTGAACCCATATGGCCACCAACCCTTGGTGCTTTGTTTTCCAAATCAAGGGAGAAGTATTGATAACCCAGTTGGTATCGGTGGGAGTGACCGATCGGCACCTAGGAGATATAATTTTTTTAGAGCATCCAAGGCTACACATACCATTCCAGTGTTTGGAGGAATTTTTGGGAAAAGTGCAAGTATGCAAGGTTTGGGCAACGCATCTAGGAGTGACACGAGATACACTTCTGGAAGTGGAGAAATCTTGTAGACCATTGGCGCACAATTTAGTGGGACGTTGGGGACACTAGGCATGACCACTTTAGGCCCATTTCTGGCTACTGGTGGATATGGAGGCACAAGACTAGGTGGATCTAGTGGATCTGGTGGAGGGAACACCAGATGAATCACAGGAAGGAACTAAGGATCTGGATCAAGAGAAAAAGGACCTCAGCCACCTCCTTAGGTGTTCTTTAAAATATCTTTACACTTACCAGATTACTAACATATAGATGATTCTTCAGAACATGTGCACAACCGTGAATTTCTATGGCGCGCGAAGGGGATCACTACCTTGAAGCAGAAGGAAAGTCAGTTTACAAAAATGTTGCAAGGGTGCACACGTAGCTAGTATATGAAGTTAGACCCCTATAATATGGTGGTATAATACAGAACATTAAATAATTCCTTTCTAGTAGAGTTCCATATACCTGAGTTTGATCAGAAGAGCATCAGTGCTTTGAAAGAGATCCAGCAGGGAATGAAAGAGAGTGTGCAGGAGTATGATGCATGGTTTAACAATCTCTTGTCAAAACTGTCATATGAAATTCACACTTCACAGCATGCTCAATGGTTTTTTGGAGGGTTGATGACTCCATTTAGGAGGGAATTGTAACATAAAAAAATTGCTGACCCGCGTGAGGATCTAAAAGCTTCTTTACACACTGAATCATTTGGGAGCATTACTGCTGGTGTGATCCCTTTTCTAGAGGCTCAAATAATTTTTATGGCCAAGTAGTTAGAGAAGCTATCTGCAAGCTCTTCACATGGGAATGATAGTGGTCTTTAGTGCGTAGATTGTGAAGTAGATGGGAATGTCAAGGATAGCTTTCCTAGGAAGTCAATACACACCATAATAGTAGATTGTAAAATTTGTCACGCGGTCCATGATGTGAGTAGATGTCCCTTGTTGTAGCATGTAATTTGAAAGAATGTGTCTTGCTACTGCAAGATATGCACCTCTACGATCCATTATACTAAGGATTGTAGGCTTATTAACCAAATCCATGAGGCCATTGATCATGGTGTGTGTCATACCAACCTTGTCAGTACTTCCAAGGAAGATGATCACCATTATGAAGGACACATGGATGAAGGGGTGCATGGGAGAAGTTCTCATAGAGGATTCCGTGGTTGCAGTAACTGCGGAGGAGGAAGAAGTGAGTTCTCATGAGAAAATTTCTATAACTCTAGATCTACAGAACATTACAGGTGTGAGTGTCCTAATTTATTGCAGTACTCATGATGCAGAAAGAAGCATAAGTATATGGAGTGGCCTGAGTTTTTTGAGCACATGATCCAACAACACTAGAAGGATAAGGACAATGGAATGGTGAGTATAAATAAGTTCGACACACATTGGATTCCTAGAGTGGTGCATGAGTTAGGGTTGGAACCTGTTTTAGTGACAACACGAGCAGAGGTTGCGCGTGACAAGGAAGTACCAAGGAAAAGGGATCTATTCTCAAGATAAGAAGTTGTGCATAGGAAGTATCTAGATCCTACTCACCAAAAGGAGGTGTATCAGGAGACAATAGATGTCATCCAGAGTTTGTAGGGAGAAATCCAATGTCTAAAGGAGCAGTCCATGAAGTAGAAGAAAAGGAGGAATGCTGAGGCTCCGCAGAATGACCTGGATGAGGTCAAGGAAGTGTGAAAAATGTTAAGGACAAATGATATTATTCTCTTTCTAGGAGAATGACTACGGGAGAAAATTCCATGCGCCGGAGAAGAGCAAAAAAGAAAATTATTGCATGCAAACCTCACTCCCCGTATCCTTAAATATGACAAGGAGATCACACTGAACGTAGTTTTGAATGGTTAGTTGTTAAGAAACATATTGATTGACACTAGAGCAGAAGTAAATGTTATGACATTAGATGTGTGACATCATATGGGAAGGCCCACATTACAAACATCTTCGAATGTGCTTTATATGACAAACAAAACTAAGGAAATGCCCATTGGAGTATTGAAGGATGCATTGATAACAATTCAAGGGGCCAAATTTACTGGAGACTTTGAAGTCTTGGCACATGCCGAGGAAGAGAATTTTCCAGCATTTTTTGGGTGCCCATGGTGCTATAAGAACAATGTTGACCTAAGGTTCAACACAGGATATATAAGTTTTGAGAATAAGGAAGAACGAGTCATCATTTATTTAACAGATGGGAAGTAAGTACCTTACACTGAACCTTTGGGGGAAGAGGTCCTTGATAGAATTTATGTGTTCTCCATTAGAGACCCAAAGATTATTCACCCTATATAAGGAGTTATCCAATTTGAGGATGCTTAGTCTTTGAGTGATACAATAAGCATGGCATGTGATAATTGGGTGCATGATACCTATGAATTAATTTGGTAACAATTAAGGGGATCTGTAACAAAAGTGACTAAGGCGTAATCATTCAAGAATCTAGGAGGAAATAAGTTTCCAAGTTACTCTGGAGGGGCATACCTTGAAATTTTCAAATGGGACATGGAAGATCAGTGTAAAAATGAGGATGAAAGAGGAGGTATTCTCAGTTATAACCTACTCAAGACTACAACCGCATTGGTGGGATACATATCGGGAGAACCTCCTAGAGTGGCATGAGGTAAGAATCACATTTTCTGTAAGGTTTTCCAAGAGTAACATGCCCACGGTCATTCAAGACTACCATGGTAAAGAGACTGCTTCATTTCATATCCAAGCATGTGAGAAGTCCCAGATAGGAGGTGCAGAAGCATTACCATCATCATTATGGGTGCATAAGCTATATTCCACTCTACAAGGTTGTGCACACACGTTGTATTTCCACTCAAAAACATGCCGCTAGATAGGAAATTGGTAGGAGCTGACAATTGATTTCATCCAAGATTTTGAGTATCGGAGCACAAAGCCATAAGTGGAGAAGGCATTGTAAGTGATCAAGCACCTTATGATGGGGGATAGTGCCATGATAGAAGACACACTACTATATTTTCTAGGTGAGCCTAGTTTAAAGGTGCACTTCGATGAGGATGAGTCAGAGGAGATATAGTTTCATCCCGCGTTCATAGAAAAGGAAAATGGAAAGATGGTGTATGTCATAGATGGAGAGGAAATGGAAAGTCTAGATGTTAACCACTCTGTAGGTACACGCGATGTTGTAGAAAACATAGATGAAAGGACATGAGCCTACCATGAGCCCCTGAAGATGAAAAAGGTTAACATTAGGTCATAAGTAGAACCCAAGGAATGTATCATTGGAGACTATTGGTTAGAGAAGGAGGTCTCAAAGATCATTGATCTTTTATGTGAATTCCAGGATTTATTCCCTCACGGGTATCATGAACTCAAAGGAATTCACCATTTCTTGGGGGAGATGAAGATAAAACTGAAGGAAGGTGTATGCCCAATCCATAAGAGGCCATATTGGATAAAACCATATTTATGCGTACTGGTCAAGGAGGAGATATAAAAAATGATATCGTCAGGTATCATTGAGGTTGTGGAATAATCAGAATGGATAAGCTCAATGGTCATTAGCATCAAAAAGCACATAAGGATCAGGATTTTTGTTGAATATAAAGACTTGAATATATTATGTGTCATTGATCCCTTCCTAACCAGATTTATTGAAGAAATCTTAGAGGGAGTGGCCAGGATTGAATTCTACTCTTTCACAGATGGGTTCTCAGGGTACCACCAAGTGAGGATTGCAAAGGAAGGCCATAGAAAGACAAACTTTCGTGACTGAATGGGGAAGTTTTACCTATGCGGTCATGCCTTTTGGGATGAAGAATGCACCTTATATGTTCTCATGCATTATAGTACAAGCCTTTCAGGACTTCATCCATAACTTTCTTTAGGTCTATTTGGATGATTGGACTATGTATGGTCTAGTAAAAAACCATTGTGATAACTTACGACTGATGTTTGAAAGGTGTCAACAGTTAAGGATATCCCTCACCATCAAGAAATGTGTCTTTACTATCCCATTTGGAACCTTATTGGGACATATCATATGTAAGGAAGGCTTACAAGTAGATCCTGCCAAGGTTGCAGCCATTGTGGGTTTAGTGGAGCCTACTAGACAAAGCATCATGTGTGGATTCCTTGGGCATACGGGTTACTATAGGATGTTCATCAAGGGATATGCCAAGATCGAAGTTCCCTTGGAGGAATTTATTAGACATAAGAGTTCCTTTCATTAGGGAGAGGCACAACAGAGGAAATTCAACACTTTAAAGGATAGGCTTGTCATAACACCCATACTCCATTTCCTCATTCGGGATAAGCCTTTCCATGTTCATGTGAATGCATCTGGTACAACTATTGGAGTAGTACTAACATAAACTGGTGAAGGGATTGTTGACCATCCGTTGTGTTTTGTAAGAGTAAATTTAACATCAACAGAACAAAATTACATCAGTATGAAGTGCGAAGCACTATCCATGATCTATGTGTTGCACAAGTTAAGGAAATATCTACTAGAGACACAATTTGTATTCTACATAGACCACATGACATTAAAATTCTTGGTAAACAAGCCCATTCTACAAGCGCACATATGTTGATGGGTCCTGATATTCGAATAATTTGAGTTCACAGTGGTTTTCTAGCCAAGGAAGAGAAATTATGAACCCGATCACTTCTCTAGAATTGACTCAGGAGAGGACACGCAAAGCATTAAAGATACCGTGCCAGAAGTGCAACTGTTTAGGTTGTAGCTCATGCCATCGAAGTTAGAGGATATTCCAGTGTTTCTTAAAACAGGTTTGGCATGAGAAGGGATGAAAGCATTAGAGAGGAAGCAGTTAGCCATACGTGTCGCACCCTACATGTTGGTTAGTGGTGATTTGTACAAACTAGGATGTGATGAAGTGTTGCGCCGGTGCATGCTAGAACATGAGCTCCTGACTATTATGGTGTAGGCACATGGAGGAAGTGTAGGTAGAAATTATGCAAGGGATGCAACTGTGTGAAAGATATTACAAGTTGGGTTATGGTGGGAAACCCTATATCAATATTGCAAAGAGTATTGCAAGGCATGTGATCATGGTCAGCACCATGGAAAACCAGGGCAGAGGGATGAAATGCCTTTGCGCCTTATTCTAAGTATAGATCCATTTGAAAAGTGGGCCATAGCTTTTATAGGCCCCATTTCACTAGCCACACGTAGGACGGGATCACGCTATGTAATCACTTGCATAGATTATTTGACAAGATGGACAGAAGTAGCGCCTACCAAGGATTGTATAATGGCTACAATAGCTAGGTTTCTATCGAAAAATATTATTACAAGGTATGGATGCCCATTGAGCTTAACTAGTGATAGGGGTACACATTTCCTAAATGAGGCCGTCCAGATTCTGTTAGCAGAGTTCATGGTGGCTCATCAGAAGACTACCCCTTACTATCCACAAGAAAATGGAACTATCAAAGCATTTAATAAACTACTAAGTCATACCCTGACAAAAATTTGTGACGTTGGTAGAGAATATTGGGATGACAAAGTATTAGTAGTTTTATGGCCATATAGGACAACCTATAAGAGGTTAAATAAATCCACACGATTTCAATTGGTGTTTGGCGCACTACCTGTTGAGTTTCTTGTTACCTTCTATGAGTATAGCGCGTGTAGGAGGATTGGCCGATGAACAAGCACTGGAAGAAAGGATTGAAAAATTGATGAAATTGGATGAGAGACGATCATTGGCCAAGTGGATTCAAAAGGACGAATAGGCTAAAAAAAAAGGCATGATATGACCGCCACATCAAAAAAAAAACAATTTGAGGTTGGGAAGGTGGTATTTTTATATGATTCCAAGTTTTTGCACCATCCTGAAAAGTTGAAAGTCCATTGGTTGGGGCCCTATATTATCTCAAACATCCTTAATTCAGGAATGTACTAGTTGAGAGCATTGGATGGGATGATATTTCTATGCCATTTCAATGGGATTAGGCTGAAGCCCTATTATAAATAAGTCTTCTTGGTGTTTGTAATAAGGTAGTATTTCCAATAATTTTAAAATTTCCCTTTATGCAATATCACTTCTTGTTTTTCCCTTTCTCGTCATTTGTTCTGTTGTTTGTTTTGTGCCTTGGGTGCTGGTAACCACATTAATTTTTGATGGTTGCACATGTGCAAAGGCCCACATATCTATTTTAGTGTGTTGTGGAGTGATGCGAAGTATAGGTCCGTAATGCAAGTTCAAATGGTAGTGGAAGTTGTGTTGAATGGCCCAGTTGATGGATACAAAGCGCGCAAGGATGAAGGAAGTGCATGGAAGAAGAGGTGGATGAAAAGGGTTGGTGTCAGGATAATACTTCATAGAAACCATGTACAGAGGAGGAAGAAGCATAGGAACAACACGAGGTAGGCAAGAGAAAAAATCAGGTGGAAAGAAGAAGTACGTTCAGCACTATTGACATAGGCATAAGAGTCTTCTGTCAGATGGATTTTTTGTGCACCAGAAGGTTGTAGAATGTTTTGCACAAGATTGGGTGCATAATGCCAGCTTGGTGGAAAAATCCACATTTAGTGTTAAGTACGGTGGTAGGTAAAATAACATTTAATGATAGAAAGAAGGAAAAAATATAAATAAGAAGTTGAGCACTTCATTATTTTACCTTGAATTTACAAAGTGAAAATAGTTCTCGCGAACTAGGGAATCCAAAAGTAATCTATGTGAAGAAAAATTTAAGAAATCTAAGAGGACGTGACTAAGGTAGATCCACAAACAAGTAGGAAAGGAGTACACATGCATGAAGGAAGTTGTTGAGAAACATTGTCTTGTGGAAGAATTGTTCAATTTATGGTTTAACGGCTAGGGCATGGTGTTAGGAGGGCTTCTTTACAAGATTGAGCATTGGGGTTGGATAGAGTGGTAGAGCAGAGCAAGGAGAAGATGTTCAAATTGTTAACCTAACTAGAAGAATTGCACTAAAGAAAGCAACCACCTCACCTAAAAATTAGATGGGTAAGGGAAAGCGGAAGAAAACAACTATCGTCACAAGCTCAAATGAAGAGTGGTATGTAGAGATGCAATACCTGGATGGGGTATTGCTAGGAAAAGTATGGGAGTATCATTTGGGGAAAATGACTATAAGTGACTATAATCATCAGACCAGCATGACAGAAAAATAAATGGCTTTGGATTTGGTTCACCCAAAAAACAAGAGGACATCGGAGGGCATTCCCATATACATCAAAAAAGTAAAGGGTAAATTAGAGAAGGTAGGTTTACTGCAACTTTGTGAATTACCGTACTTCAGAAAACGTGAGCGCCTCTATCAGTATTTGGTGGCACACATTCACGAATACTATTTTTATTTTACGGGGCACAAGATGTGCATAACTCCCCAGTTGATTTCCAAGTTCACAAGCTTTATCTATGAGGGGGATAGAATTTATGATGACCTAAGTGACAAGGAACCCATTAAGGAAATAGTATTTGCATATGACTATAAGAAAGGATCACGATACTTTGAAATTGAAGAGATCCTATACCCCATGATGAGGATGGTCACACACTTGGTAACCAAGCTCAATGATCAAGAGATATGGACTCAAGTGAACATGGCATGGATGAATGTATGCCAAAAAATATCTGAGCGGACCATATACAACTTGTCTTATTTTATCGTGCATGAAATAATTAGTAGCATGCAAGAAGGCAAGAATATACTATTTGAAAATGTCCTCCGCACAATTTTTTTCTCAGAAATTAGAGTTCCCGATGTGCTAGAAAGGTTTGTTTGGGAGTACCCATAAGAGGATCCCTTTTCCATGAAGAGTTTCATGAAATATACATGTGATACCATGACATCCACTCACAAGGAATGCTTAGAAAAGTGGTACAAACACATGAGGGATGCATTCAGGGCAGAAAGGAGGAAACAAATAAATTACCCATGCTCGTGAAAGGAGAGGAAAAATTCATAGTGTACCAACACTTCTACATTAGCAGATTTAGGTTGAAAGATGAAAACATGGGTCTGTGGTGCAACCTACCCTTCCCTTTCACTGCGTAGTACTTCCAAGCAAGGGTGAACAGGTTTAAGGATGCTAAGAGACTAATGTTAGACGTTAGTGAGGTGGATAAATACCACAGAGAGCTGCACCAGAAGTTATTCTACCCCAAAAAAGTGCACATACATGGAGAGATATGTCTCCCACGAGATATAAATGATGAATACTGTAACATTGTCAATGTTTGGAAGGGTTGTAGCAAGGAGATACCTTTGCATAAGGCCAAAATTTAAAAAGGTCACATACTTGGAAAATGCAATATCCATTCCAAAATACCCCACAGGAAGGAAGAATCCCATGCCAAAGAAGAGGATAAGAGAAGAGATGTAGAAAGCACAAAGTGTTCACACTACACAAGTGGTAAGCATTCCGGAGACAAGTGATAATCCTAGTACTTATGTGTGGAGAAATAAGTCCTCGGTGAGAGAAAATACTCCAAAGGAAGAAGCATCAGAGCACAAAGAACCCATCACTAAAGAGAAGTCCCCAGAGGAGGACGAAAAGCAAGAAAAATCTCCTGTCAGAAAGAAGAAGAGGGCAGTAGAAGAGGATGAATTAGAGGGTACAAAGATCTTGGAGGCCTATAGAGGAAAAAGAGATGATGATGATGATGAAACTAAGGTAGTTCAAGGTCTTCTCATATTCAAATTACATGACTTGGAGGAGGAAGGAGAGGAAGAAGAAAATGAGTACATCTTTGTCAAGAGGAAGAATGACAAGGAAGAGGAGGATGCTCAAAACAAAGGGGTAAGCAAAGAAATTACAAAATAAAAAAGGACCCCAAGCCTCAAAAAGGAAAAAATAGACGAGGCTGCAAAGAAATAAGTAGAAAAACTCATCCGAGACCTGGTAGAGAAAGAGATAGAATGCAGTGTAGACCTGGTAATTAAGGAAGCAAAGGATGAGAGCGTAGAAAATGAATATGGTAGAATGGGAGATGATACCAGATTGGATGTAAGCTTTCCTAAGTCCAAATGTATGGGGAAAAAGAGCACATAAGCATCAAAATTTTAGAGGATGTGCTACATTGATGATCCGAACAAGATGTTGCAAGTGTAATTTCAAAGCACCATACCAATGGAGTAACTCTTGGCTATGGCATCATTTGATGAGGATGGTGCATACCCTCGGATGAGGAAAATGATTTCTTTGGTATTTGAGTCCCACATCAATGAGACAGAGTTCAAAGTAAGCCAAGGGGAAATAATGAAGGTATCAGGTTTAAAAGGAGACAAATCCTTGGTAAACGCTTAGCAGCTATCAGATGAACAAATTTGCAATGTGTTGAACAAGGTTTCGGTTGAAGTAGAAGCCAGGATCTTCGGGAGGAATGACAGGGTGAAGTTCTTAGAGGTAGAACTAGAAAAGAAGGAAGAAGATCATGAGGAAATAACCAAGGACTTAAAGTGGGAGGAACTAATAAGCACTCAACTAAGGAATGAGTTAAAAGAAGAGAAGGCAAGGGTGTGCGAGGTTTCCAAGACAGTAGAGATGATCACAGATGCCATTGTCTTGAAGCATCTAGATCTAACTCCACTAGCATAGAAGTACAGATCCACCCTGGAATTCCTATAGGACTCGACCCACGTCCTCACATTGGAAAGGTGACGACTGGCCTTGGAGGCTGCATTGGAGGCATCAATGCACAAAGAGAAGGAGGAAAAGATGAAGGTTATGGCAATTATTTCTTGGTACAAGAAATTCCTTGCTGATGTGAAAGCCACCACCCATTTCGCTATGGCCACCTATGAAAATTACACCGATAGAGATAGAGTGGTGAGCATTATGGTTGTCATTCATGAAGCAGAGCTCAAGGATTTCCAAGACAAGAACAAGGGGAATAGATCATAGTGTGACATAATTCTAGCTGAGGTTGAGAAGAAATCAAGAGTTGTTGATACCTTGTGGGGCTTAATAAAAAATAAGATGAAGGAGTTGTATCCCTAGATCACTTGAAGGATGGACACACTAGAGGATTTTGGAAAACAATTGGAGGGGATCATGGAAACAATGAATACCCAATGAGAATAGCTAGCTTTTAATAGGTGATCACCCTAGTCAGTGACCTCTATCAATAGGAACAAAACAAGGTCAATACCTAGAATAAGTTGGAGGAAGACTTGAAGATATATTTCCCTCTCCTCTTGCAGAAGTAATCATAAGTTTCCCCATTCTTTCATTTTCCCCCAAATTCTTCATTCCTTTGTTATTTACCCAAACTATTTAGGAACAATCATTCTTTATTCATTGAGAATATTTTCTCGAGGGTGAAGAATAGGTGTAGTGTGGGGTGATGTTAGGCCCCTAAAATATTAGCTAAGGTACAATAAGGCGCATGGGTGCGCAAGGCATATTTGAAGAAGTTCTCACAAGGATAAAGCATGTAGGACAGGATTTTAGGAGGGTTTACAAAAACCAGTGGCACGCGCGTCCAAGGCAGAGAAAAGGGTTTCAAACTTAGCCATATTTGGCATATCGGGGAAAAACACAAGGAAATCATGATCTAACTACACATGCAAAGTGGATAAGGTGCCATCCTGGCAACTTGGTGCCCAGGAAAGGAATATACCTTGATATAGAAGATTCTAAGAAGGTCATCATGACAAAGGATGGAGAGCTCACGTTTGAAGGAGCATGCTCTCATGGAGGACCACTTGGACACTTCACACCTGATCTACAACTTTAGAAAGGCATGGTGGTGCTTGCTAAGGCTATATATACAAGCATCAGTAGAAGAAAAGGGAGGGATGGAGAGATAGAGAATTGAAGGAGGCGAAGCTATGTAGGGATACTATAAAAGCTCTATGGGTTGGGTTTAGAGGATCTGTAGGAGTATGTTATATCAAAACGGATAGTTCTAAATATTTTTCTTTGTACTAAGAAGGGTTTAATTCCATTTTTGATGCATGACATTGGTCTGCACTATTATATGGATCTATGATTTCCTCAATAAATGTAATGTGGTTATCAACATACTTAATATGACTATATGTGGTTCCATTTTGTACTTATTCTTGTATGGATCAGTTTTATATATATTTCATATGAGTGGGTGCAAATCCCTTTGCATTTCCTTCTGCTATGATTCAGATCTATGTTATGTAATGATTTTATTATCTGAATGAATACATTGGTCTAGAAGCTCGTTGTGATCTCTAAGATGAATATATGGTTTCATTTCCAGTCTCTTCACTTAAGTTTTTGTCATAACTAATGCATTATCACACAACTCATATAAATAAGGGGATTGGCACCCGCGAATGCCTCATGTGAGCGCCCAACAACCATTGGGTGATAGGTCAGTGTGCATGGGGTGTCCTTGTTCTTTGAAAGGGAATGAAAATTAATACAATTAGGATCTTTAATCCTTCTAAAAGAGAAGTTATAGAAAATATGAATGATTAAATATTAGAAATTCCTTTTTGTTCTTCTTATTCATCTTCTATTTCTTCTAATGTTATAAATGAAAAAGAAAATGAATTTGAATTTTTTTAAAATGATATATGTAATGAGATTGTTGCTAGTACTTCTGTAACTAAAAGACCTAGATGAGCTAAGTATGTTATTCAAGACTCTAACTCAGGCAACCCTCAGAAAATGACAAGAAGTCATCATACATATCATGCCTTGATGACCTTGTATGAACTTGAACCCCAAACTTTTGAAGAAGCCTCTTCTGACGAAAGATGGCTAGATGCTATGATAATTTGAGTAGATTGCTTTAATTAAAAATGAAACATGGGAATTAGTCCCTCCTCTTGAAAAAGCGAAGTATAGTCGGATCCAAACGGTTATACAAAATAAAATATTAAGCAGATGGCAGTATAGATAAATTCAAATCCCGACTTGTAGCTTGAGGGTTTACTCAAAAAACCTGGTATCAACTACGTAGAAAATTTTGCATCAGTTGCAAAAATGAGCACAATAAGGATTTTGACTTGCCGTAGCTACTCAAGTATGGTTGGGAAATCTATCAAATGGATGTAAAAAATGTTTTTTTGAATGGTGATTTATAAGAAGAAATTTATATGACCCAACCGAAAGGATTTGAAGAAACTAGGAAAAGAATAGTATGTTTGTAAATTAAAAAAAATCTTTGTATGGTTTAAAACAAGCTCCTAGAGCTTGGTATTCTAAAATCAATAGTTTTTTTTAATGAAATTGGTTTTTCTAACTGTGCATATGATAATGATTTATTTGTTAAAATTGAAGAAAATGCTATTATTCTAATTGTATTGTATGTTGATGATTTACTAATCACTAGTAATTCTAACACTTTAATTATGAAAGTTAAAGGAGAAATTAATGCAATATTTTGAGATGACAGATTTAGGATTATTACATTATTTTTTAGGCATGACTATATTTCAAAATAAAAATTCTATTGTAGTATTTCAATCACAATATGCAACTAATTTTCTTAAAAGATTTAATATGCTTGATTGTAAACCAATTTCTATTCCTATAGAAGTAGGATGTAAACTTGATCTTAAACCTGCACGTGAAAAAATTAATCCTTCTTTATACATGACAACTTGTAGGTAGTTTGATTCATCTACCTATTACTAGATATGACATTTCTTATGTAGTGGGGATTGCTTCAAGGTTTATGCAGGAACCTTATCAGGATCACTGGAAGTTAGCAAAAAGACATTTGTGCATTATGTAAAGGGCACTATTAATTATGGTTTACATTATGTTTCATCTAATGAAACCATATGCATATATATATATATATATATATATATATACATGGATATATGTATATATTGTGATTATGACCATCCTGGTGATGTGATAGATCGTAAATCTACAACTGGATATACATATTCAAGTTTGGTGCAGGTGCCATTACTTGGAGCAGTAAAAAGCAACCGACAGATTCCCATTTCTTATACTGAGGTAGAATATAGAAGTGTAATGGAAGCAGAAAAAGAAGCCATGGGGTTGAAAAGGCTGTTGGAAGAAATACACATGGAAGTTAAAGAAAGTACTCCTCTTCTATGTGATAGTCTAGAGTTGTATTGCTCTTGCAAAGAATCTATTTCAACATCAAATAACAAAGCATATCAGAGAAACATATGCACTTTATTCACGAGAATATTCTCAGCGGTGATATAGATCTCAAGCATTGCCCAACTGAAGATCAGGTTGCAGACTTGTTCACAAAGCCATTGTGTGCTACGAAGTTCTACAAGTTTCATGCAATACTTATGGCCTTTCAGAGTTGCCATTGAGGGGGAGTGTGCATGGCAATGCCACCTCCTAAATGTCCGGCCGATTTATTGAATCCTCCTCCTCTATACTTTTACTTTAGTTTAAAAGCATTGTAAAAAAGATCTTATATGATCCAAAAGTAAACTGATAGAGTTTACATGTAAACTAATAGACTTTATGGAAAATACAGTGCACGGTGTGCTAATATATTCATAAAGGATGTCCTTGTATTATAAAAGGCTCCTAGATATGCGGTATAAGAATATTTTCACGTAAGAAACAGTAAGATGTAGTCTCACAAATCATGCTTAGCCTAAATCATATGTCTAATTTATGGATTCCAAAACTTTTTGTACCAAAAGGCAAGTTGAGCATGATGAAGGTGTTAGAAATCCTAGCAAAAGTACATGTGCTAGCCTAAACCTTTAGGGTTTATGGATTTGTAAATCCTGTTGTAAAAACAAGTAATGTTGGCATATGGATCCCCACTTAATATTAAGAGAAAGTGTTAGAACCATAATATTAAATGCATCATAATATTTGGTTTATAGTTAAATAATATAGAATAGTTTATATTCTTATTATTTAAATATAAACTCTATATTAGGTTTGTTAGTTATTAATTAACTAACTATTTATTAAATCAGGGTGTGCCCTGTCACTTAATATGGACATAACCCTTCAGGTTATTTAAATATGACTATAGGTCATATTCGAGATGATCACGTGAATCATTATTGATTCACAAGGAAATACTGGGAGTAGAAGGAGGGAGGTGTTAGTGGACTGTAATGTAAATGTTTCTCATTATAGTGGATTATTCTTCCGTGGGTTTTTTACCCATTTACATGTTTTCCACGTTAAAATATGTGTCACTGTGTTCCTTTTATTTACTTATGGTTTATTTATTTCATTCTTAGTAAAATTGAGTTATAATGTTTATGTTAATATTAATTATGTCATTTCAATTTTATATCTCGGCCCTGACAGATCCCTCCCCACCCTACTCCACTTTCATTTCCAAGGGGAATTTTGTTAAACAAACTCAAACTCCTTATATGCTGATGGCCAAAACACATTTCAAGAGCCTCGATCACCATAAATAACAATGTCTTTCTTTCATCATCCAATATGATCTCCATCACTCACATGACTTGATAGGGCATCACAACTTCTCCCCCTGGATGATCATTTCTGATGCAATCATGTCTTTATCAAATCTCATGAAGCTCTGTGGACGCTTCAGGGATGCTTCCAATGTAGGGATATTCACTACAAACCATATTGATATACACACTTGTAGTTGTCATTACCCTATGATTAGCACTAAAAGTTCCACGTAGTTCAGTACTCAAGGGGTCTGAGGGTCTAAACTATGAAATGAACCTCACACCGATATGTGGGGAAACTTTTCCATGCTCTATGCTTCATGATATATCTTATTCTAACGCACATTTATCGAACTATTTCCTGATTGGATGACACTCTTGTTTTATGGTTCATGAAGTCTTGATTAGGTTAGTTAGGGGTGATTTCATAAATTAACTTCAGGGCTCATACACATCCGTATGGGGGGCAGAATGCTCCTATCACATTCACACTTCGCATGATCATTCCATCATACTCATAGCACTGCATAATTGCGACATCTTGAAGTTGCATTTACTCTAATTACTAGGAACTTATTACTTACATAAGTACACTAAGGTTTCCCTGAGGATAGGATACTTGGGTATATCAATATATTATCTGATATACACTAATGCACATGTCACTTAGGTAATTAATAGAGTGAATGGCAGGTATATCTTATAGGTAATTTACATGCTACAATGATAAAATGACACTGTACACTCATACTAGATCCCACTGGTAGCTAAATAGGGCATTTAGGTGTCTCTCACTGAATATTACAAGTATCTCCATTTCATCCAAGGATACTGACTCTTGAGATATCTTCTACTAGCACACTACTTTGCCTATGACCAAATCCATTACAAGAATAACAATAACTTTGACATACTCCTTATATACTTTCATAACATGTTAATGGGTGCTTCATGTGCAACATTTGACTTTGCAATAAACCTATCTTGGCATGACCAGGGTTGTCTGTTCATCACGTTTGGAACAATATCCATATTGTCTTGCTATTGTTTGCGGATTAGTCTTATCGTCATTTTATGATTCATATTGCTTGTATCTCTTCCTTGGTCGTTTCATACACTGATTCTTCATTGTGATCATTAGTGAATGGTGAAAAACCCTTTATATATGATTTCAAGCTAATTTTCACGGTCCATCTTGTATGCGCATGTTACTTGTTACTATTATTTTCCTATAACATGTTTGTTACTTTTGCTATTAAGACATGGTCATCTCATACAACATTGTTTGCATGTGTCTTGGTTTCTACCATGCACATTCCTCTTCCTTTGTCCTACAGGGATATAGTTCAACTTAACACAACCTCCAGTTCTGGTCTTTGAGGCACTTAACATTTTCTTCATCCTTATTGTCACATGCACCCCAAATGCGGGGAGAATACATTGGGTGATATTCAGTCACCCCACACAAAAACTTCTAGAGCTCACATTACAGGCCTGCATAGTACATGCTTTAGAGTAGTCACACAATAGCAAAATTACCCAAAACCTGACTCGGGTCCTCAGCAGTAACACAAACACCCAGCACCTAGGATTAGATTAGGAGTGCCCAAAAGCTTCAATGTCCTCCCTTAAGCCACTAATGTCCTGGGGGCAACACAGAGTCACCATTTCTTATATCATTACACATTTCACATCAATATTATAGAGCAGTTTCACACCACAAGCACAACTCTCCAACAAGAAGAATGCATTCTATCTCACATTTTCAGATCGGAACAAACAATACAATCGAAAAAAATCAAGGGGACATACAGGAACCAAAACAAGATCACACCATTTATTAGTGGTCATGTATAATCAGGAAGAGTTATGGAATTGAGAGTAACAACTAGACCTCTGGAATCCCCAACACTTTCTAATTTGGTGCGAGAACTCACTCAAAAAATGCATACGCACTTGGTAGTAGAGAATTGCCCCAAAAACTCACACTTGGCATGAGGATCGACCAAAAAACTTGACTTAATTGGTGTGAGATCAACCCAAAAAAACTCGCTCTTGGTATGAAATCACCTAACATGAATAAGAACCAAATCAACCTCTTCTACAACATGGATGATCAGGACATTATTCTATCCTTTTCACTCAACTGAAAATCAGTGATGCACATTCTTATCCTTTATATTCACACCCTTTTACATACTTTCACATGTTCTTACGTACTTACTGCAAATATTCCCTCTCATATACACATCTGATCTGACTACCTTCCTTCGCTCACCATTTTTTGTAGGTCTATCCTTAATACGCAACAAAAATCAACCTTCAACAAGCTACAAAAGGTACAACACATACACATACACCCTTAGGGTCACTTTCCTTTCCTAGTTTCCACGCTTCATTTTGCATTCATTTCATGCTTCACTTGTCTTTTTGGCATGCTATCGTCATCACACTCTACATGGTTATCAGATATCACATCTCTTATCATGAATTTATGTTATGTAAGTATTCAGAAACTCCTAAATTCTCAATATACCACATTTTGGGACACAACAAGCCCTTGTAGACACAAAAGTCATGCACTTGGGTACATTTCTAGGTTCATAAACATAATACTAGGATTCATATGATTCCTAAGCGAGAAAACGTAGTAATTGACAGATTATCTTTGGCCTCTTATACTGTGTTTTCTCATCTGTCTATCTGGTCTTTCACACCCTATAGCCCAGTCGGGACTTTACTTGTTTATATTTTATGACTTCGGACATCAACGCACCTAGCCGGGACGCTAGGATGCCAGCGCCCAAGTGCCTTTGTCCCCTTTGGGCGCCCCTGACCTCTTTCCACCTTACTCGCTCTTTTTGGGCAATCTTTTATCTTTTAGGCATCTTATTTCCATATGGGTCGGCCTTCCTAGTTGTCTATTTGTGAAATTCAACCAAAGGAATCATATAAATACAGAGTTATGTAATCAAAAATAAGGGACCAAACTCTAATCATCTATTACTCATCACCTAAGCTTTCACTCTAAAGGCATCTAAAAGCATCAAAGGTATTCATCTAGTATTCATTCAAGGGACAAGGGACTCCATTTTCTGCATACACTGTCATAGGAAGGAGAAGTTCATTTTTCCATCCACACATTCTACTTACATAACTACATCTAGTCTATCTCCTGTTATCAAGTGCACTTGCACATAAGGGCATTCATAGGGCATGACTATCTGTCACACACTCACCAGAACTACATGGAATTATGAGATGTAGTGCATTATGCTCGGTCATAAGTTCACTCAGTTGGGTGACCACCGGGTTTAGTCTGATTCCCCATATTTCATCTTTATTTTATGTATTTTATGTGGTATTGTGGATTTTACAGGTGAGGCTTTGTTTTGCAGGTTACAAGAACACTCGATGATCATATTATAACATAGAGGAAACAAACATCGACTATCAGTGACATTTTTGCAACACTAGAAAAAAATTTGTCTAACCACTTTCGCAGTCATAAGCACTCAGAAGAAAAATTTTTCACACAAGCATCCCTGACCTAGTCCAGGCACCCTAGGTAGTTCAGCCTTACTCGACAACTCTATATTTTACAGTGTAGAGTAATGATAAATTTTACTTTTTTTTCATCAGTTTTCTCATTTTTCACAAGTCTTGAATCAAGATAAAATAAGGTAAATCATTTTCTCTCTCTCTTTCAATTATTTTTTCATATTTCATTAGCTTATTACTTAAGTCAAATATATCTAGCAGTTGTAATCTATTGTTTCTATAATTTACTCTGCAATTAGGTTTTAGTAATAATTCTATTTTATGTTAAATCATTTGGTCAACCCAAATTAAAATACACTTGGATCCTTATTTTTCTTCTCTCATGGCTCTTAAAAATATTCTAACATCATTGTATTAATTTCTTCAAATGCACCCATCTTGAAAAAATGTTCTTGAAAAATCCCTAAACATTATGTGTCTACCTCACAGTACGTCACACACTCAAGCAAGTTCTATCTTAGATCATCTATCTGATTAATCTATAGGCCATTATACTTCATCTAATCAACCCATATTATATTCCATTCAAGCTTTCCACTCATTATTTCAAGATAAAATTTAGGCTAAGGAATCCACGATTACATCACTTAAAACTAAAATCCAAGATCTTAAGGATGTTTCTCAAACCCGTGTTAGTTCCCCTTCTACACCTTATTCTACTTATATGACTACCACATGTTCTCATATCAGTGAACCCAAAGTCTTACTACTCCCCGCACCTCTCAATTTTGGTTCAAATGCTAAGTAATAAGATATTATTCCCTAACTCTTTACTCCTAAATCGGTAAAATTGCCATCTACTCAATCTTATCGTCCTTATCAGCTTGTAAAATACCAAGGTCACTCATATTACCATTATCATCAAATCAATGGAAATAATGGAAATGATTTATATGATATTAAGAGACAAATTGGCCACATTAAGCATTATGGTATCACCTCATTCGCTTCAAAAAATGATGTTACATGTTTATCTCTAATTACTTCATCGCACTGGATTCCTAAATCTGATTCATTTATGTCTAATGAGTGTCATTTCATCACTTCTAATGTTCCTTCGTTATTCACTCAAGCGTTGCCTATACAACCCACTCCAACTAAATAATCACCTCTCAAGGTCCATCCTCAATCACCTACTCCTACTAAGTCTTATACTGCATCACAAAATCCTAAGAAAACTCCTCTAAATTTTGGTCCTACCCCTCCTCCTCTCAAGTCTTCTACAACGTTATCAATCCAACATGATATACCACCATTCAAGATCCCTCCCCATCCTACCCCACTTCCATTTCCAATTAATTTTTTCAAACAAAATATTCCTTATAATGATGGTGAAGACACAATTTCAGCTCCGCAACCATCGCATGGTACTTCTTAAATTAATGCATAGATTTACATCACTCACATACATGGGGGGCATCATAGCTTATACCCTCCTTTTTTCATTTCTATCAAATGTATCTATCATCTAATATACTTAACGCTCCATGTTTAATATCGAATATTTCCTAAATATCAATACAAACCCTTTGATAAATGCATTGTATGTTCATTACCCTATGATGGAATCTCATGCTAAGGTTTGCACTTCACTATTCAGGGCTCACTACATCCATGAATCTTTATAGCATTTATATTTACATGGTTCATGCTTCATGATACATGTTTATAGCATTTCTTTTTCGAACTACTACTCTATGATGCACTCTTGTGATAAAGTTCACACTTGACTGTTGAGGGAATAATACATCCATTAACCTCACACACTACACATTTCACGCTCCACACTTCATGGTACATATTTTTAGCATTACATTCTCACACATCATACTACCCTATTATGGAATCTATTTCCAAGGTTTGTAATCAAATGCTAAGGGTTTAAATTTGAAATGAACCTCACCCCTTATACACTTCATGGTCTATTTTTCATGATACATTTTTCTAGCATCTAATTTTCAAACAATTTCCCGGTGACGCGCTCGTGTTCTATGGTTCATTCTAGATTGTTGAGGTTTATTTTATAAATGAACCTCATCTCATACAAAATCGCTTGGGGTAAGATACTCCTATCCCACATATATTTCATGTCATCCATCACACTCCATCACATACACTGCATCTTGCATATCTTTGTTGCACTTATTCTTTCTTCCCTATATTAGTTACATGTTGCAATTCACTTACTATGTTACACAAATATCTAGTATGCCATTATATTTATCATATAAAAATGTGCATTCACTTATTATCTAGTTTTGAATGTATATTTATTATAGATATTTACTCGTAGAAATGATGCTTGGAATTATACCTCTTACCACTCCCACTAAACCTCATTAGGGAATATACATTTTATACTCTTACACATCACAGGTGCTATTTTTTCATTATTTGCTACTTCATATTCTAAAGAGCACACTACTTTCTATTAATTTATTCATGATTTGACATAATTTTTATTTTCTAATAGGCTAACGGGTGCTTCATGTCCAACATTTTATTTGCAGTAAGTATTTTCCACCATGGTTTTTTGACACTTTTCTTGATTTTTACTTCTATGATATTATTTGTTGGCTATTCCCTATATCTTGTTTGATTGCTTCCTTTATGCTTTTGGATGCTTTATCCTTGATTGTCTTGTGAAATTGTGAGCGATGTGCCATGTTTGAAACCCAATTTTTGTGGTCCATCTTGTATGATCATTTGTTTGTTACTCTTTTTTTCTATTACATGCTTTCTAATTTTCTAATAAAACATGCATCTAGCCACTTTATTTTCATGTGATTTAGTTTCTAGCATGCACATCCCCTCCCCTTGCAAGGAAACAATTTCAAATAATCATCCGGTCCTCTCCTATTGATAATAAACTCCACCTTAATAATTTAGTTGTTAAAACCAAGAGGTAAAATTCATTCAACCTTAAATATGGTAGGGTTTCTAAGATACCCATGGATGAATGTTTTATTGGAATTTTTACACACTGTGGAAGAATGAATCAAGATCCTCTTGTGTAAATGGATTTGCAATCATGGATACTACAAAAGATGGGATTAGTAATATTGATAGGCAAGTTTCCTGAAAAAGGCTAGTTCCAAGAAGTCAAAATAATTCCTTGTATGTATGTCAACCTTCTTTAAAAAACTTAAGTTTATTCATGAAGATGAGATACGACATATGATATGTGAAAATATGTGATCAAATGTTTATGATTTATTTATCTTATCTTAGATACTTAGCTGCTTATGATTATATGAAAAGAAATATAACTAGGGCTTAAAATAAGAATCAAGATCAATGTCTAGATTCTAAAAAAAGTTTGAACCATAGATAAGTATGGTTCATCCTCCTTAGAGAAGTATAAATAAGGATCCTTAATATATTTGTCCTTGTATAAGTCTAAATATTCTACTTTAGTGTTGTATATTCTACTTCCTAATTCTAATTCGAACTCAGTGTTAGAACCTTTAGGGATGTCTAATCCTGTTTTGTGTTGATACTCAAACCAAGATAGGTCAGCTTTGATACGTTGCACCTCATAGTAAGCTCCCCAAAACTCATCGATAACCTTGAGGATCCTCTGGGTGGATTCTAAGATGCTCTAAAATTTGAAAATAGGGGCCGAGTGGATGGGGCACAACTTGAGATTGTGTAAAAGGTTGTACTTATCTTAATGAATTCGATGACTGAATATTGACAAATATTTTGTGCTCATGATCAGGTGATTGGGTCCACCTATGGCTATATATAAGAATCCATTTTTAACATAATATTAGTAAATCAAGAGATTAAATTAATTGATAATGATTTTTGAATGAAATCTAATTGCTAAGGAAACAAAATGCACAAGAAATGTTGCTAATTGTAGGAATCGCACGCGATTCTGTGAGATTTCAACAAAATGATAAAATGAGAGATTTGATTACCTAGAATGTAACTATGATCTTATGAAGGAAAGAGTGAGTTAAGAAGTGATCAAATAAGTATGCTTAAGAGGAGAAATGATCTTAAAAACTAATAACAGACCTTGGATGATGATGAAGAGTGAGAGTATGATACAGAATGTAGCTGAATGAAGAATAGACTTCAGGATGTATCCAAAACACTTGGTGGTAGTGAACATGCTCTTGCTAGATGTAGAATGATATTCTAAAATTCAAATGAAACTTGAAAATGCTCCTGAATTCTATTAGATGATCCCCAAGAGAGGCAGAGGAATTGGTTTGTATAGATCGCCGGCAACTGAGAAAATCACCAACATTTTTTGGCTAGTTCGAGTTTAGGAGTGATAAGGGGGAATAAATTTACTAATTGGAACTATAATTCCTTTGGATTTCAAGAGAGTGTGATGTTATAACTAGAGTGACATCAATATGTGTAGTTTTATGGGTTACGATTGGGATTAAGATGGTTAGGATACATAAGGAGTGTGTTTGGAAGGTTTCTAAATTGATTTCAAAATAGACCTAGCTAGTGTGAAAGGAGAATTTAACATGGGGAAGATATGGAGGATATATTAATTAATTATTTGAATAAACTAGGGTAGGTTATGTCTTAGGATAGGTGGGCGTAATTGATTAATTGATTGAAGGGTATTAGTGGATTACCTAGGTCGAGGGGATTATGGAATATTTTATTTGTCAATAGTTACGAATGAGTGTATTTAATCAGATAAGTGAATGAGGACAAGAGGATACATATTTTTAGTGTCTACATTTTTCCCTTTTTATCTAACGGTTTTAAAAATTGTTAGAAAAAATAAAGAAAAGGTTTGTTTGTATGGGTGATTCAACTCCAATACAACACAACAAATACAAGTGTGTTTTATTCCAAAAGTTTCTCCAATCCAAGGGGATATTGAAATACAATGTGCTACTGAGGAATAAATTGATAGGGTAACCAAAGGGTTCAATACCTATAAAAATATTGATTCTTACTAGGGAAGCTTAATTTGACAGGAAGGTTAAGTGATGGGGGGCCAAAGAGCATGCATCCCATAGACATAAGAAAAGTCCCAAAAATTGTTTTTGTTTTTGTTTTGATTCCAAGGATCTTTGGGTCCTTTAGAAGTGAGACAATTGTGTAAAAGTGTGCAAATAACTTTGATTTCTTAAAAAAGGGTAAATCCCTGGTGATTTAAAGAAATTCCTGCTATTACAGAATAAATCACCAGTGATTGAATCATAGTAAAAATTGGGGTATATAAATACCCGAGCCCTATAGGTTTTCATTTTCACTCTGGGGTAAAAATGGTGTCGCAAATATATTTTGAGCATCTTTTAGTGATTTTGTGTGATTTGATCAGGATGATGACCTCCAACAAACAGAAGAAACCACCTATAGCAACGGTAAGTTGATTTTATTTTTTTGTGTGATTTTTGGGTATATTTAGGTTTTTGCTTTCCTTTTTGGGGCATACAGGTGCCCTAGCCAGAATCGTTAGTGATTGATGTAATATCCGGTGATGCAAAGCATAATAATTGAAGATTGAGATGAATTGCTAGTGATTCACCTATGGTTTTGACAATTTTTATGAATGGAGTAAGAGTATTTTATGTTTTAGATGTAATTGGTGTAAGGGATTGATTTATGAATTTTTGATATGTTGCTGATAGTTTTGTTGATGGTGCTAATTGTTGATTTTTGCATGTTTATAGATGGGTGCTAGGTAATCCATTCACAACCACATTCTACTGATTTTGGAGGAGGTGAGGACTATTATGTAAGACGATGATTGGGATCATATAGAGGTTGTTAGTTTTGGTACTATGCGACAGTATAAAAAGATCCATAGATGTTTAGGTTTGTGTAGACACCTAGATTTCGATAAAATCAACCTTATTACTAACATTGCAATGACTATTTTCATCTCATTTCACTCTATTTCAAATAATGAAACTTCGTTATCTAAAAATTATTATAACTCACTCAGGATGCCATTTTACGACAAGTTGATTTGTGTTAATTCTCTTAATCATCTAGTTTCACATTGATCAAGTTTTCTATCACATATTTAATCAATGAAAATTATAATTGGCTATCTCCTTCTTCCAAAAATATCAAAATCTAATCCAAATTAATTAAAATTCTCTTAGAAAGCATCCTAATATTTTTAGAGTCTTTGATTAATCCTAAAAGGTTAATTATCTCCTTACCTAGTCAAAAAGGTAATTTGATTTCCAAAAGGATCTATTTTTGCTTGTTCATTTGTCCCACATTCACTATATTTTCAATCTTTCCCAAACAAAAATATGTAAATAGAGGGGTCACCCCTACCTTTAAACCTGACACCTTGTTCACATAATTGAACTTATTATTCATCCATCACACCTCATTTCATATCTTAATCTTGAGTCATCCACCATTGAAATAGCTTTATCTTGTATTTTTCCTCCATTTTAGACGAGTAAGATTTATCTAAGCATGGTCTTATAAATAATCTTAGAGAGATATCTTCATCATTTTGCAAAAAACAACAAAACCAATTTGATTTCTTAGAATTTAACTTGGTTCACTTTCCTTAATCTTTCTAAAGCGTAAAATAAACTTAGGATGTTGTTTGTTTAATTTATAATGCATGATTTTGAAATTAATTTTCTTATCTCTTATCTTGATGGTTATTGAATGATTTGGCAGAAGCTTTAGACTACTAAGTGTTAGTCTAGTTTATATAATTCTCTATTTTTTTCTATAACACATTTGGAATACCCAGTGGGAGTTACTCCATAGTCCATTAGAAGTCATTTTTAAGCTTTTAATTTCAGATTCTAGCCATTTTCATGCATTTTAAGGTTAAATTGATTGGTTTCAAATTTTTTTATAAATTTTGGTGGGATAAATATCCCTTTAGCATGTATCTTTACTGCATTCAAGATAAAAAAATATTAAAATAGTTATAATCTAACTTGTTAACAATTTTCTATTTTTTTCGTGTGTATTTTGTTAGAATTTGAGGATTCTAATAAATCTAGATTTAATCAACTTACATATTACATAATGTTACAATAAATATTTAAATAAAAATTACATCATAACATAAGTAAATAAAGAAATACTTACAGGAAATAAATAACACAGGTGACACAGTATTTATAGTGAAAAACCTCAACAGGGTAAAAACCACTTTGAAAATAACCTTTTACTTTAGAGAACTTATTTTATATCCAGTAAGATTACCTCATCCTTTGAAACCCTATTTACCAAGGGTAAAACCAAATCACTCTATTTTCACACCTTTGATATATTTCCTGAATATATCAAATGAGGACCTAAAGTCCTTTTTATATAAGGTGATTGGGTATGTTTCCCGACCCACCTTTTCAACCTCAAATGGTTGACACATACACCTCGGTTTATAATATTTAATATTAGCAATATAATCATTTCATGATATTAAATATTTAACCTAAAGTATATACCTACATTAGCATATTTAATAACATAAATATAAATATTTCATATTAGTAAATATTTACCTATATATTAGTGATGGACCCATATATATTAAGGGTTGGACAGACCACTTAATCATTATGTTCCAACACTCCCCCTTAATGTTAAGTGGGATAACATAACATATGCCAATAAATTACTTGTAATTCTTAAACCATAAAGGTTTTAGGCTGGCATATAGGTGGAAGGAATTATAATACCTTCATCATACTCAAATTACCTTTTGGTACAAAAGGATTTGGAATCCCAAAGATCATCCCATGATCAATGGCTAAGTATGATTTGTGAGTTTTACATGTTCTCACAGATTTTCATAAAAGGTTATTGAACCCAAACATATAGGAGAATTTTAAAACCAAGGACCTCCTTAACAATATGCTTGTACTGGATGTTTACCAGTAAAATCAATAGCCCTAAAAAGTTTATTGAAGACCACCTTTAATATATTTCTACACTTCTTTCTAAAAAGAAGACGAGGAGGTATACATGTCCGAAGGTCTTTTAACACTTGCCTGAAGGTCTTTTTTTACACTTTCCCAAATGCCTTTTACGTATGTCTGAAGGTATTTTTATAAAAACTAAATTCCATTAGGAGGTGACATTTTCATGCACACTCCCCCTCAATGGAAACTCCGACAATCCAAGATTTTCAGGAAAGTGACAAAACTTTGCAGCACTTAGGGAATTTATGAAGATGTTAGAAATTTGTTGTTCAGTCAATATGAACTTGAGATTTATCTCATCAATTTACACCTTCTCAGGGGTGAAGCGTATATGTATCTCAATATTCTTCATCCTCTGATGTTGAATTGGATTCTTAATCAAGAGTAATACAACTCTGACCACCACATAGAAGAGAAACAATTCCTTTAGCTTACATGTGTATCTCTACCAACATCCGTTGTAACCACATGGCTTCTTTACTTTTTCCATTGTACTTCTTTGCCTCAGTAGAATAAATGGAGACTGTGGATTGTATTTTTTGTTCCATGTAATGGTTCCTACACCAAAAAACTTGAACACATATCCAATATATTTTATAACACAAAATCGGTATGGTTAGAATCAAAAAATCTATACAAGATAGCATTTTAATTCTTATTATAATGCAACCCATAATTGATTATTCCTTTCAAATATCTAAAAATTCTTTTTGTAAGATTCCAATGATCTCTAAAAATGGTTCCTGCATAAAGCTTGAAATAATTCCTATTGTATAGGAAATATCTTATCTAGTTATAGTTAGATAAATCAAACTATCAACTAATAACGTATATAAAATAGGATCAACCTTTTCCATATGTAGATTTAGGATCAATATATATTCCAAATTATACTGAAGTAGAAAATGGTTTACAATCAATCATAAGAAACTTTTTCAATATAATGGTTACATATTGTTTTAAAAATAATAATAATAGAATGAACTATAGTCATACAAATAACATGATGTGAGAGACCTAACTCATTCATTTTAAAGTACTACTTAAATTTCTCTTTAATGGTATGAATTTAATCATAATTGTCACCAAACATAAATAAATCATCAACATATATATATATATAATGATAATATGTGAGCCTTATTGCTTAATGAATATATTATTGTTACAAGAACAATTAAAAAAACCTAACAGCTTTAAGAAGGAAACAATCTTCACATACCAAGCTCTAAGAGCTTGTGTTAAACCATAGAAGAATTTCTCAACTTACAATCATAGTTTTCTTTACCAGTTTATTCAAATCCTTTAGGTTTAAACATCTAAAGTTATTATTTTAAATCACAATTCAAAAAAGTATTTTTCTTATCTATTTGGTGGATTTCCCACCCAAATTGAGCGGTAATTGCAAATAAGACCCTAACACTACTCATTTTAGCTACAAGAAATGTCTCAACATAATCAATACTAGGTTTCTGAGTGAAATCTCTAGAAACAAGTCTAGCTTTATGTTTGTTAATACTACCATCAACATTATATTTTACTTTGTATATCCACCTAGACCCTAATATACTTCACAGCTCAGGTTCATACAAGGTAATTAATAGATGGTACATATGATGGATTCTGGTCATTTTCCTAAGGTTAATAGGATTTGAACTTTTTAACATAGATTGAGCCTAATTTAATTTCTTATCTAGGAAGATAAGAGTTTCAGAAACATCTATAGTATCAAAAAATCATCATGACCATTTATTAAACCAAAATCAAAACCATCATTTAGAAGTATTTAATGAAGTAACTTCAAGAAAAGAAGACAACACATGTAAACTTTTCACTAGATTATATCTAGACATTTCATATAAGCTTTGATAATTAACATGTCATAACCTTTAATGCCATAGTTTTGAATTATTCAAAATTTTAGATATAGAACAAGATGCAGAAGAGAAATCATAAAAAATATACAAAACTTTTATTTGAATTCCTTCAGCTATTTTACTCTCATTACTATCCTTGATATACCAAGTATCCTTCATGCATAGATTCTAGTTGTTTCCATACCTCTTTCAGATGTTTAATATTACCAATGTGTAGAAGGTACTCATTGTTCACATTGCATAGAATCATAGAAAGAGCCTCCTGCATTTTTTGCAACAATGTATTCATATTATCTACAGTTTTTTGACAACCGGTGGGAGAAACCTTAGATCTAGAAATAATTATCCAGAGTTTTTTCACCATAAATTTTGTTTCGACCCAAATGTTGTAGTTGATTTCATTCAGGATTTGGGTTTTGTTAAGATAGAAATAATTATATGCCATTGTTTTCCTAAACTTGTAAAACACACCCCATTATAATATACAATGTACCATAGAGTTAAATACATATTTATCGATAATAAAAACAACACTTTTAATAGAATCAGATCTAAGTTTTATAGATTTGAAGAAACTATTTGATCATAACTAATTCTGACATTACAATGAATACTAATTAACCTCCCATGATAAAAAAAATAAACCGTAATATAAAGGGCTCTACATTATACCCTAGATCTATATAAAAAATATTTCTGACCATATAGAAGTGAAGAAGAGACCCCTAAGAATGCATAAAAACTTCAAATTTATGAAAAAATTAATGTAGATAAAAATCTGGCCAGCTTAAATTTGACGTCTAAATGACTGTCATAATGGCTTATTTTTTGGTCTATCGTGATGGTCATTTTACCGTCAATTTTAACTCAATGAAAGTTTTCTAGAACCTACGAGCTTAAATTTTGTCTAAATTACCATCATATTCTCTTATGTTTGGTCCACCGTGATAGTCATTTGACTGTCAAATTTAACGAATCCAAAAACTTGCTGTGTATTTCCAGAATGTGAAATTCCAAAATTTCTTCTTCTATATAATATTAGAAAGGTTATATTTTAACACATTATAATAACCTATTATAATTTATAATGTAATAATATATATTAAAAAAAAAGGTATATAGTTTACAGAATGTAAATAAAAATAACATATAGTTCATAAAAATTATAAACTATAGTATATTTTTTTATATAAAAAACACATAACCCTTTTTAAAGGGGTTTAAAGAACATAGACTAGGTTAAAATAATTTTACTAGGTGTAAGTAGATTTATGAGAGTAGACATTAACTTGCATATTTAACAGAGGAGTTAAGTGATTTCACCATACCAATGAAATAAACTCAAATCCCTGTTTTCATGAACCTTGTCTCCTCCCTTCATTTACTCTTAATTTTACCCTGCACACATTTAAAACTATGGAAATATTATAAACTATTTTAAGCTGTTTAAAATAACCATATATATAAAATATGATTTAAAATTAGGTTTGTTTCTTATTAAAAAAAAAAAAAACTATATATGCCTAGATTTATAAGTTAAATATGATTTAAACTTATGCTTAGAATATGGTTTGTTGACTCTTCCCTCAATCCCATGTAATTTTAATATGGTTAAAGGCTTCTAATATATAGTATTTTTTTCAAAACTATATAAATTTTAATATGATGTTTATGTAAATTATTATATAAACCTTATTCTATATATATATATATATATAAATAATAATAGAGTTTTAAAATTATATAGGATATAGTTATAGATTAACTATAAAGTATAGTTTTTCAAATTGAATTCTTTTAAAGGGGACCAAAGAACACGGGTATGAATTTACCTTCTGTAATATTTAACCTGCAAACATTTGAAATTATAGAAAAGCTGAAAATTATTTCATATAGTAATAAATCCTTTATTTTTTTGTACGTGATTTTCATACAGGTAAATATTTGAAGGCCCTTTCACCCGTGCACACAACAATCTCCAAACAAACATTAATTCCATATAATTTACAAAATGTAAATGAAAGTAAGAATCATATCATATTACATCTCCCCCTTAATAAAATTAGGGATTTAAAATTGAAAAACCCTAAAATTATTGCCGAGAGTTTAATTGCACAAATGTAATGCCAAAATAAATTGGGGAAAATAAGAAGGGGACATGATACTTTTAAATACCCTTTAGGGTTGGTTGTAAAAATTCGTGCAAATTAAATAAATAAAATACACAACATTTGATCTTAATTTATTTAATTTACCTCACTCTGTTACTGTGTTAGAATTTTAGGATTCTAATAAATACAAATTTAATAAACTTACATATTACATAATGTTACAATAAATATTTAAATAAAGATTACATCATAACATAAGTAAATAAAGAAATACTTACAGGAAATAAATAACACATGTGAAACAATATTATAGTGGAAAATTCCAATAGGGTAAAAAACACTTTGAAAATAACCTTTTACTTCAGAGAACTTAGTTTACATCCAGTAAGATCACCTTCTCCTTTGAAACCTTATTTAACAAGGGTAAAATCAAATCACTTGATCTGAACACCTTTGATATATTTCCTGAATATATCAAATGAGGACCTAAAGTCCTTTTTATATAAGGTGATCGGGTATGTCTCCCGACTCACCTTTTCAACCTAAAATGGTTGACATATACACCTAGGTTTATAATATTTAATATTAGCAATATAATCATTTCATGATATTAAATATTTAACCTTAAGTATATACCTAGGTTAGCATATTTAATAAAATAAATATAAATATTTCATATTATTAAATATTAACCTATATATTAGTGATGGACCCATTGTAGACACTAAAATTAGGTCACACTCCCCTTTTGTCCCTTGACCAATAAACACCCTTTATTACATTTACCTAGCAAAAATCCCCTTCACCGCACTAATATTAATTTAATTAAATTAATTCATTATCCTCACTATATTTATTATTTAAATAATATCGACACATACAGTTCACATAGACACCTCACCAAGGCAACTCAACCTAAGATCCATCCCTCACACAAAGGCATCCAGGATTGGAATCCAAGTAAGTATAATGTCATACTTTTCTAGTGTATTTCATTTCATCATCATTTTATCATCCATTGTTTACCTTGCCTCCTATCGACCTTTTCCAAAAATTCCACCTCCATATACCCATTAAAACCTTGCTAAATCTCACTCCAGTCACCCAATACCTCATCTCAACCAACCAAAGTCCTTTGTGAAATCATAAAGGAGACCAAAAGCTTGTTCTGTGACATTTCCAGGTCTCACAGTAAGTGGCACCGGTCACATCTAACTGTCGTCGGTCACCCCTGACCGAAATCAGTCTCTGTATTTTCCCATACAGCCCTAAACAAAAACCTACCCACCTAATTTCACCTCACTCTCATTCACCTGTGATCTATCCAAGACCTCTATTAGACCTACAGAGACCCAGAACCAATCATTTGACCTTTGGATTCTTTTCTAGCTTAGTCTGTTAGATTAGATCTATTTCTTATTGTGTTTTAAATGAGATACCTAAATAATTTTAAATAACAATAGGATTTACTTTGTTTACAACATTAAATTGTTTAAAATAGTGGATTGAAAGCCATATAGGAAGTATCACACTTCCCGGATTTAGCATATGCTAGGTAGTTCACTGCCAATATTGTTTAATCCCTTCTGGTGATCTTGTTTTCATTACAAGTAGTTCCTCCTAGCCAAAAAAAATCTCTCATGATTAGCTGTGGATCTGGAATTCATACGCGCGCAATAACCCATCAACTAACATTTGAATAGGTATTCCTCCTATGCTTGTCACCCTATCTGTTTTGTCAACACTTCAAAGAAACAATCTAAGAATCAGGTGAAACATTTTGGCATGCTCGGTGGGACCCATCTGGGGTTCCTTGCATTTCATTCATTCCTAGAAATAAATTGTGTGTTTGTTTCCCTTCTGAAAATCATACACACTAATTTTATTCCTTGGTAACTCACCTCTTCTTTCTATTTATTCTAACGAATTTTTTTCTTTTGGTGTAATAAAAAAGAACCATTTCTTTGTGTTTTATGCATTGTAGTGAAAGAGCATCCCTCTTCCTCTTCATCCTATTGTGTCATCCAATTTCACATTTCTTATTTTGGTTTAAAAATAAGTGCATTCCAATCTGATTTATTACATTAGCTCACATTAATTAAGGGTAACCTATACACTGGAATTCATGCACAACTGATGGTTGACAAACGAATCATAGAAAAGAACTTATTTCCTTTTCTATTTCTTTGAGTCTTACCAAACCTCACAAAAATTCAAAATACATACATTCTTAAACAACATCCTACCTAGAAGAAGCTGTAGGTGATCACATGATCACGACACAGTGGGCACCCATCTCGTTGCTCTGTTGAGTCACACTTCAAAGCGAAGCCTGTCCCCACCATAACATACCTGAAACCTCACCCTTTAGATATCCTTCTTTGTAGGAAGCCATCATCACCAAAAACATTATTTCACAATTCATGTGTCAGTCCCTAAATAGCATAAGCTAAACAAACATAATAGAAAATACACTCCTAGGATTGCATTTTCTTAGTGTTTCTGCTTGGCTTGCATTTTGATGTGAGATCACGTTCCTCATTTTTTTTTGTTCATCCTTGCATGCTCCTCATCATAGCTGGTGTATTCCGGCTTCACCTGAGTGTTCCTGGGCCATATCATCATCATTCTCAGAATTCTATGTCTGATTCTACATCAGATTTTAATTCACAACCACTTTCTTTCATCACTATTTCAATTTCACATTAACCATTTTCGGTTACCTATGGCCACCATTGGTTATACCAAACCGATGTTGGTTCTAGGTCCTTTTACTAACCGACTATAAAGGACATTTTACTTCACTGTCTTCCACTTTTCATAGTCCCCGTCACTGTCATTATTCCCATTAATGTTTTAAACATTCTTAGATTTGGCAAACCTATCATATTTTACCTTATGCCTTACTGTTCACTCACTATCCATTTTCTACAGTAACCAGCAGTGGTTACCTCTGATCAGTGTCGGTTTTCCCTAACCGAAATTGGTTAGCCTATTTCACATTCCATCCACCATTTGGCACTTAATCCACTTTTCCTCACCAGATTCACCTGTTCATGCTATTCTTTGTGTCATTTACAGAGAAGTAGTCCTACCTGATCAGTACTGGTTCACATCGTACTGACCCAAAGACAAGAAAGCACACTTGTATTTCATGCCATTTATCAACCACTCCCACCTAGTCCTTCGCCACCTTCCATTTTATCACCAGCCATGGATCCCATCTAGCCTATTACTATCGCTACCAGAGATGAGGATTTTGCATGGCTCCTTGACCAGAACCCTGTTGCCTTACAGTTTTACCTTTCCCACTCGTCCACTCGAGAAGCCTCGGGTCAGTTGATATATGACATGCCCATATCTATCCCCCTGACTCTTGTACCCACTCCCAAATTGGCCCCATCTAGCTCCGTGTTTCCCACATCTACCTTACGCCCATTCGTTTCACAGTTAGTTCCTATACCCGCTATGACTGCTGCGTCTGTTACCTCCGTGACACCCATTACATCCACCGTACCCTCGACAACTACCCCAAACACAACCTCATCTACCCCTAATGTCTCACACATACCTTTAGCTACATTACCACCTCTAGCATCGGTGACCCCTACCCCATTTCAGAATGTGGTTCTTTCCATTCCACAATCATTAGCCCTTATTGCCACTAGGGTTACCATGACCCTTTCACACCCATATACATACTATCAACAACCTCCCATTTCATCCATTATACATTCCAGGTACGTACCCCCTGTTTCACTACCCTCTTCTCCACCACCCTACATGGAAGCCCATACATTGGAGTTCCACCCCTATTATATGCCCAAAACCAACCTTCTCATGCTACAGGAGGCATCCAATCATCACAACCCACCAACGACCTAATTAAATTGATGTTGGACAAGATGCATACATTGGAGGCATTGGTTTCTGGCTCCTGCAACACTCTCACCTACGACGAGATTTGCAATGAGCCTATTCACCCATCCATTCCTATCCGTTCATACCCTGTGCATTGGAAAATGCCTAAATTTAATCGTTTCAATAGCAAAAAATACCCATAACAACATTTGCGGTCATTCAAACACGGGGGTTATCTGATTGCTCATGATAATGCCTTGCTTTTGAGAACCTTTCCCTTGTTAATCACTAGACCTGCATTAGATTGGTATAGTGGGTTACCTAAACACTCTATAATCTAATACTTTCACGCTCCATGACTGATCTATGAAGGTTACCATGATCGATCTATATTCCAAATGTCAATATGAGGATGAATCTATCGTATATTTTTTCGATCGCTAGTGTAGCCTAATCAATAAACTTACCTTCCAACTACCACAAATTGAACTCTTCGAGCTCTTCACATGGGATTATGTTAAACATATTTCACTTACCTTGCAGGTCCAAACCTTCCAAACACTCGATGAGGCATTCAATATGGCACGAAAGTTAGAGATTCAGGCCATCGAAGATAAGAAAATCCAATTACACAATAAGAATTCCGCATTCAATTCGAATGATACCTCTTCTTCTTCCAAACCATAAACCAATTATCCAAAATCTAAGGGCACTACTAATGTAATGGTCCTTAAGGCTAGTCCATATCATCCGTCAAATCAGGCTACACCCTCATCTAATCTCTCACCTCTCCATACTTTTCAATTCAAACAAGAGCAGTAAAAGTATACCCCAATTGGGGAACCTTACTCTTCTGTCTTAAAAAAGCTTATCAAAGCAGGAGCCATCACCCTTCCACCTATAAAACAACACACTAGTTTTGACCCTGGTCGCCCCATGCCTGCATGGTATAAAGAACATGATTTTTGTAACTATCATCGCGTGAAGGGTCATAGTGACGACAACTACATCACTTTCAAAAATATTGTCCAAGAAATGCTCGAGAAAGGTGAGTTAACTGTGGATAATCCCAACGCCACCCCCAACCAAAATATACAAATCTGTAAAAAACCATTTCCCAACCATGCCTCTCCATCCAATCAAACCAGTGAGATATCAACTCATGATACCCATACTGGCGAGGTTCACAGTATCTTTAATGAGGTACCTGTCGCCTCCCAATTACCCCATATTCCATCCATAGAGGAGATCCTAGCCCAAAATCCTCCTTCCACATTAGAACCAACCTCCCCTATTCCTTCACCAACAGAGGAACACCTTTCATCTCCTTCATCACCAATGGAGGGGTCTTCTACTAACATTGAGCCCATCTCACCCCTGGCTTCACCACTTAGAGAACATTTACCTATAGTACCTCCTCCACCCATAAAGGAGCACCCATTATCTCATCCACCCACAGAGGAGCACCCATTTCCTCCTCCACCCATAGAGGAGTGCCCATATATTCCTCCACTTATAGAGGAGCTCCCATCATCTCCTCCACCTATCATAGACCCAGTTGAGATACCTTTGCCTCTTGGTGAACATTCTCCATCAGCTACCTAGAATCTCGTGGACCTACTTTCGGTTCTCTTACCCACGGAAGCTAAAACTAGCCAATTCCCCGTCTCTAAGACACATTTTACGAGAATTGTCATTACGTCCTCACCAACTCCACCTATGGACATGTCATTCTCACATTTTGCAGCTCATTTAGATTATGTGGACAGGGCTTTACTATGGGGGTGCCTCTTACTCCCCATCTCAACACAGATGTAGATATCCCTTGCTGATACCTCCACTATCTACCTAAACACATTTCAACCAATCAAACCAAACACAACAACCTCTGTCGCAACATCTTCCACGATACCTTTTATAACTCAAACCACACCCTTACCCATAACCCAACCTACATCAAAACCCAAATCCATACCTACAATATCTTCCTCAACTAAACCTATTACCACTTTAGGGGTCACCCCGACCACTAGCCTTACTGATCCACCTATTAAATTGGATTTAGCTACATCCTCTGACATCAATACCACACCTACTCTGACACCCAAACCAAAGAACCAAACCCATCGACCTCATACTACACCCGTGCTTGTCCTGTCTGTCTTAAGACCCCAACTGTCCAACATGGTCAAGCAACCTCCACCCATCCATAAACCAATAACACAACAACCAATTCCTTCCTCATAAACCTCTAACCTACCCAGGCACACAACATTACATACACCCACACATGCAGTATATTTACAAGAAATATCCCCAATACCTCAGCTATTTCTTTACTACCCACTACACTTCAGTCATTGCCCCTCACACCCCAAGCATGACCCACATCATCTACCTTCACAACACCCCCATTATTCCTATGGGTAACGCGCCCTCTTCCTCCATCTACTTTTCCTTCTAGACCTCATACACCCACATCACCTTTACCCAATAAGGTGCAACCCAAAAACAAAACCCCACTACCCCACAATAAGGTAGTCAAAACAACCACACACCCTCCTACCCATCCATCTACTGTACCCCTACCCAAAAAAACATGACTGATACCTAAAACCACACTGGCACCTAAACCCATAGCTTGACCCATTCCTACTCTTCCAAAAATAGTTCCTCAAAAATCAACCACACCTGCAACCAAACCCACGTTCACTTCCCATTGTGATCCACTAGCAGGTTCCTATGCTAAAATTTTAACTAAACTCTTCGAGAATTTTGTTATCACATTACCACCACTCGGACGTTAGGACCCCCTCAAACCCAAGCCAAAAGGGTTTGATGATACTAAAATTTATGCATACCATCATGTGCCAAGGCATGATTTGGAGAACTGCAAGGCCTTGAAAACCATCCTTATCCGATTGTGTCCACCATAAACTAAATTTGATGATGATGACCTTCTTGATGAGGATCCTGCTTCACCGAAACCCATTCCCACACTACCCACTCAACAACCACAACCTCCACCCTCACAACTTCTAGAACCACCCCCAAGATTTGAAATTAACATGGTTCACATCAGAGAACTTGCCACACCACCACTCCAATGTCGTTGCGCCCAGCTCACCTCATAAGGATTTTCTACTCCAGTAGGTTTTTTCCCTTCATGTCGTTATACCACTCATCCTACACCTTCTCCATTTTCCAAATTCCCTCAAATCAACATGATACACATCAGTACATGTGTGCATAAGGGAAAAGAAAAGGTAACTGACCCACCAACCAATCCTATGCCCAACATACCATCTACACCCCTACCTAAAATAACCATCTGTGGCCCCACGTACCCAATTTTTAATGGCATCACACATCGCACCATGCTCAAACAATTACAAAAATCTCCCCTCAAAATGTCCTTATACAACCTCATCCAAACCTCAAAATCCCATCATCAAGCTCTCATCAAGGTTCTTCAATATATTAAGGTTTTAATCGATAACCCTATACCCATAGCCTCCGTTATCACACCCCATTATGTAACCGCTCTCACCAAATTACCACCTTCATCTTCACCCCACCTTGTTCACCAAGTGGCCTCCTTTAGCTTCTCAGAGGAAGAGATCACGCCACACCAAAATAATGACTCGAATCTAGCCCTCTTCATCTCCATCCACATTGATGACATACGGGTATGCCATGTGATGATTGATACAGGTGCTAGCATTAACATCATTTCATCCCATGCATTTTATCAGATGCGCATACCTGACAATTGCATGTATAAACATCCGGTCATGTTGCATTCATTCAACGGCGCTATCACCTCCACACTAGGCACTATCATCATTGTTCCAAAATTGTTTTACATTTTGGAGGGGGAATTCCAATATAACTTGTTGCTTAGTAGACCCTCGATCTGTGTCATGAGTTGCATTCCTTCCACTTTGCATTGTTGTGTAAAGTTTGAACATGAAGGACACACTTATACGATTCCTTCTGACCCATCACCTTTCAAAACATGCAATATGCTTTACCGACCCAATGATGTGCTCATACATGTCAATTCGTCTACCTCCATAACCAATATCGCTTCACCTACACGTCCACCTACCAGTACAGCTGCTGCTTTAACCACACATACCTCCTCCATTCCTACTGCTGCCATAACCTCCATGGCTGACCCATTAGCTTCCCAATCTGTTAACTCCACCTCCGCATCGACCTCTGACACATCATCCATTCCAGCTACCTACATACCAACCACTGATCCCTTGGAAGGTGTTTTTCAATGCCTCACTCTAGGTGAGTACCGCCTATATAGTGTCAACACATTCCTTACTCCGCAGGAGTATGGAAGCCTTCACTAACACCCTCTTTATGATCACCATATTGGAGAATGCCTCCTTTATGGTCCTCCTCATCTTCATACTAGTATCACCTATCAGAGACTTGATAGTACCACTTACACACCTGAATCACCATCACAAACCCATCCATTTTCTATTGACTTCCAATCACTTACCAATCGCCGTTTCACCCACACCTTCCTGCACCATTGTGCGTAGAAGGGTTTTGGTTTTGGCTTTACGAGCAAGGCTGCCATACCATTATTCCATGTACCACCCTCAAACATAGCGACTGTAGTGGTATTGGCTTCCCCAAACCTCCTACCAAATAGGCCCACATTGAACTCATTGTGGACACTAGCCCTTCTTCACCTTCATCTTCATTACCACTTTCACCCGCTCCACCTTCATCATAACCCTCACCGATAGAGTTGATGGATCTTGAATCTATCCCTCCTAATTTTTTTTTTCATAAACACCATTTCCTTGGGGCATTTGACTTATTAATGCGAAGGTGAGGCCGCTTCCACTCTTCCATTCCTATATCCTAAAATGATTGATGACGACACACCTACAATTAACATCATTCAATGTCAGGATGATGAATCCATGCTCACCTACCTTGGTGCAGAAGACTCATATATTCACCAGTCACTACCCTCTGAGATGCAAACCATTTTGAATGAATCGACTATCGAGATCAATATTGATACTCAGGATGACCCACACATCCTAAAGATCAGACAATCTTTAGATGCTACTGAACAGGAAGCCATCACTTCTTTTCTCTGAGATCATAACCACACTTTCACTTGGTATTATGCAAACATTCCCGGTATTGACCCCACCATAGTGGTCCACAAGATCGTAACCGTTCCTGATGCCAAACCTATCAAACAAAAGCAGAGAAAAATGAACCCTCGCATTTCTCTTCTCGTCAAAGAAGAACTTCATTGCCTTCTTTCAGTGTCCTTCATCTTACCCATTGATTATCCTCGTTGGATTTCTAACATTTTCCTTGTTACTAAAGTAACAAGGGGACTCCACATTTGCATAGAATTCCATGAACTCAACCTAGCCTAACTGAAAGATGACTTTCCCTTTCTTGGTATTGATCAACTGGTTGACTGCACTGCTGGTCATGAGATGCTATCACTCACAGATGGCTTCTTGGGTTATAACCAAATTTTTCTTGCCTAAGAGGATCAACACAAGACCACATTCATCACCCCTTGGGGGACCTTCTGCTATCGAGTCATGCCTTTTGGCCTTAAAAATGCTGGTGCCACATATCAGCGTGTTATGACTTACATCTTCCATGATATCATGCATCACATATAGGAAGATTATGTGGATGATATCTTGGCCAAATCTAAACATCTCTCCAAGCACCTCACCATCCTCAAAACCATCTTTGACTGCCTCATTAAATATTGTGTCTGCCTTCAGCCTAAGAAGTGTGTCTTTGTAGTTCTCTCAGGTAAGCTCCTGGGATTTATTGTTTCCCTCCGTGGTATAGAAGTTGAACTTGCTAAGGTCAAGGCCATCCTTGAAATGCCTCCACCTAATAACCTTCACCGAATCTGTAGCCTATATGGTAAATTGTAGTCCATTCAACATTTCATTTCACAATTATCGGATCAGTGTCAACCATTACATCATCTGCTTAGGAAGGATATTTCCTTTAACTGGGATGATGACTGTCAAAAATATTTTTAGGCCCTAGAACAATACCTTCTATAACCACCTCTACTCATTCCACCTAAAGACGATCAACCTTTTTACCTATACATATCTACTACTGATCATTCCTTGGGAACCATGCTCACTTATTGTGATGAAAAACACAGGGAGCAGGTATTTTATTACATAATCCATACTCTTTTGGACTAACACAAATCCCTTAAACTTCATGTAGGCCAAACCTTATCAAAATCAATGTGCCATGTGATGGCTTATGCTTTTAGCTAATCTTGACCTCAAATTCATTCATAAAAATTCCATCAAGGGCCAAGCTATCACCGACCAACTAGCCAACACACCTATTTCAAGGGATCAGTCCTCTAATTTTGACTTTCCAGATGAGTCAATTGCTACCCTTTCCCTAGATGAAGCCCCTTACCAAATGACACTTTTCTTCGACGGTTCTATGTGTTAGTTTGGGGGCAGGGCTGGTATTATCCTTATTCCTCTAGATGGAGAATCCATGCCTTTTTCTTTCAAACTAGACTTTGAATGCACCAACAATATTGTCGAATACAAAGTGCTCATACTAGGTCTCCAAGCCGCCTACGCCCTAGATGTCAAATATATCAACATATTTGGTGATTCACAATTGGTCATAAATCAAGTCAATGGTATGTACCAATGTCATAATGAGTTACTTCAAAAGTATAAACAACATATCGACATACTTGTGACCACCTTTGATCATTACACCCTTCAAACCATCCCATGTTTAACCAAAAAATTTACAGATACCATGGCCTGCTTATCTTCCCAAATACTCACTTCCCGCATTGATTCAAAATATTTGTCACTGTATAATGCCTCCATTCACCTTCTTATTTACCTCACGATGTCTACTCGATGGGAACCAACACCCCTGACCTGAGTGACCTTTGGTATAAACAATACTTTGACTACCTTTCTCTCTCCATCTTACCTCTTGATCTTACCTTTAATGGACAACGTGCGTTCCTTAAAAATGTCTCTCATTACGTCATTCTAGAGGGACTCCTCTATAAGTGTAGCTTTGATGTTATTCTCCTACGATGCCTCATGATTTCTGAAATTCTTTATACCATTAAGGAGATTCATGATGGCATATGTGGAGGTCACTTTAGTGGCCTTGTTGTTGCTAGGTGTATTCTTTACCTAGGCTGTTACTGGCTGACCCTTAACCATGATTTTTGTGACTATGTCAAATGTTGTGTCAAATGCCAACAACATTTCAACCTTCATCGTACACCCATTCATGTCGTACAGGTCTCTCGTGACCTTTGGCCCTTCTCTCAATGGGGTTTGGATCTTGTCAGAGAAATCAATCCTCATTCTTCCCAACGCCATCAATGGATCATAACTACTACCAAATACTACAAAAAATGGGTGGAAGCCATACCACTCATCTCCACGAAAGCTAAGAAAATATGTGAGTTCATTAACCATCACATCATTTGTCACTTTGGTGTCCCTCATCGTCTCATCACTGACAATGGAAAACAATTCAAAAGTAGAACATTGCAAAAACTTTGTGACACCTTCGGCATTCATCTTAGTTTCTCATCACCTTATTACCCACAAACCAATGGCTAAGCTGAATCCACTAAAAAAACCCTCAAAATAATTCTCATGAAATTGGTTAACGATACTGGGAAGGATTAGCATACACACATTTGTTTTTCCCTGTGGGCATACCACACTAGTATTGACACTTCCATTGTGGCCACACCCTTTTCACTAGTCTACGGTACAGAGGCTGTTCTGCCTCTCAAAGTCCATATCCCCTCACTCTGTATTTCTCTCTATGACATGTTTACTGATGATGAATTTTTTCAAGACCACTTAACACATCTAGAGTTATTCAACAAACTTCATCTTAACACTCTGGATCACCTTTAAGTTTACCAAAAATGTATCAAATGTTATTATGAAAAATGTGTTCATGAACGAACCTTCCAAGTCGGTGACCTTGTCCTAAAAGAAAATCAACACATAACTAAAGCAGAAAAAAGTAAACGGGGAAAATTTTCTCCTAATTGGCTTGGACCATACATGGTAAATCATACCTATAGATTAGGTGCCTATCGTTTATCTTCACTTGATATTAAACCCAAACCTGAGCCCCTTAATGCATTGCGTCTTCGACCATTCTATTGTTGAATCGTCATCCTACCTCACCCTTTGTCTCTTTACAAGTTCTTCCCTTGAGTGCTATCCACTCCATACACATCCCTAAAGATTAAACAAGAATCATGTGAGTACCCATCACTTGTTATCTCCTCTTGAATATGTGTACCATTTCGTTGCACATAGCATGATTCTCATGGATAATTTTCATGTACCTTTAGATGAGATCCCATGGTCGTTCCACCTTTCCTTTTGAACAAGAGTCCTATCCTCCACCTTGGTCTTATCCATGACTTCAAAGACCTCACATGGGACCAAAATCCTTGAGTCAAACTTATAATAAAAAATGACTCCCTCAAAAGGACATCTTCCTTTCGAAAAATTGCTGCTATAAATAGACTGCTCCCTTGAAGGACAGTTATGTGAAATTTAACAAAAGAAAAAAAATGAGAGAAACTGAAACTTCCCTCATCGATCAGCTTCACGAACACCTCAAGGAGTACCATATTATTTATCCCATATAGACTTCCCACATCGATTATTCTATCAAAACAAAAAACCTTTTAGTCATGGACTTGCCCATTGTGACCTAGGACTCCTTGCCCAAAGGCCTTGATACTTCAACATATAAAATTAACTACCTTTCACCCTCCTTACCATTTCCACTCTCATTTCCTCAATTTCCTTAAGGGAAATCTTGGAATTTAGACATTTGGTGATCTTGTGACTCCTTTCATCGTATAAAATTCAGTCGTGCAATGTATTTAGGGTCTTATGTTCATCACCTCTTCTAAGGTATTATCTACTCAGTATGATCCTACCAAATTAGGTGGCTTTATTTCCCCCTCTTATCTTTTAACCGTCTTTGTTTACATTTTTATTACCTTATACAAGACTTAGTCCTCGACACTTACCTTTGGGGTAATCCTCCTCTTTCACCATAATCACCTTCACCTACGTCTTTTAACCTATAATCTACCCACACCAATTAAACCTAAACCCACAACATACCCAAAAACCTACCAACTCATTTTAATATTCTTCCCTAGCTTATGGGAGAACTACATTGGCCTGAGGTCCCTTTTCACCGGGACTATGTAGGCAGCACTCCGAGGGCATGGGGCCTTTGGAGGTTAGCTCGGCCATTATCTACCCTAAAACAACTCATCAACCATGCCTAACTTACCATTTACATCACATTTCAATTAGTTCCCCTTTTCTAACAAAATTGGAAATTAAGCCACATACATAACAAGTTGCTTCCCATAGCATACATTTATTACACCTACCATCTCTCTATCATCACTATGCATAGATTATACAACATTTCATATATGACCCATATTATCATTCATTGCCTAAAAATACTAAATCACAACTTCACTTACTTTCAACTCAACCATGCGTAACCAAACCTAACTCAACCATGCCTACCAGCCTGACTCAACCATGCCTATAACCTAACTCAACCATGCCTATAACCTGACTTGATCCATGCCTAAACAAACCTAACTCAACCATGCCTATAATCTAACTCAATCCATGCCTATAACCTGACTCTATCCGTGCCTAAACCAACCTAACTCCATCATGCCTAACTCACCTAATTTCAATCCACATTAAAGTAAAAAATCCATATCTCATCTAATACAAGCCATAAACCAATGTCTCATAAACAAATCAACAAATCACAAAATACCATGTATCTCATCATATAAATAAATAAATGTGTATCTCAATATACATGTCTATCTCATCATGTCTATCATCTCAAAAATGTCGGCACGGAGGCCGATCTCATATATAAAAAAGAATGAATCAAGATAAAATATCTTTGGCACATAGGCCGGTATATGCTCAAAATATAAAAAATCACTCGTACATCCTCACTATCTTCGGCACGCAGGCCGGCATATATATCAAAAAATCACTAGTATACATAAAAAATCAGGTGATTACATATCAAGCATCTCACCGGATGTGCTCCATCTCTATGTCACCTTTACCCTCAGCCTCATGTGTCCCTACTGACACCTCACCTAGTGCTAGTCACCGTTCACTGGTGGCCTCTCCCTGATCAGGCCTCAGAGCTCACTAACCTCCTGTGCTCTCTACACTATGCGTGTAAGATCTTGTCCTCTCACTAGACGCCTGTTGTGCCCTGTACTCTCTATAAGATAATAAGTCTATCCTAGATGTGATGAGCTGATCCTGATAATATCTCACCTCACTTAGGGCATCCTGTAACCTAGATATAGGCACGGTCTATGGTTTTCCCATAGGTCTCGGCCCCTGTACCTACCTTACAACAACCTGCCCTGCAACACCCTGCCCTGTGCCGGCCTGTGAACTGGGATCTACTCCCTGTGCTTGTGGTGGTGCCCCCTACCCTTGTACCTATATCTAGGCCTATAAGGCCCAAATCTATGCCTGGGTTGTGGCCAACTAGCCATGTAAACCTTCCACCTGAGCCAGTAAGGTTGCCACCTAACCATCTCTATCTCCATCTCCTACATCTCCTCCATCCTCTCCCTCTACCATGAGGGCATACAGACTGGCCACCTATACTCATATCTCTACTACCTCTACCTTCGGCCCCTCCAGCTATGTTTGTAGTATACCTATCTAGGTAATTAACATCGCTACCTGCCCCTGTAGGGCATCTCTTTGCAGTGTAATAGTAGCTAAGTCTGGCTACCCCGATCTAGGTGGTGTGGCTCATAACTGAGCCACCCACCACTACCTGTACCTGTCTGTACATTTAGTGTCATCTATCCATCGATCCACTTTCTCCTCCTCCTCCCATGTAGGCACTGTAGGTTGTGGTAAAGGTAGAGGCCTCTCCACGTCATCTCTCCGATATTGTGGGAAGGATGGAGGAATGTCATGTACGAGCCCTAACTGCCATCGGACCTTATCTACCAGGATCATCTCATCCTCCCTGACATGGTGACCCTATATCCACCTCTCTAGCTAGATCTCAGGTAGCTCCTCATGCATGTGCCTATATGAGTGGAATCCCACATATGGCCTCCAAATAATGTGCACTCCAGAAAACCCCTCTAACAACTACCGAAAAAGGGCCACATCATGTGTTGGCCTATCTGATCTCCACTCTCCTACCACCGACACCCATCTCCTGTATCCCACCCACACATATCTCGCTGGAAATACAACTGCTTGAGGCATCCCTATAGGTCGAACACAGACTATGTGTTCATAGGCCAAACAGTGCAGTATAAATGTACAACATAGGCTAAACCTGCGTAACCACCCATATGCCCATAGCTCTTGATATAGCTGCACCAAGAATGCTGGTGCCTAGGAAAACCAAGTCTCCTCTACCATCATATCGTGGATCACCCCCATCAATGATCAAGGAAAGTGTCCACCCTCTGCATCTGGTAGTGTATAGCAGCACACTGCCTCCATCAATAGAACTACTAGCCTTGTCTCATCTAGATGGGCTAGGTAAATCTCGCCATGGCTCAAACTGGCGCTATGAAATCTCAAATACACCACCCCCTCACCAAAAAATATCCTGATTAGGTCCTCTAATGCCTCGGAGGAGATAGAGTAAACCTAGGCATCCAATATGGGTAACTGCAAAATCTAGAACAAGTCCTCTAGGGTGATAGTCATCTCACCCGTCGGAAGGTGGAAGGTGGAACGTGTTGGTTGTGGAGTCCCATCTATTGATGAGTGTGACCATCAAGCTGTGCTACCGAATAACATGTCGATAGCACTGAATCCCACTCAAGCCCACTACCTCCAAATGTTGCAGCTCCAAAGGGGTTGCTAAGCTGTGTAATGTCACCAGCAGAGGTGGAACTCTGTCCCGCATGTGTAACTGCGCTCTCCCCTGCATCCAATCTAAACACGACATTAATCCATGACCATATTCACAAATTATCATTACCCTCCACACTATTTTCAGCCTACCCATATCAACTACCTAACCTACATCACTTTTGCACCCTTGTGCCTAAAAGCTTGACTTGTACCGATTTATTCTAACTGAATTTAGTCACCTTTAAACTGGCATCGGTCACCTGTTTGGTGACCGCTACCGGTTCACCTTTTGGACCACAATTATCACTTAACTGGCATTGCTCACATGTTTGGTGATCGATACCGGTTCTACCCAACCAACGGTGACTAAGCTTGATCGACGCTAGTCACTATCGCGGTAAATCCTGCGACTTCCCAAACACCCCTTTTTAAAAAAAAAATCCTCCCACCTGCCCCTTTTGCCCCACCTATAATGTCATACACTACCCCAGGACCTATAACCCCCCACCTATATAATTTACTACACTTACCCCATCTTATTTCCCATTATTCCACCCGTACCCACATTTTTTTCCTACACACACAAACAAAAAAAACACAAACCCTACCAGTAACAATAACATTAACCTCTCATCTATCTAATCACCAATATAGAATTAGGCACTTACCTCATCATGCTACCACCGTCTATGTGGCATGTCTGGTCATTGTGCCAATGGCCCACTTGATCCCTCTCTGGCCTCTACCATAACCGACTAGCTCCCACAACCTCTGAGTAATCAAATCTCTCTCCCTGATCTCGTGGACCCGCAGCTCACCAATAAAACCCTCTTCAAATCACACTGCCAGCTCACTATCCCATTTCCTCTAGACACTTTTCCCTCTTTTCTCTCTTTTTTGTCATTTCTTCACTTCGCAAATAACAAATGATAAATAAAAATGTGAATTTTTTGTTTTTATAACCCACCCGACCTAACCGACATCGGTTCCCATTGATCGGCATCGGTCGCGTGCCCTACCTAACAGTCATCAGTTTTCCTATACCGACGTCAGTTATCCATGACCGCCATTGGTCACCCTCACCTACACATTTCCCTTACTTTTCCATTTTACCCCACCCTTTATCCATCTAACCTTTACCCAACCCATTACCTTACCTTTTCTGACCTCATCACTTCCTACCTCCATTTTTCCTCCTTTAGGGACTTCTTATTATTTTACCCCTACCTTGTCCTTACCCATGTCGTGACCTAGATATTTGGACTTGGACCATCGCTAGTGACCTTTGATCTCATGTGTTCACTATACCTTGCTGGCACTGTTACTTGAATTGATTGACTTGATGACCTTACCTAGCCTATTGTCGTGACCGTTTATCTTGGCCCTACCTTTGGTGTACTGGAACATACCTAAACATTCCTGTGCCTAACCTATATCATGTTTCCTGACCATAACCTATACCTTGGATACCAGAATCACTTCAACCTCATTTGGATGAACCTATTGACCTTATAAAATGTAGATTTTTCCTTCTCTTCAAACTCGTATTGTGCCACAGTTTATATGTGTCCATGCATTTGACTGTTACTACCTTTGACCCTTTCCCATTACCTAGATTACCCGAGTAGAGCTTTTTCAATTTTCCCCCCGTTCCCCATCTTTCCCTTTCTCACATTCACCTTTTATCAAACCACTCACTGCTTCAGCCTACTACCTCGTCATTTCTTGGTTTGAGGGGCATCACCTTCACCCACACATGGGGCAACCACATTTTATTTTTGTTAGCGTTGCTTACCAATACAAGCTATGCAAAAAAAGGGGCAAACTGTAGACACTAAAATTAGGTCACACTCCCCTTTAGTCCCTTGACCAATAAACACCCTTTATTACATTTACCTAGCCATAACCCCCTTCACGCCACTAATATTAATTTAATTAAATTAATTCAATACCCTCACTATATTTATTATTTAAATATATTATTTAAATAATATCCACACATACAGTTCACTTAGACACCTCACCAAGACAACTCAACCTAAGACCTATTCTTAGTAAGTTGCCATAACTAACTAAGACTTAGCCAAACCCTAAAAATCAATGCCTGCATTCCCTCTAACCACAGTCCCGCATGATCACAAGAATATCCCAGTCTAATCCATGGGATAATGACATGAGATCCAAGGAAATCAAGAGGATCACCCTAGTTTAGTAAACCTAGGAAATCCCACCTTAACCGACGCCGGTTACCCCTGACCATCACCGATTAACCCAGACCACTGTCGGTTACCCCTTTTAACCCCAAAACAATATTATTCTCAAGGATGGAAAACATTGAGAGAAGGTTGATGAGCAAGAACACATCTTAGAGAGATAACGCATCTTCAGAGATCAAATTCTACCAAAAACCTGCATGCAAGGAGATTGAGCATTTTCTCCTACATAGCCGTCCCATGATCTCATCTATCTAAGCAAAGAGGAGAGTACATGCAGCCCATGCAGAAGTTTTTCTTTAGTTGGTGATCACTTACAGCCTTCAAACCCCTCATCAGAACCTCCATCCCTCACACACAGGCATTCAGAATTGAAATCCAAGTAAGTATAATGTCATTCTTTCTTGGTATATTTCATTTCATCATCATTTTATCATCCATTGTTTACTTTCCCCCTATTGACCTTCTCCAACACTTCCACCTCTGTATACCCATTAAAACCTTTCCAAAGCCTACTACAGTCACCCAATACCTCATCTCAACCAACCAAATTCCTTTGTGCAATCACAAAGGAGACCAAAAGCTTGTTCTTTCCAGGTCTCATAGTAATCGGCACCGGTCACATCTAACCATCGTCGGTCACCCCTGACCAACATCGATCTCTGTATTTTCCTATACAAACCTTTATAGAGACCTACCCACCTAATTTCACCTCACTCTTATTCACCTGTGATCTAACCGATACCTCTATTAGACCTGAAGAGACCCAGAACCAATCATTTGACCTTTGGATTCTATTCTAGCTTAGCCTGTTAGATTAGATCTATTTCTTATTATGTATTAAGTGAGATACCTAAATCATTTTAAATAAAAATAGGGTTTACTTTGTTTATGGCATTAAATTGTTTAAAATAGTGGACTAACTGCCATATAGGAAGTATCACACTTCCCAGATCTAGTATATGCTAGGCAGTTCACTGCCCATATTGTTTAATCCCTTCTGGTGGTCTTGTTTTCATTACAGGTAGTTCCTCCTAGACAAAAGGAAGCTCTCATAATCAGCTATGGATCTAGAAGTCATATGCGTGTAACCACCCATCAACCAACATTTGAACAGGTATTCCTCCTATGCTCGTTACCCTATCTGTTTCGTCAACACTTCAAAGAAACGATCTAAGAATTAGGTGAAACACCCATATACATTAAGGATTGGCTAGACCACTTAATCATTATGTTCCAACATATTTTGTGGTTTTTCAGGGTCACACGCAGGTGTTTTGAACTAGCATGCACATATCATTATAGGCGTGCACCCACTTCCCTGGCCATGCACCCATAAGTTTGTATTTTAACCTTGTTAAACATTTTAACGAGGGGCAAAAACATGTCATTATCTGCATGCACATGCCTATTTTCATGTGTACCTATCTCTTGGGATGCGTAGGTGTTTATTGAGTACTCTATCAAAATCACCTTTTACCTTTCACGCGTACCTATCTCTTGGGACACACATATGCTAAATCATGTGCACATATGTCATTCTGCCCACACAGGTGTAAATCCACACCATTTTTCCAATAGTCGCCGTGCACATGTCATTCTAGGAGTGCACCAATTGCTATACACATGCATATGTCATTCTAGGAATGCAGGTGTCTTTGATAAAAAATTGAACATTATTGCAAGTTGTAGAATCATATTTTCTATTTTTTTCTAACAATTTACAGGTTTGTATCAATGGTTTGCAGGTTCTTTTTATCATTTATTTGTGCTAACTTAGTTATGTGTTTACATTTTCACTTCAAATAGGTTGTTGGAATGCATATGCTCTCCCCTCGCACCTTCTTGGAGATCTTGGGAATAAAAAATGATTAAAATACCCTTTTTTTCTTTCTAAACACTTCAATTCCAATTTTCTAAAGGGTTAACTTCAAAGTTGGCTAAAAGGAACTTATTTTTCACAATTTACTTAACTATTTTCCATTTTTTACAAGAATTGAGTGAGGTGTTTTTGTTTTGTGTGCTCTTTCTTTACATCTTAGGATGATATGAGAAATAAAAAAAAACATCTTATCTCCTTTTTATGATGTTATTGGAAATTTTTTAATCTTGATGTGTAGAACCAAAAATCGCATGTCAAAGAATTAGAGGATAAAGTAAAACCTAAGTAATTTCTTATAGGTTTCCAAATGCAGTGTGACGAAAAAACCACATTAAAGTCTAAAATATACAACAAACACCACATAATCAACACTCTTTGATTTGAGGAGTTTGGATAAGGGTATGCCTCGTCCACTTTAAACTAGGACACAACCCCTTTTTCATAAGTCTTAAACTATAACAATGGGGGTGGTCCTAGGAACTCTAAATTAGTTAACCGCCGAGTAACCTCGTGGACAAAACAAGAAGTTCTCTAACATACCAAGTTGACTAGATTTTCATTTTGTGAGTTAGAGTAAAATTTATCCATATCGCGATCCTAATGAGAATACACGTGAACACATTCATTTCTTACTATATTTTAAGGTGGTAAAGTAAAGCTGAGATACTCTAGGACTATTCAGTATGACTTTCTTGGTAAATCGAGCTCGCAATAGATAAACTTGTGACACCTAGTTGAGCAAACCAACTAGGAAATCCTATTGTCTTGGAGCCTAATTTTTTGTATCAAGCTATCATATTTTGTAGAGCTCTCATGAAATGATGAATTTCTTGGAGTTAAAACCTTTTTATACAAACAAGGTGAGAGTCAAATTAATTTGAACGCTAAGTGTTATTCATCATGGAATTAAAATGTGTTACTTTGGCTTAGTTATTCACTTACCCTAAGATAAGGCCGAAACTCTGTAGAAGTTATACTTAGTTTATTTTATAATCACTTGGTCTACACCTTTTTTATTTGTTGTCTATTTTGGGATAAAATATAAAAACTTGTAGAAATACATCTAGAATAAACATGTCCACCGTTTTTGTATTCTACTTGCATTGCTAGGTTGCAATGTCATTATGTAAGTGGTGAAAGTGTGTGTGGTACGTGCTCAAATTCTATTTCACCCTTTATCTCAAACTAACATTGAGACACATTATCATTTTAGGTATTCTTCTGTCATATTTTATTCTCCTTAGAATTGTTGTGTTGTTTGCATTGTCACGACACAATTTTGATACTTATGTCACGGTTTATTGCAAACATGACCTAAGTGTTCGTAGTGTAATGTTACACTACCCACATCATTAGCAAGTCCTTAGAATACTTTGACATAGTTGGGTGTTCAAACTTTACCTATATCTTGAAAAGGTGTTGATTGCTTTTTTAGGAATTGTATCGCTATTACTTATGGTGTTAGTATCTAACTTTCTAATGGAGCTTAGGTAACGTACCCTCGTAGTATAGTTACATGGCTCGCACAGGTAACCCCCATTTTTATTTAGGTTTTGGGTATTATGTGATCTAAGATCACCTTAGTATCCTTTGATTGGGGATCACATTAACCTTTTTTTAATTCTTATGCCTTCATTTTTTAAACTTGAGTTAAGAATTATCACTACATTAATCATCTAAAACATATAACTACCTTTGAGGGTGTAGTGTCCTTTCTTAATTGATTAGTTTATAGAAATTTTTTTTTGATTGTTTCATATGACTTGATTGAATCCATTTATTGAAATAATTTTAAACTGAAGGAAAAAATTGTTACATAAAAACACCTAGGTTTTTTATACTCTCGAGTACATTAAATGAAACCTTGTGTAAACAACACTTACCATGCTTCATATTACAGAAATGGATTCCAAGAGGTATGAGATAAACACTTTTTTGGGACACAACTTAGGTGCCCTATTCTCTGAAGTGAAATAAACATATGACTTAGTAGATCATAATGAAGATGATAGTGATTCCTTCAAAGACATAGACAATGTTGATGTCTCTAAATTAGATGAATTCCTATCTAGAAACAAAGATCGAGTTCTTTCATGCATTCTAGAGTTAGGTTCCATTGTGCCACAAGATCTAGGAGTCTCTAACCAAGATGTTAACAGGAAGGAAAAAGAAACACAAAGATCACTCCTTACTAATGACGACATGTAGGGAAGACACACTTCTACCTCTTGTACCAACATGAAGAATGAAACATCAAGACAAAGAAGTGTTTCTCAACCACCACCTCGTAAAATGTGTCTCCGAGTTAGGGTATAAAATGAACATGAATAACTACCTCCTCACAAAATAATGAGGAAGGGTATCCTCAAAATGATGAAATTACTATAAATAACCAATTTAAAACCCTTAGAAAATAACTAGAGAACTTAGCTTCTTCGGTAAGCAATAACATGAGCAAGAGTACATAACAAAAACAACCCAAAACTAAGGCAAGAGAACTTTACACTATGCCTTGAGAAGAAGACATTTCAAAACCAAGTCTCATATGTAGACCCCCTTCTCCTACAGAGGATCAAATCCTTACACAATATTTGTAGTCCATGAAAACTATGTTTACCACGCATTAGCAAAGTAATGTAGGCCACAACAAGAAATATCAATATGAGGAGTTATGTCCCTATCCTTTAGATAGATACATGTTCCTAATACCATTTCCAAAAAAAATTTACTACCAAAAATTTAACAAATATACAGGAAAGGGTGATCCTCATGATCATATCAAATACTTTTACATGGCCTGCAACAAGTGGCTTATAGTGACAACTACCTCATATGTCTATTTCCTAGAAGATTAGGAGGGAAAGTGCTAGAGTGGTTCTTACATTTACGAAAGGTGTCTATAGTCACATGGCCTACGCTAGTAGAAAATTTCAGGTGTCGTTTCTTGTTTAACATGGAGAATTACATCACCATGCTAGATCTTTCTAGTGCAAAACAAAGACCCAAAGAACCATTTGTCAGCTTCTTGCAGTGATGGAAAGGTATAGCAAGCCACTTTCCCTATATAGTTAATTAAAAATAGTTACTAAGTATCTTCATTCCAAATTTAAACCCAGATATCACATTTTATTTGAAAATGCACCGTGTCTCTAACTTCGAAAAAGTTATTGTGAATGGAAGACAAATCGAAAAGTCTTTAATAGTGAAAGGAATGATCAAACAATTAGTCAAAGACCGACAAGATTCAAAACTGGTGGAGAAGCAAAAATTATTTAACAGAAATAAAAATGTTGTGGGCAATGGCATCATAGACTCTAAATGAGTCCAAATAGTTCAAACAGTCCAAACAGTACAAAGTGGTCCTCTCCTAAAATTAATAAAAGGACCTATTCAAAATCCGCTTAAAAGATAAGTGTTTACTCCCCTCACTGATTCATTGTTTTCCATTTTGAGACAATTAAAATTGGTAAACATGGTGTAGTATCCAACCACAATACCATACGAAGATGATGCACCCAAGACAAGGTGGTACATAGATCACGATTATTGTGATTTCCATCGTATAAAATGACGCAAATGGAAAAGTTTTTAAAGATGAAACACTTCATTTAGGACCTCATCGAAGATGAGAAAATTAAAGTATATTCCCCCGAATTAGGAAAAGGGAAAAATACCAAGATGGGAATATTATAACAGCCTTTTCCTAACCATAAGAGACAAGAATCAAAGAAATTAAATTCAGGTCAACCATATGATGATTATAGGGCTAGAAACTATATAAATACCCAAGCCGATAATCCTTTTAATTCATTAAAAGGTTGTATTCATTCATCCAATGCATAGGTCAATACCATTAGGATCATAAGTAATAATCGCATCATCGTAATATGATGTGCATGCCAAGAAATCCCATATGCCCCATTGAATATTGTCCCTTTATCTCTACCTCAAGAGAATTGATACAATTTAATAGATCAACTTGAGAAAACTGCTAATAAGATTTCAATCTTAGACTTACTCAAGACATAAAACACCCATAAAGACATTCTTTATAAACCCTTCAAGAGTCGAGAGTGTCCACAAATGTTGTGCCTTTACCGCCTCCAAGAATTTTTTCACACCTTGAGCTTGATGACTCCATCTTCTTTAACCAATATCAAATTCCCATGTAATAATGCTACCCATAACCTACCTCTATACATTGAGGTAGTTGTTACAATTAGGAATATTAAGAGATTTCTTATGGATAATGATCCAGATTGAATATTTAAACCTTAAATCAAGGTAGATAGTTGGGGTACAAAGACAAAGATATGGATTCTCACGTAATAACCATTACAACATACAAAAATGAGGAGATTCAGTCAGCTGGCACTATAATGATCGCTATGGAGGAGGGCCGACAAATATGATCCAAAATTCCATGTTATTGATCTAGATCTTCTATTCAACATGTTCCTAGGTCACCCATGGATCCATTCCATGCAAATGGTGCCTTCTACCTACTATCATGCATTAAATTGTATAAAGGAGGGCACCCAGTTAATATTTGTGGAGATCTTGAACCATTTCCTCACTGTAGAGTGCTACATAGCTTCTCTGGATCAACATATGAAGGTCCTTAAGTGTACATTGTGGTCTCATTACAAATAGAAGCCTTAAAAGCTATATTTGATACTAATATGCTATAACCTGAGCTTAAAGACTCTTATTCATCATTTAATGCCTTTTCTTCATGGGAAATTAAAATGGGATCATATGGTATGAAAAAATATTTCAATCTTCAACACGCCCTCTTAGTGTTTGACCTATCACTATCACCTAAGACACGTGGTAGACTTCACTTCTAATTTACAAGGTCACGAGCTAGCTGCTCTAGCCCCTTTGAGAGGTTTGCTCATCACGGTCTTCTATCAGATAAAAAGATGGTAGATGACCCTATAAATCAAACAATGGAAGGAATGAAGGCTTCATGTAACAAAACTCCACAGTATGCCAAAACACATAGAATGATGCAGCGTAATAGGGTATCAGGTTTTCTGGTGTGGATCAGATACACAAGGAAAACTGGAACCTTTGCAAATCCCCCTAGGAAATATAATAAGCATGGACTTGGTGTGAAGAATCATAATCTTCCACCCTCTAAAATTGATGATACATCCTCAGACATTGAAGATGATTCACTTCATTCAGATAGTGATGTGATTCCTATTGTAGTATCTATGAAGATATTGCCTCTACTAACATGTTCTTGGATTGTGACATCTTTTCCCTATCTTAGTACAATATCCAAATAGACTCTCAAATCACCCTTGTATATCCCAACCTTGTTGATTGGGACCAACAAATTAATATGTCCATTGATTTCTTTGAAAACAAAGAAGCCATAACATAATTCATGGGTATCAAAGATTTCATTCCATGCAGTGATCACAAGAAATGTTTATTAATAAAATTAGAGGAATGTACATATTTTGGGGAATAGGAATAAATGTGTGGTCACCTAAAAGAAAAAACAACAAGGGGCCAGGTACCATAGAAAAGACATGCAAGAAGAAAGAGCTCAAGTCCCATAGTGAAAACAACTTTAAGGCCTTTGTAGCTAAACAAAAGGAAGAGCCAGTGGAAAAAATAGTCAACCCACGTGAAATATAAAAACTCTGTTTGATCCACCTATAGAAGGTGATTATACTCTTCCACTTGATCCTACATCGCATATAATATACTTCCAAAATTATGGTCAAAGAGACTATCAACATCAATATCATGTCAGAAGAGGATCCTAAAATGTTAAAACTAGGATCTTCACTCTTAGAACAAGAACATAATACATTTTTGGAGTTGTTAAAGGAATTTTATAGACATATTCATGTGGTCTTACGTGGATATTATAGGTTTGGACCCAACCCTTGTTGTGCACCCAGATGTCAAACCTGTAAAACAAAAATTAAGGAAAATGCACCCCACGTGTTTCACTCTTGGTAACATAATAATTATAAAAGCTACTAGCAGATGATTTCATTAGATCAATTGATTACTCTGAATGGATATCAAAAATAGTTATGGTCCAAAAGAAGCTAGTATTTATCCGCATATACATATATTTTGGAGATATCAACAAAGTGTGCCCTAAGGAAGGACTTCCCTTTACCTAACATCAACATGATTATCAATTCAACTACTGGGGTATGAAATGTTGTCCCTCATGGTCGTATTTTTAGGATATAATGAGATCGACATTGCAGAAGAAGATTAACACAAGACTACATTCACAAACCTTTGGGTAATGTTTTGTTACTAATGAACGCAATAACCACATATCAGAGAGCCATGATTGTCATCTTCCATGACATGATGAATGAAATCATGAAAGACTATGTGGATGATATTCTAGCTAAATCAAGAACCAAAGAAGAGCACTATGAAGTGCTACAACATATCTTTCAACACCTCAGAAACTACAAGGTTTGTTTGAACCCTAAAAAGTTCATCTTCGATGTACTATGAGGTAAACTCATGGGTTTCCTCATTTACAGGAGAGGGATCGAGGTAGATCCCACAAATGTTGTATCTATCAATGAGATACACGCCATCAAAGCATCTCAAACAACTAAGAAGTTTACAAGGAAAAATTTATACAATCCTCCAATTTATATCACATCTTGAGGATAAGTTCCATCCCTTTATACATATTTTGAATAAAGGTGTTGCTTTCAACTGGGGTCTTAAATTCTAGAAATATTTTTAAATGCTCAAGAAATATCTAACTAGTCCCCCATTTCTCATAGAACCTACCCTAGCCAAACCTATGCTATTATATATCTCAACAACTTAGTGTGCTATAGGTGCATTGCTTTCCCAATATGACCTAAACCATAAAGAATGAGTTGTGTATTATCTGAGCCAAAATTTAATTACATATGAGTTAAATTACCCTCAAATATAAAAAGCATGCTTATCATTGGTATTTTCTTTCCAGAAACTACACCACTATCTCCTTAACAATAAAACAAAATTTATCTCCAAAATTAAGATTATCAAATATATTTTATTAAAAAACTGTGCTTTATAGGATGGATGGTTAATTGGATCATCTTCCTAAGCAATTTTTACATTGAATTTGTTAACAAAAATTCACTTAAAGGACAAGTACTTGTTGATCAATTGGATGAAGCTCCCCTACTAGGAAAGGAACCATTGACGAATTCATCATATGGAAGATGCACTTTGATGGGTTATTTCAACTATCATGCTGCAAGATCTCGTGTGGTGCTCATCACCCCCATCAAAATATTTTATATCACATGCCTTCCGACTAGGATTTTCATGTATAAAAAACATAGCTAAATATGAAGTACTCATTTCTGGTTTGAAAATTAAAATTCAGTGGGATATCAACAAATCAAGGTCATGGGTGATACACGACTTATCACTAATCAAGTCAATGATGAGTAAAAAATTTAGGATGAGAAGCTCATCCAATATAAAAAATATGCTTGATACATTAAAGGTGTAATTTATGTGGGTAAACTTTGAATAGATGCCAAAAGGATGGAAAAAGTCAGCAGATGTTATGGCTATGATTAGGGCTCTGCTTAAAATGTCACCTCAGATGAATAAAATTCCATTCTTCATTGAAAATATATGTGAATTCTTGTATGACATGCCAAAATCATGTCTGGTATGTGAAGTTGATGGTACTCTTTCACCCTGATATGATCCCATTTACACCTACCTAAAAGACAACGCCTTCCCTCTCATCATTACCCATATTGATAAAATGCCCTCATTCACTAAATAGCCTATTATACTCTTTTAGGAGAAAACCTATATCATAGAGGATACATTGAAAATTTATTGTGTTGTATTTATATGACTAAATAATTCCTAGTAATAGAGGAAACACATGAAGGAGTCTGCAAGGCACATACAAGTGGGATGGTACTTGCTAAAAAATTGCTAATAATGGGTTACTATTGTCCTACAAATTGAATCAATTTTTTTATTATGTTAAGAAGAGAGAAATATGCCGAGAAGTATGGGAATCTAATCCATTCACCAACGCAAACTCTGTAACCAATCACAACTCCATGTCCATTTTCAAAGTGGGGGTTGGGATCTCAGAGGGAAGCTTACTCCCACATCCTCAGATGGTCATACCCACATCATTACTTCCACCGAACACATTACCAAATGGGTATAGGAAGTGCCTATCACATATGTCATTGGTGCGCAGATATCCAAATTCATCATGAATCACCTTATCTATTGTTAGGGCATTTTCCTCTGCCACTGTAACAAACAATGGTAAGTTTTCTAAGAACAAGAAACTAAAATATTTGTGTCAACACTTTCACATCCATTTAAGTTTGTCTACTCCCTAATTACCCTCAAGGTAATGGACAAGCAGATGACACTAATAAACCATTGTTTTCATTATGAATAAAATGGTAAGTAAAACAGGATGCAATAGGCACTTGTAAATCTATCCCTCCCTCTGGGCCTATAGAAATTACATCCACACCCCTACTGGTGCTACCCCTTATTCCTTAGTTTATGACACATAGGTAATTTTACCTTTCGTAATTGATCTTCCTTCCCTGAGAATATCCCTCACAGATTATCTGGAAAAAGATGAAGACTATAGAGTGGCTTGACTAGCAGAGTTAGAGATCCTTGATGAGAAAACGAAAGAAAGGTCTCAATCATTTAAAGGTCTATCAAAATATAGTATCTAGAGGATATAAAAAAAGGATGATACCTCACCAATTTGAGATTGGAGATCTAGTATCAAAATAAAATCCACTCATCACCACCAAGGATCGAGAGAAGAATGGCAATTTTGAGCCTAACTGGTTAGGACCCTATGATGTGGTTGCTAAGTATGGTTTGAGAGCCTATAAAATTTCTCATTCAGATTGTGAGGAACTAAAGGAAACCTATGAATTGCATACATCTCAAGTGGTTCTAATCTTAAGCATGGAGTTCGTTAGAAAAGTATAAAAAGAAAAAAGATAGAAAAATAAAAAGAGAAAATAGATCATCCAAGTGTGAAAACCATGCAATTGTGGTGCTTTGGACAGATACTTGGGTGAAAAATGGTTACCGGTGCCTTGGGAAGATTTTTTCTTCCTAACCACTTTTGATATCTCAAAGGTGTACACTTTCCTTAGTGTAGGGTTATGTTTCTTAGGTTAAGTTTCCATTTGCATCTATCTTCCATGGCCTTGATCCGGTTGATCCATTCTTGTATATGTGTGAAGGAGGTTATTTTTGTATATTCTCATCTAATGTTGGGGGCACTTTCACATCTGAACCTTCTTGAAAATACTTGCATGGTATTTTGTTTGTGTATATTCCCACATCCTTAGGGGCATCTGTTGATGGAGAATCACAGCACCCGTAAATGTTTGCAACTCGATGGGTTGAGACTCTCAGTGCGATTGCATAACATGGAGCTTTTCCCCAAGTGTGGGACCTTGCGAATTGGGAAATCTCTTCGGATGAAGGCCAGTTCCTATTCCTCTATTCAGATGCACACATGAAAATGTAGAGGGTTTACTCAAAAACCTAATCTAACTTGCCAAGGAGACAGGGTAAGAAGATGCATAAAAATTAAAACCTAAACTAACAAAGGTGATGCACCAAGGAATGAAGAATACCTGTCTTGCCAATAAACACAAACCAATAAAATGTAATGCAAGATCATGCATAGATAACTAGATTTGTAGTGAAAGATCAGGAGGAATGCAAATGAATACAGAGAGGGTTGAGAATCATCCACAAGCATGCATTATTTGCACCAAAGATTGATACAATACACTGGAAAATGCCAAGAGGCAAGGTTGCATTACAGTTTTAAATTGGAGGTTTGAACTCCATAAATTCACTTGCCAAAGAGAAGAAGGCAGGGGAAAAACAAGAATGTCCAATGTTTAGAAATAAGCCCCTCCTTACAATTTATAGGAAGAATGAGAGAGGGAAGAGAAAGGAAATCCAAATCTACCCCAACCACCTCTAGCTTGCATTTAATTCATGCTCATAATGGTGGTAGGTGAGAACCTTGAACAAACCCAAAAAGTGACGACCTGTATTTTGCATGTTTAAGAATTTTTTCCCACCCAATAAAAGATATCCAGTCATAGTTGGATAGAGGACCTCATAATATTTCCGAAAATTCCAACCTTGCGTGAATCCGAGCTCCTTGTGAAAAGTTATGGCCATCTGAATATCTGCGTCAGGGCCTGCTTCTTGTAGTGCTCAAAATTTTGTGCCTTCTGAAGGTGCACCTTGGTGCATCCATCCTTGTGTTGACATACCATTACGTGTGCCAAGGCGCAAATTTTTTCGTGTCAACACTCTGTGTCATGCGCCCTTTACGTGCGCTAATGCGGGAATTTTCCCCTGTTGACACTCTGTGTCCTGCGCCCTTTAGGTGTGCCTTGGCACATCCATTTTCATGTCGACACTCTTTGCTTTTCACCCTTTACCTGTGCCAAGGCGTGAATTTTTGCATGTCGACACCTCTTGTTGTGCGCCTCTTACCTACACCTTAACGCGACTATATTTGTGTCCACATCCTCTTACCTGCGCCTTAGGCGCATCCATATTTGTGTCGACATCCTCTTACCTGCACCTTAGGTGCATCCATATTTGTGTCGACATCCTCTTACCTGCGCCAGGGTGCATCCATTTTTGTGTCGACACTCTTTGCTGTGCGCCCTTTACCTATGCCAAGGAGTGAATTTTTACATGTCGACACCTCTTGTTGTGAACCTCTTACCTGTACCTTGGCGCAACTTTATTTGTGTCGACATCCTCTTACCTACGCCTTAGGCGCATCCATATTTGTGTCAACATCCTCTGATGTGCGCCCTTCTAGTTGGAAACACAATAAATGTCGGGGTTTGAGTTTCTTTGATTTCCATATTCTTCTGCTTGTCTATATCTACCTGGGGGGGGGAGATATTTACAACAACATCCATGCTTGTTTTTCAGTACATGGTTTAGGAAAACTTTGGAAAATCCCAAAAATAGTTGTATAGCTTTAGAAAACAAAAAAACATTCAAAAATGTTGGAAAAATCATAAACATTGGAAAAAACACTAAAAATGACGATGCTACAAAAAATAATATAACATTCTTCTATGGAAATCCAAAAAAAAAAATGAACAGTATCCTTGAAAACGTTATCTTAAGATGACATAAAAAATAGTACAAAACAAATCATAACTATCCTGTAAAAACAAAATAGTGATTTGATTACTTTTAGTTATTTGTTTATAGATTTTTGATTGCATTTCCTTTTCATGTTGTGTGCTTTAAATTGGATTCACTAGCTTAGTTTAAAGTGATACTATAATTTATTGGTACATAGGCATTGAGTTCATTTAATCTTGCATACTGGTATATAATTGTGTTGTGTTAGTTACATTTGATTAGGTCGTATTTTGTTGATTGAATTGTGTACTCTATTATCATCTAACATCTATCAAATCATTTACCCTTTACCATCACATCTATATATATCATATACATCTAAAATAAAAATCTGAGATACATACTCATGATCATGTACGCTAAGCTATTATCATATAGTATCATCAATGCGGGTAAGAGGGGTTGTAAGAATCCTAATCTATCACCCAACCCAATATCATAAAATAAAATGTGGGTCTTCATAAGTATTACATGCAGGATCAAATAACATCATCTATTGTTATCTCATATACACATCTATGATAAGTAGAACATGAATTAAAATACATCAACTTGGGCCATCTCTCTCATAGCTCATAATAGATCATAGTAAAAATTGGCAAAGACTCTATAAAAAATGAACTGGTCATGGTGATTTACCCCACCGAGGAGGGGTATATAGGGTAATTTTGACCAGGAAAAATGCATTTGCACCCACCATGAGGGCCAAGGTGCATCATTTCACTATCGTGATAATTATAAATTCTTCTATTATTCATTGTAATGATTAGTTGTATTAAATAATTATTTTTGACCCGTTCCTTAGCCAACGAAGATATTTTTCCTATCGGGTGCCTGTTTCATTTCCTAAGGAAACATTTGTGCTTTTAGATGATATTCTAATCAATTAATTCTTCTTATTGATAAAAAAAATAAAAAAATTCAGTACTAGAATTTTTTTTTAAAAATTACAAATTTATTTAAAATCCAAAAAAATTGTAAAAACTTGAAAAATGGACTAAAACTTGGTAAGAAGCTCATACGTAGGTGAAATTTATGTCACACACATGGTCCTCATTTCGTATCTTTCTTGTGTTTTCACATGTTTGAAACAATGAATGAGAAATCATCTGAATTTATAATCATTTACAAATCTATCCTTCGGGCTTCATCTATATTTTGGGTCACAACGAGTTGCGTGGTACTATTTTATAGAGTACAAGATTTTTCATTGGACCCTTGTGTCCACCAATTTTCCCCTCGCATATATATTTCAAAGGGCACATGATTTTAACCCATGTCATTTATCAAGATCAATTGGGAACTACAACTCGATAACAAAAACATTTTTGCAACTATCTTGAACATTGTTGGTTTGATTATGTGTGTTTGTACTCAGTTCCCTATTAGATAAGCTTGTTTACTTCTCATATTGCATTGCATTATGTATGTTTCATGGAGTTGGTATTTTTAGCAATGAGAATTTGTTCATACTATGGCTTTTCATGTCATTATACCCTTCTGTCGTATGCTTAAATTTTTAATAAGAACCAATGACATAAATTCTAAGCAATATGAAAAAAATAAAGTTGTTTATATTGGTTATATGCAAGCTATTTCCATTATTTTATATTCATCTTTCTCTCCTCTCATTTTTTTCTATCTAACACTATTCATCCAAAAACTTGGGGCAATGGGGACAACCATTTATCCCCCTTCTCCCCTTCATTTCTTCTATCTATTTCCTTCCTCTTTTCAATTTTCGATTGTCTTCTTTCATCACCCCATCGATACTCGATTTGGCATCCTTAATTCTACAAAATTTTCTTCTCCCCCTTTAATTTTTTTTCTATAATTGTCTACATGCCACACCAAAGAGGGGAAAATGTAGAAACTTAGATTTACTAACATTGCACTGACTATCTTCATCTCCTTTCACTCTATTTGAAATAATGACACTTTGTTATCTAACTTTTCTTCTAACTCACTAAGGATGCCATTTTACGATAAATTAATTAATGATCATTCTCTTAATCATCTAGTTTCACGTAGATTGAGTCTTCTATCTCATAGTTAATAAATGAACCTTATCATTGGCTATCTCTCACTTCCAACACTTCCAAAATCTAATCCAAATTCCTCTAGAAACTCTTAGAAAGCTTCCAAAGCTTCTTTAGAGTCCCTAATTAATCCCAAAAGGTTAGTTAGCTCCTAATCTAGTCAAAATTCTACTTTGACTTCCAAAAATATATATTTTGGATTTTTCATTTGAGTCACATGCACTAGATTTTCAATATTTCCCAAACAACAATCTACAAATAGAGGGGTCACCCCTCCCTTTCAACCTAACACCTTGTTCACACAATTAAAATTCATAATCATCATTCACACCTCATTTCATATCTTAATCTTGAGCCATTAACAATTAAAATAGATTTATCATTCATCTTTCCACCTTTTTAGATTAATAAGAGTTATCTATGTATGGTATTATAAATCATCTTAAAGAGACATCTTCATCCTTTTGGAACAAACAACAAAACTAGTTTGATTACTTAGAATCTAAGTAGGTTCAATTTCATTAACCTTTCTAAAGATTAGAATAAACTTAACATGTTCCTTGTTTCATTCATAATGAATGCTTTTGAAGTTAATTTGCTTATCTATTATCTTGATGGTTATTGAATGATTTGTCTTAAGATTTAGACTACTAGGTGTTAGTCTAGTTTACATATTTTTCCAATTTTTTCTATAACACATTTATAAAAAGAAAATTAATTTCCAAATTTTACCCTCTCAAATATGTTTTCTCAAAACCTGCGCTTATAGGATTGATGGCTAATTGAAACATCCTCTTAACCAAATTTGGCATTGAGTTAGTTAACCAGAATTCACTTAAAGGACAAGTACTTTCTAATCAACTGGCATAAACTCACCTACCAGGGACAGAACCATTGTGTTTGGATCTTCTAGATGCATCTATATTATACATTGAAGAATCCATCGTATGGTAGATGCACTTTGATGGGTCATTCAAATTTCATGGTGTAGGAGATGGTTTTCTTCTAATCACCCTAACAGGATATTTTATTCCACATGACTTTCAACTATGCTTATAATGAACAAAAAACATAGTTTAAGATGAAGCACTCATTGCGGGTTTGAAAATTTCCATTCGATGGGATATTAGATAGCTCAAGGTCATGGGTGATTACGTACTTATCATCAAGAAAGTCAATGATGAGTAAAAATTTAAGGATGAAAATCTCATCCCATATAAAAAGATTATTTACACATTAAAGGATTACTTTGTGTGGGTAACCTTTGAACAGATGACACGGGGATAAGATAAGTGGGCACACACTATGGCTATGATTGGGGATCTACTTAAAATACCATTTCAAATGAAGAAAATGTCCTTCTTAGTTGAAAATTTTCATGAACCCACGTATGACATACAAAAATCATGTCTAGTATATGAAGTCATTGGTCCCCTTTCACGAAGGTATGATCCCATTTACACTTACCTAAAAGACAACACCTTCCCTCCCGACATTACCCTTGCTGACAAAAAGGCCATCATTCAATGAATATCCCATTATAGAATTTTAGGAGGCACCCTCTATCGCAGAGGCTATGATGGGAATTTACTACGCTGTCTTTATATGACTGAATCAATCCTAGCAATCAATAAAGCTCATGAAGGATTTTGCAAGGAACATACAAGCAGGATGATACTTCCTAAAACATTGATAAGAATGGGTTACTATTTTCCTACAATGGAAGCAGATTGTTTTCATCATGTTAAAAACTGTGAACTATGCCAGATGTATGAGAATATAATCCATGCACTGACGCAGACTCTACAATGAATCACAACTCCATGCGCATTTTCAATGTGGGGGTTGGATCTCATAGGGAATCTCACTCCAACATCCTAAAATTGTCATACCCACATCATTATTTCCATCGAGTAATTTACCAAATGGGTAGAGGCAATTCCTCTCACATATACCATTTATGCGAAAATATCCAAATTCATCATGGATCACCTTATCTACCGTTATGGCATTCCCTCTGCCACTATAGAAAGAAATGGTAAGTCTTTTAAGAACAAGATGGTCAAATCCTTGTGTCATTTCTTTCACATTTTTTTAAAGTGGTCTACTCCCTACTACCCTCAAGGTAATGGACAAGTGAAGGCCACTAATAAAATCCTTGTTTATATTATGGAGAAAATGGTAAGTAAAACAGGCCATAATTGGCACTTGCAAATCCATCCTGCCCTCTTGGCTTATAGAATTTTCATCTGTACCCCTAATGGTGCTACAAATTATTCCTTAGTCGATGGCACAGAGGCCATTTTAACTTTGAAAATTGAGCTTCCTTCCCTTAGAATATCCCTTAGAGATTATTTGGACAAAGACGAAGACTACAGACTGGATCGACTAGCAGAGTTAGAGCTCCTTGATGAGAATCAAATGGATGATGTCAATAATTTGAAGGTCTATCATAATTGAGTATCCAAACAATAAAACAAAAGGATGATACCTCACCAGTTTGAGGTAGAAGACCTAGTATTAAACTAAAATCAATTCAACACAACCAAGGATCTAGAGAAGAAAGGAAAGCTATATCCTAACTCGTTAGGACCCTATGATGTGGTTGTTGAGTATGGTTTGAGAGCCTATAAACATTCCCATTCAAATGGTGAGGAACTAAAGGAAACTTTGAATTCCATACATCTCAAGAGGTTATATGCTTAAGCATGGAGTTCCTTAGAAAATAAGTAAAGAAAAAAAGTATAAAAGGATAAAAATAAAAAGAAAAAGTAGGTCATCCAAGTGTGAAAACTATGAAATTGTGGTCCTTTGACAAGTCCTTGGGTGAAAACTAGTTTTCAAAACCTTGGGAGGATTCGTTATACTTAAGGACTTCTAATCTCTTAAAGGAGTGCACTTTCCTTAGTTTAGAGTTAGGTTTCTTAGGTTAAATGTCCTTTGACATCAATCTTCCATGCCCTTGATCTGGTTGAATCCATTCTTGTCTATGTGTCAATGAGTTATTTTTTGTATATTCCCATCTAACGCTAGGTGAAATTTTACATTTGTACCTTCTTCAACATACTTGTATGGAATTCTGTCTTTTTATATTTTCCCATTCCTTGGGGTGTCCACATTTTTTTTTTCAGTACATAGTTTCAGAAAACTTTGGAAAATCCCAAAAACATTTTTATAACTTCATAAAACTTTCAAAATACCAAAAGTATTCAAATATGTTAGAGAAATCAAAACATTCAAATATGTTTAGAAAAGTAAAAGATTCAAATATGTTTCAAAAAACTTATAAAAGTCAAAAATCGTCCTATTAAATGTCGTTCTTTGGTTTTCACCTGTTCATGTGCACGACTTCGGGATAATATGGATCTACCTTATTAACAAAGTTATTTTTCTTACTATTTATGTATTAAAGGGAAAAACATGTTTCTTGGTATTGTAGCATAATGCACGATTGCTTTGCATAGAACCCAAGTGTCCTCCGTTATTCCCCTTGCTTGTATATTTACTTGGAGCATCATTTTTAACACTTGTTAATTCACATAGGTCAAAACTGAAGATCGATAAAGAAAACATTGGTAGCACTATCTTAGACATTTTTTGTTTAAGTATGTGTTTTTGTAATTTTTTCTCAGTTAGGATAGCTTGTGTACTTTCTCATATTGCATTACATTATGTATGTTGCATGGAGTTAGTAATCATTATACTTTCTAGTATTACATTACATCATGTATGTTACATGGAGTTGGTGTTTTAGCAGAGACATGTTTTTATACTATGGATTTTCATGTTATTCTACACTTTTTTCATATGCTTATATTTTTAATAAGGCCCGATGATGAAGATTCTAGTAATATGATGAAAGGAATCTTGTTTTACACAGTACTAGATCGTTGATAGCTCAATATCTTATCTTTGGTATTTTTCTTCTATATCCAATTTCTTCTCTCTTCCCTATTCTACTATTTCACTTGGGAACTCTTGTCCCTCCTCATCATTCTATCTTCTTTATTCTTCTTTTTAGTTGTCGATTAAATTCTTTCATCACCCCATTGACACTCTCAAGGGGGCATCATTCATTCATCTAATTTTTCTTCTCCCCATTAATAAATTTTGTCTGTAATTATCTACTATATATGGATTGATGTTTCTTACACCACCCCAATGAGGGTAAAATGTAGACACCTATATTTCAATAAATAAATCTTATTACTAACATTTCACTGACTATCTTCATCTCCTTTCCCTCTATTTCAAATAATGACACTTCATTAGCTAACTCTTCTTCTAACTCACTCAAGATGCCATTTTATGACAAGGTAATTGGTGATAATTCTCTTAATAATAAAGTTTCATGTTGATCGAGTCTTATATCTCATATTTAATCAATGAACCTTCTCATCTAGAAAACGTGCATGATTTAATCAATAAAAAAAAAAACTGCACGGTAAAATAATGAAACCAAAGATATTATATTTCATTCGGGACTTTCTATTCAATAGAGAGGTTAAAATAAATAATTCTTTGTTCTCCTATAATGATGGAATCAACATATATCAAATAGATCTCCCCACAATCTCTCACCTTATCCCTTTATTCCCTCACACCTATAATCTCTTTAAGAGATATCTACATGAGTTGTAAATACAACTCATCACACACAATAATATTATTTAATGTTCACAATAACTAAATATTAATTCCTAACATTCACCCCCTTAGTGTGAACATGGGGCAAGTAGCACCTGAAGACATGAGTATGACAAAGTTCTGTAATTGCTATCTGGAACTTACTGCACATGACCACAACTATGCGAAGGATTGCATCCTACATTTGCTCCATTAAAGGAATACAGTTGGCATTCCACTAAAAAATCATATTCATAAAGAAGGAAGGCAGTCAGAGGATCTCTATAGTCAGAGGATCTCTAGTCAAGCTTCCTCTTTGTAAAAAAAGTCTCATAGTTCAACATCTTGTACACCACATCAAAACACCTAAAGTAACTGTATTTGGAATTTCAATCTTACATAATCATGTGTTTTTATTTCTCAACCACACACTTAAAACAAACACTCAACACACAATTTAAAAACATGGCCATCAAATCGTTTCTGCGGCCTCATCGATGATGCTTGACGAGAGGTCGTGAATCGTCCTCATGCCTCCATTACCTCCAAGCTCCATCAGTTTTCTACTTAGTTAGCATATATATATATATATATATATATATATATATATATATATTTTAGGCTCATATTACAATTTTCTTGGGTTTCGGTTTCAACCTATAATACACCCCCTCACTATGGACATCACGTACAAGTGAAAGTGTGTCCAAAACAAAAGTGAGATAATTTTTTTTTAATTTTTTTTCTAAATTTACCAAAAATAGAAAAGTAATATTTTTATCCAGTAACAAAAAGAATAGGATCAATCCGTAGAACTTGAAAAAATACACATTTAAAAACAAAAAGATACCTCAATCCAAGTTATCAGCTGAAATTTATCGTGCTTACAAGTTCTGAATTCAACCTCTTTCTGGACGCTTACCTAAAATGGAAAATTTCTTTTTCTTGTATGTCCATAAATGGAAATAAATAGATAGAATACCTCTATTACAATGGATCTGTACTATAGCTGAAACCAGATTCCTAGATGACTGTGGATTCACCCGAGAAAGACGTTGACACATCCAGATGCCCAAACAGCTACAAATTCACCTGAGAGAGACGTCGACACATCCAGACATCCAAACAGTTGTGGATTCACCTAAGAGACCCTGTTAAACTTAGATGATATGTTTAATTTGAAACACAAACACAAACTAGATTTATTCCTAGCAATGGCACCGGAAGACAATTACTTCCATATCAAAATACCTCAAAAAATCCTATAGAAAATCATCGTATTCAAACCTATTCTGATACCAAATATTGAAAATGTGCATGATTTAATAAATAAAAAAAACATTGCATGGTAAAATAATAAAACTGAATATATTGTATTTCATTCGGGATTTTCTATTCAATAGAGAGGTTACAATAAATAATGCTTTTATCTCCTATAATGATGGAGTCAACGCATATCAAATAGATCTCCCCACAATCTCTAACCTTATCCCTTTATTCCCTCAAACCTAGAATATCTCTAATAGATATCTACATGAGTTGTAAATACAACTCATCACATACAATAATATTATTTAATGTTCACAATAAATAAATATTAATTCCTAACATCTCATTGGCTATCTCCCACTTCCAACACTTCCAAAATCTAATATAAATTCCTACTGAAACTCTCAGAGAGATTTATAATCTTGTTTAAAGTCCATAATTAATCGTAAAAGGTTAATTAAACCCTAATCTAGTCAAAAAGGTAATTTTACTTCCAAAAAATTCTATTTTGGTATGTTCATTTGTCTCACATGCACTAGATTTTAAGTATTTCCTAGACCAAAATCTATAAATAGAGGGGTCACCACTCACATTCAATGTGACACCTTTTTCACACAATTGAACTTCTTATTCATCCTTCAAACCTCATTTCATATCTTGATCTTGAGAAATCCATCATTAGAATAACTTCATCTTTTATCTTTCCTCCATTTTAGATTAGTAAGAGTTATCTAACCATGGTCATATAAATCATCTTGGAGAGATATCTTCATCCATTTGGAACAAACAAAAAACAAATTTTATTTCTTAAAATCTACCTAGGTTCACTTTAATTAAGATTTCTAAAGAATAGAATAAACTCAACATGTTGCTTGTTTCATTTGTAATGCATGCTTTTGAAGCTAATTTACTTATCTCTTATCTTGATTGTTATTGAATGATTTAGCTTAAGCTTCAGAATACTAGGTCCTAGTATAGTTTTCATAGTTTTCCAAGTTTTTCTATAAAAAATTTTTACACTGGCATTGTTAGAGAGGTGTAAATATTCCATTAACACTTTTTTGTTTCCCATGGGAGAGATCACCATTACCTTTGAGGACATCCACCACATCTTGATACTACAGATATATAGGGTGGTGGCGTACACTATTACTGAGACAAAGAGAGATGGCGTGATGACTAGATTGTATGGGGAAGATGTCACAGACATTAGATATGAGTCAGGGGATTTTTCTTTCAGTCATGTCTATTCACTTGGGAGAGAGGGTTGTGTACCGATGAACATGATGATGATAGCCATAAATTGTTATGCCTTTCTTAATTCGAGGAGTGGTCACTTTCCATGGATGATGACAGGGGTTGTGGCTTAGATGATGGAGAAGCATACTATTTTTGAGTGGGGACCTACCCTACTTTCTCAGAAGTTTAGAGATTTATGGGCCTTAAGTGGTCACAAACATTATGGTATCCACATTGGTTTTGTCTTATAGGATTTAGATTTAGAGAATATTACTATTTCTTGACCAACATGATTTCCATGGGGCATCAGTGATCAACACCTTGGTTTCATGAGGTGGAGGTCAGACAGGGGTTGTGTGGGGAAGAGGAGGCAGAAAAAGTGGAATAATTTATTTTTTTTCAAGATTAAAGGTGAGAGATGTTTATGAAGGCCCTATTTAGATTTACTATCTTGGCCATACAATCCTTAGGATTTAATTGGTTTAAATAATCCTACATGAATTCCATAACATAGAGTAGGTGAGCTTGAATTTATTATTTTTTACCATGTTTGGAGCTAGTTTATATTAATGTAGGGAGTACCTGATGAGCTCATTAAATATAGTAAGGAGGAGAAAGATATAGATACTCTGAGGGTAGAGGTATCAAGACCTACCATTACTCACAAGTTACTAGGGGCTACATGCCCTAATGAGAAGATGGCATTTTTACAAGTTGATGATGGGGGTCTTACCCAGGAGTGTACTTCCTGGTGGGTTCCATCCTTGAGTATGTTTGAAAAATAATGAGTATCACATAGGGCTGCAAAAAGGGGTGAGGTGAGTAAGTTCTTAGATAGATGGAGGAGCATAAGAAGAGTAAGTAGAGTCTAGCTCTAAGGATTAGGAGGATGAGGGCGATGATGACCTAGCTACAGTTATTGTAGTGATGATGACTGAGAATTCCATGGTGGAGGGAGAGAGTGACATGGATCAGAGATGGCAAGATGACCTTCTTGGTGTTTAGGATACCCTCATTACAGAGAGAGATGAATTAATTATTGAGAGGGATACGGCAATAGTAGAGTGAGATAGTCTCTGTGTACATCTTGTACAGGTATTTGTAAATAGAGTCAAGTACAAATGCCATAGGGATTCATTGAGGAAGGCCTTAGGGATCAAAGGGCCTTCCATATCTTGGGTAATAGTTATCAGTGATGGCTTGTTCTAACAGGTAGAGGGGAAGACTTACAAAACCTCCTCCATCTGTCATGATTTTGGGTGCTCATTATGATTTTGTGTAGGACTGAGTGATACTACTTTGTTGATTTGATCATCTAGAACTACCTAGATGCCAATTTATATGTAGATTATGTGGATGCGTAAAGGGGTGGATAAAATAGTAGCGAGGCCTATTATGAGTGCAGCTAGCATGGGAAAAACACCTTGGAGGCCAGAGAGAGTGGATGGTGGTGAGGGGAGAGCCATAGGTGAGTTTTTGGTTACAAGTGATCCTAAAGGGGGCAGATACATAGGTGTTGTTAGAGGGAAACTTGATCCTAGAGGATATGACAATGATAGTCCAGTACTTGGAGATGTAGATTTCACTAGTTGATTATGATGCATATGATGACATAGGCTCATAGAGGTCATTTTTTTATGATGTTGACATATATTGATTTATTTGACATTGATTACAATGTATACTGAAATTATATATATGATGATAATTAGGAGTTTTATGGCTTATATTGCATTTTAATTTGCATGTGTTATATGTTATATATTTTTGTATTTTAAATGTGTTAGTTTTTTACATGGATTTTGATGGATATTAAGAAGCATGGTTTGTAAACATGTTTGGTTACATATGATTAAGTGTGGTTTAATGTTTAATTGATTCAAATGATTTTTGAATTATGACCCTAAAACATGGTGTATAAAAAATGTGACTAAATAAAATTAGGTAAAAATGAAATGATTTCCCCACCATGGATTTGATATACATGTGACGGGTTTTGAAAAATGTGATAAAAACTTGCACTTTTAGCCTTATCAAATGTTAAGTAAGATTATCAATGGCTAGTTACACAAATCATAATAGAAATGTGGGTTTGAATGAATTTACCTTGCTAGGATGATGGGGGGGGGGGTCTTATAATATGTAGGCCAATGTGTGAGAAATGGATCTCCTTTTCAAAGGTTCATAGGGAAGATGCCCCAACTTTACATATTATCTCTAAGAAAACTAATTATGGTGGGAATATTACTATAATGGGAAAGTTGATTGATGTAGGAATATTTCTTGGATGCTTTTGATATGTATATTTTTTGAAGGATGATAAATGTGGAAAGGCTTTTCTACGAGTATCCATCCTTCGAGGGTATGGTCTAGATTATGAATTTTAACAAGATGTTCATCCTTCAAGGGATTGGTCCATAATTTTGACAGGTAGATTTCCTTCAAGGGATCAATCTAATTTTTATATTTTTGATAATGATTTAGACTTGTGAATAGTTTTCCTTCAATGGATCAGTTTATTATATTTTGATATTTTGATAAGAGGAGAATCTAGATGATTTTTACATTCAGTTTTGAGCTTAGGGAAAGACTTTAATAAATTTTTTCGAGGAGTGGAAAAAACATGCATATGACCTACACATACATGCCCCATGTCATGTTTTTTTTCATATAAAATGGATGGATGCAATGATTTTAAGGGCTTCCCGCAAGGGAGAATTTTTTTTGAAATGAAAGATGTGATTAACAGATCCATGGTGCTCATCTTTAAGGTGTATTTAGGATGGTGATGGGTAGCCACATACTTTCAAATCATTACAATGATATGATGAAATGATAGAATTTGGATGTAACTCCTGTTATGACAACCAATTCTTCAATAGTAGACAGGCTATAAGTGCGAGGCATTCAAAGTTTTCTTTTCAAGTTCCCATCAAGATTGATGATATGCTCCTGACCCATACTTATGAGTAATAATGTATGGAATAATCCAATTTTTTGAAAAATTTCCATGTTTACCTCCGTTCTAATGTAGTGACATTTTGATTCTTTTTAAGAACAAGATCACAAATTTTAAAGTCATGTTCTTTGACATGTTTTTAATATGCTCTATTAACAAGTTCTTAATAGACTTGATGATGTTCAATGGATGTTTACCATAATTCATATAATAATTCAAGTTGTGGTAAGCGGTCTTGGTGATATTCTTCGTTAGGGATGAACTCATCAAGAGATACACAAAGTAAAAAAATTTGGACTTAGAGAACTAGGATTTCCTATGAGCCATAGATGAGTGAATATGGTGTAGCACATATAGGTGTGTGGATACTAGTTTGATAAGCCCAAACAAGAAACAAGATTTGGAGATGCCAATTCCTACCTACATCGTCTACTATTTTCATAAGGAGATTATTAAATGTTTTGTTAGAGGCCTCACTCTATCCATTTTCTTGGGGATAATATGGTGATGAGAAACTAAGTTTGATATTAAATGTATCAAAGATCTTTTTAACTTATTTATTTTTTAAGTATTTTCCATTACCTAGGATGAGTTTATGTAGGATACTAAAACAAAATATGAAGTTAGTGATAGGAATTGATTTTGTTGAGGTCAAAGTAATGGATTCAACCCAATTAGTAAAGTATTCGGTTGCTGTGATTATGGAATGATACTGTTGGGATGTTTTAGAATTGATAGCACTAATGAGATCTATCCTCCACCTAGAAAAAAAATTCATAATTCATGAGCGGGTTGTAATGCTTGACTAGGAACAAGAATGAGATCTGAGTGGAGTTGGTATTTAACGCATTTCTTTACGTATGTATAACAATATTTGGTGATGGTAGGCTAGTAATACCATAGTTGTATGACACGTTTAGTTATGGAATTGGCACTAAAGTGACGATAATAGATGCCATCATGGAATTCCTCAATTACTTTTTTTGATTCATGTGATTTTAGGGAATCGTAATATTATACCATCAAATCTAGGTTTATAATGGATACCGCCTATAATGATAAAGCGAGTGACATGTTGACGAAATGATCATTTAACGCCATGTGATAAGTCTGATGGAAATTTAAATTTGGTGAGATACTCATATATCTGAGTGTACCATATATTAGGTGGATTATTTTCAATGACACTAATGGGAGGAAGATAATTTTGATGTGAAGGGTTGTCAACGCATTGAAAAACTATGGAAATTTTAGTGTTATCCTTCAATTTTTCCATTATAAAAGGGATGAGGGATCTTAGAGATGCCATAGTGTCTGTAAACCTGTTAAAAGATCAAGGAATATCCTGAATGGTATAATGATTGAATTTGTTGAGGATAAATTCATAAAAAAATTATATTTTTGTAGGATTTCATTTTTACATTGATATTCTACTTTAACTAGACTGATGAAAAGTTGTGAATCTCCATAGATTTCTAGGATGTGGATGCCTAAGATAATAACATTATTTAGACCCATTATTAAGGCTTTATATTCTACCATGATGTTAGTACATTAAAATTTAAGTTTGAATCCTAATGGAAGTGGAATATTCAATGGAGGTATGATAAAAACTCCGGCTCCTCCCCCTTGTTGGAATTTAACACCTTTGAATAAGAGAGTCATTTTAACAAGGATAAAATCAGATTCATCAATGTTTTTGATGGATTCATCGGGGAAGAATTCAATAGGGATTTCATTATCTGAAAGGGGTGCATCAGCGAGTTGATGTGAAATGGCCTTACCTTTAATAGATTTTTGCCATATAATTTTGAGTTTTAATTTAGTCATGAGCATAAGCCATCAAGTTATGTGATAATTATGATAAGTTTTAGAGTACATGGTTTTAACTGGATTAAATCTGGTGACGTAATTTGTCTTGTGATTGAGGATATAATTTCAAAGTTTTGAGGTGGAAAAATATAACACACAACATTAATTTTCAGCTTCAGTCTAGCATGTTTCATACTCATGGTATTTGTGGCTGATCTATTAGATGGCCTTTTCATGACCTTTATTATCATGGTCGATGAGCGTATATCCTAAAGTATGTTCTAAAGTGCATATGTATAGATAAAATGGCTCCCCTTCATGAGGTAGAGTAATCACAAGAGGTGATAATAGATACTTTTTTATTTCATCAAAGGTCTTCTGACAATCAGAATCCTGATGAATTTTTACGTCATTGCAGAGAACATGGTGAAATGGTTGACAACGTTCAAAAAGTTACGATATAAAATGTCGAATTGAATGCAATTTACCTTGGAGTCTCCGAAATTGTTTAAGATTAGATGGTGGAGGCATTTCAATGATTTCTCTAACCTTTTCCATGTCAACTTTAATACCTTGGATAGAAATGATAAATCCTAAAAGATTTCTAGTGAGGACACCAAAAACACACTTTACAGGATTAAGCCAGAGACAATATTAGATGAAATGAGTGGAGATTGACTTGAGAATGTCAAGATGGTTTTTTGATTATTTGGACTTTTCTAAAAGGTCATCAGCATAATATTTGATGATTTTATGGATAAGGTCATGGAAAATATACGTAATGGCACGTTGATAAGTATCCCCTCAATTTTTAAGACCAAATAGCATGACACAGTAACAGAAGGTTCCTCAAGGGGTGATAAAATAAGTTTTTTATTGATCTTCAGGGGCAATAAGGATTTGGTTATAATCAAAAGAGTCATCCATGAGGGAAATAATTTCATGGCTAGCTAGTAGTTCGATGAGATGATCTATGTTTGGAAGAGGGAATTCATCTCTAGGATAGGAGAGGTTGAGATCCCTAGAATCTATGCAAATGCTTACATTTCTTGAAGTTTTATTTATGGGGACGATGTTAGAGACCCATTGTGGATAGTCAATGGATATTATAAAATTGGTAGATAAGAGACATTGCAACTCCTCCTTAATAAGGAGAGCTATAAGGGAATGTATTTTATGGAGATTTTATCTAAGTAGCTTAGCATCAGGATACATGACTATGTTGTGTACAGTGATTTTAGAATCGATTCTGGGCATATCACTATATGACCAGGAAAATGCTTGATAATATTTTACTAATAATAAAGTGAAATCATCTATTTATCGTGGATTCAAAGAATGACTGAACTTAACTATAAGAGGATCCTAACGGATACCTAAGTTAACGTTGAGAGTGGATTCGTTAAGGAGAGTTGGTGTGTCATATGGTAGGGATTTCTGGAGCAAGTAATCTTCAGCTCCTGTATGGGAAAGGATATCCTGGTCATCCTCACACCAAAGGATATCTATAGTAGTTGAATCTTACTTAACCATTTCTTTCCAAATAAGGGGTAATTATTTTGGTGGGTGATTGAATTGATAAGTAATTTGCCCTAAAGATATAACATTGATAAAAAAACAAAATTTAGGTGGGATGGATAGTCTTTTCTGTGTCCATAAGATCTTTAAGGTTTGTTAGTGATGATGATTACAGTTTAGGAATAAACATGGGTCTAGCGAGCTCAAATGTAGTGGATTTGAATATTTCGGGAGTGGAATTTTTATGCCTAGACCATATTTCTCATAGGCTCTAAGATAATGTTGGATGATTAAATTGTGGTTTCCTTTTTCATAAAAACTGAGGCCAATAACTCTACATTCACAATGGTGAAGATACATACAAGAGAAGTTTGGATTATCTAGGGAACTAAAATCTAATGTGAATTACATGTAATGGTATAGATTGATAACATGGGATGGAGGATTATAAAGTTCCCTATAGAAATGTTTTGTTTTGATATAAGGACCATAAGAGATAACATCTCCTACATTTGGCTCATAGATGGGTTGCTTATCAAGGTGACCATATGTTATGCGTGAAGGGATGCAGTTGAGCATAAGGAGACAATATTCCCCAAACGTAAGATGTTTTACAACCTCATTAAGAGAGGAATCATCTAGTAGCTTAGAGGAGATGATAGATGGGATAGTAGATGCTTCATCGGATGATTTAGGTGTGGATTTTGGTACAAGGACATCATTTTGGTGGGACATCATGTAACAGTTAATGAATGGGTTTGGATTAGCAGGGAAAATGAAAGTCTTAACTTTGAGTTTGTAGTTGAGACAACAATGGAGGGTCAGAGAGACACAATGCATGGTGGATATCCAAGGGTGTACTAGCAACATGTTATATTGAAATGCTCCTATAATATAGAAAATATCATGTAGGGTTTTGAGGCTGACTTTAAATGGTATGATAACATTTCCTATAGTTAGTGCAATAATGTCATTAAAATATCTTATTAAAACTAGAATTTGAGTGATAGAAATATTGGGTAGTTTAAGTTGGTCAAAGGTGAGTGAGGATATGATGTTAATGGTGGAATTGCTATCAATCATGACCCTCTTGATGGATATGTCATTGATTTGAGTGGTAATAAAGAGTGGCAGGTCGTTGTCCTCTGGTTTAAGAGAGGAAATTTTAGATAGTTCAAATGATAGAGCGGTAGATGCTTTAAGGGTACACGTTATCCCAAAATTCACCCCTCAAGGTAATTTGGATAACTTGCATGATTTCCACATGCTGGAGAAAGTAGAATTGGTTCAAGGCCTAAAAATTGGGTTTTGGGGGGCCCCTTTAGTTTCCACTAACTCCCCTATCCAAGAAACATCTAAGAAATTAGAAAATTTTGAGAAAATCTTAAAAAATTGGCCTGTTCTAGTTCAAATAAGATGTTTTTGTCCTAGGCTGCATAGGTTCAGTCGGGACAGTCGGGACCGGAAAAACCAATTTTCTCAAAATGGAGGAAAATAGTGAAAATCATTTTAGTTGGGTAGAAATGTCCTAGACCACACATGGGATGTTGGGAAAGCTAGGTCTCGTATCGCTGAAATCCTCGTAGGCAGTTCAAATCAGAAAATTTTGATAAATATGGCTTGTGCGGTCTACGGGACATTGGTACAAGAGTTCACCGAGATGCTGAAATAACCGATCATAAAGGGATGCGGTTGGATCAGAAGTCGGCGGCCCTTGTGGACCGGTCAACGGAGGTATGCATGGTACACGAGTTCTCTGAAAAACTAATTTTTCCAAAAGCTCCACAGAAGGAGGCTTGCGGGTGGAGTGGAGGTTTTTTTCCATGACATCCGGGACAAAAGGGCCTGAAATAGTTGAAATGCCCGCATACAAAGGAAATTTCAATGTCTGATCCTCCCGAACTTCAAACGGCTATAACTTTTGACTCGAATCTCAGATTTTCATGAAATTTCTTATTTTTGATGAGGGTAGATATGTGAAAATAAAATAAGTATCTCTAGCTCTGATAAATTAAATTGTAACTCCCATTAAATGAATGAAATGCCTGGAAAACCCAAAATAGCTGCCCACACTCAAAAGGCCATAAATTTTGCATTTCTCAACAAAAATGCATAAAATTGATAGCATTGGAATCAATGTTCTGAGGAAAATGCATAGAAATCAAGAAATTGGGAATTTTATGAGGTATCAATAGAGAGTTTTTAGAAAACGTTCCCATTTCAGAACAGTGATTCTAGTGGTGTTTGGGACACATTCAATGAAGCATAGGATGACATATTTCACTACTGCAAGTTATGGGACAATATGGGGGGCCTTTTATAAGAAACAGAACATCATTTCACTCCATTTACTACCTTTTTCAATTGGTGGAAGGACGGATTTTGGGATTTTCATTTTCCCTCTCTCTCTCTCTCTCTCTCTTCTCAGATTCTATAAATTTGAGTGTTGGGCTCACTATAAAAAAGGAAGATAGTATTTGAATAGTAAAAACTCTATAAAAATTATTTTCTGAAGCTAGTGTGTTACAGACCCTTGTAGCGGCTCCTTGCATGGTGATACAGGCCCTTATCTTATAATAGATTGAATTATGCATATCTATGAAGCAATAGATGTGATTTTGTAGATGTATCTTCCCCTATTGTGTTTGTTTGCATTCATCTTGCCATTTCAAACTCATTGCAAATATATTGTGTCTATTTATACTCTTGCATGGATTTATTATCATTGTGCATGTTTGGAATATTGTTGTGAATGCATTTACTAGACTTTGGAGAATTGTTATCACTCCTCTAGTATGTAATTTTCTCTTATTTTCACACATTGGAAAGTTATCATCATTACCTCCTTTTCTGGTGTATCAATTCTTTAGTGTAGGCTTCATTTTTTATGCACCCTCTCTTCCTGGTCCCTTGTAAAGTTAGATTACGATTAGATAGTTTTTCCTACATTAGAGTAGATTGTGGCAGGTAGTTTAGGAGTAAGAACTAGCTTTCTTTGGAGGTCTATCTCAAGTAACAAGTCCCACAACTTGCAGATAGTACCCATGTTATCCAATCACACTATGAGCTTAAGAACACACACTTGTGCAAACCATAGGGTGTTGTGATTCATAAATAATAGTACCTACAAAGTTTGTGAATGGAACATGATCATTGGCTGGTATCGATAAGGATTGGAGGTCTTCTATCATATCTTGTTTATGAAAAGGAGATGTTTAAACCATTTCATAAAGTGACATCATGATGGGGGATTGGTGTAATTTTTTGATAACATTTTGTACCGTAGTGAATGAGGATTCTTTTGCTTGTATTGATACTTTAGTTCTGTGTGACGATGTTTGACTAGATGTTTTGGGAGCTAATGAAATAGATATCTTTGGTTTGTTAGATGAAGCTGATAGTTCATGAGGTGGTGCTATAGCGATGAAAGTTTTACCTTTCTTATGCTCATATGGATCTTTTTCATAATTTTGTGAATGATTAGTTATATGGAAAATTTTGATTTGATGAGTAGGTATTTTAGGATTGGATTCTTAAGGTTTTGGTGATGACAATGTTGACATTAGCATTGTGATTGATTAAGAAGGAAGGAAGAGTGGACTGCCAATTTCTTGAACTTTCCAATGAAACGCTGTATAGTCTACTATGGAATGGCCTCGTGTTAGGTAGTAATCACATATAACATTCAAGTCATACCAGACAGGTTTCCATCCTTAATGATCAAACAACTTAGGATTTGGTAACTTAGTAAATGAACACTGAAGGAGGTCATCCAAGATGGTGGTGTAATGCCCCTTAGGTGTAGATGTGAATGTTAAATTTTTTTTTTCTATATTTTCTTTTTGAGGAAGCAAAACCTTGGTTACAAGTTGTTTATTTGTTGGTCGTGGTAGATTTTTAGGCACCATAACAGATGGAGGGTGAGGACCCGGTATAGGTGGCCGTTGGTATGCATAATTGCACTATGTGATGGTTAAAGGATGAGGACCCAATATATATTATTTCTATGGAATGATGGGTGTAGGAGATAGACTCAATGTAGGAGATTGGTAGGAGGAATTTGACCTTGAAATAATAGCATGATTAATAGGTATGAGGGAGTGAGGTCCATGTAAAGGGATTTGATATGGAAAAACATATTGAGGTATTTTGAAGACTTAAACAACACCTTGTTTATGAGGCTCTTTTGTGGTTTTGGATGGACTAGGTGTGGTGGATGAGGATGTAACAGAGTTATATTTTCTTGAAGTTTTTGATTGATTTTAATATCTAACTTTATATTTAGCTTTAGGAGTCGTAGAGGATGGAGGTACGAATTTGTTAATGGTATGTGATGAGGATATGGAACCAATTTTAGTAATATTTTCAGTAAGTGAAGATTTAGTAGTCATAGTTTTAGGATCGTTGAGTACTGGGGTTGATTCTACAGGTTTTGATTCGGTAAACAACAAGGTGGGTTGAGGGATAGGCTCTAATTTTATTATTGAATTGATGGTTTGGAAAATGTTTGTTTTTGGTTGGTCTAAGGATGAGGGGTGATTCGGAAAAGGTTTCTTAAATATGTCAAGATTTTGATTTGGGGGTGCACTTGGATTGTCCAAGTAGAGTTTTCCCTTGTTGATCAAGCCTTTAAGTAAGTTGAGGAATGTGTGACACCTCTCAATGTCATGTTCATTAACTCTTTGGTATTTTCAATAATCATTATCTTGGTACTAAATGGGTTTATATACTTACGCGTCAATAGTTAAAATAGGTGGGAGATATATCACATGTTGGTGGTAAGTAGTTTGTCAAAAAATATACTATAGCATATAACTAAGTTGTTGATGGGAACACTCGGTAGTGGGGTTTTCCTTGGGAGAATATTAAACTACAATGGTGTTGGCAGATGTTTTAGACATCTCGAGGTTTGATGACGGCTTACATGAAAACTCGACTTTGGGTTTCTTAGGATAAATCTTAACCCGATTATCTTCTAGAGCTGACAATTCTAATTTAGGGGCCATGGTGAAAGCCTCATAAAAAGTTTGGAATGAATATATTTGTAATGTAGATTAAATATGTTTGGTACATGAGTGGAAGAAAAAATCAATTAGTTCCATTTATAGCAATGAAAATAATAATTGATTAATTATACCTCTCCAGAAGAAAAAAAATGTAATAGGTTCATCTTTAAATTATTTGATGGCATATACAACATTGATATTGACTTTGTAGGCTATATTTATGGACAAGTGTTCTAAGAAAATTTGGGAAAGTTGTGAAAAGGATAATAAGAATGTTTCAGGATGCAATTGTACCAATCAAAGGCAAGACCGACAAGGGACATAAGAAAGGTCCTTACCATAAAGTCTTGGTCATGAGTTATTAGATAATAGGCATGACAAAAATCACGGATGTGTTGTTGGTGATATTCCTTTCTGTAAAAATTAATAAAATTTAGAAGTTCCTAGTGAGGAAGATATGATTTATACAATACTGAAGGGTGAATGTGATCATTAAAAATATTGTCATAGAAGAGTACATTCTTGGGTACAGATGAGGTTGCTTCGAGATTAGATATGTGGTTCATAAGATCTTGGAGAGGATCTGGTTGAACTTGTTTATTGGATGGAAAAATAGGCGATAAGTGTTGGGCGTCCAAATGTAGGTAACTTGAAGAGCACGTGGTGCTACAATATGGATGAAGCGTCTATTGATATAGAATAACAACACCCCCTGAATGGCCCAGTTTTAGATGGGGAATTCGACATGATTACATAACATTGAACTATCTTGAATGTGGGATTGTGAAATAGGATAACTCTCTAGTGAGGGAAGTTTCTTGATCCTAACCTAATTTCCAAATACTTATCCTAATGCAGGGAAAAATATTAACTAATCCTAATCTAATGCTTCCAAGATGACAGGGAGAAAGATACATGGAATAAAAACCTGCACTGAGAGCAGTGATACACCAGGAAAAGAGTGTTGATTAATCTTGCCAATCCTACAAAATGGATAAAGGGTGAATACTGGGGAGGTTGGAAAAATGCAACACAAATCCATGTTCCACCAAAGCATTAAGGGAAGTTTGAACAACTCCAACACAAACCCAAAATGTAAACAATCTTCATTTCATGGTAAACACAAAACACCCATATCTTGTAATAACTATGAAATATGCTTAGAACATTCTATTGCAATGAGAGGTAAGAGAGACACAAAAATAATGAAAATATTTAAACAACTAACAAAAAACATAGTTTTAATTGCTCAGGAAGTATACATAATTTATTACATGTTGGAGAAAGGCAGGAATACATTACAGTGTTTGGAGGAAGGCTTAGAGCTTCAAGAAGAAATGTGGTGCATGGGAGAAGAAATATGATCAACCTTTTGCACATGCAAACCCCTTACAATTTAAAGAGGAATAAAATGAGGAGAGAGAGGGAAGAAAATCTAAAAATTCACTCCAATCTCCTACAAAATCAATTAGTTTCGTTGTGGAAGTGATGGGAAATTATTCAAAGACCATACTCCATTATACCTTACTTGTTGGGGAAGAAAGGAATCCCATTCCTCATTATTTTGGTAGGTGAGAAATCTGAAACCAATCCTCTAAAATGGTGGACTGAGAGATTTCCAAAAATACCTATTTTATAAAAATATGAGCACACAGTTAAAAGTTATGTCCATCTAAAGATGAGGGTACCATTCTGTAATAAATCCAAAATCAATTTTTTGGACTCTGAAATTGCATTGTGCCCTCCAAAATGTGTAATTTCTGAATTTTAAGATTCAAAACATTGGGAATTTTGACTTTGGAGATCGCTATAATATTCATCGCTCAAGTCGGCTCGAGAGTCCCGAAATTTTATAAAAATATGAGCTCACAGTTAAAAGTTATGTCATCTAAAGATGAGGGTGCCATTCTGTAATAAATCCAAGATCTATTTTTTGGACTCTAAAATTGCATTGTGCCCTCCAAAATGTGTAATTTCTGACTTTTAAGATTCAAAACTTCAGCCATTTTGACTTTGGAGATTGCTGTAATATTCATCGCTCAAGTTGGCTCGAGAGTCCCAAAATGTCGAACCTCTAAAGTCTAAAATTCAAACTTCGGATTTTGGACTTTGAAATCATGTTCCATGACATTGTTAATATTTCAATCTAAAATTTTTGAAATTCTGAAACTCTGACGTCAGACTTTAGGTTTTGGACCTTTGCCTTTTTGAGGATTTGGGACATCGGGTTTTGGGGTGTCAGGACTTCGCGTTTCAAGGATTTTGGATTTCAGGTTACAGGGATTCGAAAATTTAGGTTTTGGGGATTTGAGACTTTGGGTTTTATGGTTTTAGGTAATGTTCTTTCACCTGGCACATGAAACCTTTGAAATCCCAAAGGCTCAAAGTCCAAATTTCATACTTTGGGTTTTGAAATTTTCTTCTCCCCATGTGGCACTATTTACTACAAGCTCGAGAAACCTCTAAAATTATGAAACCATGAAATCTGAAATTTTGGAGTTTAGGTTTCATACTTTTTTCTCCTTTTTCTGCACTTCTTTCCATCGAGTCTTCGAATTCAACTTCAACCTACCTCTGAATGACCATACCTCCGAAGTCCAAATTTCAAACTTCATAATTTCTTCATTCCCCAAACTCCTTTGCAATATGCATGGCCTACCTCACTGAATTTCTTGGCTTGATCCTAGAATGTGAGCTCCCATGCTTGAATCGATCCTTCATTTTCTCTCTATGAGGTCTTGTTTTTCCAATTTCAGTTGAGAGGAAAAATTAGATAACAACGCCCAGGATCAAAACTTAGCTATTTCTATTATTAAGGCTATTTTTGGAGTTATCATGCTGAGCACACAAATACATGAAGACTTGCAGTCCATACAAGGTTATTTTGGAAACAAACATCAGCCAAACACCATGCATAGTTTTGGCTAATAATATGATTTTTACTCAAACTTAACTATAGGAAGTCTATTGTTAGAGCACTTGCATGTTTTGCATCCTTTTGTAAAGGCACATGGATATTATTAGCATGTGGCCTATTTTGAGAACTTGCATGAAAGGTGAAGGAAAAGTCCCAACCCCTATATATATGTATTTATTTTCACGGTTAAGTAAGTGCCAATTATTGTAGAGTTATGCTGCTAGTTTTGTCACGCGCATGACTCACGAAGATACCTTTGTAATGTATGAAGCTTTTATGTTTTACAATATTTAATACAATGGATTATATTGGCTAGATAATGGTGTTGAACATGAATGAACCTGGTTCTTGTATGGTAAATCTTGTTATAGTCATTATTTAATTCATCTTTTATATATTCTAAGATCTATATCTAGTTTATAAACTGTGGACCATTTACTGTTAGTTATGAATCTGAATATACATATGTACTATCATGCTAACATTTTGTACAAGAAAATCTAAAAGAGGGACCTGGTGCCTTTGCATGTTTTAGGTGAGCTCTAAGCTTAGGCTGAGTAATGTTCCAGTGCACCTGGGCCATTTATAATGAATTCTAGGCTGTATCATTGGTTCCATTTCCGGGACTTCTTTCTTAGATTTTTTTCAGGATATTGTGTGATGAATATGTTCTGGTTGACGTTAAAAAGTGTTGAGGAGAAGATAATATATATGTAAGAAGAATACACTCAGAGATTCAGCACTGGATCTGAGTATGACACATGCGCATGGGTTGGGAATAATCTAGATGACTTCTTATATGAGAGATTCTTTGCTATTTTTCCCATAGAGCTATACAAGTGGATGGTTACTTATGTGTCTAAAAGGAATTGGAGGTTTGATACATTTGTCTGGATGTAAGAATAATTTCAATCCCTTTATGATGCTGATCGGATTTGGACATGCACTTTGGAAACTTGGTTCTGTGGTGTTCCAAATAGCTATATTTTGTAGCACTCAATATCTACTTACTCTTTTATGGAGGTAGCTGAGTTTCAATTTTTACGTTATCCTAAAGCATAATATCTACATGGCATTCCACCATGATCAAGATCTTGATAGTAACCTTTAATTTTGAGGAGAAGTCGATGGCTAGCTAAACCCCACCATGCATGGGGGAAGGAGTAGGTGTGGTGAAGGATGGTGGACCTAACGGAAGATAGGAAAAGATAAGAAAGGTGGACTAAGATAAATGAGGTACATGAGAGGGATTTGGAGAAGCATCATGAGGTTACAGAATGGATGGATTTCTTGAAAGAGATGGCTCGTGAAGGATTTGAAGCTCATGTAAAGGATGTGGAGCCAGATCATTTTTCCAATCCCCCATTTTTGAAAGCATGACTAAGAACCATCATCGAACTCTTATGAGAGCATGATATCAAAGACAACATGGGATAAAGACACGTATCTGAATCTACCTGGCGACCTAGCCCTTCCACCTAGTTTTGTAGTTTCTAGTACAACCAGTAGTCAACAAGCTAGCTTGGGATGTAGAGTAGCAAGAGGTAAAGTTGACTCATAAATAGGTTTAGGAGTAAATCAAATTTCAAGTACATTTATGGCTAGGAAAAAATCTTCCTTGTTATTTGGAGGTCTGATTAGAGGTACCTTATTAGGCACGTTGGTGGCATAGAACATATACGTGCAACACTTTGGACTCATATATGGGAGTAGTACAACTTCACAGACTTTGGGAGTTCATTTTAACATCATTTTTGGGACACAAGGTAGTGCATCCTCTGGTTCAATTCCTATTATAGGGGAGGATCAAGAGGCACATGTGGATTAGGATCTAGCCGATCTAGTGGATCATGAGGTGGAGGTAACAAAAGAGGTTTTTTATCTGGTGGGCATGATAGAATATTTACATGGAGATATAACTGTATCTCCAAGCGTATAGGGAAATAGAATATTTTTATGAGCATGTCCATATGTGTGAGATACTATTGTGCATCAAGGGAATTACAACTATAGAGTACAAGGCTAGTCAATTTGAAACTACGTTTCATGGACACGTGCATAACTGGTATAGGAATTTTTACGTTGATCATTTTTGTGTCAATTATACGGCATTAGGAGATGCTTTCCTTAAATAATTTTATATTCGATTAGAAAATTATAAGTGCACTCAAGAATATCAAGTAGGGCACTATTGAGAGTGTCGGGGAATATTATGCTCGTTTCAAAACACTCTTGTCTAAAATATCTTATGATATCCATGAAATTCAACATGCACAATGGTTCATCGGAGGCCTAATCATGTTGATGAGTGTATTCAATCCTCTCCATTAATAATTCCAATCCAAAGTTGGTGTCCGATGGTTGTACGGATTAAGAGAAAAAATATATTTGAAAAATAGATTTGTTAAATACAATCACAACTTGCATAAAATAAATCACACATGCAAAAATGTTAAGACACAGTTATAGAAATAAAATTTGCATGAAGGAAATCACACTTACATAAATGAAATTACTGAATTAAAGATAACTAAAATATAAATAAGACACCTAAAGGTTCACAAAAGAAATTGTACAGAAGAAGGATTACATGACATAAAATTAGAAATCAAAACAAAAAGAAAAAAAGACAAAAATAAAGAAATAAACATAACATATTGATCCATCTTCCTTGGAATGAGTGTCCAAATCATTCCTTGGAAGAGGGCTTAATTCATACTTTTAATTCAAAATATGCAGAATAATTTCACTCAGAAGATTGATGAGGAAGAACGGATATATTATTCTTAGTAGTGGAAATTACATATAAGAATGTGGGAGGTTGCATTTATAATTCATGAATCCAACCAAATCCTTATTTATGAAAATACAATATGATCTTATCTTTATTCTAATCCTAACAACTAAGATCTCCATCTCCACAAAATATGGAGAGAGAGATATTATTAGAGTCAAAGTCTTATCTCATTATTTTAGGAAGATTTGCTCCCAAATATTTTCCTTTCTTTTTGGTAATAAGAATCACAATGATTTTATTCTTGTACTTTATTGGAAGAAGGTTTTTCCTCAAAAAATTACTTTGACCAAATACCTCTCCTAGATTTTTCATTTGACTATGTTGTTTCTGACTATGGAACTTTTGGTGCTCGTCTTATACACTTTTTCCTTGGACTGTAGCCCACTAAAAGTTAGATTTATCTTTATTGGTAGAACCTGTACAAAATCATAATGATGTTTCTATTAAAAAAATTTCTATGAACAAAAATTTCCTCATATTTTTCATTTTCTTTTTATGTTTCTATTTGTGGAACTTTTAGTGCTTATCTGATATAATTTTTCCTTGGATTGCAACTCAATAAAAGTTATATTTCTCTTTATTGGTAAAACCTATATAAAATATGAATGAGGTTTTGTTAAACACATTGCTATGAAGGAAAACCTCTCTCAGATTTCCCATTGGATTATCTTATTATTCATAATTCCTCATTTTATGCAAGTTCTGAAACTAAAACTGTAAGTGCCAGAGCTAACTCCAATTGTTTCGGAGCTAAATAAACACAACTATAAATTTTGCACACATTATTAGATTAAAATATTTATTGGATTGAAATTTCATAATTTTTTGAGAGGAATTTGGATATGAAATCATATTTTAGTTTAGATATACTATTTATGATCAATTCCACTTTTCCCAGAACTAGCATTATATTTCTTTTATGGCCTGCATACACAAGACTTTGCATCTTTCCTAATCTTCAATAGGATTAGTCAAGAAAATAGATAACATAAGACTTATAAAGAATGAATAACATATATATCATATATTATATCTCAAAAAAACTATAATTTCCAAGATTAAATTTAAATCCACTTTCAAAGGGTAACTTGGAAGGAAAAAATTATGGTAATTTATGGACAATTTATGGCCTCATCATTGCCCCACACCTATTCTTATGGATGTCCTCATGTATTATTATATTGTCTCCTTTTTTTAGAGTCTTATCTATATTGAGCTTATGCATGTATGCATTCCATCTATAGTTTAGGGACATGCTCTTGTGTGGATCTGCTTCTGCTACTGTTTATTTCCTTTCTTTTACAACAGGTTCCTATGTAGATTGCCTTCTGCTATTTTTGATTTCCTTTCTTTTATAGCAGGTTTTTGTGTGGATGTCCTTTGGATGTTTTTGATTTCCTTTCTTTTACAGTATGTTCTTATGTGGATCTCATTTTGTTGTTTTTTATTTTATTTCTTTTACAACAGCTTCTGGTGCGGATCTAATTATTTTGTTTTTTATTTTCTTTCATTTACAGTAGGTTCTTGTGTGGATCTCATTATGCTGTTTTTGATTTCCTTTCATTTGAAACAGGTTCTTATGTGGAACTCCTATTGTTTTTAAATTTTCTTCTTTTACACCAGGTTCTTATGTGGATATATTTCTGTTGTGCCTCATATTTAAAATCAAAATGTATACCTCATGCTTCTCCATCTATCCTACACCTAATCTCATGGATGTCTTCATGCATGTTGTTTATTCATGGATGCCCATAAATTAAACTCCAAAAATTTTATTCCAAAGAGGTGCACATATTTTCCATATTTTTAAGTAGGGGAGATATGAATTTTATCTTGCATTCCTTGAAAATCTTAAAACTATATCTAGTTGTAGAAAAAAAACTTACAAGAAAGATTAAAAATAAAATAGTAGAACAAAATAACCTAATCATACCTCTAGTTTTCCTTGTCCTCCTATTGTTGACATGGTCAAATAGTGCTAAGAAAGAAGACACCAGGTAACAATTGATTTTTATTTGAAGAACAGCTTCCCCCCTTTTTCCTTTGATTAGCCAACAAGATGGTTTTCCAATAATTTTTTTTTTCCTTTGATTGGCCAGAAAGTTGGTTTTCCAATCAAAGTTTTTTTTTGCCATTGATTGGCCACTAAGCTAGTTTTCTAATAAAAAATTTTGACATTTTTTTGGTTGAAATGATAGCATGAGAAGGATTCAAGAAAAAATTGATCCATCATCAAATTATATTCATTAAAGTTTAGCCTTTGTAAAATAGAAAGCAATGTATGAGATTTCATAAAAACCTCTTTGCATACTTGGTAACTCAAGAAGAGTTCCAATAATTGTGTAGAAAATTTCTAGGTCTTCAAAGTCCAACTTGAATTGTGCATTATCAGAATCACCATAGTATTCTTCAAAGCTCAAACTAGTGATTTCAGGAGATGGATAGTGTTATGTATCTGTAGGTCCCTCCAAACTGCTCCTTGGTTGATACTATTGGTGCTAAAAAATGTGCATGTTGGTATCAACAACAACTCTAGAAACTCTTGTGTATGTTAGCATGAAAAAAGTGCGTACCTTGATATTCACAATATGATCTTCTTAACATTATACAAGCATATACAAAAATGAAGAAATTGAAAGACATGAAAAAATTGTTTCTAATGGATATGGTTAAGGGATTGAATTTTATCATGGGATGAAAAACTAATTTGGATGGGTGGATTTATCATGAGTGAATTTTTACTTTGGATCTAAGGATGTCCCTGAATATGGATGAAGTTAATTAGAAATGCTACCACTTCATTATTACAAGTTGAAAAATCTAGTTTTTTACTAAGATTATGTGCAATAAGATCACTAAGCTGTTAGTTGATACAAGTGCGAGTGATGGTAGTTTTCAACAATGGAATTTTATATTTCATAAAATAGATCTAATTCTAGATTCAATATCATATTTCTATAATTTCTTCATAAATAGAATCAATATCTAAATTATTTTTCCTTGTCATTATACCTTCTTAATCAAACATCACAGTCATTTTTCTTATATACAAAGTTAGTTTGCGGGAAGGTAATTCTTTACAATCTAAACTTCCTAATTACAGAAATAAAATTTCAATCTATATTTCATGAAAGAAATATTAATGTATTTGCAGAAAATTAAATTTTAAAGAACTACCTCCAAATAATTCCTGTCACAAAATTTTCGAAGAGGTGTTCTACTATCACTAGAATATTCTCTTAGAAAAATCTAAATCCCTTAATAACATCATGTCCCCATAAACAATGCCAAAATGATGAGCGTTATCAATCCTCTCCATTAATGATGTCACTTGTTATCACCAAATCACAGCTATGGTTTATATAAGCATATATTTGAACTCACGGTGTGATTGGATAACATGGGTACTATCTCCAAGTTGTGGGACTTGCTACTTGAGATAGACCTTCAGAGAAACTGGTTCTTGCTCCTAAACTACCTGCCACAATCTACTCTAATGAAACTAACTATTCTAATCTAAATTTCCAAGGGACCAGGGAGAGAGAATGCATAAAAAGAAAGCCTACACTAAATCAATACACCAGAAAAGGAGGGTGTGAGAGTAGTCTCCAAATGAAATATAAAGTGCACACTAGAACAGGTGATGACAATTCTCCATAATCTAGCAAAACACATTCACAACAATATTTCAAACATACACAATGATAATGGATCCCTGCAAGAACATAATAATAGACACAATATTCTTGTAGGTTGAAGGGGAAAGAAGAATGCAAGAAAACACAGCAGGGGAAGATACATCCACAAACTTTATTTTATTGCTTCTTGATATGCACAGTTCAATCGGTTACAAGAAAGGGCCTGGATCACCATAAGGAGTAAGCAACACATTGGCTTCACAAAGAAATTTTGGCAGAGCTCTGCTCTACTTTACAATGAGCCCAACACTCCAATTTATAGAAAAAATGAGAAGAGAAAGAGAAGGGTGGAAATCCCAAAATCTGTCCTTCAACCACTTGTAAGAGGCATTAAATGGAGTAAAATGATTATATATTACTTGCAAAAGGCTCCCCATACTGTCCCAGGGTGCTGCAACAGAGAAAGAATGATGACCATGCCTCTTAATTACACTCCCAACTACCACACACTGTTATGAACCCAGCCACGAAATCAATCTATCAAATCTAGAATTTCTTGAATATTCCAACGGTACCAATTTTGTGTGATTTTGTTGAGAAATGTAAAATTTATGGCCTTCTGACTGCGGGCAGCTATTTTGGGTCTGCAGGCATTTTCTGTCATTTGACGGGAATGAGCATTAACTTAAAGGAATAGAGGACGTCGTGCTCATTCCAGAAAGTCTAATTTTGTGAAAATCGGAGCTCGGAGTCAAAAGTTATGGCCGTTTGAAGTTTCACGGGTCAAACGTTGAATTTTCTTCTTTGCCTTTGGCCATTTCGGCTTTTACGTCCCTCACATCCTGCACGCATACTTTTTGTCCCGGCTGTCCCGACAAAAATCTCCCGCTTCGACCGATTCGGGCTCCCTCCACGTGGCGGATTCCTTTATTTTTCCACGTCCCACACGTTGGCCCGAATGTCCCAGTACGAAAGTTCGGCCGTACCTAGCCGGTTCATTACTTTTGTCCCAACTGTCCCAGCTGGGAAAAAATCTCTGAACTGCCCGAAATGGACCGTCTTGAACCGGGATTCGCATCCCGCGCATACTTTTGTCCCGGACTGTCCCAAATACTTACAATTTTTTCCACTTTTCGCCGGTTCGGCTTTTCGCGTCCCACGCATCCCAACTGTCCCGCGGATGCACCTGGGACTCTGAAGACTAACTAGCGGATTTTCGGCCGTATTTCGGCACCCAAGCTTGGTACAGTCAACCTCAGTACGACCCGAACTGTAAGAAGACCCTCCAGACCCGAAATGCTTCAGAGAAGCAACTCGTTGGGATTTCTTCTTGGATGGGAGAGTTAGAAAGAAGTCGAGGGGACCCCAAGAAACATGAATCAAATACTTGCTCGAGACTAAATAATTTGATGCACGTTATCAAAATTACCTTGAGGGGTGAATTTTGGGCTTATATTTCCTTTTGACCAAGAATTTTTCATTTCTTTGGAAATCAACCAAATTATTACAATATAGGTGAAAAAAGATATCATAGAAATCTAAACGAATTTTTTGGACCGAAATAAAGATAACACATTGGAGACTACAAGTGATTCCTTGGAATGAGTAAGATCTAGATATTGCAAGAGGACTTAATTCATACTTTTAAAAAAAAATCCACGGAAAGTTGAAATCCAAGTACTTTTCCCTTCTTTATCAATAAAGGGCAAGATTACACGTTGAAATACAAAATGATCTCACAAACATTGTATTTTTTGTAAACGAAGAAGCAGAAAAGGGAAAAACATAAGGAGGCCCAGCCACAATACTTTTGTGAAGTATTAGAAGCTATAACAAACTAAGATCTAGGGTATAAGAAGGCAAGATCAAATAAGAACCGCCCGATGATGCAGCCACATTCAGAACCACTTGAATTGATAGCTACATAGCCAAAAAACAGCATCACAACAACCCTTTACTTGATGGCTCTGTCAATTTTGGTCTTGATAGCCTGCAGTGACATGAAGAAGGCAATGGCAGTGGCCTGAGAGGAGTCTTGTAAATCTTCTTGGGAAATTGCAATGTCCCTTTTCTCTTTAGGGCCCCATATGTCCTCATTGATTCCACTTAAACTGCAAACACTGTGGACATGTTGTTCAATGAAATTATAAATTCTTTTGAGGGTAGATAATATGCAGTCATTTTGGCTTTTGGCATTCCCCAATCTGCCATCTAAGGACTGTAGTTTCTTGAAGACTTCACCAATAACCCCCTCTTCCTCCTCACTTTGAAGGATCCTTTTACCCTTAGCTCTTTCACTCCAAATATTGATGAGGAAGAATGATATATTATTCTTAGTAGTGGAAATTACATATAAGAGTGTGGGAGGTTGCATTTATAATTCATGCATCCAACCAACTTGTTAATTTAGGAAATAAAATATAATATTATCTTTATTCCAATCATAAAAACTAAGATCTCAATCTCCAAAAATATGGAGAGAGATATATTAGCTGGAGTCAAAGTCTTATCTCTCTATTCTAGGAAGATTTGCTCCCAAATATTCTCCTTACTTTTAGGTAACAAGAATCACAATAATTTTATTCTCCTACTTTATTAGAATGAGGTTTTTCCTCAAAATATTACTTTGATTAAATATCTCTCCCGAAATTTTGATTTGAGTTTGTTGTTTCTGACTGTGGAAATTTTGGTGCTTGTCTGATACACTTTTTCCTTGGACTACAGCTCACTAAAAGTTAGATTTCTCTTTATTGGTCAAACCTGTAACAAATATGAATCTGATTTTTGTTAAAAAGAATTATATGAATAAAATAATCTCTCAAATTTTCCACGATGGAATTTTCTATTTCTATTTGTGGAACTCTTAGTGCTCGTCTGATATTATGTTTTTCCTTGGACTATAACTCATTGAAATGTTAGATTTCTCTTTATTGGTAAAACCTCTAGAAAATATGAATGAGGTTTTTGTTAAACACATTACTATGAAAAAAATCCTATCTCATATTTCCCATTAGATTATCTGATTATTCACAATTACTCATTTTATGCAAGTTCCAAAACTAAAAACTTCAAGTTCCGGAGCTAACTCCGATTGTTTTGGAGCTAGCTACAAAAACTTTAAGTTTTGCACACGATCTCAAATTAAGATGATTCTTTCTTTTAACTTGAATAAGTTTTTGAGATAAATATGGATATGAAATCATATTTGAGTTTACATATACTATTCACATATCAATTCCACTTTTCCCAAAACTAGCATTATCTTTCCTTTATGGCATGCATACACAAGACTTTGAATCTTTCCTAAATAATCAATAGGAATAGTCAAAAAGTATCTATATAACAGAAGACTTCTAAAGAATAAAATATATATATATATCCTATATTATATCTCAAGAAAACTATACATTCCAATATTACATTTAAATCCACTTTCAAAGGTAACTTGGAAGGACAAAATAATGGTCACTTATGTCCACTTTATGGTCTCATCACATGCCTTTTATGAGTGAACTCTCACATAAGACTTATACAGACCCACATGAGGCACTTGAAGGAACTTTACATGTTGAGGTAGTCAGAAGCATATACACTGGAGTGTGCCCATTCTTGGAAGCTCAGATTGCAGCAATGGAAAAACAATTGGAGAAACTATCAGCCAATATAACACATGAGACATGTACTAGAATTTGGTGAAAAGATTGAGAAGTAGATGGGAATACTAAGGATAGTGTGCTACTTGTTACTGGATTGTGAGATATGTCATTTAGACAATGTTGCGAGCCACTGTCCATTATTGTAACCCATGATAAGGAAGAATGTGTCCTGCTACTATAATATTTTCTGATCCATAACTCAAAATACTAAATATTGGAGGTTGATTGATTAGATATAAGATGTAATTTATATTGGTGTATGAAAGATTATAGTTTTGATTAACTCTAATGAAAAAAGTGACCAACATGATCATGAACACACTCAAGGGTGCTATGATCATAATGAAGGGTGCTTTAAGGGAGGCCATGGTAAAGGTCAAGGATACTGTGGTGGATTCAGAGGATGAGGCCACAACATTAGATGAGGTGTGTTCCCTTATGGGATATGTTGTACATGTGGATCTCTTAACAATTGTAGGTTTGAATTTCTTTGGAACATTACCTATTCTTTTTACAAAAAGAATCATAACTATGAAGAGTTCCCAGATTTATATGATAATATGAGCAACAAAAATAAGAGAAAAACGGTGTAGGGATGGTTAGAATACAATGCACTGTGGAAAATCAACGGATGCCCAAGTTAGTACTAGATACTGAGATGGTATGTGTGAAGATTAATATATGCACTAAGGCTGCGGGTGCTAGAAAAATGTTGCAAAAGAAGACTACCATTATGAAGGAGGAGGTTTTACATGAAAAATATCCAAAACCTACACATCAGAAGGATGTTTATCAGGAAACCATGGAGGTACTCAGAAATATGCAGGGTAAAATACAATGTTGAAAGGAAGAGTCGTGGAAGCTGCAACAAAAGAAGGAAGCTGAGACTTTCTAGTCATATGTTGATGATTTGAAGGAATTATGCAAGAGGTTGCATCAGGAGAAAATTATTCCATTACTAAGGAGTCGGTTAAAGGGAAAAACTCCATGCGCTGGTATTGAGAATGGATGGAAGATTTTGCATACTAATCTCCCTCCTCATATCTTCGATTACGACAAGGAGATCAATCTGAATGTTATTGTGGATGGATGCCTTTTGAGAAATATTTTAATTGAAACAAGTACGGAAGTGAATGTGCTTACTTAAGATGTATGGGTTGAGATGGGAAGACCTCCATTAGATCCATCTTCCAATGTACTATATATGGAAAATTGGACTATGGCCATTTCAATTGGAGTCTTGAAGGATGTATCCATTACTATACAGGGGGCTAAGTGAAGAAGTGGAAAACTTCCCAACTCTACTTGGGAACCCTTGGTGCTATGCAAATAATTATTATCTACAATTCAATAAGGGATATATCAGTTTTGAGAAAAATTATTAATGATTTATTATTCGTTTAACATATGGGAAATATGTACCTTATGTTGAGCCCTTAACTAAAGAGGATCTAAATATAATTTATGTGCGCACAATTTGAGACCCGGAAGTATTGAGCCATCTAAGGAAGGATTTCTCGAGTGGGATGGTGGATATTCCATCAGTGATACTAAATTTTTTTCCTATGGAAATTAGGCACATGGAACCTATGAGATGGTTGGGCATGAGGTAAGAAGCAAAACTACATGTGTAAGTAGGGCACGCTGTGTTTAGGTTGTTAGGAAAAAATTTTGTACCTTGGTACACTAGCGAAGGAAACCCTAAGATATTTTTACGAGCCTTAGAAGTATATTGGTAGGATCGGGTGGATAGAAGTAACATGTTAGTTTATACCCTATGCGGGACAACAATGCGCTGGTGGATGGTTCATAGGGATAATCTCACAGAATGGAGAGAGGTGAGAATTTATCTATCACCAAGGTTTCTCAAAATTAATTCACTTACTCAAATTTATTAATATCATGGTACTAATCCTGTTTAGCAACACATTCAATAGTATGATAGACTCTTTACAGAGGGATAGGAAGATTTACCACCTTTGTTGTGGTTGCAAAACCTTTATTTAACCTTGTAAAGTTGCGTGCGCATGGTATTTTTATGCAGAGTTTAATACAGAGACTAGAAATCGGAAAGACTTGACTGCAGGTATGATCTATACTTTTAACTACTTCTCCACTAAACCTTTGGTGAATGAGGCATCACAGGTTATGAAGTGTTTGAATATGGGAGATAGTGTAAAAGTTGAAGAACTCATTTAGGAGTTACTTGGTGAGTCAGACCTAGAAGTGCATTTTTAAGAAGTAGATGAGACAGATTAAAAATTTCTTGAGCCCACTTTCCCAGAGAAGGGGAAAGGAAATATGGTCTACTTCTTGGAGGATGAAGAAGTGGAAAATTTGGACATAGATCATTCAGATAGTATGCGTGAGGTCTTAGACAGTGCAGATGAGAAGGCGCATGCCTACCATGAACCTATGAAGACAAAGAAAGTTAACATTGGAATGGATGTTGAACCTAAGGAGGCCATAATTTTAGATTATTGGTCTGACTTTGAAGTGGCTAAGATAATTGAGTTATTATGCAATTTTTAGGACCTATTTTCTAGAGGCTACCAAAAGTTGAAAGGATTGCATGAATCTTTTGGTGAGATAAAAACTAATTTAAAGGAAGTTGTGTAATCAGTTAGGAAGAGACATTAAAGGATAAACCCTAACATGCACATAAAAATTAAAGAATAAATTGATAAGATGTTGAAATTTTGCATCATTGAGCCCATAGAGGAATCAGAGTGGGTTATCTTTATGGTAATCATCATAAAGAAATATGTAAGAGGATTTCTGTGGTCTATAGGGAGCTTAATTTTGCATGTGTGATTGATCCTTTCCCTACACCATTCATTAACGAAATATTGGAAAATGTTACAGGGTATGAAATTTACTCTTTTATAGATGGATTTTTTGGGTATCATCAAGTAAGAATTGCTAAATAAGATGAAGAGAAGAAAAATTTAGCCACTGAATGGGGAAGTTTTGTATACACAGTAATGCCCTTTGGATTGAATAATGATCCTATAGTATTTTAAAGCATTGTTGTTCAAGAATTCTAGGATTTTATTCACAAATTATTGTAGTTTTACTTGGATGATTGGACCGTGTATGGGCTTGTCAAGGATAACTGTGACAATTTGAGGTTAATGTTTCAGAGGTGCAAATATTTAAGTATATATTTAAATATCAAGAAAAGTGTATTTTGTAAACCTTTTAGAACTCTGTTAGGGCATATCATCTATAAGGAGGATTTGTTAGTACATCTAGCTAAGGTTGTAGTCATTTTAGGCTTGGACGAGCCTACTAGTCAGAGTGAGGTTTGTGGATTCCTGGCCCACACAGGGTATTAAAATTTTTTTATCAAAGGATATGTTAAGATTGTCACACCCTTGGAGGAGTTATTAAAGGGAAAAGAAAAGTTTTATTGGGAGGAACCGCACCAATGCACATTCGAAGCGATGAGCGAAAGGCTTACTACTATGCCTATTATGAATTTTCCTTCATGGATTATACCTTTTAAAGTTCATGTGGATGCCTCTAGGATAGCCATTGGTGGAATTCTAGCTCAACATTGAGAAGGTATTGTAGATATTTCTATTTGATTTACTAGCAGAAATTTGACTCCTCTAGAACATAATTATATAACTATGGAGTGCAAGGCTTTGTCAATGATCTACATGCTGCATAAGTTTCAAAAGTACTTGCTAGAAAAATCTGTTATTTTCTATAAAAATCACATGGCGTTGAGATACTTAGTGAACAATCCCATCTTACGGGGGCACATATGCCGATGAGTTTTATTATTCTAGGAGTTTGACTTTACACTAGTGGTAAAGCAAGATAAAAGCACTTTTGGTCGAGACCATTTGTCAAGGATTCAATTGGGAGAGGACCCAAAAAGTATTGAAGATATTATGTTGGATGCATAGTTATACAGGTTAAACCATGTGCCCTCGGAATTAGAGGATATTGTTGTCTTTTTACACACAGGTATGGTTCCTGAAGGAATGAAAGAATTGGAAAAGAAATAACTTGTAATTCACACCATAATTTTCATGTTGATCAATGGTGACTTACACAAATGAGGATGAGATGAATTTTTACACCGATGTGTATCGGAGCATGAGTGAATGCCAATCATGGAGGAGACTTATGGTGGTATTGCAGGTGGGCACTATGTGGGTGACGCCACCTCATGCAAGATTCTACTAGCTGGTGTATAGTGGGAGACCTTGTACAAGGATTGCAAAGAATATTGTAAGGCATGTGATCACTATCAGCATCTTGGAAAACCTACCAAGAGGTATGGAATGCCTTTGAGGCCTATCACTAGCAATAAACCTTTTGAGCAGTGGGAAATTGACTTTGTGGGTCCTATTTCCCAAGCCACGTGCAGAACTGGATTGTGCTACATCATCACTTGTACATATTAACATATGATGTGGGAAGAAGTGGAACCTAAAAATTATTTTTACAGAGGCTAGAACAACAAGGTTCTTATGGGAAAATATTCTTACCAGGTATGGATGTCCTTTAAGTTTGACAAGTGATAGAGGAACCCATTTCCTTAATGAGACCATCAGGATATTATTAGATGAATGTATGGTTGCACACCATAAGGAAACATGCTATCAACCTTAAATTAATGGAACTACTGAGGATTTTAACAAGATATTGATCCATAATTTGATAAAAAAAATTGATGTTGGAAGGAAATACTAGGATGATAAAGTTTATGTTGTGCTTTGGGCATATATAACAACCTAAATATGATCGAATAAGGAAAAACCCTTTTAGTTGGTGTTTGACACAGAGGTATTTCTTCCCATGGAATTCATGTTACCTTCTTTCTATATTACACATGTAGTAGGTCTAGCTAATGAGAAAGCATTGGAAGAAAGAATTGATAAGTTGATACAACTAGATGAGAGGCACACAATAGCATGGCAGAGTGAGAAATAATAAAAATCTAGGCTGAAGGAATGACACGACAAGAACATCAGCAAAAGTAAGCTTGAGGTTGGGTAGATGGTACTCCTTTATGATTCAAATTTTATGTACCACCCAGGAAATCTTAAGGTGCATTGGTTGGGACCATATGTTATCACTAATATACTTGACTCAGGCGCTTGCCAGTTAGACACGCTTGATGGAACACAGTTTCCAAGTTACTTCAATGGGAGTAGGCTAAATCCCTACTATAAATAATCCTTCTTGGTGTTTACAATAAGGAAGTATTTCCATTTAGATTAGATTTCCCTTAATATATTTGATTTAGATGTGTTTCCTTCATCTTCGTTATTCTTTGTTAATTTAGTTCAATTTTATGTGTAATATGCACACTTGCACACCAGAAGCTAGTTACAATCTAAATTTTTTTTATGCACAGAGGAGTGCACATACCCTCATTGTGGGGTGGATACAGAAGGTTATTTTGGTACAAAAAATAAATAAACTCATGAGTGACCATAAAGGGAACATTATTTCAAAATTAATTAAAACTTCAAGATAAATTGCTCAAAGTTAACAAGATGTGTAAGGTGATGAGAGCTTAGTATAAAACAAGGAGGTTATAAAATTAGAGACTATATTTTTTGGGTATAAATGGATAAAATACTTTAGCATAAGGAAGTGCAGGTAGAGGAGATATGTGACAGATAAGTAGTGGCACACCAGAAAGTTATGACTGAGGCAGAAAAGTTTGAGACATGCGAGATTGGGGTGTGGGACAACAAAGTGAAAAACACACTCAATGGAAATTAATGTTGTGTATGGTAGCAGGTGGAGTAATTAAGGAAGGGTATTTTTCAAACTTTTAATAAAGTAGGCGTTTGCAACGTCAGTTGTTACCTTACGAGTTTGAAGAAATTTGAGATGTAAAAAGATGAGCTGGAGATGAAAAACACTGTGTAGATCGAGTAAACCTATCAATATTTAAAGCATGTTGTTGATCATCTAGGAATGGAAGTAGGATGCAAGTGGTGGTGCATGTGTGTGATGAGGGGGTGACTTAGGTATTTTTCACATGGAAGCTAGGATTTCATTCACACTTATAGGATCAAAAGGAGAAATGAAACCACTAAGGGCTCCAACTGTGGAGAAGGAGGTTGACAACTCAATAGAAGAATGGATGGTTGAAATGCTATACCTAGAAGAGGTGACTGGGGCGTGGCCATAGAAGAAAAAAATAACATAGGGTAGCGTTTCAGAAATAAACCACCAAACTAAGATGAGCTTGAAAGACATTGCAACTGAAGTGTATAGGAAAACAAAACCAGTGGTTGGTAGAAAACACTAGGGTTTTAGATGCCTCTGTGAAAAGGTTATCAAGAGCATGGGGATCATGAAATTTCTGGAATTACCCGATTTTGGGAATCCCATGCAGTTGTATCAATGGCTCATGTCACGAGTGCATGAAGATTTTTTCTACTTAGCAAGAAAGAGAATGAGGATAACCGCCAAGCTGATTGGGAAGGTGATAGGGTTACGTGACTCAGGCTTAGAGATCACTGGAAATTTATAAGATGATGAGGGAATTGATGTGATGGCCACCATACATAGGTATAAGAAGGTGGTCCGAGCCTTGAAAGTAACTAACATTGCAGACATGTCTACTAGGTTTGCAACACTATTAGAAGTGAGCAAGTTGGGTTCCATTGGGCTATAGAATGAGGTAAATATGTGCTGGTTACATATAGTGCACAAGATGGTAAATAATACATGCTACAACAATGTCGAGTACATTGTAGAAAGCTTGGTGAATGAGGCATGCATCCATCTTGATAAAGGTGTGAAAATAATTTTGTGTACCATCTTGTTATTGATTTTATTTAGTGAAATTGGCGTATCCGATGGACCAAGGGAAAACATCTGGGAGTTTCCAATGGAAAAAAAATCCATAAAAAAGAAATATGATAAGTATACTTTGGACAGGGCTATTTCTAATACATATAAGGAGCTCCTAGAGAAGTGGTTTAGGAGCCTGCACATGGAATTTGAGGGAGAATGGCGTGTTCTACATGAATTTCCTAGGTGCTAGACAAAGAAGCTGAATTTGTTGTTTAGCAGCACTTCAACTTAGGGTGCTTCCATATGAAGTCTGGCGAGAAAATCCCGTCGTGTAAGTTTCTATTCATTTTTATTATAAGGTACTTTAATGACTCTCTGAACAGATTCTATGATGCGCACAAAATCTAGTTTGACATGGATAAAGTAGATGCACATGTGCACATTCTAGGTAAGACCTATGTATATCAAGGTAAAGAGGCCTATGTTGAAAAAATGAATTATAAAGATGTGGTCATTACGCCAGAGAGTTTATCCGTAGGAAAAATTGAACAAGTGGGCAGGTACATCTATCTAATGCCATGGTTCAAGGATGGAAAGGTAGTGAAGGGAACGGATATGACACTTGCAAGACCTCCGAAGAATGGGTAGAAAAAAATAACCTCAAGGAAAGTTGTGTTGGTGCCCCCTACTTGGGAAGATCCAATACCCATTGTGTTAAAGAATGTCATGTAGCATGAGGAACCAGAAAACAACATCATACTGATTCGTATAAGGAGATTTCTATGGAGAAGGAACACATCCCGAGACACTAGATCAGAGAATTTACATCTGGTATGAAGATCATCGTGCCTAACTCCTGTGAAGAATCAGGAATAAGAAAGGATAAAGAACATAAAATATGTTCTAGTAAAGGATAGTGAGGATGTTTCCCCATAGAAAAGTGTGAAGAATGACAAGGCCAGTCCAAGTATGGGAGAGCATTGATTAGAGGCCACCCCTAGTGTGGAAATATAAGAGGATGAGGATATTGGAGAGTGAGTAGTCTATCATGAGTGTCCATGAATAACACTCAAGTGAAGGGTAGAATATTTCTAGTGGAGAAGCAGAAGCCTTAGTACACCCTGCACCGAAATAAGGAGAGAATGAAGAAGAAGCAGACCATAATGTGGATGATACTGTGAAACAAGATGTAGGCATTGTGGTAGAGCAATATGAGGGCATGTTTGTTCATGAGGATGTTGGAGAACATATAGGTTAGAATGAATATTAAGAGGCAGTAGGTACTCATACTTTTGGCTATATGGCTTACCCATCAAAAACTATCCGTGCTCGCTTTCAGAGCACTCTACCCAATAAGCAATTGTATGGATGGGATTGGCTGGACGAAGAGATGGTGAATATGCATGCTCGTAAGAAGTTATCATGGAGTATGTAGAATCTCATGGATAAGCCTTATTTTTATGTGTACAAGGATGGATGTAGTTTGAAGAAGATGAGGAAGGTGCCACATACACGCCATATGACCATCAAGCCCGCAAATGTTTTAGATGAATAGGTGAGCAACACATTAGTGAAAGTGTGAATAATAGTAGCATGATAGAATATTGATAAGGAAAAAACAATATCGGTGTTTTGGATGATAAGAAGGATAAAGAAATAGAGATCAAGTGACTCACCCAGGAGCAGGATAATATAGTGGCTAAGGCACAAAATGTTAAGAAGATAGAAAAATAGATACCAGATGAGATCTTACAGAAGAGGCCCAATTTACAGAAGAAGGTGCCATGAGATTTTAACTATGAATTGCATTATATGTGCACAACAATTTTTATACTTGTTGAGGAAGGACCATAAGGCCTCCCTAAACAAAAGGATTATGTGGAAGAAACATCAAGGGCCAAGGATTAAATTTCATGGAAGATATCTAACTATGAGGCTGTTTTGAAAGCCTTAAAGGATGAAATGAAGAATGCAGATTGGGTGTTGGCCATCTGTACAGTGCCTGATAAATTAATACAGAAAAGAACAAAAGTAGAGGAAACTGAATTTTTACAAGCAATAAATAATGAAATAGTTGGGCACATAGAATTAGTTACTGTTTTTGCAGACTCACAACACCCCTGGATACAGATCAGGCTTCTAGGTTGATCACTCTAGCATCCAGTGTGATTGCACAACATGGAAACCTCTCTCCAAGTGTGGGGACTTGTGAAACTGAGAGAGGAATCTCCAGATTAGAGGCTGGTTCCTCAAACTCCTCTGATTTAGATTTATATTTTTCAAAAATACAGAGGTTCAGATCCTAATCCTACTCTAAACTACAAGGAGACAGGGATAGAAATGCAAAAATATGAAACTAACTAAAGGTGGTGATGCACCAAAAGGAGTGGTGAAACATTTCTGTCAAGAAAATAGACACAGACCAAAGTTTACAACATAAAACATACACAGACTGATAAGATATAATTTAGGATTTAAAATGAAGCAAATAATACAAACAAAGGACTGAAAACCATTCACAGAGCTTGCATTATCATTTCCAGTGTCAAAATCACTGCATTACAACCTCAGAGAGGTAAAAACTGTTACAATCCTTTGGAGAGGTCTGATTCTTGTATCAATCACTTGCTGGAGGTGAAAGAAGAACTCTGCTATGTCAAAATTGTTCCCCCTAAAATGAGCCAAATCTGGCTTTTACATTGCATGGGTCGAGCCCAGGGGACAGAAAACGTACAAAAACATGAGAGCCCATCCTCCTTGACTGTAGGTGCATTAAAACGGCATGGGGGACCTTACAAACCCATACCCTATCACTTTGACCGAATTACAGGAGAATGCGACCCATTCTGCATTAAATCTGGTCGCTGAAATGTCACTTCTGGCCATGAACACGTGTCAGATCCGTTTCTCAATTTTCTCTCTCTAGACTACACCAAAATTCAAGATTAACCCCAGAATCACATAGAGAATTTCATAAGCTTTCCGTTGATATAAAGAATGTGCAAATCTGAGCTCTGGATCGAAAGATATGTCGATCTGAAAGATTTAGGGCACAAAACAGGTGAAAACGTGTTTTGAAAATCTTTCCCGCGCTCTGCCACCTGGATGACACGTGTCAAGCGCTGATTGGATGCATAATTCTCTCTCCTTCCCTACTTCATTGGACATGTGTCCTCTTTTTATTGGCTCGGGTCAGTGCTTGAAACCTCGCCCTTTGACTTTTGGACTTTCTCCCTTGTGACACGTGTCATGATTTGATTGGTCCGCGGGTCTGCCGGCTTTTCGCGCCCTTCGCGTCCCTCTGTCCCGGATGTCCCAAACTGTTTGGGACAAAAACTCCCGATCCACCCGAAATGGGCTTCCTTGTCCCTCATTTGCTGATGACACGTGGCATTGCTTGATTGGCTTTTGGCTCCTTCGGCTATCCGCGTCCCACGCGTCCCTTTGTCCCAACTGTCCCAGTGCTGAAGTTCCCCATTTCGGCCGAACCGGCCTGGTTCGCGACCTTGCGTCCATTTGTCTCCAACTGTCCCAGACTGTCTGGGACAAATTCTTCCAAACCACCGAAATGGGCTTCCTTTGCTCTCGGCTGCTTCACCTTTTCACGTCCTTCACGTCCTCGTTTGGCCCAGACGTCCCAACTTGCTTAGTGCGAAAGTTATCCTTTTTGGCCGAACTAGGCAGTTCGTGCCCTTCACGTCCTCATGTCCCAAATGTCCCAAAGTTATTCAATTTTCTTTTGCCTTCGGCTAAACCGGCCGTGTCCTGCGATGACGGCCTGGATTCCTTTTCTCTCCTTGGCGGCCGCTTGATTCGCGCCCTGTACGTCCCTCATTTTATTAGCTAACGAGGTCTAGTGACTTGAAACCTCACCCTTTCACAATTTTTTCTGGCCCTTGTGACAGCTTGTCATGATTTGCAGCCTTGGTCACACTTTTCCAGCTTTTCGTGCCCTTCACGTCCCTCTGACAGGAGAGTTAGAAAAAATTCTGAGGGGACCCTAGAAAAATTTTTTACCTTGAATTCTCCTGGGACTTGAGAATTCTTGTAATGTCTGAACCATGGGCGTTGCTTGATTGGATCAGCTCCTTTGGCTATCCGCGTACTATCGTCCCTTTTCCCACTATGTCCCAGTGTATGAAGTTCCCCGTTTTCAGCCGAACTAGTAGTTCGCGTCTGATAGAAGATAACGTCCATTTGTTCCAACTGTCTCGGACTGTCTGGGACAAATTCTTCCGAACCGCCCGAAATGGGCTTCCTTTGCTCCGGCTGCTTCACCTTTTCACGTCCTTCATGTCCATTTGGCCCAGACGTCCCAACTGCTTACGAAAGTTATCTATTTTCAGCCAAACAAGGGTGGTTCATAAACCTTCGCGTCTTTATGTGCCGAATGTCCTAGAGAAGTTAGGATTTTCTTCTCCTTGGCCGAACCAGCTTTGTACGCTAAGAGTTAAGGTATCGAATATGATTCTGTCAGAGTGGATGTCTTATCCTATGCTTAGATAGGGGATAAGCCTGGAGGCTTTTCGGCCATCCCCCCGACGTCCCAAATGTCCTGAGACTGTTGTGAAGGACTAAGGACTTAGCCAATTTTCACAATTTTTCTGGCCCAAGCTTGTTTTTTGCAGCCTTTTCACCTTTTCTCAGAACTTTCTCTTTTCAACCTGGATAGGAGAGTTAGAAAAATTCTGAGGGGACCCTAGAAACATGATTTTTGCCCTGAATCCATCCATTTGCCTAGGACTTGAGAATTCTGATGTATGTTATCAAATCAACCCTGGGGGTGAATTTGGATAACAATTTGGTGACTCAGCGGGGATACCTGCCTGCTAGGTAGAAGATACCAGTTGCCTGAAGCAGTCCATTGGGCATGGAGTCATCAAATATTCTGTTTAGAACCCCAACTGACTCAGAATGTGCAAGGAGGAAGATGGAATGTCACCTGATGAAAGCAAGGACTGCTAAACATCTCCATGGACAGCAAGCTATGCCAAAGCACTTAGGGAAAACAAAACTAACCTACAGCAAAACAATGTGCACAAGCACTTGGAGGAAAGAAAATCTAATCTAATATTTACAGAGGTAGTGAACTTCCCTCTAGAAGCAACGCTTGAGATAGATTCCATTGACTGGAATCTGCAGTTCTTCACCCTCCAGTGAGGCTAATTGGAAAGCATTGTTGTTCTTGCACTTTGTGACCACGTATGGGCCACTCCAAATGGCATCAAATTTTGAATGCCTTCCCGGTTTTTCTCTTTCCACATCCCATTTCAACACTAGATCTCCAACTTGAAAAGATCTATCTTTGGCCTTTCTATCAAAGGTCTTCTTGATCAAAGCTTGATCCTTTTCCATTGCTTGGGATGCCTGGTTTCTGATCTCTTGCAGCTCCATCAACTCTGCATACCTCACCTCCATGGGCTCAAACTCTAGCAACTCCAGCTGCTTCATGAGTTCCAACGTTGGCAACTCAAGTGACATGGGCAAGATTGCCTCTCTTCCATAGACAAGTTTGAATGGAGAGTTACCTGTGGATCTTTTGGGAGTGATCCTATCAGCCCATAAGGCTGATTTCAGCTTGGTATGCCAAGACCTCTGATTCTCATCAAGAGTCCTCCTAATGATCCTCAACAAGTTCTTGTTTGTAGACTCGGCCTGGCCATTACCCTGAGGGTAATAGTTCGATGAAGTGCTTAGGTAAATACCGTTCTTGACAGCCCACTCAGTCACCCTAGATCCAATGAATGCCAATGCATTATCAGAGATTATTGTGGCAGGTACACCAAATCTGGTTGTTATCCCCTCATAAAAGTCTAAGATGCTAGACTCATTCACCTCTTTGAGTGCTACTGCTTCTGTCCATTTGGTGAAGTAGTCTGTGGCTGTCAAAATCCATTTGTGCCCTTGGCTTGAATTGGGATTAATGACTCCAATGAAGTCCAAACCCCATTGCATGAATGGCTGGTCAACTGAGATTGGATGCAATGGAAGGGCAGCAAGTCTCTCTTTTCCTGTGAAGAATGCACAATTCTTACACCTCTTGATCCATGCATAGCAATCACTGAAGATTTTAGGCCAATAATAACCAGCCTTCATGATTTTTAGAGCTGTCACTCTTGGTGCAAAATGGCCACTAGCTGGTCCATCATGGAACTCTTCTAATACCCTTTGAATCTGATTTGTGCTAATGCATCTCAGCAACACTCCATTCACATCTTTCTTGAACAAAACTCCATCAACAATGGCATACGGGACAGCCTGCAATCTGAAGTGTCTCCTTTGGGTCTTGTTCATCTCTGGAGGGCATAGGCCTGTGCCTAGGAAGTGCATAATACCTTGGGTCCAGCAAGGAGTGGGGGAAGCATTGTCTTCTTCATGGTTGCCACTTGGCTCATGGCTGTCTTGGACTGTCAAAACAGTTTCTTCTTTGTTGCATACTTCTTTTTGCTTCCCCAAAACCAGCTGCTCACACAATCCTTTCCCTCTTACCAGCTTGGTGATCTTGATCTCAATGTCATACTCCATGACACGGGTGATCCAACCTGCCCTTTTCTCATTCAAATCCTTATTGAGGAGGAAGTCCTTAACTCCAGCATGTGAGACCAGCAACTGGACCTTGTTGTTTGAGATTAAATGCTTGAATTTCTTCAAGCTTCTGATTACTGCAAGCACATGCTTCTCAATAAAAGAGTACCTTACCTCATAGTCATCTAGGCTCTGGCTGAAGAAGGCAACTGGCTGCTCATCATTATCTTTGTTCTGCTGTACTAGAATGGCAGAAATAGTGTCATCACCTCCAAATGCATAGAGGATGAAATCCTTGGAGAAGTCTGGGTTGATGAGAGTTGGTGCTTGAGAGATAGCTTCTTTGATTGCTTCAAAACTCTCCTTGCCTTCTGTTGTCCACTTAAAATCCATGCTCTTCTTTAACATTTTGGTGATGGGCTTGACAAGGGCTGCAAAATCTGGGACAAACCTGTGGACAAAATTGATCCTTCCCAAGAAGCTTTGAAGAGCCTTCTTGTGACTTGGCAATGGTAGTGCTCTTATGGCTTCAACCCTCTCTGGATCAATTGCCAGTCCCTCTTTCGAGACAATATGGCCAAGGAGCTTTCCTTCATGTGCAAGAAAGATGCACTTCTTGGGATTCAAAGACACTCCAAACTTTCTACACCTCTGAAACACTTGCCTGAGGTGAAAGAGATGGTCTGCTGCATTCTTTGAGAAGACAGTGATATCATCTAGGTATACCAGCACTATCTTGTTGATCAAGCCTTTGAATGCCATGTCCATTGCCCTTTGAAAGGTAGCACCAGCATTGGATAGCCCAAATGGCATCTTCTTGTAAGCATATGTGCCCCATTTAGTTGTGAAGGCTGTCTTGAATTGGTCTTCTCCCTTCACCATAATCTGATTATAGCCTGAGTAGCCATCTAGCAATGAAAACCTTTCTGAACCAGCTACAACCTGCAATATTTGCTCCATGGAAGGGAGTGGATAATGATCCTTGAGAGAGGCTCTATTCAAATCTCTGAAGTCGACACACAACCTGATCTCTCCATTCTTCTTTCTGACTGGGACTAAGTTGGCGACCCAACTTGAGTGTTTGATGGGGAAGATGATATTGGCCTCAATAAGCTTGCTTAACTCTTTTCTCATGAGAGGTTCAATATGGGGATTCACTGGCCTTTGCTTTTTCCTGACAGGCTTGGATTCCGGATCCAGCTCAATAGTATGTTGTGCCAACTTTGGGTTGAAACCTCTTAGATCTTTGTAAGTCCAAGCAAAGACATCTGGGAACTCTTGACAAAGCTGAACAAAATCAGATTTCTCTTGTGAGGTACTTACTTTGCCAATCTGCAATGTTTTGCCTTCTTCCACTAAAATAGGCTCTGAATCTTCACCCTTTACTTGAATGTTCTTTCTCCTTCCGGAACTGATCATTTGGGTTGAAGATTGACTCCAAGGTTATGAGGCCTTTTGGTAATTTGTTAGTTCTCAGCTGCACCACTTGGTCACCATACTGCTGATGCAGCTTGTCTTGATTCCTGATGGAGAACTCAACTTCTTCTTGTAGGAAATTAACAATTTGCTGATCATTCTCGAAGACTTGCCAACTTGTATTGTTATCCGGAACAGCTGGTCTCACAACCAATTTGATATGAGGCTGAGATTTTTCACTTTTGATACTTTCTACAACATCAAATGCAGCCCCAATTGTTGCAAGTTTGTCAGCGGCTTCATTCTTTTTTCTTGGGATAGAATTGATGCTAAAAGCTTCAAGATCTTCAATAAGATCCCATACCTGATTTTTGTAGTTCTTCAACAGATCATTTTTGGCAGCATTTTTTCCTTTGACTTGGTTTACGATCAGCTCACTATCACCAAATACTTGTAAATTCTTGATGCCTTTCTTCATTACCCAGTGCAGTCCATGAATTAAGGCTTCATACTCAGCCGTGTTGTTTGAATAGGAAAACTGGAAACGGAAGGCTGAGTAATACCTTATACCTTACGGTGAAATGAGCATAGCTCCTCCTCCTGCACCTTGTCTACTCCTTGACCCATCAAAGAACAATTGCCATACTTCATTCTTGTCTTTATGATCTGGCTTGGTGATGCTGGGGAGAGGTTGATTCTCTTCATGTAAACAATAAACTCCTAGCGCAGATTCTTCTACTTCTTGATAGGGATCAAAAGCATGTATCTTGTTTGCCCATTCATCAAGAGTTAGATCTGGGATGCTTCCAATCTTGGTGTCAGCCTCATCAGTGCTAGGGTGATCTTCTTGATCAAATGCTGAGCAATTGGCATTAATCTGACTTGGAGTGTAAGGCTCAATATGGAAGTTTGCAATAGGTTCGGATCTGATTGTGGCCTTAGTTCCATATCTTGTTCTGAATAGCATGTGTGACCAATCAGTAGACAAATACCCCCCAATCTTGGCTGTGAAGTCCCTTGACAAGCAAAGGGCAAAGAGTGGTGGAAGGTCTATGACTGATACATCTTGTAAGACAACAACATTTGGACATGCATGCAAGGTAAGACTCAAGTTTTTAATCACTCCAACTATTGCTATTGCTGTCCCATCTAGCTGCACTACCCCTTTGGATGTTGTTTCATACTGGAGCCCTAGTTGATCAGCTATTTGTTTAGGCATTACTGAGCTACTTGCCCCGGAGTCTATCATGTAATTATGTACTAGCTGATTTCCAATGATTAATGAAACATAGAAAGGAGGGGGCTTCAACATTTTACCTTGTTGTCCTCCATGACTTCCTTCAGGCTGGGCAGCATTTGTAAGCACTTTGTCTTGCATCTGAACCTACTGATTCGAAGTTGGCCAATCCTTCATGGCAGCTTGTAGCAGATCTCTTTGTCCTGGGATGGATAGGGATTCCCACATTGATATATTGACGTTAGTCTTCTTCATCTGTTCAATGATACTGAACGGGGATGAAGTATCCTTTTTGTTGTCCCTTGGTTTGCACATTTACTCCTTGCACGTGGGCAGCAACAGCTGGCATTTGAGTTGGCCTAGGGGCTGTTCTTGGCTGCCCTTGTGCATTTGAAACTAGACTTTGCTTGCCAATCATTTGTGGAGCCGTGGAAGGTTGTGGATTGGCTGGGGCTAATGGCTGTTCTTCACCCAAATTTCTCCTCTTTGACCTTGTGTTGGCTGCAACACCTTGAGAAACTACTTGATTCATGCCATAGAAATCTTCTGCTTGCCAGTTCACCAATGTGGTGTCATTTGGGGCTGATTGCTGTTGGAATGTTTCTTGTTGTTGGTTGTTTCCTTGACTGCCCTCACCCTCCACACCAGTAGTTGTCACCATCAATGCTTGATTGAGAGCACCATTGAAGCACATGGATTGGTTATGAGGCTCGTTGCATGGAAAGCACCAATCATATTCCTGAGCAATGTTGTTCTGTGTTGGCACTAATGCTTTAGAGGCAGATATGGCATTTGGATTATAGGGATGGAATGGTCTATTGGCAGGAGGCCTTGTTTGATTCATATTTGCAGCTGGATTAGGTGGTCTTTGTGGTTGGTATGGCTGCCTATTAGGCTGAGCTTGGGGTTGATAAGAAGGTCTGAAACCTTGGGCTTGCTGCCTCTTGAGAGTAACTAGCTCATTGCCTAGGTTTTGCAACTGTTTCATGACCTCTTGGAGTTCATTTGAAGCACTAGAGGATGAAGTAGAAGTTTCACTTGAACTTTGATTTCTAGGGGTGGGAACAGGAGCCAAAGTGGGTGCTTGACTAGTGCTTGGATTTTCTAAGTTTGGATACAAGGGCATGGGAGGCCTAGGAGCCAATTTACCAGCTTGAATAAGACAGTTTTCGGCTCTAATGGCAATGCTATAAGCAGCAGGTAAGGTTGTGCCTCCCATAGATTGAATTAACATAGAAATATCAGAATTCAAAGCTTTAAGGTAATATAGAAAAGCACCTTCTACTGTTGGCCTGACTGCCACTGGAATCCTATCCCAAGACCTTTGAAATCTGAAGTTGAAGTCAGTCAGCTGCTCGTTGGGGGCTCTCTTGATAGTTGTCAGCTACTCCAAAAGAGACAAGTTGTCTCCCTTCTCTCCAAATTACTCATGAAGTGCAATACACAGCTGATTCCAGTTTGTGATAGAACCAGCTCCAAGGCTCCTAAACCATTGTAATGCTTTACCCTTGAAGGAAGATGCCAGTAACTTGACAGCCACTTGCATTTCATTGATTTCATGAATTGCACAAAGGTTAGCAATATCTTTAACATGATCACCTGGAGTAGTCTGATTTTCTCCAGTGAAGTAGGGAATGTTCTTCAAGGCTGCAATAGGAACTGGATGTTGTGCATTGAGAGCAAGTGGGCTGCTGCCTATGAAGTTGACGTAGGGATTGTTCTGAGCCATTCTAATTGGTCTTAAAACCCTTGTTGACTGAATGAAAGGCCTACCAGGTGGAGGAGTTGAGAGAGTTCTGTTTGGTGGAGATGGAGACCTTTGAATCCTTCTTCCTCTTTGCCTTCTTCTTGGAGATAATTGCAGGTATTCAAACAGCACTTCTTCTTCTCCAACTCTTGACCTTGTGGTGATTCTTCTCATGAGTTTTCAGGCCTGCACTTGGAACCAGTTGATTCTTCCCCTTGGAGTCACCAGATATGAAAATAATAGCTCTTTTTAAGCAAGAAAAATGCAGCAGATGCACATCAACCTTGCTACAATAAAAATGAGACCTCTAAGTCCCACCGGGCATGCCAAAACTGTTGTTGCAGACTCACAGCACCCCTGGATGTAGATCAGGCTTCTAGGTTGATCACTCTAGCATCCAGTGTGATTGCACAACATGGAAACCTCTCTCCAAGTGTGGGGACTTGTGAAACTGAGAGAGGAATCTCCAGATTAGAGGCTGGTTCCTCAAACTCCTCTGATTTAGATCTATATTTTGCAAAACTACAGAGGTTCAGATCCTAATCCTACTCTAAACTGCAAGGAGACAGGGATAGAAATGCAAAAATATGAAACTAACTAAAGGTGGTGATGCACCAAAAGGAGTGGTGAAACATTTCTGTCAAGCAAATAGACACAGACCAAAGTTTACAACATAAAACATACACAGACTGATAAGATATAATTTAGGATTTGAAATGAAGCAAATAATACAAACAGAGGACTGAAAACCATTCACAGAGCTTGCATTATCATTTCCAGTGTCAAAATCACTGCATTACAACCTCAGAGAGGTAAAAACTATTACAATCCTTTGGAGAGGTCTGATTCTTGCATCAATCACTTGCTGGAGGTGAAAGAAGAAGTTGCTATGTCAAAAATTGTTCCCCTTAGAAATGAGCCAAATCTGGCTTTTACAGTGCAAGGGTCGAGCCCAGGGGACAGAAAACGTACAAAAACATGAGAGCCCATCCCTCCTTGACTGCAGATGCATTAAAATGGCATGGGGGACCTTACAAACCCATACCCTATCACTTTGACTGAATTACAGGAGAATGCGACCCATTCTGCATTAAATCTGGTCGCTGAAATGTCACTTCTGGCCATGAACACATGTCAGAGCTGTTTCTCAATTTTCTCTCTCTAGACTGCACCAAAATTCAAGATTAACCCTAGAATCACGTAGAGAATTTCATAAGCTTTCCGTTGATATAAAGAACGTGCAAATCCGAGCTCTGGATCGAAAGATATGTCGATCTGAAGATTTAGGGCACAAAACAGGTGAAAACGTGTTTTGAAAATCTTTCCCGCGCTCTGCCACCTGGATGACACGTGTCAAGCGCTGATTGGATGCATAATTCTCTCTCCTTCCCTACTTCATTGGACACGTGTCTTCTCTTTTTATTGGCTCAGGTCAGTGCTTGAAACCTCGCCCTTTGACTTTTGGACTTTCTCCCTTGTGACACGTGTCGTGATTTGATTGGTCCGCGGGTCTGCCAGCTTTTCACGCCCTTCACGTCCCTCTGTCCCGGATGTCCCAAACTGTTTGGGACAAAAACTCCCGATCCACCCGAAATGGGCTTCCTTGTCCCTCATTCAGCTGATGACACGTGGCATTGCTTGATTGGCTTTCAGCTCCTTCGGCTATCCACGTCCCACGCGTCCCTTTGTCCCAACTGTCCCAGTGCTGAAGTTCCCCATTTCGGCCGAACCAGCCGGTTCGCGTCCTTCGCGTCCATTTGTTCCAACTGTCCCAGACTGTCTGGGAAAAATTCTTCCAAACCACCCTGAAATGGGCTTCCTTTGCTCTCAGCCACTTCACCTTTTCATGTCCTTCGCGTCCTCGTGGCCCAGATGTCCCAACTGCTTAGTGTGAAAGTTCTCCTTTTCGGCCGAACCAGGCGGTTCGCGCCCTTCGCGTCTTCATGTCCCAATGTCCCAGAGCAGTTAGTCGATTTTCTTCTCCTTCGGCTGAACCGGCTTTCCACGTCCCACGCGTCCCGACGGCCCAGATGTTCCTTTGCCCTGCAGACTGCTTGGCAGCCTTTTCGGCTGATTCGCGCCCAGACGTCCCTCATGTCCCGACTGCTGTGAGGACTAGGACTTAGCCAATTTTCACAATTTTTTCTAGCCCAAGCTTGTTTTTTGCAGCCTTTTCACCTTTTCTCAGAACTTGCTCTTTTCAACCTGGATAGGAGAGTTAGAAAAATTCTGAGGGGACCCTAGAAACATGATTTTTTCCCTGAATCCATCCATTTTCCTGGGACTTGAGAATTCTGATGTATGTTATCAAATCAACCCTGGGGGTGAATTTGGATAACAGTTACTTTGGTAGAAATGAAGAAAAACGCAATGTATGCTACAAGTAAACAACATATGGATTGAATCGAGAGCATTGAGAAGATCACTTCCACAAATATGGATGTTATAGAAGGGATGGTCTAAGGTAAGGCCAAAATCCTTAGAATTTTGAAGAGTGAGGGTGAAGAAATGTTTCTATATGAGTTCGATGGCATTGTTGAGGACATCCCTGATAAGAAAAATGAAATGCTAAAGGACTGGTATGAGTTTGAAGGGGGAATTCAAAGTGAATATTCAAAATTCATTATACCAAAAGAAGAAAAGGGTACACAATAAGATGACTCAACATATTATTTATTCTTTATTAGTTCATTCATTATCCTATATTTTTTGGAATGACAAGGTGATTACCCATTTCCGATGTGGAAATCCATTTTAGTGTGGGGCAATGTTAGATGGACAAAAGGGGGCTAAGTGTTGGGTATGTGAATGTAGGGTGTTGGAAGAGCATGCAACACTACAATATGGTTGATGCACCCAGGAACATGACTTATCCGTTTATGTTTTTAATTTTATTTTTGGAGTTAGCGTGTTTAGCACACAAAGAAATGAAGACTTGCGGTCCATGCAAGAGTATTTTGGGAACAAGCTTCAACAAAAAAGCATGCATAGTTTAGGGTAATAATAGGATTTCTACTCATAGTTAACTATATGAAGTCTATTGTTAGAGCACTTGCATGTTTTGTATCCTTTTGTAAAGGAACATATCTATTATTAGGGTGTGGCATATTTTTAAAACATTCATGGTTAAGTAAGTGTTAATTATTGTAGAATTATGCTGTTAGTTTTGTCACACACATAACTCATGAAGATAATTTTATAATGTTTTAAGATTTTTTGTTTTATATTATTTAATACAATACTAGTTGGATAATGGTGTTCAATATGGCTGAACCTCATTCTTGAATGGTAATTCTTGTTATAGTCATTGTTTATTTCATCTTTTATAAATTCTAAGATCTAGATATGGTTTATGCACTATGGACTGTTTAATATGGGTTATGAATATGAATATACATATGTAATATCATGCTAAAATTATGTACAAGTAACTCTAAAGAGGGACCTGGTGCCTTTGTGCACTTCGAGTGAGTGCTCATCTCAGATTGAGTGATGTGCCAGTGTGTCTCGGTCATTTACAATGAATTCTAGGCTGCATCATTATTGTTGTGAGGATGGCCCATAATGAAATGAATACTGGTTAGGTTGTGAAAGTGTCTTATATTATTTAGGAATGTTTTACTGGTTGAGAATATTTTGTTCAGGAATATTATACAGTCCAATGATTTGTTGAGGAACATTCTTCTAGGAAGGAACATTTTTGTGTGAGATACTATATTGTGTAATGTTTTGTTGATGCATGTATTGTTGAGGTACGTTGTATTGGGGGATATTTTTATATAGGATAATTTGATGATATGGAATACTTTATTGGGAAGATAAAGGTTTCAAGGGTCATATGTAGTGGTACTATAATGGTATTGATGTATATGTGAGTGGTTGTGAATATGTAAGTGAGTGCTAGAAAGATATAGAAGAAGCAATAGAGGATGGTGTTTGTTGCAGAATGTTCTCTTGTGGGATATTGTGTTGTGAAATTTTTTGGAGAGTTGTATATTGTGGCATGGATATTAATGGCTGTGATGGTTATGGTATGTGTCGTGAAATAGGGTGAGTGCTAGAAATGGTGCTAGTATTGTTTAGAGATGTATTTGTAGGGATATACATGGTGATGTTTTGAATGGGGCTAGTAACTAGCTATGAGTATATGAAAGTAGAAAAGGATACATAAATTGATGGAGATATTTTTACTTATGAATATAATGGAAGGGTAGGTGTGGAAGTAGCGATATTACTTAGGAGAGGTGTGGAACCTATTGAAGGGTTTGGTGAAGATGTTAATTATTGGGCAGATGTGTTTTGTGATTAAATAATATGAAGTTCGTAAATAGGGATTGAAGAGACATCATACATCTTAGGTTGACTGGTAGAAGATTTCTCACTTGATGTTTCAAATGGATTATTGGGGATGGAATATATTTCAGGTTTACTGAAATTTTGTGTTTCGGATTGACCTGTTAAAGCTTGTGACTATAATTGTTGAATGAAAGGTTCTTGATTTTTATCAATAATATTTGCAATGGTAGATGAAGGATCACAGGTGTATGGAACTAGTTGGGATGTAAACTGCTATTGTTGGACATTCCTATCTATTAGATAATAATTGAGAGAAATAGGGTTTGAATCTAGCATTTTTTTGAAGAAAGGGTATCCCCTATTATAGAAAGGAGGTTCACACTCCTCTGATTGAGAACTAAGAGAAAAATATTGTTTTTCTTCTCCCACTTCATATGTATGATAGATTCGATTATGATATTGATGCGTGGAATTCAAAATTTTTTGCCTCATCTCTTCATTATTCTATGTTTTTTTGGGCATCAGGAAAGGGAGTGGATGTAATTGTTTGATAATATGGGATTTGTTATGGCATTGGAGTAGGAAATATTGTAGGAAATGGTGTAGATGATGGAGTATAAAATGGGACATGTTATTGAAATGGTATAGGTAGAGGAGTGCACATGTTTTCAAAATTTTGATTACGATCATGTTTTATGGTAATTGCCATGGTAAAAAAACACAAAAACACATTAAAAAAAAGAAAAATGACTAATTGGGTTGATTTACAAACAACAAGCTGAAGCAAACAAAATATTGTTTATATTTATCTTGATTAATTATGAAAGAGTGAAATGTGCAAGATGATTAATGAGGGTCCTAGGAAATAATAGTCTATAGTTGGTTTTAGGGATGTTTAAGGATGGATTCCTCGATATACCTGAAGGTACATGAGGCTCATCTCTGTACAGATGCCAGTAAGGGCTTGGTATTAGGGCCTACCCCCTTCCTCCACAATCCCACTTCGATAAGGGAGTCGGTTACTGAGCCAATATATACCAAAAGATAGGAGATTATACACATCCAAAACATCAATTGAGTTTCCCTATTGAGTGATGAAATACCAATCATTTTCACCTAGGTGGGATTTATTTGAATGAGTTTTTGATTTATAAGTGGTTTTGTTGTGTGTGGGGAAGAATAAGTGGATGCAACAAATTTTCCTCCTAATTATACTATTTAAAGCAAGAAGAATGCAATTTTTTTATTTTAAATCCAAAAAGAAATGTTGATTTTGATGAAGATGGAAAAACAGGAATGCAAAACATGAAAGAAAAAAGGAAAGTTTCACGAATCACCACTAAACACTCCTATTATACATACATACATACATACATACATACATACATACATACATACATACATACATACATATATATATATATATATATATATATAATTTTTTTTGTTAAAGCTAGGAATCTAGCGATCAAGCAAACAAGATTTCTAGAAACAAGACCCTGCAAGAAGATTAAGAAAAATAGAAAGAAGAAATGAGAACTAGGAAGTAAAAAGAAAATGGTGAGGCTATATAAAAAAAAACAAACAAAATCACTAACAATTTTCCCAATTGCAAGCACTTAGCATAATCACAGGTGATTATCACACAAGGAATTTAGGAAAAAAAATGCTAATTTATTGATGAAATAAAACAAATAAACAAGGAACAGGGTCCCACCGGGCATGCCAAAATGTTTATAAGCAATTCTACCTTAATAATTTAATTGATAAGACAAATAGGTAAAATTGGATCAACCTCAAATATGGCAGGGTTTCTAAGAAACCTATGGATGAATGTTGATGGATGTTTGATTGGATTGTTGTGCTCCATGGAAGAATGGATCAAGCTCCTCTTCTGCAAATAGATCTGTAATCACAAAAACAACACAAGAAGGGATTAGTAATATTAATAGGTGGGTTTCGTTGCAAAGGCCAGTTCCCATAAGTCAAAGGACTTCCTTGTATGGATGTCAACCCATTTTAAAACACTTAAGTTTATTTATGAAGATGAGATACAATATATAATATGTGAAAATCCATGATCAAATGTTTAAAATTTATTTAGCTTATTAAAGATACTCAGTTGATGATGATAATATGAAAAGACATATGACTAGGGCTCAAAATCAGAATCAAGATCAGTGTCTATATTCTTAGAGAATTTTTAATGCATAGATAATTCTAGGACTTCCTCCTCAGAGAATTATAAATTAGGATCCTTAATATATTCATCCTTGAATATTTTTTAATATTATTCTTCACTTTCATATTTTCATGCAAAATATGAGTTAGAGTCTTCAAAGCTGACTTCACTTCCCAATTTTGATTTGGACTTGGTGTTGGAACCCTTAGGGATGTCTAATCCCAGTTCGTGCTGATACTCAACCTAATATAGGTCAGCTCCAATACATTACATCTCATAGTAAGCTTCCCAAAACTCGTCATTATCATCGAGGATCCACTCGGTGGATTCAAAGATGCTCTCTAATCCATCAATACGGGATGAGTGTATGGTGTACAATTCAAGGTCGTACAAAACATCCTACTGCTCCTAATTGAGTGGATGAATGATGATCGGAAAATATTTTATGCTCATCATCAGGTGATCGGGTTAACCTATGGCCATCTAAAAGAAGCCATTCTTGACAGAGTATTAATAACACAAGAGATAAAAGTAATTGATAAGTATTTTTGAATGAAATATGATTGCTAAGGAAATCGAATACACAAGGAAATGAAGGTGATTTCTAGAATCACAAGTGATTCTGTAATATTTTTTCAGACTGATAAAATGAGAGATTTGATTACCTAAAATGTAACTATGATCCTATGAAGGTAAAAATGAGATAAGAAGTGATCTGCTAATAATTATTAGGATGAGAAACAAGGTTAAAAATTGATAACAAACCTTAGATGATGATGAAGGGTGAGAGGTTGATACAGACTGTAGCTGAATGATGAATGAACTTTAGGATGGATCCAAGACAGTTGATGGTCATGAACATGATCTTACTAGATGTATAATGACATTGATAAATTGAAATGAAGCTTAAAAATTCTCCCCAATTCTCCTGGATGATCCCTGAGAGAGGATGAGAAACGTGTTTATATAGATCACCAACAACCGAGGAAATTTCTAACATTTTGGGCTAGTTCGAGTTTAGGAGTGATAAGGGGTGATAAATTTTCTAATTGGAACTATAGTGCATTGTGGTTTTAAGGGATTATCATGTGATAACTGGATAGAGGTCGAGATGAGTAGTTTGATGGGTTAAGATTGGGATTAATTTGGTTAGGATAAACGAGGGAGTGTTTTTGGAAGTTTTCTAAATTGATTTCAAACTAGACCTAGCTAGTTTAAAAGGAGAATTTCACATGGGGAAAATATGGTATTATAGATTAATTAATTAATTGAGCGAAATGGGGTAGTTTATGTCTTAGGATAGGTGGGAATAATTGATTGATTCATTGAGTGGCATTAGTATATTACCTAGGTCAGGGGGATGATGACATATTTTATTTATCAATAGTTAGAAATGAGCGTATTTAATCAGATAAGTTAATTAGGACATGAGGATACACATTTTTAGTATCTACATCTCATTTGGGAAGCATTATCCTAGCGATGTCGCATCACCCCTAAAATAGGGGTAATACATTTCTTGAACTAGTCATCCCATACATTAGCACATATATTCAGTTAACATATGTATAATATAGGAACAAAACAATATATAGTTATAGAAACGACCAAGAATCTAAATTATGTCCTTAGTTCAACAATGAGAAACTAGATCTAGACACTAATTCTTTGGTGCTCCTGACCTCTCCTAGGTGCCTATGTCTTGGGGGTATTTACAACTACTTTCTCATATCAACACAGTTCATAGAAGTTCATAGTAGTTCATAGAGTAGTTTTCACAGTACGAGCACATTTCTTCACTAAGTAGAATGCATTCTTTCTCCATTTAAACTCAGAAAAAATACGAAAATAAATACGATACAACTCAGAAAAAATAAGGATCACACCATCTATAGTGGTGTATAACTGGGGAAACACTCATGAAAGGAGAGTAACACTAGACCTCTCTCCCCAACACTTTTCTTCTATGGTGTGAGGTCACCTAAAAAAATTGCACTTGGTGTGAGATCATCCAAAAAACTTGCACTTTACGTGAGATCACCTAAAAATATATCTTGTGGCATGAGATCACCCAAAAAATCACTCTTCTATAACATTTTAGGACATTTTATATCCTTTTACACTCATGTTCATTAGGTTCACACTTTCCTTTTACTACGTTTTACACAATTTTACATACTTTTATAGAGTTTTCATAATATATGACTTTGATTATTCTTTCACTATTATTTTACAAGTCCTTCCTTAATACGCAACAATAAGCAACTCTAAATTAAACACAACATCAGGAACAACCATAGGTATAACACAGTAAAACACAAACCACTTTACCCCTAAGATCACTTCCTCTTCCTTAGCTTACACACTTCACTTTTGTCACTTTACGCTTTCACTTGTCTCTTCAGCAAACTATCACCATCACAATCTACATGGTTATCAGGTACACATCTCTTATCTAGTTTTTGTTATTTATTATTCACTTAAAACCATAAATTGGGAAAAAATGTATATATAAAATTATGCACTTGGGTACATTTCTAAGTCCAAAAAGCATACTTGCAATTGTATGATTACTAAGCAAGAAAACTAGCAATTAACATCTATAGTTTTCCTCTTTTATTTATTTCATGTATTTTTTCCATTATTTTACACCCTGCATCCTAGTTGGTACTTTAATTTCTTATCTCTCATGACTTCATACATCAGCGCCCAGGCACCCTTGTACCCTCTAGATTCCCCCGACGTCCTTCCACCTTACACGCTCTTTTTAGGCCTCTTTTATCTTTTAGAAATCTTATTTTCTTATGGATCGAGCCTTTCATTTTCCAATCAATTTTTTTAAAAAAGGAATCAAATAATTATTAAGCTATGTCACAAAAATAAGGGACGCTGATATATGTATCTATTATCATCACCTACGCTTACATCCAAAGGCTGATAAAAGAATTAAAGGCATTCATGTAACATCCATTAAAGGGACAAGAGAATGGATTTTCTACATACAACTTCATAAGAAGGTGAATTTCATTATTCCCTCCATAGATATATTTAAATTGGTACATATATTTATCATGTTCTATCTAGTGTACTTTAACAATGAATTCATAGGGCACAATTCTTTCACACACACAAGAGAACTACATGGATTCATAGATGAAGTGTAACAATCAGTCATAAGTTCACTCAGTCAGGTGGTTATCGGGGTCAGTATAACTCCCCATATTACATTTTTATTTTTGGTATTTGATGTGATATTGTGGTTTTTTTAAGGTTATATGCATACTGAGTGATCATATTGCGACATACAGGTGACCAACATTGACTATCAGACACACTTTTGTGACACCAATTTTTTTTTATTCTAACCACTTTCACATTCATGGGTGCCTAGAGGCAGACTCTGAAACTTAGGTTCCCCTGACCTAGTCTTGGTGACCTATTCGATCCTTACTCCGAAAGAAAAATATTTTATAGTGTGTAATAATGGCACAATTTAATTTTTGTTAACCAATTTTCCTATTTTACATTCATCATGAATCAAGGGAAAATCATTTCAGTCCTTTTCTATCTGTTTTGCACTTATGGTTTCATTTTTCATTAGGTTATTTCTTGATTCAATTGTATCTAATAGTTTTAATCTTTATTTTCTATTAGTTACTCTGTAATTATGGTTTAACAATAATTCTATTTTTGTTAAATCAAGCTCTAAACCCCAAAACAAGAGTCCGTGACTAAAATAATTGAACAAGAAAAAAAATTCATCAAAACATATAACACCCTTAAATATTTTTTCTAAGCACTGAGTAACCTCCAAAAAGAATGAAATAACTCAAAAAAAATAAAAATAAATCATGAAGCCTCTTGAGACCATGCTTAACCAAGAACCCTGAAAATTGACCTTTAAAAAATAGGTCATAAATTGCTCATACTATGCAAAAAAATCAAGTCGTATATATGATTAGAATTATCTTGTACTCAAGTATGATGAAAAGAATTTAACCACATCTTAATTCTACTTTTAGCTCCTACAAATCGACTTTTACCACAAAATACTCAAAACTACCGCGAAACTACCTAAAATCATGTCCTCATAAACATGGAACATTTTTAAATTTAGAGGCACCACCATGATCTCAAATCATCATGTACATGTCCTAAAACTTCCATTCTTAAATAAATGATAAATTATTCAATATGTTTGTTGGTTAACATTTGCATAAACTGAAAATTTCCAGAAATGTTCCTTTCTAGGTGGGGCCCAAAAATAGCCAAAAACTATAAAAAAACATCATTATAAAATATGGAGGAGTCCTCTTCAATGTAAAATTATCATAATAGTGAAATTAATAAAAAATGGACCTCCATAATAATTTTTCTGCAAGTCACTTTCAACCTAGAGTTATGGGATGGTTTTTAAACATGTTTATCTTCTTAACAATCATTCATAAAAACATGACAATCAAACCAACTGCATTATTTTTATAAAATTTTCATACCTAGCCTTATAATATATGCCAAATATTTTAGGTCCCCTGTGTAAATCATACAATCCACAATGAGCATCTGTTCAATCAAATGTTTCCTCAAATCTTCACCTTTACAAACCCAGTTTTAGTAAAAATACAATATCTTCAAAACTAGTCATCACCTAGACCTGAAACTTGTCATGTAGTATCATCCATGATCAAATTATTATGAATCTCTCCAACTAGATAAAATTACCTATGCAGTCCTTCCTTTTTCTCAAAAAACTCGATACAAAGGCCTTAGAAACCTCATAAAACCCTTGAGTACCTGTTAGTATGCAAATTGATTCTCCTGCGAGGATTGAGAAGCATCACGAAACTAGAAAGATGCTTGGAGACAGAAAAATCATGATATAAGTCATTTTGTAGCTGGGGAGGGGGATTCAGCTGACTCTTTGTCACCCAGGCATTGGAGAAATGGATAACACCTTAATAAGGGTTTGATCTATCCTAACTAATTTAGGTTGTGCCTTCAAACAGGGTGAGAGGACCCGTACTGTAACCCATGTTGGTGAAGGATAAAAAGAGATCATTCTTTGCACAATTTTCATGAGAACCTTGAGAAAATATGCTTAGTACAACACAGTCTAACTCTCACGAGTTGTCACACTAGAGAGTGGAGATGTTTCCTGGACAAGGTTTGGGTTACTAAAGACAATAATTGAAACATGGTTATCTCTGCATATTTTGGCAATGAAAATTGTTAAATATTTGTGGATACATAGTACAAATAGGGGTAGATCTTGTAGGATTTATCCTTTGAGAATTTTTTGGTGGGAAGTTAAGTAAGATAAATTTGATTATACCAGATCTTTGAGAGGCTTTACAAATAGTGGAACACGCACAAAAAAATGCTTGAAAATAGCCAAAATATTCCTTCAACCATAAGGTATGTATCAATGGAGGCCCAGAGATGCACAATTTCATACACTCTTTAAGAATTCAACACAGGTGCTCGTGTTAAAGAATCAATTAAACATTGGAAATCCCTGATTAATCATGCCTAAGATACACTCATAGGCTAACAAACAATCTTTGTCAACACATTGGAAGTAAAATGATTTTAAATTCTTTATTTCATTACAAAATGAGAGCTATCCTCACAATGAAATTGCAAATTCCATAATACTACCACATGTGATAAGATCTTGTGTGATTCAGAGGGATTTTAAGAAAATATTGCAATAGGAACATGAAAAACTATTTGAAAACATTTTGAAATAAAAGAAAATGTAATTAAGCTCATGATTAACACAAATTCATTCAAGGTTCATTAGATTCATCAGTAGGAAAAATTTTCCTCAACAATCTCAGATCTTTTCAATAGTTGTACACTTACAACAATCTTGACATGATTAAATCCAAAAACATAGGAAAATAAACTAGTTTCTCAGATGGTCTCTAGGAAAAAGGTTTTTCTCAAACTTTATCAAAAAAATTAACCCCCATTTTGGCATCTCCATTTCATGTCTTTATATCACTCACTTTACATCAAATATTCCCCCCCCCCCACAAAAGAATAATATTGGAGGAATACTTTTTTTGTTACAGATTTGTTTCCAGAAAGTGATATTTAACAAATTTACACCCAAAAGCTACCAGGTGTACAAAAGATAAGATTTTTCAATTATTTCCACCGGTTGTTTTAACTGGGGCATCTTGTCATATCCTTTGGTAGGATGTCCATTCTATTTTGATCATGTAGATTCCTTCTCCACATCCTTTTTCTGCGCATATTTCTCTACTCATAATTCATTTTCTGCAGGTGCCAAAGCAACTCTGTTTCAATACTTCAAGTTTTGCACTTCTCAAATTTACAAATCAAGATCCACACTCAATTCGATTGCACATAATTGAAAAAAATGATGAGATACCATGGAATTAACCAAAAAAGATGAAAGTAATTGAATGCTTTAAGGTCCTTGGATTGTGTAGGAGTAATAATGGTGATAAAACTAGATGCATTGTATCACAGTCATTAACTCTGTCTTTCACAACTTCAAATTTGAGTTGTCCATGTGGAAACGATTTGAGTTGAAGTGGGTATGGGGGTTCCTTTCACATTTTGTATCACTTAAAGAAAAATGAGTTCCTTTAGAAAATTTGGCCCGCCCACCCACTTTTAATATAGGCCCTAGACGTGGCTTTCCTGGGCGTTGACAGGGATGTGACTTACGTTATGAATTTTATTCTTTTTCAAAACAAAGATGAGAATCTCAATATTCCTTGGTGACCCACCTCTCTGGTTTTAAATTTTGATGTGGGCCCCAGTGGATTTGGGACTCACTTTTATACTTTTACTTCATTTCAAAACAGATGTTAAATACTCCAAAGTGATCCAGCGATCCACCTTCCCGATTTGAATTTTCAATGCTGACTCAAACATGTGACATTAATTGGTCCCCCACAGAGTCACGAATCATTTTATAACTTTATTCCTTTTCACAAAATAAAGCCAAAAAACATCAAAGTGCTCTGATATCCCGCCTTCGTGCTTTTGAAATAAAAGCGGCCATGTGTCCTCTTGCGGGAGTTACGAATTTATTTTACCTTTTTACTCTTTTTTCCATAACGCTTTAAAACACAAAAAGGCTTGCTTTTCCGCAACTAATCAAATTATGAAACGTGTATGCCTTTGGGGAAAAAATAAGAAATTTTCTCCTCCACTTAATAGTTTTCACTAGCCAATTAGAAATCAATGGAGCCGTGGGGCCAATTTGACATTTTTTGCAAAAGTGAAAAGTTCACCAAATAGACCCGCCATAACGTGTCCAATTAGATATCAACACGTATTTGCAGTTGCTAGGACAAAATTTGACAAGGAAAACATGACCGTGGAAAAATAAAATGTAGGGGAAAGTTTACCATTCATGCCCAGAACTCAAAATGTTCCTCATCGACAAAGAAACTACGAATAATACATAGCTAAACATGATCCACGACCGTTGAGAAGGATTAACAATGGCATACAAATGAAGGAGAATTTTTTCATGCATCCATACAGGGATACAAAAAATACTTCAGACCAATATGACTGACAATTTTTTTGAAAAAACATGGTGAGATTAAATCAAGCACCAACATTAGCTCTAACTCGGGGATGGGCACTCCCAGCGAGTGAAACAAGAACAACATAGCAAACCATGTGCCAAAAATACATTTGGTAATGGAGTCAAAAACCGACCTCCAAAAAAAAGAAATAAAAATCAACTTCCCAAGAATGAACTGAGAAACCAATAAAAACCAGTCACCAAGGACCAGGACAAACCAACACAGATCTCCCACACTGAAAAAACACAAAAAATAGAACAAATCAAATGACTATACGCTATACAATGATGATTACCTTGATTTTGAGAAAAGATTCAAGGAAATGTTTCAAGTGCCTTCCATTAACAGGAAACTCAAGCAATTACCCATCTAGGTCTTTTAAGAAAAAGGTATGCTCACCAATCTGAATGTCAATAGAATAAGGGCCCATCCATAATGCATAAAAATTTCCATGCTTTCCCTTATCCTCATGTCTACTATCCCACAATAGCACAAGATCTCCCACACTGAAAAATCTTGGAGATACTTTTTTATCAAACAATTTATTTAATTTCTCCCTGAACTTCACATGTATTTGATGGGATTCTCTTCTCTCTTAATATAATTCAACAATTTGATTAATACTAGCATCATAGGGGATGACCTCTTGGTCCTCCAATTGTTGAATAAATTGATAAGAAGAAAATTACATATGCAGGGGAAGTAGATATTGAGTTCTATACACCAACTCAAATGGAATCTTCCCTTGCTGTGTTTTCTTGCATTTTTCCAGTAGCTCTTTTAACAGTGATTCTATTAGCCTAAACAAAAAAATTCAACTGCTCACCCCACTTTCGTTTGTTTAACTCTAAGGTTCTCCTAATTGTCTTCAACATATTTTTATTACTTGATTCTTATTGTCCATTTCCTTGGGGATTGTATTTGGAAGCATACGCTAATTTGATCCCATATTCTGGACACATGGCTAATAGTGGTTTAGCTCAAAACCTCATAGCATTGTAAGAAACTATCTTAGCAGACTCTTTAAACCTATAGATTATAAGATTTAAAATGAAGTCCATGACAATTTTGTGAGTTACTTGCTTGGTGGGGATTACCTCCACCCACTTGGTGAAGTAATCAGCGGTCACTAATATCCACTTGTGGCTTGCACTTGAAGAATTTGAAATCTCACCAATGAAATCCACTCCCCACTACTTAAATGGGGCTTCAATTGATACATGATGCAAAGGGAGGGAGCTTGAAGCTTTCAATCTTCCTGAAAAGCGCTGAAAAATCTCACACGTCCTAACCAAGAAAGTTGTATCTTTAAAAATAGTTGGCCTCTAGTAACCATCCCTTAAGATCTTATGGGTTGTTACTCTCCCTACAAAATGCCCCCCATAAACTCCTCCATGTAAATCATTAATTATTTTCAGGGCTTCATCCTCAGTGATACATCTTAAGAGAAATCCATCAGGGTTATTCCAAGCTAACCCATAATCAGTGATGGTGTACTTCTGGAAAGCAAACTTAAGTGCTCTCTTTTGATTCTTTCCTAAATACTCAGGGCATTGTAGATGTTTGAGATAAAAAATAATATCCTTGTACCATTCAAAAGTTGTCAATTTCTCAAGAATATTCATTCTATCTTCTTCAACTTCATTTATCTTAACTGTTTTCAGGTTTCTTTATGCCATTAGCTTTGCTAGGCCCAATCCTCTGACCAATTTTGTAGTTTGGATGTCTATATCATATTCTTGTAATTTATTTTCCCATCAGCATCTTTTACTTGAAATTTTCATCTCTGATAGGATATCCTTAACCATGGTCTGGGGAACATAACTAATGACTTTAGAGTTCAAAATATATGGCCTAAAGATGTTTATGGACCTGACCAAAGAGAAGGCATGTTTCTCCATGATAGTAAACTTTAATTCTACTCCTTGTAATTCTTTAATAAAGAAAGCAATTGGTATTTCAGCTCCTTCATCATCCTTTTGTAACAACACAGATGCAATAATATTCTCTGAAGCAAAGGAAAACATTTGGATATCCTTTTTATAATCAAGAGCTACTAAAACAGGGACATTCTTCAATGCTTCCTTAATCCTAGTAAATGCTTGAATAGCTTATTCTTCACATTTGATACTCTAATCTTTCTTCAACATACTGGGGATTGGGATAGTCAATTCAACAAAGTTGAAAATAAATCTCCTAATAAAATTTATTTTCTTGAAAAAAGTCTGAATTCCCTTTTTGGTTCTTGGAATAGGAAATTTACTAATGGCTTCCAGTCTCTCAGGATCAATAATAACCCATTCTTTTGACACAATATGTCCAAGCAGCTTAGCCTTTTCAACCCTAAAGTGTCACTTCTTAAGATTCAGTGATATACCATATTCCCTGCATCTAAATAACATCTTTTCTAAATGCTGCACGAGATCACTTCTTTTCCTTGAAAAAAATGTCACATCATCCTGATACACAAAAATGAAGTCATTTATATATTCAAAGAATGCTACATCCATTGCTCTTTGAAATGTGGCTGCAACATTCATCAGGCCAAACGTCATTTTAACATACACATAGGTTCCCCATGGAGTAGTAAAAGTGGTTTTGATTCTCTCTGACTACTTCACAACCACTTGGTTATACCCAGAGAAACCATCTAAAGTGGATAGCAACTCAGAACCAATAACTAATTGAAAAATGTTATCCATATTTTGCAAGGGATATTTGTCCTTTATTCATGCCTTACTTAAATTTTTGAAGTCAACACACAATATTATATCCACATTTTTATTTCCAACAGGTACCAGGTTTGCTACCCATGAGGAGTATCTTGTAGGTTGTATAATTCCCCCATCCCTTAAATTTTTCAAATCTTATTTCATTTTTGAGGAAAGAAGGTGATTAATTGGTCTTTATTTCTGCCTAAATGGCTTGACATTGGCTTCTAGGGGTATTTCATGCGGAAAAAGGTCTTCCCTATATGCCTTCAATTTTGAATACGACCATGCCAAGCAATCCTCATACTTTTTAAATAACTTCATATATGATTTCTTTTCTTCTTTATTCAAATTTCTGCCTAACCATATTTTCCGAGGTTTATATTTTGTGCCCAGGTTATGTTCCTCAACATCCCTTGAGGCTGACATGTTTCTATAAATAATGCCGTCAACATTATCAAAATTTGATTCCAGTGCAACCAAACCTCTAGGATTAGTATTAGTTTTCAATTGGATAATGTGCTTACCAAATAAGGTCTCTTTTCCTTCACCTGCACAAACCATTGGTTCCTAGTCCATACTTTGATTGAAAAATTCTCCTTTATGGTGTAGAAACCTTTGGACTTGAGCATCATGTTTAAACACCTGCCAGTGCTTGATATTGTCAGGGATAGACGACTTGGTAAATATTTCAATATCATATTCACAATAAGGAGACATTGTACAATTTTAAAACCTAGATCCCAATACTTCCAATTTATCTTCTATAGTATTATAGCTCCTATCATGATGTATTATATTTAAAGTATCAAACATTTTAATTAAGTCCCAAATTACATACTTATACTGTTTCATTCTTTGATTTTTTTTTTGCATACAGTTTTCTAACTTGCTTGACTATCAACTCTGAATCTCCTTTAACAACAATGTCTCTAACACCGTATTTCCATGCAATCGTTTGAGCCAAGAGCAATGCCTCATACTCAGCAATATTTTTTTGTGCACTCAAAATTGAGTTTAAAAGAAAAATTAAACTCCTCTTGGCTTGGAGATATAAAGAAAAAAACCAATGCCATTACTAGATCTAAAACAAGCCCCATCTAACATTAAAGTCCAAGGAGAACCAACCTACTCAAGATACTTGCACTCATCAATTGTATGCTCCTTACAATCAACATATTCCACAAAGTTCTTAACATCAACATCTATGTATAATACTTCATAAGAATCATTGTTAGGGTCCTTAATGAGATGTAACATTTTATTCTCACCATATAACTTCACAAGGCTGCCCTCAATTTGTATGGTTGTATAAGACATGCCCATTTGCACACTTCCACCCACACTAACTACCCATTTTCTAGATAATGACATCCCCCACTTGGTAGGACAATCCACAGTACCACATTCATGGTCAAGCATTTTCCTGGATAAGCTAGTAGTTGCACCTACCATTCCTTGGACATATCCAATTACTGGAACTTCTCTTAAATCCATAGCATTACATTTACCAAAAGTTGTTGTTATGTTGATAGTTAACTCATTCATTACCTCAAGAGGCATTACATTACATGAGGCTCCTGAATCAAACATGCAGTTATGTACCATCCTATCTTTAATAATGAAAGTGCTAAAAAATGGATTCAAATCCAACTAAGATTCAACTAGAGAAGTTCCCAAATATACCTTAGATGATTCACCCAGTTCCTCCAATGCTTGTGGAATTTCTGATTCTGAAATAATAGGAGGAATCTCTACATTATTAACACTTTTTCCCTTTTCTTCCTTAAATCCCAAATATTTGAATTCCCTTTTCCTATGCTTAGGGATCTTGAGTAATTCAAAAATGGGAACAATGAGCTTGATCTGACGGAAGATTTTGGCTATGTCACAATGAACATATTTGGGTAGGGTAGTATTAGGAGGGAGATTCACCACTTCCTCTAACAGTATAGGAGTTTTCAAAGTCTGGGCATGGGCAAGAGCACAAGTTTTATTTGGGATAGTTAGGCCTTTTCCATATGTATCTTCCTTAGGGGTTTCCCTCAGGATATTGGTAAGAACTAGAAATTTTGGCTTGGTTTATGGCCCTCCCCCTTTGACAACCATAATTTTGGTGTTATATTCTTTCTCCTGAGAAACTACTGAATTCATCAACAGTTGCATGTCCTCTTCAGAAGGGATCCCTCCATCATACTTTTTAATCTCCAAAGCCCTTAAGTATTCAAAATCATTATTAGGAAAATCAAATGCTTTCACCATTTAAATTTTGAAAGTATTAATAGGAGGAAGAGGTAATACCAGGTGAACACAATCACAATAAGTTTTAAACAGTTCTGGAACTTATTAATTCAGTTGAAGTTTTCCCCTACCATGAGTTTACAGGGCATTCCATCATGCACACATCATCATACATATGATCATCATCTACTTCCTCAAATTATTCATCCACATCACATGGGGAGTGTGGTAATAAACACTTATCACACCACTCGACAACATTGGCCTCCTCCACAGTAGCAATCCTAGCAGTCAAAAGATCAGGAACCATTCTATTCTCCCTGGGTTGAGGCTGTTTATTTCCTGATACCATGAGCCCTTTCCCTCTATCATCTGGTCTATGATCACCTCTGGGACGATTTCCAAATCTCTCCTGACTGTGTGGCTTGTGCTGACCCTGGGAACTTTGTCCTATCCCTTTTTCTGTTCTGGCCAGTTTATAGGATATCTCTTTAACTGCTCCAACAAAAAATTTTACAACCTCTTCTAGATCTACAACCTTGCTTGACTAAGGATTTTCAGGATTGATCAACTTAACTCCTTACCTCTTAGGAGGCTTTCCAACTACCTTAATATTATTCTCAATTTGTAAAGCCGTGGTGAAATACTACCTCAATGTTCCTGGGTTCTTATCTCTCAAGGAATAAGAAACTTTTTTTATCAAAAGCGTTAAAATATTTTATCAAACATGACTCATCACTTGGCCTTAGGATTATGGGTGTCCTATTCAAGGTCTTACTGAACTGAGTATTGAAATCATGGACAAATTGATTTGGATTTTTCCTTATATTTTCAAATTTAGATAGAAGGAACCTGGGATCTATCTTATTCCCATATTGCAATCTAAACACATTTTTAATCTCAGTCCATAAAACTATTGAATTATATGGTAAATCCTTGTACCAGTCACATGCATCCTCTTCAGTAGTATGAATACATAGTTTTATATACACGTCTTCAAACTCAATCTCAAAATCTTCCATCATATTGAAAAAGAGTCTTAAATGGTGGTCACCAGTGATGGCATTATTCCCTTGAAATTTTGGCAACCTCTTTCTCACATCTTGTGGCACCATATTAGGATATCCACTTATAGCTCTAAAATATATAGGTCCAAAAGTGTTGATAACAAAAGGAGTTCTAGGTGGAGGTTGGGCCAAATTACCTTGAGGAGGTGATCTTGTAGGAGAATCAAATTGACAAGGGATGAGGGTCTGTGGTGCATAGGAGTATAAACTATCAAAGTAAATATCCTCTAATGGCTCAATTTCTTGGAAAACCATATCAACCTTTGAAGAAATAAGGGAAAACTGAGAGGCACGCTTTTCAGACACAAATGATGGCCCCTCTCTAGTTGGAGAACTCAAATTTATATAAAGATTACTTGGTTCAGAATCACTTGAAGACATATGGTAATATTCAACCAGAAAATGATCATCTTTCAGAACTGATATCTCCTTTTTTGATTCTTGATTTCCAACAACTTTCCAAACTTGTTTTTTTTCTAAATTTTCTTTTCCTAGTTCTAGAAATAACTTTTTAGTAGGATCCCTGGTGAAGAAATACCTTCTTCCCTCCATCTTTGTACAGATTAATGAAAAATATCACTTGACACAGGTTAAGACACTGATAATAATCAAAATTACAATTCAACACGGAGTTTCCAATAAGGATTTTCACCTTAGTTGTGTAGCTGAACTATAAGTAACTTTCCAAGTGTCTATCAATGCTTAATTTCTGTAAAGCTTAATAAATCCGATCTTACTTTACCCACATTTATCACTATTGACGCAAATTTAGTGTAATAACCACTAGAAACTGTGAAATACTACATAATCAACTTGTAATATTACACAAATCTTACAAATCTCAACAAAGGATGATGTTTAAACAACATATTTGCACTTAAATCATGTAAGAAACATTACCAGGTTCAGTATGTGTATACATTTGTACAAAAAATCATTGGAAATAATGCCACTTGGGTGTTGTTGATGCACAAAAAGGTGCCATTGTGAAAATAATCCTCTGCAATTAAAAAAATCCCCAGCAACAATGCCACTTCGGTGTTGTTGCCACACAAATATGTCCTAATGTTCAAATAATCCACGCAATTGAAACAATCCCTAGAAATGTCACCATTTGGGTGTTGTTGCCGCACAAATATGTCCCAATGTTCAAATAATCCTCTACAATTAAAATAATCCTTGGCAACAGCGCCACTTAGGTGTTGGTATCCAAATTGATTCTCCTGCGAGGGCTAAGTAGCATCACAAAACTGGTAAGATGCTTACAGATAGACAAATCAGGATATAAGTCGTTTTGTAGCCAGAGAGGGGATTTAGCTGACTCTTTTTCACTTAGGCCTCAGAGAAATGGATAACACCTTACTAAGGGTTTGATCTACCCTCACTACTTTGGGTTGTGCCTTCAACCAGGGTGAGAGGACCCATTTTGTAACCCATGTTGGTGAAGGATATCAAGAGATCCTTCTTTGCACAATTTTCATGAGAACCTTGAGAAAATATGATCAATACAACACTATCTAACTCTCACAAGTTATCACATAAGAGAGTGGAGATGTTTCATCGACAAGGTTCAGGTTACTAAAGACAATAATTGAAACCTGGTTGTCTCTACATATTTTGGCAGTGAAATTTGTTAAATATTTGTGGATATACAGTCCAAACAGGGGTAGCTCATGTAGCATTTATCCTTTGAGAAGTTTTTTAGTGGGAATTTAGTAAAGATAAAGTTAATTATACTGGATATTTGACAGACCTTTACAAATATTGGAACACTCATAGATAAAATGCTTCAAAATAGCGAAACATATTCCTTGAACCAAAAGGTGTGTATCAATGGAGGCTCAGAGATGCACGATTTCATACACTCTTTAAGAATTCAACACAAAGGATCGTGTTAAAGAATCAATTAAACATTGGAAATCCCTGATTAGTCACGCCTAAGATACACTCATAGGATAACAAACAATCTTTGTTAACATAGTGGAAGTAAAATTATTTTAAATTGTTTATTTCATTACAAGATGAAATATCTCCTCACAATGAAATTGAAAATTCCACAATACTACCATGTGGATAATATATTGTGTGATTCAGAGGGATTTTAACAAAAGATTACAATAGGAAAGTGATAAACTATTTGAAAACATTCTGAAATAAAAGCAAGCACAATTATGCTCATGGTTAACACAGATTCATTCAATGTTCATTAGATTCATCAACATGGGAAATTTTCCTCAACAATATCAGATATTTTTAATGGTTGTACACTTGCAACCATATTTACATGGATTAAATCCAAAAACATAGGAAAATAAACTGGTTTCTCAGATGGTCTCTGGGAAAAAACGTTTTTCTCAAACTTTCTTAGAAAAATTAATCCCCCCTTTGGCATATCCATTTCACGCCTTTATATCACTCACTTTACATCAAATATTTTCCCGCAAAATAAGAATATTCGAGGAATACTTTATTTGTTACATATTTGTTTCTAGAAAGTGATATTTAACAAATTTACACCCAAAAGTTGCCAAGTGTACAAAAGATAATATTTTTCAATTATTTCCACTGATTGTTTTAACTAGGGCATCTGGTCATCTCCTCTGGTAGCATGTCCATCCTCTTTCGACCCTGTAGATTCCTTCTCCACATCCTTTTCCTTTGCATCTTTCTCTACTGATAATTCATTTTTTGTAGGTGCCCCGAGCAACTATGTTTCAATACTTCAAGTTTTGCACTTCACAAATTTAAACATAGAGCTCTACAATCAATTTGATTGCACTTTTCTGAACAAAAACAATGAGATACCATGGAGTTAATCAAAAATGATGAAATAAATATGAATCCCTTAAGTTCCATGGTTTGCGTAGGTGTAATAAGTGTGGAAAAACCAGATGCATTGTATCACAACCGTTAACTTTGTCTTTCACAACTTAAAATTTTTGCTGTCCACGTGGAAAAGATTTGAGTTGAAGCTGGTCTGGGGGTGCTTTTCACATTTTGTATCACTTAAATAAAATGAGTACTTTTAGAAAATTTGGCCTACCCACTCGCTTTTAATATAGGCCCTACACATGTCTTTCTTGGACATCGATGGGGCTGCGACTTAATTTATGAATTTTATTCTTTTTTAAAACAAATATGAGAATCTCAAAATACCCCAGCAACCCGCCTCTCTACTTTTAACTTTTGATGTGATCCCCAGCAAAGTCACGACCCACTTTTTTACTTTTACTTCATTAAGAAACAGAGCTTAAAAAATCTAAAGTGCTCCAGTGACCCATCTTCCCACTTTGACTTTTCAATGTTGACTCAAACATGTGATATTAATTGGTCCCCCCGTGGAGTCACAGATCATTTTATAACTTTACTCCCTTTTACAAAACAATTCGAAAAAACTTCAAAGTGCTTCGATAACACGCCTTCCTGTTTTTGACTTAAATGCGACCACATGTCCTCTTACGGGACTTAGGCATTTCTTTTACCTTTTTACTCTTTTTTCCATAACACCTTAAAATACAAGAATGCCTGCTTTCCCCCAACTACTCAACCTATGACACGTGTACATCTTTGGGGAAAAAATAATAAATTTTCTCTACCACTTCATAATTTTGACTAGCTAATTATAAAACATTGGAGCTGCGGGGCAAATTTGAATTTTTTTGCAAAAGTGACAAAAGTGACAAGTTCATCCAATTGGCTTGCCATTTCGTGTCCAATTAGAGATGAACACGTATCTGCGGATGTTTGGACAAAATTTGATTGGCAAAACACGACCATGGAAAAATAAAATGTAGTGGAAACTTCACCATTCATACCCAAAATTTAAAATGTTCCTCATGGACAGAGAAACTGCAAATAATACATGTCTAAAAATGATCCATGGCCATAGAGAAGGATTAATAATGGCATACAAATTAAGGAGAAGGTTTTCACACATCCATACAGGGAGGCATAAAATACTTCAAACCAAGTGGACTGAGAAGTGTTTTATACAAATAGGGAAAGATTAAATCAAGCACCAATAGTACTAACCTGAAACTCCTCACAAATATCATATATAATGCCAAATCACTCGTAAAATTATTTTACTTTGATTCCTTGCTCTATATATCATGCTTCTATACCAAACCATAAGATCTAGGTCTAGGAATAAGCCTAGAATGACTCATACAACACATGACATCACATGAAATGACATTGATGAAAACTTCCAGACACATTAACACTATTCACACACCTATTGGACATTTCTTGATCTCATGAAATTCTTCAATCAACTTAGGAGATCCCATCCTTTGACCATTCTCTGGAACACACCTTAACAACATGCTACTTCATCCAAGCAATAATAACGAATGCAATACACCATCATAACACCTCATGGAGACTCACATAACACCATGAAACCTTTTCCATTAATGTCCTTAGACATAAATGACAAATACTAGACACAATTTCCATGTTTTCCCAAAAGTGGTAAGCACTATAGATATAATAGTTGGTGCAGTCATACAGGCATAGAAACTCTCTTTAGAAGTTCACAATTGGATATTAGTATGAGTTCTTATCGAAAATGTTCCCAATTGGTGTGGGGTGGTAGAATCATGTAAATTAACAAGATGCTCATATGAATCAACAATCATAAATCATTAGATATGTAGTGAGATTTATTTCAAATAACAAATTCTAAAGGCATACACACTGTAACATTTTGAAATAGAATGTGGGCTTCCCTAGAATAATAGTTATAATACATTAGAAATAGGATAAATATGTTTATTATAATCAATTTCCTTTTTATGATGTAGAATATAAGTATCACAAGTATATATACCATGACTAAATTCATATTCTATAGTAACATGAGGTTCACGTTTTTCATTTTTTATGTCCATTTACAGATTTAAGTTAAAGAAGTATCTATTATCTAAATAACTCTCCTAGTTATTTGTACAACTTACATACATATTCTGGGTTAGAGATCTTCATTGCAAGTTGCATGCACCTGAGTTGTCTCCTTAGCACATTCACTTGGTATCTATTTCCTCACACCCTTTTCCATTTTCATTTTCCTCTTTGTTCCACTCATCCCTTGCGTGCATCTTTTGTGTATTCACCTTATTCCTAGATGTTATTTAATCCTACACACGCGCCTTTGCACTTACATCAATAAGCTAAGTCCTTAGCATGCCCGCGCACCCTTTCCTCTACACGCATTACAATCGCACATGCCTTCCTTTCATTGTCTTCTTGCTCCTCAATCTTCTGTACACATACCTTTGCACCCTCCTCTACACCATTCTGTGTCATCTCATACTCTGACATACTTGAGAGTGCCACACGCAACCTATTAAAGGATGCCAATAGAACATCGAACCGTTATAACAAAGTAATGAGTGACACGTGGTACAAACAAAAATAATATTTACACAGTTGGTCATCCTTTCAGCAAATTTGTGCACACCACGTGTCTTACATGTGCACGTGGGCCTACCAATATTCTCGTAGACATGTTTTACTACAGAGCCCCAATCGGTGTGCACCTAGTCTCAATCAATAGCTGTTGATGTGGGAAACAATGATAGACATTTAAATGAAAATTCTTGGCGGATTTGGTACATGAAAGATGGTAAAACATTAATCTAGATATTGATGAGTAGATCTGATTGCTCCAACCACCTTATTTTATCTTATCCACCCTTATACCTTCTGTAACATGCCAAATAGACTTGGGGAAACGTATTTGACACGTTTTAAGGCATTGAATGCTTCTTATTTGTGATTGTATTTAAAATTTGGCTTTTTCTTTCCTTCTCCTCTCCTTCCATCGATTCATCTATAAATGTAAGAGATGGGCTCATTTTTAATGTTGGACACTCTAGATCCTTACGCATGTGCTAAGGACTCCATATCTTTGTATTTTTTGTTGTACACCTCTATATCTTACTAACGCATGTGAATATCAACCTTCAGTCACCATTATAATAGTCTATGCATTTATGGAAGTAATGGAAGCATAAATTTTTGGTTATTCTCTATCCTACTATGTTTGCATTCCTTCTTCTTTCCTTTATTTTAATTTGTTCTCTTGTTGTGTCATTTTACATTCGTTGCATTTCCATTTTTCTGGTTGCATTTCATCAAAATTGATCGTGTAAATGCGGTTTAGTCTGTGCTATGCGTTCCTAGTCTCCCTTAACACCTTTCCATTCATTTTCACTCAGAAAAGATAGTTTTCATCCCTCTTTTTCTGGTGCTATCACCTTGGTTAGATTAGTTTTCCATTCTATTATCCTTCTATCCCTGGTCTCTTTGAATTGTTATCTTATTTTTCCCTTTTAGCATTAGGAGTAGGAGTAGCAGTGGAAATAAATAGAGGAACCAGCCATCTCTGGAGATATTTCTCAAGCGTGCAAGGTCCCAAAACTTGGGGATGGTTCCATTGTTGTCTCAAAAGACTTGGTTCTTCTAGATCTAAGACATAGGCACAAGTTTATCAACCAACAGTTTGTGGCATGCCCAAAGGGACAAGCAATGAAATCTTAAATTTCATATTGCTAACTTCTGGTGTGTGAACTTAGTATTTATAGCCTTTGGAAACTTATTTCAACTCATATGGCTACTCCCAACATTTTCAAATCTCCTTTTTTTCAGTCCTGAGCACCTTTTATGAGAAGATTGCATACCAAATAGAGTGTTGCAGCTGAAAGATCTTTTTACTACCTCTAGATTTTGACTAAGAAGCACACGTAAAATATATTCCTCATGTGCATCTCCATCTCTAGTGCACCACACACACTCTACTCATCCTAAAAACAAATAAGCATTCCCTACCATGGTGCTTCAACCTCCTCATCCTCCAAGGAACTTCACCATTTTCACTGGAGGAAGTCCTCTCAATCTCAATGCCCAACATGATATGCTAGTGGCTACACTCAAGAGTATTTCATACTTCAGAGGAGAAAATCAAGTCAGCCATGTTCAACACATTTAAGATATAGGAAGTGTATGCTATGTCTATCTGATTACACATGATGATGTTGGTTTTATGTTGTTTATAGCCTCTTTCAAGGGTAAAACACTCCAATGGTACCATGGCCTAAGATCTACATCTATTGCTACCTTGGATGAGCTTGGAATGACTCTATGCAATTAATTTGAAGATAAATCAAATCATCTATCACTAGTGGAGTGGTTGAGTAAAAAAAACCTCATGCCCAATGAGAGGATGAAGGATTTCAACATTAGATTCTAGAAGACTTGGGACATAATTCCTCAAGTGGCAAGGCCTAAAACCTTACATACTTTCTTGTACTATCTAAATGATTTGAATAGTGAAATTTAAGTGATGATTCAATCCATGGGAGGTAGACACTTACCTCCTGCATATAACATTGCAATAAGTGCAGAAAATAGTCTCATTTAGGCTGGTAATTTGGCACCTAGGCCTCTTATGCCCTTGTTCCTAGAAATGTCTCCAAGGCCCCAACCTTTTGTTGCTCGAGTTACAATGCATAGCACACAAACAATTGCATCGACATCTTACTCTTCTGCACAAAAAAAGAAGATGATGAAGTAAACACCCTGATTAGAAACTTGTCCAAGAAGGTCATATCATTGGAGAAGTAGTAGGCGCAAACCTATAGAGGTAGTTCCAATCAGGCACAAAGCTAAAGAAATCAACCTTAGCGCAATAAATATGAAAATCATAGATACGGGTAGAACAAATAGAATGCTAGATGGCATGCTAATGCATACTTTCCTTTGCAAGTTATTCCTCCTACAATACCCCTTCTAGCACCATCACAAGCCAAGAACTTGTTCTGGTTCATAAAAACATGGTGTAATAATTGGAGTTGTGTTTTCATTACAATATGCCTCATAGTCAATATCATTGTATTAATGTGCGCATGCAATCCTACATGATCCAGAATGCTTCTAACTATGAGCCTTCTATCAACATAAGTGAGTTTGAGAGTCAGAAAAATCCAAAGGCTCCTCCTGAGGCCAACTTGGTATTCTTTAGTGCTGAGGAATTTTGTGCAGTTAATCAAGTTACAGATGATGGAATAATATCGGGTGCTCAAGTTGTAGAAAACATAAGATACAAAAGGAGAAGGATAGAGTTTGGTGTGTAGGTAAAAATTCTAATAACACAGAATGAACCTCAAAAGAAGATATATGTAGCCAATGCATCCATCATTAAAAGCACTTAAGTTCCTACACACGAGGATCCACACAAATTTCCTCTGAAAGTAGCGTGCACCCCTCTTTTGATAGGTAAATCTTTTATTTCGGGTAAGAACCCTGCCTCCATGCTTGAACAATCAGGAAAGTATGTTCTTGTTCCTCAAATGCATAAGTAAGTGGGTTTTCCATTCAGCATTCTGGACCAGATGAAAAGGAAAAACATAAATGTCACAATGTGGGATACACTCACTTTTCCCTCCCAGTGTAAATTTTTACATAAAGCTCTGGCTCAACTCCCACACATTGATCCACCCATCTAGAAGTCACGTGCCTCTATCAATATCCTCCAAGCAGAGGAGAAGTAATTAATTAAATTTGTTAGAACCCCACCCTTCTATATGTCTTTGATCATAGAAAAACATCTTGTCCATAACAATATGATTGACTTAGGTGCTAGTACTTCTTTCATTCCTATGAATATTTTTGATGTCTTAGGTCTTAAGTATAGCCCCCTCATAAAAGGATTCCTAAAACTTGATGGTTCAACTGTCACTACCCTAGCAATAATCACGGATCTTGAGTAAACTCTCCATGCATGTCCAATTTTAACAATAACTGAAGATGTATCAATCATTGATGTACCCCCTTTGTTTTATTTATGTTTATCAAGAGATTTTATTGCTAAAGTGGGTGGTTACTTGTATTATGATTGGTCTCATATATTAATCAAGACAAGGTATGGTATCTAATTTACAATACAAGTTGAGCTAATTTTTTCCTATCATGTAGAGTTATATGTCCTATCCCCTCTCCAAGTTAACTATTTAATTCAAGAAGAACAAGTTCTAGTATCTGAAAAGTAGCCTCTTCAACCTTATATCCCTAATCTAGTACTTGATGAGTGGGCAGAGAGGCACCATAAATTTGACCCATATCTTGAAGAGCTAGAGTCTTATAAAACTGGGTTTGGTACTTATTGCATTCTTGAAGAAGAAGTTATACTGTCACACACAATCAAGAAAAGTGAAGAGAAACCTAGTCTATGGAAATTATAATTTGATGGATCCAGAATAAGAAAAGGCATGAGATTAATATTTTTAATCATTTCCCCTAAGGATGAGAACTTATTCTTCATACATAGGTTGTAGTTTATATGTTCTAACAATATGGCAAAATATGAGGTACTAGTGCATGATATGCTTATTCCTATAAATAAGAATATTAAGGTGGTGAAAATATTTGGGAGCATATAATTTTTTATCCATCAGGTTACCAACAAGTGTGCAGAAAAGAATAAGCTTCTCAAGGCTTATAGAAAAAGAGTTTGGGACCTCATTAAAAGCTTTGATGCTCTAAATGTGTAGGTAGTGCCGTGTAAAATGAATAAGGAAGATGATCAAATAGTCGCTCTTGGTTTGCAGTTCTCTCCTACTAAGGACTTTGTCAAAGGAAACACTTAACACATTAAGATGGTGATTCGACCATCCATTGTAGATAAAAAACTAGTTGGCAAGTGTTTGAAAGTGACAAGAAAATCATTCATTTCATCCAGAATGAAGCTTATTTCTCATCAAATATGCAAGCTAATTTGGATGACATATATGATGATCAAGTAATAAAACTGAAGAAAAAAAAGTTTCCTAAAGGGCTAGTCACCTTAGAAAATTTTTTTAGCCTTGATGATGAGTTCAAGGGTGAAGAGAAGTATATGCACGTTGCTCAAGAAGACTTCTCCCCAGTCACTAATACACATGGAAATTAGTGGCTACTCAGTCACGCTTGCACGCATGACAAAAATTCGGCCTTAATTTCTCTTTTCTAAAAATAAAGTGATATATTCTCATGGGAGTATGAAGACCTCAAAGGTTTTGATCAAAGTGTTTCTTAACACTCCATTGACCTTGATCCTAGTATCAAGCCATTCAGAAAAAAGAAGTAACCATTCAATCCAAAAATAGAGCCCATCAAGAGAAAGGAGTTATCGAAACGCATTGAGGAGAATATTATTTTTCCCATCAAGTACTCTACCTTGGTTAGGAATTTAGTTCTGGTGTGCAAGAAGAACAGTGAAATCAGACTCTATGTTGATTTTAGAGATTTGAACGAGGCATCTCAAAAGGATAATTATCCTCTTCCTTCTATGGAGTAGATTCTATAGACTATGGCCAACGTGTAAATATTCTCAATGCTAGATGGATATTATGGCTTCCATTAGATCCTGGTCAAGGAAGATGATTAATTCAAAATGGTGTTTACAACCAAGTGGGGAAAATATGTGTATCAGAAGATATCCTTTGGTCTATCAAAGGGAAGTGAAATGTTTCGGCATGCCATGGACATTTCCTTCAAAGGTTACGTCAATGAGTTAAAATTTGTTTACCTTGATGACATTAAAGTCTTCTTAAAGAAAATCATGGATCACAATGCAAACCTATAGAAAGTATTTGAAAAATTTAGAAGGTATGGGGCATATCTTAACCCCAAGAAGTGTAATTTTGTATTGATACAAGGAAAACTGTTGGGCCATGTGGTTTCAAAGGATGACATCACAAATGACCCCTAGTACATTTCATCCATCCCAGATCTTTCCCTGCCATTGCATAGAAAGGCCTTACAATCCTTCGTCGGTAAGATCAATTTTGTTAGGCATTTTATTCATATATTTGTAGGACTAGTTTGGCCCATCATCCTAATGCTCAAGAACATAACTTTTAGATGGACAATAGAAGGAAATGAAAGCTTCAAAAAAAGAAAACAAGAGATTGCTTCCGCGCCAACACTCATCAACCCGAATTACCCAAGGGATTTTATCCTTTTTGCTTATGGCACTGATGTGAATTTTTTTATTGTCCTAACACAAAAAATGAACAAGGGATGGAACATCGAGTGGCATTATTCATCCAAACACAGAAGGATTATGAATTAAAATATAGTCACATGGAGAAATAGATCTTCACCATCATGCACGCGATCAAAAAATTCAAGATTATGCTTTCCAAAAATCACATCAAGGTGTTAGTTTCCCACTATTGTGTTAAATACTTCATCATGGGAGCAGAAATAAGTGATAAGAGAGCAAAATGGGTGGCCAAAATCATAGAGTATGATGATATAATGCAAGCCACAAAACTAGTAAGAGGTGGCACTCTCTATAAGCAGCTTGCTGAGGACACACAAAATGAATCTTAGACTTCATTATTCCTTGAGGAGGACCTCCCGTGGGTAGAACTTGAGAAAAATATAGATCCTGGTGTGCACAACTAGATGAAGGAAATGATCACCTTCCTTTCCAAGGGTACATACCCTCCTGGTTTAAACAACGAAAAGAGAAGACATCTAAGGTTACAATATATTCATTATGTTTTCATTAATGGACTTATCTCCAAGAATAATCTTGATGGCATGTTGTTAAGATGTATTGATGACACATAAAATGAAAAGGTGTTAGCAGAATTTTACAATGGATTCTCTGGTGGACACTTATATGTCAAGACTAATACAATGAATATCATAATGACAGGTATATTTTTTCCTACTTTGTTTATAGATGCACACAAGTGGGTCAAAAAATGCAAGGAATTTTCTTTCTTTACTAGAAAAAAAGATTAGAAGTTCTTCCTCTTTAACCAATCCAAGAAAATCAACCTTTTGTGTAATAGGGTCTCGACTTCATAGGCATGATCAATCAACCTTCAAGCGCTGGACACAAATGGCTGCTAAAAGAAATAGAATACTTCACAAGATGGAAAGAAGCTATCATGCTCAAGGAATCAACTGAGTCATTCATCCTTGAATTTTTTGAAGATATAGTCATAAGGTTTGGCATTCCTAAAACCATTATCTCTAATAATGCAAAGGCCTTCCTTAGCACTAAAATCACTGATTGGGCTCTAAATATGGGCATCTATATGAAGACTTCTTTCAACTATTAACCTCAAGTCAATTGTATCGTAGAGTCAACAAACAAGAACCTAATTAGGATAATGAAACACACAATGAACATCAATAAAATACACTGACATACAAAGGTATCACGCACACATTGGGAAGATAGAATCAAAGTTAAAAAAGAAATAGGAACTTCACCTTACAAGATTATCTATGGAAAGGGGGGTACCCTTCCTTTGACGTTGGAGTTAAACTCATTGGAACTTTCTCAACAGTTGGAGTTGGAAGGAGAAAACTAGAGATAAATAAGAATTGAAGAATTGGTTAATCTTTAAGAATCAAGGAACTCTACGATGATCAAGATAGATCAACATCAAAAAGTAACAAAGAAAAGGTTTTCAAAACAAAGGCTAGGCCTCAATCTTTCAAAGTTAGGGAATTTGTATTTAAATAGAATGTTGATAGAGCTAAAAAAGGGATCCATTCAAATTTTCATGTACTTTGGAGTGACCCATACATCATTTGTTCATGTAAGGAGGCTAACTCTTTTGAGTTAACTCATCTTGATTCATGAGCACTGCAAATCCCAAGAAATGGAATCTATCTCAAACCCTTCCATTAAGTTTGTTGCATCATTTTTTATATATTAGAGTAATTTCAATTTCTCCAAGTGTGTTGCATGCACATTATTTATTTTTACATAGTTCTTTCTTCTCGTGTGCTTACTGCACACACTCTTCTTTTTTCTTCCAGGGTGTCAGTCTTCTTTCAACAGTTCATAGGATTTGGAATAGAGTCAATAAATGATCTTTCAAGTGACTTCGGGAGAAATTACTCAAAGCTAAAGGTGATAATTTCATGACTACATAGTAGAATCCATGCCTAATGTATGCTATAGGCTACTGATATCCTTCATCTAACAAACAGATGGTCCTGAAATCCACAAAAACTATTATCCAAATAACTCTCGTAGTTATTTGGAAAACTTACATACATATTTTGGCTCAGATATCTTCGTTACAAGTGGTGTGCACCTCATTTGTCTCCTTGGAACATTCACTTGGTCACAATTACCTCACATTCCCTTACACGCTTCCCCTTCTCCCCTTTACATTTTCCTTTTCCTCTTTGTTCCACTCTTCCCTTGCATGCATATTCTGTGCATTTTCCTTCTTCCTAGTAGCTATTTCATCCTACGTGTGTGCCTCACACTTGCTTCAATTGGCTAAGTCATTGGCATCCCTTTGATCCCTTTCCTTTCTGTGCATTGTAATTACGTGCACCTTCCTTCCATCATATTCCGACGCCTCAATCTTCTGTGCACACACCTTTGGAAACTCCTTTGATCCATTCCAAGCCATGTCATTATCTGACATGGTTGAGTGTGCCATGCATAACCTATCAAAGCAAAAAAACAGAGTGACAAACATTTGCAACAAATTAACGAGTGGCACATGGAAGAAATTACAAGAACACTTACACAGTTGGTCATCCTTTCAACAGATCCATGTGCGCCACGTGTCTTGTATGTGCAGGTGGCTATGAAAATATTTAGAAAACACTATATTTTTCTACAAATATCTAATCGATGCACACCTAGTATCCATCGATAGCTGTTGACAAGGGCTATAGTGCTAGAAATTTAAATTCAAATTCTTGGTAGATCTGATAAATAAAACATGGAAAAACATCAATTTGGACATTGATGAGTAGATCTAAATTATTTAACCACCTGATTTGATATTATCCACCCTCCTACCTTCCTTCTCAAGCACACCCAACAGACTTGGGGAAACCTATTGTATAGATTTGCAGGCATATTTACAAGCATTGAATGCTTCTTTTTGGTGGTTGTATTTCAAATTCCGGTTTTTCACTCCTTCTTCTCCTCTCCTTCCATTGATTGATCTATAAATGTAAGAGTTGGGATCATTATTAATGTTGGACACTTTATATCCTTACACATTCTCTAAGGACTTCATATCTTTATATTTTGAGTTATAGACCTTGAGATCTGACTCATGCATCTGAATATCGACCTTAAGTTGCCATTGTAATAGTATGTGCATTTTTGGATGTAATGGAAGCATCATTTTGTGTTTAATCTCTATCCTAGAATGTTTTCATTCCTTCTTGTTTCCTTTATTTTACTTTTCTTACTTGTTTTGTCATTTTGCATTCCTTGCATTGCGATTTTTCTAGTTGTGTTTCATGAAAAAAGATCGTCTAAATGCGGGTTGGTCTATGCTACGTGTGTCTAGCCTCCCTTAATGCCTTTTCCTTCATTTTTTCTCATAACAAATAGTGTCCATCCCTCTTTTTCAGGTGTTGTCTCCTTCTTTAGATTATTTTCACATTCTGTTATCCTTCTATCCCTGGTCCCTTGGTCTTGTTAGCTTAGTTTTGCCTTTCAACATTAGGAGTAGCAGTAACAGTAGAAATAGATAGATGAACCAACCTTCTCTTGAGATCCGTCTCAAGCATGCAAGGTCCCACAACTTGGATATGGTTCTATTGTTGTCTCAAATGACTCAGTTCTTCCATATCCAATACACGAGTAAAATTTTGACAATGAACAATATGATCATGTGTAAAATAATTGCAATTGTTATTAGAATAATAATCACGATATAAAATATTAATATAACATAGATGAAGTAGAAAACTAAAAATTTCCTTGAGAGTGAAACTCATATACAAGTTATGTGTTAAGATCAGTACATGCATTTTGAAAGAATTTATGAATGATATGCTTACAACCATAATTTCGTTGTATTTGGACATTTTGCAATCTAGATTAAATACTGAAATCAACTATATTAGTTTTATTATACAAAATATTGGAATTCAATTTGGCTATTATTGGAATCCAAAAGGGGTCTTTTTGGAATTTGATTTGGCTATTATTTGAATCCAAAAAGGGATTTTTTGGAATTATATATCATGTATGAGGGATATGCATTTAAGGGTTTACATTTTTTTAGTATGAATAGGAAATACTTATTGGAATAATTAATACATTTATAGCTTTACAAAGCATAAAAAATACTTATACTACCCATTCTCATATAAGAATTTTTTTTTATCTTCTATTGAATGGGCATATGCCAATTCTCATATAAGAATCATGGAAGAAAAATAGAGGTGATAGTCAATTCATTTTAGAATGGACAGTTGCCCATTCTCACATCTTTTATGGTGATATTAAAATTTATAAGTTCAATATTACTTCAATGAGTTAGAACATTTAGAAAATGCATATGCCCATTCTCATACAAATAAAGAGTTTTATTATTGTGATGAGAATTGAAATATGCCATTTCTCATACTAACAAAGATTTTTATGATTGTGATGTGAATGGGTATATGTGCATCCTAATAAGCGTAATATATAAATAATGAACAATTTGGATGTAATTTATTTTAACTATGGGGTCGTGCACATTTGCATGTTGTATATTTTACATATTTTGATCATATATATTTGTATCTAATATTGCTTGTAATTTATGATATCAATTAAAATTTGACAAATTTTTAACTATAACGTTGATTTATTTGCATAGAATGAAAGTAGAAAATGTGTTGTTATGAGATAAATACAACATAAAATGATGGTAATAATTGATTTTTTTAAAAGATAGTCTAGAAAAATAAACCAATATTTATATATTTTTATGAGATAGACTAAAAAAAAAAACCAATTATTTTATATTTATTAATCACCACAATAGTAACAAGTAAGCTCAGTCAAACTCAATATTCATGGGAATGTGTTGTTATGATAAAAATATAAGTAACAATTCTTTTTGTATAAAATGATGGTAATAAATCCATTGTTATGAAATAGACTCATAAGACAATATGATTGAATATTAATGACAAAGACTACAAAAATAAACTAAATTTATCTATATATATATATATATATATATATATATATATATATATATATATATATCAACATAATAGTATCAAATACGCTCAATTAATCTCAACAATTGATTTTTCAAATGTTTCCAAAGATTGACATAAATTTTAGTGTGGATGCACATGATTTAACCATGTATATAAGTGTGTGAAAAAATTTCTATCATAATTCATTGTGTTATCAAATTTCCAGCTAGAAGGCAATTCAAATAAAATTTCCCTAGTTTTGTCATGAACAAAACATTTTGTTTCACCTATGAACAATATGTTTTCTACTCCATATATTTGGGTGTAGTTGTTGAGAACCTTTTGAATATTTTTTTTGTAAACTGGCACAATATTACCCTTCTTCGATCTTAATTTTTTTTTGCTAATTTAACACTCCGATATGCCCCAACAAAAAATCAATTCAATATTTCTTATATTATCAAATATTTGAATAAAGGCATGTAGTTATCTTGAATGGAGGTATGTAAACCACAATCCAATATCAAAATGTAGTCATGATATCCTTAACAATTCAGGGCTAAAAGTACGACTGAAGTATCAATAGCATCCATATATAAATTATGGTTGTATTGTAAGTGATCTAAATTTAGAAATCCTTGGAACTCCAAAGAGCTATTCTCCTACCCCCAAAACCAGTAACTTATTTCCATGCAAAACGAGATCTGAAAAACCTACCAATAACAAAATATTATTAAATAAATTAAATCATCGATTATATTATCTTATTTTATTGATAATTACTTTATTTTTGTATAATCCTATGAAATCTAGTTTTGAGCATTAAATGGTAAACTATAAAAAACATCCTAATTTATCATTATCTACTAATCACATCATTTGGATGAAATGTGAAAAAACTAAAAAAATTGTAATAAACACATTTTGAGTATTACATACTAATAACCATCAATAACATCTTATTAAAGAGTATATAATAATCAATTCAAATGGAAAATGGGAAAAAGAACTACACAAATGTAATAAACACAATATTGTATATTCATTTATTCCACTGTTGTTTTAAATAGAGAACATCTCTTTAAGACATGATCTAAAGGATTTTTGGGAACTTAGATCTTCCCTAAACTTGGACCACATTGAAGAGCATCCTAAGACCTTTTCGATAGTATGCAAAACTTCAAAAATGGATTCCCTATTAATATTTTATTGTTAGTCAAAGAATGGGTCTTAAACAGGCCAACATAAGTCAACAGCAACAAGTGGACCAATTCAAAGGTGACAAGTGGAAAATGGAGAGAGGAAAAAATGAAGGTTGTTCGAGCTATTGCATCCTTGAGTCTTTGACACACGTAAGAGCGGGCAAGAACAAGAGGCTCAAATTTTGTAATGGAAGGGATCCCAACCGCCCTGAGAGCTATATTACTTTCACCGAGGTACTATTGCCTCAAGACACCACTTGGCTTACCACCACCAGATCAACTTTGCATTACAGATAATTGAGCTTTAAATTTCCATTGCAGCTCGATGAGCTACTATTTATTAGCTTGGTGGGGTGATCAACTCCCCACGTAGTTTATCACTTTTATTTCCATGTTAATTGGCATATTGACCAACCGACTTCTATATTTTGATCAATTTTCTTATATTGGCTGAAGCCTCGTTGTTTGGGATATTAATATTATCTAATTCAAAATTGTTAATTGTTCGGGCTTACCTATTATTGACCTTTGCCTTATCTATCACCGTGTGTCCGTAGTATACCATTTAACTCGGGATTCCACCTTATCATTAGACGAATTGTCACCACTTTATGGTATAGTCTATAGTTATTCGGGGACCTTATCCTTTACCAGTTTAGCACCTCATTGGCACAGCAATGACTTCGAACCATCCAGCTCGGCCCAAATGGGTATTACAATGATTAACATCTCGACACCTGTTAAACACGGCTCAGTATAGTTAGTGACCAAGTTATTTAACGTCTTGTTGGAACGATTATGTGGCCCACAAAAATAGCACTTAGCCACGTAGAAGAAGGGGGAGGTCTGTCCCCATATAAACATTGACCCCCCAACTACCCGCAACATGTGGGATTTTGACCCACTTAGGATTAAACAATCGCGGAATAGAAGGAGGCCGAGAAATTCAAACCTCAAACCTCATAGGACTAAGTTGCATATGCCCAATAGACTTCGCGAGGAGCTCAAATGTGATAAAAATGGCTCGCTGCATTTTATAGAGGACTATGTGTAGGTTTGTGGAGGATAGTGAAAAGGGAAGTAAGAATTAATCTTAGGTTTTGATGCACTTAGAGGCATTTTCAAGACTTGGTGTAAAAATAAAAGTTCCTTGAAATTTAGAGAAAAAGAAAATGACGGTATTATTTTTCCATGAAGTGTTATATATTTTCTATTGTGTGCATTTAAATCTCACATTTGCACAAGACAAGCACTGTGGAAGCATTGTAGGAGCCACATATCTATCTTGGAGCAGTTTCTGGTATTATTTAGAGTTCCTTGAGTCATAGATCAACTCATATGCAGGTATAAAGGTCTATTATTCATTATTAAAGGGTTAGTTGTACTTAATTGGGAATTAAATAGATTGATTCTCTTTTCAAGAATCCAGAGACGTAGCCTTTGGGTGAACTCCATTATCAATCTATTTTTCTGTGTATTTATTTCTATTTTTTGAAGCTTTTGATCAGATAAATATCTATAATATGGATTAATTTAATTAATTAGATTAAGAAAATATTTACAAATGGGAAATTGAACTTAATTGGAACATTCAATATCCATAATCCACAACAGATAAAACTAGATGCACATTTTCAATTTTTGGAATTTAGAATTCAAATCAAGTGGATGATAAATTCAACTTGTGATTACTCTGAATGGACTTGTAATAGATTCAGTTAAATCACAGAAGTTTGGTATTAAAACGATTAATTAATCAGTAAGATAGAGTTATGAAATTGGGTTTTCAAAACACCCAAAATTTGTTCTAAAAGTACTCTTGATCAATTTTAGTTATAGAAAAATTAAGATTCTAGAAAATTTTAAAAGTACAATTTTCGGATCAAGTTGGTATCAAAGTTGGTTTAGCTCTTTATTTGCTTCAACTGATTTGGTTAAGTTTGGGTTTTGCATTTTCTAGGCTTGATCTTTGAGTTTCAGTGTGCATAAATTTGAAGTAAATGTGCAACTGAAACTATGGGAAAATTGTCTAACGAAACCAAGTTTGAGGAAATTAAAGCATGTGATTAGAAAATTAAGGAACATAATGCCTTCCTGAGGTGTCAATTATTGACTCTTAAGGATCAAATTGATAGTTTGAAAAAAGAGGTAGAATCTAAGGATGAACTCTTAATGGTGTTGCAAATTAATGGACCCAAGAAACAGGTACTAAATACTATTGATGCATCCACTAATACAAATGAATGCATTGTAAGTATTTCAACACTTAATTCCTCTCCCAAATCCATGTTGGATTCTCATATTTCTCTAGGTGAATTTGAAAAAAACACCAAAGGTATACGACCTAAAATTTTGAATAATATGGGTTTTGATGGAATTAGCCTTATTAAGAGTAACCAAGGCATAACTAACCCCATCTTGCAGGAAGAACATCCTCATTATGCAAGACTAGGGTTAGCTATTATAGGTAAAAAGGAAAGTGGAGAGAATTCAAAGGCCACTGGAAGAAGACAAGATTCTAACATCAAAGAGGCTTACCTAATAGTTTTGGGTGATTCATCCTCAGTAGGAGGATTTGGAAATAATTCACCACGAAGAGGTATATAAATACCTCCACATTTGGTTTACCAAAAATGTAAGGGAAAAGGTAAACAAAATGATCAACTTTCTACATTGGAAAAGTATGATTATGATATGCAAACAATATTGTATAGTTACCCATGCACATTTTTTTGGTTATCTAATCATTGTGTGGCCAAGTGTAGTAAGTACAAATCCATGTTGGAGAAAATTGAGAAATTTAATTCTCCTAAACCTGTCTCAGCTAAATGAAGTCAAGGTAAATTTTCTAACAATCTGGATCCTAAAAAAATGGAACAAAGAATTTTTGGTCACTATAAGAAAATAGGTCATGTAATTGAAAAATGTTGGTAGCTACATCCAGAACAAAAGTTAATTTTTGTTAAGAAGGATAAAATTAATAAACCAACCAATTTGACGATTTCACTGAATCAGCTGAAAAGTAAAATGTATCAACCACCTAAACAGGAAAAGTTGTTGAAAAAGGTGGGTAAGAATTTCATCAGTTTTATGTTTTCACAGTGTAAATGTTGAATGACATACAAACTAACAAAGTAAATTTTGTAAATCCTATTGAGTTGTAAAATGGATAAATTCCATATTTAATTTTTACTTGGTCTTGGTGAAGTATCCCGAGGAGGGAGATCCACATGATAGGCTAAACATACTTGGTGATTTTTTTTTGTTATGGTTTTGAAACTTCATTCTTTGAGCAACATGTACAGTTATTCCTAAGGAGCATGTTTAGGGTATCAAATGTATAATTTTGGAAACTATATTAGAATGTTGTTCTAGTGAAAATTGTTTCTTGTAGAAACTATTTGTGAGTGTACAAATTATACAAACTCCTTTTTTTCTATGCATGATATTTGTACATGTATAAGTCTTTTTATTAGGCTTAATATTTATAACTTTCAGATATAGTTGCAAACAGCATGCATAAGTTTTTCACTAACAAGCTGTGAATAAAGGTTACATTTTCATTTTCAATAGTGGTGAGTGTAGGACCAGATTGTACAGAGGAATAGGACAATTTTATTGTCATCTAATTTGCGGTATAACCCATGGGTAACGTTACTTTTAATGGTTTTGATTATTGCAATCTTGAAAATGAATACTTGAAAATAATATTTGACACAGAAGATTTACACAAAAACAAGATGGTATTTGTGTAATTTATTAATATCAAAATCAAACATTACAAACAAATGAGAGAGCAACAATATTTATAGATATCAGACAAAGTCTATCTCATCCAAAATATATGGAAACAAATCACCTAATCTAAGTAAATATGTAGGAATAACATATTCCCATTAACTATCCTTATTTCCCCTCAAGGAAATCTTCCGAGAACTAAATATCCAATATATAACATCATCCCACAAGCCAAGGGATAAGATAACTAAAATACAACTCACTAACAATTGAGTTTAGCCAAGCTAACTTAAGTAATTATAAAATTAATTTATTACAATATCACTTTAACTCATATGAAGAATTAAGTGTTATTTTATTTCCAACATTTCCCCCTTAATTCATCATTCTATGAAGTGAACATGAGAGAAAAAATATAAATACATAAAATTTGGGACGTGCAAGAGACTTTGTGAATATATCTACACGTTAATGTTCTATCAGGAAAGGTTGTATATGTATATTGTTGTTCTAAACATGTTCGTGAATGAAATGTAGTTTCACCCTAAAGTGTTTGGTACGGTCATTAAAAAGTAGATTCTGAACAATTTTTATTTCTCATTCATTGTCTACATGTATGATTGTTGGATCTTTCTGTGGTATTCCCAATCCTTCAAGTATACGTTTCAGCCATATCGCTTCACAAAAAACTCCACCTGCTGCATGATACTCTAATTCTGTGGAGGATATTGAAACAAAAGTCTTCTTATTTATCCCCCATGATATTGGTATAGATCCAAAAAAGAATACAAATCCCGATGGGGATTTCCTGTCATATATGTTTCCTGCATGATCTGAATTTGAATATCATATCAAGAAGAATTTATTTATCTTCTTGTCTTCTAGGCCATAGTTCATAGTTCCTCTGATGTACCTCAGTTTCTACTTTACTACTTTCCAGTGAGAAACCCTTGGTTCTTGTATGAAATAAGAAAGGTAGTTGACTTCATAGCTGATATCCGGCCTACTGTAATTCAAGTAGATGATACTCCTGATCAAATGCATATAGAGATTTTCATTTACTTTTTGTGATGGATATGTTTGAGAGAGTTGAAGACTTGTCTCTATAGGTGTGGAAATTTGTTTAGAATCCATCATATTGAACTTATTGAGCATTGTCTTGGCGTATTTCAATTGTGGCACAAAGATATGATTTTCTATTTGCCAAAATTTAAGTCGAAGACAATAATGCAGAATCTCGAGATCAGTCATGTCAAATGATCATGTTAGACCTTTCTTTGTAACTCCATCATCCTCACTCATCCTCTAGTCATGACTACATCATCGAGATATACTACAATTATCACTATCTGCCCCCTTGGTTTTTGAGATAGAGATTAGGATCATATGGACTCCTTTTGAATCCATGTTGAATGAGATTCTCATAGATTTTGATATACCATGCCCTGACATACTGCTTTAAACCATATAGTTTTTTATGAGTCTACATACCTTTTCCTCTTTACCTGGTATGAAAAAACGTTCTGGTTGAGTCATGTAAACTTCTTCCTGTAAATCACCATCAAGAAAGGAAATTTTCACATCTATTTGGTCTATTTTCCAACCAAATTGTGAAGCTAGAGAAAATATTAACAAGGAAATTTTTATCTTATCTGTGGGAGCAAAAGTCTCCTCATAATAAACGCCTTCTTTTTGTTCATATCCATTAACAACTAGTATATCCTTGTGTTTATCACTACTTCATTTTGAAGATCCATCTTCATCCAATCGTCTTTTTCCCTTGTTGAAGATCTGTAAGTTTCCATGTATTATTTTTCATAAGTGACTTATATTTTGCATCTATAGAATATTTCCAAGGTTTAGACTATAGGGATTCTGAAACTATGAATGACTAAGTAATTTCAACAACTTTACCCATTAAGGCCGAATTGACCTCATTTCAATCCATATTGTCAGTCCTCATTCCAATGGTAGATGTGTTATGGGAACTATATAATTTTTCATCTTTGATCATACTTGTAAACCATTTAGGCATACTTTTAGTGGATCCTATAGGAGGTTGAATTTTACCATCTTCCCCATCATCATTGTCATCATCAAACTGATTACCATCCTATATTTTTACCATAGGGATGATTTTTTCATCATGTGAGTGTATGGAAGGAGCATGTTCTTCTTTATTTTAAAATAACTCAACATCCCGACTAGTGTATACTCTCCTTGTTCTTGGATCCATTAGTCTGTAGCCAAGTGCTTCATCACTGTATCCCAAGAAGATAAGTTTTTCTGATTTCATATAAAGCTTAGTTATTTGTTTCTTAGGAATGTGCATACTCTCTTTACATCCAAAAAATATAGGGTGTGAAATATATGTCTTATTCGATGACCTTGCTTCCTATGGTGTTACTACATCAAGAGTTGCAGTGGGAACTCTGTTTAGTAAATAAACTTCCATTTTAGCGTCTTTGGCCCAAAACATTTTTGATAAACTTGCATCATCAATCATACATTACACATCATCCATGATAGTATGATTTATCCTTTCAACAAAACCATTTTGTTGCAGTGTGTGAGGAGGATCCATTTAACGATGAATGACATGTGTTTCCAAAAAATCATTAAACTCATTGCTAGTTTATTCTCCCCCTTGATCAGAGAAGAGTGTTTTTTATTTTCCTTCTAGAATCTATTTCAAAAAGGGCTTTGAACTTCTTGAAAGTTTCAAAATCTTGGTCTTTTGTGGAAAGACAATTTATCCACAATTTTTCTTGAAAAATCATCAACAAAGAGCATGAAATATTGAAACCTAGAGTGGCTAGGACTCATTGGTCTGCATAGATTGGTATGTAACAAGTCAAGTTTTTCCTTAGGTTGAAATGTACTATGTTTGATTGATGCTATATGTTGTTTTCCTACCAAACAATGCTTAAATTTACTTGTACGCTTTTTTATAAGTGGAAAACCCCTAACCATGTTGTATCGATGAAGTGTGTCCAGATAGCCAAACTCACATGTCCAAGTCTTAGATGTAGTAGTTCAGCTAATGATATATCCTTGGTTACAAGTGCTTGATCATTTTGTTGAACAAAATACAACTTTCAAGCTTCTTGTAAAAAATTTTGTAAAAAATTTCAAGCTTCTTGACTTATCTCGAATTAAGCACATCTTTTTACCACCTTTACAATCAAATTCAATTTTGAGATTGTGATCTAATAATTGACTCATGGATAATAGATTTTTTGTTAAACAAGGGAAATAAAGAACATATGTAATTTTACAATTATGTTTCTTAAATGGTAGTGAAATGGAACCAATGCCTTCAAAATTGTACAATGTATCATCACCTAAAGAGACATGATTTTTAGTGGGTAACTTACTCATTGTGAAGAACCAATATTTCTTTCTTGTTATGTTTCGATTTGCACTCGAGTTGACATAACAAATTTTATTTTTAGAATTTGATACTTCATTTGAATATGAAAAATATAGGAAATCATCATTATAAAATTGTTTCTCTTGTTTGAATACATTTCCTTGTTAAGTTGGTTTATTTTTCCATTTTTGATTATGTTGTCCCTGTTTACTCTATTGTTGGTCTGATTTTTTTTATGGTAATAAATATTTTTTCCACATTATAATCCTTGTTTGAATGTGTTCTAAAAAAATTCTTTAACTCATGTCCTTTCCAGCCCCACAGGGAAATAATCTAGGAAAAAAATATGTAATATAGAACATGATCCCACAAATAATTAGACAAGAAAACTAAAATACAACTCACTAATGATTGAATTTATGTAAGATAACTTAAGTAATTAAAAATTACTTTATTACAATATCACTTTAACTCATATGATGAATTAAGTGTTAGTTTATTTCCAACATGTAATTTTGGAAAAATTACCATGCTATAAATGGTGTTTTGTGTTTTTGATATGCAGGGAACGATTGAACAGTCTAGCAGAGTGAATTTCCATTTTGTGGTCAAAATGATCCTACTGGGGAAGAGTGACTCAGAGGAATTTTTTTGAGTACATATCTTCCCTAAACAAGAACTACGCAAAAGAGCATCTCGAGATCTTTCAGGCGGTATGAATAACTTTAGAAATGGATTCTATATCCATATTTTAGCACAAGTCAAAGAATGGATCTTAAATGGGTCAAGATGGGTCAACAAGTCAACAAGTGGACTTATTGCAAGGTGACAAGTGCCAAATTTTGAGAGGGAAAAATGACAATTGTTTGATTTGTTTGCAACCTCTGATCTTCGAAATATTTAAGAGAGGGCAGTAATAAGAGGATAAAATTTTGTAACGAAAGGGAGCCCGACCACCGTGAGATATATATTACATTTTCTGATGTGGTGGGCCCATAAGCCACCATGTGGCTTGCCACGATGAGATCAAATTTGCATTGTAGGTCATTGAGCTTAGAATTTCTATTGTAGCTCGACGAGCTACTATTTATCATCTCGGTGGGGTGCTTAACTCCCCACCAAGTTGAACATTTTTATTTCCACACAGATCGGCATATTAACCAACCGAATTCTCTATTTGAATAAATTTTATTATATTGGCCCAAGCCTCATTGTTGAGGATATTTATACTATCTAATTCAACATTGTTAATTGTTCGGTCTTACCTATTATTGCTCTTTGCCTTATCCATGACTGTGGGTCCGCAGTATACCATTGAACTTGGGATTCAACCTTATCACTAGATGACTCGATACCCCTTTATGGTATAGTCTATAGTCATTCTGCGACCTTATCCATTATAATCTTGGCACATCATTTGCGCAGCGAAGGATTCAAACCATCCTTATCATCCCAAATTGGTGTTACACTGTTCAAATTTCAACACCTGTCAAACACAGTGCAACACAGTCAGTGACTGAGCTATTTAACCACTTGGTGGAAAGGTTATGCGGCCCAGAAAAAGTGTAGATGTAGCCTTAGCTGTGTAGAAGAAGGGGGATCTATCCCCATACAAACATTGACCCCTCTAACTACATGCATCATTTGGTATTTTTACCCATTTAGGATTAAAGTGGGTCACAACATAAAAGGAGGTCAGGTTATTTGAACTAAGGACCTCGTAGGACTAAGTCGCATATGCCCAATCAGATCATCGAGGAGCTCAGATGGGATAAAATTACATCTCGCTTCATTTTATAGAGGAATATGTGCATTTCTCTAGAGGATAGTGACCATGGCAGCAAGCATTCATCTTAGGTTATGAGGCACTTAGGGGCACTTTCAAGAGTTGCTGTAAAAATCAAAGTTTCTCAAAAATCAGAGAAGAAGAAAATGGTGTCTTAGTTTTCATCAAGTGTTATAAATTTTCTATTTTAGGCATTTAAAGGTCTTATTTGTAGAGGAAAATTATTGTGGAATAATTCTAGGAGCCACATATTGATCTTGGAGCAATTTATGGTATTGTTTAGAGTTACTTCAGTCATATATCAACTGATATGCATGTATAAATTTCTATTAGTGATTATTCAAGGGTTAATTATACTTCATTTGATATTGAATAGATTGATTATGTTTTTTTGAGAATATGGAGACGTAACCTTTGAAAGGAACGATACCCAGATTGTACCAAGACAAGAACACATATGCTAGTCAAACACCACGATCTACAAGATGAAAGAAATTCACCAGAATAACTTTACATAAACCTTTGCAAACAAATGAACAACAATATCATATATTATTATGGAACTCAATGCAATACATTGAGAATGGGCCTTGCTTAAATAGGCAATGAATAACAATCTAAGAACTAGTCAAGGTCGTAGATCAAGCCATAAATCAAGGAAATAACTAGTCATCAAAGAACTAGTCAAGACCATAGATTTAGGAGAGAACTAGACATCAAGGATCTAGTCAATACCATAGATCAAGGAAAGAACTATACCTAATAACTAGATAATATCTCCTAATATCTAAATAAGATAAAATAAATATCCACACACATAAGTGGGTGACGATAAATACAATAAAGGTAAATAAAGTACCTAGGTGAACATGAGCTAAGGTAAATACCTACTCTAACACCCCCCCCTCAAGTGAAGCTAGGGGCCAAAATAGAAGTGGCATGTCTAAAGTATGAGTCCCAGCAACTAGGCATGATGAGGTACTCATGTACAATAACTGGGAAAAAAGGGACACTGTAAGCTACCCAAAACCAGTAACAACAAAGTAAAGAGATTAAAGACCCGCTCCAAGGCATCCCAAGAAGCTCCGCTAAAAAATTTGTACAATGCTGAAGAATTTTTGTGTGTACTATGGTCTGAATCCACTGTTCGATCACAAAACTCAAAAACAACTGACACTGGGATTCACAAGAATAGCTCCATACAAGTAGACTATCAACGGAGTGATGTCGAAAGTGAAAAAAAAAACCAAACATAATTTGATTAACTACTACAAATAGGTGTGCCACGATCCAAAAACAATAACCAAAACAACAAGCCAATGACACAAAGTCTAGAGTGTCACGATCCAAGAAAATCTAAGGTAACAAGGAAACAACACGAAACCCGAAGAAGCAAGATCAACACCGTACCCTCCCATACTGTTGAATGGGTGGAGTGACGCTACAAATTTGTATGAGTTTCTCAAAATCAACTACTCAAACAATAACAAAATAACACTGGACTTCACTAGAATAGATCCCCCACAAGAGATACTGTCAACATGCCAAAAGTGTCAAAAATACAGATACAAAATCTCTCAACAAACAAGAGAGATACACTACACACGCTAAAGAAAAATTCTCAAAACAGGAAGCATCAAAATGTAGAAGGTATAGAAAGTGAAGCAAGAGGCCGAATGGTGGAGGAGCCATGCCTGTAGAGTCCTCTCAATAAATGTCTATGTCGCCTCCACGAGTGATCAGATATCCACCATAAATCAACACGGATGGATGAAGAAGATGCCTCCATATGACTTGGTGCAAAATCCACAATGGGTGCATGCAAAAGAACATCTAAATGTGTGTCAGGTTGATCATGTCTGACAACTGAAATCTTAGGTTTCTCAAGCCTGAGTGAAGATGTATAACTCTTGTGTTGCTCATGATCCTCAGAAAGAGTCGACTGAACAAAAAAAGGAGCGTTGTCAATGTGTGATCCCAATGAAATGACATGACAAGAATTCCACTTAAATTGTGTAATAGAGGAAACAATACCCTGTGAATGTTTGCCAATGACTCCACTAGTGAGACACATAAAATGGAGCATGTGAGAACTGAATGTAGTGGTATGATTCTTAAAAAATTTATGCAGCTGAGTAGAAGTAGGATACACAACATGTAGTACTGTAATAGGCACAGATGTGGAAGAGCATGCAGTAACAAGCCTAACAGGTTTAGAAGCATCAAAGGAAGGTTCAGGCTCAAAAACTAGCAGATTAATGTTAGCAGGTACAAGAGAAATAGTTGTAAGTGGACTAGCAGCATGGATATGATTGTCCACAATATGATGGTGATGCTTGTAAGCTAGGAAGTTTGTTCTGCATGGAGTGTATTATTATATTGTTATCATGAATGAGTGATTGTAGAAGAGAATTTCAATTCTTGAGTGATCTATTTTCTTCCAAAAATTTTACAATATCCTCTTGAAGTCCACATACTTTAGAGAAAGTCATATCATTCTCAGAATCCATGATAGGTACAAACTGCAACTCCCAAAAATTTAGGACGTCGGGCTTAGATGAAATTACATCCATAACTAATTACAACACTCCTCCATATTTGATACTTTATAATTATACTGCAATTCTCAAAATAAATATTTTCAATGGAAAGAGCATGAAAAAACAAGCACTTTTTCAAAAAACGGCACTCAAAACTGAGTTACCGATCAAAAGTTTCAAGCTTTTTAATAGTTTGCTCTATTATTTATTTTAGTTACCACTGAAGCAAAATAAATTGTTGTTGCCTTCACCACACAGATAAAATTAAAGGGGGCTGAAATTAAGCACCTAGAACCACAAGCTTTAAGCCCTCATATGACCATACCATATGACCAATGGCTAAGGCCAAAAAGGGAAAGATATGAAAACCTTCATGCGCACAAACTGAGACAGATACGCTGTAACAGAAAAAAACCCAATACAAATCTCGAGAAATCCAACAAATCTGAATAAATAAAATAAAGTTTTTTTCCCTAGGCTCGAATCCTGAGTCACACCTGTGTGCTTCTCTGGAAAAAATTAAGAAACCACAAAAATGACTACCTCCAGAGTTGGCCAAGTTTACAGTTGATCTTAGGGTTTTCACACCTTTTGGATCCAATGGAAGCCTCTGTTTTGCATAAAAATGCACACAGTAATAAAATATGACCGAATCTCAAATATATGAATACACAAATAATTTATTTACAAAATAAAACTTACAGATAGAAGTAAATAGCAATCTCCATCTCTGATACCATGAAAGGAATGATAACCAGATCATACCAAGCCAAGAACATAGATGCTAATCAAACACCACTATTTATAAGCTGAAATAAATTCACCAGAATAAATTTACATAAACCTTTGCAAAAAAATGAGAAACAATATCATATATTATTATAGAACTCAATACAATACATTGAGAATGGTCCTTGCTTAAATAGGAAATGAATAACAATCTAAGAACAAGTCAAGGTCGTAGATCAAGCCATAAATCAAGGAAATAACTAGTCATCAAAGAACTAGTAAAGACCATAGATTTAGAAGAGAACTAGACATCAAGGATCTAGTCAATACCACAGATCAAGGAAATAACTATACCTAACAACTAGATAATATATCCTAATATCTAAATAAGATAAAAGAAATATCCACACACATAAGTGGGTGAGGATAAATACAATAAAGGTAAATAAAGTACCTAGGTGAACATGAGCTAAGGTAAATACCTACTATAACAACCTTTGGGTGAATTCTATTATCAATCTATTTTTTGTGGACTTATTTCAGTTTTGTGAAGCTTTTGATTAGGAAAAAAGAAATGGATTAATTTGATTAATTAGATTAAGAAAGTGCTTAAAAATGGAAAATATAATTTAATTTGCAACATTTAGTATCCCTAATCCAGAACTGATAAGACCGGATGCACATTTTAAATTTTTGGAATTTAGAATTCAAATTGACTGCATGATAAATTCAACTTGTGATTATTATTAATGTATTTGTAATAGATTCAGTTAAATCACATAAGTTGGAGGTTAAAAAAATTAATTGATCATTGAGAAAGATTTGTGAAATTGGGTTTTCAAAACACCCAATATTTGTTCTTAAAGTACTCTTGATAAATTTTAATTCTAGAAAAAGTAAGAATCCATAAATTTTTAAAATTACAGTTTAAACAAGTTTAATTGTTGGATCAATATGTCTCTTACATCATCTACAACCGATACCATGGAGAATTGAGAAAAAAAAAAGAGAAATAAAATCAACCTATTATTTTTAAATTCATTTTCATAAACATTTGGAAACACCAAAATTTTTTCTTCAGGAATGCCTTTGTTGTCTACGTTAACTACAACTGTAGTTTTACATTTCTATGGAAATTATGGTGTCTTCTGAACTGTTTCCAATTTTTTAATAAATCTAAATCCTTATTTTTCTCAATGCTTGGTACCCTAACAAAATAAAGGTTGTACGTCAACTTTAGTTGAGGATAATAGTTTTGTTGCTAGTTTTTCTACACTGACATATATATCCAACGTAGACGACCAAGGATGTTATTCGATGAAACTCTTTAAACACATAAGTTAGAAATTGGGTAATAGACATTCATAGTAGGAGGTTATCATTGTTCAATTGAAATGTATTTTCCTTTTTAGAAGTATGCTTTTCAACTAAAAATTGTTCTAATTCAAGAACAAGCAAATGTTTCTTTCGAGGTAGTGGAAAAAAGTAATATTATACTTCATTATGAACTTGTATGTATTTCAAATATGATAATAATATTTCAAAAAATATTTTTTACCCATTTATTTACATATATTTGTTTGTTGTATATTTTCTCCTTCTCTATCTTCACATAAAAATTGAAATTAGGATATATTTATCAAATTGATTCCAGCTAATATTGACAAATAAAAATGATTAATATTTTTACCTATTTCTTCACATTCATTTGTTGAATACTCTCCATCTACATTTGCACATAAAAATTTCAATTAGGATATATTAATCAAATTGACTCAATCAAAATATCGACAGGTAAAAAATACCATTAAATTTTAAATAATACTTTATACCTGTTCGTGAACAACCTGACATAATTGATAGTGAAGGGGTTGATGTAGCTTCAGTATCAATCTCCATCAGTTGTGTGTTTTCTATTTTTTGTTGGGTAAAGTTTTCTTGTCTAGTCGACATTATGCTATTGTTATGAATAATATATTTTTCTTCATTGGCAGGCATCATGCTATTGTTAGGAATACTATATTTTTCTTGGTTGGCCAAAATCATGTTATTGTTAGGAATAATATCTTCCTCTAATGGATTAACCTCATGGATTGTGCTTTGTTATCTCCACATAATCATGCTATTAATAGGAATAATATATTCTTGTAATGGTTTAACCTCATGGTTTTCTCTTTTTTCTCCACTCATGATCATTTGCAAGGGCTCAATAGTTGCTTCCAATAAACATAAACACTTAGAGTATAAAGTAAAAATTGTAAACAATGACTTGTTTTCCATTCTCACTTAATGACTATAATATCTATTTTATCTTGTATTCATCAGGAAAATACATGTTCACTAGTAATACTTGTTCAATCTTGTATTCACTTGGCAGGTACCTATTCTCAATTAGGAATCATAAAACAAGAATAGAATGTTGCATAAATTTGTTTGATTGTATGAAATATATGTTACATAATTTGGTTGTCTGATGCAGATCCTAAATCACTTGCAATCTATCACCAAGGTTAGAATGACCTAAGACTTCAAATAATACCTTTTACTTGGCTAGTAAATACTTGTCACTAGGTCTCCACTCTTAAGAACTTGAAAGTTTTTCCTTATGATAATTATTCATAATTGTCATATATTGACTGGACTATGCCTGGAAGATTCGACTGTTGCACTACATACCATAAATGAGAGGGGTCAAGCCTTATGCATTTTTCCTTTTTTTATAAGGTAGAGGGGCCATTCCCCATGATTTTTAATATAATTTATAGACATATTAAAAATTATTAAGTTCAATCATTCTATTGAATGTGTGGATTCATGTTCTTCAATAGGAATCATTAAGGAAGAATATATCATCGATATGTGAGAATGGAAATATACCAATTCAATACATGCAATATTGAAACTTAATCATTATAAAACCTATATAAAGGAAGTGGTTGAAAAATTTATAATATTTCTAACTTTAATATAAAACGTTAATAGGAATGATTGTTTCTAACTCAACCCATGATTCATATTATCATTCAGTTTCCTTTCTCGTTTAGGCCGAACAATTTCCCATTGTAAAAAAAAATTATACTTTAAACTACTCATCAGAGCTCCCTTTCTATAAGTTATAAGGGCTATACCCCATGATTTCTAACATAATTTATAGAGGTATTAAAATTATTAAGTTCAATCATTGTACTGAATGTGTGGATACCTGTTCTTCTCTAGGAATCATTGAGGAATAATATATGATTGATATATGAGACTGGACATTTACCTAATCAATAGATGAAATATTGAACTTAATCATTATAAAACATCTATAAAGGAAGTGGTTGAAAAATTCATAATATTTGTAACTCTAATAGAATGGACATATTACCATTCAATACATGGAATATTGAACTTAATCATTATAAAACATCTATAAAGGAAGTGGTTAAAAAATTCTGAATATTTCTAACTCTAATATAAAAAGTTAAAAGGAATGATTATTTCTACCTGTAAGGATGTGGTTATAAAATGTTCACATGAATGATTGTTTCTAACTCTACCAATGATTCATATTATCATCGAGAGAGATCCAGCCAGAATTTAAAATTCACATTTTAGACTTTCAGCAAGGGATGCCAATATACATAGGCATTAAAATGCAAAAGGTGAACTACATAACATGAATAATATATTCTTTCTCTACTTTCCATTCTAAAAAAAATTTAATTCTCTCTCAGTATTCCCATAATCAGAGATTATTTGCTACTTCCTATTCTAAAACAAAGTGAATTTTATTACATTCTTTTGTGATACATATTTTATGTACTGCCAATTCAATAGAAAGACAAAAATATTTGTTTGTTCGAGAAATGAGCATATGCCCATTGTAAACATTAAACTACAAGAAATACTAAACTTAATAATTTTAATATCTCTAAATATTTTGAAATAAATTTAATCTTCTTATAATTAAAATTCTAAATTTTGTTTACATATATTCTATAATATGAAAAGAACTTAGGATAAAACTATATCTAGGATGTACATCTTACTATTAGAAAAAAGTAAACATTGTTAAGAATTAATGTATACAAAGGAATGAATATAATGAAAAGAACACAAAGATCGGAGAGGCTATTTACCTCGAGGCGTATTTAGACATTTATAATAGTGTTGGATCATGATCTCTTGCTTATGATTATCCACCGTAGAGATAAGTGGGGACCTCTTTGTATTATGTTTTGCATTTAAATTTTTGTTAAACTATATAATATTAATATAGGGGACACATTAGTGTTTCATATCTCAATCCTGTGCTCCAAAAAGTGCATTGATATCTCACATTCGAAAGGATGTTTAGGGATGAAAAATCCAATTTCATTCCAGTTGATAATGTCCAAGTGTTTTGAATGTTGCCAATCTAGGTCCACTATAACATCTTCCACCTACATAGCGGTGTAATTATGAATACCATATATAGTAAAAATCATTTGCATCCCTTCAAATGTATGTTTTTCATTAAAAATTATGTAACATCCTTATGAAATTATTGTTTTTTTTTTGTTTTTTCATGTATATTTTTATAGCATTATCAAATAAGATATCTTTTACTAGTGAAAGTATAAAGATGCAGACACAACTGATTATACTACACCCAATGACACAAAGAAGCTCAAAAATATTGTTTTTCGAGATAGTACTCATAGTATTACAAAAATCAGAAATTACAACTTCTACTGTGAGAGGCGGTAAATGGAATTCCAAACCTCTCAATGTTTTACTAAGGAAATAAGGATAAGAATATTGACAATTGATTTCATATGTAAATGGCATACTTGGATGAGAAAATGTATTAGACGCAGTCACATACAATTCAAGTAGTTCAATAACAATTTTTGAATAATTTGGCAAATTTATTTCCCCTCATGGATGGAAAATTTTTCAATCACATTTAATACAATACATACTATAACGGATACTTATTATGGAACTCTTGCCAGCATATGAGACATAACTTTGGCTCTTGTTGCTCTACCCAAATTTACTCTTTTCTAGTAATATTTTAGAAAAATTTCATTAACACCATAATCATTTATGAACTAAAATTCACCACTAATGCATTTATCTACAAAGAGATCATTCTTCAAAATACCTTTTGTTCATCTGAATCATCCTTTTGTAAGCAGATCTAATGAATTTATCTTGAAATATGGGTCTATATTTGTTTTTGGGCTACAAGGCAACCCACCATTAGTATACAAGTCAAACACTAAAATCTCCTTATCTCAAATTTCTTCTCGAAGTACAAGAAATGAAATTTTATCATTAAAACTTTCCAATTTTCCCTTCTAAAAAAGAAACAAAATTTTCCTTTCAAACAATTGCATGTGAACACTAAAATAATTTTTATTATTTTAGCGTTCTATGAGAACTAATGTAAGTTAATTTATATGTGCAAAAAAATTTAATACAATTTATAAATATCTTCCATCCCTCTGACTTTCTGTGACCAGAACCATGATGTTGTGGTCTCTTTTCTAAAATACACCTTGATCTAGTTTTGTACAGCGAGTCGATAAATATTGTTTTCACCCATGTTTTGTTTTCCATATTCTATTGCTTGTAAATACTTATTATTTATTTTTTTGTTGCTTTGGAAGATAGAATACGGGAAAACCTTTGTTTGATTCTATCATGAACAGATGAAAACTAAGGATTTGCAAGGATTTGTTTTTGGACTTGAATTGTATGTTGCCCATTAATAATATAAAAATGAGTTTCTATGTCATGAATTTCATGCTCAAAATCCATGTCAGAAATATCACCAGTAATTTTTTTGAAAGGAAGCAAAATTGCATCCCATTGAAGAGGTACAAGGTTGCACAACATAGAGTACATAAGGACACTAAAACATGATAAATCAAGTGATATGTATTGGAATTTTGCAAGAGCTACATGGCAATGACCAATATCAATTTTGAAGGACTTTTCTTCAAATAAAAAAATAAGAATCTCTTCAGATAATGTAGATTGACTTTTTTTAAACTCAGTTTGAACTTGTTTTAATAATTTTTTCTCTTTTGTAGATTACTTCACCTCTTGAAAGTGTGATTCTGAAATGTGTTTTTCTAGCTTAGATAATTTTGGTCTTCTGAGCATGGTAAACATTTTTTAATTTAATATTCATTATCCCACTTCCTTATCCATATTTAGGCGGTGGGTGACAATAGATGAAGTGAATGCATACTAATATAGCATTTTGAATATGGTGATAATTCCTACACAAATAGCTTCACTATTATGCACACCACTCTTGTACCACTTCAGTGGATGGATCAATTTTCCAAGCCATAAATATAACATGAATCTTTGTATTTTTTTCTGACCTTTCCATGCCATACTTTTTTGTAAGGAGAAATATGTAATTCCATTTTATGTAGTGAGCATGTTCTTGATGCATTGTCCACTTTTTCCACTTGAAGAGATAAAATTATATCTTTTATACACTTTATGCTCACAAGAATGCCAACTGGTGTGTGTTGGTCTCCCAAGTAATGAAACAACCACAAATCATTGTAATAATTATCAGGGGTGTGAACTTCAATGAACCATGCTTCATCCCTTCTTCCACAGTTTTATACACCATCAATAAATGGAATTTCCTTGTATGGGGTCGTGGTAATAAGAATCTTTTTTTTCTTGTACAAATTTTTTAGTGTAATATGTATATCAAAATATTTGCAGACTTAACATTTTTTATAAAACTAACAAGTTGTAATAATATTCAACTTCCCATTTTAAAATCTATTCTTGTTTCTGATGATCGCATCTACCCATGATAAGTTTGTTTATTTGTATTGAATGGGTAGATGCCTATTATCATGTGATATAATTATTTGTTTATATTAGTGTAATACATATCAAAATCTTCAAAAAATTACATTTTTTATAAAATTAACATGATACGATAACATTCAACTTCCCATTTTAAACTCTATTCTTTTTCTATGATTGCATCTACCCATGATAAGTTTGTTTGTTTCTATTGAATGTGCAGATGCCCATTCTCATGTGATATAATTTTTTGTTTATATTGAATGGGCCGATGCCCATTCTCATGTAACATAACTATTAGAAGAAGAATAGAGATAAATTTAAGTTATCTTCAATTCATAGTTTTTTAGAGTTATTAGAATGGGCAAGCGGAGTGAAAAATTTAACTTTGTTTTAGAATGGGCAGATGTCCATTCCCATATAGAAATCATGGAAAAAGAAAAAGAAAGATTAGAGATATTAAAATGATCTACCCATTCCCATATAGGAATCATGGAAGAAGAAGAATATAGATTAGAGGTATTAAAATGAATGTAATTAATTTATTATAGAAGGAAAGATTACAATTTATGTTACTGTTTAATCTGTCTAGTTTACACATTTCAAAGTTTCAAAAATATTTGAAGAAAATGTTTATGCTACTTTTACTCTCTCCACTTTATTTTTTCATCATTTTCACTTTAAAAGGTCACATATGCCCATTCTCACATATAACTAATATAAAAATAATAGAGATAAATCTTCTCATTCTCATATATAACTAATAGAAATATCTTATATATCTAATTTAATACAAGAAGAATAGAGATAATTTTAAGCTCAACATATTATATTGACATTATTTTAACATGGGAAGGTTATTCTCATTACATTGTTTGTTTTATAATAATTTGTGAATCGTCTCCATAATTTGATATGGTTAATATTATCGTAGTAAATTTTATATATATTCTTCATATCTGATTCAAATTATCTATATGTCTATTATTATTTTTTGATTCCAATTACTTTATCTCTACTCTATTTAAGTGTTTATAATTGTATCATATTGGATGGACTATCCCTACTTGAGCCAAGTACTGCACTACATACCCTCTACAGGGATCAAGCCTTATGTAGTTCTCATCATATTAAAGATCGTAGTAATAAAAGTGAATAATTTCATTCTGAAGATGAAGTGAATTGTTAAGATATTAATAGAAGTGATGTATTTTATCCTGAAGATATGATTCAAGAACATAATTATCTTGCATTACCAAACATTAGCATGAATCACATGTTCAGGATTAAATGATAAACTTCCATTGTGACTACTGGTTGAATATTCATTGTTGAAGAAATTATTAGGTGCTCATGTTTTCCTACACCACATCATAAAACTTGCACAAAATATGAAATCATTCAATGCATAGCTCAAGTTATTGTTTATAATTATATCATCTTTTATGGGGTAATAGATTAAGATATATTAGATGTTTAGAATGGGAAAATTATGCTCTACATACCCTCGAGAGGGATCAAGCCTTATGTAATTCTCATCTTACAATATATACATATATAGATCCATTCACATTTAGGTACGCATAGAATAAGAATAGATATTTTGAATGGGCGTATGCCCATTCTCATATAAGAATTATATAATAGAATTGGAAGATGTGCCTTGTGGAAGTTTCAACACGATTTGAAGAAAATGTTTATGCTACTTTTACACTCTCTAATTTATTTGTTCATCTTTTCAGCTTTAAAAGGGCAGATGCCCATTCTCATACATAACTAATAGAAGATAAATAGAGACAAGTTTTATCATTCTCATGTATAACTAATAGAAATATCTTATATATCTAATTAAAGAAGTTTGATTATAAATAAATTTAAGTCTCAACATATTATATTTACTTTATTTTTACATGGGAAGGAATGGGAAGCAAGTTCATTGTGACAGAATTTATAGAAGATGTTCACATTTATAATGGGTATAAGCCCATTATGATACAAACAAACATTGTTTGTTTTAAACAAATTAGTATTTATTGTATTACACTAGCTAGACTATCCCTTGACAGAGTGATGTGCCACACTAAACATACCGCGAGATTGATCCAAGCCTTATCTAGTTCTATTATTTTATTTATAATTGTATCATTTTGAATGGAGTAACCTTGGTTGAGCTTAGTACAGGCACCACCAAGTGTTGCACTACATACCTGTGAGAAGGATCAAGCCTTATGTATTTCTATTATTTGGTTTATAATTGTATCATTTTGGCTGGACTAACCTTGGTGGAGCCAAGTACATGCACCTCAAAGTGCTGCACTACATACCTGTGAGAGGGATCAAGCCTTATGTAGTTCTATTATATTTTTTATAATTGTATCATTTTGGCTGGACTAACCTTGGTGGAGCCAAGTACAGACACTGTCAAGTGTTGCACTACATACCCGTGAGAGGGATCAAACCTTATGTAGTTCTATTATTTTTTAATAATTGTATCATTTTGGACTGGACTAACCCTGGTGGAGCCAAGTATAGGCAATGCCAATTGCTGCACTACATACCCACAAGAGGGATCAAGCCTATACATAGTTTTATTATTATTTTTATAATTGTATCATTAAGGCTAGAATAACCTTGGTTGAGCCAAGTATAGGTACCGCCGAGTGCTGCACTACATACCCACAAGAGGGATCAAGAAATATACAGTTCTATTATTTTTTAATCATTGTATCATTTTGGCTGGACTAACATTGGTGGCATCAAGTACATACATCTCCAAGTGCTACACTACATACCTGTGAGAGGGATCAAGCCTTATGTAGTTGTATTATTTTTTATAATAGTATCATATTGGCTAGAATAACCTTGGTGGAGCCAAGTACACGCACCGCCAAGTTTTGCACTACATACCCACGACAGGGATCAAGCCTTATGTAGTTCTATATTTCATTTTATAATGGGTCGATGCCTATTCTCTATCCATTTTCATATAGGAATCATTAAAATATATTGTTTTCCACCATGACATCTTCCCATCCTCATATTATGTATAGTTCTATTATTATTTTTAGAATGGGTAGATGCCCATTGTCATTTATCATTAAAATAAAATATGTTCTTATATTATATATATTTAACACCATTTATTTCATAATTAAATGTAATTGTTTTAAAACATGTCTTCGAGCACTCGTTGGATGGAATTATTTACCACTGTTTATTTATTGATAAAAGGTAATTGTTTTAAAAACACGTCTTCAACCACTCATTGGAGGGAAATTGAGATAGTGTTTTTTGATTTGTAATTATTAATAATTGTATTATACTAGTTGGACTATCCCTGGAAGAGCTAAGTGCTTCATTACATACCCTCGAGAGGGATCAAGACTTATGTAGTTCGCAGTTATCATCTTACATATATATATCCATTCACATTTAGCAAACATTAGAAGAATAATAGATATTTTAAATTGGCATATGACCATTCTCATATAAGAATTATAAAAGCATAGAATGGAATTTTTTTGCATTGTGACATAGTAACATATACAGGATGGGAAGTTGTGCCTATTGTGACATTAACATTTATTGTTTTGTAATTATTAATAATTGTATTATACTAGCTGGACTATCCTCTCACAGAGCTAAGTGTTGCACTACATACCCTCGAGAGGGATCAAGCCTTATGTAGTTCCCATCTTACTATCTGTGTGTGTGTGGTGTGGGTGTGTGGGTGTTGAGAATGTGGGTTAATATGCTAATGTTTAAATTTATATTTTTTCTAGACCATTTCCATGGTGAGACCACCATGCATTTAATTTATATATATATGTACCATACCATTATATAATTCTTACAACTAGGTTTTGAGAACGAGTTAAATGTTTAAATTTATATTTGTTCTTTACCATGACATAGGAGACCACCATGAAAACATATCATTTACCACCATTTACTTATAAATGAAAAATAAAAAAACATTGTTATGCTTAAATAGAGATGATGATTATTTATGCCTATGATTCGAATACAACAAGAACAATAATTTAGCTAATTTAACATAATATAGAAACTTAAGTAATTGTAGGGATAAAAAGTAGCAGTGATCCAAAAAAGGAAACATGTAGAGAGAAAAATACAAAATGCATATTTAATTTATTAAAAAAGACAATAAAAGAACTAACAGTTCCATATTAGTGGCCATTAAATATCTTGATTGGATCTTATGTGACATTAGCAAATGAGAAGGAAGAACCCATGGAGTTACCCCGAGTAGCCATATGACAGAGACCACCACTAGTAGTGGAAATATTTAACAAGAATGTGTGGGTGGGACATAACATCTCCCACAATGCATAGAAACACTAGCAAACTCATAGACATGATAGGAGCCTGAATCTCCATTAAATCAACAGTTCTAGGAAGATGGAGAGGTGGTCAATCTGGGTCCTTGGATGTACAAAATTATAAGAAAACCTATACAAATTGGGTGAAGCCTTGGGCCCTCTCCATCGAAAGGTTTAACATTAAAGAATGATGGATCCAACCAGCTTCTGCACTCAGGACCGACGAAAATGGATAGAGCGTTGAGATTACAATGTTGGAATTCTTCATCCAAACCAACCCCATATGAGGGTGGAGATAAAAAAATGGGAAATAGTAGAAAATTATAATTTGTTACAGATAACCAGAAGTAGATTTGAAACAAACACCAAGGCAATTTATGAGTTGTCTTGATCTCTTTTGGAGTGATAGCTATAGGGGTTACCTAGCATATGTTCAGTGGCTTCATAGAAAGATGGACGAATAAATTATGAAAACCTATTTGAGATGTGACCAAGAAATGGAATTAAATAATTCCATTTATTTTCTGGTCACTCCACAGAAAAATGATAGGAAGAGTATGGAACCACCATGATGACAGAAACAACAGGTAAATGATTCTAAATGCTAAATGAGGGTGAGGAAGGCTACTTAAATATCAAACCACAAAAGCCAAGGCCGAAATTAATAACTCCTCACTAAAGTGACTATCAATATTATTAAATAATTGCACACATCCCTTCCCAATTCTCAAAGATCATAGATGAAGGATCTTCTAAAGTTGGAGCCAAGGGCTCTAACTATTTGCCATCTACGATCCTAAAGACAATGCCCATTAGCCAATGTCATTGAGAATTTAATATATGTCAACCCAAGAGAATTTAATATATGTCAACCCAAAGCCATTAAAATTTTAATTAAATACAACCCAGTCTTAGACATGATGAGGTATAATTGGTCCCAGTTTTTCAGAAGTTAATATTAAATTTCCATGTATTTATGTTTACTAAAACATGGCTATGATAATGTTTGAAATTTAATTTTTTTTACAATGACATAGCGAGATCATCATTTAATTCTATTTTTTAAAATTTTACTGTGTTTTAGAATGGGAAGGTTTCCATTTTAACAGATGGAAATCATTTATTTCTTATATTGAATGGGTAGATGATTATTGATATATAGGAATCATATATGAAGAATATAGATAAAATTTAATTTGCTTTAGAATGGGAAATTTCCCTTTATCAAATAGGTATCATATAAGAAAAGAAGATCAATTTTATTTTATTTTTTGAATGGGAAATTCCCCTTAATCATAACCTTCATAGGTATTAAAATGATTATGTTCAATCTTGTATCGAATGAAAACTGCCAAATTCTATAAAATAAGATAAAATATAATTCGTTTTAAAAATGCAAGTTGCTCATTCTCAAAACCTTTCCCAATCCTATATAAGTTTTTATAATTAATAAAGTTAAATATTTCTTGTATTACACAGACCATTCCTTTTGACATCATATATTCTCATAACCATTCATATAATTTTTTAAATTGATTAAGTTAAATATTTCTTATATTAGATTGCCATTCTAATACAAACGACCATTCCTTTTCACTCTTATAGGAATCATTGAAGAAGAATTTAGGTTGACTTTATAAGATGATAAATAAATATATAAAGGTTAAATATTAAGTTTATTAGAAAATTGATTGTTAACAACTTCATCCAAATATCTTCATCATATTAACATAGTATATATTAGTTTTCCAAGAATTCCTCATACTTCCCATATTGTCCTGAATTATTAGAATGAACATTTGTCCATTTTAAACATTCAAATAAAAGGATGTAATTGTATATATTACTTTTATAAGAATTTCTTTTACTTCCCATATTCCCTAACTATGAGAATTAACATATGTCCATTTAAAACATTCTCATAAAAACATTTTACTGTCATTCATTCTTTATGTTTCGCTTAGGGGAATTTTCTTTCTTTCTCCCTTGAGTTTATGAGAATACATATAATGGTTAAATAGAATTTAATTAGAAACTCGATTGCTAACCACTTCATCCATATATCTTCATCATAATAATATAACATATATTACTTTTACAAGAATTTCTCATATTTCCCATATTCGTCTGACTATAGAGAATGGGCATTTGTCCATTTTAAACATTCTCATAAAAGGATGTTGGAGCATAATTTTTCTTTCTTTCTATATTGAGTTTATGAGAATAAATATAGAGGTTAAATACAAAGTTAATTAGAAACTTGATTTCTAACTACTTCATCCAAATATCTTCATCCTAATAATATAGCATATATTAATTTTACAAGAATTTGTCATATTTGTCATATTCCTTGACTATGAGAATAGGCCTCTGTTCATTATAAGCATTATCATAAAAATATGTTAGACTGGAAAATTTACATTTTAAAACAAATTAAATATTACCTCTATTTCTTTCTATATTGATGTTTATGAAAATATGTATAGAGGTTAAATTGAAGTCTTTCTATATTGAATTTATGAGAGTATATATAGAGGTGAAATATAAGTTAATTAGAAACTTGATTGCTAACTGCTTCATCAAAATATCTTCATGATATTAACATAGCATCTATTAATTTTACAAGAATTCCTCATACTTCCCATAGTGCCTAATTATTAGAATGGGTATCAGTCCATTTTAAACATTCTCATAAAAGGGTGTAATTGCATATATAAAATTTTGCAAGAATTAGTCATACTTTCCATATTCTGTGACAATGAGAATGGGCATCTGTTCATTTTAAATAGTCTCATTAAAATGATGTAAATTGTCATTCATTCTTTGTGTTTTGCATAGGAGAATTTTTCTTTCTTTCTGATATTGAGTTTATGAGAAATGGGACATATTTTCATTCTCGTCACAATGATAAAAATCTTTGTTTATATGAGAAATGGTATATGCCCATTTTCATCACAATCATAAAACTCTTTGTTTGTATGAGAATGGGAATATGCTTATTCTAACCATTCTACCTCATTGAAGAAATAATTCAACTTAATATTCTTTATATCATTATAGAGGATGTGGGAATGTGAAACTGTCCATTCTAAAAAAAATTAAATATTACCTCTATTTATCTTCTATGATTCCTACATGAAGATGGGAATATGCCCATTTAATACTATGATAAAAATGTTTATTTTATATGAGAATGAACATATGTCCATTCTATGTCTATGTGTATTTTTATTCTTTGATTCTTATATGAGAATGGGCATATACCCTTTCAATACAAGATGAAAAATGTTCGTTTGTATGAGAAAATGGACATATGACGATTATGTCTATGTGTATTGCCTTAGTTTCATAGTTCTTATTATTCACTTTTTTATATTTCTTCTATGATTCTTATATGAGAATGGGAATATTCCCTTTCAATACAAGATTAAAAAAAAATGTTTGTTTGTAAGCGACTGGACATATGCCCATTCTGTCTATGTGTGTTCCCTCATTTTCATTGTTATTATTACTCACTTTTTCAGCCATTAATAATTATTTATTTCTCAAAAATGAATAAAAACTATATTTCTCTAAATGTTCTTCTCCAAGGTACCATCTCATTATTTAGAACATCTAATATAAACCTCTAATGTGAGTACTATAAGTTATATAGTTTTTATCATTTTCACAGCCATGTTATATTATGAGTAATAGAAAAAAGTTCTTGTCATTTTAGCTGTGTCTATAGTAATCATAGTTAACTCGGTCTTTGTTTAAGCATGGGAAGCTGCCCATTCTATCATACAAACATATATATTTTTCATCTTATCTTTAATACAATGTAGTTTTTTTCTCTCGGAATGAAGTTTACTTCGTTCTCACTAGCAAACATAGTCATATGCCTATTATGATATAGGAATCATAGATCGAAGAATAGAGATAACACATGCTCTAACTTCCTTTATAGAGGCATTAAAATGGGTTCAAGCTCATTCACAGACAACAATAAAAAAAATTTTCATAATGTAAAATATTATTTTAAACTTTACGATTAGTTATTAAATGGTAGAATATTATTTCTTGTATTTAATTATTAGTATAATTAATTATTGTTGTTAATTAATTAATTTTGATTAGTCATAATATGATATGTTAAATACATATTCTTTGATTTTTAATTTTTTGATTGATTAAAGTTTAAATATTTTTATTGACCCATTCTAAGCATTAAAATTAATGAAGCATTCTAAGTGATGAAGAATTTGTTATCTCTTAGAAGTGCACTTTAGTTTAGAGATAAGAACAGTGGTTCTAATATTTCTCTTCCCTCACTTCTTTAGATACAATGCAAACACCTTTGGGATGTGGGTATCCCTATGTTGAGGCGAGTCTTCGGGATTGCAAGACCGGTTCCTTATTGATGTATCCTAAAATGATTTTTTTTTGTTTTAAGGGTAGAAAGATGGTTGTAATTGAAATTTAAATAGGGTGATACACAAAACTTATTGAGGGATTTGACTAAGTACATACACAATTTACTGAGAATAGATTAAAGAAAAAAAAAACAATGGGTTTCTACTAAATCCTAAGGTAAAAAACTTATGTGTTGAGGGATAAATCACAACAACATAGAAACTAACATCTGCACTAAGACTATGTAGAAAACACCAAATTTATAGCAAGGTAAGATAATTAATCCAGTGAATTACAATTCACAAGAGCTAATAGAAAGATACAAACCACTGCAAATAATTGGAAAGGAAATAAATGGTTCTCATTCAATGGCATAACTGGAAAAAAATTGCTTCAACACTCCTACAGCTAAAAATTTCTCCCTTTCGATTTTTCAATGCACACAATATATAGCAAAAATCATTCACCCAACCTTCCCGAAAAAAGGCTGCAGTATGAACTCACCCATGCATGCTAATTTTAGCCTTTATCAAGAATAAATAAAGGAATAAAAAAAACCTTGCTTTTTACAACAAGGCAATAATAGCCTTAGTTCCAAAAATACCTTTAAGTCAAAGTGCAGCTGACTGCTCTATTTCTATTATAATAAATAGTTTGGGTGAATACATTAGCTAATTTTAGCCTTTGCTTGATGTGTAAGTCTTCTTTTGCAAGTGTATGATCTTTGTCTTCTTATGCATGATGTGTAACCTATAATATTTATCCACTTGCAATGATAAATTTGTCTTTTTCATTGTTCTGTCTTCTTGTGATGGCATTCAAAAATACTCCTATGCAAGAAAATAATATAATACCCCTGGTTCCAATACATTAGCAAAAACACTCCACCCCACTGTGGGGACCACCTGTGCACATGTGTAAAAGAATATCCTCCTCTTTGTACAAGGTTTATTTTGCAGAGTTTAAGGTAAAATTTGCAAATATTAACATAACCTTGACCCCTCATTTGACTTGGAATATATATGTGTTATATTTTGAATAACAATTGAGCACCTTTTATTATTTGATCACATATATTATAATTAGACCTTTTATAATGTCAAGCAAAGTATTATGTTAGTCGAGGCTAGTCCCCTCTTCATGATAACATGCCCCATCATTTTATCGATGGCATTATACCCTAGTTATCATAAGGTGTGGGGTTCTCGTGGAAATCAATTATTGAAATGGCTTCATTGAATTGTGTCCTTTCTAAATTTCACTTTCTATCTATGACTCTTCTCTAACTATCTGTATTGGGGTTGCATTGATTTTGATATTGATCTTTGACATTCAATCCTTGTACTTCTCAATCTCAATCACTGATCTCCTGAAAATTGTGGTTTGGAATTTAAAATGCTTGATCTATGCTCTGATCATCGTCACCATTGATTTAAACTCCATGTACAATTAGGGTTGTAAAGTGGTTTGCATTTTGATCATTTTATCTCGTACCTTATGATCTTGGCCGTTAAAACCAAATCTAGATGACTTAGGTTGTTTTATCCTGTGTGAGTAAAATAACTCAAACCCATCTCACTCTCATTGTGCACTATTGAATAAATAGGGAAAAACCCTAGAAAATTTTTCTTAGACCACCATTGATACGTGCTTTTGAGTTTTATTTCTTGCATTTTTAGTCTATGGGGATCTATGACTTCGAACACTTGCATATTTATGTCCTTTCTACTAATTCTGAGTTATGTACAAGATTTTTTCGCCGTCATTTTGAAGTTTTGAACTCATTGATTGGTCTTTGCAACATCTGCTTCTATTGAAATCTAAAGATGGTGTTGATGGGGGTTTCTGTGAGCTATATGATTTTTGTAATTTTGAGCTCACTACTTATATCCCCTCTACAAATGTTGGTCCTTATTGAGGAAGGGTAAGGTGAGCTCCTTTGTTTCAAAATTGTAACTGGAAATTTTTTCGTTTTTTCTGATAGAGTTCTGTGGCATTTGGTTTCTCTTCCTTAAACTTTAGAAGACATAGATTTGTAACTTTTTTTTTAAACCAATAATGTTATATTGGAGTTTTGTGAACTCAAAGATCTTTGAATCTGTTGTCTTTTGAAAAAGGGGTTTTGAACTTACTTCACTCCATTATTCTGTATTTGAAGGATCTGTATCTTAGTGTATTTTATACCCATACCCAAAACTGGGTCTACTCTATTTTGAATCAAATGACATTTCATCCCTGGAATTTTCTCTTATGGGTTTTCATTTTAATTCTTAGGCACATTGATTCTTTCTAGATATGCATACCAAAGATGGATTGGCATATTGGTATAGATTTTTCGGTTTTGTATATTCTCTGTAGGCACTGTTATATGATTTTTCTGAATCATGGCTTTGTTTTCATCTGTTTGTGGGCACTATTATCCTCTATTCACGAGTGGGCATAGTTTTTCTGAATCATGGCTCTTGATATTGCTCTAGCTCTCTAGCTCTATTCACGACTGGTATTTCATGCTCTATTCTGGACTGGTATTTGCGACTAGGAAAATCACGACTAGGGTTCTTTTTGTATTTACGACTGGAGTTTTTGGATTCGTGAACAATCCTCCATGAACTGGGTTTGGTGAAAATAGTGACTTGATACTCTAAACCATGGCTCGAACTTTCTCTACTGTCATTCGCTGCTACTCACGACTGTGTTCTCGTGACTGATCTTTTTCCGAATCGTGGTTTTACTTCTAGTATACACAGTCAATGATTTTCATGGGTGTTTTGATCCTTCTTGTTGCTGTGTTGTCTTCTGCCTTGACTCGTATTAGACTCCCTGCAGTTTTCCCAAGACAACATTGGTCTCTCTATACACAAGGTCTCTCAATTTATAGGATCTGGAGACTCTACTCCTTTAATTGTATCACCTCTCTAGATAGTCTACCCATCACTGATGTCTCCTACTTCCCCCACAGTCCAGGGGCCCAACCTTGGGTCTAATGACTAGGGTCAACATGAAGGTAGTTTCCCAAACATTATTGCAGAACTACTTCGCAGGCTTGAGAGTTTGGAATTCTCAAATAGAACCCTCCAAACTTAGGTCTTTGGGTTAACCTCTTGGGTCGAAAATATTGAAGCAGAAAATATCTCTCTACGAAAATAGCTAGTGGAACCTAATGCATGCACAAAACCCTCTACTATTAATGATCAATTACACGCTGAGCTTTCATATTTAAAACATAACCAAGAGGAAATATGAACTCAGCAAGAAATTCTACAAAAACAAATTGATACATGGGCCTAAGTGGTGAAGAGTAAGGATCAAAACCCCCCTTTAACAGTAGTTAAAGAGGTGGTTTAAGCCAAATTCTTGTAAGAAAGAACCAGGTGTTCCAGGGAGCTGAACCTTAAAGTTAGGGGATTTCCCCCATCCTCCACTGATCCCTTGGCCACTGCTTCGAAGTTCCTCACAAAATACTTGGGGTTGTCTGAGGTACAACTTGCTAGAGCTTGGTTTGGACTTGATTCTACTCTTTTTCTCCGCTACAATTCCACTGAGGACCAGCTTAAGGCTCTTCGGGCCAAACGAAAGCTATATTCCCTACCCCATAAGGTCTTCCTTGATGAATATCTTACTAGAACACAAGTTGGGGAGCTCAAACGCTCTAGGGAACAAGTCATGGCAGTGAGGAAAACAGGTAAATGGGTGGTTATCAGGAATCTCCAGGCTGTTATCAGAGACTCCCCTCCTCCTGGTTGGGAACCCCACCAAGGGGCTCCCTAATGACAGGCCAAGTGGGAGAGGTGCCAGGCCAGAGACTTATCCATTAGTTGCTGGAACGGGAATGGTTCCCTTTGGTTTTCCCTAGTCTTACGTTAGATGCTCTCAGGGTTGCCAACATTCTCTTCATCACAGAGACACATGAGAGCCCAGTTTGTCCTCTCCCAGGTATTACTACCTTTCTTTTGTTATCATCTTACAGACAAGAGACTCGGGTTTCAGGTGGTGTTAGAGGCTCTGGTGGGGTTACCTGTCTTTATAAGGACTCCCTCCAAAACAGGATCTCGATAGTTGGTATTGATGAGTCTGCTAGGTTCATGTGGATTCATATCAGGAGATTTGCTCATTTTCCTAGGGACCTCTATATAGCAGTGTGTTACTTTCCTCCAGTTGCTTCCCCTTATGCCATCCACAATGGCCCAAATGGTGATCCTTTCTTTGACTTATACGAAAATATTAGCCAGTACTCTGTTGCTGGAGAGGTTATCATTTTAGGTGATTTTAATGCTCTTACCAGACACCTACAGGGCCCTCTCCATGATAGGTTAGTAAATACGTTCTGCACACTGAGGATTTACACTATGTCAGTTGGTCTACATAGGATTTTTGTGGACACATATGGCCCTCTCACAGCTTATGGACAGTTACTCCTTCACCTCGGTAAGTCTCAGGGGATGGTGATCCTCAACGGGATTTAGCGCTTTCCGAATTCACGTTTCTTCACATGTCGCCCCCATGGCAGAGGCACTAGTGTGGTAGACTATATCCTTGCCAACCTAGACATCTCACCCCTCTTCTACTCCTTCTTTGAACATTCCCCTTGCCGATCATGTTGTCCTATCTTTCTCTCTAGTTGCCAACTTTCCTACCACCACCGCCCCTCCTCTCCCTTCCCACTACCCACCTCGCATCTCCTTTCAATTTGATAAAGGATATTATGGATCTTACTCAGCTCACATCCGCGACCTTCTCCCCTCTGATCACCTATTCTCTAACATGCCTAGTGCGGAGACCAAGTACTCTTTCCTTTCCTCTCCCATGTGAGAGGCTGCCCTGAGATCCTTTTCGAGCTCCACCACCCTTCCCTCAGCCACTAGTACTACTAAATCTTTCCCCATGAACAAATGGTACGATGTAGAGTGCAAATCCCTTGACCTTCATCTTCGTTAGGCTTTTACCCAGGCGCTCCCCTCCTTCCACACTCTTAAGGTTGGCTACAGGTGTCTTCTCCATTGTAAGAAATGATCCTTCATTTCCCACCATAGATATATGCTTTCCACCTCCCTTAGGACTAACCCTCGGTCCTTCTGGCATACTGTCTTTACCTGTCACTCCGCCTCCTCCACAACGATTGATCCTATCTCTTTTTTTTCACACACCACTACCCTTTATGATGTTCCCAGGAAACAGTCTACCTATATTAGCATCCCACCACATGGTAATCCCTTCACTCATCGTAATATCAAATAGGCAATAAGGATTTTGAACTATAGCAAGGCAGCTGATGTGGATGGTTTCCAGGCTGAGTTCTTCAAGTAGGGTTTTGAGGTTTTTGGTACCTATTTGGTGGATCTTTTCAATCATGTGCTTAGAGTGGGATTCCCTCCTACCTAGTCTCATCATATCATTCACCCGATCCACAAAGTTGGGTCCATTTCTGATCCGAATAACTACAGGAATATCATGGCAGGCCACTCTTTCTCCAAACTATATGCTACAGTCTTCCATAGGTTGTTGTCTAAGATTTTGGAGTAAAATCAGCTTAGAGCTAGAGGTCAGGCTGGTTTTCACCCTGGTTACCACACCATTAACCACATATTCACCCTTTGGGCTATTATTGAGGAGGCTCACCATAACTCTTCAAAATTCTATTGTTGCTTTGTAGAATTTTAAAAATCTTTTGACTCTGAGACATCGGTATTTCTGAGAATCTTGTTATTGCCATCATGCACCTCTATGAGTCCATCCTTGGTTGTCTTCATACTGCACTCAGATTATCTGATCTCATTAGGAGCACCATTAGGATTAAACAGGGATGCCCCTTGTCTCCTACCCTCTTTAGCATTTACATTGATGAGTTGGAATATTTTCTTCGGGATCACATTCAGGAAGGGGATAATTGCCTTCTTCACCATGTATTGATTTTCATTCTTCTATTTTCTGACGATATTGTGTTACTCGCCTCTTCTCCTGAAGGGCTTCAGAGACAACTTGATGCACTTTCTTTATTCTGTTATCTTCGACATTTGACAGTCAATCTGGGTAAGACCAAGGTCATGGTCTTTAATGGGTTGAAGACATCACATCTCCATTTCTTCTTCAAGGGGAAGGAGGTTGAAATTACAAATACATACACCTACCTGGGAGTCTAGTTCTCAGGGCCTAGATTTAGAATGAGACATGCTCTTCAGCCGAGGGTGAACAAAGGGTATGGTTCTTTTTCCATTCTCTAGAGACAGTGTTTTTGACACCACTTCCAAGACGTCTCCTCCAAGATGTTTCTTATGAACTCCCTCATCTGCCCCAATATTATCTATGGGTTTGTCATCTGTGGGCCCTCTCTTTTAGAAATAGATTGGGTCTCAGCTGAGAGGATTCAGACTCTCCTCCTTCATTGTTTCATAAGATGCAAATACATGGTCCCCCAACATATTATTTTGGCAGAGTTCGGAGCTCGACCTTTCTGTTTGGAGACTATATTTGACATATCATCATTTCTTCACCATATCAGGACATTTGGTGATCTTTCTGATGAGCATGATAAGTATCCATATCTCACCTATTGTTCTTCTATGAGTATTTCCCAGGCTAGGGACTGTTATTGGTTTGCTGAGACTTCTATTCTATTAGACTTAGTTAGTATCCAGATTCATCATCTCCCCCCTTCCAATATTCTTTGAATGCTCCCAGTCATCTATTTCCCACAAAGCAAGTGTTGAACAGGTCCATCCGGGAGGATATCTATGGGAGCTTCTTTCAGACTACTTGGGTGAACCACCCTGAGGGTTTACGACCTAAGATGTCTTTTTATGCAGAGCACTTTCTTGAAATCAGAGATGGGCTCATCATCTACCTACAGTACACCTCTCGTCACTAGGTGAATGCCCTTCGTATACCTTTCGGTCAGTTTTGAGTGGGCTCCAGCAGACTCTGGTGCAAGACTGATCACCACATTGATTGGGTGGATAGAATTTTTAGGCTCTGTAGCCTTCATGAGGTGGATACTGAGACTCATTTCATCTTTTCCTACCTTGTTTACTATGAGATAAGAGGACGCTTTCATTGTCTCTTCAGATAGATCCAGACTCCCCCGGTCTTCTTCAAGTATACTGACCAGTGGTGTCTTTCCCTCTACATCCGTGAGTCTTTGCTATTACGAGAACATATTCTTCATCCCCCTCTGTGAGTCATCCCCACGACACGAATTATAGACTTCTTTCTAGTTCTACCCACTAGTGGAGGAACTAAATGACAGAGCCTTCCTAGCATAGATTCAATGCATAGGTCAGTTCATCCCTGACTGTACCTTCACACCTCCCTCAATCACCACAAGCAACATCAGATGCACACACATACCAGAGGGCAGTCTAGCTCTATTTTTCCCCCTGGTCACCACATCAGTTTTAGATCTCAGCCAGGGAGGAGGTTTTCACCCCCCTCTTCGGGTTTCTAGTCCATCAGGATCTTCTTTTCGTCGGCCTCTAATGTTAGGAGGGGTGTGGCTACCATTCCTGATTAGACATCTGGTCCTCACTTACCCCTCCCTTTCATTCTCTTCTTTGCTTCTATCTTTTTTCTCCCCTGCTTGTTGCTTTGCCCTTGTATGTGGGGGCATTTAGCTTTGGGTTTCCTTTATGTTGTCTTTTCTCTTCCTTTTAGTTTTTGGGAACTCATTTTGAGTTGTCCCTACTCGCACTTTGTATAGTGTCTGGGTTGCAGTCCCATTGACCTACTATTGTGGTCATTTGTTGGACATTAATATATTTATCTTATCTTATCTTATCTCTTTCAAATTTTAAGTACCATGTACTTCTATTTGACAGTCGATAAAAATTTTCTGTAATCTATGTACTTTGGGTCTTAAGTAGAACCTGTACTTTGTAACTCTACTTTTATTTTTACATATCTAGAACATACTACATTTTTCAAGAGATTTCGTATGTTAAATTTGTAGATTTTGTTGTAATGTACTTTTGAAAAACAAGAACGTATTTTCCTTGAAGCTTTGACTTATGATTGAAAGTTGAGTTCTATGATCTTTTAAACTTCTATAGCATGATACACTTGCACTTTGTGAATATTTGAAATCATCTCTTTTTCTTACAATAATGAGCTCAAACATTTTTCAATTGCTTCTTTTGATGAAGGAATGAAGTATTTACTTCAATTAAATGGTTGCCTTAAGTTCATCTTTTACTTCATTATATATGTACTGGTTCATTTTCAAATTTTGTAGCTCCATTAAACCTGACTCTATTTCATTCTTTCACTTGTGCACTGAAATTGGATTAAGGTATTATCTGCTTGGTCTTGTTATCTTTCATAAGTATGAAATATTGAAGTCTAAAACTGGATATACAATTATATCATTATTTATACTTTGTTTTCCCAATGTGTGCTTAGAGTATCGATGAAACAAATCCTCTTTTCTTCATATGTTATTTGTACTTGCACACTTAATCAAACAATTAGAAAATAAAATAGGCTTACAGCCTCTCTCGTGTTCCATAGTGACTTTATTTAATTTATTTTATTTCTGTCATGATTCTAAGAATCATGCGTGCTTCTATAAGATAGTAATTTCTCAATTCGATATCCGTTACTTTGATGTACCTCATGCCTATTGATTTTAGGAGATTCACTTTCCTGAATCTAGTAGCACAAGCATGTAGATTTAACCTTGAGCTTAGTAACTGACAAACCTTCTCTTTCTTTTCAGGTACACTATAGCTCCTAGATGATGCAAAACATAAAGATGAAAAAGCTATAACTAGACAAAGACCAATAGAAAACATAAAGGAAATGATGGGTTTCTGCTATATTCCTTTTCTTTTAGCTTTGTGTACATGTATCTTTTATTTTAATAGTCATAAGTTACATTCCACGGCTTGTCTGGGAAACATTGAATTTCTTCGTAAATAAATGACATTAATTTTTGTAACTGAGTAGTATACTTCTTTTTGCATTCAAATTTTCTGATATGTATTGATTTTTATAACGAAATAAACAACTAAATCACATGATTAATAACATTTAAACATAAATAAATAATGAAATTTGATGTACCTGTAACTTAATAATAAAACTCTTCTCCATGAAAGCTACAAATTTTGTTTATTGTTCTAGAGTTTAACATCTCACATGTACTGTGATTCCCTCCTTTGTAAAGGCTATGCATTGGTCCTTTGGGGATATTGTATTTCCTTGGTGAAGACGAACATGGAATGGCATCATATGTGAGGTGTTGCATTTTGCAACAACACACATAGTTGTAAACTGCATGTTCTTAATCAACTGTTGTAAGCTAAAAAATACTTAAGAAAACTGTATGCCTTCACTTAGTTAGGTCCATCTCATTAACACTTCTTTTCTAAAACAAAGTTTCGAGTTGCCATTTTTGCATGAGTGAAAAAATGTCAACAACATTATAAATAATAATTGAGTTTATCTTGTTAATTAGTTTTATAAATTTCTACTATATTTTTTAAAATTTTACTATATTTTCTATAATTTTATAAAAAAATTTAAATGCACTATAATTAATTAAGCATTATAAATAATAGTGATTAATTTGTTAATTACGTTTATAAAGTTTAATTGTATTTTATAATATTATTTAATTATTTTGAAAGTATTTTTTATTCGTTTCATAATATTATTAGATGTCATTTTTTAATATAATAATTGAAGTTTATTAATATTATTAATTCTTGTAGTTAATATAATTTGACAAGATATATTTTTTAAATTAATAATAATATTACTAATTAATTATTTAAATTAACACTAATAATAAATAATTATAAGATTATTAATATATTATTTTTAATTAATTAATTAATACTAATATTTTATAATGACAATGATTTCTATTACTAATCAATGTTAATGATAAACTATTAATTACTAATATCATATCTTGATTAGAAACACTTTGATTTCTATTGTTTCAAATTTCAAATTTGCGGTACTTTACTATAGGGAGGCAATTCATACTGGTCATTTATTATGGTAGGTTTGACTCAATTTTTGAATTTTCGGCACTTATTTTTAACATTTTCCGTAAGATTGATTCAAATTTTAAGTTATTTAGTTTATGTTTTGGGATGCAATTCATAATTGTCATTTATTATGTTAGGTATGATTCGAAATTTAAATTTTTGACACTCTTTTGTTACGACGCAATTTATTTTGTCCAAGTACATTATATAAATATTGATTTTGAATAAATCAGGTTTTGGTTTTCACTCCATCGGGACCAATATTTTTTCATTCAAATATTTATCTAGGTAAATATGAAGAACATAGATGTGGTCAGAAACATGTGAAGATATAGAGATTTTGCAAAATAAAGAAGAAGAAATAGATTATGAAACAATGATTTTTCAAGGGAGACTATTGGAGATTTGTCAAACAAAATACAACAATAGAAGAGCAGACTACTCAAGGTTCTCATATTTCATTTTTTCCAAGTTTACTTCTAAAGGGTAAAAAATGTATACTAACAAAGATATTTTAATTCACAATCAACTATGTGAACCGTTTTTCATATATCTCATTTATTTTAATGTCTAAAAAACGTATCGATTTGTTTCCTTGCATAAAGGTAACAACAAACAAATACATAAATAAATTTGTATACATTTTTAAATGTAACAACTACCAAATATATAGATCAAAATTGTTTCATTGACTTTTTTAATGTCGGAATGTCTAAAATGCGTACCTATTTATGGTGTAAAAAAAATTATTAGATGGACTCAGTAACGCTTGTCTCTCTCTGTGTATTTTTTTTATGACCACTGAAACAAGTTTTATTTCCTCTACAACAAGTTTCTTTTTCAATAATATTTGTATCTAATCAGGTCAAATCCTTTCGCATACCTTTTTCTTTCTCCTACAAAATCTCTGAATGAAAAAACCTGGCTATAAGAGAGAAAAAAATAAAAAATCGGCCATTAGAGAAAAATAAATCAAAACCCCATCCATTCAAATTCAATATTTTTATAAAGTATTTGACCAAGGAAAAGCATCTGTAAAAGAAATCTCTGAAATTCAAAATTTGAATTTTTCGTACCATAGTAGATGACACCCTTCAATGATTAAATGTCTTTAATATCATAATATCCAAAGTATTGAAATTTGAATATATCCTACCGTAATAAATCACCAAGCTATAATCCTTAAATGCCTTTAATATACTAAGTCTATCGTAAATACTTAACCACGAAAGGGTACATATTTAAATACTTAAATATGTTATTATCCCAATGTTTAGAAACATTTAAATGTTTTATAGAGGTATTAGAATAATGAAAAATACATTGTACCATTGTTTTACACAGATTAAAAATATGAATGTATAATACAATAACAAATCACCACCATGTAATGCTTTAATACGCATTAATATGCTTACATATTTGAATTGATTTTAAATAGAAATTTAAATAATGAAAAATGTAAAGTAAAATTTATCGGCATACCAATTTCGACACATGTAATGTTTTAAAAATCTCCACATTTACCGAAAATATGTTTCAATAATGAAATTTTAAAGGTATTTTAAAAATACTTATAAAATACATTGTCCTATTTACGTATTTACTGTGTTTTAGAATGGTCACGCATTCTCACGACATGTATAAAGTTATAAAAAATTGAATCTATCCTAAAATAAAATATCAACACCTTTGAACGCTAAAATTCTTAAATGATTTAATATCCTAAATCTATTGTAAATATTTTAAGAATATATTTGAAATGATTAGACCCATTTTATGTTTTATTTAGATTTTTGAATAATGAAAAATATGTAGTATAATTTATCGTCAAACCTAATTAGACACTTGAAATAATTACTCTATTTTTGTATTTACTGTCATTAGAATGGGCACCCATTCTCATGGCTTGTATAAAGTTAAGAAATTTATTGAGATTTTTTTACATTATCTTTTATTGAATGGATATATGCCCATTCTCATATAGGAATCATAAAACACTTGCTTGGGAAGATAAAAATCTTAAAAGAAGAGTATGGATTAGATATGCTCAGAAATTTTAAATAGCTATTCAAAGGACTGAGTATTGAGTAAGTATTAAAAAAAATGCACATGCCCACTCTCATAGAATCAAAATTGCTTGTATGAGAATGTATATAATGGGCACATGCCCATTATCATATAAAAAATATGGTTCATTCATGACTGTGCACATGCCCATTCTCAAAAAAAAAAATATTACTTGTATTATAAAGTTTAGAATGGGAATATGCCCTTTATGATAGGAATAATAAAATTTACTTTATTTTAGAATGGGCACCGATTCCCAGATCTTGTTAAAAGCGTTATGAAATTGATGGACATTTACGGAATTAACTTGTTTTGAATGCGAAGATGCCCATTATTAGTTAGGAATCATAGAAGTAGAAGAATAAGAGTATGGATAAAAACATATCACAATTTTTCAAATATATAATTATAAATAATAGATGTAATTACATAAAATAAGGATTCCATGTTTATATTACAATGTTTAGAATGGGCATGTCCATTCTCATGCAAACATAATTGTTGTCTTTTTTTGAATGGGAATTGCATTTTTTATTTTCCTATTCTCATATAGCCATTCATAAAATACTTTATTGGGAAAATATGAATCATAAAATAAGAGTATGCTTTATAAATGATCACAAATTTTAAATAAGTAAAAAATTGATTGACCATGTTTACATTATCGTGTATGAAATGGACAACTTCTTGTTCTCATATATAAATCTTCCTATTCTCATATAGGAATAAAAAAAAAGTTCTTAGGGAAGATACCAATCATAATACAAGAGTATGTCCTAGATATGATCAGAGCTTTTAAATAGGAATTCAAATACACTAATTATTGAGTAAGTATTGAAGATTTTTCCACATGCCCATTCTCATAGAATCAAAATTGTTTGTATGAGAATGTTTAGAATGGTAACATGCCCATTCTTCTAAAAAATATGTTATCAGTCATGACTATGCACATGCTCATTCTCAAAAATAAGAATATTACTTTTATTATTAAGTTTAGAATAGGCCTTTTCCCTTTCTGATAGGAATAATCAACTTTACTTTGTTATAGAATGGGCACCGTTTCTCACATCTTGTTAAAGAGTTATGAAATTGATGGAGTTTTATTGCATTGTCTTGTATTGAGTGGGAAGATTCCTCTTTTAATTTAGGAATCATAGAGGAATTTCTTGGGTAGATAGGAATAATTGAAAAAAATTAAAAAGAGTATGGATTAAAAAGTCTCAAAATTTTTAAATGTTTAAATACATTTAAATAGGAATAATAAAATTAATATCATAACATTAGTATTTCAATGTTTTACATCGTTTAGAATGGGCATATGCCGATTCTAATGCACATTTTTTAATTTATTTATTTATTAAATGGACATATCTAAATAATATCGCTAAGATTAAAATAAGTAGAATGGGCATATGCGTATTCTCTTTAATATTTATTTTAGAATGGGTATTTTCTTATTCTCATAAGGTAATCGTTAAAAAAATGTCATTTATTCTTCATACTAGAGAAAAATGAAAAAATAACAAAAATAAGAATAGAGATAACGTTAGTATATGAAGAATGGGCATATGCCTATTCTCTTTAATTTCAATCATAATAGAAAGTCCATTTTTATTCATGTATATATGTGAATAAGTATAATAAAAAGAATACAGATAATGTTTACTTTGTTTATAGATTAGGTTCGCACATACCACATCTCATTCGCCTTTGTAGGTGTACCAAATCCAACGTGTCACTTTTTAATGATTACTCTAATTCCTGCATACTTGACAAAAATAATAAACTATATACATGCGATTTCAAATAACATGGGCATGAATTTTCAACTCGTAATCACGTATTATTATAAAATGAAGATTACAAAATGATTAACTATTCTTTATATCTACATAGTACATATTATCATTTAACAAGGTAATAATGCAATCTAGTATTCAAAAACAACTTTTGCTAAATAATTTTATAATCATATAAACAACTTCAAATGTTATAAGCAAGAAACAAAAGTTATTCATGATCACAATAATCAATACATAAAACAAGGTAATAGTAGCATCTAATAATGATTCAAATGTAAACATTAAATAAGATAATTTCATAGTAAATATTTTACATAATCAGAATCCATAAAATCATCATAGGAATTAATAGAGATAAAATTTAATTTTTTTGGAATGGACAATTCCCCATTATCAAAGCCTTTGTATAGATCTCAAAATGATTGAATTCAATAATATAGATGAAATTTATTATTCTATTATGATTCCTATGTGAGAATGAGCATATCAAATGTGCATATAAACATTCTCATATAGAGATAAAATAAAATGACTGTTTTAGTAGACATAGACAAAATTGGCATATGTCCATTCTCATACAAACAAAACATTTTTTATCTTGTATTAAAAGGGCATATGCCCATGCTTATATAAGAATCATAGAATAAAAGTACACAAAGACATAATGGGCATAGGTTCATCTCTAATAAAACTCAAAAAAATTTATCTGGTATTGATTAGGCACATGCTCAATCTCAAATATGAAATCATAAAAAAGAAAAAGAGTTAATATATATATTTTTAGAATGGACAGTTTCCCATTCCCACATCCTCTATAGTGATATAAAAATTATTAAGTTCATTTTTACTTCAATGAGGTAGAATGGTTAGAATAGGCATATGCCCCTTGTCATACAAGAAAAGAGTTTTATGATTGATCATGAGAATGTGAACATGCCATTTCTCATATAATAATGGGCATCTGCCCCTTCTTCTATCACTCAGACACTAATAATTCATCAAAGAAGAGTTAGAATATTTCATATATGAAATTTTCATCAAATATTGTGCTTCACAAGCCAAAATGGTATCACGAAAAAGAGGAAGCCCAAAGAAGAAACTTAAAGGGTCAACAAAAATTTAGCAAAGAGAAAAACAATATTTGAGAAATTTATTCTTCAAATCTTCTACTTCACATGAAAAAATTTGTCTAATGAAGTAAAAGAAATCCAAAGCAGTAAGGAAAAGCAAAAAAAGTCAAAACTGGATAAAAAAAAAAGCAGAAAGGATCAACAAGAAATATATAGCTTCACCGACCGTGGTTAACTTTACAATTCCTAAGATATTTTTCTACCATCATCAAAAATAGTAACCACCTTCTTTAGTCTCTAGCATGCCATGGAAGAATTAATTTCCCTTAAGTTTGAGTAAAATTTCCTTACAATGAGTGTTGAAAGATGTGTTTCACAAACAAGTACCTTCAAATAATAATAGGTGATAAAAAAATTTATTTGTAAATTAATGGTCTCACTATGCCATAGAAAAAAACAAATGCAAATATTAAACAATATCATAGCCATATTTTAGGTTTAATTATTGCACTTAAAATAAAATTTAAATTTTCACAAATATTCATAGCCATGTTTGAGGTATAATTTTATGGATAAATGTTTTTCACTGGATATTTCAACCAAGGGGTTATTAGGTTCCCTCCCTTACAAAAAATTATATACAATATCTAAAAGCAGGGAAGTCCAAAAGCATTTAACAATTTTAAGCATGGATTCCAAGAAAAAATACAAATAAACAAAACAAAAAAATATATATTATATAACTAAGATACATTGGAGCATTATTATTTTCATAATTCAGAAACTTCATCATTCAGTTTGACCTCCTGAGCTTCACCTGGAGTAGAAAATTTCATTTTTGAGCTACTGCAACATTCTTGGGAGTTAACCTACGTAGCCCTTAGCAGAGAAGTATACGAATCCATCTCACCACTCCTGAGTTTGAAAATTTTAGCAAGAACATGTGCCAATTGGGAAACTTAAAGCTTCCAAGTCTAGATGGCTATATCGGTAGGACCTTCCTTGAGCTTTTTCAATTTGAGTTGGGTCATAAGATGAATTATGGCAAAGTATGGGGAGGATAAATAGGTAGGACCTTCCTTCTTCAATAAATATTTTTGATGAAATGAAAGGAATAAAATCCAAAATATTTTTATACCTCCGTTATAATTCTTCAACATAGTCCCAAGAAACAAAATCCCCATCAACTATAATTAACTTTTTTGAAAGAGTTCTTGCATAAAAAAAAAAAATTCACCAGTTTTGCAAGACCAACTTGTTATCTCTTGAAAGTGCACCATGTAGAGAGATGGATTGCATGTTTTCTAATCTTACAAAATTGATATCTCTCTTTTGTAGATACAATGGAAACACCTCAGGTTTGTGGGTATACCTATTTTGAGGTGAGTCTCAGGGATTAAAAGGTTGGTTCCTTATATGTGTATCCTAAATTTATTCTAGGGTTTAGGGGTAAAATATGACTTTAAAGTAATTAAAATTAAGGTGATATTACCAAATTTGTATGAGGGATTTGACAGAGTATATGCACAATTGATATGTGAAAGATTTTTGATGCATGAGAAAACAGTTTTCTATAGAATTTAAGGGCAAACACTTGGTCTTGTAATGAGGGAAAAATATCACAACAACACTGATAAGTTAACATGCACATCCAAAATTTTGTAGAAGATACTAAATTTGTAGTAGGGTAAGATGATTCATCATGGAATTTGTATTCACAAGACTAATAGAAACATGCACAAGACTGCAAAGTAATTAGAAAGGCAGAAATTCTTCACACTCAGAAGGCAAACTGGAAAAAATATGCTTTAGTAATCCTATATCCAAAAATTCCTCCAGTCCTTCCCCTTGTGCTTTGCAAAGGCACATGAATATATAGCAAAAATAAAATTCACCCTCTTCCTTAAAAAAACCTAAGGTTTGTACTTGCCCATGCATTCTATTTTATCCTTTATTTAATAATACATAAATGTTAGGATAAATTTAATTATGCATTATATGATTAATTATTTAATTAATATTATTAATTAAATAATAATATTATATGGTTTTTGTATGTTGTTATATGGTTTTAATCAACCATATTTGTCTTTTTGTTTCATAGGGATATATTGTTTTAAATAATATATTTATAACAATGTTATTGTTGCTTCTCGGGATAATATTTGGAAGCTAATGTTTATTCTTAAATTTGTTGTTGCACCTGTTGCAACTTCATTCTCCCAGTTTGTATCCCAGCCGTGCAATATCTATATATATTGCAACCTGCTTCACTATAAAGTTTTAGTTGATTTTGATTACTATAAATTACACAGGCTTCCGCCCCTGTTTCTCAATCTACATTTGGTACTAGAGCGAGAATTCTGGACCTGTGAAGGAGTAAAAGAGAGAGCAGCTGAGATAGAGGTTTTTTGGAGAAGTGTTTGCAGCATCAGAGAGTCTGCGCAGCCTCCTGCAACCTCCCAACCCCATTCCTGCCTCCTCACATCCTCCTGTTCCTTCTAGGTGTTTGGAAGGCAATTTTTTTTTGCACTGGTGCACCCCAGCACCAGGCAAAATTTGCTGCAAGTATATCTATAATAAAAATAAAATTTAATTTTTCCTGATTAGGGGTTTTATCTCTACTATATTAGAGAAGTCGCTTTGCTAGTTTGCAGATCTGTCTATGCAAATTTCAGTGAAGTAACAGCCTTCTCAGACTGGCATTTGGAACTCTGATCAAATCTGGTAGTGCTAAAAGGGAGGTCGAGTTCGTGACCTGCACAAGAAGAAATCCATTCAGTGATTGTGAATCGAGCAGAGCAAAGAATGCCATAAAAAACCAAGGTGATCGAGGCACCCACACTGGACCTGCACAACAATATACAGTGGAAGAAGAAAATAAGTGGCACATTGTAGAGGAAAAGCGGCATTCATAAAGAATTTTTGCAAAATTGTTTTGATTTGTCTGCAGGCTGTCCTCCTACGCTTGCACAAAGTGGACGACTCCATTTTTGTGGGACATATGCACCCATGCACAGCCCTGTACAAGGCAATATAATACATTAAGTGGTGAGCATAAGCGCCCATTCTCTGTCCAACGTAGACCTATGCAAGCAAAATAAACACAAATGAACGCGGGCTAGGCACCTGCACACGCGGCCCAAACAAATAAAAAACGCGTGTGAAGGCAAATAAAAAAAATTGCAAGTAAGAGAAAAAAGGCGGCGACAACGAATGGAAGTAATCAGCGCCCATACACAAATAATGCAGCCTGTACAAGGAAATCTGTGCGTGGACAGCTAAATAATGCGGAATGAGTAAGGAGATCCGGCCATTCAACGTACAAATAAACAACAACCTTCCTTCAAATCCGTTTCTTAGGCAAATACAACCGTAAAAAATGCCTCTTCACTAGCATGCGCCAGGTCGCATTTAAAAAAAAAAAGGCGAGTTCGAATTCCATCTTGTCAATAAATACAATTTTCTTCTTTTCTTATGTCCAAACACTCATAAGTGAGCATGAGTTGGTTACAGAGCATGCGCCTTAGAAGCGGGAGGTTTGAGGTTCAAATCCCACCCCCAATACTCAAAAATTTTCAATTTTGAAATCTGGCAGAAAATTTAGAGAAATCTGCCAAATTTGGAGGAGGTTTTTAGCAAAAAACCTTGACTAAACTGCTTAGTCATAACTAAATAGGCATCTAAATTTTTAGCGGAGAAAATCCCTAAATTAGGGTAAAATTTTTTTTTTCTCCCATCTACGCCTATTTTCCCATTTCGAGACAATTTTTGCAAAAGGAAGACCCATCCAAAAACTTGCATCTTGGGCCCCTTTTTAACAATTTCTGGCATTTTGGGTCGTTTTGGGCTCTGGAGGCCGACCAGGACCCCGCAAATTTTTTTGTTTTTGCCTGCCATTGAATATTTCAAGTTTTTTGAATGTAATTTCTATACTGCATTATATTGTACTAATTTGCAGGTTGCCATAGTCAATTGCAAAATTTTGTAACTGCTCAGAAACTGGCAGAATATTGTAATAAAAAAAGCAGTAAAATTGGTTCTGTAACACTCACGAGATCCTAGATCTCATTCGTAGTGTTCGGTATATATAGTGCCTCTGGGAAGCACTTACGGGTAAAGCTCCTCATGACTACTACTACACTTAACGCCTAATATAGCTACAACAACGTTGTCTGGGCATCGATCCCTTTAAATCGACGGGGAGTAATAAGGTCACAGTGCACACACTATGAGCCATCCCATCTGTCTGTGAACGATTGCACAGACATAAATCCGGACTAAGAAATTATCCAAGTATATAGTGAAGTTATGCGCGCCTATGAGGATATTTTTTTGAGCCGGTGTCAATAATCGCACAGACCTCATCAGTAATGTCTTGGTACCATGTATTGAATTCTTTCATGCACATTAACGCCTCTTTCACGTACCACTGTGTATATAGAAAGGGCAAGCTTACTTCCACGTACCGACCGGGTATATCAGAAGGGCGCGTATATAGAAAGGTTCGGTATATCAGATTGACAGTATATAGATTGGGAGACCTTATACCTGGAGTGATAAGAGCCAAACCCTGTCAGTGATCTCTGCAAAATGGGCACCAATGCCCCCAAATTGTTTTCTTCCGGATTCACAACTAGCTTAGAGGAAACAACTATGCTGCATGGAAGACAAAAATCAAGACACATCTTGAGTTTGAAGAAATCTGGCATGCTGTGAATAGTACTCTAACCAGATCAACTACTAGTATGCAACATCAACAATGGCAGTTTGATAAAGCAAATCAGAAGGCCAAACTCATCATCTTTTTTGGAGTGTCCGATGATGTGCAACCCCACATTTGAGATGCCAAAACAACCAAAGAAGCATGGGATAAGTTGAGCACAATATACGAGGCCAAGAACAAGAATGTTATACTGAATTTGCAGAGTCAGTTACACACATTAAAGTTCAAGCATAATGAAAAAATAGAAGCTTTCCTAAGAAGAGTTGTAGAATTTAGGGCTTCACTTCTAGCCCTGGGAGAACCGGTCACAAGATGAATGCTCTCATTCCCATTGTTCTGAGAGCTCTCCCTTTCTCTTACCGCATTTTTGTCACAACTCTAAACTTTTCAGATACGACAATTAGTTTTGACAAGCTAGTAAACCTATTGCAACAAGAGGAAGCAATGCACAACAACGATGATGAAGAGGAGTAGGCACTATCTTCACATCAAAAATGGAAAGGAAAAGGTAAAGGAAAACCTAATCCTATCAGAAATCCCCACATCAGAATCAGTATCATGGGGACAATCAACAGAAGAAGCGATGTCCAATTTGCAAAGAGGACATACTTGCAAGAATGTTGGTTTAACACATATAGGAAAGGTTCATCAAACAATTCTGGACCACAACAACAACAAACTTACAAGGGACATTCAAACAACTATCACGGGCAGAAAAAGGGGAACTGGAAAATAAGACCTCACCAGCAAGGTAATATTTCTGAGCAACAGGAACAGTCAGATAATGAAGACTTCTTGTTCACTGCTCGATCAAGTGAACCATCCACGTCATCTAGTGACGTCTGGTATGTTGACTCGAGAGCCACTCGACACATGACCGGCCACAGAGACTGGTTTCTTTCAATGAGGGACACGCCATCGAAAAATCATGTTTCGTTGGGAGATGATTCTTCATATACAGTTCAGGGGATTGGAAACATTTCTCTACCCCTTGGTTCACGCAAATGCAGACTATCAGATGTTCTATATGTCCCTGGGTTGACAAAGAACCTTCTTTCGGTCAGTCAACTCCTAGATCACAACCTGAAAATTGACTTTGATAGTCAATCCGGCAAGAAAATGTGTTTGATTCGAGATAAATCCAGAGGCTCGAAAATAATTGCAAAAGCCTCAAATGTGGGACGAATGTTTCAACTTGATTTCATTCACAAAAATGATCAAGCACTTGTGGCTAAAAACTCCACCTCAGCTCAATTGTGGCATTGGAGATTTGGTCATGTAAGCTTCAAATATCTCGAAACACTTCGTCGGTGTAATATGGTACATGGGCTACCATCTCTTCAGAAGGATACAGACAAGTGTCCTCACTGCTTAGCAGGAAAACAACACAGAGTTTCATTCCAAAAGAGTACTTTTCGAGCTCATGGTAAACTTGACCCGGTTCATACCGATCTATGCGGTCCGATGCAGCCAAGTCATTTAGGGTTCCAGTACTTCATGCTCTGTGTTGATGACTATTCACGAAAAATGTGGATTTTTTGTCTTCGCAAGAAAAGTGAAGCCTTTGAAACATTCAAAAAGTTCAAAGTGACAGTTGAGAAAGAAACTGGTCGTCACATCAGAACTCTCCGCTCAGATCGAGGGGGGGAATTCACCAGTGATGAGTTCAGAGACTACCTACAAACTCACAGGATTCGTCGACAAATGCCTCCTCCACACACACTGCAGCAAAATGGTGTTGTCGAGAGAAGAAATCATACTATCATGGAAATGGTGCGATGCATGATCGATGATTCTGAACTTGCAAAGACATTTTGGGCAGAAGCAGTAAAAACAACAGTGTATTTGTTAAACAGAGCACCCACAACTACTCTTGATGGAATTACACCATAAGAAGCATGGTCAAAAAGGAAACCATCCATTGCACACCTCAGAGTATTCAGGTGCAAAGCCAGCATGCACATACCCAAACAAAACAGAAAGAAATTGGACATGAAGTCACAAAATCTCATCTTCATTGGATACAGTGAAGAGGCTCTTGGGTATAGATTGATGGATCCTAAGACAAGAAAAGTCTACACAAGCAGAGATGTTGAGTTTTTCGAGAAGAAGGAAGCAGAGACTCCTCCTCCGGACTCGCAAGATGTAGATTTTTCACCAGTTGTAAAAATTAAAGCTAATGTTCCCTCAGAAGATGAAAGTGATAATGGGGATGATGGTGTTGATTAGATAGAAGCACAACCCATGGGAATAGGTCAACGTATGCCTAAATGGTGTACAATTACATTACGAGATGCAAGATTGGATGCTCCACCGGATACATCCACCCCTGGACTATGGACTCGCAGTAAAGCAAGAGAAGAAGTTAACTTTGCTTTGATGAGTAGAGTCATTGAATCAGATGAGCCCTCTATAGTCCAGGAAGCCCTATAGTCAAAAGCTTGGAAAGATGCCATGGATTCTGAATATCAGTAAGTGATGAAGAATAACACTTGGTAGCTTGTTGATCTTCCACCACGGAAGAAACCCATTGGATGCAGATGGATATTCAAAACTAAGTACAAAGCAAGACTTGTAGCAAAGGGGTACACATAGAAAGAAGGCATTGACTATCAGGAGACATTTGCTCCCACAGCTAAGATCAAAATGATCAGGATGATCTTTGCTCTAGCTGCTTAGTTTGGATGGAAAGTTCACCAAATGGACGTAAAAATTGCCTTCCTCAATGGAGATTTACAAGAAGAAGTCTACATGACTCAACCTAAGGGATATGTTGTACCTGTTCAAGAAGAAAAGGTATGCAGACTCTGGAAATCTTTGTATGGCCTCAAACAGGCACCCCGGGCATGGTACATCAAGATTGATGAGCATCTCGTACAACATGGATTCGTCAGAAATCCATATGATCCCAATCTCTACCTCAAAAAGCAAGGGGGGGAGATGGTGATTGTTGTAGTTTATGCTGATGATCTAGTCATCACTGGCAGTTCATTGAAGATTATTGATGAAACAAAGAAAGATCTTAAGCGATCATTCGACATGAAAAATCTTGGGCTTATGCACTATTGTCTTGGACTAGAAGTATGACAGAAAGAGAATCATATATTTGTTTCTCAAATGAAATATACCAAGACAACGCTCGAGAAGTTTAGGATGATGGATTGCACACCAATTGCTACAGCTATGGAGAACATATTACAATTATCTCGTTCAGATCCATCTCCTGAGGTATGTGCCACTCTCTATCGGCAGCTGATTGGGAGTCTCATTTACCTGACCTACACTAGACCAGATATCAGCTTTGCAGTGAGCTATCTATCCAGGTTCATGCAAGAACCCAAAAATTGTCATTGGAAAGCAGCAAAGCGCATTTTGAGATATCTCAAAGGATCAGTGGATCTTGGTCTAGAATACAAGAAGAACGAAAACTTCTTCTTGACTGGATATTCGGATTCAGATCATGCAGGTAACATTGATGATAGAAAATCCACTTCTGGATTTGTATTCTTTATGGGATCTGGACCAATATCATGGGGAAGTAAGAAACAACACTTTGTTTCTCGCTCTTCCACGGAAGCCGAGTATCGTTCTGCAGGAGAAGCTATCTATGAAGTGATTTGGCTACGTCGCATACTGGAAGGACTTGGAATAGCACAGGACAAACTGACCACCATGTATGTTGACAATGAAGGTGTTCTCAAACTTGTTCGCAATCCAGATTTTCATGAGAGAACAAAGCACATTGATGTTCAGGTTCATTTCATACGTGAACATGTGTTGAAGCACAACATCCAGCTTCAGTTTTGTCCAATGGCTGAACAACGAGCAGATATTTTCACAAAGTCACTTGCATGTGACAAGTTCAAGTTGTTCAGAGCATTTCTCTCCTCATCTCTTTAGACAATGCACAATTAAGGGGGAGAATGTTAGGATAAATTTTATTATCCTAATATTTAATTATGCATAGTTTAATAATTATTTAATAAATTGTTATTTTGTTAGATGGTTAATCAACCATATTTGTCTGTATGCATACTGTTATATTGTTTTAAACAATATATTTGTTTTTATGTAATTGTTGCTTCCCGGGTGATTTGGAAGCTTGTTTATTCTGGCATTTGGTTGCACCTGTGCAACTCATTCTCCCGGATGTATTTGGCTGTACAATATCTATAAATATTGCAGCCTATTCACTGTAAAGTTTTAGTTGATTGAGATTAATAAAATTACAAAGGCTTCCGTCCCTGTTTCTCAATCTACATTCATAAAAGAATAAAAATAGAGCATGCAATTACAAAAAGGTATTAATAGACTTCAGTTACAACTAGTCAACTGCAGTTGATAGATCTATTTTAAGAAAATTATGTCTATTTTAAGAAAATCATGAGTGGATGATTTGGTAAAAAATAAGCTTTACTTGCTGAGAAAGCCTTCTTCATGTGCATGTAGACTTTGTATTTTTGCTGATCTGTCCCTTTTTGAATTTTGTGAAGGCATGCAACTTTACTCTTTGTGAGTGAGCAAAAATTAATTATTTTCTGACCATGATTAAATCTAGTGAACTCAGGGCTCAGATTTAGATGCAAAAATATTGTAGACTTAGTCATTTTTTGGTCAATAAATTATTGAGCTCCATTCTAGCTAGCCAAGCTCTATAAAAAAAATTTGTGGCCGCCATTAATAACTGCTAAAGCTTCCTGTGCATGAGAAAATAAATTCTGCCATTGTTGCAGACCTTGAGCTGAACTGAAGGATTTCTGAAGAACTGTGTAATTCATTACTTTGAAAAAGACCATCCATGTAGGACAAAATCGATCCAAAAATAGACCTGGAAAATCTTTCCTTATCGTTTGTGATAAAAATTGTGCATTTTAAAATATTTGGCCTGCCTAATTACTTTTAATCTGGGCCCTTCACATGTTCGAATCTCACTTCAGTGGAAGCATGGCTAAAAAAAAAAGCAATTTGCCCCTTTTTTGAAAAAACCTCAAAACCAGAAAAATCCCGAGCAACCCACTCCTTTGATCCTTATTCTTTGGTGAACTTTCGGGACTATGTGTCAATTTCAAGCTTTAAATCCATTTGCAGGCCTTCGGGCTTATTTTGAACTTTAAGCTTCTGCGGGCTCTTAATGGGCTTATGTAAGAATTTTAAATTTTATATATGAGCCTTAAAAGGAAAAAATTCCTCTAGCCTTCTACCCAGTGGAAATATGGGCATATGGAATAACTTGAGACTTTTAAGTCCTTTGCAAACTTTCGGGCCTTTGTGAGTATTTAGTCCTTTGTCAAATTTCAGGCCTTCGCGATAACTTAAAGCTTTAACCTTTTTTGTGAATAAGTCTCAAATCTTAACAAAACCCCGTCACTCTACCAATGTTCTATGGAATTGATTTTTGAATTCTCCCCATGGCTTTGAATTTCTCATCACATGCTCAAGTTTGCGGGAAATTTAGGAATTTTTAACTTTTGTAATTTTAAAGTTTTAAAACTAAAGAGACTCTCATTCTCCATTGTTCCGCTATTGCATTGTTATGGCATGTGTACTCTGCAGACTTTCGGGCCTTCAGAGGAAGTTATGACACTTTATAAAATTTGAAAATTATAAGTTGGTCAAATAACTGCCATTTTGACTGGACTCTTTTGCATTGATTCTGATGATCCATTTGTGAGCGTTGATATCTGTACTTGTCAATTTTTTATCGTTGATCTTTAAGGAATGATTTAGAGTTTCTGACTTGTATTGAATGCATTTTTTTGGAAGCTCGAACCGTGGTTTGCATTGTTTTTGGAGATCGATCCTCAACCTTTAATCTTTGTACCTATTGAATTTTGACCGTCGATCCTATGATCATTAACTCAGAGTGAGTTAGGTTACTTTAGACCATTGATGAGTAAAACACTTGAAACCCTAATCTTTCACATTTTCATTCTTGAGCTCTAGTCGATCTAAACAACTATGTAATTTGTTTTTGTAAATGACAGTCATTGATCAAGCCTTCAAGCTCTCTTACTTGGATTTCTTCATGAGATCCGGTGGATTTTTAACCAGTTGTCATCATCTTCAAGCTCAGATTTTCTTTAAAAGAGATCTCTGTACATGTAGGAGCTCAGAAAATATTCTATGGCAGTCATTGTTACAATTTTTTGAGATTATCCCTCCTATAAAAATGATCATCTGTTGCTTTCTTGCACCTGTAATAACATTATTTTGAGCAAGGTAGTCGTGGTTTGTGTTTTTTTTAATCTCTTGACTGTATATTTCTCATTTCGATCAATATTTGGCTCACCCTTTTACTTTGTCTCTGCTACTCCATCTTCGAAACATTGATTTTTTATTAATAGGCTTTTATATTAATGTATTCACTGCCCTGTGCCCTAAACAACCGTTACTTTTGAATCATATCTCCAGATTTGGCATTCTTGCATCATGGGTAATCATGCTTTTATTTGAAATTTTGAGCTCGTTGTGAGATAGATCCATGTCTGTTGTGGGCATTTGCATATTTTATCTCTGACTGTTATGAAATATTTGGCTTGTATGAAAAGAAAGGCCACAGTGGTAGTTGATTCTTAAGCTATGATTTCTTTGATTTCCCAAGTGTGAAAGAGGCATACTCTCTAATATTTTATACTGAAGATGTCATTATTTTTGTGAAACCTTGATCTCTAAGTTGAAAACTCATTGTGGGTTATCCCTTTTAGCTCTAAGTTCAATGATCCTTCAAGGGTTTTCTTAACTTTTGATTTTACTAGTAACTTTTTGCTTTCTTTCTTGATTGTTTGGATACCCATTTAATGGTTTTTTTTATCAAATCCAGGATTTGCATTTTCTTTTGTAAACTTGTAACTGTATTCAATCCTTTGAGTTATATTCCAACAAATATGTGTATGGATTTTTAACTGTCCGTTATGAATGGGTTATTTTCCCCATAATTTGTATATACCCATATATCTTTCAATTTGTGGATTGAGGTATTCCAGCCTAGATTTGGGTATCTTTCCTTTGGCATGGGTATTCACGCTTCTTTACTCCTTTCAATTCTTAAATCTATTCTTGATTTTAATGAGATCTTTGTACCTTGTATGTGTCCTTTTATAAACATTTTCTCATTCATGTAACACCATTAGCAAGCGTAAGCCTTGATTCGTATGCTTTGTTGAAATAGCATCATCTTATTTCTTTTCTTAAATACCATACTTCTTTGATGGTAGTATTTCTGGAAAATTTAAAAATGTCCATTTCACATGGTGAAGCCCTGCCAATTTTTTTTCATAATTCTCTCTTTGTCGAATGAAATCCGGAAAGTGTACATTGTCTGTATGCATCTTCTTTGTTCTGTACTGTAAAATTTTCCTTTTAGACAAGATATATAAGTTTTGAGTTGCATTAACCCTACTTTCCAGCATGTACATGGTCATATTTCTACTTTTGTGCAACCTGTACCTACACACTTTAAGAAAATAGTTATAAATAATTAGACTTTTTTGCCTCTCTTATGTCCATGTTTCTTATTCTCTTTTCTATTTCTGCTTCCTAAGTGGGCTATGTAGTTTGATCTTCAAGTAATCTATATCTCTTGTTGTTTAGAGATTCATATGCATAAATTATGACAATGTAGGAATATGGATTAACCCTGGGCTCTTTATTGATGATTCCTTTCTTTTACTTTTTAGGTACCATGCTTTGAATTTTTAAGACAAAGATGGAACAAGCTGGAAGAGGAATAATCTAAAAAACGAAGAATATATAAAGGTAATGATGGGTTCATTCATATTCCTTTGCTTTCTATTTCATGCATGTGTACCTCTTTCTTCAGTAGATGTACTTTAATTTTTAGTCACATCGCACGGCTTGTGTGGGAAACATTTGACCTTGTGAATAAAACATTGAATTCTGAAAATGAGTTGTGAATTTCCTTCTACATTTCAAGCTTCTAAATGGAGTGTATGATGAACTAAACAAATCAGTAATATAATTAAATGTCTTAAACATGAAGGAAAGAGCATTAATGAGAACATGTAACATTTAGTAATGAACTCTGATTTATGTAATCTGCACTTATGTTTGTTGTTCCAAAACTCAACACTTCACCTACTCTGTAATTCGGTGTCTTCATCAAGAAAACACAGCTGTCCTTCAGGGCCTTTTTGTTCTTTTGCTGAAGGTATCATGAAATTATAGACTATGTGATCTGTTACATTTTGTAACAACACACATAGCTACATATTTCACTTAATCATTAATTAATTCAGTACTAACTAATAACATTAGAACTTCTTTCACTTAGGTATACTTAACCCATGACTTTCATCATAAGGACGAAGTTTTTATTTTCCCATTTTTGCACAAGTGCAAAAAATTTCAACATTTCTGGCAATCCTGGGAGGAAATCTGCCTACTAGCTTAAAGACTAGTGCCTTGCTGTTGTCCATTGGGCATGGAGTCTAAAGCATATAACCAAAATATGCCTTTTCGAAAGGTCTAACCCTTTCTGAAATGAACTAAAACTAGGAAAATATCTGGTAAACTCTATCACCTACAAAAATTGTACTTATTGAATTGAAAAACAATGCAATGTGCAAAAACTACACTTATTGAAGGGAAATCCTACTCTAACAATGATTGTAAGATATTTAATAACAATTTTTGAAAAACATACCATTCACAGGAATGGGAAGTTCCTCTCCATTCAACTTCAAAAGATGAAAATCATTGTATGCCTTGCTAGTTGAAATCATGTAAGGACCACTCCAGAGTGTATCAAACTTTGAGTTTCTTCCTGGATTTGCACGATCAGCATCCCATTTTAACATAATATCTCCTTCATTGAAGACTCTAAATTTGGATTTCTTGTCAAAAGTCTTCTTCATTTATTTCTGATTCTTTTCCATATTCAAATGAGCTTTCTCTCTTAGCTATTGTAATTCCACTAACTTTGCATAATGAACTTGTAACGGTTCATTCTCAAGTAGCTCCATTTTATGCAGTAAATCCAATTTAGGTAACTTAACTGAAATAGAAATTCTTTCTTCCTATCCGTACACAATTTTGTATGGTGAATTGCTAACGTATCTTCTAGGAGTCACTCTGTCAGACCAAATTACTAAATTCAACATCAGATGCCAAGCTCTTTGATTATCCTTAAGTGTTCTTTTGATGATCCTTAACAGATTCTTGTTAGTACTTTCAGCTAAGCCATTACCTTGTGGGTAATAATTACATGAAGAACTTATATAGATTCCATGGTTGATAGCCCAATCTGTTATCTTTGCACCAAGGAATGCTAAAACATTATCTGATATGATAGTTGTTGGAACACCAAATCTGTAGACTATACCTTCATAAAAGGATAGTATCGAAGTTTCATTAACATCCTTCAAGGCTAGTGCTTCAGTCCATTTTGTAAAATAATTTGTAGTAGTTAAGATCCACTTATGTTCTTGTGAAGAAGGTGGGTTTATCATGCTGATAAATTCAAGACCCCGCTGCATAAAAGGCTAATCAACAGAAATAGGTTGTAGAGGCAATGAAGCTAAATGTTCTTTTCCAACAAAGAAAGCACAATTTTTACACTTCCTTATCCATTCAAAGCAGTCCTTGAATATGCTAGGCCAATAATAACCAACTTTCATAATTTTTAAGGCTATGGTACATGTTGAGAAATGACCTCCTCCAGGTCCTTCATGGAAGTCTGATAGTATTTTCTAAACTTTATCATAATCAACAAATCAAAGAAAAATCCCATTTATATCTCTTTTGAACAACACACCATCAATAAAGATATAATGTACATCCTGTAACCTGAAATATCTTCATTTAATTTTGTCCATACCTTCCAGATAGGTGCCATGCTATATATAATTAATCAAATCAGTCATTCATCTCAATTCCTGAATGTTGTGGGTGATCTTAGGCTATTGATTTCCTGGTTGAACCATGATTTTTGATTGTTGATACAAAATTTTAGAATGTTGTTTTGAATCATCTGGTTCTATAACTCACTATTTGTCCATATCAGCAATTGGATGCCCACATAAACCTTTCCCTCGAACCGTCTTAGCAACCTGAATATCAACACCATACTCCATGACCTTTGTTATCCTATTTTCTCTTTTCTCCTTCAACTCCTTATTTAGTAAGAATGCTTTCACACTTGGATGGGAAACAAGAACATGTATTTTATTGTTTAAAATCATATACTTGAAATTATATAGTCCTATGACTACTGAAAGTACCTATTTTTCAATAAATGTGTACCCTGTTTTGTAATCATCCAAGCTTTGTCCAAAGAAAGCAATAGGTTGTTCAATATTTTCATCATTGAATTGAGTCAAGATAGCTAAGATTGTTTCAGCTCCTGCGAGTGCATACATTGTAAAATCTTTATCAAAATTCGGATTTGCAAGAGTAGGATCTTGAGAGATAGTTTCTTTAATTGATTCAAATCCTTCTCTCCCTTCACTGGTCCAAGAGAAAGTTTTCTCTTTCTTTAGCATAGCTATGAGTGGTTTAACCAATGCTTCAAAATCTTGAACAAATCTTCTAACTAAGTTGATTTTTCCAAGAAAACTCTGTAATGCCTTCTTATGGCGGGGCAATGATAACTGTGATATGGATTCAATCCTGAAAGGATCAATTGCTAAACCTTTCTTAGAAACAATATGACCATGTAGTTTACCTTGATGTAGTGAAAAGATAGACTTCAGTGGATTCAAATATATTCCAAATTGCCTGCACAATTGAAAAGTCTGCCTTAAATGCATTAGATGTTCTTCAGAATCTTTTGAAAATACAATAACATCATCTAAATAAAAAAGGGATGCATTTATTTAATAAGATGTGAAAATCAATGTCCATTGCATGTTGAAACGTTACACCATCATTTGAAAGACCAAAAGGCATCCTTTTGTAAGCATAAGTACCCCACTTGGTGGTAAAAGTTGTTTTATATCTATCCTCTTCCCAGACTAAAATATGATTATATCCATTGTAACTGTCTAGAAGAGATAGTCTATCTAAACTTGATACTGTTCTTAGAATCTGATCCATGTTTGGGAGTGGGTAATTGTATTTTTATGAAGTCTTATTAAGATCTCTGAAATCTACACATAGTCTAATTTCACCATTCTTCTTCCTAATAGGAACAAGATTGGCTACCCACCTTGAATGCTTAACTAGAAAGATAATACCTGATTCAATCAACTTAGATAATTCTTTCCTCATCAGAGGTTCTATTTTGGGATTTGTAGGCCTTTGTTTCTACCTAACAGGTTTAGAATTTGGTTGTAACTCAATTATATGTTGTGCTAAAATGGGATCAAATCCTTTCAGGTCTTGGTATTTCTAAGAAAAACCATCCTTAAACTATTCGCAAAGATTAATAAATGACTACTTTTCAGTTAAGGAACATACCTTCCCAAGAAAATGATTTTTCCACTCATCAACTGAGATCTCTTTGTAATTATCAGTGTGAGTTGAAATTTTAGTCTTGACCTTTCTTAACTGATCGTCAGTTCTGAAGATGTCTTCCATTGTGAATAGACCTCGAGGTAGTTTATTTTTCTTCAACCGAACAATTTTTTCACCATATAAGTGTTGTAATTTATCTTGATTAACTATAGAAAACATAACTTCTTGCTGCAAAAACATGCAGATTTGATCATCACTTTTAAAAACTTTCCAATTTGAATCATTATTAGGTATTGACGTCCTGACAATTAACTTTATATGAGGTTGGATCTTGTTATTTTCAACCTAGTCCTACACTTCAAAACTATCCCCAACTGCTACAAGTCTATCTGCATGCTTGTTTTCAGCTCTAGGAATAGACTGAATGTTAATAACATTGAAATCTTCAATTTAGTCTAAAACTCTATGTCTGTAGGATTTCATTAATGGATTCTTACAAAGATTGAAATTTCTTACTTGATTTATAACCAACTCAGAGTCACCAAATATTTGTAGCATGTTGATTCCTCTCTTTTTTTCCCAAAGTAAGCCATGAATTAAAGCTTCGTATTCAGCTATATTACAAGTACATGAAAATTGGAGACTCAAAGCTGAGAAATAACTTTCCTTTGTTGGGGAAGTGAGCATTATACCTACTCCCTATCCTTTCTTGTTCTTAGCTCCATCAAAATGAAGCTTCCAAATCCCTTCTGTTGAATCTTCTGTTTTGGACAGTAAGGGAAGTGGTGTATTTTCTTCATGCATACAATACACATGAAACATGTGTTCTTCAACTTCCTTAAAAGGATCATGAGCATGTTCTTCCACTGTCTTTTCATCCATAAAAATGTTAGAAACACCATCTAATGCCAAATCATGAGCTACCTCATCAAAATTAGATTGATCTAGGGATGAATAATTAGCCACTACATTGAAGAGTGAGGCTCAATGTGAAATCTGGCCAATGCCTCTGAATTTATAGTAACTTTGGTGCTGTAATGAGTAGTAGAAAATAAGGACCAATCTGAAGAGAGATAACCTCCTATTTTTGACTGTGAAATCTCTAGATAAGCATAAGGAAAAGTATGGAGGTAAATTGTACAACAGTAACATCTTGCAGAATAGAAACATTTGGGCAAGCATGTAACATGTCACTTCTAAATTTTTTATTATACCAACTATATTAGTTGTAGTTCCATCAAGCTGTAAGGACACTTCTTCATGTAGGCTCATACTACAAGCCCAATTTTTATGCAATCACTTTTGAGCATAACTGTGTTACTTGCATGCCACTGTCCACCATACAATTATGAACTAAATGTTCCCAAATAATCAGTGATAAATAAAATGGTGGTGGTTTCTTTATTTCATGAGCATTAAATAACCTTATGAACCATTCACTTAACTTCTTTAATGTGGTCTTGTTCGAACATTCCAAGGACCATGTCTACCTTATGAACTTCATTTTATATTGTTTTTGAAGAAATATGTAGCTTAGCTAGTTCATGAGAGAGTAAATCTTGCTGTCCAGGAATACTTAGAATGCATCCCACATTGAGATGTTAACATTATGTTTTTTCATTACATCAATAATGTTAAAAGAAGCAACTGTTTTAGAGACAAATTCAACTGTCTTAGAGTAGGCCTTAGTGCAGAACTGATTCTAATTCAGTTGCCTTGGATATCTGAGGTATAAACAGTCTTCTTGAGATCAGGATGTAGCTAATCTTTGACGGCCTTTATAAACTAGAACACTTGTTGTTTTTTGAGAAACAGACACGGTTGTTGGTTGAATTTGGAAATTGTAGATGTTGTCTTATTCGTTGACTAGTAGGTAGTATAGGCCTATTTTGTTGTTTTTGATTTTTAATAGATTTCCCTTAAACCCTAGTAGTAGACTGCAAAGAAATCCTTCTCTATTAAAACTTACTAAATTCTATTCAGGTGATTTCTGAACATTAGTTTCTTATTTCCCACCCTCTATTTGAGGCATGAACAATGTTTCAAATTGAGGTTGTGTAACAAGATTCAAATTCAGAAAAGTATTTGGGTAACTTGCAGCTGCATTGAGGTTGATTGCAAGGTTGGCACCAATCTTCTTTAGCCATATTAACTTTGACTAAAGAGTTTTAGATGAACTAGGAGCCTTTAGTGTCAAACTTCCTTTACCGGTAAGGCTACCTATAATTTTGATTTTGTTGATAGGGCTTCTCTGTTTTGTTGATTCTATTGATTTTTTTGACAAGGAGTTTGATAGGGTCTGCTATATAATGCAATTTTGTTATCAATCAAAGTCAATTTATTTCCCATAGTTTGCAAAGATTTAAATTCCTCATCTGATGTAGCTACAAAAATAGGTTCTATGATTGTAATAGGTTGATGAATAGGTGCTAAATCTGCCAAAAAGGGCATTCAAGGCCTTGGTGCCAATTTTCCATCTTGAATAAGACTATTTTAAGCTCAGATAGCAATATCGTAGGTTGGTGGGAGTGTCTCTTGCCCCCATTGATTGAATCATAGTTGAGATATTACTGTTTAATGCCCTAAGATAATAAAGGAAATCATGATCAGCTTGAGGCTTGACACTTACTGGAATTCTTTCCCAAGTTCTAGCAAAACATGGATATTCAAACTGGACATAAACTCATTGAGAGCTCTTTTAATCGTAGACAACTGTTCAATGAGAGATAAATGATTTGAATTATCCTAGAACTGTTTCAACAATTTTTCACCTAAGTTATCCCAAGTTCTTATGCTTCCAATTTCTAGGTTTCTCTACAATTGCAAGACCTGCGCATTTAAAATATGTAGCTAAAAGTCTTAAAGCTACGTCTTCATGAGTGATATTATGGACTGTACATAGGGTTACAACATCTTTGATATGTTCAGCAGGTGTAACCTAATTTTCCACCCGTGAATGATGGCAAAATTTTCATGGCAGCATTAGGAATGTCATGGTAAACTGGGATTACTATTGAACTACCATTAGTAAAGGTGACGAAATTCCTTGGTAGTGGAATAGCCATTTGAAAAACCAGGATGTTAATGGAGAAATTGATACGTGGTGAAGGAATATCAATAGGAGGGTTATCAAAACCAGGTCTATTATAAGGTAAATTATTACCAACTCTTCTCCTTCTAGCAGAATTCAAGGGTAAAGAAACAAATTCAGGAGGAATTCCTCTTACTGATGATCTTATAGTCACTTTAGGCATGGAACATGTTGCAATACTAGTTTGAAATCAGCTCTGTGGATTCACCAAAATATCTTCAAATCTTTAAAATAAATTGTCTGCAACTTGCTCCCGAAAGTGACTTTGTAACTGCATTGTAAATATGTTTTAGATCTGCTATAGAATTTGTAACTTGCATTTAGATCTGATTCGTTGTTCCCACCGGGCATGCCAAAAAAAATTATCTCTTAAAAGTACACCCTATAGAGAGATGGCTGCAGGTTTTCTAAGCTTGCAAAATTTGATCTCTCTCTTTCGTAGATACAATGGAAACACCTCAAGTTCTATGGGTATACCTATTTTGAGGTGAATCTCTGGTATTAAAAGGCTCGGTTCCTTGTTGATGTATTTTAAATTGACTTTGGGGTTTAGGGGTAAAAGATGATTGTAAAATAATTATAACTAAGGTGATATACCAAATTTGTACGAGGAATTTGACTGAGTATATGCACAATTGATATGTGAAGGATTTTTGATGCACGAGCCAATAGTTTTCTACAGAATTTAAGGGCAAAACACTTTGTTGTACTAAGGGAAAAATATCACAACAACATTGATAAGTTAACATTTACATTAAAATTATGTACAAAAAATACTGAAATTTGCAGCAAGGTACGATGATTGATCAGGGAATTTGCATTCACAAGACTAATAAAAACATACACAAGACTGCAAATAATTGGAAAGGTAGAAATTCTTCACACTTATAAGGAAAGAGTGGCAAAAATTACTTCAGTACTCCTATATCCAAAAAATCCTTTAGAAGTTCCCCCTGTTCTTTGCAAAGGCACACAATATATGGCAAAAATAAAATTCACCCCCTTCCTAAAAATAGCCTAAGGCTTGTACTTGCCCATGCATCCTATTTTTATCCTTTATTTAATAATAGATAAAGGAATAAAAATAGAGCATGTAATTACAAATAGCCATTAATAGCCTTCAGTTACAACTAGTGAACTACAGTTGACTAATCTATTTTAAGAAAAGCATGTCTATTTTTAAGAAAAGCATGAGTGAATGATTTGCTAAAAAATAAGATTTGCTTGCTGAGCAAGTCTTCTTCGTGTGCATGCAGACTTTATCTTTTTTTTTATCTGTCCTTTTCTGAATTTTGTGAAGGCATGTAACTTTACTCTTTGTGAGTGAGAAAAAATTAATTATTTTCTGACCATGATTAATTCTGGTGAACTCAAGGCTCGGATTTAGATGCAAAAATATTGTAGACTTAGTCATTTTTTGGTTAATAAATTATTGAGCTTCATTCGAGCTAGTGAAGCTCTGTAAATTTTTTTTTGTGGCCGCCATTAATAACTGCTCAAGCTTCATGTGTGATTAAAATAAATTTTTCCATTGTTGCAGACCTCAAGCTTGACTGAAGGCTTTCTGAAGAACTCTGTAATTCATTACTTCAAAAAAGACCATCCACGTAGGACAAAATTGATCAAAAAACGACCATAGAAAATCTTTCCTTATCATTTGTGATAAAAATTATGCATTTTAAAATATTCGGCTTGCCCATTCACTTTTAATCTGGGCCCTACACGTGTTCGAATATCACTTCAGTGGAAGCATAGCTAAAAAACAAGTAATTTTCCCCTTATTTAAAAAAACCTCAAAACTAGAAAAATCCCCAGCAGCCCGCTCCTCCAATCCTTGTTCTTTGGTGAACATTTGGGACTACGGGTCAGTTTAGAGCTTTAAATCCATTTACGGGCCTTTAGGATTATTTTGAACTTTAAGCTTCTACGGGCTCTTAGCGGGCTTATGTAAGAATTCAAAATTTGGTTTGTGAGCCTTAAAGGAAAAAATTCCTCTGGCCTTCTACCCAGGGGAAATGTGGGCATATGGAATAGCCTGAGACTTTTAAGTCCTTTGCGGACTTTCGGGCCTTTGTGACTTTTTATTCCTTTGTAGACTTTTGGGCCTTCGTGGTAACTTGAAGCTTTAACCTGTTTTATGAATAAGTCTCAAATCTTAAGGAAATCCCACCACTCCGTCAATGTTCTATGGAATTGATTTTTGACTTCTCCCCGCAGCTTTGATTTTTTCATCACATGCTTGGGCTTGCGAGAAATTTTGGAACTTTAAAATTTTACACTTTTAAAGATTTAAAACTAAAGAGACTCCCACTCTCCAGTGTTCCACTATTACATTGATATGCCACGTGTAATCTATGGGATTTCGGGCTTGCAGCGAAAATTTTGACACTTTATAAAATTTGAAAATTATAAGTTGGTCAAATGACCGCCATTTTGACTGGACTCTTTTGCATTGATTCTGATGATCCATTTGTGAGTGTTGATCTGTGTACTTCTTGATTTTTGATTGTTGATCTTAAAGCATGATTTAGGGTTTCTGAATTACATTGAATGCATTTTTTAGAAGCTTGAACCATGGTTTGCATTATTTTTGGAGATCGATCCTCAACCTTTGATCTTTTTCCCTATTGAATTCTGACCATCGATCCTCTGATCATTATCTCAGAGTGAGTTAGGTTAATTTTGATCGTTCATGAGTAAAACACTCGAAACCCTAATCTTTCACATTTTCATTCTTGAGCTCTAGTCGAGCTAAACGAACTCTACAATTTTTTTTTAAATGACAGCTATTGATGAAGCCTTCAAGATCTTTTAAATGGCTTTCTTCCCAAGATCTGGTCAATTTTTTAGCCAGTTTTCATCTTCTGTGAGCTCATATTTTCTTTAAAATAGATATTTATGCGTGTAGAGCTCTATGAAGATTCTATGGATGCCATTGTTGCAGGTTTATGAGCTTAGCCCTCCTGTAAAAATGATCATCTATTGATTTCTTGCACCTGTAACACCATTATTTTGAGTGAGGTAGTCGCAACTTGTGTTTTTTGTAATCTCTTGACTGTATATTGCTCATTTCGATTAATATTTGGCTATCCCTTTTATTTTATCTCTGCTACTTCCATCTTTGAAATTTTGATTTTGTATTAATATGATTTTATATTGATGGATTAACTTTCATGTGCCCTAACCAACCGTTACTTTTGAATCATATCTCCATATCTGGCATTCTTGCATCGTGGGTAGTCGTTCTTTTCTTTGAAATTTTGAGCTCGTTGCGAGATAGATCCATGTATTTTGTGGGTATTTTCATATTTTAGCTCTGACTTTTATGAAATATTTGGCTTGTATGAAAAGAAATGCCGCCATGGTAGTTGATTCTTAACCTCTAATTTCTTTGATTTCCCAAGTGTGATAGACGCATATTCTTTGATATTTTATACTTAAGATGTCATTTTTTTTCTGAAACGTTGATCTCTGAGTCAAAAACAAATTTTGGGTTACCGCTTTTGGCTTTGAGTTTGATTATCCTTCAAGGGTTTGCTCAACTTTTGATTTTACACGTAAGTTTTTGCTTCCTTCCCTAATTTTTTGGATACCCATTTAATGGTTTTTTGATCAAATCCAGGATCTCTATTTTGTTTTGTATACCTGTAATTGTATTCAATCCTTTGAGTTATACTGCACCAAATATGTGCATGTATTTCTAACTATCATGTATGAATGAGTTATTTTGCCCCAAATCTATATATACCCATCTATCTTTTAATTTGAGGCTTGAGGTATTACAACCCAGATTTGGGTATCTATCCTTTGGCATGGGTATTCATGCTTCTTTACTACTTTTTATTCTTTAATCTGTTCTTGATTTTAATGAGATATTTTTACCTTGTATGTGGCCTTTTGTAAACAGTTTCTCATTCATGTAACACCATTAGTAGGCATAAGCCTTGATTCAGATGCTTTGTTGAAATTCCATCATCTTATTTCTTTTCTTAAGTATTATACTTCTTTGATGGTAGTATTTCTAGAAAATTTAAAATCCATTTCACATAGCGAAGCCCTACCAAAATTTTCCTATAATTCTCTCTTCCTTGACTGAAATCTGGAAAGTATGCATTGTCTACAAGAATCTTCTTTGTTCTGTACTTTAAACCTTTTCCTTTTACAGAATATATCTGAGTTTTGAGTTACATTAACCCTTCTTTCTAGCACATACATGGTCCACTTTTTCTTGTCTGCAAGTTGTAACTACACACATTAAGAAAATCGTTAGAAATAATTAGGCTTTTTGGCATCTCTTGTGTCCATGTTTCTTATTCTCTTTTCTATTTCTGCTTCCTGAGTGGGCTATGTAGTTTGATCTTCAAGTACTCTACATATCTTGTTGTTTAGAGATTCATAAGCATGAATTAGGATAGTGTAGGAATATGGATTAACCCTAAGTTGTTTATTGATGATTCCTTTCTTTTACTTTTCAGGTACCATGCTTTGAATTGTGAAGACAAAGATGGAATAAGCTAGAAGGGGAACAATTTGCACAATGAAGAATATACAAAGGGAATGATGGGTTCACTCATATTCCTTTTCTTTCTATTTTATGCATGTGTACATCTTTCTTAAGTAGATGTAATTTACTTTTTAGTCACATCCCACGGCTTGTGTGGGAAACATTTGACCTTCCTTGTGAATAAAATATTGAATTCTGAAAATGATTTGTGTATTTCCTTCTACATTTCATGCTTCTGAATGGAGTGTATGATGAACTAAATAACTCAGTCGTATAATTTAATGTCTTAAACATGAAGGAGAGAACATTAATGAGAACCTGTAACATTCAATAATGAACTCTGATTTAATGTAATTTTCACTTATGTTTACTGTCCCAAAACTCAACACTTCACCTACTCTGTAATTTTGTGTCTTCATCAAGACAACACAATTGTTCTTCGGGGCCTTTGTGTTCTTTTGTTGAAAGTATCGTGAAATTGCAGACTATGTGATCTGTTACATTTTGTAACAGCACACATAGCTACAAATTTCACTTAATCATTAATTAATTCAGTAGTAACTAATAACATCATAACTTCTTTAGCTTAGGTATACTTCACCCATGAATTTCATCGTAGCGATGAAGTTTTGAGTTTCCCATTTTTGCAAAAGTGCAAAAATTGTCAACAGAAACACGTGTCTAAGCTGAATAAAATGTCAATCAATCTAAAGTTTCTCATCCTTCTTTCCTCCAAGGAGTAGTAGGGTGGTGATGAAAAAGGAAGTGACCTCTGTATTGATGTGAGCTTGACCAGATCCACGCATGTAATCCTCCCCAAGAAACATTTCTATGGATTTCTCTACCGAGTCAGAATCAATCCGGAAGATTGTTTGAAGCCTGTTATAGGAGATGGGGCCATACAAGGCCATCTACCTTGATTCAACCTATTGAAAAATACCTAGTATCAGAGGGATCACAATGGTAGCACTGAAAATCAACAAAAAAATCTAGCGCGGAGAATCAGCAAAATTAACTGATACTAATTTATACTAAAGAGAGGGAGATTTTCAATCATGCATAATTAGTAAAATTGAATCAAATTTTAATAGTTATTATATTATTATTTACATGCCATATATGTTATGAATATTATTATTTACTTTACTATTACGATTGGATATAAGGTTTATGGATATATTTAAATTTTTATCTTTTATTGAATGTCCATATACCCATTCTAATAAAATAATAATAGAAATAAAATAGAGGTAATATTTATTTATTTTTAAAATGGACAATTTCTTATTCACCCATCCTTTGCAGTGATATTAAAATGATGAAATTAAATATTGCTTCAATGAGGTATAATGGTTAGAATAGGTATATTCCCATTCTCATACAAAACAAAGAGTTTTATTATATGGATTATAATGAGCATATGTAATTTCTCATATAAACAAATATTTTTATCATTGTGATGAGAATGGGCATAAGCCCATTCTCATAAACTCAATATAGAAAGAAATAAAAATTCTCTTATGTGAAACATAAGGAATTAATGACAATTTCATCTTTTTATGATAATTTTTACAATGGAAAGATTCCCATTGTCATAGTTAGGGAGTATAAAAAGTATGAGGAATTCTCACAAAAGTAATATATGTTGTGTTAATATGATGAATATATTTTGATGACATGGTTAGTAATCAATTTTGTAATAAATTTTTATTTAACCTCTATTTATTAATTTCACATCTTTTACATTCAACACAAATTATTATTCTATGATTCCCATAAGAGACTAGGTATCTTCCTATTCAAGATAAAAATGTTTATTTTTATGAGAAAGGATGTATGCCCATTCTTATCATTGCAATACAAGAAATACTAAACTTTATCATTACTATGGGAAAAGTAATAGGATATAAGAGTTAAAAGGAAGTTTCAATCTAATACGATAAATATTTAACTTAATCAATTTAAAAAATATATGATGGCTGTGAGAGTGGGAAAATTTCCTTTCTAAAATGAATTAGATTATCTATTTTCTTATTTTATGATTCCTATATGTTATTGGGAATTTTTCATTTGATACAAGATTGAACATAATAATTTTAATACCTATGAAGTTTGACATTATGGAGAATTTCCCATTCAAAAACAAAATAAATTTGATATACTTTTCTTATATGATTCCTATTTCATAAAGAGAAAGTACACATTTCAAATTTTTTTTAAAACTTTATCTATATTATTCATGCATGAGTCCTATATGTCAATAGGCATCTGCCCATTCAATATAGGAAATAAATTCTTATTTGTATGTAAATGGGAAAAGGATCCTTCTAAACATTCTAATACAAGCAATATCGAACTTAAACATTTTAATACCTCTATAGGAATGGATACTTAACCATTGAATGGAAGATAAGATAATTTATTTATATGATAGTGGTCATATGTCGATTCAAATCATTATAATTCAAGCAATGTTGACCTAATTTTTTCCAATAACTCTATGAAGGTTGTGACAATGGGAAATTTTCAATCATAAAACAAACAAAATTTTATCTTTATTATTATTTTCATGATTCCAATTATGATACTAGGCATTTTCTAATTAGATACAAGATCGGCAGGTCAACTTGCCAACCCAGCTCAGTAGGTAAATCACCCCATCCTAGATTAGGAAGTCAGCTCATCTTCCCACCTTGATTGGTCAACCTCACCCGCTCAACTTGGAAGGTTAGATCTCCCACCCATCTCATCCACCCAACTCAATTTTTGAGCTAGACCGACCATCTTGAATGGCTAGCTTGACCGGCCAGCTTGATAGGCCAACTCAACCGTCAACTTAGCAGATTAGCTTTCCCACATAGTTTTGAACGTTAATTCACCCACCCTATATTGGAGTGTTGAATTTCCCACCTAGCTTGGAATGTCATCTCAACTAGTGATCTCATTTAGTGCAACTCTCCTGCCTATCTGACCCTCCACAACTATGCCTCCTAGTTCAAAAAATAAGTAACATTTCCTAGGTGGTAACCCCACACTATACTTTGGCAATAACAAAATAGTTAACTCTCCATCTTAGCAAAAAGGATTGGATGTGAATTTATTAGAATAATATACAGTTTTTTCCAGGGAATGTGATCATGTTGAGACTCTGAAACATGCATGAAATGGTCATTTTAGATGCATCCTTTTATAAATGTGCAGGATAAAACTATGCAAGTCATACAATGAAAATATTGAAGTGATATTATTAAAACCCATATCAAAAATACAAAATATCTAAAATATGACATTATTTTATTCCTAGAAATTCAAAATACAACAGAGAAGAGTTACAAGTATCTCTGAAACTTAGATTCAATTTAAAAAAGAAGTAAAAATTTTCTTCACTATAAAATAGTAAATTCTTCTAACAATGATTCATTCTTAGCATATGGAACTTATCCACATAGCTTTGAAAATAAGGAATGTTTGTTATGCCACCCAGGTGGTAACGCCACTCTGTCCTTTGGTAAAAACATGATGGACAACTCCCTGTATTATCAACTATGATTAGGTTAACAACTATGCATGTCTTTCAAAACATTGAAGTGATATTGTTAATACCTAGATCAAAAAATATAGAATATAAAAAATAGGGCATTATCATTAAACCTAGAATAGAATACAACATAAAGAAAACCAAGTGATATTCTTCATCTATAATAATTTAGTAAAGAAGATTTAGAATAATCCATGTCTAAAATTTTCTTCAAATCATGTGCTTTGCAATCTAAAATGGTCCTACGAAATAGTTGCAGCCCAAAACGGAAAGGGTAAATAGAAATTTATCGGAGCAAACAAACAATATCTCTGAAATATTCTTCAAATCTTCTTCTTAACAGGACAAAATAATGTAACGAAACACAAATCTTCTTCTTCTTTGATGAAACGTTATAACAAAACACATGCAGTGCAAAGTGGAAGGATGAACAAAAAATGGTGAAACTAGATGAAAAAGAAAGTGGAAAGTATGAACAAGAAAGAGATAGCTTCACTGACTGTGGTAAACCTTCGAATTCCATGAATATCTACAATCATTGAAAATAGTAATCGTTTTCATTCTCTATATCATGCCACAAAATAATTAATTGCAGTTGATTACACTAATTTCCCTCCAACGAGTGCTCAAAGACGTGTTTCACAAATAAGTACCTTTAATTAATAAAAGGTGGTAAACAATTTATTTACAAATTAATGGTCTCGCTATGCCATGGAAAAAAACAAATGTAATTAATAGTAATAACTTTAATTAATAATATTCATAAATTTATATTATAATATTAATTAATAAATGAATAAATTAGGTTGATAAACTAAACAAGGAGGGAATTCAACAAAACATGGAGGGAGTGAGCGATGGAGGGACAATTAGTTTTGTTTTTGTTGTACTAGTTGCAGAATGTCTACATTCTAGGACTATCATGGCTGTGAAAGGGCTGCTTTCTGACTTAAATCAGACATTTGATAAGCTGTAAGCAGAGAAAGCTTTCACGCTAGGATCCACACCTTTAGCCTGGAATAGGATTCTTCAAAACCCCACCAGAAATTTGGGTCCGCAATCTCTAGAAAAGATACAGTTCACATGGGAGAAGGAAAATGAAGGGGTTACCTGTCTTAAGGTGCTAGATGGTTGCTTGCATAGGGCTTTGGACAAAGTGAATCTCTCCCTAGTTGGTAATTTTCTAGGCTCCAGACCTAACATTGATGTCATTAGAAAATGGGCCTTTAGAAAGTGGAAACCAAAAGGAGATTTGAGCATTACCATTATGTCACGGGGTTTTTATCTCAAAAAAATCAATCAACATACTGATTTGGAATCGGTGTTTGTTGGAGGACTGTGGTGTCTGGGTAATATGGGCTTTTTTTTGAAAATATGGTATCCTAGGTTTGATCCGAACATCGAGAACATAAACACCATTCCAGTCTAGTGTAGACTCCCGGGACTACCTCTGCAATTTTGGGACTATGAGATTCTGTTAAGTATTGCTAAATCCCTTGGTGCTTTGATTGGGCTTGATGGGCACACGAGGAACAAATCCAAACTAGTTCTTGCTAGATTATGTATTTGTTCTAAAATGGAGTAGGAGTTACTGGAGCATATTATTTTACAATCTAAGTATGGCATATGGCATCAAAATATCGAATATTAAACCTTTCATTTGAGATGTAATCAATGCCATCGTATAGGGCATTTCACAAGAAAATTCCCTAATAAGGAGATCTTGTAAGAGGATAAAAAAAGAAAGAATGAAAAAATTGAAGGAGATTTAGCTTAGGCACAAGAAGCTAGGATGATAGATACGGAACCTGAACATTTCTAGTGGGAAGAAAAATCCCTTAACCAACCTGAGTGGAACTATAAGAAGAAAGAAAAAAAGGGGTTCAGAACTCCAATCAGGAAACCTCTCATCTATAGGAAGCTTTCACGTCCAAAAACTCCAGCAGAAGTTTCACTCGGAGTACCCACAACCAACAAAGAAGATTTATATATGCAAAATCCAGTAAAGGTGGTTTTGGAGGTTGATGAGCAAAAGGGAACATTAAAAGTAAATATTATTTCTAAGGATCTAGCTCAGTTTATGGAAACTCAAAATGAAACTAAGGCAGCTAAGATAGATTAATTGAATCCTTTGTTCATCATTGAGAAAATTTTGGATGAGGAAAAATAAAACATGGAACCATAAGAATCATTATAGAAAAGTTCTCCGTGGGAAAATAGTAAAATTTCACCTAAAAGAGGGAACCCCTTATTTAGCAACAAATCAGTAAATTTACAACCTGTTGATAATAAACAGGGAGAGAAAGAGGAGGGGGAAGTAATGCCACTTAGATAAAACATTCTCTATGAGGAATATTCAGAGTTAACTACTAGATTTACAGAGGTCATCTCTAAGAAAAAGAAGAGAATGAAAGGATTTGAAAAGATCCCAGATTCGCTCTATCATAAAAAAAATAAAAAAATTGACAACTGGGGAACTTCAACATCTAGAACCACTAGATCATCTACTAGAAGAATAGTAGATTTTAGAAGCATCTCTAAAAGAGGAAGACCCTCAAAGAAGGCTCTCAGAACCACGAGAACAGAGGAATACATTGCAAATGGCACTCAACGGCAACTGAACCATCAGGAAATCCCAACACCTATATCTTTTAAATGAATATTATCTCATGGAACATCAGAGGGCTGAATGGAAACTCCAAAAAAAGAATAATAAAGGAGTTATGGGATTCTAGTAGACCTAGCATTTTGCTTATGCAGGAAACTAAGATGAACGCTAAGGTTCTTGAAATTAGTAAAAAGAATTTCTAGGAAAATTCCAACATGGCTGCGGTGGATTCTCAGGGTGTTTCAGGAGGCCTGGCTACATTTTGGGATAAAAGGGAGTATACTGGTATGATTTTTTCTGAAACTAATAATCATCTTGCTATTAAAATTTCAATGCTATTGAGAATAATTGTGACTGGATCCTTTCTAATATCTATGCCCCTAATACGGTTATTGGGAGGTGGGAAACTATGAAATGAATCTTAAGAATTTCATAAGTCAACATAATACTTCCAACTGGCTTATTATGAGATACTTAAATTCTCCTTTAAACCCAGGTGAAAAACAAGGAGGAAACTCTAGTTTTTCCATAGGAAATGGAAGAATTTGTAGATTTTGTTGCTGACCTAAATCTCATGGATGTGGATCTTCATGGCAATTAGTTCACCTAGGACTAACACAAGGTTGGGGAAAGACTTAATTCAAGTTAGACTGGATAGAGCTCTTTTTCTTTGCTAGTTTGATCCTTAATCAGGATTTCCATCTTACTTCCCCTACCCAGAATTGGGTCAGACCATAATTTGTTTGCCTTAAAACTCTTCAATTGAACTAAGCCCACCAGGAGTTCCTTTAAATTTTAAAATATATGGGAACATGATGTTATCCATGACAGGATTAATGAATGGTGGATTTGGGATGGTGAGGGGAAACTTCTCAGTTTAGCCTTATTCAGAAACTTAAAAATGTCAAAAAATAAGTTAAAAATCCGGAAAAAAAATTATTTTTTTGGGAATGTGTATGAAAAAAAGGAATTAAAGAAAAAGCTCCAAGATTTGGAAATCAAATCTATAAATTCAAAGGGGAGATCTCTTGAAGATAAGTAAGTGGAAAATAATATTCTTTCAGAGCTACATACATTATGTAACAGAGAATAATCCCTATGGAGACTCAAATCCAGGGCTATTTGGCTTAAAGAAGGAGACAGAAATACAAAATTCTTCCATATGACCACCTTGAAGCATAGAGCCTGCAATAGGATAATGGAAGTTGCTAAAGGAAATGTCACTGTTATAAAAGACCCAAGGAGAATCAAAGATGAAGCTCTCAAATTTTATGAAAAATTGCTTAATGAGAAGAATATCATTAATGATGAGGTAATCTCTTTCATGTTGGAGGCTATCCCCCAAGACAAAATTAAAGAGCAGAGGTTTAAACACATCACTAAAATTGTCTCATTGGAAGAATTTCAAAAAGTTTTGTTCACTATAGTAAGGGACAAGGCACCGGGCCTGGATGGTTTCTTAGTCAAATTTTTTCAGAAGTTTTGGGAAATCTATTTAGATGATCTTCTCAGGGTGGTGAATGAATTCTATAGAACTAGTTATCTTTTGAAAGAGCTGAACAACACACATTGTGCTTGCTCCAAAAAAATGGACACTAAGGATTTCGAATAATTCAGACCCATCAGTCTGGTGAATGTTATTTATAGAATTTTTTCCATGATCATTTCTACCAGACTTCAGTTCATTCTGAATGATTTAATATCATAATAGTAGAGTGTTTTCATTAAAGGCATGATTATTCAGGATGGAGTGATCATGGTTCATGAGACCATTCACTCTATGAATAATAATAAAAAAGCTAACATGATCCTTAAACTTGATATGAATAAAGCTTTCGATAAAGTCTCCTAGGTCTTTCTTGACAAGGTTTTGACAAAATTTGGTTTTCTAACTAAATTCAGAAAAAATATCAAGGCATGCATCACTACGGCTAGATTCTTAGTGGTAGTAAATGGAGAGCCGGTGGGATTTTTTACTAGTAGTAGAGGGCTAAGGCAAGGAGATCCCATATGTCCTTTGCTCTTCATTATTATGGATGATAGTCTTAGCAGAACAATCTATAAAGTAGTCACTAATGGTCTTCTTAAAGGATCTAAGCCCACTTCCACTAACTAAGCAGCTTCTCATAAGCAATTTGGGAATGATACAATCCTTCTTTTAATGGCTTAAATCCTTGAAGCTAAGGCAACAAAATCCATTATTAAATTATATGAATCTGCTTCTGGGAAAGACATTAATTTTGATAAAAGCTCAATTTTCTTTTTTAACACCTCTGGTGAAGGATAGCTTAGAATTGCTAAAATTTTGGGATGTAAAATCAATTCACTCCCCACTTCTTATTTGGGGCCCACCTTGGTACTAAAAAATTATCAACAAAATTCTTGAATGACCTGTTGGAAAGATTCCAAAAGAAAATGGCTAGTTCGAAAGGATCCATTATGTTAAGTGCTAGTAAGTGTCTGCTCATAAAAAGCACTCTTCAGAATCTGCTTATATATATCATGTCTCTCTATAATATAGATTCTATCTTCATAGAAAAAATTGAGAGAATTCAGAAGCACTTTTTATTGCAGGGAATGGAGGATAAATTGAAATATCACTTGGTAACTTGGGACCTAGTATGCACTCCCAAAAAAATTGGGGGCCTGGGTATAAAAGACATCAAAAAAATGAATGGGGCTCTAATTGCAAAAATGGGCTGGAGAATGCTCTCGGAGAAACAACCCTGGACTAAACTAATTAAATCAAAATACCTTTATCAACAAGTAGCCATTTGTTTTCTTTAGGAAGAGAATATTCCTTATGGATCCATTTTCTGGAGTAATTTAGTTCAGATCAGGAATTTCATCAAACAAGTAAGTAAATGGAAAGTGGGGAATGACAAAGATATAAATTTTTTCGGGGATAACTGGTATAAAAGCAATATTATTGATAGATCTGGAGTAGTCAAAGATAGCCTTGAACAAAATTATGGTACTAGAATCATGGATTACATAGGCAGGGATGGCAACAAGAAGAAATGTAAAAAACTCTATGGGGACAAAAGATAATCTTAACCACATGGTGTCCTCTTTGTAATATCATTTGGACCTTATCCCTTTAAGTCAGCTAGATATTAAGGATGAATTGGTCTAGAAAAAATCTATTGATGGAGAGTACTCTATTAAATCTGGATATAAGTCTTTCTTTGGAACTGTTCAGAGTGAGTTCAACTGGAGCAGGATTTGGATGGCTACACTCACACCTAAAATCATTTTTTTCTTTTGGCTTTTTCTCAGAGGAAGAATTCTCACCAATGACAACCTGATAAGAAAAGGTTTCATAATACCAAATAGATGTCACCTTTGTAAAAAATAATATGAGGATATCAGACACCTGTTAGTTCATTATGAGTATACCACTAAAATTTTGAGTTTTTCATTTTCTAAATTCAAAGTTTCCTGGGCTGTGCTGAAGAATTTCATCCAGTTTTGGACCTAATGGAACGCTCCTTTTAAACACTATGTTATGAGAAGACTTTGGAAACTGGTAATACCCCATATTATTTGCAGGATATAGAAATATAGAAATGACATCATTTTTAGAAATATTAAACATCATTGCAACCTCAACTTTTTTAAGATTAATAATGTTGTCAAAGAGAACATCGAAAGAGTCAAACCTCCCATGAACAAGAATAATCCTGAAAATGAAGAACATATTTTGTCCAACTTGAAGATTGGAGTTGATAATATTCAGAATAGCATCAATTCCTACATTGACAGGTCTTTGATACATTCAAACCTTCCTGATCTCAACTGGAACAAGCTGAAATTTGATGGGGCTTCTAAGGGTAATCCTCAGATTGCTGTAGGAGGAGTGATTCAAGACCATAGAGGTAGTCTGATTTCTGCCTATGCTGGAAAAATGGGGATACAAACTAACCATTATGTTGAAGCCTTGGTTGCTCTATGGGGGCTTAGAATTGCTCAGACACATTTATAACATTCAGAATATTATTCTAGAAAGAGACTCACTAAACATTATTAATCATCTATATCAGTCTTCACCTCCTAGATGAAATATCAAGGATTTCATCATGGAATCTATAAGAATTTGTCAAAACTTCAAAAATATACGAATCAAGCATACATACCGGGAGGGAAATAAGGTTGTTGATGGATTTGATAATCATGGCATAAATAATAATCTAATTATTTGGGATAATGTTAATCACATCCCTGAGAAGGTACAAAGCAGCATTAAAGTGGATATTTATGGGCACTCAAGTATGGACTAAGGATAATGATAAATTAAAGTGGGCTTTAGAGGGGATAAAATATCGCACATGCATGAAATATCATGTAAGCTATGGCCACATTAACTTTCATTACTCCCAAAAAATGTGTGGAACTCTTAAAATCTGCGATAGGCAGAAAGATAACTGTATTTTAAATAGTAGTTCAAAAAAGGGTTTTGAGGACAAGATTTGTATTAATTTCAGAGAGGAAAAAATACGAGGAGCCCTGTGCCAGTTAAAATCTAACAAGGAGCTGTGGAACCTCCTAAAGAACAGCAGAATCACAAAATTCATTGATTAAATTCAGGGACACACGATCAGAGCATTTCGGTCGAGTTAGCTATGGATTGGAAAGATCGAAAAGTGGAGTATGGAGGACATAAAATCACTGTTAATGAAGAGATAATTTCTAAAGCTACGGGCCTAGAGATGGATGGATTCTGTTTCTTTAATAAGTGGATTGACAAAAATGTTGAGGAGAAGAAGTCTTCTGCTGATAATGAGGAGCTGGTTTTTGTTACTGCAGGATTGAGGGTAAGTTCTATCACCTCGCCCTTTGATGAAATCACTTGAATGATGTTCTGGCATATCTCTTTGGAAGGGAGATATGTTACAGTTCCTATTAAACACCTGGTGTTCCTAAACCATTTCTGCAGAAAAATCATTGTTTGCTTCTCACATTATCTTCTGAACTCCCTCGAATGCCCCATCTTGGATTTCTAGAAGCATTCCTATCCTATTCCCCTGCATCAAGGCCTTATCCTTTTGCTGCACAAGATCTGTATTTCCAAATACCCTAGTCTCCCATCATTCCCCAGCACCGTTCCACACTTTCTTATCACCACTACCCCCACCCCCCATCCCTTCCACCATGACCAAGCCTAAAACAAAGAACCATAAGAAGCCCAAATCGGACACCCCTATTTTGAGAAAATTTCTTCGTAGCAATTAGGATTTGGAATATGTCAAAAAATTATTGCACATCAGTAGTACAGAACAAGAAGAGACCTTAAAAAAAGAGGGAAACAATACTTCCCAAAGGTTGGAAGCTTTGGAAAATGAAATGATGCAACTGAAAGAAGAAGTGCAGCATTCGGCCAATCAAAAAGGCAAAAGGAAGATGGATGAGGATACTGACCTTGGTAATAAGCAAGTTGAGGACATCTACGAAAAGCTAAACTCCTTGGACAATAATCTGGGGAGAGAAAAGGATCGCCATGATAACAACATGGCAATTTTTAATGCAATCAGTCATTTCCTTGAACAACATGTTCGTAGCATTTCTGTGCTTAGTGAGATCCCAGACACTCTTTGGGGAACAAACAAGGAAAGCAGTCAAATGATAGAAAAGTTAGAGTCTAAGAACCCCACACACATGACAACGGTGGCTCTCTTCACCTCACTGCAAACTATTAAGTCCAGAATTAATAGAGCTTCCATGAAGTAAAGGAGGTCTTCATTACAGATGTTGCTTTTCATCATACTTTTTGTTGTTTTTTTGCTATTTTTTGCCTTCTTTGTTGTAGTGTACGCTTTGTTTTGCTTTTCTTTACTAACTCTCTTATGGTTACAGTTGGCTTTAACACCTATTCTGGATGTTGATCCTTTTTTGTGGAACCTCTTCATGTTTTATCTGGATTTTAGGCCCTCTATGTAAACATGGTATAGTCCCTTCAAAACTATTTACCAATAATAAAAAAAATAAACAAATAAATTAATAAACTAATAAGCTAATAAATTAATATTAATACATTAATAAATTAATAATATTTATTATTAATATTATAATTAATTAGTATTAGTGCTAATTTAAATAATTAATCAATAATATTATAATTAATTTCAAAAAAAAAATCCTATCAATTAATATTAACTACAAGAATTGATATTATTATTAAACTTCAATTATTATATTAATAAAGATGTCTTATCATATTATCAGACAAATAAAATGTAATTTTAAAATAATTAAATAATATTATAAAAAGATAGTTAAACTTTATAAATGTAATTAACAACTTAATCGTCATTATTTTAATGCTTAATTAATTATTGTGCATTTTTAAAATAATTATAAAAAAATATAGTAAAACTTTATAAAACTAATTAACGACATAAATTCCATTAATATTTAAAATGTTTCATTACCTATAATACTTCAATAATTGGAATGTTTCGAATGGGCTAGTAAAAATATTTAAACTTTAATTATAAAAAAATTGAAATAAAAAAATATGTATTTAACATATCATATTAGGACTAATCAAATTTAATTAATTAACAACATTAGTTAATAATACTTATAATTAAATAAAAGATATAATATTGTATCATTTAATAATACATATAAATTTCAAATAATATTTTACATTACGGAAATTAAAATGACTATTGCAATACACATGGACATAATGGGCATATGTCCATTCTCATACAAACAATTTTTTTTTTATCTTGTATTGAAAGGGCATATGCCCTTTCTCATATAAGAATCATAGAAGAAAAATACACATAGACAAAATGGCCATATGTTCATTCTCATACAAACAAACATCTTTATTTTGTATTAAATGGGCATATGCCTATTGTCATATAAGAAACATAGAAGAGAAATAGATGTAATATATAATTTTTTTGAGAATGGACAATTGCCCATTCCCACATCCTTTATAGTGATATAAAAATGATTAAGTTCATTATTTCTTAAACGAGGTAGAATGGTTAGAATAGGCATATGCTAATTCTCATACAAACAAAGAGTTTTATGATTGTGATGAGAATGGGCATATGCCATTTCTTATATAAACATATATTTTTGTCATTATGATGAGAATGAACATATATGCATTCTCATAAATTCAATATAGCAAGAAAGAAAAATTCTCCTACGTGAAACATACCTGAATGAATGACAATTACATCCTTTTACATGAGAATGTTTAAAATGGAAAGATGCACATTCTCATAGTAAACATCTCAATTTGGGAGTCATTAGCTATGGAGGGATAGCTCATCTCCATTCAACACCATTGAGAAAAGGAAGAAAACGAATGTAAACATATCAATGTGGGATTCATTAGCTATCCCAAGACAGAGAGACCTAATGCAAGCTACTATGGAAAATTGGTCAGCATCAAATCAACCATCCAATCATTAAGAAAAAGTGCTCACCAATGCAGCCCAGTGACAAGGAATTCATGGAGAACAACAAGGTAAAAATTAGAATCCCCCTTCATTTTATATCTCATTGATCATAGGAGATAAGTTGTTGCACAATTACATGATTGATTCAGGAGCAAGTAGCTCAGTGATTCCAAAAAAAATAGCTGATCAACTGGCCCTTCAATATGAAGTCATATCTAAAGGTGTAGTGTAATTGGATAGGACAATGGTAACAATGGTTGGAGTGATCAAATATTTGGGCCTCATATTATATGCATGTCCTAATGTAATGGTCTTGTAAGATGTATCATTCATAGAATTGCCACCACTCTTTGCATTATATTTGTCAAGAGACTTCATTACTAAAATTGGAGGATATTTGTCTACTGATTGGTCGCACATAACTTTTTAGAACAAGGTATGAAGCCAAGGCTACAATCAGATCTGAGCCCATTGCAAACTTCCACATAGAGCCTCATACACTGAGTCCAATCAATGAAAAATGTTCAACATTTGATTAAGAGGATTACCCAAGCACCTATGAGGTAGATACCAAGGTCAGAAGTATTCAAGACTTGACTCTCAATGAATGGGCAAAAAAAAGGGATACTTTTTACCCTTACAATGAAATGGAAGAATATGAGCTAGGAGTCTATTTTTTACACGAAGAGAATCATCCTCTCCCTACCATCACCAAGCCAGAGCACAAGGGTGATAAAGAAGTATGATAGTTATTCTTCGATGGCTCAAGAAGTAAATAAGGTAGAGGAAGAGGAGTTATGCTTGTTTCACCTCAATGAACAAAATATTACTCATCTTTTCAGTTTTAGTTTGCTTTCTCAAACAATAGAGCCGAGTATGAAGCCTTGATTCATGGATTACATTGAGCAAGAAAGAGGAGCATAAAAACCTTAGAAGTATTTGGTGATAGTGAGATGATTATAAATCAATTCATAGGAAAAAATGTTGAAAAGAATGATCTGTTGAAGAACTAAAAGAATTGGGTATGGGATCTCATTGAAGATTTTGAAACTTTTAGTATCAATTCCATTCCAATAAAGAAGAATGGAGCAGAAGATAGATTGATAGCAATGGGGTCAGCATTTGATGTTGTAGAAAGTATCAAGAGTGAGAAATCTCAGCCCCATATTACAGTGGTTGTGAGGCTAGCCATCCCAAACAATAGCACAAATTGGCAAGTCCTTCAAGAATGATTAGAAAATTATTAATTTTCTACAAGAAGAAGATGATTTGTCCACCAGAAACAAAGACAAGTTGGAATAGCAGTATGGAAACCAAGTGGTGCAACTGAGAACTAATAAATTACAAAAAGGTCTTATAACTTTGGAGTCAATATTCAATCCAAATTATCAGCTCTAAAAGGATAAGGAAAACATTCAGGTAAAGGGTGAAGATTTGGATCCCATTTCAATAGATGAAGGAAAGAAATTACAAATTGGCAAGGAAAGTACCCAACAAGAGAAATCTGAATTTGTCTAGCTTTTTCAAGAATTCCCAGATGTATTTTCTTGGACTTATAAGGATTTAAGAGGTTTCAATCCAAATTTGGCTCAGCATACCATTGAGCTAGATCTAGAATCCAAGCCTATCAGACAGAAGCAAATGCCAGTGAATCCTCACATTGAGCCTCTCATGAGAAAAGAGTTGAACAAGTTATTTGAAGCTAGCATCATGTTCCCCATCAAACACTCAAATTGGTTTGCAAACTTGGTGCTAGTGTGGAAGAGAAATAGAGAAATCAGATTGTGTGTAGACTTCCACGATCTGAATAGAGAATCACTCAAAGATCATTATCCACTTCCATCAATGGAACAAATCTTGTAGGTTGTCTATGGTTCTGAAAGGTTTTCATTACTAGATGGATACTCGGGCTATAATCATATAATGGTGAAAGAAGAAGATCAGTTCAAGATGGACTTCACTTCCAAATGGGGCACATATGCTTACAAGAAGATGCCATTTGGATTGTCAAATGTTAGAGAAACATTTCAGCGAGCTATGGATATGATGTTCAAAGGCTTAATAAAAAATTTATTCCTGGTATATCTAGATGATATCACCATTTTCTCAAAGAATGCAGCAGACCACCTCTTTCACCTCAGGAAAGTATTTCAAAGCTGTAGAAGGTTTAGAGTGTTATTGAATCCAAAGAAGTGTGTATTTTTGCAACATGAAGGAAAATTTTTTAGGCCAAATTATCTCAAGAGAAGACTTAACAATTGATCCTGAAAGATTTGAGGCCATCTGAATACTTCCATTTCAACACCACAATAAATATCTCCAAAATATTTTTGGGAAGGATCAAATTTATTGGCATATTTGTGCCTAATTTTTCCACTCTTGTGAAGCCTTTAACAATGATGTTGAAGAAGAGTCTTGCGTTCAAATGGAAAATAGAAGGAAAAGATATTTTTGAGCCCATCAAGCATGCAATATCAAAAGCCCCAACCCTTATCAACCCATACTTTTCAAGGGACTTCATGTTGTATGATTTTGGAGGATCAACTACAATCTTAGCTATCTTGGTGCAGCTGAATAGAGAAGGTTCATAACAGCCCATAGCATTCTTCAGTAAAATCCTGGAAGATTACAAAGTAAGGTATTATTTCATTGAAAAGCATGTCCTTGTTGTCATTAGGAGTTTGAATAAGTTCATACAATTGGTCTCGAACAACAAGATTCAATTGCTAGTGCCCTCATACTAGTGTCAAGGAATTTCTCCTAAACAAGGATTTGAACGAGAAGAGAGCAGGTTGGATCACTCATGTAATGGAATATGATATTGAAATCAAAGTGATAAAATCTGGTTCGTTGAAAAGGTTTGTGTGACCAGCTCGCTTCCAAACAATAAGCTGAGTCAACAAATGAAGAAGAGGTTTGTCCTATTATAGTAAAATGATCATGAACAACCAGCTAACAACGCATGAATTCCATGTTGGACTCAAGACTTGGTGTGTTATCTCAAACAGGTTTGTGGCCTCCAGAAATTGGGAAAGAAAAGAGGAGATACTTTAGATTACAAGCCATGCCATTGTGCTTATTGATGGTGTCTTGTTCAAGAAAGACATCAAGGATGTTCTATAGAGATGAATTAGAACATGTCAAGTTTGGAAGGTATTACATGAGTTCCAAGACAGATAAGAAGGAGGAAACTTCACCCCATGAGTAACAACTCTCAAAATTATGAAGGTTGGATACTATTTTCCTACGATGTTTAATGATTACTAGTCATGGATCAAGAAATGCAAGAAGTGTGCATTATTCACAAGGAAAGAAAGGTTATCATCCCTGCTCCTTCGTCTAATTTTAGTAGATCAGCCATTCATGCAATGGGGATTAGAAATCATTGGAATGTTCAACCCAAATTCAAGTTAAGGCCACAAGTGGATACTCATAGTGACTGACTATTTAACCAAGAGTACTAAAGTAGTGGCACTTAAGGAAGCAAATGAATCCAACATCTTGCATTTCTATGAAGGGATAGTCACAAGGTTTGGTGTCATTGCTACTATCATATTAGATAATGCATTGGCATTCCTTGGCACAAAGATCACTGAATTGACTGTCAAAAATTGTGTATATCTTAGCACCTCTTCAAACTATTACCCTCAGGATAATGACCATGCAAAGTTCACAAATAAGAACCTACTAAGAATCATCAGAAGTACTCTTGATGAGAATTAGAGAACTTGGCACACAAATCTCAAATTAGCTCTATGGGCTGATAGGATCACACCAAAGAGGTCTCCAAGAAGCTCTCAATTCAATATTTTATATGGAAAGGAAGCAGTATTACCAATATCACTTGAGTTGTCAGCATTATAACTCATGAACCAGTTGAAACTAGCAGAGATTGAGCCTATGGAAATCAGGTATGAAGAACTGATGGAATTAGAGGAAGTAAGGGAACATGCAGTGTAGACCATGGAGAAGGACCAAGAATTGATCAAGAAGAGATTTGACTAGAAAGCTAAGACCAAGACATTCCAAGTTGGAGACTTGGTAATGAAGTGGGATGTTGATCGGGTAAATCCATGAAAACATTCCAATTCCAATGCCATATAGAGTGGCCCATACATGATAACTAAATGTAAAGGTAGCAATGCCTTCTGACTAGCTAAGATGGATGGTGAATAATTGTACATTCCAATCAATGGAATCTATGTCAAACATTTCTACTAAAGGAAGAATTTCCCACCCTTGTACATATTTGTCTAGGATTTCAAATTCATCTAAGTTCTTGCGCACATTTTTGTTGTTGTTAGAGTAGGATTCATTTCCCTATGTGCTGGTGCACATGCTCTATCGCTTCTAGTACATGCTTTGTTTACAATTCATCAAGATTTCAAAAGGGACTTCCGTAGTAGAAAGCTCGTGATTGCCTATAATTGTCGTAAAGTTCAATATTTAACAAATGTAGAGAAACTAAAATCAGATGTTGGGAAGCGTTCATAGGTACTCATCATTCAACCCCATAGATCATAGTTGCAAGAATGGGTGAGATATGGTCTCAAGCAATTTTTTACTCTCACAAATCTTGTTTTCAAGATTCTCTTGTCCAGTCGATATTACAAACAACAGAAGGAAGTGTTTGAATGAAGTCAAGGATGTAGATTTTCAAGTTCCAGATCAGATTTTGAATTATCAGGAAGACTCCATGCCCAATGGATTGCTACAAGAAGCGTGGAAAACTTCATCTCACAGGAAGATAACCCCACTGAGTTGCCAAATTTGTATCCCAAATTCACCCCTCAAGCTGAATTTGGGATAACTTACATGATTCTTCAGGCTCAAGTACGTTGAAATGGCTCAAGGGAAAAATTCAGGTTTTGGAGCTCCCTTTGGCTCTTTTCTAACCCCTCCATCCAAGAAAAAAATTCAAGCAGGTAGACAAAATTGAGAAAATCCAAAAAATTGGCTTCAGACACTCTATTGCGGGTAAATCGGGTATTTCTAGCCCAGACCACATAGGTACGTGCGGGACAATTGAGACCCAAAAACCTGAAATGGCTGCATCCCTTTGTTGTGCGTAAAAATCAGACATATTTTTCCCACGTTGTCCATAAGACATTGGGACATGTGGGACCTGTAGAGCCGAAATGGTCGATTTAAAAGCAAATAAGAAAAGTCATGTTTTTTGGAACCAGGCCGCATAGGTATGCACGGGATGCCTGAGACCTAAAATGCCAAAAATGCTAACAGAAAGGAAATGTGTGGGTGAAGCGGTGGTCAATGGCCACAACTTCCCGGTCAATAGAGGTACGCGCGGGACACAAATTCCTTGAAAACCTTACTTGCTCGATTTGAGAAGTAGGTTAGGTGTGATGTGGGTAATGTGGAGGTTTTTGGCCCAAGTCTCACAAGGGATAGCCAGGACACAAGGACCTGATTTGGCCGAAATAGCCATATACAAAGGAAAAATCAATGCCTAACCTTATCGAACTTCAAACGGCCATAATGCTTGACCTCGAGCTCTGATTTTAATAAAAATTAGACTTTCTAGAATGGACACGATGTCCTCTGCACAAAAAAAAAACAAAATAAACATCTCCAGTTCTATAAAACTAGATGTTAATTCTTGTCAAATGACAGAAATTCCTGGAAGACCCAAAATAGCTACCCACACTCAGAAGGACTTAAACTTTTTCATTTATCAACAAAAACGTACCAAAATAGTACTGTTGGAATCATGTTTCAGAGACCAATGCAAAGAAATAAATAAATAAATAAATTTATGAGGGATCGATCGATATTTTTATAGAAAATGTGGCCAGGTGAAGAACAATGTTTTAGTTGGTAGTTGGGAGTGCATTAATGAAGCATGGAACGCTGCAGGTTATGGGGCAGTATGGGGAGCCTTTTGTAAGAAACAAAACATCAGTTCACTTCATTTACTACATATTTCTAGTGGTTGAAGGACAGATTTTGGGATTCTTATTTTCCCTCTCTCTCTCTCCTATTCTCAAAATCCTATAAATTATAGTGTTGGGCTCGTTGTAAATGGAGATAGTTTTTAAGTAGAAAAACTCTGTAAAAATTTCTTTGTGAAGCCAATGTGCTGCATGTGCTTATATTGGACTCCTTGCATGGTGACCTAAGCCCTTATCTTGTAATATATTGAACTGTGCATATGTATGAACCAATAGATGCAAGTATTTGGATGTAACTTCCCCTGTTGTGTTTTTTTGCATTCCTCTTTCCATTTCAATCTCATTGCATATATATTGTGTCTATCTTATGCTATTATAGGGATCCATTATCAGTGTGTGTGCTTGAAATATTGTTGTGAATGCATTTTGCTAGATTGTGGAGAACTGTTATCACCCCTTCTAGTTTACACATTGCTTGTACTTTTCACACGTTAGAAGACTACTCTCACACTCTCCTTTTATGGTGTATCAACACTTTAGTGTATTCTTTGTTTTCATGCACTCTCTCTCACTGGTCCCTTGGAATGTTAGATTAGGATAGATAGTTTTTCTTGCATTACAGTAGATTGTGGTAGGTAGTTTAGGAGAAAGAACCACCTTTCTCTGGAGGTCTATCTCAAGAAGCAAGTCTCACAACTTGGAGATAGTACCCATGTTATCCAATCACACTGTGAGCTCAAGTACACTCTTTTTCAAACAATAGGGTTTTATGATTCAGAGATAATAGTAAAAACATTTCTAGCGGTTCAGATGATTACAATGTAGATAGTGATGAAGATGTTAGTGATGACACTGAAAGCACCATTAATATAGAAGATATTTTTTTATAGACAATGTCATCTTCAAAAACAAATATTGTAGTAGATACGATGACATAGCCATGGGTTATATAACTCATGTGCTAGAATTTCATGAAATTGATGATGAGATGTTGGTTCCTTTGAATTTTGGTGTATGGATAAATAATTTGGTAAATATTTGTTCGGAATGCTCAGACAATAAATAAATTGTTTGAAGAGTAAAACATTTTAGTTTTTATGAAAAAATAAGTTCCGATATGATTAAGGAAGGGAGTGCTCAACTGGATAGTCTGCACCTTATACACAATGATCAACTAGATATTTAAGTTGGGCCTGTTCATCAAATATATTACCAAGAATTAAATCTATTGAAGGATGCACGTTAGGGAAAAAATGTTACTTATAGGACCAAGAAATGATAATGAAAAGATAAAGATGCGAAGAGAATATGCGGATATTTTCCTTCAACACGAAGGTAATGACGTGAATAAAAATCTCAAATTTCTATATTGGAAATGTACGGGGAGAGGAGAAGGTTCAACATTGTATCAGGATTCTTTAAAGTTAAATAAAACATGGACCATCTAAGATGAAACTAAAGCAGATATTGATGTGGATAATATCATCTAGGCATGGACACAAAACAAAAAAAAGGAAAAATGGATACATAAAGAAACCTGATAAAGGACATATGGCCATTAAATCATACCTTGAACTACTTGAACATGATACAAAATGTTGACTTGGATAAATTATTGAATTTTATAAAATTATATGTGAAATAATCTCCGCCCGAGATGTGGGTTTTTTGTAAAAAATTATTCCAAACCTTGGTCCTATAAAAATTTACAATTGTACTATTATTTCATAATTAAATGAAAGACTAAGTATTATATTACTTTGGAATATTTTTCCATAATATAATTCTATAAAAAATTGCGTTTCTTATGGAACTCTTGAATCTTATTAATGTATTATTAATAATAGGATTTCCACCATGCAATTAATTTAATTTAAATACTTAGTTATTATCTAATTTTACAAGCAGTTGGATCTTGTGATTTAAAGGGACATGGATTTGATTTAAAAGGATCTCATTTTAAAAATTCATGTTATGTGATGAATTGATTTATGCATTCATTACAACCACAAAATTATATGGTATGTGCATAAGTCTAGATAACTTATTTTTTAATTATTCTAATAACTTTATAAAATGAAAACCTTTTTGAAGTCTATATACTAAATTATATGCCTAGAATCCCCTGATTCTTGATTGCAAAACTATTGTAGTTAGAGTTCTATGATATTTTTTTAATGATCTCAATAAGAGTTTCCGTCAATTCTCCATGACTTAACCTACTATCTGGAAAGATATAAATTTTCAAAAGAGGTCAAAATCCCTCATATATGAATTATAGAAGAAAAATAAATATAAAGTTCATACACATAAAATAATTAGGAACATACTTATACCATGAGTATGATGAGAATGGGCATATGGCCATTCTCATAGACTCAATAGTTTTTTATTATTTCTTACAAGATTTACCCATATCACATTGGTTTAATTTTTGAAAGGGATAAAAATGGATCATACAGGAAGCATAGAAAAAGAATTGAGATAAAGAAGATACACATAAAAATAATTAGAAAGATAGTTATACTATGAGTGTGTGCAGAATGGGCATATTCCAATTCTCATAAACTCAATATAAAATTAGGAACATATTTCTATGACATAGTGTAAATATTGGAATTTGATATTACACTAATTAAATTACAGTAATAAACATACTGGAATCCGATATCACATTAAATAAAAACCAATAATGGCAATTCAGGAATCTAATTTCAACAATTAAAAAACCAGAAATAATAAAAACTATATATCTATATTCTTTGTAAAATGTTCATATTTCACAAAATTATGGTTTTATGTGTAGGATTAAGTAAAACATAATAAAAGAAAGGAATAGTGTATGATTTGGAAAGTAAGATAAGAAAAAAATGTTTTGATTTTTAGCATAGAAATTTAAATCATTGAGAATGGAATCTACGACATCAATATGGGTGTCTTGAGAGAAATTTGTTAACATAGAAATACATCATGTAATACAATTTTACACATCAATCAGTAAAATGAACTTAAAGAATGAAATAGAAATTTCATGTTTATCTAGTTTTTTGTTCCTTTCAATTTAAAGATCTACCTACTAAAGAAACTAGAAAAACTCAACTGATGGAGGGTTTATGTTACCTTGGATATGATGTGATGGATATGGACACAAAGTACATGGTAGATCCTCACTGAAGCTAGGTAAAAATGCAAACAAGAATTAATAAGAAATGTATTTTATTAGATTTGATATGCTAGGGTTGTCCAAACAAAGTTGGCTCTAACAAATGTTAACTTCCTTAGCAGATGTCAACCCCCGTGTTTAATAAGATAAGATATAAAGATAAGAATATGCAGAATCTATTGCACACAAAAACTGAGTATGCAGAAATGTAAGGCACATACAAATATGATCTAAATAGTTATAAATAAAAGGTTACTTAACTAGGTCGACTGTGACCTAGACTATGTAGAGGCAGGTCGACAGTGACCTAAGTAGATGAAGTTAGACTGTAGGAAAATATGTAGACTTGTAGAGGTTTCACTGTGAACTAGATGTACTAGATCCCTGTGGATGCTATAAATGACCTCCAAAAAGTGACCATAGGTATAAAATAGTAAATAATGATAGGGAAAAATAGATTGAAAAGAAGTAGATTGAGGATCAGGACCCTGGTCAACGGTGACAAGGGGAAAATGACAGTGACTAGATTGTAGATAGGTTGGTAATGCTACAACAGAGGAGGAAAATGGTCGATATGGGGTATTAAATAGAGAAAAAATATAATTCGAGGTAGGGGAAGGCTATGGAGATGGAAAAGGTGGTGACATAGGGTTGACTTGATGGTGACCTAGACTAGGCGATGACAACTATGGAGGGATCTAGAATAATGGCCTAGAGTAGATGGATTGAAAAGAAACCTGAAAGTAGAATAAATGATGGAATATACTCATAATGGAGCCCCAAATATTTCTTGACCTGGAAAAGGTTAGATACAATGAGATAATAATAATATGATAATCATTGATTAAAATAATGCAAATATAATGATATCATCACAAAGTAATGATCAAGAGTGATATAGTTAACTCGAAAGAAGATCTAGGAGATTTGTAGTTGTTACAACGATGCATAAGTTATAGGAAAACCCTAGTATTTACATGCATCTGATGGGTAACAGAAATAAATTTCATAGTTGTATAGTTTCGACAGCGACTGGGCTAGGTCATCGCGAATTACTTGGAAGGTTTCTTCGATGGGAAGATTTTCCTACTTTTAGTGTGAGATCTTATCTTTTTAAAAGTTTTCCAAATGCTTTAAAGCATTAGGTGATAAGGGGTTGTTTAGGAATAATGTGTAGGTGGGTTGGTAGTGGATATAAGTTAGAGAAAGCATAGGGAAAAGAAAGGGTGTAGATTTAGAATGAAAGCATTCCAAAATTGGAATTTAGTTAGGGCATGATTAATTAATTAATGTTGATTAAATAGGATTAAAGCTTATGTGTATTTAATTAATAAGGATGGATTTATTAAATTTGAAGAGGGAATTTGATTAAATAAGTGGGATGAATAATAAAATATGTGCATGTATGTGATGAGGGTATAGATACCAATTTTAGGTGTCTATATTTTCCTCCTTTTTGTGGAGTGGTTAATGCTACCAAGCCAGGAGACAAAAACAAAAATGGTTGGATGAAGATATAGGATTGTTGATGACCTCCCCCTTAAATGGGGGATCGATGAAATCAAAGGAAATCGATGATGCATTTCAAAAAAATGTTAAAAAAAGGTGGTGGGTGATGAAAATATGGGTGAACGCATAACCAAGGCAAGATCCCCAACGAAAAAAGGATCACAAGATGGATAAAAAATATGGTGGTGACTATAATATCACATCGATATAGGACAATTGTGGTCTCAACAGAGACGGGATACAACATTCTATGGACTAATGAGTGGGTGAAGATCACTATAATATGGATGCGGGATGGGAGGACCCAATGGGTCATAGGAAAGTCATCAAAGTATGCGTAACTATATTAAAAAAGGTATGCAAAATTCTTCATACATGAGGGATCGAGTGAAAATTTATGCATCCACAAGGGACAAGGGTTAATGATATGGTGTCCAATGGGACACAAAAAATGGCTGATAAGGCAAGATGAAAAATTAAGTGATTAAATAATATGCTCCGAAGAAGAAGTACGACCAAGAAGGTGAAAATGAAATATGCTCTAAGTGGGGAAAGGTATGGCCTTAAAGGATGAATTTGAGAGAAGACATGGAATTTCCGAAGGGGAAAGTAAATATTCCCTCAAAGAAGGACTTTGTGCATGGAGGGTAAATATGGTCTCGAAGGCGAAATAATAAAATGCATGATTTAGTAAAAAATTCCCCAAGGGGAAGTAAGTATGGAAACGAATGAGGAATTTGAGATTAATTTTTGAATTAAATTCCCAAAGCAAAGAATAATCATTTCCACCAATGTGGAATTAAAACAAAATGTGGAGGATGAAAAATACTAAACAAAATTCCCTAAAGGAAGAATATAGATGACCATAATGGAGGACTTAGGATGAGAGTGAAATATTAGATAAGATAAAATGAAAATTAATGATGGAAATGAATAGGTATGAACAACTCTATGTCATATCAAGGAATGTGTGAGGAAAATATGTCTCCAACTACATTGGAGATAAACAAGGAGGAGATCTTGGTAATGAAAGGCACATGCGACCAAAGAAAATGTTAGCAAATAACCAACGATAATTAGTCATTTCAAATATCATGAGGAAGAAATGGATTGGATGATCTCATAAACCTAGTTTTTTCATGACAAAAGGGGTTTGAGATGTACTCATTAAAAGGAAAAAGGGTTATTTAAAAGTGGTTGTTCCTAAAACTATGCCCCATCTCTTGGAAGGAGAAAGAGAAAATTGATCAATGTAGGAAGTGGCTAAGATGGAGGAATGATCTGAGGATATGAATAATATAATTGGTAGAAATACTAACAATAAAATGGTTGTAAGTGTAATACATTAAGAGGTTCCATTTCCAGTTTACAACCAAAGAAGGTGATACATTTATATTCACGATAGCATATGATGGTAGCTTGCAAAGGAGGGGATGTGATAAGATAGATGTGCGAAGGATAAAAACTATGTGCTACCCTTAAGGAAGTGAAAATATGTGTTCCTAACAAGAAAATCAGATGGTCCCCCCAAGTGAGGGAAAAATATTGCCACAATGGTGGATTTTGATAAGATGAAAGATTGGATAAGACATTATGGGATAGATAATATCGAAACTATGCACTAACTTTCTAAAGTGCGGAAGTGAGGAAAAGATATACATTCCAGTAAGACAAAAAAATGGGAACAAGATTGGGCTTATGATGAGAATATGGTGCCCCAAGAGGAACAAAAATGGCCATAATGGTGGAATTTTAATGAAAAATATGAAGATAAATGGTCCCTCAAAGGACAAACAAACATGGCCACAAAAGTAGACTTAGGATGAAACAAATGGTTCCCCAAAGGAGGCATAAATATGGCCACAATGGTGGACTTCAATGAATATGGTGCCCTAAGAGAGGAATGAATATGGCCATAAAGGTGGAATTTAATGAATATGGTGCCCCAATAGTGGCACGAATATGGCCACAAAGGTGGAATTTGATGAGATGAAGAGGTCCCTCAATGGAAGGAAAAATAGGGCCATAACAGTGGACTTTGATGACAGGGATGGAAATATGGTGCCCCCAACAGAGGCCCGAGTATGTCCACAATGGTGGACTTTGAAATGAAAAGGATGGAGATATTGTTCCACAAAGGAGGCACAAGTACTACCACAGTGGTGGAATTTGATGAAATATGGATGAATGGTTCTTCAATGGAGGAACAAACATGGCCCATAATGATTCTCTTTGATGGAAATATGATTCCTTAAAGGAGGCATGATTATGGCCAAAAAGGTGTACTTCGATGAAAAAAGAGATGAAAGGTCCCTCAAAGGAGGAACAAATATGATCACAACGGTGGTCTTAAAAACAAGATGATATGATGAGATGGATTTGGATGTGGTAAATAAAATAATGCCAAAAGGAACTGATATGCAAAGATACAAATTCTACATTGAAGTCCCACAATGTCAAAGGAAGCATTGGATGGATACAAAGATGCATTGATGTAGATACGGTTCATGGATGAGAGGTTCAATAATGAAGGGAAGTTTGTCCCCCAATAGAAGAAACTATGCCACATTATGTAAATTAGATGTGGATGAGTTAATCGATGTCAAAAGAGTTCAGATATGATCATCTTTAACTTGGATTGGATAGATGGTTGAAGATCCTAGGGGGGATTAGAAAAACCAACACTATCAATAAAAAAGGGAGGAATATTTTTAGGAGGGGATGGTAAGCGATGATGTGGATGAAGGATGAGATTTAGTCATTTTGGTGGGTGGGGATGTAGGAATTGGATTGGAATATTTTGTGGATGATGGAGAACAATGGTTCCCATAAATGAGGAAATCATATTTGTCAATAAGATTATGCACTATAGTATGAAAGGACTTATAATGCTCACCTTTATGACCCAGAGTAGGATGATAAGTGAAAACATTATTAGGACTCAACCATTAAGGTTTGGGACTTTTCGGATTAAAATAGTTAACAGAGGGAAGTGTGATGGTAGATATTCAAGTTAGACGTCGAAGGATAACCACATAGGACCCAATCAAAGTGTCAAAATGAAGATAACTCTTATGGGTTTTAACATAATGATTTTTCTTGGATTTAGGTACTGATGTAGATTGGCATTGAAAAATTTGGCCTCTTGGAAGAAAAATCAATTTTTAATTTTTTGGATTGGGATTTAGGTGTGGATGTAGATTGGATGGGTATATTGGGTTTCTTAGAAGAAAAATCCAATTTGGTTGGAGTATTGGATTGTTTAGATTCGAATTTATCGTTATGGGATATTCTTTCTTTGGAAGTCTTGAGACTTGGATTTGGATGTGGATGTTTGGTATGTTGATGTATGAGATTATTTGGATGTTGAGGATGGGGGTGGATTGAATTGAGGTTTTAGTGTTTTAATTTTATTTTTAGTGATGGTTGATGATTTAGGGTCATGTGGACTGAACCAAGTGGTTACTCAAACAACTTTGATGGACAATAAAGGATCTTCTTTAAAATAATTGTCATTTGGAGGTGAAATGGCTGCAAAAGTTCATGAAGAACAAGGGTACTTTTTCATTTGTATACATGAATTCGGATCTACAGATGTTGAAGTGGAAGGAAGAGATTATTTTGGTTTGGGAAGGAGGTATCCTTCCTTAATGAAGTTATAAACAATGGATTTAATTGCTCTGTAATGTTCAATATCGTGTCCAGGTTTATGATGATATGCGCAAATGAGGTTGATATTAAACCATGATGGCTTCATGATATTTAGGTAAAATTCCCTAATAGGTAGAACCATGATTGTAGAAAGTTTTAACAAGTGTCGGAAGACCTCCATACGCAATTCAAGCAAAGCGTTACAAGGTCTTTTGTCTTTGCGAAATATATTGGTATTTTAAGAAGAAGTGGATGTTTGAGATAATTTGGATGCTTAGGATAAAGTTAATGCTTTTTGATGTCTTGATGGTCTAAATCTAGTTTTAGTATTGGTAAATTCCTTAGTTTTGAATGCTTTTTTTAGTTGATGAAATGTTCTTGATGAAAGTGTTGTCATGTTAGATTGTTTAGAGGTAGGAAAGCTAATATCCTTATAGGAATGTAAAAGGCTTTTTTGAGGTAATGTATTAATGGTTGTATAATTTTTGTGAGGTTGTTTCCTAAGTAGGAATGACAACAATATCCACCAAAGGATATTGAAGTGTTGCTGGTATAGGCGCGGGATGTAGTATTTGTTTGATGGAATCTAAGGAAAGTAAAGATTGATTTGATTGCGCTAATGCAGTAGAAGGATCGTTAAAATTTATTTTAAGTTAAAGTGATTTCAACAGTTCTTTAATTGATGTAGGAGAGGAGGATGATGTGGATATGGTCTCAATGATTGATTTGGTAGGTGCAGGGATTAGGATTGGATCTATGGATGGTATAGTGGGTAAGGACGTAATAGATACGGATGATAGCATGGATGAAGTAGATATAGGACATGAATCAATGGTAGATGTGGGTGTGGGTATTGAAAGATGTGTTTGATGTATAATACTCATTTAATATGGATTAAAATCATATGGTGTTGATGGTAGAAATGGATCTATCGATGCTAGATCTAGGAAGGTTTGTTTGAAGATATCCATGAGTAGGAACATAGTAGGATGGTTGAGATTGTTGAGATATATAAACTGTGGCAGATAAATCAAGGATGCAATTGGTCTAAGGTGACGGTAATGGAGTAAGACCCTCTGGTTGACATGATTGAGAACCAAATTTATAGTGAAAGTATTCATAGATGGGGCTAGAAGGAGACAAGCACCAGATATCAATCGTGCTATATATTTGAGGAGTGGTGGTAATTGATGTGATAGGCATGGGGGCTCACATTATGATTGATGTGGATGTAGGATAAATTTTTGATGGTCTTGGTTGTATAATATAAGGAGTGTATGGATGAGCATATAAGGAAGCTTGATGTGTGAAAGTTGGAGGAGATTTTTGATAGGATTTTTGAGGTTAGATTAAAAAAAATCATTATTGGAGTACATGAGAACTGTGAATTTTGGTTGATTATGGTGATTGTATGGGTAATCTAGATGAAGCATGGATAGGGTTGATATGACATGATGTAGGTGTAACAAGATCCACCAATTAAGTGGATTGACATGATTGAGGGGTTTTAGGGAATTTATGACATAGGAAATCATAGATGGGGCTCGAGGAAGGCTCAGAGGTCTCTAAAGAAGCATGAGGTAGAGGTGTTTGAGCTATGGTATTGATTTTAAATAGGTTATATTCGTTCAGTGTAAAAAAAAATCTTGATAGAGGTTTAAGAAAGGGCTCTCTGAAAATTTTAAGGGATTGGTGGAGATCATATTGAGTGAGGGGGTGGGATAGAATATACTTGTCAGTTTGATCTAGAATGAGACAAGAATGAGATATCGATTGTGGTAGATTTTTGTGAAGAACCATTTGGGGTGAAGTTTGTTTCCAGTTTTAATCAAGCAAGTCAGTAAAATAGTCCATTTTAGATTGTTATTTAAGAAATTATGAAAAAGAAAAGGTGAAATAGACAATGAGGTGCCTAAGAGAAGGAAATTTATGTTTGGTTCCAGGTATGTTTTAGCTTGGGAAGTCTCAGGTGGCTTCCTATTGGGTGATCAAATCCCAATTAGTCTACTAAGTAAGGAGATGTGTTTGTATGTTAATTAGTTTGTTATTTTTATGGATGTGTGTGATAAGGTTTCAGATTTAGAAGGTTAAACCCCTATTTAAGTTATTTTGGCAAGAAGGATGCAAAAAGAAAAGGTTTTTTTAAAACCAAATTGAAATGTGATTTTTTAATAAGGACACACATAGGAAAAGGAATTATGATGTAGAAAAGAGAAAATGAGGAAAAAGAAGAAAAATCAAATATATATTTTCCTTTTTATCTACACTTTTGAGTGATGGGTGATCCAAGCCACGGACCCAAGACGAGCAATAAATAAAGTGTAACTTCATGGTGTAGTGTTAGTGGGAGACGAAAAAAGAAAAGACAAAATCAATAAATTGAAGAGATCACCTAATGGGTGGTCCCACTAGGTATGCTAAGAATGTTTATCATGTTTTTTGTTCATTTTAATTTAAAGATATAGCTAGTAAAGAAACTAGAAAACCGTGAATGATGGAGGGTTTATGTGTACTCAGATATGATGTGATGGATACAGACACAAAGTAGATGATAGATCCTCACTCCAACCAGATAAACCTGCAAACAAGAATCACTAAGAAAGAGATTTTATTAGATGGGATTTAATGGGGTTTCCAAGACGAATTCATCTCCAAGACACGTTAATTTCCTTGGAAAATGTCAAACCTCATGTTTACATAGATAAGGTAATAATAAAACAATATGTAGAATTTGAGGCACACAAAAACTTATTATGTATAAATGCAAGGAAAATACAAATCTGATCTAAATAGATGTAAATCAAAGGTTATCTAAGTGGGACAATGGTGCCCTAAATTACGTAGAGGTAGGTCCAGAACAACCTAAGCAGATAAAGTTGGATTGTAAGAGAAAATGTAGACCTTGAGAGGTTTGAATGTGAACTAGATGCAGTAGAGCCTTGTGGATGTCCGAAATGACCTGAAGAAAGTAACTTAAGGTAGAAAACACCAAAGAATGACACGAAACAGAGATCAAAAAGTGTTAGGTTAAGGATCAGGATCCTAGTCAATAATGACTAGGGAGAAACGATGGCGACTGGATTGCAGATAGGATTAGGATGGTAATGCTACAACAAAGGATCGAGATGGTGGATATGGGGTCTAAAATAGAGACATAATATATGAAGAGGTTGTGGAAGGCTCTGGAGATGAAAAAGGTGGTGACAGAGGGCCAAGTCGATGGTGAACTAGATTGGACGATGGTGACTTTGATAGGATAGAATAATCGCCCAGACTAGATGGATGTAAGAAACAATTTACAAGTAGAAGAATTGATGGCATAGAATGATAATAGAGCCCTGAAATTTTTTTTTCCTAAAAAAAGGTTAGATCTTACAAGATAATATTAATATGATAATCACTAAATAAAATAATCCCAAGACAATGATATCCTCACGAAGGAAAGCTTATGAGTGATGCAATTAATTCTAAAGGAGCTCCAATAGGTCTATAGTTGTTACAGGGATGCTCAAGAATGAGGAGAGGTTTGCAGGTTGCAGGAAAACCCTGCTATGTGCATGCATCTAATGAGGAATGGGAATAAATATCATAGCTTTATAGGGTTGATGATGACTAGGTTGGGTCGATGGTGACTGGGCTAATTGTGGGGAATGTTTCCTCAATAGGAATAATTTCCTATTTTTGGTGTGACATCTTGTATTCTAATGAGTTGGCCGAATGATTTAAAGCATTAGGCGACAAGGGGTTGTCTAGGGATGAGGTGTAGTAGGTTTCCGACCAATATATGTTAGAAAATGTGTAGGGAAAAGTATAGGTATAGATCTAGATTGAAAGCATGATTAATTAATTAATGTTGATTAAATAGGATTTAAGGTGATGGGCATTTAATTAATTAATAAGGATGGATTTATTAAAATTAAAGAACACATTTGTTTAAATAATGAGGAGGAATAATATAATATGCGCTCATTGACGATGAGGGTATAGATACCAATTTTAGGTGGCTACAATGCATCAAAAGAATCCTTGATTATTCAAATATATTTTATCATATAATCAATAGTATCTACTTTTTATACACATAAATTTCCTAATTTACTCTTTGGCTGCCCTTGATTTGACTTTGCACTCTTGCTATGATTAATAATTATCTATTCATACTTAGTACTTTATGAGGTCCATTTAATAGCTATTTTATCCTGATACACTAACATGTCGACATATTTAGAAAATAAAATACACATAATCAATAGAGAAATATAATTTTATCAATTCCAAACCTCGTTTTTTATATTTCCTTCCCCTAGTCAGAACCATACAGATTAGTCAAGAATATGCATCTGGTATTGAGATACTTATATGGTCTTAGGCTGACATTGCATTCAATTATATTTGTAAATTGCTATCTTTTATTGGATCTTATACTTCACGTGGGTCACCCTTTTTAATATAAATCATCTATAAAACACTATATAAGTAAGTAAACACTTACTCATTTTCTAACTTGGAAATCCTAAGGTAATTAAATATAATACACACTCCATACACTTATAAAAGGAATCCAAAGCTTCATAAATCTCACACTATCACATCTAAATTAATTACGGTAGAAACCAACATCATGTTTTAAGATTAAATCCATAGAAAAGAATCTATATCTCTCAACTACAAGCATTCAAACATCCTCTCTTCACGTGTTTTAGTAAGATCCAAGTCAAAACAATCATGTTCAAATAAAATTCCAAATGTGATTGATATATCTACATATCACATGCTATGTGTAGAATGATGTTTAGTTTGAGGCCTCTTCATTAAAGTACCAATGTTGGTGGTGCATGTGCATTCCCACAACCCTTATAATATTTATTTTCTAGGGCTCTTTATTCATGGTTGGGATTTTATGTTATGAATAGTATATTCAAACAACCTTGTTCCATGTATAACAACTAGGGTATGATGATAAAAATATAAATCAAGGAAAGTGACCAACCTAAAAATTAGAGTATATTTAGAGTAGGTTTAACAAAATACATAAGGAACTAAAATATATGGTGTGTTCCTAACCTAATGGTATTGTACTAGCCTAGGTGGACTCAAATACCCAATCCTAGTTTTAAATGTCATTCAGGTTTAGATCCTAATCTTTCTAGAAATAATTTGTAATGAACTACATTCCTCCATGCATATCTTTGATAATTTTAATTACATAGTAGGTTGATTAGTGTGTTATGTTATTCTATCTGATATAAGTTACAAATACGAGTTATTCTTTATGTTTTAAAATCTTTATAAGATTGATAATAAAATAAAATCTAATGTAAGACATAACTAAATTGACCTAAAATTTAATTAAGGGTTAATCATTTTGGTGAATCTGATTTTGATCAAACCCTTCACCTAATCTATGATCTCATTGGTTCCTCGAGTATTAAACTTGTTGATCCCCAAACCATATCTTCTATAGGTTTCTATATTTTCATTGTATATTAATATATACATTTGATTTCTATCTATTATCTCCCTAAACCTAATCTTTAATTTTTTTGTAGGGTTTCATAGTCAATTCTATCCTTTAAGTCAATTTCTTGGGCTCCTAATTTACAAATCACCTTTTGGTTCATATCTCAAGCATAATGTCTTTATTTTAAAAATCCTTCAAGGTTAATTTTAATTTCAACATAATTAACAAATACCTCATTTTCCCCTAATTTTTAGGAAAAATTCATAAATTGAAAATTACACTTTTTTAGTAATTAGGGCATAATCAAAACAATATGAACTTTTGGAAAAATCACTTAGAGGTTTCTATTCTTACATAAATAGATTCAAAAATACATATTTTTAAATATTAAATTAATATTATATTTCAAGAAACGGTAAATTTATTCATCAAGAAACAATAACTTTTTGCTCGACATTCCTTTTGGGTATTATATTTTATCATCAAATCTTGATTGTCAACATAGGGTGTATGATTATTCTTTTAGGCCTATTTATTCTACACCTAGTTACAATAATAGATTGTTCTCATGATCCCACCATATCATTCCTCGAATTCATTTAACTTAATCCTTCATGCAGAGATATCATCTATTAAATATTTCAAAATGTTTAGATTCATCCTAAAACATATCCTATTTATGTATATGTAGTCATCTTAGAGACTATTTATTTTCAAAATGATCTCAAATTTTTCACTTCTTTTGATCTATCTTATCAATAATTTATTTATAATGGCCTCCCTCTATATGTTCAAGTAATTATCCATAATATTTTAATCATACATGTTCTCATTGATAATGAATCTCGCCTCAACATTTGCAACATTTATTTTTGTACATCAATTGGGAATGCCTACAAAATATTTGTCATCCTTGACTACTAGTATTTTTGGAATTGATAATGTACCAAGTCAACCACTTGGTAAAATCATATTAAACATCACCTTAGGTTATCACATCTTCGGAATCCTTTTCCATTTTATTCCTAATGATCTTAGTTACAATTTTCTATTAGTACACCCCTTGATTCATGATATACATATAGTGGCTTATATTATTCATATTTGTCTCCAATTTTCTTATGAATGTACTCTATAAACCATTAGGTATGATCCTCACCATTTCAATTATTTTGCTACTACATATAATATTTATAGGTATATTCCTTACACATAACCAAATTGTAGTAATCCTACACAAATATCCATACTCAAGTTTATTTCTACCACTCATATACAAGGTCCTACTAGATTATCCATTCCAGAGTATTTTTATACCACTGAAATATCTAAAACTGATCATAAATTTATTTCCTTTCCTAAATATGGGATTGGGTATAAGTATTTTATAAAATAGGTATGCAACAAATAAGGACTTGGACCTCATGCATAAGTTATTTGTCAGCCTATTACATTTCCTACCACTATTTTATTAGAAGGTATTAGTTACAATTATCATATGAGACATAACACTTTTCTATTAATGTATTTTACCTATCCCTTCGTGACTCAAGATGTATTTTTACTGCATCTCAATATGGTTTCTAAACATTAAATTAGAGATAATGCTAAATATTTAAAATAACCAACCACTATTACTTATTTTCTAGCATGAAATAAGTCTAATGTAGCACACCTAATTATCAAGCATACATATTTGGAATCTAAGGGAAATTTAATTCCCCTCTTTTTTTTCACCACTCCATTAAATCATTTACCACCTAATATTCACTAGTTTCAACATCCCTCTTGAATGACCAGGGGCATTTGAATAATTTCATTTTTTGTCAAAAAAAAGTTTCCTTGTAGGCCCACGCATACTTTTATAATGGTTACATTTCCAATATTATGTCGTTGAGCCTATTTTTCATGTGTGCAAGTGTTGAAGACAGTACAATAAGAGTACTGTACACTTTCCACAGTTGTCTTGTCGGGGTTTCAGTAAATGCGTTCTTCTCATATAGGCGAGATTTTTGACCCATAGGTTTATGGGACGATTTTGGCCCATGGTTTTTTCTTACCCACAGTATTGTAAAATTTCTTAAGCAACTACCTATTTATGTTTTTTTGTTCATATGGTAGTAACATGGAAGATGTGTGTGATTTCAAGTGTGAATTCTATAGAATTTTTTGAGGATAGCTCCAAATAGATATGGGTATTGCATTGAGAAATAGGTTCCTTGTAATAAAATATGAGAAAGTTATTCTTGGTGGACATATCCCAAATTATATGAATCAAGTTTAATGATGTCTCTTTGTGTTGTGTTATTTTTATACTACACTTTTATTTCTGAATTGTAATATTTTCTACATATTAGTTTCTACTGTTGCAATTCTGTGAGGGGTTGTTCCACATATTTTATCCCTTATTTATAAACAATTGGCATCAGAGCCTCATTTGGTTTGTTGAAGTGCTGAATTGTAGGGAAATTTTTACCTTGAGTGGGAGTTATGGCAGATGATGGAAGATATAGCATTGATAAATTGAAAGCCCATAATTTTAGTATTTGGAAGATGTAGATGGAAGATTAACTTTATTAGAAGGATCTTTATATTTTTTTCTGAGAAAGTAAAAAACCCTTCGGCATGAAAGATGCGGAATGGGATATTTTTGATAAGAAGGAACTTGGGACAATCCAACTATGTTTTGCATCTTCCATATTATTTAATGCTTCGAAGGAAAATATTACAAATGAACTTATGGATTCATTAGGGAAGTTGTATGAAAAACCCTCTGCCTCTAACAAGATATTTTTAATGAAAAAGTTATTTAATATGAAGATGTATGAGAATGGTTTAGTAATAAATCATTTAAATGATTTTAATACAGTTGTAAATATGTTATATTTGGTTACAATAGAATTTGATTAAGAATTTTAGGATTTATTAATTATGTGATCTTTACCTAAGAGTTGGAATAACCTTATAATGGTTGTAAGTAACTCGGTTGTAAGGATGTTGTAGGGTTTATTCTAAGAGAGGAAATGGGAAGAAAAATCTCCAAGGATTCTTCTACTTCAAGGAATGATTTGATAGTGGAGACTAGAGGGAGACAGAAGAATAGAGGAAGCCATGGAAAATAGAAAGATCGGGCAAGGTAAAAATCTAAAAGCAAGATAGTATGCTGGCACTGTGGAAAGTATGGGCATGCAAAGAAGGACTATTGGGATCTTTCAGACAAGAAGAAACAACCGGAAGAAAATAATGAGGAAAATATACCAATGGGTAATATATGTCAGGATGCTTTAATTATTTCTTTGCATAATATTGTTTAATCTTGGGTTTTAACATCGAGATATTCTCTCCATGGTACTCCACATAGGCATTATTTTCTTGATTATGTTCAAGAGGATTTTGGGCATGTTTTTGTTGGTGATGATGAGCCTTATAACATAGTTGGAAAAGGTTTTTTCTAGGTTAAGATGAAAAATGGGAAAACATGGCTACTGAAGGATGTAATACATGTTCCTACATTAAGATGAAATTTCAAATCACTGAGGAAATTGAGAAGTGATCATTATACTGTGATATTTACAGCGGACTCTTGGAAGGTTAATGTTGATCATTTCTACACTCATGTACAAATGGGAAACTAAAAAATTTGTTATGATGGTTAGAATTGGTGAAGTATACTTAAGCTAGGGGAATTTATATCAGATTATATCATTACTGTTGATCTGTGAAAAAGATTAAGTGAAATCTGCACCTATGTGTGCTGTTACAAAACGTAACAGATCACATAGTCTACAACTTCATGAATATCCTCAGAAAAATAACATAGGCCCTAAAGGATAGCTATGTTGTCTTGATGAAGACACTGAATTTCAAAATATGTGAAGTGTTTGGTTTTGGTATAGCAAACATAGTTGCAGTTTTCAAGTAATTAGGTTCACTATTATTATGTTTGTGCTCATCAAATTTATTACTCTGTATTCATCAAAGTTGTTTTGATAAATGAAATTGCATCCATCTATACTGACATAAAAATTACAAGTGACTCCTTTCCTACCACTTCCATCAAGAAAATACCACAAAACAAACAATGACAATAAAGTCTAAATGGAGGTTGTAGGAAGGAGTAAAAATGAAGAGCATATGCTAAGGTAGTTAAACAACATACAAGGAAGCACATCTCATTCAATGGTTACTTACTGGAGTTACAGGTATTCAATTTTAAATTTATCTCTTATATTAATTCATTTTATTGAGATATTGAGTTACATACATCATTGTATAATCAAAGGAAAAACTGAATAAAGAAAGTGATAGCTAACTCATTATTTCAATTTAATGCTTTATTCATAAGAGATCACAAGTTTTCCCACACAAGTTGTGGGATGTGACTAAGTAACAACATCATATACATGGAAATGAGAATATTGCATGTGCTAAAGAATTAAGAGTAGAGGAGTAAAAGTGAACCCATCAATGCATTATCTTTCTTCTTCTCCACTCTGGCATTATCTTCAGCTTCATCTCATTCCATCTTTCCTTTCCATCTCCATCTTATTTTCACCTACAAGACAAAGGGTAGTACCTATCAAATTTTTGAGCTTTGGGTACATTTTTATTCCTATAAATCTATTCTAAAGAAAATACATATTATAAGTTCAATGTATCTAATGCTACTTGAAAGAAAGAAATACAAGCACATGACACAAGGTAATTCAAGCATACAAATAGGCTTGGTAGAAAAAGAGAGCAGAGTATATAAAGAAAAATGAGTGGCAGAAAGAAATTAAAGAGCTAAGGATTGGAGTAGAAAAGTGGAATTTGAAATAGCTTGCTAAAGAAACAAATTTGGAGATGACACATAAAAGAGGTTGAAAGTAGTTTGCAGAAGAGGAATGAAGAAGAAAATGAAGTCATATGGATGCAAGAGAGGCCAAAAATCCTATATAATTCTAACTTATCTCTGAGTTTGTGCAGGAACAGGTTGTAACATGGAATGGAAAAATCAATTTAACTGGTTAAGAAACAGGCAACTATGGTTTACTGGTTAAGAAAGAAGCATCAAAATAAGTCAAGAAAGGAATATTTTTGTAAAATCAGATTGAAAATATGGAAAAAAGGAGAGAGAAAAATAAAATTTTGAGAAAAATTTACCAGTCGCCCCTAGTAAAATTGACTTTGATTTAAAAACATAATTGAAACCCATGTTTTTTTAGCTACTACATACTTTATAACCTATCTGTTCTTCAAAAGGAACCAAAAATGTCAACAAGTCATAACTATTCAAAGTTCCTTTTATTTCCAAATTCAAGTGTGAATCTAAAGCCAACTACTTCACAATTTTCTGAAGTTACAATAGATCAAGAAAAGCTAGCATGAACAAATTCATTCAAGTGAGCAGCTAATTCAAGGCGATATTTTATATCTTTTCATAATGGTAAAATTGTAGAAAATATGGAGAGAGAGTGATTTTGAATTTTTTTTCTAGAGTTTCCCCTTGCAAAATGTGGTTTTTTCAGAAAAACAGAATTGAAATTAATGCTAAAATTGAAATATAGTTCCTATATTATGACTTCTGAAAAGAGAAATCATTACAGAAAATAAACTTAATGATTTTATTTAAGTTTCTAGGTAAAAGGATCAGGTTCTTCATTATAGAAAATGAATACAATTATCTATCCAAGAGAACTAATCAAATACATATACAGCTCCATGAGTTATAACTGAGGATCATAAACAATATGTTATTCAGAAAATAGGGGTATATTATTTTCAGAAAGTCAAGAATATCTTCAAATTCAAGCATTCAGTAGACATGATTTTCAGAAAACAGTTGTTTTTCAAGCACTTATCTCATGAAGAAGATTTAACTGAAATATTTAGAAAATCTAATGCAAGAAGCTACCTTGGGATTACATTAAAAGTGAGAAGTAACCCAGGTAAGTCTACAGAAAATAAAGGTGTTTCAGAAGAAATATTAACCCAGTTTCAAGATATAACTATCTACATAACAGAGTATAGGGTGAAGTTATTTTAAAATAAATGGCGAATCCAGTTTCTATTGAAACCCAAATTACAAACCTACAAGATCAAAGGTGGAGTTTTACAAGTACAAAGGAAAAAAACGAATCAAAAGACAGATATCATACATTAATTTATAGTTTTCAGTTACAGTTTGCAAAATAAATCCCAAATACTCTGTCAATTTACAGATCTACAAACTCAACAAACAGTCACTACTAACAGGAAGGCCATGGTTTAAAAGTATGTATCTACAGAAAGAAAATCAAGCACCCAATACATTGACAATATCAACAAAAAAATGTTTACAGTTAATATTTCAACATGCTGAGCTAGATCTCAAGACAGTCCAAAGGTTCATTTCCATTTCTTTTAAGCAACTTGCAGAGAATCATTTAGTGCAAGATATCACCATGATCAGGTAAACTCGAAGCAAGCAAATAATGGCGAAAACTTCCTGTATAGGCTCGGCCTCGAGCTCATTGAAGCCAAGTAATGAAAACAGAAAATCAGAGAAGAAATAAAGGATTGGTTATTTAGCATAGAGTAAAGAAGCAGTGAAAATAGATTGAAAAATGATCTACAAATCATATATAAGATAAAACAGGTACATGAAAGAAATGTTGAGCTACATGTACAAATGAAATAGAATACCTTTCGCGTTTCATAAAAAATTCAAGCTGAAGCAATTATCCATGGCATCCAAGGCCAAAAAATGAAGTATGCAAGCTCGAAGACCACCAAACCTCCATGATTATTTCAAAAAATTCATAGTAGATAAAAATTTTCCAGGGCTTCGCCCGCTATCTCAAAAAGCAAATGAAATGACAAAATGCAAATAGCTCGAAGGTTTTAACTCCTCACTTATCCTAGGGTTGTTTCCAGCCTAACCGTATTAAGAATCAACGGTAGACCAAAAATAAGTACAAGATCAAATGGTGGAGGATCGTGCCCAGAGATCCAAAAGGATAACCAAAGTTAACCGCACCGACCATATTTATTGTTTGGGTCTAAAACCCTAACAATAGTGGAGAATCAATGGCATCGTGGACACCTGTACAGAGATCAAGGGTCCTGAGCACTTCTCAAAAATCCAAGTTAACCGAACATGTGTTGGGTTACCACCAACCAAGTCTGTGAAGGGGTGAGTCATCGTGAGGAGGGGCCAACCCACGTGGCCCATATATTAATCATTGCAAGTGACTTTTAAAAATTCCAAACCATAGTGCACAAAAAATAATCAAAGACCACATAATAAAATGCCATGATTACAAAAAAGGTGAATTTTATAATATACCAAGGTCAAAAGGTGACGTACCTTATAGTATGGTCGTTTAAATAAACCATGGCAGCCTAATCAAGATTGGTGACCCCTTTCAAACATGAATTCGGCCTAAGTCCACAAGGTGGCATACCAAACCATGCAAATCAAAGGTGGTCCCCATGAGGGGTTTTTGATAAAATTGTAAAGTTTCACTCATGTGACCATTCATAAAAGAGACAAAAAATCAAAGCATGTGTACATTGGAGGTGGTCCCCACTCAACTTCATTTTTGCAAATATTGGTACGGATTGCAGTTTTTTTTCTACTCACATAAAATAATTTTTTTTTACATGCGTTCACAACAGCACATAACAGAGAAGATGAATAATTTGCATGCTCAAAGGAGGAAGACTTTCCTAGCAAGAAAATTGCATTTTTAGCAAGTTTTTCACCCTTTCTTTCTTTAAAAATAGAACAGTCAATTTCAGTTTGACTATATTGTATCTGAGGCTATTAATGCCTATTTTTATTGCATGCTTTAGTTTGTATTATTTTATTCCTTTATTTATTAGTAAATAAAGGATAAAATTAGGATGCATGGGCGAGAGACAACATTTAGGATTTTTTTAAGGAAGGGGGTGAAATTTTGCTATATATTGTGTGCCTTTGCAAAGCACAAGGAAAAAAAAATTCAGACAACTTCCTAGAGAAATTTTTGGATATATGAGTACGGAAACCATTTCTGTCAATTTTTCCCTCTGAGTGTGAAGAATTTTATGCCTTTCCAAGTTATTTTGTAGTCTTGTGTATGCCAACCTTAATTTTGTGAATGAAAATTCCCTGATTAATCACTTTACCCTGTTGCAAATTTACCTTTTCTGCTAAATTTTATTGTGCATGTTAGCTTACCAGTACTGTTGTGAATCTCCCTCAGTACAAAATTAAGTGTTTTTCCCTTAAATTTCTGCAAAGGGGTATTAATTGGTTCATGCATCAAATAATTCTTCACAAGATCAGTTGTGTATCTCACTCAGTCAAAGTTCTCACACAAATTTGGTGTATCACTTTAGTATTATTAGTTTTAAGTCATCTTTTTCCCTTAAACCCCCCCAAGAAACTAGTTTAGTGAACACCAATAAGGAACCTGACCTTTTAATCCCAGAGATTCACCTCACAATAGGTATACCCACAGACCTGAGGTGTCTCCATTGTATCTATGAGAGAGAGAGATTTTTGCAGGCTTAGAAAATCTTATTGCCATCTCTCTGTAGGGTGCACTTTCAAGAGATAACAATTTTTGGCACACCCGGTGGGACCATGAATCAGATCTGCATGCAAATTACATATTCTAGAGCAGATTTCACAGCAAATAAAGTTACTTTCAAGAGCAAGCTGCAGCTACATCAATTTATTCTAAAGATTTTATGATCTTTTGGAAACTCCGTAAAGCTGATTTCAGACCAGTATTGCAGCATGTTCCATGCCTAAAGTGACTACAAGATCATCGGTAAGAGGAATTCCTCCTGAGTTTGTTTCTTTACCTTTGAATTCTACTGCTAGAAGGAGAAGAGTTGGTAATACATTACCCTATAATAGACCTGGTTTTGATAACCCTCCTCCTGATATTCCTTCACCACGTATAAATTTTTCAATCCATATCCCAGTTTTTCCAATGGCTCTTCAACCACCCAGAAATTTTGTGACCTTTACTAATGGCAGCCCATTAGTAATTCCAGTTTACCATGATATTCCCAATGCTGCCATGAAAATTTTGCCATCATTTACTGGAGAAAATCAAGTTACACCTACTGAACATATTAAAGATGTTACAGCCATATGTGCAGTCCATAATATCACTCATGAAGACGTAGCTTTAAGACTTTTAGCTACATCTTTTAAAGGACAAGCCTTGCAATGGTATAGAAATCTAGAGATTGGAAGCATAAGAACTTGGGATGAATTAGGTGAAAAACTGCTGAAACAGTTCCAAGATAATTTAGACCATTTATCCCTCATAGAACAACTATCTACTATCAAAAGAGCCCCTCATGAGTATATGTCTAGTTTCAACATCTATTTCACTAGGACTTGGGAAAGAATCCCAGCAAGTGTTAAGCCTCAAGCTGATCACACTTTCCTTTACTACCTCAGAGCATTGAATAGCGATATTGCAACTATGATCCAATCCATGGGAGATTTTACTCTTCCAGAGGCCTATGACACTGCTATAAAAGCTGAAAACAACCTTATTTAGGCTGGAAAATTAGCACCAAGGCCTACAATGCCATTTTTGGAAGATTTAGCTCCTATTCCACAGCCTATTACAATTGTGGAGCTGAATATTGCAGCCCCATCCCCAGATATGTTTAAAGCCTTGCAAACCATGGGAAATAAGCTGATGTCAATTGAAAACAAACTTGCATTGCCTAACAGACCTTATCAGGCTCCTTATCAAAAAAATCAGCAAGGTCAGCAAAATAGGCAACATTACCAACAAGAATCAGAATTATAGGTAGCCTTATCAGCAAAGGCAGTTTGATCCTAATGTTCCTAGTGCATCTAATGCCTTGGTTCTCAGTTAATATGGCTACAGAAGAGTGGTGCCAACCTTGCAATCAACCTCATCCAGCTGCAAATTGCCCAAATGCTTTCCTGAACCTGAATCTTGTTGCACAACCTCAACCTGAAGCATTGTTCATGCCTCAAATGGAGAGTGGGTGGCAAGAAAGTCATGTTCAGAAAGTTCCTGAACAGAATTTGGTCAGCTTCAATGAGGAATATTTCATTGTTGTTACCACTAGAGCTCAAGAAAAGGCTACTGAAAATAAAAAACGGCAAAATAGACCTGTGCTGCCCACTGTTACTGATAATTCAGCATCTACAGCCCCAAAACCAGCTAACAATCCTGTTGTCCCACAAAAAACGGCAAGTGTTACAGCTGGTAAAGAGCAACAGAAACAAATTTAGCATGATCCAAGAAGATTATTTATTCCTCAAATATCCAAAGCTGCTGAAGCAGAATCAGTTTTTGCTAAGGCTTATGCTAAAACAATTGAGTCTATCTCTAAAATGGTTGCTTCTTTTAATATTGTTGATGTAATGAAAAAGCATAATGTTAACATCTCGATGTGGGATGCTTTAAGCATTCCAGGAAAACAGGATTTACTCTCCCATGAACTAGCTAAACTACAAATTTCTTCAAAAACAGTAGAAAAGGAAGTTCAAAAGATAGATATGGTCCTTGGAACACTTGATCAAGACCACTTAAAAGGGGTTAGATGGATGGTTCAGAAATTTTTAAATGCTCAAGACATAAATAAGCCACCACCATTTTATCTATCGCTGATTATTGGAGAAAATCTAGTTCATAACTGCATGGTGGATAGTGGTGCAAGTAGAATAGTTATGCCAAAAGCAATTGCTGAAAAATTGGGCCTACAGTATGAACCTACAGAAAAGAGTGTTTTACAGCTTGATGGAACTGCAACTAATACAGTTGGTATAATCATAAATTTAGAGGTAACGTTACATTCTTGCCCAAATGTCTCCATTTTGCAAGATGTTACTGTTGTGGATTTACCTCCATATTTTTCTTTGTGCCTATCTAGAGACTTTACAGCAAAAATATGAGGTTATCTCTCTTTAGATTGGTATTTCTTTTTTTTCACCACATGTTATGGCACTAAGGTTACCATCAATTCAGAACCATTAGGCCAGATTTCACATTGAGCCTCATTCTCCAAATGCAGTGGCAAACTATTCAGCATTAGATCAATCTGATTTCGATGATGTAGCTCAAGTTTCAAGCATTAGAGGGTGTTTCTAACATGTTTATGGATGAAAAAATAGTTGAAGAACATGCCCATGATCCTTTTAAGGAATTTGAAGAACATATTTTTGGTGTATATTGTATGCATGAAGAAAATGCAACAATTCCCTTGCTGTCCAAAACAGAGAATTCAGCAGAAGGGATTTGGAAGCTTCATTTCGATGGAGCTAAGAATAAGAAAGGACAGGGAGCAGGTTTGATGCTCACTTCCCCAACAAACAAAAGGTATTTTACAGCTTTGAGTCTCCAATTTTCATGCACTTGTAATGTAGCTGAATACGAAGCATTAATTCATGGCTTACTTTGGGCCAGAAAAAGAGGGATCAACACATTACAAATCTTTGGTGACTCTGAGTTGGTAATCAATCAAGTAAAAAGCTTCAATGTTTGTAAGAATCCATTGTTAAAATCTTACAGACATAGAGTTTCAAACTTAATGGAAGATTTTGATGCTATTAATATTCAGTCTATTCCTAGAACTGAAAATAAGCACGCTGATAGACTTGTAGTAGTCGGTGCTAGTTTCAAAGTGCTGGAACAGATAGAAAACAAAAAAATTCAGCCTCATATTAAGTTAATTGTCAGGCCTTCTATCCCTGATAATGAATCAAATTGGCAGGTTTTGAAAGTGATGATCAAATCTGCAGGTTTTTGCAGCAAGAAGCTGAATTTTCTACAGTAAATCAGGATAAATTACAACATTTATACAGTGACCAGATTGTTCAACTAAAGAAAAAAAAATTTGCCTCGAGGACTTGTCACATTAGAAGACATCTTTAGCACTGATGACCAGTTAAGAAAGGACAAAACTAAGATGTCTACTCATGCTGATAATTACGAAGACATTTCAGTTGATGAAGGAAAGAATTTATTTCTTGGAAAGGTATGTTCCTTATCTAAAAAATACTCTTTTATTAAGCTTTGCACAGAATTTAAAGATGTTTTTTCTTGGAGATACCAAGACTTGAAAGGGTTTGATCCTAGTCTAGCACAACATACCATTGAATTACAACCAAATTCTAAACCAGTTAGGCAAAAACAAAGGCCTGTAAATCCCAGAATAGAACCTCTTATGAGGAAAGAGTTATCAAAATTGATTGAATCAGGAATTATTTTCCCAGTTAAGCATTCAAGTTGGGTAGCAAATCTTGTTCCTGTTAGGAAGAAGAATGGAGAAATCAGATTATGTGTGGATTTCAGAGATCTTAACAAAGCATCATTAAAATATCATTATCCACTACCAAACATGGATGAAATTTTGAGAATAGTTTTAGGATCAGATAGATTATCCCTTCTAGATGGTTATAGCGGATACAATCAGATTTTAGTCCGAGAAGAGGATAGATATAAGACAACTTTTACCACCAAGTGGGGTACTTATGCTTACAAAAGAATGCCTTTTGGTCTTTCAAATGAGTGCAACATTTCAACGTGCAATGGACATGGCTTTTCATAGCCTACTAAATAAATGCATACTTGTTTATTTAGATGATGTTACTATATTTTCAAAAGATTCTGAAGAACATATAATGCATTTAAGGTAGATTTTTCAGTTATGCAGGCAATTTGGAATATCCTTGAACCCCAAAAAGTCTATCTTTTCAGTACATCAAGGTAAACTACTTGGCCATATTGTTTCTAAGTAAGGTTTAGCAATTGATCCTTTCAGAATCAAAGCTATATCACAGCTATCATTGCCTCATCACAAGAAGGCATTACAGAGCTTTCTAGAAAAAATCAACTTTGTTAGAAGATTTGTTCCAGATTTTACAGCATTGGTTAAACCGTTAATAACTATGTTAAAGAAAGAGAAAACATTCTCTTGGACCAGCGAAGGGAGAGAAGGTTTTGAGGCTATCAAAACAGCTATTTCTCAGGTCCCTACTCTTGCAAATCCAAATTTTGATAAAGATTTTACAATGTATGCACTTGCAGGAGCTGAAACAATCTCAGCTATTCTAACTCAGGTCAATGATGAGAATATCGAACAACCAATTGCTTTCTTTGGAAAGAGTTTTGCATGATTATGAAACAAGGTACACATTCCTTGAAAAATAAGTACTTTCAGTAGTCAGAGGACTAAATAATTTTAAGCACATGCTTTTGAACAATAGAATTCATGTTCTTGTTTCTCATCCAAGTGTGAAAGCTTTCTTACTAAACAAAGAATTGAATGAGAAAAGAGTAGGCTGGATAACGAAGGTTATGGAATATGATGTTGATATCCGAGTTGCCAAGATAGTTCGAGGTAAAGGTTTATGTGAGCATTTAATCACTAATATGGAGAAAAAATAGGCTACAGAACTCGAAGATTCAGAACAACATACTGAAACCACGTATCAACAATCAAATATCATGTTGCAACCAGAAAATCAGCAACATGAACCTTCTCAAGAAATTCAGGAATCAATGTGGATGACTGATTTGGTTAACTATTTACAACATGGCACCTATTTGGAAGGTATGGATAAGAATAAATGAAGGTATTTCAAGTTACAAGATATTCCTTATCTTTTCATTGATGGTGTATTGTTCAAAAGAGATATAAATGGAATCTTGTTGGGATGTGTCGATTATGATAAAATTTAGAAAAATATTATCAGAATTTCATGAAGGACCTGCAGGAGGTCACTTCTCAGCATGTACTACAACTTTAAAGATCATGAAAGTAGGTTACTATTGGCCTAGCATATTTAAGGACTATTTTGAATGGATCAGAAAGTGCAAAAAATGTGCTTTCTTTATTGGAAAAGAACGTTTAGCTTCGTTGCCTTTGCAGCCTATTTCAGTTGATCAACCCTTTATGCAGTGGGGTCTTGACTTTATTGGAATGATAAACCCACCTTCTTCACAAGGACATAAGTGGATCTTAACTGCTACAGATTATTTTACATGATGGACTGAAGCAATAGCCTTGAAAGATGCTAATGAAGCTTCAATACTATCCTTTTATGAAGGTATAGTCTGCAGATTTGGTGTTCCAGCAACTATCATATCAGATAATGCTCTAGCATTTGTCGGTGCTAAAGTAACAGATTGGGCTGTCAACCATGGAATCTATTTAAGCTCTTCATCTAATTATTACCCACAAGGTAATGGCTTAGCTGAGAGTACCAAAAAAAATCTGTTAAGGATCATCAGACGAACACTCAAGGATAATCAAAGAGCTTGGCATCTAATGTTGAATTCAGCACTTTGGGCTGACAGAGTGACCCCTAAGAGATCAGTTGGCAACTCACCATACAAAACTTTGTATGGAAAAGAAGCAAGAATTCAATTTCAGTTGAGTTACCTGCATTAGATTTGTTGCATCAAATGGAATTACTTGAAAATGAACCATTGCAGGTTCGTTATGCAGAATTGATGGAATTACAAGAGCTAAGAGATCAAGCTCATTTAAATATGGAGAAGAATCAGAAACAGAATGAAGAAGACTTTTGAAAAGAAAGCCAAATTCAGAATCTTCAATGAAGGAGATATTGTGTTGAAATGGGATGTTGATCGTGCAAAGCCAGGAAGACACTCAAAGTTTGATACACTTTGGAGTGGTCCTTACATGATCTCAGCTTGCAAGGAACACAATGCTTTTTAACTTTCAAAGCTGAATGGAGAGGAACTCCCCATTCTTGTGAATGGTATGTTTCTCAAACACTGTTATTGAAAATCTTACAATGATTGTTAGAGTAGGATTTTCCATTCAATAAGGGCAGTTTCTACACATTACATCATTCTTTATTTCAATAAGTGCATTCATGCACATGGTCTAGTTTGCTAGATCTTTTCCCAGCTTTAGTTTGTTTTGGAAAGGGTTGGACCTTTTGGAAAAGGGAAGATTTTGGTCACATATTTGGACTCCATACCCAATGGTCAAGAGTAAGGCACTAGTCTACAAGCTAGCAGGAAGCTTTCCCCGCAGGATCACCAGAAATGTTGACAATTTCTGCACTTATGCAGAAATGGGCAACTCAAAACTTTGTTATGATGGATAGCATTGGTGAAGTATACCTAAGCTAGGGGAATTTATATCAGATTATATGTTACTGCTGATTTGTGAAAAAGATTAAGTGAAATCTTTAGCTATGTGTGCTGTTACAAAATGTAACAGATCACATAGTCTGCAATTCACGAATATCCTCAGCAAAAGAACATAAGCCCTGAAGGACAGTTTGTTGTCTTGATGAAGACACCAGATTGCAGAATATGTGAAGTGTTTGGTTCTGGGACAGAAAACATAGTTGCAGTTTTCAAGTAATCAACTTCACTATTATTATGATTGTGCTTATCAGATTTATTTCTCTGTATTCATCAAAGTTGTTGTGATTAATGAAATTTCATCCATCTATGTTGGCATAAAATGTTACAAGTGACTCCTTTCCTACTACTTCCATCAAGAAAATACCGCCAAACAAATAGTGACAATAATGTCTAAATGTAAGTAGTAGGAAGGAGTCAAAATGAAGAGCATATGCTAAGGCAGTCAAACAACATACAAGGAGGCACATCTCATTCAATGGTTTCTTACTAGAGTTACAGGTATTCATTTTAAGGTTATCTCTTATATTAATTCATTTTATTGAGATATTGAGTTGCATACATCATTATACAATCAAAAGAAAAAGTTGAATGCAGAAAGGAGATAGTCAACTCATTATTTCAATTTAATGCTTTATTCATAAGAGATCATAAGTTTTCCCACACAAGCCGTGGGATGTGACTAAGTAATAACATCATATACATGGAAATGAGAATATTGCATGTGCTAAAGAATAAGAGTAGAGGAGTAATAGTGAACCCATCATTGCCTTTTCTATCTTCTTTCCTGCTCCGCATCATCTTCCAGCTTCATCTCGTTCCATCTTTCCTTTCCATCTCCATCTTCTTTTCACCTGCAAGAAAAAGAGCAGTACCTATCAAATTTTGAGCTCAGGTACATTTTTATTCCTATACACCTGTTCTAAAGCAAATACATATTCTAAGTTCAATGTATCTAATGGTACTTGAAAGAAAAAAATATAGGCACATGACACAAGGTAATTCAGGGATACAGATAGGCTTGGCAGCAAAAGAGAGTAGAGTACATAAAGAGAAATGAGTGGCAGAAAGAAATTAAAGAGCTAAGGATTGGAGTAGAAAAGCATAATTTGAAATAGCTTGCTAAAGAAACAGATGTGGAGATGACACATAAAAGAAGTTGAAAGCAGTTTGCAGAAGAGGAATGAAGAAGGAAATAAAATCATATGGATGCAAGAGAGGCCAAAAGCCTATATATTTCTAACTTATTTATGAGTTTTGCAGGAACAGGTTGTAACATAAGAATGGAAAAATCAGTTTAATTGGTTAAGAAAGAAGCAGCTACTGAATGGAAAATGAACATCATTTCCAGATAGGTTACAGGAAGAAAGAAGCATCAGAATAGGTCAAGAAAGGAATATTTTTGCAAATCAGATTGAAAATCTGGAAAAGGAGAGAGGAAAATAGGATTTTGGAAATTTTTTGCCAAAGTCTCCCCTTGTAAAATTGACTTTTGATTTAAAACAGAATTGAAACACATGATTTTTTAGCTACTACATGCTTTATAAGCTATCTGAACTTCAAAAGGGACAAAAATAATCAACAAAAGTACATGTTTCATCATTATTAAAATGATGTTATGATCAAATGAAACACACAGGTTTTCCAGAAGTTCACCAAGTTGCAGCTATTCAAAGTTCATTTTATTTCCAAATTCAAGTGTGAATGAAAAGCCTACTACTTCATGATTTTCCAAAGATGCAATGGATCAAGCAAAGAAAGCATGAATAGATTCAGTCAAGTGAGCAGACAATTCAGAGAGATATTTCATATGTTTTCAGAATGGTCAAGTTGTAGAAATCTGGAAAGAGAAGGATTTTAGAAATTTTTTGCCAGAGTTTCCCCTTGCAAAATGGGGTTTTCAGAAAAAAAAAGTATTGAAATTAATGCTAAAATTGAAATACAGTTTCTATTTTATCATTTCTGAAAAGAGAAAGCCATTTATATAAAATAAACTTAATGATTTTCTTTAAGTTTCCAGGAAAAAGGATCAAGTTCTTCATTATAGAAAAGAAATACAACTATCTATCCATGAGAACTGATCAAATACATGCAACAGAGTACATGATGAAGATCTCAATAAATAAATGGTGAATCTAGTTTCTCTTGTCAAACCCAGTTGAATACTATACAGGTCTACAAACTCAGAAATACAGTTTTACTAGTTCAAAACTAAAAGAATGAATCAAAGAAAGTAACATAAGTGATAGAAATACAGTATTTCAGAAGAACTTTAAGTCTCAACTTGTAACAGAAATTGAATACCGTGTAAAAATTTGCGAAAGTCTACAAGCTTATCAGAAGTCGAAGCCAGTTTTCCAACCAAATGAGAAATGAATCAAGAACTGATATCACACTGAGGAAACGTTTTCCTTTTTTTTGAACAAGTAATATAGCCAAAACCGTGTCAAGTCTACAGAAAGGAAAGGCACAACTATAGTCATCAACGAAGAAATGTTTACAGTCACGTTTTTGAGAGCAACACCCAAGCCAGTATTCAATGAAAGAATAGTCAAAAACATAAGATATCAGTTCGAAGGTTTCCTTCCTTTTTCTAACAACTTGTAGAGAAGCTACACATAGTACAAGAACTCACCGTGATCTAGATAATGAAACCGAGGAAATAACAATGGCTACAACTTCTTTCTACAGGCTCATTCGAGCTCGTCAAGCGGACAAACCAAAACCAAAAAACAAAGAATAAATGCAAATATTTGTCATTCCACAGAGATCCAGTGCACCAAAAAATAGATTAAAAATGATCTACAGATCATATACAAGAGGGAACAGGTAAATGAAAGAAATGTCGAGCTACAGGTACAAATGAAACAAAATACCTTCATGTTTCATCAAAAACATTGGCTAAAGAAAATATCCATGGCGTCCAAGGCAAAAAAAATGAATTATTTAGGCTCGAATAGCACCAAACCACCATGATTCTTTCAACAAAATACAGAGCCAAGAAAATTTTTCCAGGGCTTCACCCGCGTAGCTAAAATACCAAATGAAATGACAAAATGCAAAGATCTCAAAGCTTTTAACTCCTTGTTTAACCGAGGGTTATCTTCACCTAACTGGAGTTAAAGATCAATGGCAGAGCAGGATCAAGTACAAGATCAAATGGTGGAGGATGATGCCCCATTTTCCAAAGCGATAACCGAAGTTAGCCACAACAACCAAATTTAATGCCTAGGTCCAAAACCCTAACCGCAAGTGGAAGATCGATGATAATATTCACAACAGGACAGAGATCAAGGGCCCTTAATGTTTCCCGAAGATCCAAGTAAACCCAACAAGGGTTAGATTACCACCAATCGGTTCAGCGAAGGGTTGAGTCACCATGGGAGGGGCCAGCCCACGTGGCCCATATATTAATCATTGCAAGTGACTTTTAAAAATTCCAAACCATAGTGCACCAAAAATAATCAAGACCACATAATATATGCCATGATCACCGAAAAGGTGAAAGTTATAATATGCCAAGGTCAAAGGTGGTGGACCATATGATATGGTCATTCCAATAATCAAAGGTGGCCTAATGTATACATGGTGCCCCCCTTTCAAAAACATGAATTTGTCGAAGTCTACAACCAAGTGAATCAAAGGTGGTCCCCACAAGGGGTTTTGAAGTAAAATTTGTAAAGTGTCACTCATGTGACCATTCAGAGAAGAGACAAAAATATCAGAGCATGTGTACATTGGAGGTGGTCCCCCCACTTAACTTTTTATTTTACAAATATTGCTAAGGGTTGCAGTATTTTGGTCACATACAGGGAATTATTTTTGAATGCCTTCACAAAAGGACATAACAGAGAAGATGACGAATTTGCATGCTCAAAGGAGGAAGACTTGCCTAGCAAGCAAATTGTATTTTTAGCAAGTTATTCACCCTTTCTTTCTTTAAAATAGAACAGTCAACTTCAGTTTGACTGTATTGTATCTAAGGCTGTTAATGCCTATTTTTATTACATGCTTTAGTTTGTATTATTTTATTCCTTTATTTATTATTAAATAAAGGATAAAATTAGGATGCATGGGCGAGTACAACCTTTAGGCTATTTTTAGGAAGGGGGTGAACTTTTGCTATATATTGTGTGCTTTTGCAAAGCATAAGGGGGGATTTTTCAGAGAACTTCCCAGAGAGCTTTTGGATATATGAGTACTGAAGCCATTTTTGCTCGTTTTGCCCTCTGAGTGTGAATTATTCTATGCCTTTCCAAGTTATTTTGTAGTCTTGTGAATGTCAACATTAATTTTTTGAATGAAAATTCCTTGATTAACCACTTTACCCTGCTACAAAATTTACCCTTTTTTGCTAAAATTTATTGTGCATGTTAGCTTACTAGTACTGTTGTGAATCTCCCTTGGTACAAATTAAGTGTTTTGCCCCTTAGATTTCAGTAAAAATGTATTAGTTGGTTCGTGCATTAAATAATTCTTCACAAATCAGTTGTGTATTTCACTTAGTCAAAGTTCTCACACAAATTTGGTGTATCATCTTAGTATTATTAATTTTCCATGATCTTTTGCCTTTAAAACTCCCAAGAAACCAGTTTAGTGTACACTAATAAGGAACCAACCTTTTAATCATGGAGATTCACCTCATAATAGGTATACCCACAGACCTGAGGTGTCTCCATTGTATCTACGAGAGAGATTCTCTTGTGGTGGAAAGAAGTAAAAGGGTTAGAACCTTGTATTTATACACTAAAAACACTAATTTTTCTAATCTTATGCCTTCAGAAGAAGATACAACATTGTGGCATTATAGGCTAAGTCATATGAGCCATAAAGGCATGGAGATCATAAAGAAGGATTTTCTTGGATATTCAAAAATAGGTTCGGAGTTCTGTGAGGACTGCATATATGAGAAACAAAAGTGAGTAAGATTTATCAATGTTGGACCTACAAAGAAAGAGAGTAAGTTGGAGCTGGTACATTCTGATGTGTGGGAGTCAGCTCAAGTATCATCTCTTGGGGGTTAAAGTTATTATGTTACTATTATTGATGATGTAATAAGGAACATTTGGGTATATTGTAACAGAAAAAATATGATGTATTTTACGCTTTTGTTAAATGGAAATCCTTGGTAGAGAATGAAACAGGTCTTAAGTTAAAATTTCTCAGGTTAGATAATGAAGGGGAGTATTGCACCAATGAGTTTGATGATTATTTTTCTAAGAATGAAATACATGGGAAAAATATGGTTCCACGAACACCACAATAGAATGGGGTGTCAGAAAGGATGAACATAACAATAATGGAACATGCTAGGAGCATAAGGTTACATGTAGGATTGCTTCTTTCTCTTTTGGTACAAGCGGTGAGAATAGTTGTGTACTTGATAAACAAAACCTTTGGATGTGAGGTATTTGTTCATATATATAAGGATGATAGGACCAAACTAGGGGCTAAATACAAAAATGCACTTTCATTGGTTATGGTGGTGATGAATTTGGATATAAAATGTTGGATTATTAAGGAAAACAAAGTCATTTGATCTAGGGATGTGGTCTTTAATGAGAAAGTTATGTATAAGCAATAGTTGTAGGAAATCAGGGAAGAATCCATGAAAGAATATGTAGTGGTAGAGGATCTTCTGGATGGAAACATGACATATGAATCAGTTTAGGAACCTACTCAACAGGAACCCCAAACTCCCATATTGAGGAGTTCTTCTAGTGTAAGAATAGAAACTGAACGTTTTTCTCCTTCTCTTTATTATTTATTACTCACTGATAGTGGAGAGCCACAAAGTGATCAAGGGATCATTTTTAAAAGTTCCTTAAACATCCAAAAATGGTGTTAGTGTAGAATATAATTTCGATAGCTTTCCATCGACTATGAGAACGCAACAAATGGACATCGAGAACTCTAGATATGTCTGGTCAAAGTTCAGACAACGGGAAAGTCCACTCTGGTCAACTGGTCAATATTGGACCAATGGCACTATGGCACATGGCAAAAAGGAAAAGGGATTTATTTGTTGGTTTTTGATCTCCAGTCTTCGACGGTCGTAAAATATTGCTCGCAGGCCGCCATGTGGACTATGGTATTAAGACCGATGTGGTGGGTCCACAAGCCACCATGTGGCTTGCCACCATGAACTGAATATGATCGATTTGCCTATCAAGGTTCGACATCAAGCTAATTAGCATAGTATAAATGGACAGAGTTACATTTTACTTTGTAATTATTTGCCATAGTTATTTTTAAATACCACGCATATATATATATATATATATTAATGTTCAAACATTAGTATAACCATGTAATCCTCCACTTACCTACTGAACTACCAGCTTGCCAAGGAAAACATGGAGGAAGGAGTGAAGCGGTGGTAGGGGGCATGCAATGTCATGCATGGAAGATTCCATGTGAGGATAAGTAGGTGAAGTGGTGTTGTAGGGGGATGTTTATTCCATGCGTGGAAATCCACATGGAGAAGAGAATTAAAAGCAGCGGTTAAGCTCACGTGGTCCTTTGACCACTTTATTTTCATGGGAAGAGGCTTATTAAATCCTAAAACCTTATCATTCCACCAAATTTGGGATTTATTCCCATTAAACATACTAATCCACTATGCTAATATTTAATCCCATTTATTTTGCTATGGGCTAAGGTATTATTAGCCTAAGGTTTATATGTAACGCATTATTTTTGGGCCCTATTTTTGTATAAATAGGGGACCCCTCTCCTTTGTCTAACACACACACATAACAGACACGAGCTCATTCCTAGAGCTCGGGAGGCGAAGACCAAGCTAAGAGGATGATGAGAAATTGTAATTGTGTGAAGACCTATTTATTTAAAAAGGAATTATTGTGGCTAGGAGTTATTAATACTACCTAGTCGGCCCATAGCACCACATATAATTATTCTGAATCTTGGAATTTCGACCTGAGTGCCATAATGCATTATGAAGCATTTGGAAGGAAGATCGAGAACCAGAGGATTCCAATCAGTGGACCTAGTGCCATCGAGCTTTTTGAATATGTTTGGAAGGTGAAACTCGGGTGCTATCTTTCACCATTGTCTTTTGAAGGTTTGGTTATTCTTCTAAGAAAGTTCTTAACAGTTTCCATTAGGTTTTCTTGTGAAAGTACTATTGTAACTTACAAGTTTTGACTAGTGGAACGGTTTGACCAAGAACCCAAAGATGTAGGCAATTACTGAACTTTGTAATCAATTATTGTGCAATTGTCTTATTGTCTTGAATTTATTTAAAATTGATTACTTAAAAGGAATAAATTATCGGTAGATAATTAAATCCTATAAAGGTCCAAGATAAGGTAAATAAAAATATGATTATTTTGGGATCAAGTTTGGTATCAGATAAAATTATTCACTTGCAAACTTGCTAATCTCTGAGCAAGTTTTGTATCAGAGCTGGTTGTTCGCTTTCAAACTTGCTAATCTCTGAAGAAAGTTGGTGATTTCTTCAATTTGGTGCACGTTTTTTTATTTGTGTGAATAGGGTACAAGTGCACTATGGGCAAGATGTCTAAACAGGAAAAGCTCAATGAGGTTGATGCTTATAATCACTAGATCTAGGAAGAGAATTATCTCCTACGATCAATGTATTACTCCTTGGAAGAGGAGAATGCTCATTTGAAATCAAAACTACAAACCAAGGATGAACTTTTGGAAAGGTTACAGTGTGGTGATCAGAGAAAGGAAAAACCTGCAACTCCAGATGCAGTGACCATGGTAGATGACTACACTGTAAGTTGTTCACCATTGGAATCTTCTTATTCCTCCCATTAAGTTTCAAATTTAGGTAATGAAGTCTTTGGTTTGTTTGAAAAGCATACTAGAGGCATTGGATCAAAGTTACTAGATAAAATGGGATTTGATGAAAGAGGCCTTGGTAAAAATGGCCAAGGTATTGCTAACACAATACAGGTCGAGGATCATCCTCATTTTGTAGGTTTGGGTTTTTCTAGTGTGGGGATGGAAATTAGAGAATGCTCCAAGAAGGTTGATGGGAGACAATCTTCTAAAAGAAAAGTGAATACCCCACTAGTCTTGCAAGAAGATTCTGAGTAGGAAAGTTGTGCTTTGTCATCACTAATATGATGTGGTAAGATAAATCAGTGAAGAGGTAATGAGATTCCACCTCCATTTTCTTACCATAATCATAAGCACAATAAAACTTTTGATCCACTTTTTCAGCTTAATAAGTAAGGTTATGATTTTCAGAAGATGTGGAATTCCTTTCCATGTACTTTTTATGGATTGCATAATCATTCTGTGGCTAGATGCTAGAAGAGAAGGACACTAATTAAGAATTTGATGTTGTTCGTCAGGAACAAGGAAAATCAGAAAGACCAATCTCGTCATGTAGAGTCGACAAATGGCAGAAAGAGATCCTCATCCCAGAAGAAGGAGATTAAGAGGAATTTTTGTGCTCATTGCCAGAAGAATGGGCATTAGATGGAAAATTGCTGGAAACTGCATCCATCTCGCCATTAGAGTCATGGCAAGCCAAAGATGGAATGGATGCCTATTGCAAAGGCAAAGGAGGTTTCTACTCCACCACTAGTTGAAAATTCAACCCAGGACTAAGTAATACCTGAAAGTGAAAGTCCTCTAAAATGGGAAAGTCAACAATTTTTCAATTATATATTGCATAATTCAAATTGATGAATAATATGCAATATTAATTTTGGAGATCAGATTCCATGAGGAAATGCCAAGAGAAAGGTTTACAATACTCAATGGATTTTCTTACTGAGAAAATTTGATTAACGCTCTAAACATATCTCCTAATCAGCGTGTGAGTACCTGTTACATCTTGGAAAAAAGAATTAACTCGTATAAATCTTGGAGATTGATCTACCATTTGTGCAGACATTAGAGTTTACAGGAGTCAGCTCAGAACTTCATTCTGTGTATAGGCATTGTGACCGTGTAGTAGAATGGTAGTTGAATCACTGTTGGCATTGATGTCGGGTCGGAACTTCATTCTCTGTAGAGGAATTTTGACCATGCAGCAGATTGGTACCTAATATTAGTTTGTCAACAAGAGGAACTCTCAAAGGATCAACTCAAAACATCATTTGGTTGTAAGGCATTGAGACCACATATTCGAATGGTAGCTGAACAACAGAATTAGCATCGTGTATTAGAGGCTTGAGGTCTTGAAAGAGGCTTAGCATCATGTGTTGGAGGCATTGAGGTCTGTAGCAGACTTAGCATCATGCATTCGAGGCTCGAGGTCTTGAAAGAGGCTTAACATCGTGTATCGGAGGTGTTGAGGTCTATAGAGACTTAGCATCATGCATTGGAGGCTTGAGGTCTTGAAAGAAGCTTAGCATCATGCATCAAAGGTGTTGAGGTATGGAAAAGGACAAGTTATTGTGCATCATTGACATTAGATCAATAATAGCTCTATGTAACATGGAGTTCCTTTTAGCTAATTTGGATTTTGTGGAATCAACTCAGAGCTAGGCGCTGTGTTATAGAGTAAAAGAAGATCCTTGTTGTCAGATATCAAGAAGCTTAGTACCAGACAGAAGGAGTGTTGAGGTTTCATTCAGAAACTTAGCACCATACAGCGGAGGCATAGAGGTCTTCTTCGGATATCAGAGTGGTGTAGCGGAAGCGTCGTGGGCCCATAACCCACAGGTCCCAAGATAAGAGCAAGATTGTCGAAATTAGAATGTTGAAGAGGATAAGACCCAAGGGTCTACTACAGTAGAACTTCCGAGGTGGTACTAGAGTTTTTAGATTCAGGATAACAAGGCAAAGTGTTCCAATATAAGCTTTCTGGGATAAAAAGCCTTTCTCAGTGGGGAGGTGTGATCAGGGGATCATTTTCAAAAGTTCCCTAAACATCCATAAATGGTTTTAGTGTAGAATATCATGTCGAAATATTTCCATCGACTAAGAGAATGTGACAAACAGACATCGGGAGCTCTAGATATGTTTGGTCAAAGTTCAGACGACGGGAAAGTCAACTCTAGTCAACTGGTCAATATTGGACCAATGGCACTGCGGCATGTGGCAAAAAGGCAAAGGGATCCATTTTTTGGTTGTCAATCTTTGGTCTTCAATGGTCGTACAAGATTGCTCACATGCGGCCGTGTGGACTTTTATATTATCACCCACGTGTTGGGTCCACAAGCCACCACATGGCTTGCCACCACGAATCAAATATGATCGATTTTCCTATCAAGGGTAAAATCGAGCTAATTAATTGAGTATACATGGACCGAGTTACATTTTACTTTGTAAAAATTTTCCATAGTTATTTCCAAATGCCACACACACAGATATATATATATATATATATATATTAATGTGTAAACATTAGTATAGCCACGTAATCCTCCACTTACCTACTAAACCTCCAGCTTTCCAAGGACCACGTGGAGGAAGGAGTGAAGCGATGGTAGGGGAATGGAATGTCATGCATGGAAGATTTCATGTGAGGATAATAAGGTGAAGCGGTGTTGTAGGGGGATGCTTATTCCATGCGTGGAAATCCACGTGGAGAGGAGAATTAAATGGGGGAGGTTAAGCTCACGTGGTCCTTTGACCACTTTATTTGTGTGGGAAGAGGCTTACTAAAGCCTAAAACCTTATCATTCAACCAAATTTGGGATTTAATCCCATTAAACATGCTAATCTTCTATGCTAATATTTAATCCCATTTATTTTTCTACAGGCTAAGGTATTATTAACCGAAGGATTATATGTAATGCATTATTTTTGGGCCCTATTTCTGCATAAATAGGGGACCCCTATCCTTTGTATAACACATACACATAACAGAGACAAGCTCATTGCTAAATCTCAGGAGTCAAAGAATGAGCTAAGAGGAGGAAGAGAAATATTAATTGTGTGAAGACCTATTTATTTAAATAGGCATTATTGTGGCTAGGAGTTATTAATACTAGCTAGTCGTCCCATAACGCTACACCAAATTATTTAGAATCTTGGAATATCGACCTGAGTGCCATAAGGCATTACAAAGTGTTTGGAAGGATGATCAAGAACCAGAGGATTACAAACAGTGGACCTGGTGCCATCGAGCTTGCCGAATATGCCAGGAAGGTGGAAGTCAGGTGCTATCTTTCACCATTGTCTTCTGAAGGTCTGGTTATTCTTCTAAGAAAGTTCTTAATAGTTTCCATTAGGTTTTCTTGTGAAATTACTATTGTAACTTACAAGTTTTGACTAGTGGCATAGTTTGACCATTAACCCGGAGACGTAGGCAATTGCCAAACTCTGTAATCAATCATTGTGTAATTGTCTTATTGTCTTGCATTTATTTTAAATTGATTACTTAAAAGGAGTAAATTATCAATAAATAATTAAATCCTATAAGGGTCCGAGATTTGATGAATAAATGCAAGTAGATGACATAAAGAATTGGGAGAAAGCTATGCATGAGGAGCATTCGGCTCTCATGGAGAACCAAACTTAGGATTTGGTGAAGCTACCGGGAGGAAAAAGAGCATTGCAGAATAAGTGGGTATAAAGAGTTTAAGAGGAAGAAGGTGGAAAGAGAAGATACAAGTCCCGATTGGTGGTCAAGTGGTTATCACAAAAAAAATGTATAGATTTTGATGAGATGTTTTCTCCTATAGTTAAATTTACTTCTATTAGAATTGTTCTAGGAATAGTGGCAGCAGAAGACGTGCACTTAGAGAAGCTAGAAGTAAAGTCTACATTTCTCCATGATGATTTTGAGGAGGATCTATATATGCAACATCGAGAGGGCTATGAGGTTAAAGGTAAAGAGAAGATGGTGTGCAAACTGAAGAAGAGCTTGTATGGCATAAAACAAGCTCCAAGTCAATGGTATAGGAAAATTGATAGATTCGTGATGGAACAATGTTAGGTTAGATGCCATTCTAACAATTGCATGTATATAAAGAAATTTTAATATGGGTGATGAGACCAAAGTATGTCTCATTATATCACCAAATAACACTATTATTCTCTCTCTTAAAATAAATCTTTCAAATTAATTTAAATGTATATTTAATAATGGATAACATATTTAAGGTAGAATATAGGATTTATCTTATCATATCTTTAGAAATATTTTTGCAATCTAATTGTTGTTATTTATTCTAAATTTAGAATGCAATAGTGTGCTGAAAATAGGTCATAAGAAAAACTACTTCTAGTTCATAGATTGCAGCTATGGAAATTCTTCACGCTTCTACGGAAACGCCTAGCTACGCAAATTCTTCAAGCAGCTACGGAAATTCCCAACTACATAAATTATTCACCCATCTATAGAAATACACATTACATAAATTCTTCATGTAGCTATGGAAACGCCCATCTAGTGAAAGTATTTTTTTTTATTCCAAATTAAAGTAAAGGAGCACCAAACTATACATCCTACTCTTTGCTTCCATGTCATCAACCAAGAATATAAATCCAAACATGTGGCAATCCAAAGTCATACATGTATGTGGCATTCGAAGAAGAATTCAAATTTATAGACTTAACACTCCTCTAGTTTCTCTGCATGTTTCAAGGATGAGTAAATAGTGGAATAGTATTATGAATGTTGAATAAGTACTCTTCGAATAAGTGTTCCTAGATAAAAGGGATGAGTTGTAGAAATATTCTCCATGACAAGTGGGTTTTTGTACTCAAGTTTGTTTAGTATTTATTTCTTTGTATAAATCCACCCAAGAGTAGTTAGTTAGTTCTTGGAGTTTGGACCAAGTAAACTAGGAGTAAAGTCTATAAATACCTCTTCCATATATTTAGAAAGGGGAGCATATTTTGTAATTAAGTTTTGAATCAATACAAGTGAATTTAAAAAAAAAAAATTGTAGTTGCTCCAAAGCTAAAGGGAAGAGAATGGATAAAATCCACTCTTCCCGAATGAGGAGGATTTTTATGTTGTTTCTTAGCGTAGTTTATTTACTACATATTTATTTTAGTAGTTTAGTTATTGTGTGTTTATTTTTCATGCATGTTTAATTTGAGTATGTTTTCTTAGGAATAAGTACCATTGAATAAGATTTTCCTTTCTCCTTTTGCATACAACTTTAGACATCGCCTTGGTTATAATGACACCAACTTGTCTATGAGTTGGTTAAATGAATAATAATACAATAATCGATGAGACCAAAATATGTCTCATTATATCACCAAATAACACTCTTATTCTCTCTCTTAAACTAAAATTTTCAAGTTAATTTAGATGTAGTTTGAATAACGGATAGCATATTTAAGGTAGAATATAAGATTTATCTTATCATCTCTTAAGAAATCTATTTGTAATCTAATTTTTGTTATTTCTTGATATTTCTTCTAAAGTTAGAATGCAATAGTTTGTAGAAAACATTTCATAAGCAACTCTTCTTCAAGTTCATAGATTTGCAGCTACAAAAATTCTTCACGTAAATATGGAAACACCCACCTACAATAATTCTTCACGCATTTACGGAAATACCCAACTACGGAAATTATTCATGCAGCTACGGAAACGCCCAACTAGTGAAAGTATTTTGGTTTATTCCAAAGTAATGTAAATGAGCACCGAACTATTCACCCCACTCTTTGCTTCCATGTCATCAACCAAGAATAGAAATCCAAACATGTGGCAATCTAAAGTCGTGCACGCATGTGACATTCCAAGAAGAATTCAAATTCATAGACTTACTACTCCTCCATTTTCTCATCATGTTTCAAGGATGAGTAAATAGTGCAATAGTATTAGGAATGTTAAATAAGTACTATTACCACTATGTGTTCCTAGATTAAAGGGATGAGTTGTAGGAATATTCTCCATGATAAGTGGGTTTTTGTAGTAAAATTTATTTAGTATTTATTGCTTTTAATAAATCCACCCAAGAATAAGTACTTAGTTCTTGGAGTGTGGACAAAGTAAACTAGGAGTAATTTCTATAAATACCTCTTCTATATATTTGGAAAGGGGGGCATTTTTTGTAAATCAGTTTTGAATCAATACAAGTGAAGTTTAAAAATTTAATTTTAGTTGCTCCAAATCAAAAGGGAAGAGAATGGCCAAAAGCAGCTCTACCCCAAGGAGGAGGATTTTTCTATTTTTTCTTAGCATAGTTTATTTACTAGAGACTTATTTTAGTACTTTAGTTGTTGTGTGTTTCTTTTTCATACATGTTTAATTTAAGTATGTTTTCTTAGGAAGAAGTACTATTGAAAAAGATTTTCCTTTATCCTTTTGCATACAACTTTAGACACCTTCGTGGTTATAATAACACTAAGTTTTCTATGAGTTGGTTAAACTACTGGTAATACAACCCATCAGTTTTGGCATCGTTTCCGGGGACTACAGGGTTATTAGGAGACCCATATTTTTCTAAAAGAGTATTCTAGTGACAGTAGAATACCTCTGAGAATGATTTGTGACTGGAGATTCATATTCTATAGTTTCTTTAGAATTTCGTTTCCGACAATTTATTTACCAACCATTTCTTTACTTTAATTTATTTTCCTGGAAATTTCTTTTTGTGTAAATTTATTTCTGTAAATTTATTTTCTGCAAATAGATTAAATTTTATTTCTGAAATTAGATTTAGAAACTTTATGGAGATTTCCAAAAGAAACCCCCCTTGAATAAAATGGAAACACCATTTCATATTAGTCCATCAGACATGTGTTTATGCAATTATTTATTCTATTAAGAACTATTTCTATTATATTCATATTGATCATTTCAATATGATATTGTAGATTGTTGATAACATTGACTACCTTCATAGACATATGGATGAAAATTCATATTAGAAATATGTATTGTCATCAAATAAAACCTCTAGCTAGTTCTATTTCCTATATACACGGCAATTACATCGGCTAATTACCCATGCATTTTGGTGTGATGAAATGGATATAATACAAATCTAATGATAATTTTTCTTAATCTTTATAAAATTTAAACAATAATATATTTTTGTAGGATATGAATTGATTTGGGTTTCCTATTGTAAAATATTTTTTGTTTGCATGTATTAGATTAAATACCAGTTCATGCATGCAAAAAATGTAAAAAAGAACTAACTTTGTCCAGGATAACAAAGACAAATATTTCTTTGGATTATCTGTGGAAGAAGAATGGGAGGTAAAATGCAAAAAGAAATGGGGCATTACCGAGGAGGTGAAATAAAATATTCAACTTATTTAAGGAGTTTTATGTAAAAATACAATCATTTTACATATACAAACTGCTCAGGTATCACAAAGAGGTAGCTCAAACAATTTACGAGTCTTATTATAAACAATGTTATCTTTCAAAATCATATTGAATCACTTATTTTATTTGATAAATGACAAAGATATCATAATTTTACCGCACGCTTCTAAAACCAAAAGGTTGAAAACTGTTTTGATAAAAGTTTTTTCTGATGAAAACTTCTCGCAGCTCATAGGGAAATAGCTCAAACGTTTTCTACATCTTATTCTAAATGATATGAGCTTTCTAGATCATTTTTAATCCCTCATTTTTGTTTATAAATGACAAATATATCGCACTATGAGTGCTCGCTGGTAAAAAATAACATAATGAAGATTGTTTTTTATTATTTATTTAAAAATATATATTATGATGTGTTTAAGTATTCGGTACTAATTTTAAGTACTTTATTCATTCCATTGTACCCTCCTTATCTTAATTTTAATTAAAAAGTAATATTCACAACTTCGGGAACCACTAGAAATTCCTCCGATATATAGTAGTTAATGTTAATCCTTCCCATTATTGTAGAAAAATATTGGCTCAACCATTATATGCTAATTGAAATGCCAACATACCATTTGTCTTCAAGGATCATACCCACAACATCTCAAAATAAACCATGCATTCCCAATAAATGAAGGATTCCTTGAACCATCTCATTTCCTAGAAAAATTTACCATTGTTTCTCATCTTCTTATTTGTCATGTACACCTGAATATTGAAAGAAAAAATTATAGCCAAAGTTTTCTACTATTCCGAACCATACCTCAAACAAATGAAGTTCTTAGATATTTTGTTGTCTAATACATTAATAATTTTATTTCATTTGCTCATAATTTGGTGACAACATAAGCTTATAAGAAGTTACTTTGTTCAAAGAAAGTTCATCACTCCATGGAGCAGTCATAATATGGGGATTCCAAGAGAAGATTGATTCTCTGCAAAAGAATAAAATTGTTTGAATGGTTGTATATTGTTCTCAGATCATGAAGGTTACATTTTGAAGGATAATTTGAAGATTGTAATCAGCTTTCTCAACTGGTTAGATGTTGAAGAAAATATGGAAGATTGCTTCCTAATTTTCCATCATGTTAACATTTCTCAAAATGATAGTGATTGGTTAGAAAACACTTTTACTGGCTGCCCGATTACTAAAACAAAAACGCTAAAAAATAGAAAAAGAAAAAAACAATAATAAATTGCACTTCAAAGTCTTTCTTGGAGTCATACTACTTCTTTCATTCCAACTTGGTTGACGAAATTACTTTCTACTGAAAAGTTCTATGTTGCAGTGGCCTTGACTTCATATCTATTTGTTTTTTTAGCTGCAGATGGAAATCATGGTTATACAACATGATGAAAGCAAGGATAACTATTAGTATAATATGGTAGCTTCTATTTCTCTATTCTTGAATATTATTATTTGTTGTTTTAATTACAAATATAATCACTTCTTGAAAGCTTACAAAAAAAAGAGAAATTTGTCAATATCTATATTTGCTAATCAACTCAAGTAACAAAGAAAATGATGAAAATGACATCTTTCCAGTTAAGAACAATTGGGATATATAAGTTGCCAAATAGAAAACAATTTGCATGAGGTAATGCACAAAGCTAAGTTTGGGATAGACTCACTCTCTTCCAAATATTTTGAGGAATGCATTAGAAAACAAAGAGCTAAGTGTGAGGGAATAAATATCTTTACATTATCTACGAAAAACCTCATGAGAGCTTGAATAATAAGTAAAAAATTTACTTCAAGAATCTCAGCTTGCTACAATCATGAAAAAAAGAGAAGACAATTTGAAAGATGCAGATTTGTTGACAAAATCAAATTCTAAAAGAAGATGAGTAGCTTGCATGAGGGCATGCAAGAAGTTAAGTGTGGAGGAAATGATGAGACCAAAATATGTTTCGTTATATCACCAAATAACAATCTTATTCTATCTTTTAAAATAAAGATTTCAAGTGAATTTAGATGTAGTTTTAATAATGGAAAGAATATTTAAGGTAGATGTTGTATATATCTCCCCCCTAGGTAAATATAGACAAACAAAAGAATATGGAAATCAAAGAAACTCAAAACTTGACATTTAGTTGAGCCACCTGTCGCGCCCCTAGCGCAGATTAGAAGGTGCCAAAAGGGAAAAAATTGAGCCCAATGGGGTAGATTAGAAGGTTCCAATAGGGAAAAAATTGTGCCCATGGTGTAGATTAGAAAGTGCCAATAGAGAAAAAATTGCACCCATGGCGTAAATTATAAGACGCCAATAGGGAAAAAATTGTGCCCCTGGCGCAGATTAGAAGGCACCAACAGGGAGAAACTTGCACCCCTGGTGTAGATTAGAAGGTGCCAATAGGGAAAAAATTACACCCATGGCGTAGATTAGAAGGTACCAACTGGGATAAAATAGCACCCATGGCATGGATTAGAAGGCACCAACAGAGAAAAAATTACACCCCTGGAGTAGATTAGAAGGCGCCAACAGGGAAAAAATTGCGCCCCCCTGGCGCAGATTAGAAGGCGCCAACACCACATTTTCAACGCCTATGGCACACTTAAAATTATGTTGATGTAAGGATGGATGTGCCAAGGCACACCTTCAGGAGGTGCGAAAATTTTGATCGTTGACACCCCCAAACCCGACAAGAAGAAAACCCTGACCCAGATATTCAAATGGCCATAAATTTTCATAGGGAGCTCGGATTCATGCAAGGTTGGACTTTTTGAAAATCTTACAAGGTCCTATGTCACCTTCAAAAATGCAAAATACAGTTCACCATTTTTTGGATTTGCTAGGGTTCTCACCGTACCGCCATAATGAGATTAATTAACTACAATCTGGAGGTGGTTGGGGTAGATTTGGAATTCCTCTCTCTTCCCCTCTCTCATTCTTCCTATAAATTGTAAGGAGGGGTTTCTTTATAAAGGATGGACATTCTTGTTTTTCCCCCTCCCTTCTTCTCTGTAATAGGTGAATTTGTGGAGTTCAAATCTCGTATCTAAAACTGTAATGCAACTTTGCCTCTTGGCATTTTGTAGTGTATTGTATCAATCTTTGGAGAAAATAATGCATGTCTGTGGATGATTCTCATTCCTCTCTATGTTCATTTGCATCCTCGTGATCTTTCACTACAAATTTTTTTATATGTGCATGATCTTGCATTGAATTTTAATGGTTTGTGTTTATTGGAAAGACAGGTGTTCTTCATTCCTTGGTGCATCGCCTTTGTTAGTTTAGGTTTATTTTTATGCAACTTCTTACCCTATCTCCTTGGCAAGTTAGATTAGGTTTTTGAGTAAACCCTCTGAATTTTTATGTGTGCATATGAATAGAGGAATAGGAACCGTCCTTAATTCGGAGAGATTTCCCGATTCGCAAGGTCCCCCACTTGGGAAAAGCTCCACGTTATGCCATCGCACTGAGAGTCTCAACCCATTGTGTTGCAAACATTTAGGGGTGCTTTGATTCACCATAAATAGTTTTTGGCATGCCCGGTGGGACCAAGAGGTCATTCCTAAAGATTTGAAGGAATTTTCAAGAAATTTGTACTTAGAAATTGCAAGTTTTATAAATTTTGGATTTTTTCACCTTCTAGGATGAACTTTGAAATCGATTTTCAAGGGCTTAACTTGCTCAAAACAAGTCAAAATTTCACCAGTTGATAGATTGGGGGATAATCTTCAAAAGTGTATTGTTAGTTATTTGATATTTTGACTTTCAAAATTTCATAGTTTTAAGTATTTTAGGTTTTCCTAGATGTCGAGCATGTCCCAAGTTTCGACACGATGTATTTCTGATTTTGTAAGTTACCTTGCATGACCTGAGTTTCACCTGTACCTTTCATTGATTAGTAGCTGCAAAACAAGGACCTGATAATTGAATTGAAGAACTGTATCTTCCGGGTCCTTCAAATTTTTAAATTCTATTTTTTAATATTGTTAGGTTTGGTGTAGTAACTTGGTAGAATCCAGCCTTTTGAGGTTCGTTCTCTAACACATCTGGAAACTCCGAAGGGATATAATTCAGTGGTGTAGTAGCAAAATTTGGGATAGAAGAGGGGCTATTTTTCTACTTGCAACTATCACTAGGAAAAGGAAGGAGAGGAAGAGGGACTACAAAGATCACCATCTCCACCTAACCAGACTTTGTGTACACCTCCACCTAGTAGAACTTTTCTCTCATCAACTAGAGTTCTTAGGCCAATCATAATGGAACATCTACCAATGAATCCATTTCTCAATTTCATAGGTATTAGTCCCGCTTGCCCTAAATGCTTAGAATCATGTTCCGATTGTAGCACTAAATATTATCCCCTATTTCACAGGAGAAAGATCAAACTACTCCTATTGACCACATCCAGGATATTTTCCAATGTATGTGTAATCCATGAAATAAATGAAATGAATGTTATAGTCAAGTTGTTGGCTTCATATTTTAAAGGTAAATCCTTAGAGTGGTTTAGGAGCCTAATAGTAGGGTCTATTATGAATTGGAACCAACTTTGTTTAGCTCTTTGCAACCAATTCGGGGAGAAGGCAGACAATTTGTCTTTATTGGAACAACTGACGACAATCAAAAGAGATCCTAATGAACAAATGATAGATTTCAACTTCATATTCCAACGGATATGGGATAGGATTCCAATAGCTTTTAGACCAACCACCGAAGGCACAGTCCTTTATTTCTTAAAGGCTATAAATTCAGACATAGCCATGATGATCCAATCAATGGGAGGGAAAACGACTGTCAGGGGGCTATGACATAGCTATCAGAGTAGAGAACTATTTCATCCAAGCTGGCAAGTTTGCACCAAGGCCACTAATGCCTCTCTATCCGGATATGGGAAATCCTACAGCCAGTCAAGCACCAGAGTTGAAATCCCATTCCAACTCCTAGAAATCAAAGCAATAATGAGGCATCAACTTCTTCAAATACTTAAAAGGAATTGCAGGAGGTTATGAAACAGCTGCAGAACCTTGGAAATGAGTTGGTGACTATCAAAAGATAGAAAGCTCAAAGTGCTAGACCATATCAGCCTCAAACACACTACCAGGCTAGGCCCCCATACCAAAAAATAGACCACCAGCTCATGCTACAAATCAAAACCAAAACTAGGGACAACCTCAAGTTACTAGGCCATTTCGATCGTATGATCCAAATGCAACGACATCCTCAAGAGCCTTGGTTCCAACACAAAACAACATGGCACAGGAGTACGACTGGTGTTACCCTTGCAATCTACCTCACAACCAGTCAGCATGTTTCAATGGTGCAAACCATTGGTGTGTCTCAAGAACCAAGCCAAGTAGGGAATCAACAGCATGAAACACAACAAGAAGCATCTCCAACATAAACCATGTTGGCCAATTGGAAAATGGAAGACTTCTATGGAGTTAACCAACAGCGTTTTCAAGGCGTGGCTATCAACACACGGTCAAAGAAGAGAATCATAGAAGAGGGGAAACCATCTGATCCAGTTGTTTCTCAGCCCACTCCTACATAACAAGGGGTCAGTAGACCAAATGCAGTTCCAAATGTACAAAATCAGCCTAAGGTACTTGTTATAGCAACACATGCACCTATTCAAGCTCTAGAAAAGGTTGTGCCAGGTAAGGGACAGCAAAAAGATAGATCATCCCCTTTCAACATCATCGATAAAATGAAGAAGACACATGTAAACATTTCCATGTGGGAATCACTGGTGATCTCAGGGAAACGATATTTATTGCAAGCTGCAATGGCTAATTGGTCTGCCTAAAATGTATCAAACAGGGGACATGAGAACGTTCTCACTAATGCAGTGTAACCATGTGGGGGTCAACCAAGAAATAATTTGAATCCTCCACCATTCTATGTGTCATTGGTTATTGGAAACCACTTGGTACACAACTACATGATAGATTCAGGGGAAAGTAGTTCAGTTATGCCGAAGTAAATAACGGATCAACTGGGTCTGAAGTATGAGCCAGTGTTGAAAGGAGTAGTACAGCTAGATGGAACAGCAGTTCGAATAGTTGGGGTCATAAAAGGGTTAATCCTAACACTAAATGTCTTTCCTAATGTTACATTTCTGCAAGATGTGTTTGTGATTGAATTTCTGCCACTCTTTCCATTCTGTCTATCAAGAGACTTCACTGCAAAAATCGATGGATATTTGTTTGCAGATTGGTCACACATGATTTTCAGGATGAGGTATGGGGCCAAAGCAACAATCAGGTCAAAACCAATTTCCAATTTCCATATTGAACCTCCTGTACCAATTCCTATCAATGCAAATTGCTCGGCCCTTTGATCAGGAGGAGTGTTCAAATGATCTAGAAACAGGTACTAAGGTCGAGGGAATTCCTGATTCGACTTTGGATGAATGGAAAAACAAGAGTCATGAATTTTACCCATACAAGAAAATTGAAGAATCTGAATTGGGAATGTATTATGTACACGAAAAAAAATTCACCCATTCCCGAGATCATTCAGCCTGAACAAAAGGATGACAACAAATTTTTGGAAACTATTTTTCAATGGTTCGAGAAGCAGACAAGGTGTTGGAGGTGGTGCAATGTTGATTTCACCATAAAACATCAAATATTTTTCATCTTTTCATTTCCAGTTTTCCTATTCAAACAACATGGTTGAATACGAGGCATTGATTCATGGACTTCATTGGGCCAAGAAAAAGGGCATACAGAACTTCTAGGTGTTCAGGGATAGCGAGCTAATCGTCAACCAAGTTAGGGGACAACACACTACAAAGAATGACCTGTTGAAGAACTACAAGAACAGGGTATAGGACCTCATTGAGGATTTCAAAGCTTTCAACATCATGTCCATACCCAGGAAGAAAAATGAAGCCGTAGATAGGCTCGCAACAGTTGGAGCAACATTTTATGTGGTTGAAAACATCAGAAGGGAAAAAACACAACCACATATCCATGTGATTGTGAGGCTATTAGTTCCAGATAATAACACAAGATGGCAAGTGTTTGAGAATGATCATCATATCGTAAATTTTTTGCAAGAAGAGGATGAATTCTCAGTTAGGAATCAAGATAGACTAGAGCAGCAGTATGGGGATCAAGTAGTGCAGCTATGAACAAACAAGCTTCCCAAGGGTTTAGTAACATTGGATTCTATCTTCGACCCCTAACGACCAGTTTCTAAAGGAAAAGGATAACATACATGTCAAGAGAGAAGATTCAAAGCTAATTCTAGTTGGGGAAGGCAAAACACTTCAAATTGGTAAAGCGGCCACTGAGCAAGAGAAATCAGATTTCATACAGCTTTGCTAAGAATTTTCAGATGTCTTTGTCTTGGAGCTATGAAGTCTTGAGAGGATTCAATCCAAATTTGGCACAACATACCATAGAATTGGATCCAGATGCTAAGCCCATTAAGCAGAAGCAGAGACCAGTCAACCCTCACATTGAGCCTCTAATGAAGAAAGAGCTAAACAAGCTAATAGAGGCAAGCATTATATTCCCAATCAAGCACTCAAGTTGGGTTGCAAACTTGGTTCCAGTCAGGAAGAAGAGCAGAGAAATCAGGTTTTTTGTGGACTTCCGAGAATTCAAAAGGGCATCTCTCAAAGACCATTACCCACTTCCTTCGATGGAACAAATAATGCAAGTGGTATCCAATTCGGAGAGATTCTCTCTCCTAGATGGCTACTCAAGGTATAATCAAATACTGCTGAAACAAGATGACCAATTCAAGACGTCTTTCACCACCAAATGGGGCACCTATGCCTACAAGAAGATGCCATTTGGGCTATTAAATGCTGGAGCCACTTTCCAAAGGGAAACGGATATGGTATTCAAGGGATTGATCAATAAAATAGTTCTGATATATCTTGACGACATCACTGTATTCTCGAAAAATGCAGCGGATCACCTCTTTCCTTTGAGGCAGGTATTTCAGAGGTGTAGAAGATCTGGGGTATCATTGAATCCCAAAAAATGCATATTCTTCGCTCATGAACGAAAACTTCTAGGCCATATTGTTTCAAAGGAGGGGTTGATTATTGACCTAGAAAGAGTTGAAGCAATTCGAGCATTGCCATTGCCAAGTCACAAGAAGGCTCTTCAAAGCTTCTTAGGAAGGATCAATTTTTTCCACAGGTTTTTTCAAAACTTTGTAGCTCTCGTAAATCCAATAACATTGATGTTAAAGAAGAACATGGCATTTAAGTGGACATCTAAAGGAAAGGCAAGTTTTGAGGCAATAAAAGAGGCTATATCTCAAGCTTTGACTCTCGTCAATCAAGACTTCTCTAAGGAATTCATGTTATATGCCTACGGTGGTGGAGACACAATTTCTGCAATCCTGGTACAACAAAACAAAGAGGGATTAGAACAACCCGTTTCTTTCTTCAGTCAAGGCTTGGAGGAATATGAAACTAGGTACTTTTTGATTGAAAAGCATGTCCCTGTAGTGATCAGGAGCTTAAAGAAATTCAAGAACTTAGTCTCAAACAACAAGATCCGATTATTGGTCTCTCATGCGGGAGTCAAGGACTTCCTTCTAAACAAGGATCTGAATGAAAAACGTGCAGGATGGATCACTCATGTCATGGAATATGACATTGAGATTAAGGTCACTAAGCTGGTTTGTGGAAAGGGATTATGTGAACAACTAGCCTCAAGTCAGCAAGTTGAAGTAGGTGATAAAAAAGAGACTGTCTTGCTACTACAAGATGGTCAAGAATAGGAAAATGATGATGTGCCCACTCCTTGTTGGACTCAGAATATGATATATTTCCTATAGACAGGCCTATACCCTCCAGAAATGAGCAAAGAAAAGAGGAGATACTTTAGATTACAAGTCATTCCATATGTGCTTGTTGATGGTGTTTTGTTCAAGAAAGATATCAATGGAGTTCTATTGAGGTGCATTGGGACAGGTCAAATTGAGAGGGTGTTACGAGATTTTCACGATGGAAATTCCAGAGGACATTTTTCCCCACGGATAACATCTCTCAAGATAATGAAGGAAGGGTATTATTGGCCCACAGTTTCCAGTGACTGTTATACATGTATAAGAAAGTGTAAGAAATGTGCACTCTTCACAGGCAAAGAAAGACTAGCAGTGCTTCCATTGCACCCAATTTTGGTTGACCACCCATTTATGCAATGGGGATTGGACTTCATTTGGGTCATCAATCCAAACTCATGCCAAGTCCACAAGTGGATTCTCATGGCAACGAACTATTTCACCAAGTGGACCAAAGGAGTAGCACTCAAAGAAGCAAATGAGTCTAACATGCTATACTTTTATGAAGGAAAAGTGACCAAGTTCGGTGTGCCGGCCACTATCGTATTAGATAATGCATTGGCATTCATAGGTTCCAAGATTACAAAATGGGATGTCAATAATGGAATCTATTTGAGAACCTCTTCAAATTATTACCCACATGGTAATGGATAGGCAGAGTCCACGAATAAGAATTTACTAAGAATCATCAGAAGGACTTTGGATGAAAACCAAAGGACATGGCATACCAAGCTAAAATCAGCGTTATGGGCTGACAGGATAACGCCAAAGAGGTCTATAGGTAATTCTCCTTACAAGTTAGTCTATGGGAAAGAGGCAGTATTGCCTGTATCATTAGAATTGCCAGCATTGGAGCTCATGAAGTAGTTGGAGTTGTCTAAGTTCGAACCAATGGAGGCTAGATATGCAGAGTTGATGGAATTGGAAGAAATCAAAGAGCATGTAGTTCAGACGATTGAGAAGGATCAGGCCTTAGTAAAACAATGGTTTGATAAAAAGGCAAGAGCAAGGACCTTCTAAGAAGGGGACCTAGTTCTAAAATGGGATGCAGATCGGGAAAAACCAGGAAGGCATTCCAAGTTTGATGCCATTTGGAGTGGCTCCTACATGGTCATGGGATGTAAAAGTAGTAATGCCTTCCAATTGTCTACATTGGATGGAGAAGAACTCCTGATTCCGGTTGACGGAATCTATCTTAAACATTACTACTAAAAGGAAAAGGTTTACCCTTGTAAATATTAGCCTAGATTTCAATTCCTCTAAGTGTAGATGTACATTGTCTTGTTGTAGTTAGGTTTCAATTTCTCTAAGTGCTTCAGCACAGGTTTTGTTGCTCTCAGGTTGAATCTCTACAGTTCAGCATGCTCTTGGAGAAGGAGTTGCGGTATCAAGATCAGGATCAGATATCAAGTTGGTTTTAGGTTATTACTTATGACACCATGCCCAATGGATTGCTAAAAGGCCATAAATCTTCGACCTAGCAGGCCAGTGATCCCATTGAGTCGCCAAATTGTTGTATATATCTCCCCCTAGGTAAATATAGACAAACAAAATAATATGGAAATCAAAGAAACTCAAAACATAACATTTAGTTGCACCATTAGTCACGCCCCTATCACAGATTAGAAGGTGCAAATAGGGAAAAAATTATGCCCATGGCGTAGATTAGAAGGTGCCAATAGGGAAAAAATTGTACCCATGGCGTAGATTAAAAGGTGCCAACAGGGAAAAAATTGCGCCCCTAGCGTAGATTAGATGGCGCCAACAGGGAAAAAATTGTTCCCCTAGTGTAGATTAGAAGGTACCAACAGGGAAAAAATTATGTCCATGGCCTAGATTAGAAGGCACCAACAGGGAAAAAATTACACCCATGGCACAGATTAGAAGGCACCAACAGCGAAAAAATTACGCCCCTAACGCAGATTGGAAGGCGCCAACAGGGAAAAAATTACACCCCTGGCACAGATTAGAAGCGCTAACACCAAATTTTCAGCACCTATAATGCACTTAAGATTATGTTGATGTGAGGATGGATGCGCCAAGGCGCACCTTCAGGAGGCGCAACATTTTTAGCATTGACACCCTGAACCTGACAGGAAGCAAACCCTGACCTAGATATTCAAATGACCATAACTTTTCACAAGGAGCTCGGATTCATGCAAGGTTGGAATTTTTGAAAATCTTACAAGGTCCTATGTCCAACTACAAAAATTAGGTGAGAACAAGTTCTTCAAAAATTCAAAATACAGTTCACCATTTTTTGGGTTTGCTAGGGTTCTCACCTATCGCTATAATGAGATGAATTAAATACAATCTGGAGGTGGTTGGGGTAGATTTGGAATTCCTCTCTCTTCCCTCTCTCATTCTTCCTATAAATTGCAAGGAGGGGTTTCTTTCTAAAGGTTGGACATTCTTGTTTTTCCCCTCTCTTCTATTCTTTGACACAAAAATTTGTGGAGTTCAAATATCCCATCTAAAACTATAATGCAACTTTGCCTCTTGGCATTTTGTAGTGTATTGTATCAATCTTTGGAGAAAATAATGCATGTCTGTGGATGATTCTCAACCCTCTCTATATTCATTTGCATCCTCGTGATCTTTCACTGCAAATTTGGTTATATGTGCATGATCTTGCATTGCATTTTAATGGTTTGTGTTTATTGGCAAGTCAGGTGTCCTTCATTCCTCAGTGCATCACCTTTGTTAGTTTAGGTTTATTTGTATGCTTCTTCTTACAACGTCTCATTGGAAAGTTAGATTAGGTTTTTGAGTAAAAACTCTACATTTTTTATGTGTGCATCTGAACAAAGGAATAGGGACCCAGGGCCTTCATCCGGAGAGCTTTCCCGATTCGCAAGGTCCCACACTTGGGAAAAGCTCCATGTTATGCAATCACACTGAGAGTCTCAACCCATCAAGTTACAGACATTAAGGGGTTCTGTGATTCACCATCAACGGTCGAATATATGATTTATCTAATCATCTCTTTTGAAATCTATTTACACTAATTTTTGTTATTTCTGGATATTTCTTCTAAAGTTAGAATGCAATAGTGTGTAGAAAACAAGTCATAAGAAAGTCTACTCCAAGTTCATAAATTGCAGACTACCGAAAGTCTTCATGCAGATACTGAAAGGCCCAACTATTCATAAATTGCTACATACAGCTATGACAATACCCAGCTACATAAATTCTTCATGTAGCTACAGGAAATTCCCAACTAGTGAAAGTATTTTAGTTTGTTCCAAATTAATGTAATGGAGCACCTAATCTATTCAGTCCACTCTTTTCTTCCATGTCATCAACCATTAATACAAATTGAAACATGTGGCAATCTAAATTCATGCATGCATGTAGTGTTCTAAGAAGAATTCAAATTCATGGACTTAGCACTCCTCCATTTTCTCTTCACGTTTCAAAGATGAGAAAATAGTGGAATAGTATTAGGAATGTTGAATAAGTACTCTCCCACTTTGTGTTCCTAGATTAAAGGGATGAGTTGTAGAAATATTCTCCATGATAAGTGGATTGTTGTAGTCAATTTTGTTTAGTATTTATTACTTTGAATAAATCTTCCCAAGAATAGGTAGTTCTTGGTGTATAGACCAATTAAACTAGGAGTAATGTCTATAAATACCTCTTTCATATAATTGGAAAGGGGGTCATATTTTGTAAATCAATTTTGAATCAATACAAGTGTAGTTTTAAAAGTTAATTGTAGTTTCTCCAAATCCGAAGGGAAGAGAATGGCCAAAATCCACTCTTCCCCAAGGAGGAGGATTTTTATGTTATTTCTTAGCATGATTTATTTACTGTAGATTTATTTCAGTAATTTAGTTGATGTGTGTTTGTATTTCATGCATGTTTAATTTCAGCACGTTTTCTTAGGAAGAATTATTGTTGAATACAAATTTTCTTTCTGCTTTTGCATTCAGTTTTAGACACCGCCTTAGTTATAATGACACTAACTTGTCTATGATTTGGTTAAATGACTGGTAATACAACGAACCACCATTTTTAGCGCCATTGTCAGGGACCATGGTGTTATTAGGAGACTTAGATTTTTCTAAAAGAGTATTCTAGTGATAGTAGAATACCTCTTAGAAAGATTTTTGATAGGAGATTATGATTCAATAACTTCTTTAGTATTTATTTTCCTCCAATTTCATTTCCTATAAATTTATTTCTGTAAATTTATTTTCCTACAATTTTATTTCTTCAATTAGATTTAGAAACTTGATAGGTATTTCTAAAATAACCCCCCCTCAATAAAATAGAAACACCATTTCATATTAGTCCATCAAAAATGTGTTTATGAAATTATTTATTCTGTTAAGAAATATTTCTATTATATTCATATGGATCATTTCAATATTATATTGTAGTTTGTTGATAAGATTGACTACCTTAATCAACATATGGGTGAAAATTCATGATATAAATATGCATTATCATCAAATAAAACCCGTATCTAGTTCCATTTCCTATATACACAACAATTACAGTGGCTAGTTACCCATGTATTTTGGTGTGATGGAATGGATATAATAGGAATATGATGATAAGTCTTCTTAATATTTATAAAAATTGTAAAAGAATCTATTTATGTAGGGTATGAATTGATTTGGGTTTCCTATTAAATAATAGCTCATGCATGTGAGATACCAATTCAATGCAACAAAAAAAACTAACTTTCTACAGGTTAACAAAGACAAATATTTCTATGGATTATTTGTGCAAATGGATTGGGAGGAAAAATGCAAAAAGAAACGGGGGGTCGTAAAGGAGGTCAAATAAACAAATTCAGCTTATACACAGTTTTTATGTGAAAATAGCAGCATTTTCCAGATGTAAACTACTCTACCTCACAAATAAATAGCTCAAATTATTTCTAGGTCTTGTTCTACATGATTTGAGCTTTCTAGATAATTTTTAATAGCTCATTTTCGTTGAGAAATGACCAAGATATCGCAGTTTGAATGCATGCTGCTAAAAAAATAACATGCTGAAGACTTTTTTATAAAAAAAAATTTATTATGATGCATGAAAGTCACAATTTTTCTAATACTCCTCATTTTCAGTACCTGATTCATTCCATTCTACACTCTTTGTTTCATTTTTTTTGAGTTTTTCAAAACTCATTTTCCCAACTTATGGAACTTTATCAAAACTATGAGTTCCCACTAGTAAAAAAATGGAACTATTATGAAGATTGTTTTGTACACATGGCAAAATTGGACAACAAGGTCCTATTGTGCTCTGGGACTGAGAAAGGTTTTCACGGGAGAACCTTTGGGCATATAGTAAATATTCTATGCTTTAGGGAAATTTGTAGTATTATGTTCCATTTCATAATCATTTTAGGTTATTTTCTCCTTTCTTAGGATTTAGAAGTTCAGGTTGTGCTCGAAACAAAACATTGGTTTTGGATCCTGGGCCCACTTCCATTCATCATAGAGATAAATTAATTAAAATCGATAAATATGTTGAGGTCTTATTATGTTCACATTATCAAACTCAAATGTTGAAGACACCATAGTTATATCTAAAATAGCTTGCCTGGCTAATATGAGTGAATGAGCCTGATGCCCCTATATCTCAGGAATTAATGTTTTTAAAAAATCCAAAGGAGTTTTTAAAGATATTTTTTTATCTGATACATTAATAGCTTGGTCAAGTTCAAAGCTACATAATTAGCATGGAACATAAAATGGATTGAGGATGGGGTTTACAAAATGGAGAGTGTCGACTCGTGGCTTTGGTGAGTCATCGAAGGGAAAATATTGATGATCTCTCATCATGAGAAGATATATGTGTGAATGGTGTAAGTTAAGCTCAAAATAGTGAGATCGTAGTTGAATATGTTGATGAGAGAAGATCACGTCACTATGAAATCAACTTGAAATACCAAGTTCGGATCATGAGCTCATCAAGATGTAAGAAGGAATTGTGAAGGTAAGGAGAAATTAATCCGCATGGATGAGTTATGATTCAAGGAAGCTCGTTGTTTTAAGGAAATCAAGGTGATGCATTCGGTGCGGCTACGAATCAAAAAATTGCATCACCATAATAGCTTGGAAGGGGAAATGTCGTATAGATAGAGGGATCAATGTTAGCATACGTATGTATAGATTTTGAGCTAAAACATATGGTGAGATTGTGAGTTGACCAATGGCCTTGACTTCATATCGTATTTGTTTATATCAGCTGCAGATGGCAATCATGAGTTATACAACATATGAAAGCAAGATAACTAGTGAGTATAATATCCTAACATCTATTTATGCAGAAGTGTTCCAAGAGTTAGTTTAGGCTTAGGACATAAAGCATTCAATGTGAGGTTTGAGTTAGAAGTAAATGCAAAGGTGAGCTCGAGATCGAACAGATCACTTAACCATACTATGAGTGGATGCATATCATGGAACCAATTGTAATATATGGAGTTTTGCTCAATATATGCCCTTTTCTTAGACAAAGGAAACTCAAGATCGATCTCCCTAGCTCACATAAATTTTATAGATAATGCGAATATAGAATAGAAGGTGACATCGAGCGGATGAGGAAGACGAGGACTCAATCCAAGTGTGTTACTCATTGAGAAGTTATTAGTAGGAACCAAAGGGCTCACTCAATTTTGTGATTCCAAATCATTAAGGTAAGATTAGCTCACTGCGATGGAGTTTTTTCATGAAGGTAAGATATAGCTCACTGCGATGGAGTTTTTTGATGAGCTTTGTTTGAAAAACATCTGTATCATTTGGTATAAGCATAAGGTGAGTAAATTTTTGAGTGAGAGTTGAGTTGGCTTGCCAAAATAATGATTTGTCTCAGCAGATCATTGAGGAGCCTGAATCAGTGATGGGAAAGTGAGTTTTTCAGGCCAAGTTCTTAGACGGTGTGGTTAAGATCATTTCATAATACAAGTATGAAGCGTGTGATATAGTTACATTTGTCTGGGTCCGAGTTGCGGGAATTTTAGAGATTAGTAACCAAATTCCTGAGCTTGGCATGGAAAGACGACATTTGGGCTCCTAAGCTGAAATAGCCATGGTAGGGAAATCACTGTGGAAAATAAAGAGTTGATCCCCATGTTAGCTATGCCAATACGTTGGGCTCGAAAAATGGGAGATGTAATGGAACTTCACCCAACGAGCTGACTTATTTGGGAGGAAATGTGGCAAGAAGGAACATGCAGGATGTAAAGCTAAGGTGAAATTTCCACACTCGTAGAATTTTTTAGGCTCACTGCCATGCAAAAAGATATGAAAATTAGGTCAGGGTGCTTTAGGGATCCAGTACATGAAGGATGTCAGGTCCCACCGTGGAGATATGGTAGAAAGTGGATGATGCACCAAACTCACCTGATGAGTCAACTTGTTTGGGATGACATGTATATGAAAGTCATCTTTGAGATGCTTGGTGAAGAAATGTCGACATGGAGAGTGTGGAATTGATATACCTATCTTTAAGGATTCGTTTGGGCATGTGGAGCCTGGTCAAGTCATTCCTCGGTTGGTGTAGGTTGATTGAGTCATCATAGGAATTGATTCATTGCAAAACTTGAAAATCAAAGAGCTTGGGGAAAAACTTATGTGGCAAGTGACTTAGTTGATGAGATACGAATCAAGGGTAACATTCACGTGGCTTGAGATTTCTCAAAGTTGTCGAGGCATTTATATGCATAACTTGCATGTGGAGATGACATACATTCCGTTAAGTGGTAGTGAATGTTGAGATGAATGCATTGTGGGATATTTTGAAGGAGTCATTAAGGCCAAGCTAATATAAGGTTTTGGGGTTATTCAAATGGTTAAAGATGTTGTTCAATATAACATGGCGAAATAAGAGGAAGCCCGTTATTCAATAAATTCACGTGGTAACTTGTGAGGAAGAAGAAGTATGTTGAGTCGTCCACATTAGTGTGGAGGTCAAAGCTAGGAGTGATAGATCCAACATGAGGCAACCAAACTAATTGACTCGATGGGGAAAATACAAGAAGGCACCACTTCATTCTAAAAGCAATAAGCTTGTCAACCAGCTTGCCAAGTTGGCCAACGAGATGGTTGGCTGAGTCAATATTTAAACCCCCTCTCAATGTAAACAGGTTTTAAGGGATCCCACCTGAATATTAAATTAATATTTTTATTAAAATATTTTTAATAATAATATTTCTTATTATTAATATTTTTTTTAAAAATATCTTCTTTAATGAAATAAGAGGATTAAGTCAACGGACCATTAATGACACATGATTGAAGCTTCTCAATTGTTCAACCGACTTTGCAGTAAATGAACCATCATGTACCTTCAATTTAGGAAGGAATTTATTACTTCTCCTCTCTTCTCTCATAACTTTTTCTATAAATGTAAGTTGGATGTTCATTCCAAAAGGGGGATAGAATAGAGATTGTTACGTATTGGTCAGACATTTGGAATATCTTTGAAAGAATCTTCCTTCTATAAGTTGTCCTTGTATGTTGAGGGAACTTTTAATCCTTCTTTAAATATTGTAATGACAACATTTTCCTCTTCCAAATGTAATGAAGCATTGTGCATGTTATTGAAGTAATAAAGTGTATGTTTTTGTGGCTAATCTTAGTCCTATCATTTTATATTTCTTTGTTCCTTTCTCATACATACAGTTGCACTATACAAGTTCTAAAAAAGTTTACTTGTTTGCAGGTTCTTGAAGATTTTGTGCTTAGTTCAAGTGCATGCAAGTACTTGCTATGAAAAATGCTTGAGTTGTGGTGTCCAGTTAACACCCTTCAATATTTTTGTGGATTCTTCTGTGCACCGTAAGAATCAGAAGTCAATTGTAAAAATAAACGGGGCATTACCAGAGGTTAGGTCAAAGGGTATACTTCAGCTGATCTTAAGGAGTTTGATGGTAGTTACTTACAACATTTCCAAGTTGTAATAGGTGAGCTTTATCATGTGGTGCATAACATAAGTAGCTTCAAACCATCCCTTTCTTAGTCTTATTCCACATCCTTTGTTTGGTGCAGCACCATCCCTAGTATCAGTTTTGATTCTTTTCAAATCTCTTTCCCTGAGAAACCCATGGAAATGTTAGCATAGGTCTAGATAACCATTTTATTGCTAACTAAGGAGTAGTACAACACTTAGTTTAAGAAGAGGAAGCTAGCCTTCTCCATAGGTTCACGATGCAAACCCAAGTCTCACAACTCATGACGAAGGTAGATCAAACATGTTCAGTACCCAATCACACTCGAATGTCTTATCCTCTATGTCTGTCCATTCGGAGGGTGAAAAGTGATTTGGTGATCCAACTTCAGGAGCCACCAAAATTTTCTCTCGATAATGTAGTAGTAAATGTTAATCCTTCTCATGACTAGTAGAAAAATATTGGCTTGAACTAGTATATGCTAATTGTAAATGCCAACATACCATTTCATATTTCATGGATCATACCCCACAACCTCTCATAATAAACCATCCATTCCCAAGAAATAAGAAGTCCTTGAACCATCTCATTTCCCAGAACATAGTTTACCATTGTTTTTCAAATTCTTATTTTTCATGTACACCTGACTCTTCAAATAAAAAACTATAGCCAAAGTTTTCTCCCTATGCCAAACCATAGCGTCAGACAAATGAAGTTTTTTAGATATTTTTGTTATTTAATATATTAATACTTGTATTTCATTTTCTCATAATTTGGTGATATCATAAGCTTCTAGGCAATTTACTTTGATCAAAACAAGTTCATCACTTGATGGAGTACTCATCATATGAGGATTCCAAGGGACTATTGATTCTCTAGAAAAGAAGACATTTATTTCAATGGTTGTATATTGTTCTTAGATCACAAAGGTTACATTTTGAAGGAGAAGTTGAAGACTGTAATCAACTTTCTTAGTTGGTTGGATGCTACAAAAACTTTTTAAGATTGCTTCTTGAATTTTCCATCATGTTGACATTTCTCAAAAGAATAATGATTATTTATAAAACCAATTTATTGGTTGGCCAATTACTAATAGAAATAATGTAAAAAAAAAATCAAAACAAAAAAAAAGAACAATAAATTGCACTTCAAAGTCTTTCTTGGATTCATATGACTACTTCTCTTATGCCAACTTGGTTGATGAAATCATTTGCTACTAATGAATATTTCTATGTTGGAGAGGCCTTGACTTCATATCTATTTGTTTGTTCAGCTGTACAGATGGAAATCAATGGTTATACAATAGGATGAAAGCAAGGATAACTACTGAGTATGGTATGGTAAATTCTATTTTTCTATTCTCGAATATTGTTTTTTTTTTTGTTTTAATTACAAATAGATTCAATTCTCAAAAGATTTAAAAAAAGAAAGAAAAAATAGAGATTTTTTTCAAAATATACATGTGTTGATCAAATCAAGTAACAAAGTAAATGATGCAGATGACGTCTTTCCAGTATACAATAATTAGGATCTATAGGATGCTCAATAAAAAATAGTTTACATGAGATAATGCACAAAGCTAAGTGTGGGGGAGACTCACTCTCTATACCAAATATTTTGAAGAATGCATGAGAAAAGAAAGAGCTAAATGTGGGAGAAAAAATATCTCTACATTATCTAAGAAAAAACCTCATGAGAGCATGAATAAGAAAGAAGTAAAAATTTTAATTCTAGAATCTTAGTTTGTCTGCTATCATGAGAAAAAGGAGAAGAAAATTTGAAAGATGCAAAAGTATTGAAAAAATCAGATTCTATAGGAAGACCAATAATTTGCATGAGGGCATGCAAGAAGTTAAGTGTGGGGGAAATGATGAGACCAAAATATGTCTCATTATATCACCAAATAACACTCTTATTCTCTCTCTTAAATTAAAGCTTTCAAGTGAATTTAGATGTAGTTTTAATAATGGATAACATATTTAAGGTAGATTATATAGGATTTATCTTATCATCTCTTTAGGAATCTATTTGCAATATAATTGTTGTTATTTCTTGATATTTCTTCTAAAGTTGGAATGTAATAGTGTGTAGAAAACAGGTCATAAGAAAGTCTACTCCAAGTTCATAAATTGTAGCTACCAGAAATTCTTCACGCATACCTACTGAAAGGCACACAACTATGAAAATTATTCACGTAGCTACATAAACACCCAGCTACATAGATTCTTCATGCAGCTACGGAAATAGTGAGCTACAGAAATTCTACATGTAGCTACAGAAAATGCCTTGCTACTGAAAGTCCTTTTTGTTTGTTTCAAATTAATGTAAAGGAACACGTAACTATTCATCCCACTCTTTGCTTCCACATCATCAACCAAGAATATAGAATCCAAACATATGGCAATCTAAATTCATGCATGCATGTGGTGTTCCAAGAAGAATTCAAAGTCATGGACTTAGACACTCTTCCATCTTATCTCCATGTTTCAAGGATGAGAAAATAGTGGAATAGTATTAGTAATGTTGAATAAGTATTCTCCCACTTTGTGTTCCTAGATTAAAGGGATGAGTTTTAGAAATATTCTCCACGATAAGTGGATTTTTGTAGTCAAGTTTGTTTAGTATTTATTGCTTTGAATAAACCCTCCCAATAATAGCTAGTTATTTCTTGGTGTGTCGACCCAAGTAAACTAGGAGTAATGTTTATAAATACCTCTTTCATATACTTGGAAAGGGGGGCATATTTTGTAAATCAGTTTTGAATCAATACAAGTGTGGTTTTAAAATTTAATTGTAGTTGCTCCAAATCTAAAGGGAATATAATGGCCAAAATCCAATCTTCTCGAAGGAGGAAGATTTTTCTGTTATTTGTTAGTATAGTTTATTTACTACAGATTTATTTTAGTAATTTAGTTGTTGTGTGTTTCCTTTTCATGCATGTTTAATTTTAGTATGTTTTCTTAGGAAAAAGTATTGTTGAATAAGATTTTCCTTTCTCCTTTTGCATACATCTTTAGACACCGCCTTGGTTATAATGACACCAACTTGTCTATGAGTTGGTTTTAAATGACTCTTAATACAACGAACCATCAATGGTAGTTGTATTATCATGTGCTTGTATGGGGATGACATGTTGGTTCTAGGAGAAAACATGCAAGAAATAAAAGTACTCAAAAATCAGCTAAGTGACTCCTTTGGTATGAAGTATTTGGGGGGCAGCCAAAGAAATCCTTTGTATGAGTATATCTCGTGATAGGAAGAAAAAGAAGCTCACATTATCTCAAGAAGAGTATATTAATAAGGTCTTGGAGAGGTTTAATATGTAGGATGCTAAACCGATTAGGACTCCTTTCGCATACCATTTCTAGTTATCAAAGGAGTTATGTCCTAGGACAGAGTAGGAGAGAAAGCAGATGTCCAAGGTACCTTACTCATCAGCAGTTTGCAGTTTAATGTATGTCATGGTGTGCACTAGACATAATATTACGCATGCAATGGGAGAAGTCAGTAGATTTATGAGTGATTCAGATAAATATCACTAGCAGGTAGTAATGTCGATCCTTCGGTATTTGTGGGTGACCATGGTGGTAGGTTTTGTGCTATAGTGGATTAGACACCTCTTTGCGTGGTTATCTAGTCTTAGATATGACTGTATGTGTAGACAATAGGAGGAAAATGACAGGTGTATATTTTCACTGTAGGTGGGAAAAAAGTTAACTAGGTATCATAACTACAGAAGCTTGTGGCTTTGTCAGCCACAAAGGCTAAGTATGTTACTACCAAAAAGAAAAGCAAAGAGATGATTTTGTTACAATAATTTCTTGAAGAGTTGGGGCACAAGGAGGAGAAACAGAAGTTGCATAGTGATAGTCAGAGTGTTATACACCTAGCTAAGAACTCTGATTTCTACTCTAGGATGAAGCATTTATAGCTTAGGTACCATTTCATCAGGAGAAATTTGGATAAAGAGAAGTTGAAGTTGGAGAAGATTCATACTAGTCAGAATCCTACAAACATGATGAAAAAGGTGGTCACAAGGGAGAAACTGAAGATGTGTTCAACTTTGGTTGTTCTTCATGGACAATAGTGAAGGGTTAACAAGCTTGATCAAAGTAAAACTAGTCTCCAAGTGGGAGATTGTTACATTGTGGAGCCTGAATTAAATGTGTGGAAGTGTCAAAGAATGTACACTAAGTATACTGTACACTTTCCATAGTCGTCTCGTTGGGGTTCGGGGGCTGGGTTGGGCCCTCAACCAAGATATTTCAAGAAATGTTCTCTTCTCATATGGGCAAGATTTTTGACCCATCGGTTTATGGGATGGTCTTAGCCCATGGTTTTTTGGTACCCACGATATTGTAAAACTACTTAAACAACTGCCTATTTATGTGATTTTGTACATATGGTATGGTTGATGTAACATTGAAAATGTGTGTGAGTTCAAGTGTGAATTCTGTAGAGTTTGTTTAGCATAGCTCCAAAAAAATATGGGTATTGTATTGAGAAAGAGGTGGCTTGTAATAAAATATGAGAAAGTGATTATTGGTGGACTTAGCCCAAATTGGGTGAACCATGTTAAATATTATCTCTTTGTGTTGTGTTCTTTTTATTCTACACTTTTATTTAAGATTTGTAATATTTTTTGTATATTAGTCTCCACTGTTGCGATTCTATGAGGGATTGTTCCGCATATTTTATCCCTTATTTCCTAACATCCACTATCTTTTCTAATTATTCTATGGTGTGTGCCTTTTATCACATGTCTTACACACTTCAACCAAAATCAATATTAAGTAATGGTAATTTATTCAAGATATGATATCCTAATCAAAAATCTCAATTCAATATATTCTACTTCACATAATAATCTTAGATCTAATTCACCTTGTTCTTCTCTATGGTATTCTTTGGCATACATCGACACTTTAATATCACTTGAACTTGAATCACAATTGAGGCTTGAGTCTCTATTTCCTATGACATCTACTCCATCTATTCAAGGGGTTGTCATTGGATTTATTTTGTTCTACCTAAAAATTTTGTATATAGCTATGCACTAGGATAATATAAGGTTTCTCTTTACACAAATATTACAAAAGTACATATACACTCATATAATCAAATAAATACAAAAACATTACACGTTTAAACAAAATTAGACATACATAAGACTTTGTTTTCTTGATTTTAACTATCCTTATGTCATTTTTTCATAATAGTATGATAGATAGTATATTCTCTATGTACTATTTTCACGATGCGCAATCATGTAGTCTGATCTTGATGCAGGAAATATACAAGATTATGTAAGATAATAGGTGTTGGATTGAACCCATATTGATAATCCTTCTATTCTTGGGGCATCTCATATGATATTTCAGCAATTTTATTTGCAATTCAGTTACTTTAACTTCATCATTAGGATCAATTTCTTATACTATGCAATATGTTATTTTAAAAACTAATATGGCTAACATACGTATCTTGTTGAGCACTAGTATTTATTTAGCTATGCGACTTAAGGGCATTATCTTGTATTGTTTCATTTTCTTGATTTTTTTTTATGTTTTCTCTTATATATGTGGCGTATTTCCTTTTCTATATTTGTTTTTCTTACACTTCAGAGTCCCCTGTTTAGGGATTTGATAACCTATTTGTTATGCTTTTTATGTATGTGTGGAAATTGTTGACCAAAATAAGGTCACACTTATTTTTTGGTCAACTAACACCTTTTTCCCCCCTTTTGTGCTTCAATCTATTTTTTAATATATTTTAAGCACTTAAGGTCCCCTGAAAGAATTTCCATTAGATAGGAAATTTCCTCCCCTTTCCATAAATATAAAGAAGTCCTTCTAACTCATATTTTGCAAGTTATGGGCCAACAGGCCTTGGAAGGATTTTTGCCAAAAGTGGGCTAGCAGGCCTGGGAAGACTTTCTACCAAAGGAGAAGATTGCGGACCGACGGCGCTAGGGAGATATCTTGGCACTTTGCAATTTTCATTGAAAAGTGAAATTTACAATTGTGGGCCTACAATCCCATGGAGGATCTTTGCGCCAAATGAAGAAAAAATGCCTAAGGCCCACAAAGGGACACATGGCCATCTTTCAAGTCAAAGCAGGAAGGCAGGTCATTAGAGGAAGTTTGAATTTTGGCTTTTGTTTTGAAAAGGCGTAAAGTATAAAAGTAAGTTGCACCTCCGTCGACACCCGGAGAAGCCACTTGTCAGGCCTTTGTCAACTATGGGGAAGCGTGCTATCGAGGAAACTTTGGAAATTTTTGTAACTTTTGCAAATGACGCAATTTGAAAGTGCGGGCAAGCCCACAGAAGTTTTTTTCACCTCATGAAAAGTTCACAATTTCCGGGCTTGGGGAGTTTTTTCACCTAGAGTGATTTTTGAGCCTGCAGAGTTGCGGAAGGTTTTTCATAATTTTGTATGTTTTCACAAAACGCGCCAAAGTGAATTTTGGGCCCACGGATCCATTTTGCAAAACTGGTTTTTCACCATTTTTGTACGGATTCGATTCAAATATTCAAATGGGCATATATTTCGATCCAGTGCTTGATATTCAACAAATTTAGTACCATTGGAAATATCTCTACGTCCTCTATGCCATGGAAGCATAAAATATAATTTTCAGTAGGGTTATTCGGGTAAAATATTGGAAAACGTCTCCAACACGAAAAAATCAGTTTTAGCTATCGCAACCACTAAAATCTAATGCATTATGGTCTGGTTTGTTCTTCCAAAAGCTTGAGTGCATTGGAGAATGGATTTTCAGAGCCGCACTTGAATTTCGGGGATCAGATTAATGAATTTTATTGGTCGGTGGGTGCAAAAATTGAGTTTCTCTTCTTTCTCTCTGGTTTTAATCATTCTATATTTTGAAAACACTTCTCATTTGAGAGGGGAGACATTATGGGTGTGGGGAAAGTATGCCAAATTTTTTTCCCGACTCCATTTGAGTTGTAAGCCTTCTCCTATGCCTGACAAGTGTATTTGTGCCTCTGAGTAGAAATGTAATTGTCTATGGACCTTCTAGAGCAATAAACTGATGATTTTGTGGTGTTCTTCAACTCTTTCTCATGTTTTATAGTTTCTTCGTGCCTCTCCCTTTCAGATCTATTTTCTTTGCATGTATTTCACGTTTTCAGGTGTAAGATGTCGTGTTTCATGTATTTTGATGGTGGATTAGGATCTAGGTCTATGCCACTTCTGTCTGGCCTCCCTTGTCTCCTTTTTCCCATGTTTAATCCTCCTTCAGTAGAGTATGTCACCTCTTTCATTTTCTGGTGTATCACCACTTTATTATAGACTCTATTTTCTTGCATTCTCTATCTCCCTGTCTCCTTGGAATGGTTAGATTAGGATAGATTATATTTTCATACATTAGAGTATATTGTGGCAGGTACTTTAGGAACAAGAATTGACTTTCTCTAGAGGTGCATCTCAGGTTTTCAAGTTCCACAGCTTGAGAGATGGTCTAATGTTATGCATATCACACTGGATACCCCACACAAAACTCAGGACATTCAGGGGTGTTGTGATTTCGCATCAACAAAAATCTTGTTTCCCATGCTTTTATCCTCAAAGGCCTTTTTTTATGACATATGTGAAATTACTTGTGTACTTGTATGATTTATTTCATCTATGTCTGTATATATTTATAAATGATTTCTTTTGCATTTATTACATATTTTCTATCTTTTCAGGACATATTCTTGACCATGCACACCCTTTCAAGAACAATATTTCAAATATAGACACCTATAACCACCCTTCATGTGATTCAAAGTTGAATATCATATCTATATTACTTGTATATACATAAGTTCTACTGAGCCAAGAACTATTTTCACATCTCACTTGCCCCAAAAAGGGGGCATTCATTGCGGTTTTCTGCATGGTAATCTATGAAACAAATAAAACTCAAACTTTAAAAAAATAATGACACATGGTATAAACATATACAAAAATAATAATACACAAATCATGACTATAGTTCACACATGTATAGAAATGTCTATTTGATATTAATTTTCCAATTGTTATGGTCCAAGATGAATGTTTTCATTTTGTGTATATTCTCGCCACATTATAGAACATTTAAAATTATAAGTGATAGTTCTAATCTTTTGATATAGGTTTAGAAACATAATACACATTTCAGTGAATTGTCTACTACATTATTGAAATAAAAATTTGGTGATTTGAGTACTTTGTTCTTTTTTGGCACCACATGACATACGAAAAATTTCAGTATTGTTGGTCATCAAATAGGACTTTACGAAGAGCAATAATCAGGGGACAAGAAGTCCCTCCTCTTTAATGGGAGAGGTTCCCTTATTCAGAAACGAACCTATTTACAAATATAAAAAACATGATTTTCTAGTTGAACTTGGATATTACGAAAGTGATTTCTATAAAGATGATCAATTACAAAAGGACTGAGGAATGAGAATATGAGAATGAGCAGAAAGGCAACATGCAGAATTATAAATAACAGAGTAATTCTTTATGTATGTGAAGTTACAGTGAATTGAAACAAGATCATTTGTATCATATAAATAAGATGGAATTTAAAGACACAAAGTTCTGTAAATAACATCTGCCAGAACACAAAGTTTCTTGACATAACACAGACAAATGATCTTCACAAAATTAAATGAAAAGATGGGGATAAAAGAGATCAGATAGACAAAGAATGGAAATCCCTTCTGTATTGATTTCTTTATGATCTATTTACACTTTCAGAAAATAAGCCAAGTTCTTCCTCTATTTCTAAATGGCATGGAGAGGCCATTATATAGCTTACAAATAAGTTACTCTTGGTAACCACTTCTTTTAACTAAATATTAGTTAAGGATTGTCCAATCGCAATACCTCAACTTATTACAATGAATTCGAGAAAAAGAATTAGAAGAGAAGAGAAAAATAAGGAGAAGAAGACAGGCAGTTATGACTGGGAGGGACCCACTGACTTCAAAATTCACTGCCTGAATCTCTTCAATGCCTCAGCTATGTCTCTGCCACGAGGGATTGACGTGTTGGCTGTAGAATGGGTCCAAAATCCAAGGCACTTCTCCATTTCCTTATCAAACTCGACATGAGTATGATAGTCTTTATTTGCTTCTTCAATGGAAAATTGAAGAGAGCAGATCTCCTTCATTTTCTCTTTGGAGATGGAGCTTTCCTTGAATAGATTATCTTTGAAAAAAGCTCTGAATTGAGCTTTGATTTCTTGCAAGGAAAGAGGCACACCAGAAGTTTCATCCTGAAGATGACAATGTATATCTTTGAAAGCAGATACAACCAGTGTCTTGAAAGCCTCACCCTTCGGCCAGCTATTCTTCAGCTCTCCCAAAGCTTCCTCCAAGACTTTGATCTTCCACTCCAGCGCTATAAACCCAGGACTTTGACAGATTATCCTTTGCATCATCAAAAACCTTATTCACCAATAAAATGTTCTCATCTGTCTGTCCCATGAGATGGAGGTCTACTATGCAACTACTCCATATTTTGAGCTCTTTATCTATGATCCCGATAGTGGAGGAGAGCTTCTGTTGCAAATTGTTCACCTTTCCGTGGAGTTTGAAATCTTCATCGATGAATTTCAATCTTGCAACAAGCATATATTCCACCATGGCCTCCATAGCTCTGACATAGATGGAATACTTGTGCATGTATTTGATACTCTGTACTTCATCTTGGCTCAAAATTACAGGTGGTGGAAGGGTAGTCAATGGGGTAGGGTCTAAAACTCTGTCCTTAGAAAAAAGAGATTTGATAAAACCAGTGAGAATCTGGGCTTGTTCCTCCAACTATTCAATAGTTTGCTTCCCTTTCTCTACCCTCCCAATGACTCTTGTGACCGTTTCCTGGAGGTTCTGGATCTCACCTTTAGGATTAGACTCTCCCATAGGAATCCTTGAGAGTTCTAGGTCAGATGCTTGTAAGTCTTGCTCTGATTTATCTACTGTAGGATTACCAATCTCTAGGAATTATTGACCCTGAGCATCAGACACTATCCTGGAGGTGATTCTGGCTTTTTTGGCGTGAGAAGGAGTAGTGCCTAACAAGGCTGCCACAGCATAAAAATTTGGCCCTGAGCTCTGAGAGGAAGATTTCCTCTTTCTACTGTCGACAAAAGGTTGCACCCATGTAAAAGAGGAAGAGGAAGCAGCAGGAGGGGCAAGAGGACCAAGAGATAGAGAGCTCATGACGCTCAAGGTTTACATAGTTGTTGTCTCAATTTGAGATGTGAGTGGGACGCTTGAGACAATTGCTGTAGAGGAATCAATAGCACTTGGAAGTTTAGTTCTCTGGACTTCCTTATCTTTATCCGTTGGAGCTTTAGGAGCATTTGTAGGGGCTGGCACTTCACTCTCTTCACTTTAACTGAGAACAATAATTTTCTCTGGTCCCAAAGGAACTTCTACCTACTTTCTTTGAGGATCTTTTTCCACAGGCTCCTTCTTAACCTCTTTGAATTTCTTCTGGTATACTTGAGTGGATGAAGAAGGAGTGGAAGCTGCAGGTCCTTGCATTGATGAGGCAGGAGGGGTTTGTACAGGTGTTTCTGATATGGGATTCGATGCTTCCCTCCTTGGTGTTGAAACATCCTTAGAGGAGGATTCTCCTGAGTTCCTTCTAAGCTCTCGAACTTTCTTATCAAACCAGACCTTAGTCTTGACTAAGACTGGAGCTAGGATCTCGGCCAGATCATCTTTCTCTTTCTTGTTCCAATCCAAGTCCTCCAAGGGAGTGTGCTTAACCACATCGTCATACTCATATGATTATAGATCAGAGTTGTCATCCTGAAGTCCTTCAGGAACTTGGTACAAGCTGAGTTCTTGGATCAATTACAGAGAGAACCTGCCATAATGCCTCCTTCTAGCCTCAAAATCATCTGCACAGTCAGCCCAATAGTATTATGTATTTACCCTATGATGATAGATTATCTTGATGTTCTACTCAATGAACTTCTTTAATTCGAAGCAAGTTCTTTGCTTGAAGAAATGAACGGTGATGGGAACCAGGGCTCTTTCTATATTATGTGCGTCCAGGGCTGTTTTACAAGTGTAATTTCCCAAAGAGATGGGAAAGTGCAAACCAGTAATCTTCTTGTCTTTGCAAGTTCTGTGAAATTTGTCTAACTACCTGCATACTTCTATCAAAGCCATCTTGTCACTGCAGAACACGGGAAGCCTCAGAGGGGTGCTCTCATAGCCAGCAAGCCTGATATAGGAGAATTTTCTAAATTGGATAAATTAGGCACCATAGTGCGATATCAGGTTCATGGCTTCATCAGAAAACCTTCTAGCAGTGTCACCTTCAAGAAGCCTGACCACGTACATGGTGAAAGCATCATTTACCCTTTGGAAATTACGATTGCTGGTCTCTAGGGTGAACTGCGGGCAGTAGGCATATATAGGATCATCCTTGTGGGCATCAATGTAAGAAAAACCAAACCATTGCCTTGATGCCGCCAGAGTATACATCAGGTACGAAGTCATGTAGAACTTCTTTGTTTGCTGTACATTGGACAGCTTCTCCGCCAAGTTCATGCTGATGATTTCTACCCAGTTGATATTTTGAGTTCCCTCGCACACCATGTTGATGAGTGGGCACATCCAGAAATGAAATTCGTTAGTAGAGGGTAAGCCCATAACCCGAGCCAGTAGGATTATAAAATCCGACAATTCTTCATTTAAAATCAGCCCAGAAAAGAGTCTTAGATAGACGAGATGCTCCCTTCTTAGGGTTCTTTAGCCAGCACTTCGCCACCCGCACCTTATAGTTGTCGCTGTCTTGATTAAACAGGGCCTGTGCTTGATTCTGGGAAACAACTATGGCATTATCCATTTCTGGAATCCTCAGTGTAGTGCTAATGGCGGCAGCGTCCAGTTTGGTGATGAGTTCCCCATGTATATTGGTTAATTCGCTCGAATCAGGGTCGAAGTGAGCTCTGCATGAAAGCACTGTATCAGCACATTGCACCGAGATTGGGAAACCTCCAGCGAAAGAAAAACCGCTGTCGTGAATCATCTATGCCATTGGTGTAGGGTTTGCATCTGCCATCCTTGCCCAAAAATCACCAAAGTCAAGATGACAAGCTTCATTTTCCCCAATGTTGGGAACAACAGACTCTAGTGGTGAGATTTGTTCCTGCCCCTAAAATTTGATCTTCATGTTGGCAGTAATTCGGAGGGTAGAGCCGCAAGCTAGACTCGGGAAGGAATTACAGAGGGAAAGGATATGCACGCAACAATTTAGATTGCAAGGGTTCGAGCAAAGGATAGAATGGAAGCGGTGTTAAAAACGCATAGGGGGTTTGCTCATTATATAGCCGTTTAGGAGAGAGAAAGTAAATGAATGCGCATTTAATACATACCTACCAATTTGAATAAGCAAGACATTCGTGGTAGAGCAGGAAAAATTAGCACGAATGACACTTGGTTCATTTGGGACATGTGGGACGCGAATGCGTGAAACACGCGGCTCGGCCCGATTTGGGCGAAGCGGGAAAAAGACGCACAAATTCCTTTTGAGACATGCGGGACAAAAGTGCGCGAAGTACGCGACTCGGCCGGATCGGACGAAAATGTGACAACGGGTCCGGGCGAACTTGGGACATTTGGGACGTGAAAGCGTGAAGTACGCGGTTCGGGCGATTCGGCCAAAAATGGAACAACTTGCCCAATTGAACTTGGGACATGCGGGACAAAAATGTCGAACAAGCCCGAAAAACACACAAAATGACCCAAAAACGTAGATTTTCTCAATTTCTCGACTTTTAACATTAAGTACAACAGAGAAGACACTTAAACTCAAAATTTTAAATTTCACTTTCTTAAGAGCAGGGGAATTTTGAGTAGACAACAAGTATGAAGTATACTTATATGGTACTTCTCCTTTTCCTATAATCGACATTATATATCTAAGATGCACTATTACGTCCAATAATGGGGTATCATGTTGTTTTTAATATGTGATATTTTACACTTGGTATGACATTTATCTACACTACTATGGTCTATGGGATTAGAAGATATGAAAGTGTCTAAAAACACCTGTGGAAACCTTCTTCTCATTATTTTATTGGAAGATATCTGGGTGAAAAGAACACCATATAACAACATTACTTATTTTAAGGTTCTTGGGATAACACTCATATGACACCTTTTGGTTTTGGATCAAGTGACACAAAGTTCCTCTGTAAGTCAAACATTTCCTTTAGAAAAAATAAGAGCTAGTAACCCCCAATCCTCCATTAAATTAATTCAAATGCATGTCTCTAAGCACAAAAAAATTGATAGCTTATCATTCAACAAAATAAATAGGTGTATTCCACCTATGATTTTATCTCTTTACTTTACTATTTTCAAAGTTACAATAGTATTTTCCAATATGAGTTACAATTCAATCTTATTTTATGAATATTGGCTAATTCTTGTGTTACATGTTTCATGATAGAGTGTGTCAATACTCAAGAAGAATCGTCAACTATGAGAAAGGAAAAAAAAAATTGTACACACTTATGTATCTTTTCCCTTATGCATGTACTTGTAATTTTATAATTAAATGGGGGGAAATGCAGACACTACCTAAAATTTTTAATTTACAATTTGGAGAACACGCCTTCTTCTTTCCACATAAATACATGAGTTTTTTTTCCCATTCCAAACCTAGGTGACTTATCTTTATCCATCTTCCATGAATTTCTTATATATTCACATAATGTTTTCACTCACAAAACCAACGACATAAGTCCACAATAGATATACATCTCCAAAGGCACCGGTCTCATAAAGTCACAAATTCCCATCAGTTTCATATTTCAAACCATTTGGATGGGACAAGAACATGTCATGGTTTGGTCCAAATTCAAACAAAATTTTCCTCCCCTCAATTAAATTTCACTTTTCCAATTTTACATATTTTAATGGGTTAATTTCATATCCCATATGTACATTTTTAATGCAAAATTAACCGTACAAATTCCTATAAAATAAGCTTTGACTCATTTATTTACCTCACCTAGCAAGAGGTTGGCACTTTAAAGAGAAATATTTCTAAAATACATTCCTAAATCAGTCTGAGGTATCATTAACTTGTTCAAAACAACATCACAGCCCTAGGAGCAATACATACATGGGTCTGAAGCTAACTAAGAAAAGTTCAATATTAATGCTTCTCATTATATATACCTTATAAGTCAAGTCAATAAAATGATTTAGCATTCTTATCCAATGTATCTCTATATAGATAAAATGATTTAGGAGATCAAGTTGCCAAAATATATGTATCCATATAGATATAAAATGCTAGGTTGAGAAGTACATGTAGTTTGCGGTGTCTTCAAGGTATTACTATTATAGGTGGCATATGTGAAATTCAATCCCAACACTATAATTACTACATTGATATACCTACCTATGGTTTGTGTTTGAGAGTGTTTTGCATTACATAGATGTTTTCATACCTATACGAATCCTAGGGTGTTTTTTAAAAGGTTATTACAGAGTTAATGTAGCCAAATTAAGAACAACCAGATATACTGCAATAAAATGAACTCCAAAAGAAAATAGATCTCCTTCTTCGTTATCAAATAATGAATTACAATTTTTCCTGAATATGAAAATAACTCCCAGCTCAAGTTCCCAAGTAAACTCTAGCTAACTCTGACTAAATGCTACTCTAGGGTGGCGGAAATTACTATTTTTAGCAGTTTACTAGAACATGTTATTCTTAGTAAGTTTGCATGCTTATTCCTACGGGCACAAAAATTTCCACACATCTTCTACATCCCTAAATTAGAGGAATTTCCAACTTTCTAACTCACAATGCAATTAATAGACTAAAATTAACAAATGCTCAACAATAGGAAACAACCAAACTATAACTTAAATCCTAATTTTTGGCCTCAAGATGGCGGATTTAGGGGCCGAAAACGTGTCAAAAACTTTCCCCAACAGGTATGGCGGGTTTCCTCTGTGTTTGTGTCATCGAAACAAGTGGTTTCAAAAAAAAAACGGACTCAAACGGACACCCGGAGCTCAAGTTATGACCTTGCCAAGTTCCTGCTAATTCGGGCACATCATTCCTACAAGTTGTCTTCTTCAAACTTCTTCCATTTATCTTCGATCCAAATTTTGAATCTCCCACTCTGTGACCCAAGTATTTTCCTCTTGTTCCAGTCCTTTCCAATGTACCAAATATTTGTTGTATTTCCCATGTCGCGTGTCCATTGTTTTCTTATCTAGAATCTGATCCACTTCTTCTTTCTTCTTCACCGGAACCTGCTACCGCCAATCTACTACTTCATCAACATCATCCCTTTCTGCACCATCCCCATGAAAAGAATACAAATCTGAAACATTAAACACTGGAGAAATATCAAAATTTCCCTGGCAATTCTACCTCATAAGCATTATCGTTTATTTTTTTCATGATTTTGTGAGGGTCCAATCTTCTTGTACTTGAGCTTGTTATAGGTTCCTCTTGGAAACCTTTCCTTTCGCAGATATACCATAACCAACTCACCAATTGTAAATACCTTTTCTCCGTCTATGCACATCTGCTATTTCCTTATACTTATAATTACTATTTTGTTGCTTCTTCTGCACTTCTTCCTGCAATTGTTGTATATGTTCGGAAAATGGCATCTGCATCATCACTGACTCTGCCATCAACGGGTAGATGTACCAAATCTAATACCCCATTTTGGATTACTCCCATACACAATTGAAAATGGATAACTTTCCCGTGGATCTGTTTATGTGAACTTTTATATGCAAACTAAGCTTGCGGTAATGCTAAGTCCCGTTGTTTCGGCTTTTCCCCAACAATGCACCTTAACAAGTTTCCCAAAATCCTATTTACCACACCTCTATTTTCCCATCAGTCTGTGGATGATAAGCACTACTAAATTGTAGTTGAGTTCCAAATTTCTTCCATAAAGTCCGCCAGAAGTGACTTAAGAACCTTGTGTCCCTATCTGAAGTAATGGTTTTTGAACACACCCATGCAAACGAACAACTTCTCTGGAAAAACAAATCTTGCTATGCCTGTTGCATCGCTTGTTTTATTACAAGCAATAAAATGAACCATCTTAGAAAACCTATCAACAACCACAAAAATGGAATCATTACCTTGTTGTGTTTTTGGTAATCCCAAAACAAAGTCCATACTCAGATCTGTCCACGACCCTTTAGGAACAGGCAATGGCATATACAACCCTGTATTCTATGCATGGCCTTTTGAGACTTGGCAAATTCGACATCTCTCCACATATCTTACCACATCTCTTTTCAGCTTTGGCCAATAGTATTTGTCTGCTACCAAGGCTATCGTCTTATCCTTACCAAAATTCCCAACCAACCCTCTGCTATACAACTTTTTCACTATATTTTCTCTCATAGACCCAACTGGAATACATAGTTGGCGTCCTCTTGAATAGGTAGCCATCCTGTAAAATATACTCATCCAGGACATCTCCTGCATTTTCTGACAATGGACTAATTAGTCTTTCAACAATATCCTTGAAATAAGAATCAGAAGAATACAAACCCTTTATTGCTTCAAAACCCACCACCCTCATTTTCCATAGTGGTAAACAAAGTCACACGCCTACTCAATGCATCTGCAACTTGATTCTATTTTTCGGATTTATGTTTTAGAGAAAAAGTATATCCCTGCAAAAATGATACCCACTTTGCATGCCTATACTATTCAACTTCTTTTGTGTATTCACATACTTCAGGGCTATGTGGTCTGTAAATAACACAAAACTCCTTAGGCACTAACTAATGCCTCCAATGCCTTAATGCTTGTACAATTGCATAAAATTCCACATCATAAGTAGAGTAGTTCTTTCTTACCTCATTTAGTTTCTCACTAAAGAAAGCTACTGGATTTCCTCCTTGACTTAGAACAGCTCCAATACCCACATGTGAGGCGTCACAATCAACCTCAAACACTTTATCAAAATTTGGTAGTGCCAAAAATGGGTGCCTCTGTCACCTTCTTCTTCAAGAATTGAAACACTATCCTCAGCTACCTTTTTCCACAAAAAACTTCCTTCCTTTTGTGCAATCTGTGATAGGTGCTACAATACTGCTGAAATTTTTAATAAATTTTCTGTAAAATGTTGCTAGACCATGAAAGCTCCTTACCTCTGTTATACTCCGTGGAGTAGGCCATTCAATAATTGCCTTTATCTTTTCTGAGTCCATCTCTACCCCACCTGCTGAAATAATAAAGCCCAAGAATACCAAGCTCTCTTGCATAAATGTGCACTTCTTCATATTTGCATAGAGTTTCTCTTTCCTTGACACTTCAAATACCAATCTTAGATGCCTCAAATGTTCTTCTTTAGTTTTACTAAAGATCAAGATATCATCAAAAATAAACCACAACAAACTTACCATTATACTCCCATAGCATGGTGTTCATGAATCTCATAAAAGTACTAGGTGCATTAGATAACCCCGAATGGCATCACCAACCACTCATATAATCCATTTCCTGTCTTGAATGCTATTTTCCACTCATCTCCTTCTCTAATCCGAATCTAATGATAACCACTTCGAAGATCAATATTGGTGAAGTAATTAGATCCAGCAAGCACATCCATCATATCATCAAGGCGAGGTATTGGGAACCGATACTTGATTGTAATTTTATTGATCACTCTGCTATCCGTGCACATTCTCCATGTTCCATCCTTCTTTGGTGTTAATAAAGCTGGTGTTGCACACAAACTCATGCTCTCCCTTACGACCCCCTTTCGCACAAGCTCTGTCACTTTCCTATTCAACTCTACATGCAATGTCGGGCTCATCCTATAAGCCGCTTGATTTGGGAGTGAAGGACCCCTGGAATCAAATCAATGTGGTGTTGAATATCTCTATTGGGTGTTAATCCATCTAGTAGCTCATCAGGAATAACATCTGAAAATTCTTCTATTAATTCTGATGTTTCTAATGGTATTTGAGCACTTACAAGTTCATCCTTATTTGCAACTAGTGCATAACAAAAACCGGTTGCCTTTGCCTCCTTCACAAATTCCTTTGCAGAAAGCATATTTTCAGCCTTCCCCTCTTCTTTAAGAGGTATCAAAACTATTTTTGTGCCATCCTTCCAGAAAGTATAAGTATTTTTTCCCCCATCATGAATAAATTTTCTATCAAATTGCCATGGTCTTCCTAGCAGCATATGACATGCATCCATAGGAATAACATCACACCAAATCTCATCCTTATAACTGTTCCCAATAGAAAATATTATTAAACATCTCTTATCAACAGTAACTTCATTACCCTTCTTAAACCATGCAATACGATAAGGGTTAGGATTCGTCTCACAATGCAGACCCAATTTATCGACCATCTCATTTGAAACCATGTTCTCACAACTACCACCATCAATAATAACATTACATACCTTTCCTCATGAAGTGCATCTTGTTTTGAAAATATTTGTACGCAACCATGCATCCTCCTTGACCTCCTTTCTTGGAGCAATCATCGTCCTCTTGATCATCAGAGTTTCTCCAACATTTGGTGGAATTTTGAGGTCCTGTTCATCTTCTACTTGCTCAACTTCAACAAGATTTACTCTTGGAGCATCTCCTTGCCTTTTGTCATGGGTATAAGTATCTGGGCATTTAAAAGCCCGATGCCCTTCTTCACCACATCTGTAACAAAAAAATGGTCTTCGTGGAGCCTCCCATCCTCTATCGCCCGCATATCCTCTACCCCTAGAAAACCCTCTACCTCTTTGTTGATTCTGGAAATCTTGTCTCATATCATCTTGCTTTTCCAATCCACGAGATGATTCTCCCCTACCTTGGCTGAAACCAGCTCATCCCTGGAAGGAAGATGAGGGCCCCCTATTCATTCCAGGTGATCTCCTAAAACTTTGACGATTTTTTTTTTCCTCAGCCTTTAAGGCTAATTGATAGGCATCCTCCATGCTTTTAATCCTATGCATACTTATCTAATCTTGAATAGAAAATTTTAATCCATTAACATACCTCGTAGCCATTTGTTCCTCGGTTTCTTCATGATCTACACGAATGGACAACTTGTAGAACTCATCTGTATATTCTTGCACTGTTTGTAAGTTCTGTCTGAGATTCTGAAAGCTCCTGTAAAGGGTTTGTGCATAATCCACAGGGAGAAATTTATCTTTCAACTTCTTCTCCATCTTACTCCACGTCCTAATTCTTTCTTTCCCCTTTCTTGACCGCTCTTTCTGTAGGTGATCCCACCATAACATAGCATGACCTTTCAATTTCGTGCATGCGAATTTTACCTTCTTTTCTTCTGACATAGCCTTCCACTCAAAAAAATTTCCCATGTTAGTCAACCAGTCTATCAGCTCCTTTAGTTTTAGACTACCACCATACTCTGAAACATCAACTCTTATTCCATCATTCTTTCCTTCTAATGCTCAAACCATCCTTTCTTCAAAAGCTAATGGTGGTGCTTGTGTTTCCTCCTCTTCACAAACTTCTTCTTCATCTGTGTCATCTCCACCTTGATTTCCTCTTTGGGTTATCATTACAGCAAGCGCAACAACTTGTCTCTGCAGATCTTGCATATTTCTATTCATCTTGGCAATACCGCCTCCTCTTCCTCTTCCTCTTCCTGCCATTTTTTTAACAAAATACTTTGAACCAACTCTGATACCAGATAATGTAGCCAAATTAAGAACAACCAGATATAATGCAATAAAATGAACTCCAAAAGAAAATAGATCTCCTTCTTCATTATCAAATAATGAATTACAATGTTTCCTAAATAGGAAAATAACTCCCAACTCGAGTTCCCAAGTAAACTCTAGCTAACTCTGACTAAATCTACTCTAAGTGGCAGAAATTACTATTTTTAGCAGTTTACTAGAACCTGCTATTCTTAGTAAGTTCGCATGCTTATTCCTACGGGCACAGAAATTTCCATGCATCTTCTACATCCCTAAATTAGAGGAATTGCCAACTTTCTAACTCACAATGCAATTAATAGACTAAAATTAACTAATGCTCAAAAATAGGAAAAAACCAAACTATAACTTAAATGCTAATTTTCATCCTCAAGATGGCGGATTTAGGGCCCAAAAACATGTCGAAAACTTGCCCCATTCAGTAGGGCAGGTTGTTGCTGCGTTCGTCTCATCGAAACACGTGGTTTAAAAAAAAAAAGGACTCAAACGGACACCCGGAGCTCAAGTTATGACCTTTCCAAGTTCCTGCTAATTCGGGCGCATCAAGAGTGTTGTAGTTGTGCATAAAGTCACAGAGTGCTAGAACATCCCTATCTAAAACTATACATATGAGGAGCGGGTCATACCATGCTTCGAGATAGGTTATAGAATTTGATACATACCCACTTTGTACACATAGTTCTAGAGACGAAAGACCTAGATGTAATTTACTTTCTTCTCAGTTACTGTACACAACGAAATCACATTTATTATTTTGTAATCAGCTAAGTGCACTTCGCCTCTTGCATTTTGAGAAATCATATCTATTTTTATATTTTACAAATTGCTTTGGCATCTATATTCTTGTTTAAACATTAATTGTTATTAATTATGTAGTATATACAACTTGTACTACCATTACATCTATAAAATATAAGAATCCAATTTTAAACCAAAACGTATTTATTTATTTAGGGTGTTATCCCCTCCAAGTTATACATGTTTTGTTCTCTGAATACCCTATATATAGAGGAATCATCAATAAATGCTACTCAATATTCTATGGGTGGTAACAATACATATGTCAGAAGTTATGATCCTTTATAAAAATAATTATTATATATTGGATATAATTGATAGATAAAGATTGATGTTTTATACCGTCTCAAAAGTGGAAACATTATCAAATATCATATCTCACCCACATTTTTGAATGACCCTTACATACAAATTAAAGATACTAATATGTAAATATATGAAAAGAAAAAGAGACCGAACTCACGGAAGAACATATTTCATTCATTTACAATGAGTATAAAATTTTAACAAAATTTCCATAACAATTATTAACAATTTTATTGAATATAATCATAACAATACATCAAACTTCAGTCATTTTTTTTTACAAATATTTTAAATTTACATTAACCAATATATCTTTTCAAAAATTAATTCCCTATTCCTCTAGATTGTCTTGTACAATCTTTTCATATATATGCTTGATGTTTCGCAAAGTAGTTTCAAGAATATCTCCCATCCAAATTGCGGTGATGCGATGCTTGGAATGACATTAACGCCTCTTTTGGAATATGTGCCATCCACTTTATGATTTCCTTTTCTTGAATTGTCCAAGATTTCCCGGAAGGAAAGTATCAAAGAGGATTGTCGCCGACTCTCCTTGTATAATTTAAGACGTCTTTTATAATTGAGTGGAATCTACGGAAGGATAACTCTATTGTTTCGATAAGGGGATCTAATCATTTGGTCACACATATTCACTTTGTTCCACAATTATTTGGAAAAGTTCTTTTAGTTTTGATTTCATGAAAAAATAAATGCTTTTTTAGCTCACGCATGCAAATGTATAACATTTACTTTGCAAATAATCACTTTAAATCATATTGTGTCTATTAAGATTTCACGAAATAATTATATTATATTTATTTATTAAACCATTTTAACATATATTTAATTGGTCTGATATTTATGATTTATCATCAATTTTTCCTTCATGATATTGAATGGGTTGTGGTTCACCAATGTTTATGATGGTTTAAAATATATTGCGTAGCTATCAATCATGATGTCACCCCTAAGAGATGTCAATTAATAAGAGGTGAGGTCAGGATCGTACCCCAGGAGAATTTGGCAGAACGGAAACTCCTCCAACCTTGACAATTAAACATAAGAATTTTGTACAATTAATCCCTACAATTTCAAATTCAATCAATATTTTTCCTTGATAAAAATAAAAAATAACATAAAATAATTTCAAATACATCAAACTAATTTTGTTACATAATTTAACCCATATTATAAATCTTCCAATATCACGGACTATGAAGTTATAAACAACCTTATTTAATTAGTTGTTCTCTTACACTTTAATAGTTCCTTTTTCAATTTTATTACAACTTTTAATAAAATCACACTAAACATATATTAATATATTTATTATCATTTTTACAATTATATATTTATTACAATTTGAAAGGGAGAGTTAAATGTTAATACGATTTATATATATTCCATGATTAATATTAATATTTTTGTATAAATTGTATTTTTTTATTCTTATTCATTTATAAAATTGTCTATATAATATAACTTATAATTAAAGATTGATGGAATTTTAATTATAAGAATTTGATTGTGAAGAGGCATTTTACAATGGCGATTATAGAGGAGGGTAGGGGTTGGTAAGTGGGGGAAGAGGGTTCATAATATTTTTTGAATTTGGTAATTTTTAATTCTAAAATTCAATTTAACATCTGTTTGACTATCATTTTGACAGAAAAAAGAATTGTACAATAGAGTTTGATACTTTGTAAAATAGTTTTTTCCCAACCTTACATATTAATATAAATGTATTTAACATGGTTGTTATAATATAATATTACCAACAATAATACTTATATTCACTCGTGTAAACTTATTTAATATCATGAATAAATACATATATGTTAAAATTGCTTATTGTTCGAAATAATATTTATTAGGTGCTTAGTATTACCCTTTCTATCATCCAAATCTGCATTCCTTGTGTTTTAAATTAACATTTACAAAAATACAGAATTAAAATTTGTTTCAAAATTTACGCAAACTAATCATATCAACTAACTGATTGAATTAAGAGTACTAAAGTGCATCATTTCAATAAAGCATATTACGTTGAGTTCAAAAACAGCTTCCATGCAAAAGTCTACTCGCGTTAAAATCTTGTTCAATATATAAAAAATATAACACGTACTCGCATTACCCTCCGCACATATTAGAAAATATTTGAAAATATTTTTTTTAATGAGTGGTCGCCACCTTAATGTGACCGCCAATGTTAAGTAGCTTTTACCTTTAAAAGAAAATATGAAATCTTGATAAGAAGAAGACAAGACATCGTTCTTATCTTTTTGACATCCCATCATGTCGTTTATTTTCATCCATTTATTTTGTCAAAAAAGGTCAATTACTTTGTGTCTTAAATAAATAAAGATGTAGACATTATATATATTTTACTTTAAAAAGTGCACGCCAACAATGCAATTGACATGTTGATAGGGAAGGAAAAATATTAAAGAAGGAAACATGTTGATAGAGAAGGAGATAGGAGGAGAATTACAAGGCAAGGGTAAATATTGAATGGAAAATAGAAAATCTTATTATATTTGTTTCGAAAATGGTATGGACTATATGTAATTTGTGTGAACTCCATGAAATAGAATGTGGGTGTGAGTCACAAATCTTTTAGAGAACATACCTAGAAGATAGCACTTAACGTAACCTTGTCGTTCGATACTCCTAATTATAGTGCCTTAGAATTTTTTTTCATTCTCGATGAAGGTGTTGGTGTCACTATTCATAATAACGTGTTTCAAAATAATAAAATAGATAAATGAATCGACTAATTTATGGATAGTAATAATATTATTAAGAATAAATTTTAAATGTAAATACATACAAAGTAAAATAAGAAATATAGTGGGACCTTTTTGTTGTGGGGTGCATAATTTACCTTTAGTGTGGAGGACACTCTACCCACCGAACCTTGCCAGCGGCTACCCATCACCGAAAATGAACCTATGCATGGTGAATGGAGAGCACCTGCATGACCCATCCCCTATGACCGATCCACCATCGCCGTCCACCGGAAAGGTGATGTCATTGTTGTCCCCAGGAAGCCGTCTCCCATGTGGCTCCGAGCAGTCTGACGTGGAAGGTTTGCCAATTTTCAATTATTAGAATACATCCCCCGCCCATATGCGTCCAGAATTTGAATTATTGGAAAACGTTAACACCGCTTCCTCCTCCTAATGCGTCTTCCTAGTAATCACAACACCATCCCTGTATAATGTCCCATTGCTCTGCATCATTGTGGTAGTCATGCGAAATGTGTTTTTCATCCCCCATCGCACGCCATCTCAGGTATATTTTTAGTTTTTATTACATACCCATCAGGGAATAACACAGTATACCTGCATTTTAATGCGACGAGGGAAAAAGAATAAGGGAGACCGTAGTTTTTGTGGAAGAAGCCGAAGTTTGAACAGAGGAGAGCCATTAGAGGATGTGGTTCGTTGCAGAGGAAATCTCCATTCTACAGTAAGTTATAAATCCCCAGTGTTCATATCATTTCTAAAATGCATTGATTCCACTAGTATGTGTTTGTTCAATTTGGTGACTTGGTCAACATTCAAATGAGATTATTGGGTTGTCCGAAGGTCTGTTTTAATGGAATTCAAAGGTCCTAAAGAATGATACCCATTTTATTGTGTTTAGCATGCATTTAAATTCTCAAAAAACTATTTCCATTTTATTGTGTTTTTCGATTGAAGTAAAATTCTATAATTGAATATTTGAAAATTATATATATTGGTGAATGGCCTTCCTAAATTTAAGGACCATACAGTACCCATGCAAAACACATTGTCAGACCTCAATTCACCCATACAGCCTATCAGACCTATCACCTCCTTGAATAATAAAACAAGAACTATATTTGAGATCCAATGGTAATACCCACGCTGAAACCCAAGCAACATTGTAGATTTAGAAGTAATCAGATACTTGCAGCAAGGGCGTTATAGAGGAGGATAAAGAATGGTAAGGTGGGGATAGAAAACATTCAAGAGCAGGCCTGGAAGATGACAAGCTTGAGGATGTAGCCATGATGAACCCATCCTCCTATTTTTCAATATTCCTTCCACACTATTATTTATTTATTACCACTATCTCTCCATAGAAATTTTTTGTCATCATAATCTATCTACTCATTTGTGTATCCTGAGATCATTCATCCTGACTATGTTTATAGTCTATAAGTGCCACTCTTTGTGCGCTTTGTCTTGTGCCTTTCCAGAGGAGATATGTGTATTGCATAGAAGGAAGAGATTTGATTATGTTGAGTTGTAATTGTAGAGAAGTATTTTACGTTCTTGCATCGACATTTCCTTTCCTTTCTTCTTCTTACTTGTGAAATTCCCATAGTAATTTATAATGACCTTCTCAAGGTTTAGATCAGCCATTTTTCAGTGCTACTGAAATTCTATCCATTAATGTCCAATTCTCAGTAACTTGTTTGGATGATTTTATTTCTTTTAAAGTATAATTTGGTCAAGGGTAAAGCTAGAGAGAGATCTCAGAGAACTAGGCTATTGTGTATTATGGTCAACATAAATATGGAAATGTAAATCAAATGTAGTCCTCAATGATCCTTGTACCATGCCCTACATATTATTCAATGCAAACTCACGCATGTCCAGTTTTCTCACTTAAGAAGTTGTGAATTTCAATCTTCTTTTACAACCCATTTTCACCTATAATTTGAACCTCTAGGTCACGAGTTCACTCTCAGTTGTTATCAAAATTTCTATAGTTCTTTTCTGTTACTAACGTCCGTCTAGAAGTTTTGGGAAATATCTTGACTTGATTCTAGAAAAATATTTTCTTATAGATACCTAAATAAGAAAAGTGAATCATATGTAAAAATTCTTGAGAAGATTGCGGTCTTTAGGGACATAAATTATTGTTGGGGGTAGGTGTGTTAGGGTGCAAGATTTATATGATACTTCAAATGGACATGTTGAAAAGGCTTATGAAACATCTTACCAAATGCAGTTGACAGAAGATAAAGTGAACTGTTTGATAAAATTCCTCGATGAGATGTGGTCACAGCGACTGCAATCATTGCTGAATATACCCAAAATGGTATTTATTTTTATGGAACTTTGGTGATTTATTTTAAAGAAGACTCAATTGGAAGGTTTAAATCTAGACTCATTAACCTTTTCCAACATCCTCCCAGCTTGAAAAAAACTTGGATATTTGGAATAGGGTATGGATATCAATGAAAACATAAAGGATAGAGGAATATTGTCAGATGTTGTAGTTTCAATGGTCATGGTAGAAATATAATTAAAATGTGGAACCTTACACAAAGCAGGTGAACCGTACACTGATAGGTCCTCGAAAGAAAGATGCAGAGTTCTGTAACCTCGTGGATTCACACAATCCTGTAGCATTTATCATTTTTTAAAAAAAACTTTGCAAAGATAAAAATGCCCACATAAATAAATTTGACAAATAAGAAGAATTTTATATGGATAATACAGTACCTATAATAATGTCAATAGTGCACTTATTGGTATCATTACCTATCTATTATTGGTATCATTCCTTGTCAATAATTTTCTATATGGAGGAAATAATTTTGAAAACACACTGTAATTTTCGGTTTAAAATTAATTACAATGTGTTTTTCATCATTGTTGAAAAAATACTATGTTTTTCAACAATGAAAATTTAAACTAATTTCTTACTATAATTACTATAATTGAAAAACTACTTTTAAATTTCATGACATCCCATATTATACCTTTATAAACCATCAGTTATAGTTACTTTAAAACTTTAACATTGAATAATTGAGTTCTATTTTAATGTCCACAAGTTTTCTTCCTCCCTTAAAACATATACAATGTAACTCCATGCAAAGTTTTCCTATTTTAATATTTTTCAATAAAGGAAAGAAAAAAACACATGGCTTTGAGATTCAAAAAGTATTATGTTAATTATTGTTTGATAAGATTATGAAACTTATGGATTGCAATATTTAAGGTGTTGATCAACTCTTTTAAGTTATGCAATAAACTATTTTGTTCAAGCGTACTCCTTACTATGGTGTTGATCAAAATTAGTTGTATGTTGTTGAATCACAATTTAATTATTGGTTTGTGTAAAAACTATTTTGGTGTTGTTGATTATAATTTTAAAAATCCACACAAAGCTTTGGAAATATAATTTTAAAAATCCTAACTAAGTATGACTGAATAAATATGCGATATTCTGGGATATGTACAAACGGGAATGTGTGCAACATGAACTATTTCAACCTTTAGAGTTGTGAGGAGTGCAATTGGGACTATGTGGAGAAGTTTGCAGAAATTCAACTTTTAGAGTTATGTAGGGGCGTAAATAAAATTAATTTTGTGTGCCTTAAAACAGTAGACACCCAAACCCCACGTGTAAATAATTTATAATATCGTATCTACATAAACAAAGTACATTTGGCAGATTTATAAACTTTAGTAAGTGATTGGGAAAGTTGGCCTTTTTCCTAGCTTGTCAGATTTCGATCTTTATTAAGTCCAAGTCCTTTTTCCTAGCTTAATAGGGTGTCTAAGTCCAATTTCTAATCATTCATATTTTATTCAAATAGTAGGAATGCATTTGTTAGGTTTTTTAACTCCACAACATTTTCTATATAACGTTTCTTATTATGATCAATTATTTCATTTCAATCTTTATATTTCAACTTTTATACCCTAAACTCCAAACGCTAAACCTCAAACCCTAAACCCTAAGCCCTAAACCTTGAACCTTAAATTTTAGAAAATAATTATCGTTTTAGAAAATAATTAATATATTCGAAACTGTAAGAAAAGGAAAAAATTTGATGTCATATCTATTACCCAATACTTTGTAAGTAAGAACAAATGTATGTGCTTGATATACACAAGGACAAATATAACATGAAACTTTTTAATAAGCACAAATATATCGAACAATTGTTTGGAAGCATGTTTTCAAAACGAATGATGTGTTTAAATATTTTGTTTAGTATATAGACACTAAATAATAGTGTCGAACTAGTTTATTATTATGGTATTATTGTATTCAACCCATTTGTTAATAAATGACAGAGGATTCAATAATTTCTAAAATATGTGTTTATTAATCATTGGTATGAGACTAGTTAACTATGTTGATATTACGTTGGTATTGGTTAAATATGCATGCGATCTTCGAGCTATTAGTTGTGATTTCATTGCTCTTAGCTGTTTTAAATTAAATACATTAGGAAAAGTTTGATTTCTTGGATGCATTATAGTTGTAAATATTGTGAATGTGGAACTCATTTGTATATAGATATTTGTTATTAGTTGTTAAATATTGGTAATTGTAATGTTGTGAATGTTTAATAAAAGCTGAAGCTATAAAAATTATGTGATATCATACTCTGACTCTCAATTTGGCATATGGGGGAAAGTGCCACTGTAAAGACAGCAATCGGTGCATGCTTAAGGGGCTTGCCTCTTAGGATGCTAGATTGATACGCCCAACAATCGTTGTGTGATGAAGGGGCTTGCCTCTTAGGATTCTGCATCGATAGATGGGCGGTAGAATGTGTTGAGCAGAGGTTTTTAAAGTCACCTGCCGACCTTCCACTCAGAAATGCACCATCCCGTAATATCACAACCGTTCTTTTTACAATGGAAAGTTGTGATATTATGGGAGGGTGCACCTTGGGTGAAGGATAGCCGTTGGCATTTATCGATACTTCAATTTTTCATGGTTACTGTGATTACTTTATCATATTGGATGACATATATTTGATTTGACATGTACTGTACTAACGTTAATTATTTTTTTTTGTAACAGTTACTCTTTTGTAATTATTGGTGGACATGATGTTGGAACTCATTTGTATGTATATATATATATATTTGTTATTAGTTGTTAAATATTGGTAATTGTAATGATGTGAATGTTTAATGAAAGTTGAAGCTACAAAAATTATGTGATATCATACTCTGACTCTCAATTTTTCATATGGGGGCAAGTGCCTCTACAAAGACAACAATCAGTGCATGCTGAAGGCGCTTTCCCCTTTGGATGCCACATCGATACGCCCAACTATCGTTGCGTGATGAAGGGGATTGCCCCTTAGGATTCTGCATCGATAGATGGGCGGTAGACTATGCTGAGTAGAGGTTTTTAAAGTCACCCGCCGACCTTCCACTCAGAAATGAACCATCTCGTAATATCACAATTGTCCCTTTTATAATGGATGATTGTGATAGTATGGGAGGGTGCATCTTGGGTGAAGGATAGCCATTGGCATTTATTGATACTTCAAATTTTTTCACTGGTTATTGTGATTATTTTATCAATATTGGATGACATATATTTGCGGTAGAATTTGACATGTACCGTACTAACGTATCACAATTGTACAATGGAACGGTTGTGATTATGGGAGGGTGTCTTGGGTGAAGGATACCATTTATCAATACTTCAATTTTTCATGGTTTGTGATTACTTTATCATGTTGGATGACATATATTTGATTTGACATGATGTTGTAACTCATTTGTATGTATGTATATATATATATATATATATATATTTGTTATTAGTTGTTAAATATTGGTAATTGTAATGTTGTGAATGTTTAATGAAAGTTAAAGCTATAAAAATTATGTGATATCATACTCTGACTCTCTCATATGGGGGGCAAGTGCCTCTACAAAGACAACAATCAGTTGCATGCTGCTTTCCCCCTTTGGATGCCACATCGAACTATCGTTGCGTGATGAAGGGGATTGCCCCTTAGGATTCTGCATCGATAGATGGGCGGTAGACTATGCTGAGTAGAGGTTTTTAAAGTCACCCGCCGACCTTCCACTCAGAAATGAACCATCTCGTAATATGTCCCTTTTGTAATGGATGATTGTGATAGTATGGGAGGGTGCATCTTGGGTGAAGGATAGCCATTGGCATTTATTGATACTTCAAATTTTCATGGTTATTGTGATTATTTTATCATATTGGATGACATATATTTGATTTGACATGTACCGTACTAACGTTAATTGTATATTTTTGTTTTGTACCAATTACACTTTTGGAATTGTTGGTGGGACATGATGTTGTAACTCATTTGTATGTATGTTATTAGTTGTTAAATATTGGTAATTGTAATGTTGTGAATGTTTAATGAAAGTTGAAGCTATAAAAATTATGTGATATCATACTCTGACTCTTAATTTGGCATGTTGTGAATGTTTGTATATATATTTGTTATTAGTTGTTAAATATTAGTAATTTATCGATACTTCAATTTTTCATGGTTATTGTGATTATTTTATCATATTGGATGACATATATTTGATTTGACATGCACTGTACTAACGTTAATTGCATATTTTTGTTTGTATGTGTGTTGTTGTATTCAGTTTTTATTTTGCATGGGGAAAATGAATACACGAAGTGTAGTTCCTATAAATCCCGCAGGGATAACATTAACAACTCCCAAATTCCAAAGGGAGGAAAGTTTTAGGAGGTCCACATTTGTGGTGTTTATAGACCATCATCAACATTCAAAGCCATCGAAACCAGAAATTGCAGTGATGGTTAAGGCCTGACTCAATTTGCCAGAAACTTCTATCATTTATTTATCTAAGTTCCACACTATAGGGCCACATTCGCGAGGATACGGTCTAGCGTATGACACGATGGAGGATGCCCAAAAGTACAAGCCTCCACATACGCTGAGAAATATGGGAGTTCCGGTCATAAAACCGGTGATAGGTTCAAAAAATCATGCAAAGAAGATTGCACATGGAAGCAACTCCAACTTTGCTGCTAAGAGCAAAAAAAAATAGTTACGGTTTTTTATGTTTTGTTCTAAAAATCTTATGATGTGTTTGAGAAAAAACTATATAAATATTTAATTTTTTTCGATATGTCGATTCACACCAACATAAACATATTTTGTTTTGTTGTTCAAATATATTATTCATTAAATATGTTTTCCTTACTATTAATACATGATTCTATGGATTATCGTTATAAAAATTACCAATGTTTAGATATTTTTATAGCAAGTTTCGATTAATAAAATTCATTTTTGTTAAAATTATATTTTGGTAGGAAATGTGTAATGGTAACGATTTTCGAATGCACTAACTATGGGATTATCATCATTTGTCCGAATTTAGGATTGTATTGGTGTAGTTTTAATTTCCCATCGTTTATTTATGTGTAAAGAGTGTTGTTTTATGAGTTCAAATCATATACAGATGCACTTGTAGCCAACTTAATATACATAATATAGAAAACCGATATTTTTTGAAAAGGAGTTAATTCTAGAGAACTCAAGTAGTCATTGAAGCATGTAATTTAAATACTAGATATATATTACAATGATTATTTAGTGAATAAACTATAACAATTATAAGAATGTCATTCGTAATACTATAGGCTATAACAATTATTGGAATGTCGTTCGCAATACTGTAATTAATCAAATGTTTATAGATATTGATATTGCAAGTACAACTGAACTCTGTCTATTCATAATATACTATTCAATTTATTAAGTGATTTATTCAAATTTAATATTTACCCATTACATTTATAAACTCGTAATTGTCGGAAAACATATCTTTAAAAAAAATGTAACTTGTGTTTGTATTAATTATATGTTAGCAATATAAAGTGTATCTATTCAAAAATTGAGTGGAATGGACCCAAACTCGTGATTACAATTCTAATATATTCCAAACTTTATTTGCACTTTAGTCTAAAATACGAAATACGAAGTTTTAGTGTTGTAAGGAAGTTTTAGTTTTAGTTTTAGTTTTAGTAGACAAACTGCTAACTCCATTGACTCTCTAATAAGAAATCGTTATTAATGAACGATCTCAGGAGCATATGTTATAGCGCATTGTCATATGTTAAATTATAGATGTTTGTATTGAAAAATTCAAATTAGAAGTGTTCTGATTCTATTTTTTTAATGTATTCTTACGATATATTGTTGTCCATTATAAAGGTAAAAATGGTTGAAATTTGGAGATTGGAAATTCATGGAGTGTCGAATACCTCTGAAAATATAGCATGTTCATCATTTCATATTATACGGCCATGACGGAAGCAAGATAGTAGAAGGAGGTACAATTTGTCGAAAATGCAAGTACGATCATCCACCAAGCTGAGTATAGGGCGTTGATATTGGGTCTTGAGGAAGCGATACACCATGATGTTAAGAAAATTTGTGTGTTTTCTCATGGTATGCTTGTTGTGAAAAAAATGACTAGTGTATACTAATGTAAACAATGTAAATATTTTAATTCTTTGAGTTCAAGTGCTAGAGATTGTATCTCACATTGCGAAATGTTCATACGTGCATGTAAAAGTTAACAGAGTTAGGTTAGATGTATGTCAAGTGTCTAGGGACACTATAAACCAAGAAGTGCTAGCTTTGCTTAGCACTTTCCATGGAAGACATTTCGATATGATATATGTGTTTTTCCTTTTTGCATAAAAGTAGACATACATTAGTTATTAGATTTTGAATAACTAATATTATGTGAATTGTCCTCTAGTGTATATATTATAAATTTTGTGGATAATATGATGTTACATCATATAGTGTTGGTAGATAAACCAGGAATTTTGGATGCATCATGCTTTAATCCTATAATATCTTTTAACACACTTGTAATTGTACAATTTCATGTTTAGTTCAAAAACATCTAGAGTCAATTATCCAGTTTTGAAAAAAAGAATGTGTGCGGCTAATTTTGTCACAAATCATTTATTGCGCACGAATTTCTCAATATGAATGCAAAATACGAATAAATAAGTTCGTGCACCATTTGTTTCAGTTTAACTTGTTTTACAATGTTTTTCTTCAATGATGGTTATGACAATGAACATGAACAAAACATGCGGAAGATCAGTGACCAGGGGCCGATCCATGTTCACAATCCGTTCTTATGTTTTCGGGGAAGACATAAATAATGAGATGGTAATATATAACTTTGTGAACATTAATTTTTTTTCCTAGTAACAATTATGTCATTTGTTGAGATAACAATTATGAAATTGATGTCTTTTCATATAGGTTTCTTCACATTCCATGATTATAATATACGAATATGTGAACATTACTTTATTTGCAAAATACTTAATATTTTATGTCGGGATAATAGTTATGCATTTGGACTTCGTAGATACAAGTACCTTCACATAACATGGCGCGTACGCATTTTGCAAGCATCACAAAGGAAGCAAAGGGAGATGATCCTCTAATAGTTGATGACGATATGACAGCTGGTCTTTCAAAGCCCATTCACTCAGTTATCCATGAGCCACCCATAGAATATACAATTGAATATGTTAATGGTCGTATTCATTATGTCTGTCAGTATGGATCGTAGTGCTGATAGTGGGGATGTTAGGTTTTCTGATTTGCATAGAATAAATAGACATCGCCAAGTAGAACACAATCTTCCCTCCATTGAACCTCGTAAGTGTGGTCGTAAGCATACAGGGAAATTAACACCTATCTCTCAAGATAGAAATAGGGCATACGTGTAAAAGAGGGAGGCGGAATGTGAACTATGTCTTAAGGCAACGATTCTACTTGCAGCGGAGGAGGGTTATTGATCGTGTTTGCAGAAAAGAATGAAAATATCAATTTGAGGAGTTAAGCCGAGAAGGAAAAAGGGAGTGTGGATGATGCAATGTGTGCCTATGATTCAGTGGAGATGAGAAAGGTGAGAGAGGAGCACTGGTTGAGAGTGAGAGGAAATAAAAACTCAAATATCAAAACAAGAGGTAAATTTAAGATTGGTATAGAAATTTAAAATATGATGTTAGGTTTGAAATCAAAAACTTGATATTCTGTCATGCACAGGAAGATAGAGAAGAGGGTGGAACAAGTAGAAAAAATGTTGACACCCCTACGAATGATAACATAATTAATTATTTGTCTTTCATAAGTAAAGATACAATGTAGTTTTTGTGCATTTTTGTATATACTAATTGTATGCGTGCGTAGGATTATAACATTCCCTTGTTGCAACTCTTACGCCGACAGAGACACGTGATTCATAGTGCAAAATAGAGAGAGGTAAAAAATAACTTAACAAGCTCTTGAAAAATTTATGTTCCCTTATGTTGTTGATACTTTGATTGTCATGATGGCTCGATTGTTATAGGTGGATGTTTATGATAAGATGCCCCCTTCTCAATCAACCTATGGTCTTGATCTTATTGGAGAGATAACTTCACTTGAGGTAAGAAAGGCGTAGATGAAAAAATCCTGGAGTTGAAACTTCTTTTCTAGTCGAAGAGAGAGAAGGTTATGCTGGGAGGCACAAGGAGAGGGACACAAAAACCGTTGCTGGCAGTATGAGTGAGGATGGAACTAGACTAGTAAGTTATTGAATGTTCTCATTTGTTTTTCTGTATTCTTTTTTGGTGAAATTAAGAAAAAGTTATTAATGCTATTGAGATTGTCGTTATTACAGCCTTTTCCTTGGTGGGACCAAAGTGAGGTTGATTTCAGGTAATATGGTTATCACAAGAGGAGTGGTTTGTGATAGTACGCCACACACAAAGTGTCATGGCATCACACTCCCCAAATTTATTATCAAAGTGATTATTTTTGAGGCCATTGTTCCCGTTTCTCCAATGCCCTACCCTAATACATTTGCAAACACTTTTGCACAATGTGTCAAAGGGTTTGTTGTTTGGGATCTCAGTGATATCAGACTTGACACTCCTGAAGAGGTGAGTACTTAGAAATTTTGGATGAATGATATAATTTAGTTATGTGTTTAACTGAGAGATTCATCTACGTTCACTTATTTACTACATGGTTAGCTCTCAGGATGATGCGGTACACGTTGGGACAATGCACCATACTCAGATACAGACATTAGATGCGCCACCCATTCTTGGCAATCATGCCAAATTCTGTTCATAGAAATGAGAAGAAACGTATTAGTTTTTATGATGGACTATTGTCTATTAGTAACACTAGGCAACAAAGGAGATGAAAACACCATGTCAAACATTAATTGTGAGGAGTCAGATTAGTATATATGTGTATATGATGATGATGTTACTTTAATGTGTTTGAGGTTTACGACTTAGTACTGCATTATTGATATATTGAATATGGTTTGTGGTTATGGGTTACATAGAGTTACGCATTTACGATCTATTGATAATGCATTAGATTGTTTTTATTCTTGTTATGTGACATTCCATTCCTGTATAAATGATGATGTTGTCACTGTGTATCTGGTTGACGTATTAATGTGACTATGGATTGTAGATTATGTTTTTTGGTATGTGGTTACATAGTTGAGTTCTTATTCCTTATATGCCTACTTGGTGTTTGACGTGTTTAGTAATTATCGTTACATAGTTATGTTCTACATCCATGTATGCGTACCTGGGTTTGATGTGGTTATGAATCTTTCATATATATTTCATCGATGATAATATTTTGTTACATATAAGTTAGGTGCATTATTTCCTTTCTAATTATGTTTGAATGGTAAAAAAATAATAATCAATTGTTATAATACAGGCTTATTTAGATGGCAAGACTAAAGAAGACTGGAAAGCACAAGGCTACTCCAGTGCAAGAACCAATTGACCACGAATCATTCGATAGTGACACTTATCTACAGAAAAAGAAAGAAAATAACTCTACAAACAAAGATGTCGGTGCTACACAAGAAGATGTGCCTTCCCCGTCAGTTTGTATGGAGTTAGAAATGAAACATGTAACAAAGAAGACAAAGATATATCAAAACCAGTGTGAAAGCTTTGCACTAGAAAATTTATATTATATGAAAAAAAACAAGGAAATATTGGATGAAATAGGAGATATTGCCTCAAGGAAGATGGAGTTGGAGGTCGAGGTTCAAGAGTTAGAACTGAAAAATTAAGAATTGGGAGACAATGCATGAAGCGGAAAAAAAAAGTGATCACAAATCATGTAGCCAACATTAATAACGTTCTTAAAACACACAAACATCATAAGGAAGTATGGAAGAAGATGTACATGTAGGCCAAGGTGGCATTTGATGAAAAAACAACACGCACATGGTGGCTTAGACAATAATAACAAATGAATATTCCAGTCATAGAACTTTTATATTTCCACCATACATATTTGTCAAGTTTTACTTATATATTAGACATATATGTATAGATATTGATTATGTTGTATGCAACAAATTAGTTATATTTGATGAATATTGCCTTTGTAGCATAATAAATGATATGGATAGACGTACGTGATTTTACACTAATATGGTTGTTTTTCGGTTGATGTTATGATGTGCACATTAATTAGTATTTACATCATGTATTTCAATTGTTATATCTGGTATGCGATGTGATGAATGAGCAAGAGTAATACACCATGTGATTAGAAGACAATTGTATATATGTGTGATGAGGTTGTTACTTTATTTTGTTTGACGTTTACAATTTAATATTTCATTCTTGTTAAATTGAATATGGTTTGGGGGTCTGTCTTATAACACATTAGATGGTTTTTATTCTTGTTGGGACATATCATTTATTGCATAAATAATGATGTTGTGACTGTGTATATGGTTAATGTATTAATGTGACTATGAATGAGGATTACGGTAAATGGTATATGGTTACTTTGTTGGGTTCTACTTCCATGTACGGTATATGGTTACAATTACGTTTGAATGTTAACAAATAATAATTGGTTGTTTAAATACAGGTTTAATTAGATGATGAGAAAAAAGAATGTTGGAAAGCACAAGGCCTCACCAATGTCGGAAACCAAAAGACTATGTGAAATTCAATAGTCCCAGTACTAATGTTTTAGGAAAGATTGAAGAGAGCACCTCAAATGAAAATTTTGAAGTTGGACACGAAGATGAGTCATCCCCGTCAGTTCGTATGGAAGTAGAACTGAAAATTACAAAGAGAAAGGAAAAGTTTTATAAAACCAAGCGTGAAAGACTTAAATTGCAATATGTAAAATTGTCAAAGATAAATAAGGAATTATTGGACCCAATTACTAGTTGCTTTCTCGAAGAAGATGGAGTTGGAGCTTGAGGTTCTAGAGTTGGAATTAGAAATTAAGAATTGGGAGACAACGTGTGAATCTAACAAAAAAGTGTTTGAAAACCAAGAAGCAAGTTTTAATTCAGTTGTTAAAATTCACAAACATCGCAAAGAATCATGGAAGAAGATGTACATCATTGGCCAAGGCGTCTACTAAGGAAAATTACCAGTCACTCACACCGAAGATATGTCCAAGTGACCTTTGACATAAAATATGACTTTGTAATAAAATGACACTTTCCATGTGACCTTTGACATCAACAGGGGTTGGTTAAACATATATTCTAGTTTTTGAAAGAGTTAATAATATTTTATACCATCAAAACATAATACAAAATAAGAAGGTTTTAAAAGACTAATACAAATATTTAAATTGGAATAAGATTTAAAATGTGCGAGTATTGTGAATGTTACTTTTAGTTAATGTACATTGTATAGAGAATTCAAATTTCAAGCTCTCATTGAAACATGTAATTTTCATACTCCGTATACATTACAATGGAATGATCTTAGTTTAAATGTGTGTTACCATTCATTAAGACTACAAAATAGTTTTCATTGGTTCAAGTGTAACTTCTCATCTTCTCATACTTTATTTGCAATGTTATACATATTCAATGTAAATGTTATGGTGTAAATGTATAAGTGGTTTTTCAAACTGCTGAAAAACACCGTGCATTTTTCAATGTGGTGGAAATCGCCACCCATTTTTCCATCACTTTGGAAAAATTGAACCCTTCTCCACTTGAAAAGGAGTTAATGTGGAGTCCATGTTTGTGAAAAAGAGTAAGAGCACTGTAGGCTGTACCTTTTAGATAATGTGGTCAAGGTTTTCAAATTGTTGAAAAAAACACCGTACATTTTTCAACATGGCAGAAATCACACCCCACTTTCCATCGCATTGGAAAAATCTCAACCCTTCTCCACTAGACAAGTTGTTGATCTGGATTCTATGTTTGCAACAAGGAGGAGGAGAACTGTGGGTTGCGCCTTTCGGAGAACGGAGGGTCGGGGTTTTGCAACTTCTGAAAAACACCGTGCGTTTTTCAATGTGGCGGAAAACACACCGTATTTTTCATCGCATTAAAAAAAACTCAACCCTTCTCCACCTGACAAGTTATTGATGTGGATTCCATGTTTTTGACAAGGAGGAATAGCGTGGCGGGTTGCACCTTTTGGAGAATGTGGTCAGGGTTTTGAAACTCCTGAAAAAAACTGTGTGTTTTTCAACGTGGCGAAAAACACACCCCACTTTCCATCACATTCAAAAAAACTCAATGCTTCTCCACCTGACAAGTTTTTGATGTGGATTCCATGTTTGCAACAAGAAGGAAGATCATGAAGGGTTTCACCTTTTGGAGAATGTGGTGGGGGTTTTCGAACTGCTGAAAAACACTGTGTGTTTTTCAATGTGGCGGAAATCACACCCCACTTTCTATCACTTTGAAAAAATTGAACCTTTCTCCACATGAAAAGTAGTTGATGTGGAGTAAATGTTTACAATGAGGAGGAAGAGTATGGTGGGTTGCGCCTTTTGGAGGACATGGTCATGATTTTCGAACTGCTGAAAAACACTGTGCATTTTTAAACTTGGCGGAAAAACGCACACCGTACTTTCCATCGCATTGAAAAAATTGAACCCTTCTCCACCAGAAAATATGTTGATGTGGATTTTATTTTTACTAAAATAAGGAAGAGCATGGTGGGTTGCGCCTGTTGGTGAACGGGGTCACGATTTTCAAAGTGCTGAAAAACACCATGCATTTTTCAACATGGCAAAAATCCCACCCATTTTTCCATCACATGGGAAAAAACTGAACCCTTCTCCACCTGACAAGTAGTTGATGTGGATTTAATGTTTCCAAAGAGAAGGAAGAGTACCACAGGTTGCACCTTTTGGAGAACGTGGTGGGGGTTTTCGAACTGCTGAAAAACACCATGCATTTTTCAACGTGGTAGAAATCACACCCCCACTTTCTATTACTTTGAAAAATTTGAACCCTTCTCCACCCTGACAAGTAGTTGATGTGGAGTCAATGTTTACAATGAGAAGGAAGAGCATGTGGGGTTGCACCTTTTGGAGAATGTGGTGGGGGTTTTCAAAGTGCTACAAAACACTGTGCATTTTTCAATGTGGTGGAAAACACACCAATTTTTCCATCACTTTGGAAAAATTAAACCCTTCTCCACCTGATAGGTAGTTGATGTGGAGTCAATGTTTGCAACAAGAAGGAAGAGCACTGAGGGTTGTGCCTTTTGGAAAACGTGGAGGGGGTTTTTGAAGTGCTGAAAAACACCATGCATTTTTAAACGTGGTGGAAATCACAACCTTTTTTCCATTGCTTTGAAAAAATTGAACCCTTCTCCACTTGAAAAGGAGTTGATGTGGAGTCCATGTTTACAATGAGAAGAAATAGCACAACGTGGGTTGCGCCTTTTGGAAAACGTGGTGGGGGTTTTCGAAGTGATGAAAAACACTGTGTGTTTTTCAACGTGGCGAAAAACGCACCCAATTTTCCATTTCTTTGGAAAAATTGAACCCTTCTCCACCTAACAAGCAGTTGATGTGGATTCAATATTTACAACTAGAAGGAAGATCACCACAAGTTTCTCCTTTTGGAGAACGTGGTGGGGGTTTTCGAAGTGCTGAAAAACACCGTGCATTTTTCAACGTGGTGGAAATGCACCCATTTTTCCATCACTTTGGAAAAATTGAACCCTTCTCCAGCTAATAAGCAGTTGATGTGGAGTCAATGTTTCCAATGATAAGGAAGAGCACCGTGGGTTACACCTTTTGGATAACGTGGTGGGGGTTTTCGAACTGCTAAAAAACACCGTGTGTTTTTCAACGTGGCGGAAATTGCACCCATTTTTCTATCACTTTGGAAAATTTGAACCCTTCTCCACATGATAAGTAGTTTGATGTGGAGTCAATGTTTACAACGAGAAGGAAGAGCACCATGGGTTATTCACCTTTCTGTTGAACATGGGGTCACGTTTTTTCGAAGTACTGAAAAACACTATGCATTTTTCAATGTGGCAGAAATCACACCCATTTTTCCATCACTTTGGAAAAATTGAAACCCTTCTCCAGTTGACAAGCAGTTGATGTGGAGTAAATGTTTAAAACGGGAAGGAAGAGAACCGATGGTTTGCACCTTTTGGTGAACGTGGTGGGGGTTTTCGAAGTGCTGAAAAACACTGTGCATTTTTCAACATTGGTGGAAATCACACTCATATTTCCATTGCACTTTGAGAAAAATTGAACCCTTCTCTACCTGACAAGGAATTTATGTGGATTCAATGTTTCCAAAGAGAAGGAAAAGCACCGCCGGTTGCGCCTTTTGGAGAACGTGGTGGGGGTTTTCAAACTGCTGAAAAACACCGTGCTTTTTTCAACATGGCAGAAATCACACCCATTTTTCCATAGATTTGGAAAAATTGAACCCTTCTCAACCTAACATGTAGTTAACGTGGAGTCAATGTTTAAAACGAGAAGGAAGAGCATGGTGGGTTGAACATTTTGGTGAATGGGGTCATGATTTTCAAAGTGATGAAAAATACCATGCACGTTTTTTAACGTGGCAGAAATTGCACCCATTTTTCCATCACTTTGGAAAAATCTGAACCCTTCTTCACCTGATAAGCAGCTTATGTGGATTCAATGTTTACAACGAGAATGAAGAGCACCACGGGTTGCACCTTTTGGTGAGCGGGGTCACGATTTTCGAAGTGCTAAAAACACCATGCGTTTTTCAACGTGGCAGAAAACGTACCCATTTTTCCATCGATTTGGAAAAATTGAACCCTTCCCCCCTTGAAAATGAGTTGATGTGGAGTCAATGTTTACAACGAGAAGGAAGATCATGGCGGGTTGCGCCTTTTGGTGAACGGGGTCACGATTGTAAAAGTGCTGAGAAATATTGTGCGTTTTTCAACGTGGTGGAAAATGCACCCATTTTTCCATCGCTTTGGAAAAATTGAACCCTTCTCCACCTGACAAGTAGTTGATGTGGATTCAATGTTTACAACAAGAAGGAAGAGCACCATGTGTTGCAACTTTTGGAGAACGTGGTGGGGGTTTTTGATGTGTTGAAAAACACCGTGCATTTTTCAACGTGGCGGAAATCACACCCATTTTTCCATCTCTTTGGAAAAATTGAACCCTTCTCCACCTGACAAGCAGTTGATGTGGATTCAATGTTTACAATGAGAAGGAATAACACCGCGGGTTGTGCCTTTTGGAGAACATGGTGGGGGTTTTCAAACTGCTGAAAAATACCGTGCATTTTTCAACGAGGCAAAAATTGCACCCATTTTCCATCACTTTGGAAAAATTGAACTCTTTTCCACCTGATAAGTAGTTGATGTTGATTCAATGTTTACAATGAGAAGGAAGAACACCACGAGTTGTTGCTTTTGGTGAACGGGGTCATGATTTTCAAAGTGCTGAAAAACACCGTGCTATTTTCAACATGGTGGAAATTGCACCCCACTTTCCATCGCATTAGAAAAAAATCAACCCTTCTCTACCTAAAAAGTAGTATATGTGGATTCAATGTGTACAACAAGAAGGAAAATCACTACTGGTTGCGCCTTTTAGAGAACGGGATCGTGTTTTTCAAAGTTCTTAAAAACACCGTGTGTTTTTTAACGTGTTGAAATATTTTATTTAGTGTTGAAAAAGGTTTATTTTTTAGGACTTTGATAGTAGCAATTAAATTTTGACATGATAATTTTGTAGTGTTGATTACATATTTTCATTGTAATTACATCAACTTTCTATTTGTTAGAATATTGTATACTATCCATATATTACATGACTAGTTCTACGTTGGGTAACACCACTAAGTACTTTTTTAAAACACTCTAAAAATAGTCAAAGAGTAGGTCAGTTGCACACATTCCATATTTATGTATTTTAAATATACACAATGTACAATATCCTATACATGAATTGGAAATGTTTGCAATTATAATATAGGCCTATTGAACATGCCATACATTTACTTTCCAAAGCTCAACCTTCTCATTCTGTAAGATACACCATTTACATATCCGTTGCATCTACAACACAACGAATTAAATATTAGACAAGGTATCAAAGGATTTTTACCTTACATACAGTAAAAAAATGTTATGATATTAAGGACATTCAATACACAACTTGCGCAGATGCTAAATTGCTGAAAGATAAGTGGTGGCGGGGAGATGTTTCAGCTGCATTTGAACCACCTGCAAAATAAATGATCAATATGTTAGTCTTAGCCTCCATAATTAAAATTTCTTGCGAATAGTTCACACTAATAGTTCAATGTTTTAACTTGTATGTTCCATTTGTGTGGTTTGTCTCCTCTTTGAATGATTTCCGTTGGGAAATTGGAAAAATTCGTAGTCTTTAGCGTGATTGTCCAAATCTTCTATAATGACTAGCCTCTTACTCACACTGCAGTGACGTTTTTTACCCACACTAAACCATGGACGCATGTGGGTGGTGGTAATCTCATTGACATCTCCTTTGAAAGAAACATTTAACATATTTGATGCTTCTAAGTCTCTCCTGAACCTTTGAACACATTCAAAGAATGTTTTTTTCTACTCATCTATACTCAGTCGTGTATCAAAGATTGACTTCAAGAATTCTTTGGATGTGTGTTCCATAAAATCTTGTTCGCTTTCTATCATGAAACCACTAGCCCCAACTATTTTAGGAGTTCCCGTGACGTATAAGACATTATAGAAAATTATTTATTTATACACAACTAACCATCAACTGTCAGTGAGTATCAAGGTGGTGAGGAGGGGAAATCCCATAACATGCCATCATTTACAGTGCTTGTCTTTGTATAGGTATTGGATGTTGCATGGGAAATGAAAAGAAATTCAACACTCGATGCTTATTTCGTTACAACTTATTCCTAGCAATCTATATGACTACTTGCCACATACAATGACATTAAATTACCTTCAACTTCTGATGTTGGATACAAAGAAGAGGGGCCATGTCGGAACGTGTCTTCATTTACCTTGCTTGTCTCTGTATAGGTATTGGCTGTTGCACGAGCAATGAAAAGAAATTCAACACGATGCTTATTTTGTTACATGTTATTCTTAGCAATTTATACGAATATTTGCCACATATGATGACAATAAATTACCTTCAACTTCTGATGTTGGATACGACAAAGAGGGGCCGTGTTCAAATGTGTCTTCATTTACTCTATTTGTCTCTATATAGGTATTGGTTGTTGAACGGGAAATGAAAAGAAATTCAACACGAAGCTTATTTCGTTACAACTTATTCTTAGCAATTTATATGACTACTTGCCACATACGATGACATTAAATTAACTTCAACTTCTGATGTTGGATATGACAAAGAGGGGCCGTGTCGGAACGTGTCTTCATTTACCCTACTTGTCTTTGTATAGGTATTGGTTGTTGCATGGGAAATGAAAAGAAATTAAACACGATGCTTATTTCATTACAAATTATTCTTAGCAGTCTATATGACTACTTTCCACATACGATGACATTAAATTACCTTCAACTTATGATGTTGGATATGACAAAGAGGGGCCGTGTCAGAACGTGTATTCATTTACCCTGCTTGTCTCTATATAGGTATTGGTTGTTGCACGTGGGCAATGAAAATAAATTCAACAAGATGCTTATTTTATTACAACTTATTCTTAGAAATATATATGACTAATTGGCACATACGATGAAATTAAATTACCTTCAACTTCTGATGTTGGATACGACGAAGAGGTGCTATATCAAAATGTGTCTGCATTTACCCTACTTGTCTCTGTAAAGGTATTGGCTATTGAACAGGAAATGAAAAGAAATTCAACACGATGATTATTTCATTACAACTTATTCTTATAAATCTATATGACTACTTGCCACATATGATGACATTAAATTACCTTCAACTTCTGATGTTGGATACGACGAAGAGGGGCATTATCGAAACGTGTCTTCATTTACCCTGCTTGTCTCCCCATAAGTATTGGCTCCTATATGTGAAATGAAAAGAAATTCAACACGATTCTTATTTCGTTAGAACTCATTCTTAGCAATCTATATGACTACTTGCCACATACGATGACATTAAATTACCTTCAACTTATGATGCTAGACATGACAAAGAGGGCCTGTGTCGAAACGTGTCTTCATTTACCCTGCTTGTCTCCCCATAAGTATTACCTCCTACACGTGAAATGAAAAGAAATTCAACACAATGCTTATTTTGTTACAACTTATTCTTAGCAATATACAATGGTAACATATGATGTCATTGAATTAGTTGTCACTTCTGGTGCTTGTTATGATGACATCGACACATATTGCTTGCGAAAATCCAATTCCTTCAACACGTGCTTACATGTGTTTCCTCTAATAGCCCAAGCACATTCAAAAATGTCCAAGGCTCCGCATTTCATTACCAAATACCATGAGCTTCTTGTTGTTTGCTCCTAACCCACAATTTATTGCAATCAGGTGCAATTGCAAGGCAATCAGTATCAGGAATACTCTTTACTCTCTCAACCACTGTCAAAAGATGTCTTTCTTTTTTGAAATTGGTCAAAAATTTGGGTTTTTGTAACTTCCTCTTGTGTTTGTAAAATGGCTCCACCTTTAACACAAGTGTGTACAACAAATATTCCATCCGATGAGTACATTTATTTATTCTATCACACAAGTGTTTAGTCTTCAGAAAGCAATGGTAGGACTCGATACATGTGTTTGTTTCTTGATTCACATGGGAGAAGTTTCTAATTTTTTTTTCCCACATAGCTGTCAAGTGACACAAATTGAAAATCAGTGACATTATAAACCAAGAATTATAATTGATGATAATTGATAAGAAAACACACAAAAGTTCACACTCGACAACACGTTCGTTTCTCTCACACCATGTATTCCTGAAGTACTCGAGGAACTTAGTTTCCTCTTTGAATTCATTAAATAAGTCTTCAATGATTTGAAATGTGTGCTCATGATGAATTTCTGAACCATACATGATGGTACCTAGTCTCTCAAAAATCTTCCACCTAGTCTCTTTTCTACAATACTTGTGCACATTTTTCAACCATGCCCTTCGCACGTGCCGTAAGCATACCACTACATGACAACCAAAAACACACCTAATGGCTTGGATTTGCATCATCCATAATGAAGGAATTGATATTTCAATTAGTACGAAGCTATTGTCCTTGTTTTTGTACCTCCCCCAGCAACTCATAGATGTATTCAATCTTATTCCTTGATAAAACATTCCATGCAATGGGCACCCTAGCCTCTTGCTCATCAAAAACAAGCAAGGTGTATAATAGGTACTGCAAGACAAATGACATCAGAGGTTAGCATTGAGTACAAGACAAAAGAAGGAAAATTTTTATTGCTATGTGTCTTTTCTAACTTCATTTAGATTAATTGTGCCATATTTGTTTGTGGTGAATGTTGAATCCATGGATATTATGGAATTGTGTGAATGTTGTACCATTCTCTCGCACATCAATGGTGTTTACATCCCCATAATAAATGGAATGGTGTTTCCATTAGGTCATTGATAGAATAAAATTAGGTCCTTCTTCTTCGCATACCATAAGTTCATGTTCATGGCATCATTGATGTGCTTTTGAGACCACTTGGAATGTACTCTTTTCCATGCATTGAGCGCATACTTTCCTGTTAGGAATTCGTCCCTCGTGTTCAACATGTCCGCCAAGAAGGGATCCTCTATATGTTTATCATATATGATGTCCACTAAAACACCCATCATTGAAAGACTCTTAATGTAAATTTTTCATTCACTTGATAAGTACATGGGGCAATAGAAACACGAGGCTCATTAATGGTAATGTCATTCTACGCCATGACAACACTCACCATCTCCATCACAATGAAAGAAATCATTGTATATTATAATCGCCATCGATTTGGTCTCACATACATAAACCTTCACAATGAAGTGGCATTAACAAGCCCTTTTCATTATACATGCCTCCTCACTCTTTTCACGTGTTGGTGGTTTATTCCAATTGTCATTGAGACCATATCAAACACCAATAGCTACAATTAGAAACAGGTAACATCATTTAGTTTAAGTTGATATCAAATGTGACATGAAAATGAACGTACGAAAAGCATTTATGAAAACCATTATTGCACAAGGGATGAACCGAGAATATGTCTTCGTTGTATGCTCGTTATGGATCAACTCTATTCAAAGACGTCGTGTTTTGTGCGGATGAAATTATTCTCAGCACTTTCAAGTTAGAAACTTCTCCCTTTACGAAGATGCTTGTACTCTTCCAAATGGGATGGTTGCACAAATGTCTAATGTTACACTCATCCACAATTAGGTGTCCATCTCTAATTTTTCACCTGAGAATTGACTCTTTATCCTCCCCTAATCTCTTAGATAGGAATATTATATCATGTTTTCCCATTTGGGCCTCCTTGATGCGGGAGCATCATGAAGGAGAGTATTAATGCAGTTTTGTATCATTAATGACATCATGACTCATGGTTAGGAAGGTACTAAGGGGTCAAATTGAATGATTTTGAGTCATTGTAGAGGTCATTATCAACTCATGACATGTTGAGTCTGTGGAGTCTAATATTGGAAAAATTCAAATAAATGTCTAATTCCCTCCACATTTGGTAATTTGAATATTGAAATGAGGGATTTAAATAACCATTTATACGACTGCCTCTGGGTTAGTGCACAAGTATAGTCACAATTTAGGTCATCTATAATTGACAGAGAATGTATTTAGTAAAAACTCTCAAGGGACTTGGTATGTGAAGACTCCTTCAGTGTGTCAAAAGGAGAATCTCATATAATGTATCTCTAGAGGTTAAAATATGACTTTGAGATCATTGACATCATGGTATGTGAAAATCAGTTAGGGTTGAGAGTTACTGGGGGTATTTGAAAAATAAACTCGTTGAAGTTGGGACGTTACATTTCAAATCAAATATGGTCAGGGAATGGGATAAAGTAATCACAATAACCATGAGAAATTGAAAAAATTGATAAGAAGCCAATACTAGTTTTTAAACAATAGTACCCTCCCATTGTATCACAATTTTCATTGCATTAGGAATGGTTGTGAGTATGCTTGACGAAATTGCAATTTCTTTGTAAGGTATGAGTGATCTTAAAAGCCTTCTCAGCATTCATTTTACCGCCCATGTGATCGATCTGAATCCTAAGGGGCAAGCCCCTTCATCAATGCAAGAAAATTTGAGTTATTAATCTAGGTATCCTGAAGAATGCCATGTTTTAGCATACTCAGAGGTATATGATTGTGTGAGGAAATGATATACTGTGATAATTGAGAGTCAGAGTATTTTTTCACATGGAATTTTTGAGATCTTCAACTTTAAGAAAGAACCATAATCTTGGTATTGGATTCATGTGATGGCAATGTTTCATGCCCTAGAACCATTAACTGTGTGTATATACAAATGAGTGTGACTATTGCATAAAGTGCATAAAACCTAAGTAATGCTTTCTAAAGACATAAAACTATTGGGAGCATTGAAGGTTGATGTATGTAATAGCTAGAGTGCAAGTGAAATCACAACTAATAGCAGAAGATCGCATGCATATTTAGCGGATAATTAAAAGAGTGGATAGAGTATTTAGACTTATGACATTTTTCGTAATCAAATAAATGTAAACTGTTGAAATCCCTCTGACTGAGTGTATTAAGAAATGCTTTACAAGATGTATGTGTTCACTAAGGATGCTCAGGAGACATGAATAAAAATGTAAATACGTCACCATAATGCATGATATGACAAGTTGGAATCCAATAGACAATATAATGTTTGTTTATGACTGTGACAAAGAACTTCTACAGTGCTTTGGGTGACTAGAACACATTGATTGAAAAAGGGTTTTCACGTGTTTGTAGGCCTTCACTGGTAAGCTCATAGATTTAAATCACTGTTAAAAAAATCCTTGGTTCCATATTTTAAGCTTTGAATCAATTTTTTAGTAAAGTTACATCCGAATTACTCTTCTTAGGTATCTTAGTGTTTCTATATACTAAACAATATATTACAATAATAAAATAGTTCAGGGTTTTATCAGTTGAGCTAGGGTTTGATTGTTTAAGCCCTTAAACACCATATTTCACTTTGAAACTCCATGCATTCCCAAGATAGAATTTTGATGAACCAAAACATGTGTATATTGAGAACAGAAAATTTGTTCCTATTTATGGGTGTAATTAGGTTGTAGATATTTATTACCAGTCATGAAAAGACTGTATTAACATACAAGTGGGAGAAGCCCTAGTTTTGGGAGGTGTTTTGTGAAGAAATTATATTATGGCTAACTTGAATTTAATCTCAAAACTTCTACAAGACTTAGAAGCCCTTACATGGGCAATAACATTTAATTTTTTTGCATGTTTCTTATACCTATGAAACCTTATAACAAGTAAATTTACAAATTGTTTATGACATGTGCAAGAGGACAAACTCTAGTAAGGATTAGCTGGCCAAGAATTGCAAAAAGTCTAAGTGATCAATGAGCTAGAGATAATGATTCAAGCCTTTGATTTTTAGGAAAACTTCAACATCATCCATAGAGTGAACTATTAAGTCACCCAGCATTCAAAATGATTTGAGAAGCACTTGAATCACTCAGGTGTATACCTTGATGACAATAATCTTGTCTTATGAAAGCTTGTAGGGACATCTGGAGGATACACTGAAGAAAAGTTGAGGCATTGAGCATTGCTAAAGACTGCATTTTAATGAGTGAATTAGCATTAGAGGAGTGTGTGTAGGGCAGAGGTAAGTGCTATAGTATAGAGAAATTACCAGAGTTTACTTGAGTCAATGCTAAGAGGGAAGTTGAAGGAAAAGGTCAAAAACAGTGGATAAGGACAGAGATTCTTGAATTCATAGATAGTAAGGATTATAATAGTTCTATTTTTGGGATATAGGAAGATAGAGAATGTACATAAATGACCACTGATTCATAGAGTTCTTTGAAGGATTCTAACTTTAAGCCTACGTGTAGAAGTCATATTTACAAGAGTATCTAAGATAAGTTGTAATGAAGGTAAATGCTTGAAGTTTTGATATTGTCTTGAAGATGTATGAACCTGCTAAGTTTCAATGATCCTTTGCACCACTCCTCCTTCCCATGCCTAGTATTAGATAACAAGAATTCAAATACAAAAACTAAGAATAAGAATGTAGCTGAGCTATTTTAGAAGGTGCAAGGATTTAGTGCAAATCACACAAAAAACTTAGGGACAATGAGCTCTATGAACCATAAGTTTGAAGCTCTCGGCACTCCTGTATTTTCATAGAATAAATATGAATTCATGGTTGCTCACTAAATAATTCCATAACTCGTATAAATATTAGGAGCGGACTGCCTCGAAATTTTGATAGAAGTTAGGGAAGCATTGTTTGTGACCTAATACAAGTGTTTGCATGTCATAATGGGAGCTATAACGTTGAATTTATAGATGATTTTTTTTATAGGGCATGCAATGTTTTTCAAGCCGTAAGTGCAACTTTTCACCATCTTGCAAAAACTTGAAAAGATATGCAACATAGCAGTGATAGTTTAGGGTGTCCAATATTTTGATGTTGGTCCAAATGTTTGTCACACAAACAAGACTGTGATGGTTGACGAATATGTACTATGTTTTCCAAACTGTTTAAAAACACATCCAAATTATTCAACATGATTGAAAAACACTGTGTTTACTTCAACATTGTACTTCAACATGTTGTGACTATAAACATGATGTTGGAGTTAGCATGTTATGCCTAAACACAGTATGTGCCTATAATACATGTTGAAAAACACAATGTGTAAATTCAACTAGTTGGAAACGCGCATCGTGTGTTTCAACATGTTTGAAAACACATTATTTTTTTCAGCATGTTAAAAAACACACTTTGTTTTTCATCAAAATGGAGAACAAGCTGTGATTTCCTCATGTTAGTCATCAACCTAATCAATCATGAAAAATCTACTCTCCCTTGTATGTAATATTCTTAACATTTATATTAAAATAACATGCCTTGATTCAAACATGTCTCTTCAAAAGAGTGGTAAAATAGTCGTAAAGGTGGTATTGTTGTTTTTTTGTCTTTCCTTTTACCATCACTCTCTCACCCTCTCACTTGTTGAATGTAATTGCACCATTACTTGGCTTCCAAATAATATCAATTTTTGGAGCTCTCTTTTCCTTGTTTTAGTGATGGTCTTTCTCATTTTCTTTCATCAGTTCATGTCTTCACAATGGCTAAAAGTGATAATAGTTTCAAGCGAGAAATGAGGATTCTTGGTTAGTTTGTAGAAAAGAAGATAAATTAGGTGAGGACAAGGGATCTCAAAAAACCTAAGCTTGCATACAACCGAAAAGGACCGGTGTAAGAATAATTATATATTGGTTTTCTTCAGACCCTTATTCCTCTTTGCTAGGGAATTCATCAATAATATTGACTCGTGAAGAAAACCAGAATGTTGGTTAGAAACATTTTTAGATAAGGACAATACATTATTAACAAAGTATTAGTATTTAGCAGGTGTGTTTATTTATCTATGATGAATATAGTAGAAATATTATGGTGAAATTGGGGGGAATAGTAAAAATGTAGATAAAAAATAAATTGAAAGAATATTTTTATTTACATTTTGATTCACAACCGCAAATTTGGTGATGAATTACATTAACTAAATTTAACAATCGATTGAAAAATTAATAAACCTAGTTTTTTTAAAATCAAATTAGTTGTAGATCCATATTTGAAGTGACAATAGAGAAAAATGAAAAATCTTTCCCTTTTTCATGGTTGTATATACAGAAAAATAATGAAAAAAAACCAAATTGTATATTCCTTAAGATCCAATGTTTTTGGGTGTCAAATTACCTGTGACTAAGGTCGTTTGTGTGCTATGGAACGTCCCTTCCTAACAAATGTGAATGCAAATGTGAAATAGAGGACTGATGCTTTTCTTTGCATAGATGGTGCAAAATAATGGAGAACCCAATTCGGCCTTCCCTCTTCTTCTTGCGTTCTATGAAAGCGAAGTGTATATGTTTACTGTTAAAATGATGTTTGGGGTTATGTGGTTGCCTTTTGAGTCAATGTTTTATATGTTCACTTTTAATTGGTTTGGTTAGGCTTTCACCTTCCTCCTTAAATGCACCCCTTGTGAGTGGCAGCAACACACTGAACAAAGCCAACAAAATCGATAAATTATCCTTCGTGCATTTATGCAGGTCCGTGGGTCTGTGATTTGACTGCTTCAGGTGTTGGGTTTCTTTATAGGTGGCATGTCATGTGATTGGGGAGTGATGGGAAGATCCATGGGAATCATTTTAGTTTTTATGCATCCTGCACATACATGGGTGCATTTTTGGTGATGGATAGCCATCTCCACTAACCTCCATGTCCCAAAAAATAAATTTCCTTGGAATGTGGTCCTGAGTAGAGTGTTGAGATATTGAAAAAGGACCCATCACGCATGGAGACCCATAATACTTTATGGAAGAATATTCTGGTCTGATTTTCTATCAGTGATGAATCTATTGGAAGGATATTCGATCAAAGTTGTTGTCAGTGATAAATCTATTAGGAGGATTCAGGGAGTTCAAGGAGAGTTATAATTTCATGCATGTTTTCCTCCACTACCCAGCAGAGAAAGCACGCTTCAAAGAGGTACCCAGTTCAAATTTTTAAGCATGTTAGTATTTGGCATTGGTCTAGAAGAGGACGAGGTTTTACGGGTGTGTCAAATGTCTAGAATAGGTTTTTGAAGGATGTGCTCTGTGTTCTGCATTTCTCCCACAATATTTTCCAGCTACCTCTCAGACCTTGGCTCACCTCTTTCCCCACTCACCTCCCCAAAATGTAGCCTTGAGAAGTATGTGAAGGGATGCATGATAAAGGCATGACCTTTTAGACCTATCGATTTCCATTCATAATAATACAAGCACTTATTCGAGATCTAAGTCATAGATAACATTGAAACTCATGGTAACATTGTAATTTTGCAGTAATACAAATAGCTTTAGAGAAAAAAATCCATTGTGGGTTAATATAACCCTACGTGTGGAGAAATATGTAACTCTAATTAGGGATTAATAGGTTTGGATCTGTATTTATACCTAAATCGATTCCAATAGTTGTGACAGGAAAGGAAAGCTTCGTTTGCTGTAGTTTTGTTGTTGTATGTAGAAAGAAGACAGAAGCTTGAGGATACAGGGTATGAAATCTCCAACTGAATTGATTTTCATCTTCTGCACACTGGTGATGTGTGCACAATAATCTTTCCAACATATTTTCCTACTCTTTCTCTTTTTTTGGAATGGTGGTTGTATTGGTTAAGGCATTGGAATTTCCTTTTATCCCACGCTTGTGTGCAAGTTTTGTATCTTTCACTCCTTCCTATGTTCCCATTTCCCTGCATCATCCCATCCTGTCTCAAAATGGGACCTCTGGAACTCGATATAGACATCCAACAAACCAAAAAATGTGGAGGAATTTTTGGTCAGGTGTTTTAGTTGTAAGAGATCTAGTAGATATGTATGCAAAATGTGGAAACATGCGCTTGGCATGTGAAATATTCAAATAAATTCCTAAAATGTGTCCTCTTGGACTGCAACGATGGTAGGATATGGACAAAACGGGTTTTATGAAAAGGCTTTAGAAACTTTCAACTAAATGCAATTTCCAAGTATAGATCCTCCTTCTTCAGCCACTGAAAACCTTTCTCCTTTGGGTGCATTTCTTAACATTGTGAGACTGATATTGACAATAAATGACTATGAAATTGCATCATTTGGTTGTTGATGGTTTAGGTATAAACGTGGAGAAGGGAGAAGTACGTGAACTAGTTTCTATAACTCCACTTTTGGCATGGATTTTAAATTTAAAAAAATAAAATAATTTTTTTCTCTTTGGATGTGATCAGTGTCGGTTTTACCATGATTTTTATGGAGCTTCGGGATGAGGTATGGGTGAAAAATGAATGTCTTGGGTTTTCACGTGACTATTTGTCATCATGAGGCAACAATGGTGGTCTCAATGGATCATGACTGCACACTACCTGAAGCCCCACATACATGTTTCAGCCACTATTCTCAGGCATGGTCTCCTTTCCATCATCTTTGATAATTTTCATATTTCAGTTATCCTCTTGAATTTTAATAGAATGCTAAACCAATGGATAACTATACAATTAGAAATTCAACCAAATTTAAACTATGTGAAACAATGAAACTACACCTTGTGGTCTATGTAACCAATTTACTATTTGATTATCAAGTGTGATTGCTACCACAATCTGAAACATTGTTAACCGATAATATTTTAAATAAGTTCTCGTGTCCATGGTTAATGGCGAAAGTTAAATTTTTCGTTAAATAAACAAAACTTTTTTTAGTTATTGGAAATATTAGAAAAACACCACTTTTAGAGACTTGGAAAACAATTATTTTTAGCCCCCTAAAAGTTATGGCAAGCATTGTATGTGTTACTTGTTATGCAGAAATTTACGTCAAGCATTAGCTTGACCTTGTTTTCAAAATTTCACTCTCTTTGCCACTCTTTTAGAAGCCCTATTACCCCGTTTTGCACTTTTAGAAAGTTGTTAAAATTCAAAAGTTGGGTTTCGTATCAGCTCATTGTTTGGTCCCTGATAAACGAAATACTTATCCATCTTCACAAACCTCTAGTATTATTACTAGAAAATTTTTGTGAACCTTCAGTTAGGAAACATCACATTCCTTGGTATTTTGGAAAATCATTTTGTAGCCCCCCAGTCACAGTTTTCATTAGGTCAAAGTAGATCAATTGCGAACGGTGGCTCTGTAAAACTCGTCACCATTTTAAACCCATTTTTCAATTCTCAGTCCTGTCAAATCTGATGAATTCCCCATATATAGGGGAACTTGAGGGAAATTTTCTTATTTCTTGTTCATCAATCGAACACAAGTTTTGGACATGGTTTTCTGAGCCCTTGATCTAACTTTTGATTATTTGCAACTAGACCAATTACAACTGATGGCCTTGAAAATTTGTCTTCTTATGATAAATCATTCGACAGTTCTGAATTCAATCAGTTCCTGTGAATTCATGGTTTATACAAGGACATGTAGAAAGTTACCTACAGTGTTTTTTCTCATCGGAAGACAACATTTGAAAGTGGTTTCTTCACCTCCGAGCCTTAATTGAATGATTTTGAAACTAGTAGGAAAACGTGAAAGGAAAGTTGTAGTACCCCCCCCCCCCCCCCCCCCCCCCGTCGAGTTACAAAACCCCCATGGAAACTTGTTGACACTTGTAACTACTATTTGACACTCTATCGTGTGACTTGCTATCTGAAATTGAGATTTTGGAAAAATAGTGCTTCTCTCTCTCTCTCTCCTTATATCTTCCTCTCTCCTTGGTTTGGAAAAGAAGTAAAGTGAAAGGAAATACATATATGTCTTTAACCATCTCCTTTCAAATGCAAATTTTCATTATTATTATGTAAATGGTCGACTAAAAATGTTAATTATGCTTGACCTAGGTGGATACCATGTCAATGATTTATAAATTATTTCATGCTAACATGTTTTTGCAGGATGCAGGTAAGATGACGAAACTACGTGAGTGTAATTAATTATTTATTGTTAGAATTTATGTATGTTAATAGGAGGAAATTTTTATCTATTGTTATGTTACAGTAAATTTATTCATTGAAATTTTACAATATGAATGCAATGCTAGTTTTAGGGGTTCTTTGGGAAATATGTGTTATCACTGAATCACAACACCTTTATGTTTAAACAAGTGCATATACTTGAACTCATAGTGTGATTGGATAACATGGGTACTATCTCCAAGTTGTGGGACTTTCTACTTGAGATAGACCTCCAAAGAAAGCTGGTTCTTGCTCCTAAACTACCTGCCACAATCTACTCTAATGCAGGGTAAACTAACTATTCTAATCTAACTTTCGAAGGGACCAAGGAGACAGAATGCATAAAATGAAAGACTACACTAAAGCAGTGATACACCAGAAAAGGAGGGTGTGAGAGTATTCTTCCAATGTGTGAAAACTAGGAGTAAAGTGCATACTAGAAGAGGTGAAAACAGTTCTCCACAATCTGAAAATGCATTCACAACAATGTTTCATACATACACAATAATAATCAATCCTTGCAAGAGTATAAAGATAGACACAACAAACTTGTAATCAAGGTTGAAGGGGCAAGAAGAATTCATGAAAACACATCATGGGGAAGATGCATCCACAAACTTATATTTTATTTCTTCATGATATGTACAGTTCAATCTCTTACAAGATAAGGGCTCGATCACCATGCACGGAGTCCACAATAAGGGCCTACAGCACATTCGGTTCACAAATAAATTTCGGGATCTCTTTGCTACAAAAAACTACCTCCTTTACAATGAGCCCAACACTCCAATTTATTGGAAAATGAGAAGAGAGAGAGAAGGGGAAAATGGAAATACCGAAATATTTCCTTAAACCACTTGTAAGAGGCATTAAATAGAGGGAAATTATTGTATGTTACTTGCAAAAGTATCCCCATACTGTCGTAGGTGTTGCAATAGAGAAGGAATGATGACCATCCCTCTTAATTGCACTCGCAACTACCAAATAAAACATTGTTATGAACCCAACCATGTTTTATGAAAAATCCCCACTGATTTCTCATCAAATCTATAATTTCTATATTTCTATGCCTCGGTCTCAGAGACATAATTCCAACGGTACAAATTTTGTGTGATTTCGTTGAGAAATGTAAAAGTTATGACATTCTGAGTGCGAGTAGCTGTTTTGGGTCTCGTAGGCATTTTCTGTCATTTGACAGGAATGAGCATTAACTGAATGGGGCCGAATATGTTTCTTTTTTAAATATATCTACCCTCATTATAATTAATTTATGGTAGAGGATGTTGTGTTCATTCCAGAAAGTCCAATTTCATGAAAATCGGAGCTTGGAGTCAAAATTTATGGCCGTTTGAAGTTCATGGGTCAAACGTTGACATTTCCTTTGAATTTGCAGGTATTGCGGAAAAATTGGGTCCGCGTGTCCCAGATGTCCTAGAAACATTCTTCCACATCAGCCGATTCATGCTTCCTTGTCTCCTTTTGAGACATTTTCACCTCTGCACGCGTGGAGGGTCAACGCTTGTTTGGTATTGTCCCTCTGGATTCTACCTTTAACGTTGCATGGACAAGGAACATGAAGGCCTCCACCGCTTAGCTCTATTTCTTTTATACTTAGACAATTTGGGCCTGCTACCTTTTCCCAATCGCTGACTACGTGACGGGATGGTGCATGTTTGAGTCTCCCCCTCTTTGGACCTAGCCTGGGTGTTGTGTTAATGAGACACGTGGGGGTCTCCACTAACGCTCTTACACTTAGCCCATTCAAGCCCTCAAGTGAACACTTCCTCGTCAAGTTCTCAGACACATGGAAGCTATGCGCTTGTTTGGAAACACACTTTTTTGATTTTCCTTAGAAGTTATGCGGAAGACACACGTGGTATCTGTAGCTAGCTTGAATACTTTTGAGCGTCCGGTGTAACTTTTGGGGCTCTGGATAGGTGGAGGGTTGGCGCTAGTTTGGGGGACCACTCTGGAATTTCCCCTTGGAATTTTGCTGAGCTGACTGTTGTCTCCAAACTTACCCTAATAGTCAAAATTAGTTCACGGATGAAAGGTCCACAGGGTTACCTCAGCCATTTCTGCATCCACATTTTTTTCCCTATGAATATTTGGGAAAGAATACCTACCAATCAAAATAGGGAAATGCATTCCTTCCTTGTGAAACTTATTTTGGATTCGATGATAATCAACCAACTATCAAAATAATTCCAAAAGAATCCATTTATTAGTGGGGCACCTCGTCAACTTGCTTGGGGCACTGATGAAACCTAGAATCTGAATGTAGGTGAATGTAGGAAACTAAAAGTAGATTGCTCCCCATTGTTGCACCTCTTGGAAAGCCTCATCGGAAACACTCCAATTATATATTTCTTTGTCAAAATGATAGAGGAAGACATCAAAGAAAGCTTCGTTGACTCTTTGGAAATGCTTTCTCCCCTTGTCCAGGGTGAGTTGGGGATAAAACTCATATATTTGGGAGGTTCTGCAAACACCCTTAGTATTCAAACACAAAAAATCTCCCATAGCAGCAACTGCATATACTAGGAAAGATGTCATGTAGAAAGTCTTTGTTTCTGACACTTTGCCCAAGTGATAGTGAATTTTGCTACTAATATGCCCCCCATCAGATGAACTCATCATTCTTCTTGATAGTTTTTATGTAGAAAAACATCCATTCATGGAATTCCTTTGCAGAAGGAAGACCTGAGACTCTGCTTAATAACACAATAAGATCATTGAATTCTAGAATAAAATCTGATCGATGTATATTTTTGGGTAATTTCATGAAATTCTTAGTCAGATAAGATTTCATCATAACCTTTGAGCATACTTCTTCTTTTTTATCCCAATGTTTCACTGCTATTTCCGGTGAAATTTTTTCATAATCTTGAACGTCTAGAAATTTAAACAAATTCTCGAAGAAATATGGGTCCAAATGGATCACCACCTTATCATCACTATCCGTAACTGACATGGAGTCCTAATCAAAGTGGGCTGCAGCAGCTAAGAAATACTCTGGGTAATCCATAGATGCAGGAAAACTGGCAGCAAGGGATAGACCACTATCATAGATGACATGCATCTATGGCTTCTTGTTTGGGGTCGTTAATCTCTCAAAGAACTTGGGAAGATCAATTTTTCCTAGATAAGTGTCCCCAATATTTCCTAAGTTAGAGGACAGACAGGATTGGGGAGCAACACCAAGAAATGTGTAATTCATCTTCTCTTTTCCATTTGAAGTGGATTCAGACATCAAAACCTATGTTTTGGGAGCTGAATGTCATAGAAATTCTGAAATCCTGACAACAAGAAATCTATGAAATTCCAAACCGGAAAATTCTTAAAGGAATCACTGAATCAAAATCCCCGAAAGAGTTTTGTGAGCTGAAATTTCCAAAATCAAAAACACTAATAGAAATCTCCAAAAAAAAAATTCTAATTTTTTTTCCTAAAGCCAGAGGTTCTGAAAACCCAAAAGCAACAAATCTCCAAAATTCCAAAATTGGAAAATTCTCTGAAATGCTGAAAGAAACAAAGTTTAGAAATCCCAAAACTGAGATCTCTAAATATTTTCACTGAAGGATTTATTTGAATGAGTCAATCTCAAATATTTTTGGAGGAAACTGCAAAACTAATGTTAAATCACTAAGCTCGAAAATGAGAAATGAAAAGAAGTACGAGAGGCCTAAAAAGATCCTTTGAAAACCTAGAGGAAACTCAAAAATGAAACATGGTGAACCAAAAGAACGACATCACCAAAACACAGAGAGAAGCCAAAAGAAAAACCCAAATGAGGAGGAAACAAAAGAAAAAGACCTAAAACCAAAAGAAAAATAAACAAAAAACATACCTTGGAAAAGACGTCGCAAAGTACTAGAATGCAATGTCTGAGTGAATGTGTCAGGGAAAAATGACAAGTAACAATTGGAGTTTAAATAGAAATCCCAATATTAATGGTAAAAATATAATCCGTACGGAGGTAGGTGAAAATTAATTATGTACATAGAATCTCTAAAGATCTGAAACCTGAAATTCTGAATTTCTGAAAATTTGGGATTTTGGACTTTGGAAAATGGGAAGCAAAAAGATGAATTGGTGATTGAAATGTCCAAAACCTGAAAACCTGAAATTTTGAAAATTCAAACTTTTGGAGTTTCGGACTTCATAAAATTTCAAATGAAATTCTGAAACTGAGCTTAAAAACTCTGAAAGAGAAAAAACTCCGAAGTCTGAAAATTCAAAATGTTTGGATTCTTGGCCTTAGAAAAATTCACTTTCTGAGGATTTCTTTAAAAAACATTATTCTGACGTATAGCCTTCTTTTGGGTAGGTTAAATGGTTAACATTTTTTGTGATCTCTAGGGAAATATTTCCTGCTAAGGTTTTAGACTAGTAGGCTTAAGAAAAACATTGGTAGAAGGAGTCTAAACAACCAAAACCAAAATAGAAAACACGCAAGCAAAAGAAAAGAAAAAAAAAACAATGTGTAGAACACTTGAAGGAAAAAATAGAAAACTGTACAGGATGGAACCTCCTCAAAACCAAGCTTTGAGGTGTATCCCATTCACATGAATCGGAAATTCTTCTCCATTGAGTCTCGATAGGCAAAATGAATTTTCCTCTTTGCAACTTGTAATAACATAGGGCCCGCTCCAGAGAGCATCTAACTTGGCGTGCTTTCCTAGTTTGGTGTGATCTTCATCCCATTTTAGAACCAAATCCCCTTCCCTGAACAACCTATCAGAGGCTTTCATGTCAAAGGATTTCATAACTTGAGCCTGATGCTCTGTCAATGTATTCATGGCAATGTTTTGAATCTCCTCTAGTTCCATGAATTCTAAAAAACCTCACTGTTAAGGCCTCATCCTCCATAAAATCAAGCTGATAAGCTAAATATAGGGAAGGAATTTCCAAGGAAAGTGGCAGCTTTACTTCTTTTCCATATACGAGCATGAAAGGAGAAACCTTGATGGCCTTTTTAGGTGTTATTCGATCGGCCCATAGGGCGGTCTTGATATGTGTATGCCAAGTTCTACTATTGGCCTCCATATTGCACTTAATTATTCTTATAAGATTCTTGTTGTTGGATTTGGACAACAAATTTCCCTATGGATAATAATTAGACGTAGTCTTGAGTTAAACTCCATTATTGATGACCCATTCACTTATCTTCATCCCAAGGAAAGATATAACATTGTCTAAGATAACAGTAAAAAGAACACCAAAAAAATTCATCAAACTTTCTAGAAAATCAAGAACAACCTTTTCATTACTTTCTTTTAGAATGACTACCTTTATCCAGTGAGTAAAATAAACCATGGCAATAAGGACCCATTTATGCCCCTCACTAGATGGAGAATTAATCATCCCTACGAAATCTAAACCACACTTAATGAAGGGTTGATCCACCTGAACAAGGCATAATGGGAGAGTTTCCAGCCTTTGTTTTCCTATGAAAATATCACACTCTTTACATTTCCTCACCTAGATATGAGAATCTTTGAACAAGTTTGGCCAGTAATAACCAGCTTGCATGATTTTGCTGGTGGTTGTTCGTGTAGATAAATTTCCTCTAGACAGGCCATTGTGGAATTCCTCTAATACCTTATTCAACTCTTCTAGCTTGACGCAACGTAGAAGAACACCATTTAGATCCTTTCAGAAGAGAACATTATCTATCACGACATATGGGATAGACTACAGGAGGAAATTTCATCTTTGGAATTTATTCATGTTTGGAGGATCTATACCCGAGAGAAGAAAATTCTACATCTTTGTTGACCAATTGATCTCATCATTTCCTTCATCATCATGTAGAAGCATAATTTTTTCCGTATCTTTGGTCTCCATGCCTGCGGCCAGCTACTGACATAACCCGTTTCCCCTAACAAGCTTAGTGAGCTTGATGTTTACATCATATTTTGTTACTTTCATAATCCACCCAACTCGTTTCTCATTCATCTCCTTATTCAACAAAAAATATTTGACGCTAGGATGATAAACCATTAAATGGATTTTGTTGTTAGACAACAGATGCCTAAACTTCTTTAGAGATGGAATGACTGCAAAGACCTATTTTTCGATGAAGGAATATTTCAGTTTGTATTCCTTAAGAGACTGACTGAAAAAGGAAATGGGATGCTCCATCAAGTCATCATTTTTCTAAGTGAGAATTCCTGAAATAATTTCTTGACCTACAAAAGTGTAGAGAATAAAATCTCTATCAAAATGAGGATTCACCAGTGTAGGAGCATGGGAAATAGCTATCTTGATGGCTTCAAAAATCTCTCTTCCCTCCTTTGTCCATGAAAATGGAATATTATTTTTAAGCATGGATGTCATTGGTTTTGCCAACATTCCACATTAAGGAATAAATCTCTGCACAAAATTTATAGCTCCCAAAAATACTTTGGAGACCCTTTTTATGAATTGGGAGGGATAAGGACATAATTTACTGAATCATAACTAATTCGATAGACAAACCTTCTGCTGAAACAATATGTCCCAAAAAATTTCCTTCATGCACTGCGAAAATGCACTTTTTCGGATTCAATGCGACGTCAAATTCCCGACATCTTCAAAAAAATTTCCTTAGATGGGTGATATGATCCTCAGCATGTTTGGAGTAGATAATGATATCATTAAGATAAACCAATATCATATCATTGATGAGTCCCTTAAATACCATATCCATGGCTCTCTGAAAGGTGGCCCCTGCATTAGATAATCAAAAAGGCATCTTGTTATAAGCACACATGCCCCATTTGGTAGTGAAAGTCATCTTGAATTGATCATATTCTTGGACCAGAATCTTATTGTATCCTGAATATCCATCGAGAAAGGAAAATATTTGAGCCCCTGTCACTGTTTGGAGGATTTTTTCCATTTAGGGGAGAGGGTAGTGGTTTTTCAAAGAGGCATGGTTCAGGTCCCTAAAATCCACACACAACTGAATTTCATCGTTCTTTTTCCTTATAGGTACCAAATTACATACCCATGAAAAATTCTTGATAGGAAAAATTATACAGGCCTCGATAAGCTTGGTTAGCTTTTTCCACATCAGTGGTTCGATTTTGGGATTAATTGGCCTCTACTTTTGACAAACTGGTTTGGAGTTTGGATCTAGTTTACTAGTATGTTGAGCCAAGCTGGGATCGAAACCATGCAAGTCCTTATAAATCCATGTGTAAATATCATGGTATTCCTAACATAATCAGACAAAAGCCTCTTTCTCTTGAGTAGTGCATACCTTACTAATTTTCAGGACCTTCTCACTTACCACCTCAACTTCTTCAAAATCTTCTTCTTTGACCACCATATTGGTGCTTTGTTTTACTTGATCATCTAGATTGAAAATGGAATGCAATTCCTCACAAGGCATTAGCAAAATATGAGTGATTCCATTCAACATCGTCGAACAAATGAAGAAGACCAATTTGAGTGTCACAATGTGGGATGCACTTTTGATTCCTTCTTAAAGGAACTTTCTACAAGAGGCCTTGAACAACTTTGGAAGTAATAGTAGACTATCAAACAAGAAAGTAGCAGTGGCAATCAGCTTATGCCAACAACAGACAAAAATACATGCTAAGACCAATAAGCCTCCACCATTTTATATCTCACTGATTATTGATGACCATTTGGTGCACAATTCTATGATCGATTCTAGAGCTAGTAGTTCTGTGATACGTAAGCAGGTCACAGATGTACTACAAATTCCATGTGCTCTAATTTCAAGAGGGGTTGTTCACCTAGATGGTATTGCAATCCAAACTGTGGGGGTCATTAAGGGGCTTCAACTCACTATCCACGCATGTCCTTGTTTTAATTTCACATGGGATATATCTGTCATTGATCTCCCCCCAATATTTTCCATCTGCTTATCATAGGATTTCACCACAAAAATGAGAGGTTATATGTCATCATAATTATTGCATATGATCTTGAGGACTTGATATGGGACTAAGGTAACTATAAGGGCTAAACCTATCTATCATAATTACGTGGAACCATACATTTTTTGGCATGCTTGGTGGGACAGAGAGTTGGTACTTCCCTTCTCATTATATTGACACAAGGTACCTAGCGACTCCATATCTTTGGATTTCAAAGTGCAGTACATAAACTTATGTGAAGAATTCATACACGAGATTCTTCAAGGTGGGACAATTATAATCATAGAGAGCTTTCTTTGTCTCCCCCCAGAAGAAGGGGAAGAAACCTTTTAGTATCATAAGCTGACGCTTTACCTCGTAGAGGGCATTCAACTCCTCTTGAATGAAATTTTTTTTCCATCAAGACACAATCGACATTTGAACGTCATGGAAGCCAATACTTGTCCTTCATTCGAAGCCAGTACTCGTTTGATGTTAACACAAAGAGATGCCATACCGGAAGCTACCTTGAAAATTTTACCTTTTTACACTGGGGAGACTAATGTTTCACCTCGGGAGCACATACGTGATGTAGCTACCATCTGCCTAGTACACAGTATCATGGAATATAACTTGGTAGTTTGACTCCTTACTAATTCATTAAAAGGAAGAGTGCTTCAATGGTTCTGTAGTTTAGCTACTGGATCTGTTACCACTTGGAATGATATAGGCACAAAGTTGTGTAAACAGTTTGAGGACAAAAGTGATAATTTCTCACTTGTAGAAAAAATTCATACTATCAAGTAGTCTCCTCAAGAGTATATTAGCAATTTCAACCTTGGTTTTAACAAGACTTGGAAAAGGATGCCAAAACTTGTAAGGCCATCCCCATAAAGCACATTTCTATATTACTTATGGGCATTTAATAGTGATGTCACTATCATGATTCAGCCCATGGGGGGACCATTATCCTTGATGCTTATGAAGTTGTCATATGAGCTGAAAATTGCTTAATTCAAGCAGGTAAAATTTCTCCTAGGCCTCCCATTCCTATTTTTACAGATCTTTCAGGCCAATAGCCAGTCATTTCCCTAGCTTTGACAGCTTCTATTCCAGTAGCCACGCATGCATCTAATCCCTCAAATGATTTGGCTAAGGTAAAGTCACTATTGCAAACTTTTGAGAATGAACTCATTACAATGAAGAGGCAACAGTACCATTATTCTTTCCCCTTTCAACCCCAATATCAGATGAACCATCCTCCATTCCATGGAAATGGTCAGTCAAAAAATCAGGCCATAAGAAAAGTTTTGAATGTAAAACCTTTTAATTTTTGGAACCCTTCTTCTTCCAGTTCTTCCCATCCTATAGTCCTGGTCCAGAACAACTTCATCCAAGACTATGAATTGTGTTACCTTTGTTCTCAGCCCCATAATCAAAATATTTACCCAAATGATGTTTTGATTTAAGCCCTCATGGTTTAAAGCATAACTAGTCCATCTGAATCATCTATTAGACCATCCACCTCAGAAAGTAAAGACCAAGCTCCTGATGAAACCGCATTACTAAATTGGCAAGAAAAAGGATTTTTTTGGTGTGAATACTGACCCCCTCCCCATAACATCTAACACACATTCCAAGAAAAGGGAAATTGATAGACAGTCTTCCAATACTGATCAAGCATGACAAAAACATTGGTCTCTAAGTCATTGCACCCCCTGAATGGCCAGGGAATTAATCACGACATTCAGTCTGATTGGGACACATGGGATCACCTCTCAAGCTATGGGAATTGCACTTGAGGTGGACCTCTAGAGAAGGCGGGCTTCCTCTTCCTAAACTAAACACAACACTACTTGTAATGAAAAAAAGATGTCTTTCTAGAACTTTACTAACATTTCATGGGATTAGGGAGAGAGAATGCAAGTAAATTAAATCTATGCTAGAAGTGGTGATGCACCAAGAAAAGGGATGTTCAACTTCTAGAAGGGTTAATGTGGGTAGGATGTTCGCATCATTTTCCACCTTCACCTAGTGTAACTTGGAAAGGGTACAAAATACCATAGACTTGAAGCACACGTTTCTTTGCTAAACTTTAAACATACACAATATAAAGATCAGCTTTGATTTGATACAAAGATAATTTATCAAGAGGATAATCACAAGCACATGCCAATCATCCACTTAAGTGATAATAATAAAGCAACTCTTAATCAACAGAAGGAAAATACTTTCTCCCAACTGACGAAAGGTAATCACACTATTATTTTCACAATATGAAATAGATAATCTAAAATAAAGGTGAATTAATCAATAATACCAAGGAATAACATTCACAAAGCATAAAATAACTAATCATTTAACACAATAAAACATATCTTCAAGTGCAAGGTATAACTCTGAATATAATTAAAAGGTTTCAACAAATCTTTGAAAGCACTCTTCCATGCTTGAAGAGTAACTTCACCAAAAGTCTCTAAAAATATGTGTCTCTGAAATAATGGAAACATTCCACTATTTATAAGTTCCTAGATTGAGCCATTATAGTTGGGCCTTTACCTAACATTTAACTAAAATTATGAATGTCATTAATATAAGGGAATGGGCACCCATGAAAATAGAAAATTTGTTACAAATGTTGACCAAGTCAACCTTATAAATTTGACTGATTCCAGAGCTTGACCCTGTTCTTTCATGGCCACTCATATTTGGCATGATTCATCTACATCTCCTTTCTCTGATAGTTTCTATTTTAATTCCTCCCATACATCAATTCGGTGTTTGTACTTGAAGAAGCACCTGATAACACCCTAAGTTTCTTCATGTCTAGGTCCACATGCAAAGTGATTCACTACATCTACTATCTCGATCTATTTCGTGATCCTGGATGGAAACCTTCGAAGTTTATTTGTGACATTATTTAGTCTCCCTATGAAATTTAGACATAAGACAAGTCGGTTAATGAATTCACTATTGAAAGTCTTCATGACATCATCGTCCTGCTTCACCAAATCTTTGAAATTTTCCTTTATCTAGTCCTCAGGAAGAGCTTCAATATTTTCATTGAAGAAATTGCAGTTGGCGTTGTCAAACTCCTCTAAGATATCATTCAGGGCATCTATAATCTCCACTCATTTCTCCTCTAATTTCTTAATCAGATCTTGTAATACCTGACACCAGAATTCCATAGCCTTTTGATATTCAAACAATTTGGAGGCATCATCAATCACCTATTCTTGAAGAAGCAAGTTAGAATCTTCCTCTTTAATGTCACTCCTTGTTTCCAATGTTAAATTTAAATTATTATTATCCTCAGATAAGGATTCGTCCATCTTATAAATGGTGATTTTTTACAACCTGCAAATCATTATAAATCTCAACTGCTTCGTTGATCAAAGGCTTAACATCCTATAGGGTTCATTCCATCCATCTACTCACTGATCTCCCTTTCTGGACTAGCTTCTTGATCTCCTGATAAGAAATATCATTGATTGTAGATGAAATTTTCATATCCGTAGTAGTTGAGATGTCAGTGGATGGAGTGGGTTGTGTTACTCTACGCAAAAGTGTATTGAGCTGATCGACCTTGGCCTTGAGCTCATCCTTAGTGGCCTTGTCTTTGTCATATTTCTCCAAAAGGGCCCCAAGATCAGTGTGTACATATTTCTTTGATCCTTCATGATTAGCCTTCCCCAATGAGAACTTTGATATCTGGTAATCTGTTGCTCTGATTGTTTCTTTAGTTTTCCCCTCAACAGGGGTAACTACTTCTATCACATGCTCTCCATATGGTTTAACCATCAGACTTGATATGGTTCTTGGTCTCTTGGCCTATATTTTGGGCATGGAATCCAATATACTAATCTCTATAATGTCTCCTAGAGGAACCTTTTTCTTTTTCTTGGGAGTCTGTCTAAACAACCATTCTGGTATGGCTAGAGCCAATGAAGATGGAGTGGCAGATATATTTCCTGAAGCATCAGTTAGAGCAAGATCACTAGAAATACCAGCTGATATCTGAGAAAAGGTAGCCATGATGGAAGGTGTGGATGTAATAACAACCATAGTAATTGACAAAGCAATGCTGGGGCTTGTAATTGAATAAAATGGGAGTGTCAAAGGAAGTGAAGAGGAAATGGGTGACACAATATTTTCCCCAGCTGATAGAACTAGAAATGACGAGAATACCTAGGCCATAGAAGGGGATGGGAAAGAAGAAATGATGGTGGAAGTGGAAAGAAGTGATACTAGAAGTGATCATGGAGGAAGGGGAATATGTGATGGATCCTGAATGACACTAGGAGAGTCACTGACTTCAACTACTGTTATTACTGGCACTGCAGATGATGTAATATTGGGAGCAACAGACCTAGAGAGAGATGAGCCACAAACAAAAAATGAAATCTTCTTTTGAATTATAGGAACCCTTTGAGTTGACCTCTTACATATTGTGAGTGTTGGTTGGTTTATTGCTGGTGTATACCATGTATTTGTAGTTTGATTTTCCCCTTTGGGTGAGATTCTGAAGGTGGTAAACCAACTGAAAGTCCTCTTTAGAATGGGTCCCACCCTTTCCTTAGTATTTATGCATTATTCCACATACCAATCAACCCATGGAAGTGGTTGATTGGAAATATTATCACTCTTGTATTATTAATCTAGGAACTCATCATTGTCTTGTATGTCCTTTAGCACATCATCCAAACCAAATTTCTGAACTTCATCAAGGGTTAACCTTTCATAATCCCTTTGCCTCATGATGTATTCATCTTGACAATGAATCCATATATCTTCTAATTTGGGTATGTGAGCACTAGAAAGACCTGTCTCTCCTAACTTACCCCAATAATAAAAATTAGTTCACGGATGAAAGGTCCACAGGGTTACCTCAGCCATTTTTACATCCACATTTTTTTCCTTGTGAATATTTGGGAAAGAATACCTTCCAATCGAAATAGGGAAATGGATTCCTTCCTTGTGATGATTATTTTTGATTTGATGATAATCCAACAAATATACAATTAATTCCAAAAGAATCCATTTATCATTGGGGCACCTTGGTAACTTTCTTGGGGCACCTATGAAAGTTGCATTCCGAATGTAGGTGAAAGTAGGAAACTGAAAGTGGGTGAATTAATGTGTTAGAGTTTTTGTTCTACCAAAATCTAATATACTCCTACTCCTACACTAACCCTAACAAAGAAAATCTTAAACAAATCCTCCCACAAGTAGGGAGAAATAGCTTCCCTTTCTTAAAAGGGCAAACCATGCGAATGATTTGTCACTGAATATGGCTTCTTATATGAGTGCAAAACTAACCTTAAGCTGATCCTCCACCCATATAATCTAGGTGTCAATTGGAAACAATAAAATTTATCTTTTTATTCTTCTAATTTTTTATCGAAGAGGCATTATAGCTGATCCTTGGTACTTTGAGGCTCTTCCTCATACTTAGAAGTAAGAACACTAGTTGTGGCTTCTCCCGTAGCTCCAATGAATCGAAAAGTCTGATTGGGCAAGGTCTAGTCCTTTGAATTTTCCCACTACTATGATATTTAACTCCAAAAATGGAGTCTTCTTGTATATCTTCCTAGATGGATGATGTGAGAGGGATGACATCCTCATATTCTTTCCTTTCCTCTGCAGCAGGTGTGGATTTTGGAAGATCAAAATCCTCCAATTTTGATTCAAAAGGCATGTTGCAAACTGTAGGTTGTGCTTGCACATTCTCTTCCATGGCAGCAGGTTCTTCTAGTTAAAGGATGAATGATGGGAGAGAAGATATTCCAATTTTAACTAGTTCCTCCTCATCAAAACATCCTTTTAAGTTTGATAGGAAATCAAACTCTTTATTGTCCTAATGTAGCAAGGTCTCTCCCTCTTGCATGTTGATCTCAAAATCTTCATTATTTTAACCATATGAAGCTTCGTATTCAAACATGAATCTAGTGAGTTCAGACTCTTCAAAAAAATTAGACTTTTGGAGAGCTCGAATGGGAGAGGGGTCTGTAATCTCTTGTGCAACTGGCTCATGATTTAATGCCTCTGAATCTGTCTTAGTCAATGTTATCACTGAATCAAAACACCCTTAAATGTACACAAGTACATATACTTCAACTCACGGTGTTATTGGGTAATATGGGTACTATCTCCAAGTTGTGGGACTTGCTACTAGAGATAGACCTCCAGAGAAAGTTGGTTCTTACTCCTAAACTACCTACCACAATCTACTCTGATGCAGAAAAAAATATCTTTCCTAATCTAACTTTCTGAGGGACCAAGGAGAGAGCATGCATGAAAATGAAAGCCTACACTAAAGTGGTGATACACCAGAAAAGGATAGGTGTGAGAGTAGTCTTCCAATGTGTGAAAAAATAGAAGTAAAATGCATACTAGAAGGGGTGATAATAGTTCTCCACAATTTGGAAAATGCATTCACAACAATATTTCATACATGCATAATAATAATGAATCCTTACAAGAGCATAAAGATAGACACAATGTTCTTATAATGAAGGTTGAAAGGGGCAAGAAGAGTGAAAACAAACATATCAGGGGAAGATGCATCCACAAACTTGTATTTTATTGCTTCATGATATGCACAATTCAATCTATTGCAAGATAAGGGTCTGGATCACCATGCAGGGAGTCCACTACAAGTGCCTATAGCACATTGGCTTCACAAATAAATTTTGATAGATATTTTCTACAACAAAAAACTACCTCTTTTTACAATGAGCCCAACACTCCAATTTAAAGAAGAATGAGAAGAGAGAGAGAGAAGGGGAAAATGGAAATCCCAAAATATGTCGTTCAACCTCTTGTAAGATGCATTAAATGGAGTGAAATTATTGTATGTTACTTGTAAAATGCTCCCCATACTGTCCCAGGTGCTGCAACAGAGAAATAATTATGAACATGCCTCTTAATTGCACTCTTAGCTACCAAATAAAACATTGTCATAAATCCGGACACGTTTTATGAAAAAACACCATCAATTTCTCATCAAATCCAAAATTTCTTGATTTTTGTGTTTCGTTATTGGAGCCATGATTCCAATGGTACCAATTTCATGCAATTATATTGACAAATGCAAAATTTATGTCCTTCTGAGTGCGGGAAACTATTTTGGGTCTGCAAGGCATCTTCTATCATTCGACGGGAATGAGCATTAACTGACCGAAGCTGAATATGTTTCTTATATTTAAATATATCTACCCTCATCCAAATTAAGAAAGTCCACTTTTATGAAAATCGGAGCTTGGAGACAAAATTTATGGCCATTTGAAGTTTGGGAGGTCAAATTTTGACTTTTCTCTTTGCTGCAGCTATTTCGGCAAAATCAGGTCCGCGTGTCTCGACTGTCCTGGACACATTCTTCCACATCAAATGATTTGGGCTTCCTTGTCCCTATGCGTCTACTTTTGACTGGGCTGTGAGGACCATTGAATTCTGCATCGGCTGATTCCACTTAGCTTGGCTCCTTGTGCAGTGATTTCACCTCTGTGCATCCCGCGCTTACTTGTGTCCCGATTTTCCCGGAAAAAAATCTCCGCACCACCCATAATAGAATGACTTATGGAAAAATAATATTTTCGTGTTCCATTTGTCTCAATGTCCCAACTATTCCATGGACTGTCTGGGATAAATTTTTTTGGTTTAGTTGATTCCTTTGTATTTCGGCCCCAAACTTGGTATGACCCGCACTAGTACAACCCACAACCTCTAGACCTGCAATGCATTAAAACAGTCCCGGGACTTCATTTTTTGGATTTTTTATAAATTTTTGCTAACTTGTTGGATTTTTCCTTGGATGGGGAAGTTAGAGAGAAACTAAAGGAACCCAATTCTACTTGCTCGGGACTGAAGAATCTGGTACATGTTATAAAAATTACCTTGAGGGGTGAATTTTAGATAACATTCACTTCCATATGCTCCTCTTTAACTGGACTTGGAGCTGATTTTTATTCTTCCTTCTTGACTAATTGTGTAGCCTGGATTATATCAACATCCTCTTCAGACAAAGTTCCATTATGGAAACTACATTTATAGAAAACATATTGCTGATCTTCTGCTTCTTGTTCTTGTTCTTCTTCTATTGCAAACTCAGCCTTAGCCACCACTGGCTCTTCAACCTTGACCTCCTCTATTGGCTTGACGATCAACGGGATATTTGTAATACAGAATCTGGTAGCACAATTTTTTTGATTTTATATCATTTCTTCTCTTTTTGGTTCCTCCTCTCTTTGTTGTTCTCCTTGAATCGATTCTTTAGTCTCTTCCACACATGGACTTGGGAAAGTAGGAGGAGTGGTAGGTTGCGATTCAACCTTTTTTACTATTCTTTGTGGTGGTGATGGAAGTGGAGCTTCTTGTTTGTTTGAAGGGGATGACTTGTTGGGAGGGAAAAGGGTAGAGGAACTAAGGTGGGATAGAATATTAGGAGATGGGGAAGGGAAATCAACACTTGGGGCTTGACTCTTGATCATGCTAAAATGATAAAGTTTGAGAAATAGAAAATGAATGATGGGGAGTTGGTGATTGACTTACCCATTGACAAGGTTGTCTCGTAGTTTGCTTATATGCCTCAATATCCTCAATCCAATGTGTAAGTTGAGGAATCACTTCAACCATGAAGTCAAGATTCTCTTAAGGGCTGTAATGTTTGGGAAAAAGGCCTCCTAATGGACAAGGTGCCCTGACTGCACTGTGATAGCCTCCATCCCTTGAATCTTCTCCAGCAAATCAACATTTTCCATATAGCTATCACCATCATATGCATCCCCTTCTTCTTGATAAGCTTCATGGCCAAACTAGTTTTGACCCTTCTCATATGGGTAAGCATGATAGTTCTTAATTTTACCAAAACGTTTATCTTGAGGACTTGGGAAGTACATTGGAGGAGGACTGCACTGCTATAGGTGTGAATTCAATAAGGGGAATGAGCTCATGATTGCACAACTTCATGAATGTAGAAAATGAAAGATGTGGAAATAAAAATGAATGAAAATGGGTGGAAATGGATAGAAAAGGTCTGTAACTTAGAGAATGGGTTGTTGACCAGATGGAGTCGCCAGATGTGCTTGCATGTGCCTCAAAAGGATGAATCTTAATAGGAACACATCAACCTGCCAAGATGAAGTGGTAAGGTGCTTCAAACTTGTCCCATTGGGCATGCTAAAACTTTTAGTATTTATGAATGTTAGTATTTATTGATATTTTCATATGTTTTTGGATTTTTCAGATTTTGTGGGTGTTTTTGGGATTTTTGAGTTTTTAAATATTTTTGAATGTTTTGGGGATTTTAGGATTTTTTATTATTATTGGATTTTTGAGAATTTCTCAATTTTTTTTGGATTTGTGAGATTTTTGAAATACTCCTCAATTTTTTTGTAGTTATGATTTTTTTTTCGGGAATTATCTTATTGAGATTTTTGAATGCTTTAGGGATATTTATGATTTTCAAATATTTTGAGATTTTTAGGATTTTCAAAAAAAATTGGGGATGTGTAAGGTTTTTCAAATGGATTTCAGCATTTTTTAATGTTTTTTAGATTTCTTGAAGGTTTTAAATGTTTTTGGATTTTTGCGAGTAATATACTAGATGGTAAACTTCTTATGAGAGGTGAGAAGCCATGGTATCACCCAGATGTACATTGTTCTTTGTGGTAACTCATGCTTTGAATTATACAAAAAATGTCACTCTATTGGAAGAATATGTTGGTGATGATATGATGAAAATAAGTCCATCTATGTCCGAGACTCCACAAAACTAGTAAGATACAAGGGTTCATCAACAAAATTCAAGAAGGATGCAAGATGTATATAATGAATATAGAGATAATTGAAAACAACAATCCATTTTGGAAATTGTGACTCAATTCCTCTTAAGGTTACTAAATTTTTTTTGAAATGACTTTCACTTTATAGGTCACTTGCTAGATTTAGACTGTTGCATGGCCTAATGATTGGTAAGATTTTAGGTGAAGTTATAGTTCTCTCTTCAATTAGGGATCAAAATTACTTCTTGGAGATTTTATAAATGTAAGAACTTTCATATTTATAAGGTTTTGTAGTTTTTACAGTGACTTCTATGCCTTGCCCCACACCATCAGTAAGAGGAAAGAGTTCATCACTGAAGACAAGAGCTAGCCGAGTGTTACTATTTTTTTAAATTATTTTTTATGACGTTTTTTATGTTTTTTTAACTTATAAAATACCCTATAGAATTTCCCCCATGCTACCAGTAAGAAGCAAGCATTTATCACCAAAGATAAGATGTAGACAATTAAGGGAACCTTCCTCCATTCCCATTTTCACACTAATAGTAAAAAGTGTGGGATAAACACCAAATACTATAAAGGATGAAAGGTGTGATAGTTAATTAATCATAAGTTATTTTATTGATTTATTTTTATTATAGTTCTTTTTATTTGGGAAGGAACATCTGCCCCTAATCTCATCCCCATACGACTAGTAGGAAACAGGGGTTCAACACCAAAGACTGAGATGAGAGGCCAATCCACTTGGGTAAAGATGTTTAGAGATTTTTTTGTGAAATAGAGAACTTATTTTAAGGGACTATTTTACCATCACTAAGCTTTTAGGTATGACCATAGGTAGAAGCAACAAAAAATGGAGAAATTATAAGAAGTATGAGATGCAAAAGACTTAATAGGATCTATATTAAGATTTATCTTCTGATGATGAGTATGAGGATGTGATTTTTATAAAGGAAATATATGCCAATCGAATAAAAATTTCTAAAATATTTGGAGATAAGTCAAACATGAGGAAAATACAAGCACTTTTTCCTGAGATAGAGAGCACCTCAGGATAAAAATTTCTTTAGGTGGATTACATTCATTGGTTCATCAATTTCTTAACCATCTTCATTGGCCAATTTATAAGCTCTAAAGAAAAATTTAGCGGTGTTTTCATAGGATCCTAACCAAGTAGGTTCAAATTTCCCTTATTTTTCTCAGTCTTTAGTTATCTTTTGATTTTCTTTGAGAAGAAGACCACCAACCTCAAACTCTATAGGATTTAATTTTTTATGATAGTTACGTTATAACAAACTTTTATAGACTTGAAGGTGATTAAGAGCATTAAGTCTTCTTTCATCTAGAATTTCAATTTCATTAAGAAATGATTGTCGATATTCATCTTCATGAATTACATCTTTAAGGGATATTCTTAAGGACAAGAGTTCAACCTCTACAGGTAAAATGACATCATAACCATCTAAAAAGGGTGAATTTTGGGGCTCCCGTAGGTGTGTGGTAATATGTGTTGTAATCCCAAAGAGTGTGGTAAATTTGAGTCTTCATATTTATTCCATGTGTATCGACAATTTTTTCCATAAGGAATTTTAAAATTGTATTGATTTCTTCTTCTTGGACATTACCTTGGGGATAGTTTGGAGTAGACCATTTAAGTTTATTGTGGTGACACTTAGATAGGTATCTAATGAGATCATTTTCCATTCTCATTTAAAATGCACAATTGAATTCAAAATCGATAGTTGATATTATTAAAAATGGACTTTGATATTTGGCTTTCAGTAACGTAGGTGAGAGGCATAGACTCTACTCACTTGGTGAAGTAATCAGTAATGGTAATGATGAACCTAAGTCCATTAGAGCTCATTATTCTAATTATACCAATGAGATCAATCCCCCATTGAGAGAAGGGCTACCTTGTGGTGATTGTTTGTAATTATTCATAAGGTGCATGGATAAGGTTGCCTTGTTTGTGACAAGTCTAGAATCATTTGACAAAAAGGCATATGACATTATCCATTTGGCCAATAGTACCCAATAAGTAGATTTTTCATAGCCAAGTCCATACCATTTGTTTGTGCTTCCTACATACCATAGTGGACTTCAGTTAAAACACTAGAGGCCTCTTCCTGATTAATACATAGGAGTAGGGTGCCATCGTAACCTTATCTATAGAGAGTATTTACTAAAATTATGTAATAAGAGGACTGATACGTTAAATAATGTCTATGAATATAATTCATGTTTGAAAGGAATGCTTTGTCATGGATGAAATTTTAAATATAATTTTACTAAGGGTTTCTAGGACCGAGGACTTCACATACCAAAGCATTTTCATGTAGATTATAAACAAACTTTAAGATGTTTTCTATGAGAAAGTGTTCCTCAGGTTGCTTGATGAAAGTTATAACAAATATTTGATAGTTTCCTTTGAATATTATGAATTATATGGATTTGGTGAAAACTAATCAATCAAAAATATATACAAAGGATATCAACAGAGCATTTATATGTATTAATATTTTCATCCTTGACTTGGTATTTTTTTGGTAACCTATTTAATGATAAGTAGTCATTTGTCAAACACGACCAACTCTTTAAGGTTCAACGATATGGAAAGTTTTAATCTAGTGATGAGGGCTTCATACTCTATGATATTACTATTATATGGTAATGCTAGTGGAAATGATTTGACGATAACATGTCCTTTATGTATGATAAGAAAAATACCTGATCTTAATCCATGGAGGTTACAATATCCATCAAGAAAAACATCCAAGATGGCGTTATATCGATGTATAAAATATATTCATTGGGAAATGTAAAATGGAGTGGTTCTGTTCTAGTAAGAGGAGCCTCAACAAGTTTATATGTAACGGAATGTACATTAATTGTTCTTTGTGGAAAATAGTCAATGTCAAATTCACTAAATAGGATGACCGAACTGGACATTCTTCCTGTGAAAATGGGTTGAGATAATATCGGAGAATAACCATAGATCTACTAGTTTAAAAAATTCACAGGTGAATAATGCAAAACATGAATTTCTCCAAGACAAAACAAAGTAAGCATACCAGACTAGAAATTAAAAAATACAAGAGATATAATCATAATAGCACATAAATAGCTCCAAACCAATAAAATCAAATAGAATAATGTAAGAGATGTAAATAAAGCAGGTGAATGTGTAACCTCCTCTTAGAATCATGGAAATATCCACATAGAATAATGGTAACCAAAAACAAGATTTGTGTCGGCAAGTTGTAACTAACACCTAGAACAGTGTAGTCAAGTGGTAGCCAACACCTAGAATGGTGTAGTCAAGTGTGCACATAAGAAAACATATACCATAAATATAGGGAAAATCCAACTGACATGGAATATATCGATTAGGATAATCAAAATAAAGTGAGGAAAAAAAATCCTAGACTAATACCCGTTATAAACACAAATTTGGAGGGAAGTGAAAAATGAAAGTGGGTCCCGGAAAGAATGCCTAATGAGGTACCAATGTATAATTAAATCTCTAATAATATATGTATGAAAAGGAGGAAATCCAGTGGGAAAAAATACCCCCTCAAAGAGAGACATAAAAACTGAAGAGGCTAGAAGCCCTCCTGAATATAATTAAGTTGTTGATATAGACCGCAACCCAAGAAGAGTTCATAGATGAATTAACTTTATCTCAATGAAAGGTTTGATGAAGATGTCATCAACATGCTCTGAAGATAGATAGAATATCAAAATGATGACCTGCTTATGAATGAGCTCCCAAATTAAGTGCATGTGAATTTCAATGTGTTTGGTCCTCTAATGAAGGACCGAATTCATGCATATCTGGATAGTGCTTTGGTTTTCATAAAAGATGATTGTAGGCTACTCGATATAGATACCAAGCTAAACAATAATCCTTTGAATCCAAATATCCTTAGTAGTTGCATTAATAACTCCCCTATACTTTGAATCTATGGATGATAGAGCAATAAAATTCCACTTCTTTCTCAATCAACTGATAGGAACAAAAACTAATGAGAAATAATAACCTGAAGTGGAATTACAACACTTATTTTTGCTGGCCCAATCTGATTCTGAGTACCCAACCAAGTCAATGTATTAACCAAACCTATAGTGAATCTCATATTTGTGTGAGCCCTGAATGTAGTGAATAATCCTCTTAGCTGCATTCTAATGTAATTCATGAGGTTCATGCATATACCTAGAAATAATACCAATGACATAAGAGATTTTAAGTCTAGTGTAAGTTAGGTAAATAAGGTTGTCAACAATTTTCCGATACAAAGTAACATCAACCAAGGGTGTGGAACAATCGAACTCAAGATTGAATCGAAATAATAAAGGAGTTGGAGATGGATTGCAATCAGCTATGTAAAACAAACATAGAAGATCGAGAGAGTACATTGGATATTCAATTGAAATCCTTGAATTAGAATGTGTGATCTTAATGCCAAGGAAGTAGTGCAGTAGACCCAAGTCATTCATGGTAAATTTATCCTAAAGAGTTGTAATCACTTTCAAGATATCCAATGATGTCCTCCCACTTATCAAAAGGTCATCCAAATAAAGAACCAGTATGAGTAATGAATCATCTCGTAATAATAACTATACATTGGGATTTTAATGGTACTCAGTGAAACCACGAGCTAGGAGGAAGGAATCCATGTTGGAATACAAAGCCCTAGGCACCTATTTGGTGTCATAGATGGATTTATTAAGTATAAAAACTAAGGATGAATCTTGAAAAAATCATGGTGGCTGCTCCATGTAGATTTCCTCCTATAGGTCTATATAAAAAAAAGCACTCTTCACATCCATTCGGTACACACACCAACCATGTGTTGTGGCTAAAGAAAGTGTGAGTCTAATCACAGTAATCTTAGCTATGGGTGTAAAGGTATCGAAGTAGTCTATGTTGGCTACCTATGAAAACACCTTGGCTACTAACTGATCCTTTTACTTATAAAATGACCCATTTACTGCAAATTTGGTCTGGTATAGCTGTAGACACGTGAATTCTTATTTTGTAATCTTATTTCCAAAACGCACACAAATCACCCTCACCATTTCCAAATCCATTATAATTAGTGATCTTTGCTAGTTATCTAACATTTTTTACCACTTTAGCCAATTAACAGTGATTTTTTTTATTGTGTAAGCCCATTCACATTTAGTATACCACTTTACAGTGAATTGCAAGTCAAAATCCTCTTCAAAATAGACAATTAGAGTTTATTAGCTAATTAAGTCTATTTTCCCCTTATTTTGGTCAATATACCCTAGTATTGAATCAAACCCCTCTTCTAACCACTCAAAATCACCCCATTCACCTCCACAACATCTCAACAAGCTTCAAATGCTTATCCTAGCCTCCTAGTTGACCCTAAGCAGATGATTAAGACTTCATGCCTCTTAATAACTTGGTAATTCACTAATTTTGATTCGGAAATCCTAATCATGATTAGTAAATATAATTGAATATTTGGATTTTTAGTCCCACATGCACCAAAATAAAAGTTTCTCCTAAAAGGAAAACTATAAAAAAGGGTGCACCTCATTCCTTTAAATTTCTTACCATGCTTTGATTTGGATATCATATAATAAATATGATATATAGCCAAGTTCAGTCCTTGCTTAAAGCCTGCAATGGGGTTAGTAGATGGATATCCAAAATGACCAAGTATTTATTGGGAGAGGCCATTTCACCTTGTTTGTAGTAGCAACCATAACCATTTGATTGCCCTCTTAGGTCCATTTAGGACCATCTAAGGTAATCCAAGCATATTAGTAGTCATGTTTAGTTATATTTTTTATTGTTTTCATACTAGTTAAGCTTTTTTTTAAGCTTCTATCTTAATGTTACATTCCTAGACTTAGAACCCTTGGCTAGATGGATGACATTGGTGTTATATTTCCTTGTTGAGTCATGCAATTTTCTTTGTAAAGTTTAGGGTGTCATCATTTGGAACACCCGGTGGAACTCACAAAATCCATTCTCCCTAAACCATGATGGCTTAGGTGTATCATCCACGTACGGTTGTGTTTCATGGTATTTTACATTGTTTATGACCTTCTATTGTTTTAGTATAGACGATATGGATTTAAATAGAGGAGTAAAATTGTAGTGTTTATTCTCGGTAAGATGATTACCCTTTGTAAGTTTGAAAGGTTTTTGGTTATGTGTGGATTGTACCCATTTTGAGTCCACTATCCCATCACTAACGTCATTTTTGTTTCCACTAGGAACAAACTTTCTTTTATCGTTAGATTTAGAATCATTCTATTCATGGGATAAATTTTTTAGAGCCCGTCTAGCTCACAATGCCTTTTCAATTTGACTCCATTTTTCGATTACCTCCTCAAACATGTTACCAAAATGTATTTACAAGTGAAACGTAATGTCTAGATGGAGTTTGGGAACAAATATACCTATCATCTATTTTTTGAGTATGGCGCAAGGAAAGTGGATAACTAATCTTCTCCATCGTTGTAAAAATGTAGTGAAGTTTTCATTATTTCTTTTCTTGGCATTGCAGAGATCCAACATGGTGATGTCATTTTGTATATTAAAGGAGAAGTGTCATACAAAACTTTCTGCTAGTTTTAGCCATGTTTATATGGATCCTTTAGGGATGTGAAAAAACCATTCTAGCATTGTTTCTCCTAAATTTAGTGGAAATAAGCACATGAGATAATTATCGTTGAATGCTACCTCTTGACATGTCACATAAAATTCCTTTATATGATCATGAGGGTCACCTTTTCCCTTATATTTATTAAATTTTGGAAAATCAAAATGTCTTGGGAAAAGTATTTGTAGCATGGCTTTTTCAAATGGGTAAGGACATAACTCATGGAACCGATAATTCTTATTATTACTATAGGTTTGGCCCTCTTGTAATGCTTGAAGGACGTTCTTCATTGTTGACCACTCTTGATTAAAAATTGGATCTTGTGTGGGTGACAGCGTAGGTCTATAAAAAGGGTTAGGCATAGGTGTATGCGCACCCCAGTTTGCCGCATGAATCTCTTCATAAGGATCTCTTTGTGCATCTCGTCACAGAGTTTTTATCTTGAATTTGTAAAATGAAGCTTTAAAGATTATTTCTTTGGTATAGTTTGTTTCACAATTTTTGGTTTTTCATTTTGTATATGTGAAGCCAAACTTACCAATTGACGAATGAGGGCTTAGACCTATAATTCAAACATAACCTCTTTAATAGGTATTTCATGATGATATTTATTAGGAGGAGGTTGTGCATGATGAACATGTTCTTCATGGTCTTCGCATTGAATTTTAATTGGAGGTAAACGATAGTATCCATAGTTTTCAAATGGTATCTCCTCAGTATTTTGCCATGCAGAAGTAGAGGCATGAGCTAGATTTAAAATTTTGTTAAGAGTGCGATGAGGGAGGTCTACTTCTTCTTCTCCCCAAACCATTCTGATGAGAAGAGAAGGTTCTACTCTAGAAGGTTATTTGGATCCTAGTTACACAACCCACATAAAAACTTCCTGTTTATTATGAAAAATGTACTCATCAAAATGGATGGAATAAAGCTCTACATCCATATGAAGAGACTCTTCCTCTCCACCACTATCGTCCACCATGATATTATCCTCCAAAATAGGGTTGTCACCTCTAAATATATTGGCTGCCAACTTTCATGACCCCATCCTCGTAGTAGGCATTACTTAGAATAAAAGGTACAACATAAAATATTTCAATTAAGGTTTACTAACAAGGGACTCTAGTTAAATTTGCATAGCATAATGACACTAAGTTGTTAAAATAAGGTGACTATAGAATATCCACAAATATGATAGGTCAAAATCAATGTATGAACTAAAGAATAATGAAAAATATACCCTAACAAGGTAATATATGACAAAAGTTTTCCTTATAATAATATAATGATGTACAACGCCCAAAATTTAGTCAAACCAAATAGTTTATTCTCTAAGATTCTGTCTAGATAGGTTTGCAACCAAATAGTGACAACATAACATCACTGGTTAGGTTGAGTTTGCAACAAACAAGGCCTAAATGATAAGATAATGTTGATGTAATCTTCTAACAAGATATACTAAAAAATTGTTTCTAAACACTACCAAATTCCAAGTCTCATAAAATGGATGATAACAATGTGAGCAATGTAATGTCACTATTTGGACAAGTGAACCAATATTTCAGGAAAGCAAGATTTCTAATGTCAAAATGATGTTATGGTGATGTTAACAATGTATCCTCAACACTCACAAAAACTCAAGACAAAGTTAGTATGTAAAAACTATTTCTAAGTATAACAAGAAATTTCTATGTGTACGAACAACGTAACTCAACAATATAGAGATTTAGGCCCAATTTCACAATGGAAACAAGACGTAAATATCTCAATTATATGGCTACAATGTTGTAAGCATAACAACTCAAAATATGAAAATGATTAAATAACCTAACTATGATGATACTAAGTCTTAAATATTGGTTTTTGAGACAAGGGGGCCTACTAGATCATGAGTACGTACCATGCACACTTTAAACACTTGTGCTCTGACATTGCAACCTAGTTACGTAAGTAGAATACAAAACTGGTGGACATGCGATATATAACGGTATCTGTATATGTTGTTTCCTTTTGTCCAAAATTGGGCAACAAGAAAACAAGGGTGTAGACCAACTGGTTTTGAAATAAACTTTGTGTTATTTCGGCAGAGTTTTGCTTTGTCTTAAGATAAGTGAAAAACTAGGACAAAATGAAATTAAGTATATTTCGTGATGAAATGTCACACAGTTTCAACTTTAAGATATTCTTTTTGTTGTTCAAAAAACAAGATTTTGAATCTAATTTTTTTTTCAATTTGTGAGAGCTCTCAAGTATACTATCTAATACAAAAAAATGGCTCTAAGTCACCAATATTCCTAGGTGGTTCTCTCTTTAGGTGTCACAAGATATCTATGACCGAGTTTGATTTACTCAAATAGTTGTACTTACATCCTTAAGTATCTTAGCTTTACTTTACACCCTTAAGTATAATGAGCACCAATGTGCATTCAGCTATACTTTCACTGGGGTCATGATACGCATATGTTTGATGCTAATCTCACTAATGCGTACTAGACAAGTCGGTAGTGTGGAGCACCTTGTTGTTTCCTTACCAAGGTTGCCTCCTACGTGAACTACTTTAGGGTTCCTAGAACAACCCCCATTTTTATAGCTTAAGGCTTATGCAGAAAGGGTTATGTCCTAGTTAAGCGGACAAGCCGTAGGTCTTAACCGAAACCCGCAAATACAATGTGATGATTGTGGTGTATTTTTTATCTTTTATACTGAATGTAGTTTTTTTCATACTCCTTTTGTAAACCTACAATCACATGTGTAGTTAGAATTTTTTTTTGATTCCTCCTTTATTTGACTAGTGTTACATCCTTCACAAAAGGGTTAGTAGTTTCAAAATATATTCACAATATCATAAGAAAATAACTATGAAAAATGCTTGTAAATGAACTACCTTGTATCATTTTTTTCCAAAAAAAGGTTTATTCCCAATTCATCCAAGTTATTTTTAATGAAAAGACTAAAATTTCTTTTGATTCCATAGATCATGCAAGGGAAGAGCATACAAAAATTCTCGCCTTGATTATTTAGCAAGTGAAAAAGCATTTTAAACTAAAAGATGATTAACAAAGTTTCCTACTTACTCTAATGATAGCAAAAAAATGTTTAAGAGTTATTTTGATTCTCTAGATAACACGAAGTACAAGAGAAGAGTATACACACCTTGACCCAGAATCATACCAACCACGGAAACAAGATTAATTATTTAAAAACCTAAGTGATTTCATAAAAAAAATTACTCTAAATCTATGAAATTAACAAAAAAGGCATCTAAAAACCTCTAAAAAGTAACAAAAATCCTAAAAACAAAAAATGGAAACTTTGAGTTTATAGGAAACATTTATACAGACACACCTACATGCCACTTTCGATGTGTGTGCTCCTATTTCGATGCTTATTCTCCTCTTCTGAAATGTACATTCCCCTTTGTAAAAATAACAGACATTTTGAAAAATACAAGCTAACGTGTTTTCTTCCAGAAAAGTGGGTGCGCCCCTATTTCGATGCCTATGCTCCCCTACAAACGTGTGTGCTCCCCTTTGTAAAAATCACAAATAGTTGAACAATACAAGCTGATATGTATGCTTCTACCTCAACTCCTGCACTCCTAGTTCAATGCTTGCGCTCCCCTACCGACGTGTGAGCTCCCCTTTGTAAAAATGACAGAGTTGAAAAATATGAGCTGATGTGTGCGGTCCTTCTTCAAGGTTTGCGCTCCTAGTTAAACATTTGTGCTCATAGTTCATTTCTTGCGCTCAAAGTTTAACACCTTCACTCCCAGTTCAATGCTTATGCACCCCTTTGTAGGTAGTGGCCAAAATTTGAGTTTTGACAAGAATTTCTTCAAAAAGTTCAAATCTTTGGTTTTTTTTGGCAATTTTGACAGGGCTTCGCCTCCTTGAATCCTACAAAAAAAAATAAAACAAAAAATCTTCCACTAATCTAGTTGAAACAACTTTCAAAAATGGAAAATAATCTATAAAATTTTTTAAATTACTCTAAAACTTTGACTTTAATTTAAAATGCTTGATAAACTAATCTAAAAATATTGAAAGTACTCGAGAAAGCTTGAAAGTAAACTAGAAAACTTGAAATTAATCTAGGAAACTTGAATCTATGGGAATTAAGTTATAAAACCTTGAAAATTACTATAAAAATTTGAAATTAATCTAAAAATCTTGAGAAACAAATATAAAAATATTGAAAGTAAACAAGAAAGCTTGAAAATGAACTAGAAAAATTTAAATTAATCTAGTAAACTTGAAACTTATTTATAAACATGATATAAAAAACTTTGAAACTAAGTTAAAAAGCTTTTAAAAGTTAATGCAATGGGGTATTGTCCAACCATGTGTGCCAAATTATGACACCCTAAACTTTACAAATTAAATTTCATGACTAAACAAGGAAATCTAACACCAATGTCATCCATCTAGCCAAGGGTTTTAAGTCTACGAATGTAACATTAAGATAGAAGCTTAAAAGAATGCTAAACTAGTATGAAAACAATACAAAATCTAACTAAACATGCCTACTAATATGCTTGGATTACCTAACATGGGCCTAAATAGACCTAAGAGTTAAATAAAATGGTTATGGTTGCTACTCCAAACAAGGTGAAATGGCCTCTCCTAATGACTACTTGGTCATTTTAGATATCCATCTACTAACCCCATTGAAGTCTTTAAGCAAGGATTGAAATTGGATATATATCATACTTATTATATGAGATGCAAATCAAAGCATGGTGTGAAATAAAAAGGAATGAGATGCACCCTTTTTATAGCTTTCATTTTCATAGTCTATCAAGTCTTCCCTCCAAGAGGTAATAAATTTCCACATGCACACATTGGATCTCAATGAGAAAACATGGTCAGTATGTTACCAAGTGTCTTATTTGGGACCTTGTTCATAATCTTACTCTAACATGTATCTTGTCTCACGATTTGTGCCTTTGGCTAATCGCTTCTTCATCATGAGGCTTCTAAGCTATATTAAAAAAAATCATGTTGTTCTTCTAGTTTGTTCAGAACATCCATGTATATAAGACTTCCTTTTTTCCATGTTTGTGGGCACCTTTCTACCATTTCTTAAAACAATGTTACACATCTTTCTATCAATTGCTTCTTGGCTAGCTTACACTAGGGGCATCCTTTCTCTTTTAATTGGTAAAACAATGAAAAACGGAAAAAAATGGTAAACAACACACACACAGCTAAATCCTGTATCACTTGCATTATCCTCAAACATTGACATTTTTCCTACAAAAAATCTTTATAACGTTCTTACTTGTTCTTTTCTAAAATGACATGTACATCATTTTGATCTACCTCCATTAAAAAATTTGGGTCTTGTTATTATGTTGGTACTCCCATGCAATAGTGAGTTTCCAGGTACTATGTCATAATACACGAAATATTTTCCATGGGACTACTTATGTCCTCCGTTTTCCCCTTTCATGTGTTATTGCTTGGGGCATAATTTTTAACCCTTGTCGTTACAACATGAACATTTGGTAAATGTAGCTTGATAACAAAAACATTGGTACAACTGTCTTGAACGTTGTTTGTTTGAATATATGTGATTTTTTTTTTTCTATTAGGTTAGATGGTCTACTTTCTCATATTGCATTGCATTATGTATATTGCATGGAGTTAAACGTCATTTTACTTTCTTGTATTGCATTGCATAATGTATGTTGCATGGAGCTACGCATTTTTAGCAGTAAACAATTGTTAGTAATTTATCTTTTCATGTTATCTTACACTTTTATTTATTTTAAATAAAATCCGATGATGTAGACCTAGGGGCAAAATGATATAAACATGTTTCTTATTGAAAGGATGAATGAAAAGCTTAGAATTGTCTTATATTTATCCATTAATCATTTATTCTTCATTGTCATCTATTACCACTACTAATTTTTCTTCCAAATCACCTGGGGAAATAAATAATCACGTTTATCCCTATCCTTCTTCATTCTCAATACCTAAGGGTTTCATGCCCATTCTGAATCATTTTTTTCTATCCATTTCAAATCATATTTTCAATTGTCGATTGACTTCTTATATCACCCCATCGACACTCGAGGGAGAATCCTTCATCCTACTTATTTTTCTTCAAAAATTTACCTATTTTACACTTGTCTACTATGTTTGAATTGAAGTCACTAAATTTACCTCAAACATTGGCAAATGTAGACACCTAAATTCCACTTTTGCAATCTTATTGCCAAAATACACACAAATCACTCTCATTCTTGCCAAATACGTTATAATTAGTAATCTTTGCTAACTACCTAATGTTTTTTACATTTTTTTCCAATTAACAATGCTTTGCAGATTGTGTAACCCCGTTTGCATTCAACATGCCACTTTACAAAAAATTGAAAGTCCTCTACAAAACAAACAATTAGAGTTTATTAGCTAATTAAGCCTATTTTTCCCTGGTTTCGGTCAATATACCTTTGTATTGACTCAAACCCCTCTTCCAACCACTCAAAATCACCCCATTTGCCTCCAAAACATCTCGACAAGCTTCAAAAGCTTATACTAGCCTCCTAGTCAACACTAAGCAGTTGATTAAGGCTTCACACCTCTTAATCACTTGGTAATTCACAAATTTTGAGTAACAAGGCCTAACCATGAATAAAAAATATAATCAAATTTGGGGCTTTTCAGTCCCACATGCACCAGAATACTTGTTTCTCCTAAAAGGAAAACTATAAAAAGGATGCACCTCATTCCTTTATATTTTACACCATGCTTTGATTTACATCTCTTAGGTCTATTTATTCCCATGTTTTTAATCTAAGCATATTAGTAGGCATTTTTAGTTATATTTTGTATTGTTTTCATACTAGTTAAGCATTCTTCTAAGCTTCTATCTTAATGTTAATGCTATCCCAATTTTGGCCCCCAGCAAAATCAATCACACACAACCCCATGCAAGAAATAAATTCAAAGAACGGTTCTGTCGAATGAACCCACGCTTCAAATCTAATGAACAAGTTATAGGTAGGTTCTAGTATGGATGATCATGATCGGGGAAGGAAGAGAATAGTGTCCAAGAAATGGAGAAGGCTCAAAGTGTTCGGGCTTTGGAAATGATTCAGAATAAGTCCCAAAATTGGATACATATTGAAGAATCAATGAAACCCTCCACGTGTTGCATCAGCGCATATCCAAAGATTAAAATAAAAAAGTAGACTCAAATGAGCACGGAGCTTCCATGTGTCCCAGGCCCGATAAAGGATAGAGCTGACCGTTGAAAATTTTAAACAAGTAAAAGGAAACATGTGTTAGCTCAGCACAATTTCAAGATGAGATCCCAAGGAGGAGAGTCAAACTTGCACCATTCATCCATGTGGCCAATGGTCAATAGAGGAAAAATTCAGAAGCGGGCCTAAATTGGTTAAGTCAAACTTGCGCTATCCATTCATGTGGCAAATGGTCAATAGAGGAAAAATTTAGAAGTGGGCCTAAATTGGTTAAGCATAAGAGTGTAGGCGGAAGGAACCACATGTATTAACGATGCTCCTTTAACGGTAAAATCCAAGGTGGGTTTTCAAATGAGTGTGGACTCTCCATGTGTCCCAATTCCAAAAAAGGGACAGAGTTAGGGTGTTAAATAATCAAATTAGAGGTAGGCTAGCAGATGGTGCCAAGTGTCAGCACGGTGCTACTTCAAATGTAAAATTTGGGGTGGGTTTCAAAACAAGCGCCAAGCCTTCATGTGTCAAGGGTCAGACTTTTGGCCCCGCCAAGCAAAGAGACTTAGGAAAATTATAAAGAATCCTAAGGAGCTCTTGGAATCTACCACGTGTCATTACGGCATCATTTCAAGAGAATAACAAAGGAGATGAATCTCCAAGATGCGTGAGGATGCCACGTGGACCGGTACAGACAGACTCTTTAAACATGGCGCGCCTGCAACCCTAATCTTGAGATGGTGATATATTTCGACTGGAAACTCAGATTTGGATGGGAGAAGACTTTTTGCAAATTTCTCGACGCTCTTTATGCCATGGAAACATAAAAAATCATTATTAATAGGATTAATTGGGTGAAAAATAGGAAAACATCTTCCAAGCCATTAATACAGAATCTGATTTCTTCAACTACCATATTAGATTTAATTTCATTGGTTGTTTTTCTTCCTTAGCACACCAAGTAGACATAGGGAACCATAATTGAAAAATTTTATGTGGATTTGAGAGTTGCATTGATCGATAGTGGTTGAGATTTCAAAGAAGGATTCAATGCATATCCCAAGGGAGTTGAGGCAGGATTCAAATTCTTCCCTCCTCTCTCTCATTCTTCCTATATATTGTAATGAAGGGGCATATTCAAAGTTTTCATTTTTTTTTCTCCTCTACCCCCTCTCTCTTTCTTCCTTAGTGTAGAACGCTGATTATAAGCCTCCTTTCAGGGATCTGTAATGGCATTTTCTTTCCTCTTGCCCGTTGATGATGGACCGTATAACATTTTAGAGCAATAAAATCTGTTTTGTGATGCATCTGTCCATTTTTGGCTTATTCTGTTGCCTCTTCTTACCTCTCATCATTGCAAGGTATATTGTGCATACTCTGATGTTTGTTACAGGTTCTAGGAGTTGTGCTTAATGGGTTTTGAAGTGGTGTTCCATGTGAAATCTATCTCTTGTCTGTGGTGCATTCTATCCACCGTCTCTTCTACACACCTCTCTCCACTTCCGGTAGTCATATCTATGATTCAACCAATTCATTTTCTAGTGTATCATGGCTTAGTGTAGGATTTTTCACCTTCTCTCTCTCTTTCCCCTTGGAATGATTAGATTAGGATTAATTAGATTCTTCCTGCATTAGAGTAGCTTATGGTAGGTAGATTAGGAAGCAAGAACTGGCTTTCTCTAGAGGTCCATCTCAAGTTTTGCAAGTCCCACATGGTCCCATGTTATGCAATCAAACCGAATGCCCCACTTCACACACAGGCCATTCGGGGGTGCTATGATTCTACACTAACAGTTACATTCCTAGAATTAGAACCCCTGGCTCGATGGATGACATTGGTGTTAGCTTTCCTTGTTTATTCATGTAATTTGATTTGTAAATTTTAGGTTATCATGAATAGCCATCAACATCATACCATATTCCTTCCCTTAGGAATTTAAGTCAAATTCCAAGTGTGATTATTGATTAAGGAATTATATTTATCATTCATAGCACCATCCCACTCAAATATGCTTGATGACTCTTCGAATTTCTATGGATCTAACATTGAATCATAAAAGGTATGTGGCCTACTGTAATATTCTTCATGAATAAGTCTGTCATCCTTTGCATCCTCTTCCTAATCACCTACACTCTTAAGGTTCTTCCTATCCCAAAGAGGGTGTAAAGTGGGTGAATCATGTGTCGAATCTGCATTCTATGAAGTGTTTCTAGAAGTAAATGAGGATCAATCCTCATTACTTTCCTTCTTATTATAACTAGAATAATTAGAAGACGCTACCTCAAGAACCTCATTTGGATTATGTGAATCGTTAGACTGTTCATGAAAACTTAGTGAAGCCAAAGTAGATGGAGAAGCATCAATTAAAGATTCAATGGGAATCTCCTAAAAATTAACATTTTTCTCAATGAAAAACTCATGAGTTATCCCTTGAACCCCTCTAGATACCCAATGACTAAGAAATGTTTGGATTGAGACTCCATTTCCATGCATTTTTAAGGAATTTGCACCATTGCTGGTAATCTGAAGATCCTAAAGTGATTAACTTTCAGTTTATTTTTGTACCAATCTTGAAAGGGAGTTATACATTTAAAATCTTTGTGTGGAACCCTTTTTTGTATATAACATGTAGAATTGACGAATTCTTCCCCAAACTAGGGAGCTAAAGATTTAGAGGAGATCATACAATTTTCCATCCCTTTCAAGGAAATTTTTTTATGCTATTCCATTCCATTCTGCTGAGTAGTGTAAGGAACTAACTGTTATAGATCAATACCCAATATGGTGTAAAATTTATCAAATCTATTTCTAACATGCTCCCCCCATTATTTGTTTGAAGAACATTGATGGCTTTCCCATATTGATTTTCGGTAAGTTCCTTTAAGTCTTGAAAGTAATCAAACACTTCATATTTTTTCTTAAGGAAGTAGACCCATGTATATCTGGAAAATTCATCTATGAAGGTGAGAGCATATTTGGCCTTAGTGAAAGAAGGATGGGGAAAATCCTATGTGACATTACTTTGAATCAAATCTAAAGGTGTAGAAGATATCCAGGATTATCCCTTGTCAAATTTCTCTTAAAAGTGTTTTCCAAGAGAACAAACCTCACAAATTAACTTTGAGAAATGAATTATTTGAAATCTTGTAGCCATATCATGTTGACTAAGATGCTTAATGTAATAGTAGTTAAGATGGAAAAACCGTTGATGCCATAATCTGGTAACTCTATACAATTATGTGAGAAATGCAGTAGCGGAAAAATTAGGTGAAAAATGTGAGAAGGAATATAACCTAGCATGGTGATCTTCCTTTCCCATAACTACTGTAGTCTCATTCTGTAACTTTGTTATCTCAACTGAATCTTGATAAAATAGGATTCTCATTTCCTTCTCTATATGAGTAATCTGATACATTGATAGGAGATTAGTTGAAAGTGAAGGTACACTAAGAACATTTGTGAATGTTCCACCTACAAATTAAATATTCCCTCTCCTTGAAGATTTAGTATCATCAGTTGAAGTGATAGAGGACATGCACCATGGATCTAGGGAAGAAAACGTAACCTGTGATGATCCCATATGGTGTGAAGCACCAGAGTCGATAACCCACAAAGCAGCATATGAGGATGCAACTACAACTAGTTCCTTTCCCTTATATTTCTCTTTATCTTTTTCCTATTCCTTAGTAGTTTTGTGGGTTGATGAAGAATGTTTGACAATTTTAGGGACCCTTTATTCTTATTTTTAAGGATATGACCGAGGTGGCCAATCTACTTGTTAATACATTTGCGCTCATCGTGCCCAAGTTTCTTGCAATAGGAAAACCTAACCTTTTCCTTTTTAGGATTCCCATTTGAACAAGAGGTTTTAGTGGTAGAATTATAAAATGTAGCAGATTTATATTCTTTCTTTTTTCTAGATCCTTTCTCTTTTACTTCTTGACTTGCTTACTAGAGGAATTTTGTTTCCCATTCTTAAGAATGAGTGGTTGAGGTTTAGATGAATTCAAAGTACCCATTTGGATTAATTTTTCTTTATCCTTAGTCAAATGATAAATGAATTCATCTAAGTATGACATAGACCGTGAGGCTCCAAGAGCCCTCATGGTAGCATAAAATGTAGAAAAAGAGATAGAGAAGTCCAGAACTAGATTGGAAAGCACTGAAAAAACTAGTTGTTAATCCTTCCTTTCCGTTCATAATTATTTTAATTGCAATCGTAAGAAACTTGATCTTGGTAAATAAATATTTCAAGGTATCAATGTTTCTATGACTTAAGATGATAAGTTCTATTTCTATCTCATGACCCCTCATACTGTCAACTTTTCCAAACAAGGTATCTATGCTTTTCCACACTTGGTTGGGAGATTATCTTGAGTCTATGTGAAAGAGGAGTTCAAGAGACATTGAAAGACACAAAATTCAAAAATATTTATCACACTTATTAAACCACTTAACTTTATCTACGACTTCATTAGGCTCGAGTTCTAACCCCATTGCTATATAGTACAACCCTTTACTCCTAAGTGAAATGATAATTTTTTATTTCCATTAAAGGTAGTTAAAAGGTATATATGGGTTAATTTATCTTAGATCCATTATTGAAGAAAGAAATGTTATGGTAGTAGTTTCACAAAACAAAGAAATATGTGTGAAGAAAGAAGTTCTGAAAAACAGAGGAACCACACAATATACCTGCCGAAAACTATATCAAGAAGCCCCCAATAGTTTTGGAAATTTATAATTTAGTGCGTTTTTAAAAATAAATAGGTCCAATGCTTTGGGAAATGAAAATGAATTAAGTTGTGAAAAAATGGCACAATATATTGAGCTACCTATCAAAAATTTTACAATAATTATTTCCCATAAATAAGTTCTATTTTAAATCAATTTGCATTAAACTTGAAATCCACTTTTTTTAATAACATATAGCTTTAGAAAAATAAGGAGGATGGATTTGATAAATCCAAGATTAATCTATTTGATTTGTATTAGGAGGGGTTTTAATGAGTTTTTCCTATACACAGGTTGCGACCAGATATCTGCACTCCTAATCTGAAATTTCTATAGATCAGTGTGTAATAAACTAATCTTCTATGGTACTTAAAATAGTAAATCAAAATTGATCTTTAATCCATGTATGGGTTGTTGAAAATATTATTGAAGATCTGAAAATGTTTTTTAATCAGGAAAAAATCCCTTTGAAAGTTTGACATAAATACAAAATAATGCCATAGGTGGAAAAATACCCTTCAAAAATCTAAAATTTTCTAGACCTCGATAGATCTTCCACGGATCCATCAACAATGATTTACAGACCATAAAAAAATAATTTCCATATCTTTATATGCACTATGCAGGTGTGCAAACCTAATAATCCTGCAAATAGGCTATATACAAACAAATCTACACCCAAAACACCCAAATAATTGCAAAAAATTACCTCAAATGAAATTGAACTTTCAAAATAATAACTACACAAGCTCTTTACTAGCTCAAATCTAATACCCTATTGGATAAGTGTCAGATATATACTAGTTCAAATAATGTACATGTGAATGATGCAAGAGATTACTTGTTCCAAGATAAAGCAAACAAGCATACAAGACTCAAAATTAAATAAATACAATAGAGATAATTGCAATAACACAAAAATAACTGCAACTCAATACAATCAAGTAGAATAATGCAAGAGATATACATATAGGAGATGAATGTGTAACCTCCTCCTAGAATCATGGAAATATCCACCTAGAATAGTGGTAAACCAATAGTTAGAATGGTGTAGTCAAGTGGTGACTAATACCTAGAATAATGTAGTCAAGAGGTAACCAACACCTAGTATAGGGTAGTAAAGTGTACACTTAAGAAAAGATATTCCATTAGTGTAGGAAAAATACAAGTGAGGTGAAATATCCTGAGTAGGATAATACAAACAAAGAAAGGAAAATAAATCGTACACTTATACATTTGTTCTCAATGTGCCCAAGTTTTTGTCAATAGGAACACTTAACCTTTTCCTTATTAGGCCTCCCATTTGAACAAGATGTTTTAGTGGTAGACTTATAATATGTAGTGGATTTTTGTTCTTTCTTCTTTTCTAGATCCATTCTCTTTTAATTCTTCACTTGGTTGGTAAAGGATTTTTCTTTCCCATTCCAAAAAAAGAGTGCTTTAGGTTTAAATGACTTCAAGGTATTCATTTTGATTAACTTGGCTTTATCCTTAGTCATATCAAAAATGAATTCATCTAAGTATGACATAGACCATGTGGCTCCAAGAGCCCTCTTGGTAGCATAAAATGTAGGAAAAAATATAGAGTAGTCAAGACCTAGATTGACAAGCACTGAAACAACTAGTTGTTAATCCTTTATTTTTGTTGCACATTGTTTTAATTGCAATCATAAGAAATTGATCTTGGTAAATAAATATTTCAAGATATAAATTTTTCTATGACTTAAGATGATAAGTAATATTTCTAGCTCATGACCACTTATAGTGTCAAATTTTCCAAACAAGGTTTCTATTATTTTCCACACTTGGTTAGGAGATGTTTTTTACTCTATGTGAAAGAGGAGTTAAGGGGACAGTGAAAGACACACATTTCAAAAATATTTATCAAACTTATTAAACCACTTAACTTTATCTACGACTTCACTAGGCTTAGGTTCTAACCCCATTACTATATAGTACAACCGTTTACTCCTAAGTGTAATGATAATTTTTGATTTCCATTAATGGTATTGATATGGCATATGTGGGTTAATTGATCTTAGACCCATTATTTTAGAAATAAAGGTTATGGTAGTAGTTCCATAAAACACATAAATATGCGTGAAGAAAGAAGTTCTGAATAAGATAGGAAACACATAGTATACTCACTGAAAAACTATATCAAGAAGACCCTAATAGTTTTTGAACTTTATATATTAGTGTGTTTTAAAAAATAAATAGTTCCAATGCTTTAGGAAATGAAAATGAATTAAGTTATGAAAACAATGGCGCTACATATATAGCTACGTATTGAACTTTTTACAATAATTATTTCTCGTAAATAAGATCTATTTTAAATCAATTTGCGCTAAACTTGAAATGTGCTATTTTCACTAAAATATAGTTTTATAAAAAAAAGGAGGATTGATTTGATTAATCCATTTCATTTGTATGAGGAGGGTTTTTAATCATTATTTTCCTATACACAGGCTGCGATAACATATATGCACTCCTGATCTAAAATTTCAATAGATCTGTGTGTAACAAACTAATATTCCATGGGAAGTAAAATAATAAATCAAAATTGATCTTTATTCCATGTACTGGTTGTTGTAGATCATAAAATGCTTCTTAATTACGAAAAATTCCCTTTGAAAGTTTGACATGCATGCAAAACAATGCCATATGTGAAAAATACCATTCAAAAATCTAAAAATGCCTAGATCTCGATAGATCTTCCACATAACCATCAAAAATGATTTAGGGGCCACAAAAAAATAATTTACAGATCTTTATATGCACTATGCAGGAATGCAAACCTCATAATCCAATAAATAGGCTATGTACCCACAAACCTACCCCAAAAACACCCAAATAATTGCAAAGAGTTACCTCAAATGAAATATTTTTTTTTAAATAATAACTAGAAAAGCTCTTTACTAGCTCGAATATGATACCATATTGGATAAGTGCCACATATCGACTAGTTCAAAGAATTTACAAGTGAATGATGAAAGACATGAATTGTTCCAAGATAAAACAAAGTAAGCATACAAGACTACAAATTAATAAAATATAATAGAGATAATTACAATAACACATAAATAACTCTAACTCAATACAATCAAATAGAATAATGCAAGACATGTACATATAGGAAATGAATATTTAACCTCCTCCTAGAATCATTGAAATATCCACCTAGAATAGTGGTAACCAATAGTTAGAATTGTGTAGTGATATGATGACTAACACTTTGAATAGTGTAGTCAAGTGGTAAGCAACACCTAGTAAAGTGTAGTCAAGTGTACACCTAAGCAAGCATATCCCATAAGTATAGGAAAATTCTGAGCGAGGTGAAATATCCTTAATAGGATAATACAACCAAAGAAAGGAAAATAAATCCTACACTAATAAATTTGTACTCATCGTGCCCAAGTTTATTGCAATAGTAACACTTTACCTTTTCTTTCTTAGGCTTCCCATTTAAACAAGATATTTTAGTGGTAGACTTAGAATATGTAATGGATTTATGTTCTTTCTTCTAATCTAGATCCATTCTCTTTTAACTCTTCACTTGGTTGTTAGATGATTTTTGTTTCCCACTCAAAAGAATGAGTGCTTGAGGTTTACATGACTTTAAGGTATTCATTTGGATTAACTTGTCTTTATCCTTAGTCATATCAACAATTAATTCATCTAAGTATGACATAGACTATGTGGTCCCAAGAGCCCTCTTGGTAGCATAAAATGTAGAAACAAAGATAGAGTAGTCAATACCTAGATTGAAAACAACTAAAAAAGCTAGTTGTTAATCCTTTCTTTCTGTTCCACATTATATTAATTACAATCGTAAGAAATTTATATTGGTAAATAAATATTTCAAGGTATTAATGTTTCTATGAATTAAGATGATAATTAATATTTCTATCTCGTGACCCCTTAGAGTGTAAAATTTTCCAAATAAGGTTTCTATGCTTTTCCACACTTAGTTGGGAGATGTTTTTGAATCTATGTGAAAGAGGAGTTCAAGAGATAGTGAAAGACAAAAAATTCAAAAATATGTATCACACTTATTAAACCACTTAACTTTATCTGTGGCTTCACTAGGATCAGGTTCTAAACCCATTGCTATATAGTAGAACCCTTAACTCTTAATTGCAATGATAATTTTTGATTTCCCTTTATATGTGGGTTAATTTATCTTAGATCCATTATTGCAAAAAAGAAGAACTATGTTAGTCATTGAAGGAAACAAAGAAATATACGTGAAGAAAGGAGTTCCGAACAAGAGAGGAAACACATAGTATACCTACCAAAAACTATATGAAGAAACCCCCAAATGTTTTGGAATTTTATAACTTAGTGTGTTTTAAAAAATAAATAGGTCCAATGCTTTGGGAAATTAAAATCAATTAACTTCTTAAAAAATGGCACTATATATTGAGCCACCTATCAAAAAATTTATAATAATAATTTCCTGTAAGTAAGCTCTATTTTAAATCAATTTGCACTAAACTTGAAATGCACTTTTTTCACTAAAATATAGTTTACAAAAATATGGAGGATTGATTTGATTAATCCAAGATTAATCCATTTGATTTGTACAAGGAGGGATTTTAATGATTATTTTCCTATACATAGATTGCGACCACATATCTGCACTCCTAATCTGAAATTTCCATAGATCTATGTGTAGAAAACTTATCTTCCATGGGACTTGAAATAGTAAATCAAGCTTGATATTTAATCCATGTATGGGTTGTTGAAAACGTTCTTGTAGATCTGAAAATGCCTCTTAATTAGGAAAAATTCCCTTCGCAAGTATCACATGTATGCAAAACACTGCCATAGGTGAACAATACCCTTCACAAATCTAAAAATCCCTAGATCTCGATAGATCTTCCACAGATCCATCAAAAATGATTTAGGGCCCACAAAAAAATAATTTCTAGATCTTTATATGTACTATGTTAGCCTGCAAACCTCATAATCCTGCAAATGGGCTATATATCCACAAACCTACACAAAAAAATGCAAATAATTGCAAACAATTACCTCAAATGAAATTAAACTTTCAAAATAATAACGATACAAGCTCTTTGCTAACTTGAATCTGATACCATATTGGATAAGTGCCACATATCTACTAGTTCAAAGAATATACATATGAATGGTGGAAGACATGAATTGTTCCTAGATAAAATAGAGAAAGCATACAAGACTACAAATTACAAAAAATACAATAGAGATAATTGTAATAACACAAAAATAAATCCAACTCAATAGAATCAAATAGAATAATGCAAGAGATATGCATATAGGAGATTAATTTGTAACCTCCTCCTTGAATCATGGAAATAACCTAGAATAGTGGTAACCAATAGTTAGAATGGTGTAGTCAAGTTGTGACTAACACCTAGAATAATGTAGTCAAGGTGTAACCAACACCTAGTATAGTGTCGTCAAGTGTACAACTAAGAAAGCATATTCCATAAGTGTAGGAAAAATCCAAGGGAGGTCAAATATCCCGAGTAGGATAATACAAACAAAGCAAAAAAAATAACTCTTACAATAATAGATTTGTGCTCATCGTGCCCAAGTTTCTTGCAATAGGAACACTTAACATTTTCCTTCTTAGGATTTCCATTTGAACAAGAGGTTTTTGTGGTAGAATTAGAATATTTAGTTGATTTCTATTCTTTCTTCTTTTCAAGACCCATTCTCTTTTAATTATTCACTTTGTTGTTAGAGGATTTTTCTTTCTGACTCCCAAGAATGAGTTCTTGAGGTTTATATTACTTCAAGGTATTCATTTGGATTAATTTTTTTGTATCCTTAGTCATATCAGCAATTAATTCATCTAATAATAACAAATACCATGTGGTTCCTAGAGCTCTCTTGGTAGCATAAAATGTAAAAACAAAGATAGAGTAGTCAAGACCTATATTTAAAAACACTGAAACAACTAGTTGTTAATCCTTTCTTTGTGTTCCACATTATTTTAATTGCAATTTTAATAAATTCATCTTGGTAAATACATATTTCAAGGTATCAAAGTTTCTATGACTTAAAAGGATAAGTAATATTTCTAGGTCAAGACCCCTTCTAGTGTCAACTTTTCCAAACAAGATTTCTATGATTTTCCACACTTGGTTGGGAGATGTTTTTGACTCTCTCTGAAAGAGGAGTTCAGGAGGTAGTGAAACACACAAAATTTCAAAAGCTTTATCACACTTATCAAACCACTTAACTTTATCTACAACTTCACTAGGCTCAGGTTCTAACCCCATTGCTATATAATACAACCCTTTACTCCTAAGTGTAATTATAATTTTTGATTCCCATTAATGGTATTTAAAAGGTACATGTGGGATAATTTATCTTATATCCATTATTACAGAAAGAAAGGTTATGGTAGCAGTTACAGAAAATAATGAAATATGCGTGAAGAAAGAATTTCTAAACAAGAGAGGAAACACACATTATACCTACCAAATACTATATAAAGAAGCCCCTAATAGTTTTGAAACTTTATAAATTATTAAATTTTAAAAAATAAATAGGTCAAATGCTTTGGGAAATGAAAATGAATTAAGTTGTGAAAAAAATGGTACTATATATCTAGCTAGCAATCAAAAATTTACAATAATTATTTCCCGTAAATAATATCTATTTTAAATCAACTTGCACTAAAATTGAAATGAACTTTTTGACTAAAATATAGTTTTAGAAAAATAAGGAGGATTGATTTGATTAATCCATTTGGTTTGCATGAGGAGGGATTTTAATTATTATTTTCCTATACACAGGCTACGGCAACATATCTGCACTCCAGATCTGAAATTTCCATAGATCTTTGTGTAGCAAACTAATCTTGGATGGGACTTAAAATAGTAAATCAAGCTCGATATTTAATCCATGTATGTGTTGTTGAAAATGTTGTTGTAGATATGAAAATGCCTCTTAACCAGGAAAAATTCCCTTTAAAATTTTGACATGCATGCAAAACACTACCATAGCTGAAAAATACCCTTCACAAATCTAAATATGCCTAGATCTCAATAGATCTTCCATAGATCAATCAACAATGATTAAAGGCCCACAAAAAAATGATTTCCAGATCTTTATATGGACTCTGTGGGCATGCAAAGCTCATAATCCTACAAATAGGATATATACCCACAAACCTACGCCAAAAACACCAAATAATTGCAAACAATTACCTCAAATAAAATTAAAATTTGAAAATAATAATTGGACAAACTCTTTACTAGCTCTAATATGATACCATATTGGATAAGTGCCACATACCTACTATTTCGAAGCATTTACAGGATAATGATGCAAGAAATTAATTATTCCAAGATAAAACAAAGCAAGGATACAAGACTACAAATTACAAAAATATAATAGATATAATTACAATAACACAAAAATAACTCCAACTCAATACAATCAAATAGAATAATCCACGAGATGTACATACAGGAGAAGAATTTGTAACCTCCTCGTATAATCTTGGAAATATCTACCTAGAATATTGGTAACCATTAGTTATAATGGTGTAGTTAACTTGTGATAAACACCTAGAATACTATAATCAAGTGCTAACCAACACCTAGTATAGTGTAGTCAAGTGTAAACCTAAGAAAGCATATCCCATAAGTGTAGGAAAAATCTAAGTGAGGTGAAATATCCCGAGTAGGATAATAAATACAAAGAAAGTAAAATAAATCCTACACTATTACATTTGTTCTCATCATGCCCAAGTTTCTTGCAATAGTTAAACTTAACATTTTCCTTCCTAGGCTTCCCATTTTAACAAGAGGTTTTAGTGGTAGACTTAGAATATGTATTGGATTTATGTTTTGTCTTCTTTTCTAGATCCATTATCTTTTAATTCTTCACTTCGTTGATCGAGGATTTTTGTTTCCCACTCCCAAGAATAAGTGCTTGAGGTTTAGATGACTTCAAGGTATTCATTTAGATTAACTTGATTTTATTCTTAGTCAAATTAGAAATGAATTCATCTAAGTATGACATAGACCATGTGGCTCCAAGAACCCCTCTTGGTAGCATAAAATGTAGAAACAAATATTGAGTAGTCAAGACCTAGATTGACAAGAACTGAAACAACTAGTTGTTAATCCTTTCTTTCTATTCCACATTATTTTAATTGAAATCGTAAGAAATTGATCTTTTTAAATAAATATTTTAATGTATCAATGTTTGTATGACTTAAGATGATAAGTAATATTTCTAGCTCATTACCCCTTATAGTGTCAAATTTTCCAAACAAGGTTTTTATGCTTTTCCACACTTTGTTGGTAGATGTTTTTGACTTGATGTGAAAGAGGAGTTCAAGAGATAGTGAAAGTAACAAAATTTAAAAATCTTTATCACACTTATTAAACCACTTACCTTTATCTTTGGCTTCACTTAGATCAATTTCTAACCTCATTTCTCAATAGTACAACTCTTCACTCTTAAGTGCAATGATAATTTTTAATTTCTGTTAAGGATACTTAAAAGGTATATGTGGGTTGATTAATCTTAGATCCATTATTGCATAAAGAAATTTTATGGTAGTAGTTGTAGAAAAAAAAGAAATTTCTGTGAAGAAAGAAGTCCCGAACAAGAGAGGAAACACACATTATACTTCCCGAAAACTATATCAAGAATCCACCAATAGTGTTCAAACATTATAACTTAGTTTGGTTTAAAAAATAAATAGGTCCAATGCTTTAAGAAATGAAAATAAATTAACTTTTGAAAAAAATGGCAATATATCTTGAGCTACCAATCAAAAATTTTACAATAATTATTTCTCGTAAATAAGATCTATTTTAAATCAATTTGGATTAAACTTGAAATGCACTTTTTCCACTAAAATATAGTTCTAGAAAAATAAGGAGGATTGATTTGATTAATCCAAGATTATTTGATTTGATTTCTATGAGGAGGGATTTTAATGATTGTTTTCCTATACACAGGCTGCAACCACATATCTGCACTCTTGATTTGAAATTTGCATAGATCTCTGTGTAGAAAACTAATATTTCATGGGACTTAAAATAGTAACTCTAGCTTGATCTTTGACCAGTGTCTGGGATGTTTTAAAACGTTGTTGTAGGTCTGAAAATGCCTCATAATCAATAAAAATTCCCTTTGCAAGTTTGACATGCATGAAAAGCACTTCCATATGTGAAAAATGCCCTTCACATATCTAAAAATGCATATATCTCGATAGATCTTCCACAGATCCATCAAAAATGATTTAGGGCCCACAAAAAATTAATTTCTAGATCTTTATATACTCTATTTAGGCTTGCAAACCTCATAATCTTTCAAATAGGATATATACCCACAAACTAACACCAAAAACACCCAAATAATTACAAACAATTACCTCAAATGAAATTAAACTTTCAAAATAATAACTAGAAAAGCTCAATACTATCTCGAATCTAATACCATATTAGATAAGCGCCACATATCTACTAGTTCAAAGAATGTACAAGTGAATGATGTGAGAAATTAATTGTTCCAAGATAAAACAAATCAAGCATACAAGACTTCAAACTACAAAAATACAATAGATATAAATTGCAACTACACAAAATAGCTCCAACTCAATACAATAGAATAAAATAATGAATGAGATGTATATATAGGACATGAATGTGTATCCTCCTCCTAGAATCACGGAAATATGCACCTAGAATAGTGGAAACCAATAGTTAGAATTGTTTAGTCAAGTGGTGACTAACGCCTAGAATAGTGTAGTCAAGTTGTAACCAACACCTAGGATAGTGTAATCAAGTGTACACTTAAGCAAGCATATCCCATAAGTGTAGGAAAACTCCAAGTGACGTGAAATATCCCAAGTAGGATAATAAAATTAAAGAAAGGAAAATAAAACGTATAGTAAAAAATAGGAGATGCTTAAGGGGATCTACCTTGGTGGTAAATTTAGTTACATGATTTATCAAGTAATGTTGTTTTTTATGGAAAGTGAAAGTGACCGCTAAGCATCCTTTTTTGATTTGGGAGTACCTTACCTCATGTTGAATGAGTGTTCGACTACGGTAATAAAGTACCTGTTCATTTTCTTGATCATTGTGTTGTGATGATAAATCTTCTATGACATATTCAATGGGATATGTATAAAGAAGCATGGGTTTATCTGCGATTGGTGTCTTAAGGACAAGTGGGCGAGACAGGTATTCTTTTTGTTTAGTGATAGAGTCTTAGAAATATGTATTCCATTAAAATTAAGAATCTTCCTTAAGTTTATCTGCGATGGGTGACTTAAGGATAGGTGGGCTAGAGAGGTATTCGTTTTGTTTGGTGATAGAGTCTTGACAATATGTATTCCACCAAAATTGTGCATATTTCTTAAGTAATTGATTAAATTGACGGCACTTATCAGCTACTTGTGATATAAAACATTGAATGAACTATATTTCAATTTTTTCCTTGAAGAATGGATAATTATTTGAGATTCTAGGGACCTGAGTAATTTTCATGATGGATTTCACCTTTATGGGTTCAACTTATATACCTCTCTGAGAGATAGTGAATCCTAATATTTTTATAGAAGTCACACCAAATACACATTTCTCTATATTGAGGTGGACCTTATAGTTGCACAACCTTTTAAATATGCACCTCAACATACCTTGATGACCTATCATTGTTTTGGATTTGGCTAGTACATCATTAACATAATATTCGATGATATCATGTAACATATCATGAAAGAAAATCGTCATCTCTCATTGATATGCGGCGCCTGTATTTTTCATCGCAATAGGCCCGAACTTATTATATAAGGTTCCACATGGTGCAATAAATTTTCCTTTTTCCAAATCTTATTCATGGCCTGTTGTTGAGTCGACAATCATGTCTATGTTTGGTAGGGGAAAGTGATCCTTTGGATAAGCTTTGTTAATGTCACAAAAATGTGTACATACCATAATGCTAGGATTTTTCTTGGCTACAGGAACTATGTTTGATATCCTTTCAAAATATTCAATTAGTCTTATAAAATCCACCACTCATAGTTTTTGGGGTTTGTCCTTTACAAGAAATGCTACATTGGGATGCATTTGACGTATTTTTTATTTTACAGGCTTTATTTTTGGATGTCATACTTGGTGATGTACTATGAGATATGGGTATAATCATGACATATATTTGTAGGTCCATGCTTAAATGTATTGAAATACGATGAGGAGTTTCGTGAACACTACGTATTCATTGGTCAAACAGACTGATTTTCATTTGTACAATGTTTCATTTTTCAACCGTATCAAAGTTAATATCCTTAGTTTCCTTAACCATCATTTTGGATGTATCTTTTTCTGAAAAAAAATGCTATTGGTTAATGTAATTCATCAGTTTTAGGTGATTTAGATGAGTTATTATTAGGGGAACCGTATGTTTTTTTTTTGTGATTTTGGGTCATTTTAATAATATGTTTTTAGGATTGTGCGGCAATGAGGTTTTTACCATGGGAAATTTTATGCTTCCACTACTTATTTAAGGTGTCATAGGGTGGAGGATTGGGATATAATAATTATTCATCAAAGTAGGTGAATTCATCAAGGTTAATAGAAAATCCTTTTTTATTTTAAAAGAGGGGAATTAGATCCCGATTTCCAAGGAAATCTTCAATGGACTCATCATTTTGAATTATTTCTAAGGCCACACGATGTAAGTGGTCATGATCAATGAGAGTTGGGTGAATTAGCTCAAAATAAATGACATTATAGATAGGTGTTCAAAGAGGAGATGTTCTTTTGCAATATTTTCAAAGAGACTATGTATAGAACATGTGTCATTTTCAGAATTGGTATCCTCGTCACTACTTGAGACTAATATGAGAGCTACGTTAAAAGTTTTGAAAATAATGCCATGTTTACTAGGAATTTGAATATAAGTGATTGGCTCTAAGTGGCCTTGTTCCTTTTTATATATTTCTTTACCTTTCCATCGCATATGATTTATTATTTTGTGAGATTTGGTAAACCAAGGGGACTCATAAAAGGAAACGAGTTCATCATTCTATAATAAAGATCCTAAAGAACTTCGAATATGTTCTTTATCAATATGAATGAACTTATACCAAATCAACTTACCTATGCTATAAGTGGGATGGGTTCTAATGTGAGAAGCATTAAGTTTTCCATTATATTTGTGTGGATTTAATGATGTAAAATTAATTATCTATATTCTATAATCGATACTCACAACAACCTTTACCAATGATTTTGAATGTATGCATCGAGGAATTGGTAGGTTCCTCACATGGTGTAAGATGAATTTTGGTGGTTTTAAAAAATGGAAATAATGGATTAAAATAAAAGGAGGGGTGGATTGGAGGAAGAATCTTGATTAAAATAAGGAAATGGTATTTTTTTACAGAAAATGTATTGTTAGATGAGCAAGATTGACTAGGTTAAGAAGATGATTGGTTAGTAGAAGAGAGAGGGTTTTTTAGATGAAGAGGGTTGATTAGTAGATGATGGTTGAATAATATATGATGGTTGACTTGTAGATGACATTTGAATAGTAGAACATGTTTTTGAATATGTCTGGGAAGCATATCTACATCAATACAAATGGCTATTAGAGAAAACAATTATGAGAGGAAGAGCACATTTTTCCACTAATGGATAATAGTTAGCATTTTTATATTTGCCTTAGAGGAGTTTGCAATAATTAAAGGGATGGGTGTTAGCACGCAATGTAAATTCCTTATCTAAGTGGGGAAATTTAATACAATGGTAGTATGTGGATAGGAAGGATTTCATGGCATGAATCCATTGTCATTTTAGTATAATATGGTATGAAACTTCTAAGCCAACCACATAACATTTCGTGTCTGTGGTGACTAGTCCAACCATGAGTGGCAATGTGAATGTGTCGGTGGACTATCTTTCTTTATTATCATATCCATGAAATGTTATGATTTCATTTTATAACTCTTCTTCAATATAACCTAGACATCGTAGTAGTTTCATGGAGAAAATATGCAATGCCACTCCATTGTCAACTAATACACGCTTAATCTTATGATGGGTTATAAAAGCTTTGACATATAAGGATTGATTACTAGCAATTTTGGGGTTAAGAAGGTCGGTGGGACCAAATAATAAGATATAATTGGAAGTTGAATTATTTTCAATCAAATATTGGAATTGTTTTGAGTTGATGTCATGTGTGACATGAGATTAATTGAGAGCATGTGTAAGAACAAATTTTAAGGTGGGAGAATATTTTAGTAATTCCATGATGAAACTATGTCTAATATTTTTATCTAACTACTGAACAATGTTGAATTAATATGTAGCCTAGGAAGTGGAAGTGTTTTTTGAATGAGATGAAGGATTAGGAGGTTTTATGGGAGAAGAAGTTGTTGTTTTCTTAGTACTAAGGATTCAAACATTTTTTTCTAACTTGGTTACCAAGAAATCAAATTTTATCTTTATTGTAGCAATGAGATCTTGATCATAATTAATAGTTGAGATTATTGAGTCATACTTAACATTGTTTGAATATTGGCCCTTTTCCTTTGTGTGATTTAAATTGTATTCGTGTTTAGGGAAAAAAATTTTGAAAATTTTTTAGTTTATCATTAGGGGTTTTGGTTTAAGAGGTGTTTTCAACCTCTATATTTTTGAGTTCAATAAAGTCTTATACATAATGGTGAATTTACATGCATTGTTCTTTATGATGACCCTTGATGTGATTGTATTCACAATATTCATTGTCTTTATACCAGTTTGTTTATTGTTTCCCTTCTTCGAGAGGTTTAATGATAGGATGTATGGTCATATTGGCACTTGCCAAGTGGTGGAAGATACTCGATAATATTTATCCAAGTGGAGTGAAATGTATTTGCTAGTATTCCCAAGGAGAAACCTCCTTACTAGTAATGGAGATTGGTTGTTTGTTGGGTTTATTAGTTTTGGGTTGAATATTTTGGATATTTTGAATGTACCAATAATTGGTGATGCCATCATTGAGTACACTTCTATTTTGATTAAAAAAATTAGATTGATCCCTATTTTGAGGGGCATCCCTGGGGGATTAGACACTCAAGGGTGTTTTAAGTAAGCCCTTAGAAATGAGGTCTTTCTCAATTTGTGTCACCTTTTTAATGACTTATTTAAAAAATTTCAAGAAATTCATCTGGATATGAAATGATAATTTTACATTGATGTTTGGGTTGGATATGCTAAACAATTTTCTTTATAGTATAGAGAAAGGGAATCTTATTGTTATCCCTCGCCAATGTTGTAAAAAGGATGTGAAGTTTTCATTTGATCTTTGCTTGGTATTGCAAAGTTTGAGAATGGTCACCTCAGAGTCTAAGTTGAAGGATAAATGTTTTAAATAGTTCTCCACTAGATCTATGAAATTCATAATGGGCCCAATTGGAAGATGGAGGAATCAGTATAAATTTTGTCCTCTTAGGATTTTAGGAACCAAACGTAAAATATATACATTGTGGTAAGCTACATCCTGACATTTCATGATAACTTATTTTAACATGTTCACATGGGTCACCTTTTCCTTTTAATTTTTCAAATTTTATAGTTTTAAAATATGACGGAAATGTAATCTTAGCATTTATTTGTCAAATCGGTAGGGGTAGAGTTCTTCAAAATTGATGTGTTTCAACAATTTTTTTCAGCCCCCAAATAGTTTCTTTCATACTTTTCCATTCATGTGTGTATGGAAAGTCATGAGATATAGTATCAAGGAAATCATTAATACGTTTCTCTAGTTTTTGATCATGTGACATTTCAACTTTAGAAGTCACTTTCACGAGTTATTTTGTCGACTCTTCGATATTGAAAAATAATTATTCATTTGAATCATTATAAGGGTCATTTTTTGTTTCATTATGGTGACTTTATTCACCATTGTCTATAACTTTGGATAATTTTTCTGTCACAAAATCAGGAGGTAGCTTCGCTCCCATGGCTAGGATATAAATTAGGAACTTATTTTTATTTTGTCACAATAGTTTACCGTCATATTCCTTTTTTTCTTATCTTAGTTAAAGTTTTGTAATCTCTTCATCATCATTTTCATGATCGGAAGTGACCAATTAAATGGTCTCTTTAATAACGTGTCACTACCATGAATAAATGGTATGTGTCTGATTAAGCTTAAAAGAAGTAAAAAGGTATGGGTCGAACATGATTTAGTATAAGATGATATGGATTTGTTTCAAATTTGGCTTGAACAAGCCAATAATTTCCAATGGAAAGAGTAAAATCAAACAGGTTAACTCAATACAGTTTTAATATAGCTCCAAACAAGATATGAGAAGGATTTGTGTTAGATACGCTTTAAATAAACACAACAATTGATGACATGCGGATTGAGCTCAAACCAGTCACTCTATATTAGTCGGATATAGCTTAATCAATATCTAAGGGATTCATGTTCGGTGTAGATTTAAATAAACTTGATAATTGATGACATATGGAGTGAGTGCAAACAAGTCACTCAATAATATTTACATATAACTCAAACAAACTATAAGGGATTCGATTGTGGTGTATCTTATATAAAATATACAATTGATGACATACGAAGTGAGATCAAACAAGTCACTTGGTATTGATTAGATATAGCTCAAACAAGCTATGAGGGATTCATTTTGTAGTGTAGCTTAAATAAGTTATACAATTGATGACATAAAAAGTGATCTCAAATAAGTCACTCATTATAGGTTTGATATAGCATAAAATAAGCTATTATGAATTTGTTTCTTAGGTAATGAGTTAACATCAATGTAAGGTTTTCAATTTTCCTATTGATTTGATCATTTTTTTAAAATTGAGGTGGTTTTTATATGTTATTTGGAACACACTATGACTTGAAATATATAAGAAACACTTTTATATCATCCATGTTTAGTGATATATAAAATGATAAACTAACTCGTTTACAAGTAAGAATAAATCATGTTTATTTGACATTTTGGCTGAAAATCCAGACACGTTTGGAATAATAATTATTTTTTAAATCATGTAACGGGTAGTATAATGTGAAATGGGAGGATACAAACTCTTATCGATCCATATAGATGTGTATCCTGATATATCCTATTTCTGATCTACCCAAATCTATACATAAACAATTTTTTTACGGGGAACCCTTAGGATACTGGAAGAGACTCGCGAGTTCTTACTAACCTTATTTAGAGTGAATCACCACATCGAATGAAGGATTTGTGGAAAGGTAGAAGGTTTGGGGGGGAATCAATTTTTGTATGGTGTCCTTATTAGTCCCTGAAGATTGATAGGGACAATTCCCAGACTTTTTTGTTACATTTATTTAGGCATTAATTATAGTATTCCCAATCATGACAATATTACTTGTAATTGGGGACCAAGGAAAGGTATATATATCAAACATTTTTTTGAGATTGGGTCTCAATGTGCAATGTGAATGTGATCGCTAACGCTGGGTGGTAATGAAGTCTTCATCACCAGTGTATAGTAGGTGGTGATGAGATCTACTTCTGTTACGTGCTAATACAAATGATGAAGTGATTAACAAAAATTTTATTTCCAATTTGAAATAAAATCAGTAGCATAAAATGATAGCATTCCTTCAGCGTTTTTTTTTTTTTGGTTCTTTTTTAGCAGTTATGAAATCATAATCTGACCAAGGTAATCATGTAAAAATTGTTATAAGTTTAATTTTTTGTTTGATAAATTTCTCAGCAATGCATTCCTGTATGAAGGAAGTTTGTAGTTTATCTTGCAGACATAATATTAGAAGAAAAATACATAGTAAACGATTGTGTCTATTTTTTATTTTCAAGATCACCCAAAAGTGGAAGAAAAGAGAATACATAGCCAAGGATCGAAAAAATATTAAGAATGGGATGAAATCAAGTAATGATCAAGATGGTAATTAAATATGAAATAAAAAGCTAGATAAAATAATGTAATTTAATTGAGTTATTCATAACAATAGAAATGGTTAACATGAAATGTTGATTCAAATTTTAGACTGCTATTTGATCAATGATCTTGTAGAAAATTTTTAGAATTTTTATTTCCATGATATAAATATCAAATGATATGGCCTTGAATGAAATATGTTAGTAGTTTAACATGCATAATTTTTTTTATAAAAAAATAAATGATTGTGGTTGTTTTTTAATTTTCGAGACTGCTTGAAAGCGCAAGAAAAGATCATACACAGTATCAATCGGAATGAGATAGAAACTATTAGAAATGTAAATAAAATCTATAAGTTAATCAAGGTCAATGAAGTTAAATCTAGGAACATGTGGTGAATAATTAAGCTAAATGTAATATAATTATTATTTTACACAAGATATAAGAGCATATGCATGATTGTGATGCAATTAGCCTCATAAAATGGAGAAAATGACATAAAAAATGGAAGCCCAAAACCTTGATAAAGAAGTAGTGGATGTTGTGAAAAAGATGAAATGTGGACAAAAGGTCATGAAAAAGTGAAAGAAAATAACTCATATCATGTAAGAATATTGTAAACGCAATTTGGAAAATTAAACCATTAGTAGCAACAAGGAAACAATTGAATAATGAGAAAGATGAAAATTTGAGAAAAAGAAGCTAACAAAATATTTGTGCAAAAGTAACTAAATTGTGTCCAAAGGAATAATTAATAAAAATGAGAGAACCTAAATAATATTTTAGAAAACTATGAACCATTACCATCAATGTGGAAAAGTTGAATGTAAAGCAATTTTTTAATCCAGCAAGGCCTATATAGTCTCTGGGATTAAAAACTAGTTTAGGACTAAAGAAATGCAAAATAATTTGGTGAAAGGATATTTTTGGGTGATGTGTAATGTGGGATACAAAGGATTAGAGTCCTGCAAGATCAACAATTAGAATTTATCATGCACAAAAATCCACAAAAATGATTGTGAAAAATTAAACTCAAACAACGTTAACTGACACACAAATTTTTTTTTACAAAAGGAATAAATGTGAGATTACCCTAGAAATTATTTATATCCAATTTATTGTGATTAAAGTGATAAAAAAGATGAATTTTATTGAATTTTTAAGAGGTCTGGAAGGCTTAGTTAGATAAGAATTTAATTAAAGAATCGATTGAAAACAAACTAATTAAAAGGAAAAAAACGAAGTACTAACCTGCAAAATTTGACTGATTATTGAAATAAAATAAATTAATCTAATATCAAATATTAACTTAATCAATATTAAATAGTCTTATGACCTAATATATATTAACACAACTAGTGAAGCATCCCTATGACCTAAATGTATGCCTAAAGTTAGATATATGGTAATCCTGATAGATTTGTATATAAGGCCTAGATTAAATAAAAATTAATAAAAAATAAATTAACCCAAACCTATAAAAAGTCTGAGTGGTGACTTAATAAATATTGTACAATATGATATCAAATATTGGTGGTAATACCGACCGTGGGAATTGAAGATTGTGGGCTATAAGGAAAAGGACAAATGAAAAGGGAAATGGGAAGTTGTAATTGAAATAGTCTATATGAATGGGACCGAAGGGTGGACTTTGAGGAGGAGAAATTCAATTTAAATGAAAAATGGTAATGTAGGTATAAAATGGGATTGTGAACTAAGGTGTAGACCAAAAGAAAAATGAAAAACCTAAGTTGAAGGTGAGTTATTAACGATGATATTAGATGGGAGGGTGACCGTACTATGGAATTTATGAATAGGAGAAACTGAAAGGTGAATGCCAAAGTGTAACATAGATATTATATGACTATGGCCTGAGTACTGATGGTAAGGAGGATAAATACATGTTGAAGTGAAAGTGTTAGAAGGCAATGGTCCAATGTGTAGAGATTATAAACTAGCAATTGTACGTGAAATGTACGATGGAAACACCAAAGGGATTTATTGAAGAAGTAGAACTCAAAGGGATCAAATAATGGGAGAGGAAGAGGTGTAAAGAAACATGGAATTAAATGAGATAAGTGCAAGGGCAGGGAAAAACTCACAAGGAACCAATGTAAAGCTCGTATTTCCTCAATTACAAGCCATTCTTGTCGATCACTTGAAGGATAAAGGGGATTTTGTGTGCAAAAAATCCATGATACATATTTTAGATATATGTTAGAAGGGAAGGAGTTGTCTATTAATACTACCAATTTCATAACTATTATTCATCATTTCATCCCTTTTATTTTATGGGTAGTTAGAACATGTAAATGGAAGGGGAATTCTCTTGTGCATATGAAGGGAAAATTTAGAGATAGGAATATTTATAATTGACATGGCATCTCAGGATTGTGAGTTAATGTACATTTGTAATTAGGAAATATCTAAGGCTATCAAGATAATGAGTAGGTTTTCTCTCATCAATAGTCTTGAAGGAAGCATCAATCAATGACAACTAACATTAATTTGATTGTGTTATTTTAATGGAAAAGTTATAACGTCAACGCATTTCATTGAATGGTAATTAATTTAATGGATTAGAGGAAGAAAAAAATGGAAATTTATAAATAAAAGGTTGTAATTAAATAAAAATATTTCCCACACCTATTCCATGACTCATATTGTTTCTTCCAAAATAATATATATTATTTTTGTTCAAAATTAACTACTATCCAATTTGTCCCCTCAGGTGAAATTAGACAAAGAAGCCCCCACAAAGAAAAAATTAGGGATCGATTCGGCCAGGGGAGATCACATTTCAGGATTGGCCGAATAGGTTAGGTAGGTCAGGCACATTGCAGAGGAGGTTGGGAAATGAACAAGCTCCATAGTCTAAAATTTGAACTTCGGAGGAGAGGATGTTAGGGGTAGGCCCAAGTTAAAAATAGTGAAACCCAAAAACCCCCAAAATCCCCAAACTCCAGAAACCCGAAAAATCCCAAAATCCTAAGAACCATGAAATCTCGAATTCCCCAAAATTCCAAAACCCGACATCCCGAAATCTCGAAACCCAAAACCCTGAATTCCCGAAACAAAGTAATTAATGATAATTTCAGAAACCCCAAAAATGTAAAGGTCAGAAACCTGAAGACTGAATTTTTGGAGTTCAGAGTCCAAAACAACAGAGCCAACCACTCTCATTTATTACAGTATGCCACCCTGATCTTTAGATGACCATAAATTTTGACTTGAAGCTCAAATTTGCAAAAAATCACACTTTTTGGAAAGATCTCTATGTCCTCTACACAGCTATGACTTTTTTTCTCTTATTTTTAGTAAGGCTAAGTATTTAAAAATGGAGGAATACAGTATGCCATTTTAGAAGGTGTTTCTAGGTTTCTCACCTACCCAAATGATGAGGTATGGGTTTCCTTTCTTCTCCAACAAGGTAAATTATAATGAAGTATGGGTTTTGTAGTGGAATCCATCATTGTTTCAGGTGATTTTAATGCATTTTTGGGTGCTTAAAGCAGTATTTCGAATTCCTTCTCTCTCTTTTTCTCTCATTTTTCCTATATATTGTAAGGAGGGGCTCATTTCAAAAGGTTGGAAAACTTGTATATGCCCCTCCATTCTTTCTTATCTGTAAGAGATTTGTGGAGATTTAAAACCTCCCTATTAAACATTGCAATGAAAAATCTATGCCTTTGGCCCTAAATGTGATGTAATATATCAACTTTGAGAGAAATAAAATCGTATATGTGGATGCTTCAAACCCTCTTCTCTATTACATTGCAACTTTCTGATTATACATTACATGCAAGGTTATTGTGTATTGTTGTTGTTTTCATTACAAGGTTCTAGTAGTGTTGTGTTTATTACACATGTTTTTCAACATCCTTATTAGTGCATCACCTTCCCTTAGAGTAGGTTTTATTCTCATGAATTTTCTCTATCTTTATCTCCTTAGAAATATTATATTAGCGTTAGATCTATAACTCTCTGCACTTTGGAGTAATTGGCACTAGGATAGGACAAAAGGTTGGGCTTCATCTGAAGATCTTCCCTAATCATGAATTCCCACACTTTGGGAAAAGCTCCATGTTATGCAATCACATTGACAGTTTCAATCTATCGAGTTGTAAAAAATTCAGGGTGTTATGATTATGCATCAACATTACCATCTCAAAATCACTTCCATTTTTCACATAAATGTAATTTGTGCTTATAGGGACCGAAAAAAAGAAGAAGTAATATTCAATAAGGTCTTGGTTCAATACCCAACTACCTGAATACAAAATACTGTGTCCCTTAATTATGGTTAGGAGATAAATGGTGCCCATGTCCTCCATTTATTGGTGCTATCTATACTTGACATGTACCATGTTCTCCACTCTATAGTCTCAATCTCACTTAAACTATTCACATGAATGAAATATTTGCTTATAGGGGCCAAAATAAAAATGGCGTTAATTCAATAGGTTCATGGTTTGAAGCACAACCACACCTCTTACTGTTTATAATTGTTTACAGGCCTCTTTTTTATTTTTTAATCTTAAATAATTGTAGGGAAACATGGGATGCATAAATAATTAATGTTAATTGAGAACATCTAATGAATGGTAATATGAGCGACAAGTAGGTTTATCTTGCAATCTTGAATTTGACTATTTCTTAATTTATTTATTTTAATGACATCAAGAACATCAACAATATGACATTTAATAAAACACTTGCCAATACCACATGTATTCCATGACTCAAAGTATCCCAACCCAAAAGGATTTCTATAAGATGGCATTTAATTTTTTAGATAAGACGAATACATGAATGGAACATGTTGGAAGTAAAAATATGTGAATTAAAAATATTGCATGCCTCACACATATTCCATGACTTATATTGTTCCTACTAAAATAACATCTGGTATTTGTTATCAACTTTATCATCTCCCTTGTTTGCATTATTCACATAAGTGCAATTTTCACTTAAAAGGGTTAAAATAATAAAAATGGGGAAAATCCAATAGGTTCTAGATTCTAAACCCAACCACTCGAACAAAATAAATCCTTTTTGTTGTTAACAGTCTAGGAAGAAATGGTACCCACATCAGTCATACATATTTTCTATTTATATTTTGATTGGAATGGGTAACAACCATTCTCAACATGTTTTAGGGGTTGTCCATTTGCAGTAGCTTGATGGTAACCATAAATTGGAATTTTCTATATTTTCATTTGATTTATTTGGCATCAAGGGTATCAATTGGAAGAAGTTTAATTTTTCTAAAAAGATAGAGACGTGAATGGAAAAGTGGAAACAAAAAGCTAGGAATTAAATATATGCATGTTCCGTGCATATTCGATGGCTAAAATTGTATCAACTGAGAAAATATTTTCTATTTTTGCTCCACATGATCATCTCAATTACACTTGCATTATTCACATATGTGAAATATGTGATTAAAGAGGACAAAATAAAAAGACAGAAAATCAAATAGGTTCAAGGTTTGAATCCCAAACACATTATTCACTTTATTTGTAGGAATTTTAGGCACTCTTATTCACTTTTAGCCTTGAATAGTTTTAGGGAAATAGTGGATGAATGAAAAGTCAACAAGAATTTATTACCTCAAACAATTGGTCACACCAGTAGGATTTTATCTTTGGATCGAATTTATATTTTTTGTATTTATTATTTTTATGGTGCCAAGGCCATCCATTGGATGGAATTTAATTTTGTAGATAAGACATACACATGAATGAAACACTGGAAATAGAAAGGTGCATATTAGATACCTGAATTCCCCACACCTATTCCATGGCTCAGATTGTTCCTGGCCAACTAATATCTGCTATATGTGCTCCACTTCATAGTCTAAAACTATTCACATGAGTACAAATTATACTTAAAAGGGTGAAAACAAGATATTGTAAAAATAAAAGAAATTCCATGTTCACAACCCAAATATTCTATTATATCACCCAAATAAGTAAAAAATCCGTACTTCAATTACTTTTCCCAAAAGATCTACAAACCAAGAAAGTGGTCAGAATATATATACATGTACATCACACAAATTATTTATATATGCGAACACACTTCCTAATGTGCCGACCATTACCCACCACATTGAAAATATACTTATCCTATTTTATATCTATGAATAAAATTTCTATTACTTTACCATACTATTTGACAAATGTCACTTTATTTCCGAAATTTATAAGTACGCCGAATTTAACCATTAAACCGCCACAACTATTACATCATGTGAGAGAGCACTAAAGAAGAAATAAAAAATTATGTGAGAGATAAATTCAGAAGTATTATGTAGAATAAGCAGCTTGGACAAAAAAGAGAATACTATGTCAAGAATTTTAATCTCACATGTGATCATGGGAAAAAATGCTATATTGGAGCACTGATAAAGTTCAAAGCTAAAATGTTAATCGCGCATCTAACAACTAGTTCACATCATCTTAGGTGTGAAACCTGGAGATTAAAAATGCCCAAAGAGGAGTGGTCAAAAACGGTTTGTCAGTTTTGCATGTCAGGCTCGGTGGAATTGGAATGGCATTTTATCATGGAATGTGTGGCTTACGAGGACATACGGAGAAATTTTGTGGATATCTTAATAGTGGATGATCTTACAATTTTGTTTGAAGAGGAAAGGGTGGCAAAAAGAACACATTTCTTGATCAAAATCCATAGGAGAAGAATCAAGATTAGCAAAGAACTAGAAGAAAGACAAAAGTAGCAGTTATTTTGGGAATCTTTTTGGTGTTTGACTGCCTAGTTTGTGTTTGCACATTGGGTCCCATAGACTGTTAGATCTCATAGACGTCATTGAAATAAAACCTGCCAAAACAACTACAAATAGAATATTACAACATCTGTGACATGTAAAATAAAATATTATAGTATTTCTCGTGTTTTACATACGACATTGTCATGGGGAACCAGAAAATTTTTCTTCGGCGTGATGACAGTGATTAACGACACGCTAACGGAGTCGCTCGATCCGTCTTCTAAATTTGAAAAGCCCTTGTATTCGCTACCGCTACCCCGATTAGCTAGCAAGGCGATCAGAACATTAGGTAATTATATTTGCACTGACCCCGACTCTGCCTGCATGCGTTGTGCTCAACAAGCAGTATGCCTAAACATCATGCACGTTCGCAGTCCTTGATAAATTTAAATTTCTGACTTCACATCACTAAAAAGTGCCGTGGCGCAGTGGTGGGGGCCTACATTTGGGGGCAGCAGGTCGCGGGTTCCATTTTGGCTGGAACCACGCGAACGTGCGTGATGTTTAGGCTCAGCCCTCGACAACAAGGCGTGGGAGTGATGGGAGAGACAGGGAAACGGAAAAAGAAATGGCGCGAAAACCCAAAGAGAAAAAGGCAAAGTGAAAAAAAAATGTAACCTATGATAATAGCAGATTTATTACGCTACGAAATGAGTTCTCTCCTAATTCACCGGCTAAAATAAGTTTCAATTCGAAACATCCTCATCCGATCCGCAAGGGTACGCGGACGCCTACTTACCCTTTTCCCAATCCTAGTCCTAGTTTCCCCGAGTGGTTTCCATCGATTTTCCGTGTCTGCTTTAAATGTTTTTTAAAATTTTGCTAGGTGTACTTATCTGTAGAATTCCTATAGTTTAAAAATAGGAAATACGATTGCAGGATTTAGGCCGTACTCCGCACTACGTTTCTGGTATTCACTGTGTGAGTATGATGCGAACACCACTAAAGGACATCAAACTTGATTATATGATTTCCTGGAACGGATACATATAGACAATAAAGATGGGGACCTCTGGTTCGAAAAGCATCGAAGGAAAACTGTACTTGACCATATATCCATTTGCTAAAGGTAATGATGAAAGAAAATATGTATTCCTCCAGAAGCCTCCTCATCGTGTATGAAAAATCTCCTGTCAGGTGCACAACTGAAAGCTTTTTCATGAACAAAGGTGCCGTTGCATCACAACTCAAAGAACTGATCACAATAACTAGTCCTGAGCGCACACATTTGGCAACATATTAGAGTAGTAAAATGCTGTATAATTTCTGTGGGTTTTCGGGAGTTGAACAGACGGAGTCGAGAGAAATCAGTCTTTTATTGTGAAGGGAGGGGATGGGATCAATGATGAAAAGAAAATCAAATAGGCAGAGCTCTTGAATGATTTTATATGGAGAAGGATCAATGAGGTCGACGGAAAATCAACTATAGTAAAAACTTATTGTGAAGGCTGAAGTCGCAGGTGATAGATCGATGATGGATTAGAAGGGTGGTTGTGAGTATGGAGGTTGGCTAAGGAGCCGGGGGAGGTGCCGATGGAGGGAGCGTGTGAAACACGAATGGTAGGGGTATGGACGTGTATAAAGGATAATACACAAAACCGTAGTGGGAAGGAAACATTGCAGAATAGTGTTGAGGAGATTTGAAGGGTTATGGGTGAGTTTTGTGTATGGCTGTGAGTGCCAAGGACTGGGTGGAGATAAAGTTGGTCGTAAGCGGGATGGGTTGCGAGGTAGGTGGGAAATGAGTGGTAAGAGATTGAGGAAGTAGATAGGAGCTACATAGAAGTAGATTGGACTCGAGGAGGTTAAGACAGAAGCTGGGTCGGGAATAAGTTCAGGTGGGTTGATGGGGAGATGAGTGATAGAGCTCGGCCGAGGAGCTGGGAAGGTTAAGAGTGCACGGGGTGAGGGAACGGGGATGGGTTGGTCGAGATTGTTTAGGGGCTAAGTGATTTTGCTCCCTGGGTTACTAGGCGGTGTAGCATTACCATTGATTTAACAATTAGTTAGTTTTTCCATTTTTTATTGTTATCGTTTCATTTTATGTGACTTATGGTATTATTTGGCTAACATTCACACTGTAGGAATTACTTTCATTCTGTAATAGAGCGTGGGTAAGTCTGAGAGGGCATGTTAGAATGTGAGTTACAGAAATCACTGATAATAAGGAAGTCTTGAAACTATACTTATACCTCCTTTTATGTGACTCATTCGCAAACCACGAAATGGGAAATGACTTGGACTAGCCCAGACAGCTTGAAGTGTAGGTTATTTCGCCAATGTGAGAAAGACCTTTACTACAACGATGATCTATTCACAAAATTTGCACCAAGGGATGTGAGGATGATGGATTTATGGATGGGAAAATTAGGCTCATCCAGACATTAGGAATAGATGGAGAGAATGATCTCTAAAGCAAGAATGCAAGAGCTATGACATGTTTTTTCCTTCCTTTGTCTTTGTTTTACAGAGCGGGTGAGGTTCTATTTATATCCTTGAAACTGGAATAACTTAGAGGATTGTAATCAACCACTGTTTGAAACAGTGGGCATGGTTAGGTGATTGGTTACATAAAGAGTGTGTGAGGATTAAACTTGGAATTTCAATTCACAAGTGGGGAGAAATGGAGAATAATGACAAGTGAAGAGGATTAAGTTTTTCTAGGGATTGAAAATGATTAATTAATCAACGAACATTGAGTAACTAAATATGGATTTTTGTGGGAATATTTGTGGAGGATTAATCGGTGTAGGGAGATGGTAAAATTAGGGTGTCTATGTTAGGGAAATGACAGGAATAAATAATTAAAAAAATGTTAATCCACAATATATTTCCCAAAGATTATAGATTATGAAGTGCACCGATTAACAATAGATTAAGATGTTTATAGTTGCATTATTGAACATGATTGGAATGTAAATAACATAAAGTCTAAATCATGCAGGAAGACGAAATTTAGAGTAGGGAAACCTAAAGGAAAAAACCCCACTGAAATAAAACATTGCCTATATTAAAAATTTCACATAAGCTTTTACCCAACACTTCTACTTCGCTCCTCGGTCTCACAGAGATAATTGTAAAATAATCTATCACAATTATCATAATGTCATAATGTCAATCCCCGAAGGGATCATCCTATATATAGGATGGATGAACCGATCGCATCGTTTTCAATCTAAAACTATGGAAGACGGACATAATAAAGTTTAATAACTAAACAATAAAATAACATGGGACGTGAATTTTCGGTCCACGTAAACTGTATCCACACTTGACATTATTACAACAACACTCCCCCTAAATGGTCAGTGTGAAAAAATAAAAACATGCCAAATTACCTTTTTCTACAAATGGAGTTACATATTCATCAATCATCAATGATGATTTTAGGCTAGCATCTAAACAAGGGAAATCAAAATAGATCTTCCCATACAAGAAAAAATAAAAAAGGGAAATCATACAGATCTTTCGATACATAAATTATTAGAAAATGTGCTTAGTATATGATGAATTATATCAGATTATGGAGCCTTTTATAAACAAAGGAATCCCCATAACTAGTGCTTCGTTGGGATTTATAAGTAAGTTCACACAATGTGAAGCATTTACTTATCATGAAATGGAGGAATTATTGGAAGTTTAAAACATACCGTTAAGAGGTGGAGTTGTCATGCACACTCCCCCTCAATGACACCCTTGATAGGCCCAACTAGACACAAAAATTGAAAAAAAAAACAACACATAATGGCTTGGAGATGATATTTGTAATTTGATCTTCAGTTGAACAGAACTTGAAATCAATATCACCATTCACAACTTTCTCTTAAATAAAGTGCATATAACTTTCATATGCTTTTTAATTGATAATGAGCTAGATTATTTGAAAGAAAAATACAACTCTGGCTGTCACATATAAGAGTACTGCTTCCAATAGTCTTTTCAACCACATAGCTTCCTTTGAAGCTTCCATAGCACTTTTATACTCTTTTTTAGTAGAAGAGATAAACATTGTTGGTTTCTTCTTGCTAATCCAAGTGATGACACCTACACCCAACTTGAAAACATATAGAGAAGTACATTTCCTATCTATAGCATCACTATCATGGTCATCATCACAATATCCAAATAACTTTGCATCATTACAAGAAGAATAAAACAAACCATCATTAATTGTTCCTTTAACATATTTCAGTTTTTTCCATTTTCTAATTATCCTCATAAGGATCCTGCCTGAATATAGAAACAAATACTAATGGATATGAAATATCAGGCCTAGTAATAGTAAAATAAATTAGACTACCAACTAGTTGTCTCTACAAAGTAGGATCAAATTTGGCACAAGTAGATTTAGGATCTAATTTAACACCAACTTCAATAGGAAGGGCAATAGGCTTACTGTCAATCATGTTTAATCTTCTAAGTAAATTCACAGCATATTGAGATTGATATGCAACAATAGATTTATGATCTTCAAATATAACCATGCCTAGAAATTGATATAACAAACCTAAATCAGTTATTTCACCTTTGTTTGACTATAACAATTAATTTTTTATTGCTACTAGTAATCAAAATATCATCAACATACAAGACAATAATGATAATATGACTATTTTCACACTTATAAAATAATTCATTATCTGAAAAACAATTAGTGAAACCAAGATCTAGAAAGAAACTATTTATTTTAGCATAACAAATAAATTTTGTATGCACTTAGATGACCATGTTATGAAAATATTGTTAATTGTTGAAAGTGTGATGGTACATATTCATGTTTTTGGTTAGCCTTATCTTGATACCCACGTGAAGATTATCTCATTGTAGTTAGGTTGTCTCATCATTGATTTCCCCTTGAGTTGTTACGTTACTTGCATCATATCAATAAATTTTTTATACCTACATCTTTTTTTCTTTGTAAAACTTGATTTAAATTTCTAAATTATATTGTTACGCTACTCGCATAATATCAACTTGTTTTTATACATAGAATTTGTTTTTATTCAAACATTTCATTAAGTTTTTAAAAGTGTTATCGTTACACTATTTACATCGTCTCAATACCATTTTGATACTAATATTTTGATTTTCCTAAAGGCTTGATTAACATATCCAAGTTTTATTATTTCGTTTCTCACACTTGTGACCTCCATTTTCAAAACTAGGACCTTTTTTGTACATCAATTTTTTTGAGTACACATTGAATCGAAATTGCTTGAACACTATTTTAGTACTTATATCTTGTTCATTTCAAACTTGATTTAAGTATTGAAATTGTGTTGTCATCTTGAACCAAACCATCTTTGAGATGTAAAGAGTAGATACGTTTTTTATTTGATCCTTTTTTGGAACATGCTTGAATTTTTCTTGGTACACATAACCATACAGTTTCGTATCCTTTGGAAATTATTTGATTCCTTGATTACTTGGTTCCTTGATTCAATTTACCTTGATTATTTGACATTCATTTCAAAAATTGCAATTGTCACACTACTTCATTTCAAAGGGTCATTGTAGTTCCCACTTCCCTTTCACACCTTTTGATACTAATCATGATACTGATGATTATAATATAGACATTATTATGGAACTTATTATAGTATGATGATAGATGTAGATCATGGATTATTGTTGACTTGATTCAGTTGTGATGCATGATTATTATTTGAGGCATTTTTGATATTGATAATGGTATACTATTTGACATGGTTATATTATGGATATTGTGAGTAGACCTAGATATGGAAATTATTGGATGATGATATAATTTTTGAGTATAATTGCAAATGATATTTCTAGATTGCTTTGATGTTGTTGTGATTCATATATCTAGATGATTTTGGTAATTATATTTATATTACTTTAGATTTTTTGATATGGCCATGAGGCCGAAGGAGGTAATTGTGTTTTGTAGGTCAAAATATCACAAAAAACATTGGTGGATTGGAGACCAACCACATTGGAATTTTGGATGAATTCAACAAGGTCACCATGGTAACTAGTCTTTGTTTGTGCGTGTTTGTGTGTGTTAGGGATTCCAATGGGGGGGGGAATAACCTTTAAATGTGACCAAGGGGTTTTATGTATTTCTCTTATTTTTGTCCCTTTGTTTATGTTTGCATGTTTTTATTTTGTGATGCTTTTACCCCTTTATTAATTATTAAATGGTTTGTAAATATTGTGAGTAATCATATTGTTAAAATAAATAAATCAAATATGTCATAAGAAGGTAATTAATGAGAGTTGTTAGCGATGATTTAAAGCAATATAAGTAATGTGCAAGAGATATGTAAGTGATGTGTGAGTTAACTTTTGAGTGTAAAACACTCCACCTTCTTGGAAATTTGAAATGGTCCTTGGAGGCTGATTTTGGAGGCTTGCGGGGACAAGTTAAACTTGTCCCATACCTCTTAAATTTAAATACCAACCATACCTATGGTTGTAGAGTTGAGATTTGACTTCTATAATGCTATTTGAGAAGGTAAATTATAGGTTTTAATTCCTCTTTTCTTACATGATTTAATTTCAGTCCTTTGGGGTGTGGGTTGGATTGTGCAAGTAAATTGTCATATTATTCACCCACCTATTTATTATACTTTGGAGAATGAAGCTGACTTTTGTTTTAGGTTTGAGGATGTGTGATGTGGCATCCTACATGGATTTTCCTCACCCTCTCCTTTTCCCTCTTCTATAAAATTTGAATGGCTTGCCTTGTTCTAGGGTTTCTTAATTTTGGAGACTTTATTGTTGGGTGAATTCTTTTGTTGTTTTGGAGCTCTTGCTTGGAAGAAGATTTTGGAATATTGTTGCATGCTTGAGCTTGCTTGTTTTGGATTGCTTGCATTGGGATAAAGTCTGTTGTTTTGGAACTTGGAACAACTCCATCATGCAGAGGTAAGAACTTTGCTCTAGAAATGTTTATCTTTTGTTTATAAAGATGTTCATGTGTGAATGTTGTGGCTTGTTGTCAGCTGTTTGGTAGATGGCCTAGGAATGTTGTAGGAGAATACTATGGGGGTTAATTTGTGGGATACACAAGTGTGTTCAGGGAGGTATAAGGGTGGAGGGAGTTGGGATTTTGGTTCCACCTTACAAAGAAATAACTTGGATTTATTTACTCATTATGTGGTGCCATAAGAGGTTGGGGAGACATAAAGAAATGTGAGGAATAAGGGGTACTTGGGGGAGGCATAAGGGCATGTTAGGGATTTGAAATAATATATATATACATATCTTTGTGGTTTTTTTCCAGGTGGTGATACCCATTTCTCCTTTGGGAGGCATAAGCAACATCCCCCATAGTTTCTTGCTCCTTTGAATTTCTTGATGAAGCCTCAATAATGTGTGTCATGTTTTAATGTAGTTGTAAAATACATTTCATTTTGGACTGTGTTTTATTGTGATTATTTTGCCTATGTGTTTATGGAAGCCTATTGTTTTCCATGAGTTAGATCACATCTTTTATTGCATTGTGTTTGGGGCTCTTGGGCCAATGAAGAATGATGCTTTCTCCTCTTCATTAGATGTCTTGGTTGGGTGGAGAGTGTTGTCTTTCCCCCTACCTTTTTTGTGATCAAAATTGGTGTATGATGGATCTGCATGTTGCTATTCTAGAGCAAAGGAAAAATACAATTTTGAAAGTCCCTTGTGAGAGTTCTTTTTGTAAAGCCTCATTCCCACTTGAAATGGATGATAATGTAATATATTCATGATGGAAAGATGGTTTGTATTAGTTATGAAAGTTGTAATTCGAAGTGTGAAAGTGATGCACTCTATTCTCAATTTTTGAATGTAAGAAAAGAAAGATTATAACCTTGTAAGCTGTATATGATAATTTTAAATGAAAAAGTTGTGAAAGAAAACATTCTAACTGAATCTATATGTTGTTCTGCCTTTACAAAAGAAGTTACTATTGTTTGAAATCTGTTTTGAAATATTTGTTGGAAAGGAAGAAATGCGTGTGAGATAATACAAAACTTTGTCTCTTAGAAATGTGTAAAATTGGAAATAAAAGTTACATTTGGGTTTTGAATAGTTTGATTTGAATCAAATAAACGTATTAGAGTCAAATTGGAACAAATTCTAATACTTGGAAGAAGAAAATGGCAAATAGATCCTTTAAAATTTTGATCTCTGTTTTGCATTTTCAAAACTGGAAAATACTTTACCTAAAATTCAAAGTTCAAACGTGCAACAAAGAAATAAAAAATTAAATGATTAAATTGAATTAGTAAGCCTTAAAAAAATCTGATTGGACAAAATCATTTAATGAATTTCTTAGAAAACTTATCAAAATCAGGGTCAAACCATTTTGCATTCGTTTTCCTGTCAAGAAATGGAAATGTTCAAATTGCAAATCAATTAGACACATTGAATATTTAAATCCTCCTTAAATCCATCTAAGAATCATTCCCCATGTCTATTTGACATGTTGAGAGAAGAAGAAGATCAAATTGAACAAATCTTTTAAGTTAAAATTTACCAGTTCCTATTGTAAAAGCCTGCACATAATTTTCTTAAAATTGACCCCTTAAACTTTATCAAAACTAGAGATTTATGAAACCTGAGTAAAGAAAGTCCCTTGTGAGAGTTCTTTTTGTAAATCCTCATTCCCACTTAAAAACGGATGATAATGTAATATATTCATGATGGAAAGATGGTTTGTATTAGTTATGAAAGTTGTAATTCGAAGTGTGAAAGTGATGCACTCTATTCTCAATTTTTGAATGTAAGAAAAGAAAGATTATAACCTTGTAAGTTGTATATGATAATTTTAAATGAAGAAGTTGTGAAAGAAAACATTCTAACTGAATCTATATGTTGTTCTGGCTTTACAAAAGAAGTTACTATTGTTTGAAATCTGTTTTGAAATATTTGTTGGAAAGGAAGAAATGCGTGTGAGATAATATAGAACTTTGTCTCTTAGAAATGTGTAAAATTGGAAATCAAAGTTACATTTGGGTTTTGAATAGTTTGATTTGAATCAAATAAACGTATTAGATTCAAATTGGAACAAATTCTAATACTTGGAAGAAGAAAATGGCAAATAGATCCTTTAAAATTTTGATCTTTGTTTTGCATTTTCAAAACTGGCAAATACTTTACCTAAAATTCAAAGTTCAAACGTGCAACAAGGAAATAAAAAATTAAATGATTAAATTGAATTAGTAAGCCTTAAAAAAATCTAATTGGACAAAATCATTTAATGAAATTCTTAGAAAACTTATCAAAATCAGGCTCAAACCATTTTGCATTCGTTTTCCTGTCAAGAAATGGAAATGTTCAAATTACAAATCAATCAGACACATTGAATCTTTAAATCCTCCTTAAATCCATCTAAGAATCATTCCCCATGTCTATTTGACATGTTGAGAGAGGAAGAAGATCAAATTGAACATATCTTTTAAGTTAAAATTTACCAGTTCCTATTGTAAAACCCTGCACATAATTTTCTTAAAATTGACCCCTTAAACTTTATCAAAACTAGAGATTAATGAAACCTGAGTAAAGAAAGTACCTTGTGAGATTTATTTTTGTAAAGCCTCATTCCCACTTGAAATGGATGATAATGTAATATATTCATGATGGAAAGATGGTTTGTATTAGTTATGAAAGTTGTAATTCGAAGTGTGAAAGTGATGCACTCTATTCTCAATTTTGAATGTAAGAAAAGAAAGATTATAACCTTGTAAGTTGTATATGATAATTTTAAATGAAGAAGTTGTGAAGAAAACATTCTAACTGAATCTATATGTTGTTCTGGCTTTACTAAAGAAGTTACTATTGTTTGAAATCTGTTTTGAAATATTTGTTGGAAAGGAAGAAATGCGTGTGAGATAATACAGAACTTTGTCTCTTAGAAATGTGTAAAATTGGAAATCAAAGTTACATTTGGGTTTTGAATAGTTTGATTTGAATCAAATAAACGTATTAGATTCAAATTGAAACAAATTCTAATACTTGGAAGAAGAAAATGGCAAATAGATCCTTTAAAATTTTGATCTTTGTTTTGCATTTTCAAAACTGGCAAATACTTTACCTAAAATTCAAAGTTCAAACGTGCAACAAGGAAATAAAAATTAAATGATTAAATTGAATTAGTAAGCCTTAAAAAAATCTAATTGGACAACATCATTTAATGAAATTCTTAGAAAACTTATCAAAATCAGGCTCAAACCATTTTGCATTCGTTTTCCTGTCAAGAAATGGAAATGTTCAAATTACAAATCAATCAGACACATTGAATCTTTAAATCCTCCTTAAATCCATCTAAGAATCATTCCCCATGTCTATTTGACATGTTGAGAGAGGAAGAAGATCAAATTGAACAAATCTTTTAAGTTAAAATTTACCAGTTCCTATTGTAAAACCCTGCACATAATTTTCTTAAAATTGACCCCTTAAACTTTATCAAAACTAGAGATTTATGAAACCTGAGTAAAGAAAGTCCCTTGTGAGAGTTCTTTTTGTAAATCCTCATTCCCACTTAAAACGGATGATAATGTAATATATTCATGATGGAAAGATGGTTTGTATTAGTTATGAAAGTTGTAATTCGAAGTGTGAAAGTGATGCACTCTATTCTCAATTTTTGAATGTAAGAAAGAAAGATTATAACCTTGTAAGTTGTATATGATAATTTTAAATGAAGAAGTTGTGAAAGAAAACATTCTAATGAATCTATATTTTGTTCTGGCTTTACAAAAGAAGTTACTATTGTTTGAACATCGTTTTGAAATATTTGTTGGAAAGGAAGAAATGCGTTGTGAGATTAATATAGAACTTTGTCTCTTAGAAATGTGTTAAAATTGGAAATCAAAGTTACATTTGGGTTTGAATAGTTTGATTTGAATCAAATAAACGTATTAGATTCAAATTGGAACAAATTCTAATACTTGGAAGAAGAAAAATGGCAAATAGATCCTTTAAAATTTTGATCTTTGTTTTGCATTTTCAAAACTGGCAAATACTTTACCTAAATTCAAAGTTTCCAAACGTGCAACAAGGAAATAAAAATTAAATGATTAAATTGAATTAGTAAGCCTTAAAAAATCTAATTGGACAAAATCATTTAATGAAATTCTTAGAAAACTTATCAAAATCAGGCTCAAACCATTTTGCATTCGTTTTCCTGTCAAGAAATGGAAATGTTCAAATTACAAATCAATCAGACACATTGAATCTTTAAATCCTCCTTAAATCCATCTAAGAATCATTCCCCATGTCTATTTGACATGTTGAGAGAGGAAGAAGATCAAATTGAACATATCTTTTAAGTTAAAATTTACCAGTTCCTATTGTAAAACCCTGCACATAATTTTCTTAAAATTGACCCCTTAAACTTTATCAAAACTAGAGATTAATGAAACCTGAGTAAAGAAAGTACCTTGTGAGATTTATTTTTGTAAAGCCTCATTCCCACTTGAAATGGATGATAATGTAATATATTCATGATGGAAAGATGGTTTGTATTAGTTATGAAAGTTGTAATTCGAAGTGTGAAAGTGATGCACTCTATTCTCAATTTTTGAATGTAAGAAAAGAAAGATTATAACCTTGTAAGCTGTATATGATAATTTTAAATGAAAAAGTTGTGAAAGAAAACATTCTAACTGAATCTATATGTTGTTCTGCCTTTACAAAAGAAGTTACTATTGTTTGAAATCTGTTTTGAAATATTTGTTGGAAAGGAAGAAATGCGTGTGAGATAATACAAAACTTTGTCTCTTAGAAATGTGTAAAATTGGAAATAAAAGTTACATTTGGGTTTTGAATAGTTTGATTTGAATCAAATAAACGTATTAGAGTCAAATTGGAACAAATTCTAATACTTGGAAGAAGAAAATGGCAAATAGATCCTTTAAAATTTTGATCTCTGTTTTGCATTTTCAAAACTGGAAAATACTTTACCTAAAATTCAAAGTTCAAACGTGCAACAAAGAAATAAAAAATTAAATGATTAAATTGAATTAGTAAGCCTTAAAAAAATCTGATTGGACAAAATCATTTAATGAATTTCTTAGAAAACTTATCAAAATCAGGGTCAAACCATTTTGCATTCGTTTTCCTGTCAAGAAATGGAAATGTTCAAATTGCAAATCAATTAGACACATTGAATATTTAAATCCTCCTTAAATCCATCTAAGAATCATTCCCCATGTCTATTTGACATGTTGAGAGAAGAAGAAGATCAAATTGACCAATTCCTATTGTAAAAGCCTGCACATAATTTTCTTAAAATTGACCCCTTAAACTTTATCAAAACTAGAGATTAATGAAACCTGAGTAAAGAGGACGTCGAGAAATTTTTTGAAAGTGCTCGTTTGCCTAAAACTGAGTTCTCTATCAAAATTTATGGCCTTAAAAATTTTTCTTCCTTGGTGTTAAAAAACAATTTGGGGAAAAGTTTCATAGGGGGACCCGCGGGCCCGAATTTTTCCCTTAAGCACTTGGGAAAATTTTTGGAATTTTTTTTCTAATTTTCCCCGCCGCGCCACCAGCTCATAGCCAATTAGATCCTACCACATGGCACCACGAGGGTATCGACAGAAGGTCAGACAAAATTTTAGACTTAGTGCTTAGGAATATTTTTTGGGACACTTTTCCTAAATTTAAACACTGACTTGCTAACCAGTAGCCAATCAGAGGCTGCCACATGTCACCACGAGGCATTGGAAGAGGGGATTTTTGACTTAGTGCTCTAGGAAAATTTTGGGAAAAATTTCCAACTTTTCCTTGCCAGTTTGCAACGAATCAGGTGATGCCATGTGGCATCATGAGGTGCCGGCGGTGGAGCGGGACCTTTTTTCTTTTTTGTGTTTGGAAAATTTTGGGAAACTTTTCCAACTTTTCCTTATTGCCTCGTCAGCCCACAACCAATATGGAGATTCCACATGGCATCGCGAGGTGCTGGCAGAGACACGGGTGTATGAAATCCTCTTAGTCCTTCAGGGTGTTAATCTATTTTTTTTCTCCCCATCACCCTGCCTTCCTTGCGTTGGCTTAGGAGATGCCACGTGTCCCTAGCGAACTCGCAGGATTACGAGTGTAAAGTGAAATTCTCCCTCCGCACGTGAAATTTTCTAAAATGTTCCCGCCACCTCGTTTTTCCCCATGGTGGCTTGGGAGGCGCCACATGTCCCTTGTGGAACCACAGGTGAGTGGGTGAAAACTTGGTTTCCGACCCGCCTTGCCCTTGGGGTAAATTTCCACTGTTGGGCCCGCAGACCTGCTCTTGGGGAAAATGTTCACCCTAAGGCCCACAGGCCCATAACTCAAAAAATATGAGGAGTTATGAGGACTTCTTTATGCCAATGGAAAGGTGAGGAAATTTCCTATCCAATGGTAATAATTTAAGGAATTTTTGGATGCATTGAATTTCAAAAAAACCTAGTTGAATATTTAATTATGTTAGAGAGTGGGTTTGGTGAGGAATTACCCTCTGACCCTTTTTGAACCTTCTAACCCAAGATTTTGGAGCTTATGACCCCTAATAATTGTTAATGAAAGAAAGGTATGTTATAGTGAATTAGAAGTGTTCTGAAACTTATTAGTGACATTTATTGCCTTATAACCTAGTTGTAGACTCTTTTACACCAAAAAATATTCCATAATTTTCCTAACTAATCCTAGGTTGTTCTTGGGTCTTAACTGGATTTTTTTAGCAGGCGTTACACTTGGTATTAGAGTAGTGGTTCAAAATATTAGGCCATTGGGCACAGTAGAATTCTTGATACATTAACCTTAAACCTAGCACACTTTTAAATCTAGAAAACAATTTACTTTAGAAATTACATATTTTACTAAACATGGAAACTAAATAAAATTTAAAAAGATGAAATAACTCTCGCCTTGGTCTTTAGAGAAGGCGTAGACAGGATGAGGGGTCCTTTCACATAGACCTAGACTTACCACCACCAGATCATGTTGTAGCAACCATCCTACCATAGATTTAGTAGACTCTTCAGGATTTTAATGTTGCTCTACACGGAGGATCAGTAGCAGGACATGCAAACATACATCATAGAGTCCCTTCCATTGAGGGTAAGGTATCTCATCAACCCATCAAGGAGCATGGAGGTGAGAAATCCCATGAAGATTCAGCCATAACAGAGTCCCCATAGAGGGGATAGGGTGACTGAGTTTCAGGACATAGAAAGAGGTCTCGAAGTCCTAGGCTTAGGGATGTGCATGCATAGAGACCTAGAGGCCATCAAACCACAGCTGCAGATCACATCACAGAGATCCTGAAGATTTGACCATCACATTATTCTGGTGACATAGGCGGATGTTAGGTAAAATCCTAGTTTGTGATCTTGAGTCGATCCTTCAAGCTCTGTTCTTGTTCTAGTAATTCAAAACCTTGTGTTGTGATCCATCTACTGAGGGATGGAGCTAGTGTTGAGTGGAAGACAGAGGAGAAGAAGGTGCATGTTGATTATGAGATAGTTACTTGGGAGATCCTTGAAGATTGATTTAGGAATAGATACTTGTCACGGAGGTTCATACAGCTGTCGAAAGATGAGTTCCATGAGCTCTGATAGGCATCTCTTACAGTGGCTAAGTATGAGAGTAGATTTATGGATCTACTTCAGTATGTTGGTTGCATGTAGTATGAGTAGGTACGAATCCATAGGTTCATCCAAGGCCTGAATCTAGACATTGGAGGTGTAATGCAAATCCATTGTCCAAAGACATTAGCTGAGGCCGTCGAGAAGGCCTATATAGGAAAGGAGACTTGGGGAAATACCCAAAAAGCTAGAGACCGAGTTCGGAGCCGCATATAACAAATGTAGGACAATAGATCGAGGGGGTCAGTACCTCTTCCTCGTGGTGGAAAAGACTTAGCACAATAATCTTTTAGACGACAGTAGCAAGCAGCAGTCCCGCCCACCTTATAGACCTCCATAGAGATTTGATGCACAAAGAGGTCAGAGTATGGGGCCTCCTCCTAGGGGTCCCATCAGGACACAAGGTTCCTAGAGATCTCACTCAATAGGAGCTCGCTAGCAGAGAACTTAGAATATCATAGCCAGATTATCAGGATCCACACCATAGACCTCCAAAGTACCAGACAGACCTGCTACACAAGGGGAGGATCAGCTAGTTGTTCTGGTTGTGGTGTTACTGGACATTTTTGAAGAGACTTCCCATAGAACCCTAATAATAATTGTAAGAGACAAATCTTAGAGCCTACTGTTGGTGATATGGGGCACAGTCATAGGATTTATGCAATGGTTGAGAACTGCTAGATAGAGCATTAAATTATAGTTATTGAGACTACAGGTAAAATTGGGGGTATCTCTACCTCCATTTTGTTTGATTCTAGTTCATTTGAATATTTTATTACACCATCTTTAGTAGTGTGATGTAAACTAGTGGAAGTTAGACAAGGTCATAGTTGGGATGTTATGATGGCTTCTAGAGCCAAGATATCTGTAGACTCCTTAGTTAAGGAATGTGTAGTAGATTTGGGACCTTTTGTCACTACCTCGGATCTCCATATGATTCCTTTGGGATCTTATAGAGTCATCTTGGGTATGGGTTAGTTGCCTGCACACAGGGCCAGGATGGATTGTTACCACAAGATTATATCTTGTGCTGATGATTTGGGAGTTGAGTTAGTGATTTTAGGGGTTAGGAGATCCGTTTGTATTTGCACCATATCGGCTATGAAGCTTAAGCGTTGTGTGTGAAGGGGCTATCAGATTTATGTTGTTAAATTCAATTACATATCATAGGATGGGTCTAGTGGACCATTGCTAAATGATCTCCCCATTTTTAGAGAGTTTACAGATGTATTTCTAGGGGAGATACTGGGGCAACCACCCCCAAGTGAGATTGATTTTCACATAGATCTAGTCCCTTAAGTAGAGCCTATATCACGAGAACCTTATTAAATGACCACACCAGAGCTCTCTAATCTCAAGTTGCAGCTTGGGGGCCTTTTGGAGAAAGGCCTTATTTGTCCTAGTGTATCCCCTTGGGGTACACCGGTGATTTTTGTGAAGAATAAGGATGGATTCTTATGGTTTTGTATTGATTACCATTAGTTTAATAAGGTAACAATCAAGAATCTTTATCCCCTTCTGCTCATTGATGATTTATTTGATCAAATGAAGGGATTCAAAATTTTCTCTAAGATAACCTTAAGTCAAGTCATCATCAGCTGACGATTTCGGAGAAAAAAATTCATAAGACCACCTTCCGCATGAGCTATGGCCATTATGAGTTCAAGGTGGTTCCTTTTGGTTTGACGAATGCCTCCGTAGTGTTTATGAGTTTGATGAATAGGGTATTTAGGACCTTCTTAGATCGCTTAGTGCTCATCCTCCTTAATGACATTTTGATTTACTCACGTACATGTGAGGAGCATGAGGGGCACCTTCACTAGGTGCTTTAGTGCCTTCGGGGGAAACAACTTCATGGGAACTTGGAGAAGTGTCCATTCTTTCAGACGGAGTTGTAGTAATTGGGTCATATAATTTCTGGGGAAGGTGTCACCATTGATCCTTCCAATATTAGAGTTATTATGGATTGGCCAACACCCACTACTATGACTGAGGTTTACAACTTCATAGGATTAGCATGTTACTACCCGAGATTTATTCAGGACTTCTCTCAAATTACACACCTATCACTTCCCTTCAGAGGAAAGGGAACAAGTTTGTTTGGTTAGACAAGTTCAAGCAGGCCTTCAATACACTGAATAAATGTCTCACTATAACACCTATCCTTCCATTGTCAGATCTATATGGTGAGTTTTTCATTTGTACAGATGCTTCTTTAGCAGAGCTTAGAGTTTTTTTGATGCAGGAGGGAAGAGTAGTGGCATTTGAATCTTGCAAACTCAAATATTACGAGCTTAATTATCTGACTCATGATCTTGAGCTTGTGGCATTTGCGCAATCTTTGGTTCGATGGAGTAAATTTCTACTTGGTCAGAGATTCATACTCAAGATAGATCACTTGAGTCTTCACCACATCTTCACACAACCCAATCTCAATGCTCGTCAATGACGTTGGATGGAGTTACTTTATGAGTATGATCTGGAGATAGAACATGTGAAAAGAAAAGGAAAATGTGGTGGCAGATGCTCTCAGCAAACAGAGACATGTGCCTATACCCACCTCAGTGAGCATGGATTTACAAAGCGGGATCCTTTAATAGTTTCCTCTTGATAGCTTATACATTATAGTTCAAGAAAAGATTGAGTCTCAGAGACCCCTTAAAGGGAAGTTTGAAGGTTTTTCCCTAGAGGCAGATGACCTTCTCAGGAACAGAGGCTGGGTTTATGTTCCTATAGATGGAGGCTTGAGGTAGGACATCTTGGTAGAGGCATATCATGCACCCTATTTAGCCCATCCCGGGGTGAAGAAGATTCACGCCACCTTGAGAAAGTTATATCATTAGAGAGGAATTTGTAGAGATGTGGCTCAGTTAGTGTGATGATGTTTAGAGTGCCAGAAAGTAAAGTTCAAGCATCAGCATCCAGCTGATCTTCCCTTTCCTCATGCTATATCAGAATGGAAGTGGGACACAATTTCCATGGAATTCATTGTGGGGCTACCGATGTCGAGATATCAAAATGATTCCCTCATGGTCACGGTTGATATATTGAAAAAAGTGGCTCAATTTTCTTTGGTAAAGACCACTTACATAGCTAGTGCAGAGGCATGGGTATATTTGGATGATATTTTCAGGTTGTATGGGATTCTGTGGAAGATCATTAGTGACCGTGATCCTTTGTATACTTCCCATTTTTGGACTACCATGCAGTATCCCCTCGGAACGAAGATCAATTTCAACACAACATATCACCCTAAGATAGATGGATAGATAGAGTGGGTGAATCAAATTTTAGAGGACATGCTCAAGATGTATGTGATGGATCAACAGTCAAGATGGGAGGAGTACCTATACTTGGTGGAGTTTGCATACAATAATAGTTTTAAGAGTTCTATAGGCATAGCTACTTTTCAGTATTTGTATAACAGAGAGTGTAGGACACGTCTTAGTTGGGACAAGTTAGAGGATAGGGTTTCTCTTGGACTGGATTTGTTGCAGGACATGGAGCAACAGGTGGTTTTGATCAGACAGAGACTATAGGAGGCAAAAGATACGTAGAAGAAGTGCGGAAATTAGCATAGGACTGACCATAGTTTTGATGTGGGAATGAAGGTTTTCCTTTGTGTCAGGCCACACAAGAGCCCTATTCGTTATGGAAAAGGTTCTAAGTTAGCTCCTAGATCGTTGGTCCTTTCGAGATCTTGGAGCGTATTAGCCCATTGGCCTACTGTCTAGCATTGCAACCTAGCTTGTCTCACAAACATGATATGTTTCATGTTTCAGTTCTTAGGAGATATGTTGCAGATCCTTCTCATGCATTAGATTGGACATCATTCTAGGTACAGGATTAGGGGCAACTGATGGTGAAGCTAGTTTGCATCCTAGATCGTAGTACCTTGGGTTTTCTAGGAAGAGAGGTTGATCAGGTTCAGGTGTAGTGAGACAGATATGATGAGATTGCAACTATATGGGAGGATGCTACCTTGCTACGAGTTCATTTTCCACATTTGTTCCTGTGACTTCCAGGAGGAAGTCGAGTCTAAGGGGAGGGGGATGTAGTGCACACTTCCCTTTGACACCTTTTGATACTAATCATGATACTACTGATTATAATATAAACATGATTATCGACCTTATTATAGTATGATGATAGATGTAGATCATGAATTATTTTTGACTTGATTTAGTTGTGATGCATGATGATTATTTGAGGCATTTTCGATATTGATAATGGTATACTATTTGACATGGTTATATTATGGATATTGTTCAGAATTGTAATATTTGGATATTGTGAGTAGACCTAGATATGGAAATTATTGGATGATGATATAATTTTTAAGTAAAATTGTAAATTATATTGCTAGATTTCTTTGATGTTGTTTTGATTCATATATCTATATGATTTTGGTAATTATATTTATATTAATTTGGATGTTCTGATATGGCCACAAGGCCGAAGGAGGTAATTGTGTTTCGCAGGTCAAAATATAACAACAAACATAGGGGGATTGGAGACCAACCACATTGTAATTCTAGATGAATTCAATAAGGTCACCATGACAACCTGTATTTGTTTATGTGTGTTAGGTATTCCCATGGGGGAGAATCACTTTTAAATGTGAACAAAGGGTTTTATGTATTTTGGTCATTTTGTTTATGTTTGCACATGTTTATTTTGTTATGCTATTACCCCTTTCATTAATTTTAAAATGTTGTGTAAATATTGTGAGTAATCATATTGTTTATGATTGTAAGTGATGTGTGAGTTAGATTTTGAGTGTAAAACACTCCACCTTCTTGGAAATTCAAAATGGTTCTTGGAGGTTGATTTTGGAGAGTTGTGGGACAAGTTAAACTTGTCCCATACCCATTAAATTTAATTACCAACCATACCTACAGTTGGAGAGTTGAGATTTGACTTTTATAATGATTTTTGAGAAGGTAAATTGTAGGTTTTAATTACACTTTTCTTACATGATTAAATTTTAGTCCTTTGGGGTGTGGGTAGGATTTGAGTGTACAAGTAAACTGTCATATTATTCACCCACCTATTTATTATGCTTTGGTGAATGAATTTGACTTTGTGTTTAGCCTTGAGGATGGGTGATGTGGCATCCTACGTGGATCTGTCTCACCCTCTCCTTTTCCCTCTTCTATAAAATTGGAATGGCTCACCTTGTTTTGGGGTTGCTTTATTTTGGAGACTTTATTCTTGGCTGAATTCTTTTGTTGTTTTAGAGCTCTTGCTTGGAAGAAGTTTTTGGAATATTGTTGCATGCTTGAGCTTTGCTGTTTTGGATTTCTTACATTGGGATAAATTCTATTGTTTTGGAACTTGGAACAACTCCAACATAGAGAGGTAAGAGCTTAGCTCTAGATATGTTTCTATTTTGTTTATAAAGATGTTCATGTGTGATTCTTTTGGCTTGTTTTTGGCTGTTTGGTAGATGGCCTAGGAATGATATAGGAGAAGACTATGGGGTTAATTTTTTGCATACACAAGTGTTTTCATGGAGGTATAAGGGTGGAGGGAGTTGAGATTTTGGTTCCACCTTACAAATAAATATCTTGCATTTCTTTACTCATTATGGGGTGCCATAAGAGGTTGGGGAGACATAAGGAAATGTGAGGAATAAGGGGTAATTGGGGGAGTCATAAGGGCATGTTAGGGATTTGAAATAGTATATATATATACATATCTTGGTGGTTTGTTTCCAGATGGTGATACCCATTTCACCTTTGGGAGGCATAAGAAGAATCCCCCATAGTTTCTTGCTCCTTTGGCTTTCTTGATGAAGCCTCAATAATGTGTGTCATGTTTTAATGTAGTTGTAAACTACATTCTATTTTGGAATGTGTTTTATTGTGATTATATTGCCTGTGTGTTTGTGGAAGCTTGTTGTTTCCATGAGTTGGATCACATCTCTTATTGCATTGTGGTTGGGGCTCGGGGGCCAATGAAGAAGGATGGCTTCTCCTCTTCATTGGATGTCTTGTTTGGGTGGAGAGCATTTCCTTTCCCCCTTCCTTTGTTGTGATCAAAATTGGAGTATGATGGATCTACGTGTTGCTATTCTGGAGCAAAGGAAAAAGATAATTTTAACATTCCCTTGTGAGAGTTCTTTTTGTAAAGCCTTTTTCCCAATGCTTGAAGTGGATGATAATGTAATATATTTGTGATGGAAATATGGCTTATATTATTTATGAAATTTGTAATTCGAAGTGTGAAACTGATGAACTCTGTTCTCTGATTTTGAATGTAAGAAAAGAAACATTATATGCTTGTAAGTTGTATTTGATCATTGTAAATGAAGAAGTTGTGAAAGAAATCATTCTAATTGAATATATATGTTGTTCTACCTTTACAAAATAAGTTAACTATTGTTTGAAATCTGTTTTAAAATGTATTTGAATTCTTTGTTGGAAAGGAAGAATTACGTATGACAAAATAGAGAACTCTGTCTCTTGGAAATGTGTAAATTTGGAAATTAGAGTTACATTTGTGTTTTGAATAGTTTGATTTGAATCTAGTTGTATTGCATTTGAATTGATTTGAATTGGAATGAATTCTTATACTTGAAAGAAGAAAATGGCAAATAGATCCTTTAAAATTTTGATCTCTGTTCTACATTTTATAAATTGGGAAATACTTTACTTAAAATGCATAGTTTGAACCCACAACAATTAAATAACAAATTAAACGATTAAATTGAAGTAGTAAGCCCTAAACGAATCTAATTGGACAAAAACATTTAAGGAATTTCATATAAAACTTAGCAGAATTGGGCTCAAACCATTTTGCAGTCATTTTTCTGTCAAGAAATGGAAATGTTAAAATTGCAAATCAATCAGAAACATTGAATCTTGAAATCCTCCTTAAATCCATCTAAGAACAATTCCCCGTGTCTATTTGACATGTTGATCGAGGAAGATAAAATTGAACAAACCTTATAAGTTAAAATTTACCAGTTCGTATTGTAAAATCCTGTAGATCATTTTCTTAAAATTGATCCCTTAAACTTTATCAAAACTAAAAATTAATTATCCCTTACTAAAGAGGATGTTCTCATTTTTCCAAAACTTAGCTCTCTATCAAAAGTCCTTGTTTGCCCAAAACTGAGCTATCTATCAAAAGTTATGGCCTTTTGAAGTTTTCTTCCTTGGCATTGAAAAACAATTTGGGGAAAATTTTCATGAGCGGGCAAGAATTTTTCCCTTAAGAACTTTGGAAAAATTTTGGGAATTTTTTTTCTAAATTTCCCTCCCACCCTGCCAGCCCGCAACCAATCAGAGGCTGCCATATGGCACCACGAGGTGTCGGCGGAAGGGTGGCCAATTTTTTAGACTTAGTGCTTAGGAAAAATTTTTTGGAAAATTTTTCCTAAGTTTCCCCGCCAACCCGCTAGCTGTTGTCCACTCAAAATTCCCCTGCTTTTGAAAAGTTTAAAATTGAAATTTTTTGAAGTTAAATGTCTTTTCTGTTGTCCTGGTAATGTGAAAAATCAAGAAATTGAAAAATCTACGTTTTTTGGGTCAATTTGTGTGATTTTCGGGCCTGTCGGACATTTTTGTCCCAAGTGTCCCAAGTTCATTCGGGCTCTCTATTCCCTGATTGGTTGCTTTACTTGAAGTCCGTTCTTTTTGGGCCCGTCGGAAATTTTTGTCCCAAGTGTCCCAAGTTCATCCGGGCCCATTTTTCCCTTTTCCTCTAGTTTGGCCGAATCGCGTATTCCACATACTTTTGTCGCTCATGTCCCAGAAGCATTTGTGCATACTTTTCCTGCGTCACCCGTTGTGGCCGAATTGCGCTTTCATGTCTTGCATGTCCAAAATGAACCAAAGGCCATTCGAGTTAATTTTTCCCAGTCTTGACAAATATCTTTCTTTCTAAGTTGGTAGGTGTGTATTCAATGCACATTAATTGTCTTTCTCTCTCCCAAACAGCTATATAATGAACTGCCCCTTATGTGTTTCACACACTGCTTTCTTGCCATCCTTTTCTCATACCTTCGCGAAAAATATTTCTATGCACATACTTGTTCCCCCTGAAATTTCTTCCCGAGTCTAGATTGCAACCTTGAATTTTCAAATTGCTATCAAAATGAAGATTAAATTCCAAGGCCAGGAGCAAGTCTCACCGCTCGAGTCTGTCGTTCCCGATATCAGGGACAGTGAGGTTCACCACCTCAACTTTGGAGATTTTTGGGCAAGGATAACAGATGCAAACCCTTCACCTATGGCACAAGAAATTCATGACAGTGGTTTGGCATTCGCCGGTGGTTTCCCTATTTTAGTGCAATGTGCAGATAGGGTACTTTCCTGCGACTCTCATTACAACCATGATTCAAATGAGCTGACGAATATCCATGGGGAACTCATCGCTAAACTTGACACTGCTGCCATTGGCACTGCCCTAAGGATTTCAGAGATGGACAAAGCCATAGTGATTTCCTAGAACTAGGCGCAAGCCCTTTTCGATCAGGACAGTGAGAAATACAAGGCGAGGGTGGAAAAGTCTTAGCTTAAAAACCCTAAAAGGGGGTGTCTTGTCTGTCCAAGGTTCTTTTCCATGCTGACTTCAATGAGGAGTTCTCAGATTTTATAATCCTACTGGCTCAGGTCATGGGCTTACCCTCTATAAATGAGTTCCATTTTTGGATGTGCCCACTTATGAATATGGTGTGCGAGGGAACTCAGGATATCAACTGGGCAGAGATCATCAGTATGAACCTAGTGGAGTAGCTGTCTAATGTACAAAAAACAAAGAAATTATTAATGACTTCATACCTGATGTATACTCTGGCAGCATCGAGGCAATGTTTTGGTTTCTCATACATCGATGCTCATAAGCGTGACCCAGTATATGCCTACTGCCCTCAGTTCACCTTGGAAACCAGCAATCACAATTTCAGAAGGCTGAATGACACCTTCACTTTGTACATTGTCATGCTTTTAGAGAGTGACATAGCGAGGAGATTTTCTAATGAAGCTATGAATTTGATATCGTACTACGGTGCCTACTTCATCCAAATTAGAAATTTTTCCTATATCAGACTTGCTGGCTATGAGAGCACCCCTCTCAAACTCTCCATGTTCTGCAATGATAAAATGGCCTTAATAGTAATATGCAGGTAGCTGGATAAGTTGCAAAGAACCTACACAGATAAGAAAATTACTGGCTTGCACTTCCCCATCACTTTAGGAAACTACACCTGCAAAACAACCCTAGATGCTAAAAACATAGAAAGATCCCTGGCCCCCATCACTGTCCATTTCTTTAGGCCAAGAACCTGTTTTGAATTGAAGAATTTTTTTGAGCAGAACATCAAGATCACTTATCATCATAGGGCAGACACAGAAGATTATTGGGCTGACTGTGTTGATGATTTTGAGGCAAGAAGGAGGCATTTTGGCAGATTTTCTCTTCAACTAATTCAAGAGCTTAACCTATACACAAGTTCCTCAGGGGCTCCAGGATGATAATTCTGACCTGTACTCATATGAGTATGATAATGTGGTCAAACACACTCCCTTGGAGGATTTGGATTGGTTGAAAAAGGAGAAGGATGATCTGGCATAAATCCTAGCTCCCGTCTTGGTAAGAACCAAAATATGGTTTGACAGGAGAGTTCGTGAACTTAGAAGATAATCAGGTGAGTCCTCCAAAGACACCTCAACACCAAGAAAAGAGGCATTTTCACCTGATTCAAGAGCACATATGCAGACCCCTCCTACCTCGTTAACTCAAGGTCCCACAGTATCCACTCCTTCCTCATCCACAAAGGTATATCAGAAGAAATTCAGAAAAGTTCAAGGAGGAGCTTGTGGAGGAAGGTACCCTAAGGAAGCATATGGAGTTTCCCACAAGCCCAGAGAACATCATTTTTCTCAGTGAAAGTAAGGAGAGTGAAGTTTCGGTCTCTACAAGTGCTCCAGAAGCCCCCATGGATAAAGAAAAGGAGGTCCAAAGCACTGAGCTCCCAGGTGCTAGTGATTCCTCTGTACCAGAAGCCCCGAGTGCTCGACTCGTATCCCAACTAGAGGTAACAGTAGTAAAAACCTTGGGTGCCATGAGTTCTCTATCTCTTGGCCCTCTTTCCCCACCTTCTTCTTCCTCCTCTTTTGCATTGGTGCAGCCTCTTGTTGACAGTAGGAAGAGAAAGTCTTCCTCCTGGATCTCAGGACCCAATTTTTATGTTTTGGCGGCCTTATTAGGCACTACTCCTCCTACTCATGCCCAAAAATTCAAGAAATACCTCCAGGATAGTGTCTGATGCTCAGAACCAACAATTCCTAGAGATAGCCAAGCCTAAATTAGATAAGCCAGAGAAAAATTTACAAGCATGTGATATGGAGCGCTCGAGAATTCCCATGAGAGAGTCCACCCCTGAAGGTGAGATCCAAAATATTTAGGAAATAGTTACCAGAGTCATTGCGAGGGTAGAGAAAGGGCATCAAACCATAGAGCAGTTGGAGTAACAGGCCCAGATTCTTACAGGTTTCATCAAGTCCCTGTTGTCCAAGGATAAATTTTTGGATCCTATCCCATTAACTACTCTTCCACAACCTCTAATTCTGAGTCAGGATGAAGTGCAGAGTATCAAAGACATGCACAAGTATTCCATCTATGGAAGGGCTATGGAGGCCATGGTGGATGATATGCTTGTTGTAGGATTGAATTTCATTGATGAAGCCTTCAAACTCCACGGGAAGGTGAGCAATTTGCAACAGAAGCTCTCCTCCACTATTGGGAGCATAGATAAAGAACTCAAACTTTGGAGTAGTTGCATAGTGGACCTTCACCTCATGGGACAAACAGATGAAAATATTTTTATGGAAAGCAAGGTCTTCGAGGATGCAAAGGATAATTTGTTAAAGTCCTGGGTTTACAGCATTGAATGGAAAATCAAGGTGCTGGAGGAGGCTTTAGGAGAGTTAAGAAATAGTTGGCAGAAGGGTGAGGCCTTCAAGACACTAGTTCGTATCTTCCTTCAAGGATATACATTTCCATATTCATGATGAGACTTCTGGTGTGCCTCTCTCTTTACAAGAAATCAAAGCTCAATTCAGAGCTTTTGTCAAAGTTGATCTGTTCAAGGAAAGTTCCATTTCCAAGGAAAATATGAAGGAGATCTACTCTCTTCAATCTGATATAGAGGAAGTGAATAAATATTATCATACTCATGTTGAATTTGACAAAGAAATGGAGAAGTGCCTCAGATTTTGGACTCAGTCCACTGCCAACACATCAGTCCCACAAGGAATAGACATAGCAGAGGCATTGAAAAGATTCAGAAAACGGATCCTAAAGTCAGTGCGCCCCTCCCAGTCATGAGACACCTGTCTTTTTCTCCTAATTCTTCTCTTTTCTCCTTTCCTTTCTTCTCAGATTTATTTTAATTAGTTGGGGTATTGCAATTAACAACCCTCTAACTAAACATTAGTTGAAAGAAGTAGTTACCAAAGAGTAACTAATTTGTAAACTATATAATGGCGTCTCCACGCCATTTTTTAAGAGGGAGAACTTGGCTTGTATATAAAAGTGTAAAGAAATCACAAAGAAATCAATACAGAAGGATTTCCATTCTTTGTCTATTCGATTCCTTTTATTCATATGTTATCCATCAAATATTGTTAGATCATTTGTTTTATATTATACTGACAAGCTTTGTATTCTTGTAGATGTTATTTATAGAACTGTGTGTCTATTCAAATTTCATCTTATTAACGTAAGTACAAATGATCTTATTCCAATCCACTGTAATCCTGCATGCATAAGGAATTATTCTGTCATATATAATTCTTGATGGTGCATTTCTTCTTATTTCCACATTTTCATTCCTCTGTCCTTTTGTAATTGGTAACCTATTTAGGAAACACTTTTATGATATCCAAGTTCCATAGTGAAACCATGCTTTGTATATATGTAAATAGGTTCATTTCTAAATAAGGGAACCTCTCCCATTAAAGAGGAGGGACTTCTTGTCCCCTGAATTTTTCTCTTCTTGAAGTTCCTTTTTGACGACCAACAGTTTTTGGCGACTCCGCTGGGGAATCGTATTCCAGTTCTATAATCATCTATCAATCATATTTTGATCTGGTGACTCCACGTTTTACTCGAGGGAGAAGGGCCCTTGGTATTGAAGATTCTCAGTTTCATCTTTTGGAACAGCAGGGTTTTATTTTTCCTTCTGCAAGGAGAAATAGAAAATATCATTCAACAAGCACTCCTCCTGTCAAAGATAGAATCCCTATGGGTGGTATTCCTTCAGAGAAAATCAGTCCTAATCTTCGAGCTCTGATTCTTTCTGGTGTTTCAGTTCCTCTTCAAGCAATTTTTCCAAGAATGGTGGTACGTTTTCCTTCGGGCCATCGTGTTTAGCCTCTTGCCCTTCCTGAGCCTTTGTATGAGTTACCCAGAGGTAACTGTAAGAACTTTCCTAAATTCAAGGGTGATGGTAAAGTACATCCTGATGAACACATCGCGGCCTTCATAGTTACATGTCGAGTTCTGGGAGTTGAACATGCAGACGTCTCCGTAAGATTTTTTGTTGAGACTTTACAAGATAATGCTACTGATTGGTTCTATCACCTTCCATCTAGAGCTATCACTAGCTGGATCATAATGAGAACTAGGTTTGAAAACCATTTCAAACTAGCAGAAGATGTGCATGCTTTTCTAGCCCAAATTTCTCAAATAAAGAAGGAATCACAAGAATCCATGAGAGAATTTGTGGCTCGATTCAATAGGTTAACTAACAAAATTCCACCAAATACTCAACCTGTAGATCAAATCTAAAAATTCTTCTTCCTAAACACCCAATTGCCTGAAGTTAGTTATGCATTGAGAAGGGCTAATCTCGCAACATTGGACGAGGATCAAACTCTTGCTGTTAGTGTTGAAGATGATTTAATCATGTCAGGAAATTTAAGGAGAGACCCTTCTAAATCTAAGTCTTCTTCTTCCTCCTCTTCCACTCCTGGACCTAATACTGATCCATTGGTACAAAAACTTGCAAATGATCTCATCGCCATTAAGAAACAATTGGCTCAGCATACTCCATATGCAGACGCTCCAAGGAGGAATTTTCAGCCCAAAAATCATTTACCTACTTCTCAAACAAGGATAGTGCTTGAAGGACCTCCTATTAAAGTTCCTGTTGATGCAATCTGTGAATTTGAAGAACCTTAAGATGAGGAGGTTAATGAAGATTGCGAAGAATTTGTTGAAGAGGTTGAGGATGAAACAGATGAACTTGAGGGATCTCAGGTTAATTTCTTCACCACTGAAGGCATTCATGAAGGAGACGATTATGATGAAGTAGTAGTAGATATGAATAGTGAGTCATACACTGTCATGACTCGAGAATAGAAAAATCAAAGGGAGAAAGTGATGCAGCCCACCAAAAAATCTAAGGAGCAGCCGACAACTATCCCTGTAATTGCAGAAAGAGGATCTCCTATCCCCATTTCATCCACACCAAAGGTGATTCTTGTCAATTCTACTACTAAAGTTATTTCTTTTTCTCCTAAACCTAATAAGCCTAGGATCCCAAGTGATGATATCCCATCCACTTCTGGGTCTTTTGATATTATTGATCACCTGAAAAAGACTAAGGTTCAAATCTCAGAGGCTGAATATTATCAAACCTGTCCCAAGGCGTTTGCTAAAATGATTCACTTTGTCAATTCTCATTCTAAAACTAACTCTACAGGCCTTTTACCCACTCCCTCTTCTGCACCACAACCTAATTTGGTAGTCGTTGTCACCTCACCTAATGAAAAAATAAAACCATTCTATGTCACACTCCTTATAGCTGGCCATAGGCTCAGTAATTGCATCATAGACTCAGGGGCATCAGAAAATGTAATGCCTGCCAAAGTAGCTCATGCCTTAGGCCTAACTCTCACACGCACTTACAGATCTTTTTATTCCATGGAAAGTAATGAAGTGCCCCTGGTTGGAAGGATTACGGATGCACAAGTGGATTTTGCTACTTTTCCTGAGAAGAAAGTTTTGGCTACTATCCTAGTAGCGGACATTCCTCCTTCATATGGGATGCTGCTAAGTAGGAATCTTCTGTAAGGATGTGGGTGGGGAAATTCAAATGGATTGGTCACATGCCCTCATACCTATTAATGGGAAAATGAAGAAGCAGCTGCCTGAGAAGTAGTCTGATTATATTGTACAAAAAAAATACGATCCCAAATCACAAATACTCTATGAGGATATGGGACATGGTAACTACATGATTATTTCTCCAAAAGAAATCCAACTCCCCAAAGTGTCACATAAGGATCCTAATGGTGATTGGATATTAGAGTTTGATGGAAGTTGTTCTTCAGCTAGTTCTAGAGCTGGTGTCATATTGGTGTCGCTTGAAGGAAGAATTCATCCTTTCTCATCAAGTTGCAATTTCAAAATACCAATAATACAACAGAGTATGAAGCTCTTATTCTTGGACTCCAGGTAGCAAAAGAACAAGGTGTGAAGAATCTTATATCCTGTGGAGATGCGGAGTTTATTTTCAAGCAAGTTAGGAAACTTTTCCAGGTAAAGAATAGAAGATTGAAACATTACAGGAATCAGGTTTGGGACTCCATTTAATTTCTTGATGCCTTCTCCATTGAATCAATGCCTAGGGAAGAGAATAGTAGGGATGATTCACTAGCAGTCTCAGGGTCATTGCTTATACCTCATCCTAACTTTTCTCAAGATAAGTTCACCATTGAGATGATCCATAGACCCAGTGTACCTGATAATACAAGTAACTGGCAAGTTTTCAATGACGATCAACACTTGTCTTTCTTTCTTAGAACTCAAGGATAATTTTGAACAATTGTACTTTGAAGGAAGCGATAATTTTCCTCATGAAAGTGTGCTATTTAACGAAGAAGTCATCCAGGAAAAAGAGGTGGATCAGGATGGATGTATAAAACTCAAAGGAAACAAGATTCCAAAAGGATTGGTGAGTTTAGAATAATTGTTTGACAAACACGACAGGTATGTAAATTTTAAAGCTTCTACTGGACCTCAACAATCAGCTGAACATGACAAAGTTAATATTGGGAATTCTATTGATCCTAAACTCGTGAACATTGGAAAATGTTGTACTTCAGATGGGAGGAAGAAGGTAATTAATATTTTGAAGAAGTATAAAGATCTACTTGCTTATTCCTATGAAGACTTAAAATCCTTTCAACTAAAGGAGATGCAGCATTTTATCCCTCTCAAGCCTAGAATTAAGCCTTTCAATCAGAAGTAGAGGAAATACAATCCTAAGATAGTTGACACCATTTTTCAGGAAATACAGAAGTTATTAAAAGCCAGAATCATTTTTCCTATTCACCATTAAACATGGATTGCCAATATTGTTCCTGTTAGAAAAAAAAATGGTGAGATCCGCATCTGTGTCGATTTTAGGAATCTGAATCAAGCTTCTTTAAAGGACAATTATCCTTTACCCATGATGGATCAAGTCTTGCAAGTAGTAACGGGATCCGAAATGTTGTCTATGTTTGATGGATTCTCAGGATATAACCAGGTAGAAGTTAATACCACAGATCAACACAAAACGACTTTCACTACCCCTTGGGGTACCTTTTCTTAAAAGAGAATGCCTTTTGGGCTCATTAATGCCGGGTGCCACTTTTTAGAGGGCTATGGACTTGGCCTTTGGAATTTTTAAATGGAAGTGTATTGTCGTATACCTTGATGACTTGACTGTATTTTCTAAAATAAGGGCAGATCATTTTCAGCATCTAGAAACAGTTCTGTTGAAATGTAGAGAACATGGGATCTCTTTAAATCCTAAGAAATCTGTTTTTTGTGTCATAGAGGGGAAATTATTGGGGCATGTTGTCTCCAAATATGGTATAAAAATTGATCCTGAGCGAGTTCAAGCTATTCAGAAAATCCCTCTTCCAACTAGCAAGAAAGGAGTGCATTTTTTCTTTGGTAAGATTAACTTTCTGAGGAGATTCATCCCTGATTTTTTAGAGCTTACTTTGAATATCTCTCAAATGATGAAAGGAAAATATATGTTTGGTTGGTCTCCTGAAGGAAAAAAGGCCTTTGAAGGTATTAAAGAGGCTATTGCTAAGACTCCTGTTTTAGCGTGTCCAAATTTCAACAAATATTTTATTATCTATTGCTATGCAATAGATAACACCCTAGCTGCTATTCTGACTCAAAAAGATTCTAATGATCATGAAATCCTATTTGCATTCATGAGCTACATTCTAAAAAATCATGAGCTAAGATACACCATAATGGAGAAACATGCTTTCACAATGGTTAAAGTTGTCAAGCAGTTTCATTTTTACATTCTTAATTCTCACTCCACAGTATTTGTACCAGATACAACCATCAAGTCCATTCTCACACAACAGGAGTTCAGATCCAAGAGAGGGAACTAGGTGGCCAAGGTCCAGGAATATGACATTGACATCAAACTAACTAAGCTCATTCATGGAAAAGGCTTGTGTGAATTCATTGCTGAGGGAGCTAGACATGGGTTACTGGAAGATGAGGTTGATCTTCCTATTGTTTTGTTTCTTGGCTCAATCGATGAATGGTATGCTCATATCACACATTTTCTCACCTATGGGGATATCACAGAAAAGAGAGCTGTTAAACTAAGGTCAGCCCAATATGTTTTGTGGGAAAATACCTTGTTTAAGCGTGGATTGGATGGGAGATTTTTAAAATATGTGGACAAGGAATAGAAGAAGAAGCTACTTTCTAATTTTCATAATCAGGCATGTGGAGGGCACTACTCATCAAATGTTATTGCTCACAATATTCTTCATGGAGGATATTACTGGCCTACCTTTTTCAGGGATGCATCAAAGTGGGTTGATAAATGTGAAGCATGTAAGACTTTCGTGGGTAGACCCCAACTTGGCTTCATTGCCCCTTAAACCAGTTGTAATCAAAGAACCTTTTCAACAATGGGGTTTGGATTTCATTGGAACACTTAATCCCTCTTCTAGCACTGGTCATACCCATGTATTAACTGCCATAGATTATTTCACCAAGTGCGTAGAAGCCATTCCAGTAAAGAGTACTACTTCCAAAGTAGTATGCAGTTTTATTAAAGAGAACATCTTGGTAAGGTATGGTGTGCCAAACAAGATCATGAAAGATAATGCTTAAAATTTTTCTTCGACTGAGATGATGGATTTTTGTTATGGATATGGCATCTCCCTGGCTCATTCATCAGATTATTATCCTCAGGGGAATGGACAAGCAGAATCAACAAATAAAAATCTGGTGGCTATAATAAGGAAGTTAGTTAATGAGTCCCCATGGAACTGGCATTAAGAAACTCTATATGATCTATGGACAGATAGGAACACACCTAAGAGATCCATTAGAATGTCCCCTTTTCAGGTAGTATATGGAGTGGAGGCTCAATTACCAGTAACAGTGGAGCTACCAGCCCTGCATTTAACGAAGGCCATTGAAGATACTAGTTTCAATGATTCTTTGGATAAGAGGATCATGTACCTCCACAAATTGAATGAACACAGATTGAAAGTTGTTGATAGGATATATTCCCACCAAAAGAAAGTAAAGGTCTTATTTGATAAATAGGCCAGGTTCAGATATTTCAAAATTGGAGACATTGTTTTATTATGGGATAAAAGGCATGAACCTCATGACAGCCATGACAAGTTTGATTCCCTTTGGCTCGGGCCTTTCAAGATCAGGCATTTTACTGGTGAGAATTATTTTTAGCTTGATTATATGGATGGTTCTTATCTCCCACTTCCTTATAGTTGGGAGTACCTGAAATTGTTTAAGTCATAGGTGATTAGGAAGTCCTTTTGTATATTCTGTATAGCGTTTTTTTTTCCTTCCTTCCCTTTGTTTTGGTGTGTTGTCTTCTGTATTGTTTCGGTTTGGTGACTATGTGGCCCAATGGATAAGGTACTGGTCTACTTCTTCTAGTTTTTCTTAATTCTTGCCTTTCCTCATTCTTTGAACTTATGCCAAGTAATCCCCAGAAGGTGCCAACTGTTGTCCACTCAAAATTCCCCTGCTTTTTGAGAAGTTGAAAATTGAAATTTTTTGAAGTTAAATGTCTTTTATGTTGTCTTGGTAATGTGAAAAATAAGGAAATTGGAAAATCTACGTTTTTTGGGTCAATTTGTGTGATTTTATGGCTTGTCAGACATTTTTGTCCCAAGTGTCCCAAGTTCATTCGGGCTCTCTGTTCCCTGATCGGTCGCTTTACCCGAAGTCTGTTGTTTTCGGGCCCATCGGAACTTTTTGTCCCAAGTGTCCCAAGTTCGCCTGGGCCCATTGTTCCCTTTTCATCTGGTTCAGCCGACTCACGTATTCCACTTACTTTTTTCCCTCTTGTCCCAGAAGCATTTGTGCATACTTTTCCCGCGTCGCCCGTTTCGGCTGAATCACGCTTTCGCATCCCGCGTGTCCCAAATGAACCAAAGGCCATTCAAGTTAATTTTTCCTGCTCTTCACAAATATCTTGATTTCCAAGTTGGTAGGTGTGTATTTAATGTGCATTAATTGTCTTTCTCTCTCCCAAACGACTATATAATGAAATTCCCCTTATGCGTTTTACACACTGCTTTTTGCCCATCCTTTGCTCATACCTTAGCGATCAAGATTAATGTGCACATACTCGTTCCCCCTACAATTTCATCCCGAGTCTAGATTGCAACCTTGACTTTTTAAATTGCTATCAAAATGAAGATTAAATTCCAAGGTCAGGAGCAAGTCTCACCACTCGAGTCTAACGTTCCCGATATCAGGGACAGTGAGGTTCGCCACCTTGACTTTGGAGATTTTTGGGCAAGGATGAAAGACACAAACCCTTCACCTATGGCACAAGAAATTCATTACAGTGGTTTTGCATTCACTGGTGGTTTACCTATTTCGGTGCAATGCGTAGATACGGTGCTTTCCTGCTGTGCTCATTACAACCCTGATTCAAATGAGCTGACGAATATCCATGGGGAACTCATTGCTAAAATTGATGCTACCACCATTGGCAGTGCCCTAAGGATTCCAGAGATGGACAATGCCATAATGATTTCCCAGAACCAAGCACAAGCCCTTTTCGATCAGGAAAGTGAGAAATACAAGGCGAGTGTAGCGAAGTCCTGGCTTAAAAACCCTAAAAATGGGGCGTCTCATCTGTCCAAGGTTCTTTTCAGTGTTGACTTCAATGAGGAGTTGTCAGATTTTATAATCCTACTGGCTTGGGTCATGGGCTTACCCTCTACAAATGAGTTCCATTTTTGGATGTGCCCACTTATCAATATGGTGTGCGAGGGAACTCAGAATATCAACTAGGTAGAGATCATCAGTATGAACCTAGCGGAGCAGCTTTCTAATGTACAACAAAAAAAAAATTCTATATGACTTCATACCTGATGTATACTCTGGCAGCATCGAGCCAATGGTTTGGTTTCTCATAGATCGATGCTCATAAGGGTGACCCCGTATATGCCTACTGCCCTCAGTTCACCTTGGAAAATATCAATCGCAATTTCAGAAGGGTGAATGACACCTTCACTATGTACATTGTCAGGATTTTAGAGAGCGACACAGCAAGGAGATTTTCTGATGAAGCTATGAATCTAATATCACACTACGGTGCCTACTTCATCCAATTTAGAAAATTTTCCTATATAAGGTTTGCTAGCTATGAGAGTACCCCTCTCAAACTCCCCATGTTCTGCAATGATAAAATGGCCTTAATAAAAGTATACAGGCAGCTGGACAAGTTGCACAAAACCTGCAGGGATAATAAAATTACTAGCTTGCACTTCCCCATCACTTTGGGAAACTACACCTGCAAAACAATCCTAGATGCTCAAAACATAGAAAGAGCCCTGGCCCCCATCACTGTCCATTTCTTCAGGCCAAGAACTTGTTTTGACTTGAAGAATTTTATTGAGCAGAACATCAAGATCACTTATCATCATAGGGAAGACACAGAATATTATTGGGCTGACTGTGTTGATGATTTTGAGGCAAGAACGAGGCATTTTGGCAGATTTTCTCTTCAACTAATTCAAGAGCTTAACCTGTACCAAGATCCTGAGGGGCTCCAGGATGATAATTCTGACCTGTACTCATATGAGTATGATAATGTGGTCAAACACACTCCCTTGGAGGATTTGGATTGGTTCAAAAAGGAGAAGAATGATCTGGCATAAACCCTAGCTCCCATGTTGGTAAGAACCAAAATATGGTTTGACAGGAGAGTTCGTGAACTCAGAAGACATTCAGGTGAGTCCTCCAAAGACAACTCAACACCAAGAAAAGAGGCATTGTCACCTGATTCAAGAGCACATATGCAAACCCCACCTACCTCCTCAACTCAAGGTCCCACAGTCTCCACTCCTTCCTCATCCACACAGGTATATCAGAAGAAATTCAGAGAAGTCAAGAAGGAGCCTATGGAGGAAGGTCCCCTAAGGAAGCATACGGAGTTTCCCATAGGCCCATAGAACATCATTATTCTCAGTGAAAGTGAGGAGAGTGAAGTGTCGGTCTCTACAAGCACTCCAGAAGCCCCCATGGATAAAGAAAAGGAGGTCCAAAGCACTGAGCTCCCATGTGCTAGTGATTCCTTTGTACCAGAAGCCCCGAGAGCTCCACTCCTATCCCAACTAGAGGCAACAGTAGTACAAACCTTGGGTGCCATGAGTTCTCTGTCTCTTTTCCCTCTTGCCCCACCTTCTTCTTCCTCCTCCTCTTTTGTATGGGTGCAGCCTCTTGTTGACAGTAAGAAGAGAAAGTATTCCTCCCAGATCTTAGGACCCAATTTTGATGTTGTGGCGGCCTTATTAGGCACTAATCCTCCTACTCAGGCCAAAAAATCCAGAACTACCTCCAGGATAGTGTCTGATGCTCAGGGCCAACAATTCCTAGAGATAACCAAGCCTAAAGTAGACAAGCCAGAGCAAGACTTACAAACATCTGATCTGGAGCTCTCGAGAATTCCCATGAGAGATTCCACCCTTGAAGGTGAGATCCAAAATCTTCAGGAAATAGTTACCAGAGTCATTGGGAGGCTAGAGAAAGGGCAGAAAACCATAGAGAAGTTAGAGGAAAAAGTCCAGATTCCTACAGGTTTCATCAAGGCCCTACTATCCAAGGATAAAGTTTTGGATCCTATCCCATTGACTACTCTTCCACCACCTGTAATTCTGAGCCAGGATGAAGTGCAGAGTATCAAAGACATGCAAAATTATTCCATCTACGGAAGGGCTATGGAGGCCATGGTGGATGATATGATTGTTGTAGGATTGAATTTCATTGATGAAGCCTTCAAACTCCATGGGAAGGTGAGCAATTTGCAACAGAAGCTTTCCTCCACTATTGGGAACATAGATAAAGAACTCAAACTTTGGAGCAATTGCATAGTGTACCTTCACCTTATGGGACAAACAGATGAAAATATTTTGATGGCAAGTAAGGTCTTCGAGGATGCAAAGGATAATTTGTCAAATTCCTGGGTTTACAATGTGGGATGGAAAATCAAGCTGTTGGAGGAGGCATTAGGAGAGTTAAGAAATAGTTGGCAGAAGGGTGAGGCCTTCAAGACACTAGTTGTATATGTCTTCAAGGATATACATTTCCATCTTCATGATGAGACTTCTGGTGTGCCTCTCTCTTTACAAGAAATCAAAGCTCAATTTAGAGCTTTTGTCAAAGGTGATCTGTTCAAGGAAAGTTCCATTTCCAAGGAAAAGATGAAGGAGATCTGCTCTCTTCAATCCGCTATAGAGGAAGCGAATAAATATTATCATACTCATGTTGAATTTGACAAAGAAATGGAGAAGTTCCTCAGATTTTGGACTCAGTCCACTGCCAACACATCAGTCCCTCGAGGCAGAGACATAGCAGAGGTGTTGGAAAGATTCAAACAGCACATCCTAAATTCAGTGGGCCCCTCCCAGTCATGAACACCTGTCTTTTTCTCCTAATTCTTCTCTTTTCTCCTTTCCTTTCTTCTCGGATTTATTGTAATTAGTTGGGGTATTGCGATTAGAAGCCCTCTAACTAAACATTAGTTAAAAGAAGTAGTTACCAAAGAGTAACTAATTTGTAAACTATATAATGGCCTCTCTTCGCCATTTTTTAAGAGGGAGAACTTGGCTTATACATGAAAGTGTAAAGAAATCACAAAGAAATCAATATAGAAGGATTTCCATTCTTTGTCTATCTGATTCCTTTTATTCATATGTTGTCCATCAAATAATGTTAGATCATTTGTTTTATATTATACTGATAAGCTTTGTATTCTTGTAGATGTTATTTATAGAATTATGTGTCTATTCAAATTTTATCTTATTAGCATAAGTACAAATGATCTTATTCCAATCCACTGCAATCCTGCATGCATAAGGAATTATTCTGTCATCTATAATTCTGGATGGTGCATTTCTTCTTATTTCCACATTTTCATTCCTCTGTCCTTTTGTAATTGGTAACCTATTTAGGAAACACTTTTATGATATCCAAGTTCCATAGTGAAACCATGCTTTGTATATATGTAAATAGGTTTATTTCTGAACAAGGGAACCTCTCTCATTAAAGAGGAGGGACTTCTTGTCCCCTGACTGTTGCTCTTCTTGAAGTTCCTTTTTGACAACCAACACTAGCCCATAGCCAATCAGAGGCTGTTATGTGTCTGCACAAGGCATTGCAAGAGGGGCCTTTTGACTTAGCACTCTAGGAACATTTTGGGAAAAAAATTCCATCTTTTTGCCGTCGGCCTGCAATGAATCACGTGATGCCACGTGGCATCACGAGGTGTCAACAATGGAGCGGGTCCCTTTTTGGATTTTTACATTCAGAAAATTTTGGTAAACTTTTCCCAACCACCCCAATGTCCCATAGCCAATAAAGAGATGCCATGTGGCATGGTGAGGTGTTAGGGGAGGGGAAAGTGAATGTAATCCTCTTAACCCTTCGGGGCATTAACCTATTTTTTTTCTCCCCACTGCCCTGCCTTCCCCGCGTTGGCTTAGGAGACGTCACATGACCCTAGCAGAATCACAGGAGTGTGGGCGCAAAGTGGGCTTCTCACCCCATACAGGAAATTTTCTAAAATGTTCCTGTCACCCCTTTTTTCCCCTCACTGGCTTGGGAGGTGCCACGTGTCCCTTGTGGACCCGTTGGTCCAGGGGTGCAAAATTGGTTTTCGCCCCCGTGTAGGAATTTGTTTTCCAAAAGTCCCCCATGGCCCGCCAACCCGCCCTTGGTGAAAATTTCCACCCCTGGGCCTGCAGGCCTGCTCTTGGGGAAAATTTTCACCCCAAGGACCGCCTGCCCATAACTTGAAAAATATGAGTATTTAGGAGGACTTATTTATATCAATGGAAAGATGAGAAAAATTCCTATCCAATGGGAATAATTTAGGGTATTTTTGAATGCATTAATTTTGGGAAAATCCTAGTTGAATCTTTAATCCTATTAGAGAGTGGTTTTGGTGAGGAATTACCCTTGACCCTTTTTGAACCTTCTAACCCAAGATTTTGGACCTTAAGACCCCTAATAATTGTTAATGAAAGAAAGGTATTTTCTAGTGAATTAGAAGTGTCCTGGAACTTTTTAGTGATAGATGTTGCATTGTAACCTAGTTTTAGACTCTTTTAAAAAAAAAAAATTATTCGTTAATTTTCCTCACTAATCCTAGGTTGTTCTTTGGTCTCAAGTGGGTTGTTTTAGCGGGTGTTACAGTCATAGTAGTATTTCTAAATATTTATCAAACCCTAAAAAAACATTTCCTATTGAGAAACTCTTGCGACAATTTGAACATCAGAAAAGTTTCCTTTGTAGTGATTTTGGTGCTAAATTTTGATCAACCATTTTTACATTTACACTTGCAACTTGTTATCCAAACCTTGTTGGATTGTCAAAATTGTGTCATGAAAATGTATATTTTCCTTATATCCCCTTTGGAAAATGACATGAGAATCCCAATATTTACAAAATGTCTAGTTGGTTATCATTATGCTACCCGAATCGACATGGAACTTCCTCCCATTTGAAGAAGTTCAATCATACTATCTAGGTCTAGGCATTTCAAACCAACGATGCCAATCACGACTGAATATGGAATCATTCCTCATAGTTAAGAAAATAGGTAACCTAGGTTTATGAATTCACATCTAAATATGCCTATCATATTACTTATATGTGCTAGAGAATACATTCATTTACCCCTTTCCCGACTTTCATCTCATAGTCGGTTGTATGATTTTGATGATTCTAACCCATTTTATTATTCTTATTCCCCTTATTCTCTTGATTATTCTTATCCATGTTATTATGTGGACTCCTTTTAGTCACTTGTTCCTCATCCAATCAAATATCTTCTAAGGAATAATCAGTCACCTAAATGACGTTTTTCTCCTCTAAGGATTTTTGTTGCCACAAATCCTCCCCATCAAACATCTAATTACCCTCCTAGGTCGTGGTCCTCCCTTTCCTCATAAGGCTATCTTTATCAGTAACCTCAATGATGTCTTCCTTCTTTGAAGATCTGTGTAACTCAAAATTCCTCTTATCAATCATCCAAGTCGACCCCTAAATCTTAATCTACTAACTTTCTACACGATCCTATTTTTTAGTTGCACTATGTAATCTTCTAGGAAAGCCGATACTAACCTTATTAAAATCCACATCTTCTTCCACTTGTGAGATGTACAAATAAAAATATAATTCATCTCTCGAGTTATCTTATTCTATCGATCAAAATCCAATCCCACTTCGGCCCTTCAGCCCTATAAAACATTCCCATCATATTCCTCCTCAAAAATCTTCTAAATCTTCAACACTTGTTGAAACAATTTCTTCCAATCAACCTATTAGGGTAAAACAACAACAACCCATACCAATCGATTTATTTTAGAAGGACGAAGTGATTGGATAATCCATGGGGTTTCATGATGAAATTCATCTAGAGGATAATGAGAAATGATTCTATTTATACCTTGATGTATTTACATATTGTAGGGAAGAGATGGATTCCTTTTTTCAAAAAATAGAGGAATATCCTAAGATCATCAAACTTGTGATAATAATGGTATAGCTCTGATACCAAATGATAATAATGGTATAGATTTGATACCAAATGATATAATAGAATAAGATTGTAATGACCAAAGAGGGACGGAAGCCTCACAAATATTATTGATCATGAAATCAGATTACATAATAATGCAAGAGCTATAATATTTATAGATATTAGACAACGTCATATGGATAGACATGAAACCTTATCAGGAACCAACTACGAGATGATAAGACCCATCTCACATGCACATGTAATTACTACTAATACCAATATTGAATGTTATCCAACATAACAATATTGAATGCAAGTCACTGAACTAGAGTGCACATGTTGCACATTATTAAATAAAATACAATGCAATAAAATGCAATAAATATGCCTATGCTAAATTATGCTAACATTCCCCCCCTTAATTTTTCATAGTTTCCAATGAAGTGGAGAGTAACTCTCTGAATAGTGTGAATTTGTCACGTGTAAGTGACTTAGTGAAAACATTTGCCTTCTGTTCATCTATAGAAAAGAACTGGAGCTGTATGTTGTGCTTCAAGACATGCTCGTGTATGAAATGAACCCGTACTTCAATATGCTTGGTTCTCTCATGAAATACTAGATTAAAAACAAGCTTCAGAACTCCTTCATTATCAACATATACTAGAGTAGATTCTATTGTGGTACACCAATTCCTTCCAGTATTCGGCGTAGCCATATTGCTTCACAAATATCTTCACCTACAGCTCGATACTCTGCTTCTATAGAAGAGAAAGAAACAAAGTTTTGTTTCTTGCTTCCCCATGATATCGATCTAGATCCCATAAAGAAGACAAAGCCTGATGTTGACTTCCTATCATCCATGTTTCCTACATGATCTGAATCTGAATATCCTGTCAAGAAGAAGTTGGCGTTCTTCTTGTACTCTAGACCAAGGTAGACTGTACCCTTTAGATATATCAGTATTCTCTTTACTACTTTCCAATGACATATTTTCGGTTCTTGCATGAAGCGTGATAAATAGTTGACTGCAAAGCTAATATCTGTTCTAGTATATGTCAGGTAAATGAGACTCCCGATCAACTGCCGATAGAGAGTTGCATTCACCGGTGGTGATGGATCGGAATGAGATAATTGTAGTCTCCCTTCCATAGGTGTAGAAATAGGAGTGCATCCCATCATATTGTATTTCTCGAGTGTTGTCTTGGTGTATTTCAACTGCGACACAAAGATATGATTCTATTTTTGACATACTTCCAACCCAAGACAATAGTGCATGAGCCTGAGATTTGTCAGGTCAAACGATCGATTAAAATCCTTCTTTGTTGCATCGATCATTTTCACAGAACTTCCTGTAATGAATAGATTGTCAACATAAAAAACCACAATGACAATCTCCCCCCCTTACTTTTTGAGGTAGAGATTGGGGTCATAAGGATTCCTTTCGAATCCATGACTTATGAGATGCTCATCAATTTTGATGTACCATGCCTGGGGTGCTTGTTTTAGGCCATATAGATATTTTATGAGTCTGCATACTATCATCTCTTTTCCTCATATTACATAACCCTCTGGCTGAGTCATATAGAATTATTCTTGAAAATATCCATTAATAAAGGCACTTTTCACATCCATTTGGTGGACTTTCCAACCAAATTGTGAAGCTAGAGTAAAGATCATCCTAATTGTCTTGATCTTGGCTATGGGAGTAAATGTCTCCTCATAATCAATGCCTTCTTGTTGTGCATACCCCTTTGCTACAAGCCTTGATTTATACTTTTCAATAGTCCCATCTGATTTGTACTTAGTCTTTAATATCCATTTGCATCCAATGGGTTTCTTCCCTGGTGGAAGGTCGACAAGTTGCCATGTGTTGTTCTTCATCACTGACCGATACTCTGAATCCATGACATCTTTCCAAGATTTTGATTGTAGGGCTTCATGAACTATAGATGGCTCAAATGTTTCAACAACTCTGCTCATTATGGCATAATTGACCTCGTCACAAGCTTGAATGCAAGTTCTAGGTCAAGGATTGGATGATGTGCTAGGTACTTTATACAAATTTGCATATCTTATTTATTGATTATACCATTTAGGTAACTTCTTAGCTGTTCCATTAGCTTGTGGTGGATCCAAGTTTTCACCATTATCCAATTCATCACTGTCATCTTCAGTAGGAACATCAAATTCTATCTTCACAAGAGGTGTATTCTGCATGTTTGTTGAGTCGTTGAGTGGAGCATTTGCTTGTTTCTTCTCAAAGAACTCAACATCCCTACTTGTGTATAATTTCTTTGCTTTCAGATCCTATAATTTGTACATAAGTGCTTCTTCACTATATCCAATGAATATCAGTTTCTCATCTTTCATATCCAATTTGTTCCTGTTCTTCTTAGGTATGTGCATGCTACCTTTACACCTAAATGTCTTTGTTAAACCTGACTCTTAGGTGTGCAATTGATGGTTTACGATTTTACCATGCTTCTTGAGGTGTCAATCCTTCAAGAGCTACTATGGGCACTCTGTTCAACAAATAGACTATAGTTCTTGTAGTTTCTGCCCAAAACCTGCCACAATCTACTCTAATGAATAAGCTAACTGTTCTAATCTAAATTTCCAAGGACCAGGGAAGGAGAATGCATAAAATGAAAGCCTACACTAAAGCGGTGATACACCAGAAAATGAGGGTGGGAGAGTGATTCGTCAATCATACATCGCACCATTTCCATGATAGTATGATTCCTTCTCTCAACTATACAATTTTTCTGTGGTGTCTACGTAGGAGGCATTTTTCGACGAATCCCATGAGCTTCCAGATAAGTGAAAATGGAAATCTTGAACTCATTCTTGTGAATTCGCCCCCTCAATTTGAGCGGAGAGTTTTGATCTTGCGACCAACTTCATTCTCAGCAATTTTGTGCGATTTCGTTGAGAAATGCAAAAGTTATGGCCTTCTGAGTGCAGCTAAGGCGTTTTCTGTCTTGACGGGAAAGAGCATCTACTGACTGATCCTCATTAAAATTAAGAAATCCAGTTTTTGTGGTGTAGAGGACGTTGTGCTCGTTCCAGAAAGTTCAATTTTATCAAAATCGGAGCTCGGAGTTAAAGGCTATGACTCTTGTTTCTTAGACAATATATCCACATATTTCTCGAGTAGTCATCAATATAAAGCATGAAGTCCCAACTGTCCCGGGACAAAGTTCTTATTTCATCGCGTACTTTTGACCCGCGCGTCCCAGACTGTTTCGGGCTGCTTTGACTTTTGTCCCGCTTGTCCCAAATGCGATCAGCAGTTAGTCGATTTTTTCTCTGTTGAACCAGAATTTCAGACTTTTGTCCCATTTGTCCTTGCTGCGTTTCAGACTGACTTGTGCTTGTATAAGCCCGGTTCGGCCGGATCGCGCTTTTGTGTCCCAAACGTCCCAAATCAAGCTTTCCCTTAGCTCTATATGTTTTCTTCTAGAAGGGTACTCTGTGTTGCTTTGGACAGCTAGGCAATTGTGACACTTGTCAATGTTGTGCTTGAGTGTAGGAAACTTGTCAATGTTGTGCTTGAGTTTAGGAAATCCTTTCACCATGTTGCCCTTTTGAAGTGTTTGGAGATATCCAAAACTGATGTGACCATATCTGTGATACCATAGTTCTACAGATTTTGTGTCTTTGGCCACTAGAGCTTGATCATCCTTGTGGAAAAAATCAAGTTGGAACATGCGTCCCACATTTGAGACTCTTGCTATAATCTTGGAACCTCTTGACTTATCTCTTATCAAGCACACTTTTTCTCCATTATTCCTCTCAAAATCTAACTTCAAGTTGTGATCAAAGAGTTGACCAACTGATAGCAAATTCTTGGTCAACCCAGGTACATACAATACATCTATGATTTTGTAGTTATGCTTTCCAAGAGGTAGTGAAATGTTTCCAATACCCTTGACACTGTATAATGAGTCATCACCTAATGACACATGGTTCTTGTTAGGTGAGTCACGTAGTGTGTAGAACTAATCCTTGCGTCTAGTCATGTGTCGAGTTACACCCAAGTCAACATACCAGATATCTTGTGTGGACTTGGTTTCTTCATCAAATTGAGCAGAATACATGTGGTATCCTTCATCTGAATCATCCTCATGTTCGGAAATGTACACTTGTTGTTTAGGTTTTTTTTTCTGATTACCATTTTTCTGCCCTTGATTGTTGTTGTTGTTAGACTTCCCTTTATTTGAATTGTTGTGATCCTATTAGATGTTGGGTTTTGAATTACTTGATGAACCCTTTTTGTAGGAATTTTACCAACAATATTTGATGTCATGGCCCCTTCTATTACAAATGGGACACTTCTTGGTGTTGTCTCATTGACTTTGGTCCCTTTTTTGACTTTGATTTTGTTAGGACTTCTTATTATTGGACTGAAATTTCCCGTTTCCTCTATGATTGGAAGATAGTGCTTGCACATCTTCATGATATTTTTCATTCATTACCTCTTCTTGTTGGAGTAGATTGACCAACTTCTCAAAGGTGACTGTGTTCACTCATATTAATAGTTGTCACAAATATTCTATAGGAAGGAGGAAGTTCTCACAACACAATTGGTACGAGGTCTTCATCACTTATCTTTTATCCCAATGCCAATAGAGATGCCCTCAAAGTAGCAACTCATCTCAAAAAAAATTAACCCTTCTCATTGTGCTTGAACTTGAGAGTATGCAGTTCTGATAGTAGGTTGAGGATGGAATTCTTGTTATTTTCCTCATAGACTATGCTCAACTTATCCCATGCATCCTTGGCTGATGTGGCATCTCTAATGTGGGTTTGCACATCATCCGTTATGCCAAACAAGATGATCAACTTGGCCTTTTGATTGGCCCTATCAAATTGAACTTGTTGTCTTCCATCATCAAGCGATCTTGTTGTTTTTCCATCTACAATTGTCCATAGGTCTTCAAACTCAAGTAACATCTTGATCTTCGATTTCCATGCAGCGTAGTTGTCTCCTCTAAGCAGTTGTGAATTTGGCAAGAAGAACTTTGGTACTTTTACACCCATTTCTGCAATCTAAATTTCTAAAACTCTGAATTTATGACAAAGGGTAAGGCTCTTATCACTCCAGGTTTATGGTCTCCTTCTCAATATACCATCAGGCCGATATACCAAACCTTTCTATATATGCTCCCTTCTGATATACCCATCGGTACGTGGAAGAAGATCACCCTTTCAATATACCTGTCAGTACGGAAATAGGTGTTAACGCACGTGAAATAATTTAGTACGTGGTACGTAGACAATACAGAGAGGGGTTTGTGCAAGCACAAATGGATGGGAGGGCTCAAATGTGTGTATTGAGTCCTTATTACTCCCCGTCAATTTTATAGGGTCGATGCCCAGACGACGTTTAGGCAGATGTGTTAGGAATTAAGTGCAGTAGTAGTCATGATGGCATCACACGTGAGCGCTTCCCAGAGGCACCTTATATACCGAACGTTATTATGAGATAAAATATCTCTTGTGATAGAACCAAACATAAAATAAAAAATGTGCACTTTTTTTTTCTTGCACTTTATGAACCAAGATTAGTACAAAATGCTCCAAAATTATATCAAAATGAAGTTTTTGTGTCCCCCCTCTTTAGGAAAAAAGGGCCTAAAATCACAAAATACATAATTTAGGCCAAAAATATTTTTTACCCCCAATATGTGTTTTTCCGCTAAATTTAGCGGTGGCTCTAAATGTGTTTGGTGAGCTTCTAAATTTTAAAATATCTCAAAATTTAGTAATTTCTCCAAATTTTCCAAAAAAAAATTTAATAAAAAATATGGAGAGTGTGGGAATTGAACCGCTGACCTGTTTGTTTCCAAGATCCAAACAAATAATCTGAATATTGTTTTCACCTTTTCTCACAAACCATGATCTGGGTTATTATAAAAATTTTACAGCAGCATCATACAATATTTTTCTTGAAACCCACAAAATTTCAAAATAATCAGAATCTTTGTTTTTTGAGATGTTACCAATTTACCAGCTAGATCTGATTTTTTTTTTAGAAAAACTGATCCCAATTGTATAGACTTTTCGTCACATGTAGAGGCCGAATCTGAAGCTGATGTAAACTGAAAAGTTATGCACCTCATTCTTATATTTCCAGAAAAAAAAAATGATACATCAATCCGACATTGTATGAAAGAGTTACATCATTTTTTCTAAGAGCTATCTACTGGAATTTTGTTGACGGGACTGCTTCAACCATTGCTCCCGAATTCTTCACACCTCTACTTTCAGATCTGATTTTTTTATTTATTTTTATTTTTTAGATCTGATTTTTTTTCACTCTTTTTTTCTAGATCTGTAATTTTTTTTTCAAGATCTTTCTCCTTTTTTTAAGATCTCTTTTTTTTCACAATTTTTTTTTTTCAAGATCTTTCTCCTTTTTTTTAAGATCTCTTTTTTTTCACAATTTTTTTTTTCAAGATCTACAAATCTAAAATATTCCGCCAATATGTTGGATCAATTGACTATGCCAATGACTAATCAAAATTTTTTTTACCTTCCAAATAAGTGGATAGGTCAAATTTTAGTTGAGGGATGCTTGGAAGGAATGGAGGTTGCGGGATGCTTCAATGGCTCTCCTTTGATGTAGATCTTCTTCTCCAATGGATCCTCTCCAATAGTGCTCATCTTCAACCTTGCTTGGATAGAACCTGCTCTGATACCAAATGATAATAATGGTATAGCTCTGATACCAAATGATAATAATCGTATAGCTTTGATACCAAACGATAGAATAGAATAAGATTGCAATGACCAAAGAGGGACGAAAGCCTCACAAATATTATTGATCATGAAATTAGATTACATAACAATGCAAGAGCTGTAATATTTATAGATATTAGACAACCTCATATGGATAGACATGACACCCTATCAGGAACCAACTACGAGATGATAAGACCCATCTCACATGCACATGTAATTACTGCTAATACCAATATTGAATGTTATCCAACATAACAATATTGAATGCAAGTCACTAGACTAGAGTGCACGTGTTGTACATTATTAAATAAAAGACAATGCAATAAAATGCAATAAATATGCCTATGCTAAATTATGCTAACAACTTGATCCTCCACTTATTATTCAATATTCACAATCCCCATTACATGGAGAAGCACCTAGTTTTGTCATTGTTACCTTGCCTATCTTCTCCTATCCCCATCATTATTTATATATGAAAATTCCTGAATAAAAATATCTCCTTGGGTCACCTTCAAGTATCCCTTCATATTATTCTATAGGTTGGTAACCTCTGAGTAGCCTATAATATTCAATTCTTGAGTATTCTCTTGGTATCCAATTGCCATTATCTTATTCTATATGTGATCCAAATCCTAGTATCCCTTCTTCTTCTATTTTGTCATCACCTATGAGTAGCCCTTTATCCTCTATTATTGGGACACATTCTATTATCCGTTTATATTATATTTTTGGTTCACCTCCGTGTATCCCTTTATCCTCTATTCTTGAGCCACATCCTAGTATTTCTTCATCTTCTATACTTGGTCCATTTCCTAGTAGCTCTACATCTTCCATTTGGTGCACACCTCTTGGTATTACTTTTTCTTCTATATTTAGAAACCCTCTTGGTATCTCATCATCTTCTATACTTGGCTCACGTGCTAGTAGCCCTTCATCTTCTATCTATGGCTCACCTCATGGTAGCCCATTCTAGTAAAAAATTGGGAGACATCAGAGTAGCCCTTCATCTTGTATATGTGGCTCACCTCCTAGTATCCCATCCTCTTCATTCAACATATCATCCTTCTATAAATAATTTTGGGAAGCCCACCATCATCCCTACCATTCCTCTTATCAATCCTAAACATCCAATTTCTTCTCTCACTTCTTGGGATCAGAAAAATCATAAATTAGTTGGTATGAAACATAAACAATTTCTTCATCAATCTAATATCAAAACTCTTAAGATCTCTAAATTTCCCAAGAAGTCAAACAACTGTAAAGTTAAAAATAAAAATAAATTCAAGAATGCACATCAATACCAATGCCAGGTAAGGCAAAAAGTGTAAAAATCTATGGATAGGGAACTCAATCCCCCACATATAAAATACATGTTTAAATATAATTTTCAGTCACTTATCGAGTATGATCTCACTACGATCATCGAGATTGGAAATAATATCACTCTTGATAAGTAACAACTTCTAGTCTAGCTCATAAAATAAATCACAAAAATAATTTTTTGGTCCTATCACACAGAGTAACATTTTTGGTCCCAACTTCCCAATAATTCATCTTCATCATCTTCTCCCTTAATGATTTTCCCTTCAAAAAACTATAAAAAATTAAAATATAAAAAAATGAGAAAACATTAAAAAATAAAAGGTACAAAGATCAAACATTGTAATCATGTATATTATGTGGAAGTTGTGCAATATATGATAAATTAGTGGCCTCCATAACATTAATTTATCCTTGTTTCTCATGACAGGATGATCTATGCTCCTATGCTCGTAGGTGTCCATGATGCTCATGCACATATAAATTGAGTTATCACGTCTAAAATATTACCCAAAAAAATTAATTAACATAATTTCTTCAAATACCATATTCCTAAGGTGATCTAATAACTTCTAATTACTCCTGCATTTCTTATAATCATTTATACTTTCTTCTAAACATCTTCAAAATTTCTCCAAAACTATTCTACAAATCAAATTTTCTGCTAACACATACCCATATGATGCTAGCACATAAATTTTAACACTATCACAAGCCCATGCTACTACATATTTTTTAACACCTACGCTCTCATTTTTACACCAGTGCAAGACCACATTAGTGCACATGTGTTTATGCTAACGCTTTCATTTTCACACTAGAGAGTTAATGTATGCACCCCAAATCATACATGCTACATTGTCAGAAAATGGTTACAAAAGGTCTGTTATGATTATTTAGATCCTTTCTAAAGGTTTCTAAGTTCCTAAGCCCATTCACAATATATTTTTAGCCTAGACATCCCTACTTAGCCCTTGCATGCTTTTTACTAGGTTCCTGCTTCACTTTAGAGTAGTTTTGACCTTTAGTGTCAAAACTGCCACCGTGCTTGGTCAATGCTTTTGTAACCACCACCTAGTTAGGGTGGTGGCTTACCAACTGCCACCCTAGGTAGGGCGGGGGGGTGATGTGTGAATTTTCTAGATAGTTCACTCACGTTTTGACGCAAAATTCTATCACTTAAATTTAGTATTTAGATGTGTTTCTTACCCGTTTTAGATTATTCAAAGGCCCAATTTCCTTGTGGTGATCTTTTCTTACACTTCTATTTGTGATTGATGGTTATTAATAATTTGACCTTCCTCTTCACTATTATTGTGTCATCCTTTCGCTGCCAAGTGGCTTCAACCATTGTTCAACCAAATTCCTATAAATATAATGCTTTTGTTCAACCAAAACCTGGATAAAATTTGTATTCCTAATATTGCAAAGATGTCACCTTTCTTGCTAGAAATTGCCAAATCTAATCTCATTTTAATTGTGCTTTCACTCTTCCAATTACATTGCTTCTTAGTCTTCCAATTCAATTTGTTGTTGCTACCACATCCTTCTTCTTCTGTTGTTTTTACGTTCCCATCCATTGGACTCACATGGACACAAATATTGAAAGGATAAATTGAGGGGACAATATTCATACAACCAGATTTGCCATTGTTCTTGCAATATCCAAGTTGGATGTGTTGTTTTCTTCGTTCATGTAGATTATCAATTATAAATTTATCATTTCAAATTTCATGTCAAATGCAGTAGATAAATCCTTTCATTATTTCAGTTATCAAGTTGTTAGTAGATCAGATCAAATTACAAAGTTTATTCTTCAACATTACCAGGGAGGCTGTAGGGAATATTAGATTCTTTGATGTTGTGATTTATTCTTTGTTTCTGAGGTAAGATTGAAGATTTAATTTGAAAGATTTCAATTAGTTAATTTTTTAGGTTTAGATTAACATGTACGCACATGCAATTATCTACATCTGGTTGATTTCTTATGTTATATTAATTTATTAGATTAGAAGCCTTGTTTAAAATGATAGAAAAAAATCAAACATATTTTCTTTACTAGATTATTTGTTTTATTACATTTGTTCATTTGTATATTAGAAAATAAAACATTGTTTAGATTTTCTTTTGCAAACATATTTTGCCTTTGTTAGATCAATTCAATAGTTTTATGAATGAAAATCACAGGACCCAGAGAACCTAGCTATTTTGTGTTTGAACCAATAGTACCTTAACTAAATTTAGTAGTACCATTAACAAACATAGATCAAGGCCTTATGTATAAGTATTTCAAATAAACTAGGGATATACACAGAATCAACATACAACTAGACACATTAAACATTAAAGATGATAAAGCATTTAAGTATTGCTCGAATCAACCAAATTAAATATTACCTTGAGCATCTATATGACAATCAAAGGTCCAAAGATAGACAAAATTTTTATTTTTAATCCAACGTTCCCACAACCAAACAAACCAAAATTACTTACCGACATAGATATGGGACTATGTCTTCTTGTTCTTAGAACACTGACCTAATACGATGAGAGAATTGAACAAATTGAAGTGTTAAACATTGAGGCCAATTAGGCTTAAGATTACTAGACTTCCCTTGAGTGTAGATTTCTGAACTGCCCTTCAGCTTAGATCCTAGATCATACCACACAACCATAGAGGGACCGAGACCAGAAATAATTTACAGTTGTGATGTTACAGGTCCCCAATCAAACATAACTGATACCAGTTGGACGTAGACACCAGATTAAGAGCATTAGTCTTTTGAACCTATATATTATCATTGGATATCATTAGACAATTGAACGTCCTAAATGAAAAACCTCATCGAGCCCTCTCGTTTTTGACATAACCTGCTAACTATCCATAGAGCTGAACAAAATCAAACCTCTCAGTTTTGATTGTTCCATGACCTTGTCTGAACATATTTACGAGTCTTCATTAAGTTTCCATTGAGTTCTAAAACCAATAGATAGGATATCTCTCAAGCTTGATATTGAATGGAGTCTTTGTGTTAACATCCTTTCTAATTTCTCCATTTGAGCCACCCAATATAGAAAAGATATCATTGCGCTTGACAAGTAGATTCCACCATTACAATTCAGAAACATTGTATTTCCTTGACCACCTCCACTTACCATTTTTGCACACTTTTTCATTGATTACCATATTCCCTACCACTTAACCATTCAAAATTTGTACATTGGCTTCCTTGAAAAGACCTTGGGGAGTCAAGTGCGGTTGAAGGTCATGTGTTGATTTTAATCTGTATAAATTGGTGAACCCGATGTGAAGAGATAGTCTTGTTTTTTATCCACTTTCTTCATCCATCTTCATCTCTCCCATTATTAATTTTGGGTCTTGAAGCATATAACTATCAGATGCGTAGACCATAATAGTTAGCCTTGCTTTTTACATGGGAAAACAACTATTCAACTGACCATCTTCAAAATCCTCCTCCTCTAGGGATCAATTTTGGTTCCTTAGTAAGGATCAAGTAAATTGATCAAATAACACAAACCCAATAGCATGAAATCTCAAACTATAACAACATGCCTTTTACTGGAGATTCAATATCATCTCCTTGGGTCTTGTTTAAACAACCCATTAGTGTGTAGTTGTACCAACTCCCACATTTAGATGAGGTGTATATAGCACATTATGTAAGAAGAGAGTAACGATTCCAAAACATGAGTAAAAAATTTGATAGGATGTGAGGACACGTTGATGTCTTTTTTAAAAATAATAACCCTCTACAGTGGAAAATATTGCTAATGAGGGGTGGATAAACAATGAGCAATTTATAGTAGGATATTATATCTGTCAGTACCCTGCAAAGGTTCAACATCATACACCAAAACAAAACCCCACTCCATCAACGGGTGAACTCATCTTGGCATTGGTGGAAAAGGTCAAAGACTTGGAAATTTCAAAAAATAATTCAAATTCATATAATGGGAAAGGGAATATTCCTTTCTACCTACAGAACTATGGCCAAGTTCCTACTGTACCATGTCCTTTGGTTTACATTTGTGTTCCTAGCTGAGGAGACCCTACTAACTAGGTAGAGCACCTTGGGTATGCCCCCCCATGCTACATATGGATACCCTCCACATGAACCAGTCATAATTACATTCTCAAATGCCATGCCATATGGAAATGCAAGCTATGTGCCTCAACATCCATATCAAAATAATCCTTCCACTTACATGCACATGTATTTTAAGTCACCACATGGGGACATGTATTCTTACCCAAGACCATATGTTCAGCCACACGGGATTCCTTATGCCCCAATGAATGTATATGTTTCACCATTCCAACAACTAATTTCGTCTACACTTTTGTAACAAATGCCATCAAAGGTTGAATCTTACGTAGTAGGCACCAAATAAGAATACCTAAAAGAGCCTCTTGACTTCTGTATATGAAATTTCATGGTCCCAAGACCTTTTCTAGACTTTTAAAAATTTAAAGGGAAGGAGATCCTAATGTGCACATCAAGGTGTACGCAACCTCCATTCGATAGCTGCTCTCACGGGATGTGGTCGTTGCAAAAATATTCCCTAAGATGTTAGAAGGTATTGTGCTCAACTGGTATTACAAAATACCAAAGGCGTTGATACTTTATTTCAAGAAACTTGTGTTAGAGTTTATCAAAGATTTTGACATGAAAAAAAATTGTACAACAGAAACCAAAGAATTCCTCCATATCAAACAAGAGGATAATGAGTCCACCACACATTTTATACAAAGATGGCGACAAGTTATTTAGTCCTCAGGAAGTGCTCCTAACATGGATCAAATGGAGCTCTGTGACTTATTCCTTCATTCTCTCAACTAAGAAAAAAAGTAGGAGGTCCAAAATTTCCCTCTTAGAAGCTATGACGAGATGTTAGAGGGTGCTCTCCGAATAGACCAAGCAGCAATAAACATTGGTTGCAAGACTTACGACTCTAATTGGAGGCTAATCACTCCTAATCAAGGTAATTTGAAATTCCCTAATAACACAAAAAATAATCAAGGATCAAAGGTCCTCAATAAGAATCATGGATCTATAACTGATGGTGTTACTGATTAGGCCAAGAAACCGAACATTGGTAACACCCCCAATCCAAACACTACTAGCAACAATAATGTAAATGACAATAACTAAAAAAATAAAAAGTTTGCACCTACAATCAATGCTATGGACTTCAAGCATCCTCAAAAACAATAACAATAACAAAAACAAAAACAAGTTCAATAAGTGCAGGCTCAAGGCCCTAGCCAATACCTAGGAAGGTACCCAAAACAGGTTTAAAATCAAGGGCAATGGGCTCTAAACTTTAATTATAATGATGAGTAGTTGAATAAAAATTGAAAATTTGGAGCACAAAATAATATAAACTGGAGACCTCAGGATTATGAACCCGACTTATATTTTGGTTTTCATAGATTATGAGGGCACTATACTAGAACTTTCCAAGATTGTAATAAGTTTTTACAACGTTTTCCCAAAGACAAAAGACAAATTTTCCTTGACATGTTTTTGGAAAATCCTACTTTACCTAATCGAAATGATATCATGGGGCCAATGTCCCATGAAAATATTATTCTTAGTATCTTGAATGACCCTCTCCCAAATCGACCCAATAATGGTAAGTTATATGCCATCGGATGAAACAAGGGAACAATGGTGGGAACGAACGATCATAAAGGTTTGAATTCATCAAGCTTATCAGTTGTGCCTCCATTAGATGGGCATCAACATACTAAGATAGTGGTCTTGTAGAGCTGGATACTAAGCGTAAAATAAATGTGTCCACTAGAACCGAGGACTATTCTTTGCACCCTATCTCAATCTACTTGACTATATCTGATGACATTCGTGAAACACTAGGAAAACTAGTAGGAGCTTATGACTTGATCAATGACATAACCAAGACCTTCTCTTACATTCCCTTCTTGGATTTGTTAAATAATTCCCCTACTCATCGAGCCTATTTATTATAAACAATAGGTCTTAGGAATTTAATTAATGTCACCTCTCCTCCAGAAGTGTAGATAAACCATATATAATTTGATGTCTATCCTCCAAGGAAGCCTGAAAGAGATGTCAGATTTGTATTTGACATTAGTAAGATGCCCACAGACGATGAAATAACTTGTAGAGGTTATCTAACCTTGTTCTTATAGGTTTAGATCTATAATAACTATGCAAAGCATGTGATGATTGACGATGGGGAAGAGGTCAACATTTTTCTCTTCTCTTTCCTCTATAAATTAGGTTATGGAGAAAGTAATTACTCCTCAACATGAAACATGCTAAGATGTTATGAAAACCTCAAAGAAAAATCAATTGGAACTATAGTGTCTCAAGTCACCCTTGGACCTAAGACAATTCTAAGATAATTTTATATTATAGATAAGGAAACCAACTATAATATGATCCTTAGTCATCCTTGGATTCATCACATCAAGGAGATTACCTCCATTTTTTTTTCACAAAGTAATATTCCTACATATAGGGAAGGTCTTCCTAGTATAGGGTGACCTAAATCCATTATACATACATCTAGCTAATATAAAAAAGAGGTCAAGAATTCATTCAGATTTTGAGCTTCCTGCCAATCAGTTAAACAAACCTACCAGCTCAACACAAGAATAAAATATAATTCCCAACAACGGAACTAAAAACTATGGTTTTGATTTGAAGTATTTCCCTCCATAAAGGAAGACATTGTAATTTTTTACACAGTGTCAATAGGAATGACAACAAAGATATTCGAGGTGTTGGAGAATGACATACCCCCTTCTCATCCTATTTGATTCCATGGGTATAAGACATTCTCTAGGACTTGGATCTCTCCCTGCCAATGAAGTATGCATGGTAGAGGTCTCAAAAGAAAATGAGGATGATGCTAAATAAGATCCAATGTCAATATTACTAAGAAATTGTTGGACATTAAATTGTGATGAAGCAAAGTGTTTCTTTGGCGCTAGGGTAGGCATGATTCTTACCTGCTCCTTAGGGGAAGGTTGTGCCTTTCACCTTTAAGCTGAAATTTGAATGCTACAAATAACAATGCAGAATATGAGGCTCTCCTTATTGGGTCTCATTGTAGAAAAAAGGATGGGTGCTCATAAACATTAGTGTGCTAGGGGATTCACAACTAGTCATAAATAAAGTATCTGAAGTGTATCAACTAGGGCTGAACACCTGTAACTCTATAAGACTGTTGTCCTTGGAATTAAGAAAGCATTTTAATTTCATTTCAATTGAAGGTATACCTCGAGAACAAAATATCTTAGCTGATTCAATTGTAACCTCTTCTTCTCACTTCACTTTAAGGAAAGAGTTATAAGATACAAGATTTATGGTTTCGAATTGTGTCGAGCCACTGGTTTGCAAGATGTGACAACTTCAATTCTAGCATACGTAGAATCTAAGAATGACCCCTATCACCCTAGACTACGCTGAAAATGATGAAGCAATCATAGGGTATCTAAATTCCTACATGGACTTACATCCCGTACAACATAAGATTGGATTTTCTCTCATTCCTCACTCTTTCTCATACTTTGGAGATCCAAAAATAGAACCTGTCCTTCGTGGAGGTTCTTGAGGTCTATGAGGTAGAAGAAGAGGGGTAAATTAGAGCTATGTCTAGACCTTCCTAAATTTGAAGAGGTTAACACCTCTTTAATTGAAGGAACAATTGATATAAATATTGGGATAGAGGAGGAACAAAAAAAATTGAAGTTAGGATCTTCTCTAACTCAGAAGAAAATAGAGATACACATGAAAATTATCAAGCAACAGTCAAAATATTTTGCATTTAGCTACAATGAAATGACAAGAATTCCTCCTCACATTGCAGTTCATAATCTTTTCACTAACCTAGATGTTAAGCCTATTAAGTAAAATTCAAAGACCATGATGCCCAAAGTGGCTCTCATGGTAAAAGAAGAAGTGATGAAACTCCTGCAGATGGGGTTTATCAAGCCCGTTTAATATAGACACCTATAATTTATCTCAATAAATTTAAATAATTAAATTGCGCTAATTATACCATTTCCTGCAAATTTACCGACATATCGTCAATATCACACAGTTTCTCTGTTATCATCATTAATTAAATACATTACGTTAGTTAATTAAGTCTTTTATCTCCAACAATGATGCCAATTAATCACCTTCCATTAATCAGATCCCTTTTCTATCTTAATTAATTAATTAATTGTAATTAATTAAGCTCCCATTTCTATCTCAATTAATTAATTAGTTATAATTAATTAGGCTCCCCTTTCTATCTCGATTAATTAATTAAGTTCCCCATTCTATCTGGATTAATCATTTATTTATAATTAATTAAGCTTCCCTTTCTATCTAGATTAATTAATTATTTCTAATTAATTAATACCCATTCTAATCTAGATTAATTAATTAATTCTCTCTTCGATTTAATCAATAAATCATCATTTATTTTTATTAAAATCCTCTGATAACATAAATCATACTAACTATTCCTCTAAAAAGCTTCTATAATCGTGCAATCCTATTAATTAATCACTTTGGTTAATTAATAAACACCCTCAATCCCCATGAGTATCTAGAGGACAAACTAAATTCTCCTAAAGTAAACTAAACCAATTCTAAACCATGCTTATCCACAACTAACCCAACCTCCCTATTATCTCACATGGAAATGGATGTCGAGATTCTATCCATTGGGCTATATATAGAACCCTCCTCCTACCTTTCTACTTACACTTAAAATGAGCATAGAGCCTAAGATATTACCATTTTCATCATCTTAGAGAATTCTCCATTTGAGTGGAGCTAAGCATCATCCCGTTTGCATGTAACCATCCAAGCTATTTTTTGAAGATCAATAGAGTTAATCAAGAAAGACCTTGTTTCCATGACTTGATAAACCTCCATCCTCAAGCCTCTTGGACCAAGCAACAAATATCAACACTTTGATAGATAAAGGATCTACCTACGTCCATTCCATTGATTTAATTTTCTAAAGATTAGATCAATAAATGTTAGCATGTTTAGCTTGAAGTTTTCTTTTCAAGGTTTTAGTATATAGTGTTGATGTTTATTACTTATTTAGCTCTTAGCATGATGGTTCATAGATGTTAATTTAGCATTATTTTTAAGTTACTAGGTGTTAGTTTAAATTTCAATAACATGGCTAACTAATTACTGCACGCATTTTGCACACCTGGTGGGACAGGTCCTTAGTCCCTAAGCATTGTAGTTGAAATTTTGTTGTTATTTCAATATTCGGCTATTCCTTAATATGCAGATGTGTGAAATAATGTTAAAATTCTTATGATTTTTCTAACCTTGCATGTGTTGAGTCTAATTTAGAGGTTTAATTTTGACCGGGTTATTGTCAATTTTGAGCTAACATGTTAAAATTTGGAGAGTTTTGAACTTGTTTATGTCCTTGGGCCATATTTTGATGTCATCACCACGTACAAGTTTTTGCAGGGGGCATGTAGGTACACAAGACCATGCGCAAGCACTAATCTTGATGCACGCACACACACACACACAGAGTTGTAGTATTGTACCTTTCTTCTACAAGAAACCTATCAGACTAGTGCAGACACCCTAAAGGTAGCGTATACACCATTCTGTTAATGCACACACTCTATGTCTAGATTACTGGTGCATGTACCCATTTACTAGCACAATCATTCTTCTACCAATGCATACATACCGTCATAGCTTATTTTACCTTATGTTTCGATTTCCATGCGTATTCATCTATCCACTAGTGCAGGTGTAGGCATCTCTCAGGTAACGTATGCACTCTGCAAACTTGCCTAAGTTTACAAAGAGGTATGTAGGAACCATAACCCACGCGTACACACCATAATCTTACACATAGGTACCTCAGTCTAGAATTTCATATCAATTCTATGTTTACAAAGCCTTGCGTCATCAAATACTAACATCATTGTAGGTTTAATATTATTAATTTATATTTTACAGGGTATTATTACATGCTTTTGTTTAAATTTGTATTAAACTTGGATTAAGCTTACATGCTTAATGATTTCTTCGTCAATGGTAGCTGGGGGGTAGAGGTGTAGGGATAAATTTTACAAGATTCATGACATATGTAGACGTATATAGGAGGATGGTACATGACATGCATGGGCGCACTATGTATTATCAAATTTATAAAGGGACTTATACAAATTTATGTAAGAGGATCATGTGGGGTGGCATTGACACCACCCACATTATTACACATGCAAGTAATATGAGCATATTGTGATACTAAAGCAACTTATTGGGTTGAGGGATGATTGGGCCAGGCCAAAAATATGTACAGTGAGGTAGACTTGTACGTAGGGTAGGAAGTTTGATACAACCACTTAAAGGTATTTTTTAGATTGTATAGGGCCATCTGACCATTATATGGAGGCCATATGGAGATTATTGAGGGTGGCCAGATGAAATATTAGAGATATGATATATTTTTCATATAATGTTGTTGGAGGATCAGTTTCCTAGAGTTACTGAGTTGTTTCATGCAGAGCGTATATCATGGCAGTTTGGTATTGCTCAAGATGTTCCCCTAGAGACATATGTATGGGTACAAAATACTAGAGAAACAAGGTGAGTAGGGGTGAGTATAGGACTCATAGGAGCAACACTAGTTCTCCATTGTCTAGTTGAGGAAGATGCAATAGTAGATCTGATAGAGGATGATGATGTTGAGTGTACTGAGGAGTATAGTACATGGTGGGTAGGGAACCGATGGGTGATATTGTTTGCTAGTTGTTGTGGATGTTCTGGAAGCACTATTAGTTGGAGGAGTACATGGGAAGGAACCTTCCCCTATAGGTGATGATGTAGCCACAAACAATAGTAGAGATTTAGTATATGTGTATTGATAGTTCTTTGTTTTTACTTATTTTATTTTTTCTTATCATACATATGAACTAATGTAATTTTTTGATAGTCGGGAGGGGATGCTTATTGGTTTCTAATTGTCTATAGTTTATATCTTCACTTTGACATGGAATTTACCCACTTATGTTCTCATTAGATGTGGGATTATAGAGAAAGTGGATGATATTGTATGTGCTCGTGATCATTTGTTTGTTCTGGGTGGTGATAGGGATGGGCTGACTTGTACTGTGTTGTTGAGAGATCGAGATGAGGCACGATTGGAGAAGCAACAAGATAGGGAACATGCAAGTAGAGGATCCAGAACACAGGATGTATTCATTGAATTTTTTTGGAACCACTAGGTCATTTTGAAGAGCACTCAGTTGAGGTAGATAGATTACATATGAATATGGAGAGATATAGGGGGTTGTGATCAGCAGCGTAGATTGAGCGGACAACCATTTATCTATAAAGCTCCCATAGATGTATATATAAAATTGTGATGATTATATATGGATATGTATTGATGTAGAAATATATGGGGGCATGCACATCAGTGACTGTATTTAGTAACCATAATATTTTGATGACATATATGTAGATTGACTATTAACATTATTGTATTGCTCTGGTGTTTTTTTTAATATGTGATGTGATGAGTATTATTCATATGTGTTTGTTTGGTTTGTAGAGTATGAATGATGATGTTGGATAACAAAATTTCAAATATATATATATACGAAATGTATGAAAATTATGAAGGACAATATATAATGTAGGAAATAAATAATGCGATTGAGTAATGTGATATATAGGTGATGAACAAATGTATCGTATCTATGAATAGTAATTGATGATAACAGATGTATGTATAAAATTAATGACTTATGAAAGATCCAAGTGAATTTATGTAATCCACATGTTAGTATGATGAAGAAAAGGGGGATAATATTGATTCCCCCTAGTACGTGAGGAAGAATATGAGATTCACCTATATAAGAGCCCTCAATAATCAAGATTGAACCATAAATAAAATGTGCATCATCAGGAAGTGGTGTGATATTATACGCTAGATAGATATATCAATGAAACATGTAGCTCAAGGATTAAATGGAGTTATTATTTTAATAGATACCTAAACATTCATGGAAGAACCATACAAACATGAGTAAGTTTTCATGGGATGAGGTCAGAAGAGTCACCTACTAGAGATCAAGCCTACGAGAAATGGTGGAAACATGTCTAGTGGAAGCAACATGAGTGTATGAGCTAAACTGAATTCTTGATGAGATTGTGCAAATGACGGGAGAAGCAATTGTAGGAAGCATAGATTTTTACATCTTAGGAAGCCAATGTTAAGTAAGAACAATGTGTGATGGATGAGATGGTGCAACGGTGGATGAATGATATGGAGGGAGTGCATGAATGATGACTATCGAATGGATGAATAGTAACCCTAAAAGTAGAAGGATGTAATAAATTAATCAGAGTAAACACTTACTTGTGTGGAATCAAAGTAACAGATAACTCACGAGAGTTAGAGATAAAGGAAATGACAACTTTATCCTATAATTCTTGTATTTTTTCTTGAAGAGTGCAATAATCATTATCTCGATGGCCATTAATGTGATGATAATTTCAATAATAACATGTGCGCTACCGATGTAGGTGATGTGCAGGATGATGCTTATTATAAGGTTAGATATTAAACTTATTATCAAGAAAAACACACAAGTATGAGGTGGTGATGATTTAGGTATATACCTGACATGAAGGCAGATATAGGGGATGCTTATGAGGTGAAGGATATGGTATATATTGATATGATGGCGGAGATAGGGGATGCTTATGAGGTGAAGGATATTGAAAACACTTGTGAGGAGAGGAGATGGAGACCTTGGAAGATGCTTGATAGATGGGAGTGGATAAAAATGAGGAGAATTTATTAGGAGGATTTATAATATTTTAAACAATTAAATATTGTTCTATGTTGAGAAGCTTATAACATACGAGTGTAAAGGATTCACATGTATCATAGTGCAACTGTTGTTTTAGAACATGGATTAAGCCATGAAAAAAAGATGAATTGATTTTCTAGTTCTATACGCTGAAATATTAGTTGATACATGCAAGCATTGAAGTGTAAGATATAGTCACAAATGGATTCTATTTTTCCTTGATGTAAGCTAGGAAAGTTGTCATATGTGAAACTAGGACCATTGTTTAATATAAAACATCATAGAAAAGAATCCTTCCATTTCACATAATTTACTAATGGACCCAAAAAGGTAAATGGGTGTACCATTAAGGAGCTTCATCAATAAGACTGTGATGAAATTATTTTAGCAATAATCATTCATTCGAGTAATAATCCATGACTTAACAATAATTCTTGACATGTAAATATGGATTGATAGTACCATCAAAGCATGATATTGTAGACATAGTGAAATCCTTAGGAAATATAAATATAGGACCAGTAAATTTTCTTTTGAATCATATTTCCATTTAAAGAATTGTTATCAATAGACTCATAATAGGCATTTATTTCAAGGGTGAGAGACTATACCTAATGTTGTAACTTCATAAAATATCATGTGGAGGAATAGTAGAAGATATTAGGGGTAAATGGATTGGTTAAAGCTTGCCATTATGATTGATTAGAGGAATGTCATAAGAAGAATTATAAGATAAAGATACTATAATCACAGAAGAGATATATGTAGTAGAAATAGAAAGAATAAAATAATCCACAGTAATATCATTGTAATACAAAAGAGGTGGAGATGAACATTGAATATCAGTAGAAAGATTGGTAGGAGAATTAGAAGAAACGGTAATAGGTAAACTAGTAGTGTTAGTATCTGTTTCTAATAGGAGTTATCATTGATGCTAAACCACATTAATGAAAAAGTGAATGTTGAATTATTCTTTTGTGATTTTTTATTTGATGCTAACATACTGGTTCACATGTGTTTGAATTGATACAATAGGATTCAATAAGGATTGCTTGCTCTTGCAAGCCTATTTAGCTACATTGAAGATGCAACATGACAATCTGAGCTTCTTAGATTATTGTTGATGTCGAATCACAGCACCACTGAATATCTGCAACTCGATGGCTTGAGACTCTCAGTGCGATTGCATAACATGGAGCTTTTCCCAAGTGTGGGACCTTGCAAAATTGGAAAATCTCTTCGGATGAAGGCCGGTTCCTATTCCTCTGTTTAGATGCACACGTAAAAAATGCAAAGGGTTTACTCAAAACCTAAACTAAATTTCCAAGGATATAGGGTAAGAAGATGCATAAAAATAAACCTAAACTAACAAAGGTGATGCACCAAGGAATGAAGAACACCTGTCTTGCCAATAAACACAAACCATTAAAATGCAATGCAAGATCATGCATAGATAACCATATTTGTAGTGAAAGTTTAGGAGGATGCAAATGAATACAGAGAGGGTTGAGAATCATCCACAGGCATGCATTATTTTCTACAAAGATTGATACAATACACTAAAAAATGCCAAGAGGAAAAGTTGCATTACAGTTTTAGATGGGAGGTTTGAACTCCACAAATTCACCTGCCAAAGAGAAGAAGGGAGGGGCAAAACAAGAATTTCCAACCTTTAGAAAGAATCCCCTCCTTATAATTTATAGGAAGAATGAGAGAGGAAAGAGAGAGAAGAATTCAAAACCTACCCCAACCACCTCCAGATTGCATTTAATTCATCTCATTATGATTGTAGGTGAGAACCCTAGCAAACTTAAAAGTGGAAAACTGTATTTTGCATTTTAAGAACTTGTTCCCACCTAATTAAATATATCTAGTCGTAGTTGGACAGAGGACCTCGTAATATTTCAAAAAAGTCCAACCTTGTGTGAATCCGAGCTCCCTGTGAAAATTTATGGCTGTCTGAATATCTAGGCCAGGGTCTACTTCCTGTCAGCGTTTAGAATGTTGCACCTCCTGAAGGTGCACCTTGGCGCATCCATCCTTATGTCGACATACCCTTACGTGTGCCATAGGCGTGTCCATATTCATGTTGATACCTTCTGTCGTGTGCCTCTTACCTGCGCCATGGGTGCATCCATTTTCGTGTCGACACCTTCTGTCGTGCACCTCTTACCTTCGCCATGGGTGCATCCATTTTCGTGTCGACACCTTCTGTCGTGCACTTCTTACCTGCGCCTTGGGCGCATCCATTTTCATGTCAACACCTTTTGTCATGCGCCTCTTACCTGCACCATGGGTGCATTCATTTTTATGTCAACACCTTCTATCGTGCACCTCTTACTTGCGCCATGGGCACATCCATTTTCGTGTCGACACCTTCTGTCGTGCGCCTCTTACCTGTGCCTTGGCTATTGGTGACGCAATAAATATCAGGCTCTGAGTTTCTTCGATTTCCATATTCTTCTACTTGTCTATATCTATCTGAGGGGAAGATATTTACAACAATTTTGTGACTCAACGGGATCACCTACCTGCTAGGTAGAAGATCAGTGGCCTTTTAGCAATCCATTGGGCATGGAATCATAAGCAATAAACTGAATCTAACTTGATCTCTGATGCCAAGCCTGATACTGCAACTCCTTCTTTGAGAGCATGCTGAACCGTAGAAATTTAACCTGAGAGCAGCAAAACCTGTGTCGTAGCACTTAGGGAAATTGAAACCTAACTACAACAAGACGATCTGCATATGGACTTAGAGGAATTTGAAATCTAGGCTAATATTTACAAGGGTAAACATTTTCCTTTTAGTAGCAATGTTTAAGATAGATTCCGTTAATCAGCATCGGGAGTTCTTCTCCATCCAATGTAGACAATTGGAAGGAATTACTACTTTTACATTCCGTGACCATATAGGGGCCACTCCAAATGGCATCAAACTTGGAATGCTTTCCTAGTTTTTCCCGATCTGCATCCCATTTCAGGACTAGGTCCCCTTCCTGGAAGGTCCTTGCTCTTGCCTTCTTATCAAACCATCTTTTTAGTAAGGCCTAATCCTTCTCAATCATCTGAACTGCATGTTCTCTAATTTCCTCCAATTCCATCAACTTTGCATACCTAGCTTCCATTGGTTCGAACTCAAACAACTCCAACTGCTTCATGAGCTCCAATTCTGGCAATTCTAATGATATAGGCAATACTGCCTCTTTCCCATAGACCAACTTCTAGGGATAATTACCAATAGACCTCTTTGGCGTTATCATGTTAGCCCATAATGCTGATTTTAGCTTGGTATGCCATGTCCTTCGGTTTTCATCCAGAGTCCTTCTAATGATTCTTAGCAACTTCTTGTTCGTGGACTCTGCCTGCCCATTACCCTGTGGGTAATAATTTGAAGAGGTGCTCAAATAGATTCCATTCTTGACAACCCATTCTATAATCTTAGAACCTATGAATGCCAATGCATTTTCTGATATGATAGTGGTCGGCCCACCGAAACTAGTCACTATTCCTTCATAAAAGTCTAGTATGTTAGACTCATTTTCCTCTTTGAGCGCTACTGCTTCGGTCCACTTGGTGAAATAGTTTGTTGTCGTGAGAATCCACTTGTGACCTTGGCTTGAGTTTGGGTTAATGACCCCAATGAAGTCCAATCCCCATTGCATAAATGGTTGGTCAACCAAAATTGGGTGCAATGGAAGCGTTGCTAGTCTTTCTTTGCCTGTGAAGAGTGCACATTTCTTGCACTTTCTTATCCATGTATAGCAGTCACTGAAGACTGTCGGCCAATAATACCCTGCCTTCATTATCTTGAGAGATGTTACTCATGGGGTGAAATTTCCTCTGAAATCTCCATCGTGAAAATATCATAACACCCTCTCAATTTGACCTATCCCAATGCACCTCAATAGAACTCTATTGATGTCCTTTTTAAACAAAACACCATCAACAAGCACACATGGAATGGCTTGTAATCTAAAGTATCTCCTCTTTGCTTTTCTCATTTCTGGAGGGCATAGACCTATCTGTAGAAAGTGTATCATATTCTGAGTCCAACAAGGAGTGGGTGCATCATCATTTTTCTGTTCTTGACCATCCTATAGTACCAAGACAGCCTCTTTTTCATTACCTACTTCAACTTGCTGACTCAAAGCTAGTTGTTCACATAATCTCTTTCCATGCACCAAGTTAGTGACCTTAATTTCGATGTCATATTCCAAGAAATGAGTGATCCACCCTACACGTTTCTCATTTAGATCCTTGTTTAGAAGGAAGTCCTTGACTCCCGCATGAGAGACCAATAATTGGACCTTGTTGCTTGAGACTAGGTGCTTGAATTTCTTTAAGCTTCTAATCACTGCAAGGACATGTTTTTCAATGAAAGGGTACCTAGTTTCGTATTCCTCTAAGCCTTGACTGAAGAAAGCGAGTGGTTGTTCTAATCTTTCCTTGTTTCCTTGTACCAAGATTGAAGAAATGGTGTCTCCACCACCGAAGGCATATATCATGAAGTCCTTGGAGAAGTCTGGATTAAGAAGAGTTGGAGCTTGAGATATAGCCTCTTTTATTGCCTCAAAACTTGCCTTGCCTTCAGATGTCCACTTAAATTCCATGCTCTTCTTCAACATCAACGTTATTGGCTTTACGAGAGCTGTAGAGTTTGGAACAAACCTACAGACAAAATTGATCCTTCCTAAGAAGCTTTGAAGAGCCTTCTTGTGACTTGGTAATGGCAACGCTCAAATTACTTCAACTCTTTCTGGGTCAATCGTCAATCCCTCCTTTGAAACAATATGACCTAAAAGTTTTCCTTCATGAGCCAAGAATATACTTTTTTTGGGGTTCAATGATACCCCAAATCTTCTACACCTCTGAAATACCTACCTCAGATGAAAGAGGTGATCCACTACATTTTTGGAGAATACGGTGATGTCGTCAAGATATATCAAAACTATTTTATTGATCAATCCCTTGAATGTCATATCTATTGCCCTTTGGAAAGTGGCTCCAACATTTGATAGCCCAAATGAAATCTTCTTGTAGGCATAGGTGCCCCATTTGGTGGTGAAAGCCATCCTGAACTGGTCATCTTCTTTCACCATTACCTGAGTATACCCTGAGTAGCCATCTAGGAGAGAGAATCTCTTCGAACCGGATACCACTTGCAATATTTGTTCCATTGAAGGAAGTGGGTAATGGTCTTTGAGAGATGCCCTATTAAGGTCTTGAAAGTCCACACACAACCTGATTTCTCCACTCTTCTTCCTAACCGGAACCAAGTTTGTAACCCAGCTTGAGTGCTTGATAGGGAATATAATGCTTGCCTCTATTAGCTTGTTTAGCTCTTTCTTCATTAGGGGCTCAATGTGAGGGTTGATTGGTCTCTACTTCTGCCTGATAAGCTTAGCATCTGGATCCAATTCTATAGTATGTTGTGCCAACTTCGGATTGAAACCTCTCAAGTCTTCATAGCTCGAAGCGAAGACATCTGGAAATTCTTGGAAAAGCTGTATGAAATCTGATTTCTCTTGCTCAGTGGCCACTTTACCGATTTGAAGTGTTTTGCCTTCCTCAACTAGAATTGGCCCTGAATCCTCTCTCTTGACCTGTATGTTAGCCTTTTCCTTACAGAACTGGTCGTTAGGGTTGAAGATAGACTCCAATGTTACTAAACCCTTGGGAAGCTTGTTTTTCCGCAGCTGCACTACTTGATCCCCATATTGCTGCTCTAATCTATCTTGATTCCTACCTGAGAATTCAGCCTCTTCTTGTAAGAAATTGATGATCTGTTGATCGTTCTCAAACACCTGTCAGCTTGTGTTACTATCTGGAACTACTGGTCTCACAATCACATGGATATGTGGCTGCGTTTTTTCCCTTTTGATGTTGTCAACCACATCAAACATTTCTCCAACTGCTGTGATCTTATCCGCGGATTCATTTTTCTTCCTGGGTATGGACATGATGTTGAATGCTTCGAAATCCTCAATGAGGTCCCATACCCTATTCTTGTAGTTTCTCAGTAGGTCATTCTTTGTAGCATGTTGTCCCCTAACTTGGTTAACAATTAGCTCGCTATCTCCAAACACATGCACATTCTTTGTGCCCTTTTCCCTGGCCCAATGAAGTCCATGAATCAATGCTTTGTATTTATCCGTGTTGTTTGAACAGGAAAACTAGAAACAGAAAGCTAAATAATATTTGATGCCTTGAGGTGAAACAAGCATAACTCCTCCTCCCGCACCCTTCCTACTCCTTGATCCATTAAAAAATAAATGCCATACCTCATTGTCATCCTTATGGCCTGATTTGGTGATGCTAGGAATAGGCTGGTTTCCTTCATGTATGCAATAGACTCCTAGCTCAGATTCTTCTACTTCTTAGTAGGGATCAAAAGCATGTACCTTGCTTGCCCATTCATCAAGAGTCAAATATGGAATGCTTCCAACATTGGCGTCAGCTTCATCTGTGCTTGGATAATCTTCTTTATCAAATGCTTAACAATTGGCATTGATTTGGCTTGGAGTATGAGGCTCAATATGAAATTTTGCAATTGGTTCGGATATGATTGTGACCTTAGTACCATATATTGTTCTGAACAACATGTGTGACCAATCAGCAGATAAGTAGCCTCCAATTTTGGCTGTGAAATCCCTTGATAAGCATAGGGCAAAGAGTGGTGGCAAATCTATCACTGACACATCTTGTAAAACGGTAACGTTGGGGAATGCATGCAAGGTAAGATTCAAACCTTTAATCACTCCCACCGTTGCTACTGCTGTCCCATCCAATTGCACTAACCCCTTTGATATGACTTTGTATTAGAGACCCAGCTGATCAGCTATTTGCTTGGGCATGACAGAACTACTCGCTCCAGAATCAATCATGCAATTGTGTACTAGTTTATCCCCAATGATTAATGAAACATAGAATGGAGGGGGTTTCAAAACTTTACCTTGTTGTCCTCCATGATTCCCTTCAGGCTGAGCAACTTTTTGGAGGACATTCTCTTGCATATGGAAATGTTGGTTTGAAGTTGACCAATTCTTCATGGCAACTTGTAGAAGATCTCTTTGGCCTGGGATGGATAAAGATTCCCACATTGATATATTCACATTTTTCTTCTTCATTTGATTAATGATGCTAAATGGGGATGAAAGATATCTTTTTTTTCCTTTAGGTTGCACATTCGTTTCTTCCACATGGGCAGCAACAGCTGGCATTTGAATTGGTTTAGAAGGTGGTTAGGGTTGTCCTTGTGCGTTTGGAACTAAATTTTGCTTACCAACACCTTGTGGAGTGATGGAAGGTTGTAGATCACTTGGAGCTAAGGACTGCCCCTCACCAATATTCCTATTCTTTGATCTTGTGTTAGTTGCTACACTCTGAGAAATTTTTTGATTCATGCCACAAAAATCCTCAATTTTCCAATTCGCAAGTGTGGTATCATTTGGAGCTGTGTTTTGTTGAGATGTCCCTTGTTGCTGATTTGATTCTTGACTCACTTCACCCTCAACGCCAGTAGTTGTCACCATCAACGCTTGGTTTAAAGCACCATTAAATCACATAGATTAGTTTTGAGGTTCATTGCATGGGAAACACCAATCATACTCTTGAGCTATGTTGTTTTGGACTGGCACTAATGCTTTAGAAGTAGATGCAACATTGGGGTTATAGGGCTGAAATGGTCTATTAGTGGGAGGCCTCTTTTGGATTTGATTTTGATTTGCAGCCTGAGTTGGTGACCTATTTTGTTGGTATGGCGGCCTAGCCAGGTACTGCGCTTGAGGCTGATATGGTCTAGCACTTTGAGCTTGTTGTATTTTGATAGTCACCAGCTCATTTCCAAGGTTCTGCAACTATTTCATAACCTCTTGGAGTTCATTTGAAGCACTAGAGGATGAAGTAGAAGTTTCATTTGAACTTTGATTTCTAGGAATGGGAATGAGAGCCAAAGTGGGTGCTTGAATAGTGCTTAGATTTTCTAAGTTTGGATACAAGGGCATGGGAGGTCTAGGAGCCAGCTTACCAGCTTGAATAAGACAATTTTCAGCCCTAATGGAAATGCTATAAGTAGTAGGTAAGGTTGTGCCTCCCATAGATTGAATTAACATAGAAATATTAGAATTCAAAGCTTTAAGATAATATAGAAAAGCACCTTCAGCTGTTGGCTTGACGGCCACTGGAATCCTATCCCAAGACCTTTGAAATCTGAAGTTGAATTCATTCAGCTGCTCATTGGGAGCTCTCTTGATAGTTGTCAATTGTTCTAGTAGAGAAAAATTGTCTCCCTTTTCTCCAAACTACTCATGGAGGACTATGCATAACTGATTCCAATTTTGGATAGAACCAGCTGCAAGGCTCCTAAACCATTAAAATGCCTTCCCTTTGAATGAAGATGCCAGCAATTTGACAGCAACATCCATTTCATCTATCTCATGGATTGCACAAACGTTAGCAATGTCTTTGACATGATCACCAAGAGTGGTATGATTTTCTCTAGTGAAAAATGGAATGTTCTTCAATGCTGCAATTGGAACTGGATTCTGTGCATTGAGGGAAAGTGGACTGCTACCGGTGAAATTGACAAAGGGATTTGGTGGTTGCACCATTCTGATTGGCCTGAGAATGCTTATTGATTGGATGAAATGTCTACCAGGTGGAGGGGTTGATAAAGTCCTGTTAGGTGGACATGGTGATCTTTGTGGTCTTCTTCCTCTCCTTCCTCTTCCTAGTGATAGTTTCAAGCAGACAAATAGCCCCTCTTCTCGAGTATCAGACCTATTTTGAATTCTTCTCATATGCCTGGGTAACTTTTGCTGCTACACCGCTGAACTCTACCCCTTTGGAGTCGCCAAATGTGTTAGATAATGAGCCTCAAAAGGCTAGATTATGCCAGGTTACACACCAAACCTGAAAAATATTAAAAATAGAAATTTAAAACCTTGAAGGTATAGTTCCTCAATTCGATTATTGGGTCCTGTTGTGCAGTTACTAATCCCTGAAAGGTACGGATGAAACTCAGGTCATGCAAGGCAACTGGGAAAACCCAAAATACAAAAAACCACAAAATTTTAAAAGTCAAAATCCCAAAAATCTAAGAATACCATTTTTAAGATTATCCTGCGATCTATCAATTGCTGAAATTTTGACTTGTTTTGAGCAAGTTAAGCCCTTGAAAATCGATTTCAAAGTTCAGCCTTGAAAGTGATAAATCTAAAATTGTAAAACCTGTAATTTTTTATCCAAATTTCTTGAAAATTCCTTCAAATCTTGTGGAATGACCTCTTGATCCTACCGAGCATGCCAAAACTATTGATGTCGAATCACAACAGCCTTGAATGTCTACAAATCAATGGGTTGAGACTCTCAGTGTGATTGCATAACATGGAGCTTTTCCCAAGTGTGGGACCTTGCGAAATCGGAAAAGCTCTCCGGATGAAGGCCAGTTCCTATTCCTCTGTTTAGATGCACACGTAAAAAATGCAGAGGGTTTACTCAAAACCTAAACTAACTTTCCAAGGATATAGGGTAAGAAGATGCATAAAAATAAACCTAAACTAACAAAGGTGATGCACCAAGGAATGAAGAACACCTGTCTTGCCAATAAACACAAACCATTAAAATGCAATGCACGATGTTATCCAAAATTCACCCCCCAAGGTAATTTTGATAACATGCATCAAAATCTTTAGTCCCAAGCAATTATATTGAGTCTGGGAAAAAAAGAAGTCATGTTTCTAGGGTCCCCTCAGATTTTTTCTAACTCCCCTGTCCAAGAAGAAGAGAGAAAGTTCTGAGGAAATGTGGAAAAATTGCAAAAAACAAGCTCGGGCCAGAAAAAATCATGAAAAATGGTTAAGTCCTAGTCCTTGCAACAGTCGGGACATTTGGGACATCTGGACGCGAACCGGCCGAAAGGCCGCCAGGCGGTCTGCGCAGCATTTGGGACATTTGGGACAAAGGGACACGCGGGACGCGGAAATCTGAACTGGCCGAAAAGTTGAAAAAATTGACTAACTGTTGAAAAGAAACAGTCTAGGACGTGTGGGACAAAAGTACGCGAACCGGCTGAACCGGGTGAAATGAGTCAAGGCAGCCCGAAATAATCTGGGATGTGCGGGACAAAAGTACATGAACCGGCCAAACCAGGTGAAATGAGTCAAGGCAGCTTGAAACAGTCTGGGACGCGCGTGACAAAAGTACGCGAACCGGCCGAACCAGGCAAAATGAGTCAAGGCAGCCCGAAACAGTCTGGGACGTGCGGGACAAAAGTGCGCGAACCGGCTGATTCGGCCAACACAGGGAACTTCAGCACTGGGACATTTGGGACAAAGGGACGCGTGGGACGCGAAAAGCAAAAGTGGCCGAAGGAGAAGAACAAAAGTCAATATTCGGTCCAGAAACTTCAAACGGCCATAACTTTTGACTCCGAGCTCTGATTTTCACAAAATTGGAATTTTTGGAACGAGCACGACATCCTCTACGCCACAAAAACTGGATTTATTATTTTTGATGAGGGTAGATATATTTAAATAAAAGAAACATATTCGGCTCCAGTCAGTCAATGCTCATTCCCGTTAGATGACAGAAAACGCCTGCCAGACCCAAAATAGCTGCCCGCACTCAAAAGGCCATAACTTTGGCATTTCTCAATTAAATCACATAAAATTGGTACCGTTAGAATCATGGTTCCGATCCCGATGTACAAAAATCAAGAAATTCCATATTTTATCAGAAATTGATTGAGATTTTTAAGAAAAACGTGGCCGGGTTCAGAACAGTGTTTTATTTGGTAGTTGGGAGTGCAATTAAGAGGCATGGTCATCATTCTTTCTCTTCCGCAGCACATGGGACAATATGCAGAGCCTTTTGCAAGTAATGTATAACCATTTCACTCAGTTTAATGCCTCTTACAGGTGGTTGAAGGACAGATTTTGGGATTTCCATTTTCCCTTCTCTTCTCCTTCTATAAATTGGAGTGTTGGGCCCATTGTAAATGGAGAGTTTTTGGGTAGCAAAGCTCTGCCAAAATTGCTTTGTGAAGCCAGTGTGTTGCAGGCCCTTGTAGTGGACTCCTTGCATGGTGATCCAGGCCCTTATCTTGTAATAGATTGAACTGTGCATATCATGAAGCAATAAAATACTAGTTTGTGGTTGTATCTTCCCCTGCTATGTTTCCTTGCATTCTTCTTGCCCCTTTAATCTTTCTATAAGAATATTGTGTCTATTTATTATGTTCTTGCAGGAATTCATTATCATTGTGTATGCTTGGAATATTGTTGTGAATGCATTTTGCTAGATTATGGTGAACTGTCATCACCTCTTCTAGTGTGCACTTTGCCTCTGTATTTCACACATTTGGAGATTATTCTCACACCCTCATTTTCTGGTGTATCACCACTTTAGTGTAGGCTTTCATTTTATGCATTCTCTCTCCCTGGTCCCTTGGAAATTTAGATTAGAATAGTTAGCTTATCCTACATTAGAGTAGATTGTGGCAGGTAGTTTAGGAGCAAGAACCAAGTTTCTCTGGAGGTCTATCTCAAGTAGCAAGTCCCACAACTTGGATATAGTACCCATGTTATCCAATCACACCGTGAGTTCAAGTATATCTCTTGGGGTGCTGTGATTCGGTGATAACACAAGATCATGCACAGATAACTAGATTTATAGTGAAATATCAAGAGGATGCAAATGAATATAGAGAGGGTTGAGAATCATCCACAGGCATGCATTATTTTCTCCAAATATTGATACAATACACTACAAAATGCCAAGAGGCAAAGTTGCATTATAGTTTTAGATGGGAGGTTTGAACTCCACAAATTCACCTGCCAAAGAGAAGAAGGGAGGGGAAAAACAAGAATGTCTAACATTTAGAAAGAAGCCCCTCCTTATAATTTATAAGAAGAATGAGAGAGGGAAGAGAGAGAGGAATTCAAAACCTACCCCAACCACCTCCATATTGCACTTAATTCATCTCATTATGATGGTAGGTGAGAACCCTAGCAAACTTAAAAGTGGCGAACTATATTTTGCATTTTTAAGAACTTGTTCCCGCCCAATTAAAGATATCCAGTTGTAGTTGGATAGAGGACCTCGTAAGCTTTCCAAAAAGTCCAACCTTGCATGAATCCAAGCTCCCTGTGAAAAGTTATGGCCGTCTGAATATCTGGGCTAGGGTCTGCTTCCTGTCAGCGCTCAGAATGTTGCGCCTCCTGAATGTGCGCCTTGGCGCATCCATCCTTATGTCGACATAACCTTACGTGCGCCATAAGCACATCTATATTTATGTTGACACCTTCTTTCGTGTGCCTCTTACCTACGCCATGGGCGCATCCATTTTCGTGTCGACACCTTCTGTCATTCGCCTCTTACCTGCGGCATGGGTGCATCCATTTTCGTGTCGACACCTTCTGTCATGCGCCTCTTACCTGGACCTTGAGCACATCCATTTTCATGTTGACACCTTTTGTCATGCGCCTCTTACCTACACCATGGGTGCATCCATTTTCGTCTCGACACCTTCTGTCATGTGCCTCTTACCTATGCCATGGGCGCATCAATTTTCGTGTCGACACCTTCTGTCGTGTGCCTCTTACCTGCGCCTTGGTTGTTGGTGACGTAATAAATATCGAGCTTTGAGTTTCTTCGATTTCCATATTCTTCTACTTGTCTATATCTACCTTAGGGGAAGATATTTACAACAATTATTGGAAAGAATTTTGACATGATTACTAACATTTTTAAGGGTTCTTCAGCACTCACAACAATGGCATAGTGTAGGTAGAGGTGGTTCACTTTGTTATAGGTGCTGATTGGGAGTAGGTATAGATGCTTGGAGGTGTGACAAAGTGAATGGGAGATATATGAGATTATAGAAGAATGAATTCAATTGTATCATGATATATGATGTATTATTTTGTCATTTTCATAGGTTTCTTTTTTGTTATTTCATTATTTCAGATGACCCTAGCTTCAACAATGAGAATCCCTAAGGTGAAGCTATAAAAATGAGATAATATGGACAGATTGAGGTATGAAATTGAAATTATGATGATTGGATATGTTATAGGGATGAGTAATACTGATTCTATAAAACTTTGAGGCACCCATGATTTGTATTCTGTCATGTATGACTGATTTTGTGAGACAAGCTGAAAATCAAGTCATCTTCCATCTTGAAGTTTAATTTCAGATGCTTTGTGAACAATGTGATTTGCATGGAAGCTTGTTCCTTTTATGGAATATTCTATGGTGATTTTATAAGGTTTAATAATAATAATGAGGTTATTTTATCATCTCCTTTTTATGAACAAATGTTAAGAAGGTAAAGAGGTCTAAAACCCTAGTTAAACCCTAGCCAAGAGCAGTTGGATGAAAGTGAAGTATAATGACCTAGTTATGATTATTTCATCAAAAATGATTATTCTATATTATATGTAACTTTTTAATCTTTCTAGAAATGTATGGTTTAGGACATGGTCATGAGTGTGCCCCACCTAAATATAAAAGTTTCTTAAGAAGAAGGTTTTGGGACAAGGAGGTCTAAAGGAGTATAATGAAAAATTGATGGGTCATGATGAATGGGATTTTTTTATTGGTTTATATGAAGTTTAAAGATCATCATCGTGTAGGTTCATGGTGTTTTGAGGTTCAAACACGTTGGCTGGTCAAAGGGCAGTTTTGGGATCTCAAATAGCAGGTTTTAGTAAAATGGACATAACTTGAGCTACATGTAGAGTTTAAAATTTATACAAGTTTTGTTAGAAATATGATTAAATTAAAATTACATTGATATTAATTTTCCCTCATGATTATTTCATTTGATAGGGTTTTAAGGTCATTATTTTGATAGAAATATTTTGGCATTTTAAGACAACATGTGTTTGTGTGCAAGTTTGATGTTGTTTGAAACACGAGATGAATTGGGTGATATTTCCTATCGCTTGGAATGTGAATAGGGATTAATTGGGAATCCAATTAATCCATTTATAAGTATTTAATTTATGTATAAATTATTTTATGAGCTAACCTTTAGACATAATATTTTTGGCAGGTTATTTTGGTGAAGGCAAAAGTAGTTGTGGTTTGAAGACATGGACATTTCATGACTTATAACTTGATTATAAAGGTTATCAAGGTTATTTCTTTTCCATTACATTGTCACATGAAATTTTTTTCACTTTTTCAAATTATTTGGTGGCCTTATGCATTTTCTAGAGTTATGAAGGGTGCATGAAACATCTGGTTTGAAAATTGTAAAAGGAATTGGTCCAAATTAATGAAATAATTTGATTAGTTGAGATTAATATCCACCATTTATGAATGTTTTATGATATTTTAATCACATGTAAGGGGTTTTGGTTCATGACTATGTATAAATTTAATGTAAGGGCATTTTTAAGAATGTGCCCATAAGGGTTTTAAGCCATTTTTGGCATATGTAATGGGGGTTTTTATATAGGTAGGCCTAATTGGATCATTTATAGACACTTTATTTAAGATTTTAAATTTTTCCTTGATGTACGGTTCTAACCATAAGGATGGAAAATGTTGGGCCTAAGTTTGAAATGTTTAGAAGCATATAAAATAATGTTTTTGGGTGGTTTTTCGAACTAGTTTAGTGTGTGCATGTGGATTGACCTAGGTGAAGTGTTATTGCATTTTTTTTTTAACATTAATTGGAGATGAAACAAGTGTGTTTTAGATTGAAAAAAAATAGAGGAAATTAGAGAAAGATTTTGATAATTTTTAGAGGGGTTTGAAGAGCTTATTTTGTGAAGAGTGATCAACTAGAATTTGTGTGAAGAAGTGTAAGATGAAAAATAGTTCTCCATCAGTTGTGGCAGAAAAAAATCAGACCTCTAGACATAATAAGGTTGTTGATTATATTTTTTATCATCTTTGTGGTTTTATCCTCCTTGTGAATTGGTGCTTTAAAAAATAAAGGATTGGTGCTCCTTGTAGGGTTGGTGCTCTACTAATCTAGGGGTTGGTTCTCTTTGTGGTGTTGGTACCTAAATAAATTATTAAACATTTCAATATAATATTGTGTTTCAGTGGTTTTTCTTCCCTTGAAGGTTTCCAACTTACATCTTTTGTTATTGTGTTGTCTCTTTGGTTTGATGGTTACATGCTTTATTGATGGCTTATGGTTTACACACATAAAGTATTGAATATGTGGTTATTGTGATTGAATGTGTATCATATTTTGAGTTTTAGATATGAGTTATAATTTGAATTTTTTATAAGGAATGATTCATCCCACCTCTCAACCTATTGTGATCATAATAATTGGTTTCAAAGAAAGTCCTTTTCGCATAAGTTTTAAAATTTGAAAGGATGTCCTTGAAGTGAAAAATGATGAACAACACTGTGATTTGAAAGGAACTAATTTTTGATGGGATGAACTATAGTTTTTGTAGAATGATAATAAATTCCTATATCATGGCTTAAGGGATTAAGATCTGGAATACTATCTGGAGTGGTTATACTCCTCCTACTACTTCCCCACTTACTAATGATCAGATAAGGAATATATCAACAAATCAAAGAACTTCAATGAAATCATAAGTTGTCTTGAAGAATATGAAATTGGAAAAGTGATGCATTGCAAGTATGGAGAGGAATGATTGGAAAAACTCTAAGTAATCTATGAAGGATACTCAAAGGTAAGAATTGCTAAGCTCCAAACTTTTTGAAATCAGTTTGAATCTCTAAAGATGAATGATGATGAGTGTATTACATCCTATCTTCTTATATTTTATAAGTTTGTTAATAGTATGAAAGGGTTAGGATAAGATCTAAAAGAGGAAATTATTGTTCAAAAAGTGTTTAGATCCTTGAATCCAAAGTTTTATTCAAAATTAACATATACAGAGGAAGCAAAGGATGCCACTAAGTTAAACATGGATGAGCTACATAGAACCCTAGCAGCCTATGATATGAGGGTGATGGATTCCAAGCCTTCTAATAAGGAGATAGCCTTCAAGAGAAAGTGACTAGATAAAATATGTATAAATCTGAATAGTCTACTCTAGAGCTTGATGATGAGGAGCTATTCACTATGGTTGCTAGAAGAATTACACTTCGTACTACTAGGTACAAAGGTAATATTCCTTTAAAATGTTTTTCATGTAGTAAAACTGGTCATTTTTCTACCAAGTGTCATCATAGACATGATAAGAAAAGGAATGATGATCATGATAGTGATAATGAGAAGAATACTATGAAATGTGATAACAAGAAGAAAGGGTTAAATAGGAATGAATATGAACAATAATAAAAAGATCCTATACAATAAAAAAGAGGAATCTGAGAGTGAAGAAGAGATATCTGATTCAGAGGATGAATCTGATCACAATGATGTTAGTGATGAAGTTATCTTCATGAAAAAGGAGGCCATGAGATCCTATAGTGCTATATCCATTCCTTGGGGTGATATTTCACCTAATTCTTGCAGGATAGAAGAAGGATAAGATGATGTTATAAGGATTAAATTAGCATGTGTGCAATATGAAATTGAACATGCTGATAAGAACAACAAAAATATGAAATCTCAAGTCAAGGAATATAAGACAAAAATACAAGAACTAGAAGGGAACCATTGGGAAATCTATGAGAAACTAGAAGAATAAGTAAGAAGAATAGAAGCGTAGATGAGTAACATGAATCTAAGCCTTCAATCTAAGGAAGAGCAAGTGAAGGTTCTTAAGAAGGAACTCACAAATTCTACAAACAAGGCTAAGACCTATAATTTTTTTGAGGAAAGTAACAAAGCTCTTGAGGATCTCTTGAGAAATAAAAAATATGCTTCTAATAGGACTAGTTTAGGATTTAAATACAAATTCAAGAGGAAATAAGAGGTGAAATCATATCTGATTCCATGCAAAGAAGTGGGCGAATCAAACACCATGGAAGGAAAGAAGGAGCCTCAAGCCAAACACATGGAGAAAAGCAAGAATAATAGGCAACCTAATGCCTTAAGGTATGAGGGGTATTTTAATGGGTTTTTGATACATGTAATGTTTTTGGTCATAGGGCTAAGGAATGTAGAATATATTTGAGAAAAAACTCAGCCTTGGAGAAACATCAAATATTATTATGACAAGAAGGTTGTGTGCTTCAGATGCAATCAAGTAGGTCACAATTCTAGTGAATGTATCAATGACTCATCTAGGCACTTTTATGAGATAAAAAAATAAATAAAATGGTGTCTTATAACTTTAACAAGGTAGGGCAGTGGCAATGAAATACTTCTATGCTTTCTAAGGTAAAATGAGAAGTTACTCAGGCCCTAGAGTGCAAGATTTAGGTTTTCAAATAGCTAGAATGAAAGAAAATAGTCTGAGAAGGACTAAGGAACCTAACAAACACAATGGTGTACCTTTAAGTGCAGATAATGGTGAAAGGAGATGATTTTCTCAATTATCATAGGAGAGAAGGGAAGATGAAGGAGTTTTTCATGTACCCAAGAAGGCTTAGGACCCCTTATAGTCCTTCTTTTAGGACTCCTTATAACAAGTATACCTTCACTATGCTACTTGAAGGTATATCAAAGCATATGAAGCATATAAGTGAAAGGGACATTTCTAAGTCATCCTATGTCTCATCCACAAGGTTAATGTTTGTTTTTTGATTCTTTAGTATGCATGTTAGTTCATTTGATTTGGGCTTGTATGTAAGTGCTCATGTTCTCTGTGGTGGCATAACTAGATGCATATATTTGAGTTATTTTGGTTTCTATGATGGTTTTATTGATATGTATTTAGTCTAAGGTGATTTAGTATGTTAAAAATCCTCTTGGTCATGTCATTTTGTGTGGGTTAGTGTCTCTGAACTCTTGGTGTATGTTGAATATGTTTGTTTATCTCAATATTTCCACATTAGGTATTTATAAAAAGTTAGAACTCTATACTGAGATATTTATCTTTTATGAGGTGTTCATCATGTGTTCAAGGGGTCTATCATGATTATGATGTGTTTATTAGGTATGCGAAGTTGAAATTGGTCATTAGGAGTCTCTATGTACTCATTTCCTTTATGGTGTCAATCTTGTCAACATGTGTGTCTGGTGTGTGTTTTGTTCTTGAGTGTATTTTGGTATGTGTCATGAGTTACTAAAGTATTTTCTAGACCTATAAGTGTCTTTAAAGGTGGTCTAAGGTGAACAAGTTCTAGCTTGATCAGTTTTCACTAAAGAAGATGGACTATAACCATGATATGGTTAAGAAAACATTATTTTATAAGAAAATATGGAGTGCTACAGGTATGAGAAGTGATTTTTCTTGCTATATACACATTTAATAGGTATTCACCATGATTTAATATGTTATTTAAAGGTGATAGTGCTAGCTAAGAAGTGACATGAGCTAAATTCAAACAATATTGATAGTTCATTACCTATGACTATGTTTACATTGTCCAACTGAGTGATATGCGTAAAAAATCAGTTTTGAAAGGTCATATGATGGAATTTTAAGATAAAATTTCCAAAAAACAATATAGGCTCATATTTATTGAGGATTTGAAAGTTTGGAGCTCTAGGTAAGTATAATTCTTTAGTTATGCATGACAATGTTTTAAAAAAATTCTTATGACCTAGAAAGGGATTATTGGGAAGTTAACAATGGTTATGGTCTATAATATGGGTCTTTATGATTTGAAAAGGTTATGAGAATCACTAATAAGCTTCATGAAATGTAAAAATGAATGTAGAAGGTGAGCTGGATATGATCTAGACCAGTTGCCATGATGCTACTTAGTTGTTCTTCATGATAATTTGTGCCAAATGTTGTTTGTTACAGTGCAACGGAAGAATTAAAGGTATATTAGGTATAAATGATTATTTCCCTCAACATAGTATGATTATTGGATTAATTGAACTGATTTAACTATTTAAAAGTATTTTAGAGTGCATTTCTTGTTAATCTGAGTTGATATGTGCTAGTGGTAGTCTCTTGGTGATACATAAAGAAAATGATCACCTATAGGTTTAGAAGAGGTAGAGTTTGCTTTTCCAAGTAGCATGACACTTGTCCTAGGATAATCCTAATTTTGAAAGGTATGATTCATTCATATATCTATTATTTTAAATGGGATGGTATAAGGAGAATTTATTAGGTTCTTGCGAAGGATTGAAAATTTGTTCTTCCTCCAAAATAACATCCAGTAGGCCTGTAGAAGATGAGATTAGCATGGTGACAATCATGTTGAATTCAAATGATATATTTCAATCCATTGTATGGGATTTTCATGGTGAATATGTAGAGATAAGTACAATCATGTGATGAAATGGTCTTATTTTTGGTTTAAAATGTTGTTCTTAGGGACTGATAAAAGTTGGAAAGGTGATTTAAAGACATGATACCAAGGCTAGGTGCTGTATTTTTTTCTCTTGAGCTAGTATTTGAGGAATTATGTCCAGGAGGAGTGATATTTTCTTAATTAAATTTTTTTTTGACATGTGGTTGCATGTTAAAGTTTTTCAAAATTTCTACGAAAAGTCTGTTTTGGATTCATAGTGTTGGTATGGTATGAAGAGCAAGATTATGCTTGGTATAGCTTGTCTTGGGTCTAGACATGATACAAGTTATTCAAGGAATAATGTAAGAATATTTTTCATGAGTAAATTAACATTGTTGACATGTGTGAGTAGCATATGACTCATATTTCAGGTATTTACAATGGTTCCAAGAGGAAAAAAATAGGGGGTAGAGAAGAAAAGTTCTTATTTTGCATGCTTAAGATGTGGATTATGAAGATTTAGCCCCAAATATTTTATTTTATTATTATTTCATGATTTTTGGTGTTGTTAAGATTTTTTTAAGTGCTTATTCCATGGGAGGTTGTTGTTTGCATGCCTAAAATGAAGGCAAGAATCAATTTTTTAGGAAATATCAAGAGTTTGAGATTTTTTTAGACCTATGGTTGATGTTCTAACCAGATCATGATGGTATGAAGTTGATGTAGGTGAAGAAAGTAAGCTACATGTATGCCTTTGTCATTAATATAAAAAGGGGGAGAAGTTCAGGTTGTTTTCAATCAATAAAAAAGGAAGAGATTGTTAGCATGTGGTTATAATAGGTGTTGTCATTGATGCAAAACAACATTAATGAAAAATTTAATGTTGAATTATGATGTTATGATGTTGTATTTGATGATAACATACTTGTTTAGATGTATTTGAAGCAATACAATGGAATTCAGTGAGGATTGTTTGCTCTTGTAATCCTATTCAATTTCCTAAGAGATGCAACAAGACAATATGAGCTTGTTGGATGCTTGGGAATCATGTTGACATGATGAATAGAATTTTGTGAGGGTTTTCGAAAACTCACAAAAGTGGCATAGTGCAAGTTTAGGTGTTCCACATTGTTATATATGTTCATTGGGAGTAGGTATAACAACTTGGAGGTGTGACAAAGTGGTTGGGAGATATATGAGCTCATGGAATTATTCATTTAGGTGTATCATTACATATGAGGTATTTTGCATCATTTACATGTTTTCTTGTTTATTTATTACATTATTTAAGTTGACCCTAGCTTCTATAGTGAGAATCTCTAATGTGAAGCTACGAAAATGAGATAAGATGGAGAGATTGAGGTATGTCATTGGAGTTATGATGATTGGATTTGTTATAGGGATGAGTTATAGTGCTTTGAGAAAAATTAAGGTATGCATGTTGTGTGTTTTTTCCAGACATGACTGATTTTTCTAGACATGGTGAAACTCTAGTCATCATCCAACTTGAAATTAAACTTTAGATGCTCGCTATGAACAATATGATTTGCATGGGACATTTTTCCTTTCAGGGAAGCTTCTATGGTATGTTTAGAAAGTTTCAAAAAAATAATGACATCAGTTTATAGTCACATTTTTATGAAGGAATGTTAAGAAGGTAAAGAGGTATTAAACCCTAGTTAAACCCAATCCATGAGAAGTTCAAAGAAAGTCAAGTATAGTGACCCAGTTCTGATTGTCTCATAAAAATTCATGATTGGATGTTGTAGAGGAATATTTCATCTTTCTAGAAATGTATGTTTAATGTCATGGTAATGAGTGGGACCCACATAAAATCAATTATTTCTGAAGAAGAAGCTTTTGGGACAAGGTGCTCTTAAGGATTAGGATGCGAAATTGATGGTTCATGATGAATTGGATTTTTTTATTTATATGAATTTTTCAGATCATGATCATGTAGGTAAATGGTTTTTTAGGTCCAAACAAGTTGACTAGTCAAATGACAGGTTTGGGATCTTGAATAGAAGGGTTTAGTAAAATGGCCATAACTTGAGATAGAAGTGGAGTTTGGAAATGATTCAAGTTAGGTTGGAAATTTGATTCATATATAATTATTGGGATATGACGTTTTCCTCATGATGAGGTCATTGTATAGGGTTTAAATTTCATTCTTTATACAAGAATATATTTGGTAGTTCAAGTCAACATGTGTTTTGTGAAATTTTGATGTTGTTTGAAGAAAGAAATCGATTGGGTGATGTTTCCTTTCACCTGTAATGTTAATAGGTGTGGATTTGGAATCCAAAAAATCCATTTACAAGTCTTGAATCTATGTATAAATGTTTTTATGAGCTAACCTTTGGAAACAACAATTTTGACAAGTTATTTTGGTGAAGGAAAAGTTAGTTGTGGTTTAAATAGATGGATGTTTCATGACTTATAACTTGCTGAAAATTGTTCTATAGGTTCTTAAATTTCCATCAAGTGGTCACAAGGCATGATTTTCTATTTTCAATTGATTTGGTGGCCATATGATGTTTCCATGCTAATCAAGGGTCCAGGAAACAATTGTTTTGAGAATTACAAAAGGAAGTGGGCCCAGTAATTGAAATAATTTGATTGGTTGATATTAATTGAAACCATGTATGAAATTTTTATGATATTTTAATCATATATAAGGGGTTTTGGGTCATGAATATGTATAAAATTAATGTAAGGGCATTTTTCTGAATGTGCCCTTGTGGTTTCGAGCCATTTTTACCTTATGTAATGGGATTTTTAGCTAGGAAAACCTAATTAGGTAATTTGTAGATATTTTATTTAAAATTTGAATTTTTTATTTGATGTATCAATCTAACAAAAAGGAGGGAAAATGTTGGGCCTAAGTTTAAAATGTGTCTAAGTATATAAAATCATGTTTTTTGGTGCTTGTTGGAACTAGTTGAGTGTGTGCATGTGGAGTGACCTAGGTAAGGTGTGATTGCAGGTGTTTACACATGATTTGGAGATGAAAAAAGTTTTTTGTAGGTTGAAAAAAAATAAGATGAGATGACAACAAGAGGTTAGAAATTTTTAGAGGGTTTGAATAGCTTGTTTTGTGCAGAGCATCAACTAGGGTTTGTGTGAAGAAGTGCAAGATAAAAAAGAGGTTTCCATCAGTTTTGGAAGAAGAAAACTAGATATCTACACACCATAAGGTGGTTGAGTATGTGCTTGATCATTTTGGGGGGTGTAGCCACCTTGTGAAGTTAGTGCTTTAAAAAATTAGGGGTTTGTGCTACTTGTAGGGTTAGTGATCTACTAAAATAGGGGTTGGTGCTCCTTATGGGGTTTGTGCCTAAATAAATTCAGAAACATATCGATATAAGATTGTGTTTCAGTTGGTTTTATTCTCATTGAGGGTTTCCCACTTACATCTTGTGTTCTTGTGTTATCTCTTTTGTCTTATGGTTACACGCTTTATTGATGCCTTATGGTGTGCACACATAAATTATTGACTAATGGTATATTATGATTGAATGTGTATGAGTTTTTACGTTTCATATCTGATTTATAATTTGATGTTTTTTTAAGGAATAATTCACCCCCCTCTTAGTCCATTGTACTCGTAACAAGTACAAATGGAGTCATCATAAATGCTAGCAGAAGTAATCTCATAAGTAGATGAAAGGGGAGATTTAGTAGACTTAAGAAAATAAAAATTGGTATTATATGTTCATCCTCAGAAAAAATTTCACATGTAATTATTTCATCAAGCGAGTCATCAATATGGCATGGAATAGGAGAAGAACTAATATGAGATGTATCCTTGTAATCATTAGAAGCATCTTCAAAAATAGGAGAGTGATTTAGTTAAGTTGTACATTCAACTTCACTAGTATGTGAAATAAAATCATACACATACATTTTTATCCAGACTGGTATCTATGGCTTCAAAATTCCCAAACATATAATCAATAATAACATCATCAAGATTTTATGTAGAAATAGAAGAAGATGGAGAAGGTCTTGTGCCAATGGAATAACAAAGAGTACACCCAAAAAACTTGGGCTTTTAGATACAATGTTGAAATAAGAGTAAACGAAATGAGTAGGAATATTACATTTATTTTCTAAAAGTTATCTTTGAGTATCATCATCAACACAAATATTTTGAGATAGAGTGAGAAGTTAAGTCGTATTTTTCTTCATCATAGATAGGATTAACACTCTCATGATGAATAGATTTCCTACCAAAACAAGATATACCCATTTTCATTAGGGTTTATTGGATCCTAGGGAAAGGAGTTCTAAGTTACGGGTTCATGAAAATGATTCAGTAAAATTAGGATTCATTTTATGGAAATCTGCATCTAGATATGATACAAATTATATAAAATGAAATATAAATGATAATAAATTTTATAGATTTTATCATGGAAGGAAATGAAAGAGTTAGGAAAATTATCTTGATTTCACTTATCCCAAAGTATGTTTGGAATTGAAGGATTGATGAAACAAAAACTCAAGTTGTCACTACTGATCCTAGGAAATATAAGAGTGTTGAGAATGGTGGGACTAGTGTGAATGAGGAAGGGCAAGGACAGATGGGGCATTAAAGACCTTCCTCAGTGCTTGTGACTTCTCAAGAGCTTTAGAACTTATTTTTGAAATATCGTGAGGTCTTCACTGATTCTCACCTTTGGTTACCTATATGTTTCTATTAAATTACTGAGGTACTTGTAATTCTATAATACAAAAATAAGCATGTAAAACCCCCAATAGAAATCAAATCCTAAAAAATAAAGATGAAAAATAATATTTCTGACTATCAACATAGTGAGCCTATGATAAAGAGTTCAACTACAGCTTAGACCCCATATAGGTCTATGTGCTTATGTGTGCAATAGTTCTCCTAGGTTTCCCTCGCACCGATGACACCAAGTTAGCGAGCTAAAAATATAGATCAAATGAAAATATGTGGATGGAATTTGACACTTCCAATTCCTATGTAGTGTATGCAGTTTAAAAATCCCAAAATACAGTCATTTTGATAATATGTATGTAGATAGCCCTTTCGCAAATTTCCTGCCATTATTATGGTCTGTATGTTTTCTTTATATAGGGATATCTTTATTTAATTTAGACAGTAATGTCATGACATACTGACTATTACCTTGCAATAGGAGTAAGAAAACCAAAATGGATGACTACAAGTAACAAATATATGACCAAGAAAAAAGAGGACAAGAGTGCTCAAGTTTCATAGGAACTCCTAGGTGCTAGTTTCCAACGTTGGGCACTAATTTCTAGAGATAACTGATGAAAAATGTGAAAATAATGAAAAACAGGGATCCCTATGACCTAACCAGGAGTGGGTGTAGGAGTGCCATAGGTGAGAGATAAAAATAATCGATAGAATGAAAGCAAGAATATCGACTAAGAAGTGTGTTAATAGTGAATACGTTTCTTGCACAAGATCCATATATAAAAAAAACATACTTAGCGTTACAGTAGATAATAGTAAGTGTTTTATTTTATGTGTACACATTTATCCTCTTCTACCATATTATTATCAATACAAATAAATTAATTGTCATAATATTAATGACTATTAGATGTTATACAGTAAAAAATTATTTTTCATACCATATGTTGTTTACCCAGGATCATGTAATCATCAAAAAACAACACCTTCTTATTTATTTTTGTTGGTGCTCAAATTAGTCTCGCCCAGTTTGTAATTGAAATTCCTCATTTTGTGTCCTATGTCATATTTTCTATCTCCCTGTGTTTGTGCATGAAAGACTCTATCCTACATTTGGTTTCTATGATCAGTCCCTTCCTAGGTTGAGGATCACTTAGAGGTCCAAAATTTGTTTTTCGTTTCTTTTCCCATATGAAGGAGTCTGTAAATTGGGCATAAAAATTGGGTTGTTCCCTTCCTTCCTGTTACTATCCAAATTGATTCTCCCTCAAAGTATGAGCAACATCATTGGTTTGATATGAAAATTAGAGACATATTAGATCATGATGAGTCATTTTGTAGCCAGGGATGAGATTTAACTGGCCCTTTTTCACTCAAATGTGGAGAAATAGATAGCACCATCAAAAAGGATTTGATCTATCCTCAACTGGCCCTTTTTCACTCAAATGTGGAGAAATAGATAGCACCATCAAAAAGGATTTGATCTATCCTCACTATTCTAGGTTGTGCCTTTTAACCAAGGTAAGAGAACCTATTTCGTAACCCCTATTTATTGAAGGACAATGATAAATCCTTCTTTCGCACAAAAATTTATAGATAAGACCTTAGGAAAATAGGATAAATACACCAAATCTGAATCTCATGAGTTTTCACTTCCAGATCATGGAGATATTTTCACGACAAGGCAAAGGTTACTAAATACATTTGAGACCCCGATTGCTGCTGCATGTTTTTGGTAACAGAGATTATGTATTTGTGTGCACACAGGACAAACATGGGTAATACAGGTAGGATTTGTTGTTTTTGAATGAATTTTTGGTGGGAGGTGGGGCAGAGTGAACTTCATTCACAAGATTCTTAAGCAACCTTACAAAATGGAGTGTTAAACTCACAGAATGCCACACAATAGCTAAAATGTTTCTTCAACTAGAATATGTGCTTCAATGGAGGCCCAAATTAGCACTCTTTCACACAATCTTTGGGATTCTATCGCGAAGGCTCAAGTTAGAAAACCAAAAAAATCATCAAGATTTGAGTCAAATCACGCCTAAGGTACACCCAAAGGCTTAAAAACTACCTCTGTCAACAGATGAAATAAGAGTGATTTTAAATCATTTATTCCAACCCCAGATCAAAGCTCTTCTGAGAAATGAAATTGCATATGCCACTAGACTGTCACAAGGATTGAGGTATGTGTGATTGAATCATATTTTAATACAATATTGTAATAGAAACAAGGAAAACCATTTGCATACATTCGGAAATAAAACAATCAGAAATAAAACAAACACATTTTTCTCAATACAACATAGAAAAACTTGAATTTGATTAAGTCTACTAGCCGAGGAAAGTTTTTAAAATAGTCTCAGAGCTTGTCAATGGCTATACACTTGTAACCACCTTGACAAAATAAAACTTAATACAAAAAGATATAATCAGGTTTTTGAGATGGATTCTCAAAAGACATGCTTTGTCAAATTTTCCTCTCGGGAATTTTCATCAACCTCTAACACTCCAACCTCCAACAACCCTTTGCATGAAAAAATTCATGCCATTTATAACATTTACAATAGAACCCCTTTCCCCCCCAAAAAAAACTAGACATTGAGTGCACCAATGCTCGCCATGATCACAATCAGGATTTCTGGGACCAAATCTACAAAAAGTTGTCAGGTGCTCAAGGGGACAGATATCTTCAAATATCTCCTCCATTCAACACCTTCCTATAATAGATCACTCTTTCTTCAAATTTCCAACCACTTCCACCCCTAATATATCAAATTTGGCTCCTTGCATGCTCGGGAGAAGAAAAATGGAAAATCCGATCGTGCACGATAGTCCAACCATTTTAATGGTAAAATACATCTTCCAAATATCCCCACAAAACTTAGATATCAACATTAACTCCCTTCTCTTCCTGTCATGTAGAAAAACTAAGAAATTATGAAGACTCGCACTTCCAGGAGTGTTTAAGAAAAATGGGGGGAAAATCAGATTTAGACTCACCATTTCCATTGATCTTTACTTTGAATTTGGATTGTCCACATGGAATATTCAAACTTAAAAATAGACCTGGGGGCTTCCTCTAACATTTTACAACTTTTCGAGAAATGGAAAAATTTCACATTTTTCTCCCCATCTCTACCCTTGAGAAATGATCCTGCCACATGAGCTAAGGTGGGCCCCAGCAGAACTGTGGCTAAATTCTACCGTTTTACTCCTTTTTTGGAAAGGGAATTTTTTTCAAATTTTCCCCACATCTCTACCCTTAAAAATGATCCTGAAATGTGTCCCAATGTGGGTCTGAGTGGAACCGCACTTCCCTTTTTCATTTTGAACCCTTTTCTCCCGAAGGAATTTTTCCAATTTTTCCTCGAGAGTCTACACCTCCGTTGTTGATCAAAGAAAGATTTGACCCTTCCTTTATTGGGATTGCGGGCCAATTTGATGTTTTTAGTCATTTGCATTTAAAGGGGCAAAATTCCAAATTTGCCCCCGATGGTCCACCTCCCCGCCCTTTTGAATTTTCAAACTGCCACATGTCACCATGGTGTACCTTGAGATGGTACCAAAAAATTAAAACCTTGAACAAGCGCAGGCTCACCATGTGTCCTATTTTGGCAAAGTTTGTCTAAATTCTTGAAGCGCAATGGAAGTCACCACATGTCATGCTGCAGGGTCAAAGTGAGACTTTTTCCCTGCCTCTTAAATTTTCTCTAATCAGAACCTAGTAGGGTCGTGGGGCAGGTTCAAGATATTTTCCAAAGTAGCCAAAAATAACAAGTTCAAAAATAGACCTTCCGCACCCCATTGAATTAGAAGAAGCCATGTAAGCACCAAAAGAACAAATCAAAATTGAGCGGAGCCATGGGACCAAGTTTACCTTTTCACCAAAAAAGAAAAAAGTGGTAAGTTAAAGCATTCACCCACCATCCCCTAACCAACCAAAAGAATCCACGTCCCTTATCGATGTGAGGATGTAAATTTTACCAAGAGAAACACCCATCAAACCATAAAATATAGGAAAACAATCATTCGAGCCCGAAATGAAAATTTCTCTAAGGAAAAAGAATTTAGAAATGTTACAAGGTTCAAATATGTTTCTCAAAGATACATCCATTGCTCTTTTTCAAGCATTTAGGAGTGAAATGACAAGGAAGACAAATCCTAACTCTAGACACTGAAAAATATGGGAGAAACTGATTTTTGGATGAACAGAGAATGAGAGACCTAAATTATAGACCATTTCTAGAGGAACAAAGAAAAAAGGAGAAAACCATGCACCCATGAGTGATCTGCGACCAAGGGATAGATTAAAAATGGTGACAAATATTAACCAGGCACAACATGGGAAAAAGAAAGTGAAAAATGCCATAAATCGGTAGATTTTAAAATGCAAATTGGAGCGAGACTATTTTGAGCACCAACATTGGCTCCAACTTGGGGTTGGGCACTCCTTGCGAGTTCCACAAGAACAAAGGTAAACCAAGTACCAAAATATCCATCAGGAAATGGAGTCATCATGCAGAGAAGAGAAATAAAGCCACCCTCTAAAATAAACTGAGAAACTAGCAAAAAAATGTCATCAAGAACAAGAACGAGAAAAAACAAGAACGACAGGGAACAAACAACAAACTATACACTGTAAAAAATATTTTCTTCATTTAGAGGCATCAATCCAAGGAATTCTTCAAATGCCTACCATTAACAGGAAATTTGAGAAATTTACCATCTAAGTCCTTGAGGAAGAAGGTACTGTCATCATCAATCCGGCACTATGATAATTCTTCACCGGGAACTCCTCGTGCTATGATTATTTACTAATGCATAGCCTTTAGTTTGGTGGATGTAATCTGGAAACAAAACAACAACCAAACACAAGAATAACATTGACTATGATAAGACAGAATGACGACAAATCTGAAATATCAAAATAAATTATAATATTAACATGAAACTGTTACAATCTCACCCATGAGATACTTCAACAAGACTATGGGAGAAACTTTACAATTACACCTCTTGATGGCTTCTTCAACAAACCTTTAACTGATGGCTTCCTTCGCACACTTCCTACAATATTTCTCACTACTTATTTCTATGCTAAATGAGGGGGGTAGCCTCTCTATTTATAGAACTTCCAGGCTTATCCATCTTATCTCTAAGATAGGATAAGAAATCCACTCTGACGAATCATATTCCATACCTTAACTCTTATCTGTACATGTAGGCTTATCTGTTAAGATAAGATAAACCTTATCATTTTACATGGGTTCCACATTTTTAGACTTTTTACAAATAAAATACACAAAATATTTATGACCTCACTCCTTGTCTTTATTACCAATATAATATTTCTAATTCCTAATCATGTAGACCCTACTTCTCTAATTACCCAAACTTTGACATTTTAACATTACCAGACCACTTACAACAAATATTTACTTTTTACAACATTCCTATTGTACTTTGACTATTACCGTACTCCACATTATTGGCGACACCGTACTGACGGCGCCGTTATCTTCTATCAGACGCTACTACTAATTATACTTAACAACATCCTATTCCTAATACATACATTAATGAAATAGAAATTATGGAGGAAAATTTTAGTGTCGACATCTTCCCCCTTCCTAGCTTCTACTCCGTCCTAGGAGTAGACTATTCTGGTGCTTGGAAAATCTTCAACTTGTCGTGGTTGACCCATTTCGTAATGGGAGTGCCATCCAATTCCTCCAGTCGGTACGTACCATTTTCATGCACAGCTGCTATTTTGTAGGGCCCCATCCATTTTGGAAGAAATTTTCTCTGTCTTCTTTTTTTTGTATCTGGAATCATATACTAGAACCAAGTCATTCACTTGAAATGGAGACCACCAGATCTTTTGATCAAAGTACTCCTTCTGCTTCATTTTCTTCTTATGGCTTGTATCCTTTGCTATTTCCCTCATTTCTTCTAGCAAATGAAGATGTACCAACCTTTCTTTTACTGAATCATTTTCATCCATCCTTTCATTTTTCATAACTCTCACAGTGGGAATATCAAACTCAATAGGAAGAACTGGATCAATGCCATAGGCCAACTGAAATGGGGAGTATCCTGTTGCTGACTTTGATGTTGCCCTATATGCCCACAATGCTGCATGAATCCTCTTATCCCATTTATGTACCTGTAAGGCTGCATCTTTTGCTAGAATTTGACCCAACACAAAATTTGTTCATTCCACCTGTCCATTTGTGCTTGGCTTGTATGTTGTTGCCTTCCTGTGCTTAATAGAAAATTTATTGACTAGGGCTTCTACCACCTCATTAATGAAGTGGCTTCCTTGATCTGTTACAATTTCTAATGGACAACCAAATCTGGTGACAATACGTTCATATATGAACCTTGCCACTTCATCCATAGAAGCTGTCTTCAATGGCCTAGCTTCAACCCACTTGGTTAAATAATCTGTGTTAACTACAATATACTTATTTTGGCGTGATGTAGTTGGAAGTGGACCTACAATGTCTATTCCCCACTTTTCAAAGGGACCAATGGGAAGAATAGGACATAATGGAGCTGATGAAGTCTTACGGTTACCATGTGTTTGACAAATATCACATGTCTTACAATAATTATAACAATCTTTAAAAAGAGTGGGCTAGTGATAACCTACATCCAAGATCCTTCTTGCTGTAAGTTGTCCAGAGAAGTGCCCTCCACATGTACCATTATGGAATTCTTCTAGTAGCTCCTTTCCTTGATCACGTCCAACTGCCCTCTTGTACTATCCATCAGGTCCTATTCGAAATAATGCTCCATGCAGAATAGAATATGGACGACTCGCTTGAGTAATCTTTCTCTTATTCTTTGCATTGGAACCATCAGGAAACTTGAATTCATTCAGATAATTCCAAATATCTATGTATTCACTAGGGATTGTGTCAAGGGAGAACAATGCTGCATCGGGAAAATCATCATCATCACAAGATGATCCTAAACCATCATAGGCTTGAGAGAGTGCATCTTCATTGACATGCTTCTTTCTTGGCCTATCTATAATATCAAATTCAAATTCTTGTAGCAAAATTATCCATCTTGCTATCCTCCCTGATGGGTTAGGCTTATTGACAATATATTTCAGAGCCTGATGATCCGTTACAACTATAAATTTCTGCCCTAGCAAGTAATTTCTAAACTTCTTTACAGCAAAAATGATAGCCAGAGCCTCTTTTTCAGTTACAGTATAGTTTACCTCAACACTGCTTATTTGTCTGCTCCCAAAGTAAATTGGATGTTCATTCCCATTTTCATCCTTTTGGCTCAAAGTACTACCTAGTGCTGCAGCTGAGGCATCAGTGTACACAATGAATGGCTTGCTCCAATCTGGATTCTTCAAAATAGGTGAAGACACCAGGGCTTCCTTCAGTTGTCCAAAAGCTTCATGCGCCTTGTTTCCTGGTTCATAAGCAACATCCTTCTTCAAGAACTGGGTTAGTGGCTGTGCAATCTTTGAGAAATTCTTGATGAACTTTCTATAGTAACCCACATGGCCTAAAAATGATCTCAACCTACTTCTATTCATAGGAAATGGTAAATCTTTGATTTTTGAAACTTTATCAAGATCAGTACCAATACCATCTCTGGATACAACATGCCCTAACAAAACTCCTTTAGAACATCCAAAGACACACTTTGTAGGGTTTAGTGAGGCTTGTGCTTCATCTAACCTTTGAAATGCTGTCTCCATCTGGTGCAGGTGGTCCAACTTGCTCCCATAGATGTAAAAATCATCCAGAAATACTCTAATGAAGGTCCCAATATAGGGTTCGAACACCCTATTCATCAAACACTGGAATGTTGCTGGAGCATTACACAACCCAAAAGGCATAACTCTATAAGCAAACATTCCCCAAGGAGTGGTGAACGTGGTCTTCAGCTGATCTTTCTCTACTATACGAACTTGGTTGTAGCCGCTATATCCATCAGCAAAACTATAGCACTCCTGGCCAGCTACTTCGTCCAAGATCTGATCTAAAAATGGAAGAGGGTAATAATCCTTCTTTGTTACCTTATTGAGCTTCCTGTAATCAACACAAATGCGTAGCTTCCCATTCTTTTTTATTGAGATCACAATGGGAGAAACCCATTCTGAATTCTCCACAGCAAATATGAATCCTGCATCAAGCAACTTATCTATTTCTTCTTTTACAGTCTTGGAAAAATTAGGATTCATTCTATATGGCATTTGCTTTATGGGCTTAGCACCATCTACCAGCTCAATACAATGATCTACCCAACTTACTTGACGGAGTTCCTTGTAACCAAAAGTGAATAGGTGTATGTACCTTCGAAAGAGCTGGAGGTAGGATTCCTTCTCACTCTCCATCACAGCATCACCAATCTTTATTTGTTGGAGACGATCATCAACTTCTTCTTCAGATAATTTTATGGGGTCATGAGTTGGTGTGACTGGAAGGATATCCATGACTGAAACATCCACCTCGCTTTCTTCATCTTCAGTGTCCACTTCACTGGTACTAGAGTAATCAGAGGATGTCCAATCATCAGTTTCATCACTTGAATCCACAGGTTCTGCCTTATGATGTCGAGGGATCACATTTATCTTCACCCTCTCTCTACCACGTCCAAGTGTCATGAAACCTTCATTCCAGCAGTTTCTTGCATGAACTCTCCTTAGCCATGGTCTTCCCAGCAGCATTGGGTACGTAACAGTACCATTTTTCATCACCTGAAAGTCTACCACACATACCACACCCATAACAGATATTGCCACATTTGAAACTACACCTTCTGGTTTAGTATTTCCTTTATTTAATGACCTTAACATAAGTGTTGAAGGGCGATCAATTTTTAAACCCAACATATTCATTACAGACTCAGTCATTACATTAACTGCAGCACCTCCATCAACTAAGACATCATGAATTGAAATACCATTACATAATACCTCATCTTGTGGAGCATAGGGATCTGCCTCTGCCTCCAAAACAGGGACCTCAACCTCCTTCCTTCTTCAAGTATTGAGTCCACCTTGCAATTCCCACCTCTTCTTAGAAGACATAACCAAGAGTTGACCATATGTAATATTTGCAGGCCTTTTGGACAGATCTTCCAAGATGGAGTACGGTCCTTGCCCCTGTGAAATCAGAAAATCCTGCACACCCAACTTTCTTCTCCTATGTTTATTACTAGTTTCTCCTTTCATCTTCTTAGGATCAGTTCCATCTTGATTATCTTTTTCTTTCTTTCTTTTTGTTACAAACACATCTACTTCATTATTTCTACTCTTATCTACTACATCAAGAGAATTCACAGGTGCTTTTCCTTTATCATTATCTCTTGTACCAGATGTAGAAGCTCTATCTGGACAATTATACTTATAATGACCCTTTTTATAACAACCATAACAAAAAACTTCGGAATTATTTCTTTTTGGACCTCTATCTCCTCCCTGAGAACTAAATTCCTTTCCTTGAAGAAGATTAATAGTTAACTGACCCATCTTTTTGAGCAGATCTTCATACTCAGTAGATGTACTAGGAGAAATATTTGTGCTCACCGGGAGTGGTTGTGGATTCTGGACCAAAGGTGCTGGTGTAGGCTCTACTTTAGCAACAATTTCTTTGGGCTCCTCTTCCATGCTTTCTTCTTGCCTTTTTGCAATCTTCTTTGCTTGTTCAATGGTAGCTGGGTGGTCATACTTCACTCGTTGTCTGATCTCTAGTTTCATCCCAAGAATGAAGTGCTTACAGAGGAGATTATCCACACCATTCATCAACCCATCTGCTAGTCCTTCCTTCCAGATCTGGGCATTGAGCTTCCTCCTTAGCTCTAGAACACGAGCATGATAATCCCTTATCTTCTCCTTCTCTCCTTGGGATAGCTTTGTGATCTCGATCATGAGATCTGCATATTTCTGTTGTTCACCAAATTCTTCAAGAAAACTTTCAGTTAATAAATCCCATGAATTTTTCACATTATCACCTAGTGTTTCAAACCACCTAAGTGCTGAACCATCCAAAAAGGTAGGAAAAAATTCAGTCCATTGTTCCCTTCTTATAATGCCATTACAAATACAAGATCGTTTAAACTCTTGATTGAAAGAAGAAGCATCTTCATTAGATTGAGCTGAAAAAACAGGAATCTTTCCCATTTTCAAAAGTAACCACCGTGAAATACCAACCCACAAGTACAATTAACAAGACTTATGTGCACAAATAATTGGAATCACTATACTAGAAAGTGACTTTACACCTTTCTACAGTAAAATAGAAATGACCACGGTAAACTATGGTAAAACTTGACTTACTACAGTAAAAACTGACTTTACTGTGGTAAACACTATTCACGGTAAAAAGTGAAGTTAGTACAGTAAATACTATTCATGGTAAAAAGTGACTTTACTGTGGTAATTACTATTCCCAGCAAAAAGGACTTTACCAGGGTAACTACTATTCATGGAAAAAATGACTTTAACATGGTAACTACTATTCACGATAAAAATGACTTTACCATGGTAACTACTATGCACAGTAAAAACAAGGTTACCCTCCAATTGATTTTTCACTAAGTGGGAATATCTCTCCATAAAATCCACCAATGAGGAATGGTCCCAGCAATGGAACCAAAATGTCATCATCAATCCGGCACTATGATAATTCTTCACTGGGAACTCCTCGTGCTATGATTATTTACTAATGCATAGCCTTTAGTTTGGTGGATGTAATCTGGAAACAAAACAACAACCGAACACAAGAATACCATCGACTATGATAAGACGGAATGATGACAAATCTGAAATATCAAAGTAAATTATAATATTAACATGAAATTGTTACAATCTCACCCATGAGGTACTTCAACAAGACTATGGGAGAAACTTTACAATTACACCTCTTGATGGCTTCTTCAACACACCTTTAACTGATGGCTTCCTTTGCACACTTCCTACAATATTTCTCACTACTTCTTTCTATGCTAAATGAGGGGGGTAACCTCTCTATTTATAGAACTTCCAGGCTTATCCATCTTATCTCTAAGATAGGATAAGAAATCCACTCTGACGAATCATATTCCATACCTTAACTCTTATCTGTACATGTAAGCTTATCTGTTAAGATAAGATAAACCTTATCATTTTACATGGGTTCCACATTTTTAGACTTTTTACAAATAAAATACACAAAATATTTATGACCTCACTCCTTGTCTTTATTACCAATATAATATTTCTAATTCCTAATCATGTAGACCCTACTTCTCTAATTACCCAAACTTTGACATTTTAACATTACCGGACCACTTACGACAAATATTTACTTTTTACAACATTCCTATTGTACTTTGACTGTTACCGTACTCCACATTATTGGCGACACCGTACTGATGGTGCCGTTATCTTCTATCAGATGCTACTACTAATTATACTTAACAACATCGTATTCCTAATACATACATTAATGAAATAGAAATTATGGAGGAAAATTTTAGTGTCGACAGTGTATGTCCGAAAATCTGTCGCCTGGACAGATCTATGGATAGACGAGCCAATAGTGTGCAGGGCTTAGCCCCTCTTTGAGTCAGCAAAGCGAAACTGGTTTATTGCTATTCTACCAGCAGGAATCTATGCAAGTCTCACAGATTCTGCCTTCGGGGGTTTGGGATCTCATCCCAGTAGAGTGTTTCAGGCTGCGAAAAGAAAGGAATGAAAGAGGGAGAAGAGAAAGAACAGATCCGAAGGGAGAAAAGAAATGAATTCCAAAGCAGAAAGGTCAGAAGATTTATGTTTTTAGTTTGGTAGTAAACAGAGCCAAACCTACTTGCATAAATAAACAAAGCAATACTGATGAGCAAATGACAGAAAAGTAGATATGAATCCAACAGATTAAACACATACAGATCTAACGTAAGAAAGATCTAATGCATAACACAGCTATTGAGCACAAAGTCTTAATATTTGTATTACTGTTTTCTTCTGTTACAAGAAAGCTCAAAGTCTTTCTCTCCTCACTTCTATTTTCATCTAAAAAATGTTCACCCTGAATACAACAAGTATTCCAGTATTTATAGAAGAGAGGAGAAGAAAAGCAAAAAGGAGCCAACAAATATTTACAAAGATATTTACAAAATATCTAAAAGTCATGTTGACTTTTGACAACTTGATGGATGACATCATCCCATGATGCAACATGGATGATGTCATCATTTGTGCCAACACACTTTAGACATTTCAACAAGAAAGTCAGAGAATAGAGAGAGTAAGAGAAGAAGAAGAAGAAGAAGAAGCTACTCGTCATCGTCATCCTGCGGCCGAAAGGGGGTTGCCTGCTTCTGATGCTGCTCAGGAGATGATATGTGGAACTGAGCGCGGTATTCCAAAAACTTGTTAATCATGGGCCCAAATTGATCCTGTGATGGATCCTTGTGCCGTTCGCTGATTGCTTCGCAAGTCTCCCGTTCGCTTATGAGCTTTTCTGGGAGTTTAGAATAATCTTTCTCCGCCTCGATGAGAAACCCGATGAAGTCCCTACAGGCCAGCAGGTTGTTGATAGATTCAGTGTCAAATGTGACCTCTGGCCCCGTTCCTTGAGAAGCGATCTCTTTGAAGATCTGGATAGTTTCATCAGCTGATCTCATGGTAAAGGAAGGAGTGAGCAGCCCTGGAGACATGTTAAGGACAATTCGCTCCATTTGATGCATCGCATCCAGGGCCTCTTCCTTCACCTTGTCTATCTTTTCCAGAACAAATTCCAGCTGATCTATCCGATAGTCCAAAGTGGACATGGTTTTGTTGAGAGCCCTTGGATGGCCGAAAACTCCGAACTTGACCAGATCTTCGACTGAACAGTCAAACATTTGTTGAAAGGTCTCATGTTGGAGTCTAGCATGATCTAGCTCTTCTGATATGGGACCCGCTAATACTTGGAGTTCCTTGTTCACCTTTTTGATGTTTAGATATGAATTGATATATTCGGCGATCACTCTTTCACTGTCCTTGAGGATCTGGCTCCTCCAAGCAGAAACGGCCATACCCTGCTCGCCGATCTTTGAATATTCATTGATTTTCTCCTGGCTGAGAAGCTCAGAAGTCTCGGTGGCAGTCGTGGGAGGTGCACTACCCATCTTCTGTAAGGCTTGAAGCAGATATTTGTTCTGCTCCTTCAGTAGCCTTTTCTCTTCTTTTGTTTCCTGAAGCTTTTGACAAAGGGCGTCGACCGCGGAAAGAGCTTCCCCCTGGAGACTTTCAGAAGATGTCCCCATTGTGACTTGGGTCACAGTAAAATCTGCCGGAGACAGATCCTTTTTCTCTTTGAGGGGATCGGGGTATGCAATTTCCATGATCCTCTCACCTGCAGCACTTTTAGAGAAACGTGCAACAGGCTTCAGCTTCTTTGCCCCTTTGGCTGGAATTACTGAAAAGTCCATCGGAGCGATGGGAACTTTCCTCTTTTGCTAGCTCAGCTGCTGAGAGATCCATGCTGGTCCCTATGGAAGAAGGACCAGAGACAGAAGAGGGGACAACTGCAGTAGAAGAGGGGAAAAACGTGGAGACACGCGGAGGCGGCATTGAGAGAATAGCCGAAGAAGTGCCCACGAGAGGAAGGGAAACTGCAGCTGCGGAAGACAAAGGAAGGGAAGGGAGCCCGGAAATGAGGGAAGAAATGGAGGAGGAAAGATCAGCGAGGGAGGAGAAGATAGACAAAGAGGCAGGGGAAAGAGTAGAAGAAGGGGCGGAGGACACGACCAAAGGGGTGGTCGTCTGAGTCACTCGAGGAGGGGAAGGAAGAGAAGAAGAAGGGACAGAAGGGACCTCTGTGGTTGTAGCAATGCTGACATCCTGAGTGGATGGGCGTATGGGACTATCCTCTGCTGCTTCTTTCTCCGATGAATCCAGAGTTATTACCTGTTCTGGCGCTGTGGAAGGAGGACTTCCAGGGGCTTCTTCCTGAATGGTGCTAGGCTCACCTTCTACACCTTTGCCTTTTAACTGCTTTTTGGACCTTGGAGGTGCATTGCCCAATGGGGAGGTTGTGAAATCTACCCCGAGGTAGATCAGCCCGTTCATGCGGCACCAGTGCTCTGTTCTGCGCATAGTCTCCTTGACCCTCTCTTCAATTGTTTGAGGAGCCTTGCTTCTGTCAATGGCCGGGAAGGGCCAATCATCCCCTTCCGTGTCATTATACACCTTGTCTACTTCATCTTCCGTAGTTTGGAAGCCTTTGGGGACAATGGCCACTCCGTATTGGATAATTTCCTCCAATGCTAAGCGAGAATGATCCTTTCTTCTGAGTTCCACCTCGTGGATGACGTCAATGTAAATATCCTCGATCTGAGGAACATGGATCGGATCAAGCTTAGCCCTTGGCAGGCAGCTCCTTGGGTCAAAGGTAGGCCTGGCTGGGAAGTCATGTTTCAAATTGAGCAACTCCAGCTCTGCGAACATTTCCTTCACTTTGTGATGGGAGGAGCATGTGTACCGGCCCACTGTGAGGGGGAAAGGAGTTCCGCCCTTCTTTCTCTTGAGGCATTTCTCATGGTATGTGACCAGCTGCCTTGATAACTCTAGTAGAATCAGCTTAGGTCCAGCGTACCTTGGCAGCCTGGTTGGCTCGCCCAAGAAGTTGACCGCCCTCAGATAGGTAAATGTGGGAAACTGGGTGAACAGGGCCCCCCATTTCTCCACAGTTGACACAATGTTCTTGGTTGTGCGACCATGAGTTAGATTCGGCCTCAACATGCAAATGATGTGATAGAAGAAAGCATCATTAATTTTGGCGAATTGAGGGATGCTGTTCTCCAGCCTCAGTTCTGGATAATATTCATATATTTTGACCTGAGGCCAAATATCACTTCGGTTTAGCCCTGGATAATCCCTCTCCGACGCTGCAGCGTAGACTACATAGGAGTTCATATGGAACACTCCCGTTGTGGCGAATTGTTGTAGCTGCTCGGAGATGGTGCTGCTTATTATTTCTCCCCAGCAAAAGCGTTGCTCAGGCACATTCTTATTCATTGTTTCCAAGTACCTCAGCATCCATTTATGGAAGTAATGGGCGTCAGAAAGCCCGAAGACCCTGCTCAGGAAAGTGATAGTATCGCTGAGCTCTTCTGAGAAGTCACTGCGGTGGATGATTTGGGGCCACCGGGTTACCACCTTCTTGTTTTTCAAGTAGACTTCGTTCATTAGTTGCATGCATTGGTCTTCATTGTCTTCCCAGGCCTTGATGCACTCTTCTTGGCTGACGGCCACAAAGTGCCGGTGGTGAGGGATGCCAAGTATCATCTCAAAATGATGGGCAGTGAGGTTTATGACTACCTCGCCCTTGCTGTTTTCGACACACCTTGTGTCCTTGTTGTAAGATTGTGCAATCACCATCATGAATTCATTGTTGACAGCGCTGACGGGGATTCCTCCTGGTGAAATGCAGGGCACTGCCTATTAACTTGTCCATCCATGGACTTCTTGTAACTTTCTGAGTTCTAACCCAGAATTCTTCCATGTCAACGTGACCCAATTCTGAGTCTCTGACATCCATACTGCATTCAGCCTGTGATTCGGGCATCCTGACCCTTTGATATTTATACTTCATCTCTTCCTCAGTAAGCTTTGCCTTTCCTTTTGATTTGGTGGATCTCTTGCTGGATGTAGACATGTGTTCTTTCGAACTCAGTTGCTGATCTGCATGGAGAAGAAGCGAGACCCAATCCAAAAAGGTTGAATTAGCCATTTGATCTTTCATTGGAAAGCTAGCAGAAGAAAGAGTTAGAGATTTTAAGGCTCAGGGCGCAGGGTGCATGAAAATTGCAGCTTACAGGGCTAAATAGGCAGGGCGCACGGGAAAGGGCTGTTGCAAAAGTTAAACTGGCGCCAAAGGCGCATGGCGCATGGATGTTGCAGATTGCATTTTATAGAAGGGCGCATGAAAATTGTGTGTTACTTTGGGATTCGGTGCGCCCTTTGGCGCGTGGATGGATCGTGTAACATTGACTTTTCGTGCGCCAAAGGGACATGGCGCGGCGCACGAAGGGTTTACACAACATGATGTTGATGTAATCGGGGATGCGCCTGCGCCTTTATAGCTTCATACTTGCGCAGATATAACTTGTGTAACATGGAAGCTGGATGCGCCATTGGCACATGGAAAAGGGATGCAACATGGATGAATGGTGCGCCAATGGGGTGCAGGATCAGCACTTGTAGCATGCGAAAGAGGCGCGCCATGAGGGCGCATGAGTTCTTGATGCAGCAGGACAAAAGGGTGCACCATTGGCACGGGTTTTGCTCATGTAACAGGGCGGGTAGATGCGCCAAAGGGGCGCAACTGTTCTTAGTGTTGCAAGACACGCCGCGCCTAAGTGAAAAACAGAGCTTTGTCGACGGGGTTTCTAACTCTTTTCTTTCTTCTCCTTCATTTCCAAGACTGCTTGGGGAGACATAAGGTTTCAGACCAAAAAGAGATTTTAAGACCAAGCTTTTCAAATAACACCCTCTACCAGCAGATCTGGAAAGAGGGGGGAAGGGAGGAGGAAAAGAAGAAAAAAGACAAGGCAGCACAGGGGGGGAAAGCTCAACCTATTTCTATTTCAAAACCAACCGACAAGCTAAACACCAGACCAACAACGCATCAAGAACCGAAAACACAAAACGTAGAAGAGGGAGAACCTCTTACCTGATAAATAGCAAAAGTTTTGAGAACGGGTCCACAATACGTTGAAAACGACGGAGCAGAGGCTGACAAGTTCAGAAAAACACGTGCTTCGCAAAAGTGAAAATGACATTTGGGCGCGCAAAACACATATATATATAGAAAAACCAGCCATCAATGCGCCACCTACTTTTGAAAGGGCGCATGAAAAATGTTGTCGACAGGAGAAAGCGTGCGCCCTTTGGCGCACGAAAATATGGTGTTGCAATAAGATCATGTGCACCCTTTGGCACACGCAAAAGAGACTCGACATCCTTTGGCACACCGAAAGATGTGTTAACATGGAAAACCATGCGCCAAAGGCTTTTAAGGGGGGCGCATCAAAAGCTAGTGTTACAAGGATATTTCATGCGCCCAGCCAAAAAAGGCTCAGAATGACTAAGTTCAAAAACTAGATTTCCCGGGAAGGGATTTTAAAACGTTTCGAATGCGGGGGATCCCTAACGAGGGATCGGAACAAAATTTTCGGTATGGTTATCGGTAAAATTGCCCTTGTCAATTTTACGGGATAACAGCTGGCTCTTTCTGGGGACTATCCCTGAACGAACTCAGGGGTAGAGAATCCCAGATCGCTTGTGCCTATCCATTGGGTAACAGAGTCAAAAACAAGGGGGACCGGAGGGAGAACAAAGGAAACACACAACAAACTGAAAGCAAACACATGACGAAAGCAAACACACAACTTAAAGCAAATTGTACAAAGAAGAGAGCAAGCTCTACTTCCTGAAGATCTTCAGATGCTGCCCGCTATAGGGAAGCGGGAGCTCAGTTCCATCCAGATACGAGAGATAGAAACTATTCTCTCCATGTTGAGTTGCTTGATTTTGAAGGGCCCTCTCCATAGGGAATCAAACTTTCCGTGCATGCCCTTTGGCTCTCTTCGCTTGTCCCACAAAAGGACGAGATCTCCCACTTGAAAATCTCTTTGCTTGGCCTTCTTATCGAAAAGCCTCTTAACTTGATTCTGATGTTCAGTGATCCTGTCGATCACTCTCACTCTCTTTTCTTCAAGTGCTGCCAAATACATGATTCTCTTTTCTAGAGAATTCTGGAAAGTTTCATCTTCAATCGCTCGTGCCAAGCGCAGAGTAGGAAGTTCCGCAGAAATGGGAAGTTCGGCATCAGTGCCATATAACACTTGAAAAGGTGACATGCCGAGCGATCTCTTGGGAGTAATGCGGTCCGCCCACAAAGCATCGTACAAAGACTTGTGCCACATTCGCTGATTCGATTCCACCAGTTTTCGTATGATGGCCACCAAGTTCTTGTTGCTGGATTCCGCTTGACCATTTCCCTGAGGATAATAATCTGAGGCATGAGCCAAAGTTATCCCATATTCATAGCAAAAACTAATAACTTCTCGAGAGGAGAAGTTAGAAGCATTATCAGCAACGATTTTGTTTGGAACGCCGAACCTGACAATGATATTCTCTTTAATGAAATTGCAAACCACCTCAGAAGTGGCATGCTTGACAGGTATGGCTTCCACCCACTTTGTGAAGTAGTCCGTTGCTGTAAGGACATAGCTATGTCCGGCACTCGATTGAGGATTGAGTGTGCCAATAAAATCAATTCCCCATTGCCTGAATGGTTCATTGATAATGACCGGCCTTAGGGGAAAGGCAGCCAACTTGGGCTTGCCGACGAATTGCTGACAGGGTTCACACTTTGCCACCCAGGTGGCTGTATCTTGAAAGAGCGTTGGCCAATAGTACCTGGCTCGAATGATCTTGTGTGCCGTCACAGAGGAAGAAAAATGTCCTCCACAAGCTGAATTGTGAAAACTTTCCAGTAGTTTTACTTGCTGGGGCTTGTCGACACATCGCAGGAAGATGCCATCTATCCCGCGCTTATATAAGCCGTCATCCCAGATGACGTATTTAGCCTCCCTGAGCTTTATAGTGTGCTTCTCCTTTGCAGTTAGGTGCATTGGGCATTCGCCGTAGGTAAGGAAGAAAGCGATGTCGGAGTACCACTCATCACTAGTTGCAACAAATAGAACCAGAGGCAGAGAATCAGGCCCTTCTTGCCGGTCCTGCGCTTCTTCGATGTAGTCACCCCTCTCATCAGGATTTTCTGAATCTTTGTTTTCAGCCATTAGCTGACACAAGCCCTTGCCTCTTACCAGCTTGGTTGGTTTAATATCCAGGTCATACTCCTGGACCTTTGCGATCCAATTTCCTCGCAAGCTTCCTAACTCTTGCTGAGTTAGAATTGATTTCACTGCCGTGTCTGGAACCAGCACCACCGTATGCGAGTTTAGGATGTAATACCTGAAATTCTTCACTGCTTTGACAACGGCAAAGGCATGCTTTTCCAGCTGAGTCATCTTTAGTTCGTGAGGCTTGAGGGGAGAACTCATGAATGCAATCGGGGATTCAATGTCTTCTGAATTCTTTTGCATTAAGATGGCAGACACAGTATGCTCAGATGCATAACTATACATGATGAAGTCCTTGGAAAAGTCGGGACATACCAGGACTGGTGCATGAGCAACAGAAGTTTTTATTTCTTCAAATGACCTTTTCCCCTCCTCACTCCATCTGAAAGTTGGTGACCCCTTCATCATGTTCAATATGTGACGGGTCTTTTCAGCAAAGTCAGGAACAAAACGCCTGAGAAAGTTCACCTTTCCAAAGAAAGAATGAACACCAGTCTTGCTTGTGGGCAGAGTAAGGCTTTGAATAGCCTTAACTCTTTCAGTATCTATCTTTGTTCCTTCTTTGCTGACCACATGGCCTAGCAACTTCCCTTCCGTGACTCCAAAAACAGACTTTTTTGGGTTTAAGGAAATCCCATGCTCTCGACATCTGGCCAATACTTGCTCCAAGTGATCACAATGATCGCTTCGTTGTTTGGAGAACACAGTCAGGTCATCTAAATAAACCACAATGACCTTCCCCATCATACCTTTGAAAGCAAAGTCCATGGCCCGCTGAAAAGTGGCGCCGGCATTAGTTAGGCCGAAAGGCATCCTGCTGTAGGCAAATGTACCCCAAGGAGTAGTGAATGCTGTTTTAAACTGATCTTCAGGTGAAACTTCAATCTGATTGTAACCTGAAAAACCGTCGAGCATGGACAGCATCTCTGATCCAGTTACTGCTTGCAGAACTTGATCCATTATCGGAAGAGGGTAGTTGTCTTTCAGCGAAGCTTGATTCAAATTTCGAAAGTCTACGCAGATGCGTATTTCACTGTTTTTCTTGCGCACTGGCACAATATTTGCTACCCAAGTACTGTGATGGATAGGGAAGATGATTCTTGCATCTAGCATCTTCTGAATTTCGGCCTGGATGGTGCCCGAAATCTTGGGATTATAGTGCCTCTGCTTCTGGCGGAAGGCTTTGGCATCGTCTTTCAACGGAATATCGTGCTGAACGTCCTTTGGCTTGAAGGACTTTAAATCGGCATAAGACCATGCCAATACATCCATATATTTTTTTAGCAGCTTGACAAATTTCCGCTTTTCTTCTGGCATGCAACATTTCCCGATGTTCACAAATTGCGGATGTGCCTCCGAACCTAAATTGACCGGTTCGGTCTCTGGGGATGAGTCAGGATCATCCCGCTTCTTCTTTTTTACAAAACGGTCATGCCTGTCGAACAGGCGTTCCAGAGAAACCAGGCCCTTTGGAATTTTATTTCCCTTGAGCTGACATATGCCATTGTTCTCCTTTGTTTCGTGGTTTTGACCGTTGATTGATTCACGGCATGTAGAGGTGGATCCTTCGAAATACAACTCGTTAAAATTTTCTGATTTTTCCAGAAAGGCAATGAGTTGATTGTCATCGTTGAACACCTGCCAATGCTGAGAATTATCCGGCACGCTCGGGTGGAAAACCACCTCAATGGTGTACTTGTTCGTTTTCAAACCTGGATGTGGGAGCATGAGAGATGCCGAGACAGCCAATGAATCAGCCATGTCATTTTGAGCTCTTGGAATTGATTCAAGTGAAAAGGCATCAAACTCCTCAATGCTGTCCCATACCGCATTACGGTAGTGCCTGAGCCTTTCATTCTTTACTTGGTAGATCCTTTTGACTTGATTTACAACTAGCTCAGCATCACCTTGTACTTTTAGATTTTTTATTCCTCTTTCTTTTGCGGCTTGCATACCGAGTAAGAGAGACTCATACTCAGCAGTATTGTTAGTGTTGAAAAACTGCAATTTGAAAGAGAGAGGAATAACTTCTTCCTCAGGAGATATCAGCACGGCCCCAGCGCCACATCCACTAGTTGCACAGCTCCCATCGAATTGCAATGTCCAGATCTTATTAAGATCTCCCTCCTGAATGAGAACAGCCCCTGTTTTATCCGTCTCAGTAGATAAGAAGTAATTCCCCATCCCTGATGATTCAAAAAGGATTTGAGCTTTGGGGTCTTCAGAGCTGGTAACCAAGTATTTCTTTTGTGATTCAGGCTCCAAAGTCTGCATTACGCCTTTGACTGGAATTCTAGCTTTGGACCAGTCCATATGAATTTCTCCACCAACTTCGCTGCAAAAACTTCTTCCCAGCAATATTCCATAGGCTGCCGGAATGTCAGCGACAAGGACTGTCATTTTTACTCTTTTATCCGGGAAAGCCGCAAATGCAAATTGCGCGTCCTTGATTTGGCCAACCAACGGAACTTGCTTAGTTTCCAAAGAATAACACCTGCCGAAAGGCTTGGTAAGAGTGAGGCCCAAAGCATGAGCGACTTTTGCCGGCATGACGTTATCAGAAGCTCTGGAATCAATTATGCAATTACTCAGCTTGTGTCCATTGATCAGTAGAGAGAGATAGAAAGGTTCTATCTTGCCTGACGCAGATGTTGAAGCAACATTTATATGAGATTCAGGGGGAGTGGATAGGATTCCTTTTGGGGAAACCTGATTAGATATAACAGCTTGACTTTGGATATACTTAGTCAATCTTACGAGCTGTTCGGGGTTTGACTGAAGATACTCAGCTTCAGACATTTGGATCTTGGTCTTTTTTGCATGATCTATAATATCAAACGCGGCCAAGGGTTGCGTTGGTAAAGGAATGAGTCCCTCACCTCGCGATGATGGAAAAGGATTGGTGGTCTTAGGAGGAATGTGAGAGGATTGATTTGGAGGAGAGATAGGGGGAAAAGACTTCTTTGCAAAAGATTTGCCAGGGAGTTGAGTAGGAAGAGGATTACCTCTTTTAGCAATGATCGGAGGCGCGTTTGACACGGCCTTCTCCTGCTGGACATGGGCAGCAATTTCCGCTTCTTTTCCTTGCGAGCGAGTAAAAACAGCATATGACTGTCCGCTTGCATATCCCTGAGTACCCTCTTCTTCATCAGATTCTTCCTCATCAAATTCCATGTATCCAATAGTAGAGTCGCCAGTCGGTTCACCGACATCTTGATCATCTTCGCCTTGAGACGAAGGTTCTTCATAGTACTGCTCTTCTTCTTCAATCTCGGCCAGAGCATTGATCGGAGGGGCCTCAAGTGCCAACCGCGGAGCAGCTGTAGGTAGACGCGGCCTTTGTGAGACATTGTTAGGAATGAAATTCCTCCACGGAATATCCCGATATGAGGAACTGGGAGAGGCCTGGGCCAACTGTTTCTTCAATGCGAGCAAGTCATTCGCCATCTTTTGAAAGGCTGGATCAGACGAAGTAGTGGGCGCAGGGCCCAAAGATTTAGGCTTGGCTGATTCCTTTCTCAATTCGCCAGATATTATCAGATTATCCTCTATGCGAATGGCAGCTGCTTGGGCGAGAATCAAGGTAGCAACTCACTCTTGAAGGAGCAAGAAACTAACTTTTGAGCTCATAGCGTTTACGAAGAAACACTTTTGATTTTCCGGCATCGGGAGCATGGCAACAGGGACACGGTTGATTAGCGCATTGAACCGGGGCGATAAAATCGCGCATGGTCTCATTTGCCTCCTTCTTCAGGTGAGTGATTCGTGATAATAATGCAAACGCATCCTCTGAAGGCTTGTATCTGTCTTCGAAAGCATCCCGTAAGGTGGCCCAGCTGGTGATAGATCCGGCTGGCAAATGCTGAAACCATTCAGCTGCAGGCCCTTGTAGGGTCTCCAGAAAAAGGTGAACCGACACATCTTCGTGGGTCACATCCAAAATACTGCATGACATAATGAATACAGATATGTGGGAATCCGTGCTTTGATTTCCGCTCCCATCAAATTTGGGAAAATTCTTTCGATTTCCGTGAGGGAGAGCATGAACTGGATGTGGTAAAGCCAACGGACCCATCGCGTTTCCCCATGGAACCACCATTTGAAAAGCCGGAAAGAGAACACGAGCTGGAAGTGTAGTTCCGCTGAGTAGCAAGGCACTACAAAGGGACGTAGATGCTCCTTGTAAAAGACTTTTTCTTCGTGGAGGTGAGACACTCCTGGATGACCGGCTAGCCGAGCTTAGTGCTGAAAAACGTGCCGGTGTTACGCTGAAATTGTGCCTCTGAAGCAGATCGAAAGTAGGATCAGCTTCTCCACGGGCTCTCCTACTGCGCGTAAAAGGTTCACTCGCCAGTGTACCTTCTAGATCTGCAATGTTACGGCGCAGATTTAAACTTTCTTTTTGGTTGTACTGGCTGATTTTCTGGTTTTTCTGTCAAAAACCAGCAGCAGGCACTTTTCTAGATATTTAAAACTATCCTCTTCAGAAAACCGATTGTGGTTTAAATGACAAATTACAACGAGGATAAGATGGCAGGGGAAGATTAGTAGGCTGATTTTCTGATCTGATTTTAACTTTTTTCAGAGGGTTTCAAACTTTTTGCAAACAGTCAAAAACTCAGATCTATGGCAAAAAACTGATTTTTTCAAAAACTCAGCGAACTAAAGATCTTTAACTGGACCAGATCTATGACTCTCAGAAGAAAATTTTTCGATTTGAGCATTTTTGCAAAAAAAAATTTAGATTTTTACAAAAAGTTGAGATTTGCAAACAGGCAGCAATCTGCTGATTTTTTCTGATTTTTATCTGTTACCAGCCACTAGATCTGACAGATCTATTCGTTCCCCAGCGGAGTCGCCAAAAACTGTTGGTCCGAAAATCTGTCGCCTGGACAGATCTATGGATAGACGAGCCAACAGTGTGCAGGGCTTAGCCCCTCTTTGAGTCAGCAAAGCGAAACTGGTTTATTGCTATTCTACCAGCAGGAATCTATGCAAGTCTCACAGATTCTGCCTTCGGGGGTTTGGGATCTCATCCCAGTAGAGTATTTCAGGCTGCGAAAAGAAAGGAATGAAAGAGGGAGAAGAGAAAGAACAGATCCGAAGGGAGAAAAGAAATGAATTCCAAAGTAGAAAGGTCAGAAGATTTATGTTTTTAGTTTGGTAGTAAACAGAGCCAAACCTACTTGCATAAATAAACAAAGCAATACTGATGAGCAAATGACAGAAAAGTAGATATGAATCCAACAGATTAAACATATACAGATCTAACATAAGAAAGATCTAATGGATAACACAGCTATTGAGCACAAAGTCTTAATATTTGTATTACTGTTTTCTTCTGTTACAAGAAAGCTCAAAGTCTTTCTCTCCTCACTTCTATTTTCATCTAAAAAATGTTCACCCCTTCAATACAACAAGTATTCCAGTATTTATAGAAGAGAGGAGAAGAAAAGCAAAAAGGAGCCAACAAATATTTACAAAGATATTTACAAAATATCTAAAAGTCATGTTGACTTTTGACAACTTGATGGATGACATCATCCCATGATGCAACATGGATGATGTCATCATTTGTACCAACACACTTTAGACATTTCAACAAGAAAGTCAGAGAATAGAGAGAGAGAGAAGAAGAAGAAGAAGAAGAAGCTACTCGTCATCGTCATCCTGCGGCCGAAAGGGGGTTGCCTGCTTCTGATGCTGCTCAGGAGATGATATGTGGAACTGAGCGCGGTATTCCAAAAACTTGTTAATCATGGGCCCAAATTGATCCTGTGATGGATCCTTGTGCCGTTCGCTGATTGCTTCGCAAGTCTCCCGTTCGCTTATGAGCTTTTCTGGGAGTTTAGAATAATCTTTCTCCGCCTCGATGAGAAACCCGATGAAGTCCCTACAGGCCAGCAGGTTGTTGATAGATTCAGTGTCAAATGTGACCTCTGGCCCCGTTCCTTGAGAAGCGATCTCTTTGAAGATCTGGATAGTTTCATCAGCGGATCTCATGGTAAAGGAAGGAGTGAGCAGCCCTGGAGACATGTTAAGGACAATCCACTCCATTTGATGCATCGCATCCAGGGCCTCTTCCTTCACCTTGTCTATCTTTTCCAGAACAAATTCCAGCTGATCTATCCGATAGTCCAAAGTGGACATGGTTTTGTTGAGAGCCCTTGGATGGCCGAAAACTCCGAACTTGACCAGATCTTCGACTGAACAGTCGAACATTTGTTGAAAGGTCTCATGTTGGAGTCTAGCATGATCTAGCTCTTCTGATATGGGACCCTGCTAATACTTGGAGTTCCTTGTTCACCTTTTTGATGTTTAGATATGAATTGATATATTCGGCGATCACTCTTTCACTGTCCTTGAGGATCTGGCTCCTCCAAGCAGAAACGGCCATACCCTGCTCGCCGATCTTTGAATATTCATTGATTTTCTCCTGGCTGAGAAGCTCAGAAGTCTCGGTGGCAGTTCGTGGGAGGTGCACTACCCATCTTCTGTAAGGCTTGAAGCAGATATTTGTTCTGCTCCTTCAGTAGCCTTTTCTCTTCTTTTGTTTCCTGAAGCTTTTGACAAAGGGCGTCGACCGCGGAAAGAGCTTCCCCCTGGAGACTTTCAGAAGATGTCCCCATTGTGACTTGGGTCACAGTAAAATCTGCCGGAGACAGATCCTTTTTCTCTTTGAGGGGATCGGGGTATGCAATTTCCATGATCCTCTCACCTGCAGCACTTTTAGAGAAACGTGCAACAGGCTTCAGCTTCTTTGCCCCTTTGGCTGGAATTACTGAAAAGTCCATCGGAGTGATGGGAACTTTCCTCTTTTGGTGGCTCAGCTGCTGAGAGATCCATGCTGGTCCTATGGAAGAAGGACCAGAGACAGAAGAGGGGACAGCAACAGTAGAAGAAGGGGAAAAACGTGGAGACACGCGGAGGCGGCATTGAGAGAATAGCCGAAGAAGTGCCCACGAGAGGAAGGGAAACTGCAGCTGCAGAAGACAAAGGAAGGGAAGGGAGCCCGGAAATGAGGGAAGAAATGGAGGAAGAAAGATCAGCGAGGGAGGAGAAGATAGACAAAGAGGCAGGGGAAAGAGTAGAAGAAGGGGCAGAGGACACGACCAAAGGGGTGGTCGTCTGAGTCACTCGAGGAGGGGAAGGAAGAGAAGAAGAAGGGACAGAAGGGACCTCTGTGGTTGTAGCAATGCCGACATCCTGAGTGGATGGGCGTATGGGACTATCCTCTGCTGCTTCTTTCTCTGGCGAATCCAGAGTTATTACCTGTTCTGGCGCTGTGGAAGGAGGACTTCCAGGGGTTTCTTCTTGAATGGTGCTAGGCTCACCTTCTACACCTTTGCCTTTTAACTGCTTTTTGGACCTTGGAGGTGCATTGCCCAATGGGGAGGTTGTGAAATCTACCCCGAGGTAGATCAGCCCGTTCATGCGGCACCAGTGCTCTGTTCTGCGCATAGTCTCCTTGACCCTCTCTTCAATTGTTTGAGGAGCCTTGCTTCTGTCAATGGCCGGGAAGGGCCAATCATCCCCTTCCGTGTCATTATACACCTTGTCTACTTCATCTTCCGTAGTTTGGAAGCCTTTGGGGACAATGGCCACTCCGTATTGGATAATTTCCTCCAATGCTAAGTGAGAATGATCCTTTCTTCTGAGTTCCACCTCGTGGATGATGTCAATGTAAATATCCTCGATCTGAGGAACATGGATCGGATCAAGCTTAGCCCTTGGCAGGCAGCTCCTTGGGTCAAAGGTAGGCCTGGCTGGGAAGTCATGTTTCAAATTGAGCAACTCCAGCTCTGCGAACATTTCCTTCACTTTGTGATGGGAGGAGCATGTGTACCGGCCCACTGTGAGGGGGAAAGGAGTTCCGCCCTTCTTTCTCTTGAGGCATTTCTCATGGTATGTGACCAGCTGCCTTGATAGTTCTAGTAGAATCAGCTTAGGTCCAGCATACCTTGGCAGCCTGGTTGGCTCGCCCAAGAAGTTGACCGCCCTCAGATAGGTAAATGTGGGAAACTGGGTGAACAGGGCCCCCCATTTCTCCACAGTTGACACAATGTTCTTGGTTGTGCGACCATGAGTTAGATTCGGCCTCAACATGCAAATGATGTGATAGAAGAAAGCATCATTAATTTTGGAAATTGAGGGATGCTGTTCTCCAGCCTCAGTTCTAGATAATATTCATATATTTTGACCTGAGGCCAAATCCCACTTCGGTTTAGCCCTGGATAATCCCTCTCCGACGCTGCAGCGTAGACTACATAGGAGTTCATATGGAACACTCCCGTTGTGGCAAATTGTTGTAGCTGCTCGGAGATGGTGCTGCTTATTATTTCTCCCCAACAAAAGCGCTGCTCAGGCACATTCTTATTCATTGTTTCCAAGTACCTCAGCATCCATTTATGGAAGTAATGGGCGTCAGAAAGCCCGAAGACCCTGCTCAGGAAAGTGATAGTATCGCTGAGCTCTTCTGAGAAGTCACTGCGGTGGATGATTTGGGGCCACCGGGTTACCACCTTCTTGTTTTTCAAGTAGACTTCGTTCATTAGTTGCATGCATTGGTCTTCATTGTCTTCCCAGGCCTTGATGCACTCTTCTTGGCTGACGGCCACAAAGTGCCGGTGGTGAGGGATGCCAAGTATCATCTCAAAATGACGGGCAGTGAGGTTTATGACTACCTCGCCCTTGCTGTTTTCGACACACCTTGTGTCCTTGTTGTAAGATTGTGCAATCACCATCATGAATTCATTGTTGACAGCACTGACGGGGATTCCTCCGGTGAAATGCAGGGCACTGCCTATTAACTTGTCCATCCATGGACTTCTTGTAACTTTCTGAGTTCTAACCCAGAATTCTTCCATGTCAACGTGACCCAATTCTGAGTCTCTGACATCCATACTGCATTCAGCCTGTGATTCAGGCATCCTGACCCTTTGATATTTATACTTCATCTCTTCCTCAGTAAGCTTCGCCTTTCCTTTTGATTTGGTGGATCTCTTGCTGGATGTAGACATGTGTTCTTTCGAACTCAGTTGCTGATCTGCATGGAGAAGAAGCGAGACCCAATCCAAAAAGGTTGAATTAGCCATTTGATCTTTCATTGGAAAGCTAGCAGAAGAAAGAGTTAGAGATTTTAAGGCTCAGGGCGCAGGGCGCATGAAAATTGCAGCTTACAGGGCTAAATAGGCAGGGCGCATGGGAAAGGGCTGTTGCAAAAGTTAAACTGGCGCCAAAGGCGCATGGCACATGGATGTTGCAGATTGCATTTTATAGAAGGGTGCATGAAAATTGTGTGTTACTTTGGGATTCGGTGCACCCTTTGGCACGTGGATGGATCGTGTAACATGGAATTTTTGTGCGCCAAAGGGACATGGCGCGGCGCACGAAGGGTTTACACAACATGATGTTGATGTAATCGGGGATGCTCCTGCGCCTTTATAGCTTTATACTCGCGCAGATATAACTTGTGTAACATGGAAGCTGGATGCGCCATTGGCGCATGGAAAAGGGATGCAACATGGATGAACGGTGTGCCAATGGGGCGCAGGATCAACACTTGTAGCATGCGAAATAGGCGCGCTATGAGGGGGCATGAATTTTTGATGCAGCAGGACAAAAGGGTGCGCCATTGGCGTGGGTTTTTCTCATGTAACAGGGCAGGTAGATGCGCCAAAGGGGCGCAACTGTTCTTACTGTTGCAAGACGTGCCAGTGCGCCTAAGTGAAAAACAGAGCTTTCTCGATGGGGTTTCTAACTCTTTTCTTTCTTTCCTTCATTTCCAAGACTGCTTGGGGAGACATAAGGTTTCAGACCAAAAAGAGGTTTTAAGACTAAGGTTTTCTTCTTCTTTTTTTTTTTTAAATAACACCCTCTACCAGCAGATCTGGAAAGAGGCGGGGAAGGGAGGAGGAAAAGAAGAAAAAAAGACAAGGCAGCACAGGGGGGGGAAGCTCAACCTATTTCTATTTCAAAACCAACCGACAAGCTAAACACCAGACCAACAACGCATCAAGAACCGAAAACACAAAACGTAGAAGGGGGAGAACCTCGTACCTGATAAATAGCAAAAGTTTTGAGAACGGGTCCACAATACGTTGAAAACGACGGAGCAGAGGCTGACAAGCTCAGAAAAACGCGTGCTTCGCAAAAGTGAAAATGACATTTGGGCGCACAAAACACATATATATAGAAAAACCAGCCATCAATGCGCCACCCACTTTTGAAAGGGCGCATGAAAAATGTTGTCGAAGGAGGAAGCGTGCGCCCTTTGGCGCTTGAAACTAATTGACAACAGGAGATGAAGTGCGCCTTGGCGCACCAAAGGCAATGTCGACACGAAGTTATGTGCGCCCTTTGGCGCACCAAAATATGGTGTTGCAATAAGATCATGTGCGCCCTTTGGCGCACGCAAAAGAGACTCAACATCCTTTGGTGCACCGAAAGATGTGTTAACATGGAAAACCATGCGCCAAAGGCTTTTAAGGGGGCGCATCAAAAGCTAGTGTTATAAGGATATTTCATGCGCCCAGCCAAAAAAGGCTCAGAATGACTAAGTTCGAAAACTAGATTTCCCGGGAAGGGATTTTAAAACGTTTCAAACGCGGGGGATCCCTAACGAGGGATCGGAACAAAATTTTTGGTATGGTTATCGGTAAAATTTCCCTTAACTCAAATTGACTCTTTCTAGTAACCCTCTTAACAATAATCCTATCTTCCCAAACAACAAACTTCAAATTTTCACCCCACTTTCTCTTGTTCTCCACCAATTTTCTTCTAATAATTTTAAACAAATTTTTATTACTGGACTCCACTTGTCCATTTCTTTGTGGATTGTAATTATAGGCATATGTTAAGTAGATCCCATACTCCCTGCACATTTCCACCAAAGATTTAGCTCTAAATCTCATGGAATTGTTAGTAATAATCTTGACTGGTACCCCAAACCTGTAGATGATGTTGTTTAGCACAAAATCCATGACAACTTGTTGTGTTGGCTTCTTAGTGGGTATTTCCTTCACCCACTTAGTAAAATAATCATTTGCTATAAGAATCCACTTATGGCCAGCACTTGAAGGGTCTGAAATCTCACCAATGAAATCCATTCCCCATTGCTTGAATGGAGATTCAATTAATACAGGCTATAAAGGAAGGGAGCCTGAAGCTTTTAGTCTTCTAGAGAAGCACTGGTAACTCTCACATCTTCTAACCAACAACGTTGTATCCTTGAAGAGATTGGGCCACCAATAACCAACCCTCAGGAACTTCTGTGTTGTGACTCTTGCAGTAAATTTCCCCCCACAAACTCCTCCATGGAGATCATAAATTATCTTGGGGGATTCTTCTTTAGTAATGCACCTTAAGAGGAATCCCTTTGGGTTCTTCCAAGCTAACCCATAATCAGTGATAATATATTTGTGGGAAGCAAACTTAAGGGCTCTCTTCTACTTCTTACTTAAGTGCTCAGGGCAACTCAGTTGTCTGAGATAAAAGATTACATCTTTATACCACTCAGAATTCATTAATGTTTGAAAAACATCTACCCTACCCTCTTCTACCTCATTTACCTCAATAGTTTACAAATTTCTCTCAGCCATAAGCTTGGCCAGGCCTAAACCTCTCACTAACTTAGTGGTCTAGATATCCATATCATATTCTTGCAATTTTTTCACTAACCTGCACCTTTTGCTTAATACCTCCCTTTCTGACAAGATGTCCTTCACCATGGTGTGGGGAACATAAGAAACCACTTTATAACTTATAAGGTAAGCTCTAAAAACCTTTTTCACCTTTACCAAGGAAAATGCCTTCTTTTTCGTGATAGTGTACTTCAGCTCAGCCCCTACAAGGCCTTACAGAAAAAGCAAATGTGCCTTTCAGCCCCTTCATCATCCTTCTGCACTAGGAAAGAATCATTTTTGTTCTTTGAAGCAAAGAAAAATAGCTGGAAAGGCTTCTTATAGTATGGAGCTGCCAAAATAGGGGCATGATTTAATGCATCCTTGATCCCATTGAAAGCTTGGATGGTAGCCTCCTCCCATTTGATGACCTGGTCTTTCATTAGCATGGAAGTGATTGGAATGGTCAATTCAGCAAAGTTTGATATGAATCTTCTAATGAAGTTTATTTACCCAAAGAAGGACTAAATTCCTTTCTTAGTCCTTGGGATTGGGACCTTGCTGATGGCCTCTACTCTTTCTGGATCAATCATCACCCCTTCTTGTGACATTATGTGACCAAGAAACTTTTCCTTCTCCACTCCAAAATGGATCTTCTTTGGATTAAGTGAAATGCCATACTCTCTACATCTTATCAGCATCTTCTCTAAGTGCATCAAGTGATCACTTTTCCTCTTTGAAAATATAGTTACATCATCTTGATAAACTGTAATAAACTCGTTGATGTAAACAACAAAATCAATATCCATTTCTATTTGAAAGGTGGCTCCATCATTCATTAGACCAAAGGGCATCCTAACATAAATGTACACCCCCTAAGGAGTAGTAAAGGTTATCTTGATCCTTTTTTATTCCTTCATCACAACTTAGTTATAACCAGAGAAACCATCCAACGTGGAAAAAAACTCAGAACCAGTCACTAACTGCAACATGTTCTCCATATTTGGTAAATGATAATTATCTTTCACTCATGCTCTGTTTAGATTCCTAAATTCAACACATAACCTCATGTCACCATTTTTCTTTCTGACTGGTACAAGTTTTACAACACATGAAGAATAACTTGTGGGTTGGATAATCCCTCCATCTCTTAGCTTCTTCAATTCTTGCATCTTAAGAGATAGGAGTGGATTGATTAGCCTCTTTTTTTACCTAAATAAATTTGCATTAGACTCCAAGGGGATCTCATGCTGAAACAAGTCCTCTCTGTATGCTTTTAGTTTAGAATAGGTCCAAGCCATACAATCTTGGTATTTTTTCAACAATTGGATGTATGACTGGTTTCTTCTTTGCTAAGATTACTGCCTTTTTTTTTCCTTGGCTTCTCCTTTATGTAAATGTCATGCTCTTCAATATCCCTTGAGGCTGCCATGCATCTGTTAATAATGTGATCAACATTATCAAAATTGGACTCGAGAGAAACCAGCCCTCTAGGAATGGTGTTAGTCTTTAGTTGGATGATGCCCTTGCCAAACAAGGTTTCCTTTCCTTCTGTGGCACATACCATTGGCTTCTAATCAATATTTTGATCAGAAAATTCTCCCTTGTTCTGCATAAATCTTCTGATTTAAGCATCATCATCAAATACCTACCAGTGTTTAATGTTTTTAGGGATAGAAGGTATTTTCAATACCTCGACATCATACTCAAAATATGGTGAAATTGTACAATTGTCAAACCAAGAACCCAACACTGCAAGCTTGTCTGCCAAGTCATTAAATTTCCTATCATGGTGCACAATGTTGAATGAATTAGACATCTCAATGAAATCCAAAACTGCATGCTTGTATTGTTTCATTCGTTGATTTTTTTTGGCATATAGTTTTCTGACTTGTTTTACTATCAATCCTAAGTCTCCTTTGACAATTATTTCCTTGACACCATATTTACAAGCAATTCTTAAACCCAACAACAGTGCCTCATACTCAACAATGTTGTTGGTGCACTCAAAGCTGAGTTTGAAGGAAAAAATAATTTTTTCTTGACTAGGAGAAAGTATAACAACAATAGCACCATTCCCAAAATTGGAGCAAGGTCCATCAAATAATAGAGTCCAAGGAGATCCCACTCATTCAAGACACCTGCATTCCTCGATCTTGTGTTCCTTTCCATTAGCAAATCCCACAAAGTTAACTGCATCAACACTTTTGTACAATACCTCATAAGATGCATTGTTGGGATCCTCAATAAGATACAACATTTCTTTTCCCCATACAACCTGATAAGGCTTCCCTCAATTGGAATGGTAGCATAGAACTTATCCATTTGGACACTCCCACCAACACTTGCAACCCATTTTCTTGATAGTAGAATGCCCCACTTGGCTGGGTAGTCAACAATGACAACATCAAGTTTTAAGTTTTTAGCTGGGTAAGCTGTAAGATGCACCACAAAACCCTTCACACATCCCACTACTAGCACTTCTCTGGAGTCCATGGTATTTCACTTCCCATATGTTTTTTTTCACTTTGATATTTAGCTCGTTCATGACTTCCAAAGGCATGACATTGCATGATGACCTTGAGTCAAACATGCATTTGTGTATCAGTCTCTCCTTAATGATAAAAGTAGTGAAGAATGGATCCACATTCATCTGACAGTCCACCAAGGATGTCCCCAAATAAACCTCAAACAGTTCATCTAGTTCTTCTGATGCTGGTGGGATCTCCACAATGTTTATGTTTCTTCCTAGGGAAATCTTCTCTTCTTTCAACCCCAAGTATTCAAATGCTCTCTTTTTATGCTCAAGAATCCTAAGCAACTCAAAAATTGGAAAAAATACTTTGATTTGACTTAAGACTTGGGTAATATCATATGGGGCATTTCTTCGCAAGGAAATGTTACAAGGAAATCCAATACACTAATTAGGTGGTACAGGATTCTTGACAACTTGGGTAGGAGAAGGGGTATATTTTTTTTTTGGAACTACAGGGATTTTGGTAGATGCCTCTTCCTTAGGAGCCACTTATGGAATATTTGAAGGTAAGGGATATTTAGTCTTGTCTTGAGGCCTTGCCCCTTTGACAGCATTACTTCTTGTGTTATATTCCTTTTCTTGAGCCAAAACAACATTCAATAGTAACTGTCTATCTTCCTCAGATGGGATTACCCCATCAGACTTATTTATCATTAAAGCCCTTATATATTAAAAGTCATTATTGGGAAATTCAAAATCTTGTACAGTATCTACTTCTAAAGTATGAGAGGGAGGAAGAATAGGTACCCTATGAATGCAGTCCCAAAAGTGGTAGTAGTCTGGGAACTTATCACCTCAGTTGAAGTTTCCCCTTGTTGTAAGCTCGTGGACCAACCCATCATCCAGACATCATCATCATCATAAAATTATTCTTCTCCTTGATGATATTATTCACATAGAGCATGAGGCATGAAACATTTGTCACACCAATCAATTACATATGTCTCGTGCACAGTAGTAACTCTGGCAGCTAAAGGATCGGGTACCATTTTGTTATCCCTAGCTTGAGACTCTTTATTCCCAAATCCAATAGGTCCCTTTCCTTTGTCAATAATTATTTGGTGATTTGTAAACCTTTCTTTTCCTTTCTACTTGTGTTGACCTTGTGAGCTCTACCCAATTCCTTTCTCATCTTGGGCTAGCTTGTAGGAAATCTCTTTAACAACCCTTGCCAAAGTCTTTACAACTTCTTCAAAATCTATAGCCTTGCATGTTTGGGGTTTCTCTAGGTTAACTAGCTTTACACCTTCCCTCTTCGAAAGCAAAGCCATGGTGAAGGCCTACCTTAAATTTGTGGGGTTTTTGTCTCTTAAGTAATATGCAGCCTTTTATCAAATGCATCAGTATATTTGATCAAACATGACTCCTCACATGGCCTTATCCTGACAGGAAATCTCCTCAAGGTCTTATTAAACCTTGTGCTGAAGTCATGTGCTTACTCATTAGGATTCTTTTTGATGTTTTTAAATTTTGTCAAGAGAAACCTAGAGTTAGTTCTATCACCATAATACAATCTAAGTGCATGTCTCATCTCAGTCCAAGAATCAATAGAGTTATCTGGAAATGCTCTATACCAATCCCTGGCATCTTCTTCAAGAGTATGGATAAACAACTTTATATACACATCCTCATGTTCAATATCAAAATCTTCCATCGTATTGATAAAAAGCTTTAGATGCTGATCACTAGTAATAGCATTGTTTCCCTCGAAATTTGGCATTCTGTTCCTTACATCTTGAGGCACTAGATTTGGATGTCTATCCATTCCCACAAAATTTATAGGTCCAAAGGTGTTTACAACTAAAGGGGATCTGGGTGGGGGCTGAGCCATGTTGATTCAAGACAATGACCCTGGAGGGATGAGAAATTGATAAGGGGCTGAGGGTCCTTGGAAAATAGGAGTATAATTTTCAAAATGGGTATCCCCCAAAGGCCTTGCTTCTTGGAAAACCCTATCAACATTAGAAAAGACGGGTGCAGAATGTGAAGCAAACCTTTCAAAATCAAAATAGGGCCCCTCTCCAGCTACAAAGTTCAATTTCATAAAGAGGATACTTGATTCAGAGTCACTTGAATGGTAGTCTTCAATGATGGGCTGATCACTTTCATCAATGGAAATCCGTCTTATTTTCTACTGATCTCCCATAACTCTTTAGGATTTTCTTCCTTCTTATTTTTCTTTTCCTAACTCTGGAAACAATGTTCTAGTAGGATACCTAGCAAAGAAAGATCTTCTTCCATCCATCTTTGCAAATATTAGTAAAAAATTTGACTTTCACAGAGTTCTAAGACACTGGTACTTATTAAAATCAGATCAATAGGGAGTCACCACTAAGGATTTCCACCTTAGTTGTGCTTATGTACTACATATGATTTGTCAAATGTTTGTCAATGCTAGAAACTAAAAATGAAAGGTTCTGGCTTTTCTTTACCCAAATTTAACAAATGAAAGATAGTGCACTAGGTGTGAAGACTGAAGGAACTGTACAAAGCACTTGGATCATACAAGAATTGTTTTATTGGGGTTTGATTGTCAATTGAGATCCCAAGAAATGGTGCCGATTAGGTGTTGTTGATGGGCTAAATATATATGAACACCACTGAATTAGAAAATAGTTTTTGCAACTAAAATAATTCCCCGACAACGACACCACTTAGGTGTTGGTATCAAAATTTATTCTCCCTCAAAGTCTGAGAAGCATCACTGGTTTGACAAGAAACTTAGAGACAAATTAGATCATGATTAGTCATTTTGTAGCTGGGGATGAGATCTAATTGGCCCTCTATCACTCAAATGTGGAGAAATGGATAGCACCCTCAAAAAGGATTTGATCTATCCTCACTATTTTAGGTTGTGCCTTTCAACCAAGGTAAGAGAACCTATTTTGTAACCCCTGTTTATTGAAGGACAATGATAAATCCTTCTTTTACAAAAAAAATTATAGAGAAGACCTTAGGAAAATATGATCAACACACAAGATCTGACTCTCACGAGTTTTCACTTCTAGATCATGGAGTTATTTTCACAAGGAAAAGGTTACTAATTGAGACCCTGATTGCTGCTGCATGTTTTTGGTAATAAAGATTATGCATTTGTGTGCACATAGGACAAACAGGGGTAGTACAGGTAGGATTTTTTGTTTTTGAATGAATTTTTTATGGGAGGTGGGGCAAGGTGAACTTGATTCACCGGATCCTTAAGGAATATTACAAAATGGAGAGTTCAACCAACAAAATGCCACAGAATAGCTAAATTTTTTCTTTAACTAGAATATGTGCTTCAATGGAGGCCCATATTAGAAATCTTTCACACAATATTTGGGATTCTATCAGAAAGGATCAACTCAGAAAACCCAAAAAAGCATCGAGATTTGAGTCAAATAATGCATAGTGTACACCTAAAGGCTTACAGACTACCTTTGTCAACATATGAAAGAAGAGTGATTTTAATTCATTTATTCCAACCCCAGATGAAAACTCTTCTAAGAAATTTAATTGCAGATGCCACTAAAATGTCGCAAGGATTGAAGTCTATGTCACTGAATCAAATTTTAATAGAATATTGCGACATAAAAAATAAAAACCACTTGCATACATTTAGAAATAAAACAAACAAATTTTTCTCAAGACAACACAAAAAAAATCGAATTTGATTAAGTTTATTAGTAGGGGAAAGTTGTTAGAATAGTCTCAGAGCTTGTCAATGGCTATACACTTGCAACCACCTTGACACAATAAAACTTAATATAAAAATAGATAATCAGGTTTCTCAGACAGATTCTCAAAAGACAGGCTTTGTCAAATTTTCCTCTTGGGAATTTTCATTGACCTCTAACACTCCAACCTCCAACAACCCTTTGCACAAAAAAATTCATGCCATTTATAATATTTAAAATAAACCCCCTTTCCCCCCAAAAAAGACCAAAGATTCAGTCCACCAATGCTCGCCATGATCAAAATCACGATTTTTTTGGACTACATCTACAAAAAGTTGTCAGGTGCTCGAGGGGGCAGATCTCTTCGAATATCTCCCAATTTCAACACCTTCCTTTGATAGATCAATTTTTCTTCAATTTTCCAACCATTTCCACCCCTAATCTATCAAATCTGGCTCCTTGCATGCTCAGGAGAAGAAAAATGGAGAATCTGATTGAGCACGATAGTAACAAAATTTTAATGCTGAAAGACATCTTGTATATCTCCCCACCAAACTCAGATATCAATATTAACTCCCTTCTTTTCTTGAAGTGTAGAAAAACTAAGAAATCATGAAGAATCACATTTCCAGGTGTGTTTTAGAAAAATGTGGGGAAAATCATATTTAGACTCACAGTTGCTGTTGATTTTGCTTTGAATTTGGGCCATCCATGTGGAAGATTCCAACTTAAAAATAGACCCAGAGGCTTCCTCTGATTTTTTACAACTTTTGGAGAAATGGAAAAATTTCACATTTTGCTCCGCATCTCCACCCTTGGGAAATGAGCCTGAAACATGTCCTAAGGTGGGCCCTAGTGGAACCGCGACCAAATTTTTCCATTTTACTCCTTTTTTGGAAAAGGCAAATTTTCGCAAGTTTTCCCAGCAGCTCCACCTTTGAAAAACAAGCAAGGCATGTGTCCCAATGTGGGACCAAGTAGAACCACGCTTCCCTTTTTCATTTTTAACCCTTTTCTCCCTGAGGATATTTTTCCAAATTTCCCTTGAGAGTCTATTCCTCCACCATTGACCGGAGAAAGCTTTGACCATTCCTTTATTGGGCTTGCAGGCCATTTTGATGTTTTTTAGTCATTTGCATGTCAAGGGGAAAAAATCCAAATTGCCCCCGATGGTCCGCCTCCCCACCCTTTTGAATTTTAAAACTTCCATGTATCACCATGGCACACCTTGAGATGGTCCCAAAAATTTGATACCTTTAACAAGCACGGGCTCACGACATGTCCTATTCTAGCAAAGTTTTTCTGAATGCTTAAAGCTCAGCAGAAGTTGCCACGTGTCATGCTGCGGGGTCAAAGTCAGACTTTTTCCCTACCTCTTAAATTTTCTCTAATCAGAGCCTAGTGGGGCCATGGGGTGGGTTCAAACTTTTTACCAAATTAGCCAAAACGAATAAGTTCAAAAATAGACCCGTTGCACCCCATCCAATCAGAAGAAACCATGTAAGCACCAAAATAACCAATCATAATTGAGCGGAGCCACGAGACCAAATTTTCCTTTTCACCAAGAAATCAAAAAGTGATAAGTTAAAGCATTCACCCCATGTCAATGCAAAGATGACTGGGAGAAACGCCTGTCAAACCATAAAAAATAGAAAAATTATCATTCGAGCCCGAAAATGAAAATTTCTCCAATGACAGAGAATTTAGAAATGTTACAAGGCTCAAATATGTTTCACTAAGATACATCCATTCATTTTTCTTCAAGTATTTAGGGAAAAAATGACAAGGAAGACGAATCTCGACTATGTAGACCAAAAAATATGGGAGAACCTGAGTTTTTGGAAGAACAGAGAATAGGAGACCAAAATTATAGACCATTTCTAGAGGAACAAAGAAACAAGGAGTAAACCATGGACCCATGAGTGATCTTCGACCCAGGAATACATTAAAAATGGTGACAAAAATTAACCGGGAACAACATGGGAAAAAAAAGTGACAGAAGCCGTAAATCATTACATTTTCAAACGCAAATTAGGGCGAGACTATTTTGAGAACTAACACTTCCATTTTCCACAATCATGTATTGTTGTCCCTATCGTTTTTGTCCCAAATACCTAAGGAAGGAAGATTGGATGTAGCTTGGAGGATCATGTTTGAAACTTATAACATCTCCAAATTCTATCCTTGAAGAAAAATTCATGTCCAGGATCAAATGGTGGTTTTCCTGCATTTTTACAGTTTGATGGGAGAGTTTTCCCCATCAAATTTACATCTCTACATTAGTGTAAACGTGGCCCTTTTTGGTTAGATGAAGCTTGGCGGGGCACTTTAAAAACTATATGGCTCACTTCAACCCAAAACTTGTCCACGTGGAGGAACAACTCTTGTTTGAAAATTCACCTTTTAGTTTGGCCTTGGAGTTACATCGGTGGGACACATAGAGGATTCCGTTGCTTTCCCCAAACTTAGCCAAATTTTTCATATAGAAAGTATAGTTTTTTGGCGAGCCATAGACATGTGCTGGGATTTCACTCATTTGAGGATCCTCCTCAAGGTCCCACCTTAACAACTACAACAGGGGGCAGGTGGAGGCTTCTGCCAGCTCTGATTTATACTTCAAATCTTCTAAGAAATTTTTTAAGGTCTAGGACACATGTTGATCCTGTGCTCATTCAGGGTCTCTGCTCTTGGGCACTATCTTGAAATTGTGCCATAAAGACATGTGAAGGTTTTCACTGGGCCTTCCCTTTCCTTTGAATTTTCAAGCAAATTCCTAAAGGGCCTAGAACATGTGGAGGGACTGCGCATGTTTTATGACTAGCCCCTGAGTTCTATTTTGAAGAAGTACCAGGAAGAAACTTGGAGGCTTCCGCTCACTTGACCTTTTTGCTTTGATTTTTCAATGGTTGAAGGAGACTGTCTCAGACCTTAAACACATAACACCTTCCACCGAACCTTCAAATTTTTAACACACTCTACCAAAATGAGACACATGTTGATCCTACACTTGTTTGGGGTCTCTTCTTTTCATGACCATCTCGAAATGTTCCATTTAGACACCTAACAGGCGGGGAAAAGGAGAAACAGAGCTTCGGGGTTATTTATGTTTTTCTGGCCTTTTGTAAATGGGGATAAAATTCTAAGTTGAAGTGCAGCCTCGACAGGAAAGTAATGCCAATGTTGAATAGTAAAAAATGGAGGTGTGGGTCCATGGGGAAATTGTGGAACTTTTTCCTTTTTGGAAAATAAGTATAAAGTAAAAAAATTAAGTGCAAGTCTGTTAGAACCCACATCAGAAGCTAAAGGCAGAAGGGTGGAGTTGTGGGGAAAATTTGGAAAATTTTCTTTTTCCAAAAATGAGGTAAAATAGTAGAATGGATCCACGGTTCCTTTAGGATCCACATTGGGACACGTGTCAACCCCATTTTCTAAGGGTGGAGGGGTGGAGAAAAATGTCAAAATTTTACTTTTTTCAAAAAGTTATAAAATGTTAAAAAGTGCTACTAGACCCATTTCCAATCAAATTTTTCAATGTGGAGGGCTCAAATTAAAAGTCGAAAGGCAAGATCAATGGTAGCTATGCATTTTATTTGATTTTTCCGCCATTGAAGCTCTAGGATGTTTGGAGATGCATTTTTTGCATCATTCTTCATCAATTTTCTGGCCAATTTATGTCATTTGTGTCTGCAAAGTTGAATTGAATCAATTTGGGAACTCAATTTGTAAATTTGAAGTGTTTTTTTTCTTGAGCTTGTGTAAAAATGAAAAATGCTAGATCCAAAAGTTATAGAGTAAAATTTCAGAGGAAGAGGAGGGAAAAAGGATGAAATGATGAAAGTACAGGTGTAAAAGGTGAAAAAGGCATTGCCTCGAGAGTAAAAAGGGATGACCTGTCAAGTCCAACTATGCAGAGGCTCTGAAAAATGATTAAAAAGGGTATTTATCACATGAAAAAATAAAAATGATTAAAGGGACTCCTGAAAAGTTGTTGCATGTCATCCTAGTCATTAGTCGAGGGCCCAAGAGACGTGGCCAGTTCACAAGTCGTCCACATGGAAGATTTCGGATCTGAATTTGTTAAACGTCGTTGTCTAAAACAAATTGGTAACAAGCAAAGGTTCATCAAATATTATTATCTTTTGGTGGAAAACTGAGTGGGAAAAAATGTATAAATGTAATGAGAATACTCTTGCAAATGGTCGGAGTTTGAATTATTGAGAATTTTTTTGAGAAAGTTGTCTTCCAGAGAAACCAAAGCCGAGATTGCTTGTTATTTTCTTCTATGTTAGATTTTCTATCGTGTCAAATTTGTTAAAGATGTATAGCCATTGACAAGCATAGATATTGCTCAAGAAGCTTTCCCTGGTGATGAATCTAAGCAATTTTGGAATTAATTTGTGTCTAATCTCTAGCAATTGTGTCTTCCTTATTTTCAGAATGTCTACAAATAGTTTCTTTAATTCCTATTGCAATCTTACACTAATTTTTTTTTTAAATCACATAGTTTCTCATCCCTATGATAGTCTAATGTTATTTACAATTTCATTTCAAGAAGAGCCTTCATCATGGATAAGATAAATAAATTTGAAATCAATTCAATGTCATTTGTTGATAAAGATTTTCTATAATTCTTCGGGTGTACCTTAGGCATGATTAATCAGAAAATTTTGTGTTTAATTGATTATTCCAATTCAATCCTTCATGTTAGAGTCCCAAAGATTATCTGAAAATGTGTTGATCTAGGCCTCCATTGAATCACACCTTCTGGTTGAAGGAACGTCTTGATTGTTATGAAGATTTTTGCTATGAATTTGTTCATTACTGTCAAGTCCCTCCAAATATCCTATATAATCAACTTTATAATGCTTCATCTCCCACCAAAATTATTTAAAAACCATTGATCCACCCTGAACTACCCCTGTTTTCCTTGTATATCAACAAAGAAACAAAATCTACTTGCAAAAATATTTTGAACAATTAGGATATCTTAATGTCTTTAGTAACCTTTTCCTTGTATTTAAAATATCTCCATAATCTGGAAGTGACAACTTGTGACAATCAGATTTGGTGTGTTGATCATATTTTCCCAAGGTCTTCTTTATTAAATTTATGCAAAAGAAGGATTTACTAGCATTCTTCAATAACAGAGGTTACAAAATAGGTTCTCTGACCTTGGTTGAAAGGCACAACCTAAAATAATTATGATAAGATCACATCCTCTTAAGGTGCTACCCACTTCCTCAAATCCTGAGTTCTAAAAATTCAGATATATTTCTCCCCATCAAAAAAATGACATACATAAGTATATATCTTCCTCTTAGTGTCTTGTCAAATACATGATGTTGTTTGGCCTTTGAAGGAGATTAAATTTGGGTACCAACACGCTTCTGGTGCCACTACCAGGGAATCTTGGAAGTATTTGAAGAAAGGTGTACGTGTACAAACCTTGGTAATCTTCTTACAGATTTTAAGTGTAAATACATTGTATAAAACATAATTAGTTGTTGATATCTCTAAAAATTATTCATATTTGTGAGTTCTGAGTGCAATATTTCCAGCTTATATAGTTATTGCACTAAGATTTGTATCATCATTAATAAATTTGGGTAAAAGAAGAGTATATATGGTAATATTTTCATGAATATGGTATTGACATACATTTGATATGTATTTCATAGTGCATTTGACCAAACTAAGGTGAAAATCATTAGTGGCAACTCTATTCTATTTAAATTATTTATAAATACTAGTGTCTTAAACCTATATCTAGTGAGATTTGTCACTAATATCTTAAAAGATGGAAGGAAGGAGATATGTGATATGTCTTTCATCGAGCTAGGAAAGTCAAATTCAGAAGGCAGAAGAATTTGGAAAGCTATTAGAGATCAAGCATCAAGAAAAGAGATATCTATTGGTAAAACTGATCAACTTGTGATTAAATATTACAGTACTTCCTCACGTGCTTTTGAATCCTGTAGCCTTTTTTTTTAATTAAATTATCCATTTGGAGAGGGTCCATCATCTGTATTTGAAAAATTTGCTTCTCAATAGGCCCCTATATTTTCAAAATCTAATAGAGTTTTCCAAGAGATAGAACCTTTAGAGGGAAGTCATTCTTAAAATTTTATCCCTGAACCACACAAACCCCTCACTCCTCATCACGTTGTTTATCTTGTAAGATCGCCTCCTTAGAATAATATTGCTCAGCCTCCACCAAAACCTCCATTTGTTGTTAATACTTTTGGTCCCATTAGTTTTAGAGGTATGGCCAGCTATCCAAATGTTGTGCCATAGGATGTAAGAAACACATTGCCTAAGTTTCAAGGAAATAATGCAATAACTGGTGATCATCACTTGAAAATATTCTTCAATATGATGGAGGATTTTGAAATAGAGTTTGAAGATGTATACATTAAATTATTTATTCATACATTATAAGAGGATACAAGGTATTGGTATGAATCTTTTCTTGATAACTCTATTGATTCTTGCAATGAAATGAAGAATGCCTTTAGAATGCAGTACGGTGATAAAAGAGACCCCAAATTTTGAAAATATAAAAAAATCCTAACGAATCAGTGCATGATTTCAACACTAAATTTAACAAAACATTGATAAGACTATCTATTAATTTGAAGCCATGTGATGAATCATGCATGATAAAATATTCAGATGCATTTGATATTAAAGTTGCTTAGTATTTGAGGGATAAGAACCATGGGACTGTGAGGTAGGCCTTTACCATGGCTCTAAAAATTGAGAACAACATCAAAGAAATTGAAAACCTACCTAAGAGGTAGGGTGTTAAACTAATAAATGCATAAAAACCTCAAGCAAGAAAGAGTGTTGATCTTGAGGAGGTTGTTAAAAATTTAGCAGGGGCTGTCAAAGAAATCTCTTACAAACTAGCCCGGGAAAAGAAAGGAATTGGGAAGAGTTGATAAGGTCAGCAAAAGGCAAAAAATCATGAAGGATTTGGCAATCATCCTAGGGGTGATCAAAGGTCGGATGAAATAGGTGAAGGACCCATAGGATCTTCAAATAGACATCCCCAAACATGTGAAAGTAGAATGGTGCTTGATCCTCTGACTTCCTGGGTTGTTGCTGTTGATGATGCTAATGAGATTGATTGGTGTGATAGATGATTTCTACCTCATCCTCCATGTGAAGTAAATCAGAAAGAAGAAGAAATTGATAATGATGATGGTACTGATGATGATGTTTGCATGATGGGTTGCTCTTCAAGATCACAAGGAGAAACTTCAACCGAAGTGATAAATGCTTGAACTTCTGCAACTTTTTGGGATTGTATTCACTGGGTACCACTTCTTCCTCCTCATACTTTTTAAGTAGATGTAGTGCAAGATTTTGAAATACCTTATAATGACTTTGAGTATTTAAGAGCTTTAATGATAAAGAAGTATGATGGAGGAATCCATTCAGAGGAAGATATGTAGTTATTGATGAATGTTGTTGTTGCTCAAGAAAATGATTATAATACTACGAGTAGAGTTTTCAAAAGAGTAGGGCCTCAAGCCAAACCTAAAACTCCATTGCTTACAAGTATTCCTAAAGAGGATCCTAAGAAAGATACACCTTCCAAAGGCCTTGCTATCACAAACAAGATTCATACATCTCCTCATGCCCAAACTGTCAAGAATCCCATGCCGTTTGATGACTTTGCTAATGTTGTTTCCAATGTTGCCTTACCAAAGAATGTTCCATATGACATTGCACAAGTTTTAAGTCAAATAAGAGTACTTGGGATTGAAAAAGTAGAGAGCATTTGAGTACTTGGGATTGAAAGAAGAAAAGAGTAACCCAGGAAGAAATGTAAACATTGTAGAATCTCCTCTAATCATTGTAGGAGGATCTTGGAGAAGCACCTAAGGTTTACTTGGGGACATCTTTGGTTGAATCCCAATTAAATTTGATATTTTTTTTACAACTTTGATCGTTAAAGATAGACTATTGCAAAATTGTATGTTTGATTCTGGAGCATCATGCAATGTCATGCCTCTTGAGGTCATGAATAAGCTGGATATCAAAGTAACAACAACATATGGAAGATGCATTTCCTTGGACTCTAGAGAGGTTCCCGTTGTTGGATGTGTGAAAGTTTTGTTGGTACAACTTCGATATTATTCGGGTAAGAACTTGAAACTTGATGTTGTCATTGTTGATTACCCTGCCAAATGGGGCATGCTATTATCAAGAAAGTGGGTTGAAAGTGTTCAGATAGATATATCCTTTTCCACCATTGCAATTGAAGGAATCCTTGTAAAGCTGTATGGAGAGAAGAAAATGATGCACCTCATTGAAGACCCAAATAATGCATCTTATGGAATGTTATATGCTGGTGTGGATGCAGATAAATTTGTGGGGTTTCCTGATGGCAAGGAGCACAAGATTGATCAGTGAAAAAGTCTTGAACAAGTTGGTATACCTTAGACCTTGTTATTTTATGGAGAATATTCCAAGTTTGAAAATGGTGCTGGCATTTTTCTGATCTCCCGAAGATAAGAAGAGTTTGTATTTTTTTTCAAAATTAACTTTGAATGCACTAATAACATTGCTAAGTATGAAGCATTCTTATTAGGTTTGATAATTACCTGGAAGTATTATATTAAAGATATCATTTTCAAAGGATACTCAGAACTGATTGTCAAATAAATTAGAAAATTGTATGCTACTAAAAATCAGAGAATGAAATAATACAAGCATGGAGTTTGGGATTTGATTGAAATGATTGACTCATTTAATATTGTACATCATGATAGAAAGTTAAATGTTGTTACACACCAGCTTACAGTCTTGAGATATTGGTTTGATGTTTGTTTAATGTCCCCCAATGTTGAATATAATGTTGAAGTACTAACAAGTCCATCTATCCCTGACAACGTAAAATATTGGCAAGTATTTGATGATGATGCCTAGGTGAAATGGTTTTTGTAGAACAAAGGGGATTTTGTTGATAAATGTATTGATTGGGAGCGAATGTGTGTGCAGCAGAAGGAAAAGAAACTTTTTTTGGTAAAGACAACATCCAATTGAAAGCTAATACCATTCCTAGAGGGTTGGTTGCTCTGGAGTCAAAATTTGATAATGTTGATTGCATTATTAACAAACATGTAGCAACCTCAAGGGATGTTGAAGAGAATGACCTTGGCACAAAGGAGAAACCAAGGAAGATCTGGTTGGGAAGCAATCTGAGAAAGGAAGAAAAATAGTCCTATGTCTAGTTGTTGAAGAAATATCATGACTGTTTGGCTTGGTTTTATTCTGAACTAAAAGCATACAGAGAGGATTTGTTTCAGTATGAAATTCCTCTCGAAAAAAATGCAAAACCATTCAGGAAAAAGCATAGGCTGATTAATCCACTCCTATCCATGAAGTTGCAAGAAGAATTGAAGAAGCTAAGGGATGGAGGGATTATTTAGCCAACGAGGTATTCTTCTTGGGTTGCAAACTTAGTACCAGTTAGAAAAAAGAAGTGTGATATCAGGCTATGCATGGATTTTATAAATATGAACAAAGTATCAATGAACGATAATTATCCTCTGTCAAACATTGAAAATATGCTGAAGTTAGTGACTGGATCTGAGTTGCTTTCTATATTAGATGGTTTCTTTGGCTATAATCAAGTTGTTGTAAAGGAGTCAGAAAGAATTAAAACTGCCTTTACAACTCCTTTGGAAAATGTCTATAATAGAATGCCTTTTTGTCTAATGAATGCTGGAGCAACATCTCAAAGGGCAATGGATGTGGCTTTTGCTGGTTACATTAATGATTTAATTGTTTTTTATCAAGATGATGTTACTGTGTTTTCCAGGAAGAGAAATGATCACTTGCAGCACTTGGAAAATATGTTGATTAGATGCAGAGAATTTGGCATATCATTGAATCCTAAGAAGTTCCACTTTACAGTGCAAAAGGCAAAGCTACTTGGTCACATTGTATCAAAGGATGGTATCATGATTGATTCTGAAAGGGTAGAGGCTATTAATAGGGTTCCAATTCTAAGAAAAAATAAGGGAATCCAATCCTTCTTTGGTAAAATCAATTTCATTAGAATATTTTTCTCTAACTTTGTTGATTTAACTCTTTGCATCACTTACATGTTGAAGAAAGAACATATTATCAAGTGGGAAGAAGCAGCCATTCAGGGTTTTGATGGGATGAAAGAAGCACTAAAGAATTCACTTTTTTTGGCAGCTCCAAATTACAATAGCCATTTTCAAATGTTCTATTTTGCTTCAAAAAACACCATTGCATATGTTTTATTACAAAAGGATGATGAAAAATATGAGAGACTAATTGCCTTTTTAAGTAAGGCATTACAGGGAGCTCTATTGAAATACACCATCATGGATAAGCAAGCATTTTCCTTAGTGAAAGCATCAAAGGTTTTTAGACCCTACATATTGAGTTCTAAAGTTGATTATGTTCCCCATGCCATGGTGAAAGACATCTTTTTAGAGATGGAGGTATCGAGAAAAAGATGCATATGGGTAAAACAGTTGTAGGAGTATGACATGGATATCCAAACAACGAAATTGGTTAGATTTTTTGGCCTAGCTAAGCCTATGGGTGAGAGAAACCTCCAAACTACAGAGGTGAATGAAGTAGAAGGATAAAGTTTGGATGTCCTTGAGAATTTTGTAAGTTTTGAATGGTACAAAGATATAATCTTTTATCTTAGACATTTATTCTGCCTTGAAAATATGAGAAAAAATCAGAAAAAATATCTTAGGTTAGCCTCTCAAAAGTATGTCATTACTAATTTTGAGTTAGCTTGGAAGAACCCTGAGAGAGTTCTCTTAATATATGTTACTGAAAATGATGCCCCCAAAATAATTTCTAATCTCCATGGAGGGGTCTATGGGGGACATTTTGTCTAGAAGAGTTACAACACATAAAATTTTGAGGGTTGGTTATTGATGGCCAAATCTCTTCAAGGATACAACTCTAATGGTGAGGAAATATGAAAGTTGTCAATGTTTTTCTAGAAGAATGAAAGCTTCAAGCTCCCTTCCTTTGCAACCTATGTCTGTTGAATCCCCATTCAGATAATGGGGAATGTATTTCATAGGGGGAATTTTTTATCCTTCTAGTGTTGGTCACAAATGGATTCTTAGAGCCACTGATTATTTCACTAAGTGGGTGGAAGAAATCCCTACCAAGAAGGAAACACAACAAGTTATCGTTGAGTTCATGCTTAATCAAATCATATGCAGATTTGGAGTGCCAACGAAAATTGTTACTGATAATGCTATGATTTTCAGAGCCAAACATTTGGTATTAATGTGCAAATATTATGTGATCAATTTGATATATGCTTCTAACTACAATCCCCAAGGAAATGGACAAACTAAGTCTAGTAATAAAAACTTCCTAAAGATCTTTATAAGAACCTTAGATCTGAGAAAATAGAAGTGGGGTGAGAAACTTAAGTTTTTTGTTTGGGATGACAAAATCACTATCAAAAGAGCTACTGGTAAAAGCCTATTTGAATTGGTATATGGAACTCAAGATTTGTTGTCCCTCCATTTGCAATTTTCCTCATTTCAGTTTTTTGAACAGTTTGAAGACCAAGAAGTTAGTTCATATGATGCTCAAATCAATCATATTATTTGGTTGGATGAAGAGAGAAGGGCATCCCATTAGCGGCATGTAAAGTTTAGAGAAAAGTTGAAGAAGCTATTTGACAAAAAGGTGACACCAAGAGCTTTCAACATTAGGGATCTTATGCTTTTATGGAATAATAGACATGAATATAAGGGAAAGAATGGTAAATTTTATGCATTGTGGATGGGCCCTTATTCAATTGATATTCAAATTGGTGAAAATACCTTCTTCCTAAAAGACCTAGATAGGGAACTACTTGAATTGCTTGTTAATGGAAGGCATTTAAGGAATTTCCTTGATTGATTTCTCAGAATCAAGGTATACTTTATTTGTATAGTGTATAGTTATTTGTTCTCATCTACTTTTGTGTTTTTGTTTGTTCTAGTCCTTGGTGACCTGGTTTTGCTAGTTTCTTAGTTCATTTAGTGGAGGATGGTTGTGGTTGTTTTGCTCTGCAAGCTTATTCTTTGACTTCATTGACAAATGGTTTTTTTTTGGCACTTGGTCTGCTATTTGTTGTTGTGGCATTGACAAGGATTTCCCATCCCCGAGTCAGAGTCGATGTTGGTGCTCAAATTATTCTTGCCCCATTTATCATTGAAAATACTCAATTTGCAGCCTCTGTTATGTTTTCTATCTTCTTGTGTTGGTGCTTGAAAGAATCTGTCCTCCATTTGGTTACCGTGATCAGTCCCTTCCAAGGTTGAGGATCACTTAAAGGTCTAGAATTTTTTTTTCATTTCTCTATCCATCTAAAGCAGATTGTAAATTGGGCATAAAAATTGGGTTGTTGCTTTCCTTCCATTTTCCTCACTCACTATTTTCATCCCTATTGTTTTTGTCTCAAATATCTGAGGAAACAAGATTGGATGTAGCTCAGAGGATCATGTTTGAAACTTATAACATCTCCAAATTCTCTATCCTTGAAGAAAAATTCATCTCCAGGCTCAAATGGTGGTTTTCCTACATTTGTGTGGTTTGACGGGTGAGTTTTCCCCGTAAAATTTACATCTCTACATGAGTGTGAACGTGGCCCTTTTTGGTTAGATGTGGCTCAGTGGGGCATTATAAAAAATCTATGGCTCACTTCAACCCAAAATTTTTCCACATGGAGGAAAAATGCTCATTTGAAAATTCACCCTTTAGTTTGGCCTTGGAGTTACACCGGGGGGACATATGGAGGATTCCAATACTTTTCTTGGACTTAGAAAATTTTTTCATATAGCTAGTATAGTTTTTTAGTGGGCTATGAACACGTGGTGGGCTGGCACTCATTTGAGGGTCCGCCTCAGGGTCCCACCTAAACAATTGTGACAGGGGGACTGGTGGAGGCTTCCACTGGCTCTGATTCATACTTTAACTCTTCAAAGAAATTTTTAAAGGCCTAGGACATGTGGTGAGCCTGTGCTCATTCAGTTTCTTCACTCTTGGGCACTATCTTCAAATTACACCATACAAACACATGGAGGTTTCTGCAACACCTTCCCTTCCCTTTGAATTTTCAAGCAACTTCCTAAAGGGCCTGGGACATGTGGAGGGACCGCTCATGTTTGGGGACCGGCCCCTGAGTTCTATTTTGAACAAGCACTAGGAGGAAACTTGGAGGCTTCCACTCACTTTTTCTTTCTGCTTGGAATTTTCAATGGTCGAAGAAGATTATCTTGAACCTTAGACACAAGGTGCCTTCCATTAAACCTTCAAATTTCTAGCAGAATCTTCTAGATTGAGACACGTGTTGATCCCATGCTTGTTTGGGGTCTCTACGTTTTGGGACCATATCAAAATATGCCATTGAGACACGTGGCAGGTGGTGAAATGGAGAAATGGATCTTTAGGGTTGTTTAAGTTTTATTGCCTTTTGTAAAAGGGGATAAAATTATAAGGTAAAGCACGGCCCCTACAAGAAAGTAATGCCAACGTTGAATAGTCAAAAATAGAGGTACGGGCCCATAGGGAAAATGTGGAACTTTTTCCTTTTTGGAAAATAAGTATAAAGTAAAAAAGTGAAGCAAACATCCACCAGAACCCACATCAGAAGCTAAAGGAAAAAGGGTGAAGTTGCAGGGAAAATTTGGAAAATTTTCCTTTTTCTAAAAATGAGTTAAAATAGTAGAATCGAGCCATGGATCCATTGACACACACATTGGGACATGTGTCAAGCCCATTTTCTAAGGGCAGAGGGGCAGAGAAAAATGCCAAAATTTTATTTTTTTCCAAAAGTTATAAAATATCAAAATGTACTCCCAGGACTATTTCCAATCACATTTTTCCATGTAGAGGGCTCAGATTAAAATTTAAAAGGCAAGATCAATGGTAGCTGTACATTTCATTCAGTTTTTCTACCATTGAAGCTCCAGGATGTTTGGACATGCATTTTTTGCATCATTCTTCATCAATTTTTTTTGCCAAATTTGTGTCATTTTTATATGCAAAGTTCAATTGAATAAATTTTGGAGCTCAATTTGTAATTTTGAAGTACTTTTGAAGTGGTTTTTTGCTTGGGATCATGCAAAAATGCAAAATGCTAGATCCAAAATTTGTAGAGTAAAATTTGAGAGGAAGATGAGGGAAAAAGGATGAAATGATGAAAGTACAGGCACAAAAGCTTAAAAATGTGTTTCCTCAAGAGAAAAAAGGGATGACCTGTCAAGTCCAACTATGCAAAGGCTCCGAAATATGATTAAAAAGGGGATTTATCACATGACAGAATCAGAATGATTAAAGGGAATCTCGAAAAGTTGTGGCATGGCATCCTAGTCATTAGTTGAGGGCCTAAGAACTGTGATCAATTCACAATCAGTCCCACTAGAAGATTTAATATTTGAATTTGTTAAACAACACTTTCTGAAACAAATTGGTAACAAGTAAAGGTCTTGTTAGTGCATAATCATAGCACCCCAAAATGAGCTCTAAAAGATATTATTTTCTAAGGTAGGCTCATTTAGTGTGATTGCATAACATGGAACTTTTCCTAAGGTGTGGGACCTTACAAATTGGAAAATCTCTCTAGATTTAAAGGTTGGTTCCTTATCCCTTTGTTTGGGTGCATACGTAAGGATTTATAAAGGATCTATATCTATACCTAGTCTAAAACTAGCCAAGGAGATATGGATAAAAGAGTAAAAATATGAGAAATAACTAAACTACCAGGTGATCCACCAAAGGAATTATGAATACTTAGGTTACCTTCAACATAAACAAATAAAATGTATATAATAAAAAAGCACAGATAGCCAGACATGTAATGAGAGACCAGAGAGAAGCAAAAGAAGCAAGAATGATATGAGATCGATCAAAAATGTATTTTATTGCTCCAAAGATTGATACAGTTCATTAAAAAATATCCAAACAGTAGAGACGTGTTACAGTTTTAATGGAAGGCCTGAACTCCACAAATCTTTTGCTAGAAGGAGAAGAGAGCCTGCAAAACTAAGAATATCCAACACTTTACAATGAACCCTGCATCCATCTTTATAGATTCATCCTGAGAGAAGAAAGAGAGAGAGAGAGAGAGAAGCAGAAAAATGCAGGTCGAGGCTCAACCACTGTTGTTAATCCCTCTGCTAAAATCTGCCCTAAATCCATCTTTTTTATCTATCCTTGGTTCGGCACCCTTAAGGAAGAGGAAATGGAAAAATAGGTCGAATCTGATTTGGTTGTTATGAATGATGATCCTACATTGAAATATCAAAGACGTTTTTCCATTTTACCTCCACCTAACTTCCCAAAAATTAAAATTTTAAACTCCCATGGTGTAGAAGAGATCATGATCTTTCCAACGATGTCAGATTTTCAATATTTCAAGCCTCGGGTCGAAAGATATGCCCCTTTGAAGTTTCAATTTATTTCGTACAAATGGGTGGGAAAATAATTTGAAAAATGGGTCCCCTTTTTGGATTGGGACACTTGGTAGCGAGATTGGAAAAAAATTTAGGCCTACGGGTCCACAATTCACCTTTTATCCTTTTAAGCAAAAAGGAAAATTTTCACCTTTTTCCCCAACCACCTTCCTTGGCTTTGACTCGAGTCTAAATGCTGACTTTTCCCCTGGGTGGAGTTGTGGGACATTTTGTAACTTTGACTGCCTGTTAAGGAAAAGGGCAAAAAATCAACCTTTTCCTCGATGCCCTGCTTTCCTCTAGGACACATGTCACTCTGGCAATAATTTGGAAACTTTTTCTCTATTTGACCTTTGAATCAGTGCCATTGAGACACTTGGCATCCTCTGTAGGCCTATTTGTGCATTGACTATTCAACTGACTATGCCCCCCTTGGTAAAACACATGGAGGCACCTCGCTTATTTGCAAACCCAACCCAAATTTTTCCTTTAGAAGAGCGCTAACTTGACACTTGTTGGCCTCCACTAATCTCTAGACTTTTCAACAGTATTCTTAATTTTAGACTTTGGGCTACATCATGAGCTTGCGCTCATTTAGGTCTCCACCTTTGGGGCAACTCATAGAAATTGATCGTCATTGTATGACCCTGTAATTTCATACTTTTGCCTTGCTAGGATTTGGAGAATGGATTTAAGATGTAGAAACAGCCTGACAGAGTCATTTCTTTCTGTGCATGATCCTTTTCTCTTCTTTATCCCTGCCACTTCATTTTTGGGCTCTTTCTTCTTCCAATTTGTAGGATTGAGTGCATTTCCTTGGGTTTCTCCTATGTGGGGTCATGTTTCGATCCAATATCTATCTCGGGGGTGAAATATGGATAACAACTTGGTGACTCACGAGAACATCTACCTGCTAGATTAAGAGATCAATTTCCTTGTCATATATGTTGGGTATTGAGTCAAGAATAACAAGATGATACTAATTCTACCTTTCGTTCACAATCCTGACCACTTGTGTTCTCAGATTTTATAAGAAAAATTCAAATTGAAAATTTTTAAGAGTAGAAAACTATTTTAAAACAAGGCTTCATTTTTTTTTATAAATGAACTAAATAAGAACAACAAAATAGCACCATGAATATGTACAAAATTTAAAATCATACATGCTCCAAATGGAACATGCAGAGTGTGAAAAATCACTTAGGATAAAATCAATCTACATTACGTAAAGGCAATGTGCAGAAGCACTTAGAGGAAAGAGAAACTAAACTGATATGTACAGGGTGAGACCTCCCTTTTAGTAGCAGTGTTTAAGATAGATCATGTTCAGTGGAATCTACAACTCTATGCCCTTCAATGTAGATAATTGGAAATCATTACTACTTTTACATCTTATTATCATATAGGGGAAACTCCATAAGGCATTGAACTTAGAATATCTCCCAAACTTTTCTTGATGTACATCCCATTTCAAAACCAGGTCCCCTTCCTCGAAGGTCATTGCTCTAGCCTTCATATCAAATCATTTCTTGATCAAAGCCTGATTATTCTCCAATGCTTGAATAACATTCTCTCTGGCTTCTTCTAATTCTATTAGCTCCATGTACCTAGCCTCCATTGGTTCAAATTAAGACATTTGTTGTTGCTTCACAAGCTCCAAAGCTGGCAATTCAAGTGATATAGCCAACACTGCTTCTTTCCCATAGACAAGCTTAAATGGGGAGATACTTATGGATCTCTTAGGAATTATTCTATCATCCCATATGGCCCTTTTTAGCTTTATGTGCTTGGTCCTCTGATGTTCATCAAGGGTTCTTCTAATGATCTTCAACAGGTTTTTGTTTGTAGACTCATCTTGGCCATTACCTTGAGGGTAATAGTTTGATGAAGTGCTCAAATAAGTCCCATTTTTAACAGTCCGTCATATGATCTTAGAACCTATAAATGCTAATGCATTATCTGAGATGATGGTGGTTGGTACTCCAAATCTAGTCACTATCCCTTCATAGAAATCTAGGATACTAGACTCATTTTTTTCTTTGAGTGCCACTGCCACGTTCTACTTAGTGAAATAATCAGTTGCTGTCAGGATCTATTTGTGACCTTGTCTTGAGTTTGGGTTGATGACTCCAATGAAGTCCAATCCCCGGTGTATGAAAGGTTGGTCTATTGAGATTGGGTGCAATGGGAGTGTTGTTAGCTTCTCTTTTCCTTTGAAGAATGCACAACTCTTGCACCTTTTGATCCATGTGAAAAAATCACTAAACACTATGGGAAAATAATATCCTTCTTTCATGATTTTGAGTGTTGTCACTCTTGGAGCGAAATGGCCTCCAGCTGCTTTAACATGAAATTATTATAGCACTCTCCCCACCTGATATGATCCAATGCATCTCAACAGAATACCATTGATGTCACTTTTGAATAGGACACCATCAATAAGGACATATGGGATGGCTTGTAGCCTGAAATGCCTTATTTTTTCTTTACTCATCCCATGAGGACATAGACTTGTTTGAAGGAAGCGTACCATGTATTGGGTCCAAAAAGGAGCAAGTATATCATCTATCCCTTCTCCTTGATCATCTTGTAAGATAAGAACAATCTCTTCATCACTGTTTGTTTCATCTTGTAGAGTAGATCCTAATTGCTCACACAAGCCCCTCCCACGGACTAGCTTGGTGACCCTGATCTCAATGTCATATTACGTGACATGGCTGATCCACCCTACATGTTTCTCATTCAGGTCCTTGTTGAGGAGGAATTCTTTCACTCATCCATGGGAGACCAATAGTTGGATTTAGTTGTTTGACACTAAATGCTTAAACCTCTTCAGTCCCCTGATCACTACTAGGACTTGCTTCTCAATGGAGAAATACCTCACCTCATAGTCTTCTAGACTCTGACTGAAGAAAGAAATTGGATGTTATGATTTTTCTTTATTCTGTTGAACTAGGATTGTAGAGATAACATCATTGCCACCAAAGGCATACATTATGAATCCGTTGGAAAAATATTGATTTACAAGAGTTAGAGCCTATGATATAGCCTGTTTGATAGCCTCAAAGATTTCCTTTCCTTCAACTATCCATTTAAATGCTAAGCTCTTCTTCAGACATCAATGTTATTGGCTTAAACAAAGTAGAAAAATTTGGGACAAACCTTTGAACAAATTTTATCTTCCCCAAGAAGCTTTGGAGAGCCTTCTTGTGGGTTGGTAATGGTAGTGCTTTTATTGCTTCAAATATTTCTGGATCAATTGTCAGACCTTCCTTAGACACAATGTGGCCTAAAAGCTTGCCCTCATGGGCCAAGAATATGAATTTTTTAGGGTTCAAAAATACCCCAAATCTTCTGCATCTTTGAAACACTTTCCTTAGATGAAAAAGGTGGTCTGCTACGATCTTGGAGAACATAGTGATATCATCCAAATAGATCAACACTATTTTATTGATTAGCCCTTTGATTACCATATCCATGGCTCTTTCGAAAGTAGCACTAGCATTAGACAATCCAAATAGCATTTGTTTTTATGCATAGGTGCCCCATTTGGTCGTGAAGGCAGTTTTGAACTGATTATCTTCATTCACCACGATCTGATTGTATCCTGAGTAGCCATCTAAGAGAGAGAATCTATCTGACCCAAAAACTACTTGCAAGATCTATTCCATTGAAGGGAGTGGGTAGTGATCCTTAAGAGAGGCTTTGTTCAAATCCCTAAAGTCAACACACAACCCGATTTCTCCATTTTTCTTTCTCACTGGGACCATATTTGTAACCCAACTTGAGTGTTTTATTGGAAATATGATGCTTACCTCTATTAGCTTTTTCAACTCCCTTTTCATTAGGGTCTCAATATGTCTGTTGAGTGGTCTCTACTTCTACCTGATATGCTAAGCATCTGAGTCCAATTCAATTGTGTGTTTTGCTAGTTTTTGATTGAACCCTCTTAGGTCTTCATAACTCCAAGAAAACACATCAAGGAATTCTTGGCAAAGTTGTATGAATTCATACCTTTCTTACTTGGTGGCCACCTTGACAATTTTAAGTGTTTTGTCTTCTCCAACTGGGATTCACTCTAAATCTTCTCCCTTTGATCTGTATGTTAGCCTTCTCTTTTTTGAGCTGGTCATTAAAATTGAAAATAGATTCAGTGTTACCAAGCCTTTGGGAAGCTTGTTTAGTATGCAAATGTACTATTTTATTTCCATATTGTTGTCCCAATATGCTTTGATTCTAGGGCTGAGAATTTAGCTTCTTCTTGCAAAAAGTTAATGATCTGCTGATAATTCTCAAACACTTTCCAACATGTACTATTTTCTTGCACGGTACTAGCCTCACAACCACATGGATATGTGGCTATTCTTTGTCTCTTTTGATGTTGTCCACCACAACAAAGGCTGCTCTAACTGCTGCAAGTCTATCAATAGTTTCATTTTATTTTCTAGGTATGGATGTAATGTTGAAGGCTTCAAAATATTCTATGAGGTCTGATACTCTATTCTTATAGTTCTTGAGCAGGTCATTTTTGATAGCATTTAGTCCTCTGACTTGGTTGGCAACCAATTCACTATCACCAAATACTTATAAATTCTTGATTCCTAGCTTTCTTTCCTAATGAAGACCTTGGACTAAAGCCTCATATTCAACAACATTATTTTAACAAGAAAACTAAAATCTAAAGGCTGAATAATAGTTCATACCTTTGGGAGACACAATCATAGCTCCTCCTCCAGCTCCTTATCAACTCCTTGAACCATCAAAGAATAATTTCCATACCTCATTGTCATCTTTATGTTCTGGCTTGGTTAAGTTAGGAAGAGGGTGATTTTCTTCATGTAGAAGGTAGACCCTAGCTTAGATTCTTCCATTTCATTATAGGGGTTTAAATCATGTCTTTTTCTAGCCCACTCATCTAGAGTCAAGTATGGGATACATTCCAACTTGGTATTTGCTTCATTAGTGCTTAGAAGGTCTTCTTGATCAAAGGCTGAGTAGTTAGCATTGATTGGGCTAGGTACATAGGATTCAAAGTGATAGTCAGCAATAGGTTTAGATCTTATTGTGTCCTTTACCCCATACCTTGTCCTAAAGAGCATATGTGACCAATTAGCAAATAGGTAGCCTCCAATTTTGGCAGTGAAGTCCCTAGATAGACACAAAGCAAAATGTCGTGGAAAATTTATGACGGACACGTTTTGCAAGACAGTCACATTAGGGTAGGCATGTAGGGTGAGGCTCAAATCTTTGATGATTCCCACAGTGGTCACTGTTGTCCCCTCTAATTGAACTACTCCTTTAGATATAACCTCATATTGGACGACCCAACTGGTCGGCTATTAGTTTGGGCATCATAGAACTACTAGCCCTAGAGTCAATCATACAATTGTGCACTAATTTTTCCCCAATAATTAATGAGACATAGAATGGAGGGGGTCTCAAGTTCTTACCTTGTTGTCCTCCTTAATTCTTCTCAGGTTTGAACTGCATTTACAAGCACTCTCTCTTGTTGATTAGGGGGTTGATTTGAGCTTGACCAATTTTTCATTGCAGTTTGCAATAGAACCCTTTGCCTTGGAATGGCCAATGACTCCCATAGTGAAATGTTCACACTTTTCCTTTTCATCTGCTCAATAAATATTGAGTGAGCTATCTTTTTTTTTCCCTTTCCCAGAAACATTTCTTTCTTATACGTAGGCTATTACAACCGGTGCCTAACTAGATTTGGAATGTGGCTTGGATTGGTGTCTGCATGTTGGGAGTTGCATTTGGGACACCAGAACCTTGTGGAGTGATGGAAGGTTGAGGGTTACCTAAGTTCAATGGTTGGCCCTCTCCAATAATTCTCTTTTCAGACCATGTATTGGTAGCTACACTTTGAGGAGGGAATTGATTCATCCCACAAAATTATATATCCTACCAATTTATAAGCATGGTCTCTCCTGGAGATTCACTTTGTTAAGCTTCTTAATGTTGATCTCCTTTCTACTAGGCTCTTATGACACCATATTGGTTTGCACCATTAGAGCTTGATTCAGGGCACCATTAAAACACATGGATTGGTTATGTGGATGACTGCATGTAAAACACCAATCATATTCTTATGCCATATTGTTTTGTACAGGTACCAATGCCTTTGATGTTGAGGCTTTATTTGGATCATAAGACCTAAAAGGTCTAGCAACTTGAGGTTGTCCTTGATTTTGATTCTGATTTGTAGTATGAGGTGGTGGCCTATTCTGCTGGTATTGGGGTCTAGTTTGATATTGAGCCTAAGGTTGATTTGGCCTAGAGATCTGTGTTTGCTACCTTTTGATGGTCACTAGTTCATTTCCTAGGTTTTGTAGTTGCTTCATCACTTCTTGAAGCTCTTTAAAGGTGTTATATGATAAACTGGAAGCTTCAGCTCAACTTTGACTCCTGGGGGTGGGTGTAGGAGCTAATGTGGGTGCTTGGTTAGTATATGGGCTTCCTAACTCAGGCTACAGATGCATGGATGGCCTAGGAGTATTTTTTTCCATCTCGAATCAAATGGTTTTCAGCCCCTATAGAGAGGCTATAGGCTGCAGGTAATGTAGTGCCCCCATTGATTGAATCATTAGAGAAATATCAAAATTTAAAGCCCTAAGAAAGTATAAGAAGGCACCATAATCAATGGGCTTTACTGTTGTTAGAATCCTATCCCAAGTTCACTGGAATCTGAGGTTGAAGTCAATCAGTTGTTCATTTGGGACTCTCTTGATTGTTGTTAGCTACTCCAACAAAGATAATTTATCACCTTTTTCCCCAAACTAATTATGAAGGGCCACACACAAGTAGTTCTAGTTCTGGATGAAGATCCTGTTGTAAGAGTCTTGAACAATTGTAAAGCCTTCCCTTTGAGTGAAGAGGAAGGAAGCTTAACTGCTATGTCCATTTCATGAATCTCGTGGATTTTCCAGACATTTGCAATATCTTGGACATGATCACCCAGAGAATTTTGGTTCTCCCTAGTGAAATATGAGATACTCTTTAATGCTGCAATAGGAACTGGATTTTGTACATTCAAGGAAAGAGGACTACTACAAGTGAAATTAACATAAGGATTTGGTTGAGCCATTCTGATTGGCCTAAGCACTCCTCTTGATTGATGAATGGTCTGCTAGGAGGAGGTGTTGATAAATCTCTACTTGGTGGGGATAGAGACCTCTGAAATCTTCTTCTTCTTCTCCCTCTGTCTGGGGATATGTCTAAATAGACAAATAATCCCTCTTCTCTGGTTCTTGATTGTGTTTGTATTCTTCTCATGAATTTACTTGGACTACTGAAACCAGTAGAATTGTTTCTTTTAGAGTCGCCAGATGTATATTTTTTAAAGCTTCCTAAAAGCATGAATCATAGCTAGTGTACATCAATCCCTGATGTAATAAGATGGAGACTTCTTTTCCCACCGAGTTGTGCTAAAATTGTTAATACAAAATCACAACACCCTAAAATGAGCTCTAAAAGATCTTGCTTCTCTAAGGTAAGCTCATTTGGTGTGATTACATAACATGGAACTTTTCCTAAGGTGTGGGACCTTACAAATTGGAAAATCTCTCCAAACTTAAAGGTTGGTTCCTTATCCCTCTGTTCAGGTGAATACGCAAGGATTTGCAGAGGATCTATATCTATACCTAGTCTAAAACTTGCCAAGGAGACAATGATAAAAGAAGTACAAAAATGAGAAATAACTAAACTACCAGGTGATGCACCAAAGGAATGATGAATACCTAGTTTACCTTCGACACAAACCAATAAAATTTATATAGTAAACAAGCATAGATAGCTAGACGTGTAATGAGAGACCAAAGAGAGGAAAAATAAGCAAGACAGGATTTGAGATCGATCACAAATGTATTTTATTGCTCCAAATATTGATACAGTTCATTACAAAAGACCTAAATGACGGAGATGTGTTATAGTTTTAATGGAAGGCATGAACCCCACAAATATTTTTCTAGAAGGAGAAGGGAGCCTGTAAAACTAAGAATATCCAACACTTTACAATGAACCCTGCATCTATTTTTATAGATTCAACCTAAGAGAAGAAAGAGAGAGAGACAAGCAGGAAAATGTGGGTCGAGGCTCAACCACCACTACTAATGCCTCTGCTGAAATCTACCCTAAATCCATATTTTTGCATTAATCCTTGGTTCGGTGCCTTGAAGGAAGAGGAAACAAAAAAATAGATCGAATCCAATCTATTTATTGAGACGAATGATCCTACATTGAAATGTCAAAGACATTTCTCCATTTTACCTCTACCTAACTTCCTAAAAATTAAATTTTGAGACTCCCATGGCATAGAAGAGATTGAGATATTTCTAACAGTGTAATATTTGCAATATTTCAAGCCTTGGGTCGAAATATATTCCCCTTTGAAGTTTGAATTGATTTCGTACAAATGGGAGGGAAAAGAATTTTATAAATGGGTCCCGTTTTTGGTTTGGGACACATGGCAGCTAGATTGGAATAAAATTCGGGCCTGCAGGTCCGTAATTCACCTTTTATACTTTTGGGTGAAAGGAAAATATTCACCTTTTGCCCCAACCCCCCCGCCTTGGTTTTGACTGGGCCTAAATGTTGACTTTTCACCTGGGCAGAGTTGTGGGCCATTTTGTAACTTTTACTCCCTTTTTAGGAAAAGGGCGAAAAATTAACCTTTTCCCTGACAACCCACTTTCCTCGTGGTCACATGTCACTTTGGTGCTTTTTTGGAAACCTTTTCTCTATTTGACCCTTGAATCAGCACCATTGAGACACTTGGTAGCCTCCGCTGGCCTATTTGTGCATTGACTATTCAACTGAATCTGCCCCCTGAAAGCAAAGCACTAGATTTAATTAAATCAACACAGAAAGATATTTTATTCAACATATTCATCATATTACAAGAACCCATATAAATAGGAATATAGCTCTCCTATGATTTAGGAGGTAGCTATAAAAAAAATCTAACCTACGTGAGTTGTTAAAACTCATTCATCTGTATTTGTTATAAGTTGTTTTATATAACAACTATATAACAAAATACTAACATATTTACAAACACAATATTACATGATAATAATTACTAACGTAATTATTATTTACAAATGGAGCACTAATAGATTGATTTCCTAACATTCCCCCCCTTAGTGAAAACATGGGGAAAACCTTCCTTTGTACTTGCACCTGCTCATGATCTGGTGATTTTCACAGGATGATCACAAACCTCAAGGATGGTTTTGCAAACGGTTGACCAAAAACCGAGAGTGGTGGTTTTGCAATTGGTTTACCACAAATCACAAAGTGATGGTTTTACAAATGGATTACCAACAACCAAGAATGGTGGTTTTACTATTGGTTTACCACAAACCAAAAATGAGGGTTTTCAAGTGGTTTACCTACAACCACATCATGATGTGCCAAGTACTATTATCAGCCCTCATCAATATCTCACTGCAGGGAATAACGTAGGAAAATATGTAGAAATCTGCTACTCATACGTAAATAGAAAAAATTGACATAATGGAAATGGAACATTGGATCATGCTCCGCCCCTCAATGTGAAATTTCCACTTATTGAAATCAGGAACATTGCAAATAGGCACACGACGGAAATCAAACTACCCAAAATGAAACCAAACTGAAACATAAATGTCACCAAAACTGATATGCGGCCCTGTCGTTGGCAATTGACGAGAGGTCGCTGAATGACCTCCAACCTCCTGTGCCTCCATCCTCTAGTATCATGCTACTAGTTCATCTGGATGTGATCATGAAGCTCAAAAAATACCTTCAATAATTTGGACGTCGCATACAAGAAAAAATGCGTCTAAAATTGAAATGCGGGCAATTTTTATTTTTATTTTTCAAACTTTGGAAGATGACACTTTTTACAATAGTATTGACCCACAATGAACTTTTGATGACTAAACAAAAATTGACTCTTGACTTGACTATAACTAAAATTTACATTATTAATTCTCAATATTTTGACTCCTTGATTTTTGAAAATGGACACAAAAATAACTATTTTACCATATATACATATGATGACACTTTACGACAAACACACTAATGGTGCTATATAAGACACTTATACTCTTAATGACATGACATTAATACAAATAATTTGTGTAAAATACACTATCATCAGGTACCAAATATTTTATAAAACCTAAAGTGAATAAACTTATGTACTACCTATCCTAAACTAAAGGCCGAATGAATAGACTATTTTAGTGTAATCATAAAATAAAATGACTTTAAACCATCAACTAAATATATTGCTAAAAGCATTTATAAATACCACATCCTAGAAAAGAACGATTTTAAACCTAAAATACCTATTCTTAATAACAAATAGGTGATATCTGATGTGGAGCTCAACGTGTATGTATTTACTACCACCAATTGAGTCGAAGCCAATGCAAGATTTGTGGATGTCGAGTGGTATTGAAGGAGCATATAAATGCAGGTTTTGAGAATGAAATAGCAGTGGAAGAGTAGAGGATTAGATCAATTTCCTTTCAGTCTGAGTTTTTTTGGGAGTGAGGAACACAATCCGGATAGTTCTTATCCTTGATCATAGACCCTCTCGTGCAGCATCCAGGTTTCCTAGATGTTCCTTGAGCTGTCCGAGCTGGCCAATAAGCCACAATTTAAAGAACAAAGGATATCGTCTGAGACCTTTCTCAAGAAGTGATCTCTCTTATGTAATTTTTCCTAACTCTCTTCAACAATCACCGACTTCATCCAGACTCTCTCGAAGAAATCCCTCTCAGGAGCCTTAGGAAGAATCATTCTAGTCCGTTTCAGGATCATGATTTTCAAACTCCAATCAGATGCATGAAACCAAATTCTCTCTCCTTCACGTTTTTCCATCACACAACTCACGAATATGTGAAAACCATGGTTTTGATTCCCAGCAAAGAAAATTCGAAGGCAGTTTTAATGTGACTGTTTCGACAGTAGATGCAGCGAATACACCATGTAGAACCAAATCTGATCAAACTCGATGGATGCAATTTGGTGTGGAATTCTGCAGGCCGCCTCACTATATGATGATGAACTAGCAATGTTATGACGTCCTTCAGATCTATAGCAGGGACCGTAGCATCGCTTTGATGCCAAATGAAAGCATAGCACTAGATTTAATTAAATCAACATAGAAAGATATTCTATGCAACATATCCATCATATTACAAGAACCCATATAAATAGGAATATAGCTCTCCTATGATTTAGGAGGTAGCTATAAAAAAAATATAACCTACGTGATTTGTTAAAACTCATTCACCCGTATTTGTTATAAGTTGTTTTATATAACAACTATATAACAAAATACTAACATATTTACAAACACAATATTACATGATAATAATTACTAATGTAAATATTATTTACCAATGGTGCACTAATAGATTGATTTCCTAACACCCCCCTTAGTAGAACACGTGGAGGCACCTCGCTTGTTTGCAAAACTGACCCAAAGGTTTCCTTTGGAGGAGTGCTGAGTTGACACTTGTCATCCTCCACTGATCTCTAGAATTTTCAACAGTCTTCTAACTTTTAGACTTTGGGTTACGTGGCAAGGTTGCACTCATTTGGGTCTCTGCCTTTGGGCCAACTCTTATAAATGCACCAAGGTGACACTTGGCACTCTCCGCTTACTCTTCTATAATTAGTCAATTTTGATGCCTGCCCTGTTTTCCTTTGAATCAGTTTGACCATTTGCTATATAGAGGGTCGGCGCAAGTTTGAGCTTATATTTTTGGATTCACTTTTGGAAGCATCGTTGGTAGACATGGCCTCTTTCTCTACCTCCTTCATACTTAGTCAATTTTATCCCTTTTCCTAAATCATTTCGATCATGAGGACTTTGAATCTTTTTTGTTCTTCCTCCCTTTGGCTTATGGCTCCTTGCTGCATTGATCCTCATTTTCTGACCTTGTAATTTCATAGTTTTTTCTAACCTAGATTTGGAGAATAGATTTAAGATGTAAAAATGGCCCGAAAAAGTTGATTGTTTCTGTGCAGGATCCTTTTCTCTTCTTTATCCCTACCACTTCATTGTTGGTTCCTTTTTGCTTCCAATTTTTAGGATTGAGTGCATTTCCTCAAGTTTCTCCTACGCGGGGTTGTGTTTCGATCCAATATTTAGCTCGGGGGTGAAATATGGATAATAGGTCCCTCAAATATTCTTCTCTTTTCGGGGGAAAATTGAGTGGGAAAAAAGTATAAATGCAATTAGAATACTCTTGCAAATGGTTGGAGTTTTAATTCTTCAGAAAAAAATTGAGAAAGTCATCTTCCCGAGAGACCAAAGCTGAAATTACCTGTTATTTTCTTTTGTGTTAGATTTTCTATCGTGTCAAGTTGGTTGCAGATGTATAGCCACTAACAAGCACTATAATTGGTCTGGAAACTTTTCCCTATTGATGAATCTAAGTAATTTTGGAATTAATTTGTGTCTAATCTCTAGCAATTTTGTGTTTGCTTTATTTTTAGACTGTCTAGAAATAGTTTCTTTCATTCCTATTGCAATCTTGCACTGAATTTTTTGTCAAATCACACAAGATCTCATCCCTGTGACATTCTAATGGTATTTTTAATTTCATTTCAAGAAGAGCCTTCATCTTGGATGAGATAAACAAATTTAAAATCAATTCACTATCATTTTTTGATAAAGATTGTTTGTAAGTCTTCAGGTGTACCTTAGGCATGATTAAACAGAAACTTTAGTGTTTAATTGAGTCTTCCAATTTGAGCCTTCGTGTTGGAGTCTCAAACATTATGTGAAAACATGTTGATCTGGGTGTCCATTAAAGCACACCTTCTAGCTGAAGGAACATCTTGATTATTCTAAAGCTTTATGTTGTGAATTTGTTCATTATTATGAATTCCCTCCAAAGATCATGTATATTCAACTTTATCCTACTTCATCTCCCACCAAAATCATTTAAAAACCATTGACCCACCTTGAAATACCCCTATTTTCCCTGTATATCAAAAAAGGAATAAAATCTACTTGCAAAAATATGTAGGACAATCAGGATTTCTTAATGTCTTTAGTAAAATTTTCCTTGTATTGAAAATATCTCCATAATCTAGAAGTGACAACTCGTGAGAGTCATATTTGGTGTGTTGATCATATTTTCCCAAGGTCATCTCTATAAAATTTGTGCAAAAGAAGGATTTACCAACATTATTCAATAATAGAGGTTACAAATAGGTTTTCTTACCTGGGTTGAAAGTCACAACCTAAAATAGTTAGGATAAGATCACATCCTTTTAAGGTGCTACCCACTTCGTCAAAGCCTGAGTGCTAAAAAGTCAGATAGATTGCTTCCCCAGCTACAAAATGACATACATAATGATCTATCTACCTCTTTATGTCTTTTCAAATCCATGATGTAGCTTGGCCCTTGAAGGAGATTAAATTTGGGTACCAACACCTTTCTTGTGAACGGAATGGGAAATCAATGTTTTTGGGAAAAATGGAATTATCTCTAAGTGTGGGACCATGAAACCGAGATAAATCTCCTGAGAAGAGGGGTTCCTCTTCCCAATCTAAGCAAAAAAAAAAATTCCTAATGTTATAAATTCAATTGTCTACTCCTATTTTATGATTCCAAGGGAACATGGAGAAAGAAAATGTATGAAAAAGAAGAAATCTTATGCTAAGGAGGTGATAATATTAAGAGAAGGGTGATTGGGACACTCTCTAACATCTGAAAATTAGAAATAATGTGATATAGAGGGTATGTAAAACACAAAAGTCTTGAAACACACATTCAAAACACCATTTCCATTAAAACCAACCTTTTAGAGCTAACAAGGAACTAAAAATTCATAAACATTCTTAAAATGTAATATAGATGCAAGACATTGTAATGGAAAACAAGGAAGGGTTGAAGAATAGCTTAAAAAATTTCTTTCATTTCTTCATATGATTCCAAAGTCCATTACAATGAGAGGGAAATGCATGAATCTCTTGAAAATTTCCCAAAATTAAGGCTTGAAGCTCATAGAAACCTATAGAAGAATAGAGGATTAGATACAGAATGTCTAACGACTAAAAAATGAGCTCCTTTTTACAATATATGGAAGAAAAATAAGAAAGAGAAGAAGGAACTCGAAATATTCCTCCAACCAACAAAAAAATTATTGAATGACCTAAAAAAATGATGGTGAACCTATTAAATCCCATGCCTCCATGTACTTTAGCTTGTAGAAGAAGAAATTTTCCCCCACGATTCCATTAATGCTTCATTTTATACCTAGAAGTATTCATTTGAAATTGGGGAGTGTTTTCTTGTTTTTCTCCCACGTAACCTCACCAAATTTATGATTTATTTATTTCAATATGAATTACATACAAATACAAATCGAGTTATATAAATTTTGTGAAATTTGGATAATCTGGTAAAAAGATATGGGGATGCGGGTCTAAAGATGTCGGAGTGCTCCTTTTCTAGGATTTTCATCATTTACCCTTGTCACTTTCCGAACTGTACTTGTCTTCATTTTTCTCTTTTTAATTTATATTTCACTTATATCAACTGATTTGGGGTTTAATGACATAGATGGAACCCAGGCCTACGACTCCTTCTGTAGTTGTAGCCCTAATTACCGACACTTCACTTCATCTCTTCCATACCTCCTAAATCTTTATTTTGTGGGTTTTGCATGTGTGCGGGGAACTCGGGTCACTATGGTACATGGGGATTTGTGTGATTCATGGGCTGGAAGAGCCCATAAATCTCGCACTCTGATTCAACTAGTTCAGGGAGCTTTTTTAGCTCGCACAGCCCTTTGTACTTTGCTCACCTTTTCAATTGGTGTACTTAGCGTTTCAGGGAAGTAGTTCCTCGACACAACTAATTCTACCAAATATTGTGCTCTCCATACTACTTTCTCATGTAATGAAATATCTCTCCCCCCTCTAATTTATTTTGGTGACTTCAGGGTTTTGCAAAACCTCAGGCCCGATGAAACCAATTCCTGCAGTTCTATTAGGATCTGAAATCCCCGCACTTAATTATCTTCCCCCAATTCCAATGCATTTTAGTCCTTCAACGAGTGCTAGTAACTTAAGTTCCATGTGACTTGGTTCCTCTCAACCCCTTCTCATCCAAATTACACTAAAAAAAATATTTTTCTCCCTTTTTTTCCAAATTTAACTAACTTTTTGGGGTTTTGTGGGGTCTTAGGAATTAGGAAAAAAAAAGGAAAAGATACCTCAAAACCAGTTTTCTCAACTTCCTTAATTTTATCCATTTTTAGCTAAGTATGAGAAATGAGATAGAGGTGAAATCCTTCAAATCAATTCAATTTTTTCCAATTTTCTTATTTATCCTTGTCTAAGCAAAGATTAAAAATGCAAGTTTTCAAAATTACCTCTGGGGGGAATTTTGGGTAACAATTTGGTGACTCAACACAACTATCTGCCTTCTAAATGAAGTGATCACTGGACTTGCAACATCCATTTGGTATGGAGTCATCGTGATAACTATGAGACTAATCAAAAACTTTGAAATTGATCCCTGAGCCACTTGAAACACTGTTTGCGCCTAGAATTGCTCTTTTGCTTGAATTTTTCATCCTTTTATAAGATTTTTTTGAAATTTTCATCAAGTGGGAATTTTTTGAAATTTTCATTAGGTGGAAATTTACCATCTTTCCTTCATAATATGATCGAAAATTTTAATATTCCACTCTTGAACCTATCAGGGACACTATATAGATATGAAGTTATCATGAAGCTACATAAGAAGCTGACAATTTCATAAGATTTTATCTTGAGCGAGATTCAAGGACTGTGGAAAATTTATTTGAGGTTTATTTTAAACTCAAAACCAAGGAGAAACTTGAATAAAACACATGAGGGCTACCTACTAGGACTAAGATCATGGAAGGTGCTATGAAAATAACTATCTAAAATGTCTCACATTGCCCCTGAAACTGATTTTTTGATCAAGGAAGAGGCACCAAAATAAAAGTTTCTCCTAAAAGGAAAACTATAAAAAAGGGTGCACCTCATTCCTTTATATTTCTTACCATGCTTTGATTTGGATATCATATAATAAATATGATATATAGCCAAGTTCAGTCCTTGCTTAAAGCCTGCAATGGGGTTAGTAGATGGATATCCAAAATGACCAAGTATTTATTGGGAGAGGGCATTTCAACTTGTTTGTAGTAGCAACCATAACCATTTGATTGCCCTCTTAGGCCCATTTAGGCCCATCTAAGGTAATCCAAGCATATTAGTAGTCATGTTTAGTTATATTTTGTATTGTTTTCATACTAGTTAAGCATTCTTATTTTGTCTAATTGGAAAGCACATGGGCACTACAAAAAAGTGTTGTTGACTTGAGAAAATACATGGAGGATAGGATTTTGGATCCATATTTTAAAGTGCCTAAGAAGGATGTGGTTGAACATGAGGATAATGCATAGAAGTAGCTAACTACTTTAATACCAGTTAATATTGATCAATGTTTAATGAACTTGATTATTTTAAGTTCTACTATTTTACTTTTTACTGATACTATATGTCCTGAGTATCCTACCATCCTACATTAGATTGGAGAAAGTCACACATTCACAGTGAAGAATATATCTGAACAACTTGTTTTTCAACAAGATTTTTTATTAATTTAAGACTAGTTAAAGGTGGTTTATATGATCTTGTTAATTTTCAATATGATTTAACGTTTTTCTAGAAAAAAAATTATGATTTTTTGTTGGATAAATATGATTATTACAATTTTTTTATCATTCTCACAAATAACATTATTTGACTCTTCCCTTGATTAAAATTTATTAGTGTTGATAGTGTTATTTGACTACAAGATAACATAACCTATATCCACAATCTTTCCACAATATCATTGTGGGTATATGAGACAATATATTGAATCCAAATTTGTGGACTCCACCCACAAAAATATTGTGAAAAAAAAATAATGTAGGAAATTCATGACAACTTCCACAATTCAAAATGTGTGGCAACAACCACAACTATAAAAAGTGGTATTACAACAATTCTAATGATTGCGAGTTTTCAATAATTTTAAAAATTGTGACTTTACCACAAACCAATAACAATAAAGATGTATCCAACCCATTTATGATGATATAACATTAAGATTTGTTTCTTTGCATATTCAAATGTTTATATGTTTTCAATTTCCTTATATTAAAAAAATATAAAGAATATTAATTAAATAAATGTTAATATACTAAGCACTTCTAATTTAAAAATCATAAATTTATATTATAATATTATTTAAAAATTATATTTAATATTTATTAGATTATTTAAGTGTGTTCTTACTTTAAAAAAAATAAGACTCATCAGACATAAAAATATTTTAAAATTATTATATATATCAAAATAAATGGTTTTTTAATTTTTATTCCTATGCACAACTTTATTCAGGGAAATATTAGGAAAATCATTATGATACAAAAGAGAGCAGTTTTAGGCTTAACATTGGATTTTTTATTGGATAAAAGGGATGACATTTAAAATTAGAGATATCCTGCATACACAACCAATCCATTATTAATATTTATATAATTTTTAAAGATCTTTAAAGAATAGGCATAATTATTAATTTTTTTCGATAACATGTAATGGATTTGAAACATGGAAACTCGCCATATTTAAAGCTCATATTGAAATTTCTACACCGATAGCAATTTGTCTTGGTAAAAATATTTTTACAAAAAATACAAAAAGACATAGTATGGTCTGTATACAAAATTTTACAATTAAAATTTGTAATTGTAACATATATTATCATTGAGAAATGGGAAACATATTGAATTGTTTCGAATTAATGAGAAAAGAATGTGTGAGTATTGTGAATTGATGAGACATTCATTTTCTCTTAGTAGAAATTTGAAGTATATTCAAAGGACCTGTGCCTACGTATTTCTTTTGCAGTTGAAACTCTTGAATATAACCATATTCTATATTCTCATATCCTTCTGGATCCCTGAAATACTGACTAAAACAACATATTCATAACATAAAAAAATTTTAAAAACCAGATCTATGCAACGAACATTCTACAAATAATGATTTTTCTACCTACTCATTTGTTTTTTAATCTGTAATCATATTTTTCCATACCTTTAATAATTTCATTTTTCTTACAAAACACTCTGTGAAATGCCTCTTGAATAGAAATGATAGACAATTAATATATAATCATACATAAAAACCATGAAAATGCAACATTAAATTGCTAGATACAAATCTGCAGAATAGTGGACGTGGCAGACTTTATATGAAAACAATAGCTTGGAGAGCACTGACTATGGCTAACACGGTTACTTTATGTGAACCTTCCAGCTCAGAGCCAAAAGAAAGGTAGAAAATAATGCAATCAATGATATAAACAATTACTATCTCCGATTGTTTTGCGTATATCATGAGAAACTTACGACTTGATCAATGGAAAACGTAAAAGAGTAAATATCTAACTCTTCAATATTGTTCAGTTATTAATGACTTATGACCTCTTTAAATTATCATTGCAGGTTCCCAAAGCAAAGGATGCATTTTTTCTTAAACATATATTGAATTTATTTATGTCAAAAAGTCTTTTGCATTTTTTTTCTTAAACATATATTGAATTTACTTATATATCTCAAAAAAGCTTTCTATTTTAATGTCAAATTAATTTATTATTATTAAATATTAGTAACTATGCACAAACAAAACAACTCAGTTAAAAATATAAGTCCCTATATTAATTGAATATCTCACCCATTTATTATTTATAGATAATGTGATCAATTTGAAATCAATTAAAACCAACAATTAAGTAGTTATTAAATTTTTTAGGTATAAAGATCATTACACATTTAAAATTATTGATTTTTTTTTTTATTAATATTTTTTGTATATGGTTTTTTGAAAATATTGTTTATATCACTTTTCCATTCAAATAAAATTATGAAAAATATGTACAGGTGACGAATTTTTGTGATAACCACAAAATAATCATAATAATGTAATTAGTGTAAAAATATCTATTAAATTTTTATTTAAAAAAAAATCATAGCATCCACAAAATATTTTAACGAATTGTAGATATTATTCAACCAATTAGATTCAAACCTAGGAGTATGGATTGTTGATATTTGGTAATTATAAAAACAAAGAATATTTTACTATTCTATTTAGATGATGTATGCTCTCATAAATAAGTTTTAAAGATTGATGTGAATGGTGTGAATTTACACAATGATGTAATTTTCAATAAAAATACTATAATAAAATTGAATTTAACGAATAGATATGGTATATTTGTTAATAAAACCCAATAAAATATCTATAATTGATTATTTGGCATACACATGATTGGTTGTATGATGAAATATATGAGCATCTTAGAGTTCTAGAAAAGAATCCAAGATTTACTAAATATATCTAATTCATAATGTTAATTTACGTTTGTGATCTTAGAGATCATCCATAAAATTATTTCATCTTTTAATTCCAAAAAAATTGTTGACACCATGTATAATTTACAAAGTTAATCTCAATCTTTTAACATTGTAGATAATGTGATATATTGTCGATTTGCAACAATATTTATTTTTATGTAATATAGACCATTTATATATTTATATCCAATATTTGTGATGTTGTTGACTAACCACAATTTCTGTTATATAAATAAACATATATTGTAGATATTCTACAATTATTTCACAATACTAATTTATTGTTGATACGATTCTAGATAAAGCAACCTAATTCTAGTAGTGCAACAGGGTTCGGGCCTGACGGGGCTCTCACCCTCTCCGGCGCCCCCTTCCAATCATGTGTATAAGGGTGAAGAATTATTTGTAGCTAGGTGTTGTATTCCTAAAACTACGTTGCGTTTTCATAGCCAAATTAAAAAAAATTGAACTCATGCCCTTCGCTGGTGTTTAAGCCAAGTTAGAGACTCAATAAATTAGAAAAATTTGTGCCCTAGAGCTGTTTAAACCTTTATTTTTCTTGTTCTTAGAAATCTTTCATTTCTCGGTCTGTGCACATAATATCCTCTTTGAAACCTCCATTTTTCATCAAAATTGTTCACTTGTTCTATGGTTTGGGCCGTTAAATCATTGTTTTTCCTACATATCTCTGGTTCATGCAGGAAATTTTAAAATTGGACTCAAAACAATAAATTTTTCATCCTCTATGTATTTTCCATAGTCAGGATGATGGGCATCTTTTCCCTATCAAACTTTAACCCCAATGAATGGAGGTACTTGGTCAGATCCTATTGGATGAGGAGGAATGGGATTTTCGGTGAGCTTAACACTTTTGGTAACTTTTGGCAAAAATGGTAAATTTTGCCCCATAGCCCCGATCAGGTAATAAAGGTAAAAGTCAAAGCAGACGAGCAGGCCATCAAGGAAATTTTGGAAGTTTAACAAAATTCCCAAAAGTGAAGTAAAAGTTCTAGAATGCTCCGTGGCTCTACCAAGGTCTCGAGCCAGCCGTTGAAAAGTCAAAGCGGAGGAGTGGAACGGTGGAGGAAATTGAGCCTTTTTCCAAAAAAGGTTAAAATGTTTAGAAAATATTTGTGACCCCATTTTCAATAAGAAGATGCCACTTTTCAAGTGTCCAATCGAAGCAGTGGATCGATAGAGAAAATTGTGTTTTTGAGCCTCTTTGCAAAAAAGGGAAAAAGTTGAAGTTGAAGCCTGCAAGGAGAAAGTCAAAGGTGAAGATTTCCATTGAAAAGTCAAAGTGAGAGAACGGATTGGCTAAGAAATTTGTGTTTTTGAGCCTCTTTGCAAAAGAGGGGAAAAATAAAGGTTGAAGCACACAGGGAGAAAGTCAAAGGTGAAGCCCGCAGTTGAAAATAAAAATTGGGAGAATGGTCCTGTGGAGGAATTTGAGTTTTTGAGCCTTTTTCCCAAAAAAAAAGGTTAAAATGTTGAGAAAAGAGTCACGATCCCGTCTCTAACCAGAACATGTAATGTGTCCTAGTCAAATCGGAGTAGTGGGCTAGTTGAGGAAATTGAGTTTTCGAGCCTTCATCCAAAAAATATTAAAATTTTCAGAAAACAACTGTGATCCCATTTCCAATAAGAATGTGCCACGTGTCTAAGTTGAAAACTCAAATCGCGGTTACGGGCCAATTTGTTCCAAATTGCCAAATTTCACAAAAAAATCAAAAAATGCGAAAGGCTTCCCTTGTAGCTATTCCAATCCCTTCCTACCATGTGGATGGCCCAAGTTTAGAGTTAGGGGAGCAAATCAAATGGTTTATATTCAAACTGGAAAATCGAATGTAACGCTTGCTTTGCGAGATGAGGTTTTTAAACCATCATGAGCATTTTCTTCGCAATGGAGGAACTTGAAGAGGTGTAAATGATTTGTAAATATTGTAACCATTTTGGCAAAGGATATAATGGCTCCTCAGAGCCATTCCAAAGGGTTGGTGATCAATTTCAAAAAATACCAAAGTGCTATGTACTTGGAAGAGACAGAAAATGCCATACTTCTTCTATTTAACCTTCTCCTCAGATTTTCCTCTTTCCTCAAAGGTCTGTACAAATATTGTTTTAGCTTCAATAATAAAAGAAGATTTTTTTTGTTTTTTGATTGAGAGATTGATTGGTACCTTGCAACCAATGAATTTCATTCGGTCTCGTAGCCTCTCCAAAATATTTTTTTTCTTCTAACTATAAATTCATGTAAATCAAATTTCTAATTAATTTGTCTGGGCATCTGATATTGTACTCGCAACATTAGTTTCTCCTATCACCATTCCCACTCCATTTCCCATTCTCAAAAAATGTTTCTTCCCTAGTGAGAAATTTCTAGCTTTGCCACAGGGTCAGTGGAGTGCCCCTACTGGATCTTTGGTTGAAAGGCCACCATTGAAATCCAATTTTTTACGCAGGCATATACAGAAGCTGCACTATTCAAGTAGAGGGACTTAGATTCCCATAGTGTTGGCTTGAAACTCACCAATTTTTCCACAAGAAAAATTTTCTCACTGACAATTTTTGACACCAACCATGGGGTAGATTCTATAGCATCTGCACCTAAAAATTACCTCAGGGTCATAAAATACAAAAAAAAAAAATTCTAGAAGAAAGGTTTCTAGAGATTGAATAATCACACAAACTACATGGATGTAAATCATGTCTATTCTAGGAAATACTCCTTTTAAGAGACTTGATTTTCTCTTTCACATCTAAGAAGACATTGCTTCTAATCTGAGAGAATCTATTTGGCATAATAGAAAAAGTGTCAATAAATACTTCATTGCCATAATGATTTTGGACCTAGAAGAGGAATGTTCTATTGAATTAGAAAGGCAGAGACAAATTCCAACCCCCTAGAGAAGAGCATAAAATTTCAAGCTAGCTAATAGAAGATACACCCAACAACTGAGGCAAGGAGGAAAAATTGACCCCACATTTGAAGATCTTGAAAGATCTCTGGTAGTTGTTGAAGAGGAGATATAGGCTCAAATTTAAGAAATAGAAAGACTCCAAATTGATGTAAAAGAAAGAGCATCATCTGAAGTAGCCTTAGCAAGACCGAAGGATAGAAATAAGAATATAATGGTTGATAATGAGCATGAGGAACATAGGCCTAACATACCATGTGGAAGTAATACTGGTTCACTCTCTCTTCCACAATGACTTCATGGGCTCCCAAAAGGATCAAGAAATAACTTCCCAAAATTCAAAGGGGATAGTTCTCATCTCCCCAAAGAACATGTTGTAGTATTCATCACTGCTTTTGGATTGTTGGGAGTTGAAGATGAAGATTTTTCAGTTAGGCTCTTCGTGGAGTCACTCCATGAAAGAGATATTGAATGGTTCTACATGTTTCCCCCAAGATCTGTCACATGATGGGAAGTTATAAGAATTACATTTGAACATAGGTTCAATGTCACAGAAGATTGTCAGGATTTATTGGTCCAATCAGTTGAGATGAAGAAGGAGACCTCTGAATCAATGAGAGATTTTGTATCAAGGTATAATAGGTTAATAAGAAGGATCCCAAAACATGTGGTACCCCCTGAAAACAACTTGAAAAGGTTCTTCATCAGTGCTTTTCAATAAGAAGTTGGTTTCTTCCTCATAAGAGCCTAACCAAGAACATTGAGGGAAGTTCAAGACTTTGCAGTTGAGATTGATGATGATATAATTATTTCTAGAAAAGTGAAAGGACCAAATGGGAAGAAAAAAGGTTAGAGTTCAAATTCAGTCACCACTTATCCAATGTTCCAAAAAATGGAAAATGACCTAGTTGCTTTGAAGAAGCAGCTGTCACAAATCACAATGAGGAATGCTCCAAGGAGACCAAATATTCCTGATAGACCAAGAATTGCTCCACCTCATCATAATATTTCTCTAGATGCACCACCAATCAATGCCATCTGTGATACTAGGGAATCAGAAGAAGGAACAAACATTTAGGAAACTAAAGAAGAAATCATGGATGACTATGAAAACTATCTTGAAATTGAAGAGGTTGGCATGCATAATGGCCTGATTGAATACATTGATGATCAGGAAGAAGGTGATAAAGAAGCTCCAAGTTTTTCATGTCCTTTTTTCACTCATGCACAATCCAAGAATGGTGTTTTAGCCTCAACAATTACAACTGAGAGTAGGAAGAACGAAGAATATAACTCTTCAAATCCTTTACTAAACAAGACCATCACTAGGGGATCCCCTTTACCAATTTTCATGGAATTATCTAGAGATAAATCAAATTCGCCAGTTGTTAAGGATCACACTGTTGTGCCAAGTAAGTTATCTAATTCTTCTCCCAGCTCAAAATTTGTTAAGATAAATTCTCTTCTAAATGTTGGTTCTACAAGAACATCTAAATTTCAATCAAAGTCTACACCCCATCTCCTTCCAAGCATATTTCTACATTTCAAAAGGAGAACCAAATACCAAATGTAATGACACATCTTCCATTTAAGTACTCATCTACCATAACTTCATTTGAATTTGTAGAGCATGCTAGTAAAACCAAAGTCCTGCTCTCTAAAATTGAATAGCTAAAAACACATCCTGCCCAATTTGAAAGATTCATCAAGGCAGTCTGGGGTGGTAACTCTACATCCCCAATCTCTAATTCTAAAGGCTTACTTCCCACATTGTCTTCTCAAAACATGCTAGCCCTCAGTGCCTCCACCACCAACATAGTTTAGCCTTTTTACCTATCACTTCTGATCAAAGGTTTCTAGTTAAACAATTGCATTATAGATTATGGAGCCTCAGATAATGTGATGCTTGTAAAATTTGCAAATAATCTTGGCTTCACTTTTAACTAGGAAAATGGCACATGCTACTCAATGGAATCCAACCAAGTTTTCATATGTAGGAAGGACTAAGGATGCTCAGGTTGTACTAGATGATTACCCTGATAAGAAGATACTATTGACAATTTGGGTGGCATACATCCAAGCATCTTTTGGTATGCTATTGAGTAGAAGTTTTTGTAGAGATCTAGCTTGAGAAATAAAAATGGATTGGTCATCTGCAGCTATCCCCGTGAAAGGAGAAATGAAGAAGTTGCTTCTAGTTAGAAAAATGAATTTCATAGTGAGGAAGAATGATGATGTAAGAGCTGATATCCTTTTTCAAGATTGTGGGCTAGGAAAATACTTCCTCACATCAGAAAAAGAGGAGAACTCACCACTTCTCATGGAGGAAGATGAAGAACAAATGTAGACAATGGAGTTTGATGGCAGTCATTCTAGATCAGGCTCAAGAGCTGGTTTGGTATTATACTCTCCCTCCAATGAGGTATATCCTTTTGCCTACAAGCTGCAATTTGATAATACAAATAATACAACAGCATATGAAGCATTACTCTTAGGCATGAATGTAGTAGAGGACATGGGAATCGAGAAGTTGAGATGCAAAGGTTGTGGCAAAGCAGTTCCACTTGCAATATTAGGTGAAAAACCTCAGACTCAAGCACTATACAAACAAAGTGTGGGACTACATTGAATCCTTTGATGCATTCTCCATTGAAGCTATCCCTATAGAGTAGAATGAAAAGGTTGATTTTATAGCAGTGTCATCTTCCTTAGTGACACATCATCCTTCTTTTGGCAAGGATAAACTGACCATTGAGATGGTGTTCAGACCTAGCATACCAAACAATGCAAATCACTGATAGGTCTTCAATGATGAAAATCAGATCCTAGAATTCTTATAATAAAGGGATAAGTTCATTAATTTGTTCTTTGAAGGAAGTGAAAACCCACACTATGAATCATTCCCCAAAGAAGAGAAGGAAGGAATTCAGGGCATTTATGAAGAGGTAGTAATCAAACTGAAAGGAAACAAAATCCCTAAAGGCCTAGTTTCTTTGGAAGACCTCTTCGACAAGCATGACAGGTTCATCCAAGAGAAATAAAAAATATTCTTCTAGGTGTCCATCTGATTTTGATCAAGAAAACATTCATGCTTCATAGAATCCAAGGATGGTTAACATTGGTAAATGTTGCTCACGAGAAGAGAAAAGAAAGTTTGTTGCTCTGCTAAAATGGTACTCAGACGTCCTAGCCTACTCCTATGATTAACAAAAATATTTTCATCCAAAGGAAATACATCACTCCATTCCTTTGAAGAAAGGAGCTAATCCCTTCAGGAAGAAACAAAGGCCCTAAAATCCAAAGATTGCCAATGTTATCTAAGAATAGGTGACAATGATGCTCAATGCTAGAATCATGTTCCCCATCCACCATTCGACATGGGTGGATAAGATTTTGTCAGTAAGGAATAAGAATGGGGAAATAAGGATTTGTGTAGACTTCCAAAATCTGAATCAGGCATCTCTCAAGGACAACTACCCTCTTCTAATCATGGATCATATTTTGCAAGTAGTCGCGGGATCTGAAATACTCTCTTTTCTTGATGGATTCTTAGGGTACAACCAAATCAACGTGGCAACAGAGGATTGCAAAAAAATAGCCTTGACAACACCTTGGGGCATGTTTGCCTACAGTAAAATGCCTTTTCGCTTGATCAATGCCGAAGGCACTTTCTAGAGAGAAATGTACTTGGCCTTCAAATATTTGAAACATTACATTGTCATTTACCTTGATGACCTCATGGTTTTTTCAAAGAGGAGGGATATCATAGCTATCATTTCGAGAAACTCCTTGTAAGGTGTAGGGAACATGGCATTTCTCTAAATCCAAAGAAGTGCATTTTTAGAGTCACAGAAGGTAACTTGCTGGGAAACATTGTGAACAAACATGGAGCACACATTAATCTTGAGAGGGTCAGAGCTATCCAAGAACTAGCCTTACTAACCAACAAGAAGGGAGTTCATTCATTCTTTAGAAAGGTAAATAGCTTCCTTCGTCATTTTTTACCTGAGTTTTCTGAAATGACTAGGCATATAACTTCCATGACGAAGCCTCAAGCAAGTTTCAAGTGCAATAAGGAAGGAAAAACAACATTTGAGGAGATCAAGAAAGCCATTGCCAAAGCTCCAACTCTTGTATCCCCCAATTTCAACAAGGATTTCATCATGTATTGCTATGCATCAGAACATACACTCTTTGTTTTCCTTGTTCAAATAAATGATGAAGATTTGGAAGCACCCATTTCATTCATGAGTTGTCCTTTGAAAAATCATGAGGTAAAGTACATAAAAATTGGAGAAACATGCCTACATAGTGGTCAAAGTTGTTAAAAATTTCAGATTGGAAATTCTTAATTCCCACACAGTGGTGATAGTCTTTGGAAGTGCAATCAAGTCCATTTTGACTCAGCAAGACCCTAGGGCTAAGAGAGGAAGTTGGATTGTAAACACCCAAGAGTATGACTTGGAGATTACACCCTATAATCTGGTAAGAGGAAAAGGTTTGTGCAAGTTGATTGCTGAAGATGAAGCTCTTAAATCTTAGCAGGGAGAAAAATATGGTGTTTTCTCAACCTGTTTAGGAGATAGTCCACATGTGCTCTTTATCACCACTACTAATGAGTGGTATGTTGACATTTCTTACTACCTCACTTATGGAGAATTCTCTCCCCATATTGATTACAAACAAAGAAGAACACTCAAGCTAAAGGCAACCAAGTTTGTGATTTGGAATCATGCACTTTACAAGAGAGGCCTAGATGGTTGTTTCCTTAGGTGTGTAGATAAGGACCAGTAAGAAAATTTGCTTAGGGCATATCGTGATCAAGCTTGTGGTGGACATTTCTCAGCAATGGTCACCGCACATAAGATCCTCATAGGGAGATATTATTGGACCTCCATATTTATAGACACTTAAGATTGGGTTTCAAAATGTAAAGCATGCCAATGATTTGTTGGAAAGCCACAACTAGTTGCACTACCACTCAGACCTATGGTGATTGAAGAACCATTTCAGCAATGGGGTCTAGATTTTAATTGTGTTTCTAAATCCTCATTCTAGTGCATGGCATACTTATGTACTCACTACAACTGATTACTTCACTAAATGGGTGAAATCCATCTGACCAAAGCAAGCCAGCTCTGAAACAATCTGTAACTTTATCAAGGAGAATATCATTGTTTGTTTTGGAATACCACAGAAAATTGTTGTAGACAATGCCACCTATTTCTCTTCCAAGGAGCTCACAGATTTTTTTTATGACTTAGGAAACTCCCTATCCCACTATTCTAACTACTACCCATAGGGAAATGGGAAAGCTGAGTCAAACACCAAACAACATTGTTACCATTGTTTACAAACTGGTAGATGAGAATAAAAGGAACTGACACAAGAAGTTATAGAATGTATTTTGGGCCGATAGGATCACTCATAAGAAGGAAATAGGTATGTCACCTTTCCAAATGTTGTATGGAGTTGAGGTAGAGATTTCCCTCATAATCGAAATGTCAAATCTCAACTTGTTGCAAGAAATAGAAGATGGTCAATATAAAGACTCCATTGATAAGAGGATCCTCTTCCTAGAAAAGTTGGAGGAAAGTAGATGCCAAGTGGTGAATAGAAGTAGAGAACACCAATTGAAAGTGAATAAGATCTTTGAAAAGAAGGAAAAGGCAAGAGAATTCAAGGTTGGAGGTTTTTTTCCTCCTTTGGGACAAGAGAAGAGAACCAAAGGGAAGCCATGGAAAGTTTGATTCATTGTGGCTGCCATTCCGAATTAATGGAGCTTGAGGTGAGAATGCTTTCCTCCTCTCATACTTGGATAGAATGCCATTGGAATTGCCTCGAAGTGGGAAATCCTTGAAATTGTATCATCAGTGAAAGTGGGTTATCCCCCGCCTTGTACCATAGGTATTTCTCCTAGTGTGTTTCCATTTTCCATTGTGTGGTTTTGGTTTTTTTTGTTTGGTTTGGCTTGTGTCTTCCCTCCTTATTCTATTCTTTCTCATAAGTGTACATGACTCTATAAGACCCAATGGATAAGGCACTGGTCAACGTAATATGTCTTGAAACTTGAGATTCTGGATCCTCATGTCTTACCCTAGCCATGCCTAGTTCATGCCATGTCCCTAAAGCTTATGTCTCCCTAAAAATACTCTACATTTTCATAGCCAAATTCAAATGTTTTGAACTCATGCCCTTCGTTTTTGTTTTAAGACAAGTTAGAGATTCAAAAAAATAAGTAAAATTCGTTGCCCTAGAACTGTTTAAACCTCTGTTCTGCTCGTTCTTAGAAATCCTCCATTTCCCGGTTTGTGCACGTAATATTGTCTTTGCAACCTCTAGTTTTGATTAAAATTGTTCACTTGTTCTATGTCCTGGGCTATCAAATCATTTTTTTTCCTCCATGCTTCTGGTTCATGAAGGAAATTCAAAAATTGGACTCAAAACGATGACTTTTTCATCCTCTAAGTATTTTCCACAGTCAGGATGACGGGCTTCTTTTCCCTAGCAAAATTTGACCCCAATTAATGCAGGGTACATGGTCAAATCCTATTGGATGGGGAGGAATGAGATTTTTAGTGCTTAACACTTTTGGTCACTTTTGGCAAAAATCATAAATTTGCCCCGCGGCCCTGATCAGGCAATAAATGTAAAAGTCAAATTTTGAGCCCGTAGAAACAATTCAAAGCAGATGAGTGGGCCATTGGGGCACTTTTGGAAATTTAACCAAATTCCCAAAAGTGAAGTAAAATTTCTATAATGCTCCATGGCTCCGCCAAGGTCTTACGCCCGCCATTGTAAAGTCAAAGCGAAGGAGCGGAATGATAGAGGAAATTGAGCGTTTTTCAAAAAAGGTTAAAATGTTTAGAAAAGAGCTGTGACCCCATTTTTAATTAGAGGATGCCATGTGTCAAGAATTCAATTGGAGTAGCGGATCGGTGGAGAAATTTGTGTTTTTGAGCCTCTTTGCTAAAAAGGGAAAAAGTTAAAGTTGAAGCCCATAAGGAGAAAGTCAAAGGTGAAGCCTTCAATTGAAAAGTCAAAGTGGGAGAGTAGATCGGCAGAGAAATTTGTGTTTTTGAGCCTCTTTGCAAAAAAGGGTAAAACTTAATGTTGAATCTGACAGGGAGAAAGTCAATGGTGAAGCATGATTTTGAAAAGTCAAAGCAAGAGAGTAGAGTGGCAGAGGAATTTGAGTTTTTGAGCCTTTCTCCAAAAAAAAAGGTTAAAATGTTGAGAAAATAGCCATGATCCCATCTCCAACTAGAACGTGCCACATGTCCTAGTCAAATCGGAGTAGCTGGCTGGTGGAAGAAATTGAATTTTTGAGCCTTCATCCAAAAAATGTTAAAATTTTGAGAAAAGGGCTGCGATCCCATTTCCATTAAGAATGTGCCATGTTTCTAAGTTAAAAAGTCCAAGAGGGGTTGTGGGCCAATTTGTTCCAAATTGCAAAATTTCACAAAAACTCAAAAAATGCGAAAGGCTTCCACCGTAACCATTCCAATCCCTTGCTACTACGTGGATGACCCAATTTAAGAGTTAGAGGAGAAAATCAAATGGTCTATATTTAAACTGGAAAATTGAATGTAACAATTTCTTTGCAAGATGTGGTTTTTAACCCGCCATGAGCATTTTCTTCGCAATGGAGGAACTTGAAGAGGTTTAAATGATTTTTAAATATTGTAACCATTTTGGAATAGGATATAATGGCTTCTCAGAGCCATTCCAAAGGGATTGTGATTGATTTCAAAAAATACCAAAGTGCTATGTACTTAGAAGAGATAGAAAATGCCATACTTCTTCTATTTTCCCTTTTCCTCAGATTTTCCTCTATCCTGAAAGCTCTATACAAAGGTTGTTTTAGCTTCAATAATAAAAGAAGGAATTTTTTCCTTTTTAATTCAGAGATTTATTGGTACCTTGCAACCAATGAATTTCATTCGGTCTTGTAGCCTCTCCTGTAAATTCACTTTTCTTCTAACTATAAATTCATGTAAATGAAATTTCTAATTAATGTATGTGGGCATCTAATATTCTCCTCACAACATTAGTTTCTCCTATCTCAATTCCCACTCCATTTCTCATTCTTAGACAAATTTTCTTTCGTAGTTAGAAATTACTAGCTTTGCCATAGGGTTAGTGGAGTGCCCCTATTGGATCTCTTTTCAAAAGGTCACCATTGAAATCCACTTTTTCATGCATGCATATATATGGAAGCTGCATTGTTCATGTAGAGGTACTAAGATTCCCATAGCATTGGCTTGAATTTCACCAATTTTTCCACAAGACAAATTTACTCACCAACACTAGGCCACTATTGAAGTACTTAAAAATGGGTATGAGTTACAGTAAGTAACTTATACAAAAATACAAAGAGAAGGATCAGAATATAAGAACCCTTGGCATAATACTAGCCACAGAATTTGTTTCTAGACTACTATCTAAAATGCTACAGGTAACTTCTTCAATTGTTATGAAAAACTTATTTATTCGCTACAGGAAACTTCTCCACTCATACCCTATTTTACAAAGCACTCCAATTGGAAAAATCTCCATAATACTACAGACATCACGTGACTCTAGCTAAAGTAGAAAGAAAAAGGTAAGGACATGGACATTAAAATCAATGATTTTCTATTTTCTAATAAATGTGTATCTAGTTGGATATAGATATAATCATTTCTTATTCTAATGTGATGTCTTGAGAATTTTTCCCTTACCCACTTAATCAATTCCCACGAATGGCACGTGCCACGCATCCATCTCAGTTGAGATGACTGAGAATCACATCGAGGGGGAGGGAACACCCGTGTTACTATAAATTTGTTGTGGGAAGATGAGATTCATGAAGCATGTAGAAATATCGACATTCCATCATGCCATATTGATGATAAATGAATGATAGAAGGTATTTAAATATTTATCCCGTCAGATTTTAAAAAAAACCGCAAACTTGACAATGAGAAAAGAGTTAGGGTGCAAAGCTACAAAGAACAAAAAGAGGAAAAATTTTTTTTTTACAAACTATTAGATAAACCAGACCCATGGGAGGATTGGTGGTAAGAAGGTATCCATTGAAATTTACCCCATTAAAAAATGATATAGGTAGTTGGAGGATATTTGAACAAGTGGGGTGGACCGAATACATCTAGAAGATGGGTGAATATATCAAAGCTATCTCAAGGAAATTCCCTGTCACATTTGATGGAAAACAAGTAATGGTTCAGGGAATAATATTTCTAGTCACTCAATAATTAGTTACTCAGGTAACTGGCCTCCCATTAATAGGTGAAAACTTGAAGAAAATTTTAATTGCCACTTCACAAGGTAATATTATGTGTTGGCATGTAATAGTTTAGATTGATCAAAGGTGGAGTGGAGAGAATAATCCATCCTCAAGGATAGATAAACATAGCCTCGTACATAATCATTTACATCACCTATGAGGGACCATACTCCATGGTATATGTAATCCATTTCAAATTCTTAAATCACCTATGACATGGTAGGCTCATAAAAATCCCAAATAACTTGTGGAATATTTTCAATAAGATCGAAAAAGAATACCAGAAGGGGGAAGAGAAATCACTATCACACCATTGGATAATTTGGTTGGTAGGAAAACAAGGGATCTAAATCACCCAACTTCGAATCAACTGGGATAACCTGATAGAGAATGCAACTATCCATCCTCAAGGAAAAGAAGAAACAAGTGATGTTAAGGCTAACCCTAATGAACAACAGAGGAAAAATAAATACCTGAAAAAATAAGGGACACACTTCATAATACGGTTCCTAAGGGACGAATAGACTAAGGGTATAAGTGATCTTGTAGCAGCAGGAAGGGTCATAAGATCTACTTCTCAGAGGAGATGAAAGAGGAAACTCATAATTGCATAAGGAGAAGAAGAAGAGGAAAAATCCCCTCCTATCCTAAAACTCTCTCATGAAGAGGGAAGCTATGAAAAGATTTAACCTAAGGAGGAAAATGTTTCTACCCCACGAGTGTTAGTTATAGAAGAAAGAATTCCTTCATAAATAGTGGAAAGGGAAGAAGAAGGGCTCATCGAGGAGACAAGGATCCATATTACCACCACATCAAAGGGAAAACAAAAAACTTCATCAAAAAGGAAGAAACCATCTCCAAGGAGGTCCCACAGATTAAGAAAGAAAAAGGTCACACAAACTAAAATCCCTCTCGCACATTAGAATAAGTGTGGATGTATCCAAGGGAAAAACTAAATATAGGAGTTACATCACAGGGGATGGATTTGAAATGGTAATACATCCTAGTACCTCAGATGATTCTGAGGAATGAGGACCACATGAAGCAAAAGGAGGAGAAAAAATCCCTAAGAACTAGAAGCCACAAAAAAGGGGAGGAAGTAAGCTAGTATGCACATGAGATGGAGGATGAAGTCAAAGACATAAGACAAGTAATAGATTATAAGGATTATATAAACATGATGAATTCATTTGATCATGGATCATCTCCTTATAAACATCTATAATTTAATAATCTTGAACATGTAGTCAAAGAAATATACCCTTCGAGAGGTATACTAGGGGATATAGAAGGAATAAAAGCATTGTAAGCATTGATTGAAGTATTTGATGCCATAAAATGAGGCCAAGAATAATTACTCGAAGTAAAGGTCTCTGAGGTTCCCATTGCCATGAAATATTAGCACAACTTTGCAGGTCTTAGTTCGATGAATTGAATTTTTATTAATCCTTCCCTATAATCTTCTTTCTTGAAAGTATATTCTACTTGCTTCAGAGTAAATACTATTTTAGTTAGATTTTAGTCTTCCATGGTGCTGATTTTTATGAATTTTTCATAATTTTTGTGTGTGTAGCATAGCTTGAATGCATTAAAAAAGTTTGTTGTATCATACCATATTTCTTGTTAGATAGGATTGCATACCATGTCATCATTATTAGTACAGCTTTTCAGGGCTTGATTCCATGTATAGGTATTTTTAATCACTTATTATGGTTTAGTATGAATTCAAACTCAATCATTTCCACAGTAAAAAATGTTATAAGAATCAACAATGCCCAATAAATCCTTAATAATTTAGCCTTTCTTACAAAGCATGTTCTTAAAAACTAGGGGTTTCCTTGAAACATTTAACTTTTGGTATCAAAACAATAACTTCACCACACCCCTTTAACATTTACGCATGTCCTTTCACCATTTTAAGTGGATTAAAACAATAAAGAGAGTAATTAACACACCTTGTTGAAATAATGTCACTGTCTTAATTGAGGGAATTGACCTCATTTGAATATTTGAAAAACTTAACACACTCATTAAATGTCTCATTAAATATACAAACTATCAATATTTGAATGAGGATTATGATGCATTAAATGTCACAATGATAAATTAATTTCAATACATAAGAGGGAAAGGAATATGAGTTTTCAGAAGAAAAAAATTATTAATGAGTAATACTGATGAATGGGAGCACAAAGATCATCCTATTCACCTATCGAGAATATCTATATTCTTTTTTAATCCACAAGATTATTCACTGAAGAATGTGACACATTTGGGTGTATACATTTCCAAATTTCACCTTATTAATGCTTGCATGAGGCTTTAAGAATCATATAAATTTGCATATACTCAAATAACTCATAAGACATAGACGTTTCAGACATAAAGTTCTTTGACTACATCCAATGAATTGAACTGTCATCACCAATCCGGCACTATGATAATTCTTCACCGGGAACTCCTCGTGCTATGATTATTTACTAATGCACAGCCTTTAGTTTGGTGGATGTAATCTGGAAACAAAACAACAACCGAACACAAGAATACCATTGACTATGATAAGACAGAATGATGAAAAATCTGAAATATCAAAGTAAATTAAAATATTAACATGAAATTGTTACAATCTCACCCATGAGGTACTTCAACAAGACTATGGGAGAAACTTTACAATTATGCCTCTTGATGGCTTCTTCAACACACCTTTAACTGATGGCTTCCTTTGCACACTTCCTACAATATTTCTCACTACTTCTTTCTATGCTAAATGAGGGGGGTGGCCTCTCTATTTATAGAACTTCCAGGCTTATCCATCCTATCTCTAAGATAGGATAAGAAATCCACTCTGACGAATCATATTCCATACCTTAACTCTTATCTGTACATGTAAGCTTATCTCTTAAGATAAGATAAACCTTATCATTTTACATGGGTTCCACATTTTTAGAATTTTTACAAATAAAATACACAAAATATTTATGACCTCACTCCTTGTCCTTATTACCAATATAATATTCTAATTCCTAATCATGTAGACCCTACTTCTCTAATTACCCAAACTTTGACATTTTAACATTACCGGACCACTTACGACAAATATTTACTTTTTACAACATTCCTATTGTACTTTGACTGTTACCGTACTCCACATTATTGGCGACACCGTACTGACAGCGCCGTTATCTTCTATCAGACGCTACTACTAATTATACTTAACAACATCCTATTCCTAATACATACATTAATGAAATAGAAATTATGGAGGAAAATTTTAGTGTCGACATCTTCCCCCTTCCTAGCTTCTACTCCGTCCTCGGAGTAGACTATTCTGGTGCTTGGAAAATCTTCAACTTGTCGTGGTTGACCCATTTCGTAATGGGAGTGCCATCCAATTCCTCCAGTCGGTACGTACCATTTTCATGCACAGCTGCTATTTTGTAGGGCCCCATCCATTTTGGAAGAAATTTTCTCTGTCTTCTTTTTTTGTATCTGGAATCATATACTAGGACCAAGTCATTCACTTGAAATGGAGACCACCGGATCTTTTGATCAAAGTACTCCTTCTGCTTCATTTTCTTCTTATGGCTTGTATCCTTTGCTATTTCTCTCATTTCCTCCAGCAAATGAAGATGTACCAACCTTTCTTTTACTGAATCACTTTCATCCATCCTTTCATTTTTCATAACTCTCACAGTGGGAATATCAAACTCAATAGGAAGAACTGGATCAATGCCATAGGCCAACTGAAATGGGGAGTATCCTGTTGCTGACTTTGATGTTGCCCTATATGCCCACAATGCTGCATGAATCCTTTTATCCCATTTATGTACCTGCAAGGCTGCATCTTTTGCTAGAATTTGACACAGCACAAAATTTGTTCGTTCCACCTGTCCATTTGTGCTTGGCTTGTATGTTGTTGCCTTCCTGTGCTTAATAGAAAACTTATTGACTAGGGCTTCTACCACCTCATTAATGAAGTGGCTTCCTTGATCTGTTACAATTTCTAATGGACAACCAAATCTGGTGACAATGCGTTCATATATGAACCTTGCCACTTCATCCATGGAAGCTGTTTTCAATGGCCTAGCTTCAACCCACTTGGTTAAATAATCTGTGGCAACTACAATATACTTATTTTGGCGTGATGTAGTTGGAAGTGGACCTACAATGTCTATTCCCCACTTTTCAAAGGGACCAAGTGGAAGAATAGGACATAATGGAGCTGATGAAGTCTTACGGTTACCATGTGTTTGACAAATATCACATGTCTTACAATAATTATAACAATCTTTAAAAAGAGTGGGCCAGTGATAACCTGCATCCAAGATCCTTCTTGCTGTAAGTTGTCCAGAGAAGTGCCCTCCACATGTACCATTGTGGAATTCTTCTAGCAGCTCCTTTCCTTGATCACGTCCAACTGCCCTCTTGTACTGTCCATCAGGTCCTATTCGAAATAATGCTCCATGCAGAATAGAATATGGACGACTGGCTTGAGTAATCTTTCTCTTAGTCTTTGCATTGGCACCATCAGGAAACTTGAATTCATTCAGATAATTCCAAATATCTATGTATTCACTAGGGATTGTGTCAAGGGAGAACAATGCTGCATCGGGAAAATCATCATCATCACAAGATGATCCTAAACCATCATAGGCTCGAGAGAGTGCATCTGCATTGACATGCTTCTTTCCTGGCCTATCTATAATATCAAATTCAAATTCTTGTAGCAAAATTATCCATCTTGCTATCCTCCCTGATGGGTTAGGCTTATTGACAATATATTTCAGAGCCTGATGATCTGTTACAACTATAAATTTCTGCCCTAGCAAGTAATTTCTAAACTTCTTTACAGCAAAAATGATAGCCAGAGCCTCTTTTTCAGTTACAGTATAGTTTACCTCAGCACTGCTCATTTGTCTGCTCCCAAAGTAAATTGGATGTTCATTCCCATTTTCATCCTTTTGGCTCAAAGTACTTCCTAGTGCTGCATCTGAGGCATCAGTGTACACAATGAATGGCTTGCTCCAATCTGGATTCTTCAAAATAGGTGAAGACACCAGGGCTTCCTTCAATTGTCCAAAAGCTTCATGCGCCTTATTTCCTGGTTCATAAGTAACATCCTTCTTCAAGAACTGGGTTAGTGGCTGTGCAATCTTTGAGAAATTCTTGATGAACCTTCTATAGTAACCCACATGGCCTAAAAATGATCTCAACTTACTTCTATTCATAGGAAATGGTAAATCTTTGATTTTTGAAACTTTATCAGGATCAGTACCAATACCATCTCTGGATACAACATGCCCTAACAAAACACCTTTAGAACATCCAAAGACACACTTTGTAGGGTTTAGTGAGGCTTGTGCTTCATCTAACCTTTGAAATGTTGTCTCCATTTGGTGCAGGTGGTCCAACTTGCTCCCATAGATGCAAAAATCATCCAGAAATACTCTGATGAAGGTCCCAATGTAGGGTTCGAACACCCTATTCATCAAACGCTGGAATGTTGCTGGAGCATTACACAACCCAAAAGGCATAACTCTATAAGCAAACGTTCCCCAAGGAGTGGTGAACGTGGTCTTCAGCTGATCTTTCTCTGCTATACGAACTTGGTTGTAGCCGCTATATCCATCAGCAAAACTATAGCACTCCTGGCCAGCTACTTCGTCCAAGATCTGATCTGAAAATGGAAGAGGGTAATGATCCTTCTTTGTTGCCTTATTGAGCTTCCTGTAATCAACACAAATGCGTAGCTTCCCATTCTTTTTTATTGAGATCACAATGGGAGAAACCCATTCTGAATTCTCCACAGCAAATATGAATCCTGCATCAAGCAACTTATCTATTTCTTCTTTTACAGTCTTGGAAAAATTAGGATTCATTCTATATGGCATTTGCTTTATGGGCTTAGCACCATCTACCAGCTCAATACAATGTTCTACCCAACTTACTTGACGGAGTTCCTTGTAATCAAAAGTGAATAGGTGTATGTACCTTCGAAAGAGCTGGAGGTAGGATTCCTTCTCACTCTCCATCACAGCATCACCAATCTTTATTTGTTGGAGACGATCATCAACTTCTTCTTTAGATAATTTTATGGGGTCATGAGTTGGTGTGACTGGAAGGATATCCATGACTGAAACATCCACCTCACTTTCTTCATCTTCAGTGTCCACTTCACTGGTACTAGAGTAATCAGAGGATGTCCAATCATCAGTTTCATCACTTGAATCCACAGGTTCTGCTTTATGATGTCGAGGGATCACGTTTATCTTCACCCTCTCTCTACCACGTCCAAGTGTCATGAAACCTTCATTCCAGTAGTTTCTTGCATGAACTCTCCTTAGCCATGGTCTTCCCAGCAGCATTGGGTACGCAACAGTACCATTTTTCATCACCTGAAAGTCTACCACACATACAACACCCATAACAGATATTGCCACATTTGAAACTACACCTTCTGGTTTAGTTTTTCCTTTATTTAATGACCTTAACATAAGTGTTGAAGGGTGATCAATTTTTAAACCCAACATATTCATTACAGACTCGGTCATTACATTAACTGCAGCACCTCCATCAACTAAGACATCATGAATTGAAATACCATTACATAATACCTCAGCTTGTGGAGCATAGGGATCTGCCTCTGCCTCCAAAACAGGGACCTCAACCTCCTTCCTTCTTCGAGCATTGAGTCCACCTCGCAACTCCCGCCTCTTCTCAGAAGACATAGCCAAGAGTTGACCATATGTAATATTTGCAGGCCTTTTGGACAGATCTTCCAAGATGGAGTATGGTCCTTGCCCCTGTGAAATCAGAAAATCCTGCACACCCAACTTTCTTCTCCTATGTTTCTTACTAGTTTCTCCTTTCATCTTCTTAGGATCAGTTCCATCTTGATTATCTTTTTCTTTCTTTCTTTTTGTTACAAACACATCTACTTCATTATTTCTACTCTTATCTACTACATCAAGAGAATTCACAGGTGCTTTTCCTTTATCATTATCTCTTGTACCAGATGTAGAAGCTCTATCTGGACAATTATACTTATAATGACCCTTTTTATAACAACCATAACAAACAACTTCAGAAATATTTCTTTTTGGACCTCTATCTCCTCCCTGAGAACTAAATTCCTTTCCTTGAAGAAGATTAATAGTTAACTGGCCCATCTTCCTAAGCAGATCTTCATACTCAGTAGATGTACTAGGAGAAATATTTGTGCTCACCGGGAGTGGTTGTGGATTCTGGACCAAAGGTGCTGGTGTAGGCTCTACTTTAACAACAATTTCTTTGGGCTCCTCTTCCATGCTTTCTTCTTGCCTTCTTGCAATCTCCTTTGCTTGTTCAATGGTAGCTGGGTGGTCATACTTCACTCGTTGTCTGATCTCTGGCTTCATCCCAAGAATGAAGTGCTTACAGAGGAGATTATCCACGCCATTCATCAACCCATCCGCTAGTCCTTCCTTCCGGATCTGGGCATCGAGCTTCCTCCTTAGCTCTAGAACACGAGCATGATAATCCCTTATCTTCTCCTTCTCTCCTTGGGATAGCTTTGTGATCTCGATCATGAGATCTGCATATTTCTGTTGTTCACCAAATTCTTCAAGAAAACTTTCAGTTAATAAATCCCATGAATTTTTCACATTATCACCTAGTGTTTCAAACCACCTAAGTGCTGAACCATCCAAAAAGGTAGGAAAAAATTCAGTCCATTGTTCCCTTCTTATAAGGCCATTACAAATACAAGATCGCTTAAACTCTTGAATGAAAGAAGAAGCATCTTCATTAGATTGAGCTGAAAAAACAGGAATCTTTCCCATTTTCAAAAGTAACCACCGTGAAATACCAACCCACAAGTACAATCAACAAGACTTATGTGCACAAATAATTGGAATTACTATAGAAATGACCACGGTAAACTATGGTAAAACTTGACTTACTGCAGTAAAAACTGATTTTACTATGGTAAACACTATTCACGGTAAAAAGTGAAGTTACTGCGGTAAATACTATTCATGGTAAAAAGTGACTTTACTGTGATAAATACTATTCACAGCAAAAATGACTTTATCATGGTAACTACTATTCACGGTAAAAATGACTTTACCATGGTAACTACTATGCACAGTAAAAACAAGGTTACCCTCTAATTGATTTTTGACTAAGTGGGAATATCTCTCCAGAAAATCCACCAACGAGGAATGGTCCCGGCAACGGAACCAAAATGTCATCACCAATCCGGCACTATGATAATTCTTCACCGGGAACTCCTCGTGCTATGATTATTTACTAATGCACAGCCTTTAGTTTGGTGGATGTAATCTGGAAACAAAACAACAACCGAACACAAGAATACCATCGACTATGATAAGACAGAATGATGACAAATCTGAAATATCAAAGTAAATTATAATATTAACATGAAATTGTTACAATCTCACCCATGAGGTACTTCAACAAGACTATGGGAGAAACTTTACAATTACACCTCTTGATGGCTTCTTCAACACACCTTTAACTGATGGCTTCCTTTGCACACTTCCTACAATATTTCTCACTACTTCTTTCTATGCTAAATGAGGGGGGTGGCCTCTCTATTTATAGAACTTCCAGGCTTATCCATCCTATCTCTAAGATAGGATAAGAAATCCACTCTGACGAATCATATTCCATACCTTAACTCTTATCTGTACATGTAAGCTTATCTCTTAAGATAAGATAAACCTTATCATTTTACATGGGTTCCACATTTTTAGACTTTTTACAAATAAAATACACAAAATATTTATGACCTCACTCCTTGTCCTTATTACCAATATAATATTCTAATTCCTAATCATGTAGACCCTACTTCTCTAATTACCCAAACTTTGACATTTTAACATTACCGGACCACTTACGACAAATATTTACTTTTTACAACATTCCTATTGTACTTTGACTGTTACCGTACTCCACATTATTGGCGACACCGTACTGACGGCGCCGTTATCTTCTATCAGACGCTGCTACTAATTATACTTAACAACATCCTATTCCTAATACATACATTAATGAAATAGAAATTATGGAGGAAAATTTTAGTGTCAACAATGATACAAAAGTGCAGTATATAGCCGCAAGGGTAGTTATAACGAAAGTTTCTTTAGTTTCCCTTTCCTTTAATTAAGAATTATATTTTAATTAATTATATTATAACACTTAATGGACCTCAATTACAAATTACATTCTCATCATTGATAAGGCGAAATTTAAAATATTTCAATTAAAACAAAAGGCCTAAGAAATAGACGGAGGAACATTTGAAGTTGATGTTGCTGAAGTTTTCACTTTTAGAATCTGATTCCTTAATTTCTCAAGTGCTCCAACAATTTCCATGCCCTTGGGAATGACTGTGTTTTCAATGAATTTATTCCATCTATCCAAAGTGTTCTCCATCTCTTTACAAATGTCTCCATTATGTAGTATACTTTTGGTGACTTCCATGACCACATTATTCAGCTCGACGAACTCCTCCATCTTCCCTTTCAATACAATTTTAGCCTTAAATTTTTCTTGGACTACTTCCATTGGATATTTCTCTATTGAATTATCTTTGATCATCTTGCACATGAGAGATAGAGTGTCTCTTATAATTTATGATTCTAAGGATTCTCCCTTCTATGATTTCCTCTTAAAGAACCTAGAATTTCCATTTAACTGGTAAGATCCACTTCGTAGAGAGATTATTCTTATGATAATAAAAAATATTATGAGAAAGAAGAATATTCTCATCTATTGAAGTCATTATCCTAATATCTTTGACACATTCCAGCCAAATTTTTAACTCCTTTTCAGCTCATGTGATCATTGTGTCAAATTGGCTTTAACCCAAAGAGATGATATCATATAATATATAGGCCTCTTCTATGAAATTCAAACTAGATAGAAATATGCCTTACACTACAGAATCAATAGATTTCCAATAGGTAGAATTATTATGAAGATCCTTTATATCATGTGATTAATCATGAGATAGGACAATGGGATAGGGTAATGAAATCAATGGAACAAGATATAGTACCTTTTCACCAGAGATGAATGATTTGATGAAGTTAGAGAGGGACTGTAATTATTCCTCCATTTGTTCTTGTGTTAATTTCCCCTTTTCAACACTCTCAATGAATTTGGACATTTTTTCTTTCAGATTATGAATCTCAATCTCAGGAGTGGATTCACCTTGTTGAATTCTTGACAGTTCTAAATCTGAAAAAGTCAAATTATTTTTTATTCTTCTCTATCCTTAGCATGGAAAATCCTAGATACTATTCGACCTTTGATTTAGACACTAGCCTTGAAGTATTCTTGGACTTCTTGGGAGTAGGAGTTGTGCTAAGGAGATAAGCCACAACATCTAATCATGGAATAGTGATCTGGGAAGATTTTTTCCTTTCCTTTCTCTCAATCCTCACTTATACCCATGCAAAAGAATCACTTGATGATGGAGCAGAAAATTGGCCTAGAGAAAGCACATTCAAAGAACCAAGGGTTTGGGTAGAATTTACCTCCAAAGTATGTGTGCCAGTACTTGAAGAAGCCACTTCTTTGGGTGGTGATTAATACTTGACAATACTTATTGTTTCAAAATTTGGATCCAGATCTTTATCCCATTAACCTTATTCCTTTCCAAAACTACCACCTTAACAGTTTCTCTCCTCATGTTCATCTGTATCCTTCTCATCTTATTATGATATATCAATAATCTATTCAACCACTTGAAATTTTTTTGTGGGTCTAGGAGAGAGATAATTCTTACCTTCTTCTTCAGTTGTCACTTCTTTCTTCTCAATTCTTTCAATTTAATCTTTCTTAGAATGCACATTTATTGAAGATTCAACATGTGTGAGATAAAGAATTGGTTGGGAAGGAATATATGGTAGTGTAACAACAATATCCTTATGAGATGTGGAAGCTCTTTGTGTGAAATAAAATTCCATGGCTTCTTTGTAAGCGTTCATTTTTCTATCAAACCATATTTTGGTTCTCACTAAAACTGGGTTTATCAATTCATTAGGATCATCTCTTTCCTTTTTGTACCAGTAAATAGTTAGCAAGGTAGTAAGTATGTTGAATGGTTTTAATGTATTAAAGAGAATACAAGTCCTCATCATCATTAAGAAAGTATTTTGGCACTTTATATAGTTGAAAATATATTATTTGTTGTAAGGGGTGTCTTCCATACTACCTTCTTCTTAGTTCATATTCATTAGGGAAATCTTCCCAAAAGTCTTGTAAATAAGGTGAGTGATAGAAATTCATCCTGAGATGATTAAAAATGAAACTTTTAATGTAAAAATAGGACCTTTTATGCAAAGTATAGAGTTGAAAATAAGATATGGTCCTCTAAACATTTTGAGAATCCAATGTTGTTCTCCAAGTATAGTTTCCTGAGGTGATTGGGAACTAAATACTCTTGATCCTCTTGTATCTACAAGTCCTATGAAACATTTCTAGTTTCCTACATAATTATACTATCATTACATTACATAGGAAGTTTGTTTGGTGCTCCCTCAAAACAAGCCAGCCTAATGTATGATAACTTCTTGAAGTGGATGAACATGATAACATAGGTGGGTATTAATTGCTTGCCCTCTACTGACACACTTTTAGCTATATTTCTTTCTAATAACCTTACAGTGTACATGATGAAGGTGCCATCAACTCTCTTGAAGTTAGTCTTACTATATTCATAGGATAGCTAGGGATGGTACTCATATACAACTTCATTCTTGTTATCCTCAATTGTAGTGATCCCCAACCAAACTGTGTATGTGGAAATGGTATACATAAGGTATGAGGTATTATAGAATGACTTAAATTATTGTGCACTGACACGTTGTTTACTGAGATTATCACAGACAATCTGCCCCAATTTTAGGATCTTCTTGCCTTCACAAATGATATATATATATGCACATCCAATACTGGAACTTATTAATTTGTGGGAGACCCATAAACCTAGCCAGTAAAGTAATGATGTCATAAAATTCATCCTTTAAATCATACATATAAATTGTTTTGGCTAGTTTGGAGGCACGTCTCTTATAGGTTTTTATCTATGATCTAGGTATGATTGACTTATACTTTTATTTGTATTTCTCAAAACTTCCTTAATCTTGGTCTTTACTCAGGATGTTCGCATCTTCAACTACTAGGATCTTGAAGGAAGCATTTATAAAAGATGAATATAATCTAGCTATTACCTATACTTAGGGATCTACAATTTCTTTTGTGTCGTGGTTGAAATGAGAGATGCAAGAAAATACAGTGTCTACATATTGTAAAGAGAGGGGAAACCTAGCTGCATGTGCAAGGCCACTATCTTTTCTACATTGAGAAAGAAGAGTGGGATTTGATTTGAAAACAGATGCCCTAATCTCATTCAAGTATATATGGTGAACATTGTTGTCTCTAATATTGAGTAGTGAGGTTTCAAAGAAAGACAGATGCTCATATCCCCCATAATGGTACTTCATTATGACTAGGGAGCACAAATAGGTTTGAAAAAGAAGGGACTTAATGGATTATCAAGATGACTCAAGTGGTAGGGCATGTGGATGAAATTTGGAACAATTTCAGTCCTAGAGATGCTTAGAATAACATACCGTAGCTTTGGAAATGAAATTTTTTCCCATACTATAATAGTGGGCCTCAAAATTTTTAATTTGAATAAGGAATGTTCAATCTAGAGCTAAAACTAGGTTTACGGTGTGAGAGAGATACAAATCTTAGTATAATAATTTAAATGTGAGGTAAAAGTAAGAACCTTGTTTACCTTCTGTAACTGCCCATTTAGAATTCAGTTTGTTTGGTGTATTTATTGAGGATTTTACTACATTGTGGTGAATTAGGTATCTTGTGGAACATTCTCCCTTTATATTTTGGGGGAACAATGTTGTGAGCAACGTAGATTTCCGAGATATCCAGAATACACTAAATACATTTAGAATGCGGATGAGTCGCGTGTGTAGAGAACTGAGGTCTAAAAGGTACAAGGGTCCTAGGGCCATCGGGTTTCCACAGCTCTATAATACAAAGGACATTTAGTAATCAAGGATTTGTGGAATGGAAGGTCTGAGGTAAAAAGTACCCCTTTTTCCTCTGGGACCCGCAATGACCATAATACATAGGATTTGGAAATGTATTTGTAGTCCTTCATGTTCAACCCTAATTACAAAATATATCTAGGTATCAATCACTGAAAATGATTGAGAAACTTATTTTAAATCAATAGTTATCTTTCAAAGTGACCCAATATTTCATCTACACCTTAAGAACAACTATTTTAGGCTTTGGTCCAAATTTAATTTTTTTTGAATGGTGCAAACTGGGGATATACTCCTCTTACCATGGTTTCAAACCCTAGGCCTATGACAGAGCCTGAGAGATCCTATTTTATATTAATCATAAATTCCATACACTCCCACACATTTTCACCCTTTTTTACATTCCAAAGAATTATAGTAACCTACTCAATGCATATTTAATCATACTTAATTCATGAGAATATATCAAAGTCATAAAAATATGGTACAGTCTTATACACAGTGCTTAAGATAATTTCATTTCATTTTTTATCCCATCGAATTTTATATTGTCATTAGTTTCTTAAATATATCTATCATGTATATAGATTAATTCTCTTACCAATATTAGGAGGTATCTATAGAAAATAGTCATGGCATTTTATACACTTTGAGATCTCAAACATCAAGACTGTAACTCCCTTTTACATACAAACCAGAATTTTTCCAAATATACATATTCATTACAAAATTCTCTTCCCTAGACTACTTCCACGAGCCTCACCTTCCTCTTCTTTCAAACTAACTCCTCCAGCAAGTGTTTTTTCACATATACATCGGATTTTATCAATGGTAACTGATTATTACTCACTTGTCATGACTCAAACCATAGTTAAGGACATTTTTTACCCTTAAATAAATGTTTTTTCTCCTTTTTACATAGATTAGGAGTATTTATGATTACTGTTTCTCCTTTTCATAGGAAACTCATTACTCTTGAAAACTGCCTATGTTAAATTTATCTATTTGAAGCATAAATATTTCTTACAACAAACTATAACACAGTATTGCAATTTCTTCATTATCAACCATTGAAACAAGAAACAAAGATAATCATACAACCTATTGAACAAAACATGTGAGTTTTTACTAGAATAAATCAACTCCTTAACAACATTAATACATAGGGATTAAATTTTTTTAAAAATGTCATCTCTAGATCTTAAACTTATAAATCTGTCATTTACAATGCTTCCATTCAAGATTTTAGAGCTCCAATTCTTTCTCCCATCAATGATAATTTCAATTATGGTGCAAACAGTTACATGAGGGGTTTATATATGCATTCTGATTCTTCGTAACTGAATTTTCATTTTAATCACCTTTTATATTACATGTTTTTGCATTTAGCATGACATACTAAGACTCATCTAAGCCTGAGACCTTAATATTTAGACATTATACCACAATTATGCCTTTATAAATCCACCTTGACATTAATAGAGCTTTTCAAAAATATCCACAATCTTGAATTCTCTAATTCAACACTCACAATCCAATTACAAGCCCAAAAATTTCCTTCAACATTCAATTTGTCTTTTAGATGGAATTGGCCTAGTTTGAACTTTTGAAGAGATTAACAAACTCACAAAACTTTAAATCACCCTTAATGGCTTATAGAATATATCAACCTACTAGGATAACCCAAAATTTGATGACACCATAATATATGCAAATTCAAAGTTGAATCTCGTTCATCACGTTCCCTATAATCTTCTTACTTCGAAGTATAGTCTACTTTATTTGGAATGTAGAGTATTTTATTTGAAGTGTAGCATTACATGGAGTTTATATTTGTATAGTTTTCAAAAAAAAAATTGTAGTATAACTTGAATGCATTGAAAAACTCTACTTTATCATACCTTATTTCTTGTTGAATTGGCTTGAAGACCATGTGATCATTATTATTGCAACCTATTAGTGCTTATTTCCATGCATAACTATTTATTATAACTCATTCCCTATAATCTTCTTGATTAGAAGAATAGTTTACTTTGTTTAGAGTGTATACTATTTGCTTCGAATTGTAGCATTCTAAGGTTTTGATGTTTATGTAGTTTTCATAATTTTTTCTGTGTAGAATAGCTTGAATTATGAGAGAGGTCAGAAATGGTAATGAATTTATTGTGTATAAGATTAAATGTACACATAAAATTTGATCTTATTCTGGATTCCCTTCTCAACTAGAATACATTTGATTCAAATGAATATTACTTAGCAACTACGTGACTAAAATGTTAAATTTGGGTTTACCAACCTTAAGAGTGAATTGTACTATACAATTTGTACATTCAACAACAATGGCATGCATTCCCAGTCTCTACAGTGTCTCTTAAAGGTAAGGGCAGCAATATGGAGGGCCAAAAGGGGGTCTTAAGTGGATGAATTTTTCTGAAAAATAAAAACTTGAATTTGCATGCATTTTTTTGAAATAGTTACACCCAAAATTGGTAGATCTTGTATAAACGTGAATCATAACATTTGAGTCTAGTTTTTAAGATACTAATTTTTCTTGAAAACAAATAAGTTTAAGTGGGTCAAATAACAAAAATACCAATAGGTGGTCATGTTTTTGTTAAAAAACATAATAAAGTGACTTTCATGCACCCCACCATTTTTCCAGCACCATTTTTTTTTTTTGAAAACCCTTTGGTAGAAATATATGTAGCAGCATCTAATTGGGGATCCTTTTTTTTTAGTTTTTCTTAGGCACTAGTTTTTTTGATAATTTTTATAGTACATAATTTTTCAATTTTGAAAAATAACAGAGCTCTGAATGTGCCACCCCTCTAATTACATTAAAAATATCGAAAATTATGTATTTTATAATATGTAGATAATTAGGACTAGTTTTGGCAAGTATAATTATTTTTCAATTTCGATGAGCCAAAGAAAGGATACACGAAGAAAGATAGACATGTTTGAACTTCAAACGAATTTATAAAAAGGCATAGTTAGAAAATAATTAATATGGAAACCTTATATTAGTATGAAATTTTTTAAAATTATATTTTTAGAAAGAAGAAAATCTACTCTGTGTCGTGGTATAATTTTTCTAAACGAATTGATCATTTTATGTTGATTTATCATGGTGAAAAGTTCCATTTTTGAATTTTCCTGCAAAAACACATTATTTGTTCCAAACTTATGGAACTAGTCACATAGCTCCACGAGTTATGGTTTAGGAGATATTTATTTACATTATAATTTGGTCAGTACATAATTAATTTTAAGGATTCCAGCATTTAACCTAAATCTTTTAGCATTTAGATTCTATAATCAAAACCCTAAACTCTAAACCCTAAACCCTAAATAGTAGGCCCTAAACATAAACTCTAATCCTTGAGGCCTTAACCTTAAAACCTAAATCATAATCCCTTAAACATGATCCCTAAACCCTAAAAACTTAACCCTAAACCCTAAAACCTAAACACTAAAACCTAAACCCTAAACCCAAAACCTTAAATATTTGTCCCTTACCTGTGAGTGCTAAACTGTAACCCCTTAGCCAAAATCCTTAAGCCTTAAATCCTAAACCCCAAACCGTGACCCATGAGCCCTAAATACTAAACCCAAAAATATTACCCCTAAATGTTAAACCCTAAACTCTAAACCCAGAAATCTAAACGGTAAAAACTTAGTCCTAAACCCTAAACCATTATCCCTAAACCCTAAACCCTAAACCATAAAACCTAAACCCTGAGCCCTAAAAACCAAACCCTAAACACTAAAATGTATGACCTAAACCCTAAACCATCAACCCTTAACCTTGAGCTCCAACCTCTAAACTATAAACCCTAAACCCTAAAACTAAAATTATAAATTCTAAACCCTAAAACCTTAAGCCTAAGCCATAAACCATAAACCCTAAACCATAAACCTTAAGCCATAAACTTTGAACCCTAAATATTAAGCCCTAAATGCTATGACCTAAACCCTAAAATATGTACCCTAAAACATGAACCCTAAACAATAAACCCTAAACACTAATTCCTTAACCTTAAACCCTGAATTCTAAACCCTAAACCATGAAACTTGAACCCTTAACCGTTAGCCATTATACCTAAACACTAGCCATAAACCCTAAAACCTTGGCCCTTAACCCTTAACACTAAACCCAAAATCCTAAACCTAAACCCTAACTCCTACAACATTAACCCTGAATCTCAAACCCTTAACCCTAAACTTTAAACCTTAAACTCTGAACCATGAGCCCTAAAACCTAAACCCGAAACCTTAAGGCCAAAAAATAAACCCAAAACAATAAACCCTAAACCTTATGCCCTAAACCTAAATCCTAAACCTTCAATCCTTAACCATAAACCCTAAATCCTAATCCCTTAACCATGACTCTTATACCCTAAAACATAAACCCTTAACCATAAACCTTTAGCCCTCAACCCTAAGACATATCCCTAAACCTTAAACATCAAAATATTACATGTGAGCCCTAAACCCTAAACCCTAAGGCTTAACCCCTAAACATTGAGCCCTAAACCCTACACCCTTAAACATGAACCATGATCCCTAAATGCTGAACCCTCAACTATAAACCCTAAACCCTAATCCCTAACCCCTAAACCCTAAACACTGAACCATAAACCCTAAACATTGAATCCTAAATCCTAAACCTATAGACCTAAACCATAAACCTTAAACCCTAAGCATTGAGCCATAAACACTAAACCCTAAAAAATGAACTCTCCATCCTAAACCTTAAACCATCAACCCTTAACCCTGAGCCCTAAACCCTAAAAAAAAAATTCCTAAACCCTAAACACTAAATCCTAAACCTTAAACCCTAAATCCTAAACCCTTAACCATAAACAATACATCCTATACCATAAACCTTAAACCCTAATCCCTAAGCCCTAAACTGTAAATCATGAATTAAGAGCCCTGAGCTCTAAACCCTAAATCCTAAACCCGTAACTCTGAATCCTAAACCTTGAGCCATAAACCCTAAACATTAAACCCTACACCCTGATCCTTGATTCATGAGCCCTAAAATATAAACCCTAAACATTAAATCCTACACTCTGATCCTTGATTCATGAGCCCTAAACCGTAAACCGTAAACCCTATACCATGTACCCTAAGCACTAAACCATAAACCCTAATTCATAAACGCTAAACCTTAACCTATAAATTTTAAATCCTAAACCCTAAATTCTAAACCCTAAACCATGAACCCTAAACCCTAAACCATAAACCCTAAACACTGAATTCTCAACCCTAAACGTAAAACCCCAAACCCTAAACCGTTAACTCTTAACCGCGATCCCTAAACCCTAACCGTAAACTATAAAACCTAAAAATTTAACCCTTAACCCTAAACTCTAAACCCTAAAACATAAACTGAAAACCCTAAATGTAAACCCTAGCTACTAAACCATTAACCCTGAACCTTGAATGTTAAACCCTAAACCCTAAACCCTAAACCTTAAACCCTAAACTCTGCATATTGTTTAAAATACCCCTCTAGTCTATATTAGTTATTATAAAGTGAAAACTTTTGTTTATATTCAGCACTACAAGGATTTCCAAACCTCATATATTTCCAGTAGATCTCATCAGTGAGTTCACCCCTTTTAAATATAAATATTAGAACCATATTTCCTAGTCTCGTACCTAGAACCATCATTGAGTATTGCTGTACAACTAACTTGTTTATGAGAGGTGAGACAAGTAACTAAATGGATATGGCATTTACCTAGTGCCTTGTAATGCATATTACACATCTCTACAAAACCTTTTTCTCACCACATATACTTGCACTCTTGAATGTCAATGTATTCACACGCTGAAACAAATTTAACATTTCCCATACTTCCATGTATTGTATTATGGAAGATAGTAGGAACAATTGGAAGATGGAAAAAATAACCATCACAACACAAAAATGAATCTCAAAGGAAATGGAAGAAATATAAAGAATATACCATCGCCGAGGTGTAGATTTAAAATTAAAATGCCTATAGTACCCTCTCCTCTATAGAAAGAGAAATCTCTTCTTCTAATGGATTGAATAGAAAATTTAACAGAACTTCGACATGTTTTTAAACTAACCATAAAAACAAGGGAATGGCTAAGAACACACAGGGTCATCAATTGAATAGAAAATCTTTCATGTTTAGTTCCGAATGGGAGTCAACTGACGTACAGCTTAGTGGCATTCCATTCTTTGATGGTTACATTTATGATAAACCCGTGGATGCATTCAAAAGTTCATTCAAAAATATATGGGTAGTCATCAAGCCTAGTGAAGGGTGTGATGTGATTTCCACAAAACATGAAATGCATACAGATTTAGAGGTCATAACACGAATTTAAAAATATATCTATCATTATAAATGGAAGTTCGGGGCATCAAAGAAGGTCATTTCTATAGAATTTTGACAACTTGAAAGGATATACTTGAAGAAAAAAGTGGCGAGAAACAATGTGATTGGAAAGGAACCAATGTTTGATGTGGTTATCTATAGTTTCTTTAGAATGAGAATAAATTCCTATACCATGGGTTAAGGAATTAACATCTGGAACACTATTGAGACTGTTTATGTTCCTCCTACTACTTCCCCACTCACTAATGATCATAAGAAGGAATATATCAGTAACTCAAAAAACTTAAATCCAATCACAAGTGGTCTTGGAGAATATGAAATTGGAAAAGTGATGCATTGCAAGTATGAAAAGTAATCATTAGAAAAACTCAAAGTAATATAAGAAGGATAATCAAAGTCAAGAATTACTAAGATCCAAGCTTTTTGAAATCAGTTTGAATATCTTAAGATGAATGGTGATGAGTGTATTATAGCCTATCTTCTTAGAGTTGATAATATTGTTAATAGTATGAAAGGGTTAGGATAAGATCTAAAAGAGGAAGTTATTGTTCAAAACGTTTTTAAATCATTGAATCCAAAGTTTGATTCAAAAGAAATGTCTATAGAGGAAGAAAAGGATACCACTAAGGTAATAATGGATGAAATACATGTCACCCTAGCAGCCTATGATATGAGGATGATGCATTCTAAGCCCACAAATAAGGAGATAACCTTCAAGATGGAGTAAATGACTAAAGAAAATAATTAGAAATTTAAATATACTACTCTAGAGCTTGATGATGAGGAGCTATTACTTATGGTTCCTAGAAGAATGAAACTTCATACTGGTAGGTATTGTTGGTGCTCAAATTAGTCTTTCCTCATTTTTCATTGAAATTCTTTAGTTTGTGGGCTTTGTCATGTTTTCTATCTCCTTGTATTGATGCTTGAATACTCTTTCCTCCATTTAGTTTCCATGATCAGTCCCTTCCTTCGTCGAGGATCACTTAAAATGTAGAATTTGTTTTCCGTACCTCTGTTTGTGTGAAAGAGTCTATAACTTGGCCATAAAACTTGGGTTTTTCCTTTTCTTCCATTTTCCACTATCATGTTTTGTTTTCCTCGTCATTTTTGACAAAATTATTTATTAAAATGTGATTGGATGTAGCTCAATGGATCATATTTGGTCCTTATAACATTTTTAAATTCTCTTTCCTTGAAGAAAGATTCATTTTCTGGCTAAAATGGTGATTTTCCTACATTTAGGGTTTAATGGGTGTGTTTTTACCTATCAAATTTACATCTCAGCATTAGTGGAAATGTGGCCCTTTTTGGTTGGATGTGGATTGGCAGGGAACTTTAAAAACTCTATGGCTCACTTTAACTCAAAACTTGTCGACATGGAGGGCTGACACTCATATGAAAATTTGATTTTTGTTTTCACCTTGGAGTTACGCCGGGGAGACACATAGATATTTCCACTGCCTTTCCCAAACGTAGAATTTTTTTTCATGTGACCCGTACATTTTTGGTAGACCATGGACATGTGGAGGGCTTGTGCTCATTTTAGGATCTTCCTCAGGGTCCCACCTTAACAAGTGCGACAGAGAAACAAGCGGAGGATTCCACCGACTCCACTCTATACTTAAACTTTTCAAAGTAATTTTGAAAGGTCTGGGACATGTGGGGGGATCGTGATTGTTTGGGGACTGGCCTCTATATTTTATTTTTAAGAAGCACTAGGAGGACACTTGGAGGCTTCCGCTCACTGTGCCCTTTAATTGGACTTTTCAATGGCCAAAGAAAAATGTCTCAGACCCTAGACACATGGCACCTTCCACTGAACCTTCAAATTTTTAAAAGAATTTTGTCAGACTGAGACACGTGCTGAACCTGTGCTTGTTTGGGGTCTCTTCTTTTGGCGACTATCTCAAAATGCGCCATTGAGACACACGGAGGCTTCCACTGGCTCCTTTTTACACTAAGACTTTTCAAATGCCAAAAGATGCTTTTCTTTGGCCTTGGGCACATGGGAGGCCCACGATTGTTTAGAAACTTTCCCATGTACTTCTCCTTTGCAATTTCACTAATGAAACACGTGGATGGCTATGATATAAAGTAAAAAAGGAGAAGAATCAATGGTTGTTGTGTATTGCATCTTTTTTTCTACCGTTTTTGCTCCAAGACTCCTAGAGACATGAATATGCATTATTTTTCATCAATTTTGATGAAATTCCTTGTTTTCTTTATCTGTAAAGTGCCATTGATTGGATTTAGAACATAATTTTTGAGTCCACGGATTGTTAAGATTGATATTTTGAAGTTGGAATTTCTCAAGCACTTGTAAAAACGTTCATTACAAGAAAAGATGGATGCGAGAAGAATTTCAGAGGAAAGAGAGGGAAAAAGAGGAAATAATGAAGGTAGTAGGAACAAAAGATGAAAAAGGTGTTGCCTTGAGAGTGAAAAATATTTTCTGTTAGATCGAGCTATGCAGAGCCTCCAGAAAATGATTAAAACTAGGATTTCTCACATAACAAGATCATAATGATTAGAAGGATTGCCAAAAGGTTGTGGTATGACATCCTAATCATTAGTTGAGGGGCCAAGAAATGTGATCAGTTCATAATTGGTCCACCTTGCAGCTTTCAGATGTGAATTTGTTAAATGTCACTTTCGGAGGAAAATTGGTAACAAGAAAAGGTCCCTTGAATATTATTCTATTTTGGGGGAAGAAATGAGTGAGGAAATGTATAAATGAAATGATAATACTCTTATAAATGGTGAGAGGTTGAATTCTTAAGAGAAAAATTTGAGAATGTCATCTTCCTGAGAGACCAATCCGAGATAACCTATTAATTTCTTCTGTATTATATTTTCTATCATGTCAAGTTGGTTGCAGATGTATATCCATTGACAAGCACTAAGATTTCTCTGGAAGATTTCCCCTACTGATGAATCTAAGCAATTTATGTCTGCTTTGTTTCAGAATGTCTACGTATAGTTTCTTTCTTTCTTATTGCAATATTACATTGAAATCTTTGTGACAGTTTAGTGGTATTTGTAATTTTATTTCAAGAAGAGCCTTCATCCTGTGATGAGATAAAAAAATTTTAAATCACTCCAACTTCATTTGTTAATAAATATTGTTTGTAAGTCTTTAGGTGCACCTTAGACCTGATTGATCAAATATTGCGGTGTTTAATTGAGTCTTTTAACTCGATCCTTCATGTTAGAGTCTCAAAAAATGTGTTAAAATGTGATAATCTGGGCCTCCATTAAAGCACAACTTATAGTTGAAGGAACATCTTAACTATTATGAATTTTTCTGTTGTTGAGATGTCCATTATTCCGAAGTTCCTCAAATATCTAGTATAATCAAATTTATCCTTCTTAATCTCCCACCAAAATCATTCAGAAACCATGAATCCATCCTAAACTACCCCTTTTTTCCCAGTATATCCACAAAGGAACAAAATATATTTACTAAAATATGCCAAACAATCAGGATTTCTTAATGTCTTTAATAACCTTAGCCTTGTATTGAAAGTATCTCCATCTTTTAGAAGTGACAACTCTTGAGAGTTAAATTATGGATTATTGACCATATTTTCCCAAGTTTTTCTTCATAAAATTTGTCCAAAGGAAAGATATATGCATCTCCTTCATCAAATAGAGGTTACAGTAAGGGTTCTCTCACCCTTGTTGAAGAGGCACAACCTAAAGTAGTGAGCATAGGTAAAATCCTCTTGAAGGTGCTATCTATCTCTCCACAAATGTGAGTGACAAAGGGCCAGTTAGATCTCATCCCTAGCTACAAAATGACATGCACTATGATCTATCATCTCTAGGCTCCATGTCCAATCTATGTTACTGCTCAACTTAAAAGGGAGAACAAATTTGGATACCACCACTAGTGGCACCATTGTTGGGGATTATTTAGTGTTGCTGAGAAAGATTTGTTGATTTTTTGCCAATTCATATCCATTTGGCCTGTCAACAACACTAGTGGTTCCATTGCTAAGTATTACTTAGCGTTTTTGGAAAATATTTGTTGATTTATTTTTGTTTCATATCCATTTGGCCTATGAACAACACTAGTGGCATCATTATCGGGGAATATTTGAAGTATTTTAGAAATAAACTACATACAAACCCTAGTTTACTTATTACACATGTTGTGTGCTAATACCTTTGTTGAAACATCATTATCTATTTAGATCTATAAGAATTGATCAAAGTTGTGAGTTCCAAGTGTAGTGTTTCCATGTTATACAATTATTAAACTAAAATTTGTATCATCATAGATAAATTTGGGTAAAATAAGAGAAAATCTTGTAAGATTTTTATGAATCTGGTATTGACAGACATTTAATAGATCTTACATAGTGGATTTACATAAAATAAGGTGAAAATACTTAGTCGTGACTACATTTTATTTAAATTCTTTATAAATACCAATTTCTTAACATAGATCAACTAAGATTTGTCATTAATATCTACAAAGATGGAAGGAAGAAGATATTTCTTCGCTGAAGACCGTAGTAGAAAGTTATTTCAAGAGATATGAAAGTATAATTTAGAAGGAAGAATAATTTATAAGGCCATTGGAGATAAATCATCAAGAAAAGAGATCTCCATTGGTGAAACTGATCAGCCTGTGATTTAAGATTGTAGTACTTCCTCAAGTGCTTCTAAATCAGTTAGTGTCTTTGTTGAACTGAATTTTCCATCTAGAGAGGGGCATTCTTTTGTATTTTAAACATTTTCCTCTCAATCGGCCCTAGTATTTTCCAAATCTAATAGATTTTTCCAAGAAATAGAGCATTTAGATGGCAGTCATTCTAAAAATTATATCCCTATACCAAATAATCCCCTCACTCTTCATCATTATGTTTCTCCTGTAAGATCACCTCCTCAGAATAATATGGCTTAGCCTCTACCCAAAAATTCATTTGTTGTTAATACTTTTGGTCCCATCAGTTTTAAAGGTATGGCTAGCTATCCAAATTTTGTGCCACAAGATGTAAGAAACATATTGCCTAAGTTTCAGGGAAATAATGCAATCACTCGTTATCAGCACTTGAATCTCTTTGTCATTAGGATGGAGGAATTTGAGGATGTATACATTAAATATTTTATCAATACTCTAGAAGAATATGCAAGGGAATGGTATACATATTTCCAAAATAATTACATTGACTCCTAGAAAGAGATGAATAATGCTTCTATAATGTCGTATGGTGATAAAATACACCCTAGGTTTCTTTTATGAGAGTTTGAAAATATAAAAAGTAATCCTAACGAATTAGTGCCTGATTTCAATAGAAGATTTAACAAAACTGTGAGAATACTTCATGTTAATTTGAGGTCATGTGATCAATCATGTTTGATAAAGTATTCAGGTGCATTTGATAAGAAAGTTGCTTACTATTTGAGGCATGCCTTTACCATGGATATTTAAATTGAGAACAACATTAAAGCAGTTGGAAAACCTCCTAAGAGGGAGAGTGTTAAACTGATCAACCCTAAGAATCCTCAATCAAGTAAGGATGTGGATCTTGAGGAAGTTATATAGACTTTTTCTGGAGTTGTCAAAGAAATATCTTATAATTTAGTCAGGGAAGAGAAAGGAATTTGACAAGGTTCTCAAGGTCAACATAGGAAAAAAGGACAAGACATATTTACATATCATCCTAGAAATGATCATAGGTCTGATGATAGAGGTAAAAGACCCATGGGAGCTAGACAACCCCAAGCTAGGGAAAATAGAGTAGTGTTTGATCCTCTAAATGCTAGAGTTATTGTTGAAGAGAAAAATCAAATGGATTGGTGTGAAAAATCCTTCTTACCCCACCTGCCATGTGAATTAGATCAAAAAGTTGAAGAAGCTAATGATGATGATAACACTGATGATGATGCATGCATGGTGGACTACCCTACAAGCTCATAATAATGAGCAACATCAACTAAAGTTATAAGTGCAAGAACTGCTGCATGTTTTTGGGACTGCATTCACCCAGTACCTCTTATTCCTCCCTCTCATGATTTAGAAATAGATATGGTACAAGATTTTTAACTTCTTAATAATGATTTTGAGTACCTAAGAGATCTTATGATTAAGAAGTACGATGAAGGAATCCCATCAAAAGAGGATAGACAAATATTAATGAATATTGTTCTTGCCCAAGAAAAATATTATAACACAAGAAGTAAAGTTGTCAAAGGGGTAGGCCCTCAAGCCAAACCAAAAACCCCAGTCCTCACCAATGTCCTAGAAGAAACTCCAATGAAATATGCATCTAGAAAAGGCCTTGTTGTCTCGGGTAGAAATGGTTTTCCCATCCATGCCCAAAATGTGAAAAATCTTGTGCCATCCAACGAGTTTGTCAACCTTTCTCCAAAAGCTTCTTTGCCCAAATACATTCCTTATGACATTACCCAAGTCTTGAGTCAGATCAAGATGTTTCTCCCAATTATTGAATTGCTAAGGATTCCTAAGCACAAGAAGAGGGATTTTGAGTATTTGGGGTTGGAAGAAGATAGGAGTACCCAAGGTAGAAATGTAAATAATGTAAACACTCCTCCTCCAACCATTGTATACCTAAAAAGACCACCAACATTAGAGGAAATAGGTGAACCACCTAAATTTTACTTAGGAACATCTTTGGTTGAGTCTCAATTAAATTTTGATCCATTTTTTACAACACTGATTATTAAGGATAGAATGTTGCATAATCGTATGTTTGATTCCGGAGCATCATGCAATGTTATGCCTCTAGAGGTCATGAATGAACTGAAAATTAAAGTGAAAACATCTTATGGCAAGTTTATGGCAATGGATTCTCGAGAAGTCTGTAAATTGTTTGGTGGTACAACTTGTAGCTTATTTGGGTAATAACTTAAAAATTGATGTTGTTATTATTGATTTCCCTACCAAATGGGGCATGCCATTATCAAGAAAGTGGGCTGAATTTGTTCAAATGGATATGTCTTTTTCCACCATTCCAATTGAAGGAAGCCTTGTAAATTTGTATGGAGAGAAGAAAATGTTGCACCTTATTGAAGATCCCAATAATGTTTCTTATGAAGTGTTGTATGCTGATGTATTTGCAGATAAATTTGTTGGTTTTGTTGATGGGAAAGAGCATAAGATTGATCTGTGTAAATTTCATGAACAAGTGGGTTTACCTTGGACCTTGTTATTCAATGGAGCTTGTTAAAAATTTGGAAATGGGTTGTCATTGTTCTAATTTCTCCAGGCCAAGAAGAGTTTGTCTTTTCTTTCAAACTTAACTTTGAATGAACTACAAACATTGCTCAATATGAAGAATTGTTATTAGGCTTGAGAACTGCATGGAAATATAGTATAAAGGATATCATTGTGAAAGGGGATTCATAATTGATTGTCAAGAAAATTAAAAAATTGTATGCTACTAAAAATCAGAGAATGAAACAATCCAAGCATGCAGTCTGGGATTTGATTGAAATATTTTACTCTTTTAATATTGTGCACCATGATAGAAAATTTAATGGTGTTGTAGACAAGTTAGTAGTGCTAGGATATAGATTTGGGAATTGTAGAGTGTCTCCATTTTGTGAATATGATGTTGAAATACTAGCAAGGCCATCTATCCCTGATAAGGTTAAAAATTGGCAAGTGTTTGATGATGGATCCCAAGTGAAATGGTTTCAGCAGAAGCAAGGTGAGTTTACTGACCAAAATATAGAATGGGAATTAATAGTGTGTGTTGCTGAAGGAAAGGAAACTTTATTTGGAAAATACATCATCCAACTGAAGACAACCACGATTCCTAGAGGTTTGGTGGCTCTTGAATCAAACTTTGATAATGCTGATTGCATTATTAAAAAGAAGTATGTTTGTTTCAAGATATGTGGAAGATCACAACCTAGGCACAAAGGAAAAACCATGTATAATATGGTTAGGAAGCAATCTCAACAAGGAAGAGAAGCAGTCCTATGTTCAATTGTTAAAGAAATTATCAAGATTGCCTAGATTGGTATTACTTTGAGTTAAAGGCATATAGGAAAGATTTATTACAACATGAAATTTCTCTTGAATCTAATGCAAATCCTTTTAGGAAAAAAAAAGGCCCATCAATCCACTCCCTTCTTTGAAGATGTAAGAAGAACTGAAGAAGTTGAGGGATGCAGGGGTCATTCAGCCCATAAGGTACTCGACTTGGGTTGAAAACCTAGTGCTTGTCAGAAAAAAGAATTGTGATATAAGGATATGTGTAGACTTCAGGAACTTGAATAAAGCATCATTGAAATATAATTACCCTGAAAAACATGGAGAATATGTTATAATTGGTAAAAAGTCCTGAATTGTTGTCCGCTTTGGATGGTTTCTCTGGCGATAATCAAGTTGTTGTGAAGGAGTCAGAAAGAATAAAAAATTCCTTTACCACTCCTTGGGTAACTTATGTCTATGTCAAGATGCCTTTTAGCTTAATGAATACTGGAGTAGCTTTCCAAAGAGCAATAGATGTAGCATTTGTTGGTTATATTAATGACTTATTTGTTGTTTATCAAGAGGATATAACTACATTTTCAAGAAAAAGAGATGATCACTTGCAGCACTTGGAGAGAATGTTGTTAAGGTGTAGAGAGTATGGCATATCATTGAATCCCAAGAAGTTCCATAATTTTGGAGTGAAAAAGGAAAAGTTTCTTGGTCACATTATATCAAAGGAAGGGGTCATGATTGAGCCTGAGAGAGTGAAAACCGTGATCAAGGTTCCAATTAAAATAACTAAGAAGGGAGTTCAATCCTTCTTTGGACAAATAAACTTTATCAGAATATTTGTGTCTAACTTTGCTGAGTTGACCATCCACATTACTAGCATGTTGAAGAATGACCAATTTATCAAATGGGAAGAAGCTTCCATTCAATATTTTAATGGGATCAAGGAAGCACTAAAAGATTGCCCCTGTTTTGGCAGCCCCAAATTACAAGAAACATTTTCAAGTGTTTTCTTTTGTTTAAAAAAACACCATTGCATCTATTTTGTTGCAGAAGGTTGATGAAGGGGCTGAGAGACTGATTTCCTTTTTCAGTAAGGCATTACAAGGAGTTGAGTTGAAGTACACCATCATGGAGAAGAAATCATTTTCCTTGGTGAAAGTAACAAAGGTTTTCAGACCCTACATCTTGAGCTCTAAAGTCGTTGCTTATGTTCCCCACAACAAGGTCAAAGACATCTTATCAGGGATGGAGGTCTCAAGAAAAATATGTAGATGGGTAAAAAATTTGTAGGAATATGACATGGATATCCAAACCACGAAATTGGAAAGATGTTTGAGCCTATCTAAGGTTATGGATGAAAGTAACCTATAAACTATTGAGGTGAATAAAATAGAAGGAGAAAGAATGAATGCCCTTGAAAATTTTGTAAACTCTGAATGGTACAAATATATAATCTTTTATCTCAAACATATTTGTTGCCCTAAACATTTGAGTAAAAATCATAAAAGAGCTCTTAAGTTAGCCTCTCAAAAATATGTCAGTACTGATTTTGGGTTAGCTTGGAAGAACTCAAAGGGAGTGCTCTGAAGATGCATTGCTGAGAATGAAGCCCCAAAGGTAATTGTTGATAATCGTGGAGGAGCTTGTGGGGACATTTTGTTCCAGAAGAATTACAACACAAAATTTTGAGGGTTGTTATTGGTGGCCAACTCTCCTCAAGGATACAACTCTATTAGTTAGGAAATGTGAATGTTGCTAGCAGTTTTCTAGAAGAACGAAAGCTTCAGGATCCCTTCCTTTGTAGCCTATGTTATTTGAAGCCCCATTTAATTGATGGGGGATGGATTTCATTGGTGAAATTTATGATCCTTCTAGTGCTGGTCATAAATGGATTCTTATAGCCACTAATTAGTTCACTAAGTGGGTAGAAGAAATCCCCACTAAGAAGGCAACACACCAAGTTATCATGGGATTCATGGTGAATAAAATCATATGCAGGTTTGGAGTGCCAGCTAAAATTGTTGCTTATAATGCCATGAGTTTCAGAGCCAAACCTTTGGTGGAAATGTGTAGAGTAAGGAATAAATTTTACATATGCTTCTAACTATAATACCCAAAGAAATGGACAAGTTGAGTCCATCAATAAAAACTTGTTGAAGATCATTAGAAGAACCTTGGAGCTGAACAAAAAGAAGTGGGGTGAGCAACTAAAATTTACTGTTGTGGCTGACATAATCACTGTCAAAAGAGCTACTAGTAAGATCCCATTTGAGTTGGTATAGGGAACTCAAGCTTTTTTGCCCCTTCATTTCAGTTTGTTCAACAAATTTAAGATCAATAAGTTAGTCCATATGATGCTTGAATCAATCAGATTATTGAGTTAAATTAAGAAAAAAGGGCATCCCATTAGCGGCATGTGAAGTTCAAAGAAAAGTTGAAGAATTTATTTGATAAGAAGGTGAATCAAAGAGATTTTAGCATTGGGGATCTTGTGCTATTATGGGATAGTAGGAATGAAGATAAGGGAAAGAATGGTAAAATTGATGCATTGTGGATGGTCCCTTATTCAATTGATATTTGAATTAGTGAAAATACCTTCTTCCTAAAAGACATAGATGGGGAACTAATTGAATTTCATTTTAATGATAGGCATTTGAAACATTTCCTAGATTAATTTCTTAAAATACAGGTATACTCCATTTGTACATTATATAGTTATTTGTTTTCATTCTAATTTTGTGTTTTTGTTTGTTTTGGTTCTTGGTGACTTGGTTTTCCTAGTTTTTCGGTTTGTGTTTTGGAGGATGGTTATGGTTGTTTTTCTCTGCAAGCATATTCTTTGAATCCATTACCCAATGGTCTATTTTTGGCACTTTCTCTACTATTTGTTCTTGTGGCACTCACCAGGAGCTCCCATTTCCGATTCAGAGCCAATGTTTGTGCTCAAATTATTCTCTTCCCGTTTGTTATTGAAATTCTTCAGTTTGTGGGCTCTGTCGTGTTTTCTACTTCCTCGTATTGATTCTTGAAGACTTTGTCCTCCATTTTGTTGTCATGATTAGTCCCTTCCTTGGTCGATGATCACTTAAAATCAAGAATTTATTTTTCGTTCATCTATTCATGTGAAATAGTCTATAACTTGGGTGTAAAACTCAGGTTTTTCCTTTTCTTCCATTTTCCACAGTCACATTTTGTTGTCCCTATCATTTTTGTCCCAAATATTTATGAAAACATGATTGGATGTGGCTTAGTGGATCATATTTAGGCCTTATAACATTTCCAAATTCTCTATCCTTGAATAAATATTCATTTCCTGGCTCAAATGGTGATTTTCTTGCATTTATGGTTTGACAGGGGTATTTTTCCCTATCAATTTTACATCTTAGCATTAGTGGAAACATGGCTATTTTTGGTTGGATTCCACTCAATGGGGAACAATGAAAACTCTAAGGCTCACTTCAAATCAAAACTTGTCCATGTGGAGGGCTTACGCTCATCTAAAAATTTACTTATTGGTTTCACCTTAGAGTTGTGTCGGGGAGACACATGGAGATTTCTGCTGCCTTGCACAGATTTAGACAAAGTTTTCATGTGACCGATATAGTTTTGGCAGACCATGGAAATGTTGATGGCTGGAAATCATTTGAGGATCCATCTTAGGGTCCCACCTTAACAAGTGTGACATAGAGACATTCGGAGCCTTTCGTCTGCTCCGCTTTATAGTTAAACTTTCCAAAATAATTTTGAAAGACCTGGGACAAATGGATGGACCGCACCTATTTGGTGACCAGCCCCTAATTTTTATTTTGAAGAAGTGCCATGAGGACACTTGGAGGCTTCCGTTCACTCTGCTCTTTACTTGGAATTTTCAATGGCCAAAGAAAAATGTCTCAGACCCTAGACACATGACACCTTCTACTGAACCTTCAAATTTTTTAGCAAACTCTACCAGAATAAGACACGTGGTGAACTCACACTTTTTTGTGGTCTCTAATTTTGGGGACTATCTCAAAATGTGCCATTGAGAGATGTGGAGGCTTCTACTGGCTCCTTTTTACATTGAACCTTTTCAAAGGCGAAAAGACTTTTTTCATGGGTACTGGGAATGTGGAAGGCCTGTGCTTGTTTGGAAACTTTCCCCTGTACTTCTCCTTTGTAGTTGTACCATGGAAACACGTGGACAACTACGATATAAAGTAGAAAAGGGGTAGAATCAATGGTTGTGTATTGCATCTGTTTTTCTATCATTTTTTCTCTAAGACTCCTGAAGACATGAATACACATTGGTTTTCATCATTTTTGATGAAATTCCTTGTCATCTACGTCTCTAAAGTTCCATTGAATGGATTCAGAACTTAATTTATGAGTCCAAGGATTATTAAGATTGATATTTTGAATTTTTAATTGCTCAAGAACTTGTAAAAATGTAAATTACCAGAAAATATGGATGCGGGGAAGAATTTCAAAGGAAAGAGAGGGAAAATTATTAAATGACGAAGGTATCAAGAGAAAAATATGAAAAGGTGTTTCCTTGAGAGTGAAAAATATTACCTATCAGATTTAGTTGTGCAGAGCCTCTAGAAAATGATTAAAAAGGGGATTTCTTGTATGACAGGATCAAAATTATTAGAAGGATTACCAAATTTTTTTGGCATGGCATCCTAGTCATTAGTCGAGGGCCCAAGAAATGTGATCAGTTCACAATTGGCCCACTTGGTATCTTTCAGATGTGAATTTAATAAATGTTACTTTTAGAGGTAAATTGGTAACAAGATAAGGTCCCTTGAATATTCCTCTCTTTTGGGGGCAAAGTTGAGTGAGAAAAATGTATAAATGAAATGAGAATACTCTTGCAAATTCTTAGAGGTTGAATTATTATTAGAAAAAATTGAGAAATTTCTCTTCTAAGAGACCAATCCGAGATAACCTATTAATTTATTCTATGTTATATTTTCTATCATGTCAAGTTGGTTGCAGATGTATAACCATTGATGAGAAATAATATTTCTCTAGAATATTTCCCCTGCTAATGAATCTAAGTAATTTTGAAATAAATTTGTGTCAATCTCTAGCAATTTGTGTCTTCCTTATTTTAGAATGTCTGGAAATATTATCTTTCATTCCTATTGCAAAATTACATTGAAATATTTGTTAAATCTTATAGGATCTTGTCCCTGTGATAGCTTAGAGGTATTTTTAATTTTATTTCAAGAAGATCCTTCATCATGTGATGAGATAAACAAATTTAAAATCATTGCAGTATCATCTTTTCATAAATATTGTTTGCATGTATTTGGGTGTACCTTAGGCGTGATTGATTAGAGATTGTGGTGCTTAATTGATTCACTTTACTTGAGCCTTAATGTTAGACTCTCAAATATTATGTGAAAATGTGCTAATCTGGGCCTCCATTGAAGCACACCTTCTAGTTGAAGGAACATATTAACTATTCTGAAGCTTTCTATTGTTGATTTGTCCATTGTTGTGAAGTCCATAAAAGATGTGATATAATTAACTATATCCTGCTTAATATCCCACCAAAATCATTCAAAAACCATGAATCCATCCTAAACTACCCTTGTTTTCCCTGTATATCCACAAAGGAACAAAATCTATTTGCTAAAATATGTAGAACAATAAGTATTTTTTTACTGTCTTTAGTAACCTTAGCCTTGTGTTGAAATTATCTCCATCTTTTATAAGTGACAACTCTTAAGAGTTAAATTATGGAGTATTGACCGTATTTTCCCAAGGTTTTCTTCATAAAATTTATGCAAAAGAAGGATATCTCCATCTCCTTCATCAAACATAGGTTACACTAAGGGTCCTCTCACCTTGGTTGAAGAGGCACAACTAAAAGTAGTGAGGATAGGTCAAATCCTCTTGAAGGTGTTATCCATCTCTCCACAAATCTGAGTGACAAAGGGCCAGTTAGATCTCATCCCCAGCTACAAAATGATACACACTATGATTTATATTTCTTTAAGCTCCATGTTCAATCTGTGTTGTTTCTCGGCTTGAAAGGGAGAAGAAATTTTGATACCAACAGGTACAAAGGAAACCTTCTTTTTAAATGCTTTTCATGTGGTAAGATTGGTTATTTTTCTGGGAAGTGTCCTTATAGAAATTATAACAAAATTTATGATGATCATGATAGTGATAATGAGAAGAAGAATATGAAATATGATAAGAAGAAAAAATGGTTCAATAGGAATGAATATGAACACAAATAAGAAGATTCTCTACACTAAAAAAGAGTAATTTGAGAGTGAAGAAGAGAGATATGATTCAGAGGTTGAATCTGATCACAATGATGTTAGTGATGAAGTTATTTTCATTAAAAAGGAGGTGATGAGATCCTCTAGGGGTGGATCTATTCCTTGGGGTGATATTTGACATAATTCTTGCAAGATAGAAGAAGGATACGATGATGTTATAAGGATTAAATTAGCATGTGTGTAATATGAAATTGAACATGTTGATAAGAACAACAAAAATATGGGAGCTCAAGTCAAGCGATATGAGAAAAAAATACAAAAACTACAAAGGAACCATTGATAAATCTATGAAAAACTAGAAGAATCAGTAATAAGACTAGAAGTGCAGATGAGTAACATGAATCTAAGCCTTTAATCTAAGGTAAAAGAAGTGAAATTTCTTAATAAGGAACTCACATATGCTACAAAAAAGGATAATAGCTATCAAAATTTTGAAGAAAGTAAAAAATATCTTGATGATCTCTTGAGAAATAAAAAGGATGCTTCTCATAGGACTGGTTTAGGATTTAAATATGAAGTCAAGAGAAAAAAATTGGTGAAATCGTATCTGATTCCATGCAATGAAGTGGGAGAATCAAGCACTGTGGAAGGAAATAAGGTGCCTCGAGCCAAGAACATAAATAAAATAAAAAATAATAGGCAACCTAATGCCTCAAGGTATGAGGGGTCTTTCAATGGTCTTTTTATACATGTAATGCTTTTGGTCATGAGGCTAAGGAATGTAGAAGAGATTTTATAAACACTCAGCAATGGAGAAACATCAAATATTATTATGAAAAGAAGGTTGGATGCTTCAAATGCAATCAAGTAGATCACCGTGCTAGTGAATGTATCAATGACTCATCTAGACACTTTTATGAGCTAAACAAAGAAAAAAAATGGTGTGTTATAAATGTAACAAGGTTGGGCATGTGGAAATGAACTACTTCCATGATTTCTCAGGTAAAATGAGAATTTACTCAGGCCCTAGAGTGTAAGAGTGTGGTGCTCAAATAACTAGAATGCATGAAACTAGTCCTAGAAGGACTAATGAAGCTAACAAAGAAAATCGTGTACCTTGAAGTGCAAATGATGGTTAAAGAAGATGTGTTTCTCATTGCTGAGAGAAGATAAGGGAAGATGAAGGAGTTTTTCATGTACCCAACAAGGCTTGGGACCCCTTCAAGACCTTCTTTTAGGACTCCTTAGAACAAGTATACCTTCACTACGCTACGTGAAGGTATATCAAAGAATATGAAGCATATAAGTGAAGGGGAGTTGTCTAAGTCATCCTATGTCTCCTCCACAAGGTTAATGTATGTTCGTTGTGTATTTTGTATGCATCTTAGTTCATTTGAGTTGGTCTTGTATCTAAGTGATCATGTTCTCTGTGGTGGCATAATTAGAGCATATATTTGAGTTCTTTTGGTTCGTATGATGGTTTTCTTGATCTGTATTTATTATCAGGTGATTCAATATGCTTGGAATCCTCTTGGTCATGTCATTTTTTGTGGGTTAGTTTCTCTGAACTCTTGGTGTATGTTGAACATGTTTGTGTATCTCAATATTGTTGAATTATGTAGTTATAAAAAGTTATAACTCTATACTGAGACATTAAACTTTTATGATGTGTTCATCATGTGTTCAAGGGGTCTATCATGAGTATGATGTGTTGAGTAGCTATGTGAAGTTTAAATTTTTCATCATGAGTCTCTGTGTACTCAATTTCTTTATGGTGTTAGTCTTACCAACATGTGTGTCTGGTTTGTGTCTTGTTCTTGAGTGTATTTGGGTGTGTTTCATGAGATACTAAACTAGTTTCTAGACCTCTGAGTTTTTTTAAATGTGGTCTATGGTGATCAAGTTCTATCTTGATCAATTTTCACTCAAGAAGATGAACTGTAACCATGATATGGTTAAGAAAACATTATTTTCTAACAAAATATATAGTGCTACAGGTATGAGAAGTAATTTTTCCTCATATCTATACCTTGAAGAGGTGTTAATCATGATTTAATATATTACTGAAAGGTGATAGTGCTATTTTCTAAGTGACATGAGCTAAATTCCAACAATATTGATACTTCATTACCTCTGACAGTGTCTACACTCTCCAACTAAGTGATATTCATAGAAAATCAGTTTTGAAAGGTCATATGATGGAATTTTAAGCTAAAATTTTGATAAAATCATATAGGGTCATATTTATTAAGGATGTGAAAGTTTTGAGCCCCAGATATGTATAATGCTTTAGTTACACATGAAATTTTTTAATTGTTTTTCTTGTGACCTAGAAAGGGATGATTGGAAAGTTAACAATGGTTATGGTCTATAAAATGGGTATTCATAATTTAAAAAGGTTATATGAATCAGTAATAATCTTTATGAAGTGTAAAAATTCATATAGAAGGTGAGCCATATGATCTAGACAAGTTGTTATGATGATACTTAGTTGTTCTTCACAATAATTTGTGGTACAAGTTATTTGCTACAGTAGATGGGAAAAATTAAAGGTATATTATATATAAATTATTCTTTCCCTCATCCTAGTACTGATTTAACTGTTTAAAAGTATTGGGAGTGTATTTTTTTTTAATCTCAGTTGATATGTACTTGTGGGAGTCTCTTGGTGACCCATAAAGAAAATGATCACCTACAGGTTTAGAAGAGGTAGAGTATGCTTTTATCTGTAGTATGAAACCTATCCTAGGATTATCCTGATTTTGAAAGGTATGATTCATTAATATATCTATGATTTTAAATGGGATGGTGTATGGAGAAGTACTTAGGTTCTTGCAAAGGATTAAAATCTTGTTCTTTCTCCATAATAGCATCCTACAGACCTGTAGAAGCTCAGATTAGCACGATGAGAATCATGTTGAAGTCAAATGATATATTTCAATAATTTGTATGATATTTTCATGGTGAATATGTAAAGATAAGTACAATAATTTGATGAAATGGTCATTTTTTTGGGTTAAAATGTTGTTCTTGACCTCCAAGTGAATTTTGAGACATTTCTATATTTGCCTGAGATAGATTTTTTGATAGATGTTATGGCCTATGTTTTCTTTTCATGGCAGGGGGAGCTTAATCTATCTCACCATGCAAGAGCTTTTAACTACTTAAGAAACATAAAGATAGTTTAATTCCTTCTCAGTGGAAGTTTTTATAGATATAGGTTGTTGATAGTCCTCTAACAATATTAAACAATTGTCATTACAAGAAGAAATGTTTCTCAAGGTGTATGTGAGCTCTCCAAGATAGGGGGAGTTCTTAGTTATTCCTTTAGGGGATTGAAATGGCATTCTAAATGCCATTCAAGGTGTGAAATTGATGTTTTCTTCTTTATCCATGATTAAGATTATATGTCTTAGCTTATATCAGGCATATATGATTGTAGAAGACTAAGAAAGTTTCTTAGGGACTGCTAAAATTTGCAAAGCTGATTTAAAGACATGGTAGCAAGGATAGTTGCTCTATTTTTTTCTCTTGAGCTATTATTTTAGGAATTATGTCTAGGGGCAGTGATGTTTCTTAAATAAAATCTTGGTTGACTTGTGGTTGCATGTAAAAGTTGGTAAAAATTGCTCTAAAAAGTTTGTTTTGGACTCATAGTGTTGGTATGGTATGAAGAGAAATATTATGCTTGGTATATAGCTTGTCTTGGGTCTAGAGAGGATAGAAGTTATTCAAGGAAGAATTTAAAAATATTTTTCATGAGGAAATTAACATTGTTGGCATGTGTGAGTAGTATATGACTCAGATTTTAGGTTATTAGAATGGTTCCAGGATGACAAAAATAGGGGTAGAGAGTAAAAAGTGCTTATTTTTCATGCTTGTGATGTGGATTATGAAGATTTATCCCCAAAAAAGTGAGTTCATCCTTCTTTCATTATTTTTAGTGTTTTTCAAATACTTTAACTACTTATTCCATAGGATCTTATTGTTTGAATGCCTAAAATGAAGGCAAGAATCAACCTTTAAGAAAATATAAAGAGTTTGAGGTTCTTTGAGACCTTTGGTTGATGTTCGAACAAAATCATGATGGTATGAAGTTGAGGTAGGTGAAGAAAGTAAGATACATGTATGGCTTTGTCATTAATCTAAAAAGGGGGAGAATTTAAGGTTTTTTTCAATCAATGACAAAGGGGGAGTTTTTTAACATGTGGTTCTAATAGGTGTTGTCATTGATACAAATCCACATAAATGAAAAATTTAATGTTACAGTATGATGTTTTATTTGATGATAACATATTGGTTTAGATGTGTTTGAAGTGATATGGTGGGATTCTATTGCCTAGGAGATGTAACATGACAATATGATATTATTGGATGTTTGGGAAGCACCTTTACATGATGAATATAATTTTTTGAGGGTGTTTGATAACTCAAAAAAGTGGCATAGTTCAGGTTTATGTGTTTCACTTTGTTACAGGTGTTCATTAGCAGTAGGTATAAAAAATTGGAGGCGTGACAAATTGGTTAGGAGCTATATGATCTCATGGAAGAATGTATTTACATGTATAATTATATATGAGTTATTTTTACATCATTTTCATAGTTTTATTGTTTAGTTATTGCATTATTTTAGTTGACCCTAGCTTCTATAGTGAGAGTCCCTATGGTGAAGCTATGAAAATGAGATAGAATGGAGAGATTGAGGTATTGCATAGACATTATTATGATTGGATATGTTATAGGGATGAAACCTAGTGAAATGAGAAAAATTTAACGTACCCATGTTGGGTATTTTTCCAAATATGGCTGATTTTGCCAAACATTGTTAAAATCTAGTCATCTTCCAGCTCGAAGTTGAACTTTAGATGCTCATTGTGAACAATTTGATTTCCATTGGAAATTTTTCCTTTCAAGGAATCTTATATGGTATGTTTAAAAGGTTTCAAAAAAATAATGAGGCCATTTTATAGTCACATTTTTGTGAATGAATGTCAAGAAGGTAAAGAGGTCTTAAACCCTAGTTAAACCCTATCCATGATAAATTCAAAGAAAGTGAAGTATAGTGACACAGTTCTGATTATTTCATCAAAAGTGATGAGTGGTTGTTGTAGAAGAATATCTCATATTTCCATAAATGTATAGTTGAGGTCATGGTAATGAGTGGGACCCACATAAAAACAATAGTTTCTGAAGAAGAAGGTTTTGGGACAAGGTTCTCCTAAGGAATAAATTATTAAATTGAGGGTTCATGATGAATTATATATATATTTTATTTATATGAATTTTTGTGAGCATGATCATGTAGGTACATGGGTTTTTAGGTCCAAATAGGTTGACTGGTCAAAGGGTAGGTTTGGGAGCTCAAATATCAGGGTTTAGTAAAATTTTCATAACTTGAGCTATAGGTGGATTTTGGTAGTGATTCCAGTTATGTTGGAAATGCGATTCAGATATAATTATAGTGATATGATATTTTCCTCGTGATTAGGTAATTTTAGGTTTTATAGGGAATTCTTTGGATAAGAATATATTTGGTAGTTTAAGACAACATGTGTTTTGTGAATGTTTGATGTATTTTTAAGAATGATATGGATTGGGTGATGATTCCTATCACCAATAATGTCAAGAAGTGTTGATTGGGAATCCAATTAATACATTTATTAGTATTGAATTTCTGTATAAATGTTTTTATGAGCTAACGTTTGGAAACAACATTTTTGGCAGCTTATTTTGGTGAAGGAAAAAGTTGTAATGGTTTGAAGAGATGGATGTTTCAGGACTTATAACTTGCTGAAAAATGTTCTATAGATTCTTAAATTTCAATCAAGTTGTCACAGAGCATGATTTTCTCTTTTTGAAGTTATTTTGTGGCCTTATGAAGTTTTCATGGCGATGAAGGTTGTAGGAAACAAGTCTTTTGAGAATTACAAAAGGAAGTGGGCCTAGTAAATGAAATATTTTAATTGGTTGATATTAATTAAAAACACGAATGATTTTTTAATGATATTTTAATCATATGAAAGGGGTTTTGGGTCATGAATATGTATAAAATTAATGTAAGGGAATGTTTAAGAAAGTACCCATTGGGTTTTGAGCCATTTTTACCTTGTGTAATAGGGGTTTTAGCTAGGACAAGATAATTAGGTATTTTGTAGCTATTTTATTTAAAATTTAAAAAATTTATTTGATATATGGATCTAAAAAAAATGAAGGAAAATGTTGGGCCTAAGTTTGAATGTGTAGAAGCATATAAAATCATGGTTTTTGGTGCCTTTTAGAACTAGTTGAGTGTGTGCATGTGGACCAACCTAGGTGAGGTGTGATTGCAGGTGTTTAAGCATGATTTGGAGCTAATTTTTTTTTTCAGTTTGAGAAAAATTATATGAGGTGACAGTAAGATTTAGATGATTTTTAGAGGGTTTGAATAGCTTCTTTTTTGGAGAGTGGTCACCTAGGGTTTGTGTGAAGAAGTGCGGGATGAACAAGGGGTATCCATAAGTTTTGGAAGAATAAAATCAGATATATACACACCATAAGGTGCTTGAGGAGGTGATTTATCTTTTTTGGAAGTGTAGCCACCATTTGGTGTTAGTGATTCACAAAATTAGTGGTTTTTGGTCCTTATATGGTTGGTGCTCTACTAAAATAGGGGTTGTTGATCCTTGTGGGGTTGGTGCCTCACTAAATTAAAAACATATCAATATAATATTGTGTTTCAGTGGGTTTTATTCCCGTTGATGGTTTTCCACTTACATCTTGAGATATTGTGTTATCTCTTTGGTCTCATGGTTACATGTTTTATTGATGGCTTATGGTGTGCACACATAAATTATTGAATACGTGGATATTTTGATTTAATTTTTATGAGTTTTTGAGTTTCATATGTGATTTATAATTTTATGTTTTTATAAGGACTAATTAATCCCCCCCTCTCAGTCTATTGTACTCGTAACAAGTATGAATGGAATCATCATGAATTCTAGCAGAAGCAATCTCATAAGTAGATGAAATGAGAGATTTAGTAGTATTAAGAATAGTCAAATTGGTATCAATATGTTCATGCTTAGAAATATCATTAGAAATTTTTTTACATGAAATTATTTCATCAAGTGAGTCATCAATATGGCATGGAATAAGAGAACTAATATGAGATTTATCCTTGTATACAAATGATATACAATGAAATATAGATGCTAAGAATTTTTATAGATTTTATTATGGAAGGAAATGAGAGAGTTAGGAAACTTATCTGGATTTCACTTATCCCAAAGTGTGTTTGGAATGGAATTATTTATGAAACAATAACTTAGGTTGTTGCTACCAATCCTAGAAAAATATAAGAGTGTCGAGAATGCTGGGACTAGTGCGCCTGAGGAAGGGAAAGGAAAACTGGGGTGCCAAATACCTTCATGGGCGTTTGTGAATTCTCAGGAGCTTTAAAACTCATTTTCAAATGGTCATGAGGTCCCCCCTTCTAGTCAAATTTTTTTACCTGTATGTTGATATTAAATCAATGAGGTACTTGTAATTGTGTAATACAAAAATAGGCATGCAAAACTCCCAATATACATCAAATTCAAAAAAAGAAAGATGAAAAATAAGAGTTTCAACTGTCAATAAAGGGAACCTATGGAAAATCATTTAACTACATCTCAGACCCCATATAGGTCTATGTGCTTATATGTGCAATAGTTCTCCTAGGTTTCCCTTGCACCGATTACACCAAGATAGTGAGCTAAAAAATATAGATAAAATGAAAATGTGTGGATGGAATTCGAAACTTCTTGTTCCTATGTAGTGTATGTGGATTGAATATCCTAAAATGTATTCCTTTTGATAGTATGTATGTAGATAGCCCTTCAGGAAATTTCAATCCATTAATATAAGGAGCTCTTTCTTAAATTTAGAAAGTAATGACATGACATGTTGACTAGTACCTCAGGATAGGAGTAAGAAAACCAAAACAGATGACTAAAAGTAACAAAAATGTGACAAAAAAAAAAGAGGACAAGAGTTCTCAGGTTTCATAGGATCTACTACGCGTTAGTGTCCAACGTTGGGCACTAAAGTCTAGAGACAAGTAAAAAAATGTGAAAATAATGACAGAAACAAATCCTTGTGACCTAACCAGGAGTGAGTGTAGAAGTGATAGAGGTGAGAGATAAAAATAATAGAAAAACTGAAAGCAAGAAGATCAACTAAGAAGTGTGTCAATAGTGAATACTTTTCTTGCACAAGATCCATTTATAAAACAACATGCTTAGCATTATAGTAGATAATAGTAAGTGTGTTATTTTATGTCTACACATTTATCCTCTTCTACCATATTATTATGAATACAAATAAAGTTAATTGCCACAATATTAATGGTTATTAGATATTATACAATAACAACATATTTTTGGTACCCTATGTTTTTTACCTAGGATCCTATTATTATAAAAAAACTCTTTGATTTCCTTTCATGTGAATGGAATGGGAAATCAATGTTTTTGGGAAAAAAGGAATTATCTCTAGGTCTGGGATAATGAAACTGAGATAAATCTCCTGAGAAGGGGGTTCCTCTTCCCAATATAAGCAATAAAATATTCCTGATGCTAGAAATTCAATTATCTACTCCTATTCTATGATTCCAAGGGACTAGGGAGAAAGAAAATGTATGAAATTGAAAAATCCCTATGCTAAGGAGGTGATAACACTAAGAGAAGGGTGATTGGGACACTCTCTAACATATGAAAGTTGGAAAAAATTGAGATATAGATGGTATGTAAAATACCAAAGTCTTGAAATACACATTCACAACACCATTTCCATTAAACGCAACCTTTTAGAGCTAACAAGAAACTACAAATGCACAAAAATCTTTAAAATGTAATATAGAGGCAAGAGAGTGCAATGGAAAATAATTAAGAGTTGAAGAATATCCAAAAAACTTTGTTTTATTGCTTCATATGATTGCAAAGTCCATTATAATAAGATAGAAAGGCATGAATCTCTTGCAAAATTCCCAAAATGGACACTTGAAGCTCACTGACTCCTATAGAAGAATACAGGATTAGATAGAGAATGTCTAACCACTAAAAATGAGAGCCTTTTTACAATACATGGAAGAAAAATTAGAAAGAGAATAAGGAAATTGAAATATGCCACCAACCAATAAAAAAAATTCATTAAATGACCTACAAAAACAATGGTGAACCGGTCAAATCACATGCCTCCATGTACTTTAGCTTTTAGAAGAAGAAATTTTCCCCCATGCCTCCATTAATGCTTCATTTTTCACCTGGAAGTGTTCATTTAGAATAGGGGAAATTTTTCTTATTTTCCTCCCAACTACCCTCACCAAATTTATGATTTCATGATTTCAATATGAAGTACATACAAATATAAATCCAATTATCTATTTTTTTAAAAATTTGGATAATCTGGTCAATAGATATGGGGATACGGGTCTGGAGATGTCGTTGTGCTCATTTTCAAATATTTTAGACTTTTGATCATTTACTCTTGTCACTATCTGCACTGTAGTTGTCCTCATTTTCCTCATTTTTATTTATATTTCACTTGGATCAACCGATTTTGGGGTTAATGGAATAGATGGAACCTAGGCCTCTGAATCCTTATGCAACAATAACCCTAATTACCCACACTTCACTTCATCTCTTCCCTACCTCCTAAATATTTATTTTGCGGGTTTTACATGTGTCCAGGGAACTAGGGTCACTACGGTATATGGGGATTTATGTGATTCATGGGATAGAAGGCCTACATATATTGCACTCTGATTTAACTAGCTCGAGGAGATTTCTGAGCTTACATAGTCCTTTAAACTCCATCCACCTTATAAATTGTCCTACTCGGTGTTTCAAGGAAGTAGTTTTTTGGCACGATTACTTCTTTCAAACCTCATTCTATCCATACTGATTTCTCATGAAAAAGAAGCTCTCTCCCCCCTCTAATGTATTTTGGTGACTTCATGGTTATGGGGAACCTCGGGCCCAATGCAATCAGTTCTCACGATTCCGTCAGGATCTAAAATCCTTACACTTAACTATCTTTGCCTATTTCCAATGCATTTTGGTCCTACAATGAGTGCTAGGAACTTAATTTCTACGTGAATTTGTTCCACCTGACCCCTTCTCATCCGTATTACACTTAAAAAAATATTTTTATCACTTTTTTCCAATTTTAACCAACCTTTTGGAGTTTTTTGGAGTCCTGGGAATTAGGAAAAAAAGAACAAGATACCTCAAAACCATTTTTCTCAACTTTACCCATTTTATCCATTTTTAGCTAAGTATGAGAATTGAGATAGAGGTTAAAGCCTTCAAATGAATTAAATTGTTTCTATTTTTCCTAGTTATCCTTATCCAAGCTAAGCTTAGAAATGCAAATTATAAAAATTACCTCTTGGGGGAATTTTGGATAACAATTTGGTGACTCAACATAATTATTTTCCTTCCAAATGAAGTGATCATTGAACTTGCAACATCCATTGGGCATGAAGTCATCGTGATAACTATGAGACTAATATGAAACTTGGAACTCAATCCATGAGCCTTTTGAAACACTATTTGGGACTGGAACTATTATTTTTCTTGAATTTTCCATCCTTTAATAATTTTTTTTTGAAATTTTGATCAAGTGGAAAATTGATTTGAATCATGAAATTCACCCTATTTCGTCTGTAACATGATCTAAAATATGAATCTTCCACTCTTTCACCTGTCAGGGACACTATTTAGAGCTGAATTTATCCTAAATCTGCTTAAGCTGCTCACAATTTCATAAGAATTTATCTTGAATGAGATTCAAAGAGTGTGGAAAATTTATTTGAGGTTGATCTTATACTTGAAAAAAAAGGAGAAAATTGAATAAAACTAAGGAGGGGTACCTAGTAGGATTGATAACATGCAAGATGCTATGAAAATAACTGTCTAAAATGTCTCACATTGCCCCTGAAATGGATTTTTCTTATCAAGGAAGATGCTTAGAATATAAAATGCAACTGATCCGAAGAGAGAAGAGGATGAGAAAACTAAAATTTTCCCTAAATATAATTGTTTAGTTTCTATGCCTTTAGGAAATCTTGAAAATGGAAATTATTTCCTACAACTTTGAACTTCTTCCAACCTACATGAACATGTGCAAAGAGACCATCCATAAGGAATAAATCATTTGAAAATAGCTTAGGGAAGGAAAAACCTATTCTACCAAATACATAGTGTGCTGAAAGAACTTAGAGGAATTAGAAACCTAAACTAATATGTACAAAGAAGATAATTCACTTAAAAAGAATGATTTAGGTAGATGCCATTGACTAGGATCTATAGCTCTTCTACACCGAGATTTTTCCAGTTGGAAATAGTTGTTTGTCCTTGCATCCCAAGATCATGTAGGGACCTTTCCATAAGATCAAAATTTAAATGGTTACCTGGTTTAGCCCTATCTTCATTCCATTTTAGTACCAAGCATCCCTCTTAGAATCTTATAGATTTGGATTTCTTGTCAAAAGACCTCTATATAAAAGTTTCATATTTTTCCGTGGTTTGAACTTATTCATCTCTCATCTCCTCAACCTCCATGAGTTCTACATATCTGATTTCCATTTCTCGAAACTCATATAACTATGAATTTTTTAGAAGCTCCAATGTTGTAAATTAAAGAGATATAGGAAGCCTAGCATGTTTAACATAGACTAGCATATAGGGAGAGATACCAATTGATCTCTTGGTTTTGATTCTATATGACCACAAGGATGATTTTAGTTTGATGTGTCATATCCTCTAATTCTCATAAAAATTCCTTATAATCATCAAGATATTCTTATTTGTGGACTAAGCTTGTCCATTACACTGGAGGTAATAGTTAAAGGTATTTCTCAGATATATCTCATTCTTCATAGGCCAATCAAAAGTTTCAGTGCCAAGGAATGCTATAAAATTATCAAATATGATATTATATGGGAGACCCAAACTTGTTTATAATTCCTTCATATAAATCCAATATGCTGGTCTCATTTACTTCCTTCAGTGCCACTTCTTTAGTCCACTTCATGAAATAGTCATTTTCTATGATAATTCACTCGTGTCCTTAGCTTGAGTTCAGATTGATGACCCTAATGAAATATAATCCATATTGTGTGAATGGGTCACAAAAAAAATATTCGGTGGAGTAGAATTGCTAATAAAATTTCCTTTCCTATGAAAAATGCACATTTCTTACATTTCTTGATCCATGCATAGCAATAACTAAATATGGTTGGCCAATAGTAACCAGTCTTCATGATTTTGAGAGCTATTAATCAGGGATAAAATATACCTCAAGCTTCCCTATCATGGAATTCATGCAACACTTTCTCAACTTGATTAGTTTCAATGCACCTCGATAAAACACCATTCACATATTTTCCAAAGAAAATTCCATCACTAAGAACATATGAAATTGATTGGAGCTTGAAATGGATTCTTTTAGATTATTTCAATACCTCAAGGAATTTTCTTGTTTGGAGGAAGTTAATGATATATATTGTCCCAAATTTACACCCCCAGATAAATTTTGGAAACTTACCAAATGGAATTAGCCATTAGCATTATGGGACATTCAGGAGGCTATCATATTCATCCTTTCGTTTTAGAATTAAAATGTAGTTCAATATGTCTTGGCCAAGTCAACGGTGGGAAGATGTGTTTTGGTGAAAATGTGAGCTTGGTTAGCTATGGCAAGCTGCATGAGCTAGTTGACCGATCGAGCTTTCCAAGTTTAAATGGAGTTGGCTCAGCCGAGTTGGTACTTCATCAGTGAATCAAGGACAACTATGTGGCTCATCCACAAAAGTGTTTATGAAAAATCCTCTAATAGCATTTTATATCTTACCTTATAGTAGCAGATATGGATGCTACCGATCAGAAGTGTTTTTATATGCTACCCAGCCAGAAGCATTTTGGGTTGCTACTAGCCAATAGTAGGAAAACGATGGACATATGGCGGGTTATTAAGTTTGAGGCGGCACCAGTAAAATTTTAATGCTACTGACCTGTATAATTTTGGGTAATATTAGCTGGTAGCATGGAGGTAACTAAAGGAAGAAGTCAGTTGACAACAGTGGCACCAGTAGTAGTTTTATGGATTCTACCGATAGACAATGGATTTTGTGCTACCGGCAAACAAGAGGAAAGAAAGATAAATATGATACTACCAGTGGGTAGAAAATAAATTGTGCTCTCAGATGACAAGATAATTATGCAACCTGCTGAGGCAAGGAAAAAGATGCAATTAGTCAATAATAGGAGTATCAACTACATGATGAGAATTGATGATGATAGTTCAAATAACTCAACCACTTGTTAGGAAATTAATGCCTCATAGGTGAGATATAATTTTCTATATAATGTAATAATTCTCCCATTTGAAGAGTACTTAGATAGGTTCTGGGGATTTTGTTTGTAGTAGTGACACCATCCGAAATATGGTGGCCAACTTCCCATGAGCTCTAGACCTCAAATATGGCATCTGCGATGTAATCCTACACCGTCTCCCATGAATATAATGGATATTTGTATATTTTAATGTAATAGAATGTGTTTTGTGGCATGTTTTGTCTACCTTATCTAGTTCTATTTATATCCTTTCCTTTTCTATTGATTCTTTACATGTTGTGTGCATTTGTACTTGTAGGTTGTAGGTTATTTTATTTTCAATGCATGGGTGATTGGAGAATGTGGTTCTAGACATGTGGCACATTTTCCTTCCCTCTCTACCATTTACTCCCTTTCATTCCTCTCATGGAGAGAGCTCAACTACCCCAATTTTCTGTTGTTATCACCATCTTTAGCTTAGGATTTACCTTTTTTACATCTCCATCTAACCCTAGTTCCTTAGAATGCATAGGTAAGTATTAGTTAGATGTATTTTACCTTCTAGGAGTAGTTTGACCATTATAAATAGGTAGAGGGAATAACCTTCTCCAAAGGTCCATCTCAAATAATAGGTCCCACAACCTGAGAGATGGTCCTATCTTACCAAGTTACACTGATTTCCTCACACACACATTGTAATAAATCGGAGGGGTGTTGTAATTTTGCGATAAACAAAATCAAAATAAGCAGTATGCATATTCCCATGAAAAAGCGATAAAACATTTTTTCATACTTGGTGGGATACGTTTGTAGCATCTTACCACTTCTCTTCAGCAATATTGATGTGCTATTAATGAATATTTAATCCTTTGCAGGATCATTCAAGTACATCTAAAAATCCTTGTGAATCCACTATTCACAAAAAACCATTAATTTCAATCCATTTTATTTCCATATCTTTCCATTTTATTTCATTCAAGAAGTTGTGTAATAAAGAATTCATTCCATTCATGGAATTATCACTTGCAAGGATGATGATAAAGGGATGGAGGGAAAAGAATAAAAGCTCTCAGGTGTGTAAGATATTCAAATAGAATGCAACATAATCGTTTTACTGTACCTCTAAACTTGTAAAATTATTCTTCAGGTTGCTCTGACACACCTCCAGATTAGTTTTATAATCAAAATCAAAATAAGCAGTATGGAGGTATTCATTATTTTCATTGATACTTTGGGAAAATCACAAGGGGGGAAGGGTGGAAAATTATTTTCCACTCTTTTCAAAGGCCATGTCCATTGCCTAAAATTAATTACATCACCACACTTTGTGAAGAAGAGAAGTTATTTCTCCCCACTTGTTAGAGGATTTGTTTAGCTCCCTATGTTATGGTTAGTATAGAGTAAGGTAGGATTATTTTTAGTATAATAAGTTCTTGTGCACGCTCTGCATGTTCCACTTGGGGCATATATGATCTTCATCTTTTGTACATAGTTTTTTTTCAAGTCGTGGAAGTATCAAATCTTGGTGAAGTTGTCATAGTGCATATTTTTAGCCCCCCAGTAGATAATTAAGTTGCATTTCATATTCTCCTCACCATTCCTCGGTAAAAAAATCATTTTTGGGGGAAAGTTATAAAGTTTGACCCAAAACCCTAAAAATCACCTTCAAGAACATCCAAGGAAGCTCACACAAGTTTGGGAGACCAGTTTTTACAAATAAAGGATCAGTTTTTCAAGGACAGGCTTGAATCCATGCCCAATGGATACTTTAAGGCTACTTGTCTCTTCATCTAGTAGAAAGATGTACCCAAGACGTCACTATAATTTTTGTCTCAAACTTACCTCACCAGATAAATTTTGACATCTTACCAAATGGACTTATCTATTCAAATTCCAAGACATGCAAGAGAACTTTAAATTCAACCTCGGGTTTTAGAAGAGAAAAATGGTTCAATATGGCTGGGTCGAAACAAGGGCAAGGCAAATTATTTTTTAGTGAAAAGATGAGCTCAACAAGTTGCTTGATAGATTAAGTTTCCTAAGTCAAAAATAAGTTGGATTAGCTGAGTTCATATTTTATCAGCGAGCCATGGAGAACTTGATGGGTCATCGGTAAGAGTGGTTTTGAAAAAAAGCTAGTAGCATCATGAGATGCTACAAGCCGGTAGTATTTTATATGCTATTAGCTGGTAGTAGGTTTTATATGCTACCCGGTCGGTTACAGGAAAGGATGTTACCAACCGAAAGCATTTCATAAGCTACCTACCGGTAATGGGACAATAAAAGACATATGGCTGGTCATAGAGTTGTAGGTACGTCGATAGTATTTTAGGTTCTACTGGCGTGTAGCACGAAGGTAATAAAAGGAAGAATTTTGGGAGCTACTAGATGGTAGTGAGGCAAAAATGGAAATATGGCAGGTCACAGATTTGGAAGAGCACCGGTAACATTTTAATGCTATGGACTGGTAGAATTTTTTGGTAATATTAGTTGGTAGCATGAAGATAACTAAAGGAAGAATTCAGTTAACAACAAGGGTGCTGGTAGAAGTTGTTTGGATGCTACTAGGTGATAAAAATATTTGTATTACCGAATAACAAGAGGAAAAAAGGAGAAATAGGATACTACCGGGTGATAGAAAATGAATCATTATCCCTGCGGAAAGGAGACTTATGTAACTGACTAAGGCAAGGAACAAGATTTCATCATTCATCAACAAGAGTATCATCCCATGGGGTGAGCATTAATGATGGTAGTTCAAGTATTTAAACTAACTATTAGGTAACTAATGTTTTATAGGTGAGAGCTCATTCTATATATAATGTAATAAATTTCCCATTTGAAGATTAGTAAGTTAGGTTCTTTGGATTTTATTTGTCGTAACGACACCATGCGAAAATGGTGGTTGAATTCCCATGATTTTTAAACCTCAAATATGGCCTCTACAATGTAATCCCACACCTTCTGCTATGAATATAATAGATCTGTGTATATTTTAATGCAATACAATGTGTTTTGTGGAACGTTTTGTCTACCCTAGCTAGGTTTATTCACATCCTTTGATTTTCTCTTATTTCTTGGCATGTTGTGTGCATTTTGTACTTGTAGGTTATATATTTTTTGTGTTGATAATGGACGGGTGAGTAGATAATGTGGTTTTGGACCTATGCCATGTTTGTAATCCCATCTCTCCCATATTTTCCCCTTTCCATCCCCTTGTTGAGGGAGCTCAACTACCCCCCCTTTTTTATGGGTGTTATCACCACCCTTAGCTTAGGATATTCTTTTTTTACATCTCCTTATAGTTTTTTGACCTTTAGAATCTATAGGTTAGGACTAGTTAGCTCCATTTTCCCTTCTATGAGTATTTTTAGCATAAGGAATAGGTAGAGTAACTGGCCTTCTCTGGAGGTCCATCTCAAATAGCAAGTCTCGCAACTTGAGAGATGTTTCCCATGTTACTGAGTTACACCTATGGCCTCACACACACATCAAAAAAATCAAAGTGTGCTTTATTTTTGTGATAACAATATATTGATTCTAGAAAGTTGTGGTAATAAAATCTGTTTCTTGTTCATGATTGTATTGCAGTAGACTAGAAAATCTTCCACATCCTTTGAGTCTGCATGTTGATTTGAAGCCACCTGCTCAGGAAAACAGTTTCCTCTAACTAGTTTATTTTATCTTGATCTCAATATCATATTCCATTACCCGAGTAATCTAACAAACTCTTTTTTCATTGATATTTTGTTGATGAGGAAACCGTTCACTCCAACATGAGAAACTAGCAAGTGGATTTCATTGTTTGAGAGTAGATGTTTGAATTTCTTTAAGATGCTTAAGAATTCAAGGAAATTATTCTCAACAAAAAAGTACCTCACCTCATAGCCCTTTAGGATCTGACGGAATTATGTAAGAAGATGATCAGATGTTTTCTTGTTTAGTTGCACCAATGTTGTAGATATTATGCCCAAGCCACCAAAAATGTAGATAATGAAGTCTTTTGAGAAGTATCGATTGATAAGAGTCAAAGATTGAAATATTTCTTTCATAATAACCTCAAAAATATCCTTTCCCTCATATGTCCACTTAAATCCCATGCTATTCTTCAGTATCATTATCACTGGTTTAACCCAAATTGGAAAAGTTAGGCATGGAGCTTCTAAAAAATTTGATCTTCCCTAAGAATATTTGGAGAGCCTTCTTATGAATTGGAAAAGGAAATTCCATAATGGGTTAAACTCTCCCTAGATCAAAATTTAATCCTTCATTTGAAATAATGTGACCCGAGAGCTTACCCTCATGATCTAGAAATATTCATTTTTTAGGATTCAGGGAAACTCGAAACTACCTACATCTCTCAAACCACTTCCATGATATGGGAGAGATGATAAATTGAATTCTTGTAAAATATTGTAATTTCATAAAGCTAAACAAGAACCATATTGTTAATCATCCCCTTGAGTGCCATGTTCATGGCTCTCTGAAACGTATCTTCGGCATTGCATAAGCCGAATGGAATTTTTTTGTAAGCATATATGCCCCCATTTTATGGGTGAAATATATCTTGAACTGATCATCCTCTTCACCATGATTTGGTTGTAGCGTTATTAGCCATCTAAAAGTGAAAACCTTTCACAACCAATCACTATTATTCACTCTACTCACTCTAGCATTGTTTCACAACAAATTTCAACTCAATGTTCATTCTTACTATCATGGCCCCTTTCATCAAAAGAGGGGGCATACATTTGGGATCATCCTATAATCCCCATCACACTACTATGCGATCAATTCACATTTCTAATTCATCATTATAAAAAATTCACTCTTACATTATGTGACATTTCACACCACTTTCTTACAATTCTCCTAATGACCTAATTTGTGGGAAACAACTTAAAAATATCTCCATGAGTAATCTATCATATGAATTTACATATCAAAAACAATATTCTATTACTCAAATCAAATCAATCAATCAACACAACACAACGTATTTTACTACTCCTCCCAAATGAGAAAACTTTGGAGTTACATCACCACTTTAACAGATGACCTAACATGAGAATTTACATTACATTTTACATCACTTCCACATGACCCTAACATGGAATACATACTCATTGTGGTGACACCCTTGGAGTGGCAGTAATGAGGCATCATTTCCTTTCATCTACTGATTTTATATGGTTTGTTCTTGTTTGATCAAAATGAATTGAAATGAACAAATTTTGGTCTTTGTCTATTTGCAACGGCTAGACATTTTGAGGATGTATTCAAAGTTAGAGGGTAAAAATAGAATTCCTATCCCTAACACTCTTCCTCTAGTGGCAAGATGCCCGAATCCCCATTTTTTCCCACATAAAAATTTGATTGGGAATTGATCACTCCTTTACCACCTCAAATCTCCACAAACAACAATTAAAAAATCTCCAAAATCACTCACTCAAAATAGAAAAAATTACCAATCTCTATGAGTGTTCCTTACAATGGTTCACCATCTCTATCTATGCCACATTAATCGACATGTCGATCCATGGTTTTTCACACTATATGCTCTCACTCTTCATATATTTGTGTGACATGGATTCTCCAAACTACTCATAGGTATGTTCCTTACTTTCTCTACACTACTTGAATTTCATTCAAATAGCTAAAAGGGGAGGAAAATGTAGACATAATATCACGCATTTAATATTAACTACTATAACACAAAGTATGTAGTTTTATATATAGATCTTGTATAAGAAAAGTATTTAGTCATGACACACTACCTAGTCCATATTCTTGCTTTGAGTGTCTATATTGTTTTTATCTCTCAGCTCTCTCACTTCTGCATCCATTTCTAGTTAGGTCATAAGGATCCATGTTTGTCTTTATTTTAACATTTTTTAGTAGTTGTCTCTGGACACTAGCTCCCAAGGATGGACACTAACACCCAGGTGCTCCTATCCTCTTTGTCCTGGATTTCATTTTTTATACATGTAGTCATCCTCTTTGGTTTTCTTACTCCTATCTTGAGTTACTAGTCGGCATGTCATGTCATTCATGTCAAAATTCAAGCAATAGATTCCTATATAAACAAAACATACATACCATTATAATGGTGGGAAATTTTCTCAAGGGATATCTACATACATATTATGAAAGGGACTGCATTTTGGGATTTTTTACTCTACATACACTATATATGAAGGGTTAGTGTTAAATTCCATCCACACATTTGTATTTTATCTAGATTTTTGGCCCGCTATCTTGGCATTATCAGCGCAAGGGAAACCAAGGAGAACTATTGCACAAAGTAGCACATAGAACTAGATGGGGTATGTGACGTAGTTCAAAACTCGGTCATAAGTTCACTTTGATGACAACCAAGGATAGTCTGATCTCACATTTTGCATCTTTCTTTTTTAGGATTTGACATCTATTAGGGGATTTGTAGGATATTGTTCGTAATACAAAATTAAAGGTACCCTTGGTGATCTAATAGTGACATAAAGGAGACAAAAGTTGATGTTATTGGTCTTAAGTGGACCTTTGTGTTGAAAAAACTATCTGAATCTGACTTCAGTTGGTACAATGGGATCATCATCGAGTTGTGGATGCCTTGGATTGAGGAGAACCTCCAGAGTTGGCTTGGTTCCCTTGATGAATCTCCTAAAACTACTAAATTTCATGGGGTTGAGGGATACAAATAACTGGAAATTAACAAATGCAAATAAAAAGGGTGATACACCAATACTTTGGGACTTAACTTGCAAGAAAGCACATTTGATGATGTGTAAAATAACTGATGAACTTCACTAAAATTGCTAATTTGATATATTTTACATTCATGAGGTACTGACACACATTTACTTGACTTGCAAAACATAGAAAACAACATAATGGATGTGTTGTAAGATTATTATCATGAAAATGAATAATATTACTCACTAAAACACACTATAGAAAGCTTGAAATTGGAGGGAAAGTAGTATTTTATTCATCCACTAGTTTCACAAGTAAAAATATTTTTATACAAGTCTGAAGAATGCTAATAACCCCCCCTTTACAAGCTTGCACAAGTAATATATATAGTTAGAACTCATCCCCGTGCTCTGAAAATAGCCATTACTTAAATTAGCCAAGTTGGATAATAATAGGACTTTATATATGTAATTGTAATCCTCTTTTACAATCACTAATAATAACAAGATGAATGGTGTCCAAAAGATAAAATTAGCCCTTCACAATCTATTTTTATCATGGTCGAAGCTCTCAGTCAACCTACTCTTTTGATGGTTTAAGGTTAGTGTGCGGTAGTTTGTGGAAATTAAGGTAACTTGGCACTTTGATTTGCCTGCAAAAGTCTTTTTTTTTCTTTATCCATCATGCACCATTGGCTAATTTACGCTTCTCTCCTTTTGACGCATGCGTAATTGGCTATTTTTTCTTTTTCACCCTAAAAAGGGGACTTGCAATTATGATTGGTCAACCTCCTTTTTTAAGGTATACTTAGTACTTATCTCCAAGTACTATAGATTAATCATTGAAAGACTTGAAACATCCCACCTTGGTGGGTCTAATTGCATTAAAAATATTTAAAACCCTAACCTGACCATGGTTTTAACCCTAGTCAAAGTTTACCATATTAAAAACCGTGGTCACATTAATAGTTTTGTACTGAAACCCTAAGTATTCACTTTGATGAAGCCTCTCAAAGCATACGAGAAATGTTTCCGAATGTTTTCGAGCCATTATCCCTGAAACGATCATATTTCAGTAATGCTATTTGCTCTATTTTTATGGATAAGCATGGAGTTTATTAGTTGGTCTTGATATTGTCATTTTCTACAACCCGAGAGATCTAGTATTGCTACTCATGACGCCGTGGCCGTGCTCTACTTTCCTCCAGGGGATGCTTTGTTTTCATTGGGCTATGTTTTACTATGCTTCCATGGATTATTTCTTCATGGTTCCATTTCTTATACCTAAGCTTGGCCGCTTTGGGCTCTTTGCATCGGTTTGAACCCTGTGACGTTTTAATGAATCTTGTTGTCTATTTGAAAATGGCCACTTTTAGCTCTATTTGAGCTTGTGGGTCATTCTGATCCTTCTCTGAGTTGTATTAAAATAATTGGTCTTATTGTTTTCATAGCCCCCAACTCGTGGGGTTTCCATTACACGCTCTAGTTCATGTTTACAGGAGCTTGCTTGATCTATAATGGGTTGCATTCTATCTAGTTCGAAGGTCTGCCTTGGATATCTGCACTGTTTTCTCCTCGAATGTCCTCCTTTTGTTGTTTGTTGACTCATCCAACTCATGGGTTTACATTGTATTTGGAGCCAGCTGGAAGGGATTTGCATTGACTCATTCGTCATTAAAGAAACGTAAATCTTCGGTTTTTCTGTATTATGTACCTCCCGTGTTAGCTTAGTGTCTTCTTATGCTTTCTCGGACACCTAGACTTCAGAACTTAATCTAATTTAAGTAAGAGCCGCCATTGATAAAGTTTTGAGCTCTATATCCCAGTGCTTTCATTATGCCCAAATCTTGGTTTTGTTTGCGTTTTGGGTTTGCTTTATTTAGGCGTATTTATCATAAAGACTACAGAACTCGTGCATTATTCTGTTGCACAGTTAGCTAGGATTCTTTTGTAGCTTTGAGTCTGTCATTAAAACTGCTAGGTGTTTATAGTTTTGCATTTTGGGCCTAAGATTTTATCACTGCAAACCATGTTGTGCATAATTGGATTTTCTTATTCTTTAAACCGGCTTACGCGATTTAAAATGTTACCTAGGATTATTACATTTTCCCAAATCTAGACTCTCTGTTTTGGTTGATCTGAGCTTTTTTATTGTTGATATACAAGGCTCGTTGTGATTTGTAGTATGCATCATTGATTTCTCGAGATATGAATCATGTATCATCATGGAACTCTTGCATGTTATCATCTGTTTGAACATTTCTTCTTCACTGAAGGCAACACCTATTTTTTCCCTTATTGAGTGACTATATCTGTATTTAGTAGGACCATGAATATGGCTTGTTCTATAAATGTTTGTTGTTAATTCAAATTATCATGGAACATATTAAAAGCCCGTATCTTAGAATATGCACTCTGATGTGTTAATAGATATGTTCTTTCTTTATGACTTGTGAAAATAAATCTACATTTTGTTTCTTGAAATCTGTTATGTGACACGTGTATGGACAAAGCTTATTTCCGGATATGTTTTACATTGGAATATATGCTTGAACGTCACTTTCATTTGTATGGACGAGATGACTATATCCTTTTTTGTTGACTTATAAGGGAGAGGAGCCAGTAGTTGTGCACCCAAGTTGAGGGGTATACAACACACATTTAAATACATCAAATTTTGAAAAAAAAAAAAAACCCTTTACAAGATTTTTTTTTTCTTAATCTAAATAATTTTTTTTGAGCATTTTTATTTTATGGAAAGTGGTTTTTAAATGGATTTAAATCAATTATTTTTTCATACAAAGGAAAAAAGGGTGGTCCATTAGTAGGGCATTATGTTATGCATTTTTTTCCACTTATGCGGCATCACATGATTGGGTGATTCTTTGATGTGATTTGATGTGACACATTTTATTAGCTACTTTTTTTTCGAATGTTGAATGGAAAATGTACATGTACTAGTCACTCACTTCATAAATAACCCTCACTATTACTGGTCCATGCTCCACTATTGGCTCCTCTCCCTTACTTGATTAATAATGATGCGTATGCATACAAAATTGGAAATATAAGTAGTTGGGGACTCTGAGATCTAACATATTTTGATTTCCCTTTTCAAGTACAGTGGAGCAGTGGCCTGTAAAATTCTCGGGAAGCTCCGATATGACATTCAACCCAGGAAATGATGGGTCACTTGATTCATATGTTTTCAACTTTATATTTATGTGAATTTTCTTTAATTTGTTAGCCATATCCCATGGCTTGTGTGGGATAAATGTAGTCTTTCTTTATGAATGAAGGAAATTATCTTATGTTGTGAGTTGTCTAAGTTTTTTTTACATTTATGTTCAGTAGCATGATGTGGTATGATACTAAAGAAATCAACATATCATGTAATTTCCCAAAATCATAAGGAACAACGATGAATTAAATGTAACTTTGCTAGATTATCTCTAGAAAAACAATAACACAATTGATTGTGAACAAAAATTTCTCCCAAATAATGCAAATTCACAATTGTATTTGATGTCTCAAACTATAATCTCTGATGTACACTACCCTTCCCATATCCATCAAAACCTTGCATTAGTATTCCAAGGTTGCTCCATGGTTTTGCTGAATATGACACCTTGAGAAAGGTAGAATAAATGAGGCATTGTATTCAAGAATAACACATAAAGTTGTTGATTTTCCTATAAGCCTTTCATGAACTTGTCTAAAACAAAGAAACTAAAATAAATTTGTAACACCCTTCGATGATTGACCAAAAATGGTAAACATATTTGACAATTTTTCTGATTTTGTTGTCTTCTAACTAGCTAGAACCCATGAAAAGACGTTTTCTTGCCATGAAGAAAATCCAAAAACTTATACCAAGCTTTACCTTACATGATAAAGGCTGCATAATATTGATAAAGACTGACATTCCTCCACTAAGACCAAAAAATAGTAACAGAAACATGTGCACAATTGCACTTGGATGAAAAATGAAACAAGGCTTGCAATTTAAGATGGAAGCCACTTATTGAAATAAGGAAATATAGAAAGATGTATATAAAACACTTAGAGGAAAACGTGGGAAACTATAATACAATGTCAACTTATCTTGTTTAGAAATAATGCTTCAGATGAATATTGTTTCCTAGAATCAGATGCTCTTGTCTATCCATCCTTGAAATCTTGAAAGTGTTATATGGATTAAATCCATTGATGATGTAGGATCCACTCCATAATGAATCAAACATTTTGTGGGCACCTATTTTATCTCTATCTTCATCCTATTTTAGCACTAATTCACCTTCATTGAATAATCTTGTCTTAGCCTTCTTATCAAATGTCCTTTTAACCTGATCTTGATTCCACTCGATAAACAAAAAACCTTGATTTATGGTTTCTTCAAGAACTATGCATACCTTACCTCCATTTTCTCATCCTCCATTATCCAAATATGGAAGTTTAAGAGAAATGGAAAACTTGGCTTCAAGGCCATAAAAAATTTTGAAAGGTGAATTTGATATTGATATTTTATGAGTTATTCTATCAGCCCACAAGGTTTCTTTCAACTTGGTATGCCAGGTTTTTTTATTTTCATCTGTGGTTCTTTTGATTATCCTTAAAATATTTTTATGTGTACTTTTAGCCAATCCATTGCCTTGAGGGTAATAATTAGATGATGTACTAAAGTGATTGTCATTCTTAACAACCCATGTAGATATCTTTGCACCCGCAAAAGATTTTACATTATCTTAAATTATAGTAGAGAGAATACCAAACCTAGTTATTATACCTTTGTAGAAATCCAAGATGTTTATCTAATAAGTTTAATTCAAAGAAACCAATTTATTCCACCTTGTGAAATAATGAGTTGCGGTGAGTATCCATGTATGCCCCAAGCCTGATGGTGGGTTTCTAAGACCTATGAAGTCCAAACCCCATTCAACAAAAGGATTATCAAGTGCAATTTGCTTCAACGACAAGGAAAGAAGCCTTTCTTTTCTTGTAAAGAATGCACACTTCTGACATCTTCTCACCGAAGCATGACTATCTTTGAAGAGTGTAGGCAAATAATAACCTCCTTTCATGATCTTGAGAGCTGTAATTTTTGTAGAATAATGCCCTCTCCCTTGACCATCATGAAACTCTTTAAGCAATCTTTTAACTTTTTTTGGCTCACCACATATCAACAACACACTATTAATATATTTCTTCAATAAAATACCATTAACCAACAAGAAAGGTATTGATTGAAGTATGAAATTCCTTATTTTTGAGTTATCTAAATATGGTGGGTATATACCATATTGAAGGTACACCATTATGTCAAAAATCCAATCTGAAAGCTACTAATTTTCCACACTATTAGGTGCAGTTTGTAGCAATAAAACAAATCCCTTTCTTTCTCGCAAGTTTTGAGCCAAGTTCTCACATAATTTGTTTCCCCTAATCAGCTTGGTCACTTTAATGTTGATGTTATATTCCACCAATTTAGTGAACCAACCTACTCTTTTCTCACTTATGTCCTTGTTCAATTTTATTTTTTTTGATACTTGGATGAGTAACCGTTACATTAGTTCTTTTGTTAGAGAGAAAATTCATGAAGTTTTTGAGTGATCTAACAATTTAAAGTACATGTTTCTCAACGAATCAGTACTTTGTTTCCTACTCCATAAGAATTTTACTGAAAAACGAAATTAGGTTCTTTATGTTAGAGTAGGTATTTACCTTAGCTCATGTTCACCTAGGTACTTTATTTACCTCTATTGTAGTTAGACTCACCCACTTATGTCTGTGGATATTTCTTTTATCTTTTTTAGATATTAGGAGATATTATGTAGTTGTTAGGTATAGTTCTTTCCTTGATCTCTGGTATTGACTAGTTCTTTCCTTGATCTATGGTATAGACTAGATCCTTGATATCTAGTTCTCTCTTAAATCTATGGTCTTGACTAGTTCTTGTTATCCAAAATTCACCCCTGAAGGTAATTTTGATAACATGCATCAAATTATTCAGTCCCGAGCAAGTAGATTGATTCAAGGCCTAAAATCATGTTTTTGGGGCCCCCCTCGGCTTCTCTCTAACTCTCCCATCCAAGAAAAAATCCCAACGAGTTAGAAAAAATGAAAAAATGCAAAAAATAAGGTTCGAGGACTGTTTTAGAGCATTTCAGGTCTGAAGGGTTCAGGTCATACTAAGGTTCATTGTACCAAGCTTAGGTCCAAAAAAAGTAAGAAAATCGGCTAAGTCTTGTCCCAGGCAGAACGCGAGACAGTTGGGACGTCGGAACGCGAAGGACACGAAAAGCCGAAATGGCCGAAAGCAGGGAAAAATGGTCTAAGTCTTTTGTTTTGCGCGGTTTGGGACATCTGGGCCAAAATTACATGGGGGACATGAACCAGCTGATTCGCCGACATATAGTCCATTTCAGTCGGTTCGAAGATATTTGTCCTAGGTAGTTTGGGACATCCAGGCCAAAAGTACATGGGAGACGCGAACCGCCCGAATCAGCTGAAGCAGGCGATTTTCATCCGGGATATCCAGGCCAAAAGTACGCGAGGGACGCGAAAAGCTGAAGCAGCAGAAGGCAAAGAAGAAAAGTCAACGTTTGACCCGTGAAACTTCAAACGGCCATAACTTTTGACTCTGAACTCTGATTTTCACAAAATTGGACTTTCTGGAACAAGCACGACATCCTCTACGCCAATAAAATTATATTTATTATTTTTAATGAGGGTAGATATATTTAAATAAAAGAAACATATTCGGCCCTAGTCATTTAATGGTCATTCCCGTCAAATGACAGAAAACGCCTGCCAGACCCAAAATAGCTTCCCGCACTCAGAAGGCCATAACTTTTGCATTTCTCAACGAAATCGCACAAAATTGGTACCGTTGGAATTGTGGCTCCGAGACCTACACATATAAATCAATAAATTCTATAGTTGACGAGAGAATTATCAATATTTTTAAGAAAATGTGGCCGGGTTCGTAACAGTGTTTTATTTTGGTGGTTGGGAGTGCAATTAAGAGGAATGGTCATCATTCTTTCTCTGCTACAGCACCTGGGACAGTATGGGGATCCTTTTACAAGTAATATATAATCATTTTACTCCATTTTACTTCATTTTAAGGATAGATTTCAAGATTTCCATTTTCCCTTCTCTCTCTCTTCTCATTTTTTCTATAAATTGGGGTGTTGGGCTCATTGTAAAGGGAGGTAGTTTTCGTAGCAAAGCTCTACCAAAATTTCTTTGTGAAGCCAATGTATTGCAAGCCCTTGTTGTGGAGTCCTTGCATGGTGATCCAGGCCCTTACCTTCTAACCGATTGAATTGTGCATATCAGGAAGCAATAAAATATAAGTTTGTGGATGTATCTTCCCCTACTGTGTTTTCTTGCATTCTTCTTACCCCTTCAACCTCTTCTTTACAAGAATATTGTTTCTATTATTATGTTCATGCAGGGATCCATTATCATTGTGTATGTTTGAAATATTGTTGTGAATGCGTTTTGCTAGATTATGGAGAACTGTCATCACCTCTTCTAGTGTGCACTTTACTTCTGTATTTCACACATTTGGAGACTACTCTCACACCCTCCTTTTCTAGTGTATCACTGCTTTAGTCTAGCATTTCGTTTTATGCATTCCCTCTCCCTGGTCCCTTGGAAATGTAGATTAGAATAGTTAGTTTCCCCTGCATTAGAGTAGATTGTGGTAGGTATTTTAGGAGCAAGAACCAACTTTCTCTGGAGGTCTATCTCAAGTAGCAAGTCCCAAAACTTGGAGATAGTACCCATGTTATCCAATCAAAATCCTTAGCCCTTGGTCATATGGTATGGTCATATGAGGGCTTAAAGCTTGTGATTCCTACTATTAGGTGCTTAACTTCAACCCCTTTAATTTTGTTTGTGTGGTGAAGGCAACAACATTTTATTTATTTTAGTGGTAACTAAAATAAATAACAGAGCAGGATATTAAAAAGCTTGTAACTTCTGATTGGTAACTCAGTCTTGAGTGCTGTTTTTTGCAAAAGTGCTTATTTTTCTGTGCTCTATCCATTGGAAATATTTATTTTGAGACTTGTAGTATAATTATAAAGTGCCAAATATGGAGGAGTGTTGTAATCAACTGTGGATGCAATTTTGGCTGAGCTTGACGTCCTAAATTTTTGGGAGTTACATTTTGTACCTATCATGGATTTTGAGAATGATATACTTTTCTCTTAAGTATGTCGACTTCAAGAGGATATTTTAAAATTTTTGGAAGAAAATATATCACTTAAGAAGTGAAATTCTATTCTACAATCACTCATTCACGATAAGGAAACAATAATCCACTCCCTGCAGCAGCAATTTGCTAGCCTACAACATCTCCATGATATTGTGGACACTCATATCCATGCTCGTAGTCCACTTGCAGCTATTGCTCCTATACCCACTAACATTGATTTATTAGTTTTTGAGCCTGTTCCTGCTCTTGATGCTTCTAAACCTGTGAGGCTTATTATTGCATGCTCTTCCACATATGTGCCTATTATAGTACCACATGTTGTGTAGCCTACTTCTACTTAGCTGCATGGCTTTTTTGAGAAGCATACCACTACATTCCACTCTCACACTCTCCAGTTTATGGGTCTCACTAGCAGAGTCATTGGCAGAAATTCACAGGGTATTGTTTCCTCTATTCCACATGTTAAGTGAAATTCTTTTCATGACATTGGTTTTCAAGAAAATATCTCATTGGGATCACACATTGACAGAGTTCCTTTTTTTATTCACTCGACTCTTTCTGAGGATCATGAGCAACACATGAGTTTTACACCTTCACTCAGGCTTGAGAAACTTGAGATTTCCATTGTTAGACATAATTAACCTGATACGCATTCTGACATTCTTTTGCATTCACCCACTGTGTATTTTACACCAAGTCATATGCATGCATCTTCTTCATCCATCTTTGTTGATTTGAGGTGGATATTTGATCAATCGTGGAGGTGACATAGGCATTCATTGAGAGGAATCTATAGGCATGGATCCTCAACCATTCGGCCTCTTGCTCCACTTTCTATACCTTTTGAATTGTGATGCTTCTTGTTTTGAGCATTTTTCTTTAGCAAGTGTAGTGTATCTCTCTTGTTTGTTGAGAGATTTTGTATCTGTATTTTCGACACTTTTGGCATGTTGACAGTATCTCTTATGGGGGATCTATTCTGGTACATTCTAATGTTAGTTTTTCAGTGTTCAAGTAGTTGTTTTGGGCAACTCATACATATTTATAGCATCACTCCACCCATTCAGCAGTATGGGAGGGTATGGTGTTGATCCCACTTTTTCGAGTTTCATGTCCTTGCCTTGTTACCTTAGCTTTTCTTGGATCATGACACTCTGGATTTTGTGTTTTTGCCTTGTTGCTTTGGTGATTATTCTTGGATCATAGCACACCTATTTGCAGCACTTGATCAAATTATGTTTGGTGTCTTTTTTGCACTTTCAACATCACTCCATTGACAGTCTCCTTGTATAGAGCTATTCTAGTGGAGCCCAATGTCAGTTGTTTTTGAGTTTTTTGATCGAGAAGTGAATTTAGACCATAGTACACACCAAAATTCTTCAGCATTGTATGAATTTTTTTATCCGAGCTTCTTGGGATTCCTTGGAATGAGTCTTTACTCTCTTTACTTTGTTGTTACTGGTTTTTGGTACCTTGTTGTGTCCTTTTTTTACTAGTTATTGTACATGAGTACCTCATCAGGCCTAGTTATCGGGACTCATATTATGGACATGCCACATCTATTTTGGCCCCTAGCTTCACTTGAGGGGGGTGTTAGAGTAGGTATTTACCTTAGCTCATGTTCACCTAGGTACTTTATTTACCTCTATTGTATTTATCCTCACCCACTTATGTGTGTGGATATTTATTTTACCTTATTTAGATATTAGGAGATATTATCTAGTTTTTAGGTATAGTTCTTTCCTTGATCTATGGTATTGATTAGATCCTTGATGTCTAGTTCTCTCCTAAATCTATGGTCTTGACTATTTCTTTGATGACTAGTTATTTCCTTGATTTATGGCTTGATCTACGACCTTGACTGGTTCTTAGATTGTTATTCCTTTCCTATTTAAGCAAGGCCCATTCTCAATGTATTGCATTGAGTTCCATAATAATATATGATATTGTTACTCATTTGTTTGCAAAGGTTTTATGTAAAGTTATTCTGGCGAATTGCTATTATTTTATTAATCGTGGTGTTTGATTAGCATTTGTTTTCTTGGCTTGATATGATCTGGTTATCGTTCCTTTCACTTTAATCCATCCTTATTCTATTGTGTTAACATTATTGAAATGGTATCCACGTTAGCATAAAAATACAACATGAAATCTTTTTAAACATCAAGATTTATGAGTGTTGGAGATAAATCTATGACCTATTTGATGGCTTCCAAATTGTTCAATCCCTATTTTGACAAAGTAACATTCTGATCCTTCTTGAGCATATTTTTTAATGGCTTCGAAAATGAAGAAAAATAAGGAATTTACCTTCTTATAGAATTAATTTTTCCAAGGAAACTTTGAATTAATTTCTTATGTTTTGGAAATGATAAGGTAAGAATAACACTTACATTTTCTAGATCAATCCTCATACCCTATTTTGGGATAATATGAGTAAGAATTTTACCCTCATGAACTGAAAACACACACTTTTTAGGATTAAGTGACACACCGTAATCTTTGAACCTTTCAAAAACTTCTTTAAGATGCGGTAAGTTGTCACTTATAGGGTTTTAAAACACTACACGATATCATCCAAATAAACTAAGTTAAACTCGTTAATTATACCTTTAAATTCCATATCCATGGCTCTCTTAAAGGTTTCACTTGCATTGGAAAAACTGAATGACATCTTTTTATATGCATAGGTGCCCCATTTAGTTGTGAATTATGTTTTAAACTGATCTTTCTTCCTTACCAAGTATTTGGTTGTAATCATTGTACCCGTTAAGTAAAGAATATATTTTTGAACCATTAATCAACTAAAGTATCTATTCCATGGAAGGAAAAGGATAATCATCCTTAAGAGAATACTTTTTTAAATCACAAAATCAACACATAATCTGATGTCACCATTTTTCTTTCTCACTGGTAAGAGGTTAGCTACCCAAGTTAAATTCTTGGAGGGAAATATAATAGAAGACTCAATGATTTTTGGAAGGTCTTTCTGTATCAAGGGTTCTAACTTGGGTTTAATTGGCCTTTATTGTTTCCTAACTAGTTTTGAATCCCCCTCTAATTCAATGGCATGCTGAGCTAAACATGGATCAAAACCTCTTAAATAGCTTTATTGCCATGCAAAAACATCTACATACTATTTACAAATCTAAATAAATGCATCCTTTTCAGATTGTGAACATAATTTTCCAAGATTGAGACTCTTACCATCATGAACAGTGAAATTTTCATGTTGATTTTTTCCTATAACAAGGACAACGCTCTCATGCTTCATTTCATCATTTAAAACCAAATATGGAATCCAAAGTGATAAGGACTTTTGGGATGTTATTTGTCTTAAGCTGCATAATCTGATCCTCACATCTGTTTTACAGTTTTCCTTGGTTTTGTGCTTAAAATTCAGCCTCTTCCATTAAAAATATGATTATATTTGCATCATCGTCAAAAAATTGCAAATATTCATTATTATCCGAAATGGATGGCCTCCCTATAACCTTGATATAAGGCTCTAATTTATAATTTTTTATATTTGTAGGTATATAAAATTGAAATCCAATTGATGCAAGGATATGAACATGTTTATTTTTGTCTCTAGGAAAAAATTTAATATTGAAAGCAAGAGAATCCTAAAGCATGTCCCACAATTTATGTCTATAATTTCTAATTAATGGGTTCTTACAAGGACTAGAACCTCTCACTAGATAAAAAACAAGTTTTTTTTTCAAAAAAGCCTACAGATTCTTTATTCGCTTCTTCATTACCCACTCAAAAATGTGGATAAGTACTTCATATTCTAAAATTTTATTAGAACAACTAAATTGAGACCTAATAGATAAGAAATACTACTATTTTAAAGGTGAAATCAACATCAAACCAACTCCTGAACCATGCTGGCTTTTGGAGCCATCAAAATAAAGTTTTCATAAACCATCATCTTGTTGATTGTCCATTTCCATGGTTAGAATTTAAACGTTATATTGAAGAAGGTAAAAAATTCCAAGGCCCTATTATTAAATAACTATATAAGGGTCATGCTCATAAAATTCATTATTAATTTCATCTTTAAACAAATATGGAATACCCTATAATGCATGTAAAGTTTCATCCTTAATCTCACCTAGCTACTCTTCACTTTCATAATAATTTACATTTATGGTGCTACTTGTGTAAGTATTAATGTGAAAAGTTGAAAAAGGCTTAGAATTTATGGTAACTTTAGTTCCATACCTAGTTCCAAAGACAAGATAAGTGGAATAAGCTTAAAGATAACAACTAATATTGGATGTTAAGTCTCTAGATAACCACATAGCAAAATAATGTGGTAAATCAACCATGATCACATCTTACAAGATTTTAACACTTAAACAAGAATGAAAAGTCAATTTCATATTCTTAATCATGTTAGTAGTTTTTTTTGGTGACCTATATAACTGTAAGACACCTTTGGTACTTGGTTCGTACTCAAGACATGACCTTTAGTAACTAATTTGTGCATAACGATGTTGTTATCTCCACAATATACTATATAGTTATGAACTAATGAGTCTACAATAATTAGAAAAAAATACAAAGGAGGTGGCTTAACGATTTTTTCCTCACCAAAAGATGGTTTTACCTCTTTTGATGCTTGTTGTTTTCAAGCTTTAGTTTTTTGTCTGTTATTTCCATCACCATGTTAGCTGTGTTTTCTGTGTTGTTAGCCTATTTTGATGTTAATTTTGTCACAATAATCAAGTCCTTTTGTCCCAAAATAGATAATGTGTCTCACATACTCATAGTATTTTCAAATTTCTTTATATGATTAACTATGTTGAATGCAAAAAGTCCTACCTTAATATGATTTTTCGAAACAAAAACTTATTATTGAACATGAGATGAAGAGGCACTCTTAAAAGTATTATTATTTTAATTTTCATGAGCTACTACAACGGCTTGATGCCCTGAATTTTCCCCCATAGCCCTCTTTCTTTATATCGTAACAACTACAAAAAACTCAGCGCTTTCCTTAGCTCCAATTTAATGATTTATAGCCACACGATCAGTAATTTAATCTATAACTATTGTTGCATCTGGCTGCCCTTACAAGAAATTTGGGCCCCCTTGTGTTGCACGATAAGACCTTTTGTGAATATGATAATATTCCTCCTCTTGTGTTATTTGTGGCATAGAAACTCCTTGTGATACGAACTCTAATGTTGCATTTGGCTCAATAGGTTATATGTAAGGATCTGAAATCATGTTTTTTTACACTGGAACTAAAGATATTGAAGTTTTCGGGCCATTAAGCTCAGATTCTATAATTATTTTAGCTGATGTAATGGTTGGTTGTGCTTGATATAGAAGTTTATACCCTTGAGTAGGAGGCCTATAATTGTTCCATGAACGAAAAGGTGGATGATATGGAATATTTTATTGAGCCTTATTTTGTTCCAACTAAACTATATCAGTTCCCATGGTCTTAACAACCCCTTCTAATTCATCAATAACACTAGGTTGTACTGTCAGAGGTAATGGTGGCTTTTCCACTAGAAGAATAGGAGCTGGCTTAGGATAAATAGGTATAAAAGTACAAGCGGCCAATTTTTCAACTTATATAATGTTTTTTTATGATTTTATTGGAATTTGAAATGATGTGGAAGAGTAGTACTGCCATGGATTGAATCATAACAAAAATGTCACTATTTAATGTACAAAAATAATACAAAAAATCATGTTCAGGCATACTCTTAACTACTGCTAGAATTCTTTTCCAAGTCTTAGTAAATCTCAAATTGAAGTTTTTCATAAACTCTTAGGGTGCTATTTTGATTGTTGTAAGTTGTTTAATGAGGGATAAATGATCTAATTCATTCTCAATTTGTGTACACAAAGCTTCACCTAATAAGTCCTAAGCAGTGGTTGATTCTATTGTCAAAGTTTTGTACCATTGAAGGGATTGTTCTTTAAAATACATAACTAATAACCTTAAAGTAACATCTTCATGAAGGATATTATAAATATAATATAGGTTTGCAACATAAATAATATGTTTGTTATGAGTAACTTGGTTTTCACCAGTGAAGTATGGAAGGCTTTTTAAGGTAGCAGTTGGTATGTCATGATAAAAAGGCATTTGCAAAGGACTATCATTGCTAAAGGCCACAAAAGGGTGGTTTATTTACATTACAAATACATGAATTTGAATCAAAAAATTATGGTTTAGAGGAGGATTGGCAATATAATGCTTTTTCTAAGGTGTAGCATTTCTAACACTACTTCTTCTAACAAAAGATAAAGGTAATTGAGAAAATTTAGATGGAATACATCTTATTGCTGACCTAGTTTTCACCTTAGGCATGAAACATAGTGAAATATAAAATTAGACCATTTTGGTGGCAAATAATATTCTCTGTAAAAATAAAAATTTGTCAAAATCCTCATCTAAAATAGTGATGAAAAAAAATAGTTGAAATTGGATTAGAAATTCTTTGCTGATTTCAACTCGTAAATATTCACTTATGTCATGGTGAGTGCTAATAATTGCTTCAAATAATAGATTAGGTTACTGATTTGGAAAAACTGAACTTTTAGGAACAACCTTGTGAAAACGCCATCCTTATTTGCATGCTGAAAATAACACCAAAATCTAGTTCGTTGTCCAACTGGGCATGCCAAAAAAAATTATCGATCCAAAGTGTACCTTTGTGTTGCAAAATCTATTTGACTTTGGCTTACACCAATACAATCAGATATCCTCTTAGTTGTGGGTTCCTTAGACACAGGAGAACCTCAAAATCAATATGTTTTTGTTGATGGATCACCTAAAACTACTGAAATAGATGGGGTTAATGGAAAGGAATAACTGGAAATTAATGAAAGCAAATAAAAAGGGTGATACATAATAATTTTGGGACTTAACTTGCATGAAAGAACAATTTGATGACTGGTAAAAGAACTGATGAAATTCACTATAATTACTTTTTTGAGATATTTTGGACTGACGAGGTATTGACACATACCTACGTGACTTGCAAAACATACAAAACTACTTAATGGAGGTTCTGTAATATTATTTGCATGTAAAGGAATAATATTAATCATTGAAACACACTTCTAATATGCTATGACAAACTTTACAAAGATTGAAATTAGAGGAAAAATAGTCTTTTATTCATCCACAAGGTGCAAACGTAAAAAGGTCTACATACTAGTGTACAAAATGATAATAATCCCCCCTTTTACAAAATTTTACAAGGAATATATATAGTCAAAACTCACTCCCATCCTCAAAAAATAGCCGTTGCCAAAATTAGCCAAGTTGTTCAATAATGAAACTTTACATCCATAATTCTATTCCTTTTTTACAATCAATAATGACAACAATATGCATGGTGTGTCAAAGATAAAATTATCCCTTCAAAATATATTTTGATCATGGTCCAAGCTCTTAGTCAGCCTGATTTTTGGATGGATTAATGAAAAGGTATGAAAATTTGAGGAAGTTAAGGTAACTTAAAACTTTTATTTTCCTACAAAAATCTATTTTGTCTTTATATTTCATGCACTATTGGGTAGTTTGGGATTTTATCCTTTTGAAAAATACATGGGTAATTTCTTATTTTTTCCTTTTCACCCTAACAAGGGGACTTACAATTATGATTGATCAACCTCCTTTGCTAAGGTATATTTAGAACTCCCAACCACATACCATACATTAATCATAGAAAGACTTGAAAGATCCCACCTCGGTGGGTCTTGGTCCATTAGAAGGATTAAATCCCTAGCCTAAAAATGGTTTTAACCTTGGTCAAAGTTTACACAAGTTAAAAATGTGGTCACTGTAACAGTTTTGTACTAAAAACCTATAGATTCACTTTGATGAAGCCTCTCGAAGCATAGGGAAAATGATGCCAAATTATTTGGAGACATTATCCTTGTATCGATCCTATTTTGATCACACTATTTCCTTTGTTTTTATGGATCTATGTGGATTTTAACAATTTGTTTGGTTATTGTAATTTTCTCCAACTTGAGGGCTCTTGTATTGCTACTCATGTCACGATGGCTATGATCAATTTTCTTCCTAGGGATGATATTTTTTATTAGGCTACGTTGTATGGTGATACCATGCATTATTTTATCATGGTGTCCTTTCTTAGACCTGAACTTGGATGCTTTGTGCTCTGTGCATTGATTTAAACCCTGTGACATTTCAATGAAGCTTCTTGTCTATTTGAAAGCTATCTATTTTAGATCTATTTCAGGTTGTGGATCATTATGCTCCTTTTATGGGTTATATTAAACTCATTGTCCTTGTTATTTTCATATCTGCTAGCTTGTGGGGTTTACATTGTATGTTGTATTTTGTGCTTATATGAGCTTTCTTTATATGTAATGGGGTGCATTTTGGCTGGGTTGAGGGTATGTCTTAGAAAAAATGAAGTATTTTATCCTAGAGTGGCCTCTTTTTTTTTTTTTAAATCATCCATCTCATGGGTTTTCATTATATTTTGATCCATCTTGAAGGGATTTGCATTGACTCAGTTGTCATTAAAGAAAAAGGTAAATATTTGGTTTTTGTGCTTTAGTTACCTCATGTGTTAGCTTCGTATCTTACTATTCTTGCTTGGATTCTTAGACATGTTACTTTACTTCTAATTTATGTAAGAGCCACCATTGATAAAATTTTGACCTTTATATTTGAATTCTTGCATTCACCCAAATATGGGTTTTGTTTATGTTCTGGATTTACATTTTTTCCCTCAGCCTCACCCATATCTTGGCATATTAATCATACAAACTGTTGAACTAATACATTTCTTTTCATACTTATCTAGGATTCTTTTGTAGCTTTCAGTCTACCATTCAAACTATTGGGTGTTTGTAATATTGAAATTTGGGCATGATATTTTCACACTTCGAACCATCTTGTGCACCATTTGACTTTCTTGTTATATAAACATGATTATGCCATTTAAAATGTTACCTAGGACTATTATATTTTCCTATATCTTGACTCTTTATTTTGGTTGACGTGAGCTTATTTTTTGTTATTATACAATGACCATTGTGATTTGTATATAAGCTTCAATTTTGAACCTTTGTTCTAGTATGTATAATTTTTTCTATGGCTCCAAACTTTGCTTCTCCATCTTAGTTTTGTAGACCATCCATTTTGTGGAAAAAATTACACACATTTTAAGAGCTTAATATTATGTAAATGCATAACTCAGGTTGCTTAATGTTGGCTGTGATTATTTCATAAAGGTTACAAATTGATAATTGTGTACGACACATGAGCTCTACTCTAGTTTTTAGCTTTACTTGATTCAAAATAACTACTTTGTAATCAAAGAGATTGGAAGTTTTGTACTGTAAAATAACTAGAATTTTATAATTGTATGATTTTAATTCTTAGCACTAATCTTTAATTTTGAAGAAACACACATTGTCAGATTCCTTGAATGGATGCAACCTAATAAAAATTTTCAAATCAAACTATGTTTAATTTTAGTCCTTTGAGCCTTATATTTTCATAAAATTATTTAATCTCTCACTTTTGGATCTAAAAACCAAAAAGTTAGAACTTGTATCATTTATTTTATAAAATTTATGGGTCTTAAAAAACTTTTGTTAGACAATTGATGAGTATTTGCAACTTAACTGCAGATCCATTATTCAAATTTCTACTCCTGAATGCTGACATGTTTGTATTGCATTTTAGTTTATCAAAATATTTTTAACACCTATCCATATTTGCACAACAAAGCTCTATCTCTGATCACCCTAAAGATGAATATCATGAATACTTTTTTTCTAAAATATTGGCAATGTACTTTCAGAAACCTCATGGTTATAGGAGGATATCCATTTGCAAATTTGATGTAAATGAGATGCAAATTTTTATTGCAAAAATGAATGTAGATGCTCATTCTTTTCAACTTTGATGCTTTTTTCCTTGTAGACCCTTTCCAGGACTAAAAACTATGACTGTTACCCCTTCTACATTTTTCTTTAATCAGTAACTTAGTTGTTTCTTTTATAGGAACCATGCATCATAAGATTAAAGTTGTATATTTTACCTCTATCTTGCAAGCATGTGGTTTTTCATAGACTCCTTCATTACATGTGTTTTTACAAAATCATACTTTATTTTCATGCATTGCTTTTATTCCTTATTATCCCATCATTACATGTCAAATAAAATCCATCCTAATAGATAAGTACCTTCTTTCTAATTACTTCTTGTTGCAAAGAATATAAATATTCTAATGAAGATTTCCTAGTATGTTACTTGAGTTTGGACAGTATGCATCATTAATTTATCAAGATCTAAATCCTATATTATCATGGAACTCTTACATCCTATGATCTATTTGAACAATTATTCTTCATTAAGGTAGCATATATTTCTTCCCTTATTGAGTGACTATATTTGGATTTAATAGTACCATGGTTGTAGCTTGCTCTATATATTTTTGGGCTTAATTCAAGTTATCATGGAATTAAAAAAATGAATACTAGAATATCGACTTTGAGGTGATGATAGATTTGTTATTTTTGTATGACTTATGAAAATAAATTTGCATTCTATTTCTTGAAATATTTATTGTGGCACTTGCATGGTTGAAGGTTCTTTCCAAACATATTTTATATTGGAGTATATGCCTAAACATGACTTTAATTTGCATGGATGAGATAATTGTAAATTGTTTTGTTCGTGTATATCCTTTTTTGTTGACATGTACTTCATTAATAATGATTCATATGCATACAAAATTTGAAACATAAGTAGTTAGGGACACTGATTTCTAACGTATTTTGATTTCTTATTTTAGTTAGAATGGAGTAGCACCCTAGAGAAATATGAGGAGGCTTTGAAATGAACTTTAACCTAGATAATGACGAGTCACTTTCTTCTTATGTTTTTAGCTTTATATTTTTGTGCATTTCCATTTATTTTCTATCAATATCCCATGTATTTTGTGGGATAAAGGTAGTCTTTAATTATGAATAAGTGAAATTTCCTTATGCTATGAGTTGTCTGAGTTTCTTTTAAATTTATTTTTAGTAATATGATTTGGAATGAACCTAAACAACTCAACACATAATGTAATTTCACTCAATGATAAGGAAAAAAAGTTGAAATAATTGTACCTTTTCTAGATTATATCCATAACACTAGTAACACAACTAATTGAAAACAAAAATTTCTTCCAAATTATCCAAAATTTTAACTTTATTTGTTATCTCAGATTATAATATCTCTTGTACGCTAAACTTTCAATCTTCATCAAATCCCTGCATTAGTCTTCCAAGGTTTTTGCACAGTTTTGTTGAAGATGACACCGTGGAAATGTAGAGTACAAGAGGTACTATATTCTGGAACAACACATAAAGCTGATGATTTTACTATAATCCATTCATTAACCTAATGAAAACAAAGAAACTAAAAAATTATGGTGACCCCCTTCGATGATTAACAAAAATATGGTTAACATGCGATAAGCAACAAAGACCTCGTGACCTTTCAAAACTAATTTTTCAAGCTCATGAGCATTTACAGGCACCCAAGAAGGTCTCTTCTTCCCCATGTGTTGTTACCCATGCATAAGTGCCATAGTCCTAACATTCTCAATACTCCTACAATTTTCTAGGTTCGGTTGCAACACCATGATTTGTTGTTTTATTTTTCCTGCTAGTCCACACACTCTTCGGGATAAACTATATCAAGATAATTTCCCTATCTTTGTTATTTCATTTCATAATCACATCTATTAAAGTTATTTTCATCTGTATTTCGATGTATATCTAAATTTTATTGAATCAATATGTTTTTATTTGTTGTGTTCTTTACCTAAATCTTTAGATAATCTAGTTATGAATATTACTAGTAATATGACAAAATTATTAGTTGAGGATGTAGTTTCGGCCTTACAATAAGAAGAAATGACATAAATATGAATTGATGATTATCAATCTAAGGATGCCATGAATGTGAGAGGTTATACCAAAGAGAAAAATAAGAAGAGAAAATGATAGTGCATGTCCAGAAGTGAATAAAAGACTATAGAAAAAGATAAGAGAAAATCTTGGATATGTGTTAAAAGAAGGTATTTCAAGAAAAAATGTAGATCTAAAAGGGTAAAAAGTGGTACATTATCTGATGATGTTGGATCTTTAAATAAAGAAATCTCTAATGTAGACTTGAGATATTTTTTCTTGAAAGCTTCTAGCACACATATATGTGATGGTTCATTGTTGATTGACTCAGGGTCCTCTTTTAATGTGATTACACACATGGAGTGGTTATTTGAATATGAAAAGTATAATGGATATTATTTATATAAAGGAGATAACTCAACCTATATAACCATTTGTCAATGAATATTCAATATGAGGTATAAATATGGAAGGATTCAAACACTCCCATATGGTTTACTCATGTAAGGTTTGACTAGAAACATAATATGTATAAGTAAGATGAACGATGTGGGTGTACAATTAGTATTTAGTAAATATAGTTGAAAGATGTTGTAAGGTGCAATGTAATTGGAAAGAGGCATCTATATGGGAAAAATATTCAAGATTGAGGAAGACATTATTACTGATGATGGCATTAGCTCCATATTTTTAGAGGATAAGAAAGATTCATATCCAACTCTTATATTTTCTACAATAAATAAAATATTGTTTCATAAAAGGATGGGACACATTAGAGGGAAAGGAATTATTTGTTTAAAATTAAAATCTATGGTTGAAATAATTTCTCAGTTTCCTTTAGATTTCAATTGCAGTGATAATTATGTGTTTGGATAACTAATGAGAGTAAAGTTTCATTCTAATACTACAAGATCTAAAGGAATTCTAAATTTGATAGATAGTGATTCATTTGGACCTGTGAGATTTACATCACTGTAAAAAGCCATGTTTAATGTTATTTTTATTTATGGTTTCTCAAGAAATACCTGGGTATATTTTTCTAAATAAGCCCAAGGTTTTCATTAAATTCATAGAGTTTAAGGATTTTGTAGAAAAATAAAATAAAACATAAAAATAATGATTTTAAGAAGTGAAAATGTTGAGAAATATTCATCTAATGAATTTTAACAATTCTATAAAGAGTGTGAAATAGAAAGGGAGAAGATAACTCGAAATATTCTATAACATAATATATTTGTAGAGAGGATGAAAAGAATATTGATTGATAACTGTAGGAATATACATAGTGGTACTATTTGGACATAGAATTATGGTCAGAAGCAGTGGAAAATGCACATTATTTGATCAACAGATCACTGAAATATGCACTTATAGAGATAACTCCATAAAAACTATAATTTATTAAGAGATTCTATATTCAACATTTACATGTACTTGGTTGTATTTCTTATATGTATATTCCTAAAGATAACATAACCAAGTTAGATAATAAATATGATAAGTGCATATTCATTTGATACTCTAGCAATGTAAAAGGATACAAAAAATGGAATCCATAAAAACATAAACATATTGTTAGAATTAATGTAATCTATAAAATGCTTTAGGAGATTCCATAATAGGAAAAAATACGAAGGAGAATCATGTTAAAATTTAGTATGGTGAATTTGTGTCTAAATTCAATATTAATGTAGAAGATTAACCACAAAAAGAGTTGCAAGAGGAAGATTCAAATGAAGGAGATGAGGAACTAGAATATCCTAAACTAGAAACACATGTATTGATAAGATAAGATTGAATGATAAGGGTACTTTAGAGATATATTCCTCTTGATTTTATTTACTTCTATTTAATAAAAAAATTAGTGATGATAACCCAAAGACTGTGAAAGAAGCTTTTGGATTAAAATAAATTAAGTATTGGAAAAACAATATGGAGGAAGAAATGACATCTTTTACAAGAATAATACATGGGACTTGGTGAATTTACCTCTTAGAAGAAAAAATGTTGGTTGTAAATGGGAGTTTAATAAATACAATTCAAACAGGAATGTGGAGAAGTATAAATATTTCCTTGTGTAAAAGAGATTCTTTCAGGTGGAGGTACTCGATTTTGGTGTGATTTATTTTCCTCTTGTTGTTAAGTAACATTATACTAGAGATCTTCTTGTTGTTTCTTCTTCTTTTAATATGGAAATAGTGAAGATGGATGTTAATACAACATTTTCAGATGGTGATCTTGAGGAGGAAATTTACATGACATAAAAAGAAACCTTTAAGATCAAACGATAGGAATATTTGTTGTGTAGGATAAAAAATTCATTATATGGATTAAAGCAATCACCAAGAATGTGTAACCAAATATTTGATAGGTATGTGTTGAGACTTAGGCTTGAAAGAAGTAAAGTGTATACCTATGTTTATATTAATAAAAAAATTAAATATTATGTTATCATTGTATTGGATATAGATGACATGATATTAATTGGTAATAGTTAGATGTCAATCATTTTAAATATAAACTCTCATCTCAATTTGATAAGATGGATTTTAGTGTTTGAAATTTTTTTTGTTGTCATGGAAATAAAAATAGTTCATGTAAATAGGAAATTGGTGTTAAGTGAAATAAAGTGTTTTGAGATGATATTTTGAATGTTTCAAATGAATGAAAGTAAACTTGTTACTATTCCTTTTCCTATTGGTAAATAATTATATTATGGATAATTTCCTTAAAAAAAAGAAGAAATAGAGGATATGTCTCAGGTTCTATATGGTAGTGCATTCATTAGTTTCTTGTATACAATAGTTTGTACTAGAGAAGATATTGCACAAGAAGTGGGTGTAGTGAGAAGATTAATTTCAAATCCTGGAAATTAACATTGGAATTTGGTGAAGAGAGGCTTCAGGTATGTACATGGAAATTTGAATATGTAATTTTTTATTAGGGTAAATCTTGTGAAAGAAAGACATTACGTGTCCACATGGATATTTGGATTCAAAATGAAGAGACATAGATAAGTGTTTGTTTACCACTGGCTATGTATTCAATTTTTAAGGAGTATAGGTAACAAAGATGAGTAAACGTAAAGAAAATGTTTTGATATCCACTAGAGAGGCTGTGTACACGGGAGCTACTCATGGAAGTAAAGAATCGGTTTCGATTGTATGACTAATGTCCACTATTGGGTACACTCAAAATTATGTAAATATTAATTGTAATATTCAAAGTGTAATTTTTCTGGAAAATAACCTTAAGTATAATTTAGGAATGAAAATATTAATGTTTCATGATAGTTTTTAAGATAAATGATGGAGGAAAAGAATAGAATACTAAGTAAGGTAGGAATGTATGATAATGTTTTTTAATATCTTATAAAGTTTATGAGTGTTAAGAAATTTTCTTGGTGTATAAAACAAATGGGGTTGAATTTCCTTAGTTGCTGATAATATCACATTATACCCTCCTTTTGTAAAGTATCCAACATTTGGGATAAAGTTTATTTAGTATTTAAGAACTAAAGTGATGTTATCAAACATCCTTCCTAACTTGTTTACCTTCTTTCAACTTCAATGCTATACTCTTGAGCAAGTAGCCCACACTCCGAAGAAAATAGAATATACTATAAATTAAGTAGCCAACACTCTGATAAAACTACACTATACTCCAAAGTAAGTTACCAACACTCTAGAGAAATTAGAATATACATCGCAGTAAGTCGATTATACTCTAAAGAATGTACAAAATTACTTTGAAGTGAATAAAGTTATTTTAACACATCAATTGACATTTGGACAGCAAAACATGTAAATGGTAATAACATAGAATAAATTATCAAATATTAAATTGTGTAGCATTACTTATAAAAAATTAATTTTTCCATCAATTGACACACTAACATCTCAATAACCTGACATATCTATGTTCTTGACATATCAACGATGGTGGAATATACTCAGAAGCAAGTAGTCTACGCTCTAAAGCAAGTTGACTATGCTCCAAAGTAATTTTAGTAAAGAACCTATGTCCTATAAGACATGTATCATAATCAATTATTACATACTGAACATCTCAATAACCTGACATATCTATGTTTGTGACATATCGACGATGGCAGACTATACTCTGAACAAACTACCCTATGCTCAGAAGTAAGTTGAATATACTCCAAATAAAGTTTAGTAAAGCACATATGCCTGATAAGACATGTATCCTAATGAATTATTGCATACATTTTTTTCTTTTTAAGTATGGGCATAAATCATTTGGGATTTATAATTAAGTAGAAGTGAATAAAGTTTTTTTAACACATCAATTGATATCTGGAGAACAAAACATATAAATGGTAATTGTTATCTCTCGAAATTGCACCCTGTAGAGAGATGGTAACAAATTTTTTAATCCTGCAAAAAGATCTCTCTCTCATAGATATAATGGAGACACCTAAGGTCTATGGGTATACCTATTGTGAGGTGAATCTCTGGGATTAAAAGGTTGGTTCCTTATTGGTGTACACTAAACTAGTTTCTTGGGAGTTTTAAGGGCAAAAGATGACTGAAAACTAATAATACTAAGGTGATACACCAAATTTGTGTGAGAAATTTGACTAATTGAAATACACAAACTGATTTGTGAAGAATTCTTTAATGCACAAACAAAATAATAGCTTTTTGTAGAAATCTAAAGTCAAAACACATAATTTGTACTGAGGGAGATTTGCAACAGTACTAGTAAGCTATCATGCAAAATAAAAATTTAGAAGAAATAGGTAAATTTGTAGTCGGGTAAAGTGGTTATTCAGAGAATTTTCATTCAAAAAATTAATGTTGACATACAAAAGACTACAAAATAAATTGGAAAGGCATAAAATAATTCACACTCAAAGGGAAAAATTGTAAGAAATGGCTTCCGTACTCATATATCCAAAAGTTCTCTCGGAAGTTCTCTGAAAAGTCCCCACTTTTGTGCTTTACAAAAGCACATAATATATAGAAAAATTTCACCCCCTTCCTAAAAATATCTTAAAGGTTGTACACGCCCATGCATCCTAATTTTATCCTTTATTTAATAATAAATAAAGGAATAAAATAATACAAACTAAAGCATGTAATCAAAATAGGTGTTAATATCCTAAATTATAATACAGTCAAACTAAAGTTGACTGTTATATTTGTTAGTGCAGAATCACAACACCCCTGGATGTTGATCAGATTTCTAGTTTGATCATACTAGCATCCAGTGTGATTGCACAACATGGAAAATGTTGAACATCTATCAAAACTGCCATGGAATAAGGAAAGGTGAGCAATGGGATGGATGGACAGATGCATCACAGGCCCGAGGATAGATTTCACACAGAAAATGTCCCAAAAATCCATGAACACAGCTCCAAACCTGTAATGAGTATTAAAACATGCACAAATACTTTCAATGAAGAGAGGCAAGAAAAAAGACAAGCAAAGAACGAGCAAGGATGGACAGATGCATCACGAAACACATTTTTGTTGCTTCAGAAGTTTGCACAGAACATCATTTTAATGGTAAAAGGAAAAAATACCATTACAGAGCAGAGGAGGAGGTTTGAACTCCATTTTCAACCCTAGAGAAGAAAAGAAGGTAGCGTAGAGCTGAAAAGATGAACCACCCTGAAAAATGAGCCAAATCTGGCTTTTTACAATGCATAGGTCGAACCCAGGTGAGAGATAACATATATAAAAACATGGGAGCCATTCCTCATTGAATGAAGATGCATTAAAATAGCATGGGATTCCTTACAGACCCATGCCTTGACATTTTTGACCATATTGAAGAAGAATGCGACCCATTTTGCATTAAAACTAGTTGTTGAAACGTCATTTCTGGCCATTACCACGTGCTAGAGGCATTTTTCAATTTTATCTCTCAAAACTCCATCAAAATGCAAAAATGACCATGGAATCATGTAGATAATTTCACCAACTTTCCATTGATATAAAGAACGTGGAAATCCGAGCTCTGGATCGAAAGATATGGCGATTTGAAGATTTAGGGCAAAAACAGTCCAAAATAGATCGGCGGGAAAATATTTGAATTTTTTCCATGCTCTGCCACTTGGATGACACATGTCAGGCTCTGATTCATCCATGGGCTCATCCATTGAAAATTTCTTTCGGGACCTTCCTTAATTTCTTGCCACTTGGACATGTGGCACTATTTTATCGGCTCGGGCCTGAGGGGCGCACTTTGTCCTTCGAAAATTTGGTATTTTTCACTTTGGGAAAATTTTCACATTTCTCCCCCACACTCCACCACTCAAGTGCCACATGGCATGATTTCATTGGACTCGGGCCCTTCCTGACTATTTCCCTTTTGTTTTTACCTTTGGAAAAATTTTCAAAATTTTCCCGCCGGACCGATGAGGTGAAGACACGTGTCGAGATTTGATTCGTTGGCGGCTCTCTCAGCTTTTCATGTCCCACGCATCCCTCACTTACCTTTGGCCCAGATGTCCCAAACTGTCTCGGATGAAAGTCTCCTATTTCGGCCGAATCAGCTGGTTCACGTCCTCCGCGTACTTTTGGCCCGGATGTCCTAGACCGTCTGGGACAAATATCCCCGAACCGCCCAAAATGGACCGACTTGCGCCAAATCGGCCGATCCGTGTCCCGTGCGTACTTTTGGCCCGGATGTCCCTGACCACGCAAAAAAAGAATTAGGCAATTTTTTCCCTCTTTCGATCGATTCGGCTTTTCGTGTCCCACGCATCTTGATGCCCCAACTGTCCCATAGACCGCCTGAACTAGGACTTAGCCAATTTTCTTCATTTTTCGGCCCCCAAGCTTGGTACAATGAACCTCAGTATGACCCGAACCCTTGAGACTCGAAATGCCTTAACACAGTCCTGCAACCTTATTTTTTGCATTTCTTCGATTTTATCAACCTATTGGGATTCCTTCTTGGATGGGAGAGTTAGAAAAAGGCCGAGGGGGACCCCGAAAAACATGATTTTGGGCCTTGAATCAATCTACTTGCTCGGGACTGAATAATCTGATGCATGTTATCAAAATTACCCTGGGGGGTGAATTTTGGATAACAATTTGGTGACTCAGCGGGGTCATCTACTTGCTGGATGAAGTTACCAGTTTCCCGAAGCATCCATTGGGCATGGAGTCATGATTTGTAACTTGCAAACTGATCTGAACTTTGAAAACCTCCTCTCTAAGCCACTTGTAAACCCACTGAAATGGAGTCGTTCTCACCAAAATGCCACTGAAATGGACTGTGCAAGAGCAAAATCAGCACCACAAAAACTATGTACAGAACTGAAAATCATACATGCTCCAAATGGAACATGCAGAGTGTGCACAAGCACTTCTTATGCTAAAAGAAAACCTACCTACTCTACTCTAACTGGAAGCAAAGGAAAGCTAAACAAACCCTACAATTGGTTGTGAGAAATATCTTCCCTTTCTTAGAAGTGGCAGCCATGCAATTGATTTGGCATTGAACATGGCTGATTGGATGGATGGAAAATCAACAAGAAGCTGGTCTTCCACCCAAATCATCAAGGTATCAGCTGAAGGAAAATTCAATACCTCTTTTAGTTTCTCTGCATTTGGATTGAAGAGGTATGACAGCTGATTCTTGGTACTTTGTAGCTCACCCTCATGCTCAGAAGCAAGCATGACTGGTTGTGACTTCTCCTTTGGCTCCAATAAAGCCAAATACCTGATTGGGTAAGGTATGGTCCATTTGATATGCCCATAGCTCTGATTTTCAACTCCAAAAATGGAGTCTTCTTGTAGACCTTCTTGAATGGATGGTGTGGAAGCAATGGTAGAATCTTCGTGCCATTTCTCTTCCTCTAATGAAGGACATGAAAGATTAAAATCTTCCAATCTTGGTTCCAAAGAGCTACTATAAGATGCAGGCTGCTGCAAATGAATGTTCTCCTTCATGACAGCAGACTCAAGTGTTTGGAATGTGGATGATGAAAGAGAGAATGGTGGAAACTCAACCGGCTCTTCTCCATCAAAACAGTCCTCCAAATCTGATAGATAAACTGCCTCATGGCTGTCCTGCTACAAATGATTCACTTCCTCCATGGTGTCTTCTTGATCTGTAACTTGACCACCATGGTTTCTTTCACCCTCCAACATTGAGTTTGAGAGATCAAACTCCTCTTCAGTACTAGAACTTGAGAGAGGTGAAGTAGAAAGAAGAACTGAAGGTTCTCTTGTCCCCTGCTTTGTGCTCAAAGCCCTTGGATCTGCAATTTTCTCCTCCACAACTAGAATGTGCTCCTCTTCTTTTGGATCTGGAACAGCTTCTCCTTTCTCTACTACTTGAAGACAATCTTGCTCTTGATAGAAATCTTCCTCTAGCATGAAGTTTGTCAAGTCAAACTCTTCAATCTGCTGCACTAGAGGATAAGTTGGGACTGCAAGATCTTCTTCTGAGCTTTCTTCCTTTATGGCTGATTGTGCAACTTGAATTGAATCAGCATTCTCTTCAAACAGAGTGCAAACATGGACACTACTTTCTGAGCAAACTGACTGCTGATCTACTTCTTCTTTTTTCACTTCTTCTGCTGCCACAAAATCATTCTTAACCACCATTTGTTTAACCTTAGCCTCTTCTGTAGGTTTAACCATCATGGGATCTTTGTCATCCCAAATTTGGCAGCCCAAACCCTCAAGTTGTCTGTCATTTCTTTTCTGTTGGGCTCCTCTTCTTGCTGTCCTTCATGGCCGATTTTTGCAATTTCTTCTTCCCCACATGAAATTGGGAATGCAAGAGGAGGGATGGGTTATAACTCAATTGATTTGGAAATTTTTTGTTGTGGTAGAGGAGGTGAAACCTCTTGTTTCTTTGGGGGAGAGCATATTTATTTTAGCTCTTGTGGAGGGGATGACTGTTTGGAAGGAAAAAGGAAAGAAGAATTGAGGTGTGGTGGAAGACTGAGAGGTGGAGACATGGGATCAACATTTGGGACAGCAGATGGGGAGTTTAGAATTTGCAATTCCAAATGAGATGGTGCTACTTGAGTAATGGGAAGAGAAAAACCAGATGATGGTGTAGAACTTACCCATTAACAAGGTTGTTTAACAACAAGTGTATAGGCCTCTATTTCTGTTGTCCATTTTGCAAGTTGGGGCAGCATCTTCATCATGAACTCTAGCTTCTCCTCAGGGCTGAAGTGTCTTGGAAAAGGGCCTCCCCATGGACAAGGAGTCCTGCAACCAATTATGAAAGTTCTCATTTGAGCTGTTTCTCTGGACTGCACCATTTTTACCTCCATCTTTTTTATTTTCTCCAACAGACTAGCATCTTGCATCTGATTGTCTTCATTATATGCATACTCTTGCTCTTGGAAAGCTCCATAGCCAAACTGATTTTGGCATTGCTGCTCATATGGGTATGCATGCTGATTTTAAATTTGTTCAAAATGCTGATTTGGAGGATTTAAAAAACATGTTGGAGGTGGGAAACATTCCTACTGTTGTTGAAAATGTGAATTCCATGATGGAAATGAAGTCATGATTGCACAACTTCATGGAATGGAAAAGAATGAAAGAGATGGAAAGAAATATGGATGGAAATGGATGGAAAATGGGTCTGTAACTTCAGAAATGGGTTTCTGATTAGATGGCGTCACCAGATGTGTTTGCAAGTGCCTCCAAAGGCTGAAATCATCACAGGAACACACCAACCTGTAAAAGATGAAGTGGAAGACCTCAAGGTCCCACCTGGCGTGCTAAAACTGTTAGTGCAGAATCATAGCACCCCTGGATGTTGATCAGATTTCTAGTTTGATCATACTAGCATCCAGTGTGATTACACAACACGGAATCATTTCTCCAAGTGTGGGACTTGCAAAAATGAGAAAGGAATCTCCAGAGAAGGCTGGTTCCTACTCCTAAAATACCTGCCACAAGCTATTCCAGTGCAGGAAAGCTAATCTAATCCTAATCTAACCATGCCAAGGAGACAGAGAGAGAGAGAGAAAAGGGAAAAATAGAGCCTACACTAAAACGGTGATACACCAGAGAAGGAAAATGTTGAACATCTATCAAAACTACCATGGAACAAGGAAAGGTGAGCAATGGGAAGGATGGACAGATGCATCACAGGCCTGAGGATAGATTTCACACAAAAAATGTTCCAAAACTCCATGAACACAGCTCCAAACCTGTAATGAGTATTAAAACATGCACAAATACTTTCAATGAAGAGAGGCAAGAAGAAAGACAAGCAAAGAATGAGCAAGGATGGACAGATGCATCATGAAACACTTTTTTGTTGCTTCAGAAGTTTGCACAGAACATCATTTTAATGGTAAAAGGAAAAAATGCCATTACAGAGCAGGGGAGGAGGTTTGAACTCCATTTTCAACCCTAGAGAAGAAAAGAAGGGAGGGCAGAGCTGAAAAGATGAACCACCCTGAAAAATGAGCCAAATCTGGCTTTTTACAATGCATGGGTCGAGCCTAGAAGAGAGAAAACATATAAAAACGTGGGAACCATTCCTCATTAAATGAAGATGCATTAAAATAGCATGGGCGTCCTTACAGACCCATGCCTTGACATTTTTGACCATACTGAATAAGAATGCGACCCATTTTTGCATTAAAACTGGCTGTTGAAATGTCATTTCTGACCATTACCACGTGCCAGAGGCATTTTTTGATTTTATCTCTCTAAACTCCATCAAAATGTAAAAATGACCATGGAATCATGTAGAGAATTTCACCAAATTTCCATTGATATAAAGAACGTGGAAATCCGAGCTCTGGATCGAAAGATATGGCGATTTGAAGATTTAGGGCAAAAACAAGCCAAAACAGATTGGCAGGAAAATATTTGAATTTTTTCCACGCTTTTCCACTTGGATGACATGTGTCAGGCTCTGCTTCATCCGTGGGCTCATCCTTTGAAAAATTCTTTCAGGCCCTTCCTTAATTTCTTGCCACTTGGACACATGGCACAATTTTACTGGCTCAGGCCTGAGGGGCGCACTTTGTCCTTCGAAAATTTGGTATTTTTCACTTTGGGAAAATTTTCCCATTTCTAGCCCACGCTCCGCCACTCAAGTGCCACATGGGATTATTTCATTAGATGCAGGCCCTTCCTGACCATTTCCCTTTTATTTTTGCCTTTGGAAAAAATTTCAAAATTTTCCCGCTGGGCCGATGAGGTGAAGACACATGGCGAGACTTGATTCGTTGGCGGCTCTTTCAGCTTTTCATGTCCCACGCATCCCTCGCATACCTTTGGCCCAGATTTCCCAAACTGTCTCAGACGAAAGTCTCCTGTTTTGGCCAAATCAGCCGGTTCATGTCCTTTGCATACTTTTGGCCCGGATGTCCCAGATCGTTTGGGACAAATATCCCCGAACCGCCCAAAATGGACCAACTTGCACCAAACCAACCGATCCGCATCCCGCACGTACTTTTGGCCCAGATGTCCCACACCGCGCGAAACAAGACTTCGCCATTTTTTTCCCTCTTTCAGCCGATTCAGCTTTTCACGTCCCACGCGTCCCGACGTCCCAACTGTCTCGTAGACCGCCTGGACTAGGACTTAGCCAATTTTCTTCATTTTTCGGCCCCCAAGCTTGGTACAACGAACCTCAATACGACCCGAACCCTTCAGACCTGAAATGCCTTAACACAGTCTTGTAACCTTATTTTTTGCATTTCTTCCATTTTATCAACCTGTTGGGATTCCTTCTTAGATGGGAGAGTTAGAAAAAGGCCGAGGGGGACCCCGAAAAACATGATTTTGGGCCTTGAATCAATCTACTTGCTCGGGACTAAATAATCTGATGCATGTTATCAAAATTACCCTGGGGGTTGAATTTTGGATAACAATATTTTAAAGAAAGAAAGGGTGAGAAACTAGCTAAAAATACAATTTGCTTGCTAGGCAAGTTTTCCTCATTTGAGCATGAAAATTCATCATCTTCCTTGTTCATTCCCGTTGTGAAGGCATGTAAAAATACTTCCATGTATGTGAGTAAAATACTATAACCCTTATCAATATTTGAAAATCAATAGTGTGTGGGGACCACCTCTAATGTGCACATGCTCTGATTTTTACCCCTTTTCTAGATGGTCACATGAGTGACACTTTGCAATTTTATTTCAAAACCCCTTGTGGGGACCACCTTGATTCATTTGGTTGATATGGCCACCTTGTGGATTTAGGAAAATTTGGGTTTTAAAAGGGGGGCACCACTTTTGATTAGTCCACCATGTGTTTATTGGAGTGACCATATGGCCCATGACCTTTTGCCTTGGCATATTATGATTTCCACCTTTTTCGGTGATCATGGCACATTATTCAGTCCTTGGTTATTTTGGATGCACTATAGTTTATACTTTTGGAAATTTGTTGGCAATGATATATTTGGGACACGTGGGCTAGCCCCTTCGCATGGTGACTCAACCCCTTGATATCGATCTGGCCTGCGAAGCGATTAAACTTGGTACTTGGCACATTTATTATGATTCATGGCATTTTCTTTTAGACCCTTGATAATCAAGATGCATTGTTTAACCTTGTCCGTTGATTTTAAAGGAATTTGTGAAGCCCTTATCTCTCTGGGCAGCAGCTAATTTTGATCGTTCATCTTCTATTGTAACTCTGACCATTGGATGTGAGTTGTACATTACATTGATTTTGGGATTAATATAGATCATTAGATCTCTTCTATCATTTCTGGGCCGTCAGATTTGAAGGGTTCATCTAGACCGTGGTTTAATGTTTGACTTTAATTGGGCCATTCAATTAACCTTCATTCAATCTATGCCATTCATTGCTCTAACTCAGGTTAGGTTTTGAGTTAGTTGGAGCTTATAGGGTAGAACGGTTCGGTTTGAGATAATTCACATTTTTTTATTATCATGGAAAATTCATGGTGAATTTTCTCCATCCCTGCATTTTTTCCCTAGAAGCATGGTGGTTTTGGTGGCTTTGAGCCTGCATACTTCCTTTTTGGCCTTGGACGCCATGGATATTTGCTTCTTCGGTCCACATTTTTTATGAAACTCTAAGGTATTCTTTTCATTTTGTTTCCTATTTTGTTTGCGAATCCCTTAGCTCATTTCAATCATTTTAGTGGCTCACTGGATCTCTGTGGAATGACAAATATTTGCATTTCTTCTCTTGTTTTTGGTTTCTATCAAGCTCGAACACGAGCCTACGAAGGAAGTTGTCACAATTGTTTGATTGCTTCGACCTCATTATCTGATGATGGTGAGTTCTTGTACTCTGTTATCTTCTATAAGTTGTTTGAAAATGGAGAAGAATGCCTTCGAATTTATCTGACATTTTTCACTTTCTTTGGAAAAAGGCTTAGCTTGTTGAAACTTGAATGTTTATGTTCTTCATTGATAATTTTGATTTTTGTATCAGGTGCGTGATGTTCCTTTCTGTAGATACATATTTTTAAAACCTTTGGCCTGTTGTTTGTAGTAACTATTTGTTTGAATCAATTATGGAGTGCAAGCTTTGAAACTCGGTATGTTGAAACCCTGACCGTAATGATCTTCATTGTACATGTAGCTCTGTATTTTAATGTCGAATTTAATTATTTCATCATTGTGGCAAGTTCTTCATTTCTGATCATTGACACATGTTTGGCTATTGTTATGTTGACTGTTTACTTCGATGAAGTTTTGTCTTCAGATTTTCTGTTATTCTTTTATCTTTGATATGATGAAGCTTTAAAGTGATTAGTAATTTGTAACTGTTATACCAAAGATACCTCAAATTTGATAGATTTCCAAAGTTTCATGCATATTATACATTAAACATGCTAGTATACAAAAATGAAAAAATATCCACAATGTCTTATATTGTCAAGTGCACATCATATTAGTTTGGATATAATTATAATCTTAAAAATGTAAGGTCTTATAAACAAATATTGAGTTCTAAATAGTATTAATGTGCACAATAAATATAAAAATTTGAATAGGTCATATAATATCAAGTCAATGCCATATAGGCATACATACAATGTCGAATGTGCATGCAATTCCATGCACACAGGCATACAAAATAAATGTCATAACACACACACACACACACACACACACACACACACACACACACACACACACACACACACACACACACACACACACATATCTTATTCATCAAAACCTATCCCTCTGTTTTCCCTAAAATGTCGAAGAAGTTGCCCTCCCTTAGATGTCAGATTGGAGATCCATGAAAAGATGACTTAGGACTAGCTACAACTTGATGAACCTCTGGACTACCTGTATGTCCTCATTATGCTCATAATACTCAACTGTAGTTGAATGATGAAATGCATGTACAATTGTCGACTGTTTTTGTTCAAAGCTTTATGTATAAGTTTTCATAGCATATATAAGACCATGTTAATAGCTAAACTATTTACATGTTACAATGCACATACTGTAGATCACATAGTCAATTTTACGCCCAAGGGCAGACTAGAAAATACTTCCCAAATTGCACTAATTATCTCTCCTTTCTCTACATTTTCAACGACATGATCATGCAAAAACACTCCTTTTTTCCCTCATATCTAATGCATTAATTAATTACACTGTAAGCTAATCTGGAATTAAGTGTTCCTATCCAACAAATACTTTTGAAATTAAACAGTACCTTACCGTCTAATAAATCTTACCCATTCTACCTAGACTAATTAATTCCATTATTATGTTACATTAGTTGTTCCCTTCCATTTAACTAATAAATCAAGTTAGATTTATATAGGATTTAATGGCCATCTATAATAGCATCTAAATCGCATTAATATTTCTTCTTAATTCTTCTTCTATGAACAGCTTACACCTACCTATTATGTGTCATATCCACCTATTGATTAATTGTGAACTATCCCCCAACTCCCATGACTCTACTAAACATGTATTAAACTCTTCGAAAGTAAGGTTACCTTTAATAAAGCAACCTTATTCCATTCCTAATCATGTACTTTCCTCTCTTTTATTGCCAAGCCTATCTATATCCATGAGTTATGATGTGTCATGAATGCCTTTATCCTTATGGGCTATATAAAGTAGCCCTCCACCTACCTTTTTACTTACACCTATGTACTTTCTTAAGAGAGAAAATGCAAAGCATATAGCAAATGTACATGGAGCTCAAGAGCTTGCACAAGTACTGCCCTTTTGAGAGTTCTTTGCATCTTGAAAAGAAGATTAAGCCTGGAAAGCTTAGAAGATAGCTTGAGGTCATATCTGGAGGTGTCAAAAGGGTGCTTGTAGCCCAACTTTGATTAGCCCCCATTCCTAGCTTCTTGGAACATTATGGGTTCAACTATTTTGACTAGTCATGGAGCTTTTACTTTAGGTCACATTCATTTATTCTGTTGTTAGATGAATATGATGTTGAGTACTTAGTCATATCTTATGCATTGTGATAGTTTCAAAGTTATGATATCTGATGAATGCTAAAGCATCGAACCCTTGAAATAATGAGTTGATCATGATGGTGTTTATGCATTCAATTTTAGCTTAAATTGTAGAACTGATTCTAGGTGACTCAGTATCTTGCAATCATTTGATTTAGCATATAAGAGAAAGTACTTACATGAATACCTATAACTCTAGTAAGACACGCATCGAATGGGACTGTGCCTCCATTGTCCTGTTGCACTTAATTTCCTTAAGTTTTTGCTAGTTAAGTTTTGACTTTTTGGTTACTAACCCTCTTTTACACATTATTGATCTAACTTGTTTGTTCTGGCAGTACTTGTTCTTGATTGAAGTTTGCATGTGTTGGGTATTCACTTGTACATTTTATGACAGCATAGATGGATGTAAGTGCATTAATCACAAACAACTTTGATGAATACAGATTGAAATAAATTTCAGGAGCATTTATCCATGTAATAATAGTGAATCTGATCATTTGAAAACTGCAACTATGTTTGCTTTCCCAGAACCATAAACATCACATATTCTACAATCCGGTGTCTTCATCAAGATACTGTTGTCGCCAAATCACTGCACCCTCCGAATATCCAGGATGTGAATAGGACGTTCGGTGTGATTGGGACACATGGGATCACCTCTCAAGCTGTGGGACTTGGGCTCGAGGTGAACCTCCGGAGAAGGCCAGCTTCCTCTTCCTAAACTAAGTGTTGTACTACTCCTAGTGTAACAAAAATGATTATCTAGTCCTAGGCTAACATTTTCATGGGGTTTTAGGGAAAGAGATTTACAGAAATGAAACTATACTAGGGATGGTGATGCACCGAATAAAGGGTGTCTTCAGATTCAGGAAGGGTTAATTTGAAGAGGGTGTGTGCACCACAGGTCAACTTCACCTACTGCAACTTAGAGAGGGTACATCATACCACAGGCTAAGGGACACGCGTTCCTTTTGTTAAACTTTATCAGACTGAGAAATATACCAGTTTCCCAGTGAAGAAGGATGAACTCAAGAAGGGTGAACAGACACCACAACTCAACTGCATGCAATACTTCACCACTCGATAAGCACAGAACTCCAAGAACCTGCAATAGAAACTTAAACTTGCACAGTGTACCTGCAAGTATGAGAAAGGCACAAAGAAGCATAGAAGGATGAAAGGACCGAGATTAGTCACAAAACACACACTTTTATTGCTTCAATAACATGCACAATGCATCATACATTCAGAAGAGGCAATAGTTGCCATTACAGTCTTGAAGAGGAGGCTTGAAAGTTCTCTCAACACACAAGAACAACTTGCAGAAGAGAGAGGACCCTTGAAAAGTATACACTCTTGCCTGAGATATCTAACTGTCCAACTTGTCTGAACTGCTGGAACCCTTTGAAATGAGCTTCCAACTTACATTTATAGAAGAATATGTGAGAAAGAAGAGGAAATGGTCATAATTACCTTCCTAAAATGAAGGCCCATGATGTATTTATTACAGTTAGTTGAACTACCTGAGAAGGTTCCATCATAGGTCATTAATTGCCTGATGACCAAGTCTTCTCAATTAATTAAAAGAATATTTAAATAAAATATTTAAATAATAATAATAAATATTATTATTAAAATATTTAAATAAAAATATTAATTTAATTAATATAATGTTGGGACCCCCCCGTTGACCCGTTTGACTTGAAGAGGAGGGGGGGTCCATGTGGATAGAGTCTGCACAAATCTCAACTTGGTGAGCTTCGAATCCGCTAACTCGGTGTTGCAATCGATTTTTGACCCTGCACTAACTCTTTCCTTGCTTTGGTAATCGCGCTCTTTTGCATTGAGTCCTCCGAATGGTGGGCTATCAAACTTGATTCTTACCGTTTTGCTCTGTTAACTCGAGGCCATTCTGAATTCCTCGTTCAAACTTCATGAAACATCACCACGAGCTCCCAACTGATTCGGTCGATCTCTTGAGCTATTCTGTGTTTTGTATCTGCGGGAAATATCAAGATTTGTTCGATCATGTTCACATTTTCACGCCTCTAAGAATGGTTTTACCACAATGCTCACGGTTCTTCCTTATCATATAACACTTGTAAGCACAATTGTATCCTCCAAACAATCTAGAACATGCCATTAACAATAAAGACCTAATGCTGCCATGATGATGACCCAGGTTCATGCCTATTAAACGTCAATAGACACCCTTAAGACTGATTCTTGGACAAAGAGACCTTCGGTATTTTGGCAGTGCATTCTGCAATCTAGGCTCCAACCAACAATTATGCCACTATTGGGATCTTAGTATGGAATGGGTAGCTGCGAGCTACACAATATACTCATTTTTTCAGAAACTAAAAAGATCCTTCATGTTACAATTTGCAACACATAAAAGAAGCCCTTCAAAAAATACATTGAACAACGGGGGCAGCCAAGAGGACCTTGGAAAAAATGTACAGTAACAACCATATGAATTCCCCCTTAGTCGTGGATCAAAGCTAATAGAAATAAAGCTCGATAAGATTAGTTTGAAACTGCAGTATAATCGTCCATTGAAAAAAACACAGTTTCTCTGCATCTGGTAAAAGAATACTTTTATTGTCTGATTGGACGTACATAATGGAAGAGTATAAATATTGCCTCTGCTCTCGGATTTTCTCGAAGAGACCATTTACGAGTAACAAGAATATAGCATGCAAAACAGCCGACTGGGTATTTTCAGAGTTGACCTTCACATTCAATTCGTTTCTAGGAGAAAACTACTGAGCAATATGAATCGTTTCATTCTGCACCGAGTTCCATTCACCAAAATCCTTTTCCAACTTGCTACTCGAATTGAGCTCGACCCATGACTCCTTCGAACAACGTTGATCGAGCTCTTATAGCTTAGAATTCTACCTTCTTGGGTCTGGCTCCTTGAGCTCCATATCTGAATACCCTGGCCCGACATTCTTGTTGCCTCTGCAACGATGGAAATCAACGTCCTTTTATGAGCTCTGAGTGAAACTTCACCGTATGCGTGCTCTTATTAGTCGAGATACCTTATTCACATGACCTATGCAACATATTTACCGTGAAATCAAAGCCATATGATATCACGAATCTCCTGCACCCCTTGGTCTATAGAGCTTGAACTAAAACGAGCCTATAGTGTAGATATCGTTTTAAACTTGAAACAACTCAATCAAGCCCTTTCTTGAACCGCTCGATGCTACACAATTATGTCGGCTCGTATCATCTCCTCCTCTCATGTGCATAGACTCATCATGAGCTTGTATTCAACCTGGTTACCTGTTGGCTTACTTACCAAGCTCCTTGCAATCTTCGATGCATCGATCTCCATATGGCTAGCTTCTACGCGAGTTTTACCAAGCTCTACGCATCGAGCAGATCTGCCCTCGACTGAACTCAGTCACTAGATTGCTTCAATGCAGCTGTGTTGCCCATAACCCAAAGCGTTCTACGAGCTCGTGTTAATGTCACATTCATGTGGCGATGCTGGAAGCGTTCAAAAGGCTTCTACTGTACTGCGACATGCCTGCTGCCTGTGCGTGGGAGCTTGGCCGAGGAAGAACTGTACAGAGGACGAGGAGAAGGTCGTGGAGTTTTCAGCATTGCTTTCCCCGTCAAACTCTTCGCATATGAGCCTCGACTGAGCCATTAACGCATCGCCTTCGTTGGGTCTGCCTGTAGCCTCCGCTGAAATTGGTATCACGTCGCGTTTTTTTAATCCATGACCCGCTCCAATTCACAACCGTCTCATTAATCTTCCTGGCGACTCGCACAAAGACTCGGACCACTCCAAGCTGCGCGGATTTCGTTTACATGGTTCATGCGGAAGTCTGATGTTGGATTGCCATCGTCAAATCTCCACGCTTGGCAGTGCTGCTCCAAATCTCCAACGCGCGGAATTTCGGTCATGGTTTGCCAAACCAATATTTCCACTTCTGGCAGTTTGACCGGATTTCTCCCATTTTTTGGCAGTAGACTCAAACTTCTCCCACGCCCGGGATTTCTTCTTTGGCTTGACATCACATCATTTCCCCTTGGCATTGCTTGCCTTATTTCCCACGTCCTTGGCAAGATGAAACTCGGGACCCCCTTTACGTGAAAACCTTGTGTTGGCTTTCCACTGCAAATTTTCCACCATGTAAATCGGGATGAAGATATCCTATGTGGGGAAATACTGATTTGGCTTGCCATCATCAAATTTATGACCTTGGCAATATACTGAAATATTTCCCATGTGGGAATCTCACAATGGCTTGCCATCATCAAAGTCCAACCCGACAAAAGGGATGAAAATCTCCCAAGCCAATGCCTTAGCACGGATTTGAACCCCAACTTTTCCTTCTCGACTTACAATCGAACCAAACAAAACTCTGGATGCTCACGACCTTGTCAGGCTCGACTGAGTGAGCCAATGCTACCACGTCTGAGCTCCATCCTCAACTGATCGATTCTTTTCCATTGGCCAGGCTATACACGAATGTTCAGGTGATCGGGGTGGTCAGGTGTTCGTTACATTTCATGAAATAGTTTAAATGCATGTATAGGATGTCCATGCCTTCTGTAAGCTACAATTACCATATTCCATGAGAAGAGATCTGGATCAGTCATGCAGTTGAAGACTTTACGAGCATCCATCAAACTTTCACACTTGTCATACATGTAGATAAGTTTATTTGGTAATAGCGCGAGTCTTCCAAATGTGTGTCCCCTATTATTAATGTGAGAGTGGATTTGCTTGGCCTCCACAAGGGCTTTCTTAGTAATGCAAGCCTGTAGTAGATGAAGATATGTTAAAGAATTTACAGATGGATTATGTGTTGTAAGAAGAACGTGTACTACCTCCTTCAAGCGACCCTCTCCATAGAGTGCTACGAGATTTTAATTGAGATGTATTTGGTTGCTTGGTTGCAAGCATTTTTTTTTATTTTTATTTTTTAACACTACCAGATGACCTCATCGTCATATCTGCATAATCTCATATCATCTTGGTCAAACAAGATAATTTTCCCAAGTGATTGGTCGAGCACTGTCTTAGTGGATTAAACCTGGCCTCATGTTAACTTAGCTTTCCTTGACTCGGCCTTCAGATATTTTTGCATCGATCTCCACCGGGATCCTTGTACAGTTCCTTTCATTCGTCAATTTTCAACGAGCTATATTTTGCATTAACAAGACCATCGTCGAGCTCTTACAACTGAGAGTCTCTACTGAGATGATTTCCGAGATGACTATCAATTTGACACCGGATTCTCTATCAACTCGACCCCGAACTCTTCACTGAGTCGAGATCAACTGGGTGCCTTTCGATGCTAGGTGATCTCTTCATATGCAATTTAGGAATTATTTTTAATTATTGCATTTCGATAATAACCGAAGGTGGGTTCCTGGGACTATTATTTTATTTTGAACGTGATAGGACCCCGTTGTCCAATCTTGCCAGGTGTGCAAAATTGGATAACAGATACCACAGCTGTCCTTCGGGGCTTGTGTTCTTTTGTTGAGGATATTCGTGAAATTGTAGACTAGGTGATCTGTTATGTTTTTCAACAACACACATAGGTGTAGACTTCACTTAATATTTTTTACAAATCAGCAGTAACAATATAATCTGATATAAATTCCCCTAGCTTAGGTATACTTCACCAATGCTATCCATCGTAAAAAAGTTTCGAGTTTCCTATTTCTACACAAGTGAAGGAATTATCAACATGTTTGGTGATCCTATCAGAAAATCTCCCTGCTAGCTTATAGACTAGTGCCTTACTCTTGTCCATTGGGTATGGAGTCTAACTATGTGACCAAAACCTACCCATTTCCAAAAGGTCCAACCCTTCCAAAACAAACTAAAGCTGGGAAAATATCTGACAAACTAGATCACGTGCACGAATGCACTTATAAAAATGATGCAATGTGTAGAAACTGCACTTATTGAATGGGAAATCCTCCTCTAACAGTCACTGTAACATTTTAAATAATAGTGTTTGAGAAACATAGCATTCACAGGAATGGGGAGTTCCTCTCAATCAGATTTGAAAACTAAAAAGTATTGTGTTCCATACAAGGTGAGATCATGTAAGGACCACTCCAGAGGGTATCAAACTTTGAGTGTCTTCTTGGCTTTGCACGATCAGTATCCCATTTCAACACAATATCTCCTTCATTGAAGATTCTGAATTTGGATTTCTTGTCAAAAGTATTCTTCATTTGTTTCTGATTCTTTTCCATATTTAAATGAGCTTGATCTCTTAGCTCTTGTAATTCCATCAATTCTGCATAATGAAGCTACTATGGTTCATTCTCAAGTAATTCCATTTGATGCAACGAATCTAATGTAGGTAACTCAACTGAAATTGCCTTTATTGCTTCTTTTCCATACACAAGTTTGTACGTTGAGTTACTGACTGATCTCTTAGGGGTTACCCTATTAGCCCAAAGTGTTGAATTCAACTTTAGATGCCAAGCTCTTTGATTATCTCTAAGTGTTCTTCTGATGATCCTTAACAAAATTTTTCTTGTACTCTCAGCTAAGCCATTACCTTGTGGGTAATAATTAGATGAAGAGCTTAAGTAGATTCCATGGTTGATATCCCAATCTGTTACTTTAGTACCGAGAAATGCTAGAGCATTATCTAATATGATAGTTGCTGGAACACCAAATATGTAGACTATACCTTCATAAAAGGATAGTAGTGAAGCTTCATTAGCATCTTTCAAGGCTATTGCTTTAGTCCATCATGTAAAATAATGTGTAGCAGTTAAGATCCACTTATGTCCTTGTGAAGAAGGTGGGTTTATCATGCCAATAAAATCAAAACCCCACTGCATAAAGGGCTGATCAATTGAAATAGGCTACAAAGGCAATGAAGCTAAATGTTCTTTTCTGACAAAGAAAGCACATTTTTTGCACTTTATGATCCATTCAAAATAGTCCTTAAATATGCTAGGCCAATAGTATCCTACTTCCCTAATCTTTAAAGCAGTAGTACGTGCTAAGAAATGACCTCCTGCAGGTCCTTCATGGAATTCTGATAATATTTTCTGAATTTTATCATAATCAACACATCGTAGCAAGATTCCATTTATATCTCTTTTGAATAATACACCATCAACGAAAAGATAAGGAATAGCTTGTAACCTTAAATACCTTCATTTATTATTATCCATACCTTCTGAATAGGTGCCATGTTGTAAATAATTGACCAAATTAGTCATCCACTTTGATTCCTAAATTTCCTGAGAAGGTTCAAGTTGCTGATTTTCTTGTTGCAACATGATATTTGATTGCTAATACGTAGTTTCAGCATGTTGTTCTGAATCTTCGGGTTATACAACTTGCTATTTCTCCATATCAGTAATTAGATGCTCTCATAAACCTTTACCTCGAACTGTCTTGGCAACTCAGATATCAACATCATATTCCATAACCTTCATTATCTAGCTTGCTCTTTTCTCATTCAATTCTTTGTTTAGCAAGAATATTTCACACTTGGATGAGAAACAAGAACATGAATTATATTGTTTGAAAGCATGTACTTAAAATTATTCAGCCCTCTGACCATCGAAAGTACTTTATTTTCAAGGAACGTGTACCTTGTTTCATAATCATGCATTTGTCTATTTGATATTCTCATCATTGACCTGGGTTAGAATAGCTACAAGTGCATACATTGTAAAATATTTATCAAAATTTGGATTTGCAAGAGTAGGGGCTTGAGAAATAGCTATTTTGACAGCCTCAAAACCTTCTCCATTCACTGGTTTAAGAGAACGTTTTCTCTTTCTTTAACATAGCTGTTAACGGTTTAACCAATGCTAAAAAATTTGGAACAAATCTCCTAACAATGTTTATTTTTCCTAGAAAGCTTTGTAATGCCTTCTTGTGATAAGGCATTGATAACTGTAATATAGCTTCGATTCTGATAGAATCAATTGTTAAACCATTCTTAGAAACGATATGGCCAAGTAGTTTACCTTGATGTACTGAAAAGATAGACTTTTTGGGGTTCAAGGATATTCCAAATTGCTTGCATATCTGAAAAAGTCTACCTTAAGTGCATTAGATGTTCTTTAAAATCTTTGTAAAATATAGTAACTTCATCTAAATAAAAAAGTATGCATTTATTTAGTAGGCTACGAAAAGCCATGTCCATTGCACGTTGAAATGTTGCACCAGCATTTGAAAGACCAAAACGCATTATTTTGTAAACATAAGTACCCCACTTGGTGGTAAAAGATATTTTATATCTATCCTCTTCTCGGACTAAAATCTGATTGTATCCGCTATAACCATTTAGAACGGATAGTCTATCTGAACCTGAAACTGTTCTCAAAATTTGATCCATATTCGGCAGTGGATAATGATATTTTAATGATGCTTTGTTAACATATTGGAAATCCACACATAATCTAATTTCTCCATTCTTCTTCCTAACAGGAACAAGATTCGCTACCTAACTTGAATGCTTGACTAGGAAAATAATTCCTGATTCAATCAATTTTGATCATTCTTTCCTTATAAGAGGTTCTATTTTGGAATTTAGAGGCCTTTGTTTCTACCTAACTAGTTTAGAATTTGGTTGTAATTTAATGGTATGCTATGCTAGACTGGGATCAAACCATTTCAAGTCTTGGTATCTCCAAGTGAAAACATCTTTAAATTCTATACAAAGATTAATGAAAGATTGTTTTTCAAATAACGAACATACCTTTCCAAGGAATAAATTATTTCCTTCATCAACTGGAATCTCTTTGTAATTATCAGCATGAATAGACATCTTAGTTTTTTCCTTTCTTAACTGGTCATCAGTGCTAAAGATTTCTTCCAATGTGACAAGTCCTCGAGGCAATTTATTTGTCTTTATTTGAATGATCTGGTCACCATATAAATGCTGTAATTTATCCTGATTTACTATAGAAAATTCAGCTTCTTGCTACAAGAACCTACCAATTTGATTCATTATCAGGGATAGAAGGCCTGATAATTAACTTAATATGAGGCTGAATTTTGTTTTTTTCTATCTGTTCCAACACTTTGAAACTAGCACCAACTATTGCAAGTCTATTAGTGCGCTTATTTTAAGTTCTAGGAATAGACTGAATATTAATAGCATCAAAATATTCCATTAAGTCTAAAACTCTATGTCTGTAAGAGTTCATTAATGGATTATTACAAACATTGAAGCTTTTTACTTGATTGATAACCAACTCAGAATCACTAAATATTTGTAATGTGTTGATCCCTCTTTTTCTGGCCCAAAGTAAGCCAGGAATTAATGCTTCGTATTCATCTACATTACAAGTGCATGAAAATTGGAGATTCAAAGCTGTAAAATACCTCTCATTTGTCAGGGAAGTGATCATCAAACCTACTCCCTGTCCTTTCTTATTCTTAGCTTCATCGAAATGAAGCTTCCAAATCTCTTCTGCTGAATTCTCTATTTTTGATAGCAAGGGAATTGTTGCATTTTATTCATGCATACAATATACACCAAAAAGATGTTCTTCAACTTCCTTAAAAGGATCATGGGCATGTTCTTCAACTTTTTTTTCATCCATAAACATGTTAGAAACACCCTCTAATGTTGAAACTTGAGCTACATCATCGAAATCAAATTGATCTAACACTAAATAGTTTGCCACTCCATTTGGAGAATGAGGCTCAATGTGAAATCTGGCCAATGGTTCTAAATTGACAGTGACCTTATTGCCAAAATGTGTGGTGAAAAATAAGAAAGACCAATATGAGGAGAGATAACCTCCTATCTTCGCTGTAAAGTCTCTAGATAGCCAAAAAGCAAAATATGGAGGTAAATCCAAAATGGTAACATCTTGCAAAATGGAAACGTTTGGGCAATTGTGCAACGCTACCTCTAAATTTCTAATTATACCAACTGTATTAGTTGCAGTCCAACCAAGCTATAAAACACTCATTTCTATAGGTTCATATTATAGGCCCAATTTTTCAGAAATTGCTTTTGGCATAACTGTGCTACTTGTACTGCTATCCATAATGTAGTTATGAACTAGATTTTCTTCAATAATCAGTTACAGATAAAATGGTGGTGGTTTCTTTATGTCTTGAGCATTTAAAACTTTCTGAACCATCCATCTAACCCCTTTTAGGCAGTCTTCATCAAGTGTTCCAAGGACCATACCTGTCTTTTGAACTTCCTTTTCTATTTTTTTTGTCAAACTTTGCAGTTTAGCTAGTTCATGAGAGAGTAAATCATGCTATCCTGGAATGCTTAAAGCATCCCATATCGAGACGTTAACATTATGATTTTTCATTACATCAACGATATTAAAAGAAACAACCATTTTAGAGATAGATTCAACTATTTTAGCATAAGCCTTAACAAAAACTGATTGTGCTTCAGCAACTTTGGATATCTGAGGAATAAATAATCTTCTTGGATCAGGTTGTAGCTATTTTTGTTACTCTTTACCAGCTGTAACACTTGCTATTTTTTATGGGACAATAGGACTATTAGTTGGTTTTGGGGTTGTAGATGCTGAATTATCAGTAACAGTGGGCAACACAGGTCTATTTTGCTATTTTTTACTTTCAGTAGCCTTATCCTGAGCTGTAGTGGTAACAGAAATGAAATCTTCCTCACTGAAGCTGACCAAATTATGTTCAGGTGCTTTCTGAACATGACTTTCTTGCTGCTCACTCTCCATTTGAGGCATGAACAATGCTTTTGATTGAGGTTGTGCAATAAGATTCAGGTTCAGGAAGGCATTTGGTCAATTTATAGTTGAATGAGGCTAATTGCAAGGTTGGCACCACTCTTCTGTAGCCATATTAACTGGGGCCAAAGATTAGACGTACTAGGAATGTTAGGAACAAACTGCCTTTGCTGATAAGGCTACCTATAATTCTGATTTTGTTGGTAAGGTTTCCTATTTTGCTGACTTTGATGATTTTGCTGATAAGGAGCTTGATAAGATCTATTAGGCAATGTAAGTTTTTTTTTCAATTGACTTCAACTTATTTCCCATGGTTTATAAGGTTTTAACAATATCTGGGGATGGGGCTACAATAGTAGGCTCCACAATTGTAATAGGCTATGGAATAGGAGCTAAATCTACCAAAAATGGCATTGTAGGCCTTGGTGCTAATTTTCCAGCCTGAATAAGGTTGTTTTCAGCTTTTATGGCAATGTCATAGGCATCTGGCAGAGTAAAGGCTCCCATAGATTGGATCGTAGTTGAAATATCTCTATTCAATGCTCTGGGGTAATAAAGGAAAGCATGATCAGCTTGAGGCTTAACATGTGCTGGGATTCTTTCCCAAGTCCTAGTGAAACGGATGTTGAAACTAGACATATACTCATGAGGGGATCTTTTGATAGTAGATAGTTGTTCTATGAGGTATAAATGATCTGAATTATCTTGGAACTATTTCAATAGTTTTCCTCCTAACTCATCCCAAGTTCTTATGCTTCCAATCTCTAGATTTCTATGCCATGCAAGGCTTGTCCTTTAAAAGATGCAGCTAAAAGTCTTAAAGCTACATCTTCATGAGTAATATTATCAACTACACAAATGGCTGCAACATCTTTAATATGTTCAATAGGTGTAGCTTGGTTTTCACCCGTAAATGATGGAAAACTTTTCATGGCAACATTGGGAATATCATGGTAAACTAGAATTACTAATGCGCTGCCATTAGTAAAGGTCACAAAATTTCTGGGTGGTTGAAGAGCCATTGGAAAAGTTGGGATATGGATTGAAAAATTTATACATGGTGAAGGAATATCAGGAGGGTTATCAAAACTAGGTCTATTATAGGGTAATGTATTACCAACTCTTCTCCTTCTAGCAAAATTCAAAGGTAAAGAAACAAACTCAGGAGGAATTCCTCTTACCGATGATCTTGTAGTCACTTTAGGCATGGAACATGCTGTAATACTGGTCTGAAATCAGCTTTATGGAGTCACTAAAAGATCATGAAATATTTAGAATAAATGCTTGCAGCTTGCTCCTAAAAGTAACTTTTATTTGTTGTAAATATTCTGTAGATCTACTCTAGAATTTGTAATTTTCATGTAGATCTGATTCGTTATCCTATCAGACATGCCAAAAACTATTCTCTCCAAAGTGCACCCTACAGAGAGATGGTAGAAGATTTTTTAAGCCTGCAAAAATATCTCTCTCTCTCTCTCTCATAGATACAATGGAGACACCTAAGGTCTGTGGGTATACCTATTGTGAGGTGAATCTCTAGGATTAAAAGGCTGGTTCCTTATTGGTGTACACTAAACTAGTTTCTTGGGAGTTTTAAGGGCAAAAGATGACTGAAAACTAATAATACTAAGGTGATACACCAAATTTGTGTGATAAATTTGACTGAGTGAAATACACAAACTAATTTGTGAAGAATTATTTAATGCATGAACCAACTAATATATTTTTGTAGAAATCTAAGGGTAAAACACTTAATTTGTACTGAGGAAGATTCACAACAGTACTAGTAAGCTAACATGCAAAATAAAATTTAGAAGAAAAGGGTACATTTGTAGCAGGGTAAAGTGGTTAATCAGAGAATTTTCATTCACAAAATTAATGTTGACATACACAAGAGTGCAAAATAAATTGGAAATTCATAAAAAAACACTCAGAGGGAAAAATTGTAAGAAATGGCTTTAGTACTCCTATATCCAAAAGTTCTCTAGGAAGTTCTCTGAAAATTCCTTCCTTTTGTGCTTTGCAAAAGAACACAATATATAGCAAAATTTCACCACCTTCCCAAAAAAAAACTAAAGGTTGTACTCGCCCATGCATCCTAATTTTATCCTTTATTTAATAATAAATAAAGAAATAAAATAATACAAACTAAAGAAGGTAATAAAAATAGGCGTTAACAACCTTAAATACAATACAGTCAAACTAAAGTTGACTATTCTATTTTAAAGAAAGAAAGGGTGGAAAACTTTCTAAAAATATAATTTACTTACTAGGCAAGTTTCCTCATTTGAGCATGCAAATTCATCATCTTCTCTGTTTTGTCCTGTTGTGAAGGCATGCAAAAATAATTCCTTGAATGTGAGAAAAATACTGCAGTACTTAGCAATATTTGCAAAACAATAGTGTGTGGGGACCACCTCCAATGTGCACATGCTCTTATTTGTACCCCTTTTCTGGATAGTCACATGAATGACACTTTGCAATTTTATTTCAAATTCCCTTGTGGGGACCGCCTTGATTTGTTTGGTTGATATGGCCACCTTGTGGATTTAGGAAAAGTCATGTTTTAAAAGGGGACACCACTTTTGATCAGGCCACCATGTGTTTATTTGAGTGACCATATGGTCCACCACCTTTGGCCTTGGCATATTATGATTTTCACCTTTTTAGTGATCATGGAACATTATCTAGTCCTTGATTATTTTGGACACACTATAGTTTAGACTTTTAGAAATTTTTTGGCAATAATATATTTGGGACATGTGGGTTAGCCCCTTCCCGTGGTGACTCAACCCCTTGATATCGATCTTGCCTACGAAGGGATTAAACTTGGTACTCGGCACATTTATTATGATCCATGGCATATTTGATTTACACCCTTGATCACGCAGATGCATTTTTTAACCTTGTCCATTGATTTTAGAGGGATTTATGAAGCCCTTACCTCTTTGGGAGGCAACAAATTCTGATCATTGATATTTTTTTGTAACTCTATTCGTTGCATCTGAGCTGTACATTGCATTGATTTTTAGTTTAATAGAGATCATTAGATCTCTATTATCACTCATGGGCCATCGGATTTGAGGGTTTCATCTAGACCATGGTTTAATGTTTGACTTTAATTGGGCCATTCGATTAACCTCCATTCGATCTATGTCATTGGATTCTCTAACTTGGGTTATCTCTTGAGTTAGTTGGAGCTTATAGGGTAGAATGGTTCTGTTTGAGCTCATTCGCATTTTTTGATTATTGTGACGAAGCCATGTAGAATTTTCTCTAGACCTACATTTTTTCCCAAGAAGCATGGTGATTTTGGTGGCTTTGAGCCTGCATACTTCATTTTTGGCCTTGGATACCACGAATATTTTCTTCTTCAGTCTGCATTTTTTATGAAACTCAAAGGTATTCTGTCCGTTTTGTTTCTTATTTTGTTTATGAATCCCTTAGCTCATTTCAATCATTTTAGTGGCTCAATGGATCTCTATGGAATGACAAATATTTGCATTTTTTGTCTAGTTTTCAGTTTCTATCGAGCTCGAACACAAGCCTGTGAAGGAAGTTGTCACCATTGTTTGCCTACTTTGACCTCCTTATCTGATCACAATGAGTTCTTGTACTCTGTTCTCTTCTACACGTTGTTTGAAAATGGATAAAAATGACTTTGAATTTATCCTACATTTTTCACCTTCTTTAGAAAATGGCTTGGCTTGTTGAAACTTGACTGTTTACGTTCTTCGTTATACTTTCGAGCCATGTATCGGGTGCTTGATGTTCCTTTATGTGGATGCATATTTTTAAAATCTTTGGCCTCTTGTTTGCAGTAACTATTTATTTGAATCAATTCTGGAGTGCAAGCTTTGAAACTCGATTTGTTGAAAACCTGACCGTAATGATCTTCATTATACCTGTAGCTGTGTATTTTAATGTTAACTTTAATTATTTGATCATTTTGGTGAGTTCCTCACTTATGATTCTTCGGATTCTTCACTCATGCTTGGCTATTGTTATGTTGATTGTTTACTTCAATGAAGTTTGGTCTTCTGATTTTCTGCTATTCTTTTTTTTTTTTTTCTGATGAAGCTTTAAAGTGATTAGTAATTTGTAACTGTTATGCCAAAGATACCTCAAATTGGATAGATATTTCTAGAAGTTTTTTGACTCATCCTTTGTTGCAAGCACAATTTTAGGATAGTATAGCAACTGTGTTTCAATTTTAGCATTAATTCTCAATTCTGTTTTATGTAAACAACCCATTTTGCAAGGGGAAACTCTAGTAAAAAATTTCATAATCTTTCTCACTCCACACTTCTACAACTTGACCCTTCTGAAAAGATATGAAACATCTCTCCAGATGTCTATTCACTTGACTAAGTTCTGTTCATGCTTGTTTTGCTTTACATATTGAAAACTTTGAAAAAATGTGAAGTAGTTGGCTTTTGATTCACATTTGAATTTGGAAAAAAATAACTCTGAAATAGTTGCAACTTGATGAACCTTTGGAATACCTGTTTGTTTCATTTGATCATAATATCATCTTAATAATGATGAAACATGTACTTTTGTTGACAATTTTTTTTCCTTTTGAAGTTCAGATAGCTTATAACGCATGTAGTAGCTAAAAAAGCATATGTTTCAATTCTATTTTAAATCAAAAGTGAGTTTTACAAGGGGAGACTCTCACAAAAATTTTCCAAAATCCTATTTTCCTCTCTTCTTTTCCAGATTTTTCAGCCTGATTTGCAAAAATTTTCCTTTCTTGACTTATTCTGATGCTTCTTTCTTCCTATAAGCCATCTGGAAATGATGTTCATTTTCCATTATTTTTAAAGTAAACAGTAGCTGCCTCTTTCTTAACTAGTTAAACTAATTTTTCCATTCTTATGTTACAACTTGTTCTTGCAAAATTCATAAATAAGTTAGAACTATATAGGCTTTTTGGCCTCTCTAGCATCCATATGATTTTATTTTATTCTTCATTCTTCTTCTGCAAACTGCTTTCATCTTCTTTTATGTGTCATATCCACATCTGTTTCTTTTTTAAGCTATTTCAAATTCTACATTTCTACTCCAATCCTTAGCTCTTTTATTTATTTTTTCCACTCATTTTTCTTTATGTACTCTACTCTCTTTTGCTTCCAAGCCTATCTGTATCCCTAAGTTACCCTGTGTCATGTGCTTGTATTTCTTTCTTTCAAGTACCATTAGATACATTGAACTTAGAATATGTATTTTCTTTAGAACAGGTGTATAGGAATAAAAATGTACATAGAGATAAAATTTGATATGTACTGCTCTTTGTCTTGTAGGTGAAAAGAAGATGGAGATGGAAAGTGGAAGAGAGAATGAGATGAATCTAGAGATGTAGATGATGTGGAGCGGGAAAGAAGATAGAAAAGGTAATGATGGGTTCACTTTTACTCCTCTACTCTTATTCTTTAGCACATGAAATATTCTCAGTTCCATGTATATGATGGTGATACTTAGTCACATCTCACGGCTTGTGTTGGAAAACTTATGAAAGAATGAGTTGACTATCTTTTTCTGTAATCAATTTTTCCTTTGATTGTATAATGATGTAAGAAACTCAATATCTCAATCAAATGAATTAATATAAGAGATAAACTTTAAATGAATATCTTTAACTCTAGTTAGAAACCATTGAATGAGATGTGCCTCCTTGTATGTTGTTTGACTGCCCTAGCATATGCTCTTAATTTTGACTCCTTCCTGTTATCTCCATTTAGACATTATTGTCACTGTTTGTTTGGCGGTATTTTCTTAATGGAAGTAGCAGGAAAGGAGTCACTTGTACATTTAATGACAACATAGATGGATTCAATTTCATTTATCACAAATAAATTTGATGAATATAGAGCAATAAATTTGATGAGCACAATCATAATAATAGTGAATCTGATTTTTTGAAAACTGCAACTATGTTTTCTGGCCCAGAACCATACACTTCACATATTCTATAATCCGGTGTCTTCATGAAGACAACACAGCTGTCCTTTGGGGCTTGTGTTATTTTGCTAAGGATATTCGTGAAATTGCAGACTATGTGATCTGTTATGTTTTGTAATAGCACACACAGCTGCAAACTTCACTTAATCTTTTTCACAAATCAGTAGTAACAATATAATCTGATATAAATTCCCCTAGATTAGGTATACTTCACCAATGCTATCCATTGTAACAAAGTTTTGATTTTCCCATTTTTGCACAAGTGCAGAAATTGTCAACAGTAATAACATAAACTACACTATTAAATTATAAATTGTGTAACATTATTAATAACAATTAAATTTAGCAATCAATTGATATACTAAACATCTGAAGAACTTGACATATCTATGTTCGTTAAATGTTGACAATGGTGGACTATACTCCAAAGCAAGTAGTCTATATTCCGAAGCAAGTTGACTATACTCCAAATGAAGTTGAGTAAAGAACCTATGTCCTATAAGACATGTATACTAATTAATTATTAAATACATTTTTTCCTTTCAACGTATATGCATAAAGTATTTGGGATTTACAATAAATTAGGAGTGAATAAAGTTTTTAACACATTAATTTACATCTGGAGAACAAAAAATGTAAATGCTAATAACATAAACTACACTATTAAATAGAATATTGAATCACATTAATCATAACATTTAAATTTTGTAATCAATTGACATACTAAATAACTCAATAACCTGACATATCTATGTTTGTGACATATCGATGATGGTTTACTATACTTCGAATCAAGTAGTCTATACACTGAAGCAAGTTGAATATAGTCCAAATTAAGTCGATTAAAACACCTATGTCCTATAATACATGTATCCATATGAATTATTCCATACTTTTTTTACTTTTTAAATGGGCGTAAATCATTTGGGCTTTACAATTTATTAGGAGTGAAAAATGTTTTTTTAACAAATCCAATTATAATACATCAATTAGTAGGTAAATAACGCATGTTTATAATAAATGGCCCTTAGTCATCGTTTACCTTCTAACAAAAGGAAATATCTAGCCATGCTTTACTTTTTTACAAAATATAAACCCTCACTTTAAACCATACTTTCCTCCCTTGCTTTTGATTATTTCCTAAGAAGTCTTGTTATGGTATATATTCAATCCTACTTTGGATTATTCCCTAAACTCTTTTCTATCATTATAGTTGCGTTTATCCTTTTCTTTGGTTAAGAATAATGGGGCATAAAAATATTCAAAAGAAAATTCCAACTCCATTTTATTATGTGATTCACAAGTATAAGATATATTTGAAAAGGCAAGATGGTTGGAGTTCATAAAGAAATTTGAAGGCTATAAGGAAGCCGTAGTGGAAAAATTCCTTGAAAATTTCAAGGGAAGAGCTTCAAAGGTAAGATGTACAAAGATTACTACAAATAGTAAGATCATTAGTGAAATTTTAGGAATTATTTTTCAAGGGTTGTAGATTTATAGAAGGTCTACATACAAATACCTAATTAAATTTTTTCATGAACATGGATATCCTGAACCACAATTAGCCCTAAAAAATGGAAAAAAGGTCGAAGACATTAGGAGAGATACAATTTTTTAACCCTATGGGGAAGCCTCCTTTTGGATAGTGAATTATTTCACTTGTGAAGGTAAATAAAATCTCCTAGGATATGATACAATGTGGATTATGATTCATTTGAAGCATGGTTTGTGAAAACAAGTGAATTTAGTCAATTTACCTCAATATATGTGTGATAGTATATGTAATATGTCCACTAGATATAAAGAGAATAAAGGAGTAGTCAAGAACCACTGTCTCATTTACGTTATTTTTCAACACTCCATCAAAGAGCAGAAGGGTAAAAGGGATTAGTAAACATTACTGCAGGAGATGGTTAAAGCTCCAATAAAATAGAGGCATACTCTCTCTGAATCTATTGCACCTAAATCAACTCCATCCCACACTAAAATTGAAGGGGAAATGGTTACACGTAGCACTGAATGGGTCTAGTGTATCATCTGCAGGAACATTTACAAAAGAAAAAGAAAATTAAAAAAATTGAGATAAGAAACTGGAAACAAGAAACAAAAATTGATTCCTCAAGAGGATGAAGATGTCAAGGATTCACTTAAAGGAGAAATGGAAATCATTAAGTAAAGGATTCCTGAAATTTTTTGACGAATTTCTGCAACCAGTATGGAAACATCATAAGGAAAGGATCCTATTAAAGTAAAAGAACCTATATCTCCCATTTCACAAGGTCAGAGTATTGAAGAAAATAAATTGCAGCATGTGGTTCTCCTCTCTAAGAAAGAATCAATCATCAAGAAACAATAATAAGAAATAGATTTTCTAAAAATAAAGGTACAATCAAAATAAACCCTTATGTCTTCTTTCTAATTGTAAATTAAAAAAAAATTGAAATGTAATGCAAGGAAAAGCAATAAATAATCTTTTCCAACACTAAAGTAAAAGTTGATCAGGAAGTTCAAACTTTAGTAAATGTAGAGGGAGTCAGAAATGTGTGAGGTATGATTTGTAACAGTTGTGCAAACATGCATTCTCAAAACAAGACATTGAAAAATGAGTTGGAAGAGGAGAAGATGGAAAGGATAAAATTAAAAAACTAAAAGGAAAAGATCAAAAAAGACTTACAGGATGCTTGTGAAGTAGGGGAAAAATTACTTTCATGTAGAAGACTTTCATCAGTATACAATGGTTCCTTGCAGGAATAGTTCTACATGTGAATTTCCTTTTGAAATAAACAATGACATAGAATTTTTGAAGGCATTTACAAGAAGCTCAATTGAACATCAAAATATCATGTGTGAATTCTAGTTGTGTAATTATGTTTTGGGTCACATGTCATATTTTAAAATAAAAATATTTGTAAGGGATTCCCAATTAAGAGCCTTCACTTGTACCATGAAAAATCAAATAGAATGGGATCAAAGGACAAATAAGTATATTGAGAACATGTATGAAATAAGGTTATGCATGAGGCCTCAATTTCCTAAACTAGGACATCAACGTTTGATATTTATGGCTTTATCCTATTAGCCAAAAATTTAGGACCATCATATTGCTAAGTTAAAAGAGAGCTTTGCAAAGTGTTCCACAAATTCCTTCCTGAAGCAGATTTTGCAAAATCATTGCCAGCATGAAACAAAAGGGGGGTTACATTGAACCTTACCTTAAAAAGGAGGGGGTTACTTTCACTGACAAATCTAAGGTATTTCTATGAGAAGAGTAATTTAAATTAAAAAAATGATTCCACAAATTTATCAAACCAAAGGAAAAATAATTATAGGAATGCATTTTAGACATCCAATTATTCTTTGCCACATGCCTTCTTGGAAAAAATCATCATTGCAGAGTGATGAAGCATTTAAGAAATGGAAAACAAATTTTGAAGAACATGAAGTGTATTTTTGTCTCATTGGAAAACACATGGGCACTTCAATGAATTGTTTTTGAATTGATAAAATATATGGAGGACAAGATTTTTGATCCATATTTTAAAGTTCCTAAGAAGGATGTGGTTGAGCATCAATATAATGCATAAAAGTAGATAACTACTTTAAAACCAGTTGACGATCACCAATGTTTAATGAAATTTATCTTTTTAAGTTCTACTATTTTACTTTTGACTGATACTATATGTCCTAAGTATCCTACCATGCTACCTTTTATCAGAGAAAGTCACACATTCACAGTGAAAAATATATTTGTACAACTTGTTTTTTGTACAAGACTTTTTATTAATTTAAGCCTAGTTAAAGGTGGTTTATATGATCTTGTTCATTTTCAATATACTTTAACATTTGATTTTTTTAAATTGTGATTTGTTGTTGGATAAATATGATTATTACAAATTGTTTCATCATTCTTACAAACAACAATGTTTGACTCTTCCCTTGTATCAAATTTTTTATTGTTAATAGAAATATTATTGTAAGAGGAGTGTAGTCCAGATTATGGATATTTTCCATAGCTTCAAAGAGAGTGGTAATCATAACATGTGGATTTACTACCTATTTTTAGTATTTTGACTCTACTTACTTTAGTGGATAATATGCTTTAGTTGGTGTATAGTCAACTTGCTTCGCAATATGGTCTACTTGCTTCAGACTATTGGCTACTTACTTTGGAGTATAGTCTACCATAGTTAATACATAGTGAACAAAGATATGTTAAAGTTTTAAGATGTTAACTATAATATTATTTCTTCCAAGTGTAGACTACTTACTTCAGAGTGTAGACTATTTTTCTTTAGAGTGTCGTCTTCCATAGTGTTTATGTTTATGAAGATTCCATAATTTTGTGTGTGTATCATAATTTTTTGTTTCTTCCCCTTATTTGTGAAATGCTTTTGTAAATTATTTATTCATTTCCATTAGCTAAGAAATATATGATTGCGTTATTTATTGATTGCTCTTAAATCCTTAAAAATTTCAAGTTATCCTTTATTATGCTTATTAGATGTTATGTACCAATTTCGAGAGATTACTTTAAAGTACAAGTCTTAATTTTCTTATTCAATGTACATATAATGTCTCCAAACTACCTTATGATATTTTTAAGTTCTACTATTTTATTTTTGACTGATAATATATGTCTTGAGTAGCCTACCATGCTACTGTTGAGAATAGAAACTCACACATTCATAATTAAGCATAAAACTACCTTCATCCTACAATCCCTAAGAGGTTTTCTAAACTTTCTGAGAAAATAAGTTTTGGTATAAAATGCAAAATACAACAACCAAAGCATTCAAAATTAATGCTCAACACCTTCTTAACCTTCTAAATAGATTTATTCTAGAAGTGGGTGAGGGATAATCTTTTAACCAAATACAACTTCACATAGGTCATTTCCCTGTGCTTATCAAAACAATGTTCTTGCTCTATGCAAATCCTCAACAATTATGAAATTCAAGAACGTTGTGTTCAAGACTTATAACTTTCATTAAGGATATTTATTAATCAAAACTTTATAAAAATATCAATTTAAAGCTTCAAATAGGTTTCACATGCAAAGACCATACTTTTCATAACAGGGTTTAAACCTTTGAGTCTCAAGATCTTACAAATAAATATATTTAAGATCTCCTTACAATAATATAACTTAGCTATAAAAAATTCATCCTCTTTAATCTAGTTTAACCTCAAAATACATATCAATCATCCCTCAAGCCTTTAACAACTTCTTTCCATGCGGAAAATAATATGAGAAGGGTGAATAATTATTTGTATCTAGGACATTATTGAAGTATTGAAAAATAGGTAAGATTTGCAACAAGTTACTTATAAAAAAATACAAAGAGAAGGATTGGAATAGAAGAACCCTTGGCATAACACCTGCCACATAAAATCTGTCTAGAATACTTTCTACAATGCTACGGGTAACTTATTCAGTTGTTATTGGAAAATTCACCATTGATACCCTATTTTACAAAGAACTCCAATTGGAAAAATCAATGAAATACAACAGACATCACATGAGTCTATCTAAAGTAGAAAGAAAAAGGTAAGGATGTGGAAATTAAAATTAATGACTTTTTATTTCATAATAAATGCGTATCTAGTTAGATATAAATATAATCATTTCTTATTCTAAAGTGACATGTTGACAAGTTGTCCCTTACCCACTTAATCACTTCCCAAAAAACCCACCTCACTCGAGATGAGTGATAGTCATGTCGGGGGAGGAGACACCCATGCAACTAAAGAATATGTATGGGCAGATGTATTACTGAAGCATACAAAAATAACAACATTCCATCATGACATATTGATGAACTATGAATTATGGGAGGTAATTAAATATTACTCCCATCAGATATTAAAAACATTTACAAACTCAAAAACGAGCGAAAAATTACGGTCCGAAGCTACAAAGAAACAAAAGAGAGAAAAAATAATATTTCCAGGCTATTAGATAAAATAGACCCATGGGAGGATCAGTGGTAAGAAGGGAACCCCCAGACATTGCCCCATTAAAAAATGATCTCAATAGGTAGTGGATCTTTGAAAAACTGGGGTGGAACAAATACATCCAGAAGATGGGTGAATATTCTTAATTTGTTTCAAGGGAATTCTCCAGCACATTTGATGGCCAAAAGGAAATAGTTTGGGGAATCAAATTTCTAGTCACTTAAGAATTAGTGATCCAGATAAGTTACCTCATATGAATAGGGGAAACCTTGGAAGAAATTCCAAATATCTACTTGACAAGGTAATATTGTTGTGGAGGCAAGTAACAACTGAGATTGATCAAAGGTGGAGTGGAGAGATTAATCCTCCCTGTTCAGCATAGAGAAACATATCCTCCTACATAGTAAATTACATCACCTTTAAGGGAACATACTCCATGGTATACATAATCTAGTTCAAATTCTTTAATTACCTATGACATGGTAGGTTAGTAAAAATCCCAAATAACTTGTGGAATATTATGAATAAGATGACAAAATAATACCAGAATGGGGAAGAGAAGTCCCTATCACAACATTTCTTGATTTGGTTGCTATGCAAACAAGTGATCTAAATCACCCAACCTAGAATAAACTGGGACCACTCGATATATAATCCAACCATCAAACCTCAAGGAGAGGAAGAAATAGGTGAAGCTGAGGCTAACCCTGATGTACAATAGAGGAAAAAGAAATACCTGAAAAGAAACTGACACACTTCATAATACGGGTCCTAATGGTAGAAGAGACTAAGGGTATAAGTGATCCCTGTAGCAATAGGAAGGTTTGCAAGCTCTAATTCTCAGAGGAGAAGAAATACGAAACCAATCATGGCACGAGAAGAAGAAGAAGAGGGAAAATAACCTATTATCCTAACACTCTCTCGTGAAGAGGGTGTTGGTATCTAAATTGATTCTCTTACGCGGGATGAGCAGCATCACAAAACTGACAGGATGCTTAGAGACATAAAAATCATGATATAAGTCATTTTTTAGCTAGGGAGGGGATTCAATTGAATCTTCATCACTCAGGTGTTCGAGAAATGGATAACATGTTATCATGGGTTTGATATACCCTCACTACTTTAGGTTATGCCTTCAACCATGGTGATATGACCCATTCCTGTAACCCATGTTGGTGAATCATAGCAAGAGATCCTTATTTGCACAATTTTCATGAAAACCTTGAGAAAATATGATCAATACAACACAATAAAACATATTTTGGTAGTAAAATTTGTTAAATCTTTGTGGATACACAGTAAAAAAAGGCTAGTTCATGTAGGATTCATCGATTGAGAAGTTTTTGGTTGGAATTTAAGCGAGATAAATTTTATTATGCCAGATATTTGAGAGCCTTTACAAATATTGGAAAAATTAAAGAAAAAATTATTCTTTCTCCATTGATAATTCATTTTCTACTAGTTCTCGAGCAACTATGTTTCAAAACTTCAACTTTTGCACTTCTCAGATTTACAAATCAAGCTCCATAGTAATTTTTTTACACTTCACTAACAAGAAAGATGAAATACTATGGAATTAACCAAAAAGGATGAAATAAATCGAATCCCTTAAGGTCCCGGGTTTACGTAGGACCAATAATGGTGGAAAAACCAGATGCATTGTATCAAAATCGCTAACACTATCTTGCACAACATAAAATTTGAGTTTTGCACATGGAAATGACTTGAGTTGAAGCGGGCCTTGTGTGATTTTCACATTTGTTATCACTTAAACAAAACTAGTACTTTTAGATAATTTGGCCCTCCCACCCACTTTTAATATAGGACCTACACGTGGCTTTCCTGTGTGTCGACGCGACTACGAGTTACTATATGAATTTTATTATTTTTCAAAACAAAGCTGAGAATCTCAAAACTCCCCATTAACCCACCTCTCCACTTTTAACTTTTGATTTGGTCCCCAACAGAGTCATGAATCACTTTTATACTTTACTTCATGTCAAAACAGAGCTAAAAAACTCCAAAGTGCTCCTGTGACCCGCCTTCCTGCTTTTGATGTAGACTCAATACATGGCTTTACTTAGGAATTAGAGGGGTTGCGGTTCACTTGTATACTTTATTCCTTTTTCATAAATAAGATAAAAGTTTCAAAAACCTCTGGCGACAGACCTCCCAGCTTTAAATTTTCAATGCTGAATAAAACATGTGACATTAATTGGTCACATGTGGAGTCGTGGATCATTTTATAACTTTACTCCTTTTCACAAAACAAAGCCAAAAAAATTTTTCAAATTTATCCGATAGCCCACCTTCCCGATCTTGACTTAAAAGCAGCCACATGTCCTATTACGGGCCTTAGACATTCGTTTTACCTTTTTACTCTTTTTTCCATAATGCCTTAAAACACAAAAAGGCCTGCTTTCCCACATCTTCTCAACTTACGACACATGTACACATTCAGGGAAAAAATAAGAAATTTGCTCTGCCACTTCATGATTTTGACCAGCTAATTAGAAATCAATGGAACCACAAGACCAATTTGAAATTTTTACAAAAGTGACAAGTTCACCAAATAAACCCACCATGCCTTGTTCAATTAGAGATGAAAACGTATATGGAGACGCTGAGATAAAATTTGACAGAGAAAGCACGACCATGGAAAAATAAAATGCAGGGGAAACTTCACCATATGTGCCCAGAATTCAAAATGTTCCTCATGGGTAGAGAAACTACAAATAATACATGGCTAAACATGATCTATGACCATAGAGAAGGATTAATAACAATATACAAATGAAGGATAAATTTTTCACGCATCCATACAAGGAAATAGAAAATACTTCAAACCAAGCGGACTGAGAATTTTTTTTAACAAACATGGTGAGATTAAATCCAGCACCAACATCAGCTCCGAATCGGTGATGGGCATTCCCATCGAGTGCCAAAAGAACAATATAGCAGACCATGTGCCAAAAATCCATTGGGAAATGAAATCAAGAACCGACCTCAAAAACAAAGAAACAAAAACCAACCTCCCACGTATGAATTGAGAGACCAACAATAACCATTCATCAATCACTATGAAAAACTGAGATAGAAAAAATGTAAAAAAAATAAAACAAACCAAACAAATATACATTTTACAATGATCCGTACCTTGATTGTGAGAAATCAGTCAAGGAAATGTTTCAAGTGCTTACCATTAACATGCAACACAATAAATTTCCCATCTAAGTATTTTATGAAAAAGGTGTGATCACCAATCTGAATGTTAATATAATAAGGGCCCATCCATAATGCATCAAACTTTCCATCCTTTCCCTTATCCTCATGTATGTTATCCCACAATAGCACAAGATCTACCACACTAAAAAACTCTTGGAGTTACCTTTTTATCAAAAAAATTATTTAATTCCTCGTTGAACTCTACATGTCTTTGATGTAATTCTCTTCTCTCTTCATCTAATTCAACAATTTGATTGATATGAGCAGTATAGGGATTGACCTCCCGGTCCTCCAATTGTTGAATACATTTATAAGAAGATAATTGCATATGTAGGGGAAGTAGATTTTAAGTTCCATACACCAACTGAAATGGACTTTTTCTAGTAGATATTTTTACAATGATTCTACCAGCCTAAATAAAAAATTCAACTACTCACCCCACTTTCATTTTTTTAACTCCAAGGTTATCTTTATTATCTTCACATACTCTTTTTACTTAATTTTGCGTGTCCATTGCATCGAGAATTGTAATTAGAAGCATATGATAAGTTGATCCCATATTCTTGCCACATAGCCACCAAAGGTTTATCTTGAAATCTCATGCCATTGTCAGCAACCATTTTGTTAGGTACTCCAAACCTACAAATCATATAATTCATAATGAAATCCATGAAAATTTGGTGGGTTTCCTTCTTGGTAGGGATTGGCTCCACCCACTTAGTGAAGTAATCAGTGGCCACTAATATCCACTTGTGGCCTGCACTTGAAGAATCTGAAATATCACCAATGAAGTCCATTCCCTGCTACTTAAATGGGGCTTCAATTAATACAGGCTACAAATGGAGGGATCCTGAAGCTTTGAATGTTCCTAAAGAACGTTGAAAACTCTCACACTTTCTTACTAGCAGAGTTATGTCTTTAAAAAGAGTTCGTGACCAGTAACCAACCCTTAGGATTTTATGAGCTCTGACTCTTCTAGCAAAATGCCCTCCACAAACTCCTTCATGGAAATCATCAATTATTTTCAGGGCTTCATCTTCAATGATACATCTCAAAAAAACTCCCTCAAGGTTCTTCCAAGCTAACCCATAATTGGTGATGATGTATTTCTGGGAAGCTTACTTAAGTTCTCTCTTTTGATTATTGCTTAAATACTAAGGGAACTTTAGATGTTTCAAATAAAAAATAATATCCTTGTACCATTAAGAATTTGTCACTTTCTTGAGAATATTCAATATTTCTTCTTCAACCTCATTTATCTCAACTATTTGCAGGTTTCTTTCTTCTATTAGCTTTGCTAGTCCCAATCCTCTGACCAATTTTGTAGTTTGGATGTCCATATCATATTCTTGCAATTTATTTTCCCATTGACATCTTTTACTTGAAATTTCCTTATCTAATAGGATATCCCTAACCATGGTATGGGGAACATAAGCTACGACTTTAGAGCTCAAAATCTATGGCCTAAAGATTTTTGTTGCCTTGAACAAAGAAAATTCCTCTTTCTCCATGATAGCATACTTCAATTCTGCTCCTTTTAATTATTTACTAAAGAAAGAAATTGGTCTTTCATGTCCTTCATCATCCTTTTGTGTTAGCACAAATGCAATAGTATTTTCTGAAGAAAAGGAAAACATTTGCAAAGCCTTCTCATAGTTAGGAGGTGCTAAAACAAGAGCATTTTTTAATGCTTCTTTGATCCCAATAAATTATTGAATAACTGCTTCTTCCCATTTAATACTTTGATATTTCATAAACATACTGGTGATTGGGATGGTCAACTCAGAAATGTTGGAAATAAATATCATAATAAAATTTATTTTCCCAAAAAAGGATTGAATTCCCTTTTTGGGTCTTGGAATAGGAGCTTTATTAATGTCTTCCACTCTCTCAGGATCAGTCATGACCCCTTTATTTGACACAATATGTCCAACTAGATTTTCCTTTTAAACCCCAAAGTGGCACTTCTTAGGATTCAATGATATACCATATTCCTTGTGTTAGTGCTCAATTTGATCTTGGCATGTTTGCTCTAAAAAATTCTTCAATCAACGGGTTCTATCATATTTTTCATTTCCCAAAATAGATGTGTGAAAGGTTTTATTCATTTGTATGTTGTTAAAAGATCCTTCTCCCTGGTCATGGATCAAATTTGGGCATTATATCATTTCCAAATTATTTTTCCTTAAAGAAATATTCATTTTCGGGCGTAAATGGTGATTTCCCTACATTTCATGGTTTGACAAGTATGTTTTCCCTGTCGAATTATATCTCAGAATCTTCAGAAACTTGGTCCTTTCTAATTAGATGTGGCTCATCGGGGAATTTTGAAATTCTAATGCTTGATTCAAATCAAGTCTGTTCCATGTGGAGGCCCTAAAATTATATGAAAATTTTCCTCTTTGTTTGACCTTTGGAGGATCCATCTCTAAGTCCTACCTTAGAAGTTGTGCACGGGAGACACGTGGAGGATTCTGTTGGCTTCCTTCTATACTTAAACCTTTCAAGCAATTTTCGAAGGCTTGGGAAATGTGGAGGGCCCGTGCCTGTTTGGGGACCCGCCCCTGAATTTTATTTTTGAAAGATCACCATGGAGACACATGGAATTTTCCACTCACTCTACCATTTCTTGGAATTTTCAATGGCTGAGGATACTTTCTCAGACCCTAGTCATGTGGTTCCCTCCGCTAGTCCCTAAATGTTTTCAACAACTCTGTCAGACTCAGAGACTTGGTGAGCCCGCGGTTGTTTGGGGTCTCCAGTTTTGGGCAGCATATCAAAAGTGCACCAGAGAGACATGTGGAGGCTTCCACTGACTCCTTTTTATATTGAGACTTTTCAAAGGCCAAAAGAAAATTATTTTGGGCCTAGGGTACGTGGAAGGCTGGTGCTTGTTTGGAAACTTTCCTCTATACATCACCTTTATAGTTACACTAAGGATACACATGGACAGATCTTATATAAAGTTGAGAAAGGGTAGAATCAATGGTTGTTGTGCATTGCATCTTATTTTTCAGCCATTTTTGCTCTGAGACTCCTGGAGGTGCGAATACGCATTATTTTTCATCATTTTTTAATGAAACCCCTTGTCATTTTTTTCTGCAAAGTGTAATTGAATAGATTTTAAGCTTAATTTGTGAGTCCAATGAATCTAAAGTTGGAATTTCTTGGGTACTTCAAAAAAATGTGAATTACCAGAGAATCTGGATGTAGAATAGAGTTACTGAGGAAAGAATGGGAAAAGGATGAAATGTTGGAAGTTGTAGGTGCAAAGGATGAAAAAGGTGTTACCTCAGGGTGAAAAGGATTTCCTGTTAGATCTAGCTATAAAGAGCCACCAGAAAATGATTAAAACAGGGATTTCTGGCATGAAAAAATAAATTAATGTTTAGAAGGATTATCGAAAAGTTGTGGCATGGCATCCTAGTCATTAGTCGAGGATATGAGAAACATGATCAATTCGAGATTTTTCCACCTAGCAGCTACATGTGTAAATTTGTTAAACGTCACTTTCAGAGACAAATTGGTAACAAGCAAAGGATTCCTCAAATATTATTATTTTTGGGGGAAAAATTTGATATGAGTGAGTGAGTAAATTGTATAAATGCAATGAGGATAGTCTTGCAAAGGTTCGGGGGTTAAATTTTTAAGAGAAAATTTGAGAAATCCCATCTTCTTGAGAGACCATTTGAGAAACCTGTTACTATCCTATGTATTTTATTTGATCATGTCAAGTTGGTTCCAAGTGTACATCCATTGACAAGCTCTGAGACTATTCAAAGAAACTTTCCCCTACTGATGAATTTAATCAACTTCGAATTAATCTGTGTGAATCTTGGGCCAATTTGTGTCTGCTTTATTTCAAAAAATTTGCGAGTGGTTTTTCTTGTTCCTATTACAATCCTTTGTTAAAATACCTACAAATCACATAGGATCTCATCCCTGTGATATAGTTTAGTGGCATTTGTAATTTCATTATGAGAAGATCCTTCATCCTGTAATGAGATAAACAATTTAAAATCACTTTATTGTCATTTTTTGCTAAGGATTATTTGTAAGCCTTTGAGTGTATCTTAGGCATGAGGAACTAGGGGTCTTTAATGTTCTATTGAGTCTGTAGCTTAAGCCTTCGTGTTAAATTCTTGGATATTATGTGAAACCGTGAAAATCTGGGCCTCCATTGATTCACACCTTCTGGTTGAAGGAATATTTTAGCTATTCTGAAGCATTCTGTCATTTAGTTTTCCAAATGTTGTGAAGGTTCTCAATGCTCTGGAAAAATAAAGTTTATCTTGCTTAATCTCCCACTAAAAATTATTCAAACACAATGAATCCTACCTGAATTACCCCTATTTTTCTTTTATGCCCACAAATGAATAAATTCTACTGCAAAAAAATGCATAAGTAATCAGGATTCCATAATGTCTTTAGTAACCTTAACCATGTATAGAAAATATCACATTTCTTTAGAAGTGACAAGTCATGAGAGTTAAATTGTGGTGCATTGATCATATTTTCTTAGGGTCCCCTTTAAAATTTGTGCAAAGAAGGATATCTTCATTCTCCTTCATAGACAGAGGTTAAAAAATGGGTCCTCTTACCCTGGTCAATTGGCATGGCCTAAAGTAGTGAGGATTGATCAAATCCTTAATGAAGGTGCTATACATTTCTCTAATGCCCAAGTGACAAAGAGTTAGACAAATCCCTTCCCCAACTACAAAAGGACTCATAATATGATCTGTTTTTCTCTCAGTGTCTTACTAAATATGTGATGTTGCTACATTTCTCTAAGTCCCAAGTGACAAAGAGTCAGATAAATACCCTCCCCGGCTACAAAAGGACTCATAATATGATTTGTATATCTCTCAGTGTCTCACTAAATATGTGATGTTGCTACAAAAGGTGTTACCTAAGGTGTGAAAAGGATTTCCTATTAGATCTAGCTATAAAGAGCCACTAGAAAATGATTAAAAAGGGGATTTCTTTCATAAAAAAGTAAAATAATTATTAGAAGGATTGTGGAAAAGTTTTGGCATGGCATCCTAGTCATTAGTCGAGGGTCTGAGAAACATGATCAGTTCGATATTTTTCCACCTAGCAGGTACGGGTACAAATTTGTTAAACGTCACTTTCAGAGACAAATTGGTAACAAGCAAAGGATTCTTCAAATATTCTTCTTTTTGGGAGGAAAATTTGGGATGAGTGAGTGAGTAAATTGTATAAATTCAATGAGGATAGTCTTGCAAAGGGTCGGGGGTTAAATTTTTAAGAGAAAATTTGATAAATCCCATCTTCTTGAGAGACCACTTGAGAAACCTGTTAATCTCCTATCTTTTTTATTTGATCGTGTCAAGTTGGTTCCAAGTGTACATCCATTGACAAGCTCTGAGACTATTCAAAGAAACTTTCCCCTGCTGATGAATCTAATAAACTTTGAATTAATTTGTGTGAATCTTGGGCCAATTTGTGTCTACTTTATTTCAAAATTTCTACAAGTAGTTTTTCTTGTTCCTATTGCAATCTTGTGTTAAAATACCTATGATTCACATAGGATCTCATCCCTGTGATATAGTTTAGTGGCATTTGTAATTTCATTATGAGAAGATCCTTTATCCTATAATGAGATAAACAATTTAAAATCACTTTATTGTCATTTGTTGATAAAGATTATTTGTAATCCTTTGAGTTTATCTTAGGCGTGAGGAACCAGGGTTCTTTAATGTTTTATTGAGTCTTTAGCTTGATCCTTCATGTTCAATTCTTGGATATTGTGTGAAACTGTGAAAATCTGGGACTCCATTGATGCACACATTTGGTTAAAGGAATATTTTAGCTGTTCTGAAGCATCCTGTCATTTAGTTTTCCAAATGTTGTGAAGGTTCTCAAAGATCTAGAAAAATCAAGTTTATCCTGCTTAATCTCCCACCAAAAATTATTCAAACACAATGAATTCTACCTGAATTGACCCTATTTTCCTTTTATGTCCACAAATGAATAAATTCTACTGCAAAAAAATGTAGAAGCAATTGGGATTCCATAATGCCTTTAGTAACCTTAACCCTGTATAGAAAATATCACAGTTCTTTAGAAGTGACAAGTCATGAGAGTTAAATTGTGGTGCATTGATCATAGTTTCTTAGGGTCCCCTTTAAATTTTTTGAAAAGAAGGATATCTTCATTCTCCTTCACTGAAATAGGTTACAAAAAAGGTCCTCTTACCCTGGTCAATTGTCATGACCTAAAGTAGTGAGGATAGATCAAATCCTTAATGAAGGTGCTATACATTTCTCTAATGCCCAAGTGACAAAGATTCAGACATATCCCCTCCCCAGCTACAAAAGGACTCATAATATGATTTTTCTATCTCTCAGTGTCTTACTAAATATGTGATGTTTCTATGTTTCCAAGGGAGAATCAATTTGGATACCAAAACCTCGCATCTTAAAAAAATCATTTCTAAATGCTGCAGGTGATCACTTCTTTTCCTTGAAAAAACTGTCACATCATCTTGATACATTATAATGAAATCATTTATATATCCTGAGAATGCTACATCCATTACTCTTTGAAATGTAGCTCTAGAATTGACCATGCAAAATGGCATTTTTAAATACACATAGATTCCCCATGGAGTGGTGAAAGCAGTTCTGATTCTCTCTGACTACTTCACAACCACTTGGTTATACCTAGAAAAACCATCCAAAGTGGATAACAACTCAGAACTAGTAACCAATTGTATCATGTTATCCATATTTGGCAAGGGATAGTTTTCCTTGATTGATGACTTATTTAAATTTTTGAAATCAAGACACAGTTGTATGTCCCCATTCTTCTTTCAAACTGGTACCACGTTTGCTACCCATGAGGAGTATCTTTTACGTTAAATGATTCCTCCATCCCTTAAATTTTTCAACTCTTCTGGAATTTTTGAGTAAGGGAGGGGATTAATTGTTCTTTTCTTCTACCTAAATGGCTTGGCATTAGCTTCCATGGGTATTTCATGTTGAAAAAGGTCTTCCCTGTATGCTTTCAGTTCTGAATATGACCAAGCCAAGAAGTCGTGGTACTTTTTTAGCAATTGGACATATGAATTCTTTTCTTCTCTATTCAAGTTGTTGCCTAGACATATTCTCTTAAGTTTATCCTTTATGCCCAGGTCATATTCTTCAACATCTCTTGAAAATGACATGTGTCTGTTAGCAATGGAGTCAACATTATCAAAATTTGATTCTAGTGCAACCAACCCTCTGGGAATAGTATTAATCTTCAACTGAATAATGTCTTTACCAAATAAGGTCTCTTTTCCTTCAGTTGCATAAAAAATTGGTTCCAAGTCTATACTTTGATGGGTGAATTATCCTTTATTTTACAAAAACCTATGGACTTGGGAATCATCTTCAAAAACTTTCCAATGCTTGATATTATCAGGGACATATGGCCTGGTTAATATTTCAATATCATATTAACAATATGGAGACATTATACAATTTCCAAACCTAGATCCCAATACTGCCAATTTTTCTGCTACTGTATTATAGCTCCTATCATGATGTATTATATTGAAAGAATCAAACATTTTAATGAAGTCCCAAACTACATGCTTATATTGTTTCATGCTTTGATTCTTTGTTGCATAAAGATTTCTAACTTGCTTGACTACCAAATTTTAATATCATTTAACAATAATGTCTCTAACACCATATTTCCATGCAATCCTTAGACCCAAGAGCAGTGCTTCATACTCAGCAATATTATTTGTGCACTCAAAATTGAGTTTAAAAGAAAAATTAAACTCCTCTTGGCTTGGAGATATCAAGACAACACCAACACCATTAGAAGATCTAGAACATATTCCATCAAACATTAAATTTCAAGGAGAAAAAACCTTCTCATGATACTTACACTCATCATATTTATGCTCCTTACAGTTAGCATATCCCACAAAGTTATCAACATCTATGTACAATACTTCATAAGAAGCATTTTTAGGGTCCTCAATGAGATGTAACCTTTTTCTCACCATATAACTTCACAAGGCTACCCTCAATTGGTATTGTTGCATAAGACACGTCCATTTGCACACTTCCACCCACACTAGCTGCCCATTTTCTAAAAAATAACATCCCCCACTTGGCAAGATAGTCCACAGTAACCACATTCATGGTTAGGAATTTTCCTAGATAAGCTGCTAGTTACACTACCATTCCTTTGACATATCCAATTACCGGCACTTCTCTTTAATCCATTGTAGTACACTTCCCAAAATCTAATGTTACCTTCATATTCAAAGCATTCATTACTTCAAGAGGCATTACATTACACGAGGCTCCTTAATCAAACATGCAATTATGTACCAACCTATCTTTGATAATCAAACTGGTAAAAAATGGATCAACATCTAACTAAGATTCAACCAGAGAAGTTCCCAAATATACCTTAGATGATTCATCAAGTTCCTCCAATGCTTGTGGTATTTCTGATTCTGTAATAATAGGAGGAATTTCTACATTATTAACTCTTTTTCCCTGAGTAATATTTTCTTCCTTAAATCTCTTATATTTGAATGCCCTTTTATTATGCTTAGGGATCCTAATAAATTCAACAATAGGAATAGTAACCTTGATCTGACTCAATATTTGGGCTATGTCATAAGGAATATATTTGGGTAAGGTAGTATTAGGAGGAAGATTTATAACTTCATCTAATAGTATGTGAGTTTTCACAGTCTAGGCATGAGGAGGAGTACGAGTTCTATTTGGGGAAATTAGGCCTTTGCCAGATGTATCTTTCTTTGGGATTTCCCTTAGGATATTGGTAAGAACTGGAATATTTGGCTTAGTTTATGGCCCTCCCCCTTTGACAACCTTACTTCGGGTGTTATATTCTTTATCCGAAGCCACTACTGCATTCATCAAAAACTTCCTGTATTCTTCGGAAGGGATTCCTCCATTATACTTTTTAATCATCAAAGCCCTTAAGTATTCAAAATCATGATTAGGAAGATAAAATTCTTGCACCATATCAATTTCAAAAGTATTAATAGGAGGAAGAGGTAATATCCAGTGAAAATAATTCCATAAGTTTTCAAGAGTTCTGGCACTTATCAATTCAGTTGACATTACCCCCTGCCATGAGTTTACAAGGTATTCCATTATGCACACATCACCGTACATCTCATCATCACCTGATTCCTCAATTAATTGATCTATATCACATGGGGATTGTGGTAATAAACACCTATCACACCACTTGATAACATTGGCCTCCTCCATAGTAACAACCATGGCAGTTAAAGGATCAAGAACCAATCTATTCTCCCTGGGTTGACTCTATCTATTTCCTAACCCCGTTGGACTTTTCCCTCTGTCGTTTGGTCTATGATCACCTCTAGGTTGATTTCCAAATCTCTCCTGACCATGTGGCTTGTGCTAGCCTTTGAAACTTTGTCCTATCTCTTTTTATACTTTGGTCAGTTTATAGGATATCTCTTTAAATGCTCGAGCCAAATTTTTACAACCTCTTCCAGATCCACAACCTTACTTGACTGAGGCCTTTCAAGATTGGTCAACTTAACACCTTCCCTCTTAGGAGGCTTTCCAACTACCTTAATATTATTCTCAATTTGTAAAGCCATACTGAAGGCTTGCCTCAATGTTCCCAAGTTTTTATCTCTTAAGTAATAAGAAACCTTTTTATCAAAAGTATTAATATAATTGATCAAACAGGATTCATCACTTGGCCTTAAGATTATAGGTATCCTATTCAAGGTCTTATTGAAATCAGTATTGAAATCATGGATAGATTCATTTGGATTTTTATTTATATTTTCAAATTCAGATAAAAGCAACTGGTGATCTATCTTATCCCCATATTTCAATCTAAAGGAATTTTTCATATTAGTCCATGAATCTATTGAATTATCTGGTAAATCCTTGTACCAATCACATGCATCTTCCCCAAGAGTATGAATAAAAAAATTTATGTACACGTCTTCAAACTCAATTTAAAAATCTTCCATCATATTGACAAAGAATCTTAAATGGTGGTCATCAGTGATGGAATTATTCCCTTGGAATTTTGAGAACCTATTTCTGACATCTTGTGACAGCATATTAGGATATCCATCCATACCTATGAAATCTATGGGTCCAAAAGTATTGACAACAAAAGGAGGTCTAGGTGGAGGTTGGGCCATATTGGCTTGATGCAAGGAATTTATAGGAGAAATAGAATGATATGGAATGTGGGGTCTTTGGAGCAGAGGAATATAGATTTCAAAATAGATATTCTCTAATGACTCAATTTGTTGGAAAACCCTATCAACCTTGGAAGAAATAGGGGAAAATTGAGAGACACACTTTTCAAACACAAATGATGGTCCCTCTCCAATTTGAGAACTAAAATTTATATAAAGATTACTTGGTTCATAATCACTTGAAGGCATATAGTAATGTTTAACCACAAATTGATCACTTTCCAGAATTGATATGTCCTTTTTTGATTCTTGATTTCCAACAACTTTCCAGACTTGTTTTCCTTCTGAATTTTCTTTTCCTAGTTATGGAAGTCACATTTTAGTAAGAATTATGTTAAAGAAATACCTTCTTCCCTCCAAATTTGCAAATATTGATGAAAATTTTTGCTTGACACTGGTAATCATCAAAATATCAATTCAACATGGAGTCTCCATTAAGGATTTTCACCTTAGTTATGTAGATGAACTATAAGTAACTTACCAATTGTCTATCAATGCTTAATTTCTACAAATATTGACAGATCCAACCTTCCTTTACTCACATTTATCACTATTGATGCAAATTTAGTGCAATAACAACTAGAAAATAGAAATACTGCACAATGAACTTGTAATCTTTCATAAAACTTACAAATCTCAACAAAGGATGATGTTTAAACAATGTATTTTCACTTAAATCATGTAAGAAACATTACCAGGGTCAGTATGTGTATGCATTTACACAAATAATCCCTAGCAATAGTGCCTTTTAGGTGTTGTTGTCGTAAAATAGGTCCCAATGTTCAAATAATCCTTTGTAATTCAAATAATCCCCGGAAATGGTGCCATTCAAGTGTTATTACCATAAAAATACATCCCAGTGTTCAAATAATCTTCCATAATTCAAATAATCCTCGATAACAGTGCCATTCGGGTGTTTCTTCCACACAAATATGTCCTGGTGTAAAAATAATCCTCTATAATTCAAATAATCCCCAAAAATGGTAGCATTTGGATGTTATTGCCACACAAATAGATCCCAATGTTCAAATAATCCTCTGCAATTAAAATAATCCCTGGTAATGACACCATTTTAGTTTTGGTATCCAAATTGATTCTCTTGCAAGGGCTGAGTAGCATCACGTAACTGAAAGGATTCTTAGAGGAAAAAAAATCATGATATTAGTCATTTTGTAGCTGGGCATGGGATTCAGCAGAATATTTCTCACTCACGCATTAGAGAAATGGATAGCACCTTATCATGGGTTGTATCTACCCTCACTACATTAGGTTGTACCTTTAACCAGGGTGAGAGGAACCATTCTATAACCCATGTCGGTGAAGGATATGAAGAGATAATTCTTTTCACAATTTTCATGAAAACCTTGAGAAAATATGATCAATACGACAAAATATAACTCTCGCGAGTTGTCACAATAGAGAGTGGAGATGTATCCTGGACAAGGTTCTGGTTACTAAAGACAATAACTGAAACCTGATTTCCTCTGCATATTTTAGCAGTAAATTTTTTTAAATCTTTGTCAATACACTGTACAAAAAGGGGTAGCTCATGTAGGATTCATAATTTGAAAATTTTTTGGTAGGAAGTTAAGAAAGATAAAGTTGATTATACTAGATATTTGAGAGCCTTTATAAATATTGGAAAACTCATAGACAAAATGATTAAAAATATCCAAAATATTCTTTCCACCAGAAGGTGTGTATCAGTGGAGGCGAAGAGATGCACGATTTCATACACTCTTCAAGAATTCAACACAAAGGCTCATGTTAAAGACTCAATTAAATGTTTGAAATCCCCAATTAGTCATGCCTAGGATACACTCATAGGCTAACAAACAATATCTTTCAACACAATGGAAGTAAAATGATTTTAAATTGTTTACTTCATGACAAGATGAAAGCTATCCTAACAATGAAATTACAAATGCCATAATACTACCACGTGGATAATATCTTGTGTGGTTCAGAGGGATTTTAACATAAGATTGCAATAGGAACAAGCAAAACTATTTGAAAACATTTTGAAATGAAACAAACACAATAATGCTCAGGATTAACACAAATTCATTCAAGGTTCACTAGATTCAACAACAGGGGAGAGTTTCCTCAACAATCACAGAGCTTGTCAATGGTTATACTCTTGCAACCATCTTGACATGATTAAATCCAAAAACACAAGAAAATAAACTCGTTTATGAGACGGTCTCTCAGGAAAAATGATTTTTCTCAATCTTTCTTAAAAAATTAACCCCCCTTTACAAGAGTATTGTAATTGGATTTACACAATTTCACTCACTCCCTCATCCCAAATTTCCCCCCCCCCCAAAATAATAATATTCGAGGATTACTTTGTTTTTTACAGATTTTTTCCAGAAAGTGATATTTAATAAACTTACACCTAAAGGAAGCGAAGTCTACAAAAGATAGGATTTTTCAATTATTTACACTAGTTGTTTTAACTAGGGCATTCGGTCATCTCCTGTTGTAGCATGTCCATCCTCTTTTACGTTTTTATCTTCCTTCTCCACATCCCTTTCTTCTACATCTTTCTCTACTAATAATTCATTTTCTGCATGTTACTAAGCAACCCTGTTTCAAAACTTCAACTTTTGCACTTCTAAGATATACAAATCGAGCTCCACTATCAATTATATGGCAATTGACTGAAAAAAATGATGAGAGACTATGGAATTAACCAAAAATGATGAAAGAAATGGAATACCTTAAGGTCCTTAGTTTGCGTAGAAGAAATAATGGCGGTAAAACCAGATGCATTATATCACAGCCGTTAACTTTGTCTTTCACAACTTCAAATTTGAGCCATCCATGTGGAAACGATTTGAGTTGAAGTTGGTATGCTGGTGGTTTTCACATTTTGTATCAATTAAATAAAATGAGTACTTTTAGACAATTTGGCCTGCCCACCTACTTTTAATATTGGCCCTACACGTGGCTTTCCTGGGTGTCGACGGGGTTGTGGCTTACTTTATGAATTTTATTCTTTTTCAAAACAAAGCTGAGAATCTCAAAATGACATGGCAACCCACCTCTCTGATTTCAACTTTTAATGTGGTCCCTAATGGAGTTACGAATCACTTTTACACTTTTACTTCATTTCAAAACAGAGATTAAAAATTCCAAAGTGCTCTGGTGACCCACCTCCCCACTTTTGATGTAGAATCACTACATGGATTTACTTTGGAATTAATGGGGCCATGCTTCACTTATATACTTTATTCCTTTTTCATAACAAAGATAAAAGTTATAAAAACCTCCGACAACCCTCCTACCCACTTTGAATTTTCAATACTGACTCAAACATGTGACATCAATTGGTTACCCGCGGAGTTGTAGATCATTTTATAAATTTACTCCTTTTCACCAAAAAAATCCAAAAAAAACTTCAAAGTGCTTTGAAATCCTGCCTTCCTGCTTTTGACTTAAAAGACAGCACGTGTTCTTTTTGTGGGCCTTAGGCATTTCTTTTACCTTTTTACTCTTTTTTCCATAACACTTTAAAATGCAAAAAGCCTAGCTTTCCCGTAACTTCTCAACTTACGACATGTGTACACCTTCAAGGAAAAAATAAGAAATTTTCTCTTCCACTTCATAATTTTGACCTGCCAATTAGAAATCAATGGAGCCGCGGGGCCAATTTGACATTTTTTACAAAAGTGACAAAAGTGAAAAGTTCACCAAATAAACCTTCCATGCCTTGTCCAATTAGAGATAAACACGTATGTACAGATGTTGAGGTAAACTTTGACAGGGAAAACAAAACCGTGGAAAAATAAAATGAAGGGGAAACTTCACCATTCGTACCCACAATTCAAAATGTTTTTCATGGATAGAGAAACTACGAATAATACATGGCTAAACGTGATCCATGACCATAGAGAAAGATTAACAATGGCATACAAATGAAGGATAAAGTTTTAATGCATCCATACATGGAGACAAAAAATACTTTAAACTAAGTGGACTGAGAATTTTTTTGAACAAATCGGGTGAGATTAAATCGAACACCAAAAGAGGGTAGCCATCAGAAGATTGAAGCTAAAGAGGAAAATGTTTGTACTCCACTAGTGTTAGTTGTAGAAGAAAGAATTCCTTCACCATGAGTGGCAAGGGAAGAATAAGGGCCACTGAGGAGACAAGGATACCTATTACCAATGCATCTAATGGAAAGCAAAATACTTCATCAAAAAGGAAGAAACTAGCTCCAACGAGGTCCCACAGATTAAAAAAGAAAATTTCGCACAAAATAAATCACTCTCGCACATTAACATAAGTGTGGATGAATCAGAGGGGAAATATAAATATAGGAACTACATCATAGGGGATTTTGAGGAATGAGGACCACAAGAACGAAAAGGAGAAGAGAAAATCCCTAGGAACTACAAGCCACAAAAATGGGAGGAAGCAACCCAATATGCACATGAGATGGAAGGATAAGTCAAAGAGATAGGGAAAAAAATAGATGAGAATGAAGATATCGATAGGAAACCTTCATTTGATCATGGATCATATCCCTATAAATATCTAGAATTTAAAAATCTTGAACATGCAGTCTAAGAAATACACCATCTAGGATGTGTAATTAGGGAGATAGAACGAAGAAAAGGGATGGAAACCATGATTGGAGCTGTTGAAGACATAAAAGGAGGCCAAAAATAATTACTTGCACAAAAGATCAATAAGGCTTCCGTCGCCACAAAATATTAGTATAACTTTTCAGAGCTTAGTTCAATGAATTGTATTTTTATTAATCCTTCCCTATAATATTCTTTCTTCAAAGTATAGTCTACTTGCTTTGGAGTGTATACTATTTTATTCTTCCATGGTGCTAATGTTTATGAAGTTTTCATAATTTTGTGTGTGTATCGTAGCTTTAATGCATTAAACAAGTTTTTTGTATCATTCCAAATTTCTTGGTAGATAGGTTTTAAGACCATGTCATCATTATTAGTAAAACTTTGCAACGCTTAATTCCATGTATACATATTTTTTATCAATTTTTATGGTGTAGTAAATATTCAAAATCACTCATTTCCACTGTAAAAAATGTTACAAGAATCAACAGTGCCTAATAACTCCTTAATAATTTAACCTTTGTTACAAATCATGTTCTTAAAAATGAGGGGTTTCCTTGACAAATTTACCTTTTGGTACCAAAAAAATCACTTGAACATGTTATTTAACATTTACCCTTGTCATTTCACCCTTTTAATTTGATTAAAACAATCAAAAGAGTAATTGACACACCTTGTTGAAATATTGTCACTGTCTTAATGAGGGAATTGACCTAATTTGAATTATAGAAAAACTTAACACACTCATTAAATATACAAACTATCAATATTTGAATAAGGATAATGATGCATTAAATTTCACAATGATCAGTTAATTTCATTACATAAGATTGAAAGGAATATGAGTTTTCAGAACAATAATAGTTTTAATGAATAAGACTAGCAAATGAGACCACAAAGACCATCCTATTCACCTATCGAGAATATATATATTCTTCTTGATTCTGCAAGATTATTCATTCAAGAAAGCGATGCGTTTGGGAGTATAAATTTCGGAATGACACCTTACTAATGCTTGCATGAGGCTTTAAGAATCATATGAATTTACATATACTCAAAAAACTCATAAGATATAGATGTTTCAGACATAAAGTTCTTTTCACTTCATCCATTGAACTGAACAAAAAGGTTTCCTATTTGAATATATCAAAGACACATATATAGATTAAAGGATAGGACAAGAAAAACACAAGAAACAAGAGGGAAGTATTTATTTTGTATTGATCAAGCAGTTATGTGCATCTACCTTCCAAGCATCAAAATCCAATAACTTTTCAATGATACAAAAGTGCATTATATAGCCACAAGGGCAGTTATAAACGAATTTTATTTAGTTTCCCTTTCTTTTAATTAATAATTATCTCTTAAGTAATTACATTACAACACTTAATGGGCCTTAATAACAAATTATATTCTCATCAATGATAAGGCCAAATTAAAAAAAATTCAATTAAAAGAAAAGGCTTAAGAACTAGACGAAAGAACATTTGAAGTTTATGTTGTAAAATTTTTCACTTTGAGAATTTGTTTCATCCTTGTGTTCTTTCCGTCTCTGCAATTCTTCATATCTTGCAGTCCTAAAGCCATCTAGTGGTCTTCATATTTTCTATTTTTTCAAGTAACATAGTGAACTTGTCATAGTGGTTGCCTCTAAAGGGAAGGTTCCTATTTTTGTAAGGATGGGTTATGATCTTGTATTTTCTTGTGTGTTTTGCCTTCAAACGGCTCTCATTTGCTTTTTATGGTATGTTTTGCTTTCAAATGGCTCTCATATGTGCTTCTTGTCTCCATATATATAAAATAGCAAAAGCACACGAGTTACAAGGCACGCAATTAGGGGTACCAAATGTAAAGTTGGTCTATATTTATTTCGATGTGATAGTTGGAAGCTCTCCCACAACAAAAGGATGTTAAGCAACATTTAAGAATCTTTAATTTACATAAATAGACAAGAGGCACAAACATATATAAATTTCTATAAATAATTTTGAGTGTATACTTAAATCCCAAATAATGTCTTAACATAAACACAATATAATACAATTAAGTAGATATTCAATATATATTTATAAAAAGGACCATACAAAATGATAAAGGTTGTTCTAAAGAACCATCACCTTTTTCATTTTTTCCTCCACCTCCCTTATTTATCATCTTAAACATGCACAATTTTCCTAGAAAACAATTGAATGTATGAAGACACCTCCAAGATATTATTAAATAAAGCTTTAACAAACATCTCATTAGTATATAAAAACAATGATGCACTTTGGAGACTGATATGTGATTTTATGAAGTCAAAAACATGGTCTAGATCTAACATAATTATGTATTTTGCCAAATCAAATTACTAATTTGTCCAGACACATTCTTCACATGGTCATCAACAAAATATATGTAGTCATTGTTTCTTTCAGATTATGAACCTCGTGTCAATTGTGGATAATCAACATAAATATACTATATTATTAACACATTGGCTATGTATATGAGTCTCATGTAAAATCTTATCTCTTTCTTAATCCCTAATACGACCTATACTAACACTTGCACCAAAAGAAGGTGCAATGGTCATGCCGATAATAAAATATGGAAATATTTTTAAAGTTGTTGAAGTCATTCCAAGATGCACAACCAGAGTATCTGACTTGGGTAGTAATACAGGCCAAGCTAACTAACCAATATGAGTTTAATCGTGTCTAAAGAGGCATATCCAACCTAAGTAGTTAAGAAACAAACATACTAATCATGCAACCAATTAACCATTATGCCTAGTGAGAGGGCCATTTCCATTGGAAACATTACCAAGGGTCTTGGCATAACGATCATGATATATCGGGTTTATATGTTAACATGAACCAAGGCAACCAACTAATGTGGGATTTAATTTATGACTGCATATAGTCTAGGGAAGCAAAAGAGCTATCAAACAGATCCCAGTAGAACTTGTCATTTCTAGAACTAGTGAGATTAAGATATATCTATCCCAATGAATATATTTGGAAAGCCTTGCTCTTCTTATGATGAGACAGATGCAATTTTCATCCACCCTCTTGACATACATAATAACTACTACATGAGGTGGCTTTTGCTTGTTCTCACCACCTTTGTGTTTGTTTCCCGTCAAATTGTATTCAATGTCAACTGCCAATGTAAACCATCACATGTAGGAAACAATTTTAGGTGCCCCTTATTAGTTGTCCAAAAGCAAAAGAGTATCTAACACACTATATGCAACAATATGCAACAACGAACTTTCACGCATCCCCAAAGTCTATTAGGAACTTTATCATACTAGATATATGATATAATAACATTTTTAGTTGCACATGAAGTGCAAGAAACGTCAAATGTGAATCAAATGCAATATTTCTAAATAAATTCCAAATGAGTATTTACAAAATTAAAATTTGACTTCTATGTACTCAAAGATCTGTAAGACAAAATGTGTGTACACATCTTTTGCCCCAAGAAATAAAACAAATATTGGTTTAGCTAAACATAAAATTGGTATATAAATATTTACATTATTATGTGTTTTAATAATATAAGAATTGCAATTAATATATCAAAAAAACTATAAACACAATAAAAATAGAAAACAATTTAGAATAGAAAAACATGGTATATTAAAAATAAATTCAACGCATAATGTAAGGGTCGCAACAAACTTAATAACTTTCAATATTATTGATAAATTATACATCGGATAGATTGGAACCCATGGGACATTAGTTACTGACACGCAAGTAATAAAAAATTATCTCAAAATTACAGAAGCAAAAATGTCATACCAATATACACACAATGAAATCTTTACTGTTACTCAAAGATTCAAAAGACAAAAAATGTGTACACATATTCACTACCCCAAGAACTTACATAAATATTGTTTTAGACAAGCATAAAATGTGTGCGCACGCGTGCACGTGTGCGTGTGCATGTGTTCTCCTATAATACTTACAGAAATGAAAAATAAAGGATATCAATTAATGTTACCCTTATGAGGGGAATAGCATGGAAGCAATGATTCTATTTCAACAGACAACTAGATGACTGTAAAAATATCCATAGGAAGCCACTACAATGCAAATAATGTATTAACTGTGCAACCCAAACAAGAACAATGGAGATTCCAACAAGAGGAATACATAGTTGTAAGAACACGCATAACTCGATTGCATGTGGCAAGAGAAGATTACCTATGTCATATGTTGTATATATGTTCTTTCCACCAACGATATGCTATGTCCTGATGTGTAATTTTACAACATAAATGGGTTTTTGAGGATAAATCATGCTCATAAACATAATTTTAATGGTTTCCTTGGTATACCTATGTTTTGAGCTAGGTTCTCAAAAATGTGTTGTAGTAGTTGAATTAGTGAGAACTGCAAGTGAACCAACTTTGGTTTAGACTTGGACTACAATATATGTCGGTCTTTTTTAGAATTTTAATTTAAACGTGTTGTCATTGAATTTACTAGCACCCTTGAATGAAAGATCTTTAAAGACAAAGGATTTTGAGCATCTTAGCAACCACATGGGATTGTCCCCAAGGTGCGAGACCTCAGCTCCTTAAGATAAACCACTGGATAAAGGTCGGGTTCCTACACTAACCATTACAACAAACTAGATCTTTTGCCACAATTTTTCAACAATATTTTTGTGGTTATAGGATATTCCAAAAATTAAAACTATGGCATTGGAATTGTAGCTAATCCACAATTTGATACATTATTGAAGTTTTTCCACAATTCATTAAACCATGGATGGTCCACAATTTATAAAATTTATAGCTAACCTCCATTTTTAATGTTGTATAACATCCACATTTCGTGATATTGGTAACATTTCTACAATTTTTGTTTCTGTTAGTATTCCACAATTTTCACCAAAATGTAGTTTTTCTATAGATTTAATCATTGTAGAAAATCAACAATTTGTTATTTCGTATCTCTCTTCAACATTATATTTGTGGAAATTTCAACAATTTTTTCTACAATTATCTTTACCACATAAAACTTGTAGGTGGAAGCTACAATTTGATTGCCACAATAATATTTTGTTGAATAACTTTAAAAATAATGTAGAAATCTTACTTTTAATGTTCTAGTTGATTACACATTCCTCTACATAATTATATATGTAAGTTGATGTTTATAGTTTATACATTAAATAATATAAATTATATATATATATATATATATATATATATATATATATATATATATATATATTATAAGATATTTCCTAATATTTAATAAAATATTAAATTTATCCAATATTATTTTTAGATTTCCATTCAAACTTAATTATTCAAGTCTAAATTAGATTTAAATTAAATTCAAGTAAATACAAACTTTATATTTAATTCGTAATTTTTACACAAACAAAATAGAATTAATTTTATATTGTTATATAATCTTGAAAAATATCCACATATCTGTACTTTAAAAAGGAAGGATGTAAACAATAGAACTATAACTATTATGAACAAGATAATAGAGATCAATAAGTAAAATATATAATTATTATATAACACCATTATTCTTCCAAAAAAAAAAATGAAAGAAGAAAGTAAAGTTAAACTATAAATGTTAATATCCTCCATCACAAAGGACATTTTCCACGTCACGGTGAAGATAGTTGTAGATGAAATGGACATAAATTAAATTATAGTTAATAATTAGTGTAGGAATGTCTTTTAACACATAAAAACTCCAATGAATAATTAAATTCACATTATTGACATCAGTTCGAAGTTAAGAATTCTGAACTGTCCATAGTCCATATTAAGCTGCACAGCATGTGACCCAAATCATATTGCTAGAGAAAATGAATAAAAATATTAATGAATATACACTACAGATATATTTTTTAATATGCTTTGATATTACTTGCTTACAAGCAGTTTGAGTAAGACTTAGATTATGCAACATGGATAATCCAAAATGTTGGCACCAAATAAACCCTGACTCGAATAATAATATATTAGTTTGTAGAAAACCAGATGTGAATACGAATATTATCTAAGATGTTGAGCATTCTGTGGCAATAGAAATGCAGATCTGGTCTTGTTATTATAATGAACCATATTTACATAATCACTATTACAACTCATTTCCGACCTGCACTTGATAAATAATCTTTAAAATATTTCCCTAAAAACTACACCATCTGTTGAAATGAAGAGCCTCTACAATGAACCTATATATTTCTCCATCAAAACAATGCTAATGAAGACACGAAGCGATGCCAAACTAATTTTCAGTGAATGGCCACTTCAAATTGCATGTTGCAATGGAACAAGAAACATGTATCTATTAAATAATAAAATCCTATCATCGCCAAATAAAATGCCGTAATTTAAGGCTTCATAATTTCTGAAATTTAAGAGCCTTCCAATATCTTTAGTAATATTGTTAGGGGACTAGTGGATCACAACAAATCAATCTGATCGCATTTTGACTTATTCTATGTAACCTTAAATGGCTAATATTCATCTCTCAAATGTTCAATATAAATATAAATGAGTTGGATGAATGACTCTAATAACATGGTTTATCTACAATATAAAATTTTAATATTTTCTTTAAAGCTCGTTGTTTTTACTATTCAATATATTTTATTATTTATTTACTTGTGTAAAATTATTGAAAATGTGATGAATGAATGGATATTATTTAAAACTATAATAGTAAAATGATGTTATATAATTTACATTAAAACTGTGTTATATAATTATTTCAATGTTTTTACAAATATAAATATAAATAATTACAATTTAAATTTAAGACATTTTTTTTTTTCTTTTTTTTGGGTATAAACAGGAGGTCTAGGTGAGTTGGTAGTCCATGTCCTGATGAGAGCATCTAAATATCTCCCTCTAGATGAGCCACATTGAAGCACTCACCCTCAACGATAGAAATGGGAAGGAAAAAATATCAAAAAACATTTTAATATATTGTGAATACAATACATGTAGGAATGTCGAAATCCATTAAAAATAAAATAAAATATATATGATAGTTATTAATATATTTAGTTTTTTTTCTAAAAAATATAGATTGTCTTTAAAAATTTTAGTTAAATTGTGTAACATCCACACACTTTATATTAATTTTAACATAGTTGAATTGGTGAAAATAATAGCTCATCACATAAAAAGTTGTAATGATACAACACTTAAGGATTTTAATAAAGAGTAAATATGTATTTTGTGTAATGTTGTATTTATATAATATTACAATTTATTTTTTGTAATATTAAAATTTACTAAAAGTGTAAAAAGTAATTATGTTGCATTTCCACAATAAACAATTATGTAGCATTCAAGCACTTTTTAATGAGGCATTTCAGGATGCTATTATAATTATTAAAAAATATTTCAAAAATTATATAAATGTAATAGATATTATTTAAACTACATATTTAAAATTTTTAATAATTGTAGATTTGCTATAATGAATATTTAGAAATGTGGATTTTCTACAAGTTTTTATAAGCATATTAAAATTGTGGAACATCTACACAACCTACAAAATAAAATATTAAATTAGGATAGAGATGCTACAAATTTTCTACAATTTTCCTAAATTGTTGAAATTTTGTAGAATAATTGTGGTAAAAAGAGCTTGTTTGTTGTAGTGCGCATAGTTAATGAAATTTATAAACCTTAGATAAATGTTTTTTCTCCTTTTTACACACATTAAGAGTCTTTATGATTATCTTTTCTCCTTTTCATAGGAAAGTCTTTGGTCTTGAAAACCACCTGTGATAAAATTATTTAGTTACAACATAAATATTGCTTACAAACAACCGTAATAGAGTCTTGCAATTTCTTCACCGTCAAGCCATTCAAACAAGAAAAAAATATAATCATACGTCCTATCGAGTAACACATGTGAGTTCTTACAAGAATAAATCAACTCCTTAACCACATTAATTCATAAGGATTAAAAACATTTTTTAAAAAATGTCATCTGAAGATCTTAAACTTATCAAACTGTCATTTAGAATGTTTTCCTTAAAAATGTTGGAGCTCCCAATTATTTTTCCCATCAATGAGCATTTGAATTATGGTGTAAAAAGTTACATGAGGGGTTTGTATAGGAATTTCAAGCCTTCATAACTAAATTTTCCTCTGAATCACATTTTATATTACATGTTTTTTTTCATTTAGCACGACATACTAAGACTCATATAAGCCTGAGACCTTAAGATTTAGACATTATACCAAAATTATGAATTTATCAAGCCACCTTGACTTTAATAGAGCTTTTAAAAAAATTACACAATCTTTAATGCTCCAAGACAACACTCACAATATAATTACAAAGCCCAAAAATTTCCTTCAACATTCAATTTGGATTTTACATGAAATTAGCCTAATTTGAACTTTCGAAGAACTTAACACACTCAAAAAACATGAAATGACCCTTAATTTCTTATAACATATATCAACCTATGGAGATAACCAAAAATTTTATGACACTGTCATATATACAAATTCAGAGTTGATCCTCGTGCATCACGTTCCCTATAATATTATCACTTCGAAGTATAGTCTACTTTCTTTGGACTGTAAAGTATTTTCTTTAGAGTGTAGCATTACATGGAGTTTATATTTATACAATTTTCATAATTTTTTGTGTAGTATAACTTGAATGCATTGAACAAGTCTATTGTACCATAACTATTTATTATCACTTGTTCCCTATAATCTTCTTAAATAGAAGAAAAGTGTAATTCCTTCAGAGTGTAGACTATTTACTTTGGAGTGTAGCATTAATCGATTTTGACGTTTATGTAGTTTTCATAGTTTTTTGTGTGTGGAATAGCTTGACTTATGATAGAGGTGAGAAATGGTAATGAATTTATTGTGTATCAGATTAAATATACACATAAAATTTGATATTATTCAGGATTCCCTTCTCACCTAGAACACATTTGATTCAAATGAATATTACTTGGCAATTGCATGAGTAAAATGTAAATTTCGGTATAGAAACCTTAAGAGTGAATTTTACTATACAATTTGTATATTCAACAACAATGGCATGTATTCCAAGTCTCTACAGTGCCTCTTAAGGGTAAGTGCACCAATATGGGGGGCCAAAAGAGGGTCTTAACTGGACGCATTTTTCTAAAAACTTATATGAGTTTTTTGAAACAGTTACACTCAAAATTGGTAGATCTTGTGTAATTATGAATCATAACATTTGAGTATAGTTTCTAAGCTACTAATTTCTCTTGAAAATAGATAAGTTTAAGTGGGTCAAATAACTAAAATACCAAGAGGTGGTAATATTTTTGGTAAAAAAACATAATAAAGTGAATTTTGTGTTCCCCACCATTTTTCAGCACCATTTATTATTTTTGAAAACCATTTGGTAGAAAGATAGGTAGGAGCATCTAGTTTGGGCTCCATTCTTTTTTAGTTTTTTTAGGAAGTATATTTTTTTAATGATTTTTCTAGTACAAAAATTTTAAATTTTGAAAAATAATGGAGCTCCGGCCATGTACTGCCTCTAACTACCTCAGAAAATGTTATTTTAAAAAAAAATATGTATAGAATTAGGAAAAGTTTAGGCTAGTATAATTTTTTACAATTTTGATGAGCCAAAATATATATACGACAAAAGATAGGCATTATCAAACTTCAAAAAAAGCTATTAAAAGACATAGTTAGACAGTAATTAATATGGAAACCTTATATTAGTATAAAAATTTGAAAAATTATATTTTTATAAAGAAGAAACTTTGTTCTACATTGTGGTATAATTTATTTAAATGAATTGATCGTTTTATGTTGATTTATCATGGAAAAAGTAACATTTTTGCATTTTCCTACAAAAATACATTATTTGTTGTGTTTCTATAGGTCCATGCCTCAAGTCTGGGGATCTAAACTGGATCATAGCCTTGAGGCATGCCTTGGAAAAAGGAAAAATATAGAACATGTATGTGTTCCTATGCGTATAGGTATTATATGTATTTTCACATGCTTCAACTTTTTTTAAAAAATCATTTAATATTATTTATATTATATTATTTCTTATACTTTAAATTTGTTTTAGTAAATACAAGAAATTAAGGTTACTCTACAACTTACGGAACTATTCACACAACTCTATGAGTCACAGTTTAGGTGATAATTATTTAAAGTATAATCTACTCAGTACATAACTAATTTTCAGGATTCCAGAATTCAACCTAAGTCTTTTAGCGTTTAGATTCTACAATCAAAATTGTAAACCATAAACCCTAAATAATAGGCCCTAAACATAAACCATAATCCTTGAGTCGTTAACCTTAAACCCTAAACCCTAATACCTAAACTATAATACCTAAACCCTAAAACCTAAACCCTAAACCCTAAAACCTAAACCCTAATCCCTAAACCTTAAAACCTAAACCCTAATCCCTAAACCTTAAACATTTAGCCCATACCAGTGAGCCCTAAATTGTAAATCCTTAGCCAAAAGCCCTAATCCTTAAACCCTAAACCTTAAATTATTAACCATGAGCCCTAAATGATAAACCCTAAAAAATAAATCCTAAACCCTAAACCCTAAGCCTTAGACCATAAACCATGAGACATAAAAACCAAACCCTAGACAATGAAATTTGCGACCCAAACCTTAAAATGTCAACCATTAACACTGATCCCTAACCTCTAAATAATAAAACATAAACCCTACAAGCAAAACCATAAACCCTAAAACATGAACACTAAATCCTAAACCCTAAACCCTAAACCTTGAACTTTGGACCCTAAACTCTAAACCCTAAATCCACATACCTGAACTCTAAACCGTGAACGATGAACCCTAAAACCTATGATCTAAACCATAAACCCTAAACCCTAAGTCTTGAACCGTACACTATGATCCATGATCCCTAAAACCTAAACCCTAAACCATTTACCCTAATCCGTACACCCTAAAGCCTAAGCCCTAAAAACCTTAAGTGCTAAATTTAAAGTGCTAATCCCTAAAATATTTACCCTAAAATATGAACCCTAAACCATAAAACCTAAGCCCTAAACACTAAATCCTTAACCCTAAACCTTGAACCTTAAATCCTAAACCCTTAACCCTGAGCCCTAAACCCTAACCATAAACCCTAAAAACCTAAACCCTTAACCCTAAACCCTAAACCCTAAACCTAAACCCTAAATCCTATACCATTAACCGTAAACTTTGAAACCTTATCCCTAAACCCTAAATGATAAACCCTAAACCTTAAACCCTGAACCATGAGCACTAAAACCTAAAACCTAAACCCCAAACCTTAATCCCAAAAACATTAACCCTAAGGCTTAAACACTAAACCCTAAACCATAAACCCTAAACCTTATGCACTAAACCTAAACCATAATCCTTGAGACCTTGACCCTAAACCATAAACCCTAATCCCTAACCCATGATCCCTAAACCCTACCACCTAAACCCTTAACCCTAAACCCTAAGCCCTAATCCCGAAGCTCTAAACCCTAAACCCTAAACCTTAAACATTAAACCATTACCCGTGAGCCCTAAACCCTAAACCCTCAACCTTAAGCCCTAAAAATTGAGCCCTAAGCCATAAAACCTACACCCTTAACCATGAACCATGCGCCCTAAATACTTAACCCTAAACCTGAAACCCTAAAAAATAAATCCTAAACCCTAAACTCTAAACACTGAACCCTGAACCCTAAATACTAAATCCTAAACCCAAAACCCTAATCCCTAAACCCTAAATCCTAAAACCTAAACACTAAACCTTAAACATTAAACACTAAACACTAAGCTATAAACACTAAACCTTAAACCATAAACATTCAACCCTAAAAAAATCATTAAAACGTAAACCCTAAACACTAAATCCTAAAACATAAACGTTAAATCCTAAACCCTTAACCATAAACAATAAACCATAAACGTAAAACCCTAAACCTTAAATCATGATCCTTGAGCCCTGAGCCCTAAACCATAAACCCCTTAATTCATATCCTTGAGCTCTAGTCCCTAAATCCTAAACCTGTAACTCTGAACTGTGAACCTTGAACCATGAACCCAAAACCCTCAGCCTTGAACCCTAAACCTTGATCTCATATCCCCAAACCCTAAACCACGTACCCTAAGCACTAAACCCTAAATGCTAAACTCTGAGCCCTAAACCATAAACGTTAAACCTTAGCCCCTAAATGCTAAATCCTAAACCATAAACCATGAACACTAAACCATAAACCATAAACCCTAAACACTAATTCCTTAACTCTAAACCCTGAACCCCAAACCCCAAACCTTATAACCTAAACTCTTAACCATGATCCCTAAACCCTAACCATGAACTGTAAAAACTAAAACCTAAACCGCAAACCATCAACCCTAAACTAAACCCTAAAACATAAACCCTAAACCCTAAACCTAAACCCTAAATCCGAAACCATTATCCCTGAACCTTGAGCTTTAAACCCTAAACCCCAAACCATAGAGATATTCTAAAATACTCATCTAGTCTACATTAGTGCTTATAAAGTGAAAACTTTTGTTGATCTTCTGAACTACAAGGATTGAGATACCTCAGATATTTCAGGTAGGTCTCATCAGTGAGTTCATCTTTTTTAATATCAAAATTAGGATCATATTTCCTAGTCTTGCACCTAGAACCTTCGTTGAGTATTCTTGTACAACTACCTTGTTTATGATAGGTTAGACAAGTAACTAAATGGATATGGCATCTACCTTGTGAATTGTAATGCGTATTACATATCTAGATGCCAAAAGGTTTTCTCCCCACATATACTTGCACTCTTGAATGTCAATTTTATCACATTCTTAAATAAATTTAACATTTCTCATATTTCTATGTATAGTATTATGGAAGCCAGGATGGCCCATTGGAAACTTGAAAAAATAACCATTGCAACACAAAAATTAATCTCAAAGGAAATGGAAGAAACATAAATAATATACCATCATGGAGCTGAAGGATCAGAATTGAATTTCCTATAGTATCCTCTCCTCTAGAGAAAAATAAATCTCTTATGCTACTGGAATGAATATAAATTTTTGACAAAAATTATTGAAGTGTTCAAACTAAGCATTGTAACAGGGGAATGGCTAAGAACACATAGGGGTTATCAAATTCCTAGAAAATATTTCAGGTTTAGTTATGAATGGGAGTGAGTTGATCTATGTGTTTGAAATTTTTGCACTTGTGAAAAATGGGAAACTCAAAATTTCTTTACAATGGAAGGCATTGATGAAATGGACCTCAATAAGGGGATGCATCACAATTTTACTGTGCTTTCATCTGCAACCATTGATTAACTACATTTAATTATAATTATGTGTGTTGTTGCGAAATGTAACACCTCACATAAATTTTCATTCCAAGTTCATATTCAAGAAGGAAACAAAAATTCCCTGAAGGACTAATGCATTGCCTTAATAAAGGCAGGAATCATAGTATAGGTGAAATTTTAAATTCAAGAAAAAAAAATAGAGTTTCAGATTACATGAAAGTGATTTCATTATTAAGTTACAGGTATATCAAAAATCATTAATTCTACATGTTTAAATACATTTAATTATGTGATTGAGTTGTTTATTTCATTATCGAATCAATATCCATCATAAAAATGAATGCATAAAGAAGTATACAACTTAGTTACAGAAATTAATGTTATTTATTCATGAGGAAGTTCAATGTTTCTCGCACAGTGGGATGAAACTCATAACTACAAGAAAATAAGTACATGTGTTTAAAGTTAAAAGTAAAAGAGTGTCAAAGAAACCCATCATTACCTTGGTTTTTTCTTCTAATCTTCTTGTCTTCAGTTCCAACTACATCTTTAATCCAACTCTACCAATGGCCACAGTGTACCGGAAAGAAAGGGATTCAATATTGAGCTCAAGGTTTGATCTATAATCATGTAGTGTCTAACTACATGAAAATGGATTTCTAGATATCATAAGCATAAGCTATATCAGAGAAATATAAATAATTAATAAAGTAGTATTCGATAATAGCATATATGATTCCCAAAATCATTACAAAAGAAGAAAAATAAAATAAAAGATATGGAACATAAGAGAGGAAAAAAATCCTAATTATTTCAAAATATTTTCTTCAGTGTGTAGGTATAGGTTGTAGTAAAGGAAAATAAAAGCATATCTTACAATTCTACACTGTAAAAAAAAAATGCATAAAAATGGAGTTAAATGACTTCCATCCCATTATACATCAAATTGAAAAGATGATCAAGTACATAATGGTGTGAAAGAATAATATAACTCAAAGTTCCATTAAACATTAAACATTATCTATCGTAACCAAACTAAATCAATGCTATGTAATCCACATAACAATAAAACACTAAAATAAACATTATTTTTCATAAAGACATAAACACCTTCAAGATGCATTCGATGTTCCAAAAGAGATCCAATGATGTAGGAATTAAATTTTTGTTGAGGGGGTTGTCCCTGTGATTCATGAAACACAAATATAAGTCTTTTCCAGGAATACCCAAATGGGTTGGGTTCGATGGCTACGAAATACTTATAAATTAGTATTGAAATCTCAAAGGTTTGAGAATGTAACCAAATCAATTTTTTAGGTTCATATTTTAACTTATGTATTATAAACACATTACATTCATACCCACCCAAACTCTGTGTTATAATATCACAACTTTCTCTACTTGTTGTACCCTACCGTTTCTGTGTTTTCATGAGTATTTTATCTTATCTCTCGAAAGTGCACCCTATAGTGAGATGACTGTAGGTGTTCTAAGATGTCTCTAGATATATATATTTCGTAGATAGAATGTAAACACCTCGGCTCTATGGGTATACCTATTTCAAGGTGAGTCTCCAGTATTAAGGCCAGTTCCTTTTTTGATGTATCCTAAACTAATTTTCTGGGGTTTGAGGTTAAAAATGTGACTGTAAGTGGATCTCTAAATTGGGGTGATACACCAAAAATTTTTGAGTCCTTTGACTGAGTAAATGCACAATTTTTGTGAGAATGAATTCTATATGCACAAGTCAATAGTTTTCAGCAAAATATTAAGGCAAACACTTTATGTATTGAGGGAAATTATCATAAAAGTATTTTTAAGCTACACATGTAAACTAATATCATGCAAAAATTACTAAATTTGTAACACAGTAAGATGATTAACCAGGGAATTTGAAATTAAAAAGGATTAATAAAATGCACATAAGACTGCAAATAATTGGAAGGTAGAATATACTTCTCATTCAAAGGGAAAAACTAGTAAAATTGTCTTTAGCACTCTTGTGTCTAAAAAATTCCTCCCCCTGTGCTTTGTTAACACACATAATATATAACAAAATTATCCATCCCACCCTTCCTAAAACTAGACTAAACTTGTACTCTCCCATGCATCCTATTTGTATCCATTATCATGAATAAATAAACGAATATAAATAAGCATGCTAATATAATGAGGCATTAATAGCCTTGGTTACAAAAATACAACTCAGTCAAACTATAGTTAATTGTTCTTTTTTTAATAAAGTTGGGTGAATAATTATACTAATAATAAAAATATCTTGATGAGAAAGTCTTCTCCAATACATGCAATCTCTTTCTTCTTGTGCTTGATGTGACATCTATAATTTTAATACACTTGGAATTGCAAAAATAACATTTTAGGCTTCCTCTTGGATGCACATGAAAAAAATAATCTCCCTTCCAGTAAAATAATGTCTTGTCTCTTATACTTAGCAAAAGTTGATCAATTCCACATCATCCATTGTTGGGACCAATGTGAGCACATGTGTAATAATATTCTACTCTTATTTTGTGGAAAATAAGGTAATAGGCCTTTCAAAAGGCTCCTTATCTTTTGATGTCGACCTCCTATTTGTCTTCTAGTGGTCACATGAAGAATGCACCATGCCATTGTTTCCCTTTTAAAATATCCCACTGTGGGGACCACTATGAGGGGTGAGCACTTGTCTTTATTCTGAATTGACCACCCTTTTTGACTCAGCACATCATCATGTTTTAAGATAATCAAAGGTCACTTTTAAAAGGAATGTTATCCTATACATTCAACCACCTTTTTGATTATTTTGGCATATGTTATACTACCTTAACCAAGTTCAATGCAATGATTATTTAAATGACATGGGATGGAACCCTTCCCATAGTGACTCACCCATTTGAAATGTTAGTGATAGATTAATCAATTACACCCTAATTAGGGTTTTATCATTGGTTGACACGTGGATGCTTCTATAACCGTGATTATCCCGTGAGTTTTCTTTGATCTTGATAATTGTTTCTTGATCATCAATTGTTGTACCTATTCCATTTTAAACGCTGATCTCTCTGACCTTTGGTTAGGATTTTGACTTTGCATTTAATATGGTCAGTGGCATCAAGCATGGTTATCACTTACCACAAATTTGGTGAACAAATGGTAGCCATTGATTATGTGTACTATTATCCTCCCCACTGTGGATCTTCTAACTCTTATTGGCATAATGGTTAGTTGTGGTTCTGGTTTCTGACTATCGATCATTGCACGACTTGATCTTAGCTGCTGATGGTAACTCAAGGTGAGTTAGGTTGGGTATAAGATCATCGAGCTTATCACTTGATCTTTGTCGTTTGCTCATTTTGAGTAGTGAAGCCCTGGAAAAATTATTTTAGACCATCATTATTTTTCTTTCTTGAGTTTTGTTCTTCTATCTAAATGCACGTATTGTATGGCTTTCAGCTTGTTTCGAGCTCTGTATGGTTATGGACTTACAATTGTTGACCTTTCGAGCTCTTGGTTATTCTGTAAATAAGTTTTATTCTAAACTCATTGTATCTATATTTTCATTTTTTTTCTCTTGAGATTTTGAGTGTGCTCATCGTGGTCATGGCCGATATTGTTGATTTCTTGAGCTGATTTTGTCACATTTTTGTAATTCTTATGAGGTTCTATAAATTTATTTTATTATTTTCTATAATATCTTGGCCACTAATGGTGAAGTTTTGGAGCTCCTCTTCTTTGTTGAGAAGAGATCTATGAGATTTGTGCTCATTCTTGAAATTCCTCGTTGGAGTTGATGGTTCTGAGTTGTAACTTGTCTGTCATCTCTTGAGTTCTCCACAACCAATTTTTTGTCTCATCAGTTTAAGTTTGACTATGGAGAAATTTGAAGAGTCACAAGAGAAAGCCTTGAGCTCTATATATTTTCCCTTCTATTATGCGTTAAAAAATTGCCATTGTTGAGAAGGTAAGACGTCATCTTCAAACTCTGTAATTTCTTTTCCATTGTCATTTCAACTTTATTAACACTAACACCTCAAAACCCTTGTGTTTCTTTGCATTTTATAGTGCAATCTTTATCTCTGAGATTCCAAAAAAAATTTGGTCTTCTTCTCTACATTCGGTAATATTTGAATAGTTTTGAAAGATCGATTGAAAAATTGGTAAGTTATTCATATCTTGATTATTACTTCAAATTATCAGTAGATCTATAAATTTGTTGATGTTAGAATTTGAGTTCTCGACTTTGTTTGGTAGTAAAATCTATTTTTGTAGTGAAACTCTCTATTTAATACCATGTAGATATTTTGGTGCTTTGAGTTGTACGTTTGCTTTGAATTTTCATAATATGTATGTTGAAACCTTTCTTTGTTTTTATTCTTGAGGGTTGAATGATGCCCACTAATAGCCTTTTTTTGAATACTAATATACTTTGTTGCATAGCCATCCCTAGCAATTTGTATTAAATGACTTGACCTATATGCACTATTTGATAAATTAATTGTGCTTATTTGATCTTGTGGTAACCTTCTTGATGAAAAATTTAGCGATGCCTTTCTTTTTTTATGAACCCTAGGCCGCAATATAGATAAGAGAAGATCCATCTTTGTTTTTATTACAAGAGTTGAGGAGTTATTTTCCGGGCTTTCCTTATTTGATAATTCTCTATTGTTTCTGCACTGAGCATCACTATGACTTTGTCTTTATGAGTTATAAATACTTGTTTATGTTGATCCACCTTGATTACATGATCATTCTGATGTTGTATAGGAACTGGAATCTATAGATGTAGATTTAGTTTTTGATGTATAGCTCCTTTTCAAGCTCATAATCGGAACCTTTGTTTCATTTTTCCTCCATGTATTCTAAGATAATAATGTTGATGAAACTTCTTGTAGACTTATGCAAAGTAATATCCTTTCTTCTCAGATAAATTCAGTTTCACAATTTCTATAATTGACTGAAAATATGTTCTTATTGGAAGTTGTAGCATCGACACTTGAATAACTAAAAACTAAGCTAAGTTGTATATTTTCTGGGCTTGTATTGATATTTAACAATGATCACATTGTGTTAAGAGTCTATTATGCTCTTAATCCATAGATGTCCATTCTTATAACTTGTTTTGAAGTATGAAAACCACACGATTGCTCTAACACTTGCACTGGCAGTTTTTATTTCAAATGAATGTTAGATGCTCATCATTTAATACAATAGCAACTTTGAATCAAATTTGAGGTTTTACTCTTTGCATCATAAGTTTCATTCACTATTCTTGGTGAAGATCCTTTGCAACTGTATATCATGTTGTATTTGATATTCATTTTTCTTTTGGAGACATATAGGCTATAATTTCATCTTTATCAGAATGGCTCAACTTTATCCTTATATATAGAGCTTTGTTGTTCCTATTACCTATTGATTCTATGAATTGGTAGTTCTTTAGATGCTTATACACTTTATATTTTGCAGCTTTGATGCATTTGTTACCTTTTGAAACACTTGGTTGATATTTTGATAATCATAATGATTTAGAATCTTATCTTGAAATGACTGTCTTCCTTAATGATTTGAAACTTGGACTGGATTTGTAAAAGAGAAAATATCTTCTTTTGTAAGCTTGTTTAGGCTTGAGGCTTTTCATCCCATTCAGTTTTGATACTTGATACTTTTTAAGGAAGTTTGTAACTTCTATGAAACTTTGTTGATCTGATATTAGATTTCACTTGTGTGTTGAACTGGAGACATTTTCTTGAGTTAAATTCTTGAAAACATGTAGCCTGAAATGATCAACTAGATAGGTGCATATTGATTAGAATGGCTAAATGTAAAATCATCAATATTTTCTGATATGAAAACCCCTGGAATTATTTTCAAGCTGCTTTACCTTGTTATGTCAATAGTTGTACCTACACATTTAGTTATGTACCTTTCCTTTAGTTCACTTTTGGATTGCTCCTTTGTAGCTTGTAGTTGCACTTGTACTCTTTAGAAGTGGATGCAACATCTTGATTTATTTCTCTATTTTTCATACATACTGTAGCAGTTACTGAAGTGGCCATCTTGATCTCCAACTCTGATTTTGTATATGCTCTATCTTAATTTATTCACTTTCTTCTGTAATATTTTCATGACTGTGTATGTCATTGACATTTCTATACTTGACTGAAAATATGTTCGTATTGGGAATTTGTAACTCTTTATCTCTAATTATATTCTACATCCTTAGTTGTACTGTAACTAAAATTATTCTTTATCATGGTATAACTTTTATTTATTTGAAGCTCCAGCTTTGACTATACAATGTATTATCTCCTTTGTTGCTTACTATTTGATTAGTAAAAACTTTCAAGCATGAATTAGTTGTGAAATAATCATGAGGGAAATATGCAAAATGTCCATTTTAGATAGTGAAGTCCTGTCGAAATATTCTTAGATTCCCTTTTTCCATTCTGTTTCAGCTGTAATTTCGTTATTGCGCTTGCTAGAAAATGTAGCACTAAACTTGAAGTTCTTTTATTGATTGATAGATACACATATTGTTTACATTCAATATTTATTCTGAAATAAAATAAATGTACTTCTATTATTCAAGTTACAGAATGTATCACTTCTTTCTTCTTACCTGTATATGCACATTTAGATAAACTAGTTAGAAAAAACATTAGGGCTTTTTGGCCTCTCATTTATTCCATACTTTTTCTCTCTCCTTCTTTTTGAGTGAAGGAGTCATGTATTCTCCTATAAAATAGTGATTTTATCAGTTGTGACCTTTTATCCTCATGTAATTTATGTTTATTGATGCTAGGAAATCTACTTGCACGGAACTGGATAGTATAGAAAATATGGATCAATCATGAGATTGTGATTGACAATATTTCCTTTTCTTGTTTTCAAGTTCAGTGCCACTTGCTAATAATTGGGGATGAAGATGGAGGAAAACAAGGGATGCAAACACATTGTAGTTCCCACATCACTTTAAAACCTTTTTATACAAATCATGATACTGCTGATTATAATATAGACATGATTATGGACCTTATTATGGTATGATGATAGATGGAGATCATAGATTATTGTTGAATTGATTCAATTGTGATGCATGATGACTATTTGAGGAATTTTGGATATTGATAATGGTATACTATTTGACACGGTTATATTATGGATATTGTGTAGACTTGTGATATTTGGATATTGTGAGTAGACCTAGATATGGAAATTATTGGATGATGATATAATTGTTGAGTAAAATTGAAAATGATATTGCTATATTTCTTTGATGTTGTTGTGATTCATATATCTAGATGATTTTGGTAATTAATATGTATATTAATTTAGCTGTTATGATACATACACAAGGCTGAAGGAGGTAAAAAAAATTTACAGGTCAAAATATCACAACAAACATCGGGGATTGGAGACTAACCACATTGGAATTCTAGATGAATTCAATAAGGTCACTTTGGCAACTAGTATTTGTTTGTGTGTGTTTGTGCGTGTTAGGGATTCCCATGGGGGGGGAATCACCTTTAAATGTGACCAAGGGGTTTTATGTGTTTCTTTTACTTTGGTCCCTTTGTTTATGTTTGCATGTGTTTATTTTTTGATGCTTTTACGGCTTTCATTAATTATTAAGTGGTGTGTAAATATTGTGAATAATCATATTGTTAAAATAAATAAATCAAATATTTCATAAGAAGTTAATTAATGAGATTTGTTGGCCATGATTTAGAGTGATAGAAGTAACGTGTAAGAGATATGTAAGTGATGTGTGAGTTAATATTTGAGTGTAAACAATCCACCTTCTTATAAATTCGAAATGGTCCCTTGGAGGCTGATTTTGGAGGCTTATGGGACAAGTTAAAACTTATCCCATACCTCTTAAATTTAATTACCAACCATACCTATGGTTGGAGAGTTGATATTTGAATTTTAGAATGATTTTTGAGAAGGCAGATTATAGGTTTTAATTGCACTTTTATTACATGATTTAATTTTAGTCCTTTGGGGTGTGGGCTGGATTTGAGTGTGTAAGTAAATTGTCATATTATTCACCCCACCTTTTATTATGCTTTTTGAGAAAGATGTTGAATTTTGGTTTAGGTTTGAGGATGTGTGATGTGTCATCCTATGTGGATCTACCATCTCCCTCTCCTTTTCCCTGTTCTTTAAAATTCGAATGGCTTTCCTTGTTTCGGGGTTGTTTAATTTTGGTTACTTTATTCTTCGGTGAATTATTTTGCTGTCTTGGAGCTCTTGCTTCGAATTTTTTTTTGGAATATTGTTCCATGCTTGATCTTGGCCATTTTGGATTTCTTGCATTGGGATAAAGTCTGTTGTTTTAGAAGTTGGAAAAACCTCCATCACGGAGAGGTAAGATCTTGGCTATGGAGATGTTCTTCTCTTTTTTTTATAAAGATGTTCATAGTGTGAATGTTTTGGCTTGTTGTGGGTTATTTGATAGATGGGCCTAGGAATGGTGTAGGAGAAGACTATCGGGGTTAATTTGTGGGAGACACTAGTGTGCTCAAGGAGGTATAAGGGTGGAGGGAGGTGGTATTATGGTTCCACCTTAAAAAGAAATAGCTTGCATTTCTTTACTCATACTTGCGGAGGCATAAGGGCATGTCAAGGATTTGAGGTAATATATATATATATACATATCTTGTATATATATATATATATATATATATATATATATATATATATATATATATATATATATATATATATATATCTTGGTGGTTTGTTTCTAGGTGGTGATACACATTCCCCCTTTGGGAGGCATAAGCAACATCCCCCATAGTTTCTTGCTCCTTTGGCTTGCTTGATGAAGGCCTCAGTAATGTGTGTCATTTTTTGAATGTAGTTGCAAACTACATTATGTTTTGGACTATTTTTTATTGTGATTATGTTACTTGCGTGTTTGTGAAAGCATGTTGTTGCCATGAGCTGGATCACATCTTTTATTACATTGTGGTTGGGGCTCGAGGGCCAATGAAGAAGGATGGATTCTCCTCTTTATTGAATGTTTTAGTTGGGTGGAGAGAATTTCCTTTCCCCCTACCTTTTTTGTGATCAAAATTGGAGTATGATGGATCTGCATGTTGTTGTTCTCAAGAATAGGAAAAAGATAGTTTTGATAGTAACTTGTGAGAGTTCATTTTGTAAATCCTTTATCCCACTTGAAGTGGATGATAATGTAATATATTCGTGATGGAAAGATGGTTTGTATTTTTTATGAAAGTTGTAATTCGAAGTGTGAAAGTGATGCACACTATTGTCGGTTTTTGAATGTAAGAAAAGAAAGATTATATCCTTGTAATTTGTATTTGATCACTGTAAATGAACAATTTGTGAAAGAAATCATTCTAACTGAATATATATGTTGTTCTACCTTTACAAAATAAGTTACTATTGTTTGAAATTTGTTTTGAAATGTATTTGAAATATTTTTTGGAAAGGAAGAAATGCGTGTGAGAAAATACAGAACTCTGTCTCTTGGAAATGTGTAAAATTGGAAATCTGAGTTGCATTTGGGTTTTCAATAGTTTTATTTGAATCAAATAAAAGTATTACATTTGAATTTGAATGAATTCTAATACTTGGAAGAAGAAAATTGCAAATAGATGCTTTAAAATTTTGATCTCTGTTTTACATTTTCAAAACTGTTAAATACTTTACCTACAATTTATAGTTCAAACCCACAACAAGGAAATAGCAAATTAAATTATTAAATTGAAGTATTAAGCCTTAACGAATCTAATTGGACAAAAACATTTAAGGAATTTCTTAGAAAACTTAGCGAAATCGAGCTCAAACTATTTTACAGACATTTTTCTATCAAGAAACGGAAATATTCAAATTGTAAATCAATCATACACATTAAATCTTTAAATCCTTCTCAAATCCATCTAAGAACAATTACCCATGTCTATTTTACAAGTTGAGAGAGGAAGAATATCAAATTAAACAAATCTTATAAGCTAAAATTTACCAGTTCATATTGTAAAATCCTGCAGATATTTTTATTATAAATTGACACTTTGAAGTTTATAAAACCTAAGATTTAATGATCCCTAAGTAAAGAGGACGTTGATATCTTTCCAGAAAGTCCTCTTTTTCCCAAAACTGATCTCTCTATCAAAATTTTATGGCCTTCTGAAGTTTTCTTTCTTGGTGTCAAATAAATTTTGGGGAAAAATTTCATAGGCAGGCCCACGGGCCTGAATTTTTCCCATAAGCACTTGGGGATATATTTGGGAAAAAATTTCTAATTTTCCCCGCCACCGCCCCGCTAGCCCACAACCAATCATAGGATGCCATGTGGCACCATGAGGTGTTGGTGGAAGGGCGGACCACGTTTTAGACGTAACACTTAGGAAAAATTTTGGCAAAAAGTTTCCTAAGTTATCCTGCTGACCTGCCAATCCAATGGCCAATCAGAGGCTTCCACGTGTCAACATGAGGTGTTGGCAGAGGGGCCTTTTGATTTAGCACTCCTGGAAAAATTTTGGAAAATTTTCCATCTTTTCCGCACCAGCCCACAAGAAATCAAGGGATGCCACGTGGCGTCACAAGGCATTGGTGATGGAGCAGATTCCTTTTTACCTTTCTATGTTTCAAAAAAAAAATTGAAACTTTTCTAAATTTTCCCCACCAGCCTGAAACCAATCAGGAGATGCCATGTGGCATCGCAAGGTGTCAAAAAAGGTGCGAGTGAGGGCTACCCTCTTAGCCCTTGGGGGTGTTAACCTAATTTTCTCCCCGCTTCCTCATCTTCCTTGCATTGGCTTAGGAGATGGACACGTGTCCCTTGCGGACTTGTGAGAGCTGCAAGCGAAAAGTGGACTTCGTTGCCCTGCACGTGGGAAATTTTTGAAAATGCTCCCACCGCCCTGTTTTTTCCCGCTCTAGCTTGGGAGGTGCCAAGAGTCTCTTATGGACCCACGAGTGCGCACATGTAAAATTCATTTTCACCCCTACGTGGGAATTTTTCTAAAAGTCCCCCGTGGCCCACCAACCCGCCCTTAGGGAGAATTTCTACCCTTGGACCCGCATGCCCGCTCTTTGGGAAAATTTTCACCCCAAGTCCCGGCAACCTATAACTCAAAAAATATGAGGAGTTAGAGGGAATTGTTTATATCAATGGAAACGTGAAGAAATTTCCTATCCAATTAGAATAATTTAGCAAATTTTTGAATACATTAAATATGGGAAAAACCTAGTTGAATCTTTAAGCCTGTTAGAGAGTGGGTTTGGTGAGGATTTACCGTCTGACCCTTTTTGAACCTTCTAACCTGAAATTTTGCACCTTATGACCCCTAATAATTGTTAATGAAATAATATTATGTTCTAGTGATTTAGAAGTGTTCTAGAACTTGTTAGTGACAGTTTTTGCCCTGTAACCTGGTTGTAGACTCTTTTAAACACAAAAACATTATTCCATAATTTTCCTAACTAATCCTATGTTGTTCTTAGGTCTCAAGTGGGTTTTTTTTAGCCAGTGTTACACTTGGTATTAGAGTAGTGGTTCAAAATATTGGTCCATTGGGCACACTAGAAAACTTGAGACATTAACCCTTAAACCTAGCACACTTTTAAATCTAGGAAAAAACTTAATTTAGAAATTACATATTTTAGTAAACATGCAAACTAAATAAAGCTTAGAAAGATGAACTAACTCTCACCTTGGTCTGTGTAGAAGGTGCAGACGGGATGAGGGGTCCTTTCACATAGACCTAGACTTACCACCACCAGATCATGTTGTAGCATCCATCCTACCCCATATTTTGTAGACTCTTCATGATGTTAATTGCACTCTACTCAGAGCATCAGTAGGATGTCATGCAGCCAAACATAATCGAGTCCCTTCCATTTAGCATCAGGTATCTCCTCAACCCAAGAAGGATCATGGAGGAGAGAACTACCATGTAGAGTCATCCAGAGCAGAGTCACCATAGAGGGGACAGGGTAACCAAGTTTTAGGACATAGAGAGAGGTCTTAGAGTCCTAGGCTTAGGGATGAGCATGCAAAGATACCTAGAGGCCATCAGACCATAGCTATAGATAACATAAGGGAGATCCTAAAGCTTTAACCATCACATTATTCTGGTGACGTAGGTGGATTTTAGGTAGAATCTTGGTTGGTGAGCTTGAGCGGATGCTTCTAGATCTTTCCTCGTTCTAGTAACATGAAATCTCGTGTTGTGATCCATCTACTGAGGCATGGATCTAGTGTCTGGTGGAGGATAGAGAAGAAAAATTCTCCATGTTGATTCTGAGACAGTTACTTGGGAGCTCTTTGAAGAGTGTTACAAGAATAGATACTTGTCATGAAGGTTCATACAACAGCGGATAGATGAGTTCCATGACCTCTGACATGAATATATTATAGTAGCTGAGGATGAGAGTAGATTTTTGGATCTACTCCAGTATGTTGGTTACATACAGGATGAGCAGGTGCAAATCCATAGGTTCATTTGGGATCTGAATCTAGATATTGGAGGTGCAATGTGGATCCATTGTCCATAGACATTAGCTGAGGTCGTCGAGAAGGCCTATATAACAAAGGAGACTCAGGGAAAGACCCAGTAGGTTAGATACCAAGTCCAGAGCCACATACAACAAATGTAGGAAATCCGATCAAGGGGGTCAATACTTCTTCCTCGTGGTGGACAGGGTTCAGCAAAGTCATCTTTTAGACCAAAGTAGCAGCAGTAGCGGTCCTGCCCACCTTATAGACCTCCACAAAGATTTGATGCACAAAGAGGTTGGAGTATGTGGCCTTCTCCTATGGGTCCCATTAGGACACAGGGTGCCCAAAGAGCTCACTTAGCAGGAGCTCACCTACAGAGACCTCAACATACCACAGTCGGATCATCAAGATCCATACCAAATACCTATAGAGTACCAGTCAAACCTGCTACACAGGGGAGAGGATCAGGTGGTTATTTTAGTTGTGGTGTTACTAGACATTTTTGGAGAGACTACTTGTAGAACCTTAATAACAAGGGTAAGACATAAATCATATCCTACTATTGGTGATATGGGGCATAGTCATAAGATGTACATAATAGTCAAGAAATGTTAGGCAGAGCATCAAAGTATAGTTAGTGAGACAACAGGTAACATTGGCGGTATTTCTACCTCAATTTTGTTTGATTCTGGTTCTTCTAATTCTTCTATTGCACCATCTTTAGTAGAGTGATGTAAGCCGGTGGCAATTAGGCAGGGTTATAGTTGGGATGTTGAGATGGATTTTGTAGCTAATATCTCTATAGAATCCTTAGTTTTGAAGTGTGTGGTTTGGGACCTTTCACCACTACCTCGGATCTTCGTATCATTCTTTTGGGCTCTTATGGAGTCTCTTGGGTATGGACTGGTTGTCTGCACATAAGGCCAGGATGGATTGTTACCACAAGATTATATCTTGTACAGATTATTTGAGAGTTGAGTTAGTGATCTTAGGGGTCAGGAGACTTGTTTCTATTCGCAGCATATTGGCTATGCAGCTTAAGTGGTATATGCGATGGGTGTTGTCAGATGTATGTAATTACAGTTAGTGGCAGATCAGAGGATGGGTCTAGAGGACCATCGCTATATGATCACTTCATTTTGAGAGAGTTTTTAGATGTATTTCCATGGGAGCTACGAGGGCTACCACCCCCATGTGAGATTTATTTTCACATAGATCCAGTCCTTGGAGTGGACCCTATCTCACGACAACCTTATCGGATGACCACACCAGGGCTTTGTGAGCTCAAGTTGTAGCTTGAGGGTATTTGAAGAAAATCCTTATCCATGCTAGTGTATCCCTTTAGGGTACACCGGTGATTTTTGTGAAGAAAAAGGATGGATCCTTGCGGTTGTGGATTGATTACTGTCAGTTGAATAAGGTAACAAGAAAGAATCCTTATCCCCTTCCGTGCATTGATGATTTATTTAATTAGATGAAGGGAGCCACAACTTTATATAAGATAGACCTTAAGTCAGGATACCATCAACCGATGATTTCAGATACGTACATTCATAAGACCACCTTCCGCATGAGATATGGCCACTATGAGTTCATAGTGGTGCCTTTTGGTATGACAAATTCCCCCGCAGTGTTTATGAGTTTGATGAATGGTGTATTTAGGACCTTCTTAGATCTCTTCATGCTCATCTTCCTTGATGGAATTTTGATTTACTCACATACACATGAGGAGCGCGAGCGGCACCTTTGCCAGGTGCTTCAGTACCTTCAGGAGCAACAGCTTTACGAGAACTTGGAGAAGTGTGTATTCTTTCATACATAGGTGCAATATTTGGGTCATATCTTTTCTGGGAAAGGTATCACCATTGATCCTTCCAATATTAGAGATATTATGGATTGGCCAACACCCACTACTATGACTAAGGTGTGCAACATTATGGGATTCGCAGGTTACTACTTGAGATTTATTCAGGACTTCTCTCGGATTGCACACCCTATCACTTCCCTTCAGGGAAGAATTTTTTTTGGTCAGACAAGTGTGAGTAGGCCTTTACTACACTAAAGGAATGTCTCACTACAACACGTATCCTTGCAATTCTGGATCCACAGGGTGAGTTTTTCATTTGTATGGATTCTTCTTTAGCAGGGCTTGGAGGTGTGTTGATGTAGTAGAGCAGAGTAGTAGTGTTCAAATCTCGTAAACTCAGAGATTATGAGCTTAATTATCTGAATCATGATCTTGAACTTGTGGCAGTTGTGCACACTTTGGTTTGATGGAGGCACTTTCTGCTTGGTTGGAGATTCACACTCAAGATAGATCACTTGAGTCTTCGCCACATCTTCGCGCAGCCTAATCTCAATGCTCATCAATGGTGCTGGATGGAGTTTCTCTGTGAGTATGATATGGAGATATAACATGTGAAAGGAAAGGAGAATGTGGTAGCAGACACTCTAAATAGATAGAGGCATGTGGCTATGGAAAACTAAGTGAGCATAGATTTACAAAGTAGGATCCTTCAACATCTTCCTCTTGATAGCTTCTACATTACAGTTCGAGTAGAGATCAATTTTCAAAGACCCCTTGAGGGAAGTTTGATGGTTTTTCCCTAGAGGAAGATGGCTTCCTTAGGAAAAGAGTTCAGGTTTATGTTCCCAGAGATGGAGGCTTGAGGTAGGGAATCTTGGTAGAGGCATATCGTACACCCTATTCAGCCCATCCTGGGGTGAAGAAGATGTACACCACCTTGAGACAGTTGTATCATTGGAGAGGGATTTTTAGAGACGTGGCTCAAATCATGTCCCGATGTTTAGAGTGGCAGAAAGTAAAGGCTGAGAATCAGCATCAAGCTAGCCTTCTCTTTCCTCATGTTGTACCTGGATGAAAGTGGGATACCATTTCCATGGACTTCATTGTTGGGCTACCGATGTTGAGAAATCACCACGATGCCATTAAGGTAACATTTGATAAATTGAATAAAGTGGCTCACTTTTCCCCGATGAAGACCACTTATATATCTAGTGCAGAGGCATGGGTAAACTTAGATGAGATTTTCTGGTTACATGAGATTTTTTAGAATATTATTAGTGACCGCGATCCTTTGTAAACTTCCCATTTTTAGACTACCATGCAGCATTCCCTCAGGGCGAAGATCAATTTCAGCACAACATATCACCCTGAGACAGATGGATAGATGGAGAGGCTAAATTAGATTTTATAGGACATGCAAAGGATGTATGTGATGGATCAACAGTGAAGATGAGACGAGTACATGTACTTGGTGGAGTTTGCATACCATAATAGTTTTCAGAGTTCTATAGGAATGGCTCCTTTTCAAGCTTTGTATGGCACAAAGTGCAGGACACCTCTTATTTGGGACAAGTTAGAGGAAAGGGTTTCTCTTGGACAAGATTTGATGTAGGACATGGAGTAGAAAGTGGTTTTGATCAGATAGATACTGCAGGAGGCACATGATAGGTAGAAGAAGAATGGAGATCAACATAGGACCAAACATAGTTTTGATGTGGGAAAGAAGGTTTTCCTTCGTGTTAGGACACACAATATCCCTATTCATTATGGAAAAGGTTATAAGTTAGATCCTAGATTCGTTGGTCCTTTTGAGATATTGGAGAGTATTGACCCTTTGTACTATCATCTAGCATTACCACCCAGCTTGTCTCGCATACATGATGTCTTTCATGTTTTAGTTCTTAGGAGATATGTTACAAATCCTTCTCATGTGTTAAATTAGACATCATTACAGGTGTAGCATCAGAGGCAAGTGATGGTGGAGCCCGTTCACATCCTAGATCGTAGGACCTTGGGCCTTAGAGGTAGAGAGGTTGATGAGGTTTGGGTGTAGTGGGATAGATATGATGATACTGTAACTACATGGGAGGATGCTACCTTTTTATGAGTTTAGTTTCCACATTTGTTCCGCTGACTTATAGAAGGATGTCGAGTCTAAAAGGAGGGGGATGTAGTGCCGACTTCCCTTTGACACATTTTGATACTAATAATGATACTAATTATTATAATAGAGAAATGATTATGGACCTTATGATAGTATGATGATAGATTTAGATCATGGATTATTGTTGGCTTTATTAAGTTGTGATGCATGATGATTATTTGAAGCATTTTAGATATTGATAATGGTATACAGTTTGACATGGTTATATTATGGATATCATGCAGACTTGTGATATTTGGATATTGTGAGTAGACATAAATATGGAAATTATTGGATGATGATATAATTGTTGAGTAAAATTGCAAATGATATTGCTAGATTGCTTTGATGTTGTCATGATTCATATATCTATATGATTTTGGTAATTATATTTATATTATTATCAATATTCTGATATGGCCACAAGTCAGAAGGAGGTAATTGTGTTTTTCAGGTCAAAATATCACAAAACAAATTGGGGGATTGGAGACCAACAACATTGGAATTCTAGTTGAATTCAACAAGGTCACCATGACACCTAGTATTTGTTTGTTCATGATTGTGTGTGTTAGGGATTCCCTTAAGGGGGAATAACCTTTAAATGTTACCAAGGGGTTTTATGTATTTCTTTTATTTTGGTCCCTTTGTCTATGTTTGCATGTGTTTATTTTGTGATGCTTTTACCCCTTTCTTTAATTATAAAATGGTATGTAAATATTGTGAGTAATCATATTGTTAAAATAAATAATTCAAATATGTCATAAGAAGGTAATTAATGAGATTTGTTAGCCATGATTTAAATTGGTATAAGCAATGTGTAAGAGATATGTAAGTGATGTGTGAGTTAAATTTTGAGTGTAAAACGCTCCACCTTCTTGGAAATTCGAAATGGTCCTTGGAGGCTGATTTTAGAGGCTTGTGGGACAAGTTAAACTTATCCCATACATCTTAAATTTAATTACCATCCATACCTGTAGTTGGAGAGTTGAGATTTTACTTTTATAATACTTTTTGAGGTGGCATATTTTAGGTTTTAATAAAACTTTACTTACATGATTTAATTTAAGTCCTTTGGGGTGTGGGTTGGATTTGAGTGTGCAATTAAACTGTCATATTATTCACCCACCTATTTACTATGCTCTGGAGAATGAAGTTGACTTTTGGTTTAGGTTTGAGGATGTGTGATGTGGCATCCTACATGGATCTGCCTCGCCCTCTCCTTTTCCCTCTCCTATGAAATTTGAATGGCTTTCCTTTTTTTGGCTTTGCTTGATTTTGGAGACTTTATTCTTTGGTGAATTCTTTTGCTTTTTGGGAGCTATTGCTTGGAAGAAGTTTTTAGAAGATTGTTGCATGCTTGAGCTTGGCTATTTTGGATTGATTGCATTGGGATAAAGTCTAAATTTTTGGGAGCTTGGAACAACTCCATCATGGAGAGGCAAGAGCTTGGCTCTGGAAATATTTCTCTTTTTTTTATAAAGATGTTCATGTCTGAATCTTTTGAATTGTTGTAGGATGTTGTGTAGATGGCCTAGGAATGGTGGAGGAGAATACTATGGCGTTAATTTATGGGAGACGCATTTGTGTTTAGGAAGGTATAAGGGTGGAGGGAGTTGGGATTTGGGTTCCACCTTACAAAGAAATAGCTTGCATTTCTTTACTCGTTATGGGGAGCCATAAGATGTTGGGGAAACATAAGGAAATTTGAAGAATAAGGGGTACTTGGGGGAGGCATAAGGGCATGTCATGGAATTGAAATTATATATATATATATATATATATATATATATACATATCTTTGTGGTTTATTTCTAGGTTCGGATACCCATTTCCCCTTTTGGAGGCATAAGCAACACCCCCCATAGTTTCTTGTTCTATTTTCTTTCTTGATGAAGCCTCAGTAATGTGTGTCATGTTTTAATGTAGTTGTACACTACATTGTGTTTTAGACTGTGTTTTATTTTGATTATGTTGCCTATGTGTTTGTGGAATCCTGTTGTTTCCATGAGTTGCATCACATCTTTTATTGCATTTTGGTTGGGGCTCGGGGGCCAATCATGAAGGATGGATTCTCCTCTTTATTGGATGTCTTGGTTTGGTGGAGAGCGTTGCCTTTCCCCCTACCTTTTTTGTGATCAAAATTGGAGAATGATGGATCTGCTGTTGTTGTTCTCGAGCAAAGAAAAAAGATAGTTTTGACAGTCCCTTGTGAGAGTTCTTTTCACAAATCCTTTTTCCCACTTGAAATGGATGATAATGTAATATATTCATGATGGAAAAATGGTTTGTATTTGTTATGAAAGTTGTAATTCGAATTTTGAAAGTGATCCACTTTGTTCTTGGTTTGTGAATGTAAGAAAAGAAATATTATATCCTTGTAAGTTGTATTTGATCATTGTAAATGAATAAGTTATGAAAGAAATCATTCTAACTGAATATATATGTTGTTCTACCTTTACAAAATAAGTTACTATTGTTTTAAATCTGTTTTGAAATGTATTTGAAATCTTTGTTGGAAAGGAAGAAATGCGTGTGAGAAAATACATAACTTTGTCTCTTGGAAATGTGTGAAATTGGAAATCAGAGTTGCATTTGGGTTTTGAATAGTTTGATTTGAATAAAATAAATTTATTATATTTGAATTGGAATGAATTCTAATACTTGGAAGAAGAAAATGAAAAATAGATCCATTACAATTTTTATCTCTATTTTGCATTTTCAAAACTAGCAAATACTTTACCTAAAATGCACAGCATGAACCCGCAACAAGGAAATACTAAATTAAATGATTAAATTGAAGTAGTAAGCCCTAAAAAAATATAATTGGACAAAAACATTTAAGGAATTTCTTAGAAAACTTTGAAAAATCAGGCTCAAACCATTTTGCAGTCATTTTTCTATCAAGAAAAAAAAATGTTCAAATTGCAAATCAATCAGACACATTGAATCTTGAAATACTCCTTAAATCCATATAAGAATAATTCCCCATGTCTATTTCACAAGTTAAGAGAGGAATAAGATCAAACTAAACGAATCTTATAAGTTAAAATTTACTAGTTCGTATTCTAAAATCCTGCAGATCGTTTTCTTAAAAATTGATGCTTTAAAATTTATCAAAACTAAGAATTAATCATGTTTGAGTAAAGAGGACATAGAGAGATTTCCAGAAAGTCCTTGTTTTCCCATAATTGAGGTCTCTGTCAAACGTTATGGGCTTCTGAAGTTTTCTTCCTTAGCATTAAAAAAAATTTGGGGAAAATTTTCATGGGTGGGCTCGCGGGCCTGAATTTTTCCCTTAAGCACTTGGGAAAATATTTGGAATTTTTTTTCAAATTTTCCCCACCGCCCTGCCAACCCATAGCCTATCAGAGGCTGCCACATGGCACCACGAGGTGTCAGCAGAAGGGTCAACCACTTTTTAGACTTAGCGCTTAGGAAAAAATTTTGGGAAAATTTTCCTAAGTTTCCCCGCCAGCCCGCAGTGAATCAAAGGATGCCACATGTCACCATGAGGCATTAGTTGAGGAGCCTTTTGACTTAGTAATCCCAAAAAAATTTGGGAAAAATTTCAAAATTTTCCCCACTGGCCCACAACAAATTAGGTGATGCCATGTGGCGTATTGAGGCATCGGCAACGGAGTAGGTCCTTTTTTACCTTTTTGTGTTTCAAAATTTTTTGGGAAGCTTTTCCAACTTTTCCCCACTTCCCTACCAACCTGCAACCAATCATGATATGCCACGTGGCATCGCGAGGTGCTGGCAAAGGTGTGGGTGGGGGCTACCCTCTTAGCCCTTTGAGGCATTAACCTAATTTTCTACACACTGCCCCACCTTCCCCGCATTGGCTTAGGAGATGCCATGTGTCCCTTACACACTCTTGAGACAACGGGTATAAAATGGACTTCTCGCCCTACGCGGGAAATTTTTGAAAATGTACCCGCCACCCTATTTTCCCGCACTGGCTTGGGAGGTGCCACGTGTCCCTTATGGAACCGCGGGTGTGTAGGCACAAAATTTATTTTCACCCCCATGCGGGAATTTTTCCAAAAGTCCCCTGCGGTTCGCCGACTTGCCCTTGGGGCAAATTTTCACCCTTGGGCCCACAAGCCCACTCTTGGGGAAAATTTTCACCCCAAGGACCGCTGACCCATAACTCAAAAAATATGAGGAGTTAGGAAGACTTCTTTATATCAATGGAAAGGTGAGAAAATTTCATATCCAATGGGAAAAATTTAGGGAATTTTTGAATGCGTTAAATTTGGGAAAAACCTAGTTGAATCTTTAAGCCTATTAGAGAGTGGGTTTGGTGAGGAATTACCCTCTGACCCTTTTTGAACCTTATAACCTGAGATTTTGGACCTTATGACCCCTACTAATTGTTAATGAAATAAAAGTATGTTCTAGTGATTTAGAAGTGTTCTAGAAATTTTTAATGATAGTTCTTGCCTTGTAACCTAGTTATAGATTCTTTTAAACAAAAAAAAATTATTCCAGAATTTTCCTAACTAATCCTAGGTTGTTCTTGGGTCTCAAGTGGGTTGTTTTAGTAGGTGTTACATGCATCAACCGAAATGAAAGAAACAAAATGAAATGATCGGTTCCTTCATACTCATTTACTTTCTTTTTCATGCATATTTACCTCTTACTTAAGTAGTTGTAATTTAGTTTTGAATTACATCCCATAGCTTGTGTGGGAACATTTGAAATTCCTTATGAATAAAACTTTGAATTCTTAAACTAGGTTGTGTATTTCTTTCTACGTTTCAAATTTTGCATTTGGATTATATAATGAATCAAACAACTCAATAACATAATTGAATGTATTTAATCATGAAGCAAAGAACTTTAAAGTACCTGTAAATTTTGCAATGAGATTTGATACTGATGTAATCTACAACTATGATTGTTGTTCCAAAACATAACACTTCATCTATTCTATATTTTAAGCCTTCATAAAGATTACACATCTTTCTTTCAAGGCCTTTATGTTCTTTTCCTGAAGATAATCATTAAAAATTGCATACTATGTGATCTGTTACGTTTTGTAACAATACACATAGTTGTGAATTACATGTATTCATTGATTAATCCAACCAAAAAAAAATTGAATTGAAAGAATCTCTCCTAGCTTAGGGTCACTTCACCAATGCCATGCATCATAATGAATTTTTGAGTTTCCCATTTTTGCACGAGTGTCAAAATTTTCAACAATTTCCTTCCATGAATTGTGTCAAGAATTATTTACTCCTCATACTCTTGAGCATTAATATTTAACTCCTTAAACACAATATCCATTTTATTCATGTCTCGATGTTTCCTTCTTGCACTAAACCATGGATGTAAACAATTGGTAGAACTCTCTTTTGCACTACAATATGGATCTAAATCAAATGGCAATGAACCAGAGTTGTGTAAAATATTCTTAAAATATTGCACACATTTTCTAAAAGAAAAAATTTGTTAATCACTATCAAGCAACACATCCAACAATTATTTTAAAAACTCTTTGGATTGGCTAAGCACTTGCAATGCATTTCCATTTTTTCTAGCATGTTTCTCAGGACTAAGGTATTATATTTCCCCTTGAATTCCTTCATCACCCTCATCTATCACAAAAAATAAAATTGATTGAGTAATTGAGAAATTTTTGATATATCTAACACTAATAATTCATAATAAATTAAGTACTGTGAATGACAATACGAGGCTTCTCCAATGGAGCTTCTTCAGGAATATTACATTCAACTACTTCTGCAACATGAACAATATGGTCATATACAATGACAACAATACTTGTAGAGGATTTAAAATGAATTTTTCTAAGGATAAAAATGATCAAAAATATTTGAAATAATGAAATGAAAACATCCACCCTCACCATTGACATTTTGATACCTAGAAGATGCACTACCCTCGTGTGTCCTCTCATGTTGTGACACCTTATAAAAATGTTTTTAGGTGTTGCCTATGGTATCCCAACAACAGTCATAAAATTTGGGCCAAATATCTCAACGAAATACAACCAATCCCTACATGTTTCACTCTCTACCATTTAGTACGCATGAATGGCATCTGTTATGGGGAAATCACAACACCCCTAATTGTTCACAAGTGAATGGTTGAGGAAATCAGTTTGATTCATCAAACATGGAGTTATCCCAAAGTTTGGGACTTTGCAATAGGGATAACCCTTTGGATAAGGCCTTATTTTTATCCTATCCTAGTGCTAACTACTCCAAAGTAAAGAGATTTGCAAATCTAACACTAATCTAATATTTCCAATGAGACAGAGATAGAGAAAAATATATGAAAATTAAAATATACTCTAAGGGAAGGTGATGCAATAAGAAGTATATTGAACAACCTACATAATAAACACAACACTACCAGAACCTTTTAATGAAAACAAAAATAATACACAATAACCTTGCATCTAAAGAAATATCAGAAAGTTGTAATATAACACAAAAAACTGTTTGAAGCATCCACATATCTGATTTTATTGCTCTCAAATTTGATACAGTACATCACATTCAAGCTCAAAGGAACATATTTGACATTACAACGCCTAGTGGGGAGGTTTGGAATCTCCTAAAAATCTCTTACAAATAAGAAGATGAAGGGAGGGGCATTTACAAGGTGTCCAACCTTTTGAAATGAGCCCCTCCTTACAATATATAGGAAGAATGAGAGAAATGGAAAGAGAAGGAATTCAAAATATTTCTTCAACCACCCAAAAATGCATTAAAATATTCTACAACAATGATGGGTGCCACTCCAAAACCCATACCTCCATGTACTTTTAATTTTGGGGGAAGAAAGGAATCCCATACATTCATCAGTTGGAAGGTGGGAAATTTTGAAACATTCCTCTAAAATTCCACAATTTATTTCCCTATTCATCATTTGTAGGTGTAGAGAACACTGAGAGCTTTCCAAAAATTCATGTTTTATGCAAATCCAAGATCCCAGTAAAACGTTACGACCATATGAAGATGAGGTTACCTTACTATAATAAATTTGGATGGATGATCTTATTTTTCGCACTCCGACCATGCATCATACCCTCCGAAATGTGAAATTTTAGACTTTCAGGATTCATAGCTTTAGAAATTTCTACTTTGAAGGTCGTTTTACTATTCATCTAGCAGGCTAGCTCGAGAGTGACAAAATGTCTTATGATCGATGTTTGAAATACATACATCAAACTTTGAAGTCTAAAATCCTGTTGTGTTGCATTGTTCATTGCTTGAGCCAAAATATTGTGAAATTTTGAAAACCTGAAGTCTGAATTTTGGGATTAAGAATTTTGAACCTTTATGTTTTCGAGGATTCCAATTTTAGGATTTCAAGGGTTTGGGCTCTGAGATTTCAGGGGTTTGGGTTTCAATATTTTGACATTTTTAGTTTCAGGGTTTTGGGAGTTGTTCATCTGACTAAGTCTATAAAACCTCTAAATCTCTACAATCCTGAAGTCCAAATTATAAATTCAGGTTTCGGACTTTCTTTTTTCTCCACATGACACTATTCACCTCTCAACCCTCCTGCCATTTCTGAACTCCTAAATTTCAAAAGTTTGAATGTATGAATTCAAAATTTAATTTCCTTCATATTTTTTTAGCCTGCCAATTCAGAATTTTTTCCCAGCTAATACAAATGTTTCCGCATCACTTAAAATCGCTTGTATTGATACCGAAATGTGAGCTCCCATGTCTGAAATGATCCTCCTTTTTTATCTGTACGGAGTCATATTGTCTAATTTTTCCCGAGGGGAAAAATTCGATAGAAATATCATTTTCACACCATTCCCTAACGGAAATTGCTCTAGAACTCTTAGTGGAAGTTAAAGATTCCTTCTCCTTTTTGTAATTTTTAAATAAACCCAATACTTAAAACTTCCTCTCATGTTTGTAATGGGTTTTAACTCAAAATACCAATGTGTAAAATAACCAATCCATTCATCTTATGCATTTATTTCTTCAATCGTAGAAGTATCGAATGTTTAGGATAAATGGTAAGATTATATGGATGCATTTGTATGTTGATTGGTATGGGTGAAGTTGCATATATTATTTTACCACATCAATCCATGTAGAAAAAAAAAAACCATTATAAATTTACACATAATTATGTAGTTAGCACTTATAAATATGTCTGTAATGACCCAAAAAATTCACACACGAACAACACTGTAAAAGACAGGATATTTTTTTTTTGACTTGCTTGACACATAACATGACACAACTTGTCGTCACCAAGGTTACATCTAACTCTGGGAACCACTTATTAAGAGGATGACCACAAGGTCAACACGGAAATGTTCACACCTAAAAGGATAATACACTTTTCTTTTAGACAGAACAACATAGAAGTCCAACCACATGACACTCTCACAGCTAGGGCAAGCCACAGTAAGAAATGATTGAAGGTTACTTATTTTGATATAACACCCTTTAACTCATGACTTATGTTTTCAGAAAGATTCAATATATGATTCGCACAAATTCATCTTACCAACTGAGTTAATTTCTTATACACTGTAGAGAAGTTCACTTAAAGTCTTCACTTTATAACAATTAGTTGTTTAGTTCCATTATTTAATAAGGGATTAATTTAATTCCACAAGGCTATCTGTCCATACTTACGTTACTAAAAATTTCTCATTACCTTGCTACAACATCGAATTCATGTTCAACAACATCAAGATGAACTTACAAAGTATCCTGGATAAGAGTTAAGGAGATAAGGTCAAGTTGAATTCCTCTTTAAGACGTCATTAGTTATTACCAAGGTTTAATTGGAGCTTGGGGTTTTATACGTAATTATTAACGCTTTTACTTAGGCTTCACCGAAAGAGCTTATCAAAAGGAAACTACTTACTTTCAAATAGGCTGAGAGATAAATTGAGTGGTTTCTAAATTTTCTTCTCTTACTTGTTAAATCTTATTAGAAAACTAACCATTGTTTTCCTTTAAGCTTGTTTTAAGCGTTCACCAAAAAAGAGTAGTGTTCACTAGTTTAGCTAGGGATATCACGTGATATAATTTCGCTTTTGCAAGGATAGTCTCACCCTTGATTACTTAAGGCATTGTTTGTTCACAAGGGGATCTCCTCCACAACATATTTCTTTGAATAAAACTTTTAGGTAACTTCTGTAAGGAAAAAGCCACCCCATTATAACTTACATATAACACATCAATACAAAGCCTTAGAAAGATTTAAATTAACACTTAATTCTCAAGATCAAAGTTTTACAATGATTATGCTAGTGAAAAGATTGAATATTATTTCTCACTAAGGAAGAGTTACCAGCCAAATTACAAAAAAAAGACAAAACAACTTCTTCACATAATTCTTCCGAACAATTCCAGGCAAGAGGTCATATAAACTCTATGCAAGCAATGTTACACAATTTACATCGCATTGAACTTTGAACTACAAAGAACTTCATAATTTGAACTGATGAAACTTTTACACTCTTTTCTTTAATCTACTCGCATAATCCATCTGCACAAATATATGCTAGAGTCAGTTCGCTAGAACTGAGCATGATAAGATATAAACCTCACCTAATAATTTATGCCATCTAGCATTTAAATAAAAGAAAGTTTGCAATACTCCCTATCAAATAATTTCTAACATACATTCAAAACTTAACTACACATTTCATAATAATATATTTCATACCCATTAATGTTCACTTCCTTAAGATCTGCTTACATAAGAACACAATTCCAAGTGACTAGATATACAACCTTAACCATGCAATCAATCATACTTAAATTACAGTAATAATAATAACGCTCACCTAATACCCTCGACCTACTTCACATATATAAGTATCCAACAGTATTATCTTTCAATTAAATAAAAGCACCAACGACATTAAGTTTATATAATAAATACAAGTATCAATCTTATATTATTCATCAATATTACCCCAGTATCAAACCTTCATAGATAATCAGTGATATGTAAGTATAATTTGGATATTTATCTCACAATTTTAAGAATATACTGAAGGCTATGCATGACTCCATTTTAGGGTAGTTATCCTAACTTCCCTATTCATCTGTTTTCCTACCAAAAAGTCTTTCGACAAGCTTGAAGGTCACAGTATAAGATATATTTATAATTTCATATTTCAAGCGTTGCCTGAATTCATATGCATGAGGACGATCACATATCAATCAAACTTGAAGAATGTCGATGTATGACAATGTTATATTTAACCAATTCAAAGATCCAAGTAGTGCCTCAGGATTAAGCCAAAGAATTATCCACACAGGATAATGACTTGCGTGCATACCATATTCGTAAAGGTCATAGAAAACCCATTAACGCATGCTTCAGGAGGGTTCCAATTTAATAAGAAGTTCATAGTAATAATAATAGCAGAGGGCCTGGTGAGGGGGTTTTCAATAATCCCCAAGGTAAATGATAATCGAATGACTCAGATGGAGCTATCTAGAAAGACCAATAAAACTAGTATGACTCTTCCCAAATAGAAGCCCCCAATCCTAATGGGAGTTTATATTATTATAAAACCACAGTAAAATCCAAATACAGTCATATCGGAAATTCCCTTTTTCAAGCCATGTTCTACATAATATAAACAATACAAGAAAAAGTTATAAACCTCATTCACGCTCCATACTATTTTCTACAGAAACCCTCATTCAAAGGAAAAATCAAGGCAAAAACATAAACCAACATTATAAGATCAGTAGGCAAGAATCGATGTAGAGATTTCTTCTACTCAATTAGTAAATAAGATAAACCTGTAAAGGGGGGGGAGAGATCAGTTCATGCAATTATGATTAAAAGTCATTTGAAACCCATCTCTTTCTGGGCATCTCTTTCAAGAAAGAGTCAATATATGTAAATACATGTTATATATTATCCGGAGTCCAAACGCTAATTACTTAGTAAAAAAAAAACACATCAACATTCCAAAAGAAACCCACATCTACAGCATTCAAACAAAATTGCAGAGATTGATTTATCCAAATGCTAAAGGAAATAAATCATTAAGAGAGAGGGTTAGTCTTATCATGCCTGTTTGGGGCTTCCTCAATGCAGCCACGTCGAACCAAGGCTCCAAGCAGCTACAACATATTCCAAAAACATTCATTTCCCTCAGCACGTAGATCTCTCATGCAAGCTTCATGGCAGCGCCTGGTACAGTCAGGGAGAGGGCGGCCACCATGTCTAGATCTTACAAGTGCTTATAATATATATATATATATATATATATATATATATATTATATATATATAGAATATATATATATATATATATATATATATATATATATATATATATATATATATATATATATATATTTAAGAAACTGGAAATAAAATCTGGTCCCTTATTTATCACTGCAGACCTGGCACAGTGCACCTTGTTATAGTGCCAGACTATGTCTGCAGATTGCTTCACATGGCATTACCAATAATCTCTACAAGAACATTTTCCTTTTTTTTTAAAGTGATGGAACCGCTTTGCATCTCTCACAACAATTTGCTTTGTAACAATCTTGGACAAAAACTTGGTGCAGTGTGGCAGTCAACACATACATTAAGGTTCTTGAAAACTCTGAGAGTTGTCCCACGGGGAAGGCTTAACAATCCAAATGCAATTGCCATCTTCTCACTATGGTGGCAGAGGAAAACTTTTACTTTCCCGTTCACTCAGTACATGTTCTGAATCTGAAAAATATCCTGCTACCTTCATCTCCCAAGACATTTTCTCCAACATTGCATAGATCTCCTGTGCTTGTGGGTGTGATCTGTCACCTACACAAAAAGCATGCACCATTTTATTGGCTTCGCCGAGTAGAGCGCGTGCTACGGGCCAAGCTAGGTCCCGAGCTAGGAAAGTCTCATGCTAATTTTACAGCCAAATCGCTTATACATTAACTCACCACATACCAACTCTGTGGGCTATGGCCGAGCCAACAAGGATCACCCAAACTTAATTCCCCATGCAAACCGAATGACCCATTCACAACACAGTAGTCTTGATACCGCTAAGTTTGACAAGCCAACAAGACTGAGCCAAAGTGTGACCGAAGCCACCGGAATCGAACACACGATGGAGCCAGACCCTCATCTACGGGGCAGAGTGGAAGAAATGAAACAACAAGGCAATTTGTGCTTCGTGAATATTCTGATATAAAACAGATCCGCCTCTATGAGATACTCTTCCATGAGTTACATCGTAAAACAAGTAAGAAATCAATAGAGAATCTTAGCAATAAATTTCCTCAGGTCTCCTGGTAATACTCTCACTGTCACATAGTCGATTTTGATAAAAATACCTTGAAGGAGAATCCCGAATTTGAGGATGCATTCAATACTGAACAGACAACAACAGAGTTGGACAACCTGCTTGCTGGAAGCGCTCAAAAAGCTTCTGCCAAACTGCAACATGCCTGCCGCCTGGCTAGTGTGTACTGCTATCTCTGAGCAGATATCTAAGCTATTCATCCTTTTTTTACTTCATAAGGAAAGTAGCAGCCTCTAAGAAGAATGTGCAGATAATGTTCTCTCTGAAAGAAAATTGCCAGACTATATGAACTATGTACAGACTCGTGTTGTGATTTTGGAGTCAAAAATAAACTACTCACAAACAAAACAATGGTATTGCTTGGAAATGCATGGAGATGGAAGTTTTCGAGCTAGGAAGCAATTGCGACAGTTGCATGCCACTGGTGTGGATCCTTGACAAGAACACACCTCGCAGCACCCAAGGAAAGTGGAGGTAACACACCTGCTTCACTAGATTGAAGCTTCATCTAAAACCGCCATATCAAACCCATAATGCGCCTAAGGAGGAACCAGGGAGAAAAAAAAGAAACGCCTGGACAGAACAGGAGTTTCGATGGCCTCTCAACCACTCCACACGTAGTCCAACAAAAGGAAATCTCACGTGGTCAGAGAAGGATATGCAGGTAGTCAACCAAAACAAAGAAGATTTGCAAATCAGGGTTAATAAATGAAGTGCAGCCACCAGCCAGAAGACTCACAACACGTCTAGATTTTAATAACTCCACCCTCCACGCAGTCAGAAATCAGCACAAAAGAGGCCCCTAACAACAATAAAAAAATGCCTAATTCCCTCCAGCCCACGCCAAGCAAGGAGATAAAGCTGACCGAGACAAGGTAGGTTGGGGACATAAAAATCCATATTTAAAATTAGTAATTTAAAACAATTCTAGGATTGAGGGATCGGTCGACCCAGGAGGAGAACGGGGTTGAGTACTTAAATAAAATATTTACTGTGAACACCACCCCCAAACCATGGCGCCACCACAAAACATACTCTTCCTCATTTGCGCAATGAGGCTCGATCAGCGGGAGTGACAAACAAAAATAAAAGGGTAGTATAACGATAACAGAGGATGATATCGATAACAATCGACATAAAGAAAATAATAACAAAATACAATCGTTGATCGATAATACAATCATAATGTCATTATTATTATTATTATTATCATTATTCCTAGCAACCAACAGTTAAACTCGACAAGGCGAAACACTAACGTTTCAAAGGAAATGCAACAACGTTCAACTCTAAGAAGCACGGTCGTCGCAGAAGCAAAGGAGCAACGATGAACGGGGCATTACACTCTCCTCCCCTTAAGAAAAGAATCGTCCTCAATGTGACATAACACAGACGGAAAATAAAAGTTTCGCAACCAAGGAACAGGTAAAGGAGAAAGTACACCCTATGGTTTAAAATTTTAGTTGATTAAAGCACGGCCACAAGGTAGCCTTAGGAACATTTGGTAGAAATTTTAACTTTCAAGGTTCTGTGAAGATTGGCAGTTCCCTCTTATTTATTATTTCATTAGTTCCTTTTCCATTAGCATTATTCTTCAGTTTAATTTCTTTTAAAATTTCATCATGTCGAAGAGTTTTAGTTTATTTCATTATCGTGGGTGCCCAATCATGAACTATGCTAACACAACACCCTATCAGGGGTTCAAACAAGGACACTAGAGATTATCACAAGCACACAAGTATATTCTTCATGACTATATTACACCACAAAATGTTACTCAAATATGGAATGGATTAGGCACAGTCCACATAAAATAGTACTCATCACACATCTATGACTGACATATTAATTATTTGAACAAAAGAGTACTGCAATCCACCAGACATTTCCTCAATTTGCATCGATGAAACAATTTCACATAACACCAAACAAATGCTACAGGGTACATAGTGTCCATAAGGGAATCAAATGACATGTCCACAACATTACAACACATATCCATTTGACATGAGTAACACATACATCAAAATACCGCTACGAAAAACATCACAATAACTCAACATATATCCCGAAACATCAACCATACACACAAATATCATATGCCTCCCTCAGAGCTCTTATGCCTCCCTCAAGTCTCTTATGCCTCCCTCAAGTCTCTTATGCCTCCCTCAAGTCTCTTATGCCTCCCTCAAACTCTTATGGCTCCCTTAAGTCTCTTATGCCTCCCTCAAACTCTTATGCCTCCCTCAAGGAGGGCCGGTTGACCCTATGGCCTAAGACACATAGAGTTCGAACACTCCTAACCCAAGTGACATAATAACACGTGGTTCAACAACCCGCTAGTTATCTGTTACTCCTTGGGGTGTACCCCTATACAACAAAGCGGGTCCATAGGTCCAACCATTCCATGGTGCATCCCATGACCCTATTCCACACATCACGACAATAGAACCAACACAACAATCCAATCCAAAGTGCCAAGTGACAAAGTACAAGCCTTGGGCAAGGCAGTAAAAATCTCAAAATCTAAAAGAAGATCCAAAATCGAAGAAAAATAAATGGCCAAATAGCCATAGTTAGTATCAAAATCCCCATGTTAGTGCCACAAACCAAGGAAATTCCCAAAATTGTAAAGCATGGCAATCAAGAAAAGCTGCTGGTCCTCACAAAATAAAGTAAAAAAGATCAATTTATGAATAAAATCAACTTATAATAATGTCACATTACGATAAATGTGTGGCCTTAACTGGCCACCAAGGGGTACTCAATGAGTTGCTAGCACTTAGAACATCGAGCCTCTAGCTCGCAAAATACATATCAATAATACAATTGTCATCACCTCTATCTGAATCATCCTCGCCACCACTTCGAAAAGGCTAAACATAGTCATAGTTGCACTTAGGTTGCGTACATACAACCACATAGGGAGAGAGGAAAGAATCACAGGTTGTTATCTACTAAACCGAGTTTCGGCTCAAGTCATTGACCCATGGTACACCATTCCTCACTCTCATCATACACTTCCACCGATTACCCTCAGGGTCGGTTAGCGTAAGGTTCACAACATAACATGTAACTACATCACTAACACAAAGGTGGTACATATACAAGGTAGATCACAACCATACATTCACCGGGTGTAGCACACCACTTTACCACATTCTGCACCGAATGTGCAATCGCCATACGATAGGGTTCATGCACTCACCGTATGACCCCAAATCACAACATGAAGCATTACATATTTGCACAATTCATACATACGATGAACATAGTACATCTCAACATAACATCCATTGCTACATAACCAGGTGGTACACACATTTCTTCAAAACATGGTAAAAAACATCATGATACAACTCATTTCATTTTAACATCAATCTAGTCATACAACACATTGATACACTCTACATATCACAATATGCCACAATGCTCCCACACTATGTCATCCACATTAGAATTCTTTTCACACATCACAAACAGTAATTCACACGTGAACTCTTCATAGAATCCACAAGAAGGAGAGAGAATAATCCCATCCCCAACATATCAACATGATCAACAAACACGCACAAGAGTGACATACACATCATGTGGGTTCACAATATAACAATTACGACAATGGATCACATCACGCTTAAAGCACATTAATCTTCCAATATAAATCATCATCATGCAATACCATCATTTCCATGAAACAATATCATGTAACACCATCACCATCATGTAACATCATCATACAGACACCAATCCGGCCCATAGGTTCGAGAGCATGAACCTATGCTCTGATACCAAGTGTAACGACCCAAAAATTCACACACGAAGAACACTGTAAAAGACAGGATATTTTTTTTTTGACCTTGCTTGACACATAACACGACACAACTTGTCATCACCAAGGTTACATCTAACTCTGGGAACCACTTAGTAAGAGGATGACCACAAGGTCAACACGGAAATGTTCATACCCAAAAGGATAATACACTTTTATTTTAGACAGAACAACATAGAAGTCCAACCACTTGACACTCTCACAGCTAGGGCAAGCCACAGTAAGAAATGATTGAAGGTTACTTATCTTTGATATAACACCCTTTAACTCATGACTTATGTTTTTAGAAAGATTCAATATATGATTCAGTACAATTTCATCTTAACAAACTCAGTTTAATTTCTTATACATTGTAGAGAAGTTCACTTAAAGTCTTCACTTTACGACAATTAGTTGTTTAGTTCCATTATTTAATAAGGGATTAATTTAATTCCACAAGGCTATCTATCCATACTTACGTTACTAAAAATTGCCCATTACCTTGCTACAACAAGAATTCATGTTCAACAACATCAAGATGAACTTACAAAGTATCCTGGGAAAGAGTTAATGAGATAAGGTCGAGTTAAATTCCTCTTTAAGACGTCATTAGTTTATTACCAAGGTTTAATTAGAGCTTGGGGTTTTATACGTAATTATTAACGCTTTTACTTAGGCTTCACCGAAAGAGCTTATCAAAAGGAAACTACTTACTTTCAAATAGGCTGAGAGATAAATTGAGTGGTTTCTAAATTTTCTTCTCTTACTTGTTAAATCTTATTAGAAAATAACCATTGTTTTCCTTTAAGCTTGTTTTAAGCGTTCACCAAAAAAAAGAGTAGTGTTCACTAGCTTAGCTAGGGATATCACGTGATATAATTTCGCTTTGCAAGGATAATCTCACCCTTGATTACTTAAAGCATTGTTTGTTCACAAGGGGATCTCCTCCACAACATATTTCTTTGAATAAAACTTTTAGGTAACTTTTTTAAGGAAAAAGCCACCCCATTATAACTTACATATAACACATCAATACAAAGCCTTAGAAATATTTAAATTAACACTTAATTCTCAAGATCAAAATTTTACAATGATTATGCTAGTGAAAAGATTGAATATTATTTCTCACTAAGAAGAGTTACCAGCCAAATTACAAAAAAAAAAAGACAAAACAACTTCTTCACGTAATTCTCCGAAACAATTCCAAGCAAGAGGTCATATAAACTCTATGCAAGCAATGTTACACAATTTACATCGCATTGAACTTTCTACAAGGAACTTCATAATTTGAACTGATGAAAATTTTACACTCTTTTCTTTAATCTACTCACATAATCCATCTGCACAAATATATGCTAGAGTCAATTCGCTAGAACTGAGCATGATAAGATATAAACCTCACCTAATAATTTATGCCAGTTTAGCATTTAAATAAAAGAAAGTTTGCAATAATCCCTACAAAATAATTTCTAACATACATTCAAAACTTAACTGCACATTTCATAATAATACATTTAATACCCATTTATGTTCACTTCCTTAAGATCTGCTTACATAAGAACACAATTCCTAGTGACTAGATATACAACCTTAACCATGCAATCAATCATACTTAAATTACAGTAATAATAATAACGCTCACCAAATACCCTCAACCTACTTCACATATATAAGTTTCCAACAGTATTATCTTTCAATTAAATAAAATCACCAACGACATTAAGTTTATATATTAAATACAAGTATCAATCTTATATTATTCATCAATATTACTCCAGTATAAAACCTTCATAGATAATCATTGATATGTAAGTATAATTTGGATATTTATCTCATAATTTTAAGAATATACTGAAGGCTATGCATGACTCCATTTTAGAGGGTAGTTATCCTAACATCCCTATTCATATGTTTTCCTACCAAAAAGTCTTTCGACAAGCTTCAAGGTCAAAGTATAAGATATATTTATAATCTCATATTTCAAGCGTTGCCTGAATTCATATGCATGAGGACATCACATATCAATAAAACTTGAAGAATGTCGATGTATCCAATGTTACTTTAACCGATTCAAAGATCCAAGTAGTGCCTCAAGATTAAGCCAAAGAATTATCCACATAGGATAATGACTTGCGTGCATAACATATTCGTAAAGGTCATAGAAAACCCATTAACACATGCTTCAGGAGGGTTCCAATTTAATAATAAGATCATAGTAATAATAATAGTAGAGGGCCTAGTGAGGGGTTTTCAATAATCCCCAAGGTAAATGATAATCGAATGACTCAGATGGAGCTATCTAGAAAAACCAATAAAACTAGTATGACTCTTTCCCAAATAGAAGCCCCCAATCCTAATGGGAGTTTATATTATTATAAAACCACAGTAAAATCCAAATACAGTCATATCAGAAATTCCCTTTTTCAAGCCATGTTCTACATAATATAAACAATACAAGAAAATCTTATAAACCTCATTCACGCTCCATACTATTTTCTACAAAAACCCTAATTCAAAGGAAAAATCAAGGCAAAAACATAAACCAACATTATAAGATCAGTAGGCAAGAATCGATGTAGAGATTTCTTCTACTCAATTAGTAAATAAGATAAACTGTAAAGGGGTGGGAGAGATCAGTTCATGTAATTATGGTTAAAAGTCATTTGAAACCCATCTCTTTCTGGGCATCTCTTTCAAGAAAGAGTCAATATATGTAAATACATGTTATATATTATTCGGAGTCCAAACGCTAATTACTTAATAAACAAAAACACATCAACATTCCAAAAGAAACCCACATCTATAGCATTCAAACAGAATTGTAGAGATTGATTTATCCAAATGCTAAAGGAAATAAATCATTAAGAGAGAGGGTTAGTCTTATCATGCCTGTTTGAGGCTTCCTTAATGCAGCCACGTCGAACCAAGGCTCCAGCAGCTACAACATATTCCAAAAACATTCATTTCCCTCAGCACATAGATCTCTCATGCAATCTTCATGGCAGCGCCTGGTACAGTCAGGGAGAGGGCGGCCACCATGTCTAGATCTTACAAAGTGCTTAGAATATATTATATATATATTTTTAAGAAACTGGGAAATAAAATCTAGTCCCTTATTTAGCACTGCAGACGTGGCACAGTGCACCTTGTTATAGTGCCAGACTATGTCTGTAGATTGCTTCACATGGAATTACCAATAATCTCTACAAGAACATTTTCCCTTTTTTTTAAAGTGATGGAACCACTTTGCATCTCTCACAACAATTTGAAAATAATTTGCAACAATCTTGGACAAAAACTTGGTGCAATGTGGTAGTCAACACATACATTAAGGTTCTTGGACAACTTTGAGAGTTGTCCCACGGGGAAGGCTTAAAAATCTAAATGCAATTGCCATCTTCTCACTATGGTGGCAGAGGAAAACTTTTACTTTCCCATTCACTCAGTACATGTTCTGAATCTGAAAAATATCCTGCTACCTTCATCTCCCAAGACATTTTCTCCAACATTGCATAGATCTCATGTGCCTGTGGGTGTGATCTGTCACCTACACAAAAAGCATGCACCATTTTATTGGCTTCGCCAAGTTAGAGCGCGTGCTATGGGCCAAGCTAGGTCCCGAGCTAGGAAATTCTCATGCTAATTTTATAGCCAAATCACTTATACATTAACTCAGCACATACCAACTCTATGGGCTATGGCCGAGCCAACAAGAATCACCCAAAATTAATTCCCCATGCAAACCGAATGACCCATTCACAACACAGTAGTCTTGATACCGCTAAGTTTGACAAGCCAACAAGACTGAGCCAAAGTGTGACCGAAGCCACCGGAATCGAACACACGATGGAGCCAGACCCTCATCTATGGGGAAGAGTGGAAGAAATGAAACAACAAGGAAATTTTTGCTTCGTGAATATTCTGATATAAAACAGATATGCCTTTATGAGATACTCTTCCATGAGTTACATCGTAAAACAAGTAAGATATCAATAGAGAATCTTAGCAATAAATTTCCTCAGGTCTCCTAGTAATACTCTCACTGTCACATAGTCGATTTTGATAAAAGTACCTTGAAGGGGAATCCCTAATTTGAGGATGCATTCAATACTAAACAAACAACAACAGAGTTGGACAACTTGCTTGTTGGAAGTGCTCAAAAAGCTTCTGCCAAACTGCGACATGCCTGCCGCCTGGCTAGTGTGTACTGCTATCTCTGAGCAGATATCTATGCTATTCATCTTTTTTTTACTTCATAAGGAAAGTAGCAGCCTCTAAGAAGAATGTGCAGACAATGTTCTCTCTGAAAGAAAATTGCAAGACTATATGAACTATGTACAGACTCGTGTTGTGATTTTGGATTCAAGAATAAACTACTCGCAAACAAAACAATGGTATTGCTTGGAAATGCATGGAGATGGAAGTTTTCGAGCTAGGAAGCAATTGCGACTGTTACAGGCCGCTGCTGTGGATCCTCGATAAGAACACACCTTGCTAGCACCCAAGGAAAGTGTAGGTAACATGCCTGCTTCACTAGATTGAAGCTTCATCTAAAACCGCCATATCAAACCCATACTGCGGCCAAGGAGGAACCACGGAGAAAAAGAAAGAAACACCTGAACAGAACAGGTTTCGATGGCCTCTCAACCACTCCACATGCAGTCCAACAAAAGGAAATCTCATGTGGTCAGAGAAGGATATGCAGGCAGTCAACCAGAACAAAGAAGATTTGCAAATCAGGGTTAATAAATGAAGTGCAGCCACCAGCCAGAAGACTCCAAAACGTCTAGATTTTAATAACTCCACCCTCCACGCAGTCATTCAGCACAAATGAGGCCCCTAACAACAATGAAAAAAAGAATTCCCTCCAGCCCATGCCAAGTAGGAGATAAAGCTGACCGAGACAAGGTAGGTTGGGGACATAAAAATCCATATTTAAAATTAGTAATATAAAACAATTCTAGGATTGAAGGATCGGTCGACCCAGGAGGAGAACGGGGTTGAGTACTTAAATAAAAATATTTACGTGAATGCCACCCCCAAACCATGGCACCACCACAAAACATACTCTTCCTCATTTGCGCAATGAGGCTTGATCAGCGGGAGCGACAAACAAAAATAAAAGGGTAGTTATAACGATAACAGAGGATGATATCGATAACAATTGACATAAAGAAACTAATAACAAAATACAATCGTTGATCGATAATACAATCATAATGTCATTATTATTATTATTATTATTATCATTATTCCTAGCATCCAACAGTTAAACTCGACAAGGGGAAACACTAACGTTTCAAAGGAAATGCAACAACGTTCAACTCTCAGAAGCACGGTCATCGCAGAAGCAAAGGAGCAATGATGAACGGGGCATTACAATGTCCATCTTACAACCATGCATTTCTAAAATGCTCCATAAATGTAGTCTCCCTTTGAAATCCTCCATGAATTAGTCGATGAGGAAAAAGGTAATGTGCTCATTTTCATTGATGACATACATGATGCCACCTACTCTCTGGAACACAACCGTCCCAACCTCCTCTTTTGTATATCTAAAAATAAAATTGTCGTATGACAATAAATAATAAAGAACAACAAAAAGAAACCCAATCCTGTTAACATTGTATTAAAAAAATGATGGAAAAAAAATCTATAAATATGCCTAAGCGAAGCCTTGTGAGCATGTCGTATGCAACATAACACACGGCAATGGAATACATCCCTGGGACACAAAAAACATCGTTACGGATGTGAATTGTGTGTATTTAATCTATATAAAAACATATTAGTAAATTTATACTTTATAACTTGTATTTCAAAAGCCGCATCATCCGTAATGAATGCATTAAAATGTGAATCCATCCTTTTCCTTTTACCCCTAGTGTATACTTTAGTAAGACATGCATATATATCGTCCAGTTTATTATGAGATGAAATTTCCCATGCAACAGGAACCCTAGCCTCTTTTCTTGTCAAAAACAAGAAGTGTGTACTATTAGTATTGATGAAAATGTGTACACGAAATTATTGTTAGTATGAGAATGATTTTAAAAAATATATCCAAATATCAATTATGCATTGAAATGAGACAACAATGTCCTTACCCCATATTTATTAGTTAAGACTGTGGAATCCATTTCAATGATGGAGTTTTGGGAATGAAGAACCATCATTTAAAGCTGAAAAATTAATATCATAATTGCATAAAGAAAATTCAAAATATTACTCTTTATTCTTGTTACATTCATAGGAAGTATTACATCCATTTAAATAAGAGATGTTGTTCCTGTATTTAAGGAGATATAATCTCCATAAATATCTCCACACATAACTCCTAAAACAACTCCATGCTATTTTACGTGAGATTTTGTTTTCTCACAAAACTAATATTGTTAATGATTTGTTTACTCAACAACTCTTAACAATATTTACTCACCCACTCATAATTACATTTACAATAATGTAATTAATTATTACAACACATATTATATTATCCTAGATAATATAATCACTTACATAATATTCTATGTTCACTCTACAACATAGATATTCCTAACATTCACCCCCTTAGTGTCAACATGGGGTAAGAGCTCCTAGAAACATCAAACTTGTCAGAGTAGTCATTGCTACTGGATATTTCTATCTAGATCTTGCTACTAATGATCATCCTTGTCGTATGAACATCTTCATCGACTGATCACCTTCCAATGAAGTACCTTCCACCGAAGTATGGCAGTCAGAGGACTGTACGTAGATGATTTGCCCCTATAAGCTGAGTCAAGCAGTTTCCTTCTTCCACACCAAATAGACACTCAGGAACTGTTGTTAGTCTATGTGAACACATTAAAATCAAAACATGAAACTAGTTTCACCCCCTTGTGTATAAACACACCACATAACTGAAATAAAATATCACCACATCTGTCTGCGACCCCATCATTGGTGAATGACGAGAGGACACTAATTTTCCTCCTTCCTCCAACAAGAAGAAAGTCTACCATAGGAAATCCTCATCAATAGGACATGAAAGTTCTTCATCAGTTGAGTAGACTTCCCAATCAGTTTCTACTTCAGCTAGAAGGGCTTTTTGATCTATCTTGTCATCAAGAAGATCCTGAGCTCTCTTTTTACAGTTCAGTATTACATGCCCAATCTCATTACAATAAAAGCATTTTATTTTTCCATGTGAAGGAACCTTCTTTGGTTTATGTTTTTCCTTCTTAGATGAGGAGCTAGGTTTGTTTCGTACATATAGTACTTCTTCATGTTCTTCATAACTGCTTTGTTCTAACAATGTAGAAATCACTCCTTCTAGACTAATAGTAATATTACTCAAAGTAAATACAATATTTGAGTAACTCTTAGGCATGCTATTAAAAAGAATAGCTTTAGCATAATCATCATTTACATGTTATTTAATTCCAGCTAGTTGATTTAGCAAAGAATGAAACTTACTTATATGATCTGCCATTTTTGAGTTCTCTTCCATTTTCAACCCGTAAAAGCGTTGCTTCAGTGTAGTCTTTGCCATTTCAGCTTCAGAACCAAACAATTTGTTAAGAGACTCCCAAATTTCTTTTGCAGATTTTGTGAAATTCACATGATGTAGATAGGATTTTGATAAGCCCAGACCAATGGTACCCAATGCTCTCTAATCTTTTGCATTCCACTTTACCAATTCATTTCCTCCAGTGGGTGGAGTTGAATTAGACTTCACCACATCCCATAGATCCTTTTCTATTAAATTTAATTGCATCTTTTAACCTCCAAGAAAGTAAAGAACTTGTATTAACAATTCAACATTATTGAAAATTGGAGAAAACTTTCAGTAGAAGAATTGATATGCTTAATTTGATAGCTGCATAGTAAAATCCGTATTTCTTCCGAACTGTGTACTGAGTTCTGCTGAAATTTTTTCTGTAGTTTCCTGACCAGCACATGATTATGCACAAAAAATTATATAAAAACCCACATCCGGAAACGAAAACTATGATATATTCTTTGAGACAGATTTGATCATGAAAGCACTGAAATTTCTTGCATCAAACCTGCTCTGATACCAAATGAAAAATTAATATCATAATTGTATAAAGAAAATTTGAAATCTTACTCTTTATTCTTGCTACATTCATAGGAAGTATTACATCCATTTAAATAGGAGATGTTGTTCCTATATTTAAGGAGATATAATCTCCATAAATATCTCCATACATAACTCCTAAAACAACTCCATGCTATTTTACGTGAGATTTTGTTTTCTCACAAAACTAATATTGTTAATGATTTGTTTACTCACCCACTCATAATTACATTTACAATAATGTAATTAATTATTACAACACATATTATATTATCCTAGATAATATAATCACTTACATAATATTCTATGTTCACACTACAACATAGATATTTCCTAACAAAAGCATCCAAGTTTTTTGAAGGCCAATAATGGAAGGCACGTCAGTCCTACATGGCCTCTGATAATAAAAAAAAGTATCTCTTTCTGCGACATGCCACAAGTTGATATTTGTGGTGTCGTGTTGGTGCTTTTGGGATCTAATGCTCTTCACCCTCCTCCATGTGGTCAGCATGTCTATCTTAGTTAAGCACTCATGACATTTATTAACAATCATCGCCAACTTTGGATTTGTGTAGTGCCTTTCAATAATTGTGTCAATAGATATACCAACTAGTAAAAGAGATTCAATGGATTGCTTGCATTCAACTGATAAATTTAGAACAAAACCAGTTCATGGATCCAAGCTTGTGTCCTTTATACCATGAAAAAAAAACCATTCTTATCATCATGATACATATCATTTTATATTATATGTGTCACATTCGGTGTACCAAACATAACCGTCATGTTGAAATTGAACTATCATCCCCATTTTTTCTAAAACCTCCTAATTCTTTCACCAGTAGGTGGTTTGTGCATATTATCATCAGGGCCATAAGAACACCGGTAGCTAAAACAAAAGGAAAAGCATACTGATATCGGGTATGGAATGTGAAAAATGCATAACTAACATATGTGAACATTATTCCTGAGCATGACCAAATGTGAAGTTAATCTAAAAAACTTACAACACATAATAGTAGCTAGTAGTGGTGTGCGTTCATCCGTAACAGGGTATCTAATTTTCTTCTTGCATATGAATGTCGTCTCAGAGCTATCGAGAATACCTTCCCCTTTAACAAAGGAATCAAGTTGTGCTAGAGGGATTGCTGCAAAAAGATCCTTGGGACCATTATCTTCCTTGATCCATGTCTATTAAATATCATCTTGAAAAAAAGCTGGATTCACATTTCCCACATCCTGAACATGTAGGGAAAGTAATTATTCATACTTTTTCATTTGTGGCATCCTCAAAAAAATAATATAAAAAACTACGTATAGTCCTTGATTTAAGATATCGGTATATGAAGTGATATACATAATATGTTATTTTTATAAACATAAGGCACCGTAATATGACGTAAGTTCTAAAATTTATCTAAACACCTGCCACATAAACAATTTCCAGCCCACTTTCTGAAATGGTATGGGGAAATTTCTTCAATTACTTTGAGAAACTTCTGCAGTTGCTACGTGTAACTTTTTCAGTTGCTACGAGCATATTGAAAGTGTTACAGGCATATTCAAATTTCTATGGGAAACTTTTTAGTTGCTGCATGCACACACATTTCTGCTGTAAACAAAGAAACAATCATGGTATGAAGATTAAGATAGTTTATTTTGTTAAATGATCATGAGGTGATGGCTAAGAGAATGAGCAAAGTGAAAGAATTGGGCAAATTTTAGTCAGATCAACAGATAAATAAGGTCGCGACAAAAATCCTAAAGAGGAGGAAGTCATAGTTAAAGAACTACTTGTGTAAGAATGAACATTAACCTAGAAGGTTAAGATTAGGAAAAAATTGAAAAGTTTAATAAATCAAAATTATAATGACTAGATAGCATCTTGAATATGTTGTAAATAAGGGATTTAAGGTGTAACAAAGGTTGAAGGTAGTAAAAATTAAAAAAAATTGTTTAGCCTTTGAAATCCTAAGAAGTTATGGGTTACCTAATAAGCAGTAGGTTTGAAATACGGTGTATAACTCTTTGGATTTGGTATTTGAGTTAAGTGATTGCGAAGTGGCTAATGAATCACCATTATGTATCTTTTAAAAGTAGCATGTAAGTTCCATATGTGTAGGAAAGGGTTTGGAAAAGTATAACATTTTTTGCATATGGAACTATGGAACTATTTGAAAGTAAGAAGTATGATCATATAATATTAGTAGTTAAGTGCATGATGATTGACAAGACTTATAACCTTTCTCAAGGAATGAAACTAATGTTACAGTATGTCAAGACTTGGAGTTATGGTTTTAAAATAAGGAGTTAGATTAGAAGGCACTATATCTGGGACTAAGATAACTAAACACAATGTTTTGAGTTTGAGAATGATGTATTGGATAAAGGATGAATGTTTAAAAACAATTACAAGTGTTATAGGAGTAATAAAAAAATTATCTCCCTATTCTTGTCAAGTAACATGAATGCAAGATATCGGGTTTAGAATATTTTAATAAATCTGAGTACACTTAGTTTTAGTGATAAGAAAAAATGAAATAAGATTCTGAGATAACTTTAGAACCTCAAAATAATATGATACAAATAATATTTTAATGTTTTTTAAGTTTTCAACAACTTTCAGGACCATGAATATGCAAGACTTAGACTTAAAATTTGAAACTGGTAAAAACAAGTTGATTGCATGTAGCTAATAATCTCACAAGTAGTTTAGTGACGGTGATAAACTATCTTCCACTTGATTAACTCTTGGGAACCATGATAGGTGGTAGATGATTCAATAAATACCTGAGTGTTAATTTAAAGTGAGTAAGAGTTGATATTGTACATGCATGTATAGTGTGTAGGGTGTGAGATAAAGATAATCTCAAAAAAACAACATGAATGAGAGCTAAGACCAACTAGTTATCAAGTGGAAAAGCATGAAGAGTGAAGATGGAATTAATGGAACTAGGGAAGGATATTAAGAAGTATTATATTCTCTGTAGTGGTATGAAGATTAGGCTAGTTCATTTTGGTAAATGATCATGAGTGATGGATAAGAGAATGAGAAAAGTGAAAGGATTAGGAAAATTCCAATGAGATGAACGTATAACTAAGGTGGTGAGAAAAAACCTAAAGAGGAAGAATTTAGGGTTAAGGAGATACTTGTGCAAGAATGAACAAGAACCTAGAAGGTTAGGATTTGGGAAAAATTGACAAGTTCAAGAAATGAGAAATGTTGAAGAATGAAAAAGAACATAGTGTGGTATAAACAAATTTGTATACCACATTATGTGTGTATACGACAATCCTATTTTTTTATTTTTCTTTGCAATAAAATGGTGGCATGTGGTAGGTGCTAGGTGGGTTGGTAGGCATGAGTTCTTGTATTTGGGAGGTCACAAGTTTGAATGTCATATTTTTTTTCTTGTATTTGCGAGGTCACGTGTTTGAATCCTTGAATTTTTTAGGTTTGTGGTATACATAAATGTGTAGACCACATTATGTGTGTGTACCATAAACCTAATTTTCTAATATATGTTGTTTTAATCAAATGCTGGCATATGACAGGTGCTAGGTTGGTTGATAAGCATGAGTTATTGTATTTGGGAGGTCATAGGTTTGAATCATGTTTTTTTTTTGCTATTATTTGGGAGGTCACGAGTTTGAATGCTATATATTTTTATGTTTGTGAAATGTGTATACCACAAACCCAATTTTTTCAATATATGTGTTTGCAATCAAATGGTGGCATGGGTTAGGTGCTAGGCAGGTTGGTAGGAATGAGTTTTTGTATTTGGGAGATCATGGGTTCAAATCCCAGATTATTTTAGGTTTGTGTTATACACGCATAGTGTGGTATAGACAGATGTGTATACCACAATATGTGTATATACCACAAACCTATTTTTTAATATATGTCTTTGTAATCAAATGGTGGCATATGGTAGGTGCTAGGAAGGTTGGTAGGCATGCATCCTTGTATTTCAGAGGCCACGGGTTTGAATCCTAATTTTTTTTTCTTGTATTTGGGAGGTCACGAGTTTGACTCCTTGATTTTATTAGGTTTTTTGTATAGAGACATAGTGTGGCATCCACAAATGTATGTACCACAATATGTGTGTACATTAGAAACCTAATTTTCTAAAATATTTGGTTACAATCAAATGGTGACATGTGGCCAGTTCTAGGTGGGTGGGTAGGCACAACTGCTTGTATTTGAGACGTCACGGGTTTGAATCCTAGGTTTTTTTCCTTCTATTTTCTGAGGTCATGGGTTAGAATCCCATATTTGTTTAGGTTTGTGCTATACATAGATAGTGTGGTATACACAAATGTATATACCACATCATGTATGTATACTGAAAACCTAATTTTTTAATATATGTGTATGTAATCAAATGGTGGCATGTGACAGGAGCTAGGTGGGTTGGTAGGCGTGCATGATTATATTTGGAAGGTTACAGGTTCTTATCCTAGATTATTTTAGGTTTTTGTATACACACATAGTGTGGTATACACAAATGTGTATGCCACATTACGTTTGTATACAATAGACCTAATTTTTTAATATATGTGTTTGGAATAAAAGAGTGGCATGTGGCCAAGATCTTATTGCCAAGATAGCCATTGGTCATCAATGAAATCCTGTCACCAAGATAGAGGGCTCGTGATAGTCCAAATCTATGGTATACAGAGGGTCGCACGTTTGCGTGTATGTAAGAAAGGACATAAGCAACTTTATAGGAAATTAGTAGTCCAAAGTTTATGGTATATACATGGTGTTAAATTTGCAATAAATGTCACCAGCATCGTTATATGATAATGTTATTTGTAATAAATTTTTTCTAGCTGTGGAATTAATGGATTTTACAAATTTCTACAAGGATATGAACAATACATTTACAGGAGTGACCCATGTCGAGGTTTTTGTAATTATTGCTAGATGTTTCATATCTATTTTGCATTGCACTTTTTTTATCTTATTTTAATATATTGAAGTAAAGAGATTTCTAAATTTTTGAACCACTAGAAGTGCCATTTTCATCCATAATATATTGCAAATTTTTGAGTTATATATCGACACTTTATTCCTCACAAAATAAAAGTTTTTAATCGCCAACAAAACCAACAATGTTATTGTATATAGGTATTCAAAATTTATGCTATACACAGGGTCTAACATTTGCGCATATGTGAAATTTTTTGAAAACAATGTTATATGATAATATTATTCGAACAATGTGGTATACGTAGGGTGTCACATTTGTGTGCATGCCAAAAATGATGGAAGAAGTGTAATAGGAAACTGCTAGTCAAAATCTGTTGTATACATAGCGTGTCATGTTTGCTCGTATGTGAAAAACGTCACAAATTAGTGTTATAGGATACAATTATTCAAAACCTATGGTATATACAAGGTCTCACATTTGAATTTATGTGAAAAATAAGGTTTCATTTGGTCTCAGAGGATTTGATTTCTTCACATAATCCATATGTGTTTCACTTTATTTTTAATATATAGTGAAAATGGCTAGAGGATTGTTGCGAGGTCATTTTCAGCCACATTCTTGGGCCAGATTTTACAATGAATCGTGGGAGAAGGTGGCCTTTTGTAGTGACCACTTCCCTTCGAAACCTTTTTTACTATGGTTGGGTGGCAGAGTGTTGCCTCTCCCCCCATTTTGTTGTAGAATCAAAAAAATATCATTGAAGGAGATATCTTGTTGGTGTTATGAAGCTTGGAGCTTTTGGTGGAGTCCCTATGAAAATCCTCCTTGCAATAAAACTTTTTTATTATTATTCCCACTTAAAGTGGAGGAACTTGTAATATTTGTATTCTCATTTTATCTTATATTATTGTATGATTTTCCCACTTCAAGTGGAGCACATTATATTGGTATCTTGTGAAAGGAAATTTTTCATTCAAACATTTGTTATTAAATTTGTATTTGTATGTGGAAAGAAACAAATAAGAAAAGAAAGAAGAAAGATTTGTATTATAGAGTTAGTTTTGTGAAATAGAAAATAAAGTAATTCTCTTTATTTGAAATATTGGTTGTATTGTGAGAAAAGTAGTTCTTTGTGTTAAAATATATGAGTTATATTCAATGGAAAAAGAAAGTTTACTTTCATTCCATGAAGTTGTCTTATTGTAAATGAGAAAGAATGACATATATAAGTTGGCAGAAGTTGAAATTGTATGTATAGTGGACTACGAATATAAAGATAAAGTTGTTATAGTTAGTTTTGAATGTATATATGTTGATAGTGAAAATGTGAACAAGAGAACAAATTTGAACTTTAATACATGTGTATGGAAATAGGTTACATTTTTGTAGTAAGCAAATAATAACATTTTAAGTAGATTTAGATCCTTTATACTCTTGAAATAGAAATAAATTTAGTTGAACAAAATGGAACATATCTTGTAGTTGTTATTGTTACTATTGGAATTCAAAATATCTTTAAATAAGTAATTTGCAACTAAGAAATGAACCAATTTAAAATGAAACCTCAAAAATTGGAAACTCTATTATGCATCAAAATTAAGTTCAGAATGTATTTTAGAACTTTGTAGTAAATTTTGGTTTTGTGAAAATATCCAGATTTTAGGTTCTATGTTTCTAAGAAATAGGACTGCTGCCCTGTGCAGATTGCGATTTTCATGTAACCATCGCTTTGGCTAAGGCGGGTGGTCTCAGAACCACTGTTTTGTAAGGTGACGACAGTTATGTGGTTTGTCACCCTAGTTAGGGTGGTGGTCCCATAGGACCACCGGCCTGCTTTGGGCGGTGGTTCTGTCACTTACGACATAATTCTATCAGATCTGAGCCGGTGTAATATTTTTAACTAGTTTATACTAAATTTTAAGATTGTAAAATTATCTATGGAAACTACCAGCACCCAAAAAATGGTAAAATCATGTATGGTTTTAAGCATTTAAAATCTTCAAATAGCAAATTGAAAACCACTCTTTCTCATTTATATTGATGGGGGTAGGGGTTTTCCCTAAATTAGAGAACCCAAATACACATAGACTTGATACCAAAACCATATTAGTGAAGAGGAAGAACCCCTCTCTAATCCCTGAATGGAAGTAATAACAACAATAAAACTTTTATCTAAGACTAATCTAAACTAGATCTCCTTGTAAAATCCTCCGTAGTTCTTCCTCTTTTCACTCCCATGGCTTCCTCCTCTCTAACCTGCAAATTTTAAACAAAAATAGATAGAACAAATGAGGAGAAATAGGATAAAGGAAAGGTTTTAATAGAAATTCATAAGGAAATTTAGGGCTAGTCTTGGAACCCTAGGATCTAGTGGCCAAGAATGATTTGATCTAATGGTGGAGGTTTCACCCTACATTTGTTCTAGGTGGAAATGAATTTTAAATGCTTAAACTAAATCCTTAAGGGTATGTGTAGATTGGGTGAATGGGGCCATTTTAATTGCCTTGGAAAGTTAACAGTCCTTTTTAGTCCTTAGCAAGAATTGTAGAAATATAATGGAAAGGACTTTAATCTTTTAGGATAAATGATATTTAAATTAATTAAGCATGAAGTTTAGTCATATGTTAGGATTGAACATTAACTGAATAAGAGAAAAAAATTAACCAAGTAAATTAAACCATTTGGAACCCTCCTAGTTGATATTTTAATTAATCGACCTTAGAGGTAAAACAATATGTTAATATGTAATCTTGTAACTAGATCTGAGCCTATCAATCTTAAAGTTGAGTTTAGTGATGTAAGTTAATTTAATGAACCGTAATGGTAAAACACCCTTGTAAACTTCATTTAACTTAAACAAAAAAAAATAGTCACAATTTTTGTGGTTAAGTGTTAGGTTGTAGCGATGTTCCTTAGAACGTCGTTTTTGTGGGCGAGACAAGGTCTATATGCCAAAAATCTATCCTGCGATGAATGATAGCATTAGTAGCACCTTGCTTTGAATACTCAATCATGACCAATGAAACATTGTAAATAGGTACCTTTTTCTGATTTTCTTTCATCCTCATCCATATACAATTCGAAGAACACTTCAACTACAAGATAGAAAATAGGGTTCAAATGACTATCTTTACAGACGATATAGCACCAAAATTGTCTATTGACTACCCTAAAAGTACTATGTTTTCCTTGAGAAATAGACTTGGTATGACCATTTATATAGGATAGAAATTGTCAGGAAAATATCTATCTGTGAGCACCTGTACTATCTAGGTACCCATAATTCATCTGACCATGATTTTATTATGCTCTAATCCTATCTCCGCAATTTTGAGCAGATCACCTTATTACCAATTTCTTCCTAAAATAGCTTTGCCAATATAGTTACTTTTTTCTCACTCTTATGACAATACCAATTTTTGTTCACCTATTTAATTGAGACTATATGGCATAAAATATTCCTCTACTTGTTCCAATCATAAATTTCTGACCAACCTTATACTTTTCTATTATCGACCCATTTTTTAGCACTTCTATGTCTACTCTTATCTAAGTTCATGTTAGGGTTTAAGAATGGTGTTGTATGAGCTAGTTTTAAAGTATTAGCAATCTAGGTTCATAAAGGTCCGGACCTTAAACCATGGGGGAAAATGCTAGTCTGAAACATAGGTAAGCATGTTTTCCCTTCCCCATGGCATATCATGGTCATTATTATGGCTCCCATGCAAAGTTTACATGTGCCAACAAGCATTAAAAAGTTCACTTCGAATGCTAGGATTCTTACTTCCAAGAACTCTGTAAGGTCAAAGAATGCTCTTTCTTGCAAAACACTTCAAGTCTTGACCTAAAAATTTGCCAATACACCTTTAGTAACGATATGCCAAACAAATTCTCATATTTTCATAAATGTACTGAAAACGATCATCGGTTCCTTTACGCTTAGAGATAACCTTGTCTCAAGGTTTTACACCTAGAAACTACTGAGTAGATCCTACAATTGCCATGTTTTCCATATTAATGTTCCTCCAATAATTTTTTAAGGATGGTTGAGATACTTCATCGAACTATGCCTAGAAACTGACTATGTTCATTGATCAATCTATAAAAAATATTCTCATGTGTATACATTATTATATAGAAAACAATCTAGATCCTCATACCTATTTTATCTTCATATTTCCCCTTTCCACAAATTATGATCTTGAAAAGTTACTTCTTACCAGAACCATACAACACCTTTGGTCAACAAATGCATTCAACAAATCTTCTGCTACAGACTTTCTCCTCGCCTAGGTGTTTTTAACTCATTTCTCTACATTAACCATGCTCAGCCATTGTTCTCACATGAAATATTCATGTCATGATAGGTACCTAGTAATATTTAGGCTTAAGAACATCTACACATTTGTTGCTACACAGTGACTTTTTAATAGCATCACATCTGTCAATCTATTGCTTCACATATTTTTGTTAGGATTTATAAGTCATACTTTTGCATAGCTATATAAAATTATTTATTATATGGTTATGTATTTAATAACCATCTTTATTTTCGGAACGATCATGTCTAATTTGGTTATGCTTCCTAGATGTTCTATACTGAGAAGCATTATGTAATCATGATTATTGTAGTTAACTAGTGGGATGCAACATTCATTGGTCTGTTTATATTCAATGTTGTCCTTTTATTCTATATAATATTGCAGCCTACACCATTGTAAGTTGTCTCCGGATTGATTATTGCAATAAAATACACCAAGCATTACTATCCCTGTTCATAATTTACATTTGGTACCAGAGAAGGAATCTGGATGCTATGAAGAAATAGAAGGTTGGAGAGAGGAAGCTAAAAGTTTTCAATGAAGATTCATGAACTCCATTAGAAGATCCATTTGTGTTGCCTCCAAAAACTTCCCAAAGATGCCCTAATGATCCTAACAATGATCCTAATACCATTCTCTAGGTGTTTGTAAGGAATTTGAATTTTAAGCATTGGTGCCTCCTGCACCATATGTAAAAATTTCTTTCCTAGAAAGTTTGTTTTAAATTTTAAATATATGTATACACATGTGTGTATATATATGTATATATGGCTCCACATATACAGATGAAAAAGAAAGTGGATACCAGGGACTGGAAACTACAACTTAATATAGTTAATAAAAGGTATACACGGCAGAGATGGAACACATTGAAAGTTTATACATCCTTCTTTACCTTTTTGTCATTGATATAGTGTGAGATATATTTTTAATTATGACCTGTATATCTTAATGTTAAATTATTTTTGTGAGCACAAAGTATAACCGACTCTTCTCCTTAAATTAACCAAGAATAAGGGAGACTCAATGAAAACAGGTTTTAACTGCCAAACATAGTTAGTGCTAGCGGGCATTTAACTAAGACACTTTATTCAAACACTAATATCCGGTTTTCAGACAAATCAGATTCTATATGGAAATCAACTGCGATGAATAACATCTTTTTTATAAATAATATTAAAATAATACGAAATTTGTTATTTGTTCTTATTCCAACACTGCTAAAATATGATTTTGGAACAAAGCACAATTTCGAGTACAGGTATCTTTCAACTTGCAACATGCTTTAGAAAACATTTTCATTGGAATCTGCACAAATATGAGAATCAGATAAAATCCCTACTCTACAAATACTTGGAAAAAGTAATATTTGGGAAAGGGTAGACAGAAAAATATTCATTTTTATTGCCATAGTGTGATTGTCATTGAACAGTGTAATAGAATATAAGATGAAAACGATGGTGGAAGCTCTAGTGTGAGTAGTGTCATTAGCTTGTTTTGCTGAACTTTTAAAGTTGTTTTATGGAGATGAATATTATTTATGTTAAATAAAACTATGTTTATGAGGCTCGACTCATGACTGGTGCCAACCATTAGGAGGACTAAATTTTGCATGTGACAAAACAGGATATCTCTCCAAATCGAAATCGAATAAGTGACACGGTACTGAGAATTTCCCCTATTGGAGGAATCTATGGCAGACAAATAATTTATTTTTAATATATACTTTTAGCTTTGGCAGTTGTAAAGTGGAAGCATATTTTCAAAATGTTGGGAACATGCCATTTAGTCTGAGCTACACACCTATGATACCAAAAAGGCCAAACGGATCCACTTGGCATGCAAATGTATCCAAAGATTTAAAACCGTTCAGGACTTTTATTAGAAAATTAGCACGGATGGCTTTGTATTAAACTGTCAGCTATTTTGCAGTCCCGTTTTTTATAAGAGGGGAATCTTGTCATTTTACTCTGCTCATTAAACAGTGAACTTGTTTTGATTCTTATTCTGCTTGCATGGAGATGAGTCACTCACTATTCTTTCATGTACTCTACTAGATATTCTGCAAGTGTCTCCTCTCTATTTATAAGCACACTCAAGATTACACAATCATGCCATCCCCTGCCTTGTCGACTAGACTGTAAAGCCTCAAACACCGTCATCCCTCCTCCAACCCACAAAGTATCCACATTGCTGAATTAAACAAACCACTTGAAAAGTTCCTCAGTTCTCGTTGAAATTTTCTGTTTTGTCAAGGCATTTGGAGGAGTTTCGTTATGATTTAGTAGTCATCTTTCACAAATTCTCGTAACGTATTGTATCCTATCCTACAAAACATTGAGATTATATGATGCTCGTTATTTAGAATTATATATTTGACCAGTTAGATAAGTTGGATCTGTGATCTGTTACCATTTAACTAGCTAAAAAAGAATAAAACTTATCTGAAGATTACTAGAACATACCCAACAGTACTATATTGTGCTTCTAAATTCTTCCCTAGATTTGTCTCAGTGAAGGCTCGAGTTAGTAACATGTCAGGTCAAGTGGGCTCTTCATCTGGGCGAAATTCCCCATCAACCTGGACAGCCAAGCAAAATAAGTTGTTTGAAAAGGCCTTATCTATCTATGACAAAGACACTCCTGAGCGTTGGCAAAATGTGGCTGCCATGGTGGGTGGTAAATCCCCAGAGGAAGTGAAAAGGCACTATCAGATTCTGTTAGAGGACCTGAATTGCATTGAGGCAGGTGAGGTTCCTTTTCCCAAATACAAATCTTCAGGTTCTAACAATGGGCAGGGCTCTAAAGGATGAAATTCTGGAAAACGGGGAGAAAAGCATACAGGCACGTCTACAAACTCATAAATCTTTGCACCGAATACTATTTAACTAGCTAACATTATAAAGATACTTATGCTACACGCATTTTTCCGGTATGTTATTAAGTAATTGGAATCTGGTTTCCATTATGAGGACAGAAAGTCCACAATATAAATTTCCTTCCAAATATGCTACACACTATTCTGCTATGTTCTGAATTAATACGCATTGGTTTTCCTGCTAAATTCTCTAAGTTCATTATAGATTGCTCTATGATAAGATCCAGACTTTATTCTTAAAGTCAGAATTGTTTATTGAATCCATAGTTTACATGGTTGAGTGTGTCGAATACTTAAGATTAGTTGTCAAGGTTTAAGTGGAATTTATTATCAGGGGCACTATTTGGGCCTCATTTTTTATTGATTAATATTTTTTAAAATTAAAACCTTAACAGATGACTAGCCAACACTTTTTACACAATAATACACACTGTTGATACAGAAATCTATTGACTAAAATAAGAATTCTAATATTAATCAGATTAATTATTATTATTAGATTTAATGTTCCTAATTGTCTGTAATGTTTATATACTAAGGTTATATTGTTTTGCAGACTCATACAACCCCTTTTGAGTAAGTCATGGATATATTTTGAGTAAGTGAATATATATACCTTGCTTTTCAAATCTCACGAGGAAGTGGAAATAATGTTTATTAGCAAGAAAATGTAGACATCATGTTGTTAAAAGTCTTAAACATTTTCAATTCACGTACACTCTTTTTTTGACTTTTTGTTTGGCACCATTTAACTAGAAAAATACAGTTATTGGGACTCGATCAAACCTATTCTCCTCTAACATCAACTGTAATCAATAGATAAAGTGTAAATAAACTCAATTCTAAGATCATCTATGAATTTTTTTCATACATATGTTGTTTTTAACTTAGTTCTTGTATATTTTGTATTCGAATGCAATATGCAATTCACTGTTCAGGTGCCTTGTTTGGATCATAAATACGAGGGATGTTATAATGTTTTTTGTTTTGGTCGTATAAGCCTAACATATTTCACAGATTAACTTGTACAGACGTATGATAGAAGTATTGTTTTCAAATAAAACGTTTCTTTTCAATATTTGAAAATTTAGGCAGAGATGTTTCTTCTTCTATGATTGGTTTGCTTTGTGTAACAATGAATAATATGCCTGTCTACCGTTTCTAGTGAAGATGGACCCAAAACTGGAGTCAAATGATGGGAAACATATTTTTACGGTGATGAATTCAGAAGAATATTATATATTAATGTCACCGTATGCAGTTTCTTTATCTAACAATAATATACGATTGACTGAATTTTCTTAAAAAGCAATATGGTGATACATTGATATTTCTGATAAAAAGAGAGAAAAGGTGTTACGATATTGTGAATAACATATGCGATGTACATATACTGTGGATAAATTTTCTACCGATATACACACATTCTTACCAAATTTGTTCTTAATTTTATTTGTTTGGACTGACAGTACAAAATCTTCTACAGGTAATTATTGCACATGAAGATTCAATTTGCGTCCTGATGTGATGATATGACCAGTTTCAAAAAGAAAATAACGAATATAGAAAAGCAAAATGATGGGCACGTGGATACTAGCGTGCATAGTAATCATATAGAAAAAAAGTATGCGATGCTGAATATAATAAGAAGCCCGCAAATTCTTTCGGGATTTGCAGTCCTTCCGCTTCTCTCTCTCTTCTATATTTATAAATATTTCATCCACCATATACAAAGTGGATAAGCTGTGTAAACTATATTACATGCCTGTAGTTAGGTTATGCAGAACATGAACATGAACTTATTGTAGACAAATCATAAGTTGTATTTTTTACTCTTGTTTGTAATCTGGTTTTTTATTATCTAATACTTTAATTATTAGCTTTTCTACAAGTTATGTAGGATTTGTAGCTTGATGCATTGCTAGGTAACACCTTCAAATTTTAAGATCTTAAGTGGTGCATTACAACATTTAATAAGTATTTGTTTTTTTTAAATCTTAGCAATTCAAATATGTTTTAGTATGCATTTAATTTCCCTAAAGATTTTATTTATCTCATTTAATTTTGATCAAATATTTAAAAACAATTTATTAACTAATTTGTATAATTGCGTTTAGTAGCCAATCATTTTTTTGAATTTTTAAATTTATAATTATACAATAAATTGAAACTTAGGGTTTGTAAATTCTAGGCATTCAAAAATATTTATGTTGAGATGGTGCATGAAAAATGGTGAGTGTGCTCTAGGTAGTTGTAATGCCCACATATTTGACCACAACAACATACAACAAAAAAATTATCGGAATAATTTTTTTGTTTTTAATTGCACGCTACACAACACCACATGGGATCCAAATAAAGAAACTTGACATCATGTAGGACACATACACAAACATGAGCCCACTCATACAATAGATAACATAGGGTACACATCAATGTCTTACTCAAATGACGTAAACCATTACAATGACCCAACTATGATAAGACATACAGGATAGACATACTCCACAACATGGCCTTTTAATTGTTTAGATATTTATTACATTTAGTTTTCCATTAAATAACCTTATAAGTTTCCAGTGAATTAAACTCGTAATTGGGTGTAAAATTTCCTTTTTCTAAAACTTCAAATACTTTTTTTTCATATAACATTAGCCTTTAAAAGAGAATGCACTATATTGGTTCCTTTCACAATTTCCATTAATTATGCATAGCTCCTTTGTTAATTAAATTCATTTTTACGTTAAATGGTTGCTTCTCAAAATATTTTTGATTAATATTCAATTTTATCCTTGTTACTAAAAGGAACTAGCAAGATGTTAAGGTTCTGCTTTTCGAGACATATATTTGATGTTTAAATCTTACCTTTCCTAGACAAAAAGGAACTATTGTGAAGCTCAGGGAAGGAATTCCTAGGATTTAAAGCTAGTTTACATTAAAGATACATCTTCCCATAAACACCCTTCCGTCATAACACCTGATTTTTCTTATTATAGTTTGATATAGTTAAATAATTAGTTTAAGTCAATTTAACATTTACACATCATAAATTTATTTATTTTGTTATATAAGAGTTTGTGTTGTCTCAAATGCTTGATTTCTCCAAGAACTTGATCTATTATTCTTATTTTTCTTAACAACAAGAGAATGCCTAAATCAATTATGAAGACTTCAAGCATAAATTTATTTCTAAACAAATATCTTATTTAATCTTGTTTTTCATTATGCTTACATGGTTGCTTTGGACTCTTATTGGCATTATTTCAGAAAAATTATAATTCAAATGATACATAATTTACACTTACAGACTCATGACTACAATGAGGGGCGACCCTCTACATAACAACTCATTTCATTGCTCTTAAAAATGAAAGCATTAAAGGATATAACAAGACAAGAAAACAATTACATGCTTTTAAAATTTCTTCCACAAAACTAATTAATAGTTTAGTTAAAATCATTAAGGTTTCTTTAGCCAATACCCTTAACAAAGGCTACATCCATTTTTATATACAAATCCCCACACCTTGCTAAAACAAATGAAGCTTAAATTCCCAATCTAAAACACCCGTTCAGACCATTCTTCTTTCATCCCTTCTCTACAATTTCCTTTTCCCCAAATTTTCCGCATAGCCAAAGAATCGAGGACCTAGATGATCTATTAACTTCAAAATAAATCATGGATGGGGGAAACTACCACCATACGAGAAAACACATGGTATTTTGTTACTAAGGGTGAAAATTATCTAAGAGAGAGAAAGGGAATTAAAATTACAAAAGTTATAAAATTTAATGCAGTTCAAAATCCTTCTAAGGAAATATTTACAACCATTGGTAATAATTATTAATAGTTCTTTTTTTCATTAGAATCATAAGCATTCAATTGATGTATTAGATTCATTTCTACTTGAGGGTCTCTAGACCCTACCACAAGACAAAAATTAGAGTAATCAAATGTCCCTCTCTTCCAAATCCTATCATGTTTCTTGAGGTATTCAAAGAATACTTTTCTCACTTTCATTTAACACTTAGATTTTAAAGGGTTCCTTTAAGTTTAGTTTAATTCCAATTACAGTCACGGATCTACACTTGACTATTGATAAGTTTAAGTTGTGAAAACATGTTTTATCCCATTAAACCTTTGTAATAAACAAAGGTGTAAAGTTGTTGCTAGAATAGGTAACATATTTATATGCGACGAACTAAAGAGATCGTTAACTTTTGTTTAATGCATATTACAACTAGTGCACTAACTCAACTTTTGTCATCAGGATCATATGAAGGATTGGTTCAATGATGAAGATATCCCAAAATCTCTTCTTAAGAATATGGTTTCCCCACTAGGACAACCAACATCCAACGTGAACATTGAACTCTAACTTGTCCATGAATATGATTAGAGATCTATGACACTAAGAAGTACTAGTCCTATTTACCCCAAGAATGAAAAGGTTACTGTTGTCACCAAATCACAACACCCTTATGTTTACACAAGTGCATATACATGAGATCACGGTGTAATTGGATAACATGGGTACTATCTCCAAGTTTTGGGACTTACTACTTGAGATAGACCTCAAGATAAAGTTGGTTCTTGCTCCTAAACTACCTGCCACAATCTACTCTAATGCATGAAAAACTAACTATCCTAACCTAACTTTCCAAGGGACCAAGGAGAGAGATTGCATTAAAAAAAAATCTACACTACAGTGGTGATACACCAGGAAAGGAGGGGTGTGAGATTAGTCTTCCAATGTGTGAAAAATAGAAGTAAAATACATACTAGAAGGGATGATAACAGTTCTTCACAATCTGGAAAATGCATCCACAATGATGTTTCATACATGCACAATGGTAATGAGTTTTTTGCAAGGGCATAAGAATAGACACAATATTCATATAATGAGGGTTGAAAGGGCAATAAGGAGTGAAAAAAAATAGCAAGGGAAGATTCATCTACAAACTTGTATTTTATTGCTTCATGATATGCACAGTTCAATCTATTCTAAGATAAGGGCCTGGATCACCATACAAGGTCTCCACTACAAGGGCCTGTAGCACATTGGCTTCACAAAGAAAATTTTGACAGATATTTTCTACAACAAAACTACCATCCTTTTACAATGAGCCCAATACTCCAATTTATAGACAAAATGAGAAGAGAGGGAGAAGGGGAAAATGGAAATACCGAAATCTATCCTTCAACCACTTGTAAGATGCATTAAATGGACTGAAATGATGGTATGCCTACTAATAAAATTCTCCCCATACTGTCCTAGGTGTTGTAGCATAGAAATAATGATGACCATGCCTCTTAATTGCACTCCCAACTACCAAATAAAACTTTGTCATGCATTCGACCACGTTTTATGAAAATATATCCATTGATTTTTCATCAAATTTCAAATTTCTTGATTGTTGTGTGTCAGAGATAGGAAACACAATTCCAATGAGACAAATTTTGTGTGATTTCATTGAGAAATACAAAATTGTATGGCCTTCTTATTGTGGGTAGCTATTTTGGGTCTGCCAGGCGTTTTCCTGCCATTTGATGGGAATGAGCATTAACTGACTAGATCTGAATATTTTTCTTGTATTTACATATATCTACCCTCATTGAAATCTAGTTTTTGTGACACAGAGGATGTCGTGCTCATTACAGAAAGTATAATTTTATTAAAATCGGAGCTCGAAGTCAAACGTTATGGTCGTTCAAAGTTTAGAGAGGTCAAGCATTTTGAATTTTCTCTTTTGCTGCGGCTATTTTTGAAAAATTGGGTCCGTGTGTCCTGGGTGTCCTGAAAAAATTCTTCCGCATTGGCCAGTTCGGGCCTCCTTGTCCCCGTGCTTCTGTCGTTGACCCGGCCATGAGGGTTGTTGACTTCCACATCAGTCACATCCTCATTTATCTTAGCTCCTTGTGTGGTGATTTCACCTTTGCGCAACCCACACATCCATGCATGTAATTTTGTCTTGATAATCCCAGAATAAAAATCTCTACACCACCTACAATAGACCTACTTGCGGAAAAATCAGCCAATCACGTCTTGACGTCCTAATTGTCCCGCCGACCACCTAGGACAAAAAGTTCTGACTTCACCGATTTTTACTACCTGCGGTTGTGTAATGTCTTGTTCTTTGTTGCATGTGTTCATCCTTCGGTGATCGAGTTCTAATCATGGAACGTCATTGTGCCTTCGTCGATCATTTGTGGGTTTTTACCTTGGTCACAGGGAATACTCGATCTTCTCCCTCTTCATCGTGTTTGCTGGTGTCATGTTGTCGTTGTCGTTGCTGGCCCTTGCTGGCCGCGTACACTTGTTACCTTTTTGTTGAAAAGACCTGGCCTTTAATTTATGCGTGGAGGAAGAACACTTACCCACCCACCGTATGTTTCCCCTCTACTGGCCACTTAGCTTTCAAATCAGATTTTATTTTGATCTTCCTGGTGGTTGTCTTTTACCTACCATTGCATTAATGATCCCTACATCCTTGCTTGGCGTGTGGAAGTCTCCTTTTGCTGGTGGCCGCACTTCCTCCTTCATTGATTAAAATTTTGATTTGTAAATCTTTTACTGACTTCCGTGGTCAGCGTGCCCTTCACTGTCCTAGACGTGTGAGTTTGTGTGGAGAAGGAACATAATGTCTTCTCTGAGTATTCACTCAAATTTGAAGGAAAAAAAAAAAAAAAACAAACAAAAACAAAGGCCAATGCGATGGATTCATTTAACAGAAATCTACACATGATAACCTTTGTGACAGTGCTGGATGGTCTACCGAGCTAGTATCAGGAGCAGGACACTAATCGCCTCACTCTCGCCTACTTCACCATTTTAGGCCTCGACATCCTCAATGCCCTCGATCAAGTAAAGGCTGGTTCCTTGTGGAGGAGGGGTGTGGAAACCAGCTAGTGTAGCAGGCATGTGTTGAACGGTGCAACGGTATGCGAAATGCACATCTGTTGCTATGTTGTTTTCTATTCAGTGTCGAATGCATCCTCAAATTCGAGTTTCTCCTTCAAGATATTTTTTCAGAATCGACTATGTGATAGTGAGTTTTTGCAGCTAAGCCATTGGGTATACTTCCTTCCGGGAGTTGTATTGAATGCCTGTATCACAGAGGCGATCAACTTCATCTTTTTCCTGAGATTTCACGAATACCATTCATACCGAATGAGTAACTTCTGGTGGAATTTCTGGAGGAAACAGTTGGCAATGGTCATGTGCACGGTTGCAGGCTTACTAAGTAAAGCTCGCCGAATTCCCATCAGGATTCAAACTCTTATATTATCCATTCATTAGTACCCACCTGGGTTTTGTTCAGATTCTTGCTAGGACATCTAATTCGGAACACCCACCTGGTTGTGAATCTCAGCAACTCGAAATGAAAAATGGTGAAATCAGTGGGAAATTTGGAGGTGGCAGTGGAGGAGATCATGGCTCTGCACAGGAGTTTGCCTCTCAGGCCCACTGTGGAGGAAGTGGATGCAGTGCTCTTTCTGATAGGGAATGTGGATGCTACACAGTCCACACGTTTGCAGAATTTGTCAAGGCAGGTGAATCCTCTAGAGGTGCCTGAGGAGCTCTTTTCAGTCTTGCAGGAGATGCGGATAATTCGAATTGAGATGCAGGCCGAAGAGGAGAAGCGATAGGCCTTGGCGCTGCTTTAGCTAGAGGACCACCATAGGATCTTTGATTATCTTGTCCAGAAAGCATCTATAAATGTGCCTTCTTCTTCATCTTATCCTCATGATTATGAATTGGACGCTCCTTTGTCTGTTGTGAATACTGCTAAAGTCACTGAAAATCATGCTGCAATCATGGATGACATTGCCATTTTTGAACCGAAGTTAGGGCACACGGAGACACAAACTTTGGGTAAGGAATCAAAGTATGCTAGAGATGATAATTTTAGACAAAATCCCAAGTCTATCATACCTACTCAAAGGTCGGAGGCGGCATCCAAAAATTTGCTGGAAAAATCTACTTTGGAACAGCGCTCTTCTTTTGGAACTACCGTAGTTTTTATGATGTCCCCAAATCTGATGAAGAAAAAGGTTTATATATCATTACGGTTGATGCCTTTCAGAGACAGGAGAATGAGGTAATCATTTTGTCTTGTGTCCGAGCTACAAATCATGGGGTTGGCTTTATAGCTGATATTCACCGCATGAATGTGGCACTAGCACGAGCTCGCAGAGCACTTTGGGCTAAGGGAAAAATAGCTGCATTGAAGCAATCTAGTGACTGGTCAGCCTTATTGAGGATGCTAAGTCTAGGGACTGTTTTATGGATATGGACAACTCGACTGACATGTTGGCTGGTGGATTGATCTACGGGCTAATTTGGAGCGGTGTTCGGAGGATTTTGGATCTACTTCTGAGAAACCCAGGGATGCATGGCCGTTAACAGAGTTTGGACCTTCAGCAGGCTGAGGAAGCGAAGTTGCGTAGGTTGTGTTGCTGTTGCTCGAGCCGTGGTCGACGTGCTTGTTGGTTGGAAGAATTATAATCAGGCATGTTAAATCTACTCCTTGTAATAGTTTTATACCTTTTTTCAGTATCTTGAAATGAATATTCTTTCCTCTTGAATGGCACCTAGACAAAATGTTTTTGTGGTTGTTTATATCGCTGCCTGATTGTGTTGGTTGTTCCTTTAAATCTCATTCCAATTTCGTTCGTTTTTCTTGGAATGTTCTTTTCCTCTCGTATAGCTTACTCTATTTCATATTTGTCTAAATGGGTTACTGCAATATTGAGTGATGCAAGTCTAGTTCGTAGGGAAGGAAACATTTTAGAGTTTTGTTTGCTTATATGAATCTTCTTTTAAAAGAACTCTGTGATGGTAATTATAATTGAAGGCTTACTATATGGAAGGTTAAGCCTTCGTATCTCTATTTGGGTTGAATAAATACATATTTCCTGTCTTAGGACTCTCCTGTTTTGCTAAATGGTACATTAATAGTGACATTGTGTTCTAAAACTTGTTTAACCCTATGGGCATTCCCTAATTTTTGTTTAAATAGAAAATGGCATTAGGGTTTTGTTTTAGAACTGTACATGATTGAATTTTGTACCCAGTTCTAGCAGGATGAATAACCTGACATCTATTTTGGCCTCCACGTGTTGAGAGAATTCCTATACCTACTTCCTGGTTCAAAATCTTGTTTGATTAAAGTAAGGGGGAAACACTGTAAGTTTTATTGAATGAAATCTCTACTAATTTTTATTAAGGGTCGCAAGCAAACTATTAATAGCTGGACTGAAACAAAAGTTGTAAGTGAATCCATGGTATTGGACTCGTGAACTCGTTTCCTGTTAGATGACAGCTGATTACAGTGATAATATAATAGGTGGTTATTATGTTCATCTGTTTGATATTTTCTAGACATGTCCTTGATAAGCCCACATGGATCGGGTAAAAATTTTCCATCTTCTATACCATTGGCCAGGAGCTCATAGAACTTCTAGGCCTGACTGCACTGCGTAACCTTCCTGATGGATATGTGTGTTGGTTCCTATTTTTTTTGGTGCTTGCACTCATGGTAGGGTCTTTTGAGTCTGGGGCATCGTTGGTGTTTTACCCTCTGCATGTATCGAATCCCCTTTGTTTTCGGACTCGAATATCGTATTCTTCGAACTTGGTTACTAAAAGTCTCATTTTGTGGCTTTGTTAAGGAAATCAATTTTTATTTTTATTTTAAAATACTTTTTGGCATTGTCGGAAATATATAAAAAAATTATTAAAGACTTTCGGATTTAGCCATCCCCTTATATTATGTAGAGAAGTTGACGTTTAGGATAAGGTTTGTTGGTAGAATAATGGCCCTTTTTGTATCTCCCTTGTACGCTTTTGGAAGAGTGGTTTTGTATTGTTAACTAGTCCTAAGTTTAAGAAATCCTATAAGAAGGTAGTGGTAAAACTCCTTGGTTAAAACTGAAACTATAGTTGTTTTTCTTTTAAGGGCGTCGAACCCTAATTATTGCTATGAAGCCTCCCCCTGGGAGATTTGGATAACGTCGTTTTGTTTCGCGCCTACGATCATAATTAGTATGTTTTGTCTTCTCTTGGACCCCTTTAGTTGGATGGAGTAAGTTTTGGATTCCAATCACGTAATCCATAGGATTACATGAAGGAGATATCAACACTCTTGACCTGTCTTGTTCCTAACCCATAAGGTCTTGCCTTGATTTATGTGATTTTGTTCTTACTGGTATTTTGAATTTCTCCTTGCTGGATGGTTTTAGATTTCTTTCTCATGCAAATAATTTTGGAGTTGTGGGTTGTGTTTTAATCCATTTTTGAATTAGAACTTTCCTTTCTTGATATTGTTAAATGTTAGCTTACTATTGCAATGAGTAGCCTTAACATGCTCAGTTCTCGCGAACTGATTCCAGCTAGTATTTGTGCAGATGGATTATGCGAGTAGATTAAAGGAAAGAGTTGTAAAGGTTTCATCAGTGCAATTTATGAAGTTCCTTGTAAAAATGTCCAATGTGAGGTAAATTTTGTAATAGTGCTTGCAAAGGAGTTTAGAAAACCTCTTGCCTTGGAATTGTTCTGAAAATTCGTGGATGATGTTATCTTGTCTTTTTTCTGTAGGTTAACTGGTAACTCTTACCTTTGTGAGAAATAATATTCAATCTTGACACTTGTTATGAGTATTCTTTTGGTGATATCATTTACAGTCATGGAGAATTTTGTAGCATGGCTTAGCTTATTTTGTTACCTTCTTGTTCTTGACCCAAGTGAAATCCAATCTCTTGACTCCTTTGGTTCATGTGCCATGTTGATATGGAAATGTTATAACCATGGTTTGCGTTCTTGTTAAATAACAGATAATTTCTTCTTTTAGGTCATAATGCTTATTGGTTTAGTAACCCTCCATGGTACTAGTATCAATGTTATTCTAGGCATATTTTAGTGGGTTGAAACCCCCTTTTTCTAAAGATAATCAAAGCCTAAAAGAAGAGGAATACATAGATGAATAAATAAAGAAGACTAATCCTTGCAAAGTTGTATTTGGTATGATAAAATGTAAGAGTCTTTAATTGGAACTAGTAAAGTGTTTACTCTAATGATGTAAAAAAAAAAATACCTACCATTGCTAACCTTAAGCTATGGATTAAACATTGTCCTCTTGTTGGGAAACGTTAATTAAGACTTAACAAGTAATATCACTATTGAAAATTTGGGGATATCGGTCAGATCTTATCTAGTACAGGAGTATTGAATAGAAACACATTAATTATAATGCTTCCATGTTGGGAACCCCTATGTCGGTCGACGAACTTAAGTCAAGACGATTTCTAAATGAATCTTTTACCAAAATTCAATTGAACTCTTAAGGCTCCAATTAAAAGACTCGGTTAGTAACTAAATAGATGGTCATAATAAAATAAACTTATCTTCTCTCTCTAACCATTACCATGGTACCTTGTAGTCCAAGGTCTAAGCTATGATAAATTTTTAATTCTTGATCAAAGATGATTAGGGTTCTGAACCTTAATGATACTCCTCTCCTTTTGATCTTATGCTTGCCTCCTTATGTAATGTGGGTATGAAACGAGTTTCTAGTAACGTGGGGGTTTAGATAGATAGCCTTGTGGAATTAAATTACCATCCTGGTTTTGTAAACTAAATATATAAATCAAGGAATGGTTCATATTATAGGTGAAGACTTTAAGGATAGTCCTCTACAGTTATATAAAAGAAAAGAAACTTAATCCTGGTAAGAAGAATTGGTATGAAACATATCATTGAATCCTTCTGAGAACGTAAGCTCAAGAATTGTAAGGATGTCTCTAGTCAAAATCAGTAATCTTAAGAAGATTTCTCACAGTGGGATGTCTTCAGCTATAACTAGTGTAATGTGGTTGGTCTTCTATGCCATGTCCTTTCAAAACAAGAAAAGAATAGTAAATTGTCCTTGAAAGGTGTGAAACGTTTTCCGTGCTGCCTTTAGGGCCATCCTTGTATTAAGTTGTTCACAGTGTTAGTTGTATCCTTGGTGACGACATGTTGCGTCATGTTATGTGTTAAGCAAGTAAAAAAAAAAGTTATCCTGTTTTTCACTGTGTTGTTCGTGTGTGTGAATATATTTGGGTTGTTACAGGTTGCTTCATAGCTTTGCAAGTTGTAGCACCTACCTTTTTAACTTACTTTTTACTATGACAAAGATTTGGTTGAAAATATACTTATTCACATTGAAAATTTGACTAGCCATTCAAATTTTGTACCCCTGACACCTCCATATGATCTTCACTGGTATGACTTTTCTAATGCCTCCAGACCAGCAATGCATTAAATCATGCCCATGACTTCTTTTTTGGATTCTCCCATGGTCCTCATACCCTTGCATTGGATTTTTTTTCACTTAAATTGAGCAGTTAGAGAGAAATCATATATAGACCACAAAGAGACATGATTTTGGTCAGTGAATCAATGCACTTCCTCGAGATTCCACAATTTGATGCATGTTACCAAAATTACCTTGAGGGGTGAATACTCGCTCACCATTAGTCAAGACACTAATTTGTTTCTTTTGTACACAGGGAAATTAAGTCCATAGAAATGGTCTTTGAAGTATTCATCTACATAAGCTTTAGGACCTCTAGTCTAATAGTGAGGATTGATGGCTATATCTTAATGTAAATATAGGGCTCGGAAATATCATGTACATGGTGACATGATTCAGAGGGAGGGTTGGACAAAGTTTGAATACTCACTGCATACCATATGGTAATAGAGAGATCTATGTAATTCCTGCATGTCATATTAAAATATTTTATCTTTAGGACATCCACAATAACTATTAGGCAGGTGATTGTTTCAATGATCTATGGCATGAGTTATCCATAGGATAAACTCCACTGGGACATACACCTATTTAGGGGGTTTTGGTTGGTTTTCTCGACACAATGGCTCCTGAATCACTTGTCAAGTCTTTAAGTCATTCTAATAAAATCCAAAGGATGACACCTACTAGTGTTGTAAGGTTAACTTTAACATGAGGAAGATACATACAACATACTTTTCCATGTATAATGCTTGAAATATAAGAGTCCAAGAGGAAGAATAGTCTTCAACACACTACTTTTGATAATCTAATTCCCTTTAATTCACTTTCATTTAACATTCATAATTCATATCAATATACAATATCTTAATGTCATCTCACATATTAAAACATATCACACTCTTAATCCTTCTTGTTTAGGGTACTTGCAAAAAACATTGTGTCCGTCCCAAGACTAGTATGGAAATACCCTACACTCAAGCATAAATCAAAAAATTCATCATTTCTAACATTTTCAAATTAAATAGATGAGAGAGGGAGAGAGAGAGAGAGAGAAAGGATGAGAGAGAAATTTAAAAGAGATTTTATTTTCCATTCATAATGTCATAATGATTTACATTTCATGTCCATATTTCATTTTATTCCAAACCAATTTACATTTCTTGGTCCATTTATGTTTTCAAATCAGCCAAAGTATCATAGTCATTTTTTGAGACAGGAGGGTGGAGAGAGAAAAAAACACCATAAATTTAAAAATCCATTCATAAAAGATAAATGATCTAATAATATTCTACATAGCATTATTATGTTATTATGAGGTCACACGTGTGACTACAAGTCAAACGAGACTCTCCAAATGAGATTTTAGCTAAAGTACAAGTTAAGAAGACTAACAAAAACAACAAAAATTTCTTACAAGATGGTTCTTAAATACTATCGTTTTATGTTTGATCAAAAAAATTGATGGTCCCTACTTATTCCCCCAATATAGAGAATTCATCGTTTCTAACGGAAATTGATTATGATGAGTAGAGTTCAAGTTACAAGGGTAACTTTGGGGTCTGCTATCGTAATTGCATCAGCAACTCTTATCACACAACCACTAGTGGGCCCAAAAACGTACTTATAAAATTAGTTTCCAAAGGTGTTTTCAATGGAAATATTGAGTGTTACGATTCTCTTGTTGGAATTCTATAGGTAGGAGGAAGTGTTTTTTACTTTCACTCAAGCTAAGCGATAAAAGTAAGCCAAAATTGATCGTGCTTTATTAAAACGTCAATGTCACTATAAGTGACTAATAAGCTAACATGGTTTAGGAATATGACTTGCAGGTGTCTTAAATAATTTCAAATAACTCAATTAAGGTTCCCTAAGGTGTTCCATGTCACCAAGGGTCATGCAAAGAGTTTTGGTGTTATGGTACGTTTGGGTGCGGCGCTCCATGGACATGACTTTACAATTCCCTTTTTTATGTTTTATTAGTTCGGGTCAAGGTAAGATTTTGTCAATTGTTGCAATTACATTCTCTATCATTCAACATTCAATTTTTAAAAAATTTAAATGATGAATAAAAAAATAGTGAAATATAAAAAGGGAATACCATACCTATTTACGCTAAACTAGAGATCCATGCATTCAACAATACCGCATTAGCTTGCCTCATTCATTAACCACAAACCATGAGACCAAGCAGGATGAGCTCCAAAAAACTAAAATTTGGCCATAGTATCACTCGATTCATATGATGAGATATAATATAGACTTATCATTTTCTCAAAACAACCAAACCCGACATCGAGCCATAAATATGGTCCTTTGAGCTACTCTAATAGATTATTTAGACACAACCAAAGAGGCACTATGAGAATGAAACCGATTTGTTGGGAAATATTCCCTAGCCTTTACTTGGAATTTTGTTAAGCATAAAAAACACAAACATTTTTTTGTCAATTCTACAATTAACACACTCCACAACATAGCCAAATTAAAGGTTAGGCATGCCATATGCAATAAATGAAGTCTGCACCCTACTTAAAATTTAGTTAATAAATTTTCCTCACCAATTAAATAAATAAAAGCTACGTACATTATTGTACTTTATAATTTTCATAACGATCATAATTAATCACCAATTTAGAGAAATTTACATAGAAAAGGAATAAAAGCATCCCATAAAATTATCAAATAAGAACAAGTAATAATCCAAGGATGGAGAGAACTAATTTGAGGTAGCGTCCATGGTTTTGTGAAGAGTGGTATTTGGACCAAGATTGCTAATTCCTCCATAAAAAGAGACATTTTCCCAAAAAAAATTAGTAATAACGAATAAAATAATTTCTCCTTCAATTATACTTGTCTTTAATATTTATACGAGTGACATTATAAATAAGATATGAACATTTTCTGAGAAAAAATTACACACTTGTATTATCTAGAGCTATATTAAAGAATTGGTAACAATACCAAAAATATTGCATGAGATTAAGAAGATGTATTTTTATTTTTAAGTGCAAATATATTATACTACCTTTTTTGTGTATGTATAGAATATATATTACTTTATAATAATATCAATGCAAGGGTCAATTTATATAGACTTCATGTAAAGAAATTAATGTTGAGTTCTAATAATAGTCATAAATACTGAAAATATTTAGATTTAGGTGCCCCATGATTGCTAGCACCCTGGGAAGTTGCCTATTTTTCCTAGGGATTAATACCCACAGACCACTCCTCTTTGGCATGTGTCAAAGCCCAAATCTCTCCAATATTGTTATGTCAACTTTTACTATTGTTACGCTTGTTAACATCCATACCCTTTCAAATTCTATAATGCAAAAACCATTCTTTTACAATAACCGCCATTGGAGAAGCTCTAAGATGAAAAGAATTTTTACAAGACAGAGCAATCAAGGTGAATTTAGTTGGAATTATAAGACTCAGACTCAAAATAGGAAGAAGTGTAGAGGAGGAGGGATACCATTTTACCATGATAAAACAACTAAAACATTGACACGACTTGGGAGGTAAAAATGTTGAAAAGATGACTATATTTAAATATTTTTCACTTCATTTGATGGAGGTATCTAATTCATTACCAAAAAATCCCTTCTAGTTCCTTATACATGCCTGAACTGTGCTCTATTCTCCGTTGACAGCAACAGACGAGAAGAAACATACTATTTGACATGGAGGAAGGGTGAAGGAGATAATTTTTGTAGACACACAAGTTGAATAGTAGGAAAATTACTTTCAATGCCCTTATCTATACAACAACTGTTATCCATTTTTCCTCTTCAAGAAAACTTAAACAAACATGAAATTGCACACTAGAAAATGGAAGGATTGATGTAGTCATGGGAGCTTGCATTTTGAAATTTGCCAAACAAGTTACAGGCAGGCTCGAAAATGGAGATGGTTTCAAAGGAAAGAAATTGAAGGAAGCTTATAGTAGAGCTGAGAAAAAATGAGGACTTCAGATATTTTAGAGTTCAAATTTTTAGCATCCAGGAAGGTAAAAAATAAAGAAAAAGGGCCCAAAAGCCTGAAATTTCGATGTCTAAAAGATTTGAGAATTTTTGGGGGAAAATCCCCTTTCGGGGTGAACGGCGTTGTGAAAATGGAATTTCAGATTCTGAATTCTGAAGTCCAAATTTCAAGGTTTGCAGGTTTGGAGGTTCTGGGTCTTCGCCGAGCAAAAGTGAAAAATGAGAGCTAATTCCTAAAAGCCCGAAATGCCAAATCCCAAAAGGGTTCAGGTTTCTTGGTCAAATTAGGTTTTGAGGTCAACGCTGTGGGGATTTTCAAACTTTCAAATATCAGGTTTTCTGAGGTTTGGGGTTCGGAGTTTTGAAAGTCTCAGAAGGATCAAGTGGATGAACAGTGTCAAAGGTTCAAAAGGCATAAGATCCAAAACCTGAAGTCTGAATTTTAGACTTCGGGGTTTCAGATGTTTGGTGTTCAGACTTTTGGAACTCTCAAGCATAATAAGTGTTTCAACAATAACTTGATATTCAAATGGAAAGGTCCGAAGTTCCGAACGTTCAGATTTCAGAGGTTCCAAGGCATTTCAGAGTCCGAAGGAATAGGTCTAACCAATCACCATTAATTCATTATGGCACTACAATCTTGAGACGACCATAACTTTTGACTTGAGCTTAATGTTCAGAGCAAATTAATGGAAACCCTATAAAATTAATGGAAAATACTAGTTTTCCTTCCTCTAAGATACTTTGAACCCACTTTAGTTAGAGATACTGATCTAGATCGATTAATTTGTATCCAGTTAGGTGAACTGGTATGTGGTTTTTGATTTGTCCCAGCATGCAAGATTAAGTTAACCTATAACATACTGAATTTAGAAGGCTATTGAAGAGAGATCCACTTCACACAATTCCATGTAGTGTTTTGAATATGTTAATAAGTTGCATAGACCCTGTCATCATTGTACCTATCTAATTACTTATAAATTTCCAATAATAAATTTTGTTTTACCATGGTTAACACCTTAGATTCTCAAATAAAGTGGTTGTATTATACTTCAAGGAAAAAGATAGATCTGAAAGGACGTTGAGGATGGTTCTATCTACAAGAAATTGCATAGGTAAGGAGAAGACTGACAAAGGAAGCTCAATAAAATATAGAAAAAATTTAAACATTAGCACTATCCTCCCACTTACACGCATCCCAAGAACTATTCACATGCTTATTGATTATTTTATGTTATTTTATTTAATTAAAACTATAACCACTAAAATTAAGGGAAAAAATGGAGGAAGTTACATGTTGTTAGTGAGGGGAAAGTTAGGAATTACATCTACCTCCCCTTATAAGAGAATCATCCTCGACGTGACATAATATCGAATCTCGAAGCATATGTAGGCAAGAAAGTAAATAATGAGACGTGTAGTTTAACAAAATAACTTTTCTGTATAATGCAACCACAAGGAAGATAACTAATTTTTTTAATATATTAAATTTTAACATTATGTGAAGATTGGTAGTTAGTTATATTTTACTTTATTAATTATTTTTTCTTTTTCCTTTACAATATTTATTAATCTCATGTTCTTAATATTCATTGTTTAGAATTTCAATTGTCTTATGTTAGTGGGTGTCTAACAATAATTGCCCTCAAGATGTCACACAAAATTCAACACAACAAAAATGACCCACGAGACATCTTGCTACATACATGTTCATGTGAAATCATAGAACCCACCGAACGACTTGATTTTGAAAGGGGCATTCAGTGTAATGTGCATAACATGCGACCGTCTATCAAACTGTGGAAATTGTAAACTTGAGATGGCCCTCCAAAGAAGGCCGGATTACTCTTTCTAATTCTAATCCTAGACTAATTTTAAGGAAGGAAATGTGACTATCTACTCCTAATATAACAATGTCAAGGAGATAAGAAGAGAGAGAGAATGAAAGAAAAGGAATCCTACACTATAGAGGTGATAACACCAAGAAGAGGGCTTGCTGATCACAAATCCTGCTGTGTGAAGTGGAGAGAGGTGAGAAATGGAAAGGATGGATCGATGCATCACAGAGCAAAGAAAAATTTCACATATAGCACCACTTCAACCCATTAAACACAGCTCCCAAAACCTGTAATAGACATCAAAGATATGCACAATATACCCTACAATGAGGAAAGAAGAGACAATAATATATGGAAGGATGGACAAGATGCATCACAAAACATATTTTATTGCTCCATGAGTTTGCACAGTACACCATCAGTTGGAAAGAGGCAAGAAAATTCCATTACAAAGCCAAGAAATGAGGCTTAAACTCCACATTCAACCCTAGGGAAGAAAGGGAGAGGGAGGAAGGAAATAAGAATAACCAATCTTTAGAAAAATGCCCCTAATCCACAATATATAAAAGAATGAGAGAAGGAGAGAGGGAAAATTTGAATTTTTCTTCAACCACCCAAACAATGGATTGAATTAACCTACTCCAACCACCCTAGAAAGCATTGAAATTTCACCTGCAATAATGATAGTTCCCTGAAAGAGCCCATGCCTCCATGCGTTGTTCCTTACTGACCAAGACAGGAGACTCATTCTTCATCATGGTGGCAGGTGGGAGACATGACAGCCTCAAAATGGGTAGACCAAATTTACCATTCTTCATTTATGGTGGTAGGTGTGTAGCTTGACAACCTCAAAATGACAGACTAAAACATTATGGTTTTAGGTGAGAAGCCAATGTTTAGAACTTTCCAAACAGTCCTCTCCCACTGAAATCTTAGCTTCCAGTCGAAAGATATGGCCATTTGAAGGTCAATGTTGGGCATTTAACATGGGATCTATCCATGCAAGATACATGTGGCAGCCCCACATTTCTTAAGATTTCACCCTCCTCTTTTCAATCTTGAAATTTCACTAAAGAGACATGTGGCATCGTCCGTGAGGCTACTTTATTTCCTTTGCATTCTGGATAAACCCCTTTGGTTTGGTAGAGACACTATGTTTGACCCGAGACACATGGAGGCTCAGCACACATTTGGGACCTTTCTCAATATTTTTTCTTTGAATTTGCATGGATGAGGCATGTGGAAGCTCCCATTGACCCTATTGTAATTGGAAAATTCGGGCCCGCTACCTTCCTCATTCCCTGACTAGGTGGTGATTTGGCGCTCATTTAGCAACCATCTTTGGATTCGACCCTTGAAGGTGCACTAATATGACATGTGGATCCCTCTACGACTCTATTACTTTGCTTTGAATTTTCCATGGCCGATGTAACTTTTCCAAGCTATAACCATGTGGAAGGCTAGTGCTCATTTGGGAACCCACTTTTGATTCTAACTTTGAAGTTACACCGACCTGACATGTGGCTTCTTCTACAGATCTGCTTTATTTTCTTCATTTTTTGCCTAAGTCTGTTATTCTTCACGAAGGTACTACGTCTGACCCTAGACACGTGGAGGATTTCACCAATTGTTGGACTTTTTCAACGGCCAGTACCACTTCCTCAGGACATGGACACGTGGAGATCATGTGCTTCTTTAAGGTCTCCGTTTTATAGAGCCTTTTGGAAATTTAGTAAGCTGACACGTGGCACCTTCTGTGAGTCCATTTCTTTCCTTTGATTCGACATATATGTGAAGTCCGAAGACTTTGAGATTTTCTCCATCTTTTTTACTCTTGATCTCTGGTCTCCTTAAACGTTGTTTGGCCTCATTTTTTGACCTTTCTTCTTGATTTTCGAGCCCACCCGCAACTTGATTTTTGTAATTGAATGTGAACTTGCATGAATGAACCAACCCTTCAATTTCTCCTATGCAGGGTTATGTTTGATCAATTTTTCTTGAGGGAAAAAATTAGGTAACGATATGGTGACTCATGGGGACATCTTCCTATTAGATGAAGTGATCAGTGGCCTTGAAGTATCTATTGGGCATGGATTCATGAATGATAGCCTGTTATTGATCTTAATTTTCAAACTCGAACCCAACTTCTTGTACTTGGTGACCTTGAACCTGCCTCGCTTTCCAAACTCTCAATTTTCATAAGAAAATATTGGAGATGAGATTTCTGAGAGTAGAAAATTGTCTTGACCCGGGATTTTCACCTATCCCTGAAATGGACTGGAGGCATACTAAACTACACAAAGGAATGACATAGAATAAAAAAAATGCCACAACACCTCTATGTAAAAAACTAAAAATCATATATGTCCCAAGTGGAACGTGTAGAGTGTGTAAAAACATTTATTCTTCTTGAAGCAAACCTACCTACTCTATGTTAACCAGAAGCAAGGGGCACTCAAGTAAAACCTACAACTGGAAGGGAGAAGTAGCTTCCCTTTCTCAAAATAGGAAGCCATGTATATGATTTGATGCTAAACATGGCTATTAATATGAGTGAAAAAACAACAAGAGGCTGATCCTCCACCCAAATCATCAAGGTATCAACTGGAAAGAAGGAAAATAACTCTTTTAGTTTCTCTGTATTTGGATTGAAGAGGCATTACAACTGATATATGGTACTTTTTATATCATCCTCATGCCCTGCTATGGGAATGAACAGTTTTGGTTTCTCCCTTGGCTCGAATGAAGTCATGTACTCATAGGGTATGGTTTGGTCCTTTAAATGTGCCCATGGCTCTAAAATTAGACACCAATATTGGAGTCTTATTTTTTACCTTCCTAGATGGATGGTGTGGATGAGATGAGATATTCATAAATTTTTCCCTCCTCTGTTGTTTCTTGGAGACTGACTTGGTATTGGATATCCTCTTCCTCTAGCATTAAATTTGTAAAATAAAAATCTTCAATTTGCTCCTCTAGATTACTATTTGGGGAAGCAAGGTCTTATGGACAGCTGTCCTCCATGATGGATTCATCAATCAAATTAGGCCCTTCAAATGAAATCAAAAAATCTTCAATAATGTTTTCTTCATCAAGTGACTTCAACTCTGATTTGATCTCTTCCATCTACTCCTATTCAATGGGACTTAGAGCTAGTTGTTCTTCCTCTCTATTGACTAGCTATGAAGATTGGATTAGATCAACATTCTCTTCAGACAAAGTACCATCATGGAAACTACATTATGAGCATATGGAATGCTAATCTTCTTTCTCTTGTTCTTGTTCTTTTTTTGCTACAAACTCAGCGTTGAATAATGGTGGTTTGACCTCAACCTCCTCTGAAGGTTTAACCATCAAGGGGATTTTTGTAATCCCAAACCTGAGAGCCAAGCTTAATAAGTTTTTGATCGTTTCCTCTCTATTTGGCTCTGCTTCTTGTTTCTCTCCTTGATTGGTTTTCGTATTCTCTCCCTAACATGGGCTCGGGAAAGTAGGAGGAGTAGTGGGTGTAGTCTCCACTATTTTTTTGTTAATTTGTGGTGGGGGGGGAGGTATTACCTTTGGCTCTCAAGGATGAGAATTTGATATGGAAGGGAAAAGGATAGAATAATTTAGGTGATATGGAAGACTAGGAGATGGAGACGAGAATCCAACACTTGGAGTAGCAGATTAGAATCCAAACTCATGACACCATTGCAATGATACTGATTGAGGAAGGAGAAAAAAAAATATGAGGTGGTTGACTTACCCATTGACAAGGATGTATGACACCGAGCTCATAGGCGTCTATCTCCTTAGTCCATTGCACAAGTTGAGGAAAAATTTCAACCATGAAGTCAAGATTCTCCTATGGGGTAGAATGTCTTGGAAACAGGCCTTCGCATGGACACGGTGGCCCACAACCAATCATGAATGCTTTAATTTGAGTTGTAGCCCTAGACTGCAGCATGCTAGCCTCCATTCTCTGAATCTTCTCCAATAGATTAGCGTTTTCCATATATCTATCACCATTGTATTCGTCCAATTGTTCTTGTTTTCCATGGTTATGACACTGCTCATATGGGTAATCATAATGGTTCTGGATCTAATCATAATGCTGATCTAGAGGATTTGGGAAATACATTGGAGGTTGACTGCACTGTTGTTGCTGCAAGTGTGAATTCAAAGTTGGAAATGATTTCATGATTGAATAACTTCATGGGATGGAAGAAGGTGATAGAGATGGAAGAAAAATTAAGAAAAATAGATGGGAGAATGTCTGCAACTTCAGAGATGGGTTGTTGACCAGATAAAGTCACTAGATGTGTTGAAAATTTCCTCCAAAGATTGAATCTTAGCAATAAAAAATTGAACCTACTAAGATGAATATGTAAATCTCTTCAGTCTTCTCCCACCAGGCAAGCAAAAACTATTGGTGCGGTCACACGGTGGCTTAATATTTGTCGTTTGATAATGAGACACCTTATAAATATGAGAGAATCTAAAGTCAGTGTCCCACCGGGCATGCCAAACCTATTTGTGTGGTTACACGGTGGCTTAAAATTTACAGTTTGATAATGAGACACCTTGGAAAGATGAGATAATCTAACCTTAGTGTCCCATCGGGTGTGCCAAAACTACTGGTGTAAAATCAAATCACCTCACGAATGGCTTGATTTTGACTGGGGCATTCAGTGTAATCTACATAACATGGGACCATCTCTTAAGCTATGGGACTTGTAAACTTGATATGGCCCTCCGAAGAAGGTTTGATTCCTCTTCCTAATCCTAATGCTAGACTACTTATAAGGAAGGAAATGTGACTATCTACTCCTAATTTAACAATGCCAAGGAGATAAGGAGAGAAAGAGAGCATGACAGTAAAGGAATCCTACACTACAAAGGTGATAACACCAAGAAGAGGGGTTGCTGATGACAAATCCAGCTGCCTAAAGTGGAGAGAGGTGAGCAATGGAGAGGATGGACAGATGCATCACAAACCAAATAAAAAATTCTCACAAAACATCACTTCAACCCATTAAACATAGCTCCCAAAACCGACAATATACATCAGAGATATACATAGTATACCCTACAACAATGAGAGGTAAGAAGAGACAATAAAATAAGGAAGGATGTACAAAATTCATGAAAAAACATATTCTATTTCTCCATGATTTCACACAGTACATCATCAGTGAGAAAGATGAAATAAAATGCCATTATAAAGCCAAGAGAGGAGGCTTAAACTCCACATTCAACCCTAGGGAAGAAAGTGAGAGGGAGGTAGGAAATAAGAATGACCAACCTTTATAAAAAGCCCCTCCTCTATAATTTATAGAGGAATCGGAGGAGGAGAGAGGGAAAATTTGAATCCTGCTTCAACCACCAAAACGATGGATTGAATTCACCTCCTCCAACCACCCTAGAAAGAATTGAAATTTCACATGTGAAAATGATGGTTCCCTGACAGAGCCCATGCCTCCATGCATTGTTCCTTCCTGGCCAAGAAGCAAGGCTCATTCTTTATCATGGTGACAGGTGGGAGAATTGACAACCTTGAAAATGGAAGACCAAATTTACCATTCTTCATTTATTGTGGAAGGTGAGTAGCGTGATAGCCTCAAAATGACAGACTAAAACATTATGGTTTTGGGTGAGAAACCGATGTCAAGAAATTTCCAAACATTCCTCTCCCACTCAAATATGAGATTCCATTTGAAATATATGGCCATATGAAGGTCAGGTTTGGGTGCTTAACGCGGGCTTTATCCGTGTAAGATCCACATGGAAACCCCTCACATCTTAGGATTTAACCCTCCTCCTTTAACTCTTGAAATTATACCGAAGAGACATGTGGTATTTTCTACGGTGTTGCTCTATTTAATTTGTGTTCTGGATAACCCCCTCTATTTTGGTGGAGATATTATGTTTGAATTGAGACACATGGAGACTCAACACATATTTGGGACCTACCTCCAAATTTTTCCTTTGAAGTTGCACGACTGAGGCATGTGGAGGGCTTCCACTGACCCTATTTCACTAAGTCGATTCAGGCCTACTTCCTTCCTCGGTCCTTGACTATGTGTCAGGTTGGCACTTGTTTGGGGACCCTTATTTGGATTCGAACCTATAAGGGTGCACCGATCTGACACATGGCTCCCTCTGATCTGACACAATGGCTCCCTTCGTGGCTTTGTTGATTTTCTTCAACTTTTCAACGGCCAATGCCACTTTTTTGGGCTCTGACCACATCGAATGTTGGAACTCGTTTAGGAACCCACCTTTTATTCCACCTTCGAAGTTGCGTCGAGCTAACACGTGTCTCCTTCTGCGGATATACTTTAGTTTCTTCATTATTTTCCTAATTCCCTTCTACTTGGAAAAGGTACTACGTCTAACCCTGGGCATGTGGAGGCTTCCCGCCAATGGTTGGAATTTTTCAATGGCCGATACCACTTCCTCGGGCTCATGGACATGTGGAGAGCCTGTGCTTGTTTGGGGTCTCCATTTTGTAGCACGTTTTGGAATTGCACTGAGATGACACGTGGTGCATTCCACAAGTCTGTTGCTTTACTTCGAGTCGACCCGAATGTGAAGTCCAAATACTTCAATATTTTCTCCATTTTTTCTCCTCTCAATCTCTAGTCTCCTTTAACATTGTTTGGCCTCATTTTCCGACCTTGTTTCTCCATTATAGATTCCACCTGCAACTAGATTTTTGGGATAGAATACGCACTCGCACGAATATAACCAACCTTTCAATTTCTCCTATGTATGGAGTCGTGTTTTGATCATTTTTTTACAGGGGAAAAATTGGATAACAATACTTTCATGACTTTATCACAATCACAAGGCCTCTAATTTCACCATGGAAAGTCATCAAGTAGTCCACATACTTGAATAATTTTAGAAAAATTATGTGATAGGCATAAATCCAACACAACACATGTAACTGAAAAACACAATCATTACACTAATACATATAAAAATAGTATCACATGACCCAAATACAATGATTGGAATTACACATTTCCATGTCAATATCACAATAGTTCATACCAACCAAGGGGAGTGTCAAACGCTCAATCATAACAATGCCTAATAAGACTCACACGTGTACACATAGTTCATAGTACCAACTCCACATGTCACAAAAAATCACAACATAATTCGATATACCTCCCAAATCATCACAAAACAACTGCACATACCTCCTAAAGATAAATAATCATAATGTCAAAACCAAGTTGCGTCGCTCAAACCATGAGAGCCCCATCTACAATATCGGTTCACATCCAACCATAGAGCCCCATCTCCTTTTTTCTCAATTTAATGATGTTGGGTCACCCTATGGTCGTAGGAACAAAGAGCCTCATCACCCCCACCCAAACAGCATAGTAACCTGTAGTTAAGAAACTACATGGCCCTATGACGCCTCGGGGGTATGTACCACCATACATCAAAGTAGGTTTGTAGTTCCAACCACTCCAATGGTGAATCCAATGAAACCTAATCCATAACATCATGACTTCAGAACCAACATAACAAAACATGTCAAATGTCAAGTTGTTAAAAATCCCAAGCCTTGTGCTAGGCTATAAAAACTTTTAAAACATGAAAATAAAAATTTAAAAAATAAACAAATCAAATGGCTAAATATTCGTAGTGAGTTCTTAGATCCACATGTTAGTGTAACAGCCAAATAAAAAGCCCAAAATTACAACCAACTCAACCAAATATTTAAAATAGAACAAATTGTTGGTTCCGCAAAAGGTTCGAAAAAAAATAATTAATGAATAAAAATATGTATAGAGAAATAACACATCACAATAATTATGTGGCCTTATAAACCCACCAAAGGGGTACTCATCGAGTTGTTGACACTCAGATATTGAGCCTTGGTTTGTAAACTAACATATTAAATAATAGAACTATCGTCATCTCTGTCAAAATCATCTCTTCTTACTCCCACAAGGATCAACATAGTATCAACATAGTCTGAGAGGGGGGCGTGTATAGGTTTTCAGTCACTAATCCTAATGCATTTGTGGAACACAATATACATGGGTGCCCATTGGGAAAGTTCCATGCATACCCAACCGAACAAAATTAGGTTTTAAATCTATGTATTTCTCTGCTCCCTATCTCGTACGCGGCTTGAGTGACTGGTCAATGGTACACCAATGTTAAGGTATACATAGGTAATCTAAATGAAAACCATATATGGAGAGATAAAAAGGTTCATGTTGCCTTCTACATAGGATAAGTTGTTCATGAAACACAATATATATGGTGCCCATTAGTCAATCTCTCCATATATACCAAACAAAAAAGAGGGTAAATTTTCAGTCTATATAAGAATCCACCTCCTATCTTGTACTCAGCTTGAGTACTTGTCAACGGTACTCATTTCTTCTCTTAAAACATATAATTTTTACCATATTCTTCCCTTTAGGGTCGGTTAGTGTATGGGTCACAACATAAAAAATAACTACATTACTAATATGATGGTGATTCACACACACATTAACCATACCATATTATGCATGGGATATATCCAGGGTAAAGAAAAATCATTACCTTCATAGGTTAAAATACATCACATTTCTACATTATGCACCCAAAGTGCAACTACTGTACAATATGGATCATACGATCACAATATTCCCCTAATTCATGACATGAACCATAACAAATTTTATGAATTATACATATGATGAACAAAATGACTAAAATTACAAAATATAGTGAATTGGAATACAACATGTTGACACACGCGATTCATCACAACATGGTGCGAACATCACGATATAATCCAATTCATTATACATAAATTATTTCATAGAACACACCTACATATCATAGAATAACCTAAACATTCCAACACACCGCAAATCCCTAACAAAATTATTTTGACACAAAATGATGTTGCACCTGACACATAAACTCCTCATCGAATCAACGAAAAGGATAGTGAATATTGTATTCACAATCACATTAACATGATAATAAATACCTACTAAGTGACATGCATAACTTGTGCATTCATAATATCACAATTACAACGTTGGTCACATCACAATATATATATTCACATTACTTTTCCCATATCCACCACCACCATATAAAATCATCACAAACTTCATCTATCCCATAGGTTTGAGAGCATCAACCTCCGCTCTAATACCAAATTTAACGCCCACATATTTGACACACAAAATACAACAACAAAATTATTGGAATACTTTTTGCGTCTTTGATTTTCACGCTACGCAACACCACATGGGATCTAAATAAATAATCTAGACATCATGTAGGACACTTAAAGAAACATCAACCCTACTCATAAAATAGATAACATAGTGTAGACATTATTGTCTTACTCAAATGAAGGTAAATCAATATAATGACATAACTACACTAAGAGACAAAATGACCTTTTTATGGTTTAAATATTAATTACATTTATTTTTCCATTATACAAATATTATAGGTTTCTAGTGAATTAAAATGTGTAAGGTTGTAAATTATCTATTTTTTAAAACTGCAAATACTTTTTTTTTTCACATAGCATTATCCTTTAAAAGATAATTCATTTTTTGGTTCCTTTCTCAAATTTCATTAATTAACCATAGCTCATTTGTTAATTAAATTTATTTTAAACGCCTACAAGAATCCCAATATTCATTTTTATGTTAAAGGTTTTTTTTCTCAAAATATGTTTAATTGATGTACAATTTTATTCTCGTTACAAAAAGGAACTAACAAGATGTTAAGGTTCTTGTTTTTTGAGATGTATATTTGTTTTTTAAATGCTACCTTTGCTAGAAAATGGGGAACTATCATAAGGTCAAGAAAGGAATTCCTAGGATTTAAGGGTGATATAGATTAAAAATTCCTCTTCCCATAAACACTCCTTCTCATCATAATAACCTATTTTTCATGTTACAATTTACTATAGTTCAACAATTATTTTAATTTGATTTAAGATTTACACATCATAAATTTATTCTCTTATATATATAAAATTTTGTCTTGGCTCAAATTCTTAATTCTCTACAATTAACAAGAGAATTCCTAAATAAATTATGAAGACATCAAACATACCTTTATTCCCTTAACAAATATCTTATTTAATCTTATTTTCCATTACTCTTACATGGTTACCTTGGACTCTTATTCACATTATTTTATAAAAATTGTAATTCAAATGACACATAATTTACCCTTTGGGGATTCATGAATATAAGGAGGAGCGACCCTATACTTAGGAACTCGTTTCATCATTATTAAAACCCAATTATTAAAGTATATAACAATACAAACCCAACAACTATATGATTTTCAAATTTTATTCCAGGGAACTATTAAAATCGTTTAGTAAAAATCATAATGGTTTATTTCACCAATACCCTTAAGATAGGTCCATGATCTATTAAATTTAAAATAAATCATTGATGGGAAAACTACACCGTATGAGAAAACACATCAGAATCTGCTACTAAGGTTCACAATTATCTAAGAGAGACAAATGGAGTTCAGATGCAAAAGTTATAAAATTTCATGCATTTCAAAATCCTTCTAAGGTAATATTTACAATCATTGCTAAAAAATAAACAATAGCTCCTTTTCTCATTAACATCATAAGAGTTCACTCAATGTATTACATTCATTTCCAATTGAGCGTCTCTACACCCTACCATATGACAAAATTAGAGTAATCAAATGTCCCTGTGCTTGGAAAGTCTTTGTTCCACTTGACGTATTCTAAGAATACAATTTGTCACTTTGTTTGACACTTTACTTGTAAATGGTTCCATTAGGTTTACGTTTAATTATAATTTCACTCAGGGTTTTATGCTTGAATATAGATCAGTCTAAAGGTGAGAAAACATATTCATCCCATTAAACCTTCATAAGGGAAAAAGGTGGTAAAGTTATTTCTAGCACAGGTGACATATTTATCTGTGAGGAATTAAAGAGATCATTAACATGAGTTTATTTCATAGTACAATTAGTGAAATAACTCCACTTGTGTCATTGGTTTCTTATAAAGGGTTCATCCTATTATGAAGTTATCCTAAACTATCTTCTTAATAATATGGTTTACCATTAGGACACCAAGGTCCATAGTGAACATTGAACTCTAACTCGTCCATTAATATGAGTAGAACTATGAAACAAAGAATCGTTAGTGTTATTTTACCTATTAATGACATGGTTACTCAACTTATGTGTTCGCTTTGTGATACGAAACTTAAGTTATAGAAATGATCTTTGAAGAATTTTTTTATGTCTAGGACAACAAGTCTAATTGTGAGGATTAAGGTATTTCTTAAGACATTACGGTTTTTCAAAGCTATATGTGACATGATTGAGAGGGAGGGTATGAAAAAAGGTTTAATATTTAGTGCATTTATATGGATTAAAATATATAAGGTAGTTCCCAAAACTTTGATTTTTATCTATGAACAACAATAACTATTAGGCAGGTGATTGTTTCAGTCGTCTAAACCATGAGATCCATATTTAAATTCTAATGGGATTAACACGTATTAAGTGAACAATATAGTTTTTATCCATTTAATAAATTAAACTATATTCCCTTGTTTTTTCTAGCTAACATATTTGTTCCTACATTAGTTATGTGTCATTCCTACTAGTGTTGTAAGGTTAGATTTAACAAAATCCATATACAAACAACATAGTTTTCCATGTACAAATGCTTGAAATATAAGAGTCCAAGAGGAACAATAGTATTTGACATACTTTTTTTGATAATGAAATTATCTTGTAATTCACTTTCATTTAACATATTTAATTCATATAAATATACAATATCTTAATGTCATCTCCCTGATTACAACATATCATAATCTTAATCCTTCTTGTTCAGATTATCAACAACGAATGGTGTATCAGTCGTAGGACTGGTATAGAAATTCCCTATACTTAAACATTAATCCACACATTCATCATTTCTAACATTTTCAATTAATTAGAGGAGAGAGAGAGAGAGAAAGAGAGTAAGAATGAAAGAAAAATTTAAGAATTTTTTTATTTTCCATTCAAAATGTCATAACCATTTGCATTTCATTTCCATATCAATTTTATTCCAAATCAATTTACATTTCCCAATACATTTATGTTTTCAAATCAACCAAAGTATCATATTCATTTTTGAAGAGAGGAAAAAAAGCACCATAAATTTAAAAATCCATTCATATAAGATAAAAGATTGAATAATATTATACATAGCATTATGAGGATATTATGAGGTCACACGTGTGGCTAGATGTAAAACATGACTCTCAGATGGAGATTCTAGCTAAAGTAGCAAGTTGAGAAGATTGGAGAAAAAATCAAAAGTGATTACAAGATGGTTCTTAAATACTGTCATTTTAAGTTCAATCACAAAGTTTCATGGTCTCTACTTACCACCCCATATATATAGAATTCATTGTGTTTGACAGAAATTGATTACGATGAGTAGAGCTCAAGTTACAAGGATAACTCTAGGGTTGGGTTATCATAATTGCTTTAGCAACTCTTATCACACAACTACTAATGGGCCCAAACACCTCTTCTGAAATTAGTTTTTGAAGGAATTTTAAATGAAAATAATGTGGGATATGATTATGTTATTTAAATTCTATAGGTATGAGGTAGTAGTTTTCATTTTCACTCAAGCTAAGAGATAACCGTTATCTTAAACCGATCATGTTTTATTAAAATGACCATATCAGTATAAGTGATTGATAAGATAAGAGGGTATAGGGATATCACTCACAATTACATTTAATAATTTAAAATAAGTCGATTAATGTTCGCTAATGTGTTTCATGTCACTAGGGGTAATGCAAAGAGTTTCGATTTTGTGGTACATTTGGATGTGGTGCTCCATGTACATGACTTTCAAGATTCTTATTTTTAATATTTACTAGTTCAATTCAAGGTAAGATTTTTCAATTGTTAGAATTACATTCTTTATATTTCAACATTTAGTTTTTAAAATTTAGAAATTATGAAGTAAAATATAGTGCAACGCCAAATGGGTAAAAACATACATTTTTACGATAAAATGGCGATGCCCGCATCATCTTGCTACATTCACCAAGCGCAAACCATGAGAGAAAGTAGGATGAGCTACAAAAAATTGAAAGTTGGTCATATTTTCACTTGAGTAACAGGATGAGATATAATACAAACTTATCATTTACTCTAAAAAACCAAACCCGACTTTGAGGCATACATATGGTTATTTTTGCTGCTTTAATGTATTATTTATACACAACCAAGGAGGCACTAGGAAATTTAAACCAATTTTTTGGGAAATTTGTCCTACCCTTTTCTTGGAAGCTTGTTAAGCATAAAAATCACAACCCTCTATTTTTAAATCCGATGAGTAACACATTCCATGAAGAACTGCTTTTTGGCATGTGCCAAATCCCAAATATCTACAATATTGTTATGCTCGTTAACTACCATACCATTTGAAATTGTATACTGCACAAACCATTAATTTTCTTTAACCTCCATTGGAGTAGCTCTAAGCTTCAAATAAGTTTGACAAGGTAAAAATTTCAAGGTGATTATAGTTGACATTCTCAAACTCAGACTCACAATAGGAAATAGCGCAAAGTAGGTGGGATACCCATCTACCATGGTAAAATAACTAAAAAATTAACATAAATTAGGAGGTAAAAGTAACCTTCCATGGATTCTGTGCTCCCAAAAAATTCAAAATAAAATGGGAAAAATGAATGAGTTTAGAGTAAAAAGAATAAAAAGAAGACCTCATATGGATTTTAAAGGTATTGTTATCTCTGAAACGTGAACCCTGTTGAGAGATGACTGCAGGTTTTCTAAGCTTGCTTTGGATCTCTCACTTTTGTAGATACAATGGAAACATCTCAGGTCCGTGGGTATACCTATTGTTGAGGTGAGTCTCTCGGTATCAAGGCCGGTTCCTTTTTTGATGTATTGTAAACTAATTTTTAGGGGTTTTGAGATTAAAAATGATGACTTTCTCTGAATTTAAAGTGGGGTGATACACCAAACATGTTGCTGGATTTGACTAAGTACATGCACAATTAATTTGATAATGGATTCATGATGCACAAACCAATAGTTTTCAGCAAAATATTAAGGCAAACCACTTGTTGTATTAAGGGAATTATTCACAACAATATAAAAAGATAAATATGAACACTAATATTATGAAGAAATTACTAAATTTTTCAGAAAGGTAAGATGATAAATCAATAAATTGACATTCACAAGAATTAATGAGATATAAATACGACTGTAAATAATTCGAAAGGTAGAAATCAGTTCTCATTCAAAGGGAAAAACTGGAAAAATTTGCTTCTGCACTCATGTGTCCAAAAATTCCTTCTTTTGCCTTGCAATTACACACAATATATAACAATATTATTCACCCATCCCATCCTAAAAATAGGCTAAAATTTGTACTCGCCCATGCATGCTATTTTTATCCATTTATCATGAATAAATAAATGAATAAAAAATAGACATTTCAAAACAATGAGGTATTAATAGCCTGGAACTACAAAAATACATTCGGTCAAACTGTAGTTGAATGATCTATTTTTAATAAATTAAGATGAATAATTTGGCTAATAATAGCCCTTTCTTGTTGTTTAATTCTCCTACAATGTGCATATAATCTTTGTTTTCTAGTGCTTGATGTGACACTTACAATTTGATCCACTTGTAATCATAAATTTAGCACTCTTTAATTATGCCCCTTGGATGCATATGTAAAAAATAACCTCTCTGTGTGAGTAAAAATAATTACTTTATTTGTAAAACTTTAACAAAAATTATCCATGTATTCCACCTACTATGAGGTCCACTTGTAAGTTCTAATGTTGACATCTCCTCTGTCTTCTTGTGGTCACATGTAAAACTGAATCACGTGCAAATGAAAATAATGCCTTTAATCCCAAATACTTAGAAAAATAGCTCTATCTCCACCTATGGGGACCACATGTGCTCATGCCAAAGTAATGCATCCTTTTAATTTCAACTCCTTTGGTATGAGACCTTTGGCAAGATTAAGGTAAAATCCTTTGCATACTCATTGTTTCTTGGTCTTATCTGCCCCATTATGGGCCCTTCTTTGACCATGTGAATTGGCATATGATAATTTGAATAATAATCAAATTGATTATTATACCTTTGGCATATATACTTGATTTCAAAAGCATGGAATATTTTATCATTAGACATGTACTTTGGAATATAATTTATTATATATGTGTTTCGACCATGGCATATTATAAGGTTTGGAATTGTCCACCTTTAATGATTGACCGACCTCCTTTGTAATTATTTTTGATAGACTATAGTATTAAGGCATAATCATTAATTGGGAATACATTCCCCCTCTCCACGAGACCTTGACCCTTTGACTTTGTCAATGGAAATATGAACTCAGGTAGAATTATGCGTTTCCCTATTGATCTCCATGTGTATAATTGTTGAAACCTTGGTTGAGTTGAGGGTTCTTAGCATCGTTGATCTTTTGTACTTGTTTACTCACTAACCGTTGATCCTCTGATCCTTGTAAGAGGAGTATTTGGACTATGGATTGACTCTTCACCATTGATCATTTGTATTGTTGCATCTTGGTCATTTGATCTGTACTTTTTCCTCTGATAGAGTTAGGGTTTACTGCGGTTAGGATTGGAGTTTGCATTGAAAATGGGGGTTGAATCTTGATCATCGATATTTATACCTTTGTGAATTTCACCATTGATGGATCTTGATCTGGAAAAGGGGTAGGTGAAATGTGGATTAACTTTGAATCATCGATCTTGCTACTAGCTCGATCTGAGCCATCGATCTCTTTACCATTTGTTGAGTTTGGTTATTTCATAACCTGAACTCTATCATTTAATTTTCATGCCCATTTTGGAGGGAAAATCCATGGTATTTTTTCTTCATACCGCCATTAATATGTGACCTAGAGCTCGATTGTTTGGCATTCTTTATCCTGTGGGGCTTTGCAACTTCGAACACTTGCCTATTTTATGGTGTTTTTGCCCTATGTGAGCTCTCTGTGCAAGATTTTTTATTATGTCCTCCATTGATGATGACCTTGAGCTCAAAATACTTGGTATACTTGTATATATTTGTTTCTTTCTACCATTTTTTCTCTTTTTGAACTTCTGAGTGAGATTAGTGTAGAGGTGACCACCTTTATTGAGATTATGAGTTCGTTGCCTTTGTTATTGAAGAATTCTGTGAGTTATGTGTGGACATATTTGGGTTCTTTCGAGTTTTCGATCTCTGTAAATTTCACCCCCAATGAACTCTGGGCATGAATGTCTTAATCTTTTGTCATTTTCAAAGGTTCTCTAGTTATCATTGATGACATATTTGACTTTTTGAGCTATTTGTTTCATTCTTGCAATGATAAATTAAAGGAAAAGATAATCTCTCTTTTGTACCAAAAATCGTTTGTTTCTCATCATTTTTGCTTCATTTGCATTGATACTTGTTATTTTTTGTGTTCTCTTACTTGGCCTTTGATAAAATGAGCTTGAAGTGCTTCTGTGGTCTTCATTTTTTAGAAACATTTTACATTATTTGATCTCGCGAGGATTTCAAAAATACTTTTCTGAATTTGGTTAGTCAACTCCTCATTTTGTTGAACCTTTCTGAAAAACTGAAAGATCCTTGTGGCCATGAAAACAAAACACATTTCATCCAACTCTACTTTTTCCTTTTGTGAAAATTATCAACCCAGATCTGGGTTTGCATTCTTGATGACTTCGTAATTATTTGTTAGTCATTTCCTTGCTCTGAAAGTGGTAGATTTGCACTTTAATTTTGTGGGTACTTGTTGTTGCTCTGATAGTCACCAGATTTAGAGCTTGTTAAGCTTTGTTTTGTTATATATGGTCAATTCCCCTTTGTTGTATTGATTCGAGCTAGGGAATAAGCATATATTGGTCATATGTAGTGTTTGAACTTGTGGGACTCCAATTATCTATTTGAAAAAGCTATGTTAAGTTCATTCTGAGTTGTGATTTTAACTGTCGGATTTACTTTCAGTAGCTCGAATCATTTTTTGGATACCTAGAAATTTTTTTTTCCTAATGACTCAAAACATGAAACCTTGAAGTATTTGCAAAAGTGTACCTTTCACTCTTTGATAAAAAACACTTCCTTATTTTGACTTCACTCCATTGTAACTCTATTTAAATGATATTTTCTTGCTTTTTGACATTTACATTTGTTATTTGAGTTCTTTATTGAATTCTTTACATGATGAACAACAGTCTTTGATCTCCTTCTGTATGATAAATCCCTCTTCTGGATGATGAACTTGATTCAATTGGTCTAGTTCTATTTGATTTTTAATGATGAGTATGAATTAATTCCACCCAGTTTGATCATCGTACCTTTGTCATGACTTGTAATGCATTATCTCTTGTTGGAAATTAGACTAGCTGTATATTGAGTGGCCTCTGAGCTTATACAGATTTTCAGCCTTTAATGTTTTGTCTTTAAACTTTGTACATGTTACATTGTTATTTATGGGAATGAAACTGGAAGGACTCCATCCTAAGTAATTTGTACTTCAAGTTATCTCTCTACCAAACCTGGACTTTATCTTCATTCTTCTAGCTACTTTGTTATTGTTTATTCTGTACTTTCATTTTGATGATGGTTATTGAAGGCTTGCTTACTAATCTCTTGAAACCTGTTGCTTTTGAATTCTTACAAGGCACATGCTAAAACTGAAAATTTTGTGCATATTTTAGGCCATTTCTTGTTGTTTGAATTTCATCTGTATCATAACATCTGTATTGTTGATTGTGGAAACTGCATGCTTTTTGTAAGCAAAGAGACTTGCATCTTTATAAGTTGTATTGGGCCTGTGACTAGCTTTAACTTTGAATTTGTTATTTCTTTTGACTTTAACATTGCATCTTGAATGGAGATTTGTAGCCTTTTATTCATGAATTATAATTGATTGATTTAGATAACGAAATAATGCTTGTTGGCCATGTTATGAGATATTGGAGCTCCTTCATTGCTATGAGCATTTGCAATCTAGTGAATTCTGTTTAGTTGTATCATCACCTCATATTTTGTAAGAATTGCATCCTTTCCCTACTTTGTCCTGTACAAACCATTAGTTCATATGCTTTGATGCTCAAACCAATCTATTTAAAGCTTGAATCTCTGACCATGCATCTCTTTCCAACTGCATTTAATTAGAAATTATACCCTGTAGTTTTCCAAGCCATGCAATAAATTATATTTCTTTTGAAAGATGTACCTTCAAAATTCAATGTTAGATTGACAGTGTATTTTTTAGTCATAGCAAAAACTTTAGATTGTTAATGAGTTCCTACAGTCCTATGATCTTGATTTACATTTTACAAGGCATCTCAATTTGATTCCCCCGTTCTTGAACAATAATCCAATACAATTCTGATGTAACCTCATAACAAGTTGTTCTTTGAGTTGTAATCTCTCTCCCATAAATAGTTATGATGATTAGCCTACTATATTCCTTGAGTGTTTGTCACTTTAATCCGTTTGATATACATGTTGAAACTAGCTTTTTATGTGCACTTATCTTGAATAACTGAATATTTTGTACTTGCACTTGTAAATTTTGAAGAGTGTACTTTCCTTATTTTATAAACTCTGAAACAAACCTTTGAAGGCCTCTTTACAACTATAATTTGATCTTTTAGCTTTGATTCTGAGTTGGAAATGTCATCTTGTCCTTTATAATAGCTTTTGCATGAAATTGTACTTGACCGATGTATCATTTGCTTGCTGCACATACCTAATATCTGTTTAACTGTTCTTTAAAACCTATAATTTTCATCCAAAACCTTAGAGTTTTCTCCTTTGTGGTATCTCCTGTAGCTATCATCTTCATGGGTTCTTGTATAGGTTTGTTAATGAAAACTAGAAGATACATTTGCTCATTTCCTGTGTTTTGATGAAAACTTTGCTCTGAAAGAACTGTTATTTGTATCTTGCTTCCTCACTTCTGATTCAGTGTCCCAATACCTTTATTTTATACATCTTCTATCTGCATTTTCCTTTTTATGGAATAACTCATAAATTTGTACCATGTAGATTTCTTCAGCAAGTATTTCCTTTCTGTACAGTAATCATTTTTACAAAAGATTTCTGATTTTTAATCTGTTACATGTACCTGCACATTTAACAAAATAGTTATAAAATATTTAGGCTTTTTGGCCTCTCTTATGTTCCATAGTTTTTCTATTTCCTCTTTCTTTTCTAGGATGATTATGGGAATCATATGTGCTGATGTAGAATACTACTCTTATCAATTAGGTATCTGCATATGATGTACCTTATGCTTTTGTTTTTAAGAAATCCATCTGCATGTAGTTAGATAGTACATGGGTACAAACTAAACCCTGAGCTCAAAATATTGATGAATTTCCTTTTTCGTTTTCAGGTACATCGTGACCACTAGGAGAGTTGGGTAAAATATGGAGTTGAAGATGGACTTGAAGATGAAGTGAAGAAGTCCAGAAGAGAACCCAAGGCAATGATGAGTTTCTTTGATACTCTTTTACTTTTAACTTCATGTATATGTACTTATTTCTTCAGTTGTTATGAGTTACATCCCATGGCTTGTGTGGGAAATATTTGTACTTCTTCATGAATAAATAACATTTAATTTATGTACTTGAGTTGTATACTTCCTTCTGCTTTCAGCTTTATGACATGTATATTGATTGTATAACGGAATAAACAACTCGAACACATAATTAAATGTATTTACATGTAGAAATAATGAATTTTGAAATGCCTGTAACTTAATAATGAACTTTCTTTCTTGTAAACTACAACTTTATTTTGTTGTTCCCAAATTTAGCATTTTCACCTAAACGGTGATTCTCACCTTCACCAAGGCAATGCATTAGTCCTTCATGGCTTTTGTGTTTCCTTGTTGAAGAAAAACACGGAATGACAAGCTATGTGAGGTGTTACATTTTGTAACAACACACATAGCTACAGATTACATGTAACTAATCAATTGTTGCAACTGAAAAACATGATAAAACTGTAATGCATTCCCCTAGTTAGGTCCACTTCATCAATACCATCTATTGTAACAAAGTTTTGAGTTTCCCATTTTTGCACAAGTGTAAAAATTGTCAGAATTTCTGGTAATCCTATGGGGAAATATTTCTCCTAGCTTGTAGACCAGTGCCTTGATCTTGTCTATTGGGAATGGATTTAAAGCATAGAACCAAAAATGTCTTTTCGAGAAAAAAAACTAAAGTTGGGAAAGGATGTAGAAACCAGATTGCGTGGATGAATGCACTTATTGAATTGAAAAACATTGCAATGTGCATGAAAGCACTTATTGAAAGGAAAATCCTACACTAACCAGACACTGTAGGATTTTCAATAACAATGTTTATGAAACATACCATTCAAAGGAATAGGAAGTTCCTCTCAATTCAGCCTTGAAAGCTGAAAATCATCGTGTTCTTTACAAGCTAAAATAATTTAAGGACCACTCCAAATTGTATAAAACTTTGTGTGGTTTCTTAGCTTTGCATGATCAACATCCCATTTTAATACAATGTCTCCTTCATTGAAGACTTTGAACTTATCCTTATTATCTAAAGTTTCCTTTATCTATTTTTTATTCTTTTCCATGTTCAGATAAGCTTGATCTCTTAGTTCTTGCAACACCATTAAGTCAACATAACGAACATGTAATGGTTTATTCTCAAGTAATTCCATCTGATGCAACAAATCCAATGCAAGCAACTGAACTGAGATGGGCATTTTTTCCTCTCTTCCTTAAAAAATCTTGTACAGTGAATTGTGAAGTCATCTTTTAGGAGTCACTTTGTTTGCCTAAAGTGCTTAATTCAACATTAGATACTGAATCTCTTTGGTTGTATTTTATTTTTCTTGTAATTATCCTCAAAATATTCTTATTAGTAATTTTAGCTAATCCATTACCTTGTGGGTAATAATTAGATGATGTACTTAAATAAATTTCAAGGTTTGATAGCCTAATATGTTACCTTTTGCACCAAGAAACACTAAGGCATTATCTAAAATAATAGTTTTTGGAACACCAAATATGTAAACTATACCTTTGTAACAGGATAGTATTGAAGTTTCATTATCTTATTTTAAGGCTATTGCTTCAGTCTATCACATAAAGTAATTTGTAGCAGTAAATATCAACTTGTGTCCCTATGACGAAGGTGGATTTACCATGCCAATAAATTCGAGACCCCACTACATGAATGGTTGATCCAACGAAATAGGTTACAAGTGTAGTGAAGCTAAACATTGTTTTCCAACAAAGAAAGGACATTTCTTACACTTTCTGATCCATTCAAAGGAATCCTTGAATATGTTGGGCTAATAGTAACTAGCTTTCAGGATTTTTAAGGCTATAGTACATGCTGAAAAAGGGACCTCCTACGGGTCCTTTATGAAATTCAGATAATAATTGTTGAATTATATCATAATCAATATATCGCAACAAAATTCCATTTATATATTTTTAAATTAACTTGTAACTTGAAATATCTTCATTTGTTCTTGTCCATACCTTCCAGATCAGTACCGCACGTTGTAGGTAGTTAACCAAATCAGTCATCCATCTTTATTCCTGAACTTCTTGACTGAGTTCAGGTTTTTTATTTTCTTGTTTTACCATGGTTTTTTACTGTTTATATGTAACTATTATCCCCAGATCATAGCACCCTTATGTTTACACAAGTGCATATACTTGAGCTCATGGAGTGATTGGATAACATGGGTACTATCTCCAAGTTGTGGGACTTTCTACATGAGATAGACCTTAGGAGAAAGCTAGTTCTTGCTCCTAAACTACCTCCCACAATCTACTCTAATGCAGGAAAAAATAATTGTCTTAATCTAAATTTCCAAGGGACCAAAGAGAGAGAATGTATAGAAAATGCAAAAGTTATGACCTTTTGAGTGCGGGTACAATAATAACTGTCTTAATCTAACTTTCCAAGGGACCAAAGAGAGAGAATGTATAGAAAATGAAAACCTACACTAAAGCGGTGATACACGAGAAAAGGAAGGGTGATGGTAGTCTTCAAATGTGTGAGATACAGAAGCAAAGTGCAAACCAGAAGGGGTGATGACAGTTCTCCATAATCTAGCAAAATGCATTCACAACAATATTTCATACATGCACAATAATAATGAGTCATTAAAAGAGCATTAAAATAGACACAATATTCTTGTAATCAAGGTTGAAAGTGAAGGAAGAGTGTTAGAAAACAAAGGAGCGGAAGATGCATCCACAAAATTGTATTTTATTGCTTCACGATATGCACCGTTCAATCTATTTCAAGATAAGGGCTTGGATCACCATGCAAGGAGTACACTACAATATCCTGCACAACATTGGTTTCACAAATAAATTTTGATAGATATTTTCTATAACAAACTCCTCCCTTTTACAATGAGCCCAACACTCCAATTTATAGAAAAAGAAGAAGAGAGAGAGAGAGGGAAACTGGAAATGTAGAAATCTATCCTTCAACAACTTATAAGATACATTAAATAGATTTAAATGATTGTATTTTACTTGTAAAATCCTCCCCATACTATCCCTGGTGCTGAAGCAGAGAAAGAATGATGACCATGCCTCTTAATTGCACTCTCAACTACTAAATAAAAACACTCTTATGAATCCGGCCACATTTTAAGAAAAATATCAATTTATTTCTCATAAAATAAAAAATTTAATGATTCCTATGTGTTGGTATTGGAGCCATGATTCCAATGGTACTAATTTTGTGCGATTTCGTTGAGAAATGCAAAAGTTATGACCTTCATGAGTGCGGGTAGCTATTTTGGGTCGGTCAGGCATTTTCTGTCATTTTTTAGGAACGATAATTAAATGACTGTAGCTGAATATGTTTATTTTATTTAAATATATCAATCCTCATAAAAATTATGAAATCTATTTTTAGTGACACAGAGGATGTCGTGCTCATTTTAGAAAGTCCAATTTTATTAAAATCAGAGCTCGGAGTCAAAAGTTATGCCCATTCGAAGTTTTCATGTGAAAACTATCATTTTTCTTTGTTATGCGGATTTCCCACTTTCCAGCAACATTCCATAGATTTTTTTCTCTATGGATTTTTGTGGATTTCTATAGCTATTTGTTCTACGGAATTTTTCTGTGGCTTCAAAGCTGTTTTTTTTACGGAGTTTTTCTGTGGCTTCCACAGATTTTTTTTATTTTTATTTTTATTTTTACAAAATCCTTCAAATTTTCTTGGATTGGGGAGTTAAAAAAAGATGTAGAGCGCCTCAAAGCCAAATTTTCTTGGTTTTACTCAATTTTCTCAAATTTTGCTGAGAAATGAACTCATTTCCCTCTGAAAACCCAAGCTTCACCATGAAGCTCTATTAACTGCCCAAGTTCAGTTTTCTTCTTTTGTCCATTTTTACCAAAGCGACGTAAAAATGGATAACAGTAAATTTAGCATGTTGTTCTAAATCATTTGATTCTGTAGTCTATTGTTTTTCCAAATAAAATTTTTTGATTATCACACAAACCTTTTCCTCGAAGTGTTTTCACAACACAGATGTCAACATCATATACCATAACTTGCGTAATCCATCCTTTTCTCTTCTCATTGAGCTCTGTTTTCAACAAGAACACTTTATCACTTGGATGAGAGACTAAGACATGTATCTGAATTTTTGAAAGCATGTACGTAAAGTTCTTGAATCCTCTATATACTGAAAGTACCTATTTCTCAAGAAAGTTGTACCTTGTCTTGTAGTCATGCAAGCTTTGTCCAAAGAAAGAAATTGGTTGCTTAGTGTTTTCATCATTACTTTGAGTTAAAATAGTTGAAATAGTCTCAGCTACTGTAAGTGCATACATTGTAAAATATTTATCAAAATTTTGAATTGCAAGAGTAGGAGCTTGTGAAATGGCTGGATTAATGGCTTCAAATCCTTTTCTCCCCTCGTTGGTCCAAGAGAATGTCTTGTCTTTATTTAACATGGTTGTTAATGGCTTGAATAATGTTGTAAAATCATGAAAAAATATTCTAACAAAGTTGATTTTCAAGAGAAAAAATTGTAATGATTTCTTATGATGAGGAAAGGACAATTGTCAAATAGCTTTGATTCTAGAAGGATCAATGCCTAAACATTTTTTATAAACAATATGACCAAGCAATTTACCTTGATGCACTGAAAAAATAGATTTTTCAAGATTCAAATATATTCCAAACTATATGTAAAGATGAAAAGTCTACCTTAAATGCATTAGATGTTCATCAGAATTCTTTTAAAATACAGTAACATCATCTAAGTAAACCAATATGCATTTATTTAATAAGTTGTGAAAATCCATGTCCATTGCACATTAAAATGTTGCACCAGGATTGGAAAGGCCAAAAGGGATTCTTTTGTAAGCATAAGTAGTCCATTTCATGGTTCTGAGGAGGTAATTGAGGAGAAGAAATAGAGATAGGATATTTGTCTCAATATATTTACTATTTAGAAGCACATTCATTATTTATACGGAGAAGTAATAATACTCTCCACAATGAATGGAAAGATTACAAACTAGGAGGGAATAATGGAATAAGTTCAAAAAAACTCTCCTAATTATTTAAACGAATTGCTACATAAACTTATGCCAACATTCCCCCCTTTATTACATTATTCCTGCAAATGTAACCCCTAAAAATTTTAAATTTCACTTTTCCAAGGGATTTGGTGAGAATATCAGCTACTTGTGATTTGTAGGATAGTACTAGAGTTGAATGTTATGGAGATAGAAACAACATTCTGCTTCTTTCTTATCCATGAGATAGGTCCAAATCTGAGATGAAATATGTATTTTGTGGTTGACTTCATGTCATCAACAGATCCGGCGTGGTCCGAGTCAATGTATCCATGTAAGAAGAATTAAACATTATTCTTATATTTCATACCATAATAAACTATACCTCAGACATACCTCAAATAATTCTTTATTGCAATCTACTAACATTTATTCAACTCCTACATGAACCTAGAAAGATAGCTGACAATTTATCATAAGTCTTTTTTGGTATATGTCAAGTAGATGAGTCCTCCAACAAATTTCCTGTAGAGAGTAGCATCTACTTGAGGTGAATCCAGGAATCGTGAGAGTTTTAAACCTTTTACCATGTGAGTGGATATAGGTTTGGAGTTTGACATTTTATACTTTTCTAGGAGTGTCTTGGCATACTTTATTTGGGAGACAAAAATGTGATGCTCCTTCTTCCATATTTCCAAGCCAAGATAGTAATGTAGTAGCCCCAAATCTATCATGTTGAAGGCTCTTTTGAGATCATTGTTCACAATATCAACCTAATATTATAAACTACCAGTGATCATAAGATCATCCACATACACTACAAGAATGAATATTTCTTTTCCTATGTTCTTTATATTCACATTAGAATTTGAGGGGCTAAATTTGAACCCATCTTCAAAAGGTGATCATCGATCTTCATATATCATGACCTTGGAGCATGTTTCAGTCTATATAATGATTTGATGAGGTTACATACCTTCTTAGGATGCTCTTCATCAAAAAACCCTTCAAGTTGGGTCATGTACACTTCTTATTTTAGATCATAATTTAGAAAATCAATCTTGATGTCCATCTGCTGAAGTCTCCATTATTTCTATACTGCAAGTGCACAAACAACTTTTATGGTCTTGATCTTCATAGTGGGTGTAAAGGTTTCTTCATATTCGATGCTCTCTTTTTGAGAATATTATTTTTCTTCAAGTCATGATTTATGTTTTTCGATGTATCCATCTACCTTATATTTTCTCTTGAAAACACATTTACAGCCTATGGGTTTCTTTCCTGTAGGTAGATTGACGAGTTCCCATGTCCGATATTTCTTGAGTGATTCAATTTCTATATCCATGGATTCATGACATAGAGGTTGACTGACTACTTCACAGACATTATCAGGATCATAGCTATTAATCAGTGAACTCATGAGTGTAAATTTTACCTCATTTCTTGTTTGACTCCTTGTTTTGACTCTGGATGATGTATCTGGGAGTTGTTACAAATGTGAGTCTTTGATGGTGACTTTTACCCACTTCAGATGAGAACTTAGCTTATTTTGCGAAGACCTATGTCGTTTCTATGTGGATTGATGTGGAGTCACATTCTCATAGTTCTCCAAGTTCAAAAAATAGCTCTCCTCGTAGAAAATCTTTTCTCTGAGTAGTCTCCTCTGGCTGATCATCTGATTCAGAGACTAGCCAGTGATAGGTGGTTGGTAATGGTTCTTCTGTTATCAATACTAAGTCAAAGGATAACTCATCAGAAATAATGTCTCGAATCTCAAATATTTTCTTCGTCTCAGCATCCATGAGAAGGTATTCCTTCGAGGTATAGTTGTAGCCATGGAGGATGCACAGGAATGTCTTTGGCTTGAACTTTATTTCTCTTTTGAAATGGGACATGCATGTATGTTGTGAAACTGAATACTCCTAAATGAGAAATTGAAGGATTTCTACCACTCCATACCTCTTCTGGTGTTTTATTTTTTAGAATATTTTTTGGTGCCCTGTTGACAAGATATACAACTTTTTGTATTGCTTCATCCCAATAGAGTTCCTCTAGCTTTATTGTTGTTAGCATTCAGTGAGCCATCTCCATCACAATGTGATTACAAATCTCAACAATGTTGTTTTATTGGTGTTTGTAGGGAGCAGTCAAGTTATTCTTAATGCCTTGTTGGTTTAGGAAGGCCAAGAATTTCTTTGATGGGAATTTCCCCCCTCGATATGAGTGAAGTAGAAGAAGTGGTTTTCTAGTTGTCTTTGAAAATTGAGGATATAAATTCTGGAAATGTTGAACAACATCAGTTTTATTCTTCAGGAAATAAACCCACATCATGTGAGAGTGGTTATCAATGAACATTTGGAAGTGCTTGTATCCTGAAAATGAAGTAAGCAGCAGGCCATTTAGATTAGTATGAACTACCTCCAGACACTTCTTGGCATGAAACGTGCTTTCTTGAAACAAATCCCTACGTTCTTTTTCTGCAAGATATCAAAGGAAAATAGGAAAGGAATTGGATAATCTAGGTAGTCCATGGACCATTAATTTTGAACTCATCTAATACAATGAACTAAGTGATAATGGACAATATCGAAAATGTTAGAGCACTATAGATTCTACTATTGAGGCAGACAAAGCTACTACAGAAGATGAAATAGTATCTAAATAAAATAACTTATCTTTTAGAAATTATATAGTAATAATTGTACCTTTTCACAATATGAAGCATGATTTAATGCCATTTTGAACAAAAAGTTCTACCTTCAGGTGATTATTCAAGAGTTGAGTTACTTACAAGAGGTTGCTAGTCAAGCCAAGAACATATAGTACCTTTGTAAGTGTACATTTTTGTGGTCCCAGAGGAAAGGTGAAATGGCCTATAGCTTCTGAGAATGTACTCTTTGTCATCATCTATGTGAACTCGATCTCTAGTTGGTTATTTGTTTAGTGTATCAAACAACTTATTTTAACCTGACATATGCTTGCTTACACCCAAGTCTATCAGCCACACTGTCTTCATGGATTGCGAAGTCTGAGAGACTAGTATAAGCTTCTTACCTCAATGGGCTCCTTCTGATGTCTCCTCAGCATATTAATCATATTTTTTGGGATGTAATATGTTCCTTCTTCTTTGTTTGGTGAGGACATAACTTTGAGTTTTGAAAATATTCATAGCTGGATGTTCTTTTTTGACTTAAAAACCCCTGTTTCAAGTCATTGTACCAGTGTTGGTTGTATAAATTTGATGCAACCTATTTGATGTTTGATCTTTTTGTTTTTTATTTGGTTTTTTTTGATTTGGCTTCTCTAGGGGACCCTTCTGATTCTTTTGGCCATAGTATGGCTTCAATAACAAGGTTGTATCCTAAGTCTCCTATTGGGCTGAATCAATGGGCACTTCCTGCTACATCAATTTCACAAGTTCTCTGAATGAAAATGTTTTTTTAGACACATTCAAGTGTCATAAGGAACACGTGGAATTGAGAAGGGAGTACTATCAAGGTGATCATCATGAGAATTTTTTCATTCACCATTTCACTGAGTGCTAATAACTTCTATCGCAGCTTAGCCATGTGACGTAAGAACTCCTCAAATTTCTCATCTGACCCCATAGAGAGGGTGTGCAAATTTTGATTAAATATAGAGGATCTTGGTCTAATTTTTTACTTCATAAATGGTTACCAACTTGTCCTAGACCTCTTTTGGTTTCTGCACATTCTAAACATGCGGTTGCACAACATCACTGATACTGAGCATTATCAGCATCAAGTCTTTAGAAGTAGCCATCTAGTACTTCATTAATTCATTAGGAGTTGTGGGAAAAATCAAAAACCCTGTGAAAATTACCCATACTTCTTCAAACTGAAGAATTATCCTCAGTTTTGTTTTCTAGGATGAAAAATTTGGCCCTTTTAGTAACTGAGCATCTGAGAGTAGAAGTTGTTGTACAAACATTGTAAATTTTTTTATTTATTTGTTGATTCCAAGAGATATTCCAATGTTACTCCACTGATGAGAAGTACCAGCTCGTAGATTCTCACGATACTCATGTGCTAAAAGATGGCGACACTTTGTGGGGGCATTCGTCTTCATCTACGCAATCAACATCATATCCGGCTTCTTGTTCTTCTTGAACTCTCTTTTCCTAACATCTGACGTCGAAAAGGAAATGTTCCAAGAGTCCTTTACAAACCAATTCATCAAAGAGAAGGTTGTCTATGTTGCGTAGCTCGTTAAGATGTGTACTGGAGATTATAGGAGCTTCTGGATGGTGTTCTATGGCTTTTGAGTTGATGTTGTGGCTTTTAGTATTCTCTATCATGTAATTCACTCTTGTCATTGGGCGTATCTTAGAGAGACTCCATGTTTCCTTGGTAGAGTATTCGTCTATAGGAAACTAAAGGCACATTTTTTTTGATGATGCAGGTGATTTATAGGCTTCACATAGCCAATTATTCTCTCCCTTGTGCTACCTTTATTGAGGCTTCCTCTTGGGGAAATTTCTGTAACTTCTCATCCTAGCAATGTCTTTGATCTTCCACGATGGAAAAAACTCTTAGAAGAGAATCCAACCCATTGGTCGCAGACTCAAGTATCTTTTGTGCATAAACAATGCTCTCAAAGGTAAACAAACACCTAGATTGTGAAGATCTTGTCCCTCAGGAATCAAAAAAGGTCTAGTAGCTTACAATTTCTTAACTGAATCTTGTTAAGAATGTAAATCCTTGTCGAAATTTCCATGCAGCTCTTTTCTTCCACAATTCCTTTTTTTCCATGCAGTTGTTTTCTATTTCTCACGTCCAAGGAAAATTTAGAATAAAAAATTGGTGGTTCTCTATTTCCTAAAAGAATTCCACGCAGATCCACATTCAGGTGCTTCTATTAAATGAATTTCTCACGCTAATGAATGATAATTCTCTCACACTGAACAAAGACATTTTTTCTACATGGCCACGAGAAAGGGAAGGTCATTCATGTAGGTTTTTTATAAATTCAATGAAATGTTTTGTTCCTCCATATATGTCTGCCTCCTTCGCAAGGCACTTCAAATATTTATTTCTTCCTCATGCACATCCTTCTAGGAATATATTTCAACTAGAATTTCAACGTAGAAGTAATAATTTAATTTTGTAGGTTCCTATAATATTTCAATGTCCAGGATTTTACAAAAAACAAATTCACCACTAGCAATTTCAACGTCCATGGAAATTTTTTTGCTCCAGATAAATGTCTCTTCTTCAAATACACGCTCTGGTACCAAATTATGAGGAGTTTAATTTAGGAGAATAAACAGAGATAGGATATCTCTCTCAATATATTTATTATTCATAAGCATGCACATTATTTATAGGGAGGAGAAGTAACAATACTCTCCACAATGAACAAAAAGATGCAAAAATTAGGAGAGAATAATGGAATAAGTTCAAACAAACTCTTCTAATTATATAAAATAATTGTTATGTAACCTTATGCCAACAATGGTGATGGTTTTTTTATATCTGTCTTCTTCATGCATGAGGATTTGATTCTATCCACTTTAACCATCCAAAAGAGACAATTTTTCTGAACTAGATACTATTCTCCAAATCTGATCCATATTTGGAAGCAGATAATGATGTTTTAATGAATCTTTATTAAGGTCTCTAAAATAAACACAACCTAGTTTTTCCATTTTTTTTTCAAATCTGAACAAGATTAGCTACCCAACTTGAATGCTTAACTACAAAGATAATACATGATTCGATCAACTTAGATAACTATTTTTCTCATTAATGGCTCAATCTTTTGATTTATAGGCCTTTTATTTTGCATAAATGACTTGGGAATTCTAGTCGTAACTCTATTGTATGCTAAGCTAAAATCAGATTAACATCCTCTCAGATATTGGTATTTCGAGGAAAAAACATCTTTGAATTCTTTACATAATTAGACAAATGACTTTTTTTCAGATGGGGAACATACCTTTCCAATAAATAGTTTCTTTTCATCATCCACTAAGATTTCTTCATAGTTATCTCCATGGGTTGAAATATTGCCTTTGTCTTTTCTTAACTGATCATCATAACTGAAAAATGTCTTCTAGTGTAACCAATCCTTGAGGAAACTTGTTTGTCTTCAACTAAACAATCTGGTCACCATAGAAGTGCTTTAGTTTTTCCTTATTTACTACAGAAAATTTAGCTTCTTGCTATAAAAACCTGCATATATGTTCATCATCTTCGAAAACTTTCCAATTTTCTTCATTATCAGGTACTGAAGGTCTGATAATTAGCTTTATATGTGGTTATACTTTTCTATTTTGATCTATTCTAGTACATCAAAGCTAACACCAACTGCTACAAGTTTGTTCTACATGTATGTTTTTTTCAGCTCTTGGGATATATTGAATGTTAATAACATCAAAATCATCCAATAAGTGTGAAACTCTATGTTTGTAAAATTTCAACAATGAATTCTTACACACATTAAAGTTTTTCACTTGATTAATAACTAACTCTGAATCACCAACTAACTTGTAAAGTGATGATACCTCTCTTTCTGGCCCATTGCAAGCGCATGAATTAATGCTTTGTATTCAACTACATTACAAGTACAAGAAAACTACAGACTTAACACTGAAAAGTAACTTTTTCTTGAAGGGGAAGTAAGCATTAAAACTGCACCTTGTCCTTTCTAAATTTTTAGCTCCATCGAAGTGAAGCTTCCATAGCCCTTCTGATGTTTTTTTCTATTTTGGACAGCAAGGGAATTGGTGCATTTTCTTCATGCAAGTAATAAACACCAAACAAATCTTCTTCATACTTCTTTGAAAGGGTCATAAGCATGTTATTCTTGAGTCTTTTCATCCATAAACAAATTAGAAACACCATCTAGTGCAGAAAACATGTGTTGTAACATCAAAATCAGATTGATCTAAAGCTCCATAATTTGCTGCAACATTTGAAGCATGAGGCTAAATAAGAAATATAGCCAAAGGCTCTGAATTTATAGTAACCTTAGTTCCATACCTTGTAGTGAAGAACAAAAATGACCAATTTGAAGAGAGATAACCTCCTATTTTTGTCTGTAAAATCTCGTGATAAACATAAGGAAAAATAGGGAGGTAAATCTACAACAGTCACATCTTGTAATATGGTAACATTTGGGGAAAACATGTAAGGTTACCTCCAAATTTTAGATAATGCCAATTGTGTTGGTTGCTATCCCTTCTAACTGCAACACACTTTTCTCTTGTAGGTACATACTTACAGGCCCAATTTTTTCTGCAATTACTTTTGGCATAAATGTGTTACTTGCACCACTATTAACCATATAGTTATGAACTAAATGATCTCCAATAATCAGAGATAGATAAAATGGTGGTGGCTTCTTGATATCATGAGCGTTTAAGACCTTTTGAACCATCCATTTATCTTCTTTAATTTGGTCTTGCTCCATTGTTCCAAGGACCATGTATGCTTTCTTGGGCTTCCTTTTTTGCTAGTTTTGATGAAATGTGTAGCTTAGCAAGCTCATGAGAAAGTAACTTTTTCTTCCATTGAATACTTAGATCATCCCATAGATGAAATATTAATATTATGTTTCTTCATTACATCAACAATGTTAAAATAAGTAACCATTTTTGAAACAATCTTCTATTGTTTTAGCATAAGCTTTAGAAAAAAATGACTCTGCTTCAGCAACTTTTGAAATCTGAGGTATGAAGAGTCTTCTAGGATCAGGCTGTAATTGTTTTTGTTGATCCTTTTGAGATGGGCTGCAATTAGCTATTTTTTTTAGGAACAATAGAGACTATTACTGTTTTTTGACCTTCACTTGTTGTTTTATCAGTGAATAGTGGGCATAACAAGTTTGTTTTGTTATTTTCTCTCTCTTGAGCCTTTTCCTGAGACCTAGTTGTGACTGCCATAAAATCTTCCTCTCTAAAGCTGACTAGATTTTGTTTTGGTGGTTTTTGAGTATGAGCTTCTTGTTTCCCACCCTCTATTTGAGGCTTGAATAATGCTTCAGGTTGAGCCTATGTGCAACAAGGCTTATATTCAGGAATGCATTTGGACAATTGGCAGTTGAATGAGGTTGATTACAAGGTTGACACCATTCTTCTGAAACCATGTTAACTGGAACGAGAGTTCTAGATGTACTAGGGGATTTTAGGTCAAATTTTCTTGGCATTGATATGGTGGTCTATAATTCTGATTTTTCTGATAAGGCTTCTTATTCTATTGATTTTTCTAATTTAACTGATAAGAGCTTGATAAGGCCTGCTAGGCTGAGCTAATTTGTTTTCAATTGATGTCAATTTGTTACCCATAGTTTTATATCCTTGAATACATCATCTGATGGAGCTAAAACAAGTAGGCTCTATAATGGTAATAGGTTGTGGAATAGGTAACAAAATCTGCTATAAAAGAAATTGAAGGCCTTGGTGCCAATTTACCTAGCTTGAATAAATATTGTTTTCCAGCCCTAATGGCAATATCATAAGCTGTTGGGAGAGTATCTCCTCCCATAGACTTAATCATAGTTTAAAATATCATTGTTTAAAGCTCTTAGATAATATAGAAAAGCATGGTTAGCTTGAGGCTTAACACTAGCTAGAATTCTTTCCCAAGTTCTAGCAAAATAGATATTGAAAGCTGGCCATAAATTCATGAGGGGATATTTTAATTTTAGACAGATGCTCTATGAGGGATAAATGATCATAATGAACTTGAAATTGCTTAAGTATTTTTTCTCCTAACTCATCCCAAGTTATTATGCTCCCAATTTCTAATGCTTCTATACCATCCATTAAAGGTGCAAGGTTTTTCCTTTAAAGGATGCAACTAAAAGTCTTAAGGCTACATCTTCATGAGTTATATTATGGACCAACACAAAGGGTTGCACCATTGGGAATAAAAGTTGATGGACAAATATATTAAATTAGCAATACATACACTCAAAATTAGACAAAATTATAGTAATCTATGTGGGAGTGACTTGGTATTTTTTTTTAAAAAATCGTTTTAATTTTCACCAGTGAATGAAGGTAAATTTTTTTCATGGCACTTTCCATTGGCCATAATATCATGATAAATAACATGTACATAATTACTAAAGGGATAAGTGAAACCATTAGTAAAGGTCACAAAATTCCTAGGTGGTTAGTTTTTAATAGCCATTGGAATAACTGGGATTTGAATAATTGTAAACTAAAAGGATTAATACGTGGTGAAGGAAGATTAGGAGGAGGGTTTCATAAACTAGGCCTATTATAAGGTAAGGTATTGCAACTCTTCTTCTTCTTGTAGAATTGAAAGGTAAAGAAATAATCTCAAAAGAAATTCCTCTTACCGATGATCTTGTAGTCACTTGTAGGCATGGAACATGCTACAAAAATGGTATGAAATCAATCTTACGGAGTCTCCAAATAAATCTTCTTGATCTTTAGAATAAATTGTCTGTAGCTTGTGCTCCCAAAGTGACTTTATGTTACTGTAAATCTGCTGTAAAGTTTTGTAATTTTCCATGCAGATCAGATTCGTTTTCCCACCGGGCATGCCAAAAACTATTATCTCTTCAAGAGTGCACCCTTGTTGAAATATTATAGCAAGGAGTTCTAATATTACTCTGGATCTCTCACTTTCATAGATACAATGGAAACACCTTAGGTCTGTCGTGGGTATACCTATTCTTGAGGTGAGTCTCTGGTATCAAGGTCTGTTTCTTTTTTATGTATCCTAAACTAATTTGTATGGGTATTGAGAGTAAAAAAATATGAATGTAATTGAATTGAAAATGGGTTGATACACCAAACTTGTTGAGGGATTTTATTAAGTGCATACACAATTAATTTGAGAATGGATTTTTGATGCATAAACCAATAGTTTTCAGAATAATATTAAGGAAAAACATGGTGTATTGAGGGAATTAGCATCACAACAACATAGTAAGATAAACATTCACACTAATATTATGCAAAGATTACTAAATTTGTGCAAAAAGGTAAGATGATTAATCAGGAAATTTGACATTCATAAGAATTAATGAGATATACACACCATTGGAAATAATTGGAAAGGCAGGAAATCAATTCTCATTTAAAGGGAAAAAACTAGAAAAAAAATTCTTTAGCACTCCTATTTTCAAACATTTCTCCTTTGTAGCCTTACAAGTTGCACACAATATATAGCAAGATTATACACCCATCCCATCCTAAAAATAGGGTAAAATTTGTACTCACCCATGCACCCTAATTTTATACCTTTATCATGAATAATATAGAGGAATAGAAATATAGCATTTGATTACAATGAGGCATTAATAACCTTGACTACAAAAATTACATTTAGTCAAATCTGTAGTTGACTAATCTATTTCTTTAATAAAGATGAATAATTTTGCTAATAATCACCTTTATTGCTGTGTAAGTCTCCTCTGAAATGACTGCAATTGCAATCTTCTGATCCTCTAGTTCTTGATGTGACACTTGCAATTTGAGCCACTTGTAATCAATAAATTTTAGAGGATTCTTTAATTCTTCCCCTAAACTGCACATGCAAAAAGAGACTAACACTCCACTGGCTCGGGTGAGCCCAAAAATAATTATTTTACTTGTAATACTTTTACAAAAAATTCACCCATGTATTCGATCTAATGTGAGGACCCACTTGCAAGTTCTGATGTTTACATATTACTTTGTCTCGTTTCTTATTGTCACATGTAATAATTGAAATCATCCTGCAAGAAAATAATGGCTTTACAAATACTATTGAAAAAATGAGCTTCAATCTTCGGTATGTGGGACCCATTCCTTTTTGATGTGCACATCCCAAATGTAATTATCCTTTTAGGGGTTTCAACTCATTTGGTGATAGATGACCTTTAACTCAAGATTGGAAAAATACTTGATTATACTCATTGGTGTTTTGAGGGTTTTATCTTCCCCATCATGTCACAATTGACCGTTTGAATTAGAAATATGATACTTTGATGCTACGTAACCATTTCTCTCATTAGAACTTGTGGTTCAAAACACTAGGTGTATTTGAAATGGGTCATGAGAATGGCTCTTAAGATTGGCATGTACATTTGGAATATTATACAGAAATCGACTAAATGTTGCAGACCAAGGTAAGATGATTAATCAGGAATTTGGACAGTTCACAAGAATTAATGATTATATCACACCTCCTGTTCTAATTATTGTGAAAGCATAGAAACAATTCTCTTCAAGGGATAATAACTGACAAAATTGTCTATCAGCACTCCTAATTATCCCTCCTGCATTTGACCTTAACCATTTGACACAATTGTTGGAAAGATATTCAATCTGGCATCCTAGAAAAATTTCCCAAAAATACTCGCCCATGTATGCTAATTGTTAAACATTGTATTATGAATTCTAAGATTCGTAAAGGGTTATATTTTGAACATATTAATATTCTCTCACAGTTAATCAATTTGATCCTTCAACAATATATTTAGTTGGATCTGTGAGTTCACTGTTCTCTATTTCTTGAATCCTTTGTACTAGTTGTATAATTTGGTAATAATTTTTCTGCTTACTTGTGCAAACCTCCTTGTCCAACTTGTGGATTTAATATTTGTCTTTAGTGCTTCGGATGTGACAATTGAAAAATGGGTATTGACTCACTTGCAATGATCAATTTTATACACTTTTGAATTTCCCCCCTTGGCTATTTGCACATGGCAGAGAGGTAAGTGTCTATGTGAGACACTTCAAATAATTATCTTTACTTGTAACATTGATGCAATTGATTCTTCTACAGAGGTCTAAGTTTGGTTACTATGAGATCTACTTGGATGTAACATGTTCTGATGTTGACAACCTGAACTCTGTCTTCTTCTGATTCATCATGTAAATTTGTGAATCATGTGTAAATTTTATTTAGACCACCTTACGCATTTTCCTTCAGCTTAATTCCCTTTTCAATTCTTTCTCCCACTGTAGGTACCTCTGCAAATTCAAAAGTTGCATTAGAATTTCTATTGGCGAATTATTTCCCTTTCCCTGAGGTTGATCTCATGCTACATTAATGATGCTTGTTGATCATTTAAGCCTTCTATTAATGATGACATCAAGTTTAAAATACTGTGGAATAATACGTATATATTCAAGATGAATGAATCATGACTAAGCTTTGGTCCCTTCGGATTATGTACGTGCATTATTAGTTTGAGATTATTACTTGGCCCTTTGATTGTGATTATTGATGTTCATAGCTTTTGACTCCTTGAACGAACTCTGTGATTATCATGTGACTCACTGGTTCTATTATTGCCATCTTTATCAATTTGGTCCCTCCTATGAATTCAAGTCATGAATTTTTGATTTTCCAAAGCTATTTTTGGAACGTTCAAACCTAGTTATCATTGACTGTGCATAGTTGGACTCTTTAGCTATTTGTTTCATTCTTCCAAGTTGGTTAATTAAAGGAATAGGTTAGCTCTCTTGATACTCCAAACCATTTTTTCTATAACATTTCATTTTATTGGATTTTGCATACATAACTCATGTTATTTGTTATATTTACTCTGAGATGACAGAGTAGCAATTTTAAATTGGTTGAACTTGATTAAGTGATGGTTGTGAGTTTCATTTTTCACCTTTGATCATCTACTTATTTATTCAACTCATACTTGGTCATATTAATCCTAAGGCAATTTTTCTGTAGTTTGATCATGTGGTTTGCATTTATTTGGAGTACCATTGATCTATAGCGTAAAATTATATATCTTGATTTGATCCAACTGTACTTTTTGAACTCTATAGGCTCAAAATTAGGGTTTACTGATCAATTATGGGATTGCAGCTTAATGTCTTCTCTATAAAGCTTTGTTGTTCTTATCCTTTCTCTTAATGGTACAATTACAATGATAGTTCTTTGATGCGTCAACTTGTAGATAGTCAATCATTTGGTATCAAACTCATTATATTCTGGAACTTGTTGATCTCTGGATTGTTGTATTGCATTCGTGATGGAGTCCAATAATGTACCATTTTGATCTATATTCTAGTCGATCTAAACTCATGGGACATGTTAGAGTAGGTATTTCCTTAGCTCCTGTGGAAGTGTGCAAAATATATTCAATTACATAACCAATTCATTCCATTGATAATCCTATACCGGTTCTCACTCTACTGTGAAGCCCTGGCCATATTTTTTTAGACTGCCATTTATCTTGCATCAATTAGAGTCCTATGTTAATCATAGTTGAGGGAAACAATCTTTGTGAAATTTTGAATACTGAAAATTTTCTTTCTAATATTGATCCTTGATGCATCTAGTTACATTCTGAGTAGGAAGGTTCTCCATGGTAGATCTCTGTTGAGTAATTATTTAATGGAATAGTATCTTTCCTTGGTTTCTGGAATGTCAATACCTTGATTGATTTCTAGTTTTTATTCCTTGACTCTGTACTAGAAATTTCTTCATTCTGACCACCATTAGGTTTTTCTGAATATTCCATCTCATTATTGATATTTGATTGCTCATTTGATATTGAAGAAGGTAAGGTTATGGTAAGTTTTTCATTGTAAAAATTGCTTTCTCATCTCCATTCACTTGTCTAGCATTAAAATTTGAAATATTTCTTGTGTTTGCACGATTGTGTTCTCTAATGCGACTTTTAGCACTGAAATTATCTTCTTGACTATACTTCAAAATATGTTTTTAGATTTGTGATATTTAACTATCCCCTTTACATTGGTAGCTCGAATGTTTTGATCATGATAACACTGGTAAGTTTCCATTTTCATGATTCTGAATGACCTCCTACAAAACTTTTGTGGTAAACATTTGAAGTTTTGCAAAGAGCTGTACCTTTCACTATTTTATTTAAACCCATAATAAACATATTTCCTTTATCTTTAGTTGGTATAGTTGTATACTTTTCATATCTTGTCTATTTTTCTTCTGTGAATTCTATTAATTGATGAGAAGATTCATACTCAATGCATTGATGGTTCTAGATATTAGTGTATATTCCCTTTCAATTGAAATTTGCTTGGAATCTTGTCTTTACATGTCTGTTGTGCAAAAATCTTTGATCTGTTTTTTATCTGATAAATCCCTCTTCTGTGATTATGTAAACTAATACAATTGGGTACTAGTTATCCAAGTTGATTTTTTAATGATGAATTTCTTTGAAGAATTTTTTTTCCATTATCTATTTGATCATTCTGTATTCTTTTACAAACAATTTATTAATGCATTATCTGTAGTGTTGTTGAAATTATATCTCGTTTAGTTATGACTTGGCATTTTCGTGGCTTCTATAATCATTTGAAATCCTTCAGTTGATTCTTATAATGTCTTGATTGAACTGTTGACAATGCTACATTGTTACTTATGGGGAATTCAACTTGTAGGAATCTCTATACTTAAAGTAGTAGTGCACTACTACAACACGTTAGAAAATTGTTATGAAAATATCCTTAGGCTTTTTGTACCTCTCTTATGTTCCATAGTTTTCTTTTCTCTTTCTTTCCTATGGAATGATTTTGGGAATCATATGTGCTGATGTAGAATACTACTCTTATCAATTGTGTATATGTATATGATGTACCTTATGCTTCTTGATTTTAGAAATCCATTTGCATGTAGTTAGATAGTACACGTGGTATAGATCAAACCCTGAGCTCAAATATTGATGCATCTTTACTTTTTTCATTTTTCAGGTACATTGTGACCATACTAGGAGAGTTGGGTAAAAGATGGAGCTGGAGCTGAAGTGAAGAAGACTCAAAAGAAAATCCCAAGGAAATGATGGGTTTATTCTATACTCTTTTACTTTTAACTTCATGCATATGTATTTCTTTCTTCAGTAGTTATGAGTTACATCCCATGGCTTGTGTGGGAAATAGTTATACTTCTTCATGAATAAATAACATTTAATTAATGTACTTGAGTTGTATTCTTCTTTCTGCTTTCATCTTTTATGACATGTATACTAATTGTATAATGGAATAAACAACTAAGACACATAATAAAATCTATTTAGATGCAAAAAATAATGAGCTTTGAAATACCTATAACTTAATAATGAACTATATTTCTTGTAAAATGCAACTCTTTTTGTTATTCCAAAATTTAGTATTTCACCTAAACTGTGATTCCCACCTTCACCAAGGCAATGCATTAGTCCTTAGAGGCTTTTGTGTTTCCATGTTGAATATGAACATGAAATGGTAGGCTATTTGAGGTGTTAAACTTTGTAACAACACACATAACTGCAAATTACATGTAACTAATCAATTTTTTCAACTGAAAACATGATAAAATTGTAATACATTCCCCTAGTTAGGTCCAATTTATCAGTACCATCTATCATAACAAATTTTTGAGTTTCCCATTTTCTAACAAGCGTATAAGTTCTCAACAGGTGTCTCTAATCGAAGGGCCCAAAATGAATTAATCTAAGCGATGAAATTTCACCTTAGAACTTTAAGTCATGAAATTTTTGTAGGAATGGAAAATTAATTATAAGGCATGGGTAATTGGTTGGACAAAGCCATTAAATGGTTAGGGTAAGTTGAGACCTTAGCCTTAGGTTAGTAAGTAAATAAATCACATTATAATTTTAAGGATAAATTAAATTCTTGAGAACGGGGATTTAAACCGAAAAAGTTTAAAACAAAGTAATGATAATTAATTAGTAATTTAATTACGAAAACCTTGTAAATATGTTGAATTCATTAATTGTGAAATATTTAAACCTAGTTGGTGATAATCTTGTTGCAGCCTTTTTAAATAAAAAATTTCTTCCTTTATTTTTCCTAATTAATTATTAGGTTTTATCATGGGTTTTGTGCATAGAAAATAATGGCATTACACTTGGTATTAGATTCATTGGTTCAACACTTGGACCCTCAGCACACATGGGGACACAAAGTGTTAACCTAATATAACCTACAACTACATCACACAACATTGCATAATATTTTAAAATGTAGAAAACCTAGAAACTCTTAAACAAAACCTAGATGATGATAAAATAACTCCTGTTTTGGTTTTTCTAAGTGGTGTGAACCATAAGAGGGGAATTTTTGTGTGGAGTTAGATATACCAACTCAAGAGAAAGAAGTTTCTGCTATATTTCCATAGATCCTACATACATTACAAGATGTCAATGTAGATATACGAGGTTGAATAGTAGGGGGACAAGATAGCTTTCATGACAGAGAGCCATCAGTAGAGGCTCGTATGTATTCACAAAACAGTGAGGAGTATAGAGTAGAGCAATTCTGTGTGGAATCATCTACACCAGATTCATCTCAAAACTAACGTGGAGATAAGGCTACATGACACAATGATATATTTAGGATCCCTAGGTGTTGATAGAAACTCGTTACATATCATATCAAGGCTACCCTGAAGCTACACGTCTCATTATGTTGGTAATAGAGGAGGAATTTAGGAAGAGTCTTTATTAGTAAGATTGAGTGGATGCTTCACGTGGTGCCCATGTACTAGTAACAAGAAGGCTCGTGTTGTTATTCATCTTCTAGGAAATGGATCAGGTTTATGGTGGAGGAAAAATGAGTAGAAACTCCACATAGACTCAGAGACTATTACTTGGGGAGCTCTTCGAGGAGCAGTTTAGGAATATATACATTTCATGGAGGTTTATTCATTAGAGGATTGATGTGTTTTTATGATAGTTGACAATATTTATAGTTTTTTTAAATATGGGAAACTCAAAACTTTATCATTATGAGGAAAGGCATTGGTGAAGTATACCTAAGCTAAGGGAGTTTTGATATTATTGGTTACTGCTGAATTAGTTAATGATTAAATGAACTTTGAAGCTCTATGTGCTGTTACAAAATGTAACAGATCACATAGTCTGTAATTTCATGATATCTTCAGCAAAAGAACACAAGGGCCCCGAAGGATAGCTGTGTTATCTTGATGAAGACACCGAATTACAGAATAGGTGAAATGTTGAGTTTTAGGACAAAAAACATAAGTGTAGATTACAGAAATCAGAGTTCATTATCTGGATGTTACAGTTCTCATTAATGTTCTTTCCTTCATGATTAAGACATTCAATTATATGATCTGAGTTTTTTAGTTCATCATACAATCCATACAGAAAGCTGAAATGTAGAAAGAAATATACAAGTCATTTAAAAAATTCAATGTTTTATTCATAACGAAATTTCAAATGTTCCCACACAAGTCGTGGGATGTAACTGAGAAAGTAAAGTACAACTACTAAAATAGAGAGGCATACACATGCATGAAAAATAAGGTAAAGGAGTATGAGTGAACCCATCATTACTTTGGGGGTTTTCTTCATTGTTTGAAGTATCTCCATTCTAGCTTTTGTTCCTTCTTCATCTTCATTGTAAAAGTCACTATACCTGAAAAGAAAAAAAAATGAACTATCAGTTACGAGCTCAGAGATCAATTCATATTCCTTACTATCCTAGTTTGTGCATATGAATCTCTTAAAAACAAGAAATATAATTTCCTTGAAGATCAGACTGCATACATGCTCTACTCATTCAGAAATAAGAAAGAGAAAATAAAAGAAGAAAACATGGATACAAGAGAGGTGAAAAATCCTAACTATTTTCTTAAGTGTGTAGGTACATGTTGCAACCAAGAAGAAAATAGACAAGTTATAAGTACAGGTTGGAAAGAAGGATTAATGTAACTCAAAATCCATAATTTCTACAAATAGAAGAAGTTATAGTACAGAAGGGGGACTGATAAATAGAATTACATGTTTCAGTTTGTAACTAAAAAGGAAGAATTAGATTTCAAGAAGTTGAAGTTAGTTGGAAAGAAAGGGTTACAACTAAAAAGAATGAAAAAAAGGTTCTGGAAATATTTTGACAAGGCTTTGCCATGTAAAATGGACATTTACGACGTTCTCATCATGCTATTTTATCTACTACATGCTTTAACATAATTATTTAAATCAAGCAAGTGATACAACAAGGTATAAAAGTATGCCATGATCAAGATAAAAAATTATAATGTTTCAATTTTACCATCATGTTTTCAAACTACCAAATCAGCTTCAACAGGAAGTGTTATATTCTATTTTCTGAATCAGAAAATACAACTACTATAGCTGGAAATGGATGGAAGAAATAATTCTAGAAAAAAATTGACAAGGCACCATGAAAAATCAACATTTTAAATTTTCCTCAGCATTCTAGAAATGTTACTATAAAGGAAATAAAGCATCTAAGTAAAATAAAAAAGCTATTTTTTTTCAAAAAAGAATTTAAATCATAAGGCTGTATGCCTGAAAATAGTATTAGAAACAGACGAAAAATTTCTTGTAATTTCCAGAAAGCCACTTACAAGCTAAATATTACAGGAATGTTTTCAAGACAGAATCCATTTTGACAAAGAAATAATTAAAATATAGCTGTGGCATTTGAAGCCCTCAAGTAAAAGAAGCATGTACAACACCATCACCTACTCCAGGAAAAGATCAAATTCAGAGTAGAAAGGATAAAATTGTGCATCAGATCATCATCTTCCGAATAATAGTAAAGACTTCCCACAAATGGCTCTCATATCTAAGTCAAAGAAATATTCATGAAATTCAAACAAAAGGGAGTTTTGAATTTTTAGAAGCACAAATGTTTTATGGCCTACAAGGTTGATCGTCCAGTTTACAATTATGCACAAAACTGATATATTTTCAGAGCTTACAGAGTTCAAAATGCAACAAGTATTTTAAAATGGAAGTACACCGAGATCATTGAATGAAACTTTTGATGCAAAGGGAACCAAATATACATATCAAAATTCTACTTTCAGAAGCATATCATCAGAAGGAAATCACTGAAAGATAAAACCAATGGCTTATTACACTTTAATTTCTAATATGGTTCTACAAACTTTATGCATTGAAGACTGGTCGAGATCGAGCAAGTAAATATCAAGTATAACTAGAACACATATTCCTTAGAGTTAAGTGTCAGATTTAAGATTACGATAAGGGAGAATAACCTTACAATGGAAACAAAAATACATATTAGTTCCCTGGACATCAAAGTTAGAGCAAAGGATATGCATGTGTAACTATGAGCATTGAAGAAAATACAGTGAAAGAAATCTGAGCTCAAGGCTTTTCATAATGGATCAGAGTAAGGGAACAGGTCATTAGTGGCATTCAAAGAAAAGAATGGGTCAAAAAATATGAACTGGTAGGGGCAAACTCATGTTTAATCAGACTCAAATTCAGAAATGAAAATGTTAAAGCATTCAACAACATCATGGAAGAGCTTCAATATTGCAATACAATACCCATAATGAGAAACATTCAGATCTGGCTAGTTTCGAGAAAAATGGGAATACCCATTTTTATATTTAGACATAATAATCAAGAAAAGCCCCAAATACAAGCTGCAAGGAAATAATTTTCACATTTGTTTGAGAGAAAATCGAAGGTGGGGCGACTTACGAGTTCAGGTTCGTTGAAAGTTAAAAATCCTAAAGAATCACAACACCCAAAAGCTTACTTAATCTCAAAGATCAAGTTCCTACAAAAAATCACATTAAAACACAAGGGTTTTGAGGTGTGAGTATCAAATAAAGACAAAAAAACTGAGAGAAATAAGTTACAGAGTTTGCAGAACCTAGAGCCTTACCTCTCTTCATTAATGGCGACCAATATTCACATAAGACCACAGAAGATGAAAAATACAAGAAGCTCCACATTCACTCTCCATGAGAAGGACCAAAGTCTCATAGGAAAAATCTCAAGAATGATCAAATGTATAGCCACGAAAATGGCCAAAAAATGTAAGCACAAAACTAAGCATCAGTACTCAAAGGCGAAACCAATGCTTCAACTTTTACGAATGTTTTCTAAGCAAAGTTGAAGAAATCATCAAGATTACAATTGTAAAGAAAAATGTAGTGTTATCACTGGATCACAGCACCCCTGGATGTTGATCAGATTTCTGGTTTGATCACTCTAAACATCCAGTGTGATTGGATAACATGGGTACTATCTCCAAGTTGTGGGACTTTCTACTTGAGATAGACCTCCAGAGAAAGCTGGTTCTTGCTCCTAAACTACCTGCCACAATCTACTCTAATGCAGGATAAGCTAACTGTTATAATCTAAATTTCCAAGGGACCAGGGAGAGAGAATACATAGAATGAAATCCTACACTAAAGCGGTGATACACCAGAAAAGGAGGGTGGGAGAGTAATCTCCAAATGTGTGAAATACAGAGGCAAAGTGCACACTAGAAGAGGTGATGACAGTTCACCATGATCCAGCAAAATGCATTCACAGTAATATTCCAAGCACACAAAATGATAATGAATTCCTGCAAGAACATAATAAAAAGACACAATATACTTGCAGAAAGATTAAAGGGGCAAGAAGAATGCAAGAAAACACAGCAGGGGAAGATACATCCACAAACTTGTATTTTATTGCTTCCTGGTATGCAAAATTCACGTCTATTACAAGATAAGGGCCTGGATCACCATGCAAGGAGTCCACTACAAGGGCCTAAAACACACTAGCTTCACAAAGCAATTTTGGCAGAGCTTTGCTACCCAAAAAATCTCCCTTCTACAATGAGCCCAACACTCCAATTTATAGAAAAAAGAGAAGGAAAAGAGAAGGGAAAATGGAAATCCCAAAATCTGTCCTTCAACCACCTGTAAGAGGCATTAAATTAAGTGAAATTATTGTATATTACTTGCAAAAGGCTCCCCATACTGTCCCATGTGCTGCAGCAGAGAAATAATGATGACCATGCCTCTTAATTTCACTCCCAGCTATCAAATAAAACACTGTTCTGAACCCGGCCACGTTATCTTAAAAAACTCAATAAATTTATAATCAAATATAGAATTTCTTGATTTCTGTGCATCGGTCTCAGAACCACGATTCTAACGGTACCAATTTTGTGCGATTTTGTTGAGAAATACAAAAGTTATGGCCTTCTGAGTGCGGGCAGCTGTTTTGGGTCTGGAAGGCGTTTTCTGTCATTTGACGGGAATGAGCATTAACTGACGGGAGCCGAACACGTTTTAGAAAGTCCAATTTTATGAAAATCGGAGCTCGGAGTCAAAAGTTATGGCCATTTGAAGTTCCACGGGCCAAACGTTGACTTTTCTTCTCTGCCTTTGGCCGCTTCGGCTTTTCGCGTCCCACGCGTCCCTTTGTCCCAAATGTGCCAGTGCTGCATGGGAAAAATTCTTCCGAACCGCCCGAAATGGGCCGAACCATGTCTCTTTTCTGCCGGTGACACGTGGCGTGATCTGATTGGCTCTCGGCATCCTTCGGCTATCCGCGTCCCGCGCGTCCCTTTGTCCCACTTGGCACAGTGCTGAAATTCCCCGTTTCGGCCGAACCGGCTGGTTCGCGTACTCTTATCCTGCATGTCCCATTTGACTATTTGGGAAAAATTTCGGCCAATTCGCCCAGTTCGCGTACTTTCGGCCCCCATGTCCCAAACTGTTTGGGACAAATTGCCTTGACCCGATTTCGCCCTGTTCGGCCGGTTCGCGTACTTTCGGCCCGCAACGTCCTAGACTGTTTGTTTCAACAGTTAGTCAATTTTCTCATCTTTCGGCCAGTTTGGATTTTCGTGTCCTGCGTGTCCCTTTGTCCCACTTGTTCCAAATGCTGCGCGGACCGCCTGGCGGCCTTTCGGCCGGTTCGCGTCCTTTTTGTCCCACATGTCCCGGAATATTGCAAGGACTAGGACTTAGCCATTTTTCATGATTTTTTCTGGCCCGAGCTTATTTTTTTGCAATTTTTTCACATTTTCCTCAGAACTTGCTCTCTTCTTCTTGGACAGGGGAATTAGAAAAAATCTGAGGGGACCCTAGAAACATGACTTTTTTCCCAGAATCAATATAATTGCTTGGGACTAAAGAATTTGATGCATGTTATCAAAATTACCTTGAGGGGTGAATTTTGGATAACAATTTTGGTGACTCAGCGGGGTCATCTGCCTGCCAGATGAAGAACGACCAGCTGCTTGTAGCAATCCATTGGGCATGGAGTCTATTTGATAGCCTCTCAGCTGATCCAAAATTTGAAAACCTGTGTCCTTGTGCCATTTGAACATTTGTTGAGATGGTCTTCTCATGGCTGCAAATATTTCTCCGGGAGCTTGATGAACCGCAAACATGCACATACTAGAAGCAATAGGACATGTGCACAAGCACTTAGGAAAATAAAAAATTATTCTAACAACAGTACAATGTGCATAAGCACTTAGAGGAATGGAAATTCTAAATTAATATTTACAAGGGTGAAAATCTATCTTTCTAGTAGCAACGTTTGAGATAGATCCCATTGACTGGGATCTGCAATTCTTCACCATCCAACTTAGCCAATCGGAAGGCATTGCTACCTTTGCATTTAATGATCATGTATGGGCCACTCCAGATGGCATCGAACTTGGAGTGCTTTCCCGGTTTTGCACGATCAGCATCCCACTTCAGTACCAAATCTCCAGTTTGTAATATGCTGGCCTTAGCTTTCTTGTCAAAACTCTTTTTGACCAATGCTTTATCCTTTTCTATGGTCTGTATTGCGTGCTCTCTTGCCTCTTCTAATTCCATCAGCTCTGCATACCTGATCTCCATTGGTTCAAACTCAACTAGTTCCAACTGTTTCATGAGTTTCAATGCTGGAAACTCGAGTGATATGGGTAGAACTGCTTCCTTCCCATACACAAGCTTGTATGGAGAGCTTCCTGTAGATCTCTTGGGTGTGATCCTATCAGCCCATAGGGCTGATTTGAGCTTTGCATGCCAAGTTCTTTGATTTTCATCTAGAGTCCTTCTGATGATTCTTAGTAGGTTCTTGTTTGTAGACTCGGCTTGGCCATTAGCTTAAGGGTAATAGTTCGATGAAGTGCTGAGATACACACAGTTCTTGACAGCCCATTCAGTGATCTTTGTGCCAAGGAATGCCAATGCATTGTCTGATATGATAGTGGCAGGGGCACCAAACCTCATGACTATCCCTTCATAGAAATCTAATATATTAGATTCATTTGCCTCCTTGAGTGCCACTGCTTCCGTCCACTTGGTGAAATAGTCTGTTGCTGTTAGTATCCACTTGTGGCCCTGACTTGAATTGGGATTGATAACCCCGATGAAGTCCAATCCCCATTGTATGAATGGCTGATCCACTGAAATTAGACGAAGGGGCAGCGCTGCTAACCTTTCTTTCCCTGTGAAGAATGCACATCTCTTGCATTTTTTGACCCATGAGTAGCAATTATTGAACACAGTAGGCCAATAGTAACCAGCTTTCATGATTTTGAGAGCTGTTACTCGTGGAGCAAAGTGGCCTCCTGCTTCCCCGTCGTGGAACTCGTGTATGATCTTCTCAACTTGACCTGTTCCAATGCATCTTAATAGAACTCCATTGATTTCCTTTTTAAACAAAACTCCGTCAACAAGCACATATGGAATGGCTTGTAATCTGAAGTATCTCCTCTTTGCATTGCTAATCTTTAGAGGGTACAAGCCTGTTTGGAGGTAATGCACCAAGTCTTGAGTCCAACATGGGACGGGTGCATCATCAGCTGGTTGTTCTTGATCATTCTGTAGTAGCAAGACAGCATCTTCTTCACCTTTTAACCCGTCTGGTTGTTTGGAAGCGAGTTGCTCACACAAGCCTTTGCCACGAACTAGCTTGGTAACTTTGATTTCAATATCATATTGGGATTATAGGGATGAAATGGTCTGTTGGCAGGAGGCCTTGCTTGATTCTAATTTTTATTTGCAGCCTGAGTTGGTGACCTATTTTGTTGGTATGGGGGCCTAGCCTGGTACTGCGCTTGAGGCTGATACGGTTTAGCACTTTGAGCTTGCTGTCTTTTGATAGTAACTAGCTTCATTTCCCAAATTTTGTAATTGTTTCATGACCTCTTGGAGTTCATTTGAGGCACTAGAGGATGAAGTAGAAGTATCATTTGAACTTTGATTTCTAGGAGTGGGAATAGGAGCCAAAGTGCATGCTTGACTAGTGCTTGTATTTTCTAAATTTGGATACAAGGGCATGGGAGGCCTAGGAGCCAGTTTACCAGCTTGAATAAGACAATTTTTGGCTCTAATGGAAATGCTATAAGCAGCAGGTAAGGTTGTGCCTCCCATAGATTGAATTAACATAGAAATATAAGAATTCAAAGCCTTAAGGTAATATAGAAAAGCACCTTCTGCTGTTGGCCTGACTGCCACTGGAATCCTATCCCAAGACCTTTGAAATCTGAAGTTGAAGTTAGTCAACTGCTCATTGGGAGCTCTCTTGATAGTTGTTAATTGTTCTAGGTAGAGACAAATTGTCTCCCTTTTCCCCAAACTACTCATGGAGAACTATGCATAACTGATTCCAATTTGTGATAGAACCAGCTGTAAGGCTCCTGAACCATTGCAATGCCTTCCCTTTGAATGAAGACGCCAGCAATTTGACAGCCACATCCATTTCATTTATCTCATGGATTGCATAGATGTTAGCAATGTCTTTGACATGATCACCAAGAGTGGTATTATTTTCTCCAGTGAAAAATGGAATGTTCTTCAATGCTACAATTGGAACTGGATTCTGTGCATTGAGGGAAAGTGGGCTGCTGTCAGTGAAATTAACAAAGGGATTTGCTGGTTGCGCCATTCTGATTGGTCAAAGAACTCTTGTTGATGCGAGAAAAGGTCTACCGGGTGGAGGTGTAGACAAAGTTCTATTAGGTGGAGACGCAGATCTTTGAGCTCTTCTTCCCCTTCTTTCTCTACCTGGAGATAGATGCAGATAAACAAACAATCCTTCCTCCCTAGTTCTTGATCTGGTCTGTACTCTTCTCATAAATTTTCCAGGCTTGGACTACAGAAACCAGCGGATTATGCCTCTTTTGGAGTCGCCAGATGTGCGATTTTAAAGCTCCTTTAAAGCTGGAACTTACAACAAGTGCACATCAATCTTGTTGTAATGAAAGTGAAGACCTCTATGTCCCACCGGGTGTGCCAGAACTGTTAGTGTGGTCACACGGTGGCTTAAACTTTGTTGTTGGTAATGAGACACCTCTGAAAGATGAAATAATCTAACCTCAGTGTCCCACCGGGCGTGCCAGAACTGTTAGTGTGGTCGCACAGTGGCTTAAACTTTGCTGTTGGTAATGAGACACCTCTGAAAGATGAAATAATCTAACCTGAGTGTCCCACCGGGCGTGCCAGAACTATTAGTACCGAATCACAGCACCCCTAGAGATATACTTGAACTCACGGTGTGATTGGATAACATGGGTACTATCTCCAAGTTGTCAGCGGCTTCATTCTTGCTATCTTGAGATAGACCTCCATGCTAGAAAGCTAGTTCAAAATGCTTCAATAAGACTACCATACCACAATTTTCTAGTTCTAATGAAAGATAAGCTAATTGTTGGCTAGCATCTAAATTTCCAAGGGACCAGGTTTACGATCAGCTCACTATGCACCAAAACTTGTAAATTCCTGATGCCTTTCTAAAGTGCCCAGTGATACACCATGAATTAGGAGGGTGGGAGAGTCAGTCTCCAAATGTGTGAAATATAGAGACAAAGTGCGACACTAGAAGAGGTGATGTACAGTTCACCTTATACCTTCTAACAAAATGAGCATTCAGCAACAATATTCCAAGCACCTTATCTACAATGATAATGAATCCCATGCAAAGAACATAATGCCATAGACTTCAATATTATCTATATGAAAGATTAAAGGTGATGCAAGAAGAATGCAAGAAAACACAGCAGGGGAACAATAAACTCAACAAACTGGAATTTCTATTGCTTCATGAGGATGCACAGTTCAATCTATTACAAGATAAGGGCCTGGATCATTCATGCAAGGAGTCCACTACAAGGATGCCTGCAACCTTGGTGTTAGCTTCACAAAAAAATGCTTGGGAGAGCTCTTGCTACATCAAAAACTCTGAACCCTTCTATTAATGAGCCCAGTGTACAGGCTCCAATTTATAGAAAAAAGCAGATAGGAAAAGACCTGATTGTGGAAAATGGTTCCATACCTTGTTCTGAACATCATGTCCTGACCAATCCACCTGTAAGATAGCCCCCAATTAAATTGAGTGAAATCTCTTGTATATTAGCCTAATGCAAAGAGGCTGGCAGGTCCATGACTGTCCCATCTTGCTAACAGTTAGAGGACAAGAATGCAGTGTGAGGCTCATGACCTCTTAATTTCACTCCCATCTACCAAATAAAACACTGTTCTGAACCTGGCCACGTACACCCTTGGAAAAAACTTCATATTGGAATCCTAGCTGATCAGCTATCTAGAATTTGGCATGACTGACTTCTGTGCATCGGGCTCGGAATCCACGATTCCAATTATGTACCAACTTATCTCCTGCGATTTCGTTGAGAACATACAAATGGAGGGGGCTTCAACATTTGGCCTTCTGAGTGCGGGCATGATTGTTTTGGGTCTGGGAAGGCGTTTGTCTGTACATTTGACGGGAATGAGCATTAACTGACGGGAGCCGAACACGTTTTATTAGCTCGTTCCAGAAAGTCCAATTTTGTGAAAATCAGAGCTCGGAGTCAAAAGTTATGGCCGTTTGAAGTTCCACGGGCCAAACGTTGACTTTTCTTCTCTGCCTTCGACCGCTTCGGCTTTTCGCGTCCCACGCGTCCCTTTGTCCCAAATGTCCCAGTGCTGCATGGGACAAATTCTTCCGAACCGCTTGAAATGGGCTTCCATGTCTCTTTTCTATCGGTGACACGTGGCGTGATCTGATTGGCTCTCGGCTCCTTCGGCTATCCGCGTCCCGCGCGTCCCTTTGTCCCACTTAGCACAGTGCTGAAATTCCCCATTTCGGCCGAACCGGCCGGTTCGTGTACTCTTGTCCTGCATGTCCTAGACTGTTTGGGACAAATTTTCCCGATTCGCCCGGTTCGGCCGGTTCGCATACTTTCGGCCCGCATGTCCCAGACTGTTTGGGACAAATTTTCCCGATTCGCCCGGTTCGGCCGGTTCACGTACTTTCGGCCCGCATGTCCCAAACTATTTGTTTCAACAGTTAGTCAATTTTCTCATCTTTCGGCCAGTTTGGATTTCCACGTCCCATGTGTCCCTTTGTCCCACTTGTCCCAAATTCTGCGCGGACCGCTTGGCGGCCTTTCGACCGGTTCGCGTCCAGATGTCCCACATGTCCTGAATATTGCAAGGACTAGGACTTAGCCATTTTTCATGATTTTTTCTGGCCCGAGCTTGTTTTTGCAAATTTTTCACATTTCCTCAGAACTTGCTCTCTTCTTCTTAGATAGGGGAGTTAGAAAAAATATGAGGGTACCCTAGAAACATGAATTTTGCTGTGAATCAATATAATTGCTTGGGACTAAAGAATTTGATGCATGTTATCAAAATTTACCTTGGGGGTGAATTTTGGATAACAGGGATCTAAAGGTTTTGTAGCATGGTTATTCTCTATAGAAGTCCAACCACATATGAAGTTATTACATCCTGATCTTCAAAAGGTTATTAATCAACATATAGTTGTCTTCAAGGAACCAATAGGATAGCCACCTGAAAGAGAGCATGATCGTGCACTTCAGTTGATTATAGGAATCCAATCCCCCAACATTGGGCCTTCTAGATATCCATATGTGCAAAAGAGTGAGATTGAGAAGATGGTGGAGGAAATGTTGGAAATGGGTATTATTCATCATAATCAGAGTGCCTATTCTACTGTCGTGGTGATGGTACGTCGCAAGGATGGAAGATGGCACATGTGCCTATATTATAGAGATCTTAACAAGTTAACTATCAAAGATAAGTTTCCTATTCCCATCATTGATGATTTATTAGATGAGTTGTATGGTGCCATTTATTTTACAAAACTAGATCTACATTCTGGGTATCACCAAATTAGAGTCAAGAAAGAAGATATTCATAAAACATCTTTTAGAACTCATCAAGGCCATTACGAATTCCTAGTGATGCCATTTTGTCTTACTAATGCTCTCTCCACATTCGAAAGCTTGATGAATTCAGTAATTAGACTATTGCTAAGAAATTTTGTTTTAGTATTTTTTGATGATATACTCATGTACACTAAATCATGGGAGAAACACTTACATCACGTCAATACTATCTTAGAAGTCTTAGAGAAACATCAACTTTATGCCAAGCCTTCAAAGTGTTCTTATCGGGTACAAGAAGTGGAATACTTGGGCCATATTGTTTCTCAGGAAGGTGTTAAGGTGGACCCTCACAAAATATAGGCCATGGTGGAATGGGAAACCCCAAGAACCCTCAAACAATTACGAGGTTTCTTAGGTCTCACATGGTATTATCGCAGATTTGTCAAAAACTATGGCAGTATAGAAAAGCCACTAAAAAAATTATTAAATAAGGACTCCCTTCAGTGGAATGACGAAGCAACTTGGGCATTTGAAAACTTGAAGGTAGCTATGTGCACCACTACAGTATTAGCAACCCCATATTTCTCTAAAACTTTCGTAGTTGAGTGTGATGCTTTAGGAAATGGAATCGGAAGTAGTAATAATGCAAGAAGGACACCCCATTGCTTTTGAGATTGGATAACTAAAAGGAAATAATTTCTTAAAGCCCACCTATGAAAAGGAAATGATGACAATACTACATGCATTCAAACAATGGAGACCATACCAAATGGGTAGACATTTTAAGGGAAAATATGATCATGATAGTTTGAAATATTTCTTAGAGAAATGTCTATCTTTAGAAGAACAACAAAAATGGGGTCACTTAGATGTTGGGATATGAATTTGAGATTGTTTATAAGAAAGGAAAGGAAGATTCAGTCGTTGATGCTCTGTCTAGGAGGGATGAGTCTGCTGAAGCATTGTTATGTGCCATCTCTATACTAAATGTACATTGGGTAGATAAAGCATGTGAAGAATGGAAGAAAGATGCAACCACACATACTCTCATTCAAAATATCCAGGTAGATCGGTCCATATCATCTCAATTTATATGTAAGGGGGACACATTGTGGTATAAAGATCTGTTATATCTATGTAATAACTCTACACTTAAACACCATTTTCTTTAAGAGCTACATTCTTCTCCAATACGTGGCCATGCTAGGGTCCAAAAAACATATCATAGAGTTAAGAAGGATTTATTTTAGGAGGGGTTGAAACGATATGTTCAAAAATTTATGGCAGAATCTTTGGTTTTCCAAAAAAATAAGTTCAAGACCATTAAGACACCTGGTCTTCTCCAACCTCTGTCTATTTCTAGTGAGAGATGGGAAGAGGTATCAATGGATTTCATCACAGGATTACCTAATTCAGAAGGGAAAAGTTTCATCATGGTTGTGGTAGAAAAACTTACCAAATATGCTCATTTTTTCCCCATGGCTCATCCTTTCACAGCTAGTATAGTTGCCATCTCTTTTATGGATACAATTCAAAAGATCCATGGCATTCCAAAAATTATAGTAAGTGATCATGATCCAATATTTACAAGTAACTTTTGGACTGATTTGTTCTCTTTTCTAGGTACCCAACTAGCCCATAGTTCCTCTTACCATCCCCAATGAGATGGGTAAACTGAGGTGGTAAATAAATGTTTAGAGGGATATCTTCGATGTTTTTCTTTAGATAAACAAGAACGTTGGGTGAAATGGTTTCCACTGGAAAAATGGTGGTACAATAATTCATGTCATACCTCCTCCAAAATGTCTCCATTTATGGCACTTTATAGGTACCATCCTCCATCACTCATATCTAGCTTGAAGGTCAAACCAAAGGTTAGAGCAGTCGAAGATGACATTCAACATCAACATGAGGTACTTTCTAGTTTTGGAGAAAATTTAGCATCGGCATAAAACCATATGAAGCAACAGGTTGATCAACATAAGAGTGAGCGACACTTTGAAGAGGGAGAATTTGCTTTTGTAAGGTTACAGCCATATAAGTAGTTATCCTTAAAACAACAGTGAAAGGAAAATAAGCTTGGTCCTAAATACTATGGTCCTTACTGAGTTTTGAAGAAAATTGGTAGTGTGGCATATAAGCTGGAGCTCCCTCAAAGAAGTAGAATACATCCAATATTCCATGTTTGTTGCTTAAAGAAAGTTATTGGGTAGCACATTTCAACCCAATCAATGCTTCCGGAACTAGACGAGGAAAGAAGGATCATTTTGGAACTTGAAGGCATTATTTCGACATGCGGCAAAAGACTAAGAACCAGAGTCATTATCGAGTACTTGATAAAGTGGAAGAATATGAATATTGAGGATGCATCATCGGAAGCTAAAGCATTCATTCAACAATATCTAGGGCTTCCCAACATTGGGGACAATGTTTCTTTGAAGGGGAGGGGCATGTTACACCCTTAATTATATATCTTACATGGGATGGATATAGCCTACTTGTGGCCATCATAACTTGTTATCATGATGTATCTCTTTCATATATGATCTATTATCATTGGTTGGTTGGCCTTGTTGATGATCATAGAATAGGAATAGTATAAATAGAGGTTATATGTAGTGGATGATTATTATGTTGAGTATTTGAGTCTTATTATATGTTTTGGAGGTTGTCCCCTCGAAGTGGCCAAGCTATTATACTTTCATATTGAGAGAATTTATCTGCAATATTGTGTTATTTGGTGTTTTATTGCTGGTGATAATCATAATTAATCAAGCAATTTCATTACAGCTTTGCAATGTAAAATAGATATTTAAAACATTCTCATCATGTTGTTTTATTCATTACATGATTTAAAAGAATTATTTAAATCAAGTAAGCGATAATGAAAAGTAGAAAAGCATGCCATGATCAAGATAAATTGTTATAATGTTTCAATTTCAAACTATCAAATCAGCTTCAACAAAAAGTGTTATATTATGTATTATGAATAAGAAAAGACAACTACTTTATCTGCAAATGGAAGGAAGAAAGAATTATAGAAAAAATTAGCCAGGGCTTCCCCATGAAAAATCAACATTTGAGATTTTCCAGCATGCCAGAAATATTACTATCAAGGAAATAAAGCATCTAAGTAAAAGAAACAAGTTACAGAGATCTTAATAAACATCTGAATCAAGATGTATGCATAAAATAGTATCAAAAGCAGATGAATAACTTCTTGTAATTTCTAGAAAACCACTTGCTATGTACAAACACATCTTAAGTACAAAATATTAAAAATACATTTCTATTGCAGTTGACATTTTCAATTCAATATTCAATCATAGTAATCATTAACTTCGGAATCAAAGAGTGCAAATGCAACTACATGTTACAAATGATCAATTCAAAAGGTGAACTGAAGAGAGAGATATACAAAAGAATGTATTTTTTTAAACAACGATGCTTCCAGGAGTAGTAGCAACAAAACACATCAATGTTTAATGAGAAATCCAAGGTATACAATCAAAAAATTGTTCTTTCAGGAGCTTGTATTGTACACTGCCAAAGTATTTTAAATGTCTTGTTATATGAAGACACAGAGCAATCAAATGTGTATAAAATCATCTTCAACAACATAATATTAACATAACTTCTATCTGAAGTGAAAAAATTGAACAAACGAACCAATAATACAAATAAAAGTTTTATTATGAAGGAGTCGAGCATCAGAAAATAAACATCAAATACAACAGAAACTACAGTTGCAAAGGAACTACACCAAGAGCATTGAATAAAATTTTTGATGCAAAGGGAACCAAATATACATATCAAAGTTCTAGTTTTGGAAGCATATCATCAGAATGAAATCACTTAAAGATAAAAACCAATGGCTTATTGCACTTTAATTTTGTAATATGGTTCTACAAACTTTACGCATTGAAGAAAAGTCAAGATCGAGTAAGTAAATATCAAGTACAACTAGAAGAAATATTCTTTGGAATTAAGAGTCAGATTTAAGATTGCCAAAAGGGAAAACAACCTTACAATGGAAACAAAAACATAGATTGGTCCCTTGGACATCAAAGTTATAGCAAAGGATATGCATGTGCAATGATTTGCATTGAAGAAAATAAGAAAAATAAATTTGAGCTCAAAGCTTTCACAATGGATCAGAGTAAGAGAAAATCTCATTAGTGACATTCCAAGACAAGAATGGTTCAACAAATATGAACTGGTAAGGGAAAACACATGTCTAATCAGACTCAAATTTAGAAATGAAAATGTCAAACTATTCAACAACATCATAAAGATCTTTACTATTGAAATACAATAGCCACAATGAACATCATTCTAATAGTGGTCAAGCTTAGCTATAAGCATTGAAATAGAGCACCAATGAACTCTTAAAATTAATTAAGCCATAAGTTTCAAACTCAGTGAGTACAAGTTCAAATACCCACATTGAGGAACATTCAGATCTGTAAGTTTCAAGAAAAATGGGAATACCCATATTTATATGTAGAACATAATAATCAAGAAAATCCCGAAATATGAGCTGCAAGAAAATATTTTCATATTTTTTGAGAGAAACTCGAAGGTGGGGTGACTTACCAGTTCAAGTTCATTGAAATCTAAAAATCCTCAAGAATGACAACACCCAAAAGCTTTCTTAAGCTCAGAGATCAAGTTCAAATAAAATCACATTAAAACACAAGGGTTTCAAGGTGTGAGTGTCGAATAAAGCCAAACAACTGAGAGAAAAAAATTATAGATTTCAAATAACTAGAGCCTTACCTCTCTTCATTAATGGCAACCAATATTCACATAAGATCACATAAATAAGAAATGGATGAGTTATACATAGTTTCTTCATCATTTTTTGTCGCGAGATCGAATAGAAACAAAAACCTCCATGAGAAACCTCAGAAATACAGATTCATGGTTTCCTTGAGAAACTCAGCTAGGGCTTCGCCATCCTAAGAAGCTTGAGAATAATAAACAATGGAAACCCCATAAATGCTCAAAATCTTGGGAATGATCAAATGTATAACCATGAAAAAAACTAAACTAAGTCATTGTTATGAACTCTTCCACAGAGGCCAAACAACCAAAATCAAAATGACAAGAAATACAAGCATTCGATCCCTTATGGCCGCAAGAAATCACATAAACTAAAAAATATTGAATAATAAAAAATGGTGGCCACAATACCCTTGAGAGAGCTCAAGAGAAGAAAAGAATGATAAAGAATAATTTTCTAGAAAGAAGCAAGCTCAAAAGTTTCAATCAATGGCGTCGAACAAAATTTTCCAGGGTGTCACCCACATAGTGAACATCCAAATAAAATGGTCATTAGGGTCGAGCTTCCCTTTACCACACAAAATCAAGAGGCGATTAAACATAACTCAACCATGGTTGAAGGATCAATGATTGCAAATCAAAAGAACGAAGATTGGGGGTCAATATCAAGCTCTACTATTCAATGCAAACCATCATGGCCATTTTCCACCAGCCACATTTAATGCAAAGTTTAAAACCCTAATCACATGTTTGAGATTGACCACGTATCAATTTCTCTATTAACATCCCTATTTTTCAAATGACCATTCAACCGCCAAGGAATTTTGTGACCTTTACTAATGGCAGCCCATTAGTAATCCCATTTTACCTTGACATCCCTAATACTTCTATGAAAAGTTTTCCATCATTCACTGGTGAAAATCAGGTTACACCTATAGAGCACATTAAAGATGTTGCATCCTTATGTGTAGTTCATAATATTACTCATGAGGATGTAGCCTTAAGACTTTTAGCTGCATGTCTTAAACGACAAGCCTTGCAATGGTATAAAAATATAGAGTTTGGATGCATAAGAATTTGGGATGATTGAGGTGATGAATTGAAATAATTCCAAGATAATTCAGATCATTTATCTCTCATAGCACAACTATCTACCATTAAAAGAGATCCCAATGAATTTATGTCTAGTTTCGATATCCATTTTTCCAGAACTTTGGAAAGAATTCCAGCAAGTGTCAAGACTCAAGCTGATCACACTTTTGTTTATTATCTGAGGGCACTAAAAAGTTATATCTCAACTATGATTCAGTCAATAGGAGGAGATACACTCCCAGCAGCCTACAATATTGCTATCTAAGATGATAATAGTCTTATTCAAGATGTAAAATTAGCACCAAGGCATTCAATAGTTTTTTTGGTAGATTTAGCCCCTATCCCACAACCTATTACAATCATATAACCTGTTGTTGCAGCCCCATAAGATGTTGTATTTAAATCCTTGTAGAATTTGGGAAATAAATTAACTTCAACTAAGAATAGGCTTGCATTAACTAATAGACCCTATTAAGCTCCTTATCAACAAAATGAACTAAATCAGTAAAAGAAGAAGCCTTACCAACAAAATCAAAATAAAAGGAATCCTTACTGGAAAAGGATCCTAGTTCATCTAACTCTTTAGTCCTAGTTAATATGGCTATAAAGCAGTGGTGTCAACCTTGCAATCAACCTCATGCAATTGTAAATTTCTCAAATGCTTTCCTAAATATTAATCTCATTACACAACCTCAATCTGAAGCATTGTTCATGCCTCAAATGGAGAGTGGGCAGCAAAGAACTGATGTTTAGAAAGCACCTGAACAGAATTTAGTTAGTTTTAATGAGGATGATTTCATTGCGGTCACTACTAGGGCTCAAGGAAATTTTTTTGAAAGTCAAAAACAACAAAATAGCCCTATTCTTCGTATTCTTACCGATAAGACAACATCTACAATCCCAAAATCAGCCAACAACCCTGTTGTTCCTTAAAAAATAGCAAGTTTTCTAGTTGATGAAGGCCAACAAAGAAAGCAACAACTTGACCCAAGAAGACTCTTTATACCTGAGATATCAAAGGCAGCTGAAGAAAAATCATTTTTTGCTAAGGCCTACACTAAGACAGTTGAATTATTCTCTCAAACTATTACTTATTTTAACATTTTTGATGTAATAAAAAATCATAACATTAACATCTCGATGTGGGACTCTCTAAGTATTCTAGGACATAGGGATTTACTTTCTCATGAACTGGCTAAGCTGTAGATTTCTTTTAAAATAACAAGAAAAGGAAGTTCAGAAGGAAGACATGGTCCTTGGAATGTTTAAACAAGACCGCATTAAATAAGTTAAGTGGATGGTTCAAAAAGTTTTGAATGATCATGACATCAAGAAGCCACCACTATTTTATTTATCGCTAATTATTGGAGAACTCCTAGTTCATAATTACATAGTGGATAGTTGCGCAAGTAGCACATTTATGACAAAAGGAATTACAGAAAAATTGGGTCTGCAAAATGAGCCTTCAGAAAGGATTGTATTACAACTTGATGGAACTGCAACTAATACATTTGGTCTAATAAGAAATTTAGAGGTAATGTTACATGTTTTCCCAAATGTTTCTATTTTGTGAGATGTTATTGTTGTGGATTTACCTCCATACTTTGCTTTATGCTTATCTAGAGACTTCACAACAAAAATAGGAGGTTATCTCTCTTCATATTAGTCCCTCTTATTTTCCACTACTCGTTACGGAACCAAGTTACTATCAATTCAGAACCATTGTTCAGATTTCACATTGAGCCTCACTCTCCAAATGTGGTGGCTAATTATTCATCTTTAGATCAGTTTGACTTTTATGAGATAGCTAAGGTTTCAGCATTAGATGGTGTTTCTAACATGTTTATGGATGAAAAGACAGTAGAAGAACATGCCCATGATCGTTTTAAGGAAGTTGAAGAACACCTTTTTGGTGTGTATTCTATGCATGAAGAAATTACACCACTTCCCTTGTTCTTCAAAATAGAAGATTCGGCAGAAGGGATTTGACAGCTTCATTTTGATGGAGCTAAGAAAAATAAAGGACAGGGAGTAGGTGTTATGCCCACTTCCCCAACAAACAAAACTTATTTATCATCTCTGATTCTCCAATTTTAATGCATCTGCAACATAGTTGAATATGAAGCATTAATTCATGGCTTACTTTGGGCCAGAAAGAGAGGTATCAACATGCTACAAATTTTTGGTGCTTCTGAGTTGAATAATCAAGTAAGAAATTTCAATGTTTGTAAGAATCCATTAATGAAGTCTTACATATATATAGTTTCATATCTAATGGAAGATTTCGATGCTATTAATATTCAATCCATTCCTAGAACTGAAAAAAAGCATGCAGACAAACTTGCAGCTGTTCGTGCTAGTTTTGAAATGTTGGAAAAGATTGAAAATAGAAAAATTTAGCCTCGGATAAAGTTAATTGTCAGACCCTCAATACTTGATAATGATTCAAATTGGCAAGTTTTTGAAAGTGATGATTAAATTTGGAGGTTTTTATAGCAATAAGATGAGTTTTCTTCAGTTAATCAAGGTAAATTACAACACTTACATGGTTACCATTTTGTTCAGTTGAAGAAAAATAAACTACCATGAGGTTTGGTCACATTAGAAGACATATTCAACACTGAAAATCAGCTAAGAAAGGTCAAGACTAATATATTAACCCATGCTGATAATTACGAAGAGATCTCAATTGACGAAAGGAAAAAGTTGTTTCTTGGAAAGGTATGTTCCCTAGCAGAAAAATAGTTATTTGTTAATCTTTGCAAGGAATTTAAAGATGTTTTCACTTGGAAATACCAAGACCTAAAAGGATTTGATCCCATTTTAATAAAACATAATATCGAATTGTATCCAAATTCTAAACCTGTTAGACAAAACAAAGGTCTGTAAATCCGAAAATAGAGCCTCTAATGAGGAAAGAATTATATAAGCTGATTGAACCAGGTATTATCTTTCCAGTTAAGCATTCAAGTTGGGTAGCCAATATTTTTCCTGTTAGGAAGAACAATGGTGAAATACGACTATGTGTAGATTTCAAAGATCTTAATAATCCTTCATTAAAGTTCATTAGCCACTCCCAAATATAGGTTAGATTTTAAGAACAGTTTCTGGTGCAGATAGATTATCTCTCCTGGACAGCTATAGTGGATATAATCAGATTTTAGTCTGGGAAGAGGACACATATAAAACAACTTTTACCACTAAATGGGGTACTTGTTCTTATATAAATGGGATGATGCCTTTTGGTTATTCAAATGTCAGTGCAAAATTTCAACATGCAATTTACATGGCTTTCCAGAGCTTGTTAAATAAATACATTTTGGTTTATTTGGATGACATTACTGTATTTTCAAAAAATCCAAAAGAACACCTAATACATCTAAGGTAGACCTTTCAGTTATGCAGACAATTTGGTATATCTTTGAATCCACTCAAGTCTATATTTTCAGTACATCAAGGTAAATTTCTTTGTCATATTGTTTCCAAGCAAGGATTAGAAATTGATCCTTTTAGAATCGAAGCCATATCCCAGGTATCAATTCCTCATTATAAGAAGACATTAAAAAGTTTTCTTGGAAAAATTAACTTTGTTAGAAGATTTGTTCAAGATTTTGTAGCATTGGTTAAACTACTGATAGCTATGCTAAAGAAAGAGAAAAATTTCTCTTGTACCAGTGAAGGGAGAGAAGGATTTGAATCAATAGAAGAAGTGATCTATCAAGTTGTTACTCTTGCAAATCCAAATTTTGATAAAGATTTTACAATGTATGCACTTGCAGAAGCTAAAACAATCTCAGCTATATTAACTCAAGTAAATGATTAAAAATATTGAGCAACCTATTTCTTTCTTTGGATAGAGTTTGCTTGATTATGAAACAAGGTACACACTCCTTGAAAAAAAAGTACTTTCAGTAATTAGAGGACTAAATAACTTCAAGTACACACTTTTGAACAATAACATCCATGTTTGTGTTTCTCATCCATGTGTGAAATAATTCTTTCTAAATAAAGAATTGAATGAGAAAAGGGAAAATAGGATAACGAAGGTCATGAAATATGATGTTGATATCTGGATTACTAAGACAGTTTGATGGAAAGGATTATGTGAACATATAATTACTGATATGGAAAAAAAGTAAACTACAGAACCAGATGATTCGAAACAGAGTGCTAAAATTGCATATCAGCAATTAGAAATCATGGTTCAACAAGAAAATTAGAAGCCTGAGCTCACTCATGATATTTAGGAATCAATATGGATGACTAATTTGGTTAACTATCTACATCATGGCACCTATCTAGAAGGTATGGACAAAAAAAAATGAAGATATTTCAGATTACATGTTGTACCCTATATCTTCATTGATAATGTGTTATTCAAAAGAGATATAAATGGAATCTTACTGTGGTGTGTTGACTATGATAAAATTCAAAAAATATTGTCATAATTACATGAAAGACCTGAAAAAGGCAATTTTTTAGTAGGTATGATAGCCTTAAAAATAATTAAAGCTAGTTACTATTGGCCTAACATATTCGAGGACTTTTTTTAATGGATCAAAAAGTGTAAAAAATGTGCTTTGTTTGTTGGAAAAGAACATTTAGCTTTGTTACCCTTATATCCTATCTCCATTGATAAACCTTTTATGTAGTGGGGTCTTGACTTTATTGGCATGATAAACCCACCTTCATCACAAGGACACAAATGGATCTTAACTACTACATATTATTTCACACAATCAGCTGAAGCAATAGCCTTGAAGGATGCTAATGAAGCTTCGATTCTATTCTTTTATGAAGGAATAGTTTGTAGATTTTTTGTTCCAACAACTATCATATAATATAATGCTTTAGCATTTCTTCATGTAAAGATAACAGATTGCATTGCCAACTAGGGAATTTACTTAAGTTCTTCATCTAATTATTACCCGGAAGATAATGGCTTAGCTGAAAGTACTAACAAGAACCTTTTAAGGATCATTAGAATAAAACACAAATATAATCAAAGATATTGCAATCCAATGTTGAATTCGACACTTTGGGTTGACAGGGTGACTCCTAAAATATTAGTTGGTAGTTCACCATACAAACTTGTGTACAGAAAAGAAGCAAGAATGCCTATTGCAGTTGAGTTACCTACATTGGATTTGTTGCATAAAATGGAGTTGCTTGAGAATGAAACTTTACAGGTTATTTATGAAGAGTTAATGGAATTACAAGAACTAAGACATAAATCCCATTTGAATATGTACAAGAATCAGAAACGGATGAAGAAGAATTTTTACAAGAAATCCAAATTCAGAATCTTCAATGTAGGAGATATTGTGTTAAAGTGGGATGTTGATCATGCAAAGCAAGGAAGACACATGAAATTCGATACAATCTTTAGTGGCCCTTACATGATTTTAGTTTCCAAAGAACACAATGCTTTTACGCTTTCGAAGATGGATGGAGAGAAAATCCCCATTCCTGTGAATGGTATGTTTCTCAAACACTGTTATTGAAAATACTACAGTGATTGTTAGAGTAGAATTTCCCTTGAATAATTACAGTCTATGTACATTGCATTCTTTCTGAATTCAATAAGTACATTGGTGCACGTGATCTGGTTTACCGTATCCTTTCCTAGTTTTATTTCCATTTTGCAAGGGTTGGACCTTTTAGAAAAGGAAAATTTTTGTTACATGTTTGGACCCCATGCCCAAAGGACAAGAGCAATGCACTAGTCTATAAGCTAGCAAGCAGCTTTCCCTGCAGGATCGTCAGAAATGTTGATAATTTTTGCACTTGTGTAAAAATGGGCAACTCGAAACTTTTTCATTACAAGGAAAGGCATTGGTGAAGTATACCTAAGCTAAGGGAGTTTTGATATTATTGGTTACTGCTAAATTAGTTAGTGATTAAATGAAATCTGTAGCTATATTTGTTGTTACAAAACATAACAGATCACATAGTCTTCAAGTTAATGTTATCCTCAGCAAAATAACACAAGGGCCCCGAAGGACAGCTCTGTTGTCTTGATGAAGACACCAAATTAAAGAATAGGTGAAATGTTGAGATTTGGGATAGCAAACATAAGTGCAGATTATAGAAATCAGAGTTCATTTCTTGATGTTACAGGTTCTTATTAATGTTCTTTCCTTCATGACTAAGACATTCAATTATACGACTAATTTGTTTAGTTCATCATACAACCCATACAGAAAGCTGAAATGTAGAAAGAAATATACAACTCATTTACAAAATTTATTTCTTTATTCATAAGGAAATTTCAAATGTTCCCACACAAGCTGTGGGATGTAACTAGAAAGTAAAGTACAACTACTGAAAGAGAGATGTACACATTCGAGAAAAAGAAAGTAAGAAGTATGAGTGAACCCATCATTGCCTTAGGGGTTTTCTTAGTTGTTTAAAGTATCTCCATTCTAGATTTTGTTCCTTCTTCATCTTCATTATAGAATTCCTTGAAAAGAAGAAAAGATGCACTTTCAGTTACGAGCTCAAATATCAATTCATATTCCTTACTGTCCTAGTTTGTTCATATGAATCTCTTCAAAATAGGAAATATAATTTACTTGAAGAGTAGACTACATGCATGCTCTACTCATTCAGAAAGAAGAAACATAGACACAAGAGAGGCCAAGAAGCCTAAGTACTTTCTAACTATTTTCTTAACTGTGTAGGTACAGGTTGCAACCAATAAGAATTAGACAAGTCATAAGTATAGACTAGAATGAAGGATTAATGTAACTCAAACTCAATATTTTCTGCAACTAGAAGAAGTTATAGTAAAGAAGAGCGACTAGAAAATATAAGTATATTTTTTAGTTTTCAACTAAAAAGGAAGAATAAAATTTCAAGAAGTTGAAGTTAGCTGCAAAGAAAGGGTTACAGCTAGAACAAAATGAAAAGAAGATTCTGGGAAAATTTTGATAGCGCGTCACCAAGTAAAATGGATATTTACAACGTTCTCATCATATTGTTTTATCTACTACATACTTTAAAATAATTATTTAAATCAAATAAGTGATACAGAAAAGTAAAAAAGCATATAATGATCAAGATAAATAGTTCTAATGTTTCAATTTCAAACTACCAAATCAGCTTCAACATAAAGTGTTATATTCTATATTCTAAATAAAAAAATATAGCTATTATAGCTGCAAATGGAAGGAAGAAATAATTATGGCAAAAAAATTCCAGGGCTTATCCATGAAAAATAAACACTTCATATTTTCTAGCATGCCAAAAATATTACTATCAAGGAAATAAAGCATCTAAGTAAAAGAAACAAGTTACAGAGATCTTAAAAAGCATCAGAATCAAGGTTTATGCCTTAAATAGTATTAAAAATAGATCAAGAACAACTTGTAATTTCTAGAAAACCACTTGTAGGGTATAAAGACATCTTAAGTACAAAATATCATAACTACATTTCTATTGCAGTTGACATTTTCAGTTCAATATTCAGTCACAATAATCATCAACTTTAGAATCAAAGAGTGAAAATGCAACTACATGTTACAAAGGATCAATTAAAAATGTGAATTGAAGGGAGAGATAAAGAAAAGAATGTTGTTTTTTAAACAAACATGCTTCTAGGAGTAGTACCAATGAAACACATGAAGGTTCAATGAGAAATCCAAGGTATACAATAACAAAAAAATTCTTTTAGGATCTTTTACTGTACACTTCCTAAGTATTTTAAAAGTATTTCTATCTGAAGACATGGCACAATCAAGTGTTTATAGAATCATCTTTAACATTAGCATATGAACATAACTTCTATCTGAAGCAAAGAAATTGAACAAATGAACCAATACTACAAATACAAGTTGTATTATGAAGGATTCAAGCATCAGAAAATAAACATCAAATACAATAGAAACTAAAGTTGCAAAGGAACTACACCAAGAGCGTTGAATGAAACTTTTGATGCAAAGGGAACCAAATATACATATCAAAGTGCTACTTTCAGAATCATATCATTAGAAGAAAATCACTGAAAGATAAAAACAAATGGCTTATTAACTTTAATTTTGTAATATGGTTCTACAAACTTTACGCATTGAAGACCGGTTGAGATCGAGCAAGTAAATATCAAGTACAATTAGAACACATACTATTTTGAATTAAGTGTCAGATTTAAATTTGTGAAAAGGAAAAAGAACCTTACAATGGAAACAACAACATAGATCGGTCCCCTAGACATCAAAGTTAGAGCAAAGGATATGCATGTGAAACTATGAGCATTGAAGAAAATTAGCAAAAGAAATCCGAGCTCAAGGCTTTCACAATGGATTAGAGTAAGGGAAAATCTCATTAGTGGAATTCTAAGACAACAATGGGTCAACAAATATTAATTGGTAAGGGAAAACTCATGTTTAATCAGACTCAAATTCATAAATGAAAATGTCAAACCATTCAACAACATCATGAAGAGCTTCAGTATTGAAATACAATATCCATAGTGAACATTTTTTAAACAGTGGCCGAGCTCAGCTATAAGCATGGAAATAGAGCACTAATGAACTCTTAAAATGAATTGAAACACAAGTTTCAAAGTTGGTGAGTACAAGTTCAAATACCCACATTTTGGAACTTTAAGATCTGACAATTTTCGAGCAAAATGGGAATACCCATTTTTATATTTAGAACATAGTAATGAAGAAAATCCCTAAATACGAGTTGTAAGGAAATATTTTCACATTTTTCAAGAGAAACTCAAAGGTGGGTTGACTTACCAGTTTAAGTTAATTGAAAGCTTAAAATCCTCAAGAATGATGGCACCCAGAAGCTTACTTAAGCTAAGAGATCAATTTCATTGAAAATCACATTGAAAAATGAGGCTTTCATTATGTGAGTGTTGAATAAAGCTAAACAACTGAGAGAAACAATTTATAGAGTTCACAGAACTAGAGCCTTACCTCTCTTCATTAATGGTGGCCAATATTCACATAAGATCAGAAAAATAATAAATGGTCGAGTTATACATAGTTTCTTCATCATTTTTTATCACGAGATCAAACAGAAACAAAAAAATCCATGAGAAATCTAGGAAATATAGATTCATAGTGGCTTGGAGAAACTCAGTCAGGGATTCGCCAGCCTAAGAAGCTCAAGAATAATAAAAAATGGCACCCTCATAATCACTCTAAATCTCAAGAATGATCAAATGTACCACCTTGAAGAAAACTCAAGGAATTCAAGCTTATGAAATCCTCCATAGAGGCCAAACAGCCAAACTAAAAATGACAAGAAATACCAGTGTTTGATCCCTTATGACTATAAGAAATCACATAAATTAACAGTGTTTGACTAATAAAAAATGGTGGCCATAATACCCTGTAGAGAGCTTAAGAGAAGCAAAGAATGATAAAAAACCATTTCGCAGAAGGAATGAAGATCAAAAGCTTCAAACAATGGCATCGAACAAAATTTTCCAGTGCTACGCCTACATAGTGAAAATCTAAATGAAATGGTCGTTAGGGTCAAGCTTCCCTTTACCATACATGCTCGAGAGGTGATTCGACATAACTCAACCATGGTTGAAGCATCAACAGCCTCAAATCAAAATAACGAAGACCAAAGGGTCGAGATCGAGCTCCATTATTTAATGCAAACCATCATGATCAGTTCCCACTAGACACATTTAATAGAGAGTTTAAAACCCTAATCATAGGTTCGAGATTGATGGCAAAAGATGAAAAGGATAGAAATCGACGACCCAAGATCATCACCGGTTTTCAAAGTAAACTCAAGACTGGTTAAAATACCATCGAAAAAAAGGTGAAGGGGTGAGTCATCATATAAAAGGGGCCATCCCATGATTAAAACAAAATCATTTCTTTCAAAATGTCAAAAGATCAACTATAGTCCGAGTTCCTAATATACAAAAATCTGACCAAATCATTTATGCAATAATCAAATAAAAGCTATATCCAACCTTTTTTATTCAAATAATGCTAAGGCCAAAAAATATAGGGTGGAAACTATATATTATAGCATGTTTTACAAAGTGACCCCCATGTACAACTAGACACAACAATATGCTAAGTCCACAAAGGTGGTCCCCAAACCAAATGGAGACCATGGTGAAGTGCAAATGTGGTCCCCACTATAGAAGGAGCTAGAGGTGATTTGTTGAATGTCACCTTTGTTGCCATTAGAAACCAAAGAGATGTCTATATCAGACCATGTGCACATGGGCAAGTGATCCCCATAGTGGATGTTTATTTTTGCAAGTATTGCAAGTATTTAATTATTTACTCACATACAAAGATTTGATTTTTTGCATGCTTCACAAGAGGACATAATAGAGAACGAGACAAAGTTGCATGTTCAAAGGATAAATACTTTCCTAGCAAGAAAATTAATTATTATCAAATTATTTACCCTTTCTTTCTTAAAAATACAACAGTCATCTTCAGTTTGACTATATTATAATTAGGGCTATTAAAATCCTCTTTGTAATTGCATGTTATATTTTATTCCTTTATCTATTATCAAATAAAGGATAAAAATAATATGCATGGGTGAGTAAAAGACTTACACTATTTTTAGGAAGAGGGTAAAAGTTTTATTTTGCTATATATTGTGTGCCTTTGCAAAGCACAAGGGAGGACTTTTTGGATAAATGAGTACTGAAGCATTTTTTTGCTAGTTTTGCCTTCTGAGTGTGAAGAATTTTCTACCTTTCCAATCATTTACAGTCTTGTGTATGTTTCTATTATTCTTGTGAATGGAAATTCCCTTATTTATCATCTTACCCTGTTGCAAAATTCAATAGTTTTTGCATGATATTAATGAGCATGTTAGCTTAGCAGTATTGTTGTGATAATCTCCCCCAACACCTTGAACTATTTTTTCCCTTAACATTCTGTAGAAAATTGTTGGTTTGTGCATCAATAATCCTTTAACATATCAATTGTTCATATAGTCAGTCAAAACCCTCATACAAATATGTTGTATCACCTTAGTTTTAATTATTTTACAATCATCTTTTCCCGTTAAACCACAGAAATCAATTTAGGATACATCAACAAGGAACCAACCTTGATACCAGATAATCACCTCAAAATATGTATACCCATAGACCTGAAGTGTTTCCATTGTATCTACAAAAGAGACAGATCAAATTTTGTAAACTTATAAAACCTCCAGCCATCTCTCTACAGGATGCACTTTTGAGAGATAATAATGCCCTGGGACAACTATCCATGAGAGTCGCTCAGTATGAGAGTCTATTTCTAGACTTGATTAATTATGTTGACTACATGTAGGATGAGAAATTTAGGATTCACATGCTCATCAGGGGTTTGAACTTGGATTTGGTTAGGGTACTACATATTCATTATAAACAAACCTTCACTGAGGCCGTGGAGAAAGCTTACATTCCAAAGGAGACCAGGGGAAATAAATGGTAGGCTAGAGATAAAGTGAGGAGCCATATTAACCAGATCCAGAATAGTAGGTCAAGGGGGTAAATTCTTCCTCCTTGTGGAAAATATGGCTCAACATAGTCTTCTTTCAGGCCCCCACAATAGCCACCTCAGCAGTGGTAGTATCAGACTTGTATGCAATTTAAACCTCGACCCGATATTTGATACTCATAGAGGACAGAGTATGGGTCATCGTCCTAGAAGACTCGCTAAGACATAGGGACTACCCAGGGCTTAGTCTCCTGGAGATCACCCTTAGTGACCATAGCAATCCATAGCAGGGTCATTGGGATTGATTCCACATACCACTATAGCATTAGGGGAAGCCACTTTTTTTTTTAGAGAGCCTGGAAATTCTTATGGAGTAGGTGTGCATCGATAACATTGGTGAGAGTGTCCACAAAACCTTAATAATAAGGATAAGATACCTATTTCAGATATTACATTCAGAAATATGGGTAGCAGCCATCAGATTTATGCATTGGACCTCCAGAAAAATCATCAGGGTATAGTGATAGAGACTACATGAAGCATTGGTTGTATCCCTACCTCTATATTATTTGATTCTAGCTATTCTGATGCATTTATTGCACCATCACTAGTAGAGTTATGTAATTTATTGGCAGTTAGGAAGGGGCTTAGTTGGGATGTTGATATGTCTTATTTGGCCAACATCTCAGTGGACTCCTTAGTTAAGGAGTGCGTAGTGGACATAGGACCCTTCACCATTACCTTGGATCTTCATATCCTTCCCTTGGGTTCATATGGAGTAATCTTGGGGCATAGATTGGTTATTCAGACATAGAGCTATATTTGATTATTACAAATAGGATATATCTTGTGTAGACAATTTGAAGATTGATTTGGTGATAGTTTGAGTTAAGAGACCCATATCTATTCGAACCATATCCAATATGAACCTGAATTGGTGTGCGTAATGAGGATTTAAATTGTATGCCATCATTGTTAGTTACCTATTGGAAGATACACTACATGGGAACATTCCAAGATGATCACCCCATTTTGCAGGACTTTTCAGATGATTTTCCTAGTGAGCTCTAAGGCTTACCTCCCCCACATGAGATAGAAATACTAATTGATTGGGTTCCTAGAGAAGAGAATATCTCGCATGAGCCATATAGGATGGCCACCCTTGACCCATGTAAGATCAAGTTGCATTTAGAGGCCCTAATTTAGAAATTCCCAATCCATTGTAATGTATCTCCCTTGGGGTTTACCAGTGGGTTTTGTGAAGAATAAGAATGGATCCATGTGTTTGTGTTTTGACTAAAGACAGTTCAACAAAATAATGATAAAGAATTATTACCCCCCTTCCATGCATCAATAATTTTTTGTATCAGATGAAATGGGAAAAAATGTTCTCCAAGACTGACCTTAAGTCCAGTGATCATAAACTAAGGATTACGATGGTGGATATTCATAAGAAAACCTTTCGCACTCGATATGGCCACTACGAGTTCACAGTTTTTCCATTTGGTCTAACGAATAGCCTCACAGTTTTCATGAGTTTGATGAATGGTGTATTCAGGACATTCCTTGACCATTTTGTTCTTATGTTCCTAGATGATATGTTGATCTACTCAACCATGTGTGAGGAGTACGAGGAGAAAATTTTTAAGGTTATGCATAGTATCTTTGATATCAATGGCTATATGCGAACCTAGAGAAGTGTGCATTATTCTGGAGAAAGGTTCAGTATTTAGGTCACATTGTTTCTAGGCAAGGTATCATAATAGACCCTCCCAAGATTAGAGCTATCATTGATTCACCAGTGCCATCTATGTGACTGAAGTGCACAACTTCATGGTGTTTTTATGTTATTATAGGAGGTTTGTTCAAGAATTCTCTCATATCACACATCTCATCAAGTCCCTTCAGCAAAAAGGGAAGAATTTTGTTTAGTAAGATAAATGTGAGAAGGCCTTCAGGACACTGAAGGAATTCCTTATGATAACACCTATTCTTGCAGTACTAGATCCATAGAGATATTTTTTCGTATGCATAGATGCTTCACTAGCAGGGTTAGGAGGTGTATTGATGCAAGATATCCATTTAGTATTTTTTGAGTCTTGCAAACTTAAGGATTATGAGCTCAACTATCTGACTCCTGACCTTGAGCATGTAGCAGTTGTCCATGCTTTACTATGATGGTGACATTTCCCTTTATGCTGGAGGTTCATTCTTAGGAAAAATCACTCGAGCCTTCATCACCTCTTCACACAGCCTAATCTCAATGCCCATGAATGGCGTTGGATGGAGATTTTCTGTGAGTATGACACAGAGATTAAGCATGTGAAAGGAAAGGATAATATGATTGCATATTCCTTTATTCATTGGAGGAATTTTGATATGGCGATAGTATTCGGTATTGAATTGAGGACCAGGACCTTAAAATAGTTCCTACATGACAACTTCTACCTTTTAGTTAGAGAAGAGATCGAGTCTCAGAGACCCCTTGAGAAGAAGTATGAACGATTTTCAATATAGTTAGATGGACTTATAAGACATAGGGGTCAGATTTATGTACCTAGAGCTGGAGGATTGTGACAAGACATCCTTGTATAGGCATATAATGTACCATATTCATCCCATCCAGGGGTGAAGAAGATGCATGCCACTTTGACACAGTTGTATCATTAGAGAGGGCTTAAGAGAGATATAGCTTTATTTTTGTCCCGTTATAGGGAGTTTTAGAAGGCGAAGGTCGAGAATTAGCATCTAGCTAACCTTCTTTGTCCTCATGACATACCAAAGTTGAAATAGGACACCATTTTCATGGATTCTATTATATGTCTACTGATGTCGAGATATCACCATGACACCATTATGGTCAGTATTGATAACTTGATAAAAGTGGTTAATTTTTCTCCAGTGAAGACCACTTATACAACCAACGTAGTGGCATGAGTATACATGGATGATGTTTTTAGACTGCATAGGATTCCTTAAAATATTATTTATGACTTTGATCCCTTATACACCTCTCATTTTTAGACTGCCATGCAACATGATCTCAAGATGAATATCAACTTCAGTATATCCTATCACCCTGAGACAAATGGACTGATGGAGCTGGTGAATAATATTTTAGAGGAAATGCTTTGGATGTACAACATGGATTATTAGTCGATAACTAAAGAGGACTTTTACTTGGTTTATTTTTCTTATATCTATAGCTTTAAGATTTCTATTTCTATAGAACCATTTTAGGAACTATATAGCGGGGAGTGCAAGACATTGATGAGTTAGGATATATCAGAGAATAGGATATCTTTTGGGCCAGATTTATTATAGGATATGGAGTAGTAGGTTCTCATGATTATATAGAGATTGCAGGAGGCTCGGGATAGGTAGAAGAACTATGCAGATCAAAGGATGACAAATTATAGTTTAGTTGTAGGAACTAAGGTTTTTCTTTATGTCATGCCTCATAAGATCCCTATATGTTACAGAAAATACTCTAAGTTATCTCCTTGATTTGTGGTTCCCTTTGATATATTGGAGTGGATCAATCCCTTAGCCTACCGTATATCCTTGCCACCCATGTTGTCACGAGTCCATGATGTGTTCCACATTTTTATCCTCAAGAGATACATTCAAGATCCTTCTCATGTATAGGACATGACCTCATTGCATGTGCTAGAACAGGGGAAGGTGATAGTACATCCCGTGCACATTTTAGAGAGTTATACCCTAGGCCTTTGATGCCGAGATACTAATTAGATCCCACTTCTAGTGGGATCGATACAATTTGACAACAAATAGATAGGATGATGTCAAATCTTTGAGACCATAGTGCCCCCCACTTATTCTAGTTACTTCTAGGAGGAAGTCAGGTCTAAGGGGGCAGGAATGTAATCCCCACTCCTCTTCGACACTTATTATAATGTTTTTTTATTATTGTTGAATATAGATCTAGATATTAACATATAATTTAATAGCTAATAAAATTGTACCATATAGATTTCTTTAGCAAGTATTTTGTTTTTGTATAGTAATCATTTTTGGAAAAGAGTTCTTCTTTTTTAATATAATACCTGTACCTGCACGTTTAAGAAAATATATAGGATTTTTTTCCTCTCTTATGTTCCATAGTTTTTATTTCCTCTTTCTTTTCTAGAATGATTCTGGGAATCATATGTGCTATGTAGAATACTGCTCTTATCAATTGTGTATCCATATATGGATGTACCTTATGCTTCTGCTTTTTAGAAATCCATCTACGTGTAGTTAGATATTACATGGGTACATACTAAACCCCGAGATCAAAAGATTGATGCCTTTCCTTTTTCATTTTTAGGTACATTGTGACCACTAGGAGAGCTAGGTAAAAGATGAAGAAGGAGCTACAGTGAAGAAGACTAGAAGATAACCAAAGGAAATGATGGGTTTCTTATATACTCTTTTACTTTTAACTTCATGCATATGTACTTATTTATTTAGTAGTTATGAGTTACATTCCCATGAGTTGTATGGAAAATATTTGTACTTCTTTATGAATAGATAAAAATTTAATTTATGTACTTGAGTTGTATACTTCTTTCTGTTTTCAGCTTTATTATATGTATATTGATTGAATAATGGAATAAACAAATAAAATACATAATTAAATATATTTACATTAAGAAATAGTGAGTTTTGAAATATCTATAAATTACTAATGAACTCTCTTTCTTGTAAACTGCAACTTTATTTGTTGTTCCCAAATTTAGCATTTCACGTAAAATGTGATTCCTACCTTCACCAAGACAATGCATTATTCCTTCAGGGATTTTTTCTTTCCTTGTTGAATATGAACACAGAATGATAGGCTATGAGAGGTTACATTTTATAACAACACACATAGCAACAAATTACATGTAACTAATAAATTGTTGTAACTGAAAAACATGATAAAACTGTAATGCATTCTCCTAGGTAGTTCCACTTCATCAATACCATCTACTGTAACAAAGTTTTGAGTTTCCCCATTTTTGTACAAGTGTAACAATTATTAGTATTTCTAGTAATCTTGTGGGGAAATATTTCTCCTAGCTTGTAGACCAATTCCTTGCTCTTGTCTATTGGGAATGGATTTAAAGCTTCTAACCAAAACTATCTTTCCGAAAAAAAAAACTAAAGTTGGGAAAGGATGTGGAAACCAGATTGTGTGGATGAATGCACTTATTGAATTGAAAAACATTGCAATGTAAATGAAAGCACTTATTGAAAGGGAAATCCTACACTAACCAGATACTGTAGGATTTTCAATAACAATATTTAAGAAACATACCATTCAAAGGAATAGGAAGTTCCTCTAAATTTAGCCTTGAAATCTGAAAATCATCGTGTTGTTTGCAAGTGAAATCATGTAAGGACCACTCCAAATTGTATAAAACTTCATGTGGATTCCTAGCTTTGTATGATCAACATCCCATTTTAATACAATGTCTCCTTCGTTGTAGAATTTGAACTTATCCTTATTATCTAAAGTTTCCTTTATCTATTTTTTATTCTTTTCCATGTTCAGATGAGCTTGATCTCTTAGTTCTTGCAACATCATTAAGTCAACATAACGAACATGTAATGGTTTATTCTCAAGTAATTCCATCTGATGTAGCAAATCTAATGCACGCAACTGAACTGAAATGGGCATTGTTTCCTATCTTCCTTAAAAAATCTTTTACGGTGAATTGTGAACTGATATTTTAGGAGTCACTTTGTTTTCCTGAAGTTCTTAATTCAACATTATATACTGAGCTCTTTGGTTGGATTTGATTTTTCTTCTAATTATCCTCAAAATATTTTGATTAGTACTTTTAGCTAATCCATTACCTTATGGGTAATAATTAGATGATGTACTTAAACAAATTTCATGTTTGATAGCCTAATATGTTACCTTTGCATCAAGAAAAGTTAACGAATTATCTAAAATAATAGTTGTTGGAACACCAAATATGCAAACTATACCTTCGTAAAAGGATAGTATTGAAGTTTCATCATCTTATTTTAAGGCTATTGCTTTAGTCTATCACATAAAATAATTTGTAGTAGTAAATATCCACTTGTTTCCTTATGATGAAGGTGGATTTACCATGCCAATAAAGTCGAGACCCCCACTGCATGAATGGTTGATCCAACGAAATAGGCTGCAAGTGCAATGAAGCTAAACATTCTTTTCCAAAAAAGAAAGGACATTTCTTACACTTTCTGATCCATTCGAAGCAATCCTTGAATATGTTGGGCCAATAGTAACTAGCTTTAGGGAGTTTTAAGGCATATTACTAGCTAAAAAAGAGACCTCCTACAGGTCCTTCATGAAATTCAGATAATAGTTGTTGAATTCTATCATAATCAATATATCGCAAACAAAATTCCATTTATATATTTTTAAATTAACTTGTAACCTGAAATATCTTCATTTGTTCTTGTCCATAACCTTCCAAATCAGTACCATGTTATAGGTAGTTAACCAAATCAGTCATTCATCTTTATTCCTGAACTTCTTGACTGAGTTCGGGTATTTTATTTTCTTGTTTTAACCATGGTTTTTCACTGCTCCTATGTAACTATTATCACTGAATAACAACACCCTTATGTTTACAAAAGTTCTTATAATTGAGCTCACGGTGTGATTGGATAACATGGGTACTATCTCCAAGTTGTGGGACTTTCTACATGAGATAGACCTTAGTTGAAAGCTGGTTCTTTCTCCTAAACTACCTCCCACAACTACTCTAATGCAGGTAAAACTAAATTTCTTAATCTAACTTTCCAAGGGACCAAAGAGAGATAATGTATAGAAAATGAAAGCCTACACTAAAGTAGTGATACACTAGAAAAGGAAGGGTGAGGATAGTTTTCCAATGTGTGAGATACAAAAGCAAAGTGCACGCCAGAAGGGGTGATGACAGTTCTCCACAATCTAGCAAAATGCATTCACAACAATATTTCATACATGCACAATAATAATGAGTCCTTACAAGATCATTAAAATAGACACAATATTCTTGTAATGAAATTTGAAAGGGAAGGAAGAGTGAAAGAAAACAAAGGAGAGGATGATGCATCCACAAACTTGTATTTTATTGCTTCATGATATGCACAGTTCAATCTATTTCAAGATAAGGGCCTGGATCACCATGAAAGGAGTACACTAAAACGGCTTGCACCACATTTTTTTCATAAAGAAATTTTGATAAATCTTTTCTATAACAAACTCCTCCCTTTTACAATGAGCCCAACACTCCAATTTATAGAAAAAGAAGAAGAGAGAGACAGAGGGAAACTGGAAATCCCACAATCTGTCCTTAAACCACTTATAAGATGCATTAAATAGAGTTAAATTATTGTATGTTACTTGTAAAATCCTCCCCATACTGTCCCAGGTGCTGCAACAAAGAAAGAATGATGACCATGCCTCTTAATTGCACTCTCAACTACCAAATAAAAATACTGTTATGAATCCGGCCACGTTTTATGAAAAATAATGATTGATTTCTCATAAAATCCCAAGTTTAATGATTTCTGTGTGTTGGTCTCAGAGCCATAAATCCAACGATACTAATTTTATGTGATTTCATTGAGAAATGCAAAAGTTATGACTTTCTGAGTACGGGAAGCTATTTTGGGTTCTACCAGGCATTTTTTGTTATTTTTCAAGAACGAGCATTAACAGACTGGAGCTGAATATGTTTCTTTTAGAAAATCCAATTTTATGAAAATCAGAGCTCGGAGTCAAAATTTATGCCCATTCAAAGTTTTCACATGAAAACTGTCATTTTTCTTCGTTCTGTGGATTTCCCACTTTCCTGCAACATTCCATATATTTGGTTCTCTATGGCTTTCCATGGATTTATATAGCACTTTTTTCTACGGAATTTTTCTGTGTCTTCCACAGATTTTTTTATTTTTATTTTTGTTTTTACCAAATCCTTCAAATTTTCTTGGATTGGGGAGTTAAAAATATAAGTAGAGTGCCCCAAAGCCATTATTGATTTTACTCAATTTTCTCAAAAAAAATTGAGAAATGAACTCATTTCCCTCTGAAAAACTAGGATTCACCAAGAAGCTCTATCAACTGCCCAAGTTCAGTTTTCTTCTTTTGTCCATTTTTACCAAAGCAGGGTAAAAATGGATAACAGTAACTTTAGCATGTTGTCCTGGATCATCCAATTATGTAGTCTGTTTTTTTTCCAAATTGACAATTTCATGATCACACAAACCTTTTCCTCGAAGTATTTTCACAACATAGATGTCAACATCATATACCATAACTTGCGTAATCTAGCCTTCTCTCTTCTCATTGAGCTCTTTTTACAACAAAAACACTTTACACACGTGGATGAGAGACTAAGACATGTATCTTAATATTTGAAAGCATGTACGTAAATTTCTTCAATCCTCTATCTATTGAAAGTACCTATTTCTCAAGAAAGGTGTACCTTGTCTCGTAGTCGTGCAAAATTTGTCCAAAGAAATAAATTGGTTGCTCAGTGTTTTCATCATTACTTTGAGTTAGAATAGTTTAAATAGTATCAGCTACTGCAAGTGCATTACTTTTTAATTGCAAGAGTAGGAGCTTGTGAAATGGATGAATTAATGGCTTAAAATCCTTTTCTCCCCTCGTTGGTCCAAGAGAATGTCTTATATTTATTTAACATTGCTGTTAATGGCTTGACTAATGCTGTAAACTCATGAAAAAATATTCTAACAAAGTTGATTTTCATGAAAAAACTTTATAATGATTTCTTATGGCAAGGAAATGACAATTTTGAAATAGCTTTGATTCTAAAAGGATCAATGCCTACACCTATTTTATAAACAATATGACCAAGCAATTTACGTTGATGCACTGAAAAAATAGATTTTTCAAGATTCAAATATATTCCAAACTACCTGTAAAGATGAAAAGTCTACCTTAGATGCATTAGATATTCATCAGAATTATTTAAAAATATAGTAACATCATCTAAGTAAACCAATATGCATTTATTTAATAAGTTGTGAAAATCCATGTCTATTGCACATTGAAACGTTGCACTGGGATTGGAAACGCTAAAAGGCATTCTTTTGTAAGCATAAGTAGCCCAACTTGTGGTTCTGAGGAGGTAATTGAGGAGAAGAAATAGAGATATGATATTTGTCTCAATATATATATTATTCAGAAGCACATTCATTATTTATACGGAGAAGTAACAATACTCTCCAAAATGAATAGAAAGATTACAAACTAGGAGAGAATAATTGAATAAGTTCAAACAAACTCTCTTAATTATATAAACTAATTGCTACATAAAATTATCCCAACATTCCCCCCTTTATTACATTATTCCTGTAAATGTAACCCCTAAAAATTTTAAATTTCACTTTTCCAAGGGATTTGGTGAGAATATCAGCTACTTGTGATTTTGTAGGATAGTACTAGAGTTGAATGTTATGGACATAGAAACAACATTCTACTTCTTTCTTATCCATGAGATAGGTCCAAATCCGAGATGAAATATGTATTTTGTGGTTGACTTCATGTCATCAACAGATCTGGCGTGGTCCGAGTCAACGTATCCATGTAAGAAGAATTGAACATTCTTCTTATATTCCATACCATAATCAACTATACCTCAAACATACCTCAAATAATGATTTATTGCAGTCTACTAACATTTATTTAACTCTTGCATGAACCTGGAAAGATAGCTGAAAATTTATCATAAGTCTTGTTTGGTGTATGTCAAGTAGATGAGTCCTACAACAAATTTTCTGTAGAGAGTAGCATCTACTTGAGGTGAATCCAGGAATCGTGAGAGTTTCAAACATTTTACCATGGCAGTGGATATAGGTTTGCAGTTTGACATTTTGTACTTTTCTAGGAGTGTCTTGGCATACTTTATTTGGGAGACAAAAATGTGATGCTTCTTCTTCCATATTTCCAAACCAAGACAGTAATGTAGTAGCCCCAAATCTATCATTTTGAAGGTTCTTTTGAAATCATTCTTCACAATATCAACCTAATCTTCTAAACTAACAGTTATCATAAGATCATCCACATACACTACAAGAATGAAAATTTCTTTTCCTATGTTCTTTATATTCACATTAGAATTTGAGGGGCTGAAAGTGAACCCATGTTGCAAAAGGTGATCATCGATCTTGATATATCAGGCCCTTGGAGCATGTTTCAGTCTATATAATGATTTTATGAGGTGACATACCTTCTTAGGATGCTCTTGGTCAAAAAATCATTCAGGTGTGGTCATGTACGCTTCTTATTTCATATCATAATTTAGGAAATCACTCTTCACATCCATCTGTTGAAGTCTCCATTATTTCTATACTACAAGTGACCAGACAACTTTTATGGTATTCATTTTCATAGTGGGTGTAAAGGTTTCTTCATAGTCGATGCTCTCTTTCTAAGAATATTATTTTTCTACAATTCATGCTTTATGTTTGTCGATGTATCCATATACCTTATTTTTTCTCTTGAAAACACATTTTCAGCCTATGGGTTTCTTTCCTGTAGGTAGATTGATAAGTTCCCATGTCCAATATTTCTTGAATGAGTCAATTTCTATATCCATGTATTTATTACACAGAGGATGACTGGCTACTTCACAAACATTATTAGGATCATAGCTATTAATCAGTGAACTCATGAGTGTAAATTTTACCTCATTTCTTGTTTAACTCCTTGTTTTGACTCTGGATGATGTATCTGGGAGTTGTTGCAAATGTGCATCTTTGATGGTGATTTTTAGCCACTTCAGATGAGAAATTATCTTCTTTTGAGAAGACCTATGTTGTTTCTTTGTGGATTGATGTGGAGTCACATTCTCAAGTTCTCCAAGTTCTAGAAATAGCTCTCCTCATAACACATCTTTTCTTTGAGTAGTCTCCTCTGGCTGATCATCTGATTCGGAGACTAGTCAGTGATAGGTGGTTGGTAATGGCTCTTCTATTTTCACTACTTAGTCAAAGTATATCTCGTCAGAAAAAATGTCTTGAATCTCAAATATTTTCTTCGTCTCAGCATCCATGAGAGGGTATGCCTTCGAGGTAGAGTTGTAGCCATGGAGGATGCATAGGAATGTCTTTGGCTCGAATTTCTCTCTTCTGAGATGGGAAATGCATGTATGTTGTGAAACTGAATACTCCTAAATTAGAAATTGATGGATTTATACCACTCCATACCTCTTCTCGTGTTTCATTTTTTAGAATATTTTTCAGTTCCTTGTTGAGAAGATATACAAATTTTTGTATTTCTTCATCCCAATAGCATTCCTCTAGCTTTATTATTGTTAGCATGCAGTGAGCCATCTCCATCACATTGTGATTACAAAGATCAAAAATTTTGTTTTATTGGGGTTTGTAGGGAGTAGTCAGGTTATTCTTAATTCCTTGTTGGTTCAGGAAGGCCAAGAATTTCTTTGATGGGAATTTCACCCCTCGATCTGAGTGAAGTAGAAGAAGTGGTTGTCTAGTCTCTTTGACAACATGATGATAGAAATTCTTGAAATGTTGAACAACCTCACTTTTATTATTTAGGAAAAAAACCCACATCTTGCGAGAGTGGTTATCCATGAACAGTTTGAAGTGCTTGTATCTGGAAAATGAAGCAGGTAGTAGGCCATTCAGATCAGTGTGAACTACCTCCAGACACTTCTTGGCATGAAACATGCTTTCCTAAAACAAATCCCTACGTTGTTTTCCTGCAAGATATCTAAGGAGAATAGGCAAGGAACTGGATAATCTGGGTAGTCCATGGACCATTAATTTTGAACTCATCTAATACAATGAACTAAGTGATAAGGGAAAACATCTAAAATGTTAGAGCACTATAGATTCTACTATTGAGGAAAATAAAGCTACTGCAGAAGATGAAATAGTATCTAAACAAAATAACTTATCTTTTAGAAATTATCTAGTAATAATTTTACCTTGTCACAATATGAAGCATGATTTTATGCCTTTTTAAACAAGAAATTCTACGTTCAGGTGATGATTCAATAGTTGAGTTACTTACAAGAGGTTTTTAGTCAAGCCAATAACATATAGTACCTTTGTAAGTGTACATTTTTGTGGTCCTAGAGGAAAGCTTAAATGGCCTATAGCATCTACAACTTACTCTTTGTCATCATCTATGTGAACTCGATCTCTAGTTGGTTACTTGTTTAGTGTATCGAACAACTTCTTGTAACCTGACATATGTTTTCTTACACCCAAGTCTATCAGCTACACTCTCTTCATGGATTGCGAAGTTTGAGAGACAAGTATAAGGTTCTTACCTCAATGGGCACCTTCTGATGTCTCCTCAGCATATTCATCATCTTGTTTGGGATGTAAGATGTTCCTTATTCTTTGTTTGGTGAGGACATAAATTTGAGTTTTGAAAATATTCACAGCTGGATGTTCTTTTTTGACTTGAAAACCCTTGTTTCAAGTCATTGTACCGGTGATGATTAGTGTCATTAGTGTTGGTTTTGTAAATGTGATACGACCTATTTGATGTTTGATATTTTTGTTGTTTATTTGGTTATTCTTGAGTTGGCTTCTCTAGGGGACCCTTCTAATTCTTCTCGCCACAGTATGGCCTCAAGAACATGATTGTATCCTGAGTCTCCTCTTGAGCTAAATCAATGGCCTCTTTCTGCTATAGCAATTTAACAAGTTCTTCGAATGAAAATGTTTGTTTAGATACAGTCAGTGTCATAAGGAACACTCAGAATTGAGAAGGGAGTACTATTAAGGTGATAAGCACGAGAAGTTTTTCATCCACTATTTCACTTAGCGCTAATAACTTTTATCACAGCTCAGCCATGTGACGTAAGAACTCCTAAACTTTCTCATCTGACCCCATAGAGAGGGTGTTCAAATTTTAATTAAATATATAGGATCTTAGTCTAATTTTTTGCTTCATAAATGGTTACTAACTTATCTTAGACCTCTTTTGGTTTCTGTGCATTCTAAACATGTGGTTACACATCATCATTGATACTAAGCATTATCCACATCAAGTATTTGGAATTTAACAAGTTCTTCGAATGAAAATGTTTGTTTAGATACATTTAGTGTCATAAGGAGCACTCATAATTGAGAAGGGAGTACTATTAAGGTGATCAGCATGAGAAGTTTTTCATCCACCATTTCACTTAGTGCTAATAAATTTTATCGCAGCTCAGCCATGTAACGTAAGAACTCCTAAAATTTTGCATCTGATCCCATAGAGAGGGTGTGCAACTTTTGATTAAATATAGAGGATCTTAGTCTAATTTTTTGCTTCATAAATGGTTACCAACTTATCCTAGACCTCTTTTGTTTTCTGTGCATTCTAAACATGCGGTTACACATCATTATTGATACTAAGAATTATCTGCATCAAGTCTTTGGAATTAGCCATCTAATACTTCATTAATTCATTAGGAGTTGTGGGAACAATCAAAGACCCTCTGAAAATGACCCATAATTCTTCAAACTGAAGAATTATCCTCATTTTTCTTTTCTAGGATGTAAAATTTGGCCCTTTTAGTAACTGACCATCTGACAGTAGAGTTTTTGGTACAGATATTATAAAAAAATATATTTATTTATTGATTCCAAGAGATATTCCAATGTTAATCACTGATGAGAAGTACCAGCTCGTAGATGCTCACGATACTCATGTGCTGAGAGATGGCGATGTTTTGTGGGGCGTTCGTCTTCATCTATGTAATGAACATCATATCCAGCTTCTTAATCTTCTTGAACTCTCTTTTCTTGACATATGACATTGAAAAGGAAATGTTCCAAGAGTCCTTTAGGAACCAATTCATCAAAGAGAATGTTGTTTGTGTTACGTAGCTCGTTAAGATGTGTACTGGAGATTTTAGGAGCTTCTTAATGGTGTTTTATGGCTTTTGAGTTGGTTGTGGCTTTCAGTACTCTCTATCATGTAATTCACTCTTGTCACTGGGTATATCTTAGAGAGACTCCACGTTCCCTTAGTAGATTATTCATCTACAGGAAACTAAAGGCACATGTTTTTACTGATGGAGGTGATTTTTAGGCTTCACACAACCAATTCTTCTCTCCCTTGTGTTGCCTTGATTGAGGCTTCCTCTTGGGGAAATTTCTACAACTTCTCATCCTTGCAATGTCTTTGATCTTCCACGATGGAAAAAACTTGCAGAAGAGAATCCAACCCATTGGTCCCAGACTCAAGTATCTTTTGTGCATAAACAATGCTCTCAAAGGTAAATAAACATTTAGAATGTGAAGATATTGTCCCTCAGGAATCAAAACAGGTCTAGTAGCTTATAATTTCTTAGTTTAATGTTGTTAAGAATGTAAATCCTTGTCGAATTTCCATGCAGCTCTTTTCTTCCAGAATTCCTTTTTCTCCATGCAGTTGTTTTCTATTTCCATGTCTAAGGAAAAGTTAGAATAAAAAATTGGCGCTTCTCTATTTTGTAAAATACTTCCACAAAGATCCACATTCAAGTGCTTCTAGTAAATGAATTTCTCACACTAATGAATGAGACTTCTCCCACGCTAAAAAAATATATTTTTTGTACATCGCCATGAGAAAGGGGAGGTCATTCATGTAGGTTGTTGATAAATCAAATCAAATGTTTTGTTCCTCCATATATGTCTACTCCTTTGTAAGGCACTTCAAATATTTCTTTCTTCCACATGCACATCCTTCTAGGAAGATATTTCGACTATAATTTCAACATAGAAGTAATAATTTAATTTTGTAGGTTGCTATAATATTTCAATGTCCTGGCTTTTATCAAAAAAAAATTTACCACCAGCAATTTCAACATCCATGCAGAATTGTTTGCTCTAGATACATGTCTCTTCTTCAAATACACACTCTGATACCAAATTGTGAGGAGGTAATTTAGGAGAATGAACAGAGATAGGATATCTCTCTCAATATATATATTATTCAGAAGCATGCACATTATTTATAGGGAGGAGAAGTAACAATACTCTCCACAATGAAAAAAAAGATGACAAATTAGGAGAGAATAATGGAATAAGTTCAAACTAACTCTGCTCATTATATAAAATAATTGTTATGTAACGTTATGCCAACAGTGATGATGGTTGTTTTATATATTTCTTCTTCATGCATGAAGATTTGATTATGTCCACTTTAACCATCTAAAAGAGAATTTTTTTCTAAACTAGATACTATTCTCCAAGTTTGATCCATATTGGGAAGCAGATAATGATGTTTTAATGAATCTTTATTAAAGTCTCTAAAATCAACACATAACCTAATTTTTTATTTTTTTTCGAATACGAACAAGATTAGCTACCAAACTTGAATGCTTAACTGGGAAGATAATACATGATTTGATCAAGTTAGATAACTATTTTATCATTAATGGCTCAATCTTTTGATTTATAGGCCTTTGATTTTGCGTAACTCGCTTGGAATTCAGTTGTAACTCTATTGTATGCTGAGCTAAAATCAGATCAAATCCTTTCAGATATTGGTATTTCGAGGAAATAACATCTCTGAATTATTTACATAATTTGACAAATGACTTTTTTTCAGATGGGGAACATACCTTTCCAATAAATAGTTTCTTCTCATCGTCCACTAAGATTTCTTTGTATTTATCTCCATGGGTTGAAATCTTTCCTTTGTGTTTTCTTAACTGATCATCAAAACTGAAAAATATCTTCTAGTGTAACCAATCCTTGAGGAAACTTGTTTGTCTTAAACTAAACAATCTGGTGACCATAGAAGTGCTTTAGTTTTCCCTTATTTACTGCAAAAAAGTTAGCTTTTTGCTATAAAAACCTACAGATCTGTTCATCATCTTAGAAAACTTGCCAATTTTCTTCATTTTCATGTACTGAAAGTTTGATAATCAGCTTTATATGTGGTTGTACTTTGCTATTTTGATATATTCTAGTACATAAAATCTAACACCAACTGCTACAAGTCTGTTTGTAATTTTATTTTCGGCTCCTGTGACATATTGAATGTTAATAGCATCAAAATCATCCAATAAGTCTGAAACTCTATGTTTGTAAGATTTCAACAATGAATTCTTACATACATTAATTTTTTTCACTTGATTAATAACTAACTCTGAATAACCAACTACTTGTAAAGTAATGATACCTCTCTTTTTGGCCCATTGAAAAGCATGAATTAACACTTTGTATTCTACTACATTATAAGTACAACAAAACTGTAGACTTAACACTAAAAAGTAACTTTTTCTGGAAGTGGAAGTAAGCATTAAAACTACACCTTATCCTTTCTAAATTTTAGCACCATCGAAGTGAAGGTTCCATAGCCCTTCTGATGTTTTTTCTATTTCAGACAGCAAGGGAGTTAGTGCGTTTTCTTCATGCAAGTAATAAACACAAAACAAATCTTCTTTAGCTTCTTTGAAAGGGTCATAAACATGTTCTTCTTGAGTCTTTTCATCTATAAAAAGATTAGAAACACCATCTAGTGCAGAAACATGTGTTGTAACATCAAAATTAGATTAATCGAGAGCTCCATATTTTTTTGCAACATTTAAAGCATGAGTCTCAATATGAAATCTAGCCAAAGGATGTGAATTTACGGTAACCTTAGTTCCATTTCTTGTAGTGAAGAACATAAATGACCAATATGAAGAGAGATAATAATCTATTTTTGTTGTAAAATCTCGTGACAAACATAAGGCAAAATAGGGAGGTAAATCTACGACAGTCACATCTTGTAATATGGTAACATTGCGGAAAGAATTTAAGGTTAACTCCAAATTTATGATAATACAAATTGGGTTGGTTGCTATCCCTTGTAACTGCAATACACTTTTCTCTGTAGGTTCATATTGCAGGCCAAATTTTTCTGCAATCACTTTTGGCATAAATGTGTTACTTGCACCACTATTGACCATATAGTTATGAACTAAATGATATCCAATAATCAGAGATACATAAAATGGTGGTGGTTTTTTGATATCATGAGAATTTAAGACCTTTTGAACCATCCATTTATCTTCTTTAATGTTTTCTTGCTCCATTGTTCTAAGGACCATGTATGCTTTCTTAGGATTCCTTTTTTGCTAGTTTCGATGAAATGTGCAGCTTAGCAAGCTCGCGTGAAAGTAAATTTTGTTTCCATTGAATACTTAGATCATCCCATAGACAAATATTAGTATTATGTTTCTTCATCACATCAACAATGTTAAAATCAGCAACCGTTTACAAAACATCTTCTGTTGTTTTAGCATAGGCTTTAGAAAAAACTTACTCTGCTTTAACATCTTTTGAAATATGAGGTATGATGAATCTTCTAGGATCAGGATGCAATTTTTTTTGTTGATCCTTTTCAGTAGAAAAATTAGCTATTTTTTTAGGAACAAAAGAACTGTAGTTATTGTTTTATCAGTAACAGTGGGCATAACAGGTATGTTTATCTTTTTTTCTCTCTCTTGAGCCTTTTCTTGGGACCTAGTTGTGACTGCCATAAAATATTTTTCTCTGAAGCTGACTAGATTTTGTTCTGGTGGTTTTTAAGTATGATCTTCTTGTTGCCCACCCTTCATTTGAATCATGAATAATGTTTCAGGTTGATCCTATGTAAAAAGGGTTATATTTAGGAATGCATTTGGAAAATTGGCAGTTGAATGAGGTTGATTAAAAGGTTCACACCATTCTTTTGAAACCATGTTAACTGGAATGAGATTTCTAGATGTACTACAGGATTTCGGTTCAAATTACCTTCATTGATATGGTGGTATATAATTCTAATTTTACTGGTGAGGCTTCTTATTATGTTGATTTTTCTGATTTTACTGATAAGGAGCTTGATATGGCCTGCTAGGCTGAGCAAATTTGTTTTCAATTGATGATAATTTTTTACCCATAGTCTTTAGATCCTTGAATACATCATCTAATGGAGCTCAAACAATAGGCTCTATAATGATGATAGGTTGTGGAATAGGTAACGAATCTGCTATAAAAGGTATTGAAGGCCTGGGTGCCAACTTATCAACTTGAATAAATATTTTTCCAAACCTAATGGTAATATCATAAGTTGTTAGGAGAGTATCTCCTCTCATAGACTTAATCATAGTTTAAATATCACTATTTAATGATCTTACTTAGTATAGACAAGCATGGTCAAATTGAGGCTTAACACTAGCTAGAATTCTTTCCCAAGTTCTAGAAAAAAAAATATTAAAGCTCGCCATAAATTCATGAGGATCTCTTTTAAGTTTAGATAGATTATCTATGAGGGATAAATGATCATAATGAACTTGAAATTGCTTAATTATTTTTTCTCCCAACTCATCCTAAGTTCTTATGCTCCCAATTTATATGCTTTTATACCATTGCAAGGTGTTTTTTTAAAGGATGCAGGTAGAAGTCTTAAGGTTACATCTTCATGAGTTATATTATGGAGAACACAAACGGATGCAACATCTTTGATGTGCTCTATACCATTAAATTTATTGTCACCAGTGAAAGAAGGTAAATTTTTCATTGCACCATTGGGAATATCATGATAAATTGTAATTACTAAAGGGATTCCATTAGTAAAAGTTCTCAAAATTCCTAGGTGGTTTAGTAGCCGTTGGAATAAATGGTATTTGAATAAAAATATTAATAGGTAATGAAGGAATATTAGGAGGAGGGTTTCCAAAACCAGGCCTATTATAAGGTAAGGTATTGCCAACTCTTCTTCTTATAGCTAAATTCAAAGGTAAAGAAATAATCTCAAAAAAATTCCTCTTACCGATGATCTTGTAGTCATTGTAGGCATGGAACATGCTACAAAAATGGTATGAAATCAGCCTTATAGAGTCTCCAATCAAATATTCTTGATCTTTAGAATAAATTATTGTAGCTTGTGCTCCGAAAGTGATTTTATGTTACTGTAAATATGTTGTAAAGTTTTGTAATTTTCCTGCAGATCATATTCGTTTTCGCACCGAGCATGCCAAAAACTATTATCTCTCAAAAGTGCATCCTATTGAAAGATTATAGTAGGAGTTCTAATTTTACTATGGATCTCTCACTTTTGTACATATAATGGAAACACCTCAGGTCTGTGGGTATACTTATTCTTGAGGTTAGTCTCTGGTATCAAGGTCTGTTTCTTTTTTATGTATCCTAAACTAATTTGTATGGGTATTGACAGTAAAAAATATGAATGTAATTGAATTAAAAATGGTTTGATACACCAAACTTTTGAGGGATTTTACTAAGTGCATGCACAATTAATTTCAGAATGGGTTTTTGATGCACAAACCAATAGTTTTCAGTAGAATATTAAGGCAAAAAACATGGTGTATTGAGGGAATTATTCACAACAATACAGTAAGATAAACATGCACACTAATATTATGCAGAAATTACTAAATTTTGCAGCAAGGTAAGATGATTAATCAGGAAATTTGACATTCACAAGAATTAATGAGATATACACAGCACTGCAAATAATCGGAAAGGCATAAATCAGCTCTTATTTAAAGGGAAAAAATGGAAAAAAATTCTTCATTACTCCTATTTTCAAACATTTCTCCTTGTGCCTTACAACTGCACACAATATATATCAAGATTATACACCCATCACATCATAAAAATAGGGTAAAATTTTTGCTCACCCATGCACCCTAATTTTATACCTTTATCATGAATAAATAAAGGAATAAAAATATACATTTTTAATACAATGAGGCATTAATAACCTTGACTACAAAAATACATTTAGTTGAATTGTGGTTGAATGATCTATTTTTAATAAAGATGAATAATTTGGCTAATAATCTCCTTTAATGCTATGTAAGTCTCCTCCAATGGGAATGCAATCTTTGTCCTCTAGTTCTTGATGTGACACTTAAAATTTGAGCCACTTGTAATCATAAATTTAGAATTATTTAAATATGCCCCTTAGAAGAACATGTAAAAAATAACCTCTCTCTGTGAGAAAAAATAATTAATTTATTTGCAACACTTTTACAAAACTTAACCATATATTCGATCTACTATGAGGTCCACTTGCAAGTTAGGATTTTGACATCTCCTCTATGTTCTTGTGGTCACATGTAAAATTGAATCATGTGCAAATGAAAATAATTCCTTTAATCCCAAATACTTTGAAAAATAGCTCTATCTCTACCTTTGTGGACCACATGTGAACATGCCAAGTAATACATCCTTTTAATTTCAACTCCTTCGGTATGAGACCTTTGGCAAGATTAAGGAAAAATACTTTGCATACTCATTGTTTTTTTGTCTTATCTGCCCCATCATGGGCCCTTCTTCGACCATATGAATTGGAATATGATAGTTTGAATAATAATCAATTGATTATTATAACTTTGGCATATATACTTGATTTCAAAAGCATGCAATCTCTTATCATTGGCATGTAATTTGGAATATATATTATATATGTGTTCAAACCATGGAAAACTATAAGGTTTGGAAGTGTCCCCCTTTAATGATTAATCAACCTCCTTTGTAATTATTTACATAGACTATAGTCTTACGGGATAATCATTAATTGGGAATACATGCCCCCTCTCTATGAGACCTTAACCCTTTGACATTGTCATTGGAAATATGAACTCAGGTAGAATTAGAGTTTCCCTAAAAATCTCCACGTGTGTAATTATTGAAACATTGGTTGAATTGAGGGTTCGTAGCACTGTTTATCTTTTGAACCTATTTATTCACTCACCATTAATCCTCTGATCCTTCACAGAGGGGTATTTGGACTGTGGATTGACTCCATCAATCATTTGGACTATTTTATATACGTCATTTAATCTATACTTTTGCCTCTTGTGGAGTTAGGGTTTACTAAGGTTAGCCTTGAATTTTGCGTTGAAAATGGAAATTGAATCTTGATCATCAATCTCTGTACCTTCATAAATTCCACCATTGATGACTATTGATTTGGCAGAGAGGTAAGTGTCTAGTAAATTAACTCTAGATCATTGATCTTGCTACTAGTTCAATCTGAGCCATCGAACTCTTTACCATGGTTGAGTTTGGTCACCGTGGGCTGGTTAAAGAACATGTTTATGTTGAAACCTGAACTCTATCGTTTCATTTTCATGTCCATTTTGGAGAGTGAATCCATGGAAAGTTTTCTTCAAACCGCCATTTATGCAAGACCTGGATCTCAATTCTTTGGCATTCTTTATCCTGTGGGGCTCTGCAAATTCAAACACTTGCATATTTTATGGAATTTTTTCCCTATGTGAGCTCTATACACAATATTTTTATCATATCCTCTATTGACAATGACATCAAGATTGAAATACTTGGAATACTTGTATATCTTTGTTTTTTTCTGTAAGTTTTGGTACTTTTTAGCTTCTAAGTGAGATTAGTGTAGAGGTGACCCCCTTTATTGAGATTTTGAGTTCGGTGCCTTTGCTATTGAAGAACTCTGTGATTTATGTGAGCGCATATTTAGGTTGATCTCAATAAATTTCACCCTCAATGAACTTTGGTCATGAATTTTTGATTATTTTCTCATTTTTGAAGGTTCTCTAGTTATCATTGATGGCATATTAGACTCTTTGAGCTATCTGTTTCATTCTTCCAATAATAAAGTAAAGGAACAGGTAAGCTCTCTTTTGTACTAGAAACCCATTTTTCTCAACATTTTTTATTGATTTGCATAGATAATTGTTATTTTATATGTTCTCTTGCTTGGTGTTTGATAAAATGAGCTTTAAGTTCTTTTGTGGTCATTTTTTTTTAGAAAAATTCTTAAAAATTTGATCTTGCGAGGATTTCTAAAATAATTTTCTTAATTTGGCAAGTCAACTCCTCATTTATTTGAAGTTTTCTAAAAATTGAAGGATGATTTCATCCAACTCATCTTTTTCCTTATATGAAAATTATCAAACCTAATTTGGGTTTGCATTCTTAATGTCTTCGTATTTTTTTGTTAGTCATTTCCTTTCTTTATAAGTGGTAGATTTACACTTTAATTTTGTGCATACTTGTTATTTCTGTGGTAGTCACCATATTTGGAACTTTTTGAGCTCTGTTTTTTTATATTGATTCAAGATGGGGAATAATCATATATTGGTCATATACAGTGTTTGAAATCATGGGACTGTTAGAGTAGGTATTTACCTTAGCTCATGTTCACCTAGGTACATTATTTACATTTATTGTATTTATCTTCACCCACTTATGTGTGTGGATATTTATTTTTATTTATTTAGATATTAGGAGATATTATCTAGTTGTTAGGTATAGTTCTTTCCTTGATCTATGGTATTGACTAGTTCTTTCCTAGATCTATGGTATTGACTAGATCTTTCATGTCTAGTTTTCTCATAAATGTATGGACTTGACTAATTCTTTGATGAATAGTTCTTTCCATGATTTATGGATTGATCTATGAACTTGATTGGTTCTTAGATTGTTATTCCTTTCCTATACAAGCAAGGTCCATTCTCATTGTATTTCATTGAGTTCCATAATAATATATGATATTACTACTCATTTGTTTGCAAATATTTATGTAAATTTATTCTGCTGAATTGCTTTCATCTTATTGATCATGATGTTTGATTAGCATCTATGTTCTTTGCTTAGCACAATCTAGTTATCATTCCTTTTAGGGACACCAATTATCTGCTTGACTAAGCTATGTTAATTTCATTCCGATTTGTGATTTTAATTATCGCCTTTACATTGGTAGCTTGAATGTTTCGTTGGATACCTGGAACTTTGTTTTTTTCTGGTGACTCAAAACATGAAACCTTGAAGTATTTGCAAAAGTGTATCTTTCACTCTTTTATAAAAAAAACTTCCTTATTCTGACTTCACTCCATTGTAACTCTCTTTATATGATATTTTCCTGCCTTTTCACATTTACATTTTTTTCTTGAGTATTGTAAGATAAGATTCATACTCAAGAATTGATGGTTGTAGATATTATTTTATATTCTCCTTTCTATTTTCGAATTCTTTACATGATGAACAACAATATTGGATCAGATTTTGTATAATAAATCCCTCTTCTACATTTTGAAACTAATTCAATTGGTCTAGTTATATTTGATTTTTAATGATGATTATGAATTAATTCCTCCCAATTTGATTATTATACCTTTGTCCTGACTTGTAATGCATTATGTCTTGTTGGAAATTAGAGTAGCTATATATTGAGTGGCCTCTGGGCTTCTACAAATTTACATCCTTCAATGTTTTGTCTTTAAACTTTGTACATGCTACATTGTTATTTATGGGAATGAAACTTGAAGGAATCCATCCTAAGTAAGTTCAAACTAGGAGATGTTATTTATTGTTATGTATGCTTTTTGACCTCTCTTATGTTCCATAGTTTTTCTTTTCTCTTTCGTTCTAGAATCATTCTTGGAATCTTGTGTGCTAATGTAGAATACTACTATTATCAATTTTGTATTTCTATATGATGTACCTTATACTTTCTACTTTTTATAAATCCATCTCCATGTAGTTAGATAGTACCTTGGTACAGACTAAACACTAGGCTCAAAATATTAATGTCTTTAATTTTTCATTTTCAGGTACTTTGTGATAGCTAGGAGAGCTAAGTAAAAGATGGTGGTAGAGATAAAGTGAAGAAGAACAGAAGATAACCCAAGGAAATGATTGGTTTCTTCTATACTCTTTTACTTTTAACTTCATGCATATGTACTTATTTCTTTATTAGTTATGACTTACATGCCATGGCTTGTGTTGAAAATATTTGGACTTCTTCAAGAATAAATAACATTTAATTTATGTACTTGAGTTGTTTCTTCTTTCTGCTTTCATCTTTATGACATGTATACTAATTGTATAATTAAATAAACAACTCAGAAACATAATTAAATCTATTTACATGCAGAAATAATGAGTTTTGAAATAACTATAACTTAATAATGAACTATATTTCTCGTAAAATGCAACTCTTTTTGTTATTCCCAAATTTAGTATTTCACCTAAACTATGATTCCCACCTTCACCAAGCCAATGAATTAGTCCTTCGGGGCTTTTGTGTTTCCATATTGAAGATGAACATGAAATTGTAGGCTATTTGAGGTGTTAAACTTTGTAACAACACACATAACTATAAATTACATGTAACTAATCAAATTTTTCAACGGAAAAGATGATAAAATTTTAATGCATTCCCCTAGTTAGGTCCAACTTATCAATACCATCTATCATATCAAAGTTTTGAGTTGTCCATTTTTGCACAAGTGTATAAGCTATCAACAGGTATTTCTAATCGAAGGGCCCAAAATGAATTAATCTAAGGGATGAAATTTCACCTTATAACTTTAAGTGATGATATTTTTGTAGAAATGGAAAATTTATTATAAGGTATGGGTAATTCATTGAATGGAGCCATTAAATGGTTAGGGTAAGTTGAGACCTTAGCCTTAGGTTAGTAAGTAAATAAATCACATTATAATTTTAAGGATAAATTAAATTATTGAGAATGGGGATTTAAACCAGAAAATTTTAAAACAAAGTAATGATAATTAATTATTAATTTAATTACAAAAACCCTACGAATATGTCGAATTTATTAATTGTGAAATATTTAAACCTAGTTGGTGATAATCTTGTTGTAACCTTTTCAAAAAAAAATTCTTCCTTTATTTTTCCTAATTAATTATTAGGTTTTATCATGGGTTTTGTGCATAGAAAATTATAGTGTTACACTTGGTATTAGAGTCATGAGTTCAACACTTGGACCCTCGGCACACATGGGGACACAAAGTGTTAACCTAATATAATCTACAACTACATCACACAACATTGCATAATATTTTAAAATGTAGAAAACCTAGAAACTATGAAAGAAAACCTAGATGATTATAAAATAACTCCCATTTTGGTTTTTTCTAGGTTGTGTGAACCATAAGAGGGGATATTTCATGTAGAGTTAGATATACCAACACAAGAGAAAGAAGTTTCTACTATATTTCGACAGATCCTACATACATTACAAGATGTCAATGTAGATATACGTGGTTGAAAAGTAGGGTGACAAGCTAGCTTTCATGACAGAGAGCCATCAGTAAAGGCTCGTATGTCTTCATGAAATAGTGAGGAGTATAGAGTAGAGCAATCCCATGTAGAATCATCACACCAGATTTATCTCAAAATTAACATGGAGATAAGGCTACATGACACGATGATATATTTAGGAGCCCTAGGTGTGATAATCATGTAGAGAGCCCTAGGGGTTGACAAAAACTTGTTACATATCATATCAAGGCTACCCTAAAGCTAAACATGTCTCATTATGTTGGTAATACAGGAGGAATTTAGGAAGAGTCTTTGTTAGTGAGCCTGATTGGATGCTTCACGCGGTGCCCATGTACTAGTTACACGAAGGCTCATGTTGTTATTTATCTTCTAGGAAATGGATCAGGGGTATGGTGGAGGAAATACGAGTAGAAACTCCACGTAGACTCAGAGACTATTACTTGGGAGCTCTTCAAGGAAAGGTTCAGGAATAAATTCATTTCATGGAGGTTTATTTAGTAAAGGATTGCTGTGTTTCATGATAGTTGACAATATTTACACTTGTTTAAAAATGGGAAACTCAAAACTTCGTCATTACGAGGAAAAGAATTGGTGAAGGTATACCTAAGCTAACGGAGTTTTGATATTTTTGGTTACTACTGAATTAGTTCATGATTAAATAAAATCTGCAGCTATGTTTTTTGTTACAAAATGTAATAAATCACATAGTCTACAACTTCATGATATACTTATCAAAATAACACAAGGGTCCCAAAGGAGAGCTATGTTGTCTTGATGAAGAAATAAAATTACAGAATAGGTGAAATGTTGAGTTTTGGGACAACAAACATAAGTGTAGATTGCAAAAATCAGAGTTCATTTATAGATGTTATAGGTTCTAATTAATGTTATTTCCTTCATGAATAATTACATTCAATTATATGACTGAGTTTTTTATTTCATCATACAACCCATACAGAAAGCTAAAATGTTGAAAGATATATACAACTCATTTACAAAATTCAATTTTTTATTCGATAAGGAAAATTTTAAATGTTCCCACACAATCCATGGGATGTAGCTAGAAAGTAAACTGCAACTACTGAAATAGAGAGGTACATATGCATAAAAAATAAAGTAAGAAGTATGAGTGAACCCATCACCTCCCTTGGGAGTTTTCTTCATTGTTCGAAGCATCTCCATTCTAGCTTTTGTTCCTTATTCATCTTCATTGTAGAAGTCACTGTACCTGAAAAGAAGAAAAGATGCACTGTCAGTTACGAGCTCAGAGATCAATTCATATTCCTTACTATCCTAGTTCATGCATATGAATCTCTTCAAAAACAAGAGATATAATTTACTTGAAGATCAGACTGCATACATGCTCTACTCATTCAGAAATAAGAAAGAGAAAAGAAAAGAAGAAACATGGACACAAGAGAGGCCAAAAAGCCTAAGTATTTTCGAACTATTTTCTTAAGTGTGCAGGTACATGTTACAGCCAAGAAGAAATATACAAGTCATAAGTTCAGGCTGGAAAGAAGGATTAATGTAACTCAAACTCAATATTTTATACAAATGGAAGAATTTATAGTACAGAAGAGAGATTAGTAAATAGAAGTACTTGTTTCAGTTTGTAACTAAAAAGGAAGAATCATATTTCAAGAAGCTGAAGTTAGCTAGAAAGAAAGGGTTACAGGTAGAATAGAATGAAAAGAAGATTCTGGGAAAATTTTGACAGGGCTTCTATCACACCCTTAATTATATATCTTAAATGGGATGGATATAGACAAATTGTGTCTATCATAAATTATTAGCATGATGTATCTCTTTCATATATGATCTATTATCATTTGTTGGTCTGCCTTGTTATTGGCAATATCATAGGAATAGTATAAATAGGGGTTATAGGTAGTGGATGATTATTATGTTGAGTATTTGAGTCTGATTATATGTTTTTGAGGTTTCCCCCTTAAAGTGGCCAAGCTATTATACTTTCATATTGAGATAATTTATCTAAAATATTGTGTTATTTGGTGTTCTATTGCTGGTGATAATCATAATTAATGATGTAATTTCATTACAAGTGGTATCAGAGCTTGATCTCGGCTAGGATGGTGTCAAACCCTAATTCTTAAGGTTTGGCTATATCTCAAGATTGGTAGCAAATTTTTTTGCAATGTCTTTTCTGGTTTGGTAAAATAAGTCAAGTAAGGTTCTCTCCAAATTTAAAGAAGTTTTGAATTGTTTTGTAAAATTTATTATGGTTCTATATTTATTCATAATTTCAATCCCTAGGGCATAATTTTTTGAAAAATTTCAAATTTCTGACATTTTCGGAAACCCCTCCAAAAACTAGCTAGGGTTTCTTTTTTATAAATTCTTAGATTCAGCCAAAAAAATACAAAACCCTAAACCCTAAAATTATGCCCTATTAAGTCTACCCCTAGGACTAAAAACCTTCGTCATGGCTAGTATATCTACCCAAGGCCAAGGAAAAGGACAAGAAACTCTAGGAATTACCCCAAATAAGGAAGATATTGCTTCAGATTCTACTGGTTTGGGAGTATTTGAGGTGGTCATCCAATTTTAGGAAAGGGTAAACAATATGGGGAGAAAGGATAACCTTAATGTTGAGCTTCATCTACTGAAACGTAACCTTAGGAGTGAGATTCAGAAGGATTTTCATGCAATACAGTAGGATTTTTTGCATTTTATTTCAAATACAACTTCCAGTACTAGTCATATGGGTTCCACTAGAAATGGTCACATCCAAATTACTCCAATCATGGAGGATTCTTTAATCATTCAAGTGGATCTTCTCACCAATGAAGGGGCATGATTCCAAACGTTGAAATGCATATATTTGATGGAAATGATCCACTCAATTGGATTACCTAAATGGAAAATTTCTTTGATCTCCACCAAATCCCAGGAAGACAAAAGTTAACTGTGGCATCCTTATACCTAGAACCTAATCAATTTGTTTGGTATTGTTGGATATGTGCTCAAAGGGAGAAGAATGGCCTAAATTTCACTTGGAATGTTTTCACTAAAGAGCTACAATTACACCATAGTTCTAGTGTTTCTGAGAATTACTTCAGCCAATTAGAAATGTTATACCAAACTGGTTCAGTTAATGATTATGTTCATCAATTCCAAACTTTGTCCTTGTGTGTGGAGGATAATACAGAAGAGTATTTGAATGACCTATTTTTGGGGGGTCTTAAGGACCACATTGAGCATGAGGTATGCATGTTTAACCCACTCAAGGTTTTTGATTCTATTATCATGGTACGTCCAGTAGAGGAAAATTTTATTTCTAGTAGAAGGCAATCCTTTTCTAGCATAAAAGATCGTAACACCTTGTGTCCGTCTTACCCTTGGAAAATTCAGTTGACACCTCAATAAATTGAAGAAAAAAGATCCTCAGGGTTATGCTTTAACTGTGATAACAAATATGGATCAAATCATAAATTTTCTGAGAAAAATTTGTTCTACATTGAAGGATTTGGTGATGAGGAAGAATACAAGGCAACATCATCAGAGGAAGTGGAAAAAATAGAGGAAGAATCTAGAGATCCTTAGCTCACTATTTCATGTCATGCCCTATCAGTTATTAGTACTCCAAAAACCCTTAGAGTTGTGGGTTATCTTAAGAAGCAGAAGGTAACAATCTTGATTGATTTAGGAAGCACACATACTTTCATCAAGCATAAGTTGGCAGCAAGATTAAATTTTTTTATCTACTCAGCACCTGAATTTGAAGTAATGATTGTAGATGGTGGCATGGTCCAATGTTCAAGTAAATTCCATAAAGTCAAAATCATGATGGGTGATTACACATTGTAATCTATGATGTTTTTTATTCCCATAGGCAGCGATGATATTATCTTAGGTGTTTAATGGCTCACTACTTTGGGCACCATAGAGATAAATTTCTAGGAATTGTTCATGCACTTTAATTCTGAGGGTTAAAAATTTGAACTTTGAAGTATACAAGCTAAAGATCCTCTTGTGGTGAGTTCTCACCAAATCCAGAAGATTCTTAAAATGGGATTTGAATGTTTTCTAGCATGATCATTCTCTATAGAATTCCAACCACATATGAAGGTATTGCATCCCGATCTTCAAAAGGTTATTAGTCAACATATAGTTATCTTCAAGGAACCAATAGGATTGCCACGTGAAAGAGAGCATGATCATGCTATTCAGTTGATTTCAAGAATCCAACCCCCCAACATCAGGCCTTATAGATATCCATATGTGTAAAAGAGTGAGATTGAGAAGATGGTGGAGGAAATGTTTGAAATGGGTATTATTCATCACAATCAGAGTGCTTATTCTACACCCGTGGTGATGGTACGTTGTGAGGATGGAAGATGGCACATGTGTCTAGATTATAGATATCTTAACAAGTTAAATATCAAAGATAAGTTTCCTATTCCCATCATTGATGATTTATTAGATGAGCTGTATGGTGCCATTTATTTTACAAAACTAGATCTGCATTCTGGGTATCACCAAATTAGAGTCAAGAAAGAAGATATTCATAAGACATCTTTTAGAACTCATCAAGGCCATTATGAATTCCTAGTGATGCCATTTGGTCTTACCAATGCTCTCTCCACATTCCAAAGCTTGATGAATTTAGTATTTAGACCATTTCTAAGAAAATTTGTCTTAGTATTTTTCGATGATATACTCATCTACAATCGTGGGAGAAACACTTACATCAAGTCAATACTATCTTAGAAGTCTTAGAGAAACATCAACTTTATGCCAAGCCTTAGAAGTGTTCTTTTGGGGTACAAGAAGTGGAATACTTGGGCCATATTGTTTCTCAGGAAGGTGTTAAGGTGGACCCTCCATAAATCTAGGCCATGGTGGAATGGGAAACCCCAAGAACCCTGAAATAATTACGAGGTTTCTTAGGTCTCATAGGGTATTATCGCAGATTTGTCAAAAACTATGGCAGTATAGTAGAACCACTCAAAAATTATTAAAGGACTCCTTTGGAATGAGGAAGGAACTCGGGCATTTGAAAACTTGAAGGTAGCTATGTGCACCACTCCAGTATTAGCAACCCCAGATTTCTCCAAAACTTTCATAGTTGAGTGTGATGCTTCAAGAAATGGAATTGGAGTAGTACTAATGCAAGAAGGACACCCCATTACTTTTGAGATTAGATAACTAAAAGAAAATAATTTGTTAAAGCCCACCTATGAAAAGGAAATGATGACAATACTACATGCATTCAAACAATGGAGACCATACTTGATGGGTAGACATTTTAAGGTAAAAAATGATCATGATAATTTGAAATATTTCTTAGAGCAACGTATATCTTCAGAAGAACAACAAAAATGGGTCACTTAGATGTTGGGATATGACTTTGAGATTGTTTATAAGAAAGGAAAGGAAAATTTGGTTGTTGATGCTCTATCTAGGAGGGATGAGTCTGTCGAAGCATTGTTATGTGCCATCTCTTTACTAAATACAGATTGGGTAGATAAAGCACATGAAGAATGGAATAAATATGCAGCCACACATACTGTCATTCAAAATCTCCAGGTAGATCCTTCCATATCATCTCAATTTATATGGAAGGGGGACACATTATGGTATAAATATTGGTTATATGTATGTAATAACTCTACACTTAAACACCATGTTCTTTCAGAGCTACATTCTTCTCCAATAGGTGGCCATGCTGGGGTCCTGAAAACATATCATAGAGTTAAGAAGGATTTATTTTAGGAGGGGTTGAAAGGAGATGTTCAAAAATTTGTGGCAAAATGTTTGGTTTTCCATAAAAAAAGGACGAGACCATTAATACACCTACTCTTCTCCAACCTCTATCTATTCCTAGTGAGAGGTGGTAAGAGGTATCAATGGATTTCATCACAGGATTACCTAAGTCAGAAGAGAAAAGTTTCATCATGGTTGTGGTAGATAGACTTACCAAATATGCTCATTTTTTTCCATGGCTCATCCTTTCATAGCTAGTACAGTTGCCATCTCTTTTATGGATACAGTTCAAAAGATCCATGGCATGCCAAAATTATAGTAAGTGATCGTGATCCAATATTTACAAGTAAATTTTGGAATGATTTGTTCTCTTTTCTAGGTACCCAACTAGCCCATAGTTACTCTTATCATCCCCAATCAGATGGGAAAAATGAGGTGTTAAATAAATGTTTAGAGTGATATCTTCGATGTTTTACTTCAGATAAACAAGAACGTTGGGTGCAATGGTTTCCACTAGCAAAATGGTGGTAAAAAAATTCATTTCATACCTCCTCCAAAATGTTTCCATTTATGGCACTTTATGGGTACCATCCTCCATCACTCATATCTAGCTTGAAGGTCAAACCAAAGGTGAGAGCAGCTGAAGATGACATTCAACATCAGCATGAGGTACTCTCTAGTCTTAGAGAAAATTTGGCATCGGCACAAAACCGTGTGAAGTAACATGTTGATAAACATAGTAGTGAGCGACACTTTGAAGAGGGAGAATTTTCTTTTGTAAGGTTACAGCCATATAAGTATTTATCCTTAAAACAACAACGAAAGTAAAATAAGATTGCTCCTAAATACTATGGTCCTTACTGAGTTTTGAAGAAAATTGGTAGTGTGGAATATAAGCTAGAGCTCCCTCTAGGAAGTAGAATACATATAGTATTCCATGTTTCTTTCTTAAAGAAAGTTATTGGGTAGCACATTTACAACCAATCAGCGCTTCCGAAACTAGATGAGGAAGGAAGCATCATTTTGGAACCTGAAGGCAGTCTTCCGACGCGCACCAAAACACTAATAACCAGAGTCATTACCGAGTACCTGATAAAGTGGAAGAATATGAATATTGAGGATGCATCATGGGAAGCTGAAGCATTCATGCTGCAGCATCTAGGACTTCCCAACATTGGGGAAAATGTTTCTTTGAAGGGGAGGGGCATGTTACACCCTTAACTATATATCTTACATGGGATGGATATAGCCTACTTGTGGCTATCATAACTTCTTATCATGATGTATCTCTTTTATATATGATCTATTATCATTAGTTGGCCGGCCTTGTTGATGGCCATATCATAGGAATAGTATAAATAGAGGTTATAGGTAGTGGATTATTATTATGTTGAGTATTTGAGTCTTATTATATGTTTTGGAGGTGTCCCCCTCGAAGTGGCCAAGCTATTATACTTTCATATTGAGAGATTTTATCTACAATATTGTGTTATTTGATGTTTTATCGCTGGTGATAATCATAATTAATCAAGTAATTTCATTACATTTTTACCATGTAAAATGGATATTTACAACATTCTCATCATGTTGTTTTATAAACTACATGCTTTAAAATAATTATTTAAATCAATTAAGTGGTACTAAAAATTAGAAAAGCATGCCATGATCAAGATAAATAGTTATAATGTTTCAATTTCAAACTACCAAATCAGCTTTAACAGAAAGTGTTATATCATGTTTTTTGAATAAGAAAAGACAACTACTATATCTGCAAATGGAAGGAAGAAAGAATTCCGGAAAAAATTAGCCAAGGCTTCACCATGAAAAATCAACATTTCAGATTTTCTAGCATGCCAAAAATATTACTATGAAGGAAATAAAGCATCTAAGTAAAAGAAACAAGTTACAGAGATCTTAACAATCATTTGAATCAAGGCGTATGCCTAAAATAGTATCAAAAGTAGATGAATAACTTATTGTAATTTATAGAAAATAGGTTGTTATGTACGAAGACATCTTAAGTACAAACTATCAAAAATACATTTCTATTGCAGTTGACATATTCAGTTCAATATTCAATCACAGTAATCATCAACTTCAAAATCAAAGAGTGCAAATGCAACTACATGTTACAAAGGATAGATTCAATAGGTGAACTAAAGAGAGAGATATACAAAATAATGTAGTTTTCTAAACAACGATGCTTCCAGGAGTAGTAGCAACAAAACACATCAAGGTTCAATGACAAATCCAAGGTATACAGTCAAAAAAAAATTCTTTCATGAGCTTATATTATACACTACCAAAGTATTTTAAATGTCTAGTTATTGGAAGACACGGAGCAATCAAGTGTGTATAGAATCATCTTCAACATTAGAATATTAACATAACTTCTATCAAAAGTAAATAAATTGAACTAACGAACCAATAGTACAAATATAAGTTTTATTATGAAGGAGTCAAGCATCAAAAAATAAACATCAATTACAACAAAAACTACAGTTGCAAAGGAACTACACTGAGATCATTGAATGAAATTTTTGATGCAAAGGGAACCAAATATACATATCAAAGTGCTACTTTCAGAAGCATATCATCAGAAGGAAATCACTGAAAGATAAAAACCAATGGCTTATTGTGCTTTAATTTTGTAATATGGTTCTACAAACTTTACGTATTGAAGACAAGTCAAGATCGAGTAAGTAAATATCAAGTAAAACTAGAAGAAATATTCTTTGGAATTAAGAGTCATATTTAAGATTGAGAAAAGGGAAAACAACCTTACAATGGAAACAAAAACACAGATTGGTCTCTTGGACATCAAAATTATACCAAAGGATATGCATGTGTAGTGATTTGCATTGAAGAAAATAAGAAAAAGAAATTTGAGCTCAAATCTTTCATAATGGATCGAAGTAAGGGAAAATCTCATTAGTGGAATTTCTAGACAAGAATGGGTCAACAAATATGAACTAGTCATGGAAAACACATGTTTAATCAGAATAAAATTCAGAAATGAAAACGTCAAACTATTCAACAACATCATAAAGATCTTTAGTATTGAAATACAATAGCCATAGTGAACATCATTCAAATAGTGGCCGAGGTCAACTATAAGCATGGAAATAGAGAACCAATGAACTCTTAAAATTAATTAAAACACAAGTTTCAAACTCGGTGAGTACAATTTCAAATACCCACATTGAGGAACATTCAAATCTGTAAATTTCAATAAAAATGGGAATACCCATTTTTATATTTAGAACATAATAATCAAGGAAATCCCCAAATACGAGCTATAAGGAAATATTTTCATATTTTTTGAGAGAAACTCGAAGGTCGGGTGACTTACCAGTTCAAGTTGATTGAAATCTCAAAATCCTCAAGAATGATAACACCCAGAAGCTTGCTTGAGCTCAGAGATCAAGTTCGTATAAAATCACATTAAAAACACGAGGGTTTTAAGGTGTGAGTGTTGAATAAAGCCAAAAAATTGAGAGAAAAATGTTATAGAGTTCACAGAACTAGAGCCTTACCTCTCTTCATTAACGGCGGCCAATATTCACATAAGATCACATAAATAAGAAATGGATGAGTTATACATAGTTTCTTCATCATTTTTTGTCACAAGATCGAATAGAAACAAAAACATCCATGAGAAATCTCAGAAATACAGATTCATGGTGGCTTGGAGAAACTCGTCCATGGCTTCACCATCCTAAGAAGCTCGAGAATGATAAAAAATGGCACCCCCATAGTTTCTCAAAAGCTTGGGAATGATCAAATTTATATCCATGAAGAAAACTCAAGGAAATCAATGTTATGAACTCCTCCATAGAGGCCAAACAACCAAAATCAAAATGACAAGAAATAACAGCATTCAAGCCCTTATGACAGCAAGAAATCACAGAAACTAAAAAATATCGAATAATAAAAAATGGTGGCCACAATACCCTTGAGAGAGCTCAAGAGAAGAAAAGAATGATAAAGAATCATTTTGTAGAAATAACCAAGCTCAAAAGCTTCAATCAATGGCGTCGAACAAAATTTTCCACGGCGTCGTCCGCATAGTGAAAATCCAAATGAAATGGTCATTAGGGTCGAGCTTCCCTTTACCACACAAAATCGAGAGGTGATTCAATAGAACTCAACCATGGTTTAAGGATAAATGACCGCAAATCCAAAGAATGAAGATCAAGGGGTCAAGATCGAGCTCCACTATTCAATGCAAACCATCATGGTAAGTTTCCACTTGAAACATTTAATGCAAAGTTTAAAACCCTAATCACATGTTCGAGATTGACAGCGAAAGATGAAAAGGATAGAAATCAACGGCCCAAGATCATTAGGGGTTTTCAAAGCAAACTCAAGCAAGGTTAAAATACTACCGACTAAAATGTGAAGGGGTGAGTCATCGTGTAAAAGGGGCTAGCCCATGATTAAAACAAAATCATTTCTTTCAAAATGTCAAAGATCAACTATAGTCTGAGTTTCTAATATACCAAAATCTGATCTGACCAAATGATTTATGCAATAATCAAATAAAAGGTATTTCTAACCTTTTTTAATCCAATAATGCCAAGCCCGACAACTATAGTGTGGAAACTATATATTATAGCATTTTTTAGAAAGTGACCCCATGTACATCTAGAAACAATAATATGCTAATTCCACAAAGGTGGTCCCCAAACCAAATGGAGACCATGGTGAAGTGTAAAGGTTGTCCCCACTATATAAGGAGCTAGAAATGATTTGTAGAATGTCACCTTTGTTGCCATTAGTAACCAAATAGATGTCAATATCAAAGTATGTGCACATGGGAAAGTGGTCCCTGTGGTGGATTTTATTTTTTGCAAACATTACAAGTATTGAATTATTTACTCACAGACATAGAGTTGATTTTTTGCATGCTTCATAAGATGATAGAGAAAAGAAGTAGACAAAGTTGCATGTTCACAGGAGAAAGACTTACCTAACAAGTAAGCTTATTATTAGCAAATTATTTGCCGTTGCTTTCTCAAAAATAGAGCAGTCACCTTCAGTTTGACTGTATTGTAATCAAGGCTACTAAAATCCTATTTTTAATTACATGCTCTATTTTATTCCTGTATCTATTATTAAATAAAGGATAAAAATAAGATGCATGGGAGAGTACAAGCCTTAGGATATTTTTAGGAAGAGGGTAAAATTTTTATTTTGTTATATATTATGTGCCTTTGCAAAGCACAAGGGAGGAATTTTTTGATACATGAGTACTGAAGTAATTTTTTGCCAGTTTTGGCTTCTGAGTGTGAAGTATTTTATACCTTTCCAATCATTTGCAGTCTTGTGTATGTTTCTATTAGTCTTGTGAATGTAAATTCCCTGATTAATCATCTTACCCTATTGCAAAATTCAGTAATTTCTGCATGATATTAATATGCATGTTATCTTACCAGTGTTGTTGTGATAATCTCCCCCAATACCTCGAAGTGTTTTTCCCTTAGAATTCTGCAGAAAATTGTTGGTTTATGCATCAAGAATCCTTTCACATATCAATTGTGCATATACTCAGTCAAAGCCCTCATACAAATTTTGTGTATCACCTTAGTTTTAATTATTTTACAATCATCTTTTCCCGTTAAACCACATAGATCAATTTAGGATACATCAACAAGTAACCAACCTTGATACCGAAGAATTCTGTCAAAATAGGTATACCCACAGACCTGAGGTGTTTCGATTGTATCTACGAAAGAGAGAGATCATCTCTCTAATGGGTGCACTTTTGAGAGACAATAGTTTTTGGCAGGCCCAGTGGGACATGAATCAGATTTGCATGCAAGTTACCACATATTTATAGCAGATTTATAGAAGTTACAAAATTTACTTTTGGGAGCAAGATGCCAAAATTTATTTTAAAGATTTTAAGATCTTTTGGCAACTCCACTAAGCTAATTTTATACCAGTATTGCAACATGTTCCATGTTTAACGTGACTTCAAGATCATCGGTAAGAGGAATTCTTCCTGATTTTGTTTCTTTACCTTTGAATTCTTCTAGAAGGAGAAGAGTTGGTAATACCTTATCTTATAAAAGACCTAGTTTTGACAACCCTCCTCCTAATATTCCTTCACCACATATCAATTTCTCTATTAACATCCCAGTTTTTCAAATGGCCATTCAACCACTAACGAATTTTGTGACCTGTACTAATGGCAGCCCATTAGTAATCCCATTTTACCTTGACATCCATAATGCTTCTATGAAAAGTTCTCCTTCATTCACTGGTGAAAATCAGGTGACACCTATAGAGCACATTAAAGATGTTGCAGCCTTATGTGCAGTTCATAATATTACTCATGAGGATGTAGCCATAACACTTTTAGCTTCATGTCTTAAAGGAAAAGCCTTGCAATGGTATAAAAATCTAGAGATTGGATGCATAAGAATTTGGGATGATTTAGGTGATGAATTGCTAAAACAATTCCAAGATATATAAAAGAGCTATCTACCATAGAACAACTAGGTGATGATTTAGGATCATTTATCTCTCATAGAACAACTATCTACCATTAAAAGAGCTCCCAATGAATTTATGTCTAGATTCAATATCTATTTTTGTAGAAATTGGGAAATAATTCCAGCAAGTGTCAAGCCTCAAGAGTATCACACTTTCTTTTATTATCTTAGGGTACTAAAAAATGATATCTCAGCTATGATTCAGTCAATAGGAGGAGATACGCTCCCAGCAGCCTACAATATCACTATTTGAGCTGAAAATAGTCTTATTCAAGTTGGAAAATTGGCACCAAGGCATTCAATAGTTTTTTTGGTAGATTTAGCCCCTATCCCACAACCTATTACAATCATAGAGCCTGTTGTTGCAGCCGCATCAGATGATGTATTTAAATCCTGGTAGACTTTGGGAAATAAGTTGACTTCAATTAATAATAGGCTTGCATTACCTAACAAATCCTATTAGGCTCGTTATCAGCAAAAATAACTAAATCAGTAAAAGAAGTAGCCTTACCAACAGAATCAAAACTATAGGAAGCCTTACCAGCAAAGAAAATTCAATGCAAAGGATCCTAGCTTATCTAACTCTTTATTCCCAGTTAATATGGCTATAGAGTAGTGGTTTCAACCTTGCAATCAACCTCATGCAATTGTAAATTTCTCAAATGATTTTTTAAATCTTAATCTCATTGCACAACCTCAATCTGAAGCATTGTTCATGCCTCAAATGGAGAGTGGGAAGTGATGTTTAGAAAGCACCTGAAATGAATTTAGTCAGTTTCAATGAGGAGGATTTCATTGCGATCACTACTAGGGCTCAAGAAAAAGTTGTTGAAAGTCAAAAACAACAAAATAGCCCTGTTCTGCCTACTCTCACTGATAAGACAACATCTACAGTCCCAAAATCAGCCAACAACCCTGTTGTTCCTTAAAAAATAGCAAGTTTTCCAGTTGATGAAGGCAAACAAAGAAAGAAACAACTTGACCCAAGAAGACTCTTTATACCTGAGATATCAAAGGCAAATGAAGAAAAATCATTTTTTCCTAAGGCCTACGCTAGACAGTTGAATCAGGCTCTAAAACTATTGCTTCTTTTAACATTGTTGATGTAATAAAAAAGCATAACCTTAACATCTCGATGTGGGGCTCTCTAAGTATTATAGGACAGAAATATTTACTTTCTCATGAACTGGCTAAGCTGCAGATTTCTTTAAAAACAATAGAAAAGGAATTTCAGAAGGAAGACATGGTCCTTAGAACGTTTGAACAAGACTGCATTAAATAAGTTAAGTGGATGGTTTAGAAAGTTTTGAATGATCATGACATCAAGAAGCCACCCCTATTTTATTTATCACTGATTATTAGAGAACTCCTAGTTCATAATTACATGGTGGATAGTGGCGCAAGTAGCACAGTTATGCCAAAAGGAATTACAGAAAAATTGCGTTTTTAGCATGAGCCTTTAGAAAGGAGTGTCTTATAGCTTGATGGAACTGCAACTAATACATTTGGTCTAATAAGAAATTTAGAGGTAACGTTAGATGTTTTCCCAAATGTTTCTATTCTGCAAGATGTTACTGTTGTGGATTTACCTCCATACATTGCTTTATGCTTATCTAGAGACTTCACAACAAAAATAGGAGGTTATCTCTCTTTAGATTAGTCCCTCTTATTTTCCACTACTTGTTATGGAACCAAATTTACTATCAATTTAGAACCATTGGTCATATTTCACATTGAGCCTCACTCTCCAAATGTGGTGGTTAATTATTCAGCTTTAGATCAGTTTGACTTTTTTGAGATAGCTCAGGTTTCAGCATTAGATGGTGTTTCTAACATGTTTATGGATGAAAAGATAGTAGAATAACATGCCGATGATCCTTGTAAGGAATTTGAAGAACACATTTTTTGTGATTATTCTATGCATGAAGAAATGACACCACTTCCCTTGTTGTTCAAAATAGAAGATTCGACAGAAGGGATTTGACAGCTTCATTTTGATGGAGCTAAGAAAAAGAAAGGACAAGGAGTAGGTGTTATGCTCACTTCCCCAACAAAAAAAACTTATTTCTCATCTTTGAGTCTCCAATTTTAATCCATCTGCAATGTAGTTGAATACGAAGCATTAATTCATGGCTTACTTTAGGCCAAAAAGAGAGGTATCAACATGCTACAAATTTTTGGTGATTCTGAGTTGGTGATCAATCAAGTAAGAAATTTCAATGTTTGTGAGAATCCATTAATGAAGTCTTACATATATAGAGTTCCATATCTAATGGAAGATTTTGATGCTATTAATATTCAGTCCACTCCTAGAACAGAAAAAAAGCATGTAGAAAGACTTGCAATTGTTTGTGCTAGTTTTGAAATGCTGGAAAATATTGAAAATAGAAAATTTCATCCTCATACAAAGGTAATTGCCAGGCCCTCAATACCTGATAATGATTCAAATTGGAAATTTTTTGAAAGTGATGATCAAATCTCTAGGTTTTTACAACAAGAAAATGAGTTCTCTTTAGTTAATCAACGTAAATTACAACACTTATATGGTGACCATATTGTTCACTTGAAGACAAATAAACTACCTTGAGGTCTGGTCACATTAGAAGACATCTTCAAAATTCACAATCAACTAAGAAAGGTCAGGACTAAGATATCAACCCATGCTGATAATTACGAAGAGATCTTAGTTGACGAAGGGAAAAAGTTGTTTCTTGGAAAGGTATGTTCCTTAGCAAAAAAATAGTTATTTGTTAATATTTGCAAGGAATTTAAAGATGTGTTTTTTCTTGGAAATACCAAGACCTGAAGGGATTTGATCCTAGTTTAGCACAACATACTATCGAATTGTAGCCAAATTCTAAACCTGTTAGATAGAAACAAAGGTTTGTAAATCACAAAATAGAGCCTCTAATGAGGAAAGAATTATATAAGTTGATTGAAACAGGTATTATCTTTCCAGTTTAGCATTCAATTTGGTTAGCCAATCTTGTTCTTATTAGGTAGAAGAATGGTGAAATCATACTATTTGTAGATTTCAGAGATCTTAATAAACCTTCATTAAAAGATCATTACCCACTCCCAAATATAGATCAGATTTTAAGAACAGTTTCTGGTGCAGATAGATTATATCTCCTGGACAACTATAGTGGATATAATCAGATTTTAGTCCAGGAAGAGGACACATATAAAACAACTTTTACCACTAAATGAGGTACTTATTCTTATATAACTAGGATGATTCCTTTTGGATATTCAAATGTCGATTCAACATTTCAACATGCAATTGACATGCATTTCCAAAGCCTGTTGAGTAAATTCATTCTAGTTTATTTAGATGAAAATACTGTATTCTCAAAAAATCCAAAATAACACCTAATACATCTAAGGTAGACCTCTCAATTATGCAGACAATTTGGGATATCTTTGAATCCAATCAAGTCTATCTTTTTATTACATCAAGGTAAATTTATTGGTCATATTGTTTCCAAGCAAGGATTATCAATTGATCCTTTCAAAATCAAAGTCATATCCCAGGTATCATTTCCTCATCATAATAAGGTATTATAAAGTTTTCCTGGAAAAATCAACTTTGTTAGAAGATTTGTTCAATATTTTGCAGCATTGGTTAAACCACTAATAACTATGCTAAAGAAAGAGAAAACTTTCTCTTCTATTAGTGAAGGGAGAGAAGGATTTGAATCAATCAAAGAAGTGATCTCTCAAGCTATTACTCTTGAAAATCTAAATTTTGATAAATATTTTACAATGTATGCACTTACAGGAGCTGAAACAATCTCAACTATATTAACTCAAGTCAATGATTAAAAATATTGAGTAACCTATTTATTTCTTTCAAAAGAGCTTGCATGATTATGAAACAAGGTACACATTACTTGGAAAACAAGTACTTTTAGTAATCAAAGGGCTAAATAATTTCAAGTACATGCTTTTGAACAATAAAATCCATGTTCATGTTTCTCATCTAAGTGTGAAAGAATTCTTGGTAAATAAAGAATTGAATGAGAAAAGGGAAAACTGGATAACGAAGGTCATGAAATATGATGTTGATATCTGAATTAATAAGACGGTTCGAGGGAAAGGCTTATGTGAACATCTAATTACTGATATGGAAAAATAACAAGCTACAGAACTAGGTGATTCGAAACTGTGTGCTAAAATTGCATATCAGCAATCAGAAATCATGGTTCAACCAAAAAATCAGAAGCTTGAGCTCACTCATGAGATTTAGGAATCAATATGGATGACTGATTTGGTTAACTATCTACATCACAGAACCTATCCGGAAGGTATGGACAAAAATAAATGAAAATATTTCATATTACAAGTTGTACCCTATATCTTCATTGATAATGCATTGTTCAAAAGAGATATAAATGGAATCTTACTGCGGTGTGTTGACTATGATAAAATTCAAAAAATATTGTCATAATTCCATGAAGGAGTTGCAAGAGGCCATTTTTTAACATGTATGATAACCTTAAAAATAATTAAAGCTGGTTACTATTGGCCTAGCATATTTGAGGACTATTTGGAATGGATAAAAAAGTTTAAAAAATGTGCTTTCTTCATTGGAAAAGAACATTTAGCTTTGTTTCCCTTATAGCCAATCTCCATTGATCAAACTTTTATGTAGTGGGGTCTTGAATTTATTGGCATGATAAACCCGCCTTCGTCATAAGGACACAAATGGATCTTAACTACTACAGATTATTTCACACGATTGACTGAAGAAATAGCATTGAAGGATGATAATGAAGCTTCAATACTATCCTTTTATGAAGGAATACTTTGTAGATTTGGTGTTCCAACAACTATCATATCAGATAATATTTTAACATTTCTTGGTGCAAAGATAACAGATTGTGCCGTCAACCAGGGAATTTACTTAAGTTCTTCATCTAATTATTACCCACAAGATAATGGCTTAGCTAAAAGTATTAACAACAAACTTTTAAGAATCATTAGAAGAACACTCAAAGATAATCAAAGAGATATGCATCCGATGTTGAATTCGACACTTTGGGCTGATAGGGTGACTCCTAAAAGATTGGTTGGTAATTCACCATACAAACTTGTGTATAGAAAAGAAGCAACAATGCCTATTTCAGTTGAGTTTCCTAAATTGGATTTGTTGCATAAAATGGAGCTTCTTGAGAATGAACAATTACAGGTTAGTTATGTAGAGTTAATGGAATTACAATAACTAAGAGATAAATCCCATTTGAATATGTACAAGAATCAAAAACAGATGAGGAAGACTTTTGACAAGAAAGCCAAATTCAGAATCTTCAATATAGAAGATATTGTGTTAATGTGGGATGTTGATCATGCAAAGCAAGGAAGACACATGAAATTTGATACAATGTGGAGTGGCCTTTACATGATTTCAATTTGCAAAGAACACAATGCTTCTATACTTTCGAAGCTAGATGGAGAGAAAATCCCCATTCTTATGAATGGTATGTTTCTCAAACATTGTTATTGAAAATACTACAGTGATTGTTAGAGTAGGATTTCTCATCAATAAGCGCAGTCTTTGTACATTGCATTATTTTTTAATTCAATAAGTACATTGGTTCACGTGATCTGGTTTACCATATCCTTTCCTAGTTTTATTTCCATTTTGGAAGGGTTGGACCTTTTAGAAAAGGAAATTTTTTGTTACATGTTTGGACCCCATGCCCAATGGACAAGAGCAATGCACTAGTCTATAAGCTAGCAAGCAGCTTTCCCCACAAGATCGTCAGAAATGTTGATAATTTTTGCACTTGTGCAAAAATGGGAAACTCAGAACTTTTTTGTTATGAGGAAAGGCATTGGTGAAGTATATCTAAGCTAAGGGATTTTTGATATTATTGGTTACTAATGAGTTAGTTAATGATTAAATGAAATTTGCAGATATATTTGTTGTTACAAAACATAACAGATAACATAGTCTTCGACTTCTTGCTATCCTTAGTAAAATAACACAAGGGCCCCGAAGGAAAGATTTGTTGTCTTGATGAAGACACCGAATTACAGAATAGGTGAAATGTTGAGATTTGGGATAGCAAACATAAGTGCAGATTAAAGAAATCAGAGTTCATTTCTTGATGTTACAGGTTCTCATTGATGTTCTTTCCTTCATGATTAAGACATTCAATTATACAACTGATTTGTTTAGTTCATCATACAACCCATACAGAAAGCTGAAATGTAGAAAGAAATATCCAACTCATTTAAAAAATTTAAAGTTTTATTCATAAGGAAATTTCAAATGTTCACACACAAGCCATGGGATGTAACTGGAAAGTAAAGTAAAACTACTGAAAGAGATATGTACACATTCATGAAAAAGAAAGTAAGGAGTATGAGTGAACCCATCATTTCCTTGGGGGTTTTATTAGTTGTTTGAAGTATCTCCATTCTAGGTTTTGTTCCTTCTTCATCTTCATTGTACCTGAAAAGAAGAAAAGATGCACTGTCACTTACGAGCTCAAAGATGAATTCATATTCCTTACTATCCTAGTTCGTGCATATGAATATCTTAAAAACATGAGATATAATTTACTTGAAGATTAGACTACATACATGCTCTACTCATTCAGAAATATGAAAGAGAAAAGAAAAGAAGAAACATAGACACAAGAGAGGGAAAAATTCCTAAGTATTTTCTAATTGTTTTCTTAACTATGCAGGTACAGGTTGCATCTAAGAAGAATTAGACAAGTCATAAGTATAGGCTAGAATGAAGGATTAATGTAACTCAAACTCAATATTTTTTGCAACTGGAAGAAATTATAGTAAAGAAGAGAGACTAGCAAATATAAGTACATGTTTCAGTTTGCAACTAAAAAGGAAGAATCAGATTTCAAGAAGTTGAAGTTAGCTGCAAAGAAAGGGTTATAGCTAGAACACAATGAAAAGAAGATTCTCGGAAAATTTTGACAGTGCTTCACCAGGTAAAATGGATATTTACAACATTATCATCATTTTGTTTTATCTACTACATACTTTAAAAGAATTATTTAAATCAAGTAAGTTATATAGAAAATCAAAAAAGCATGCCATGATCAAGATAAATAGGTCTAATGTTTCAATAGAAAGTGTTATATTCTATATTCTGAATAAGAAAATACAACTGCTATAGCTGCAAATGGAAGGAAGAAAGAATTATGGAAAAAAATATCCAGGGATTATCCATGAAAAATCAACATTTCAGATTTTCTAGCATGCCAGAAATATTACTATCAAGGAAATAAAGCATCTAAGTAAAAGAAACAAGTTAAAAAGATCTTAAAAAGCATCTGAATAAAGGATTATGCCTAAAATAGTATTAAAAACAGATCAAGAAATTCTTGTAATTTCAAGAAAACCACTTGTAGGGTATAAAGACATCTTAAGTAAAAAATATCATAAATACATTTCTATTGTAGTCGATATTTTTAGTTCAATATTCAGTCACAATAATCATCAAATTTAGAATCAAAGAGTGAAAATGCAACTACATGTTACAAAGGATCAATTAAAAAGGTGAACTGAAGAGAGTGATATAGAAAAGAATGTTGTGTTTTAAACAACCATGCTTCCAGGAGTAGTACCAATGAAACACATCAAGGTTCAACGAGAAATCCAAGGTATACAATAACAAAATTGTTCTTTCAGGAGCTTATACTGTACACTTCCTAAGTATTTTAAAAGTCTTTCTATCTGAATACATGGAGCAATCAAGTGTTTATAGAATCATCTTCAACATTAGCATCTGAACATAACTTCTATCTAGAGCAAAGAAATTCAACAAATGAACCAATAGTACAAATACAAGTTTTATTACGAAGGAGTCAATTATCAGAAAATAAACATCAAATACAATAGAAACTCTAGTTGCAAAGGAACTACACCGAGAGCGTTGAATGAAAATTTTGATGCAAAGGGGACCAAATATAGATATCAAAGTGCTACATTTGGAAGCATATCATCAGAAGGAAATCACTGAAATATAAAAACCAATGGCTTATTGCACTTTAATTTTGTAATATGGTTCTACAAACTTTACGCATTGAAGACCAGTCGAGATCGAGAAAGTAAATATCAAGTACAACTAGAACACATATTATTTGGAATTAACTATTAGATTTCAAATTGTGAAAAGGGAAAACAACCTTATAATGGAAACAACAACATAGATTGGTCCCTTGGACATCAAAGTTAGAGCAAAGGATATGCATGTGAAACTATGAGCATTAAAGAAAATTAGCAAAAGAAATTTGAGATCAAGGCTTTAACAATGGATCAGAGTAAGGGAAAATCTCATTAGTGGCATTCCAAGACAACAATGGGTCAACAAATATTATTTGTTAAGGGAAAACTCATGTTTAATCAGACTCAAATTCAGAAATGAAAATGTCAAACCATTCAACAACATCATGAAGAGCTTCAGTATTGAAATACAATATCCACAGTGAACATCTTTCAAATAGTGGTTGAGCTCAGCTATAAGCATGGAAATAGAGCACCGATGAACTCTTAAAATGAATTAAAACTAAAGTTTCAAACTTGGTGAGTACAAGTTCGAATACCCACATTTAGGTACTTTCAAATCTAGAAATTTTTGAGCAAAATGGGAATACCCATTTTTATATTTAGAACATAATAATAAAGAAAATCCCCAAATACGAGCTGCAAGGAAATGTTTTCACATTTTTTGAGAGAAATTCTAAGGTGGGTTGACTTACCAGTTAAAGTTCTTTGAAAGCTCAAAATCCATAAGAATGATGGCACCCGGAAACTTAGTTAAGTTAAGAGATCAATTTTATTGAAAATCACATTGAAAAATGAGGGTTTCGAGGTGTGAGTGTCGAATAAAGCCAAACAACTAAGAGAAACAAGTTATAGAGTTAACAGAATTAGAGCCTTACCTCTCTTCATTAATGGTGGCCAATATTCACATAAGATCATAGAAATAATAAATGGTTGAGTTATACATAGTTTATTCATCAGTTTTTGTCAAGAGATCGAATAGAAACAAAAAAATCCATGAGAAATCTCAGAAATACAGATTCATGGTGGCTTGGAGAAACTTATCCAGGGCTTCACTAGCCTAAGAAGCTCTAGAATAATAAAAAATGACACCCCCATAATTTCTTAAAACCTCAAGAATGATAAAATGTAGTGCCATGAAGAAAACTCAAGGAATTAAAGGTTATGAAATTCTACATAGAGGCCGAAAAACCAAAATAAAAAAGACAAGAAATACCAGTGTTTGAGCCCTTATGACTAGAAGAAATCACAGAAATTAACAGAGCTCAAATAATTAAAAAATGTGGCCATAATACCCTATAGAGAGATTAAGAGAAGCAAAGAATGATAAAGAACCATTTCGCAGAAGAAACAAAGATCAAAATCTTCAAACAATGGCATCGAACAAAATTTTCTAGTGGTTTGCCTGCATAGTGAAAATCCAAATAAAATGGTCATTAGGGTCAAGCTTCCCTTTACCATGCAAGCTCGAGAGGTGAGTCAACAGAACTCAACCATGGTTAAAGCATCAACAGCCTCAAATAAAAAGAACGAAGACCAAAGAGTCAAGATTGAGCTCCACTATTCAATGCAAACCATCATGGTCAGTTCCCACTGGCCACATTTAATGCAGAGTTTAAAACCCTAATCACAGGTTCGAGATTGACGGAAGAAGATGAAAATGATAGAAATCAATGGCCCAGGATCATCACCAGTTTTCAAAGCAAACTCAAGCCAGGTTAAAATACGACCAAAAAAAATGTGAAGGTGTGAGTCATCATACAAAAGGGGCCATCGCATGATGAAAGACAAAATGATTTCTTTCAAAATGTCAAAAGATCAACTATAGTCCGAGTTCCTAATATACCAAAATCTGACCAAATCATTTATGCAATAATAAAATAAAAGGTATTTCCAACCTTTTTTATTCAAATAATGCCAAAGCCGACAACTATAGGGTGTAAACTATATATTAAAGCAAGTTTTACAAAGTGACCCCCATGTATAACTAGACACAATAATATGCTAAGTCCACAAAGCTGGTCCCCAAACCAAATGGAGACCATGGTGAAGTGCAAACGTGGTCCCCACTATAGAAGGAGCTAGAGGTGATTTGTTGAATGTCACCTTTCTGGCCATTAGAAACCAAAGAGATGTCAACATAAAACCATGTGCACATGGGAAAATAATCCCCACAGTGGATGTTTATTTTTGCAAATATTGCAAGTATTAATTATTTACTCACATACAAAGAGTTGATTTTTTTCTTGCTTCACAAGAGGACAAAATAGAGAACGAGACAAAGTTGCATGTTCAAAGGAGAAATACCTTCCTAGAAAAAAAATTTATTATTAGAAATTTTTTTACCATTGCTTTCTTAAGAATAGAACAGTCACCTTCAGTTTGACTGTATTGTAATAAGGGCTACTTAAAATCCTCTTTGTAATTGTATGCTATATTTTATTCCTTTATCTATTATTAAATAAAGGATAAAAATAATATGCATAGGCGAGTACAAGCCTTAGGAATTTTTTAGGAAGAGGGTAAAATTTTTATTTTGCTATATATTGTAATCCTTTGCAAAGCACAAGGGAGGAATTTTTAGATAGATGAGTACCGAAGAATTTTTTTTCTAGTTTTTCCTTCTAAGTGTGAAGTATTTTCTTTCTTTCCAATTATTTACAGTCTTGTGTATGTTTCTATTATTCTTGTGAATTCAAACTCCCTGATTTATCATCTTACCCTGTTTCAAAATTCAATAATTTCTACATAATATGAATGGGCATGTTAGCTTAGTAGTATTGTTGTGATAATCTCCCCCATTACCTCGAAGTGTTTTTCCCTTAACATTCTGCAGAAAATTGTTGGTTTGTGCATCAAGAATCCTTTCACATATCAATTTTTCATATACTGAGTCAAAACCCTCATACAAATTTGGTGTATCACCTTAGTTTTAATTATTTTCCAATCATCTTTTCCGGTTAAACCACAGAGATCAATTTAGGATACATCAAAAAGGAACCAACCTTGATACCAGAGACTCACCTCAAAATAGGTATACCCACAGACCTGAGGTGTTTCCATTGTATCTACAAAAGAGAGATCAAATTTTTTAAACTTAGAAAACCTCTAGCCATCTCTCTATAGGGTGCACTTTTGAGAGATAACAATGACCTTGGACAACTATCCATGTGAGTCGCTCAGTATGAGAGTCTATTTTTAGAATTGATTAAGTATGTTGACTACATGTAGGATGAGAAATTTAGGATTCACATGCTCATCAGGGGATTGAACTTGGATTTGGGAAGGGTAGTGCATATTCATTATAAACAAATCTTACCTAAGGCCATGAAGAACACCTACATTCCAAAGGAGACTAGGGGAAATAAACAGTAGGCTAAAGATAAAGTGAGGAACTATATTAAACAGATCTAGAATAGTAGGTTAAGGGGGAGAATTCCTCCTCCTTGTGGAAAATATGGCTCAAAATAGTATTCTTTTAGGCCACCACAATAACCACCTCAGTAGCAGTAGTAGTAGATTCATCTGCAATTTAGACCTCAACCGATATTTGATACTCATAGAGGACAAATTATATGTCATACTCCTAGAAGAAATGCCAATACATAGGGACTGTCCAGGGATTAGTCACCTGGAGGTCACCCTTAGCAACCAAAACATTCCACAACAAGGTCATTGGGATCTATTCCACATACCACTAGAGCATTAGGGGAAGCCACTTATTTTTGGAGAGAGTCTGGTAGTTGTTATGGAGTTAGAGTACATCGATAACATTGGAGAGAGTGTCCAAAAAACCTTAATAATAAGGATAAAATAACTATTTCAGATCTTACATTCAGAAATATGGGTAGTAGCCATCATATTTATGCGTTGGACCTCCAGAAAAATCATGAAGGTATAGTGATAGAGACTAGAAGCAGCATTAGTTGTATCCCTACATCTATATTATTTGATTTTGGCTATCCTGATGCATTTATTGCACCATCATTAGTAGAGTTATGTAATCTATTGGTAGTTAGGAAGGGGCTTAGTTTAGATGTTGATATGTCTTATTTAGCCAACATCTCAATGGACTCCTTAGTGAAGGAGTGTGTAGTGGACATAGGACCCTTCACCACTACCTTGGATCTTCATATCCTTCCCTTGGGTTCATATAGAGTAATCTTGGGCATGGATTGGTTATTTGCACATAGAGCTATATTTGATTATTACAGAGAGGATATATCTTGTGTAGATAATTCGAAGATTGATTCGGTGATAGTGTGAGTTAAGAGACCCATCTCTATTTGAACCATATCCAATATGAAGTTGAAGTGGTGTGCCTGATGAGGATTTAAATTGTATGCCATCATTGTTAGTTATCTATTAGAAGATACACCGTATGGTCCGTTCCTATATGATCACCCCATTTTGCAAGAATTTTTAGATGGTTTTCCTAATGAGCTCTCAGGATTACCTCCCCCACATGAGATATAAATACTAATTGATTTGGTTCCTAGAGAAGAGACTATCTCGTGTGCGCCATATAGGATGGCCACCCCTGACCCATGTAAGATCAAGTTGCATTTAGAGGCCCTAATTTAGAAATTCCTAATCCATTGTAATGTATCTCCTTGGGGTTTACCAATGGGTTTTGTGAAGAATAAGAATGGATCCATGTGTTTTGTGTTTTGACTAAAGAAAGTTTAACAAAATAATGATAAAGAATTATTACCCCCTTCCATGCGTCAATTATTTTTTGTATCAGATGAAATGGGAAAAAAATGTTCTCCAAGACTGACCTTAAGTCCAGTGATCATCAACTGAGGATTACGATGGTGGATATTCATAAGAAAAACTTTTACACTCGATATGGCCACTACGAGTTCATAGTTTTTCCATTTGGTCTAACGAATAGCCCCGCAGTTTTCATGAGTTTGATGAATGGGGTATTCAGGACATTCCTTGACCATTTTGTTTTTATGTTCCTAGATGATATGCTGATCTACTCAACCATGTGTGAGGAGTATGAGGAGAAAATTTGTGAGGCTGTGCATAGTATCTTCGAGATCAATGGCTATATGGGAACCTAGAGAAGTGTGTATTATTCTAGAGAAAGGTTTAGTATTTAGGTCACATTGTTTCTAGGCAAGGTATCATAATAGACCCTCCCAAGATTAGAGCTATCATTGATTAGCCAGTGCCATCTATGTGACTGAGATGCACAAATTCATGGTATTTTTAGGTTATTATAGGAGGTTTGTTCAGGACTTCTCTCATATCACACATCTCATCAGTTCCCTTCAGCAAAAAGGGAAGAAGTTTGTTTAGTAAGATAAATGTGAGAAGGCCTTCAGGACACTGAAGGAATGCCTTATGATAACACCTATTCTTGTAGTACCAAATCCATAGAGATATTTTTTCGTATGCATAGATGCTTCACAAGCAGGGTTAGGAGGTGTATTGATGCAAGATATCCATTTAGTAGTTTTTGAGTCTTGCAAACTTAAGGATTATGAGCTCAACTATCTGACTCCTAACCTTCAGCATGTAGCAATTGTCCATGCTTTAGTGTGATGGTGACATTTTCTTTTAGGCTGGAGGTTCATTCTTAGGAAAAATCACTTGAGCCTTCGTCACCTCTTCACACAGCCTAATCTCAATGCCCATGAATGGCGTTGGATGGATATTTTTTTGAGTATGAAATGGAGATTAAGCAGGTGAAAGGAAAGGATAATGTGATTGCGGATTCCTTTACTCATTGGAAAAATTTTGCTATGGTGATAGTATTTGGTATAGAATTGAGGTCTAGGACCTTAAAATAGTGCTTACATAACAACTTCTACCTTTTATTTAGAGAAGAGATTGAGTCTCAGAGACCCCTTGAGAAGAAGTCTGAAGGATTTTCAATATAGTTAGATGGACTTATAAGACATAGGGGTCATATTTATGTACCTAGTCATGGAGAATTGTTCCAATATATCCTTGTATAGGAATATCATGTACCCTATTCATCACATCCAGGGGTGAAGAAGATGCATGCCACTTTGACACAGTTGTATCATTAAAGAGGGCTTAAGAGAGATATAGCTTTATTTTTGTCCCGTTATAGGGAGTTTTAGAAGGTGAAGGTCGAGCATTAGCATCTAGCTAACTTTATTTGTCCTCATGACATACCAAAGTTGAAATGGGACACCATTTTCATGGATTCTATTACATGGCTACTGATGTCAAGATATCACCACGACACCATTATGGTCACTATTGATAACTTGATAAACGTGGCTAATTTTTCTGCAGTGAAGACCACTTATACAACTAGCATAGTGGCATGAGTATACATGGATGATGTTTTTAGACTACATAGGATTCCTTAAAAGATTATTTATGACTCTAATCCCTTATACACATTTAATTTTTAGACTTCCATGCAACATGATCTCAAGATGAATATCAACTTCAGTATATGCTATCACCCTGAGACAAATGGACTAATGGAGCTAGTGAATAAGATTTTAGAGGAAATGCTTTGGATGTACAACATGGATCATCAATCGATAACGGAAGAGTAATTTTACTTGGTTTATTTTTCTTATATCTATAGCTTTAAGATTTCTATTTGTATAGAACCATTTTAGGAACTATATATCGGGGAGTACAAGACACTGCTAAGTTAGGATATGTTAGAGAATAGGATATATTTTGGGCTAGATTTATTATAGGATATGGAGTAGTAGGTTCTCATGATTAGATAGAGATTGCAGGAGGCTCGGGATAGGTAGAATAACTATGCATTTCAAAGGATGACAAATTATATTTTAGTTGTAGGAACCAAGGTTTTTCTTTATGTCACGCCTCATAAGATCCCTATATGTTACAGAAAAGGCTTTAAGCTATCTCCTTGATTTGTGGTTCCCTTTGATATCTTGGAGTGGATCAATCCCTTACCCTACCATCTAGCCTTGTCACCCATCTTGTCACGTGTCCATGATGTGCTCCACATTTTCATTCTCAAGAGATACATTCAAGATCCTTCTCATGTATAGGACATGACCTCATTGCATGTGCTAGAACAGGGGAAGGTGATAGTACATCTCGTGCACATTTTGAGAGAGTTATACCCTGGGCCTTCCATACTGAGATACTAATTAGATCCACTTCTAGTGGGATCGATACAATTTGACAACAAATACATCGGATGATGTCAAATCTTTGAGAGCATAGTCCCCTCACTTATTCCAGTTACTTCTAGGAGGAAGTCAGGTCTAAGGGGCAGGAATGCAATCCCCACTCCTCTTCGACACTTACTATAATATTTTTTTTATTATTGTTGAATATAGATCTAGATATTAACATATATTTGAATAGCTAATAAAATTGTACCATATAGATTTATTTAGCAAGTATTTTGTTTTTGTATAGTAATCATTTTTGGAAAAGAGTTCTTCTTTTTTAATCTACTAACTGTACCTGCACATTTAAGAAAATATTTAGAAAATATATAGGATTTTTTTCCTCCCTTATGTTCCATAGTTTTTATTTCCTCTTTCTTTTCTAGAATGATTCTAGGAATCATATGTGCTGATGTAAAATACTGCTCTTATCAATTGTGTATCCGTATATGATGTACCTTATGCTTCTGCTTTTTAGAAATCCATCTGCATGTAGTTAGATATTACATGGGTACATACTAAACCCTGAGTTCAAAAGATTGATGCCTTTCCTTTTTCATTTTTAGGTACATTGTGACCACTAGGAGATCTAGGTAAAAGATGAAGAAGGAGCTGAAGTGAAGAAGAGTAGAAGATAACCAAAGGAAATGATGGGTTTCTTATATACTCTTATACTTTTAACTTCATGAATATGTACTTATTTATTTATTAGTTATGAGTTACATCCCACGAGTTATATGGAAAATATTTATACTTCTTTATGAATAGACAAAATTTAATATATGTACTTGAGTTGTATACTTCTTTCTATTTTCATCTTTATTACATGTATATTGATTGAATAACGGAATAAACAAATAAAATACATAATTAAATATATTTACATGCAGAAATAGTGAGCTTTGAAATACCTATAACTTACTAATGAACTCTCTTTCCTGTAAATTGCAACTTTATTTTTTGTTCCCAAATTTAGCATTTCATGTAAAATGTGATTCATGCCTTCACCAAGACAATGCATTATTCCTTCAAGGATTTTTTCTTTCCTTGTTGAAGATGAACACAGAATGACAGGCTATGAGAGGTGTTACATTTTATAATAACACACATAGCTGCAGATTACATGTAACTAATCAATTGTTGCAACTGAAAAACATGATAAAACTGTAATGCATTCTCCTAGGTAGTTCCACTTCATCAATACCATCTACTGTAACAAAGTTTTGAGTTGCCCATTTTTGTACAAGTGTAACAATTGTCAATATTTCTAGTAATCTTGTGGGGAAATATTTATCCTACCTTGTAGACCAATTCCTTTCTCTTGTCTATTGGGAATGGATTTAAAGCATATAACCAAAACTATCTTTCCGAAAAAAAAACTTAAGTTGGGAAAGGATGTGGAAACCAGATTGTGTGGATGAATGCACTTATTAAATTGAAAAACATTGCAATGTGCATGAAATCACTTATTGAAAGGGAAATCCTATACTAACCAGACACTGTAGGATTTTCAAGAACAATATTTAAGAAACATACCATTCAAAGGAATAGGAAGTTCCTCTAAATTCAGCCTTGAAAGCTGAAAATAATCATGTTGTTTACAAGTGAAATCATGTAAGGACCACTCCAAATTGTATAAAACTTCATGTGGTTTCCTAGATTTGCATGATCAACATCCTATTTGAATATAATGTCTCCTTCGTTGTAGACTTTGAACTTATCCTTATTATCTAAAGTTTCCTTTATCTATTTTTTATTATTTTCCATGTTCAGATGAGCTTGATCTCTTAGTTCTTGAAACATCATTTGGTCGAACATGTAACATGTAACATGTATGGTTTATTCTCAAGCATTTCTATCTGATGTAGCAAATCCAATACATGCAACTAAACTGAGATGGGCATTGTTTCCTATCTTCCTTAAAAAAATATTTTACGGTGAATTGTGAACTCATCTTTTAGGAGTCACTTTGTTTTCCTAAAGTGCTTATTTCAACATTAGATACTGATCTCTTTGGTTGTATTTTATTTTTCTTCTAATTATCCTCAAAATATTCTTATTAGTACTTTTAGCTAATCCATTACCTTGTGGGTAATAATTAGATGATGTACTTAAATAAATTTCATGTTTGATAGCCTAATATGTTACCTTTGTACCAAGAAACGTTAAGGCATTATCTAAAATAATAGTTGTTGGAACACCAAATATGTAAACTATACCTTCGTAAAAGGATAGTATTGAAGTTTCATCATCTTATTTTAAGGCTATTGCTTCAGTCTATCATATAAAGTAATTTGTAGCAGTAAATATCCACTTGTGTCCTTATGATGAAGGTGGATTTACCATGCCAATAAAGTCGAGACCCCCACTGCATGAATGGTTGATCCAATGAAATAGGCTGCAATTGCAGTGAAGCTAAACATTATTTTCCAACAAAGAAAGGACATTTCTTACACTTTATGATCCATTCAAAGCAATCCTTGAATATGTTAGGCCAATAGTAACTAGCTTTAGGGATTTTTAAGGCTATAGTACTCGCTAAAAAAGAGACCTCCTACACGTCCTTCATGAAATTCAGATAATAGTCGTTGAATTCTATCATAATCAATATATCGCGACAAAATTCCATTTATATATTTTTAAATTAACTTGTAACCTGAAATATATTCATTTTTTTCTTGTCCATACCTTCCAAATCAGTACTGTGTTATAGGTAGTTAACCAAATCATTCATCCATCTTTATTCCTGAACTTCTTGACTAAGTTCGGGTTTTTTATTTTATTGTTTTACCATGGTTTTTTACTGCTTCTATGTAAATGTTATCACCGAATCACAACACCCTTATGTTTACACAAATGCATATAATTGAGCTCACGGTGTGATTGGATAACATGGGTACTATCTCCAAGTTGTGGAACTTTCTACATGAGATAGACCTTAGTTGAAAGTTGGTTCTTTCGCCTAAACTACCTCCCACAATCTAATCTAATGCAAGTAAAACTAACTGTCTTAATCTAACTTTACAAGGGACCAAAAGAGAGAGAATGTATAGAAAATGAAAGCCTACACTAAAGCGGTGATACACTAGAAAAGGAAGGGTGAGCATAGGTATTCCTCCTACATTGGAGAGAGTGTCCACAAAACCTTAATAATAAGGATAAGATACCTATTTCAGATCTTACATTCAGAAATATGGGTAGCATCCATCAGATTTATGCATTGGACCTCCAGAAAAATCATCAGGGTATAGTGATAGAGACTACATGAAGCATTGGTTGTATCCCTACCTCTATATTATCTGATTCTGGCTATTCTGATGCATTTATTGCACCATCATTAGTAGAGTTATGTAATTTATTGGTAGTTAGGAAGGGGCTTAGTTGGGATGTTGATATGTCTTATTTGGCCAACATCTCAGTGGACTCCTTAGTTAAGGAGTGTGTAGTGGACATAGGACCCTTCACCACTACCTTGGATCTTCATATCCTGCCCTTGGGTTCATATGGAGTAATCTTGGGAATAGATTGGTTATTTTCACATAGAGCTATATTTGGTTATTACAGAGAGGATATATCTTGTGTAGACAATTCAAATATTGATTTAGTGATAGTGTGAGTTAAGAGAGCCATCTCTATTCGAACTATATCCAATATGAATCTGAATTGGTGTGCGTGATGAGGATTTAAATTGTATGCCATCATTGTTAGTTACCTATTGGAAGATACACTACATGGACCATTCCTAGATGATCACCCCATTTTGCAGGAGTTTTTAGATGGTTTTCCTAGAGAGATCTAAGGGTTACCTCCCCCACATGAGATAGAAATACTAATTGATTTGGTTCCTAGAGAAGAGACTATCTCACGTGCGCCATATAGAATGGCCACCCCTGACCCATGTAAGATCAGGTTGCATTTAGAGGCCCTAATTTAGAAATTCCTAATCCATATTAATGTATCTCCTTGGGGTTTACCAGTGGGTTTTGTGAAGAAGAAGAATGGATCCATGTGTTTGTGTTTTAACTAAAGATAGTTTAACAAAATAATGATAAAGAATTGTTACCCCCTTCCATGTGTCGATTATTTTTTGTATCAGATGAAATGGGAAAAAATGTTATCCAAGATTGACCTTCAGTCCAATGATCATCAGTTGAGGATTACAGAGGTGGATATTCATAAGAAAACCCTTCGCACTCAATATGGCCACTACGAGTTCATATTTTTTCCATTTGGTCTAATGAATAGCCCTATAGTGTTCATGAGTTTGATGAATGGGGTATTCAGGACATTCCTTGACCATTTTGTTCTTATGTTCCTAAATGATATGTTGATCTATTGAACCATGTGTAAGGAGTATGAGGAGAAAAATTGTGAGGTTATGCAGTCTCTTTGATATCAGTGGCTATATGGGAACTTGGAGAAGTGTGCATTATTCCAGAGAAAGGTTTAATATTTAGGTCACATTATTTCTAGGCAAGGTATCATAATATATCCTCCAAAGATTAGAGCTATCATTGATTGGCAAGTGGAATCTATGTGACTGAGGTGCACAAATTTGTGTGATTTTTAGGTTATTATAGGAGGTTTGTTTAGGACTTCTCTCATATCACACATCTCATCAATTCCATTCAGGAGAAAGGGAAGAAATTTGTTTAGTAAGATAAATGTGAGAATTCCTTCAGGAAACTGAAGGAATTCCTTATGATAACACCTATTCTTATAGTACCAGATCAATAGAGATATTTTTTCGTATGCATAGATGCTTCACTAGCAGGGTTAGGAGGTGTATTGAACTAAGATATGCATTTAGTAGTTTTTGAGTTTTTCAAACTCAAGGATTATGAGACAAACTATTTGAATCCTGACCTTGAGTGTGTAGCAATTATCCCCCGCTTTAGTGTGATGGTGACATTTCCTTTTAGGCTACAGGTTCATTCTTAGGAAAAATCACTTGAGCCTTCGTCACCTCTTCACACAGCCTAATCTCAATGCCCGTGAGTGGCATTGGATGGAGATTTTTTGTGAGCATGACATGGAGATTAATCATGTGAGAGGAAATGATATTGTGGTTGTGGATTCCTTTATTCATTGGAGGAATTTTTCTATGGCGATATTAGGTTGTATAGACTCGACGACAAGGACCTTAAAATAGTGATTACATGACAACTTCTACCTTTTAGTTAGATAAGATATCGATTCTCAGAGACCACTTGAGAAGAAGTATGAAGGATTTTCATTATAGTCAGATGGACTTATAAGACATAGGGGTCATATTTATGTACCTAGACATGGAGGATTGTGACAATAAATCCTTGTATAGGCATATCATGCACAGTATTTTTCCCATCTAGGGGTGAAGAAGATGCATGCCACTTTGACACAGTTGTGTCATTGGAGAGGGCTTGAGAGAGATATAGGTTTATTTGTGTCCCGTTATAGGGAGTTTTAGAAGGTGAAGGTCGAGCATTAGCATCCAGCTGACCTTCTTTTGTCCTCATGACATACCAAAGCTGAAATAGGACACCATTTCCATGGATTCTATTATATGGCTACTAGTTTCAAGATATCACCACAACACCATTATGGTCACAGTTGATAAATTGATAAAATTGGTTAATTTTTATATACTTAATACAACTTATACAACTAGCGTAGTGGCATGATTATATGTGGATGATGTTTTTAGACTGCATAGGATTCAATAAAAGATTATTTGTGACCCTGATCCCTTATACACCTCTCATTTTTATACTGCCATGCAACATGATCTCAACATGAATATCAACTTCAGTATATCCTATCACCCTGAGACAAATGGACTGATGGAGCTGGTGAATCAGATTTTAGAGGAAATGCTTTTGATGTACAACATCGATCATCGGTCGAGAAGGGAAGAGTACTTTTACTTGGTTTATTTTTCTTATATCTATAGCTTTCTGATTTCTATTCATATAGAACCATTTCAGGAACTATATAGCGGGGAGTGCAAGACACTGCTGAGTTAGGACATGTCAGAGAATAGGATATCTTTTTGGCCAGATTTATTATAGGGTATGGAGCAGCAGGTTCTCATGATTAGATATAGATTGTAGGAGGCTCGAGATAGGTATAAGAACTATGCAGATCAAAGGATGAAAAATTATAGTTTAGTGGTAGGAACCAAGGTTTTTCTTTATATCATTCCTCATAAGATCCCTATATCTTACAGAAAAGGTTGTAAGCTAGCTCCTTGATTTGTGGTTCCCTTTGATATCTTGGAGTGGATCAATCCCTTAGCCTACCGTCTAGCCTTGCCACGTAGCTTGTCATGTGTCCATGATGTGTTCCACATTTTTATTCTGAAGAAATACATTCAAGATCCTTCTCATGTATAGGACATGACCTCATTGTAGGTGCTAGAACAGCAGTAGGTGATAGTATTCCTGTGCTTATTTTAGAGAGTAGTACCCTAGGCCTTCCATGCTGAGATACTAATTAGATCCACTTCTAGTGGGATCGATACAATTAAACAACAAATACATAGGAGGATGCCAAATATTTAAGAGCATAGTCCCCTCACTTGTTCCAGTTACTTCTAGGAAGAAGTCAAGTCTAAGGGGGCTGGAA